>LR999891.1:17507500-20007500 GCA_905220335.1 Noctua pronuba | reverse complement strand
GAATCTTAACAAACTTTTGGACTAAAATGTTGCGTTTATCTTTCGCGATCGACTTTCTGTGTTTGTAACATTTATGAAAGGAAAATAAGAAATTAGGGCTCTAATACTGCCCTCTTCATCTTTAGTTGATTTTACATCAAAGCGAATGGTATCAATACCAAGTTAGGTCATCGATGTATCTATAAATAAATACAAATGCGAATGGTAAGCGAATGGTATCAATACCAAGTTAGGTCATCGATGTATCTATAAATAATTACAATTGTCGTAATTTTATGCCTCACTTTAAAATTGTATGGGAATAGACAAAATTATCCCTGCCTTTGAAATAAATCCTACCTATGTAATTTCAGTAAAAAAATACTGTGTAAGGTTTCGGCGGTTGACCAAAACTTAGCCCAGTAGTCCTTCGAAATTGGATACTCGCTCAATAAATAACGTTATTGATGTAATAATAGCTTGACCAGGGCCGTGATTCAGATGCGCACGCTGCAGGTGTGGCGCTGCAGCACCGGCGGTGATCTGTGCTCTATTGCCTGCACTGTTAGGTGCATTATCCTTGTTGTACTCTACTTGCGGGCGAACCCGCCTAAAATGCGATTGCATACAGGTAAGGGGTCGCGCGCGGTGCGGATGACACTCTAAACTCCGCCGCGTTCTCTATGGTAGCTCCGAGCTCGCCGGTTGGCGCCCTTATACGCTTTATCGATTTTCACCCCCGTATATTTCAGTGGGGTTCGACTGGTGCTGTGTGCGAGATCACGAACGTTTCAAGTGCCGCTCTGCTTTTGCGTAGAATTTATATTGTTAAACGGGGTTCTTTGATTCTTCATTAACACCGTGTAATAAGTGCTCCATCATTGATCGGATTACTTGCAGTACACCGTATGTAAGTATGACATTTTTTTCCTCGTGCAGAAAATAGCTGGCACAAAAATAAGCAACAAGGATGGTAGCTATTTTATTCTATAAATAGCGAATTAAATGTGACTTTGTTTTATAATTAGAAAAAAAAACAAATTAATAATTACAGTTTTAAATAATTATATTTAACTTATTATTTTTAATGCGGATTTAAGGCATTTCATGCTTTAGGTATAGTTTGTAAGTATTACACAATTAGGTGATGATAATGATGCCATTCGATGGCTTTCTAGGGTGGTTGTTGGCAGCTTTACTGTGCAGTTCTTTCATGTTGTGCTCTCCAATGACATCCACTCCATATCCAACTTTGGTTAAAAACTCAGAGCACAAAAGGGACATGTTCTTGAACATAATCATAGAAGGTATACTAGGTATTGATATTCTAATGGTTCAATGACCAGTAAATGGTTAGATGATGCAGGAAACAACTGTTCAGCTTAATAATTAATATCTATCTCAAATTATAAAATCTTGATAATTACTTTAGAAAATGGTAGAAATTCTTACGTGGGTTGGTTTATTAAAAAGTAGCTGTACTTTTTAGCTGACTAGATCCTGTACTAGGTGGTAAAAATGGCAGAAGTTTGTGTTGCATCAATCGATTTCCTTGATGCCAAGCCGGGCATCGTGTGTACTTGTAGTACCTATGTATGAAGTATTTACATACAGGTACTTACGGTGGCGCTAGTGATATTGTACGGCATGCAATTTTTGAAAATGAGTATGGGACGTCCAAAGAAACGATGGATGGACTGTGTTAAAGATGATGTGGCTAGAAAGGGGGTCACTCATGAGATGACGACTTTTAAAGGAGTAGGTGTGCAAGAAGAAGACATGCTACGTCGCTCCCAAATAAATTGGGATAAAATCAATGGAGTTTGGTAAATAAGTCTCTGTTCAAGCCTCGTTTCCCTGAATAAAGCCAAAGTCAAAACTTTGCTTTCAATTAGGCCGCAAAGGAAATAGAATATATTGTACACCCTTTGGCTAGGGTAGTTCCTTATGGAGGGATTGGACAAGTAACTTCTATAGATGGCAGAGAAACTTAACGAACTACACAAGTGTCCAGATTAGTCAGGGTATAGCTAGCTAGGGCAACTTGTGGGAACAAGTCACGTTCTGTGCTCGCATGTACGTGGTTCGGTGCGGAAGTTCAACTCTTGTCGTGTCAACCGCACATTGTACTCGCACAATGTCCAGAGATGGTCCAATCAGTCCAAATTGCAATAACTGTGTGCAACTCGCAGTCCGCGGGCTAACTCGAGACGAGGGGTCGCTTCTAGTTCACTAGCAACCAGCAAAATGGGTGGGAAAAACAAATATAGGCTGCTTCGGGCAGCTGTTACCAGTCGGGGACACGTTAGTAACCTGTTCATTTCATTTTAGAATTTAATTGCATGATTCTCAAATCGGTGCATGACAAATTTTCCGACGTTCAACGATAGAATATAAAATCATAGTGAACTTAGCTAGAAAGGAGCTTGTGGCTTAGCTATAACAGCCGCACGGATCGATTTTCATGGTTAAGCAACGGTTGCCAAGTTGAGTCCGTGGATTGGTGACCATCCATTACTTATCTAGTTTGGTTCCGGTTGTCTTTTATATAGTACATCCGGTTAGGCTGGTAACCGACCTCAAAATAGTTGGAAAAAGGCTAGGCAGATGTATGATGAAGGCTTGATGAGACAGTTGTCTGATCCGCCGCAATTCAGCGAATTATGATAATTTTTAGTCCTAGGACGAAACTGCCTCAATCTTGCTCCGATAAGGTGACAATCGCCCAGATAATGAAGATGTACCCAATTGAGAAGCCAGATCCTGCGACATGATAATGTTGAGTCTCGCCGCCTCCAGACTTCCCGAGTTGTTTCATTAACTTCACGTAATATTATTAAAGGAAAGCCCAGAGTCAGCGAAGCGTAGCGCATAGGTTCAGGAAAGGGGCTGGCATTTCTGTTTGAAGAGTTCAAAAGGATTCAAATGTTTTAAAAGAGTATTGGAGCTTTTTGTGGTTCTTTTCTAAGAAACTACAAATTCGATCCGAGTACGTCTGGCTTCTGAGGGAGCGAGCGAACAAATTCTGGATTCTTTCTGATTCTGCCCGGCTCACATATAAATTATCTTGATTTAATATTTCTTCAATACGGGACATCCGTAGTTCCGTACGTTGGAGTATTTGGGGAACCACACTCAATCGTACGGTCAGTATTTTTTGAAATATCCGAATGTTGGAAAATCCTATAACTTTTGGCTGATAACGGGAATCAAACTCAAGACCCCACGCTTAGCGGTCCCGCCTGTCGATCAAGTGTTGGCTGGGTACGCGGGTGTTCGTCCCGCATTCCCGACATACGTAAGAGTGACAGGAGTACACTCAGGGCTGGCCCGCGGCGCCGACAGGCGTCACACCAGCTGCTCGGCGTGACACAAGGAGTTTAACAATTTCGAATGCACGAATGCCACAAGTGTTGTGTACCTCTAGGTACCTACGGTTCTAGCATAAGCTTTCCTTATTGAATTTGCCGTAGTCGGGTAAAACAAGGTTTTTCTTATGTCAATGGGCGGTCAACTTAGCTGATCGGGCGACGCAGCCTGAAAGTTTGACAACCAGTTTAACGAACCAAGGGGTAGGCTAGATCCCAATCATCATTCGCTTAGCCTTCTCCCAATTATGTTCAGGGTCGGCTTTCAGTCTAACCTGGATGCAGCTTATTACCAGTATTTTACATAGAGCGATTGCCTATCTGACCTCCACTACCCAGTTAGTGCTGGGTAATACGCCAGCCCCAATATATTTGGTAAAAGGCTAGCTTTCGCCAACCTGGTCTGTATTTGTTTAGCCCTATTCCGCGGGAGTGCAACATAGCTGAGGAGATGTAGGGGTTGGCGTACCTCTGCCTGACACTTTTGGAATTACACACAGAAAGGTTTCAAAAATTTTAATCTGAAATCATATATAAATTTCGTCATGTTGTTTGTCCAGGGTGCGAACGCCAACAATGGGCGGGGTATTGTGTCGGCGAGTGAGGATGACATGGTAGACATCACGCCCGGCTTGCAGCAGGCGGCCGCCGGCAGCGTCAGCTCCACGCCCACCAGTCACGGCACCTTCCAGCTCTACGAGCACGGCGGGAGGCACTCCAACGCAAGCGCCAACTGTAAGCCTTATTTTCATTCATTTCATAAACCCGCACAAAGCCGAGCTTAATGCCTTTGGGAAAATTTCATCCATGAAACGGAAAGCGTTCAGCACATCATAGACATCGCTCCCACAGCCGGCGCTTAGTGAGAAGCGGGTAGAGATAGAACTAAAGACTAGGTAGAAACGGTTTTTGTCGACGGAAAAATCGTCAAAATGACAGATCAACATAAGAAATCGGTAATTTTGTCGATTCTGTCATGCTACGCGTGCTGATCATTCTGTTCAGCCCTTCTAGTGAGATTGAGTAACCAACATCCATCCATCCAAACTTTCGCATTTATAACAGTAAGTACGAAGATCCCGTAAAAAGCAAGCCTTAGTAAATAAACAATCGTTAGTTGTATTGTTTGAAGTCTTAGAAAAGCAAATGAACGAATATTATTTCTGATCCAAGAACCTTGGCAACTAATCAAAAATAATTGCATATTTCCATAATACGGTTCAGTGGATATTTAATTGGTTAGGTTTATACTTAGGTATTTTTTAACTACAATAGCATACGAGTGTGTATTATACCATTATTGGTAGTCAGACTGCTCAAATCGTTGAAATGTAATTAATAATATTTTTTATTTTCAAGCCTACATCGCTCAATACTTCAGTTCGTCTGCGGGTAAGCTAATAAATTAGTCTTTGCCTGTAAGTTTTGTCATAGATTAGCCGTAATTTAGTTTAAATTTGGAGTACATCATGGGCGTAACCAGGGAAGGGATTAACCCTATATTAATCAAAATTTTAGCTTAATTACAAATCAGTGTTCTTATAGAACGTAGACGTAGGTTTCGGGAGCTTAACCCCGCTCCTCATGAATTCGGACCCCTCCCGCCAGAATTATGAACACTACCCCCATGTGGTACATGCTTAATCATAGAACCTAGTTCCAATCGGGAAAATACTGAACTCTTTAATTTCAACTCTTCACCTCAATTTTGCTGCCTTTACTCTCGAAATATTTAGGTTTTGAATAAGTTTCCCCAAAATTTCATTAGTAATACGGGATGTACTTTTGTACTATGCGTCCTCGGATGGATGACGGAATTCTTGGTGAAGCCAGTGTACTGTTATAAAACGAGCAAATTGTTTGGGCCCAATTCAGAAGGCTGAATTGTGCAGTAGAAGGAATCTTTGTTATCCTCCATTAATAGTACATTTTAATACAAGTGGAAAAACACTGTCGAAAACCGAGGCGGAATTCACGAATTGCGAAAGCAAAAGCCCGGGGAAAAATCAAATTAAATCATAGTTTCGTAATGATTAATGACTAAAATAATTTTCTTTATTTTATTTTATTTCTTCTTAAGAAAAACGTCGTTTGATTCACGTGGGCATTTGTCACTGCAGTTCTCGGCTCCACTCCATAGCAATGTGAATCCGCCTTGGCTGCAATGACAAAGTTTCCTCACTCGTATCAAAATGTAGTTACTATTGTGTTATTACGAATTAACATTAACATAAATTGAATAAAAATCCGCCCCTAAGACGACCCACTGACCAAAAGACGTTAATGGACAATTTCATAATTTTATAGTCACTTTTGAGTGAAGTTTCAGTTTTATTTAGACTTTATGTGGTGTTTCATCACTAAATTATAATAAAAATAACAGAAAGTCTTCTGTGCCTACAGTTTGTAAAATTGAATATCCTGTTCCCATAGTTTCGCGGAAACTCGCACCTGATGAAAAAGTATTTTAAGAACGAAATGAATAAGATGTCTTCAATTTTCACATTGCAACACTTAATAGTCTCTTGTAAATATAGGTGTTTACAAGCACCCATGAAGGGTTCTAGCGGGGCCTCTCAACAATTACCTGTTCTTAAGTAGGTAGATCTTAAGTTCTCAACTTCGACACCTCTTATTAGTTTTAATGCAGATGCGGTGAAACTATTCGTAAATAAAACACGATCGTAACATAATAACAACGATGTATGAATCATAATAATCATGATTGACTATCGATAAGGGGTATCGAATGCTGTTCTATATAATGGTCAGATTAGATTAGAAGTCAGTTATGTCCAGTGCGGCGTCAGTGCTCAATGTCAGCAGTGTTTTTTGTGACGAGGACATGGAGCCAATAGAACTAGAACCTGGGGATACGGATCCCCTTGTCAGCGTAAATTATGTAGGTAAAACAATTGATGTCTTTACGAACTAGTTTGTATTGCCTTTTCTTCACGATACCTTGTGCTGTAAAGCGATTATTATTATCAATCTCTTGAAAGTGCCACGACAATATTGTTTACCTAATCGTGCAAGTAGGTGCATTGGTAAAAATAAACCACGTAGTAATGATGTTTGCACTTACGAACTAGAAGAAAGGGGGCGGATAGGATGAAGGATTAAAATTCGAATAATATTCACGTGCTTTATACTTGCGTTATTAAATGACCGATTAACCGGTTTGCTATCAATCTGGTTATGTAGCTGGTCACTAACCCAGATTGAAGGCAAATATTTGAATTTGAAAAACTTTCTTTACCAAATAATATTTTGGTCTAAGACAATGAATCGCTTCGGATATTGAAAGCTGGCCCTGAATATGAGAAAACTATATATATTTCGTAACAGTTACATAGCATAGGTGAAATGGTCGGCAAGAAGGCACGTGATCGAAGTCGCTGTCGTCATCACCCGTCTCATTAACATCTCAAGGCTGTGTTGTGTTTTTCTTTCAAATATTTTCTACTTACAGCCTCAAAAAATATTGAGTATTTTAGTATTTTTATAGTCCTAAAAATTTAGCCAACGTTAGTAAAATAAAACAGAACTTTTTACCATAAATAGTTGTTGGTCTTGTAAGTAAAACGTAAGTGAGTAACGAAAAAGTGTCAAATGTTTCAATACTCAGGTAATTTCCATCTGGAGACATGCGGTTTGACAGCTCTTGCTAAGAAAATCAGTCATACTGTTGAATTTCATAGCATACAAGTTGTCTTTTGGTATTTGTGCTTTAAATTTGCTGTTGTTATTTACGCTACAATAAAAACAATGAACATTAATCGTTCAAACAAATCCCACCTATTTATTTACTCTTAGTAGTTTCTGAAGACCATCACTGGCAACACTTTGACGTTGACATTTTGAAATTTGACGCTTCAAGCTGCGTCTGCGTCACCTGATTGCCGCAATTTTGTTTTTTGTTTTCTTTCATTCTTTTCACCTTTTCAATGGCTTATCTCTTCAGTACCGTTAATTAAGAATAAGCAATACACACTGTGATAGTAGTATTAATATAGTTGTAGCTTGTACATTATTTATGTGTTTGTTAGGCGTAGATTCTAATGTTTAATTGTAAAGACAGTCGTTGAAATTGGTGCGCTATTGTTGCAGGGGACGCAGTGCTATTTTCCGGAATGGCAAGTAAGTAAACCATTCTATATTTACAAACATTAATTAGGAAGTAATTACTAAAATTTGCTTCTCTGTTAGTTGTTCTTAAGGCGACACAAGCACAAGTCATGCACGGCCAGTCGGCAGCCAGCTATAATTGTTTTTTTTTTAACTCGACCGGTACAGATAATTTACCTAAACGGTTATTTTATCATGCACATAACACTTTCATACGTTTCTAGTATATCTTTTATAAAATATTTAAATGTCTGTTTAACTAGACACTTCATCATAATCTCTCCAAGAAACGTAATTAAAACGTAACTTCCTCGTGTTTTATTGATATTAGATTAAATCTAAATCAACAACCATCTATGAGAGTTGCAAACAAATATGACAGCCACACATACACTAGTCATTTACTTGGCAAATCTAATTTGGAATAGCTAATGAATTATCATCTACCTAGCCTTTTCCCAATTACGGTGGGCTCAACTTCCAGTCTAACCAGATGCAGCTGAATACCAGTATATTACACGGAGCGAGTGCTTACCTTACCAAAACCCATTTAATACTGCGTAATACAATACTCTTCAGTAAACCTGGTTGTCAGACTTTCGGGCCACTGACTACATGTAACAACTTTAAAAGACTTACAAATGATGACCGGGACCAACGGGCTTAACGTGATTTCCGAAGCAGGGGGGAAACTTGGTGTGTGATGGGTGCAGGCAAGAGCAGCTTAGCCTAAAGATCGACCCATTCTGTTTGTTTTACCCCTAAAGTTCATAGAAAATTACCCTTAGTCCTTCAATAGCTGCCTGGGGTCTAGATTTGTGCTGGCAATAGGCTCGCCCTCAATCAGATATTATGACAAAATTTGGAAATGCTAAGGTACTAAAGGTACAGCTCTGACTAACTCTTCAGGAATTACAGCAGTTAAGTAATGTATTGCTAAAATGCAAACAATTGTTGTATATTAGAAAATTTCTTGAAATTGTCACTGATTTGATCATGTTTTATCATGTTTAAGAAATTAACCTTTTAAAGAAAGGTAAATATAGCATGATATTGGATGTTGATTTAAAACTAGTAATTATATTAGCTAGGTAGGTGTAACTCATATTGCAGTTACTGTATTGTTGTCATTGTTGGTTGCATACTGTCTTATTTGTTCTTTTGATGATTCTATACATTATTTTATTTGAAATGATATCAAAGTATCATAATAAATGAAAGGATTTAAGCCATTGGTCCAGGGTTTCATTTGTAGATCTTTGACAGTCGTTAGGTAGTCAGTGGCCCAAAAAGTCCGACAACCAGTCTTACCAAGGGGTATTGTATTATCAATACTAACTGGGTTGTGGAGGTCAGAGAGGCAGTCGCTCCATGTAAAATATGTAGAGTACTGTCAGAGTCTAACACCAAGGCGTTGCTGGTCTTTTCTGTGGAGCTGGGACGGATTGAATGATCAATTTTCCCAACCGTATGAATAACACACTTTGGATCTGTTATACAAAACAATCTGACAGTCCCCTGTCTGCAGCCCGTCTGCAATCTGTCTGTCTGTTTTTGCCTCAACTTTATACAGACAGACAGAATTGGCAATTAAATATTAAGTATAGAAAACGAAATGACAAAGAAAACAATTAAAACACTCCAGTCACGATGATACCTTATCTACCTTTGTTTGACACACTTTATTTGTTCAACTGTCTGTGAAGCACCATTATTACGTTGATAATGAATTCTCTATTAAACATAACAATGAGTAGAAAAATCAACCATAAAATCATCATAAATTAACATACCTTTTAGGAAACAGGAAAAACAAGATTTACCTACCAAACTCGGTCAAATACCACTTAACATCTTAATCGTCATTCAATATCACCAATACTGTACTTAACATCACGACTGTATTTCCTTAAGAGGGACGGCAGGCTGAGAAGTGTCAGAACATGTACATTTAGCCATCACAATACAATTTAGGCGCATTTTCACGACGAACTATAAAGATCGACCTATTGTCATTCAGTGGGCCAAGCTTAAAATTGAGAGATTGCATTGGTCAGTAACAAAAGTTGGTGAAAACAGTGACTTTTATGCAATGTTCTTTTAAATAACATCTAAATTGTCACACAGTTATGCAACACTGCCTTTCAATAGTCAAGAGTTGTTTGATACTCTTTATACATCTGTTGTCTGCCCTCTTTGGTCTCGCGTGTGGTGTGTCGAGTTCTGGGTTCGATTCCCAGATAGGGAAAAGTGGGATTCTCAGTACTAGCCGGAAAACCACATAAAGCTGTCCTGCGCTTAAGCTATTTCAGGTCGTAACGGATTTCCGGAATATCAGAGTGACGGAAACGAGTGCACACATACTTGAGCTTCATAATATCTTCCGCGTCGATAGCTAATCTCCGCTACGATTGGTTGCCATGGCCAGTTATCGGCGGTCAGGAGTCTGTTCTGCTGACTTTTTTAACTTTGCTCCACGCTAGAATTTTCTCCTGTATCGTGGGTGTGTTTACAAACACTTAAAATCACATGCACAAACGGCCAGAGCCGGAACTACCTGAAGGCTATACAAACATTTGTTCCGTGCGGGAATCGAACCCGTCACGCAGCGCAGCAACCAATCGCTTAGCCACTGCGCCAACCGTGCTATGTGTATGTTAGCCAAGTCTTTGCCGGCTGCACGTGTGCAAATGTTTAAGCGAAACTAATATACCTGTTTTTATACAAAGGCGACGATGACATTCCCGGGATCGGCCAATACGATGACTTCCACACTATTGACTGGCAACGCGACATCGCTCGCGACCGCATGCGACACAGATACATCGTTAAGAAGAGGCAGGACTCTATCTGGGATCTCATAAAGGTCAGTATTCATTGGATAATAGAATCACTTCTTTCTCTCGGTAAAGGATAACATCGTGAGAAAAGCGGCATTTCCTAGAACTAAAAATGCGAAGACATGTGACGATGTAGCATGTACGAAACAGCACTGGGCGCACGTGCTAGATTATGGTCCGGTCCGTCTCACAGAGATGAAGCCTGTAACCCAGCAACGTTATAGGCTGATTATAACGATTATAAGTCTCCCCTCTCACTGGCTTTATTTTGTACAAGCACTAAAGGTTCTACTCCACTTATTCTAGCTTCTTTACGTTAAAAGAGCAGTCGATTGTGTACAAGACCTTTGCAGTCTCATCCTTAAACGAACGGTTACCACCATTTTGTAAAAACCAACTCTGTTAACTTTGAAATGTTAACGTGATGATTGTGATCCACTACACAGGGTGCCCACGACGCGTGGTCAGGATGGGTGTGCGTGCTCCTGGTCGGCGTGTGCACGGGCATAGTGGCCGGGGTCATCGACATCGGAGCCTCGTGGATGACCGACCTCAAGTTCGGCATCTGCCCCCAAGCCTTCTGGCTCAACCGAGAACAATGCTGCTGGTCCGACACTGACACTACCTTCGATACTGGAAACTGTTCTCAGGTGAGGACACACTTTTTATTTCACTTTGCTAAAGACAATGGTTTGTTTAAGATTTAGGACTAAAAAAATTAACCATCTCTAAATAAATAAGATTACGACCAAAAATACTATAGTATTTTGGAACCCATACTATTGAACTAGGTCTAATTTCACTCCACCTAACAGTGCAGTGTGCATTTAATGGTCTCATAGTTTTCTTGATCCGAGTGTATGATGTGTTTTGATGTCTAATCGTTAATCTTCGCTGTGCCAGTGGCTGACATGGCCGCAAGTCCTGGGTGGTCAGCGGGAAGGCCCGGGTGCATACATCATCAGCTACCTATTCTACATCGTGTGGGCTCTCATCTTCGCCGCGCTCTCCGCCTCACTGGTCCGGATGTTCGCGCCCTACGCGTGCGGATCGGGTAAGCTAAACATCCGTTAAAAAAAATCTTTACCCTTTGGCAGCAACCTAACGGTAACCTTATTGTTACGATAGAGCTATCCAGCTCGCCACGTGTGCTCTGACAGAATCTGAGTCTTCGATTCAAGAACAAGAAGAAAGATCTGAAGACATAGTCTTTGACGCGACTGTGTCAACTTTACTGTAATAAAAAAAGATGTCAGTGATTGTCACGCTCCCGCCTAGCCCTTCGGGTAAAACATGTGACTTCTTACTTTTAATTAATATAATTTTCTCACTCTTTTTCTTTCTCAGAATTACTAAAGTACCCCTCTTCCAGGTATTCCGGAGATCAAGACGATACTGAGCGGGTTCATCATCCGCGGCTACCTGGGCAAGTGGACGCTCATCATCAAGGTGGTTGGTCTGATACTGTCCGTGTCTTCGGGCCTGTCGCTCGGCAAAGAAGGGCCTATGGTGCATATTGCTAGCTGCCTCGGTAAGTCCTTAATTATCTTAAGAGATTGTGTTAGAAAGTACCGCTAAGTCAAGCTTGTCAGTGCATTTCTGAACATTTTGATATAGAATATATGAACGGCATTGTTGGCAAACTATGTTCCACCTCCTACCCTACACTCTGTGCCCCAACCAAAACTAAAAAGTGACCTCCGTGCTACCATCGATGACGCCGTAGAATTGGCAAAGTTTATGCCTCCAGCATTTTAAGTATATCGTGCCAACGACGCCAAGAAGTAGAATATAAATATTCACATTATAATAAGTAGTTGAAACGTCAGTGTCAGATGTGGCGAAGTCATACAAGGGTATTTTAAAGTAACTCAATAATTATTCTGCAGGGAATATTCTGTCGTACCTGTTCCCGAAGTACGGGCGCAACGAGGCTAAGAAGCGCGAGATCCTGTCAGCGGCCGCGGCGGCGGGAGTGTCCGTTGCCTTCGGAGCCCCCATCGGAGGAGTACTCTTCAGCTTAGAGGAGGTATGTAATACATTCTTCAGTATTAGTATATCCAAGGGTTCTCGGGCCTGAGGATGGTGAGTGATGGCTAGCTCGCCGTCCGTCCGTCGTCGTCGTCCGTCTTATGACTACAGGCCGTGTCGATGGCGCGTTCGTGTTCCACGCGTGCCTCAAAGAGATGTAAGCAAAAAGGAAGGGGCCCTGACACTCCCTTCCACTCCGCCCAGTGGAGGGGGGGGGGGGCGTCATTTGATGATTTCCCATCCGAAAAAAAAGGGTTCTCACAAGACTATATTTTTTACCTGTGTCTCGCAATAGTCACTGCGATATAACTTGCGTCCAAGAGACCCTCCGGGTTTTGGAAGGGCCATGAAGGCAGGTTGGAGGGAGTACTTTCACATCATTACCCTCCTGCCCTTACTAGGCTCCAGCTCCTGCATCTTTTTGTAGCCACGTTATGTTCTGCCATACAATACGTCACAGTAAGAGGTTATGTTTTCGTGGGAAATTAATAAAAAATACAGTCTGATAACAGTTTTATTTTATAGTTTTTCAATTTGTAGTCACATTTGTATATGCATGTTTTATGATGTTTTACGTCATAAAACAATACTGACACGAAGTTGCAGCGAAGTGAACTGACGTAAACTTAATAGACAATCTTGAAAATTCATAAATAGTAGAACAGATAACATATATAAAATACTGCACATATGTTTACAACTACAAGTTTTTAGGATTTTGTATATAAAATTTTCGTTTCTTATGTAAAATGCAAATTATAGCTAACATGAGTAACTTGTGATGTCGTGTTCCACACATATCTAATCAACAATATAACACGCTTGAAATGTTAAATCAAAATGTAACCTCTTACTGTTAACAGGGAAACAATGTTCCCAATCGTTTTCCTCACTTTTTTGTTCATTCACCTTCAATTCTACGACCTGACCTTACTTTTTACTTGAGTACTAGTTAGCATGCAATTTGAATCTACTTGCAGAGATACAAAAACAAATCATGCTGTGCAATGTGAGAAAATACCTTCTTTTTCAATGATGTTTCTCAAAATACAAGAAACAAAGTGATATGCCCGAATTTTAAACAATTAAGTCAAAAAAGTAATGAAAACGTACTTAAATAGGCATTACACTTGGAGTTTACTTACACTATACGGATGAAAATGGTTCTGTGCACCACTAAACAATGGTGTAATACAATTACAAACTCTAACAGTGAGAGAGTAACTGCCAACGCCTGAATTACCCAAATAAACACACACAGTCAAACTTATTATACTCATAATGTGCAATAATAACCTATGAAACAAAATAAATGAAAAAAAAAACAACTTATTAGAGGTTCCTCCAGATGTGGTTGGCCGTAATATCTCGATAAGTCATAACTTATTTAATTCATTTTTTGTATGTCAAAAATTTAAAATTTATTCATTCAAATATTTGTTCCCAGGTGTCGTACTATTTCCCGCTGAAGACATTATGGCGCTCATTCTTCTGTGCGCTGATCGCGGCCTTCATCTTGCGCTCCATCAACCCTTTCGGTAACGAGCACTCGGTGCTGTTCTTCGTGGAGTACAACAAGCCTTGGATCTTCTTCGAGCTGATTCCCTTCGTTGGCCTCGGCATCATAGGCGTAAGTATAGACCGTACTTAGATCCTTGTCATCCCTTCTATTAGGAATGAGTAGTTGGTGGCTGTGTAGCTAACTACTTGTTATAAGTCCCGTCACGTAAAAAGAACGCTGAGCGACAGTGGAGGGGATGTGTTCGCACGTTATACAGCCGCGTCCTTAAGTACTAAGCTATTGTTTTATAATATAAGTATAACTGTTTCATTGTAGAATTACTATTCTATAGGTACTTTACTAGCTACTTAGTACTTTGGAAAAGGCTGGTCTAAAAAAAAAGAGAAAATTTATTTGAGCGGTCAGCTTTCTTTTTACGTGACGGGACCTATAATCCACGTGAACTATTGAAATTCCAGTCATAATGTATGCATGTTGTGTCCATAATTAGTTAATAATCGATCATTATCCACCAGTTAAGTTAGCTCATCGATCTGACCACTCCCTAAGGGTCTATTTGATGAAAGTAGAGAAACATACGCCGGTGAAAACAAAGGTGCGCCGTGTGTACGGTTTTTTTATCGTCGTCGTTGATTAAATTATAAATCGGAGTTGATATCAGTAGGTGTCATTCGTAGGTTAGGAGTTAGCCAAGCATTTTAGCAAAACAAAAAATAAGTTCCAAAACTCCCACTGTTTTACTTATTCATGATAAGAAAGCAGTTATCGAAATTTTTCGTTTTCTACGTTTTTTTCAGAAAAAAACTAGAATAGGTCACTAATAAACATGCACTAACCGAAAATGCTGTATTTTTCATCTGTGTGCTCATCGAAACCTGTACACGCGTTCTTCTGAAACGATGCTACGTAATTACTGTAGGCAGTTCTTGCGTCGTAATGATTAATACTTTCATAAGTAAGAATAATACGCAACTGCATTTCCTGGTACGGCGATAGTCTATCATAATACTTAAAACTCGTGTCCACAGGGCTGCATAGCTACGATCTTCATAAAAGCCAACATCTTCTGGTGCCGCTACCGCAAGTTCTCGAAGCTGGGCCAGTACCCGGTTACTGAAGTACTCGTGGTGACACTGGTCACCGCCGTCATCGCCTACCCCAACCCCTACACGCGTATGAACACCAGCGAGCTCATCTATCTGCTATTCAACCAGTGTGGAATCTCCAACTCTGATCCTGTGTGGTGAGTCTTATTCTGGTCCTTATGCGTTACGAAATACGACATTGTCACAGCCAGAGCCTCTTCTAAGATGGCGGGATGACCTAGATAAAACCTAATAACAGTGGTCCGCATTGGCCCTAGAACGGAAGAACTGGTTTTCGTGAGGAGAGGCCTTTGCAGAAATACGATGTTGATGTTCTGAGTCAAGACATCTCTAGCTATACTGGGTGAATTTTTGAAGTGGGCGCGGATGGCCAAAGCCGGCAGAATAGCGAAAAATACTCAAAAGAGTGTCGAGCCCGATTTTGATGAAAACCCAAACCTCATCATTAGATTTTTTGAAAAATCAATATTCCTTGCAGGAATCGAACCCATTGATTTCAGAAAAAAACACACACACTGTATTATTACACCATTCGATAGTCTCACTAGTAAAGATCAAATTCTGGGAAATAATGATATCCACGACCATTTAACAAATTCATCCTGTATCTATCAGTGGCGAACCTATCTTACAAGCCGGAAAGCCGGGCTTGCCTAAACATCAAACTCAAGAAATAAAAAAAACATTTTACAAAAACATAAATTTTTGTCAAACAAGAACAAAATTCGCTATCTCCACAACTGTGTCCTCTATGACAGAAATTATTTTAAATTCGCGCGCTTATTCTCCGATGCCGGCCGCGATACTCTGGCTCGCTCTAACACTATACAAAAAAAGAGTTAAACGTAGAATTTTAGTACGCAATCGTACCTACGCGCGCTCGCTAATGCTTTCTCTTTCTCACCCACTGGCTTGCATTTGGCTTCTCTGACCTTTCAGTTTTCCTAACAAAATGTCTCTGTTATTGATAACATTGGTAGGTACTGATTTGAGAATTTGTATAGAGTTTAAAGCTGGGCTTTTCTTTGAATGTGTGCGTGTAAGTCTGTGTAAGTTTGAGAGAGAAGTGTGTTCGCACCGAGGATGCGCGCAATTTATATGCGCTTCGCGCGAATTTTGATAGGTACAAAGTACGATTTCATGATAGTTCGTATTTTAGTTAGTTTTGAGCGATTAGGAACTGGTGCATTTGTTTTTTGTGGTTTTATTTTTTCGATTTCTTGGGATTTAAAGTTTTTTGATTAGTTATTGCCGTAATTAACTTTGTTTTGAAGTGAACACTAAAATTAATTCGGAAACGCAATTTTTCCTTGTGAAGGATTAAAGTGTCTGTAATCGGTACCTACTTAGCAAGATAAATACTTTGAGTTTTACAGAAAAATATAATCTCGTTACTTCACCTAAATAAACCTACCCCTGATTTGAATATTCTCAGAAAACTAAAACCCATAATGTGCATTTTAGTCGATCAGCGTAGGTTAGCGTGTTCAATGGCTGTTCGGCTGCTCTCATTCAAACAATTTGAAAATGTATCTAGTAATAGATACGTGGTGACTTCTGTGTACTTTGTTGTTTGTCATCTGTCCGGGGTAAAGAAGCGAATAATGAAGAGTTGAGTTGTGGCTGTTTACATTGTGAGTAATTACAAACATTTACAATAATGTGTAGTTAGAAACCAATTTATTGTTCGTGCGCCATCTCTAACAAAGCGAGGGAAACAATTACGAATTGACTCGAAGAGTTGAGTTGCTACATTTAAGTCAATAGATGGCTCTTATATCATTTACTTGATACTGACAACTTAATTGAATTAGTTGTTGTAATTTTGTGACGGTATATAAAATATGAAAAGTTAATAACCACTATTTGTATTTTATATTTAGGCATATTTAAATAATAGGAAAATAAAACCGGCGTTATTAAATACCAATGTCAGAACTCGGAACAGATTTTCCTCGATAAATTCCCCCCCCCCCCCCCTAAATATTTTCAGTTGTTTATTCAAGGCTTTGACTCGATTTCATGCCGAGCACGCCACTGGTATCTATGTGTCTTGTAATTGTAAGTCCTTGCTCAAAGTGACTACTCGTCTCGATTGTAGTTCGCTAACGAGTTTCAGCTGTCCAGCGTCCTTATCAAAATCGTTTACTGATTAGTTGATGTACAGGACAAGTTAATAGTTACAATACACATGGCTACCAACAAATGACACGACAAAGATTTTTTTTTTTATTCTTTGTCAATTTTTTTAAATGGCTACCATGTGGTACTTTGACATAGACTGCCAACTTGCTATATCACTTAAGACTTAATTTGTCTAATACCGTTCAGCTATTAAAATGTTTTGTTCCCCCCAGTGACTACAACCGCAACTTCACTGACGTGAATTCTGCCATCGAGAAGGCGGCGGCTGGGCCGGGCGTGTACCGCGCCATCTGGCTGCTAGTCTTGGCACTAATACTCAAGCTTGTGATGACCATCTTCACCTTCGGTATCAAGGTGCCGTGTGGACTCTTCATACCCAGCCTCGCGCTTGGAGCTATTGCTGGCAGGATCGTAGGCATCGGTAAGTAGATCATCGTCAATGAGGCGCAAATGAGGACTAAAGAGTCTTGCTCGGGACCATAGTGGTCAGTGTTCTGGGTCTATGCCCAGAACTATTCTTCAATGTTAGCAAAATATCGGAAGACTAGCGACCCGCCCCGGCTTCGCACGGGTGGACATTTATTTTTTAAGCTCTCTGAAAAATATCTTTTGAATGGATTGTCCGATTGGAATAAAATAAAAAGCAATTTATAGCTATTGAAACAATCTTGCTCAATAAATAGTTTATTTGGATAAGGATTAGTATTTGACGATAATATGATCAATAAACATAGGCTAATAATTTTAATTACTTTTATTCTATGGAAAAGTGGTTATAATGGCTAAAATATAAATGTTTGGTTTATACTATCGCGGACTTTTTTGTAGGCATTATTGAGTTCTACAACTTTTCTATAGAAGTCAACCACATATCTCTAACCATTTAGGCAGCGCTCGCGAGAATCGTTAACGTACGGCAGTTTTTTCGACGCCTTACTCCACAATTTTCACTACCACGAAAAATCCTATCTATTTTCCGGGATAAAATATAGCCTATACGGATTCGGAAGAATCCCTCTAAGTAATGGTATAAGAAATTTTGAAATCGGTCCAGTAGTTTTTGAGCCTATTCAATACAAACATACAAAAATACAAAGGTTTCCTCTTTATAATATTAGTATAGATGAAATAAGACAGCTCATAGTGTTATTATTTTTTATTTGTTTGAAAAATTAAAACTACAGTAAATTGCACAAACAATTATATCTTTTGTTACATAACCCCCGAGCGGCAGAATCTATACTTGTACTGTATGACATTTAATTGCCTTTACATAAACGTATTGATTTTGCTATGGTATGTAATAAATTGTGTCCATGTACAGGTGTCGAACAACTGGCCTACAATTACCCGAAGGTGTGGCTGTTCTCGGGCGAGTGCTCTACCGGCGACGACTGCATCACGCCGGGCCTATACGCCATGGTGGGGGCTGCTGCCGTGCTCGGCGGGGTCACACGGATGACAGGTAAAGCTTGCTTTATTCTTCTTAGCGAGTCAATGGCAATGGCATCTGGATGGACTCGGCCAGAATATGGCTAAGAGTTTGGAGCCTTTAGTAGCGTCGTACCATGTCTTAGAACCAAACATTCTAAGGCATAATGTAACTAGGCAATGTCGCATAGAGAGGAGATCCGTGTCCCAACACTGAGGAAATTAGTGGCTGGTTATGTAGGAGCGGCCATCAATTCCTGTAACGAACAGAGATCAGGACACTCACTCTAGGGTGTGGAATTACACTTTTTTTGTCTTAACTGCCGGATAAACCGAAAACCGCTATTTTTTAAAACTTGCCCTACACATTTTGTCACGACCGACTTTAAAGGTTAATGAAAACTGCTGTGAGAAAGTCTCATCCGTCCCACAAGTACCGAAATATGCTTAACGCTTTAACTATTCAAAACATTGTTCTATTTTTGACATCTTCAAACGATGCTTCGAACAAGTTTAGTGCTGAAAGCATAATAATTTGTATTATGTGATGCAAGCGGACCAAGGCGGTGTTCAAAGAATTATCTTAGAACAACAACAAAGCCACGACACTTACAGAAATAGTGCCTTATTATAGTTGTATGTTTGCAGTATCTCTGGTGGTGATCATGTTTGAGCTGACGGGCGGCGTGCGCTACATCGTGCCGCTGATGGCGGCCGCCATGGCCAGCAAGTGGGTGGGCGACGCGCTGGGTCGCCAGGGCATATACGACGCGCACATCGCGCTCAACGGCTACCCCTTCCTCGACAGCAAGGACGAGTTCCAGCACACCTCACTCGCCGCCGATGTTATGCAGCCCAAGTGAGTACTTATACTAATTTACTATCTTGATTATGTAGGCAAGTATAGTTCAGTTCAAACCTTATGTCGGCCCGGAAGTTAACTGTACTAACGGTCTGCGCATATTACTGTCTAGACGTTGCGTCCTCTCCGCCCCGCGGATACCTAAAATGTCTTCTGCACAGCTGTACTTTAGATGTTCCGAGCCGCCAAGTTTGACCAGAACTATACTAATACTTCCTGTCTTGATTACGTGGGTCTATCATAATGTTGCACCATCATCTTCCTGCCCATGCCCATGTTAGTTGGGGTCGGCGCAACACGTTTTTTTCTTCCATTCTCTTTGTCTGTCAACCGTCACGCTATCATTTACTCCTTTTTCTTTCACATCATTCCTCATCCATAATGTTATACCGGTAACTACCGGTTCGCTATTCTTGGCAAAATCTTGAAATATCCGTAAAGTCTTGGACTCTCGTAGTTACTCTATACATTGCTCATATAGGGACATTGTACGTTTTTAAAAGTTTTAATTTTTTAGTAAATTTTACATTTTATTGTTTTAATATTGAATACACCATATCAGTCGGCTAGCCAGAAAGATATGTAAGTTTCAAAAGTTGCCCTTACGAAGATTTGGTCAAACTACGCTTCGCAAGCATTGCTGCCAAGATAACGATTCTGGCGAAAATATGCAATTGCAAAATTATGCGATAAATTATGCTGTATCTTACTCATGCTGTGCGATAATGCTACTTACACATAAGTCCCGTGTAATAGGGACGAGCCTATTGCCAGTAACAGGGCATAAATCGAGACTCTGGCGGCCACTGAGGAATTAAAACTGACAACCAGTCTTACCAAGGAGTCTGGTAATACCCAATACTAACTAGGTTGTGGGGTTCAGACAGGTAGAGCACCATGTAAAATACTGGTATTCAGCTGCATCTGGTTAGACTGAAAGCCGACCCCAATATAGGGAAAATACGTTAGGGCTTATTGGCCTTATTGCTATCAAAAGTAGGTACTACTCGAAAATTTTAACCGTCAGTGGTCAGTGGCCAGTCTGTGATTTTAAATATTAATTTTGCCCCACTGTTAAAAAGGTTGGGCGGCTTACCACTATAGTTATACTATTATAAAGACGTTGCTATGACGTTATTACTTTGCGTGCTCGCGGTCGCTAAGCGCTGAACATATTTTTTTTGCAATTTTATGCTAATGTTTTACTATTACATATTTAGTTGCGTAGCATTTATGTTTATAATGATTTTCAGTTTTATTTAAGTTGTATCTTACACTATCACTTACGGGATACATATCTTTCGTGATTATCAATTATTATGATATAATATTCCCTATAAGTGACATTGTAAGCTTAGTTTTAAACCGTGAAAGCTTAAAATAGCGTTTAAGTTGCATTTTTCTAAATTCTTAACTATATCTTACTTGAAATGCACATATTATGAGAAAAACCAAACATATTATTTCCTTTTTATATACATAAAATTGACACTGCACCCAGCCCTGCCCCTTGCGATAGAACTTGCACTTTAATGCTTGCTAAGATACATTATAATATAAATACGTTAGTTCGGTAAAAAGCAATAAGTATTTGTCAAAATACTATTGGAAGCAAATTATATTTGTTTTATTCTTATTGGTTTAAAAAAATACTTTTACAAGTAAAAAGTAATACATGTAAAAACTACTTGAGTTTGTGTTTCCTAACCAACTATTCTGAGAAGAAACACCAAAACAAACTCAGAGGTCAATCTTTTCAGACATGACCTTTTGTGTTGTATTGTGCTGTGCTTTTTGAGTCTAACAATCTCGAATCAAAACATTTATTTCAATGTACGAGTGGTCATCAAAAAAATCGACGCACCTTATCATTTGAGTTTAAAAAAAAATGTTTGTTAAAACTAAAATATGCAGTGTTGTAACTTTGATGTTTGTTTTTGTATGACTAGGGTAGTAATAAACATTTAAAAAGGCCGTTTTTGCTGGCTGACAATTGCTTAAGTGGGAAATTTTCTATTTTCGATACAATGACGTCTCAATGTTTTATCATGTTTTTTCAAATTATTACTGTTGTATTATATTTGTTTTTACCGAAAAGTTTCCATGATTTGATGCATTGTTTGATTGAATTACGTGTTCGCAGCCTTAAACTGTAAAACTTCGTATTTTGCACTTATATATACTAAAAATAAAATGATAAATATTTATTTACATAACGGCAGAGGTGTACCTAATAGTACACCCACATTTCGCCAGTTATGTACAAGTCCCAGGCGAGCCTATATTTATTTGCAGTTAATTCAAAACACGTGTGTGACCGTATATGATCCAAAAACTTGATGCTTTTGAGACAACTGTCTCAAACCAAATATAAGCTTATGCCAGCGAAAACAACATTCTTCTGATACTGAACGACTATGGTAGTCATTATAATGAAAACTTCATCAATCAATACGAAACATCGAATAAAGAAATCCACAAACAATAAGTTATTATGCAAGTGGTATACCACAGACTACAGCATAGTATTGTCTCCCTTCTTCCTGTAGATGTCTAGCAATGATCGCTACAGGCCGCCCATTGTGTCACCTTATCCAAATGTCCACTTTTGTCTCACAGTAAAAGTATACTATCTTACCAAGTTTTTAGTTAGGTTGAATGGTATTTAACATGTTGTTACCGCTTCCTGCAGACGCAACGAGACGCTGTCGGTGATCACGCAGGACTCCATGTCAGTGGACGACGTGGAGACGCTGCTGAAGGAGACGGAGCACAACGGGTACCCCGTGGTGGTGTCCAAGGAGTCGCAGTACCTGGTCGGCTTCGTGCTGCGCCGCGACCTCAACCTGGCCATAGGTATTACACCTCAACGTTATAGTATATCACTGTACAGAGTGCTTGTCATCGTGGTTAATAATATAATATAGGGTGGGTTAGGACTCAATGTAACGCACTCAAAACATTGTGCTGATGGATTCATTGAATAGTGCGGGGGTCGTGGGATTTAAAGTAAAGTTGTAAGATTAAATCGAAAGGAAAAGGTGTGATAGATAAGGATGAATGGTGATGGAATGAAGATTTGCAAAAGAATCTAAAAGAAAAGAAGGTTGGGTTTAAATAATGGCAGGGTGTAGCAACGGGAATGATAGTTTAAAAGATGAAATGAAAAAGATTTATAAAGAATGGAAGAGAAAGGCAAAAAAGGCGGCGGCAGTTTCCGGAGCTAAGGCGCAGGATAAGTTGTGTAACTCCCTGAACAGTCCTACAGGCCAGAAGGAGCTCTACCGGATAACAAAAACAAGAGAAGAGAGAACGAGACTATCTACTATAATTCATATTAAATGTATAAAAGATGGCGCTCGGTAAGGTTCTGTCTAAGTGTCTAAACACACTATGCCGAAGTTACGCGACCGAAGTTCAGCACAATTACGCCTACAATGCTAGTTGAATTACTGACGACACACTATGCCGAAATTACGTCGCGTCATAGCATACAGCCTAACTTCGGTCGGACGTAAGTTCAGCGGCAACTTATTCTGTGAACACACTATACGCGACCGAAGTTCGGTTTGATTGCCGACGAAGATCCGGGGGTGGAGAGCCGCCCGCGCCCCGCATGTCCTTTGTTTTGCGTCTGTCTGTCCAACTGTGTAGATAACACGACCCGACACGGCCGCCACGACAGCGTTCGAGACACTGAATACAAATACAAAGTTGCGGAACTGAATTTCTGCCGCGTAAGTTCGGCAGTTATGGTGTGTCATATCAGCCGCCGAACTTCGGTCGCGTAACTTCGGCATAGTGTGTTTAAACACTAAAGGTGATGAAATAAAAGAGAGATGGAAGTTTTATTTTGAAAAGTTGCTCAAAGAAGGACAAGTACATTTGGGTTTGGTGAGGGAAATTAGTATGGATGAGGTAAGGAAGGTAGTTAAAAGTATGGAAAAAGGAAAGGCCATGGGGCTCGACGAAATGCCAGTAGAAGTATGGAATTGTTTAAAAGAAGACGGATGTATGTATGTGGCTGACTTCTTCAATAAGTTGTTGTATGAAGGAGCGGTTCCACAATAATGATGCAATAGTTCGCTAGTTCGCCTATTTTCAAGAATAAAGGTGATGTGCAGGGCTGCAAAAACTATCAGGGTATAAAGCTCATGTCTCATAGTGATAGAGAAAAGAATAAGAGAGGAGCCGAAACCAGTTTGGGTTTATGCCTGGTCGAGGACCAATGGACGCCACTTTTGCACTCCACCAATTATGCGAGAAGTACAGACGTGCACACAAGAACTTGCACATGGTGTTCATTGATCTGGAGAAAGCGTATCGTAGGGTACCTCGGGGTGTGTTGTGGTGGGCTTTGGCCTAGGAAGTATGTAGAGTTAATACGTGTTGTGTACAGACAATCTTGTACCTACGTCAGGTCAGCAGCTGGCAACACCGACGAGTTCAGTGTGGCTGTAGGCTTGCATCAAGGGTTGGCTTTAAGTCCTTACCTCTTCTTGTTGATAACCGCAGAACATGTATTCAGTTTTGCTTCTGCTGATTTTCAAGCCAACATTCTACAGCTTCTGTTCTCATTTCTCCAATCTGCTCTGGATCTCAAGTCCATCTTCACCGACAATATGTATGTCCGACGTCAGAGCGTCCATAACGCTCTGACGTCGGACATACAGGAAAAGGCACCCTGGTGCATGCTGTTTGCCGATGACATTGTTCTTGTCGGTGAATATGGGCTTGAGATCCAGAGTAGATTGGAGAAATGAGAACAGAAGCTGTAGAGCTGTAGCTGTGTTGGCTTAAAAATCAGCAGAAGCAAAACTGAATACATGTTCTGCGATTTCGGCGGTCTCTCCAGTTCTGCAGCCATAGCTCTAGATGGCGCGCTCCTTCCAGTCTGCTACGACTTATGGTATCTCGGTTCACTCGTGCAAAGCGATGGCGAAATAGATCGGAGTGTTAAGCGCAGAATTAACACGGGATGGATGAAATGGCGGCAGGTCACGGGAACAATATGTGTTTCCCGCATACCCCTTAAACTCGAGGGAACATTTATAAAACCATGGTTAGACCTGCTGTCTTGTATGGATCAGAATGTCGGGCCACAAAAAGGATGAATGAAAGACATTTGCTTGTGGCTGAGATGAGAATTCTAAGGGGGATGTGTGATGTAACGCGCATGGATAAAATAAGGAATGAGTACGTAAGAGGAAGGCTGAAAGTGGCTCCGGTGACTGAAAAGTTGTGTGGTCATCGGTTATCGTGATATGGACATGTGATGCGGAAGAATGAGGAAAATGTAGTGTGGAAAATGTTGAGTATGAATGTAGATGGCTATGAGAGTAGGGGAATACCAAAGAAGCGATGGATGGACTGAATGATGATATGGCTAGAAAGGGGGTGACTGCTGTGATGACGAAAATAAGAGAAGCATGGAAGAAGAAGACATGCTGCGCTGACCCCAAATAAGTTGAGATAAGGGCAGGAGAATAATGATAAATGAAAAAGAAAAGATCAAGCAAGAAAGCTGCAGTACCAGACACAGGACATAATAACAACAGTGAAAGAACTGTAGTTGCTCATTCCAAAGCGTATATCTCTATGGAAGAGAGTGGGCATGAAACTACAGGGATACTTCCTTATTTACAACATTTGTTTCTTCACCCACCCATGTTTTACACATCAAAAGCTTTGAGTTTGCAACAGTCGTCAAGCTCATTCACATTCGCTACTCTCCACTAAAACTATCTTTTCCCTCAGCAAATGCGCGCCGTACGATGGAAGGCATCACCGGGCAGACGGTGGTGATCTTCGCGGGAACGGGTAACGCGCCGCCGTCGCCGCCGCCCTGTCTCATGCTGAACCGCATCCTGGACATGGCGCCCATCACCGTGACGGACCAGACGCCCATGGAGACCGTTGTGGACATGTTCCGCAAGCTCGGCCTGCGCCAGACGCTCGTGACGCATAACGGGTAACTATTCCATACTAATACTAGCTGAACCAACAATCGTTGTCCTGTTTTTGGATGTTGTGTAAAAAGACCTTACGTTTCTCTCAAAGGTTATCTATTTATTTCAATTTAAATAGAAATACTGCTATCATGGAATATAGAAAGTGCTTAGTTCCTAGCTGTAATAATGACTCTACAAAGAAACTTGAAATTATTTTTTAATTTATTTTAATTAAATACACTTCTAGTTAATCCATCTTACTCGTCTTATTCTCTGTCAAAACCCTTGTCTTTTATTTAGAGATCTCATTATTTATGTCACTTCTGCTGTAAGTTTTTTTTTTAACATACCCGACGCACAACATAAATCATAAGCACACATAACGCTGCATTCAGACACATGCTGCTTTCACCACTCACTCACAATCTCCTGTACATCTGTTTCCAGGCGTCTTCTGGGCGTGATCACCAAGAAAGACGTGCTGCGCCACGTGAAGCAGATGGACAACGAGGACCCGAGCTCTGTGCTGTTCAACTGAGCCCGCGCGCGCCTCGCCCGGCGACGCGCCCCTTAGTGTATGCACACATGTAACAACGAGCGCATTTACGTGCGAGACTATGAGCAAGTCCACACGGGCGAAGCCGGTGCGTAGCGTCGTCGCAACACACTGAGTACCACACGAGCAATTCGCTGTGCTTACTACCACGCAGTGTTAAAAGCCTTCGATATTATAAATAAAACTGCCCCCCTCCCCGCTTCGTCCCTGTTTCGCGTTGCGTCAACACGCGCCGTTCCATCGCACCGTGTGGCATGTCGTTCTGCTGTATGTGCAGAACGACGCCGCGTCACTGCTCAAGCGTCGCAACGTACCGACAACGCATCGTGTGGCATCACTATTACATGAACGCGTTTACGTCATGCAAGACTATCATATCGTATCCACTAACATTAACCATTAAGTTATCGAGTGATGTGCACTTACTTCATTAGTCATCTGCAAACTTTGCAATGTAAACCTTACTATAGGAACTCATAATACGTGTGTGGTCAGTAGTGTTAGTTCATATAGTTAGAACTTCCCCAGGGAGTCGTATCTTGCATCACTGTAACGCGTCGCTTTGTTATGTAACAGTTTATTTGTGTATAGGATATAAAACAGATGTATCGTGTAGTGTATAGGAAGTAGGTAGGTGTCGCGCTGGCAACTCGTTTGTATATTTTGCTGTAACTCTGCGTAATATTACACAAGTATACCGCAATTAGTCGAATTAACAGGTAAAAGACATGTTCATTGTGATTATTTTGCTTCGCTATTAAAGTACATCAATAAACACAAGATGTACCGCTTTTATACAGAGTATTTAATGAATTACTATCACTATTTTGTAACATACTTGTCAATAGTTTTACTTGAGCGCTCGCGGCGTCGCAGCCAGCGCTTAAGTAAACTAGATGGCATTCAGTATTTTTATTTGTAAGTGTATTAGCAAACATTTTAATATAATAGACTAATCAATTCAAATGTAAAATATTTTTTTTTAAATCATAATTATCAAGGATTTTAACCGTATACATAATCGCTGTATGAATTATGAACAAAGATGTTAGATATTAATATATGAATGAACTAATTTATTTCGTCTTGTTTTCAAGTAATCTGATATTTTACACGAGGTTTTTATGTAAATAATGTATCGCATATAAAGCATAATGTTTTACCAACATCTCATTTTAAGTAGAGTTATAGAATCGGATATAATTATTGTTTTATAGCATGCTAACTGTATTTGTACAAGTACGAATAATTGACGCTGACGAAGGTAGCAGAAGGAGAAGAGTCGCGGTCATTCGCGGCCACTCGTCCAGTAGAAAGGGCTTCTCCGCGTGAGGGTAGCTCTGATTGTGAGCCAACAACTGTATATATTGTACATAAACATATTACGAACCTGTCTGAAAATAATAGTTAAACAGCTTAAAATTCACCCATCCCTGTATCAGTTGTGATTTACCATTCTATAATCTGCAATCGTATTTGTGAAGCTAGCGCGGTGATTGGTACGCGAACTACTCGCTTAGTTGCACATCAAGACCGTGACGAGACGTATGTAATGCATGTCGGGACCTTTGACTTTACTCTTATACTTGACTGAATTAAAATAATTATAATGAATGAAAACGTTTATTAATTGAAAAGGTTTAAA
Source organism: Noctua pronuba (assembly GCA_905220335.1). NCBI lineage: Eukaryota > Metazoa > Arthropoda > Insecta > Lepidoptera > Noctuidae > Noctua > Noctua pronuba. Next base: position 19,979,936 of record LR999891.1, on the reverse strand, counting down.
TATTTAACTAGACGCAATTCTTGAAACAAAAATAAATAAAACTAATATCCTCCTAAAAAGAAGCATTGATACAGGGATGTCATTTGTCTTAGAATACGAACTAAAATGCAGCTCATGTTATTTATTACAACTAATATTAAATAAAGTATGCAATCACTAACACAGTACATGAATAAAAAATGTTATTAATGGATTCTTTAAATAATATTCTCTCGAGCCTTTTATAACTACGAACTGATGCGGCGCCAGAGAGCGCAGAGCAACTCGCTCCTTCATGTTTGAATATTGTACTGTTTACATGTATTTTTATATAAAAGAACTGAGAATTTAAAATTATAAACTAGTAAGTATTAGTAAATATTGTATAACTAACTTTACACGAGTGCGTGTTGCCATTCGGCGCGCGACACTTTTTATAATAGATTTTATAAAGATTATGTATTACAGTTGCAATATTGAAATCACAAGTAACTTGCACGTTGGTTCTAGATTAAGCTAAGATTTATTTATTTTAAAGTTTCAATGGTATAAAATGAGATTCTAAAGTGTTATCCCTCCCACGCCGCCTGCATAGTGACGCATGGGTGGTATCAGCAATCTATGTTAAAATATAAAATTATAGAATATTGTTATAAACTGTATTTCATTATTAAAAGGGTGTTTGACATTTTTCTGCAATGAATGCTTAGTACGAAGTGTGGGATACACAACGGGCAAGTCCACCTCATAATAGACTGGCTTTCAATTCTTTGTTAGAGACAAACGGAGACAAAAGGACGACTTAACAAAATCCCCGGGGCAATTGACTAACAGTATCGACTGTAAGTAAAATGCCCCGGGTGCCCCGGTCTAGCGCCAGTTAGTAATTACATATTTCTATAACATGCATTAAAAAAAACTAAGTTTACATAATGGTCAAACACCCTATGTGGTCATAAAATATATTGTATACAAATATAAAGGGTGTAAAAAGACCCTTAACGAAGCCGAAAGGCGCTTGTTCTCCTCGTCATTGTGATCATTTTTTTGTTCTGGACCATACCTGGGAACCTTCTAGTTACGGAGATATTGGGGGTCAAAGTTCCAATCTTTTCACAAGTTTTTTTTTAAATACTACTTTTTAAGGTTCTAACTTTACTCCAATTACCTCCATGGTCCGTTTACTATTCAAAGCATCCATCAGCAATAAGTTTTGAGCGCATTATATTGAGTTTTACCGTAAAATGTGATTTTTGACCCCAAAAAAAAATTTCGTTTCCCAGCAATTTTTTTTGCGTAAAGTTACTTGATTTGATGTACAGAATGCTTGGTTGACGGCTTGGTGAAGGGTCTGTTTACACCCCGTATATGTAAATAAATGGAAAGCTACAAAGCAAATTAGCTCTCTATTTTAAATGAATTTCGATCTGAATCAATAGTTGTCAGTCTGATTCAAATAATAATCACATTCATTATAGTCGCTGTTGTTCCTACAATAAAGAAATCTGAGTGTATTTAATAGTAGCTGTTAACTTGTAAGGAGGGGTGTGCACTGTAGCGGGAGGAAGCAGACTGAGCCTCCTATGAATTCCCTAGGACAGGGTTTCTCAAACTAACAAGAACCTACGCGAACCCTTGGGGATTCGGTGTATGATGGTATTGGGGTTCGCAACACACATTATCACTAAAGGTCCTAAATTCGACTTACTTTGTGACTGAAAACTCATTAAGATCATAAATAATTATTTTTGCCAATGTTTTACCTTTTGTGCACTTAAAAAAAAGGTATTTTTCTACATTAGATATTATTCTTATTAATTTTATTATATGGTGAGCATTCGTGTGTAAACTCGGGGTCATTACTTCGAGAAACCCAGCACTAGGAAATTCAGCAAGATTGCAATAGGCGAGGATAGTCTAAAGGAACTGAAAGTTAGGTAAAAAGCCCAAATTTTCCGGAAATTCACTATGCACGATAATTACGAGGATGTTGGCTAAGATGCCCTCGAAATAGAGATTTGTTAATTCTTCACTATCGTCATTAGAAAGTTATTTGACATCTTTGAGATGTGTACTATTCGGTCGAAGATCCTAGGGCCGCCAGACCTTGCTTATTTTCTAAGTAACAAAATGTGTGGGAGCGACTAGTGTGAGTATGTACTATAAACATAAATATGCATTTAAAGTACATATCAGGTGCTAAAGTTACGTAAAAATATTACTCACTTTGTTAAAGTCCGACCGTGTATTTTGAAATTAAGACTCGTATTTTTTCCCGAGCTTCAAGGCGTCTGGTAAAAATTTCCTCTAACGGGAAGTCTCTGGCAGTGTTGATAAATGATTTTCAACAATATTCTATACAACATAAAAATCAGTAAGTAATATATTTATGTAACTTTAGCACCTGATATCTAAAAATTAGCCGTCAGCGTCTAGCTAGCAGATATGCATACGTTTATAGTACGTACTTAAACTACTCCAACCTACAAATTTTGATAATCAGAAAATAAGTAAAGTTTTGTGGTACTAGGATCTTGCTCTATATGCAGCCCAGTACCCAGGCAAAGTGATCACTATCATTGCAGAGGTATAAAGCTTAAAGATTCTTAGATTTCGTGAAAAACTTGCTTTGTCCCTATTATTTCTCATGCTCACAATAGTACTGCGGCGACAAGAGACACCCAGTTTCTGAACAGCTAGTTATCTACGAAATTGAGTATCGTTGCCCAATCAGCTCCAGTAATTGACTAACCGAGAAACCTTTTAATTTCGTCGAAAAATAGTAAGATCAAATGACAACAGACATCAGTTTAAAATAGTGTTTCAGAAACTGGGCGTTAAGATCTTCTTCAAATGAAAGTAGGAATAACGATTGAGCGGTTGAAACAATTCATCCCAGGAAGGAAACTGTTGTCTATCCGTTATGCTATATATTATTCACTTATATATTCTATAATATTTTGTTTCAAGATATTGACTTCTTTACCGCACGCGGCTATGTTCATTGTATTTACGTTTAGGAGACTATAAAATTTAGAATAAAGAATATGAAGCCATTTATAAATTATTATATTGATGTCCTCTGTAGACTGGTAGTCAAGGATACTCAAGCACATCCTAGCATTTGTTCATTGTTATCTTCGTCACTATCTAGTCCAGTCACAATAGACATTTGATATTAATACTGTTAGCCTGCGTCATCCCGCTGCTGGGCAAAGGCCTCTCCCCAAGACTTCCATTTGTTTCGATCCAGGGCTAATGACAATAGACATTTGAAATAACAATAATTCGCATAGAGTCGAAAATTGGTCGAGGTCTTGAAGACACCATTTATAAATGAAATATCAAAAGTCCCCACCAACTAAGAACATAAGTACATTTATATCAGCATTGTCTGCAACATCTTTAAATAGTATAAAACAAAGTCGCTCCCGCTGTCTGTACGCTTAGATGTTTTAAACTACGCAACGGACTTTAATGCAGTTTTCAGCAAAAGATAGTGATTCGAGAGGAAGGTTTATATGTTACTAGCTTTTGCCCGCGGCTTCGCTCGCGTTAATTTAGAATTTGACAATCATTCCCCCTTTTCACCCCCTTAAAGGTTAAATTTCCAAAAACCCCTTCTTAGTGCTCCCCTACATTATAATAGGAAGCCGTGTATAAAATTTCACATTCCTAGCCCCAGTAGTTTCGGCTGTACGTTGATATGTCAGTCAGTCAGTTCTCCTTTTATATATATAGATGTGTATCTACATCTACATTATTATTATTATTATTATTGCACCCGTGCGAAGCCGGGGGTCGCTAGTATCGAATAAATGTGTCAATTTCTGGTGGTAATATATAAGGTGGACGATGAAAAACTCCTGCTGCCTCGAACATCATAGTATCATTATAGGATGCACACAAACCAAAAGACGAAAAAAAATGTGTATAAGACGTTTTGAACCAAATCGTCGATGAAAAAAAACTGACGAGACCCAGTGCAATTTTGATTTGAAAGTCCTCGGGCGGAAAAATACAATGGCTGATAGCTGTCCATATTAATTTCAAACGGCCTAATTTGCTCGGCGCGAATGATTGTTATTTAACCACCTTTTTATGCTTATTTTGACTGGACTAATCTGCGCGTATCTACTTGGCTACCAACCACACAAGACATTCACAGAATCATGGCGATTCTCCTTTCTGCAGTTTTCGACGAAATGTGTTAACTTATGTCAACATTATAAAAACAAGAACTTAGTTTGATTTATTTATTACATTAAATACATTTTACAATTGGTTACGAATATTAGTACATAATATTATTACAATTTATAAGACCCTGTTTATGTTAGATGTTCATATTGGACTGCCGCAATGAATTTGTTGTTAATAATTTGGTTCAGTTTTATCAAATTCATGCAAAAATTAAACATTTCTCAATGATATATAACATTATAAACATGGAAGTCCGTTTTTCTCTAAGATCTAACACAAACAAAGTCCATCGCAGCTAAAATTTAAAAACTAAGAAATAAATATTGTCATTAACATTATTACAAAAGCAAACATATCACAAACAACGATTAAAGAAAAAATATAAATATGCAGTTGTTAAGGAACGATGAACTACAGTGAAACGTGATGCGTGTGGCGGCGTGGCGGGCAGGCGCGGGCGCACTGGCCTTACGTACAGACTCATTTGTAACATCGTAGCGATCATTGAACACGTTAAACATGACCGGGTGATGCCCGCCGTGCCACTCGCAGCTCTACACGAAGCTGCAAGTATACAATGCAGGTGCCCGGCTGCCCGCTGCGCGTTCCTGCGAGCAGCTGCCACCTATTTTCTTCTAGAGCACATACTTTATTAATCTATCTGAGATCAGTTATCTTGAAAACTTAGTACGTTAACTATTAGTATACCGATTTTCATATTAAAAAGTATTGGTGTGGTTTTATTTCATAATCCGATGCGCCGCCGGAAAATTGACAATATTAATTTAACGTGATATGGGAAACTATTTCTAAATACAGACTAAACAGCAAAATATCATATGCGTTACAATAAGCTCTTAATAGTCCTGGGTACAAGTTGACCTGTATTATATTAATCAAAGTGTCGGCTTGGCCTCACCTTGTTTAACGCTTAAATTCGTATATCTAATTTACACTACGTTGGTTACATGATCGTTACATAAATTATACGTTCGGGTATCATTGCCATTTATTACTAAAACACGTTATTTCCATATTTATGCTCTGTCAATAAAAATATTCTAAATTCCATGGACAATATACTGATATTTGTGATTATGAGTCTACAAATTGAGTGATTCGACAATGAACATAGATACTCTGAACATTAAAACATCGATATCTATTGTTAATCTTGTAAGTGGTAACATGAGAATGCTGAACACAAACGGCTACATTTGAATTGTTGGTAATAGGTTACTTATAAGGAGCTTGGTGGTGTGTGGGTGGGTGTGGCGGCGACTATGCGGGTGCAGGATGCGGGGAGGGGAGTGGCCTGGGCAGGGTGTTCAGCCATATTCCTGCCGTTGTAGCGCCACCGACACCTTGTAGAGGCTCTCCATCATGAAGGACAAGTTCTGCGATAGCTCGTGCACCGGCCTCGTGATCGCTACCATGTCTGCCGAATAAAAAAATATGAAAGTGTGTGTTCTTGCGTGTGCCTTATTTAGGTACCTACTAGAATCGGGAAATAGTATTTTTCTCCTCAAAAACATTAAGAAGTAAGGTGTATGCTTACCCGGCTGCGCTTGAGCAAGTCCCTTGCAGTAAACGTGTAGCAGAGTGGTGACGTCATCTTCGGGCAGCTCGCCCCGCTCCAAAATGCGCTCGGCGTTGCGCTCGCGCACCAGAGCTAGTGCCGTGCTCCATCTGACATCGAATATAGTCAAATATGAGTTAACCCACCTATTTATGTTCTTATGTACCTATTATATTTATAACTTAAATGTTAGTTTTCCTCTCAAAGCACCTGCTAAGTTATTTCTTCACTACCGTTAGTTGACTGGTAGAGAATGCCTAAGGCATCAAGTCCGCCTTTGTAATAACTGTAAAACGCGATTTATCACCCCGAAAAAAGTCCTTTACCAGCATAGTAGCAGTATTCAGTACATCATTCTGTGAAGGGACCCCCCACACACAGAAATTTTTCATCCATTATTAAGAAAAAAAAAACCGGCCAAGTGCGAATCGTACTCACAAGCGCACAGGGTTCCGTAGCACCTAACAATATAATAAAAATATTTTGAAGGGTCATTCATATGTTGTTTTTTTATTATATTCAAGAGCAAAACTAAATTTGTTTTTCATAGTATGTTAATGAAAAACAAAGTTACTGCTGCAGTTTGATGAAAAGGTATATCTCAAAAACTTAACATCAAATCTTATTCAACCCTATTTTCTTTGCAAGTTTTTTTTAAGTACTACACAATACTAAATTTTTTCTGAATTTTCCACCTCTTATTTTAGGGGACGACGACGACACACATTTTCCACTTTGGAAGTGTCTATCTTTCAAACGATTGACTTTGAGAAAAAATGGTTTTAGGAACCTCAATTTCATTTTTAAAGACCTATCTATAGACAACGGTTAGTTACGATGACAAAAAAAAAGGTTCAATTCCATGTAGAGAATGTATGTATGAATCCCTTAATATTTATTTTTGTATAAAAAAAGCGGTTCACAGAATATCTACCTACCAAGTTTCAACTTTGTAGTTCTAATATTTTCAGAATAAAGTGGCTATGACATACGGACGGACGGACGGACAGACAGACAGACAGACATGACAAATCTATAAGGGTTCCATTTTTTGCCATTCGGCTACGGAACCCTAAAAACAGCCGTTTCCTACAAAAGTTACGTACACGGTCAAAATATATGGAACAGCAGTTTTTTTTAAAAATAAGCGATGAAAAATTTCCCTTTGTTCCCGTTGAGTTACACGATTTTGTGTTACCTTGTTACCCATTGGGAAAAAAATTACCGATTAGTAACACTGCAACTCAATGCCATATTTTTTCCCCATCAATTTACACTGTAACCTAATAGTGCGTAATAAGGTAACATATCGGGTACAAAATGTCCCAAAAAGTTACAAAACTTTATTGTTCAATTAAACATTAAATAAGACCATTGAAATCCTTGTAAATCACGACCGACGACCGGGAAGTAAAACAGTACATACCTGTTTTCGATGTATTATGTCAGATAGAGGGTAGTTAAAAAAATGATATTGTGGCTTTACCTACAAAATAAACATACCCGCTGAATTAAATATTCTGTAATTATACTGCGACATCGCAGCTGCGGTGCAATTAAAACCACATAATTATAATGCTTTGTGAGGAACGGATTCGATTTCCGGCTGGTCTAGTGCAGATAACAGACTATCAATATTGAGCCTGGATTGTTGTGGTTCCGCCGTTGTTTCAACGTGCATTTAACGATCAAACGTTTAATTGATTTAAGAGACACTCGTTATTGCGGGATACCTAATCGTTGTATTAAGTCAAGATGTATTTCAACAATGGTTTTTTACCCAAGAAAGTACTACTTAACGGGAACACAGCGTTCTGTTGAGTTACATTGTCAGTCGAAGGGAAAAAAATGTGGCTATGAGTTACAGTGTTAAAAATATTGTAATATATTGTTTGGTGCTACGGAACCCTTTGTGCGCGAGGCTGACTCGAGCTAGGCCGGTTTTTTATTATTTTATCGAGCAATGCCCGCGCTGATACAGTTGTCTCAAGGAATTTTGGATCATTGTGAGGATAGTAAGTAGCGTGGCTCACTTCTGACGCTGTATGAGTTGCAGAAGCCGCGCGTCGTCGTGCGGCACCGGAGGCGCCGGCTCCCAAGTGCCCGCCGCGCTCGCCGCTAGTTGGCTGCGCACCGCGCACACCGCGCCGCTCATCTCCACGCCCTGCCAAACATTACACTTGAAATAAACAAAAAAGGTCAAACGATGTTTATTCTGCTCAAGTGAGTGTTTGTGGAGGGCTGTCCCTTACACCCTATATAAAATAAAGCATCTTTGAACGAGGATTGCTCAATAACGCAACCGAATATTTGGTCAGTTTTTATGTTATTCATATGAGCGCAACTAGTGCTTAATTCTGTATCAAATTCAGCTATTTACCTTATCGTTTTTTTACTATATATGTTTGTACGCTTAACGCAACCACTTCGTGTAGGCAGACACGGACATATTTGGTATCGGGGTGTTGCTCTTTATCATATCAACCCATAGTAGGCCATTTAGGATATCGTTTCTAAAAATGTCGTGACATCCCGTAATAAAATGTTACCTATATTTATCTAGGTTTCTCAAAATTTGATGCAACTCCAGATGTGAGCTAACAGTTTGGAAGTGAGTGATGACGCCAATGAACACTTGGAAGTCACATCTTGTGAATACGAGCGTTCGACTACTGAGTGAAAGTGAGTTCTCGTTAGCGAAACTACCGAATCGGTCACAATAGTGAACTGTGGCCGGAGAAAATGGTTTCTTTTGGAGGTATCTAAGTAATATTATGGCGTAAATGTGTGAGTAATTGTATATCATATCAAAGTGTGTTTTTTTCAAACTTGAGTTGAACGTAACAAAATAATTGTTATAGAAAGATATTAAAATGTAGCTCTATTATGACATTGTAGGTGAGTTATGTGGGTCCTGGTAGCTAGTCGCTGGCAAGGGTGGGCATGGGGAGCACCCCCACCCCTACCAGCGGCAGCGCGTAGTCGGAGGGGGTGCAAGGTGCAACACGCATGCGACTAAACATTGATCAAATTCAAGAGCTTGTGATTCCCAGCGGCACAAGTAATACTACACTCGCGGGGTGCGCACGTTAATAAGTTATACCCGACCTTATTTTCCAAAGCGGCCGTGTATACCGCCACTATCATCTTATTGTTGGTCTCGAGTAGTAACAGCAGCTGGAAGATTAGTCGGTACAGCGAGCGCGCGAGTTCTTCGGTTACGCCACGCGACAGTTCCAACACCTGTGACAAGTAAACAATACGCTCAGTGATTTAAACTAACCATAGACTGCCAGTGAAAAGAAAAACGAGAAACAAAATGCAACATTGTGGCACATGCCACAAGTGGAAAATAATATAAGAATCAGTGAATCTCAAAGTGCTATTATTATGTTGGGATTATTCTATTCGTTGACATTAACGTTAAATCAGAAGATCCTTTGTGTGGTAGTAGGGTTTTGTTATGTTTATATAATATTCATAGCTTCGCGATTCTTAAGGGGAAGACACAATGCTGTGTTTTACTTCCAAATGATATGGCATAGTTACTTGTTGTTGATATATATCATGTGTTACAATGCGAGCCGATGAAGTGAAATAAACATCTTCTAATAAAAAAATTGGTACTTAACTAAAAAAAAGGAAAAAAACGAATATAACTATTATTACTTCAAAAAACTAATATAACTTCAAAAATGTCGGACCAACCTCCAGAGTATGCTCCCGACGGTCAAAATATGTTTGAAGATGCTCATGGAGCTCCAGTGCAGCATAGCGCACGGCGTCCCGAACTCGCGGGTGATCAGCAGCAGCCGGGCCCGCCCAGAGCAGAGGCGGCTCTTCCGCTCCCGCGCGCTCCAAGACCGCGCCCAGCTCGCCGGCCAGAGCAGGTCCGGTTGCCACCGCCGCCGCCGAGGCCCCGCTTGACATACAACCACTGGCAGCGCTCCCCGCGGCCCCCATCACCAAGCCACCAGCAGTGGCTCCGTCCGCGCAGAGGCAGATTGTTTTACTTGTCACCTCCTGTGGGGCGGTCACAAGTAAACAACAATTACAGTTTACAACAGTTTTATTACAATATGTGGTATTACGTTCAGGATTATATGGATCATATGTGTATACATCGATTATTACTTATACATCAGTGGACTCTCTACTTTGTTCTGATCAGTAATATTGGCTTCTCCGACACTTGTTTGATTATTGTTTTTGTGTATTTTTTTATTCAAAATATAGCGTTGTCTTATATATTTGCACCAGATTAACTTACACAACATTACAATAATGCTTCGAATCAATATCAAAATTTCATGTGTCTTTTAAATGTGAGAAGCCGGGTCCGCTGAGGCAATTTTCTCGTTTTGTTATAAAACAGTAGATGTAAATATGTAGTGTTGAGCTGGGACAGTAAGGATATGAACCTTAACCGCTGTAGCTACAGGAAAACGGTGTTGGGAGCCTCATAAAAAGTTTCAAAATTTCGATACGAAATGTACGGTTATTTTTTTTCTAATGATTACTGAAGCCTCAGTTGGACCCGCAGTGTTTTGTTTCTGTCTGTACACTTTTTCCAAAATCTGTGAATGCAGATCGAAATTTTTTTAAAGTTATGGTTAGTCTCTTAAGACCATTTTCTGACCTTTTACTACCCCATCTCAAAATTCCACCCTGGATAATAATGTGTTGTTTATAAATGTGTTATACTACTCTGTCAAGAAAGTACCGGGAAACGATCAATAATACACAAAATGTTAGTTATTCATACAAAGTTATTTTATCGCCTTCAAAGTATGCTCCTTCATAAACTTTGTCCATTATGAAATTCGCAATTCACACTAGATATGATCTAACTAAAAACAGCACTGTATTTAATCTAAACTATCTAACACATGCAACTCGAACTCCGCGCCAAAATGGAAAATAGTTGTGCCAATCTAACAACAAAAAAAAAATTTTGGAACCATAAACAAATCAACCATCCCGATACTTTTTTGACTGAATGTTTATGGATATAAATGTTTATATGTGTTGTATCGCTGAGGGAGTTTCTTGTCGTTCATTCTTCTTCCTCAGCTGTAGCGCGAAGCGAATGGACGGAGGAGGGCGTCTTGGGGACCATTAAACGTCAATGCGCTTTAGAAAACAGCATGGCTCACATATTGCAATAATATTTAGGTTGAGCTAATCAAAATGAAGTCAAAACCGATACTAGTCGTATATAAATATGAAAAATACTTTGAAAATGTAAAAATACTCTGTCATCACTTTCACTAGTGCGCACTGACCGCCCGCCCCAGATTAGTTTTATACTAAATAGTTTTAACTACATACGTATAGAATTAATGTTTTAATGTCGTGAGTGTTAATGTGATGTCAATTAATGGTGTGTTGATTTTAGATCAATGTAAAACAAATGTTTATCAGTGTTAAATAATGTTAGTGTAAATATTTAAATGTTTTAAATTCAAATAATTATATGATAGGTGTTCACTCAGTGTGTTTGTTTTTAAATATAGGATTTATTATTATCCGCCAGTCAGGCGTGAAATTGGAGAGTTATACACACGCCCAGGCCTGGACTGCTGCAGACTGATGATGGTGATTAACACCTGATTCCATAGCGAGGGTGACGTACCTTGAGTACGGTGTGCAGGCGGTGCACGAGCGCTAGCGGCGGCATTAGCGCGGCGTGCCGCAGCAACGCCGTGACGGAGGCCCGCCAAGAGTCGCGCATGGCGGGCGCCGCGCCCGGCACCGGCGTCACGTCGCCGCGGTCACCTGCGGCAACCAAACCACACACTTTATAGCACACATTCTTTATTATTAACCGCAGAAGGGTCAGAGGAAACATCATTGGTAAAAATGATCAACTTTTACCGTAGGATCAAACCTAATATTGTGAGCAGCTGACGTTCTATTCCCCTAACACTGGCACTATCTCACTATCTGCCTAAAAGGAGGATCCAATCACATAATTTTGTTGATACCTAAACTTGTCCTACCAATAAACTATTTTTATTCTTGCCATACGAGAGTGTCTACACTTATCAGCGCGGAATAAGCTAAAGCCAATCACGTATTACCTCATTTGTCGCATCTATTTCGGCGTCATATCGAAGCAAATTACTTTTCCAATTCACTTTCTCGAAAACTGGTGCTAATCGCACTACGATTGGGTTCAACATGCAACGTATTTCATACGTGTTGATTTTAAATACTTTTCCGCACACGTGAGGAAATATATATTTTTTAAACAGAATGACAAATTAATATTTGTCACCCCGTTTAATGTCGATACGACAAGAAGCGTGGTGCACTAATGCAGACTGAGTGCGACAGTGGCCACGTTAAGTTTCTTTAGCTTAAGTCGGGCATGCGAAGTAGGTGCTCTTGCGTTATCTAGATCTGTCTATCTACTTGTGCGACATCTTGTTAAGATCTTCACAACATCTCACTCACCATCGGGCTCTCCGCTAGAAGCACTGGAGAAGGAGTGCGTGCGCGGACGCAGCACCAACTCGTGCGCGGCCCCCGCGTCCCCCTCCCCCCGCGACCCGCTGGCTCCGTCGTCCCAACCGCCCTCCTCGTCCGATGAGTCCTCGTGGGCACTCTGTGACAAAAACTGCATAAAAACACAAATCTATACAAATAAATAAAATTGAAGTGTTTTTTGTATTTTGAACTCATCATCGCGGTTCGAATTTCCGAAGATAGCCGATGATTCCCGATGCACATAGTCTACCGAGCTGCGGTGGTACTAACCGGCTTGCCGGCGGGGTGTGCGTCGGGCGCGCGAGCCAGCTGCGGCGGCGGGCTGCGCTCGACGGCCGCGCCCTCGTCACGCTCCTCGCTGGGCAACCGTCGCCGCACGCCCCAGTTGAAATTGTCCGAGCTTTCTCCCTGGACAGATATTACAAAACATATTACATTAAGAAATAAAGAAAAACGTTTATTTAGCACAAGTAGATACCGCAGCATGATTTGCGTAAAATAAACAATATTGGATTATGTGTGCTTTTTGGTCGCATCTAAATGGTCTTTATTTAAATCGGTAATTGGAGGAAAGAAAATTGAAAAAGTATGGGATATTACTTTGCCCAGCATTGAGAAACGATTAAGGCTTCCAAAAAATAAATGACGTAATTAAAATAGGCTCACCTCGATGCTCTCGCTCTCGTACTCTAAGAAGTCAAAGTCTTTGAAGACGCCAAAATGATCAGTCGGAGGAGCCCCACCAGATGGTTCATTGCCGGGAGTGCCCGACACCTCCTCCAGAGAGGATGCCATGGAGGACTCACGCTCCAGCAGCTCCGAGCTTTGGCTGAATATCACCTGCAAACACGCCACGACGCATGTTGCTCATTATCACACTTTGTATTGGAAAGGGCTATGTAAACTGAAGTTGAGAGTCAGTTCTCACAGTAAAAGGCGGACTACACTACGATTTGTGCCAAGTCTAAAAAAATACTTAACATCTTTGTAATGCAAACGTTTTTTAGAAATATTATCAATCCTAGTTTATTTCATCTTGTCTTGTTTAACAACCGGCTGGGGAAAATAAAAAAATCTTTGTACACTTTCAGTTTAGTAACCCCTTTCCAACTAAAATACAATATGTTAGATTAAATACGAGAGAAATATGAATTCATAGCATACAATATTAATTATTTTATCAATTTCCTTTCGATAAAGTGTCTTTCATCAATTTGAAATGCTTGCTTACAGGTGAACGTTCCTACTTTTGATTTTACAATAGCTATGTGTTGCAGATAATGATACTTAAATACATGTTTGTACAAATACAACATGAGAGTTCGTTACGGCATCGTAAATAATCTGAAATAAAACTAAATGATTTCATTTTTGTAAATGTAGTACACGAAATTACGATGTAAATATATACTGAATCTTGAATTCATATAGAAGCGACTAATTACGGAAAATTCCGAAAGTAACATAATATTTTTACTATGTTCATTAAATTGAGTTATTTTTACAAATGTACAGTTAAATGAAAGCAGTTTCACTTCTGTATGAATTTTCTCTTAGTTAACTCTGTAGGCCCCGGCGCTAAATGTTTTACATAATAGTGCTTATACAGTGCTCAGTTGTAATATACTTTGTTAGTGTATAAACAATTCAACTGCGTATATTCCGACGGTTTGCAGTGTTCAACTGTTTACTGAAATATAGTATTGATGGTGATCACATAATAATATTATGTACAATATAAATCATTAAAATTTGTAGGGGTGGGTGCCTTATCATCTAGCATTGATTAAAGCTCCGTAGACGCTGCGATGCGTTGACTTTAATGTACAGTTGCGTTGCCATGACTGTATGAAAAGTACAGTCGTTGTACGTTAGCGTCGCGCTCGCAGCGTGTACGTGCGACCAACGCCTGCTCACGACGCGTGAAGTCTACACACAGTGCTCTTAATCGTCAGTAGTCTGTATCATTGATGACTAAGCATTGATACCCAGATGTCTCATCGTCTCCAATTTAATTCACGCATTTACAATTTATCCTTTTTTTGCTTTCAAAATTGTTTTTATGAAGGATGGCTTGAAGTGAGCTTTAGCGAATGAGTATTGAAGATCATGAGCACGTCATGTAGTGTGGCAAGCGAAGCGTACGTTGTTTGTAAAATCACCTTACGAAAACATTGATCACTAATTAATTCTGCTTTCAAAGCAGCAAATAAAAATATCTGTTTTTATAAAAATGTGACATTTACATAATTGCTTTTTAATCGAAACCGAATTATTTCAGTATTTTACTAATAAATGTAGTACAAGGACAATGTCGTCAGTGCCGAGAGCAGTATTGATCTTTGTCGTATTAAACCTGAACTTGAACATAGACATGGTATCAACATTTTCCTTTGTATAATTATGACAATGTTCTACGAACGATCACAGTTTTCATAGGCTGACTGTACAAGAAAGTGGTGTTTCGCGCTCACTGCCGGGTGTGAGTACCAAGACACTCGAGCCCTGCAGTGCGCGGGGCAAGCGTTGCGACAGAATATACATGTAGGTGAGTTACCTTCGAACATAAAGTGGTAATTAAATCGTCCTAAACGCAGCGATGGATAGAAATCATATATTCATTAGTTGTGTGGCTATACCCGGCCGGCCACCGGCCATATACATATGTGTACACGTCGGCTAGCACCTGCCTCGTCAATATGCAAACAATAATTTTGAAAAAATATAAATGATTGATAAAAAAATATTGGTAACTAGCCAGCCAATCAGTTTCCAGGTGCTTCGCCGACTACCACCAATACTAATCACTGTATGAAACATGTGTATATCGTATGGTTATATACGGTAGTGTGTCGTTAGAACGTGAACCTCATGGTGTCGCCCATAGAGTGCAGTTTACTTACAGATGGGCTCTTGGGGAGGCCGACACGTTGCCCGCACGTCGTCAGCAAGTTCACCAGGCATTCTCGGACGCGACTCTGTTATTAAGAAAATTTATTCAATATAATTTTAGACATTTATGTAAATTAATCTTGACATTTCTCGTTCCTCTGACATCGACATCAACCATTTTTTACATAACATTCATAATGTTAAGTAATGAGAGGTTTCGCACTTTGATTCGCTAAGTTTGTGATGGCTCATGTCAGTATCCAGTACGCGTCGGCCCAGTTTACCTGCGACATCCACGGCCTCTTCCAGCCCGAGGCCAGCGCGTCGGCGGGCGACAGCGACAGCGAGCGGCGTGGAGACGTCGCGCTCTGCGGCTGCGTCGCGCTGTTGCCGCCGCCGGCCTCGGGGCCGACCACCGTCGACGCCGAGCCCGATTGGGATGTTGAAGAACCTGGCAACGAGATAGGTTTACATAGAACTTACTTTAGTTTACGCTGATAAACGGCATTATATAACAGCTGTAACAACGGCTGTAAGATCAGTTTAGGTTTTTTCAAAACAGATGGTGATTCCTTCATTACACATTCCCATACACTCGCATCCCCAGCAAATCTTGATATATTTGGGAAAATATGAGTGCGACATTATGAGTTTTAGCATTCATCATCGATTTTCAGTTCGACCTCATTTTCGTCATCAGCGCAAACCCCGAGAACCCGCCACCTCGTATCATCTTGGATTTTCATTTAGGCAGCAACTCCCTCGATTACATCCGTCATCGTCGACAACTTCCATTTACTTAACTCTCCGCGTCGTGGCTGTTCGAAAAATTGTTGTTGTGGCATTTCCTCATTGCCAAAACGCGTTGTGGTTGAAAATCAAAAAAGTCACGACACGAATTTTGCAAGTTTAGTTGACAAGTAAAATGAATATTAGGTATGTAGAAAAATCAAGTCAATGCGCTAATTATCGCGTTTAGAATATTGTATTAAGTTATTTGAAACATAAAAATACCCAAATGTGTGACTACAAGGCCATCTAGTGAGAAAATAGCTGCGCAATAGTCGACGGGATCGCCTTAGGTAACATTGATGTATATAACAAAAACGTCTGCAGAGAAAATACGCACAATTTCGAATTGTGCGCACTGTTCACTGCTTGTAGAAGCCATTTTTTTTAGGGAATTGAATTAGAAACGTGACAAAACGTGCGTTGTTGGTGTTAAAAAACAACCTTATGTGGTTGGTGTAAGTTCGAATTTGTGTTTAGTCAGTCAGAACTTGTGATTTATTGTTTTTTTTTTTTAGTTTGTTTTATCGATAACACTTTCTGATGTGACACGCGTATGCAAAACTAGCATAGTACATATAAACCAATATCTCTCTAAGTCCAATATTACTCGATATAGAATAGAATAGAATAGTTTTTTTTTATTTCAGACCGGAGTCCATAGGGTTTTGCGACGACAGCCTTAGTGACGAATCGTTTATAGTATTTTAATACATAAACATCAATTCATAAACTCAAACCTTTTGCCAATAGGGTAGAGATGAAGCGTATATACTACAACAGACCAACGCACTAGGTATTTAACGAGACTAGGTTGCACCTATTCCAACTTTTAAAATTCTCGATCCACCTAGTCTCTTTGCCGCTCACTCATGTTTACCTAAATAATTCGTGTGCCAGTCATTTGAATTTGAACCTTATTTTAATTTTCATAAGAGTAACGCGACGCGCACTCATGTTTACCTAAATCATTGTGAGTTAGTCATTTGAATTTGAACCATATTCTCATACAAATAAAAGTAGCGCGACGCACACTCGTATTTTGCAAGAATATATTCTGTCCTTTTTTAACTACATTATTTCGCAGTCTTTTAGTTACTTGTTAATACTCAAAGTGAATGAAGACTATATGATGCACTTGCAGTAGTTGCACAACTCGCGTATCAAATACGGACTCATGCGGATGAATCAAAATTCATGAGGCTGATTTTCTTCGTGATATAAAAAAAACAATGATTGTAGAGAGATGATTAAAAAACAAAACAAAAAGACAAACATCTGATTACTCTGAAAAATGAATTGAATCTTTTAAATACGCCAACAATCTACAATGTAGATAAAGTACTAAGCAGTAAGCATACTTTAATGTATGCGTACTTCATGGACTAGATGGAATAAGTATTTGGATCGAGTATTTGTGAGGAATCGGACTAGGTGCACCTAGTACAAAATTTACCTAGTGCGACCCCTCTCTACAATGGGGTAAGCAGGCACGCTACGATTCCAAACTGCTACGATCATAGCATAGTCCTTGTATTTCGAACAACGTTGAATTTCTGTGTAATATTATTCAGCGAAAATCGACGCGGCCAGGTCAGCAGGAACTAGGTCAAATCATGGCGCTGTTGATGTAGGCGGAATACCTGAATAGATTAAACGCTTCAAACCCTCCCCGTGAAATAACAATGTTTACACGGAAAACAATCTAGAATCGTAATATTTGGTTCTGTATACACATATTACGATTCTAGATTGTTCTCCAAAGAGTAGGTATACTAATAATAAGGGAGAAGAGAGCCCTCTTGTGCCATTTCGAAGCATACATATTCGAAACGTCATCTGGATTTCTTGACGGGAACTAAGGCTTTATAGATAGCTACAGGTAGATAGGTACGTGTGTATGCATAGATCAGTATATTGTTTACTTAGATCGAAAATGTTATAATTATTAACTAGAAAAATACTATAAATTAAATTAGATAACTTAACTATTTGATTTTCTTATTTTCCTTCAAGATGGGATCACAGAGACATCTATCGACAATTCTGAAACTAAGTAAAGTTCTCTCTCTGTGTCAAGAAAAGTAGATGGCGACTCTTTCTTCACTGAAGTTGTGCCTGTTGTTCTCCGTGTCTCAAAAAGGTCTTGATGGTTTGGTTTATTCAATCAAGTAAACGATCAAGATTGTTTTACGACACAATTTAGAACTTTTAAACACCCTAACTAACTCTACTCTGATTGCAAATATGGGAGACAGTCATTCAGCCGCGGAGTATCTTAACACCGCGATTCAGAAAATGACATTCCATGCCCAACGCCGTTTACCAAATATGGTGTTCAACAGTCAATAGTAGTTCTATTTGTAGACTTCAGATGGCGTTGCGAGTATTTGAATTGCGTGTGCCGTGATATTGTTCTTACTTTAAATTCATATATCTTTTGATAGAATTAACCGATTGCGATGAATCAAAAACTAAATAATACCTCAAGTTACGCACGTATAAAACGTACGTTATGTATAAAAGTTATCTACATTGGTTTCGTAAATTTTACGTGATGCATGATCATCGAAACAGATAAACAGACAAAAATTCCAAAAATGCTGGAAATGAGTTATGTTGGTTATCCTTTAACACCTAACTCATGATGGTCACCCATCCGAGTCATGCTCTTGGTGTACGGGGCTTGACCTCACTTTTCATCAAGCTATACAGTATCCCTAAAGCTGTGTATGACAGAGCAGTAACTCGATCTCAATCGAAATCGAATCGATTTCTATGATTATGTATGAAAATTTAGTATAACGGGGTGTTTGTTCTAATAATGTGTACAGAATGCCTCTTATAATAACTTAAATAAATGAATACTAAGGAATTCTAGATCTTTCGTTCTTTATGTCTTCTCAATGTTTTAAAGGCATAGTGTGTTGTGGGGTAGTTATGTGTACCTATAAATAACATTGTCACGTTTTTCTTAACGTTATTTTGCAATATTTCTTTCGTGAAAATGTTATTACGTAACATTGCATAAACTGTTAGTAGTTAAAATCGTTCGTTAACCGTGCCGCAATGCAGATTTTAACTACGCAGTAACATTTGCGCATCCTCGCCCCCTTCAACCTGCGCATCTCCCACCCCCACTCATACCCAGCCCGGGGATGAGCACATCTCCATTTTCCTTCCCCTCACACACACAAAAACTCTGCTCTCACACAACGCTCATAGGATTGACCTCCCCCGCACTCTCCAGGCTTTCCCCGGTCGGGGAAATTAACCCCTCCACCGGGCACCCTTTTCCTACCCCTCTCTTACACAGACACAACTCTCGCACACAAATGTCAAAGGATTTTCCCCCCTATTGTTACGTAGGCTTCCATTTCTACTCACCCTTATCGGGGGTGACCGTCGATGCGTTAGAAAGAGAGCTCGGGCCGGTGGCAGGCTGGCTCCCCGCTTTGGGGAGATACTTCCGACCAATCACAGGCGTTTGCGAAAGGTCGAAGGTGAAATCCATTGTTCGGCCCGGCAGCTCCTGGGGAAATAGAAAGTTTTTAGGACAAAGGATTACATGACTTATGCAACGGTATGCATTATTACCATGAGGCATATTAAACTTTTATAAAAATGCCTACGCATATAGGTCTTTTTAGGAAGCCTTTTTTAATGTCTACTCGCAGGTCAATTTATGAGACTGGCTTCTGCTTTACCGGACTATAATTGGTCAAAGCCTTACTAATACAATTTGGTTTTGTTTCAAGTGATCTTGAAAACCACCCTTTTTTCCCCCTTTCATATGAAATCAACAAGCTTTCATGATCAAACTATGCAGACGTAAAATTTATAATGTATCGCAACCTTGATTTTATTCTACTATATTAATCTACGCGCTCTGTGTAGTATCAGCGATACCACGTGTAAGAGTCATGCGATACTCATTCTGTCATCACTTTTTTCTGTCGAGTTTTTTTTTTTTGCAATGAATGTTGTGTCTTTTAGTTCGCACTCAATAAATGAATTTTTTTTCTTCTCTTTTGTGTTTTTTTTGCAACATAATGTAGTCTTTTAATTTGTGCTAAATTAAAGTTTTTTTTTTCATGCGTTACCTTCTTGCCATGCAGCTCAGTATCGAGGATGGAGGAGGCATGGCTGTCCCAGTACGGTGGCACCACGAGTGTAGAGCAACGCGTAACCACCAGCTTGAGAATCTTCATCGCTTCCTTGTAGTTGTTGCTGTCTTGAATCTGGCAAAATATATATTGAGTCTTAAAAATATTGTGCTAAGTCCAAATTTATATGATTGACAGTTGATCAAGTAAAATGCAAGAAATTGATGCGAATCAAATCAATGTTACCGTTGATATAATTAATCCACGGCGATAAGCACATCTGAATCACGGTTATAAGAGCAGTCAGTTGTTGTTGTTGTACATTGCTGACCGCGACATAGCTCGACGACCCTAACATAGCTGGTAAAAGGCAAGGCAGATGATGATGAGGAAATCCTAACTAATATTATAAATGCGGAAAAAAGCACTGTTCCCGAGGAATAGATGGCGCCACGTGTCTTTCAAATCATGATTTAAATATATTATTATAAGCAGAGTACAACCCGAATTGATTGTAAAATTCTAAATTTACGTGAGCGAAGCCGCGGGAAAAAGCTAGTACTTTAAAATTATTACGATCGACATCCTTATGTTAAATTTGTGGCGATTTCACATCGAGTTTGGTGCCGATAGTGACGCTACACGTCGGTCCAATTTCCACGAACTCGCAATATTGGAAGTTACGAGAATTTATTTGAAGCGACGTGCAATTATTGAACCTGTTGTTGGTTTTAACATGTTTCAACACGGATTTATCCTTTGGTATCGTGTTTACTGAAGCTCACCAAACAAACTAAACACGATCAGCAGACCAATACCGCGTTCATGATCTGTCAGTGTCACCATATTTGCTATGGAATATTGACATTGACAGCTCTTAAACGCGGTTTAGGTGTGCTGATCGCTTTCAGTGCCATTGCGAAATTTCGCTCTAAGCATGTAGTGCGTCTAGAAAAACACGGTAAAGTTAACCAATCGAGATAAAGTTTAATTTCCTTAGTTGTTCTGACCTCTATGTCAATTCTGTTGATACGTACTGTGACATCGATGAACTTGGCCACTGCTCGCAGTAGGTCCGCATTGACAGGCTGCGCGGCGGGCGCGTTCAGGTCTACGTAGTACAGCATACAGTGTAAAATCGATAACACTGGCAGCTGCAAATTTGCTGACCCCTGTAAACAAAGATAGCGTGAAGTATGAACGTTTTACGTTACAAGCCATGTCGTGATAGCCCAGAGGTTAAGGCCTCGCCCCTCATGCATGAGGTCGTGGGTTCGAATCCTGGCAAGTAAAAATGTCACATTTTGTATTTTCTAAGTTTATTTTGGACTTCAAACTAAACGTATTTTCAAACGGTGTTTAGTTTTTAGTGTATACTCTTATTTGCGGGTGGCACTCATTGTACTCGTCGCAAAAAATATACCTAGGACAATTTGTATCTTCGTTTTAAAAATTGATTGAATTTACGTTACGTTTAGGTGACTCGTTGTGAGCTATAGGGGTCTGGGGATTTTAAAGTTTGACCTTTGTATGAAAATCCATAGAAATGATACCCATGGTGAGTAGGAACGGAATAAAGCTCAATGAAACGTTACGTCCCGTCATTGTGTTTACCGATATTTGAAAGCTAAACAATGTCCAGTTCCATTGCAGGCTTTATACTGTTTACAAATACGTTTACGGAACCACCCGTTTACCTGTGTTGGGTAGGGACGGAGCAGGACGCATATTCTAACACTGTTTTAAGCTTTCATGGTTTACTACTAAAAAAAAAAGCAGCCGGCATCTTAATACGGACTCCACAAAACCTGGTGATACTGTGATAGTGTTTTACCGTGACGTAGGGTCGAGTTCCAGTAGTGCGCGTAGCAAAAGACAAAGGAAGAGGGTAGACCGATTTGTCTGCTCTTAACAATTTATTTTCCATCCACCCGCATCCTCCAGTCAACCCGCGATCATGGCGCTTGCAACGGCGTCGAAATATCGGGAGCTCAACATAATGAACAATCACGGAAGATATCCCGTAAGTGACAGTATAAGTTTGGGATGCATATTGTTTAGTTCTCTAGCTATCGGACTCTAAGCCAATAAAGAATAACGTTACGTCAATGGCATAACCGCAATGTCACCATCATTCGTTTGTAGAATAATTGAAAGCCAAAACGAAAGGGTTCTGCTTCATTTAGAAGTTCAGGCGTGTTGCACACATATTCTGGTTCGGCAAACACCGGCCGGCAATATATAACATCACGCTTGTAATCCCCAAAAGGTTTGGCAGAGGTGGTGTGTTAAATTTATAAGCTTACTATAAAAGCTGTTGTCGCGTATATTTGTAAAGGTGCTTTATGTAGAATAACTGGGTCGAGCTAAAATCCCGAGCGGATCGATGCAGCATAGGCTCCTCGAGTTCCTAGAAAAGCGCTCGCAATAACTAAATGCGATTCAGTTCGCAAAGCTACGAAATACGAGCTTGTGCATGTTTGTTTTTGGAACTTGTGCATGTATGTTTTTGGAACTTGTGCATTGTATGTTTTTGGAATATTTGGATATTTTAAAATGCTGTTGTTTGTGTATTCGATTTTAAAATAATGTTTTTTTTATGCCCGAAAAAGCAAACGTAATATTTTACCAGGCGAAATATTTTGATAGAAAGACAGATTTAAATACTCATACGGATATCGATAGTTTTCTGGTTTTTAACGTGAGTGGTTTTTATCATGTGCGTGTCCCGATATGAAAATCCCAGCAGATAATGGGCTAACACGAACTGGGACAACACAAATGTGTTTTACCTTTGCTTATGTATATGTAATTTTCTACTTATATATCTTCTTTTTCAACATTTCCCCCCAAGTGGGATGTTTGCCCACAAGTGGGACTCTTTCCCACAAGTGGTCCATTAAGCAGGATGTAACTGTTAGAATTACCTTCTCCAAAACCTCGACGAGGAAAGCCAGCATCTGCTGCGAGAGATGCGAGTAGGTGTCCCACAGGTACTTGACCACGCACTTGGTCCACTGGAAGCTCTCCTTGCTGAAGGTCCTCCGCGAGTACAGCGTCATCACCGTGCCCAGGTTCTCCAGCTTCTTGCTCTTCTCCGCTGTGAACTGATTACGATACATTTTGTTAGACATAACAGCCAACCCTCAAACTTTTATGTGTCTATATAGTCACGAAATCTAAATACTTGTATACAGGTAGAAACGTTTAAAAAAAAAAGCTCCTACTGTATTGCGTATTATTATGTTTTTAAAAACATTAACACAAACAAGTATTTCGTAACCCAAACTATTATTAAATAGGTCTTATCTCAAAGTTGCAATCGATATTGCAATCGTTTTTGAATGTTGCTAAGTGTTTTCATATTAGTGTTCGTGGTTAGTTCGTGGGTAGTGTTAATAGCTTACCTGCGCGATATGACAAGCTGCTCGAACGCATAGCTCGTTGGCATCTTCATAGTGCAGTAACATATAGGGCAGAAGAGCCACCACAGTCATAGGGAACGCCAACGACTGCGTGGGGTCGATGACCGGCAGCTCCAGCAGTGGGATCATGTCCACTAGTACTCCGACCACCGGCTCGTAAGTGTTGGGGTGTGTGCAGCCCTACGGTGTGGTAATAAGGGTTAGAATTAATTAGCAAGAAAGTTTTTCAATATCCTATAGCGACATTTATTAAAGACTTTAAAAATTAGGTAATTTTCTACCCGATTTCATGTCTCAAAAATCTATAACGGTCCCATTATAGATGATGATAGTGTTACCTTGAGCAGCAGAGCGTGCAGCGAGGGCGAGGTATGCGCCTGCGTGCGGTCGAGACGTTCCCTCGCATCAGGTCTGTCCAGAGGCAGCCGCGCCATCACCCTGGCCAGCAGCCTGACGCCCAGCAGGAACTCATGCTCGTAGTCGGACTCCAGTAGCGAGGCGCCCACCCAGAACAGGGTCGCCAGGATGGTGAGCTTGTCGTCCTGCAACAACGCAGTGGGGAGCTTGCACAAAAAGAACGTTAACGTTAGTGCGCCATTCATTACATGTTACAGTTCTAACTACAAGAGAAAAGCTACGACTGACCGATTAAGTCACACACAACTGTTCTGCACTCGAAATAGGAAACGCGCCAATCCGGCCATTTCCAGGAAATTCACAATATCAGGTAATTTTAACACTCCATTTTCCGTATTATTTGTTTTTTTCTTATGTGTTTCTCTTTAGCTGGCTTTTTAAACAGTAATTTGTTAGAACGATGACCATGATTAGTGCATTTTATATTACGACGACAGTGTTGCCATGTGAAGCATTTATTCACAAGAACTGGTCAGCAAATGTTAAAAGCAAAGTAATTATTAAACAGCGGCATTCTAGGGAATATTCATAGAGTAATTTCACAATAAGATAAGTACCTGCGTAGCACTATCACCGAGCAGCTTGAGGGACTGCGCGGAGCGTGAGCGGCACAGATTCGAACACACGCCCTTCGCGGCCTCGCTGCACGGCCGGGCGCGCTCCACTGGTCACACAAAATAATAACAATCACCACAAAGAAACAGAAAATTTACCAAAATAGCAAATATTTATGGATTTGTAAGAACATCTTGAGAATCGAACCCAGTACCTCATACTCAGCAGAAGCGATTGCTACCACTAGACCAACGAGCTAGCTTCATAAAAAATAACGTATAAAATATATTACGTTAATATTTGATCAAATAAAAGTATATTTGATCTAGAATATGAGAACGAAAAAATAGTTTGTATTTATTTCAGTTGCGTTGAAGCATCACATAATAGATCTTCTAGTTTGGGGTTCTAGCCTTACGGAAAATGGAATACAGAAACGCACAAAAACCGTACAGAATAGGCAAAGGTCGCGAGAATAAAGTAAAAAAGTAAACATAACAAACAACAACAATTGTTTTCGCTGAAATATTCCGGTACGTCGCAATATGAAGCTTCCGTAACTAAAGCCAAGGGCAGAATGTGTGTCACTGGATTTTTAAAAGGAATTCTATAGAAAACCCACATAGGACTTAAGACTGGTTCATAACAATAAGTTACACGTGTCTCCTGTACCCACATAAGTCACGTGGTTATCGAACAAATCATATCCGCCTACCCTTTTTGTAATACAGGCGTGGTGGTAATAAGTTTAACTTAGTGTAGTATAGATCGCGCTGGAGTACGGACCTTCTCGCCCAAACCGCGTATTTTGCGAACAGCCCACGCGTACATATAATAAAATTAATTCGATCCGTCCCAGCGCCCGCGCCAAAACTAGTGAAGTAATATTTATACTGAACAATAAATTCGTGTGTGAACGTGGACGAAGCGAGAGGAGTATTTGACGATAATAGCAGGTGACGTTCATTCGCTTCTGCCTACCCGCATTGGAAAAACGGGTGAGCTTATGTTTTTATGTGTTACCGGAAAAGTGTGAAACCTAGGAATTGTACACAATTCCTCGGAAACATAAAATTCAGAGCCCACTTAGGAAATGTGTAAAATAATGTTTCAAAGACTCTTTAATACACACATTTCCTGTGAAATGTATGTATCTCCTAGGAATTGTATGCAATTCCGATATGATACTAGGAAATGTATAAACAACAAATGCTCTGTGAATAAAATAAATAAAACACGAATAAAATCAACGTCAAAGTAATATCAAAATGTTGTAATAAGGCGTATGCCAGGTTTAAAGTAACCTAACACGAAGGGGATGGCGGGGTCGTAGTTCGCTCGCTTTCAAAACCCCGTCATCCCCTTCGAGCCTAACTTGTCCGGAGTCGGGGTGCCTCTAGTCCTGAGCTCGCTTCGCTCGCCCTTGCATTCTCAGTTTTTCTTGCCACAATGTCTTATTTATGTTGTTGTGGTGTGTAATGTATTAGGGTAACATTAAAAAATAGGAGTACGATAGACGCTTGCACCGCTATCCCCGCTGTACTTAAGGACATGAAGAATGTAACACATTTCCGATTGCTATTTAGGATATGTATAGATTTCATAGGAAAAGTGCATATTACACAAACTATCATAGATTTCCTATCTATTTTAGGAATTGTATACAATGACATACTTTTCCGTTAACCGTGCATGTAAATTCGTGGTTATTGCAATTTATTTTTACAAAAATTTCTTGGAACTGTCCTTTAACAAATTACGTCTAGTAAGTTTGTTGGAATTCATCAGCACCAGTGAAAGCTTATTTCGCTGAATTACCGTCAAAGGAAGGGGCGGGTTGCATTTGTGTATGCACAATAATCGCTGGTTGGCTATTTTATTTCCGTATTTGGAGATGCGTTTTGTATCCGCCCTGTGAACACGCCCATTTAGCCCCCCTACGTCCCCCGTCAGTTCCCTGCTGACCCCCTGGTATCGATCCTAATTACAAGCTTGTTGCTATAGACATTTCAGTTTTCAGTAGAGTTCCCTCTCGCGCTGTCCTCTCGTCGTATGTGATCGGACCTGTCCAGTGAGACACTGGACAGGTGCCATACCTTTGCATTGAGTTGAGTGCTCGCAGCCGTAAGTGATGAAAATGTAGTCTTTATAAACCCCAGAAATTGTGAAGTGATTGGTAGGCAAAAAAAATAGTATAAAGAAGTGAATCTGCTAAAGTCCTCCCAAAAGTGAGTGAGACAGAAACACCTTACATCTTTAGGTAAGTACAGTTCTATATTTGAATCGTAGTTCACAGCAGCTTTATTTCGTAACAGTAAGGTCGGTTTTCGGCTGTAGTTTATCGCCGCATCTCGTAAATTAATACAGTGTTGGATTAAGGAAACTGCGCAACGTGATTTGAAGCCAATCATAATTGAGATAAAACAGGAGACACTGTAATGGCTTAAGTAGGTATTCGAACGTGGACGAAACAAATAGGGTGTGAAAGATTTAATGTAGGTGGCGCTCTGTACTTTTTGTATACTAAATGACGTGATGTTGAGTTTGTATGTAGTTACTACTGCCTTGGAAGTGCCTCGTTGGTTTAGTGGTCGCAAATATTAAAGCTTTGTGGAAATTTCAACCTACGGCACAGTAGCGAAGGGTTAATTTTTTTTAAGAGGTAAGCCGGTTTACATGTCTTTAATGTGATTTTATTATTTGTCTATGGAGTACTCATTGCGCCCGTTTTCAAAGGGAAGCCGGTAGGAATCGAGTTGTATGGAATCTTCGCCAATGCTACGGCATTAAGCCGAGCTTTTATTTAGACGATTCTCACTCGACACCGCTCGGCCACGTGGCGTGGCGGAAGCGGCGGAGATTTGAGGCGCTGCGGCCCTCGCCCGCGCTGGAAACGGATTTCATTCATGCCAATGTGACTAGAGAAATACTTCAATAGTGGACATGTTCATGATCGTTTTGCTTTTCAAAAAAGGAGACCCAAAATCAATATCAAATTACAGACCAATCCTCCAATTTTTCTAAGTTTGCCGTATGTCATTACTTTCCAGAATTTGATCCTTATTAGCGACACTATCGAATGGTGTCATAATACAGTGTGTATTTTTTTCAATATCGATGCGATTTCTGGCTAGGAATATTAATTTTTCAGAAATCAAATTATGCAGTTTTACTTTTCATCAAAATCGGGCTTAGAGACTCCTTTGAGCATTTTTCGCTATTCCGCATGATTTCGGATTTGGCCATTAACGCCCACTTGGAAAATTCACGCTGTTTAAGTTTTATAGATTATACTAAAGCATTTGACTCTATACTCCACAGTACAGTGTCGCGAGCTCTATCAAGTCAAGGAGTTAACAATTAATACATCAAAATTTTGAAGGAAATATACAAGAAAAGTAACTAAGCGAGAATTAAAATAACTAAGTATGGCTCAGGCCTTTGAAATTGGAAGAGGAGTGAAGCAGTTTACAGCTTATCTCTCATTACGAGTTTGATCCCTTTTTTTTGCTTAAGTGACTGGACTACTTGCGCTTCTCAAACATAACCGTTATCTAGAAAACAGTCTCACAAGCTCAAAGTGTGCCAAAATAGCATGGAAAGGAGTCTTTTGGGCCTAAAGCTAAGCGATAAAGTGAGGAATAAAGACATCAGGAAAATGACCAAGGTAAAGGACCTAGTAAAAACCACAATGACCCAAAAATGGAAATGGGCTGGTCATGTCCAAAGATCACCAGGGAACAAATGGTCCAAAACTGTCGAATTGGTACCATATACACAAGAAAAGGAGAAAAGGTAGGCCATTCAAAAGATGGAGCGTTGACATAGTTGCCACGGCTGAAAGTACCTAGACCAGACTGGCAAGACATAGAGCGAAATAGAGGAGGCTTTCACCGCCAGAGCGATCCTTACAAATTTCACAATACCCAATTAAGATGTAATACTAATAAACTAGAATAAGCATTACATAACAAATGTACAGAAACGTAAAACCTTACCTATGTAAGGAATAAATAAAGCTATTATTTTATATAATGTCCAAACTAAACTACTAAAAACTGGCCAAAGTGAACTATTAGGTACAGCACTGCCTAGCCCTTCGAGGATAATAGGCGTGATGTTAAGGTAGGTGATGCGATAGGTACCGTGCGCCTGCTTGTCGGCGTTGGGCGGCGGTGCGTTGCTCTTGCGCAGGCAGTAGGACACGGAGTAGCTGGTGCTGCGTGTGTGGTTGCTCACGCAGCCCACGCACACGCCCGGGGAACGCTTGCCTGCAATCAAAGTCAAAGTGAAACCATTTGCCTCAAACAGCGTACGGATATTCTTCTTCTTAAAAAAATCACTTAACGTTTCAAAAACGTTCTCAGTAAAAGTATGCGCAATTTTTAATTTTGCGCACTGTGCCTAATGCTTGTAAATTCGAACTTACACCGACCACAAAAAGGTGTTTTTAAACAGGAGCAACGCATGTTATGTCACGTTTCTAATTCAATTCCCTTAAACAATGGCTTCCAAGCTGTGAATAATAACTGTACTAACAGTTATTATTCACAGCTACAAACTAGTGAGGTCGGTTTAATATTGAATTTCTGTACAGTTAATCAGAACTGTAATTTTTTGGCTTGATTTATCGAAGACACTTTCTGATGTGGCATTTGCAAGGAACTGTGCATCTAGGTTTCTTATATTTAATTCTATCAATGGTTCCAATACATTTATTTTCTAAAGTTGGTATCAATAAGTCAGTCAAATATATAATTAACAATTGGGTCGGTTGGTTACTCAACTTCGGGAACTATACGAGTTATCTTACGATACGCAGAAACGACATAAGTGTATACGTGACATGCTACTAGATGGCGCCACAGTGCAGATTCTTTTCAATGTAAAACTTGTTTAAAATATGCATATATCTATTACGGCCGCAAATCATATTTCCATCAACATACAATCTGAAACTGACCTGCTAATTACCTTAAAAAACCTAAAAAAATATATAATTTCGGGAGCTATCCTATAATCACACAAAACATTTTCTTTTACGAAACTTACCAGCATTATAGGGGCTCCCATTAACGGGTTGTCCACCGTCCTTGTTGTTCAGATTGGGCGTGGATTTGAAGATGTCCCTCATATAGTCGAGCGGCCTGAAGTTGGACTCGAGAGAGTCCACGGCGGCCTCTAGCGTGAGGAGCAGTTCGGTGACGTAGCCCTGCATGTCCTCGCCCTGTTCCGCCACAGTCTCCACCAGGCGGGACAGGATGTCGGACACCATGCGTCCTGTCATGGCCACGCCTATGAAGCGGAATACCTGGAATAGAGAGTTTTGTGATGTTAGAAAATATTAGGTTGTTGGGGTAACAAAGAATTTGATCGAGATGGGGAGTGTCGCACGCGAGGGATGTTGACTGAATTTAGTTATAGAAAAATGATTGTGAATTGTCGTCAAGTCAAAACAAAAAAGCACCTACGTAAATATTTTTGAATTTTAGATTTTCTTTTAATTTCTTGCAGCAATAAATCAGCAGTTTTAAACTATTTTAACCTTAGATCAGGTTTTTTTTGCTAATTTTGGATTCGTGTCAAATAATAAAAGCCGCACAGGGTTGATTTTCAAGGTCAATCAACGATTGCCGATGTCGATACATTAATGTAGAGATTTTCTGGCATAAATTTAGATTATGGGACCGATATTACTGCATCCTGGATTGAACGATGAAAGGTCGTTGAATGTAATTACCTGCAGCGACCTGCCAGCGTAGTGGCGTGATGGACAGGACAGGCCCAGCTGCAGCGCGGTCTGCGCCCAGCGCTCCGAGATTAGCGCGTGCGGCAGCGACTCGCGGAACACGCGCAGTACGTGCCGCAGCAGCGTCGCCATTTGTTGGCAGCTGCGTAGGGTCCATACTGGGCAGAAAACAAACATCTTATTTCTAACATTTATGCGGTTGGCACCAATTATAATTTTGGTATCGTGAAGTATGGGAAATCATCAGCTTTAAAAAGAAACCCGTGTCTTTGAAGAAGGAGGCACTAGTTGAGAAAATGCATTCATGATGCACTTCAGACGTTCTAATCAGATGCATTTTTTAGGGATTAGTAAAGTTTTTCATCGTACACAGAACAGGGAGGATCCTCCGCCCTTATGGGAGGCGCCTCTGCCCGACTTTTGTCGTCAGGTTTTTGTACAATTGCTAATCTCACGGATGCGTGATGTACAATTATGGCGTGATGTCAGGTGATGAGTAGTTCATACGTCGCGTGATAGATGCCGCTACAATACTGTTAGAGCACGTACCTTTAGCAGTGATGTCCTCATACTGCCACAGAGGCATGAGCGCGGGCCTGTTAGCCAGGAAGTGCACCAGCGACTTAATGACGTCGGCGACGGGGAGTTCCGCCGCCTCGGCCTCCGCTGCGGCCGCCTCGGGCGCCGGGGTCTCGCCTTCCGCTTCGCCTGTCACTATCACTGGCAGCGACGGGTAGTTGTCGCATTCACCTAGTCATTTTGTTATTAAATATTTTAACAGGTACCTAAGTCAACTCAATATGAGGAATGAGGAAGAGTTATGTCTAAGCTTCCTTAGATCTAAGCTCACTGACGGTCGATTTTTCTCCCTTTTGCCCCGAGTAATACGGTTGAAAGCGGTCGATTGCCAGTGAGCACGGTAGTATATGTGATCAATAATGATTCACGAAACATCTAGACATGTTATTCAACCACTGCTGAAAACCTTAATTTGAATTTAATATATTGTAGGGCCCAGTGGCGAGGGTCAAATTTGTGTAAGACGACATTATCGTTATCGGCGACTCCAATAACCATGAAAATAACACCCATGACGAAAAAACTGAAAATTTACGTCGGGGCCATCTTGAATTTTCATTTCGACCTCAGCTTCGTTATTAACGACGCCGAAACCCACGAAAATTACATTAAAATTTTCGTTCGCTCCACCTTGTTTATTAATTTGGACCTGAACCGAAAACAATGTTTGTGTTTGGAGATTTATACACGATGTTGACGTTTAGCTCATTCTTTTTCAGGAAAATACAAAGACAGTTGTGTTTTGCTAGAAACTGATGATAAGATATAGACTTACCTTCAGGCGTCACTTGCGGGTCAGAGCTCAAGGAGCGTGCGTGAGATCGCGGGGAGTGCCCACATTGCGGGTACTTGTCAAATGCTGCGTCGGGCTCTGTAGAATTATCCAATTATTCGTTTCTAACTACTTCGTTATTTTTAACCAACATATTATACTACCGCGCTCACTGACTATCGACCGGTATTCAACCTTGTTAGTCAGGGCACATGGTTGAAAAGACGTCGCCCGTCAGTGAACTCGTTAGCACAATATGTTGGTTTCTTAGGGATTAGTAAAGATTTTCATCCTACACAGAACATCCTACAATAGAACAGGTTTATGGTTAACACAAAAAAAAGTCATGCAACATTCAGAATAAGGAGTGTACCTGTGAAGTTGTGCGGCACGAGCGGTAGGGTCGGCTGCGGCACGCCCAGGCCCAGCTGCTGGCTGCGGCTGGCCAGTAACACACGCGCCACCGTCAGGTGGTCGTGGTGCGCCGCCACGGCCACCAGCAGGTTCAACAGCAGCTGCCGGCAGTGCTGGTGCACTATCCATCTGGGGACGAATCACTACATCGTTACCTAGTTCTTGAACCACACGCAATGTCTTGAAGCTAAAACGTTCAATTTAACTTGGAAATTACGATTTTTCAAATTTTGAGAAATAATTTACAAGTTAAAAGATTAAAAAATAATACAAATATGTATACGACTTAAAATGGAGGAAGTAATCACGGCATCAAAAAAAGTGCCAATAATTCCCTCGTACTCAGTTAACTAATATGTTTCCACTCAGGATGCATTCATTTAAACCGTGCAACTCTTTAAATACAAAACTAAATATTATTCGTTGTTTACATTGTATGATGCATCATCTACAATGTTGGCGTGCCCTTGACCCAATTTATTCGTGGTCAGCGCAACACTTCTTACATACAAATGAATAATCTGTCACCAAGTATACTGGGTGTACCTACCCATCACCTTGCAGTCATCTAATCATTCAGTACATCATACCAAGTAACACTGAGCAAAAAATTATTGCTGGGAATCGACACACAAACAAATTTATGGATGCATGATCCATGCATGTACATGTACAATTGTACAACCACGTAAAAATTGTTGGAACTTAGACCTTCAATATTTCCGTAGTTGTTAAAAAGGTTCTTCGGTATCATCATATTTCAGCCCGGAATCACTCACTGTTGGGCTTAGGCCTCGCCTTTCTTCGGCCATACTTCTGCCTGGCTTATCCAACTATTTCTCGTGACCGGAAGAACGAGTTCTAGCTTGGTTAGGGATGTCTGTATATTACCTGGTATGGTCCATGCCCAGGAACACGATGTGCAGCATGAGCGGCACGTGGATGGACCAGTCCAGCTCCACGCCGTCGAGAACCACGTCACACAGCAGCATGACCGCCACGTTACATCTGCACATAGCACGCATCCGAACAGGACTTAAAAATACAGAAACGCTCTTATTCTAATAAAGAGGAAAACCGACAACACAATTCGTAAATGCACTAAAAGCTTTTTTAAAAGCTCCCGTACGTAAGCTACTGTGTACTAGGAAAAATGGATAGCCTTAAAATCTAGTTAGTAAATTTCGTGTACTAGGAAAAATGGGAGGGCTTAAAATCTAGTAAATAAATTTCCGTGTATAGCAAAATATTTACGCTGAAAATGTTTTTTGTTCTAAAATTCGTTTGAACTACGCAACTTGTGCAAGTTCAACCAAAGCATCTAACAGACTCTATGAAGATTTCCTCGTTTTTGATCAAAAGTGAGTCACAGACAACTGTGGCTCAACTGGTTTCAGTCATTGAAAAAAAATTTCGGAAACTGTTCAGCACCGTCATCCACGAGGCGACACCGCTAATTAACATTACAGTGACAACCATCATTCTTCAAGGAAACTGTTAGAACAAGAAATAGTTTCCATTTATTTGTTAAGATTGATCTTCCGACAATCCAGAAGAAAGAAAAAGCTATTCAGGGTGCTACGTACCGATGGAAGCCGGAGATGGGCTGGCTGGTGTCTGGCAGGTATTCGGTCAGCAGCGCGAAGAAACCGCCGTACTCCGGCATGGGTAGCGGGCGCGGCTGCGGCACGTCCATGCGGGGCTCCTGCGGCGTGGACGGCGCGCTGCCCGCCACGGGCATCAGGCCCGGCTCGGGACAGAGCCCGGTCTACCAAAGGGATATAGTTAGATAGGCACTGACTGAGCAACAGCTCTTGAGCATCTATCATTTCATCATTTTAATCTTTGCTGGTGCCATCTAGCATGAGCGTAAACTTCATAGATTATTTCTTTAGCTGCAGTGATCTTTTCAAAGAAACTGTCAGAGACGACAATCAGACACAAGCAGGGAAAGATCTGGCGAAGGACCAACGGCTTAACGTACTCTCCAAGGTCAAACCGCCAATTTTAAAGTTCGGGCAGTATTGAGAAGTTCATAATGGAAGTATCCACTAACACTTTGCTCGACCCGGGAATCGAACCTAGTATCCAATATCACAGCAGTCGTGCTTTCCACGAGAGGTACAGAACATAAACAGAATATGAACAAGAATCATTACATTTAAAATATAAATCACTTACCGGTGTGGCGTCCCCATCAGACGGTGGAGGAGGTTCCTCATCAGCGGGCGGCGTGGAGCACGGCGGTGCCGACGCGCGCTTGTCCTGTGCTCTTGCACTCGGCGTCTCCGGCGCTTTGGCACCGCTAAAAACAAACATGGAACCGTTAATTTGCAACCAAGTAGCAAGTACTAACACATCCATTAAACATGCGACACCCTGGCAATTTATGAAAATAACATAGGTTTAAAACGCCATCATCATCTGCCTAGCCTTTCCCCAACTATGTATAGTATATTGTAGCGACATCTAAGACGCTATATATTCGGTAATAACTAATAAGTTTGCCATGGGGCAGTAGCTCTCCAGACAAAAGACCCATCTGACCGGAGGATAATCCCTTTTCAAAGGAATATAAGGAACTTTAAAAGAGTTCAAATCCGCTCCCAACGCGACTCACTGTCCCTGTTTGTGGGTTCTTATAAAATGTTGCTGTCAGTTTACATTAACATGGAATGATTGCCTATTTGCACAACTACTTACACAACTCTGTGGACGGGTAGGCCGACTTTGGGGCTTCTGACTACTCGTAACGGCTTAACGTGCTCATAGAGGCACTGTCGATATTTAATGGATGGTCACCCACCCACGGACCGCCCTCGGGTAGTTTAACTTTAATTTGACGGAAGCTGCAAACTCAGTCACAAGCTTACTCAATCCATTCCAGATAAAACAAATCTTGACCAATTATAAAAACGTTTTAATATTAATTGTCATTTTAGTCAATCAAAATCAATATCCATCGAGTATGCTTACATTTTTACGTTACAACTACGTGTCCACCATGTGACATCAAATTAACTCGATACACTAACCAACGCGCGAATTAAGTAAGTCGACCATTGCTACGTAAAGGTCAGGGTGACTGGCGAAAGGTATTTGAACAATATAAATATAAAAGTTTTGAGACAGTGATTGTACTAGGAAAGTTTCAGAGCAGCCCATTAGCCAGTTGAACTTAGCATTAAATCAAATAAAGCATTTTACAGCAACGAGCGCGATTGCACCAAGCGCTAGATCGCCGTTTAATTGAGTCGCCAAATACTTATGGTACTGGATGGAATTGTTATATAAAGGTTAAATATTGTGTCACCAGATCAGACAGGGAAACATTATAAATGCGAGAAACGTTTCGTCGATCGGACGAACGTCGGTCACGAAAACGGATGAAAAAAAACCCACTAGAAAGTGGCGAAGCAGTATCTTGTAAATTTTAACGTTCAGAAAGTGATGTTTATCAGTTTAATTTTTAATGATTTTTTTTCATTTTGGTTTCTTTATTTGCGTTGCAGCATCATGCAATGTTATTATATATTATTCAATATGTTGAAATATTTCGTAATTTTATTTTATGTTGTCTGTCTGTCAATAAAAGGATAGATAATTGCATTTTCGCATCGCGGCAGAGTAAACAATTAGGCCCGGACTACACCGAAGCTGTGCACATCTCCATGTTCAAAGCGGAGTGAAGAGGAGAGGAGATGTGCATAGCGGCACGCTGTTCACACACAGCACACCGCTCACAGTACACCGCTCACCGCACGCCGCTGACGCGTCTTCTCGTTTTCGCTGGCATAAACAATTACGAGACATCTCTCCTCTTCTCTCTGCTCAACCGTTTCAACTTAAGCTACACGGGAACGAGAAGTGTAAATAATTAAATTCTATTGGTGGTTAATCTATTTTGGTCTCGTCTCCGCTTCGGTGGAGTCCAGCCTTAGGCGCGGGCACGGCCGACCCGCCGCGCCGACGGAGTGCCGCGTTCGCGACCATGTACTAATAAGTCAATGATATGGCTTAAATAAGGTAAATATATAACATTATTAAGACCGCGAAAACCAATTATAGTTTGATGAGCGGGGTTTAGCTAGCGAATGCAGCGACAGTGTCGGAAAACTCTGAAAAACAAGTCCGGCGCCATTTTGGATTTTCATTTTAACCTCATTTTCGATTCAGCAACCCCGAAAACCATGAAAACGACAACCATAACGAAAAAAAAAAAATTCTTCGGCGAGTTACGAATTTATAATTACGTAACTTGAAAATGTGAATTTTAATTAATGCAGATATTTTAATGAAAATAGTGTCAAACTATAGGTTTATATTTAAAAACAATAACTCAAAAAGATTTAGGTCGATAAATTATTTAGTGCAGGAAATATGATGAAAATTGTAAATTGTAAACGAAACGTATCGGAGGGTTGCCCTTACTAGCGGTTACAGGAGCTGCCTACCGTTTAGACCGTCAGAAAGAGGTGTGACAATAAAGCTGTACACCAGTTCAGTTGATGTTTCTTCAACTGTTTATCTGAGACAGCAAGGTTCCGTTACCTGTTAGTAAGTTATTGAAAATGGCCGTAAGTGTCGCTATGTTGATACAAATGATACGCAAACTGGGTTTAGTAATCTATGAATAAAGTTTCTTTCAGTTTCAATAAGTACTTTTCTATGAGTTCAAAAGTTTTCTTGGTTTTCTCTCGTTGACATATAATATTATATCGTCGTGTATACTGATACATTTAAACTGAATAATTCAAATAAAAAAATAGTAGATTATACAACAAGTGAAAAAAAAGGGAATTTAATTCGAGGGACTAAATTGGATCCCGAGTGCAGCGAAGGATTCTAGAGTAGAATCCCGAGCGTAGCAAGGGATTCTAGAGTAGAATCCTGAGCGAAGCGAGGGATACAAGAACCGAGATGAATTTTTTTTTCACGAGTTGTGTACTCTGCTTTTTACCATTGACTGCGAGAAAATAAATAGAAGTATAGTATTTATATTTCTCGTGGGTTAATAATAATAACAGCCACTCGGGTCGATCTTTAAGGTTAAGTCGCGCTTACTAAGGTCGGTCTGTGGATGGGTGACCACTAATTCATTGCATACCGAGTTTCCTCCGTGCCTCGGAAAGTACGAAAAACCGTTGGTCCCGGCTGTCATTTACATTTCCTTGACAGTCGTTACAGGAAGTCAGTGACCCGAAAGTCTGACTACCAGTCTTACCAAGGGATACCGTATAGCCCACTCAGTACTAACTGGGTTGTGAAGGTCAGATAGGAAGTCGCTCCAAGTAAAATACTGATATTCAGCTGCATCTGATTAGACTGGAAGCCGACCTCAATAAAGTTGGGATAAGTCTAGGCAGATGAGTATTTACCACATTTTATTATATTATCGGTAATAAGAGAACAAAGGAATATAAACATTAATTTTTTTTTAGTGAAATTAGAACAATTTTCGAAATTTTGTGATACCTATATTCTTGTTGGCACGTTTCACTTATTTTTTGTTCATAATTCGTGCTTGTTCCAAATTCAAAAAGTCTTTATTCACTCAGTGAGTAAAAGAGCGTTTTATTCACTGTTATCGATGAATAAAATGCCCTTTTTCGAGTGGCAATGGTAAAAAAGTTTTTTACTATTGCCACTCGAAAAAGGTCATTTCATTAATCGATAAAACAATGAATAAAACTCTCTTTTACTCACTGAGTGAATAAAAACATTTTGAATTTCGAACATGCACGAATTATGAACAAAATAGCAGATTATACAACAGGTGAAAAAAAATGGAATTCGAGAGACTAAGTTGGATCATTTCCCAGTTTCTCCGCTCCCCAGCCTCGCTCCGCTTCAATGGACAGGCAGTCTTATTAAATATAAAATGCCGTTTTTGGAGTGGCAATGGCAAAAAATAAATAAAACTGGTTTCACTATTAATTTTTAATGTTTATATTTAATCCTTTGTTCTCTTTTTACCGATTATATAATAAAATGTGACAAATACCTACTCATCTGCCTAGACTTATCCCAAATTTATTGTGGTCAGTTTCCAGTCTAATCGGATGCAGATGAATATCAGTATTTTACATGGAGCGACTGCCTATCTGACCTCCACAACCCACTGAGTACTGGGTGGGTAATCCGGTACCCTTGTGTAAGACTGGTTGCCAGACTTTCAGGCCACTGACTTCCTGTAACGACTGTCAAAGAACTATAAATGTCAGCCGGGACCACGTACTTTCCGAGGCACGGAGGAAACTCGGTATGTAACCCATCCACAGACAGACTTTGGTAAGCGCGGCTTAGTCTTGAAGATCGTCCCGAGTGGCTGTTATTATTAACCCACGAGAAATATAAATACTATTCTTCTATTTATTTTCTCGCAGTCAATGGTAAAAACTAGAACATACGATTCTTGAAAAAAAAATCATCTCGGTCCTTGAATCCCTCCCGCCGCTCAGGATTCTACTCTAGAATCCCGAGTGTAGCAAGAGATCCAACTTAGTCCCTCGAATTTAATTCCCTTTTTTTACACTTGTTGGATAATCTACTACGATGCTATTCCGAATTGGCATGAGAGATTAGCAAATAATCCGCCGAGGCTCGGGGTCGACACATATCGCTATTTCATTCCATTAGTTTATTAACAAATTGATTGCCTATGGTTACAGTATTTGTAAATATGTGAGCACCGTGTATAACATAACTAATAAATCTTTCTATGTTTACACTGTAGCAGTTTTATTCATTCCAGATATATCTTCTTCTATACTAATATTATAAATAGGTAAAATTAATAAGTTTGTTTGTATGTAGGGAGTAATCTTCGGAAATACTGATCCGATTCCAAAAATTCCTTCACTAAAGCAAAGCAAAATAAATTAACCCCGAGTGTTATAGGCTACATTGAAAACGTTACCGTGGATTAATTTCCGTACATAACGGGAGCGAAGCCGTGAACAAAAACTAGTCACAATATAAATCCAATTCCAAATGGTGTTTGCTGATGATGGCACATAACTGATTATTAAGGTTATTAAAGTTATCCGCGATGTAAGACTATATGAAAAAACCCGACACTAACTATCGGGCAGTAGCCCACCATACAACACCCGTCTGGTCGGAGGATCCTTCCTTTTCTATACGGGATGAAGAACTTTACACCCTGTTCTTCATACCCCTATGTAAGAAGTAGCGAATCTAACGTTGTATTGAACAGGGAGATAACACTAAAGGTCGTCGAAAATACTGTTGTCCAGGGGATTACGCTTGACTCGAAACTGCAATGGAGTCCTCACTTATCAGTACTTGCAGGGCGGCTAAGTTCAGCCGCTTACGCTGTCCGCAAAATCCGCTAATTGACAGACTTGAATACCGCGAGACTGGTCTATTTTAGTTACTTCCATAGCATCATGTCTTACGGTATTCTGCTGCGGTGGCAGGCTGCAGATATTAACGATATACAGGGTGTAAGGGACAGGGCTCCACAAACTGATGGGATGAATTCAGTATATCATACTAAGATGACCGGTACAAGAAATGATTTCAGGAATGTTATGGTAATCCAAAGCATTTTAAAAGAGTAACTTCTTGCTCAAAAACTCATTAGTTCCCCTTCTCCACGCGAATCCACCTTTCCGAATAGGCTGCTGGAATCAATTCTATTTCCTTGTAAATTAAGACATTAAAAACTGCCTTTTAATGACCTTATTGAAATACATGGTCCATCATTGTAACGAAGACCGCCGAATCAATTAGCTTTCATAACTTGTAAATCCGTATGACAGCAGATTTCATAAGAAAATAATTAAAATTAAATAATTTCATGGAATATGAACAAATAGATTATGGAGAGGCCTTTGTGAGGCCGATGGCTTGCCTATAAGTGTTTTAAAGCAACATATTAAAGTTCTTGCGCTACCTCTATCAGTCTTTTTCAGAAGTGTGTCGATGACGATATTTTTCCGGAACAGTTTAAGATGGCGAAAGTTATTCCCTTACATAAAAAAGGTTAACAGACGGATACTAAAAATTATCGGCTTATCTCAGTTTTACCAACATCTCAAAAATCTTTGAAAAATCAATTAAAATTCGTCTAGTCACTCATCTCAATGGTAATAAATAGAAGACAATTTGGTTATCAAAAAGTGTTGGAACTATAGAAGCTATTAATACTTTAGTTAACGACGTGGTTGATATATTAAATAAAAAAATTAAAGCAGGAATTTTCTTAGACTTGAGGTCTGCATTTGACACTGTAAATCATTAATTGTTGCTTGTCTAAATGGCACATTACGAGGTCAGACGACAGGTTCTTGCGCTTTTTCGGTCATTTTTAACAAATAGAAAAATGTATGTAGAGGTAAAAGTCATAAATTAGAATAATTTTCAAGAAGCCTGTCATTCATAGTTACGAAGTTTTTTGGCAGGAGTCTCACACAACACACAAAACTTAATTGTTTTGTTGCTAGGTTAAGTAATTTAAAACTAATAGCATTTGCAGACGACACCAATGCTGTTGTTAGTGAAAGTACTGCAGAGGCTTTGGGCAACACTATAAACACGGCTCTTGACTCATTTCAAAAATGGTTTACAGCGAATAAGTTAAAAAAAAACTAACATAGAACTGTTAAAGTCTAAATCACGTGGTAGTGATAATCTAGACGTTAAGTTAAATGGAGACAAAATAGATATTGTCGAGTCAGTAAAATTTTTAGGGGTTCAAATTCTTTCTTCTTTATCGTGTGATTAGTGCCTAACCTAGTGTCAGAGTTCTTATCCCGCCCGTGGGCCTCCGACTTGGCTTTACATGCCGTCGAGAAATATCTCTCGGGCATGCTGGTTTCCTCACAATGTTTTCGATCACCGAAGTAAGTGACAATGGTACAATATACACATGAATACGAAAAATCAGGGGTGCTTGTCTTGGGTGCGAACTCGAGACCTGTGACTTGGTAGACCGACGGTCACACCACGAGACTATTATGACATATATTGATACATTATTAAGTTGGAAAAATTAACTAAAGGCCATTGACGGGTCAATATCATCAGCATGCTATGCTCTCAGGAGCCTACGAGAAGAACTGAGCATAGATATTTTAAAATCAGTTTACTATGCACCGTTAGATTCAAGATTGAGATATGTAAAATTCTGATAGAGAATTTGTGCTACAAAAGGGGGCAATCAGAACGTAATAGTTCGTATTCCCCAAATCGAGTCCTGTCAGAAAAAATTCCAAAGTCTATCAATATTTACAGTACCTAGCCTTTACATACTTACAGTCTTGACTAGCCCATCGAAACACATAAGTGTTTATGAAACGCAAGAGGAAAGACTTAAAAGGGAAAGCACAAGGAACCATTATTTGAAGCATAAAGTGAACCCCAAATTAAATATTGTAACACATTGTGTACAGTATCATCATCTGCCTAACCTTTTCCCAACTATATAGGGGTCGGCTTCCCGTCTAACCGGATGCAGCTGAATACCAGTATTTTACATGGAGCGACTGCCTATACAACCCAGTTAGTACTGGGTAATACGATATCCCTTGGTAAGACTGGTTGTCAGACTTTTTGGGCCACTGACTACCTAACGACTGTTAAAGATCTACAAATGAAACCAGGGACCAACGGCTTAACGTGCTTTCCGAGACACGGAGGAAACTCGGTATGTAATGGGTCACCCATCCACAGGCCAACCTAGGCAAGCACGGCTTAACCTAAAGATCGACCCGAGCGGCTGTTATTATTTAGCCACGAGCTCCATTGTAACAGTATCAAGCGGTAAAATTATTTAATTGCTTACTTTACTAAAAAAAAAAATACCTTATTTAAAAATAAACTAAAAAGCTTCTTACTTGAAAAATGTTTCTATTCCGTGGATGGATTCATGACTCACTGACATTAGTGATTTTTTCATTTGTTGTCTTAAATTATTCCAACTTTTGTTTTTCTTATGTAATGATTTAAATTTTCGACGGGTATTTTTTATAAAGAAATGATAATGATTATAATGGGATATATTGTTTTTGTGTGACATGTTTAAATATTTTAATGAATTTTTATGTAGATGGTTTTTTATCGAGTCATGTTTTTTTTTGTTTATTTAACTTTTTTTTTTATGTAAT
The DNA here is from genome assembly GCA_905220335.1 of Noctua pronuba. Taxonomy (NCBI): domain Eukaryota; kingdom Metazoa; phylum Arthropoda; class Insecta; order Lepidoptera; family Noctuidae; genus Noctua; species Noctua pronuba. The sequence goes on along the minus strand of LR999891.1, from coordinate 19,937,852 downwards.
GCATTCAGACACAATGTAAATTGTTTATTGAATAATTGAAATGAAATTTGCCCAGCAGTGGCAGATATAGCTACTAAACAAACTATTTTGGTGAGCTGGGGTAAAACAAACAAAATCAATTCCGCCACCCGCAGTACGCAAAATATGCATTTTAGACGTCAAGTTGCGCACACCAGCCTGTTGCACAAAACAATACAATAAATACTATTAACAAGACAAGTAAGCCATACGAGACAATCAATTAGTTAGATGAACATTTGCAAGCCTACATGCCGCTCTTAGTGCGCAACGCAACGTGACACCAGTTTCAATAAGTATTTCAAGTTCGAATATTCGAATCAATTTAAATCAACGTGCGATGGTAGTAAGGGCGAGATTCAAAGTGCAGGTGATTCGTGATGCGCCGTAAGGACTGTAGGTTTCAGCGTCAGCGGCGGGACGGGTCCCCCCGGGGTTTTCATTTCACAGCTCCGACGACCGCCGAAGAGTGACGTCATATCCTGTTTGCACAACTGCAAATCCGCGCGCGGAAATTCGCATCTGAAGAGCTTTCTCGAACCGTTATGCTTGTTACTTGTGACTTTTAGGGTAATCGCGATAGTTTAAAACTTTTTTGTGGGTGAACTAAAATAAAAGTTTCGAATAAAAGACACTTTGTCTGTATGAGTGAACAAAGACTTGGTTGATCAGTACTGATGAACTGTGTTTCCACTATTCTCGCATAGCTGCTGCATCATCGGTGGCCGTAACTAGTTCAGCCTTGCTGTGACGACACGCGACGCTTTAAGGTATCGTACCTATTTTATTAACCGACTTCAAAAAAGGAGGAGAGGTTCTCAATTCGTCGGAAACTTTGTTTTGTATGTTTGTTCACCGATTACTCGAAGACGCTTGAATCAATTTGGAAAATTCTGATGAAAGAGAAAGTCCCAAGTTGGTCCCATAGAAATATTGTCATGATCTGATCATGTACTTCGGAGATATGGAACGGAACTCTTCATAATAGACAGCAAATCTGTCGTGATAGCTGCAGTCGCTTGGAAGTTTATTGTTTACACAACATCATAACATCACGTTTGTATGCTTTGAAGGGGTACGCAGATGTATACAGTGCACCCACATCTCTACAGTTAGGTGTGTTAAGTATTCTATTGGGGATAACCCTGTATTGTTAACAATGTAAAATAAATGCATAGCAAATATTTGTATAGGATATTACAACTAACTTACTTACTTTACTTATTTAACTTACTTTTAGAGTAATCGCGATAGTTTAAAACATTTTTTGAAAAACTCACTGTCTGTGAATGAACAAAGACTGTGTGTCCTACTCAGGGGTTTCTCTTACATCTTCGTTTTTAACAACTTAAAGTATAGGAGGAAATAATGCTTACCCAGAGGCACATACACATCAATATTGAACAATACAAGACCCTATTGTCTGAGCTTCATGCTAACTCTGACAAGAACATTTGAGTGAATTTGTTTATTTGTTTACAACGGTTGTGTATACAACCAATTACAGTAACATAAATTATAAAAATTAAAGAGACAATTGATATACAAGCTATATCATCTTATGGCTGAAATGCACGTGCGTAGTACAATAGTATACTACTTCCGCGAAGATGTTAATTAGCCTAACCAGCCCAAAATGATCCCACCGTTGAGATCAAGGCCTCTATGGAATGGTGTGGGCTGTAAATGGTGTACTTCAGCACGCGCGTTTAGTGCGGGTTGCTGGACGCTACCTTTGAATTTTTGGTTCTGAGACATGCTTTTCTTTAAGACGTTTGACTTAAACTTTTTGAGAGTAGTGGTGATGAAATAAATTACACAAAGTAATAACGCGTCTGCCTGGGTTTGATCCCACAGCCTACAAGTTGTAGGTCGGGGCCTTCGGCCGTTATCATTGGGTCTCCTCCGCGTTTTTCAAGTCCATGTTTACTTGGGTGCACGGTTTGAACGTGACGTTTCTCGGAGAAGAACCGGCAAGTCCATGGTTACTTTTTTCACCTAACCGAAGGTGCTAGTTAGAAGCATGCTACTTTATGCGAGCGTGTTATACAGATTAGTTTATGGCGAAGGCATAAATGGATCAAATGAGAACCATAGATTTGTTTCTTTGATTATTATGTTGTGATTGTTAGAAAATCCCGTCGCTTGAATAAGTTCTGAACAGTTGTTAAGGACATGTGTATCACAAGTGTGCTAGTAAAGGCTTTCGGACCGAATGTCGGCCATGGCGGCCATTCTCAGCGGACACTACCCATCGACTTGTGAAACATTAGACAAAGGTGCACTCTCTCTCGCCTCGCTCTCGAGGTCCGACGGCACGGCACTCCGACACTACCGGTCTAACAAGGGCAACGGATTAGCTTGCTTGCCGAAGCATGAGGGTATTAGATCGCTAACTTCCAAACACCTCTGAAAAACAGCAACTGAACTCAGTACTCGGACTAATACAAAATATTTGTTATTTATAGGTTTGTTTCAAAACAGAATATAAATGGTCAGAGAGAATACCTTCAACGAGCGTACTACCTATTAACTAATGAACATGCTTATTAGTTATTAGTATAGAATACTCATTATTATGTAAACCATACAAATTACAATATAGGTCTTATAAATAGGGAGACATAATGGGCGGTATTATCGGTAAAATCGATCTTTTCAAGGCAAGACAACCTTAGGATGGATTTCAGGGAGGAGATACAATACTGTAGGTAGTCTGTGGTGTACCATTATTAAAATAAATACATACCTACATTTATAAAGTGTATGTTTTGCGGAGTTTTACTTAGTTTGATGTTTAGAATGCTTGAGTGACGGCTTCTTGAGGGTCCGTTTACATCTTGTATATAAAAATAATAATCATGAACAGAGAATACATAACGATGTGTAAGGAGACATATAGTTTTTATAACTCATACAATTCCCAGAGTTTGGTAGTCTTCTTTTTGAAATTAATTATGTTTTGTATTTAAATAAAAGTATTTAAAGCTACAGTCGTTTTACTCGTGCAGCTTTTGGGTTAGGTATACGCAGAAGGCTTACAACGCTCTATGCGTGCAGTATAATAATGCGCTGAGGATATTGTTGGGGCTGCCTCGGATTTGTAGTGCATCGGACATGTTCAGGATTCGCGAATAGATGACTTTCATGCCATCATACGCAAACGGTGTGCGGCGATTCAGGGGTAGCCCTAACAGTATTTTAACTACACTGCTCTACTGGTCTGGCAGACATGTGCGTGCATATATTCATGTAGCCAATTAGTGTATTTTTAAGTTATTGTAATTTGTTATTTACTAAGATAGGATACGTTCATACAAACACTAAATGGATCCATAGGTCTGAAATTAAAATTTTGAATTAAATATAGTTATAATATAGGTTTGGTCTTTTCTTACTTCATTTTGCGTTACTTAATTTATAAATATCCGTTTAAAAATAACGATGTATTGCTACATAATAATTAGTATCACAAGGTTAAGCCCAGCCGTGGGCTGCGATCGGCCGTGTTGATTTTCACAGTGTTGGTGAGAAGAATGTTTAAAGTAAGAAATGAGTATATTACAGGAAGTTTGCAATAGTCGTCTTCTACAGAAAAGTTAAGAGGTATCTCTGTCTCCGTCGACTAAAAAGGGATCGTTTCGTTTACTAGCGTTGTTATTTTACAGCCGTGTAAGATTTCATAAACGTGTGGGTAATGTGGGTATACACCGACGCTTTATATACGCCGCCGGTATCTGCGGCATGGTTTGGCCAATTTATGTGATTCTTTATTGATTTAGTATACATAATTACGCGTGTTTGTCCTTTATATTTTTAATATCACCTTCAATGATAAATATTGAATTTATATGTCTAAGTGAATGATGTTTTTAAATTAACACGGCAAGAGTGGTACTTACATGAAATTAAAACTTGACTTTTAACGTATAGCCCTTGTGCTCTATGGAATTTACCATCGCCAACTCTTTTCGCTTTTCGGGGTGTTATTTCAAAAAACAATTTCAGCTATAAGCTTTCTTTCAGTATATAAGAAATATTTGTGCATTTCAAGCTGCTAGAATGTATAGCAGCTTAGATAATTTTTGATTTAATTAAGAAAGTTCATCCATTAGAATCACGCTGGAGTCTAAATTGATGTTTTCTGACGGAAAATAAAACAATTTCGTAATCCAAATAGTACGTTTATAGAATAAACGTACTATTTATATGTAGATGTACTATGAACTATTTAATTGAAATAGTAATTAAAAAATTATACTATATTTATAAATTACTTATACAAAAAATACTTGAAATATGCATTACATCGACAATAATGAACAAAGAAACAGACCAAATTGGCGTTTAACGGATGCACGCAGGTCACACTAGTACGCCACAATATGAATTCATCGAATTTGAAGTTGTATTGTATATAACGGGCTGGTTTCCGCAACTCCACATCAAAGCGCGTATTTTGCGTGCGGAAAGTTTGAAGTTATTCATGAACGTAAAAAAATATTCATAAGGAAATAAAATAAAAAAAAGTCGCGAGCGGCGAAATTTTATTTATTTTATTTTAACTTTCTCCTCCACTACACTAGGAATTCAATAAAAAAGTCCCATGAAAATCCGAGTTCCACCTTATTGTCTAATTGCACTCGACTAAAGAGGTTTTCTGAAAAATCTAAACGAGTTGCCTATGTGTCACATACAGAAGCAAGAATATTGTACCCGAGACTATGTAATATATATAACTTGATTTGAAAAGAGTGTCCATGGAGTTTCTTGCCCATTCTTCTCCATGAGATCTACTATTTTCGAATGGGCAACTACAGTCCATTCACAGTTATTATGCCTGTGGCGGGACTGTAGGTAGCTTATTTTTGACTATGCAGAAGTGCCTGTCACGGGTCTATTTGAAATAAATGCTTTGAGTTTGAGTTTGTCACTAGAACAAGAATTTGTGTCGTATACTACAACTAAAAACCCGAGTACTGAAAAACCAAGCACTATTTTTTTTAAATTTATTTAAACATAAATGTTAATACAGGTTCATTTGTTTGTACCATTAAACCAGAGATGGTTTGTATTGGTACTCACATTCGCTAAAACAACACTGCTTAATCACTACTAAACAAATATAATTAAAAATATGTGTAATATACATGAAAAATATTTTGCACCCAACTATTTTAGCCGTAAACATCTATCAGTAAAATGTAATGTTTTGAATCTAAGCTGCTTGCTACTGGGCCGCTCATTAGAAAGCCGGTTCTAGTCAACGTTTCCTATACAGGTTGCTTCGTTTTTATAATTTTGTATTAGTGTGTTGCTAAATATTTCCTTAGACTAAGTTGTTTATGCAGTTGTATTTTTGCTTAAAGTTTTTTACGTTTATTTCGTCTTTTATGGATTTTGGTATTTCGTTGATTATTGTGGGAATTAGAAATTTTACTGTTCGCCTGCCATAATAATTTCTAGGCTGAGAAACTATTAGTTTATTCTTGGTGATACTTCTTGTCATTATTTTATGTGATATGGGTATTTGAATGCTTTGGTTATTCAATTCCTCAATTAAGAGGGCCATGTCCAGTCTAGGATGTACTGGCAAATTCTACAATATTTAATAATTCGATGACATTATCTTTACATTGGTGGTTTTTTTTTTCTGGGTGCGATGAGTATTAAAAGTCTAACTTGCAGTTTGGAAATTCTTTTAGTATATGATTTAAATGTTCGTCCATAGCTCGTGATTCCGTAAGCTATACTTGATTCCGCCAAGGCAACGTACATATTGAGCAGTATTTTGAACGGAACTTTAGGTTTCAAAATGTAGAACTTATGACAGACTGAGTCCACGTGGAAAATCCAGCTAAAACGATTGTCCACGACTGGATAACACGTCATTTTTTACATAGAAGTCTTGTATCTGGTTATAGACATATTTCTTTACTATTTTGTCGATAACGGGTAGAATAGTGGTCGGTCAGTAATTTACATAGTCGGCAGAACTGCCTTTTTATGTATTGGGCGCACTACACCAGTTTTTAGTACTTCCGGGTATTTTCCTTGTATTGATCAATTTGACAATAACGCCTGTCATGTTGTCACAGATGGATTTTATGTCAATACACCTAATGTTTTCTACTCCAGAAATTTTTATTTGTAGGGTTGGTTTAGGAACATACGTAAATACAAACATACATAAATAGTCGGGTAAAAACTAGTAAAGGACGCTTTTATTGACGTCACTGAACAATTTGTTGGTAACAAAAAGCCGCTGTCTTTCGCGAAACAGTAAGTGTTGCTGTTGGACGGCTTTCATAAAGTGGGACGCAACTTAACATTAAAATTGCATTGCACCAAGAAAACATTGCCGTTTGATAGAAAAAATGAACTAAACATTTTATTTCGTAAGAAAATCGTGGTTTAGACTTATTATTTATTTATTTTTAAGTTTATCATGGACGTCGGTGAAGGAAAACACACGATTTTTTTTTAAAGTTATACTTTAAAACTGTTTGGGTATACTTAATAATAAAATTGCCGTTTTTTCTCACATTTTGTTCTGTTTGTGACTTTAACGGATTAATTGTTAAATTACGTACCTTTTAGAGTTTAAAAACCGTACTAGTAATTGCATACTACCTCATAGGGTAGTGTCAAAATACCTGTTTCAATATGCCGTCGGTTTCACTACTTCAAGTAGGTAGGCATATTTTTGTCGTAGACTGTGTTTTGAGAATTTAAGATACGCAGTGCAGCGCAGTTTTTGCACTCTAACTATTGCAATTGCATCACACATAATCGGTACAGAGGGATCAAAAAAAAAAAATATAAGGCTTTCCACGAAATCGTATCCCTACAAATCGGCAATTTCATACTTTAGCCCCTAATAGCTTTGATTTAAATGCTTTTATTCTGGATCAATAACTCCTTGAACGCGGAACTACGTTCAATCCAAACTACTTGAACATAAACACTCGCGAGCAAACAAATAGACTCAAACTATTAGCAGGCATTTATAACTTGATTCATAACCTAGTATTTATTTATAAATATCATAAATACTAGGGCTTTCATCCCGGGACTCTCGGTCTCGAAAATTTCGAGAGTCTCGACGATTTTTTGATATTTTCGAGACTCGAGACTAACGTTTCCGGTCACGGGAATAACGAGACTTTTGAGACTTGAGTCACATAACAACAGTATTAAACAGTTATTTTTTATTATGGTTACATACATCATTATGGCAACACTGTCGAGTGTAAAGTTTAGTATTATCAATCGTAAAAGGAATATACAAAAACTCCACAGCTATTTAAACTATAAAATAAACTAACAGCAATTTAATATCCAGAGGGGTGGTCTGGCAAGGTGATCCACTTCCTCTAAAACTTTTCACGGTAGTGTTAGAAAATATATTCAGAAATATAGACTGGGAAGATTTTGGAATAAACATAAATGGAACAAACCTGAATCACCTAAGATTTGCTGTCGATATAGTGATATTCGCAGAGAGACCAGATATACTACAAACTATGCTACAGCAATTAGATAATGAAAGCAAGAAAGCAGGTTTATCTATGAATCCGGCGAAGACTAAATTAAGGGCGAATGCAATAAAAGGAAAAAATAGAGATAGACATAGGACAGGAGGCTATCGAATAGTTGATGAATATATATTTGGGGCTGGTAATCTCAATAAAAGATCAATATTTAAAAGAAATTGATAAAAGAATAAACAACCCATGCCTCACATACGTGAGGCATGGGTGTCAAACTTGGCATGTTAAGAGCAAAAACAGCCAAAAACTTATAATTTGCCAACGCTATATGGAGCGACGCATGCTAAATATAAGGCTACGTGATAGGTGGACGACTTCAAAAATAAGAAAAAGAACAAAAGTAAGCGATGTCTTACTAAAAAATAAACTCAAATGGAACTGGACAGGTCACATTTTGACAACGGACAGAGAAAAATTAACGAGAGATGTAATGGAATGTTATCCTAGAGATGGAATTCACAAAAGGGTCGCCAAATCAAGAGATGGGATGATGACTTACCTCTAATTTTTCTATACGTATTTTTGAGGTGCTCTTATTATTGAGTTACTGATTATTTTTAATGATAATGCTGGTAACTTAAAGCTTATTTATAAGGCTTTTAATGGATAGTCTTTGTATTAAGTACATCATTGTCATATCAGCCCGGAATCACCCACTGCTGGGTATAGGCCTCCCCTTTTTGCCACACTTCCCGGTGCTGTGCGTCCCTTATCCAGGTGTTTCCCACAACTTTGACGATAAAGTTTATGATAAAGACATGTATGTTTGCGCGGTTATGGGTTGACTCCATTTGGAAAAGATTTAAGACGGTAATCGTAGCGTGATATCACAATAATTGTAAGATAAAGTCCGATTTATAAAAACTGCCATCGAATATATTAATGATCGTTTTTCATTTACATAAGCCGGACTAAATTTTCTATATTTTTCCGATGATTCAGTCGGCACGTTAGGGGTATACGAAGGTTAAAGATTTCATCGTTAACACGCTGCACAGATCGTTTTTTTAAACGTTGCCCCACAATAGGATTTTTTCGTGTGCACACGGCGGCACATGAAACTGTACGTTCCAGTATAACATGGCTTCGCTTTTTATAAATTTCCCGTACACTGAGAGACCGTCATAAACTGGTTTTGTATGGTTTTATTGGCCATCGTGTGTACCTATATTGGGTGCGTTTACAAACATTTAAATCTACATACACAAACAGCCAGGCTCGAAACAGGCTTCCGGTCATACAAATATTTGTTCAGAGCGTGAATTGACCCTGCAGCAAAGCCAATCGCTCAGCCATAGCACCACCGTGCTGTTAGTTACTTTCCTCGAAATTGTTTATGAGGGATTGGAAATCGATATAAAACGGGTTTTTGTAGTTTTTACGTAAAGAAATCCAAGCGGAATGGTTTATAAAGGTGCAATACTGATCCCTGTTAAGTGATGCCTCTGTATCATGTGATGCTGTGCGCATTCTTACACATAAGTGAGCATTCGCGCTCGTGACTTTCGAACGTCTCTCTAGTCGCAGAGTCAAAGTGTCGTGGGAAGGTGTCGCGCACTTTCTGATATTTACAAGAATACCTATGACTTATGATATGCTTCAATAAATAAAATTATTCAGATACATACACACAGAAACTCGCGCATTTTCCCGTGAACACTAGAAACGCTACCTGATCATTACAAACTTCTTTTGCTTTGACCAAGTTTTTACATCGTTTTTAAGCAGATTCTTATAATGTCGTAATGTTTGCATAGTCCTCTTTACCGATTTCCTTGTGTGTGTAGGTACGTGGAAAGGATCCGGTCGATCACGCTTTTCAGGCGCTTCCATCCGTGTTGTTCCTTCATCCACGGATTTATATGACTGGCCAGATCGAATTTGCTTTTAAAGACCCGGTCACAACTAACGCAGTAGAGTTATATGTGTAGAAGTATGAGGGCTTAGGACTTTCTTTACGTATGTCGTAATAATTTGTATTAGGTATACTAAATTATATTGTTTTAAACTGACAAAAACAAGTCAATTTCAATGAGTTAAAAAGTAGTAGGAATACATAATTAATCGTGCGGTTTCATTAGTCGATGAGCCGATGTGTGAGGACCAATACAAAGGCAATATTTATTTAAGCGCAATCATTTTACTGTTTACCCACTTGTGTGTTTAAACTGCTCGGTAGTGTTTAACTGATCTCACTGATCCCGCCCTTTGATTTTGATGAACATTCGATAAAACAACGTAAATTGGCTCTATATTGAAGCGAGTTATAGCATAATGAGTCGATAATGAAAACCAGTGCTGTGCTGTGGGCTCCCCATAGCACAGCATCATGCTGAGTGGTAACCTGCTTGTCGCATTCACGACGTGCAAGATGTTAAAGCATTTTTTTTTTTTTTTTGTCCCGTCCTTTTGAGATTATAAATATTTGTTTTGCGTTGTACCTACCTATGTTTATTGTATTTTTTTTTTATTTTGTATGATGCACGTCATGTCCTTGCGACAAATAAATATTTTTTCTTTCTTTCTTCTAATGTGCTGGGCCTCTTCTCTGTGAGTGTGCGAGGGAGAGGGCAGTAATCAACCACGTGGATTGGTGGATGTCACGTGTATTTGATGAATTTTGGCTTTAGTTAGGCCATGCCGGTCTCCTCACGATGTTTTCCTACACTGTTTTGAGAGCAGTGGTGATGAAACTTAACGATTATACAGGGTGGAATTTTTCAACGCCACCTGGAGTGAAAGTACTCTAAATACTGGAGATAGAAAATTTTACTCAAAGGAAACGTTCCTTCATTTTTTAAAAGAAATAAATCTGCATTCAAAGATTTTCGAAAATTCGCTTGCAACACTCGGAAATCGAACCAGCTAAACTCCAGAAAAATAACAACTTGTACTTTTATGGCATCAATCGATAGGGTCAACTTATATAATTACGGTTTTAAGTTTACCCTTTTTTTGTTCTATTAAAATAAGTTAAGATTTCATGGTTTTTCCTTTCATTTAATTTATCATGTTTGTTAGAGAGATTTGATCCTTACGATTGACTCTATCGATTGATGCCATAAAAGTACAGGTTGTTATTTTTTTGGAATATATCTAGTTCGATACCCGAGTGTGGCAAGCGAATTTCAGAAAATCATTGAAGGCATATTTATTTCTTTAAAAAAATAAAGGAATGTTTCCTTTGAGTAAAATTTTATATCTCCAGTATTTAGAGTACTTTCACTCCAGATGGCGTTGAAAAATTCCATCTTGTTTATAAAAATCTTGTGACACGGTATTTGTGGTCGCACTCCTACGAAACGGCTCAATCGATTTTTGTTTTTTTTAATGTATATTTGGTAGGTATGAGAATAGGTCGTAAAGTAACGTTGACGCGGACGAAGGTCGCACAGCTAGTTTAATCCTACAAAGCGATGCGGAGCTGTCACCCCCTCCAGGCCATCTAACACAGTAATTAATGTTGACCGTTTAGCTCAATAATAACAAATTGCATTTCCATGCTCATCAGATTATGCAATAAAATTAATTGATAGGTAAAACAATTAGCTAATGTTCGGATGTATTGTGAGTAAATAGTCTGCGGATTAAATCTGTTTGAGTGCTAATAGAGATAGTCGGTGCTGAGTTGAAAGAAAGAAAAAGTATTTTTTAGAGTCACAGAGGACAAAACAAAGAAGAGAGAGAGAGTTTCCGATTTTTTTTTGAAATCGGCACAGTAGTTTTTGTGTTTATTCATTACAAACATACACACACACAAAAATACAAATCTTTCCTCTTTATAATATTAGTAAGATAGCCCACCTTCGTTATACGTTTGTGTAATTGTATCTTACATTTCATGCTTAAAGTCCCCGCAGCTTATTCGTCATCTGCCAGTGAATGAATGAATAAGATATTTATTATAATAGCTTATGCCCGTGGCTTCGCCCGCGTTGAATTAGGTAATTGTCCTACGGGAAGGTGATACCGGGATAAAAATAATCCTATGTGTTAATATAAACTAATTAAATAGTCCATACATACTCACAAACTTTCGCATTTATTATAGTATCTAATTACTAGATCCTAGTAAGATAAGCCACGGTAACGATAAATCGCGTATGAGGAAATAAAACAAAACAATTTTTTTGGATTCCCATAACATTCCTGAAATAATTTCTTTTATCGGTCATCTTAGTATGATATACTGAATTCATTCCCTTAAGTCTCTTACACCCTGTATAGTGACTAATTGCGTGTTTTTTTTCATAAATAACAAAAGTTGTTCAAAAGTCACATAAGAACAAACTAATCTGCACTAATATTATAAAGTGGAATGATTTGTATGTTTCTAACGAATAAACTCAAACACTACTGGTACGATTTCAAAAATTCTTTCACCATTAAAATGCTACATTATCCCCGAGTAGCATAGGCTTTATTTATTATCTCAAAAATAGTATAATATATCATGTAAATATATAAAGATGGTCATTAGTAGTCAGTCAATAAATTAGCAAATGCACGGATGCTTTGTGGTATTTCCGAGCAGCCCTTTAAAACTATTTTCATTTGATATTGTTCAATAATGTATAGGCTGAAATATTTAATAATTTTATGAAAGCTATACTAGTTAGTAACGAAATTCATGGTATTGTATTGTATTGTATAACGGGCTGCTTTCCGCAACTCCACGTCAAAGCGCGTAAAGAGATTCATGGTAATATTGATTCCAAATAATTATGTAATTGACATCATGCTTATTGAGTGATTTCACAGTACGCGTTTATTTGGCGTTGGCTATAATGAAGTAGCTCCCAGAATAATTTTATTGGATGCACTCAGTTCGTACTAATTTGTTCAAGTGTACAAAACATAACAGGGTGGAAACTTTCAATGGGGCAGTAAGCGGAACTACCTTAACCGTTACGGCTACACGAAAATGGTCTTAGGAGACTATCCATAATTTTTCGTTAATTTTTGACCTCATTCACAGATTTAAAAAAAAATACAATTAGCAAGAAAATGACCATTTAATACAAAAAAAAAAATCCTATCGTACTTCAAAAAACTCGCGCCAAAAATTAATATTTTGTTTTCAGAGATGGCCCAGCTCGACTAAACTGAAGCCGTTCGTCTGATTGTTCTTTGACAGTCCCTGAATCGTTTTAACCACAACAAGTACTTAGCACCTAGATCATTTCACAGAATATTGAGTTCAACTCGCACTTGGCCGGTCTTTGAGTTTTCAGAGTCTGGAGAGGAATCTAGATCCCTCAAAGTGTATGTTATCGCCTGTGATCCGATCTGTAACTCTGCACATTGTGCTAGAGTACAGCGATGTATTGTGACAGAAATGTCGGCAGATAGGGAGCAAAATGTTCATTCGACTTAGTCCTTGTGTTCGGTCAGGTGTACCTACTCCATACGTGTTATATATTTAAATTAAACATGTATCTTTACATGTGTATTAGTTATCCCTCTAGTCATTATTCACAACTATGTTGGAGTCGGCTTCTAATCTTTCAGCTGGGTCCAACTGTTTAACGTGCTTTCCAAGACACAGACGAGAGAGTTATTCCTAAGTCAAACCGCAAAAATGAATTTTATCTGATTCTTATCCTTTAAATTGAAGTTATTTATAAGATATCCGATGCGAGACGTTTTGCCGTGCATTTTCAGTGGCAAAGACAACAAAGCGTTATTAGCTACATCAGCATGGAAATGTTTTTGCTGCTCCCGGTGTAAGCATACTATCCACCAAGTGCTCAAACAAGCATGGCATAGAGATGATCATGTTGGATGTTGGCAACTGAACCAACAGTTCCGTTTATAAGCCACTTGGTACCCCAGAGAATTTTAATAGCCAACCAATTAAAGAGCTGTAATCGGTGACTTTAACACTTGCAGTAACAACTGGGGTTACAATGACACGTGCTACTGGAGAAGTAGTCGAGGAATGGGCTGAGGCCGATGACTTGACGCTAATTCATGATGCCAAACAACCGGCCTCATTCGATGGTGGCCGCTTGAAACGCGGATACAACCCAGATCTTATCTTCGCCAGCTCATCTATCAGCTCACAGTGCTCCAAGAGCGTATGTTCGCCTATTCCTCGCACTCAGCACAGATCTATAATGTGCTGCATCAAACCCGTAGTCTAGCCTGTTAGGGTCCCATTCAAGTGCTGATTTACTGATTACACCAAGGCCGACTGGAAGTCGTTCACGTCCCTCTTGAATTACCAACCCCGCTAAACTACGACAAATTTGTTTATATCGTGTCCACTACCTACTTCTCGAAGTCACATCCCAAGGGATTGTAGGACTTCCTACATTCCAGGGCTGTCAACAGACTCCAGTAATTCCTGAGTTAACTAAGGAAACTACGCAAGATGGCTAATGCTGCTATCAAAATTAGGTGAAAACAGTTCTGGGCCAACATTTTAGGTTGCCATCGACAAGCAAGAAGACGAAGCATGGAAATATTGGCTTTAGAAAACGATTTTTCTTTTACGTTTTGTCATGTGTCGTGTCTCGTAAACAAGACCTATTCAGTCAGAACCGAGCTCTCTGTGGGAGTGAGAGCAGGTGGTATCGAGTATCGTGTGGGGTATACAGTGGCCTGCAAAAGTTAGTTGAAATTGTTCACTTGAGATGTTTTCATCAAACTGGAACGGGCCGGGGCTGCCTTCAAGCGGCTCTTGCCCAACCTGAGGGGTCCAAACGCCTCCTGCCGTAGGCTCTACGCGGGGGTCGTGCGGTCCATGGCCCTTTACGGGGCCCCGGTGTGGGCGCGTTCAATTAAGCGGCGTGCCGCGCACTACCTGAACGCGCCCCAAAAGGTCGTAGCCGTAAGGCTGATCCGGGGGTACCGCACGATCTCCCGCGAGGCGGCGAGCCTCCTAGCCGGATTGCCGCCATGGGATCTGGAGGCGATAGTCCTCGCGCGCCTGCATGAATGGCGCGCGGGGGCACTACATCGGGGGGAAACTCCGCTGCCGCGGCAAATCACCGCTCAGCGGACAGACCTCCGACGCAATCTCATGGCGACATGGAGACAGCGACTGTCGCAACCCAGTGCAGGGCACGCCACAATAGTGGCGATAAGTCCCCTCTTTGAGGAGTGGCTAGAGAGGCGCCACGGCGCCCTCACCTTCCGCCTGACGCAGGTCCTCACCGGACACGGTTGTTTCGGGAGGTTCCTGCACCTAATCGGGCGGGAGGAAACGCCCGGGTGCTATCATTGCGAGGATCGTCCGGAGGACACGGTGGCGCATACCGTGGAGGTCTGCCCCGCTTGGGCGGAGCTCCGCCGTGTCCTCGTAGCGGCGATCGGCGGCGGCGACCTCTCGCTCCCGGCCCTGGTTCAGGCCATGGTCCGGAGCGAGAGGGAATGGGAAGCCGTCACCTCCTTCTGCGAAGCAGTCATGCTAGCGAAGGAGGTGGCGGGACGTGAGAGGGAGAGAATCTCACGTCCCAGCCGCCGCGGGCGAAGCACCGGGCGTCGGGGGCCACGTGGTGGCTCCCGGCCACCGTAGGCGCGGGCCTGTGGACGGTGAGTAATGGGTTAGCTCACCGTCCGTCCGTCTTATGACGACAGGCCGTGTCGACGGCGCGTTCGTGTTCCACGCGCGCCTCAAAGAGATGTCAGCAACCAGGAAGGGGCCCGCAAGGGCCGATGCCTGCCGGGGCTGCGGGACTGTTCGAAAGAGATACCGTGGCCCTGGAACACAAAGGGCAATGAAGGAACATGGATGGGTTTTAGTCAGTAAGAGTCTGACACTCCCTCCCACTCCACCCAGAGCGGGAGAAGTCATTTGATGATTTCCCATCGGTAAAAAAAAAAAAAAAAAAAAAAAAGATGTTTTCATGTTTTGTTGCATTATCTGCTAAGTTCACGTTTTGGTTGTTAGAACCAGGGTTGTTGCGAACATCAGCATCAGCATCAGCATCCGCTGATCTTCAGCATCATTTTTAACATCAGCATCAGCATCAGCATCCGCATTGATCGATGCTGATTATTAATGCTGAAGTTCTAGTCGTGACATGACCGCAGAGGATTATATCACGTGTAGTTTTTGCCTGCGACTTTGACCAATTGAAAGAACGTCTGCGGGGATTGTGATTGCAAACAAACACAAACTTGTCTCATTACGTAAATTCATCATTACGCGTGAAAGTTTTTGTTTTTTTTTTCCCGTAAACTGTCGAGTGTTATCCGTTGAAAAGTGGAATATGGACGTATTTTAAATTAAGGAGTCAAGAAACTGCAAACTGCAACTTATGTAACAAGGATTAGTCACGCAAAGAGCGTACTAATACTGACTGATTTTACTTTTTCCCTGTTTTTTTAAGAAAATAATTAAAATCAGCATCAGCATCAGCATCCGCTGATGTCAATGATAAAAGATCAGCATCAGCATCAGCATCCGCTGATGTGAAAAATATATACATCAGCAACAACCCTGGTTAGAACTGTACCCTATGACTTTGTTACCGTCTAATTTAACTATCTAAGATAAGAAATATCCTAATTTATTTTTAGTAGCCAAATACATGAATTTCACCCGCTGTCTATAGATATACTATATTTGATGACACTTGCAAAACGCGAGGACTTTATAGTCTTAAATAACATTACACAACTAATTTACAAGGCGACGTACCTATGCCAGAAAAAAAAACCGAAGTGATCACTTAGTCTATAGGATGAGTAGAATTGTTGTTGTACCCTCCTTTTTAAAATCGGCTAAAAAATTATACATCAGTAAATCCATAATTACTTCCAGTTTAATTTTATTATAGTATACAGTTCAAACATTTGAAACTACAATTTTTAGTATTGGTACTGTGTCAATACATTAAAAGTGAAAAAATTTCAACTAACTTATGGAGAGCACTGTACGTGTGCGCCGATGTTAAAACCGAGCGCGGCGTGCGGCGCGGCGGTAAGACCAAAAAATTACTGGCGGCAGCATGAACGGCGGTTTCGTGTACATGAAATCCGATATACTATTATAAATTACGTTAAACCTACGGTTTTATACATTAAGCGTGCGCTTTAAATCTGTTGTTGCCGGGCGTATTCTTGGAATTTACTATACCCTAAAATGACAATGGCCTCTACCTTCCATCTTGGGCAGCCTGTCTTGTCACTGATGGCTTTGCGTCAGTGCCCACGTAGCTGAATTTTGGGCCAAACATTTTAGAACTTTTGGCCATAGATACATAATAGCTGTTCTCTCAGGTCTCACAGTAATGCGATAGACTTCTATCGTGTGTTGTTCTACTTGTACATCCGGCTCAGGATGCATGGGCGTACTTACTACTTCGTTTAACATCCAGCGTGTTTAAACTGTGTGTAAACACACCTATGTTGCAACAAATACATTTTCTTGACCTTCAGTCATAAAGCACAGAGATCCATTTATCATTTTGACAAAGAAGTGACAGAGCAATTGACTGTAAGTGACAGGTCTCGCGCTTCTAAGCCATTTGACTAATATACCAAAATGAGTAAATTAGCAAGATTACATAAACATAACATCACGTATGTCCCATGTAGGGAGGCCCAATGCTATCAACCGGGCACAAATCCATACTCCGTTGGTGCTACTGAAAAATTCCTGATGGTAAAACCCAATAACACTTTACACACACACACTTTTTAGGGTTCCGTAGCCAAATGGCAAAAAACGGAACCCTTATGGATTCGTCATGTCTTTCTGTCCGTCCGTATGTCTCAGCCACTTTTTTCCGGAACTATAAGAACTATGCTGTTGAAACTTGTTTATAAGCAAGATTACTAAACCATTAAAGTTAAAAATTAACCCAATTTTATAAAGTACAAAGAGGGCTGAAGCGGGTTCCCAGGCAATCAGATTATCATATTATAAGCATACAATAACTATACCAGAGAGCACCATAATCGATTTGCTAATTGACTTCTATTTTTTGGTCTAAGCAACAACAACACTTTCTAAGTGAAGTAGTTCTGGGTCATTTTTCACATCTCTTGTGCATATAACCAGGGTACTTGGTTATGTATTACCTGGATAATCAACAATTTCTATTTGTTTTAATTAGGGTGCGACAAGTCACGTTATGACGCCAATGAAACAGCTGTTCATAAAAAATATTATTAAATTGCACTTTGCGGCAACAAACGCAGTAGGGGTGCATGGTATGGGGGACAATTTAAAGGAAATCAGGAAATCCCTCCCCCCTATTAGCGTGAGCACTTCAGTGTGTATGAACGTTTGTGCTACTGTCAGTTATATGCAGATAAGTAGCACTTTGATAGGCAATTAGTGCTGGCTTAGAACTGGTTCAAAAGAATCCGAAACGTTGAAATGAATAAGCGCTATCATGTTTCTGCTGTTTTTTACTGAAATAATATTTTTAAGAGATCTTTTCAGGAAGTGTAACATTTGTGTAGTTATGTAATGTTGTATAGAATAGATTCGTTAGGTAGATTTAGAAGCGGAACAAGTCGCAAAAAGGCGATCATTATTAGGGTGATTGGTAATTAGTGACCGATACTTAATTAAAACGTGATTTTTCTCATGATAACAAACAACTTTCCCAAAGAAACATTTTTTTAATACGAGTACTCATTCACTTTTATAACACAACAGCGCGCCGAATGAAAATCGCACGCGATAGTCTTTGACCTATCAGCTGTTAGCTGCCGTTCTGTCTCATTACTGTGCAACAGTGGGTAAGCAGAGCACCCGCACGGCTCGCAAGCCCGTTCCGTAATGCTTCGCTGTTGTGTTATTGTGATAAAAATGAATGACTATTAAAAAAAGGAAAGTTGTTTGTTATCATAAGTACAATCACGTGTTAAAGTAAATATCGGTCACTAATTACCGGTCAACCTATATATTTGACAGAAGAAGCGTATTGACAATAATAACAACCTTCGTAGACGTTGACAGGTGTTTTCTTTCTTATTACTGACGTAACAACACGCCTCTGTTACCTGAAGGGTTAGGTAGAGGTGTAACCTATACTATTTCGCACGTTACGTCAAGTGCATGTAAAAGCCGGTGAGCCTATAACCGTGCTTAATGCAGATCTCGGTGACTGGTTCATTGTTGGTAGATAAACTCAATAATCGGTTTCGGGAATCGAACACGCTCGTCTAAGTAGCGCTTGCGGTCACCGACGAGATCAACTTTCTTCTTGTAAATTGTTGTAAAAAATATAGCGTAATCATTAACTTTAGAATCGAATATATTAAATCGAATATTTACCATGTTTACTTTTTGGTTTGAGTTCCCGATATTTCGGCGCTGTTGCAAGCACAATGATCACGGATAAACTGAAGTTATTGCAGGTGGGTGTTTATAAGCAGACAAATCGGTCTACCCGCTTTCTTGTTCGTTTTTTGCAGTCAGTACCGCTACCACTGACACTCGCAACTCGATTCTGTTCCCGACCTCGCGAACTTTTTTCGGCACAAATATAGCATAATTACATGTTTTAAAAATGACATAACGCGTTATTTTCTCTCCATGAGCGTTTTCGGTCTTTGAGCGTAACATAATAATACAATAGTCAAAAAGGACTGAGAATATATTTCATGAAAAGTTTGTTTTCTTGTTGACGCAATGTTGATCATGCGCCGACCGCAACTAAATTGGGAAAAAAGCAGGAGAATGATGACGATGTAAGGTTGATCTTGCTGATAAATCTATAATTGGAACTATATTAAAATATAATTGAGCACTGAAATACCTGGCTTTAGCCGGATCCTCGCCGCTATGCCTTTTCGTGTGTATGGTGCCTTTCTCGACCGGCGCCAGTTCCCCCGTCCTGCCCGTAGCGTCCTGGTGGGCAGATAAAATACTGTATTTTCTCATGTAAAGATCAATACGACATTAAAATAGATACCGAAAACAAAGTATTAGGCTCTGCTTACCAGTACAGAAGGAAACCTAAGAAACTTTTCATTTGTTTACTATTTTTTTTAATTTAACAATTTACAACAATCAAAATTGATCTAACTAGTAATATCACATACATTTAACACTTATATGTCAATTCGTAAATTTTTGTGAATAATTTATGAACAAAACCTAACAACAAAGTTCTATTTATGCTGGAATAATGTTTGCCGACTTTGGTGTGCAATTTTTAATTTAGCAAATCCTAGTAGTGCAAAATTATTTTTTACGTTCACATACAAAGTAAAACTGTACAAAAGTTAGAACTGTTTGTTCCAATTTTTCGGATGTACATGATGTGTATTTGCACGGCGCAGTTTAAAAATAAACGGGATTTTCATTTATACAAATAAATAAAAATGAAGTGTCTGTTTGTAATTCCAAAATAACAGCTTTTTACTGAATGCATTGAAACTATATACGGTACTTATAACAATAAATAACATATTTTTAACTTTTTTATGTGTCTTTTTGTTCCGGCTAATCTCCGAAACGGCTGGACCGATGGTGATGGGAGTTTTACTGGGAGATAGCTGATGTTATAAGGAGTAACTTCCTTTTATTTTACAAAACGGATTAAGGATGTGTGCAAAAAAATTAAAACTCTTGAAATTGTTAACAAAATCCGATTCAAATAGGGAAATTATAATAATTTCACGCGGACTAAGGTCGCGGCACACAGCTAGTTAGTTTACCAAAAAAACCGAAAGACTTTCCGACTTCCGACTCCTTTCAGTTCAGACGCCGAGAAAATACTGCCACACTGCTGAGCTGAATGTGGTGACATGTGATCGGCTCAATCCGATTCAGCGTCGATAAGTGCGGCCAATTCGTTAATTAGCGAGTTATGGTTAATACCTGTGAGCCGGTGCAAGGCCCGTCGCTGTGGCCGGAGGTGGCCTTGCGCATGGACGTGAGCCGGTAGAAGGGCGGCGTCTCCGTGCGCTCGATGAGGCAGTTGAGGGTCTCCACGGTCTGCAGCTCCGTCATCATCTCGTCCAGTAGCCGCTCCGGCCGCGACCGTGCGAGGTACAGCACCACGCGCTTTGCCTACGACATAATAATCATATTTACATAACATAACATCACGCCGGTAATTCCCGAAAGGATAGATAGAGGTGAAATACACAGCTTCAATCCCATGTGACCATGACTGTACTTAAAGGACAAATACATACACGGTGTAAACGGACCCTTCACGAAGTCGTCAAGCAAGCAGTCTGTACATCAAACTAAGTAACTCTACGCAAAAATTATTGCTGGGAAAAGACTTTTTTTTTGGGGTGAAAAATCACGTTTTACGGTAGGACTCAATGTAACGCACTCAAAACATTGTGCTGATGGATGGATTGAATACTACGGGGGTCGTGGAGGTCTTTGTTTAAAAAAAACATATGAAAAGTTGTAACTTTGACCACCAAAATCTTCGTAACTAGAAGGTTCCTAGGTATGGTCTAAAACAAAAAAAAATATCGCAATGACGGGGAGAATAAGTGCCTTTCGGCTTCGTTAAGGGTCTTGTTACACCTTTTATGTCTGTAAAATGTGTAAGAATCGAAGTCAGAATGCGGAATAAAATGTAAGGATAAGAAGTGTATGGTCACAATAATTGTGAATACGTGAGCATCATGTTTCTTATCATCATTATTTTATTGCCCTTATTTTAATTTCACAAAAAACACACTAAAAAGTGGAAAATAACTTTACTTTCGGAACTCGGTGACTTTTGTTTGTTTCATTGACTTTTTGCCACCGACTTCCGAAAGTAAAGTTATTTTCCACTCTTTAGTGTGTTTTTTGGAAGACAGTTATTTGTTTTGGAAAACGTTTTTTCCAAAACTTCTCTTTTAGTCGTCATCTCATGAGACCTCGTTTCTAGCCATATTTATCAACTTCCACAAAGTTCAACCGTCGTTTCTTTGTTTGTCTCCAAGTCTTATTATAAGAATTCATATTCATATTAAAAACTTTCCTCACTACATTTTCCTCATTTTGCCGCATACCATGAAAACCGAATACCACACAAGTTTTCTGTCTTCCTCTTATATACTCATTTCTACCCGTTCGCGATACACCACAAATCCTCCTTTGTATTCTTACCTGCCTTTATTCTTCCCTGTAAACAAGCACAGCCTTTTATTCATCCCCTTTGTGGCTCAATATTCTGATCCATACAAGACAGAATTATCTATTAACGTACTATTATGTCAAGAAAGTACCGGGAAACGATCAATAATACACAAAATGTTAGTTATTCATCCAAAGTTATTTTATCGCCTTCAAAGTATGCTCCTTTAGAAACGATACACTTACGCCAACGAATAATCCAATCATCAAAACATTTTTTAAACGCTTTTTTCCGGAATTGAGTTCAGTTCCCGCTTCGATTCTCCTTTATGTCTTCTACCGAATGAAAATGGGTGCCACGAAGTGGTAATTGTAGTTTAGGAAAAAGGAAGAAGTCGGCTGGAGCCATATCTGGTGAATAAGGTTAGGTAGGTAGCTCGAAGGTATTTGTTGAGTTTTTAACCGACTTCAAAAAGGAGGAGGTTATCAATTCGGATGTTCATTTTTTTTTTACGATGTTAGCCTCAGTTGGAGACGTTGATGGCCTACCAGAGCGAGGCAAATCTTTCATCTCATTTCGACCGGTTTTGAACACTTTGTACCACTCATAAGCACGTGTTTTTGATAAAGTCGATTCACCGTAAGCCTTCGGTAACTTTTTGCAGTGACTCCGAACACGAAATTCCATTGGCGATGCAAAATTTAAGACAAATTTCTTTGTTTGATGTTTTTGTCCATTATGAAATTCGCAATACACATTAGATATGATCTAACTAAAAACAGCACTGTTTTTAATCCAATCAACAGATGCAATTCGAACTCTGCGCCAAAATGGAAAACAGTTGTGCCAGTCTAAGAACAAAAAAATAAAAAATAAAAATATAATAAATTCTCGATTCTTTTTTGACTGAATGTATAAAATTTTGCACATTAGTGTGCTGTTATGCTTACGCATGCCCAGATGGAAGGCACAGTGCACATATTTAAACTTTAGACAATTATCCGTACCACCTTAATAAAAGAGCGCTTACAAGTATGTGTGTAAAAGCAGAATATCGCGTGTAAGAAGGTCTTAAGAATATTAAAGTTCTGGAGAATGTTACATTCGTAGAAGCCGGACATGTTTCAAGCAGATTAACTCATATGAATAACCTACTACAAATTTAACTGTTGAAGTATTTGCCGAAATAATTACATATTTTCACGGAAAAAGTACGGTTCGCTCTGACGATTTAATATAAATTTAACACCTTCATAGTTTGAAAACCTGGACAAGGTTAGTTGCTGCTACTTAAATCTTAATTAATTGGGGCAAAAATGTAAAACGCGTTTTTCGGATATTTATCGTAAACATCGTCAGTGTTTGCCCTGTAGAAGTCGTAAGAATGTAAGCCTAAATATCTAATTAAGTTTATATAAGCCTGAACGGTCCCAGTCCTGGGCAAAGGCCTCCCCTCATTCCTTCCACTTTTCTCGATGTTCGCGATTCTCGCCAATTAACGAGGAAACCATCCAAGGCGTCCCTCCATCTTCTTCTCGCCTATTAAATTAACGATGATATCGAAGCCCACATTTATTTTTTACCATCGTTTTCTTAGAAATTTTATTTATAAAACTTCCTTTTAAAAGAACTTCGTTGCAGAACTACCAATGATTAATTTTAACGTATTTATTCACGTGGAACTGAACGCGTGGGGTGCATATTTGATCAATCAAATTGATTTCTCTCCTGTTGTAAAAAAAACCGGATAACTGCCCACTCCTCACTTTGCTTTAGTTTCTTGTTCACTGCTTTTGCTGTTTTTTGTACACTCGCGGTCAAATTATATGGGCCCGATTAGGAAAATTCCTGTAATTTGCGCTTTGACGTGGAGTTGCGGAAACCAGCCCGTTATACAATACTATTGTATTGTATAACGGGCAACTTGCAAATTAATGATGGTAAAATGAAACGCACTTTATATTACAGAGAATTTTAATATCGTATGAAATACAACCTTAAATGATCTATAACGTAATTAAACAAAGTTAAAACTTTACAAACCTCAAATTTGGTTATAAATCGAATTTGCGGTTGTTTTACTTTTGCGTGTTTTCTCACGTTTGTTTTCTATCTGTCAATTCAAAATGATAAAAGGCGGTCATTGTCGTCCTTCTTGTTATTGAATTATAGTGACCTATATTTAAATGGACTCCGGACCCAGGTTGGTCGCAGCAAGGAAAACCTGCTCAGGTGGAGATTCATTAACCGATTCATTGCCACCTTCATTTTCGTGAACATTTCAGCCAGGCCCCATTCATTGGTCGGTGGCTCACCATTTGAGTCATCGGCCTCCCTGAAGGATGACTCAACTGATGAGTCATTGGCTCCTTGTAATGATTTAATGCTTTTCGCCATCATTCGAGCCAGTCTGACAACCAGAAACGTGTTACTGTGTTCTCCTATTCGAATTTGTGGATATTAAAACTGAATATGGCGTTTCAAGGTAGTATTTTTTGATTTTAATGAAATATTGCAGAGGTAGTAAACATTTTAGTAACCTTACCTACATGTTTTCAATCATTATTTATTATTGTAATATTATTTGTAGATAATCAGGACTACGACGATTTTACTGAATGTAGCCAGGCAATGTTTACTGATTTCCATGATCAACAAAATGAAGATAAGGAAAATCAAGGTTTTCCAAGCTGTAGTCAATCGATTTTACAAAAAAGTATACCAAAGAAGCGTCCATTCACTGAATCTCGTAATAGTTGCAATGTAGTTTCTAACAACAGTTCAAATACTAGCATTGAAGAAATTTTGGACTCTGATGAAGACGAAGATATTAAAAGAAAAAAAAATAGTTTTCATATGAATGAAAATAAAATGAATAATGAGGTCTCTATAGAAAAAAAAAACAGAACATGTAATATAATCTTATTAGAGAAATACCTGTATAAAAATATACAGATAGTATGTATAAAAATCGAAGTAGATAGATTTAACTTGACCCACGTGCACATAACATTTCGGCCCATAACGTGTCGGCACACGTTTGACCCAACTATTGAGTCATTGGCCATGAATCGGCCACCTCGGCTATCGGCTAACAAAAGGTTTATGACACCTGACTATTAAAAATATTCTGTAAAATGAAGGGCCAGGTCTGATATTCACGGAAATGTTTAATGAGATCTGAAAAATGGTAGTTTAAGTGATATTTTTTTTTTTTTTTAATATCCGTTTTTATACAATTTTGGTTTGACTCACCAATTGAGCCATCGGCCTTCCTAAAAGTTTTTTAATGACTCAACTGTTGAGTCATTGGCCATGAATCGGTTAATGACTCTGCCCTGGATATGTAAATGTGGTGCTGTTCTACAAACGATGGGGCACTTAATATCGTGTCCTGTTGTTTGTTCACTACAGGAACTGATGGACGCTAGCGAAAGCGCCAAATTTGTTGCACAATTCTGGGCTACTATTTAAAATGCCATCGACACGCTAAGAAGAAGTGACTTATGTTAGAATTCGAAACCCCGCCAGCTACACTTTACAATATCCCGCAACAACGCATAAGCTACTTAATAAACAGCATGTCCAATCGCCTGGCCGCTGTGAAAAGCAATACAAAGAATGAACTTTGTTTTAAAAATCGTTTTTGTGTTGTTTGAGATACCGACCATAATTTTTTTCAACGTGTTTTTTTTAATGTAATATTGACAATTTCATTAATAATGTTTCCAACTTTAAGTGTTGTTTTATTAACTAGTAAATTATCTACAACATACGGTTTCATCCATTCCGCTAGCTCTATTATTTTAAAAGTAATTTCGGTTTTTTGTACGGACCCGTATTCTTTGTCCGCGAGTGTATGTGCACTTAATCCCTAACAAGAGCAAGCCATACATTCAGGAATTGTCAACAGTTTTTATAGCCGAGTGCAATTAGACAAAAATTGGCAAAAGGTGGAACGAAGTTTATAGTGGTCGGATTTTCATGGGGCAGTTCCTAAAAAGATACGTAAAGAATAATAGTTGTACAATGTACGAGAGAGCAAAAATTTCGCGCAATGAAAAGTAAGGGGGTTGAAACTATAAATTGAATTATTTTTGTTTTGAATATAGTCCCTATTAAGCCTAATACACTTCAAAAATCTCATATTTTGTTCACACCTTCAAAATAGGCACTTCAGTTCTTCGTCATCAGTGAATTTAGTATAGTATTGTACGTCGAGCATCAAAAGCCCTGAGTCCAAAGGGTATATTTAGTACGACGTACATAATCAAACGACTATTTCCCCGAACTGACGCCAATAGACAATAGGCATAGAATACTGTAACCTTTTGTGTATAAATTGGTGTCGGCACTGTGTGCTCCGACACAACAGGTCAGCTCTGAGTCCAAAGCGTGTATTTTGAACAATGTACACTATCAAACGCCTATCTCCAGGCACTGATGCCAATAGACTATATATAGACTGAGAATACTCCAGCACTCTGTGTATACATTAGTGTCGGCATTGTGTTCTCCGAAACAACAGGCTTCCGCTCAAAGCTTAGGAGGTTCGAACGCATGGGTGCTTGGGACTGGGAATCCGAATGGCTTTTCTAGAAATCGCAGAACCTTGTTTTCAATCAAAACCATATTCTCGCAAGACCTGTATATAGAGATATTGTGTGGCAATATCTGCAGCGCCCAGACCATCGGAATTATTATAATATACATATATTACACAAAGGATTCCTGATATTCCCAATACCCGGTGTTTGAACCGTAGCTGCGTAGGGTTCTATTACATGGAAAACGCTGTCATCGTCTGAAATAGATTGCTGAAATCAAAGTGATATACGGATATGTATATCAATAATATCTAATTAAATCACTGTACAATATTCATCTCTATTTATTATTGTTTTGGTTTTACATATAGCTCTAGAAAATATTGATTTCGGGACCTTTGACCACAATTTTTTGGCACACAAGATACCTAATACTTTTTAAACATATGTTTCTTTTGCCTAAATAAATAAATCTTTACTAAGATCTATTGCAGAGGCTGCCTTTAGTTTAACTTATTTACCGAGCTAATTATATAGTTGTATAGAATTTCAGTGTCCACGTCTCAAAAATCAATAGCGATATCGGTTATCAGCAAAGATCGGAATAAGTAGAATTTATTTGCCTAAACTTCAAAGTAACATACCTCCCTCTTATAGCGGCGCTACAAAAAGTACTACAATTGTCGGGCAGTAGCTCACCAGGCGCAGTAGCACCTGTCTGGTTGGAGGATTCTTCTTAGAGTATTGAGGAACTTTACACCCTGTACTTCATTCTCCTATACTCTCTAATTCAGCTTTATTTCGGAACATAAAAATCATTTAAGGATTTTATAGCGAGGTAGGTAGGTTGGAGAGATAGTTACAGTGCAGGCGACATTAGGAAGATTCACGGAAGGCACATAATAGTGAGGCACGGAAGGCCCTCACGTAGGCACGCCAGGACTAATTCACTGCGACGCTGCTTGGTTACAATACGATAGTTGACTATAGAAATAACTTAGTATGCTACCGTGGATTGTATTTAGACCAAAATAAATATTGTTTAAAAAAAAACATTTTAACCTTAACGCGAAAAATGTTTGAAACTGTCATGGCGTCTTCAATGACGTCATGTCGCAACATGTGGCGTCATGTGGCAAATTAACAACAAAATAAACACCTCACAATCTTCTGTGTGACTTTTGTTACTATTTTTTGTTCATTGATGTTGACTTTGCTATATCCTGATTCCATAGCGATATAACTTATCAAAACTTGCTAAAAAGGGAATTAAAGCTCTTGTATGCAAATGTCAACAACAAATGAACTAAGGCATGGCGTTTGCCACGAGCGTGACGTAATGCTTTCTGATTGGTGTTTACAGTAACGTGACGAATGCCTGTTTCGCCGAATTTATATTTTGGTATTATTATTAAAAGTTTGAATATAATGTAAATATTCACTTGTTGTCATTAAATAATGTCTAGAGACGGGATATTTACCATTATTATTAATCTTAATCAAATCTAAAAAATGTATTTTTTTATAAATCTCCATATCATGATCTGTCATTAGAAACTACAGTCGACACTAGTGGTAGTAGTGGACACAAACCTGTTATGTGTAAAATGCATTTCATGGTGGTTTAGTTCGCAAATGACATGGGACAGAGGCTCCGTTCTGTCGGCACTGTAAAGCCCGTCCATTAATGTAGGCTTTAGTTAAGTTTCGGGAACTAAGACCGAAATATCGACAAACCGTCCAGTTTTGTCAAAGCAATTTTGCGCACTAATGATTTTACGGAATGCATCAGGTTTTCGACGAAATATGTGAATTAAATCGCATACCTTTATATATTAAATTATGCATGAATAACGGGCTGGTGTCCGCAACTGCACGTTCAAAGCGCGTATTTTGCGTGTGCTAAATTAAATTAAGTTTCAAAATGAAAATGGTTCAAAAAGTTCATTGTTCATTACTTTAATTTACGATGTCACTTTACTGTTATTCCACGACGGATTTCTGATTGTTAACCTGACGCCAGACCACAAAGATTTATGGCGAGAGTCTAATGTAATTATCACAATAAGCTTCATTCATAATTAAGACGACGCGCGTCGCGATCACGGGAACTTCCAGAGGGCACTTCGTTCGAGTAAATTGCTATTTCACCCAAAGTCTATCGCGTTAGCGCTTATAAAAATATCGATTCCGGCTTGAAACCCGCCGGACGGTCTACTGTATGCAAGTTGATCAAAGCCTTTCGTCAACATAAAGCATAACACTCCTGTGATGCCCAAAGGGTGGGGCAGAGGTGTACTATATTACAACTATATTTCTCCATTAATAGTTCAGTTTTCATCAATCGCAAGGAATTATCGTGGAAGATAGCAAATCTACATTGAGCAATACTACCGATTTGTAACAGGCAAATGTTTTTAATTTCCATGAAATTGGCTTTATTTGGCACATAATTTTATGCCATTTATGTTTGAAGTGAAAATAGCTGTTTGCTACGATTTGAAGATTTGTGTACACAAACGTGTATAACAACAGATTTTTTCCTGATTTCGGAATTGGTCCGGTAGAATGTTGTTAAGGGCCCAGTCCAATAAAATTGACAGCCACTCGAAATAAATATTCACGCAGGTTTACAATGTTTTTGACTAAAGTTATTAATGAATTGAACTTATTTTAGTAGGGAATTTTTCGGACATGGGCTTCATTTCTAGAGTGGTCGAGGGCGCTCTAAGTTTTTTTCCTGTTCAGTAGGTTCATCATACTATAATATCATTGCTAAGATACCACCTAAGGAAAGATTGAGACAGCCCCGACACAAGTACTATTTGTAACTTACTGGAGCTGCCTCAGTTTATGTCTGACACAATGTTTTGAAATAAAATAAATATTTTGTATGCGAATATTTTATACGAACAATATAGTCGAGCATCTTTAGGATCATATCAGATTATTTGAGTAGGGCAGGGTGTCAAAGGGGAGCTCTCGCGCACGCATGATTTTTGTAGTGTAATTTCTTGATTTGCATACGCCGACTTAAGCCTTAAGAGGTTTAGTATAGACAAAAACTAAGCTTGTATATGATGATAAAGCTTCTTTTTCTTTTGGTGGTTTTTCAACAAAGCAGTTGCCACTACTAGTTACCAAAATCAAATGTGCGCCACCTACTAACCGATGACTTCAAAGATTTATTTTCTGGCCACTTAATCTCATAAATTATAATGTGTCGAGTCGGAGCTGTACGATGGTTGATTTAGAAATAAAATTTTCCGCTTCTTGTAAGAGTCCCTTATGCCACAACAATCAAGAAATTTAATTTTTACCATTACCACTCGAAAAAGGGCATTTTATTCATCGATAACAGTGAATAAAACGCTCTTTTACTCACTGAGTGAATAAAGACTTTTTGAATTTGGAACAAGCACGAATTATGAACAAAAAATAAGTGAAACGTGCCAACAAGAATATAGGTAGGTATCACAAAATTTCGAAAATTGTTCTAATTTCACTAAAAAAAATTTAATGTTTATATTCCTTTGTTCTCTTATTACCGATAATATAATAAAATGTGGTAAATACTCATCTGCCTCGACTTATCCCAACTTTATTGGGGTCGGCTTCCAGTCTAATCAGATGCAGCTGAATATCAGTATTTTACTTGGAGCGACTTCCTATCTGACCTTCACAACCCAGTTAGTACTGAGTGGGCTATACGGTATCCCTTGGTAACACTGGTAGTCAGACTTTCGGGTCACTGACTTCCTGTAACGACAGTCAAGGAAATGTAAATGAAAGCCGGGACCAACGGCTTTACGTACTTTCCGAGGCACGGAGGAAACTCGGTATGCAATGAATTAGTGGTTACCCATCCACAGACCGACCTTAGTAAGCGCGGCTTAACCTTAAAGATCGACCCGAGTGGCTGTTATTATTATTAACCCACGAGAAATATAAATACTATACTTCTATTTATTTTCTCGCAGTCAATGGTAAAAAGCAGAGTACACAACTCGTGAAAAAAAAATTCATCTCGGTTCTTGTATCCCTCGCTTCGCTCAGGATTCTACTCTAGAATCCCTTGCTACGCTCGGGATTCTACTCTAGAATCCTTCGCTGCTCTCGGGATACAATTTAGTCCCTCGAATTAAATTCCCTTTTTTTTCACTTGTTGTATAATCTACTATTTACACTTATAGTCCAAAATCATGACATGTTGTAACTTATGGACGCTCAGGCCGAGGTAAAATAATTAAAAAGAGAGAGTGAACTCTCATTTATTAATCGTTTTACCCTTTTAAAGCCAATTTAAAGATTTTTTTTTTGTAAGTGTTCATACTTAAACACAATGTTCGTTGTTTGACTCCAATATGAATGAAGTCAAAATCCCTAAAAATTGCTAAATCTAATTTGGAAATGTCAATCAAGTAATATTCAATTCAATTGATTTGTTTATATTAAAGTTCTTTATAATCCATAGAACATAATAAACATCAAAAAACTTTAGGCGGCTAAAATTCATGTGTTTGTGCAACTAAAAACTGGTTATAGAAGAAAAAAAAAACAATATTCGGGACATCCCTTACTTGGGTTAGTCCGTAAAGACGTTATAATGCAAAGTCCAAACATTTGAAACTAGGATTTCAGATGATAATGCAACATTTTAGACGATAACATCTGAAGTGAATAAATTAAACTAACTTTTGGACGGCACTATAGGTAAAGTAGTTGTGTTGGTACTCACATAGGGTAGCAACTCGCTGGGCGCCATACCGGACACGATGATGAGGTAGCGGATGATGACCTTCAGGTTGTTGGGCCAGCACGCGCACAGCGTCGACCACAGCTCCTCGATCTCCTTCGGGTGCTTGTCGGAGAACTGCCCACGAGACAAACTCGGTCACCAAATAATACATACGCTTGTTACCAAGTTGGGTATCTGGATCTGGTCTTGTGATATTACGTTTTGTAGAGCAACGTTTTTAGTGGGCAACATTATATTATTGAAAAGCTGCAACGGTTATAGTAAGTTATTTATTTTTAATTGATCTAGAAATATTAACTTCGTTGGGCATTTACTTTGAACTACAGTACTTTCACAAGTTATTATGCCTTGTGTCTGGGACTGTAGCTTCGCCTTCTTTGTTTTTCTGACATTCAAAAGTGCCTGTTATGGTCTAATTGAAATAAATGCTTTGAGTTTGAGTTTGAAAGATGATTTCATTGTAAATGCTACTGGATTCAAATTAATTTCTCTATCAGCTATTAATTGTCACTCAGTTTATATTGATCGATAAAATTTGCGAGATTGATTATATTAGCCAAAAGACGAGGTGCCTCGTGCCCCGATAAACGTCCAAGGACTATTGGCTAACTCCAAGAAAGCACTTTAACCTTGGAGGAAGTTAATATTAGGAAAGCGACTGGCCTATACTTAGCAGAGCAACCCGCCTAGTACATAGCTGTCACCGGTTATGTGCCGTTACGGGTGGCGGACGAATTAGTTCCTCCACGGGAAGTGTGTAATATGTTTGGTCACTCGAGCCGATTGCGTAGGCGTACAAGGTTGCTGGTGAGTGATGGGTCGCGCGCAAACACAGGCGCGACCGCCGCAATCTCACCGTCACCCTTTGCTCCACATCGCGACAACCTTGCGCCACTGACTCGAGTCAACACTTATAATAAGCACACTAGGGTTCAGCACCCAAGTTGGCGTGGATTTAGAAGCTAGTTGAATGTTTTGTTTTACAAATCCTTAACTTTGTGCTGAATTGGCCCAAATGTTAAAAAGATACTAAAGAAGTATTTCTTAGTTTGTTTCAATAAAAGTTGGAGGAACAACTTCCTTAACTTTTAGAAACTATGTACATACATATATTTTTTCGGGTGTCCACTGAAAACAAGCGCTGTGCTGTTTTTTGTTCCGTCCTGTTGTGTTCAGAAATATAGTGCAGTGTTGATAAAACGCCTATCCAACAAATTTTTTAGAGCTTAATACGGTAGACTGGGTTCGGGACGAACGCCCTCGCAGTTGTTACAAATTCAATGGAAATTTCGGACGTACTTAATTGAACTTTTTATTATGTCGCATAAATTCTACAAACTGAGTGACAAGAGTTTCAACAGCATTATTTCAATAGATTCGAGAATTTGAAAATGAAAACTTATTTACATTCAATCTTTTGAATTGCTGGCTTTAATATTGCAATATCTACCCCTACCAAAAATACTTCATGAGTATAATACATAATTTGAATGCTTCTTAACTGTTGCTTGTGTTAAGGAACCATGTGACAAGATAGTGGCTCTCACCTTGGCAGTGATATAGAAGAGGTTGTTGAGCACCATCTCGGTGGCCTCAGCGGAGCCCAGCCCCTCTCGCCGGCCGCTGCGGCCCGCTTCGGCGGCGTAGTACTGCGAATAAAACATCAATTAAATATCCACCTGCAGAAAATCTCTCATCTGGACATGAGTCGCGCAGCAAGGCGCGACTGAACGAACCTGGTAAGCCTTGAATGGACTTTGGACCCAGGTTAGCCGAAGCAAGGAAAACCTGGTGAAGTAGACATTCATAGATGTATTGTATTGTATAACGGGCTGGTTTCCGCAACTCCACGTCAAAGCGCGTATTTTGCGTGCGGAAAATACGCGCATAGATGTATCTGCCTTGGAGTGTACATGTAATTTTGTTTCACAAACGATGTGACACTTAATATCATGCTCTGTTTCTGCACGTTACAGGAACTGACGTCAGGATAAGCCTTCCTACCGTAAATGGGTGACCACCCATTATATACCGAGTTTTTTCTATTCCTTGGAAAGCACGTTAAGCCGTTGGTCCCTGCTTTCCATTTGTAAACCTTTGGCAGTCGTTAGAGGAAGTCAGGTCCCGAAAAACTCATAGCCAGTCTTACCAAGGGGTCTCATATAACCCAGTACTAACTGGGTTGTGAAGGTCAGCTAAGTGGTCGCTCCATGTAAAATACTGGTATTCATCTGCTGGAAAAGGCTAGCCAGACGAAGGTGACGACAGATGGCCATCAATACGCTAAGAAGGACAATTATCCAAGTAACCAAGTCCACGGGGAGGTAGGGTGGCTCGTCGGTCGACCTTGAGGGGTTCCCGAGTACATTGTAGTGTCAGTTAGCGTTTATGAACACTTGAACCGCTCGCCAATTGCGTCACGTCACAAATTGCCCACACTTAAATAAATCAATGCCTTGTTGCATTGCATTCACACACTTTTGTATTGTTTTTTATATCGGGCTGATGGCCGCAATTCTATCGTATTGAATGAAATTCTTCTAACTTAATAATTATGTGTTGCTGGGGAATTTGATCCGTCGCTCCTTCTCCCCATTTAACACTAGGAAATGGTGGTTTCGGGAGCCGTCTTATGTAATTTTGACGTTAATTTATTGCTGATTTTCAGCCTAGTTCGAAAATAAGCACTTCGTAAATTTCATGCTGTACATTTTTTAACATAGGTTTACAATTAATTCCCTGGCTGCTATTTGAGTTTGAAAGTAAAAAAAAACATATTTTAGCCAGCAAAATTTTAGGCATTCGTTTAAAAACGCAAACAATTATTGGTTAGCGGGATTTCAGTTCTAAACTCTTATTATTACTCCTACGTTCTCCTCCCGTGGTAGAAATGGACAAGCGCGTTGGGTTTACATTCGTTCTTTTTCCGCTGCTCACAGGCCACGGATGCCTCGCATCTGTAGCTCAAAATAACTCAAAACACGGTTGGATTATTTTAATCCATTGAGGAGTTGCATTTTTTATCTCCAACTGACATCTTCTGACCCTCGGATGGTCAATTATAAACTATTTTTGCAATATTAATGTTACCAACAGCAAATATCTTCAAACACGGTAAAATTATTGCCACCCGTTGAGGAGTTGCATTTACTGTCACCAACCCTCAGGCCGTGAATGGTCTCCTTTCAACAGAATCGATAAGGGGTGGAATTTATTGAAATTTAAAAGGAGCCAACTTTGAGGTATTACATATCCTTTCATCCAAAAAAAGAATCGTTACAACCGGACCACTCTGTAAAATGGTATGTTACAAATACGCAAAAACGCTTCGCTTTGAGAGCCCGTACTTTTTAATCCTCGGTAAAAAATTAAAACATGACCTATGCATCTCTGTTTTGATTTGCTTTGCTTTACTAGAGAGCAATATTTTCAAAGACAGTTAGCAATTAGTGTTAGTATTAACGATAACGCGGATATGTGCATGGAACTATAAAACATATTATACAATGTTCAATTAAAACAAGCTTTCTTTGTGATGTCTCCACCCTCAAGGCCGGGAGGGCCCTATTTCTTATAGAGTGAAACCTTATTATTACCACATTATTCGGCTACAGATTCATAGACCGTAAAACTAAAGTGTTTCCAAAATCAACGGGTTCGATTCCTGATTAGGGATATTGATTTTCCAAAAATGCAATGATGCAGTTTTCTTCAAAATCGGGCTCGGGACTCTTTTCAGTATTTTTCGCTAATCCTCATAGTTTCGGATTTGGCCATCCACGCCCACTTGGAAAATTCAGCCTGTATATATATACCAGTGGTGGTAGACGCGACAAATAGTTGCAACTACCACCAGTGGGGACAGACCGGGGGGGCAGACGGGAATAAACCTTTTGTCCGCAGTCGACGCTTAACGCTTGAGGTCAAGCAGTGAGATAAGAGGATAATCAGTGTGCACCGGGGGCCAAGCATGGAAACAATCTTGAACTTCTATTTATTACTTTATTCATGTTGATTTCGAGCAAAACAATTTAATATTTTCCAGTAAATTTATAAGAAGGGAACCTTCTTTTCCTAGCTTGTCGCACGGGAAATATTAATTTGCGTAAGTCAGCTCTTTATTACTTACTCAACGGTCGGTTTTTTTTTTTATAAAATGAGTGCTTAATGAATAGTGTTAACGGTACATTTAACATCGTGGTCCGACACCAGGCCCTGCAGTCTCAACAAATATAACGACAAAAATCGGTCGTTAAGTGTAATCGATGTCAAATTTCTTTAATAGATTTTCAACCTTATGCTTTCGAAATAAAGTAGAAAATCTATTAAAAGAATTTGACAACGATACGACTTAGCGACCGATTTTTGTCGCTATCTTATGTCGAGACTGCAGGGCCTGCAGTACTCACTAATTGCTATGTTTCTAACACACTTCTTAGTTAACAAAATGTTGTGTCACAGGCACGTGTCAAATTTCGTCCACTTTCATCATTTGGTCACGTCGTTTATACACGCCGGTTGTGAGGACTCGCACGGAAGCCTATCTTGTGACATCACTTTATCAAGTTTGAGCTGAGCAGAGCAGCTTTTTCCCAGAACGTGTACCTGTTATGGACCCAGTGATTAATTGGGCAGTATTCATAACTCATGATAAATCGGCAGGCCTAGGACAAACTAAATTGGCCTGAAATCTGATTTAGCCGCGTAACTTTCAAGATAGAAGGTACTTAAATAAATTAATTGTAATCCACAGAGTACACTACAATATTGTTTTATTTATAACATAGTGTGATTTCTGATTGGTCAGCGCGTGTCACGTGTTTGAATCTAATCCCCGCATTAAGAGCGGAGAGAGATCAGGCGCAGGACCAACGGCTTAACGTGTTTTCCGAGACAAGAGGGTATCATACAGCCAACTTCCAAACTGCGTGTGGTACAGTAGTAGTGGAGTATTACCTGTATGTAGGAGAGCGGGTTGGCGGGCGGCACGTTGGGGTCAACCAGCTCGATGTTGACCAGCCACGGCAGCAGGTACTGCAGCAGCAGCTGCCGCACCTCCGTGCGCGCCGTCTGGAACCTCGCCGTGATCTCTGCACAACACAAACATCACATTACATTACGCCTGTTCAAAATCAAAGTCATTTATTCAAACTAGGCTGAAGATCAGCACTTTTTGAATGTCAATTACAACAAGACAGTCCCAAAGAACTGTCTGCGCCACTTCCTAGTATTTTAACAGCGAAGGACAAGTGGTGGAACAAACTCCCCAGCAATGTTATTCGAGCTGTGCCTATAGTGCACACACATCATGTTACAGACACAAATGAAAGGGGTCAAGCTCATTGGACACAATGCTCGTTATTGCGCAGTCAACACCACTAATATTTATGAATACACTTATTAAAATTCAAAAGCGATTTTCTCATGAAATAACATTTATCTACAACTTTGAGTTTATACCTGTTTCTCAATTAATACGGTGTTACGAACATAGTATTTCAGGACCTATTCGTTCCCAAATTATTATGTACGTAACACCTTTAAATTGCCATACATACTGAAGGAGGAAATCAGTATTTAAGGTTGCTAAGTGCATATTATTGGTCTCGGTTGTAGACCAAATAAAGGGGAAAAGTGGGGCAAACAAAAAGAGTGCTTGGACCACACTATAACAATTAGCGAAACTTATACTTAAACCACCAACAAGTATTCAAGCCATGACTTAGGGCAATTAGGACTAAAACGTAGTAACAGACCTACTCCGGAGAAGTATCAGCATTATACCTATCACATCTTCTATAAAGGTGCAGCGTATTATAAAATGAAATGATCAACTCTTTATATCCTAAATAACGTCGTTAACTTAGGCTTAGTAGAAAGCGAACGTATAAAAAGACAGCAGAAGAGCTTTCATAGATAATAGGCGTTACGACTGTACACAAATATTTGACAGGCTCTTTATTAGATTGAAGCTAGCGCCGCCGGCCTCGAGTGTTACCTTTCGTTGCAATATCCCTACATACAAACATACTCGTACGTGCGTACATTTGCAGGCCACGAACAGAGGGGAGTGAAATCAATAATTTTAGGACATACGAATACCTACACATATTGCTACTTTTGGAGCAGTGAGGAAATTGTTTACATCGCAGTTTTATTATAATAATGTTTTTCTATGTAGAGCTTTTTTTGGTCTGACGCAAATAATGCAAAGTTTAATGAAAGTATTGTCGTGAATTCATTAAGGACCGGACTCTACCGAAGCGGAGACGAGACGAGAAGAGAGGACGTGTGTTTTAAACCACCAATAGAATTTATTAATTTACACTTCTCGTCTCCGCTTAGGTTTAGTGGAAACTGTTGAGCAGAGAGTAGAGATGTTTCGTAATTGTTTAGGCCAGCGGTGACCAGAAGAGATGTGAGCGGCGTGCGGTGAGCGGTGTGGTGTGTGTGGTGTGCGGTGTGCTGTGAGAGCTCTCCGCTTCGCACATCTCCGCTTTGGTGGAGTCCGGGCCTTATTGGAAAGCAGGTAGGAACGGTTCGACTAACGTCACCCGCACCATGCTACACCGTAAATAGGTAAGTGATGTAATTTTTTATTAATTTTCTTTAAGCCTTTTCTCTCTATGTAAGGTGTCGGTAGATCTCTCAGCTTGCGTATCCTTTGGGGCAGAGGACTTAGTCATGGGAGTTTTGTTTTTTCAATTATTCCCGGGTTTTTTTTACATCATCTCATAGTTTTTGAGTAGAGATAGCAACAATTTTTTTTCCAGAAAAGATTTTCATCCGAGCTACTATTTTGAAAGACCGTATTTTATAAAAAAAAAAAACGATAACTCTTAACTCAGAAACGATGCGTTGTAGAGTAATGCTGCTCCAATTGTAAATGGTTTCTATGGGCGACACTGCAATAAAATTGGAAAAAAAGTAGAATTGATTGACTCATGTTTTTTTTCTTTGCCACTCTTAGTGGGGAACTAAGAGTAGATTATTATTGTTGCAAACTGCATGAAAAAAGAGAAACAAAAGGCTTTTTATTTTTTATTTTTTTATTTGTCTATCGACAAACTGTTTAATTATGAATATCGCTCTTCACAAAAGACAGCGAAATTCAGACTACCACATTGGTTTAGTGGTCGCATAACGAACATAAAAGTTTTACAAAGTGATTTAATGGAATTATAGAACGGCCACTGGGAATATTGTCATGAAAAATGTTTGGTATCGAACGTCAATAGCGGCATATTCAATTTTGACACACGAATGCTACCTGACAAGCGGGCGTATCACACTAGACTGACCGACTTGTTGCAAAGTAGTAACAGGTAGCCGATAACGATTTTCTTCGCGTTCATTAATGGCTCGTACACACGGCGGCACATGAAGCTGTACATTTCCAGTATAACTTGGCCTCGCTTTGTATAGATTTCCTATACAATGAGAGATCCGCATAAACTGGTTTTGTAAAGCTTGATTGGCCGTCGTGCGTACGAGTACGTAATGGCTTGGACTTTTTAATATTTAACATAATAAAAAGTCCAAGCCATAACGTACGCTTCGCGGCTCGTGTGGTTTGGTAAAGGGAGTCACGTAAGTTTGTTTTTTTGCGCTTATGTTGAGCATGAGGTCATGAGTTCGATTCTTAGATCGAGAAAAATGTTATTGGGTGTTCCATCGAGAATTCCTCAGTAGCAGCCATGAAGTCTAGATTTGTGCCATATTCATGGAGGCTCGTACGGACGGATTCGCAGCTATACTACGCAAAAAAGTTAATGAGCAGAGTTCGTGCTAGCAGCAATGGCATTCTGACGGTTATTGCGGACAAATTTGACTTCCCTATTCTGAGTCATCACATTAACTGACTAAAAATAGGGCAACAAAATGGGTAAAAAGCAACTAACTAAAACTAGTTACATAAAATTGATGACATGAGGAAATTATTAATTAATTGATTGTTATTATTTGACGAATGAATTTTAATTAATGTAACTTAATCACCAAATTCTTACCACTACCATAGTTCTTAAGTACTTATTCACTAACCCATATGGACATTGTTGTTCTAAATAAATAATTATTTGATTTGATTTGATTTGAATAGTAGAGTCGCCTTCTATTACATGGGACTAAAACATAACTGGCGAAATTTGAATGTACTATGTTAAGTAGATCTCAGTCTAGCCCTTAAGGGATTACAGGCGTGATGTTGTCTGAATCTGAACAGAGGTGCTGGAATTAGTCAATCACTAGCCTCTTTTGTGAGCGGTCGCATCTTGTCCGTGTCCTCTCTGCTCCTCCGCTTTGGTATTATGTGAAGGCAGTGTTCACGCGGCCGCAGAGGCTCGCTTTCCAAACAACTTTCCACCTATGCTACACATGTTAAAGGCTACTATCGTTTTGATCGAGTGGTCGCTTCAAACAACACTGCTGTGGCTTGCCTTTGTTTAGCTGAAAGTAGTGGCCGCTGTTATTTTAATTGCCATTAAATGACTAAATTGTACATTTAAACGTTTGAATTTGCTAGAATAGAAATAAGGTTGAATGTCACTTGTACATCTGAATATTTAGATTTACAACCTTTGGAGAAATTTACTTTACAAGTACTTAATTGTAGGCCTTTTTAAATTATTTTCCGTCCGTTTATTGGACCAAATTTTTTCGTGCCTTCATGGGTTTGCCATATTTTGGTAATATCGGTAAAATCGTAGATATAGTTCCGTCTTATATCGACGATTTGCAAATTTTTTTTTGTTCTATTTTTTTTTTCGGTTAGATCTGAGGATGAGTTTCGTACACACACAACGGAACTTTTCAAAAACGAAACTGTTCGCGATTGCTGCTATCGTATAAATATGCCTTGTTTACGCAATCACACAACATAACATCATGCCTGTACACTCGAAAAGGTTACGCAGATGTGTACAGTACACCCACACGACAGTTAGGTATGTTAAGTACCATTTTATTGGGGACTAGCTGTGCCCCCGGCTTCACTCACGTGACCACGTTTTCTTTTGGCATTGGCAGGGAACGTAACATGGGAACGTGAAGTCGTAGTTCATAGTATATTCCTCACATCCTCTACAAATAAGATACTAAAAAACTGACTAACTGTTAATTTAAACCAAAACCTGATATTATCATTAACACTGAAAACGGGATATTTACCATGTTTACTGTTTGTTTTGAAACCTGTTAGTACATCATTGTTTTAAGTATTAAAGGAACTCATACGAAATTTCTGTGGAGAATCAATTTAGATTGTCATCGGCACGGTAAGACAAAGTTTATGAACAAAAGCAAATAGATGCAATTTATGATCTATCCTGGGTCCCGATAACAAGTATAACATCTTTTAACTCTGAGAGCTTTATCAGCCGATGGAAAACCAAAATGTAAATATGCAAAAAAACACGTTGCTAAAAATTTCTGTAAAATCTAGAATTTAATGTATTTAGTAATAGAACCAGCCGTAATCTTTGTCTCCGAATTAACACGAACCTCGCGCCCAGGGCTCAACGCATCGCAGTGCATTCATTGCGCACTTATGAAGGCTAGATTTTAGTCGTAAATCTGTAATATTTTAACCATGGTGATACATATTAGGCATAGGTATGTACATGGTTGTAGTAGCTCAATATGAATACGGGGCAGCCGATTAGACGATGGCCGACTTGTTGGAGTGTCCATAGTGTCCCTATACCTGCGATTCTACTGAAATCACGATTAATGTATTCACCTGGGTGTTAATAATTTACTTAGACTTACCTGCGATACGAAAAAAGAAAAACAGGGCACTATTATTAGATCTCAATTCTATTCTATTTTCGTATTTCCGAGAAAGTATACGCTTCGGTAAACATGGTTGTCGAAGCGTATACTTTTCCAAGGACTGATGATAATGCAAATCTAGTACTTAGAAGCGTAGGCGCACAACGATGTAAGAAATACTGTCGAAGCAAGCCCTTCGTCTATTCACCATATTAAATGTTGACTATTTTTAATATTTTGCTCCAGAGTTCAAATGCAAGTGCAGTCACAAAAAAACGTTATTTAACCACTCGTATGCCGAGTATATAGACACAATTAAAAAGTCTTTGTTTTATTTTTTGCAATTTTTTTTTTTTGATTTATTATTCTTAGCCTAGCTAGAATTTAATTTTAGTTTTTTTTACTTCCATTGCATATTATTTCATGCATCGACTGACACAGAATGTAGTAGCGCTAACAGGAACTTCCTGATTTACAGTCCAGGGGTCGGTAACACGCCGTAATCGTTCTTGGAACGCGCTGGGTGCTCCTCGGGAAGCGTTGGGCCGCTGAGAGGGATCTCCACGTCGGATATTGTAATCGCACCAATCACCTCGTTGTGTTGATGAGTTCAACAAGATAGGCCTTGCAGCTACTGCGCAGTGCATCGCACCACTAGGTACCTCGCACGATACTTGGCAAATGCGGTGTCCATATTTCTTTGCAGTTTTCATCTTATTCAGGAGGCTGCGCCTTGACACATTTCGGTAATGAATAGCTCTGTGAGATCGATGAAGAAGGTGACTTCATCGATCTCACAGAGCATATACATCAATGTATTGATGATGTTTTTTCTTGTTATTGTCTTTCTTCTTGAGTTGATGATTTATGACGGGTATTTTTTTGACTGATAATTTTATGCCATTTCTGTTTGAATATGATATTGGGCATGTGGCCACCGCTGAGAGGTCCAAATTTGCACATATTGAACACAGTAAATCAGGCTGTTGGCGTTTTCAATTGTTTCTGATTTATCGGAGTAGACGCGACTTCACATGTCTAGAGAAAATAATCTAAAGGTGTCAAATCGCTCGAACAATTTCGTGAAGATGATCGTTCGTCAAAGGTTAAAAAATGATGATCAGAACAGTACAGCCATTTTCATGCCAAAATAAGAAGGCATTACTGTTGCGGACTAGTGGTTTCAGCAAGCCTAATGCCAAATAGGACGCAATACGATTTATTTACTCAAAGAAACCAGCGGTGCTCGCTGCCCGAACTCATATGCACACATAAATGCATCAAACTATCAGTCAAATAATGCCAATTTCATGGATATTAAACACATAGGGGCTCCGAACCCTCACGTGTTTAGGATGGATAGATTGGATGTGCAGAGGATTACTTGGGCCCGCACTCG
Source organism: Noctua pronuba (assembly GCA_905220335.1). Taxonomy (NCBI): domain Eukaryota; kingdom Metazoa; phylum Arthropoda; class Insecta; order Lepidoptera; family Noctuidae; genus Noctua; species Noctua pronuba. The sequence goes on along the minus strand of LR999891.1, from coordinate 19,895,802 downwards.
GTTCATAGATGGCCAGTGTAAAGCGTGACTAGGGAGCAGTTGTCCTGCCGGAGTGATAACGTGTGGAGGTGTGGGGTATCTGTGTCAAAGTTAGCATATTTCTTCCGCTGCGCTGTCTTGCAAAGATAACGTGTGTCCCAGGAAGCTTTTTCGAGGAGGTATTCTCATTTTTTATTGATATCAGGAAATATGATTTTAATTGTATTCTTGCGAAGCGAAATCTAGAAGGTACTGTATCTCTCACTAATATATACAATTATACATATACTTTTGAGGGGTTAGCACCTACTGTAACTATTTGTGTACTGTGTGGTAAAATGATTTTGGACTTGTTAAACATTTGTGATATTGTTCGTGATTCATTTGTATTGATAGCAAGATACCGCCAGAGATCTGGGTGAAATTATTGATTCCTATCTATCGTGGCGAGCTCAAGTCAATGAGGTAAGCCGTAAGGTACACTTCTCTCTTCATTCGCTAAAATTCCTTCAGAATCTGCTGCCTTGGAAGACAAAAATTTCTTTAGCTCAAACACTTATTCAGCCGATAATAGATTATGGTATATACTTTTCTCACACACTATTGTCTACATTTATTTTTCATTTCTCCTTTTGCAGGTCTGCTGGCAGAAATTTCTTAAGAAATAAGCAGTACTGTACTCATATATTATAATGTTATTTTCCTGTGTGTACATAAGTCGTAAAATAAATACCTTTTACCAGTTCAATAGTATTCCAGCTCTTTGTAAATGCTCGTCCGAAGTAATTTAAATGTATTTGTATTTCGGCGTCGCTGTGATCCGCTTTGAGCATCGGTGGTAAAGTAATTACAGGTGCATTCAAACGAATACGCGGCGGTGATGTCCACTGCCATTTAATGACATGTTGACAGCGTGTTTATGTGCTAGCAGTAAGGCCGGTTTTAGTGCACGACTAAATTTTATGACAGACGTGGTTGAATGGCACTTTTAGACGCGGATTGGCTCGTACCGGTCAGAGAGAGCGTTAGGAATGTCAATGCAATGAAACTGAAAAATACGTCATTCGCCTCGTGACGACGCGAACCTACACCACGCCGCCGTGACGTAATCGGAAAAGCTGATTCTGAAAGTATCTATTAAACGATGTATTGTTGGATTTTTAAATTCGATTTTAGATTTTCTCACAAGTAGCTCGGGAGTTTGTGGCAAACACCCCCGTGACTCAGTGCGCTCGGTGCGCTGTTGCCGCTTGTACTGTGTCTGATCTTCCCAGGTTTTAACGCATTGCCGTCCTATGGGACTATGAGAGTAAAGGAACAGTCCACCTGTGTTTACTCACAAACTTCTACAGTATGATATCTCCTGTGTGCTTGGCTAATCTCAGTTGAGATTGGTCGAGAGAATATCATTACATGAAGACTACTTCACTATAAATGATTATTTTTAGATAATTGTTTTTTTACACTCTCTTTTACACGTCATCTTGTTTCTCGTATTTTCGAGAAACAAGATGGGGCCGGTGTTTCGTACCGGACTACTCTGAGAAGAAACAACCGAAACTAACTCAGAGGTCACAGTCTGTTTTAAAGTCCACACATTATCTTGTCAAGTCACTTGAGGACCATGCAGATTAGTGTCTGAGACGGTCTTTTCAAGAAAGAATCACATAGATTTGAGTGGAACAGCCTAGTCAGTGCGAGAATTTGTCAATTACCGTGTAGCTCTACTCAGAACTCTAGGAGCTCGAACACGTCGAACAATACCAAAAACAAAAAAAAGGATATTTGGGTAAGCCGCATAAAGTACTCAAGATGCCACAAAATAGTTAAAAACCTAGAAGAAAGAAAAAAATATACCCACACAGTCCTCACATTCACATTGTTGTCGATGTAGTGAAACTGTTTGCTTACCTGAGAACATGGGCATGGTGAGCTCCGGGTGCAGCTGTGACAGCTGCCGCGACAAATACAGCTGCGAGCGGCAGTAGGTGGTGCACAGCAGCGCGTCCAAAGTGCCGCGACCCTTATCCGAACCTACGACAAATGAAACTCACGTTACGACAAGTTTTTCACAAAATTTACAGATGATAGTTTTATAATTCATCCTTTATTCATGAATTCTTTTATTTATTACATATTTAAATATTTTAAAAAACAAAAGTAAACAAAACATTTAAAAATATAAAAAATAGATGGCCCATCGGCATCAGGAACAAGTTCCAGGCTGCCGTTGGTCAGGGCTCCAGAGAGAGGAACCGCCTCACTATGCGTGCCGTGTCCAGGAGTACTGCTTTTTGAATTAAGCCCTTGACCCCGCCGAGCAATGAGAGCATCCTAAGGTGTTATTATACGAGTATGTATTATAATTCGTTATTTTTAAGTAAGGATTACATTACTAAGGAGTTCCAAGTTGGAGTAATAAAAAGTCAATACATTTATTTGGACGGCTTTCGGACAATCGATATTAACGACGATGATCACTAATGCGCGCTGTCTGTCGCGACAGGACAAGCTTTTTTTTTTCTTTCCTAAAAAGGAGGAAAGTGCGTATTCCTGTATTTATAACTCACATAATATCCTCGTTTACCTACAATGAAAAGAAAGAAAGAAAATACATTTATTTCTGCATTAGATCTTTTTTCTTTCCTGCACTGATTGGCAATGGCTGACCAGATATATCTGAGTCAATTTGAAAGAATCTACAGTAATCTTCCCTCTTTTCTTAATATTGACTGATTCAAAAGGAGTTTCACAATCAAGATTGTCTTTGAACAGTATTTTTCCGATACGGTCTTTACCATATTGTAACCATTTAATAGGTAGGGTGTAGGGTTTAGAGGAAAGCTTCTACCGCTCATTTTCAGAGAAAACCGTGGCAAACTCACGAATGATTTGTTGTCGTGTGAAAGGTAGTGCTTACTAACTAACTATGTAAGAGAGAGACGCATACACACGCGCGTCAAGCCGCGCTCGTCGGCGGTAGGTAACGAAGTTTTGCGCGGGTTTATGGTGCCGACTTGGTGCCGTAAATCCGTCGTACGATGATGCCTAAAGAACTAGAGTAGTCCCTTATCCAGGTGTTTCCCACGACTATGACGATATCGTCAACCCAACGAGCTGTAGGGCGGCCCTGATTTCTTTGGCCAAACTTTGGCCACCATTCGGTCAATGCCTTGCTCAATCTATCGGCCATCTCCGGGTCTAGCCAGATGTCCTGCCCAGGTCCACTTGAAGCGCACCGCCCGGTCACCGACGTCGTAGATCTAAAAGGTTATGCGGAGCATGGCTCTCTCCATGGTCATTTGTGTCGTACTCGGTGGACAGTCCATTTCTCGGTACCGTAGGTTATTGTTGGCAGGACTTATTGGTTGAAAAGGCGGGTTTTTAGGCACTGAGGGCTCTTTTTGGACCGAAATATATGTTCCAGTTTACCAAATGCCGCCCATCTGAGCTGTAATCTCCTTGTTGGAATGCTCCTTGTCAAAAGATAGAACATGCAATAACAATTCCCAGAACAATTGAACATCTATAGATACCAATTTTTTTTAAGTTTTGGTCAATATGCTCTGTGATAAGAAATTCCGAAACAAACCCAGAGATAATACTGTTTATTATTGCGTGCAGTTGTGGCATGTGCCAAATAATGTGTATAAATAATGAGAACCATGGGTGCGACTTCAAGTTAGATAAAAGATCTGGCTACACTGTACTACGTCTACGGCGTAGCGCACCTACGCCGCAGCGCACTTACGTCGTAGCATTCGTAGCCCATCTACAACACTAGGAAATATTTTTGGGACATGGCGTAGGGTCGGTAAGGTGATCATTCTTTCTAATCGGACTTTCACTATTGAATATCGTAACTACGTTGTAAATTTTCATTACTTTTTCTCCTTGGTACGTAGATACCTAATCTTCTTGGTCGTGTGGTTAGTGCCTAACCTGGTGTCAGTTTTTATGCCGCCCATGGGCCTCTGACTTTGGAACCCTTTGGTAAGACTGGTGGTCAGACTTTCGGGTCACTGACTACCTGTAAGTACTGTCAATCTACAAATGACAGCCGAAACCAATGGCTTTACGTGCTTTCCGAGGCACGGAGGAAACTCAGCATTTAAAGGGTGGTCACCCATCCAACCTAAACCCAAAAATCGACCCGAGCGGCTGTTAATATTTAGCCACGAGCTTCCCATTGTATTTAAACACATGATACGTAAAAATTCCGCAGGTTTAAACAAGGTGGACTTTTGATTGAATATGTAATGAATATAAAAGTAACAAGCTGAATAAGTGCAGCAGATATGATGCAACACTATACAAAATTGGGATCTCAACAAAAACAGTAAACATGGTAAATATCCCGTTTCTAGAGTTAATGATAAAAATATTTGGTTCAGGTGATGCAACTTCTTACAACGTTTGTCTGTTAGTGTTTCATCATAATAATATCTACTGCAGTTTTTTATTTAGCTTCTTACTTTCAAATGTTCATCACATTTAAGAAATGCTCGGTTTAAGCTAATTTCTTCTATACTGACTAAATCACACCAAACATTGTAAGCTGATAATTATCAAGGGAATACATTAACAGCTTGTTATTGTTACCACGCCAAATTCTTAGGCGGCGCTTAAATGTATTCTCTGTTACAAATTCCTGTCTAGGCAACCCTAATAAGTTTTCGCCTTGTTTGACTTGTCATATAATTAAGCTCATTAATCAATAGCTTCGTTGTTCGCGACATTAATCTGAGTTAATCGGGAGTCTATTTATAGAGTTAACCCACTCCGCGACTGCTGGTGTGGCGTTAAATCTGTACTTAGATGATTTATGGCGCCTCACTTTGCTACTTATTGTTCATACTGTCGCCTGCATCTTTGCTTGCATAGTTTTTGGACTGAATTTATACCCCAGCTTCAGTTTTTTTTGATAATAAGTGTTAGCCAAGTCTACATAATCCTAGTTCTCGTTGGAATAGTGGTCGTAAGCCCTCATGGTCTTGTTTCGATTCCTAGGTCATGCAAAGTGGTATTGGTTTTTTCCATCTGGAATTTCTCAGCCTAGAATTCAAAACCATGGATGCTTTTTACATTTTTTTTTCTTTTAATCTTAGAAAGTTCTAAACTGCTCGACTGATTTCGATATTTTCTTTTGAAACTATGGCGTCACCTGGATTGTTTTTCACTTTCGATACTACTGCTCTCTCTGAAGCCGTTCGTTCTTTAGGCAAAGGGATTCCTTTGTCTTGCAATCTTGTTACCCAACTGACCCAGAAGGAAGTTAATGTACCTCGCGCTCTCTTTTTCTGACGGTGATTTACTCTTCAAGGTCATAAAGGTTGCAGCTTGATCGTACTTCACCTTCAGGGATGGTGTTTTAGGTTCTAGGCGAAGACCAATTTCGATGAGTCGCTTTTCGCTGAGCTTTATCTATGAAGCAGTTCTTGGTTCCAGAAGAAATAGTCGTTCCTTTGCTAATGATTTAAGTATCTTTTCTTTTTGTGAGGGAAGAGTAATCCTGCAGATGATGATTTTCGTAGTTTTTCAGATAGGATTACTAACGGCGCACGTTCCCCCGTCACTTACGACATTATTGCTTTCTCTGATGCCTTGCGTCCAGCCATTGGGATGCCCTTTTCATGCTGACGTGGCATATTCTTTATCTGACGGCAATTTACCATTCAATGGTTTCCTTAATTCAGCATCTACTGCTTTTGCATACTTATGGGCGCGATTGTGGGACTGGACAACGACTGAGGGGTCAGCTAGTGTTCTGGTTTACCTAATCAGCTACATTTTTAAGTAGATTTGTTTGTACTTAAATCAAAGTTTAGTTTTAATTGTACGCGATAGAATTTGGTAAATTATCAAGATTTTTTTCATCTTCTCTTATAGTGGTTGACAGATAATTAGGGACAGAGTATTTACTGTAAACTTGAATGTTTTTTGATAAGTAGGTGAAGTGATGCACTACATTTAGGTCGACCAATTTTATTGTAATCGTGCGGTTATCTCTTGTGTTTCTTCAAAAGTGCGTAAGCAGGCTTATGTGGATAAACTATTTGAATTTGATTTAGGTAACTAGGTACATTTGGTTGCTGTTTTTTATTTAGTTTTCCTTTACCTACTATTACAAGCTTTGTTTTTAGCTTGGTTCACGCAACCAGTACCTAAGGAAGTTAGGTACTTACTTATTTAAATTACAGCGAATACTTTAGCTTTATTATATTAGTAAAGCAATGAAGATACTTTACCAATTCTTGTGCAAGTTTATAGGCTATTTATCATCACGCTATCGCCCTTAGGAGCCGATCAAAAACACAAACGGCTGGTGAAACCGAGGGGCACAGCTAGTTTAAAGTTTAAAGATAAGTGCACCTGGCCGTGTCTGGACTAGATTGTGCCTTCCTTTAAAGATTATAGGGAAAAATATTCCAGCTTCCTGGAATCTTAGACAATGTTTAAGAAAGAGATGGAAGTGCCTAAGCAGGATAATCTTAACGTTTTGAGCACAATGGGTGGGTGTGGTATGTCACAGTTGGGCGGCAAATGGCGGTAATGATGCGATTTCTGTACGATGCACCTAGGTAGGAGCACGCGAGAATCGCTGTTTTTGGGGCCGGGCTTGGGTAGGTCCAGCCCCCAACTCGCAGGGCCAGCCCCCTTACCCGCAGGGCTGCGGGGGAGAAGGCGGGGCGCGGGTGTTCGAGCTCCGGGCAACGGGGTAACGGGCTGGGGCGCGGGGACGAGGGTCGGTGGCGCGGGGACGAAGGCCGGTGGCGCGGGGACGAGGGTCGAGGGCCGGTGGCGCGGGGAGGGCGGGATGGCAGCCGCCCGCGACCCCTGTTTCAGTCAGTTTTCTCGCTACAGTCGGCCACATTGCACGGCTCCAAATACGCGATGGCTAACTTAACTGAGTCGCCCGCTCTTTCTAATAGCACTATATATTACGATTACGAAAATGATACAGTGTCGCCCGTGCTCGCGGCTGCAAACAGTTCCATGTCCACTTTCGACGCCGGCATAGAGCTGTTGGCCAACAGCCTGTACACGTACTACACGCCGCTACTCGTGCTGCTGGGCAGCATTGGCAATGTTATCAGCGTATACGTCTTTTATGTGAGCAAATTACGGATGCATTCAACGAGCCTGTATCTGTCAGTTCTAGCAATATCGGACACCATATTTTTGATTCAACTGCTTCCGCCATGGCTTAATGCGATGCAAATCACGCACCTGTTTCTCAAACCAGGCTTTTGCCAGGTGATCGTGTACAGTACGTACGCGTCGTGCTGCTGCAGCGCCTGGCTCGTGGTTGCCTTCACGGTAGAGCGATTCGTAGCGATACTATATCCGTTGCGACGCAACCGGATGTGTACGGTGGCAAGAGCAAAGACTGTCATTGGAGTGTTGGTGCTGTGTTCGATGGTCGCGAATTTGCCGATGCTGAAATACGCGTCGCCCACGGCGAACGACTGCAACATAGACTCGGAGTACATTGAGGTGGCGGGGCGGTTCAATGTGGCGGACACGATGGTTTCGTTCACGCTGCCGTTGGGGCTGATCATGCTGCTGAACTCACGCATCGTTGCCAAGGTGTGGAGGCGCGGGCGCGAGCGGCGCGCCTTGCAGGCAGCGGCAGCAGCGTGCCCGCACCTGGCCACGCCACAGAGGGCGCTGCCTCCCATGCGCTCGCAGCAACGCGTAACCAGGATGCTGCTTGTCGTCTCCTCAGTGTTTGTCGTCTTGAACGTCCCGGCTTACGCCATGCGGATAGCAGCTTATGCATTTGATATGGTGAGTATTGTAATTATAGTTACTATGCTTCTTTCAGCATCTTTTGCTAGCATATCTACAAACATCATTCAGGAAACCAGCAGACTACCATTCTACCAGAAAAATTAGCATGTATATGTTACCCTTGAACTTACTAACCCTTGAATAAGTAATAACTACTATTGTAATGTGTATTTTTTTGCTAAATATTGCTTAGAAGTACTAAGCAATATTTAGCAAAAAAATAGCGTTTGTGTCCGAGTGTAATTGTTTAAATGTGCTTTCGAAGGGGTGGAGACCTGGTGTCCTGAAATACAGGCCTTTCGACTAGCTTAGGCACCAGTCTCCCATAGTATGTATTGTTCACGAAACCTAGTAATGTATATATGTATTGTGGTGAGAATTAAATCCCAATCTTAAAAAAATAGGTAAGCAAAATCGTAATACCTGCAGGTATCATCTTTATTGAATATCTTAAACATTACAATATTCTGGATATTTCTGTCTTCCTTATTAAACTTGTACTAAACTAACTTACACATGATAGTTTTAGTTACACTAACATTAACACTATATTCAGTAACATTGTTAAGACGAATAAAATATATTTGGTTTATTTATACATACATTCGCTAATTATGAATTACAATCGTTTTATAATAACTCAAGTAACATATATTAACTAAGATAGAACTTGTAGGTATCATTATTATGGCAATTCGCTTTACTTAAAAATGTGCAAGAAATATCGAGAATTTAACAAACAAATTGCCAGTGGCACATTGTCTGAGTCACAAACTAAGCTACTACCTCTTGTACGAGTATCGTAAAGCTTTTAAAAATGCTTACTCTAAGAGAGGCAGATGAAAGATTTTGTTGAATTTCAATTAAAAGTGAACCAATAGCCTCAATACATTTACACTGTACAGCAGTAGCGAAGGGTTAATTTTTGCAAGAGGTAAGCCGGAATACATATCTTTAATGTGATTTTATTACTTTTCTATAATACTCATTGTGTCCGTTTTCAAAGGGAAGCCGGTAGGAATCGAGTTGTATGGGACCTTCGCCACTGCTGTACAGTGCTCTTCACTGCTTCGATTGAAACGATTAGCAAAATTAAGTGTTACGGAGAAATAGTTTCGTGTATGTGAGTTTTGGTACATGTTAAGTATTAAAATGTGCTCCTTATTTGAACAAAATTATCAATTTTCTGTCTTTCTTCTTTAGGTATAATAGTGAAATACATACAAACATACATCACGTCTATAATCCCTGAAAGATTAGGCAGAGGTGTACCAACTAGAACACCCACATTTCGTCAGTTATGTTTAAGTCCTATGACGAGCCTAATGCCCTCAACCACACAAATCCAGAGCCCGTGGCTGTTACTGAGAAATTCCTGATGGCAAAACCCAACAACAATTGCCCGACCCGGGAATTGAACCCAAGACCTCATGGTCAGCAGTCACGATTGCGATCACAAGACCGACGTGGCAGTCCAGTTTGCTTATTGCTCGAACTGGGAATTGTGCCCTGGACTGAATGCTGAGCATCAGTCGCCCTTGACCAACCACGACCACTAGACCATCGAGACAGTCTTTTCCTTCAGCCTCTTATTTATCAATGCGAACTCGAGTGTATTCCTACAGACTGGAAGGCTTTGCTTATATGTTTATTGATTTTAACGCAAACGTACTGTTATCAACCTATGCGATTGTGGTTTATTTTATAGGCACGAAACTCTGGCGTAGTACCTAATGATGATTCCTAATAGGAAGTACCTATAGACAGTACTTAATAAGAATCTGTTTTGCATGCCAAAAAGTAATACGAATTTAAGGCAACATTGCTCCCTGTATAGAATGTATGCTGTATACAAAGAACACGACGAAGACATCGACTTACGTCATACTTCTGTGCCTTCTCTCAAGAAATGGTAAATTGTAGTACCTACGCATAATAATAATTAAGTTTGATATGTTTGGCCTAACGTAACTTAAGATTATTGTTATTTTTTCTGTTGTTTTCATTATGTTGTATTTTTACCCGACTGTTACTCTTTTTCTTTCTCTGTTAAGCGCATATTATCGTTCATATAGTTTCTTTAAGTGATGCGGGGCACTTAGACTTAATTTTGATTTTTTTTCGTATATAAGTAAATAGTGTACTCATTGTTGAAGAGCCAAATTAAATACATAAATGAATCTTTGCATTTGAGACAAAAAGCTGACTAGAGCTAGTGCATAAATGTTGATATTATAAATGTTATTTGTACTACAGCGCACTGTGAACGCTCTGCACGTTGCGCATTCTGCCCCGTACGCCTCACATGCTTGCAAGTCATACACGCGTTTTTCAGTATCAATACTTGTAATGCTGGCACTTCACATGGCGTATTTGTCAAAATTTTCGTGATAGTGAATCGAAAAAAAATGTTCTTTATGCCTATTGAGATAAAATTCACTTTGTTTTAATTATAGAAGGCGAATATTTGCCCAGATCTGCCAAGTGTAGTGCCACCATTACAGTCAATTTACCTCTAACAGCAGCAAACCAACAGCAATCTTATTGTTAAGAGAATAAAGTCTGCTGTTATTTTGACGAACTTGTCAGTGGCAGCTGTCATAGGCAAACTGACTGCTGTCATTTTGACAGATGTCAGAGGTTAAATAACTGACAAGACTAGTTACTTGCGATGTAGTGATATGTCAATATATTCCTTACGAATATTATTTTACTGTTAGTTAACTTTTTTAACGGGTGATTAGATCGTTTATGAAAGGAAAAAATTTCTCTCTTTAAAAAAGTAAACTTTAAAAAAAAATTAGCTCACAATGATTGCTCAACATGATTCTTAAAGAAGACTGGCTAAGCGACTTCATTTAATAAGAACAGTGCGATAATTAATTAATTAAAATAAATTGTTAGCTAGCAGTAGCGAAGGGTCAAATTTTGTAATAGGTAAGCCGGAGTACATATCTTTAATGTGAGATTATATTATTTATCTATACAATACTGACTGTGCCATTTTTCAAATGGAAACCAGTAGGAATCGAGTTGAAAGGGACCTTCGCCTCTGTAAGCTAGATTTAATAATATATAAGGACAATGTTTGGCCCTGTCAAATATAGAAAGGTAAAGTCAGAGGAACTAATCTACATCAAGGTGCTTTGCGGTGTGGATGCTGTGCTTTATTAACTTATTCTGCTTATAGGTAGTGTCTGCCTTGTTGTGCGTGTACAGTCACGAGCACCAATATGTAAACACTTTCCTAAATTTGAAAGCAATTTTCGCGAGAAATAACGATTGCAACTTGGAGTTAGGATCTTTTTCATAAATATATGAGTTCCAGAATACTATGTTCGTAACAACATGAAATTTTAATCAGAACAGTAGGAGAAAAACACTTTTAAAAGTTGTTAAGTGTTTACATATTGGTGCTCGTGACTGTAAACGTGTGCTGTGCCTTTATGCTTTGTAAAACAGCTCTAGATGTATGCGCTGCTAAGGCTCGCATTCACTAGGCAAACTGTCTCATTGACGACGAGGCACAAATCAATGCTGTAATTAGGGCCACGCGGAACTGGGTTATGATACAATAGCTGTAATCAATACGAGCTACTGCCTTGTGCTGTGCGGTGTTCTTTTGATCTGATTCGCTCAGCGTAGATAATAGGTAGTTAAAAGCCAGTTCAATATGCACTTTTTAGGTGAGCTAGCCACAGCACATGTTAATTGTTTAAAAATGTGGTCGCTTTACTTGTGCGCACTTAGTTTTTCTGAACGCAAAATATTTCATTTATTTATCTACTACAATATTATAATAAAAACAAAACTTCGACTATAGTTGCTGCCAGTTAAGATGGCAATAGCGGTCATTGCTACCTGCATGAAACCTACATTTACGAATAAATTTGATTTGATTTGATTTGATTTGATTTGATTTGATTTGATTTGCTCTTTCCATAATATCTCTTCGTACGAACCAAAACAAATGAACCATGTATCGTTTTTCATTAGTAAAGATGTTGAAGATCACGATAGATAACGATTCAAGACATGAACTGGCTTATTTGCGGATTTCAAAGTTAAGAACTTTAATATATGTAGGTGGGTCAATGACCGCCATTGCCATCTTAACTGGCAGCAACTATAGTATTCTTTTTGAATTCTCGAATTGCTTATTGGTCCTTTCTTATTCATTTTAGACAAGCGAATACGTTTTATCGGACAGGTTTTATATATCCATTCGTCTAGGTTTATACGGCTTTGTAATTTTCTAAAAAAAATTCGAGTGCTGGAATTAATTAAAAATAATTCGTTTAAAAAAAGTTGAAGTAGTATATGGATACTGAAAATAGTAAGATATGCAAGTAGAATGTCCGGACTTCTTTAAAATACATAAATCTGGCTATATGCTAGGTCTTTTCAAAATTCGTAATGGTAATACTAATTGCGGGAGTGGATGAATGAAGCTCGGGAGTTTAGGGTGCCTACTTCTTCCTTGCTTTAGGTTCAGTTCTTGGTTTCTTAAGGTTAGCAAAGAGGAACCGGATCCCTCAACATAACAAAATAAGACTAAGTGCTTTCGATTTTTTTGGGATGGAAAAACGTTTGAATTAAGTCAATAACCGTGACTAGTCTTGTAAATACTCGTAGAAACAGCCACCTTTTGCATTTCAGCTGGATCCATTCACTTTGGAAACTAGCCAAAATAAATGAGCTTAGTTCCAAAGGGAACTGCTACACTTTCTGAGAGTGGCTATCAGTTCCGCATTCTTGTAACAAACAATGTTGTTTCGATCGCGCAACTAGTTTGGTTTGAAGTTTTAGAATCTCGCCTCTTCCCTCTTCTTTCGCAGGGTCGGCTTTCTTAATCTTTTGGAATCGAAGTTTTAGAAGCGGAAACATTATTTATTTAATTTTAAGAAAGTTTGTTTTTGACAGTATAAAATAATGCTTTCCTTTTAAAAGAACAGAACTGTCAGTGCGCTTCAAAGTCGCTGTCTGTCGGTTTACAATATTAGTCGCGGAATTAGCAATTAGTCCTGTTTGTGGGAGATTTACGATATTATTAATAGACAACCAGATGAAACGTAATTGTTTTTTTTAAAGAACCAACTTTAACAGACTTTACAGATTTTCACCGGTAACTATATTATCGGCGAAAATGAACACTTATGTTGATATTTTAAACCAATATTTAAATTGACAAGAATAAAAAAGAGAAGAAGATTTTACGGAGTGCACTCAAGTGCACTCCGTAAAATCCAAATTAAACTAGATGAGAGAACAAAACAATAGTTCAAAAAAAGAAAAATAGTGACAGAGCTAGTAACACAAAATATTTATAGCATACTGAAAAACATGGGAAGAATAGTATGAAAACCTTAAGGATAAAATGAAGAACCAAGAAAAAAAATACATTTTCTAGAAAAACCTCATCTGTGTTTCTGAGGAATATTGTCCTTTTCGAACCAGAGGAAGCTAAAACATCATATTTTAACGTTGGAAAATAAACTATTTAGTTTTATAAATAAGCACTTTACTATTAAGATAAATCGTAGGCACCGTAAGCGTAATGCAGGCAGAAAAGGAAAAAGACCTAGTCCAAAATCATAACATTAATAACACTTGGCATAAAAATAGATTAACTTAAACGGAAGAAAGGGTTACAGGACACCGCATATTACATTCAAGAACCAAGAGTAAAGAGAAAGAGTTACAAGAACACGTAACCGTTTTCGCGTCGGTGTCCCTTCCACCCTATATGTAGGGCCATTTTTGTGTAGAATGAACATTCCAACAGTACTGTGAGGTTTCCCTGTCTTACCCATTTTTCACGGAAATCGAGTGCCGACTATCTCCAATTTTACTTTGCTCGAACTATCGTTATTAACAAGGTGGGGATGACAATACGATAGTAAAATTATAATTCGTATACTTCATGACTTTTCCGGAAACATACAAAAATTAAATCGAATATCCAGTAGTTTAGTCACGGGACATGATTTTTGATTTTTAGCATTTTCTACATGATGTATAACGTATGTAGCACCGACAAGTTAAAGACACTCGCATCGGTATACACATTAGACACATCTTGTTAACTCGCTACTTCAAATGCGACTGATACTTGCACTACTGGACACTTGCGCGTCTTCCAGTTGCGCAATCACGCCAGATATTACTGGTTCAGTTATATCTGTGAATAATTCCCAGACAGACTGGAAGGTAATAGTTATGCTGCTGTTTTATTCTTGATTTAAGGAGTGACAATTTCAGTGTTTTTCAAAATGATATGATACGATAGCGGCCATGATAGGAGATCGGGCAGACTTCTACAGACTCTGGTCCAAGAAGCTTTGTTGAGTCTAGGTTACTCAGATCACTTGTTGTGTTTGATGCTTTTCAATTACCAAAGCTCATGGAAATCGCATAAAAAAGGAATAAAATAATGCTTATTGTAAATCGAATTCTTTCTTTTATTTTAGAGCAATACAAGATGGATTATACAAGTGATATCGACCAATACGGGCAGTATTTAGCCTTCATCAGTTCATCACTGATAATTATAAGCGTAACCTTCACAACCATAATTCTTAAAGGGACAAGCAGACATGTTTCATAGTACCTACGCCAAAATTCACAGTTGGTCTTATTAGTTAATACGGGTTGAAAACGATTTTCTTGGTAACTTCTGGAGACATAAAATCATCACGACTATAATTTTTAAAGGGGTATGCAAACATGTTTCCTAATATCGAGTACATGTTCACAGTTGGTCGCATTAGCTAAACAAAACGATTTGTTTGCTAACTTCTGGAGACATGAAATCTTAACGACTATAATTATTAAAGGGGTATGCAAACATGTGTCATGGTATCGAGTACATGTTCACAGTTGGTCGCATTAGAATGGGCAAAGAAACTCCTTACGCACTCTTTTAAATCGTGTTACAGTTCACATTGACACAACTTAATATTGTTCACAACAAAAACAACTTTAACGAACTTTTAAAATTTAATTTAAAATATCGACCCCCTAAATAAATCCCACTCACATATTTACCCCCTCAGTTTAAGGGGAAAACTACTAAGTTGGGAACCTTGAACGACGTTCGACGTTGATTGGTATCACGTGACTGAGTGTCAAATTTTGCCGAATTTAAGAGTAATTTCTGAAAATATTATTAATTTTTAGTTTTCATATTAAATAATGTTTTTTTTGGTATCTCCACGATTCATTATTAGAAACTACACTCCATCCGAATTATTTGGAGTGGACATAAGCCTAATTACACACAACGCTACCTATTTATACACTGACACCCGTATCTTTAGTCAAGTAAAAGAAAAACCACTGAGTTTAAGTAATTACTTATGCAATAGACAAGAATTTTAACGAAGTAAGAACAACCAAACTTCAAGCATTTAATAAATTACGGAATAAAAATCGTATCTTAAATAATGACTTTTACTCAAGTAATCACTTTCACTTGTTTATTTATAGATACAAAACGTTAGAATAGACACTTCTTACGACAGTCCTCACTTCCTTACTAATACTAATATCCTTACTAATATTATAAATGCGAAAGTAAGTTTGTTTGTTACCTTTTCACGCCTAATCGACTGAACCGATCATCCTGAAATTTTGTTTATACGCTGTCAGGTGTACAGAAACGGACACAGGGTACCTTTCATCCCGAAAAAATGTACTGATCCCGAGGAAAACAACAATAACGTTCTTATGATTACAGATGGCGCCACGTATTTTTCTAATCATTATTGAATTGTATTATTTCAAGCAGAGTACAACCCGAATTGATTGTCAAATTCTAAATTAAAGCGAGCGAAGCTTTATTAGTAATATTTCTATGTTGAACTAATAAATTTATAAAAATTCTCCAAGTACGACGTATGAAAAGTAAAAATAACAGCAAAACTACTACTTCAAAAAATAAACGCGTGCACTCGTAAAGTGAGTGAACGATTTGCCCTTCTGTGGTTCCAGACGGGAGCTGACAAACTAAAATCGCGACCCAGCTTGTTAAAGAGCCGCGAACTATTACTGGGCGCTCTCGGTCGCGAACTACTATGCTTCTGCATCTGCATATGTATGTCTGCATATCCTTTTAAAGATTATAGTCGTGCCGGTTCTGTGTCAAAGAGCCTAGCAAATAGTTTGCTTCCGATTTTCAAAGCGAACTATTTTACGAACTCTTGAATAAGACGTATACCTATCTTAAGAAACTTTATTTTGAGAAACTTTCTCAAACAACCTTCATTGAAAAGGGATTATCCTCCGCGAACTCGCATATTTAATGCACATAGAAAACCAGACAACAAGCACATTCTTATCTGGTTTTCTATGTGTATTAAATGTGCGTGTTACTATAACATCGCTGTGTAGGATATGCCTGTTCATAGAGCTGTTGCAATAAGGCACAATAACACTCCACAAATCCTCAATGATTCGACGCATACAGGGTGTAAACGGATCCTTCGCGAAGCCTTCAACCAAGCATTCTTTCTGTACATCAAACTAAGTAACTTTACGCAAAAGTTATTGCTGGGATATGACTTTATTTTTTGGGGTGAAAAATCACCTTTTACTGTAGGACTCAATGTATCGCACTCAAAACATTGTGCTGATGGATCGATTGAATTGTACGGGGGTCGTGGAGGAGTTTAAAGTAAAAATCTTACATTAAAAAAAAAGTGAAAAAGTTGTAACTTTGACCCCATAAATAGAAGGTTCCCAGGTATGGTCTAACTAAACCAAAAAAAAATGTCGCATTGACGGGGAGAACAAGCGCCTTTCCGCTTCGTTAAGGGTCTAATTACACCCTTTAGAATCACGGAACAAGACACGCCAAGTTCACATATTCCAAATGAGTGATTAAACCTGACATAGAAATATGAAGTTTTATTCTAAAAAAGTAGATGGATATATAGACAGATATTCGCAGGGCTCGGCTTTCGAATGAGTTGTAATTTTTTTGCGTGAAATTCTCTGGACAATACAATATGGAATTTCAAACTTTATCAGACAGAACGGTATTTGAGAGCATTCAACACACAAATACCCGTCTGTAATATTTGAGTTGCTGGAAAGGGCTAATGAATGCAGTACTCGCTTGTTTATTGTTTTAATTTGAAGCTGTACCCTTTTATCGTGGCGCATTTCAGTTTCTGTTGTTCGTATATCGGATTACAGGTGATGTGACACAAATGGTCAGTTCCATATTTTGTTATGGGGTCATGTATTGAGTTTTTTGGTTAGCCACGTTGAGTGATGGTTTGTTGATCGTAGCAAATTTACTGAGTGTCCTTTCTATCTATTTTCTCTGTCTCATCATCAACTTTTGCAATAATTCTAATATATTTGGGGTCTGTATTCTTCTTATTTGCAACTTCTCTATGAGATGTCTTTGGTATTGCCCTACTGTTATAACAACTTATACTCAAAACTTCCTTCACGACATTTTCCTCATTCTTCCGCATAACGTGTGCCCATGACCGTCGACTCCCACAAAATATTTCAGTCACTGGTAGCACTTCCGCTTTTTTTACACAGATTTTATACAGGGTGTAAACGGACCCTTCAGGATTCACGCGAAAATTATAACATTACGCACTAGTATTAAAAAAAAATGCTGAAAAAGTTGGAACTTTGATCCCCAATATCTCCGTAAATAGAAGGTTCCCGGGTATGGTATAGAACAAAAATAATATCGCAATGACGGGGAGAACAAGCCTTTCGGCTACGTTAAGGGTACTTTTGCACCCATTATTATATCCCTTCTCGTTACACTACACATCACCCATCTTCCGTCAATCTATATAAAAATGAATGTCTCTTTCTTTGATCTGCCTGCGTTCCTTAACCATTCCACTGATTGCGATGAAACTTTGATAAAACGTCGCGCGCACACTCGCAGAGATATCTGACACCAAGTCACGGCTTACAACTAGGTACATAGTTCCGTATACAAATCTAAGTAAAAAATTCACCATAACCAAAAGTCTGTCAGACATATACTACGTCAATATAACCAAAGTGTCATGTCCGTGTGAAATGCGACAGAACCAATAGCCGTTCGAAAGGGTTTGAGTTAAATGGCCGGTCTAACTTTCGCCATTGATTTATCTTCCACATGAATAATCTCCCGATTTTTCCGCTTCGAATGAAACATTTTTAAACAATAATGTTGAGATACATAAAAGTATTTAAAAATAATAACGCAACAATAGTTTTTTTTTTAATTATGAGTGGACTACAATTTTTTTAAAGTTAAAAACGAAACAACGAACGAACGGACGTAACGAACTTTCACAAAGCAGTTTATTCAACAGCTCGTAGCCCTACGCGCCTGGCTACGCGCGTAGCAATGCGACCCGGAGCAATGCTACGCGAGTGGCCGAAAAATGAAAACATCTCGTAGCGGACGGCATTGATGCTACGGATAAACGACACGAAGTTCACTCACACAATGAGCTTCACTTCACTTTTTTTTCGGAATCATACTGCGTGCTTTCAGTTGCTGTCATCTCACTAAACTTAACATGAAAGTATTACGTTTTTTTTTTTCATTTCTATTTCGATATTTTTCGAGTTATTAAAAATGCTATGTTTCATACATAGCATTTTTAATAACTTCAAATCATTTTAATTTTTCGAAAACTTTTCTTCTAGCGATTTAGGGCGCCATATTGAGGAGTTCGATTTTTTTCTGGTATTATTTTGTTGGGTATCAAAATTAAGGGTTTTAAAAGGTGATTACAAAAACATTACCATCCGTCTGGGTCAGCCGAGTAAAATATATATAACTTATTTGGTTAAAGGTAATTCAAAACGACAAATCGTATAAATAGTGAAAAAATCGTATGAAAAAAAAAGTTTAATCCGTACGTCAACGAAATCTTTCACATTACCGAATACAAAATTAAATAAAAATTGGAAGCAGGCGAGACCCATTTCCGTCACCCAGTCCCGTCGGGTTTTGTAGTTATTTTATTATTTTGTCACAGATCACCGGCGAGTACAGCGGTCGATGGGCAGCGCTCCAGCAGCTAGCTCTCACGTTCTTCAACACTAACTTCGGAATCAACTTCATCCTGTACTGCCTCTCGGGACAGAACTTCAGACGAGAGCTGTGCCAGTCCGTGCCCTGCCTGCGCATCTTCAGACGCCGCATTGATGAGGTGCAGCTAAACTCTCGCTACGGTGGAAGAGCTGGCAGTGTAACTAGTAAGTATCACATTACATCTGTGTCCCCAATTACAAACAGGCTTACTGACTCAAAGTTCGGTAAAATCGGAATGGACGAAAAGCGGACTGGCTACGGATACTGTCAGATACTATCTGTCAGAGCCTTGTGTTCCACGTCCACAATGTGTCCGTACGAGCTTGACTGAAACTTCAAAGTAGCCTGCGCTCTAAAAACATGCCTTTTTACTTTCAGGATTAACACTAGGTTGACCCGTCTTTTTTATGTATAACACAATCAACGCAGGCCTTCTAGAAACTCAGTTCATGTATAATTTAGTAGGCTATAAAGAATGCTAAAGACACAAAAACCTCCATCACATATGTAGGTACACAAATACCTTGTTATTTCAACATTCACATTTAGAATTTTTGATGAAAAATATATCAATCAACTGAGCTTGATCGGTTGTTTGTTTGTTTCACCTAGAATAATTGACCACCATATTGGAATTGCAAGTCCAATACAGGGCTGATTTTAATGACTAGGTATCGAGTGTGGAGTAATTTATTCCAAAAATGCACGGCTATTTTTCCAACTCGTTACGCATATTTAATAATCCTTACGATGTGATTTATACATTCAAAATATCGGCAAAACTTTTCAGTAATATTAAATTAGTTTCTAGTTATAATTAAAGTGTAAGATCGTAAAGAATCAAAGTCAAAGTAATTTATTTAATACACATTCTCAATACCGTTGGTTAGGATACGCCTGTGGCTGCATTGGTAAATATTGATATCATTTTTTCAGTCCGACAAAGGGATAACACAAAAAAAAATACTATATATAGCTTATGGTAACTTGCTAAAATATGTTTAAGCCTACTTGGCGGAACAAGAAATAAAAACGGGTCCTATGATAAAAGAAAAATCTCGACAGAACTGCGAAAAGTTGTTTCGAATTCTCTGAAATTTATTTCTGTTGTCCTCCCTATACACAAAAAGGGAACCTGATATTCATTGCGCGTTGGAATTGTTGTGAACTTCATTGTCATTGGACGTGTACGATGCACGGAAAATGAGACTGAACTTATGTAAAAATAGAATTAGTATAAAAAAGACAATGGGTCTTTGAAACTCGTTTCACGTAGCAATTTAACAAGCAGGGTTTCAATGCCATGTAACGTGCTACTCAGATCTTAAAATTAAGGCTTGAAAAAGTGTTAAAACCCTATTCTACCCTTCCTAATATTTATAGACTGCATATTATTTTACACACACAATAAAGAGTAGTGGTGAGTATGTGCTCGTGCCTCCCACCCCTCATGCTTTTGCTGTCGCAGACATATTCACACCCTTTTACACATATTATGGCTTACGTTCGATACCGGCCTTGCACACGCATTTTGTTGTCATGTGCAGTGAATTTGTGACCAGAGTTATCAAAATGATATTTTTATAGACTTTTGAGAATTTAGCCAGGGCAGCCCTTATTCGAAGTCTAATGTTAGTTTACCTAACCGGCTTTAATGTAGCTGTATAAAAATAAAGCGCAAGTGGATTTTCAGTCCAGTAATCAGGGTCGCTTTCTTTGTGCCTGTGGTCAGCTACTGTCACGTCACTCGCTTAGTACACTGACTTGTCTAACCTACACTGCGATGTATCTGTATAAATTTACTAAGGTTGGGAGTTGAGCAGCGTCGAGCTATCTCAACGGCTGCGACGCTTCAGCTACGCGCCGTCGCAGAGTTCCTCAGGTATTTACGCACGCATGCCAATAGCACGGCGCTTTATCAAAGGGCTAGAGAGTCCAGCACGGTCAGTGCTGTTGATTATTGGATCGTTTCGGTTGTACCAACATTCAGTAAAGTCCGCAACAGCATTTATTTGGCTATATTGTTTGCATGTATGTGCATCAAGGGTACACTCGACTTTCAAGGAATATCACAGCTTTACAGCCGGCTTTTTTAGTTTTTACATTTCATTTGCAAACGCTCTACCTAATCGCTGTCTAGCTAATATTGGAAACATTGGCAATCTTGTCAGTAACAGTTTGCAAAGTTAAAGACGGTGTTGCCAGTTTATTTTCTTTGTTGTGAGGAGCTTAAATGACAGTTTTTAATTGCATGTCTAATATCCCCGCGTACAGGAAATTACCTTCTTATGAAAAGGCTAGTGTTCAGCCGCAGCCCTACCGTTTAAGTCTGTACAGCTTACCTGTTTTATTTTATTTCTTTATTCCTTCGTCTTTTGCGCTTACCTTATTTTAATGGCCTGTCCAACTTAAGATTTTTAAGGTTTATTAGGCAATGAGTGCAACCACTACTCGACTGAGTAATAACATACACGGACTAATAACGTTTATGTAATGGCTTTGGTTGTCACTTTGCAGTATGGGAAGGTAATTAAAGCCTTAGTGTCGGTTTTAAAATTGAGTATTTGAAATTTAGTCGTAACTTTTCAAAATCTACTTGGCGGTTAGATTTCTGTTTATCCCAATAAACTCTCAGTGAATTTTATCAAACGAGATTCTCAAGTCAAAAGCGCACTCTGGGAAACGCCAGGTTTTATTATATATAACCTAGGAGGTAAAGCATTTACCTAATAAATTGGTTTCCAAATACCGGGTGGTATTTGTCTAGCTAATCCTCTGAGCTAGAGAACTTTAATTAAATCAATATTGTTAGAAATAATAATATTTCAAATGATATCTTGTTAAAGTAAATGCATTCTGATAAATTACTATAAGGATTAAAGTAAAGTACGCGGCGCTGCGTAACATCGGCTATTATGACGCGACGCGCTGATCGGTCTACGGTGTGGTTTTATTTCTTTATTACGATCTTATCATGGTAAGCATTAGTATAAAGAATGCCACTAGTGCGTTAAAGTGATTTTTCTGCTGGTGGAAATGCATCAGATTTACCTTTAGATTGGTTGAAACCTTCTCTATTACCCCAGCTCTAGTTTGTGCGCAAATTATGATATAGACTAATATTTATTTTTTAGTTTTCGTTGGCTTGTAGCAATTCAATATTCATACTATAATTTTGTTTTAACGAGTCTATTTTTATCGTGTTTTAGATCAGTGTTTAAGTTGGTTGATAACTAAACACTTTACTTTATCCGTGTTGACAATGTTTGCAGTCTAGTGGTCTATATTATATTTTTCACACCACCTGCTCGTAAATGTAAAATTATAAAGGGTGTAAAAAGACTCTTGACGAAGCCGAAAGGTACTTGTTCTCCCCGTCATTGCGATATTTTTTTGTTCTAGAGCATACCTGGGAACCTTCTAGTTACGGAGATATTGGGGGTCAAAGTTCCAACTCTTTCACAATTTTTTTTTAATAAATGATTTTAATGCAAGATTTTTACTTTAAATACATCCACGACCCCCATAGTATTCAATCCATCCATCAGCACAATGTTTTGAGTACGTTACATTGAGTCCTACCGTAAAACGTGATTTTTTACCCCAAAAAAAAAAGTTGTTTCCTAGCAATAATTTTTGCGTAAAGTTACTTAGTTTGATGTGCAGAATGCTTGGTTGACGGCTTCGTAAAGGGTCTGTTTACACCCCGTATGTCATGCAAACGTAACGCAAAGCGAGTCAATAATGCCCCAGGCTCTAACCTAGCCGGGCAGCCGGGCAGCCGGGCAGCCGGGATTTCATTACTGCTCGCTGGTCAATAAAGCGATTTGTGTTTGGAACCTCAAATGAAAAATAGTATGAATATTTTTAACAGAGAGTTCACTTCGTAGGATTTAGTTGTCATCGACGACAAAAATAGTTTAAGTACGCTACTTAATCGTATTAGTATGTGGGGTAATAAGAAACAATGATGAAAATTAATTAAACATTTTAAAACAACAGTAAGTACAACAATAAAAACAATGTTTTTATGCAAATGGTCAAGTCATTATTATTGATGAATGCTGGTTTCCTCACGATGTTTTCCTTCACTATATTTATTTCCTAAATATTACATTAGTTTTAGTGTTGTAACTTTCTCCAAGGTTTTCTTATCCCAAAAAAATCCTCTAGAACGATTTGTAAGACAATGATTTCTCCCCATGGTGCATACATAATCTACTATTTTTTTATTTTTATTTTTTTAGGTGCCTGTACTGTCCCACTGCTGGGCAAAGGCCTCCCCCAATTCCTTCCATGTGCTCTTTTCTTGTGCCACCTCGAACCAGCCCTCGCGGTAAGCGTCCAGATCGTCTCGCCACCTCTTTCTGGGCCGGCCTCGGCGGCGCCGTCAAAATAACTAACAATAATAACAATAACTCCGTTACTATTATTAACGTTTTTTTTTTTTAAATACTGATTATTAACTTAACATTGTTTATAGTTTTTGACTTTTAAACGTCTCTATTTCAATCTGTTAGAAGTAGGTAAGTACCTCTAATTTAACAACATTTTTGGCTGAGTTGAGATAGACTTTAAACATTTTTAATTAGGGACATTGGCTTTCATTTTTTAGTTCGTATTTGCATTGAAGCGTTTTCATGGTTACATTTTAACGCGTCGCTGCATTGCCCCCCCTTTGTATCCGCCTGATACAGATTGGGCTTCAGTTTGCTGTTACGGTCACCTACGGATGTGTATTTTTAGAACCATATATGCTTAAATAGCGCAAGCTTCTAATATCGTAGCGAACGAGTACATGTTGTCGTAGCAATAGTGTTGCGTAGCAAATATTGTAGCTTTGTAAAGGTATGGTCAAACTGCGCGGACTGAAGGGCGGACCGGACTGCGGACTTTTGACAGATTTTGTACTGAAAGTCCGCAAACTCCGGTGCAACACCGCACCTTTAGTGCGTAGCAAATGCTGTAGAATGATAGTGCTTAGCAAACTACTCGTAGAGCGTAGTAGCCTCGTAGTTTAGTAGTATAACACATATAGTAATTAGAATGTTAGATTGTATTTCAAAGGTCTTCTTTACATGTGTAACAAAATTATTTACCGTTCGTATTTTCAGGTTCATCAGACTAATTATATTCAGACTTATTATTTTGTAATGAATGCACTAAGTAAGTTTTTTTTATGACAAAACGGCAATGACGTGACTGCAATTTATTTGGTATAGTTTCTTACGTTTTCTACGAATCAGAGCTTCAAGTTAACTCATTGGGTGTTTTATTTAGTGTAACACCGTACTTTGCGTCAGGATTCTCATCTGCAATGAACTTTCCTAAAATTTAATTTATCCTTAACATATGGATGGCACTTTAATAAGTACCGTTTATTTTATCGTGTATTGGGCTTGATTTCAGTATTGTTTTCAGCACTATCGCAACAATTCGTGAGACCTGGGAACGTGTTGGAGCTTCCGGTATCTTGGGTGGAGTATAACAGGGCCAATATGTGTTTCGACATCCTTGGACGTCGTCCAAATCGTCGTTGTGAGTGGATCAGCCGTATTAGTAGCTCTTGTAAAGTAGCTTGATAGTCGCTTAGCTGTGTACAGTCGCCATCAGATATATCGTAGCGGGCGAGGTACTCAAATATTTCAGAGCAGCATTACTTTTCAATAAATTCGGAACACATAACGAGCTAAAAATATCAGAAAGCACAGAACTACAAAGATATAGACGCAGTCAGGATGATCATAAAGATCGGAACATTTATGGAAAATATACCTTAAGTCTGTATTACACAGTTTAAATTTGTTGCTATATTGACTTTGAAGTTGTCAAAAATAGTAAGTATTGAAAAGTCGCTGCTCTTATATTTATGACACATTGCATGTTCTGATGTTATTGGCCATATCTAGTGTAACGAATTTATTGAAAAGTAATGCTGCTCCGAAATATTTGAGTACCTCGCCCGCTACGATATATCTGATGGCGACTGTACTAGACGGGCCACTCAGTCACACACATGTCTGCATGCGTAAAATGATAGGTATATGCGTACACTTACACGACTTATTTATAATGTAATACTTATTTACGAGTATTAGATCAGAAAAGATAAACATGTTTACACGATTTGTCCTTTGGCTACTAGCAGGTATGCGTATCATAGTGAATAATTACAATTGTGTATAATTCCTAGCATCGGCTGGAGACCCAGGTTTATACATTGAGCTGTGTTTCAAACCGCAGCGCCTGTACTTATGTCTTCAATTTCTTAGTTTGTTTATTGAGAAGAGTACGTAGCTTATTTACGAGTATATGCGACGTTTTCGTAGGTATGTATCATGTGCGTTTTAGATATCCACTTGTTTATTGGCTTTATAGAGTTGTGTTTGAATCGATTTATAATAAGGTTAATTTCGGAAATGTTCGGATGTATTTTTTTTATGCTTGGTATACTGGGTAACTGGTTTACGTTTCTTCCTAGTTTCATAATGTAATAGGAGGTGGCGGTGCATGAAGTTTGTAGAACAACTAGCTATTAATTTTGTTATAATTAATAGTCACAATTATTTATTTAGCTAGCGCATGTTTTAGCATTACTTTAATTTAAGAATATAGAATACAGTTGTAAGTATTTAGTAGTTCGGTCAAAAAAGACATTTAAGGAAATCAACCGTCATCGATACCACACATCTCCAAGAAAAAATTCAAGGTCAAAGTTCAGCTACCCATTTTTGCGAACTTTGAATTGGATGGATTATAGTTTCTTTTACTATTATGATTATAGTTATTTATGAATGTGACATGAATGACTTAAATTACAATGTCTAACCCGATGTTAGTCGCTTCGCTCGAGTGAACGATTCACTCGGGACACTGTTCACTCCTGCTTAATTCCGAGTACGAGTAAAAGAATCCAAACGAGAACGTGAGGCGTCTAATATTAGTTCAATTGAACAGCGTGCTTTCATGAAGATCCGAGCACACTATTTGGAACACATACTAAAATGACGAGTGTGTTTTAACAGTATTTTTTGTTGGCAGCATCATATGAAAGCGCACACACAGCAGGCACTTCTGTCGTCATCGTGGGTCAGCCTCCGAGCCGCGCGCATCGATCGGAGCCGTTCATCGAACGATGGTCGTTCGATAATACCCGCGCGGTGCGGGCGCAGGTGCAGTCACCCACACAGCCGCCCGCACAGCCGCACCTCGTTCGGCGCAGCCAGCGCTCTTTGCCATCACCGACAGAGCCAGAAACTGAGATGCTCGAACGTGCAGAGGCTGTGATGACCTATGAACCCGACGACGTACCTGTATATCAGATACCGATTGGACAGCCGAATGACGACGAGGAAAGCGACCGTGCCGTGTCGTTCCCACTGTTTCCGTTAGCACGTTTGCTTGTTCCTAAGAAGAAGCGTTCAAGCTCTATAAGTAGTGGTACTCCATCAAATTAAACAGCTCATGAGGAAGTTTATTGACAGAATGTGCCAAAGGACGTTTAAATGTTGGATTTTTATTTAATTTGCCGTTAAATTATAATAACTATAGCATCATCTCATGGGATCTCTGTACATAGAAACTTATTTATCGCTTTATCGTCAACAAAAGGATTCCAAAACATATAAAAACAATAGGCTAGTTAAAAAATAATTAGGAAATAACGTTTCACTATAAATATTTCATCAGACATAAAAAAAACTCTACTTATTATATATATATATATATAATATAATCGGACTATCACTGATATTTATTATTCGTTTTAATTGCCACAAACATAATTGAATAAATTGCTTTTAGGGATTTAATGTAGTATTAATGCTTTTCTTCAAATCTACTCGGATTAAAAAGCAGTGTTATTTATTATGTTAACAATTAATATGATTATTATGAGAACTAATTATGAGAATGGAAGAAAAAAACGTGTTGCGCTGACACCAAGTAACATGGAAAAAGGGTAGAAAGATGATGATCGAAAAACTGACAGACAGACAGTAGATACGTCTAATGAACGTCCTCGACATGACGCTAAACTGTCGTGCACTTGTACTAGAGCGGCAGAGACTATACCTTCATTGCGGAAATGAAATTAAACAAGTCCTTCGAACGCCATACAACAGTTTCATGTAATTATGGTGATCTAGTGACGAATTCCATTACCTGCAGGAACGGCATTTTTCTTGGTTGCCTACATTTCCTTAAGAATCGGTCCAAAAGGTACGGAAAAATTAAGGACGCGGCTTCATCCATCCAAACAAACACTAAACGATGTATCAGTCGGTGTTCGTTGTCTGCAGCTAGTCCGAAACTTGTCCGTACCATTTTGACTGCTTTATAACAGAACTGCAACTCTGCTCTAGTACAATGTAGATCGCCAGGCTGGGGCTCCCCAGTGCTGGCGCAGTGGGCACCAGTGCAGGGTGTTCACTCTGGACGGCGGCGGACGAATGTTCTGCACATCAACGGCGGAGCCCACAGGTCGAGTTGGTGGATCTACTGCACTCTCATACATCCCAAAACCTTCCAGCGTGGGTGGTGAGGTTTCCTTCTGTCCGTCCCATCTTTTATTCATCAAACAAGCTCATACTTTTCATGTTCTATATTGATGAAAAACGCGCGGCCATGCTGTATGCAGTAAACCGGACTCTCTTTCGTGTAATTTTATATTCATGATGCTTAGTGTTGCATAACATTCAATGTGGTTGCGATGACAGATCTGTGAATGCCCAACAGCGCCCAAATGAGACACAATGAAATGAAATAAACTAGCGAGCTCTGAAGCTACAATATAATTTATATTAAATAAAAATAAAATGTTTTAAACATATGTAAATTAAGCCAATAATCACCGCACACAAAATACGCCCTTTGACGTGGAGTTGCGGAAACCAGCCCGTTATACAATACAATACAATACAAGCCAATAATCAATAGATCAGGTTTCAGTTTTGTTCATTCATACGCTCGACTTCTTCTAATTATAATGAAAAGACAAGTATTAGTAAGTAAGTAGTAGTAGTCGTTTGATTGTTTGATCTAGAATCACACATTTTCTCTGTAACTCATCTGAAGCACATAAGCAGAACGGAAGCCACAGTAAGACATTTGGCTAGCTTCTGAAACTAGCGCCATTCAACTGGAGCTTAGAGTGATGTAGTGGAGAAATACTGTGCAGTTACACAATTTAGTAATTACTATTACTAGGTCGTGGCTCACCGCTGCATTTGGCTGGCTACCCATTGTTCAAGTTCAACAGACATCAAATAGCTTAAGTTTATTGAAATATGAATTAGTTTTACTGTACTGCATTCAAACAGTTAAGATGGCATTTCATATAGCAGTGCTCCTAGTTTCATACATTCTAGTCTGGATGATCCCGCTACAGTAGATACATAATCTACATTAGTTATTTTTGTGACTTACACGCAGACAGCTCACTTCAAATTTAGTTATTATTAGACCGCTAGCTACCCACCCATTTGAGACTTGTTAGCCAAACGATGTTCTACTACATTGTTAGGTTACCCTTTAATCAAGTTTATTTTAAGTTCTGATTCCTCTGCCTAACCCTTCGGGTATGTTATATTTATTGTTAGTTTGTAGTCACTTCATCTTCTAAACCAATTGCAGATGGCAGGCGGAGACGTAGACAAAAGACATCAATCAATTAATTTTATAAAACGTTGCCGAAAACAAATTGCGGTTTGTTAAAGAATTTACATATTTCAGTTGTTATATTGACTACTTAATGTGTTTTTAATGAAGGTTCTAGGTGATAATGATTTAAGTGGTCATTGGTCAGTGGAAACGAGTAGATGTGCATATAAGTATTCCACGTATATATAGGTTATTCTATGATCATCAATGGCTCCTGTCGCCACAGGGGCCCACGTCAGCAGCAGGCGGCAACCTAAGCCTACTCACTGCACAACCTAGATAACATCTAACCAATACTGTACCTATCCAATTAGTATACTGTCAACACAATCTCATCAACAACTGGGATAGTTAGTATCTAGCCAAATATAGGAAAATAATGATCTCAAACAACCCAATCAAAAAAAGTTTACCAGGTATTTAAAAAACTGTTCTTTATTCTGCCACTGATAACTATGTACTGTCAGCCTGAAAAAAACGTATACACGAACTAGGAACCATTTCATTGTCTACAACCATTATTTCATAATTGTTTCTACAATGTAAAGCTACAAACCATCACAAAAAGGAAGTTAATATTTGACTAGATTATGGCCGCGGCTCCGCCCGCGTGGAGTTCGGTAATTGTCCCACGGATCATACCACCGGGATAAAAAATCCTATGTGTTAATCCAGGTTATAAAGTATGAAAAGAGGTGAAACCATGCCTCGCCCGAATCCTGTCGGTGTAGCCTACGCTTTACGCGTGCGGGAGTTTTACGAAAAACCGGCCAGTGCGAAACGGACTGGAACACAAAGGGTTCCCCGTAGCACCAAGTAATATACCAACAATATTTTTAACGCTCATTCATAGGTCAATTTACACTCAATAGCAAAACCATTTCTGTTTTTTTTTTCATAGTATGATAATGATTATTAATAGTTTGTAATTTCATATCACTTTTGCCAGCAGTCTCGGAGTAAAATGGCTGTGACATACGGACGGGCAGATAGACAAACGGACAGGAAAAATCTAAAAGGGTTACGATTTTAAAATTGATCCTGTATATTTACATTCAAAATAATAGGTGCGTCTCATATCGAATTATCATAGTTCATTGTTGTAGTAATATGTCATCATATCGTATATAATCATAATATATCATCATATCGTTATTGTGTTGTAATATATCATTTTCATCTGACTAGCCTTTTCCCTACTACGATGGGGTCAGCTCCCAATCTAACCGGATGCAGTTGAATGCCAGTATTTTATATGGGGCAACTGCCTATCTGACCTTCACAACCCAGTTAGTACTGGGTAATAGAATACCAATAGGGAATATGCATGAAATATTTTCTTCACTTAAATCAATAAAATACAATACTATCAACCCAAGAAAATAATTAAAAGTTAAGTTCAACTACTGCTTGTCGCTCAAAAAATAAATTAAACTCCTACAATTTTCTACGACAGTTCAAACGTCCGTGACTGTCGCGGCAATTCATGTCATGTTAAGTGACGTCATTTACCTCTATCTGCCTTGTTTACATCTAATTTTTTACCCTTAATATATTAATTTGGCAAATTGCATGTCCGTTATTCAAGTAAACATTGCAATAACAATATTATAATAAAATCTTAGTGAAACTTTAAGTACTTTTCAAATAAAAGTGTTTCTTTGACACATGGTATTTGACGTCACTACCGCCGTTATCGAGGGGCGATGCGTTTTGAGTTTGCGTTCCGTTTCACCAAAAACACGCTACATGAAATATTAAATTGTAAAGTAAGTGTTGTATTAGAAAATTAAACAAGTGTACCACAATGTTTTTATGGACCAATACAAGGCATTTTTAAGAAATAATATAAGTTTTGTATTTCTTGCATATTCCCTATTGGCAAGACTAGATGTCAGACTTTCGGGCCACTACCTGTAACGACTACCAACAGCTGATCTACAAACGAGAGCCAGTACTAAAAACTCGGTACGAGTATGTAATTGATGGTCACCCATCTACAAACCGACCTTATTAAGCGCGGCTAAACCTTGAAGATCGACTTGTGCGGCTGTTATTATTTAGCCACGAACTCCTCACGCTGACGTTACATATAGGTACTTTAATAAATACCGTTTATCGTATTTAAATATTAGAAAAATAAATATCCGACTCCCGTAGTCAATTATTAAAGTAGTAGTCCGGTCATTTTAGACATAAAAATAGTGATCAAATAAAGAAAATTCCGACAGAGCCAAATCTTCGTAGAGACCTTAGGTTTACCACAAGGAATAAAGTGTCAAAAGTCCCCATCAGTCCCATGTGAGCTTAGGGACTTATTCGGGGCCCAAGGTCAAAATTTTAGGTTTTTTGGATTTTTCTCGAAAACGGTAAGTTTTATCGAAAAAGTACCTAAGAGCAAAGTTGTAGATTTTAAAATTCTCTATAAAAATGGTCCCTATGATTTTTTCTCTGAGACCCACTATTTCCCAGATATTGCGCTTGTAAGAATCACGTTCTACATAATATGCACACATTTGCACACCACCTGTGAGGTACTCGGCGCATTTTTTTTAACGTGGTATCCCCGGTAGGCCTATTCCACGAACCTTTATGACGTTATTTTCAGGAACAATAATTATTTAATAGTATGAAGATTATTGATATGGGTTACTGAGTTTAACTGTCGTTCTAATACCATACTTTAATTTCAATCGTATTTTTATAATCCAGTTTTCTAAAGCTACATTTTGGCAAACATTCTTCAGTTCATCTAACAAAAACTGGCAGTCATCGCTACTTTCAATGAAATTGAAAATTTCCTCCATTGCAGAGTTTATAGCCTCACTTTGAGGGCGGCCAATTTTACCGCTAGTATTAGGTCTCAGGAAGGATTTGTAACAACTGTCATGGTATTTAGCGTCAGCAGCAACTAAATCATACTGAAAATTAATACGCGCAAAGACAGCTTTTGACACATCATCAAAACGATCTTTAGCTAATTTTAAAATGGAATCTTTGAATGTAAGTGTAGAAACTTTATGAATTTTTCGGCGATAAATCTTCACTTTCTTCGTTTCTGCTTCTTCATCCGCTTCATCGCCACAAAATAAGCAGTGGTTTTTAAAACAAAAGCTGGATTCACTTATTCGCGCTCTAGTATGAGGTGGACTTACTTTTGAAGTACTGGCCTGTTCTTCCTCACGTTGTCTTTTTGATGCAGAGATTGAAGTTTTCCGGGTGTATGATTTTCTGCAATCCACGTGAATTGTAACGGACTTTTGGCTTCTTAAATAATCAGCAAACTCATCACTTCTCGCGACACTTGCATCGATTAAAGTTGGCATTCCACGACTGACCACAACAGTTTCATCTTCAGTCAAAAGTTTATTACAAATAAAGCAAAATTGTGACATTTTTTTTTAAATATTAATCAGCACTAACTTCAATAGTAGACAATTGTAATAAATACGTATAGTCACTCGAACTGCTCATTCAACACTAAAAGAAGCAGGTTTACGTGAACGACACCACATGGACAAAAGAATAGGCAGATGTTTTTCAAGGCCAGATGTTATTCAAGTAGAGGGGATTCGGTAAGGGACCGGCGGTCATTTTAGAGTAAATTTTCTTAGAATATAATAGTATAATGTATACATAAAAGAGACACGAGTAGGCATTTTTGCTTGCTTGAGTACCTAAATATGTATATACGTGGCATATGTGTGCATACTATGTAGAACATGATTCTTACAAGCGCAATATCTGGGAAATAGTGGTCTTAGAGAAAAAATCAAAGGGACCATTTTTATAGAAAATTTTAAGATCTACAACTTTGCTCTTAGGTACTTTTTCGATAAAACTTACCGTTTTCGAGAAAAATCCAAAAAACCTAAAA
Organism: Noctua pronuba; assembly: GCA_905220335.1. Lineage (NCBI taxonomy): Eukaryota > Metazoa > Arthropoda > Insecta > Lepidoptera > Noctuidae > Noctua > Noctua pronuba. The sequence continues at coordinate 19,863,424 of LR999891.1, read as the reverse complement.
TTTTGACCTTGGGCCCCGAATAAGTCCCTAAGCTCACATGGGACTGATGGGGACTTTTGACACTTTATTCCTTGTGGTAAACCTAAGGTCTCTACGAAGATTTGGCTCTGTCGGAATTTTCTTTATTTCAATTGTCTAAAATGACCGGACTATAGGTATCGGTCGGCAATTAATTGCAACGCGTATGAAATTGGTTTTTTCGAATCAAAATTCCGTATACACATTAAAAACGTATCTGGGCTGCTATAGTCTCTTTAGATAATATTTTAATGTATTAGTCAATCTAATCTATTAGTAATATGTATAAGTTAAACTGTAATATTTAAGTAATCTTGAAATATGTTAAGTTTTTGGATTCTCTAATATTAATGTCTTATATTCTCGACGTTACCTAGAATAAAAATGTTGTTATTGTTATTAGCAAAAATTGTTTCACCTTTTAAAATCATCTATCTAATATATATACTCATAATCATGTTGTACTGTAATAAATCTTTAATAAATCTCGTAGCTTTTGTAATAAAATCAGAAAAAGCACAAAAAAGTCTTTCATTTATTAGCCAACGCCACTTTTTAATTGTCTGTTTAATTGTTACTGTTCTGTCGTGTACTTGGCCCTATAGAACACGGAAAGCAGACTGAACAAGAGTGGTGACTAAACCTACAAGCACTGGGCGGGTGGTGACGGGAACGGAGCGGGAGCCTATGTCCAGCAGTGGGGGTGCCACACTGGGCCACTATTCATTGATCAACTGATGTTTGCCTGAACAGTAGCCCGCTCAATTTTGTACTCACATTACAAAATTAAATGGGTTAAAACCTTGACTGCTGCTGCTTCAACATTTAAAGGAAAAAAACGAAATGTTGATCAGGTATCAATAGCTCCCTCATTGTCATCATATCAAAAGGCACGTAAAAGTCAGTGTTTACGAGTATACAGTCATGTGCACTAATTTGTATACACTTACTTTAATTTAAAATTGATTTTTTCGCGGAATAACGATTGTGACTTTGAGATAAGACATATTTCACATAATATCTCAAAATACTACGTTCGTAACATAAAATTACAATATCAATGTAGTAGGAGAAAATCACTTTTATAAGTTGCTACGTGTAAATGTAAACATATTAGTGCTCATGATTGTACATAGTCAGACGTGATCTCGGATATTACGCACAAAGTTAACAGCAGTTTTACTAAGTTAGATGTGCAGGATTACGGTAATATGTATAAGTTAAACTGGGTTTTTTTGGGATTAAACGTGTGCAGGATTACAGTAATGGGAATTATTGCACCCTGTATTTGTAATTGTAAACCTAATATGTTTGGGCGAATGGGGAAAATTCCCATGCTTAAGTAGGAGCCAAGTGCGGACTGCGAGATCCCCTATCTATACACATAAACAAATAACTATTGGTACAATATCCTATAGCGCTCACTTTATTCAGCAGTACCTCTTCTACTAGCCGCTGTTCCAGAGCATCAGGTTTGTAAAAACAAAAAAAAAGTAAGTAAGTCTGTGATATTTTTTTTATTTAGGAGGTTTATAAGGAAGCTCCAATTTTTTTTCTGTCAGCAAATAAATTGAGAATTGAGAAGCTACTAATGACCAGCAAAAAAAAAACAACAATAATAAATTGCCAGCTCTGAAATTGATTTGCATATGAGTAAAAATGATAAAACCTAAAGTCACATGAAAATGACTTAATAACAGGTTTTGTTTGCTGACCCAATACTTAAGCCCTAGCGAACCCTACGAATTTCCGAAACAACGTGGAGAGGAGTTCAAATAAAAGAGGTTGAAACTAAAAATAAAATTATTTTTCCTTTCCAATATAGTCTCTATTAAGCCTGATAAGCTTCCCAGATCTTTCCAATAAGGTACGGCACGGTTGGTGCAGTTGCTAAGATCGGTTACTGCGCTACGTATCACGGGTTCGATTCCCGCACGGAACAATTATTTATATAACCTACAGGTAGTTGTTCTGGGTCTGGCTATTTGTGTATGTGACTTTAAATGATTGTAAACGCACCCACGATACAGAAGAAATTCTTACGGGGGGGGGGGGGGGGGTGGGTTGAGAACAAATAATAATCAGAACGGACCCTCCCTTTAGTCCAGATTTTGCCCCTTCTATTCAAAGTTTCGAATCTGCATTTGTGTAAGGCCACCATGGCAATTATGAACGGGCTGCGTTGTCGTGCAAGAGGAGCACATCGCGAGACCACTGTCCTCTTTATTTTTCTTTAATTGCTTTTTTTAAATTTTGTAGTGTTGTAGCGTAGTATTGTCCCGTGATTCTCCTTTATCATTGTAATCGATCAATAACTCTCTGAATCAGTGGCGGTTTTCTCATAGAAGCTTGGAAGCCGGGCTTGCCTTAGAATGAAACTCAACAAACAAAAAAAAAAACAAAACATTCTTACGAAAACAAAAATGTAATCAAACAACATAATAACATCAGCTGATTCTGCCACGCGCCAAACGCAAAAATTCAAAGTCAAACGCAGCGTAATGTGATGCGAAGTTGCCAGGTTTACACACAACTGGATCAATTCACAGAAATTATTTTAAATTTGCGCGACGTTGCCAAACGGTCGGTCGGGAGCCAGTGCTACTAACGCTTTCCCTCTCACACCCACTGGCTTGCATTGGGCTTCTAACCTTTCACTTACACTGCTAGCAAATCGTCTCTTTTTTCGATAAAAATAATAGGTAAATATAGAAATTTATATTGAATTTAAAGCTAGGCTTTTTTTTGAATGTGTGCGTGTAAGTCAGTGTAAGTTTGAAAGTGAATGTGTGCGACTCATTGCATCGCTGCACGACCATTTTAAATCAGTTCAATATTTGTTTCGAGCGGATTACTGTTGCATCTTTTTTGTGATTTTATTTTTTCAATTTCTTGTGATTTAAAGTTTTGTGATTAGTTTTTGCTGTAATTAACGTTGTTTAGTAGTGATTATAGTTTTTTTAACACTAAAATGAATTCGGAAACGCATGCAATTGTTCCTTGTGATGGATTAAAATGTGTTAATTCTGTTTTGGGCAAGGTAAATACTTTGAGTTTTACAGAAAAATATAATCTCGTGACTTCACCAAAACCTACTCCTGATTTGAATATTTCTCAGAAAGCTAAAACCCATAATAGGCATTTTAGTCGATCAGCGTACAGTATTCAATGGCTGGTCGGCTGCTCTCATTTAAACAAATTTTTCTGTTGGCCTTGCATATTTTTCTCTAATGATAAGAATGCTTGGAGTTCATCAGGTTACGATGATTTAAATAACTTCTCTGGTGCCATGAAAAGACACCAGAAGTCCCAAAAGCACTTGAATGCTGTTATTTCATTCTGTAGTTTTGGTAAAACACGAATTGAAACATCTTTATCTCGTCAGTTAGGTGACGAAATTTCTAAACACAATATGCGTGTCGATCATAATCGCGCCGTTTTTCAAAGGTTGGTTGATGTTGTGTGTCTTTTAGCACAACAGGAACTACCTTTTCGAGGTCACGATGAGTCTAAAACCTCATTAAACAGAGGTAATTTCTTAGAGCTTGTTTCTTTGCTTTCTAAGTACGACCTTGTCTTAGAAAAACATACAAATCAACAAGAAGGCAATAAGCCGGGGCCCAGTTACTTGTCAAATAAAATTCAAAATGATATTATTCATTCCATATCCGAAGTTATTAAATCTCGCATTAAACTCGAGATTAATACGACAAAATTTGTTTCTATTATTGTTGATGAAACTCCAGATATAAGCAACAGAGAGCAACTGTGCGTAATTCTTAGGTATCATTATGGCAACGACATTCATGATCGTTTTATGCGATACGTTAATGTATCTGAAAGCCGTAACTCAGAAACTTTATCTAAAATTATTTTAGATTTTCTTAATGAATACGATTGCATCGGAAAATTAATAGCACAAAGTTACGACGGTGCAAGCGTAATGTCAGGCATAAGAAATGGAGTTCAACAAAAGGTCAAGGACGTTTGTCCACAAGCTATTTACGTTTGGTGTAATGCTCATATTTTAAACTTGGTACTTTCCAAATCATGTGGTAGGATTAGTGAAGTCAGTTCGTTTTTTTCTGCCCTTCAGGCAATGATTAGTTTTTTCAGTAACAGTACGAAACGTGCTGCTTTTTACGACACCCATTGTAGTAAACGATTACCTCACCTTTCTGCTACTCGTTGGTCATATTCATCACGTATTATAAACACGGTTTCAGAACAAAAAGAAAACCTTATTAAACTGTTTACTGAAATGGCTGACAACACGCAGCAGGAATGGGATGGTGATAGTATATTGGCCGCGGAAAACTTTTGCAGTTCGCTAACATCATTCAATTTTTGTTTTTTTCTTTCCATTTTTCACAAGATATTTGAAAAGACCGATGGCTTGTACAACATAATTCAAAAATCACAAGTCGATGTTGGTTTTTGTGTCAACCAAATAAAAGTGTTTGACTCATGGTTGCACAATGAATTCCTTGCCCAATTCAGTAAAATTTATGACGATGCATTAATAAGTAATTCTGCTCCTCGTTTAAGACGTAATGTCACCTGCGTTCGTACAGAGTATAAACGACTCTTTGTCCAAATAATTGATAACATATCTTCCGAAATTAAAGATAGATATTCAGAAATATTTAAATTACAGTTTTTCCAATTGCTTAACAACAAACAGTTTGATAATTATAATCGAGCTTTTCCGACAGCGGCATTAGATTCTTTATTCAGCATTTATGCAAACTATTTTGATAGGGAAACTTTAAAGATTCAGTTGATAAGTTTGTATTCATCACCTGAACTAAAGGAACTCCACATTTTCAATTTAATTGATTTCCTACATGAGAATTCCCTTCAGGATGCGTTTCAGGAACTTTTAAAGTTAGCCCATTTAATTGTGACAATACCCGCGACAAGTTGTTCCGCAGAACGCGCTTTTTCATCTTTGAAACGTATTCACACATATTTAAGAAATACTCAAGGACAAGAGCGGCTTTCCGAATTATCGACAATTGCTATAGAAAAACAGCTGTTGGTAGAATTAAAACGTTCACCAACATTTTATGCTGATGTAATAAAATCATTTTTACAGAAAGATAGAGTTTTTGATTTAGAATACAGAAAGTAATTAAAGTAATTTTATTATACATTGAAGTGTTACAATAAAAGCATGCAACAAAATCATTTACTCAAACGAATTGACAACAAACGGCTTTTATCAAAGCCACTGGAGGTATGTCATTGCTGATATGTATCTGTAAATCTATCTAGTAATACCATACCTACTGTGTGCTTTGTTGTTTGTCATCTGTCCGTGGTAAAGAAGCGAAGAATGAAGAGTTATGGCTGTTTACATTGTGAGTAATTACAAACATTTTCAACAATTTGTAACCAATTTATTATTAGAGCGCCATCTGCAGCAAAGCGAGAGCATTGGCAGAGGAATTGACTCGAAGAGTTCAGTTGTTACATTTAAGTCAATAGATGGCTCTTACATCATTTACTTATTTTGTGAAGGGATATAAAATACGATAGTTAATGACCACTATTTGTATTTTTATATTTAGACATATTTAAATTAAACAATAGGAAAATAAAACCGGCGTTATTAAAAACCAATGTCAGAACTCAGAACAGAGAGCAAAACTTTTTTTCTCCCAAATATCGTCAGTTCTTTACTGGGGCTTTACCTTCAAGACACAGCTGGCACGCCACTGCTCTGAATCTCAAAAATGTAGCTTTGATCTTTCCAGCCGATTGTGACACCATCAACTTCTAAGTCGTTTGCTGAGCCTTTTTTGTGCCATTGCTTGGATTCTTGTTTCGGCTCATGATGGAGCCAAGTATCCTCTCCAATCACAATTTGGTTCATAAATTCATACCTGCTCTCATTACACAGTTCCAAAAACTCACCCAACTAGTGGCTTCTGTGAACTTCTGTGACAGTAAGTCTGTTTCAATTACTCAAAGCTATTGCATAGTAGGTAGTGAAGTGTTTCCCGCACGAAAGCGTCTGCTTGAAACCTATCGATTCATTACGGCTTTCAACCTTATGTTTTCTTAAACTGTCAAATTTTGAAATTTGAATTTGAGATGAAAAAATTGACAATCTTGTTAGATACATTTTTATTACGGTTAATTCGGTAATTTTGTTCGACTTTCGACGGTAACTAGGATTTTTCCCCCGAAAGCTATTGCAATTGCTAGTAGGTACACAGAATTTCTAAATACTCAACTAAATTGATTAACTCCGCGACGACAAAACTTTTAATATTATTGTTGTAAGATAATTACTTATTGATTTTTATGCGCTGCCAGCCTACGACCGGCGACGCGGTGGATGGCGATGTTTTGGGCTAACTAAATATAAAAATTTTCGTGCCAACGATACGAAGAAGAAGATTGATTTTTATCATATATGGATATGGATATATATATGGATTTTATTTCGCTACAGTATAGATAATGATTAGGCATTTGATATCAGAATTTAATTAAATTTGAACTGCATGAAATCATTCAGAGTAGTTTCTACGTGTAATTTATGATAAACCTAAGAAGAACTGTTCTAGCAATTTCTCCAGCGACTGACTTTCGATGCTCATATCAGTAATAAATAATATAGCCTATCAGATTTTTCAATTGGAACCAGAAGTTCCTGAGATTAACGCGTTCAACCAAACAAACACTCTTCAGCTTTATATATTAATATAGTATAGATACGAAGAAACTTTTTCCCCGACCTAATATGATAACTATGTTTTTATCATTTGGAGCCTATGAGACTATCCTACGTCTCGGCAATAACCAACAAAAGGCTGCGCTGGTTTAAACAATTATTGCTATAAGTATAGTGTAATGTGCATTGTGAGAAAGAACATAAATCATTACTTACGCTTGTGTCTTAGGTAGTACTGGTGCGATGATTACTTCCACTTATTCTAAGTTTTCCGACAATGAGTTTAAAACAATGAAAATGAAAACAAACGAAAAACTGAACCAAAGAAGGGTTAAATTCGACAAAATCAAAAATGAAATGCTTTGTTAATTCAAATTTATTTTTATTGTATTCAAAAGACGATGCGTGTCTTACACTACTACTACTACTGTGGCTTAGTTTAAATATATCTATCGTATATACTAACTCACAAGCTCACATAAGCCGTGACCTTAGACCTATTTGCAAGTATAAGACTACTAAAATGATGAAAGGTTGCGTTATCAAGGCTCATAGGAACGCACACACAACGCTTAGACATATATAGACTGTTTATGTCGTGGCAGGTAAACTAGGGCAAATACTGCTTCAAACGTTTGACATTTACATAGGTGCATCTGTTGCACATTCATCGGTTTACATTTGCAGGTTATTCGTGGAACTTACCTGACTTACCTCTAACAGTTTGCAGAAATACTGGTGACCGCCGTTCTCGATGTTTATTTGTTAGTCAATGGTCATGGCATAAATGTTGTAAACCTGAATCGACGAATTGGAACAGTGCAACTAGAATCGACTTTTCATATGTATCTGTAATGCTTAATACACCTCTCCCACTACCGGCGATCCGCAAGTACAGCTAACAACTAAAAACGAGTTGTTTATTCGGCAGAGTTCCGCCGGCGTAAAAAGACCCTTAACGAAAGCGAAAGGAACTTGTTCTGCCCGACATAGCGATCTTTTCTTTTTGTTCTAGACCATGCCTGGGATGAACGATACTCTAGTTACGGAGATATTGAAAGTCTCAACTCTTTCACTTGTTTTTTTTTAAATTATATAATTAGTTTTAATTTTCCTTTAAATACGTCCATGACCCCAGTGCATCAGCGCAATGTTTTGAGAGTTACATTAAGAGTTACCGTAAACGATGATTTCCCAGACCAAAAAAGAGTCCTTTCACAGCAATATATTTTGAGCAGAGTACTACTTTTACTGAGAACTTTTGTTTGATGAACAGAATGCTTGGTTGAGGGCTTCGAGAAGGGTCCATTTGCACCTTGTATAATCTATCTCTTTTATTGACACGGGAGCTACAATCTATATATAGCCTGGGCAATGAATGATTGTGGTTGGAAAAGTCGAAAGCAGAAAATCTGACTTATGAACTTTGTTTGGACTAGTTAGAAGATAAACATATTAAAAGTCCTGACCCCTCCGAGGCGAGCCCGAGGGATGGGTGGGCAAAGAAGGTCCCGTTTTTTGGTTTTTTGCTTATATCTCGAAAACGATGCGTCGTATAAAATTTTGTTGTACTACATAATAAAACCTCATAAAATTCTCTACAAGTTTGTTTGTCACACTTTTTATCAAACTCCAAAAAAAAAAAAAAAACGAAAAACAAAAAAAAAAAATATAGCAAAGTTGTAGAGAATTTTATCAGATTTCATTGTGTAGTATAATATGTATTCGTGCGACACACCGTTTTCGAGATGCAAAACAAAAACGAAGGCGAACGGGACAGAAAATTGGACAAATTTTTAAAAATTGTTCGTTTTTCGGAGCTCATACCAATTCAACGATAAGAGATAGATAAAAAGTGTGACAAACAAAGTTGTAGAGAATTTTATGAAGTTTTATTATGTAGTACAACAAAATTTTATACGACGCATCGTTTTCGAGATATAAGCAAAAAACCAAAAAACGGGACCTTCTTTGCCCACCCATCCCTCGGGCTCACCTCGGAGGGGTCAGGACTTTTAATATGTTTATCTTCTAACTAGTCCAAACAAAATTCATAAGTCAGATTTTCTGCTTTCGACTTTTCCAACCACATACCCCTTTTGAGCACTCATTTACCAGACTAATACTAATATATAAAGGTGAAGAGTTTGTTTGTTTGGTTGAACGAGGTAAACTCGGGCACTACTGGTTCGAATTGAATAAATCTTTTAGTGTTGGATTGCCTATTTATCGAGGAAAGCTATAGGCTATAAAACATCACGCTACAACTAATAGGAGCGGAGCAGCAATGAAAATTTTTGCAAAAACGGGGAAAATTGTATTTTTAATTATTTTACGCGGACGAAGGTCGCGGGGAACAGCTCGTCTTTTATACAATTCTTGAGCGAGAAACAAGTCGATAGACAGTCGTTTCGTCGACGGTGGTGGGACAGGTGTTGCTTTTGTTTTAACTTGTCTATTGTTTGGTACAGTAAGGTGTGGTATGGACTTACCGTCATCGTCCTCAGACAACGGCCCGACGGTGCCGAAGAACCTCTTGTCCAGGAGCTGAAGCAGTTGCAGAGCACTCTCGTGCACGGGCGCACGTGGGCATCCCGTGCACATCAGCGTCACGTTGATGATGGCCGTGTAGTGGTCGCACGGGTACTCCCTGATAAGAGACAAAACTTTCATAACAAAAACATTATTATACCTATTAACATTATTATTACCCTGATGCCTGCCTACAGAAATTGATGGACGCTAGTGATAGAGCCACTCAAAGCCAAGTTCTGGACCGACTCAGTATAACAAAAAGGTTTTCTTCATACACGTCACACAGTAATGGGTATAATGTCGTATTGCAGGCGAAGATCGTAACTTTGATGGCTTATAGGGACTTTTTTATCCAGTTCTTAGAAGAGTGGACAAGAAAGCTAAAAATAAATAAAAAATTCGCCGGCCGCGACTTTTTTTTTGAATTTTCTTTGCAGTATTTTTTCGATTATGAATAACTTGAAATTTGATGAATTCATGTTGTGGCGTTATAGTGTGACCTGAGTGTAACCATTAATCACATTAATTTGGTCTGTTTCTTGGTTCATTTTTGCGTATGCATATTTGCGTATCCGTATCTGTTTAATTTAAAGAAATTTAATTACTCTCAAACCTTTAAATTCGGATTCAACTGGCTTTAAAGGCAAATAGTTAGGTTCGCCGTGCCGGTTTTCTAACAATATGGTGTAAACGAGGGTGTCTCCTAAGGCACCTGTCCGTACCTAACGTTAGCGATGAGAGAGTACAGTTAGCCCTTAGAAGAGAGTTGGCGAGCAGCGAGTTTGTAGTTCGGCTAGTATAATGGACTATGAGTAAGTGCGAGCCGTCGCTGTTGTCGGACGATTACTCGCTGATATGCCCATGTGCCAAGCGAGGAACTCTCAGCGGAGGTCGCTTAGCGAGTCGGTACTCCCTTTGACAGCTTTTGTCGCTACTTGCCGGCGCGGCGGTGGAATGAACTATCAACGATTAACTATTCACATATCTACCCACCATCTTCAATTCAATTCTTGATTGAATATCTTATTATACCACCATCCCGACACACAATCTTTTGTTCGTTTCTTGAGCGAGAAAATCTGTGATAGCTAGTCGCTTTCCGCCGGCGCGCGGCCATGGGACAGGCGCCTACGTCGGACTTGCTTTGATTCAGTCAATTCAGTGAGTGCTAGTGCTAGTTCTAATCCTAAGTGATGAATCCTCGATGACTTTGACGATAATTGAATTCTAGAGTAGCATCTCAACACAGCGCCTACGGCGTAGACCTGTCGTAGCACCGTAGGATTCGTAGCAATGTGCTACGTGTTCGTTGCAAACACGATCTGGCTATCTAAATTAAGCTCAATACGCCTGACAATTTCAGTCGATATAAAGTATCCATTGCACACTGGTTTTCTAATTTACATGGTTTAGTTGTAGCTCATACAGATGTCATTATTGAGTTAATATTTGTTCAAGAACTTTTAAAAATCATTTAACACATGTTTTTCTTTAATAGGCATCGGAATTTTGTTGTAAATTCTGGGTGTCATGCCTAGAAAACTTTTTGTATAAGGTGCTGTGTTGTGTGTATTGGAACAAATCTCATTATTACGGCGTTCCGACTTCAACGTTTCAAATAAATGGAAGTTACATTTCACGAACATTGCTGACTCATAAATATACATACACGGTATGGTAAGTAACTTAATTATACTTATTGCAAGTAACTTTTAGTTGATTTCAGCTTGAAAACGGATCTTAAGCATTTTTTCCCGCGCCTTGAATGGGAGAAAATAAAATATTAAAAAATATAAAACCAAAAATATTAAAAAATACATTTTTTGTTTGACTTTCAATTGTGTTATATTCAGTATTTAAGTTAAACATGGAGACCACAAAAATGAGACTAAACTTCGAATACGAGTTTCGACGTGGTTCTAACGCAGCAGAATTTTGAATTTTTGGTTTAATCGCTTTCGAAGACCAGGCACTAAAAATAACGATGAATTAATCGTAATGGTGGAACCCGACCCCTATCAAAGAAACAAGATATTAGCGTTATGGTTTGACTTTACTTTACCCACAATCTTGTCTCATTTGCAAAAAATTGGTAAAATTAACCTATGCGCACAGAGGACCAAAATGAAGGGATTTTGGACAGAATTGTGACGTGGGATGAATTGTGGATTCTTTGCGATGATTGAAGCAAGCGAAGAGCGCAACGGTGAACCCAGGTCAAATGTCCGAAAGCAAAGCGCACCCATAGAAAAGTAATGTTAACTGTTTGGTGGCCACTTCATGGTGTAATTCACTAGAGCTTTTTGAGATCCGGTGTAACAATAACAGCAGATGTCTGTTGTGAAGAACTTAGAAACAACCCCGATTCGTCAATCGATCTTCGCCATGATTGCTCCATGATAACGCAAGACCGCACACTGCTCAACAAACCGGTTTAACATGACAAGAGCTGCAGTTAGAAACTGTCGTCATCCTCCGTACTCGTCAGATCTAGCCACAACCGACTACCATTTATTCCGCAATTTGGACAATTTCCTGCAAGGGAAATAAATGTTCTCGGGAAGCGCTACAAAATGCTTTCATAGACTTTGTAGTCTCTGTCCCCGGAGTTCTATCGCAAAGGCATAAATGATCTTCCCTCGAAATGGCAGAAATGTATAGATAATGAGGTGAATACTTCGATTAAATAATAATAAAATATAATTAGAAGAAAAGGTGTTTGAATTTTCCACCAAAAAACGGCAATTTCGCACTTTACCTCCTAATATTTTCTTTGTTATTTGTATGTATTAAAACATAAATAACGGAATACGCGAATAACTTGAAATATGTATCAGGGTGGCAGGCGAGCATTCTACCACAAAGCGTGTATTTTCGCACGCAAAATACGCGCTTTGACGTGGAGTTGCGGACACCAGCCCGTTATACAATACAATACAATATACAGGGCGGAATTTTAAAACGCCACCTGGAGGGAAAGTACTCTAAATACTGTATATAAAATTTTACTCAAAGGAAACATTCCTTTATTTTTAAAAATAAATAAATTTGCATTCAAAGAGATTCGAAAATTCGCTTGCCACACTCGGGAATCGAACCGGCTAAATTCCAAAAAAATAACCTCCTGTACTTTTATGGCATCAATCGAAAGGGTCAATTATAAGGATCAAATCTCTTCAAACATGATAAATTAAATAAAAGGAAAACCATGAAATCTGAACTCATTTTAATAGAACAAATAAAAGAAAATTTCAAAAATAAAACTTGAAATAAATATGTAACATTCTCCTTCACACCTCTAGGAACTCAATAAAAATGTCCCATGAAAATCCGACCACTATGAACTTCGTTCAACCTATTGAATATTTTTTATCGGATTGCACTCGGCTATACAGGGTGTAAACAGACCCTTCACGAAGCCGTTAACCAAACATTCTGTACATCAAACTAAGTAACCCTACACAAAAATTATTGCTGGGAAACGACTTTTTTTTTGGGGTGAAAAATAACCTTTTACGGTAAAACTCAATGAAACGCATTCAAAATATTGTGCTTATGTATGCATTGAACAGTAAACGAGTCATGGAGGTATTTAAAGTAAAGTTAAAACATTAAAAAATTGTATTTAAAAAAAAACTTTTGAAAAATTTGACCCCCAATAACTCCGTAACTAAAAGGTTCCCAGATATGGTCTAGGACAAAAAAAAATCGCAATAGCGGGGAGAACAAGTGCCTTTCGGCTTCGTTAAGGGTCTATTTACACCCTTTATGTATCAGCGCAATTTATTGTCCAGTGCATATGTGTGGTTATAGGTTTCAGGTATATTCTACGCGGGTGGGTCAATTCCCGTAATTACATTTCCGTTGCAACGCGTGTTTCACAACCAGTGTACAGAATTTTATTTCAGGTTATTATGTTACAATGAAAGTACGGATAAGCAATAGTTAAATTACTTTAATTACTCGGTAGATTAATTTTCATAGCACAGCTTAATGAGATTATCGAGGCATCGAGGATATTTCCAATCAGTTTACAAAATATGATTCCAGGATATTATATTAAGTCGATGATGGTAATTATTATGTTACTGTAGAAGTCAGAATAGTTGCAAATCTTGACATTCTTTTCTACGGCATTCATGGTTAATGGTAAGATTTGTCAATGAAAATAAGTAATCGTTAGTTCAAAATTTAAACTAGATATTTTTTTTTTATAAAATACCAAGTTTCAAGCTTACTTTTTGATTGTTAAGAATACTAGATGTGAAAACTGTGGCTATTTTCCAACATTTATCTGTTTGTCTCTTATGTTAAACCCCATTACCAAACCATATGATGCAGGTCCACTAAACAAACAATCAGGTATACCTTTATCTTCTTGGACTAGGAAATAAGCCCTTCCCACATTCGCTGAACAGAAATCGGAAAATGTATGAAATAAGTGGGCTTACAGCGGAACAAATATGAATATAAAATTTTTAGTTTTTCATTTTGAAAAGGATGTCCTCGATCTATACTCGAATGAGGAAGTTTCCAGAATCAAAGTATCAAACGTCCTTTGGTTGATTGCCAACATTAAATACTTATCTGCGAATTTTATAATATTATCAACCATGATTAAATAACAAGAATAAGTTGGGATAAAATTGGAACTTTGACCTCAAATATCCGTAACTTGAAAATTTCAGGATATTATCGTCGATTATGATATTATGTTACTATAGAAGTCAGGATAGTAAAAGTAGAATTAAGAAAAGCTAATACAAGTTGCTTGTTTTTTAAAAGGGATACTAATATACTAAAAGCTAATTCGGCACGGTCGGCGCAGTGGCTGAGCGATTGGCTGCTGCGCTGCGTGTCGCGGGTTCGATCCCCGCACGGAACAAATATTTGTATGATCTACAGTTAGCTGTTCCGGGTCTGGCTGTTTGTGTATGTGAGTTTTAAATGTTTGTAAACGCACCCACGATACAGGAGAAATTCCTAGGGAGGGCAACGTTCAAAAAAAAAAAAAAAAATTGGTCTAACCTCATAATTCTGTTCCGGCTAGAAACAGTATCTTTGTTGTACATACAGATGTACAATATTAACGTAAATAGGGACTGTACACCACGATTAGCTTGTGCACCGTTCATTACCAACATAAACTCATGCTCTCTTCCCGTCGACCTTACGGTTGAGCTACAGAAAATGAACTGCAACCGGTCCTTACAAACGCGCGCTCGAATTATGCTCTCCGTACATCGACACCGGAATTATTTTTTTCTCTCGAGATGGGTACATGTCGGTCGTGGATGTTTAAGTTTCTGAGTGAGATGATAGATAAAAGATGTTCTTTTCTTATGCAGACACTTATTGCTCTGTTATTGCTGTTTTTGTTTGTTTGTTATTTTTACGTTTATTAAGTATTCCAGTTTAGTACTTATCCTTTCTTATTGTAATTATGTTTTGTTTTATTGATTTAAATTTAAATGTGCAGTAGCTTAAATTTTATCTGTTACATTGTAAATAACAAGACATCATAAAATCACGCCTGTAAACCCCGAAGGCTTAGGCAGAGGTGTAACTCATAGTACAATCACAGTTCGCCAGTTATGTTTAAGTCCCATGCAATAGCGGGCGAGCTTTTTGCCAGCAACCGTCTCCATGGCAGCTACCGAGAAATTTCTAGTAAAAAATACTCAATAACATTTTGCCCGACCCGGGAATCGAACCCAGGACCTCATGCTCAGCCAAGGTTGTTTCACAAAACATTGTGAATGTTTTGTGCAATAAATACTGTGTACTATGTAGCAAAGTCAAAATCAAACCATTTATTTCAATTAGCCCATTAAAAATACTTTTGAACGTCAAAAATCATAAGGATTCCAATATAAAGTTTAGTTCGAATACCTGTAGGTATGAAAATCACAGTATAAATCTACGTATCCTCGCAGAACTGTGGAAACGCAGACTAATGACACAAGTACAACAAAGGCTAACACAGCGTGAGGCCTCGCGCACATAGTAGTAGAAGTTCAGAAGTACCTGCTCAGAAGAAACAATGTTCGCTTTAAGTGAACTGTAATTTGTTTTTTGAGAAATAAATGTGTTTAAACCGAAATGTCAAAGGACAATGGGCATCGATATATAGGCATATGCCCCAAGGTCCAATAGCCATAAGATACACATAATTGAAAAGAGCTTTTAACGGAGAACCTTTGCTACTAACACGACTTTTGGCAATTCGTAGTACGTTCGGAGTTATTGAACTAAATATGTAACTAGTTGGACAACGAAGTTAAGATTTTCTTGGCATCAATTAAGGTTTTCTGGGTAACCAATAGTAAAAACATATAATCCATTTCATAGAGGTTTTTAAGGAGAACCTTTGCCAGAAACACGACTTTCGCCAATTCGTTGTCCGTTCGGAGTTATTGAACTAAATAGGTGACTATTTGAGCACCGAAGTTAAGACTTTCTGGGTGACCAATAGCAATAACATATATACCATTGCAGAGAGCTTTTCAATGACAACTTTTGGTACTAAAATAACTTTTGCTTATTCGCAGTCCGTCCAGAGTTATTGAACTAAATAGCTGACTAGTTGGACACCGAATTTAAGATTCTCTTAGCAACCAATAGCCATAAGATATACATCATTAGATAGAGCTTTTTGACTAGAACCTTTGCCAGTTACACGACTTTTCCCAATTCGTATTCCAGTCGGAGTTATTGACCTAAATAGGTGACTATTTGAGCACCGAAGTAAAGATTTTCTGGGTAACCAATAGCAATAAGATATACATCATTGTATAGAGCTTTTCAAGGAAAACCTTTGCCATTTAACGACTTTCACCAATTCGTATTCCGTTTGGAGTTATTGACAAAAATAGCTGACTAGTTGGACACCGAAGTTAAAATTTTCTTGGCAACCAATTAAGGTTATCTGGGTTACCAATAGTTATAACATATGATGCATTGCATAGAGCCTTTTAGAGAGAACTTTTGCTACTAGCATCACTTTAGCTAATTCCTATTCCGTTCGGAGTTATTGACATAAATAGGTGACTATTTGAGCAGCGAAGTTAACGTTTTCTGGGAAACCAATAGCAATAAAATATACACCATTGGAGAGAGCTCTTCTATGAGAACTTTTGCTACTAACATAACTTTTGCTAATTCGCAGTCTGTTCGGAGTTATTGACCTAAATAGGTACTAGTTGGACACCGAAGTTAAGATTTTATTTACAACCAATTAAGAGTTTACGGGCAACTAATAGTCATACGATATACACTATTGGATATAGCTTTTCAAAGAGAACTTTTGCTACTAGCACCACTTTTGCTAATTCGTAGTCTATTCGGAATTATTGACCTAAATGTGTGTCTAATTGAGCACCGAAGTTAACATTTTCTGGGTAACCAATAGCTATAAGACGTACACCATTCGAAAGAGATTTCAATTAGAATATTTGCTACTATACAACTTTTGCTAATTCGTAGTCTGTTCGGTTTTATTGATCTAACTAGGTAGTTGATTAGGCACCGAAGTGTAGCTCCTCTCTGACTCTGAATCGAGAAAAGTTGTCAAAGCAAGAAATATTCTTCTTGTTGAGATCAATTCATTGATACATATCTTGATGCTATTGGGCGTTGGGGTTGTGTTAACGATCTATCCAAGTTACTGTTACAGTAAGGATTTGATCCTAAAATAGCATTTTAAGATGTCAATGCTTTGAAAATGATGTTTATAGGCTTATAATATGATGTTTGAAACGTACTATTAATGAAAGTTAAAAAATTGACGAAATTACAGTATTTAATCTAACTTAATTTCTCAACATTAGACCTCTGTAGCTCCTCTCTGACTCTGAATCGAGTGAAGTCGCCATAATAAGAAATGTTCTTCTTAAACAGATCTATCCATTGGTATATATCTTAACGCTATTGGACGCCAGGGCAATTCTGCCCATTCTCCTTTCAAATAATTAATTAAAGTACTTGTTTACCTTCTTAAAATTTTTACTCTAGAATCTTGACTTAAATTTTTGCTATACATAAAATGTTATATCTAAGCCGGAGAGGTGATTTGTACCTCAGGACCTTCATACTTCAGACACCTTTCTCTATTTAAGATAGTGCATATACCAGCGCCTGTAATTTCAAATGTCGAGATAAATAAAAATTTATGATTTTGATTATAATTTTATCCACTCGCGTTACACCACACATTCCCCTTAACATTCTAATCTCAGCCACACGCTAATGCCTTTCATTCATCCCTTTTGTGCCCCAACATTCTGATCCATACAAGACAGCAGGTCTAACCAAAGTTTGATAAATCTTCTCCTTGAGTTTAAGGGGATTGACGGGAGTCGCATATTGTTTCCGTGTCCGGCCGAGATTTCATCCCTCAGGGTTTATTCCGTGCCACTCCGATCTACTTCGTCATCGCTTTGCACAAGTGAACAGAGATACCGAAAGTCGGAGCAGACTGGAAGGAGCGCGCCACCTAGCGCTATGGCTGCAGAACTGGAGAGACTGATGATTATCAAGCCATTATTCTTCAACTTCTGTTGCATTTCTCCAATCTTAGAAAATGGTAAGAGAACACAACAATATAACTGAAGAACTGTTGAAATAACGCTAATTAATATCGATAGTAAAATGCATGTGAATGAGTCTCCTGAGAACCTAAAATTTCTTCACAGTATTTATATACCTTTAGTAAATAAAAGACGAAATAAAATAACCTGCTAAACAATTATATAAGACAATTATAGGAATGACTAAATTTCAGATAAAAAAGAATACTGAAACACATTATAAAGTCTGGGTGTGGACTGTTAGATACTCAACTTTCAGCGTTGAGACGAACATTGCAAATCCAACAGCGTCAATCCGTTGAATAATGGACAACTCTAATATTGCTGGCTACCGGTAAGTCCTATCCAGTTCTTTTGTTCCTAGAAGCTTCCCCGTTCGCCGCGCGAATATTCGCTGCATCGGTTATTTCGAGGACAGGCTGTCAGAACCACAACAATGCCGTTATCACTACGTGCAGCCTAGGGAGGCTGCAGGGACTAGCGCACATCTTGAAACACGAAATGGAACCAATTTTTCCAAAGAGTAGTGAAACTGCAGAAGTAAAATAAATCCCCAGTAGCCTGGGCAATGAATGATTGTGGTTGGAAAAGTTGAAAGCAGAAAATCTGACTTATGAACTTTGTTTGGACTAGTTAGAAGATAAACATATTAAAAGTCCTGACCCCTCCGAGGTGAGCCCGAGGGATGGGGGGGCAAAGAAGGTCCCGTTTTTTGTTTTTTTGCTTATATCTCGAAAACGATGCGTCGTATAAAATTTTGTTGTTCTACATAAGAAAACATCATAAAATTCTCTTCCTATCCTATCCCTCGGGCTCACCTCGGAGGGGTCAGGACTTTTAATATGTTTATCTTCTAACTAGTCCAAACAAAGTTCATAAGTCAGATTTTCTGCTTTCGACTTTTCCAACCACATACCCCTTTTGAGCACTCATTTACCAGACTACAGAGTAGTGGAACTTTAAGCAGAACAAGAAAACTAAAATCACTTTTGTATGGACTCTCCCAAGAACTTAAATCTTCGTTATAATACAACTTTAGAAAATCAAGGGAGAAAAGAACTGTGTAACGTAAATGATGGTGTTTGCAGAAACTCAAAGAACCTCCTAAACATAAGATGAAAATTATTACAAAACCTAATTATTAAATCATTTAATTCATGTCATGCGGCGTGGGCCTAACACGCGTACAACAACTCACGTAGAAAGCTACCTATCTATAAAAATTTTCCTTATGAAAATAAAGAAAATATTTCAATGAAGAAGATTGCCTTTACGAGTTAAGCCTACGCCGGAATCGAAGGTCCCTGATTATTATGTTAGCAAACAAACATTTCCACCTTCGAGATGAATAAGAAGTAATCGTTTTCGTGGTATGCATGACTACCGTCGCGTCGACATTTAATAAAAATCGCTCGCAAAAAAAAAAGGCATATAGGCACATAGTATAAGATAACACGAAGCCGTCGAAGGTTTAACAGAACCTCAATGGATACGAAGAAGGTTACGATGATGAGTTTGTTACAGATCATAGCATCTAGAAATCTTCTTCACGGATGTACTTCAGAACTTCAGAAAATCAAAACTCATCGTCTGCCTAGTCTTTTACCAACTATGTTGGGGTCGGCTTCCAGTCTAACCGGATGCATCTGAATACCAGTATTTTACATGGAGCGACTGCCTATCTGACCTACACAACCCAGTTAGTACTGGGTAATACGATACCCCTTGGTAAGATTGGTTGTCCGAATTTTTGGGCCACTGACTACCTGTAACGACTGTCAAAGATCTACAAATGACAGCCGGCACCAACGGCTTTACGTGCTTTCCGAGGCACAGAGGAAACTCGGTATGTTAGTACTGGGTAGGTAATGCGATACCCTTGGTACACAGTCGTTACAGGTTACCAGTGGCCCGAAAGTCTGATACTTTCGGGCCACTGACTACCTGTAACGACTGTCAAAGATCTACAAATGACAGCCGGGACCAACGGTATAATGTGCTTTCCGAGGCACAGACCCGATAGTCACCCTTCCACGGACCGAACTAGGCTAGCGCGGCTTAACCTTACGACCCGTGAGGCAGTTATTATTAAACCACCACTGTCCCACCTCCGCCGCCGGCGATTAACGAGAAGAGCGAGTGAAGCTAGCACCTACATCGAGTCCTTTGTTACACACAGTTCTCACAGGCGATGAGAATAGTCAGCGAACGACGATTAATACGTGGCGGAAGGGACACCACGGTTACAACGTATTCAGTACATCATTCTGAGTCCCCTACATAGAAATAAATCATCGGTTAAAAAAAAAACAGCTATTCCATACATTTTGACCGTGTGGGTATTGCACTTTTGTAGAAAACAGCAGATTTTTTTTAATTATCGATGAAAATTTTCTATGTGGGGGGTGGCTCAGAATGATGTACTTACTGAATACGTGTTAATCGTTTTCGCGTCGGTGTCCCTTCCACTCCGTATGAGTATCTCTATTTAATCGTACGGAGCCTACTATCATTTGTATGTTTATTAAGCGTGGAACAGATGCCAGATCACAGAATAAATAGTACAAGTACAGAAGAGACACTTCGCGCAACAGTAAATAGAAATAGCGCCTCTTGCTACTAAGCAACAAAGTGCAATTCAGCTCAATGCCTAACACGATATTCACCTGAACGTTGCCGCTCTCTTCTAACGCGTAACTCTGTCGCTGTGACGCGCTAGCTGTGGAGCTAAGGATGTCGGCTTGCCGCTACTACTATAAAATTCATCTTCTATCTGCCTACTTGACCACGTAATCTCACGTAATGAACAAATGAAAACAAACCTTTAATCTTTAGGTTACCTAGATATTTATTTAATTTACAAGTTGTAATGTACAAGCGAGCGGTGACAACCGACTGGCGGAGTGGCGACGGCACCACGCGAAAGTTTAGGCATTTATCGCTGTAGGTATGGCCCAGTGAGAGAGGCCTAGTCAGGTATCGTCCGAAAACTACTCGCTCTCAAACATTTGCTCGGGACTCCCAGCGCCATCTATGAGTGCCGTTAACAAACACAAATAACAACAGGTACTATCACTTTCAGTTGCAGTACTACACTCCGTTGAACATCTCTCAATACTGAATACAAAGAAAAGTAATCAGAAGAACTAAAAAACCAAACTGCGATTAGTTTTTTTTTTCCAGCTATTTAGTTCAAAATATGAAAGATTTATCGGTAGTCGACCGGACTTGAATTCGGTAGTGCCTACAGTACGCAAAGCCTGGCGCGAAACTCCTAGCGCTATCTATGATTGGCGTAAGTAAACAAAAAAAGTAAAGAAACCCTGAAACTTTTCCGAGTCTGGCTACATTGGACGCTGATCCTAACACTGGCAAAATAATAAAATACAATGAGATTAAGTTGGCCGCTTTTCAACTTAAAATCTCCATGTTTGAAGTATAGTCCACACTACAAAGTGACAAGCAACGCCATCTATGTTCTGCAATGTGGGGTAATTACAGGAGGGGCCTCAAACATGGCCGCCTACATTGAAATACCATTGTATCCAAATACCGGTAGATGGCCTGATTCGCCATGCTCACTCGTACCAACTCGCGACGGCAAAATAGCGACCTATTCTGAACTTCAGTTTGTTTACGTCAAAAGCACCGTCTTGCGCTGATAACTTCACGGGAGTATGTTTTAGATTTCAAATGTTATACATATTCCAACATTAGATCTGCCTTCCTGCAGAAGCCATTACCATTCAGTTTGATTCCTCTTACTTCAAGCGTGGTTAACATTCCATATAATACTAACGCCAAGGTGCGATCCTTAACACACAAAACGGATGCCCCTATTTAAGGCCGAATTCATGATAATTATGAAAATGTCTGTGACATTTTCGTCGAATAGGATAATCGTTAGGGATGCTCTACACTTGTTAGGCTTGACAAGTTCCATTTGGCATTATTAATTGAACAACAAGGACACAAAGGAATAACTTCTCATATCCACTTTCATTTGGCTCTTGTCAATCCGAAAAGTTTGTTTAGCGTCTACTAGGTTATATTATTCTGCATTATGCACTTTAGTCTTTTTCCGAAAGGATATATCTAAATAGTTTGATTTTGCCCCCCAGCTGAGCAAGGGAGGAGGACTATGTAGCAATGGAAAAATGATAGGTAGATAATGCTGTTCTGAATGATACCTGGAACATGATGACTGGAACATGTGTGTAGCACCCCTCACAGATTTTACCCCAAACGTTCAATTTTGTTCCGGCTTACAAAGTAATATAAAAAACTAAACTCACCGTGCGCTGAATATGGTGGCGAGAGCCATGTAGCATCCATCAGCGACGCGGGATGAGCCAGTAAAGCAAGTGTCTACGGTCCAGTCCAGAAGTGGTCCGATGTCGGGGTTGCAGTCCAGGAGCAGAACTATTGTCTCACGGGCCAGCTCGAATATCTGTGGGGAAGGGGACTTACGTCAGGTGATAGTAAACAAACACAACTTTTGTAAATAAAATGGACGCGCAAAATTAGCCCGCCACATTCAAATTAGCTAGGTTTTTTTCGCTTTTAGGTTCAATGTTGATCGTAATATAACAAATGACAGTAAAATATTTATTCACAAAATTATAATTAAAGAATCATCAAAACAATTCTCGAAGTTACTGTTGACATCAGATAGTTACTTTGATTTTGTGAAATACGAAAGGGTATTATTAAATGGTTTCATTAATACAAATGAATTTTTATTAATTCTCAAAACAGTCGCCGGTTTAAGGTCGATTTATCAAAATAAAAAAGTAGCTCATTCGTTAGATCATAGTTGAAATGATCTTTCATGTTGTGCATACTCTAACTAACTAAAATCACGTAAATCAGCGAAGTCGGCAAAATTAGGCCAGAAGAAAATAAACATTTACATTGGCATTTAGATTTCAAAAGGAAAATAGTTTCCCGCCATTCAAGTCCAAAGTTGCACTAAACAGCAGAAAATCGTTACGTCATACCTTATCGTTAGTAGAGGAGAGCATCTCGCTGAGCCAGGGATACAGCGACCCATCCTCAGCCAGCGCCGAGGGGGCGAAACACGGCCCGCAGCATACCACGGCACTCATAGCCTAAACACAAAAGTACTTCTTGGAAAACTTCGTTCATTTTGAAAAGGGCGTGCGTCTTATTAAACAGTTAGGTCGTGAATGTGACCCCAACCGCCTCACCCCACTTCAAGAATGGTAGTGTTCCCGAGCTCCCCCAACCCCCGTTTCGGGCTAGCCGGAATCCCCCGAACTCAAACGGAATGCCGCAATAATGCTGCACTGAGCAACAAGTGGCAAGGTGAAAGCAGGCGTGACCTCTGCCTGCTATCAAGTTTTATTTAATTTTAAATGAGCTTGTTTTTTCCTTTCAGTTTTTTACAGCAGTCGGGTTTTTTAGTTTTTTTAATTACATGTTTTGTTTGTATTTCACAGACGATTTAACTTTTCATTAAATAAATTTTCCACTTTTTATACGATTTGTCATTTACTTTTAAACATATAAGTTGTTTCTATTTTGAGATGGATGGATGTGGGGTTCACAATATGGGTTTCACAATATGGCGCCCAAAACCAGCAATTTTATTTTAATGTAAGATGTAACCAGTGACATTGTTATTTCTGTACTGTTTGTCGAGTTCTTACAGAAGCAGAATACGAGGGCATCTAGGAAACCGTGTCGCAATGCGTACGTAATGTATGCAATCTGTTACATTATGTAAAAACCTTGTATTTTTTTTAGAATATGTACTTTGACTAACCGACTTCTAAAAAAGGAGGAGGTTATGTATAAAAAAATGGAAAAGACGCAGCTACAACCTGCTTTAAGGCATTCTCCTTTGTAAGGATGTTTGTTACTCCTTCACGCGAAAACTACTGAACAGATTTGGTTCTCACATAGTTTATAACCTGACTTAATACAGGATACTTTTTATCCTGGTACGTGGGACAATCCCGAACTCCACGCGGGCGAAACCGCGGGCATAAGCTAGTATAATTATTATAATTTCAGTATTGCACATTTGTTTTTTTTTTAAAAAGCTGGAATACATGAGGAATACTTTTTTAAAGTCATAATTTTTAGACTAATGTAAACAACCTAATTTGAATAAATGACTTTAGTGTTTGTTTTTTTTTATGTAGATTATCGCACTGACCCTGAGCGCGGATAGGTTGAGCCGCTCGTCGTTTTCATGCTGCGGCGGCTGCGGCACCAGCGAACCCAGGTGCCTCACCAGCGGCCCGCACCAGCCCGAGAACAGCGAGAACAGGCTACGCAGGAGCTCCTTCTTCATCAACGAGCCGTACTTCTCCACTGAATGAGTGAATGGTTTCAGAAATTTTAATAACATTATTGGGAGTCGCACTTAGGAATATATTGATATTCGATAGTAGAAATATGACGACTTAAGGCACATTGAGCGCCCTGTAGATTTTCAATTTTCGCCCTCATATGCGTTACAGCTTTTCAAATTCCAGTCGTTTTGCTTACTCCAAAAATATTCATGATACAAGGCAAATGGAAAGATCAACAACGACACTTTAGCCTTGGGTTCCCAAAGAAAGCCATGTCGTTATATAACGGCTGTAATTACGACGACTTTATGGTAAATAGTGATAATAACGCTCATTGACTGCGGCTTATAGGCTGTCATTTTTGCAGCCGCTTTCTTAGGCCCGTTTTACAGAACGTTACTCAATAATCAAGCATTATTTAAAACTAGATGCGAGCTATTTATGTAATTGGCTGAAACAAGTTTTGAGTAATGCTTTAATTTGCGTAGACGTTCTGTAATACGGGAATTGGGCACTTGAGCACACTTCTCTATGAGGAAGCAGCTCGAGCCAGTCAGAAAGAACTTTATGTCCATGTAATAAAAGCGAAAAACTCCTCTCTCGAAAGACTCCTCGCCGAAATAATGAGAGAAATGATCGGCTCGAGCCGATTTTGCGTCTATAAATGTGGTTATTCCCATAGGGAACCCAAGCATAGGATATAATTGACAAATGACGATGACTACTACTGACTGAAGCTACAAGTGAGAAGCAATAAAAGTTTCCTAAGACTAAAGTGATCAGCCTTTTCGAAACGGGTACTAACATGGGAAGCTCTTGATGAGCTCAGTGACAAAGTCTGCGAAGGTGATGCGCTGCTCTCGCGCGGCGGGCGCGTCCTTCTCCGCCTCCACCTCGAGGCACTGGCGCACCCCGTCCAGGTACTCTGTGAGTGAGGAGTGTAAGCTCCCGCCCTCCAATGCAAAGGCACTGAAAAGAAGAACATTAACAGTTTGTTAAGAAATATTATATAAAGTATCTACTCGCGTTAAATTCTTGGACAAATCCTTATTCTTTAAGCACTTTCGCAACAAAAACAATTTTAAGGCTTATTTAGTTGCTGCGCCGTTTTAATCTCAACCATATAATCACATCAGTTAACATGTTCGGCCCCGTATACTGGAGTGGTTACACACTTGATCGGCTCGGCACGATACGGCACAGCCCGGCCGGCAAAATCAAATATATTGTTCAAAGACAAAAAACATCAATTAGCCGGGATATAGGGAATGGAGATTCCTCATTGGCACGAACCAAATGTACACTGAATATGTGCAATAAATCTTTAGGAACATGCTTTTTTTTGGTTTAACAGATTCTGCAGTTTCAAATGTCACTCCAAACAAGATTGTAGCACCCCTTAACGCCCTATTATCGTAAGTACCTGTTGGCGAAAGTTTTCTTCTGAGCGATGAGCAGCTGCATCTTGTTGAGATGCAGGCGCAGCGCGTCGCGGCGGCGGCGGCGGCGCATGTTCTCTTGCTTGCGGTCCACCGCCTCTCGGAGTAGAGGGAGCAGCTCCTCCATTAAATCTCTGCATTAAATAATCATAGCGGTAAGAATACGTCAAGTTTTACAGGTCTTCCCTTACAAGTTGTGTCCGATTTATGAGTAGTTGTGGAATGCAAAGGATAACCAGTAAGCACTATTTCAATTTAAACTACGAATTGATACATACTAGGTGGCGATTACTTGCCAGTTTCTAATGTGAGTTTTCAAGTTTAGATTAATCCTACTTTAGTTGGATTTTGACGGCGAATTAAATACTTTTACTAGAGTTTAAGCAGTTCTTTAATCAAATACTCAAATTAGCATCCGGGTGCTCGTCACCTGCATCCATCAAGGGGGTGATTTTGGCGAGAAAAATACTGAAACTTTTAACAATAGTGGACCTTTTGATGCATGTATAAAAAGTTTATTTTTACAAATTGAATATTAGATTCATTTCAAAAGTTGTGTACTATCCACCATTGACGGAAGCAAGTGACTAAATCGGCCCCGGTGAATAAAATAGCAGTTTGATGGTGAAACATGCGTCTGTATATCGGATAGGAATGTAATCATTTAAGAATTGTTTAACCTTCTCTTTCGACAATAAAAAGGTAGTGCAATATTGCCACTGACAACTCTTCAACGCTTGCATTTCATAGAAGAATTCCCTTAGTTTTTTGGGCCACTGAGGTAATCTTACTATTATTATAAATGCGAAAGTTTGGGAGGATGTATGAATGGATGGATGGATGTATGAGTGGATGGATGTTTGTTACTTTTTCACGCAAAAACTACTGTGCGGACTTGGATGTTTGGCACACACATAGTCTATAACCTGGATTAACATATAGTATACTTTTTATCCCAGTAGTACGATCTCGCATTGGCTAGTAAATGAAAAGAAAGCTACTTACTTAAGTGCGTCCGGGTTGATATTGCCGCAGGCAGCCACAGCTGCGTCCCGGACCTCCGGTACCTCGCATCGCGCCAGCGGCACGGCGAGCTTGTGCAGAGAGCCCGGCGATGCCGCCGCCCCGCGCGCCTCGCCCCCACTGCGCTCGCTCAGCGAGTCCGGCGACGAGCTACGTCCACGTACACAACGTTAGCGACACATACAACACAGATGTGTAAGCTTGCAGTTAAACAGGGACTTTATTGGATCTCTTACTCGAATCTCTACGTTAATAGTTTGAAATAGACAACAAGTAATTTAAATTAACTATTTTAAGTAAAAAGTGCGAGGGTTTGTATATTTTAGTATGGAGCCTGTCCCTGACTTCTGTCCGCCATTTTATTTTTTTCCGAAAGCCACTCTTATTGCCTGTTTATATCAGTAGCTAGCATAAAAACAGAATCTATCCACTGATGGCGCTATCATTCAGTATAACTTTGATAACTTATATTTTAAAAATGTTTTGAAGATTTTATCTCATACAATACTTGTCGGTATTGATGCTTGTTTAAATAAATAAACGTGGCCGTGCAATATCGTCAAAAAAAAGGCGAACGAGTAGGCAGGCCAAAATATTCAAACCGATTTCATATATATGTGTAGCATCTGTGTAAAATATCAAGACAACACATATAGTGACAGCACATAACATACTATACAGAGGCCTCCAAGAGTTTGTTGAATTTTTTTCACTTCAAATGAAAATGACACATTATCATTAAAATTGTAGTTTCAAATGTTTGAACTGTGTACTTTGTAAGGTTTTTATTGAATAAAAATTAATTGGCATAAGGAATTTACTGATACATTATTTTTTAACCGACTTAAAAAAGGAGGATACAAAAACAAATTCCTTATCATAGATAGTTGGATTAGATAATAACAAAGCCATATGTTCACACAAATAAAACTATGATTTAGATGATAATAAGACGATACAAGAAGTGAAAAATGTCAACAAACTTTTGGAGGTTACTATCTTACACAAGACTGTAAAGCTTACCTAACTACTTCTATAACTAATAAAAGCAACAATTAATAATATTGGGTCGATAATAGAAAGCGTTATTAACATAAAATAATAAGGACTTCACCAACAAAGCGCTGCAGATGTCAACAAAATAATGAGACACGCGTTTGTACATTATTCTAACATATTCTGTTAACACGAAGACAAGAGTCGCCCTCTGTCACATTTGCTTGCAAGTGCGCGTCCAGTCAGAAGCTACTGTCAACCATCAATGAACACTGACCTTTATTATGCTAAGAGTGGCACAAAGACTACAAGACAGAGAAGAGAAGATAGAGAAGAATCAAACGTTAACGCGCACGTTACAAGCAAATGTTACAAACTCGATGATTTCATGAATTAGTTACTTTTACCCAATGATTGATCATGTTAAACCCCGACGAATGTGGCGTTGTCTCTTCGTGTAGCTATGGATTTCTCAGATGAAATAATGATTCTAAGTTACTTCAGTAGCTATTTATTAACTGCTAGTTCTACACTTGCATTTGCTTATTGGGAATCAGGGTTTAATATTCGAATTTATAGTAATTATGGGTAATCATGCCAATGGTTCTAGCTCGTAATCATACATCGATCCTGCTAAATAGTCGCACCACATAGTGAGATGCGTGGGTACTTGTTCTGTACTTCTCTGACAATGACTTGAGAACGGGGAACTTTTTGTAATGATCATGTTCGAGTAACAGTAACACATATTTGTGACAACAAGTATTTGTGCCGACGGGCAAAATACTTACATTAATTATATTTTATAAGTGTAGAAATCAACAATCGTAACAGGTAGTCAGTGGCCCAAAAAGTCAGACAGTCAGTTTTACCATATCGTATTACCCAGTACTAACTGGGTTGTGGAGGTCAGATAAGCAGTCGCTCCATATAAAATACAGGTATTCAGCTGCATCCGGTTAGACTGGAAGCCGACCCCAACATAGTTGGGAAAAGGCTAGGCAGAAAAAGATATTACTACAGTAAAAGCTGGTTTTTTATTTAACACAACATGTTCTCACTAATATTTTGCCTTAAACATTATTATCAAGTTACTCATCATCACAAATAGCAATTACCGTCACGTCTTGTACAATAGCAATACACGGGAGAATAATACGTCAGAACATGTACAGCCATAGCCAAAGTAATATATTACCCCCACAGTGTCTCCGGACACGCCGAGAGGAAAAGCGCACTGTCGGGGCAGAAACAAAGGTATATACAAATCAAGTAAAGACATCCACGTGACGGCCGCGCGGCCGCGTGGTTCTAGCTGTCAGTGAGTGGGCGCCGCCAAGGAGCACAACAAGATCAAACGGACAAGATAAAACGTGTGAGAAACAATTTAATGTCTGCACTGTAACGAGGAAGAACGGACAGAGCAAAATAATCGTGATTGAACATTCATGTTGACTGCTGAGGAGTGCACGATGACAAGTAATAACATCTAGAGGTTAATTAAAAAAATCCCACCATTATCTTTGTCTAGTGTTCAAGAATTCAGCAAATTGGAATTTATCCATGTCAGCAACGACCGCCCCGGCTAAATGCACAATTCCCTAGAAATTCTTATTGTCGCTGTCAAATATAAGAAAATATTACGTCAGGCATACACGTTTTAGAATCGGCGGAAATGTCTGTGGGCTTCAGCTTACCCTCCTAACTGCTTGAGTGCTTGAAGAAGTGACAGCTCCACAAACGTCTCCGGCGAGAAGCTTTTTTTTTAATAATAATATGGGTAGCTGACAGGGCCGTTCGTGAAATGTAAATTATATAATTTTGAACAAAATGAATGGCAAGACGCTCTTTTTTATAGATATAGTTGTACAGATACTCAAAACTAACTGGCCGACCCTGTGAGCTTTTATCACAAACGAGTAAGTGCACAATAGACAATGAGCAATGTATTGAGATATTCTTTTAGAATTTAGTATACATGTTTATTTTTATTTTCTATAAACGTCCATTATAATATGTGCACAAGTAGCTGCGTATTATCTGCATGGCTGTGTATTGAGCACTTTTGGGTGCATACTACCCTTATAGGAAGTAAATATTTCTGTTTGTAATTTACATAAATGTATAAGTAGAGATCGTATTCAATTTTCTCTATAAACGCAGTTTGTTAGCCGTGTGCTACTACCTCGTCTAGATAAGTTCGCTAACATGCGCCGCAGAAAGTCCTAGCTTAGTATTCAAGCTGCGTCCAAAGTAACTATTGCCTAAACTTACAAATTAATTATTTGCATTATCAGTATCTCTATATCTAAACGCTATTATCAACACTATTTATTTCGACCCTCTCACAAGCAATCCTTAATTTTCATCTAAACTAATATTTGAATTCATCCATTATGAGTAATGAGCCAGTATTAACATGTTGTCAATTACAAACACAAACAGAAGGCTACATGTTATAGACGCATGTATAGTGAGTGTGTGAGTGTACATCGCGACCGTGAGCACCGTGTTACTGCACAAACACATCCTCCGAAAGGCGCGGGCGCGCAGGCGAGGAACACATCGTATGGAATGCGCTAGCTGTGCTCTGACCTAGGCGTGATTAATGAGCGATGTCCACTACAGTGACCTTCGAATTATGGTACACACCCTGAAAGGCCACTGCACTGATTACCCACCATGAGGGATGGCGTGTGTCGATTCCACCCTAAATATTGTAAAGCGCTCGAGTGAGATAAGTATGCAACTTAAAAACACTAGCCGCGGTGTCCACGAAATACTTTAAAACATAAAGAAATCAAACTGCGTAAGTCTCACAATGCTGGAATAAGTGTGAGGAGGTACAGGGCCGCATGGTAGGGATACAGTCAACTGAGAGATGGAACCGACACAACTAAGTAATGATCAAAATCGAATGCGAAGTGCACATAGCGAGCGTCAATGGCCACCTCGTTCGTTTGTGTTGTCTGTGCGCGCGCGCATAGCTCAAGGGCAGCGTGAAGAAGCCGCCGGGCGCGTTGAGGGACTCGCTGGACGAGCTCAGCGCGGCCAGGCCGGCCCAGCCCTCCGCCTCAGTGCTACTGGACAGACAACGCCGATACTTCGATGCGCTAGTGGCTAGTCGCCGAGCGGTGCCACTGGCACAGTACGTCCAACTCGCTTTCAGACTCAAAGCTTCCCCCTCCACTAAACTCCCTAGCCCCTCTAGCTTACATACATGGATACCCACACATATCTTTTTCATTTCTCTTCAACCATATCCACGGACTACTTAGAAGAAGCAATCCAGTAAAGTTCAGAGTTGATCAAAGGCAAAATAATTAACGTTACAATTAAGTAATTTGAGCTTCCATCCCAGTTTCTAAATAAACATTCAAGTTTGTAACCATTACCAGTTACTTATGATTGTGGAATACTAAATCACAAAGTAAGTTAACACAAGGTGCATTTCCGAATGCTATTTAAGAAAACTAAAATGAAATTGGGTGGTAGAGAGAGTAAATCGTGTACATTAATGGGTAGTGTGGGTACTTTATACGTACGGTTTTTTATTAAAATCTGCGTACAATACGTCTTGATGTTAGACCTTTATCACTAAACCGTTGAAAATTTTTCAGATTTCTGTTGCAAAATTGTTTGTAAAAGACGTTGTTTGATGTATCTGTAACACTGATTTAGTAGTACAGGTCTTAAGAACATCACCTTGAAAGTAGGCAGGCATAATGTAAATAAAGAATTGTACACAATATTCTACAAATAGTTGTTCGTTAATATAGAAAGTGTTATCTGGTTGTTTTCTCATGCGGATACTGTGGCAGTCGTGGTTGGTTGGCTCGGAGGGAGCGTCGGGTGGTACTAACGTGGTTCAGTAAGCTGACATCGCCGCAAACATAAACTAAACAATACTAACATTTAACAACATAACATTACAAATACTTCGTGACTATACTTACTAATACGATATTTGGATTATTTGATCATTCGGTTTGATTTAATACAACTAACATAACTATAAGATTTGTTTTATGTTTTATCAAATAACGAGTCAAGTTGACAATTGCACTACATACATCTGCAGGCCGATTTAGAACCTCGCGATAACTTAGTAGTCGAATCATATCATCATAGAAGAATCATTTTGAATGATTAAGGGTACACTAGCCGGTCATACTTCCATACAAACTTAGTATGGCGATTACTCCACTGTTTGATGCTGTACGTTCAAAATAAAAAATTATATCAATTTGTCTCATCATTATCTAGCCCCGTATGGAAACAAAAAAGTAAAAACAAAACATATATTTGAAAGTTATGTGCGTCGAAAATTCCATATTTCAACACTAATTTTAACGCATCTTTGGGCGGAAATAAATACCATAAGAAGAAACAAACTTGCAAAATAGTTACCATACAGGGATAGATTAGTTGTTCAAAAAGGCAAATAATTTTATTTTTAACAGATACATTCAATAATTTTGCATGATATCCATATTCTCAAAGATTTGTATAAAAAATATCGCGCGCTCGTTTTTATTGTAAATCATCATATATTCGTCATTACGCGTTAGGAGTTTGTATGTGTACGCGCACTAGTTTCTTACTGCTCATCACAGCGTCTATCCCTTTCGGACGTGATGTCGGATGACATAGCATGCATTTTAACCCCGCTCTCCAACTAGTTCGTGCCGCCGACTCTTAAAGCAGTATCAAGTGGCTAGTTGTAGAAATGGATCTTGGCAGGGTAACTTTATTTAATTTACTACTGTTATTAGTGATTCCGTATTTTACGACTATGATAATTAGGGTGCAGCTAAAATATTCAGTCGTGATCGTAAATCGCGGTAACGTTCAAGATTTAAAAAAACCGTTCGTCTAGTGTCACCCGCACCTTCCTACAGCGAAAACAGTTTCGTGTATCAAATAATCAGATATCATAAAAACAGTTCCATGATTGACCTAAAGTTTTAAATCATAAGAAAACTTTGATAACGCTATTAACTGTTCAAATCGTTATTCATATCAATTAGCTATCGAAAAGAAGTGAATCGGCCTGCAGAACCCAAACAAATCGGTCGGCAGAACATCGGCGATGCCAGCTAAACTTAACAACATTATTTTATAAAATGTAGACAGTGAAAATCATAAAACATTTGCACATATACATAAACCGTACGTATTATGTAAATACTTATATAGAATTTAATGCCAATCAATAATTATATTTTTAAAATAAATTTTAACATATCAAGCCAATTTGCTAATTAATTATAACGGCAATGTAGTAGTTTTACGACAAATGTCTATAGATGCGCCGAGACTCACTGGCATACCAATTATTACCACGAACAAAAATTTTGGAGCTCATTCTTACAACTTACTTAAAAAATGTCCGGGTAATATTTGATATGCGCACTGGTTTCGGCACCAAAAGGGTATAAGTTTAGAGCTACGTGCGCTAGTATGTGGCATACGTACCTCAGACTGAGGTCTGGACTGGCGCAGCGGATGACGGGGCTCGGCACAGCCGGCACTACTAAGTAGGCCATTGTCATGTAGTATTTCCAAACCTGCAATAAACAACGCACACATAAATCTAAAAGAGAGAGAACAGACAAAAAGACACTAGCTAAAATAAAAAAAATAAAAACTTTTTGAACGTGAAAGTTTACAAGAGACAGTCGCTCAAAACGCCCGCCCTTCGCATGTATAGGGTGGCGCTGGCGGGCTTTCCCACATAAACTAACGTCTTTATCCAAACGAATTCACAGCTTGTTTGCTGTGCCGCCGTATCGCACCGTAGCGCGTGCTAAGTCACTTTGTAAATAGGTACTGACTTGCATATAACCATCCCGCTCTTTCTCTGGCTTCCTTGGCAGCGCCGGCCCACGGGATAGCAGTGAAGCTCGGTTGTCGTTCACGGGTCTGAAATGTAACATGGTTCATTTAATCCTACTAACAAAATAAAACAAAATTTCGCAAGTATTTCCTTGGTAAAAACAGGTCTATATTAGATAATCATCATTGAGCACAAATCTGTAGTAAACTTACGCTGGTTCTATGATGGTGAAGAGTGCGTGTATCCTGGCGTGCAGTATGGGCCACGCCTGTAATATGGTGGAGGGACAGCGCGCAGGCACTCGACTGCGCTCCAACAGACCGAACAGCACCACCTGGAGTACACCAATACAGATACATTGCAAAAACTTCTTCAGGCTGATGTGAAGTGGTTGTTTATTCTATACGTTAATATAAAAGTATACATTAAGATAAGCTATATTCTTTTATTCTAACGTTAGCTTGAGCTGTACTTGAACTGGGCATCTAGTGGAAATTGTTTAGTCTGCGATTTGTGCTGCTGGGCGTAAATGGTAAATTGTTATTGACATTTGTCAATAACAATTTACAACGATACGATTTACGTTTGTTTGTGTTTGTTGTTTGTATCGCAAACCTTTACAATTATAATTAATTATAGCAACATGTTCCGATCATTAAATTAGTAGATACATCTGGTGATACTGGAGGTATAACTAACAATACTATAAGAGTAAAGATGACAGACAAACTCAATGTGAATGGATTCAATTACCTCCCAAGGATCAGCGCCGTTGGAGGAGCTGCCGCTCCAGCTATTCCTGCTGGATGTCTCATCGTGTTGAAGACCTGGAAATTTATTATTTTGCCTTTAATTGATTTGAGTTCGGTGCTGCATGTCGTCTAAGAGGAAGACAGGGACTATGAGAACAGAGCTGATGAAAGTCTCGAGACAGTTCAGAATCTGTCATTTCATCGCCATATGAAAAAATCATCGCCAAAGCGAAGAAGTAGAGGTCTTTCGGTTGATGCATGATGATGATGTTACCAACTGGCAGTCCAGACGCTAAGAAAAGCCGTGCCGTTCGTTCTTACGGTGGGCCGTAAGAACGGCTCCCTTCTCAGCTGATGGCAGTCCGAATGCGAATGAGCCCAATCGTTGTGGAGATATTAAGGAGACTTCTAGAACGTTATGTCTAAGTAATGAAGAGGTTACTGACCAGCAGTCCAGACGGCATGGCTTCTCTCGGCCAGCCACACGAGGTCGATCTGTCCCGCAGTCAGTATGGCGCCTTTCTCAGCTGGTGGCAGTAGCGACAGGCACTTCTCCGCGAAGAATGCAGTATGAGCGTCCGCCGCGTCGATTAGCGCCGGTTCGTCGCGAGTCAGTTGCAGTTTTTCTAGCAGATATTTAGCTTCTCTGTAATTTTTTTACAATTATGTTAATGTCATTCGTTTATCTTTTACAGTTATTACAGTCTAATTAGGGGGACAAGCAGTTTTGCCAATGGTGAATCGTGTTACTCAACAAACGGATTGTGAAACTCAGATTGGCAGTTCTTCTATGATACTTGTATTTAGCTAAATATAATAGCGATTAGAATACCAACATAGTTGGGAAGTTGCTAGGAATATCCAGTCAGCATTAAAGCACAGAGGATTCTACACATACACAATCAATTCTATACTCAGCTAATTCTATTATTGTTTTGTTTGTTTACGGTTTATGCACAGCCTATACATCATATTCTCTTCAGAACATTGCTCCTCACTTTACAAATTTTAAGGTTTCTTTTTAAATTGGGCGTTAATAACTCTTTTATTTGCGGAACTATGACAGAGCTGTTTACGCATTCTACTCACAATAATATCACGAATAAATGATTGTCTTATCAATGACTCACTGTCACTAAAAACCAATGTCAACAATGATCCGCCATTTCGTTCGTGTATTAGAATGAAGGCGTTACAAATAGTGCCATAATCGATACCAGCGAAATAGTACCCGTTCCAATTAAGTCAGATTGAGTGCGGTAACGTTAGAGAGGGCTACATCCAGGATAACGTGATAGAGTCCACCTTCTTAAGGTATCAGCGATCACGTCGAAAACCGTTATTCTTAGCACGCTGTCAAAAGTATCGTTTGAAATTTGATTTGTATTTTTTTTTACTTAATCACCACACATGTCCTCAGATGATGTTAACATGAAATAGTCACTATCTTCTCCTCTAATCATATCAAAAATTTGTGGTAAGAGGTGATCCATAATAGCTGAGAGGTTATTTATTGTTCTTGAAATTAGGTACTTGTGAGTGTGAGCACTGTTGTCACTGTTATCTATTATAGCGCAATGTGCTTGAATCGTTACAGACTCGTTGGTCTAGTGATCACGAGACTGCTGAGCATGAGGTCCGGAATTCGGTTCTCAGATCGGGCACTGTTATTGGGTTATACGTTTGGGAGTTTCTCAGCAGCATTGGCAGCCTTGGAGTCTCGATTTGTGCCCGGTTGATAGTAATAGAGTAGCCCCCTATTACATGGAATTTTTACAAAACTGGCGAAATTTTCGCGGACTAATAGGTACAGTTCTGCCTAACCCTTTGAGGAATACAGGTATGATATGTGGGTTTGTGTTACCTGAGTACATGCACAGCGAGGCGTCGCGGATACGCCTTGCACTGGCATAGCATGACCAGCCCCAGCGCCTCAGCACCTCTGATCACCGACGCTAGAGGTTCCTGCTTAGTGGGCACGCTGACAGCTGTAGGCTCGCCGTTCTTCCAGCTTGTGAGTAGCTGGAGCAGCATCCGGAGACCGTTCTCTACTAATTGTGGTGACGTGTCCTGTGGCAGGAAAATAAACCATTATAATTTTAGAGAATTACAGCTAACGTCAATTTATCCACCAAGATTATTCCAGACAATATTGTTTATATGAAGTCATATATAAAGCTGATTTTCATTATTCATTGAGCGGGATCAGTATGACAACTGCTAATTTGTTTTTGTCCATTCTTCTCCATATGAAACCACATTTTTGCGAGTGGGCAACTAAAATCTGTTCTATTCTATTATATTTATATTCAAAGAAGTTGAAAACTGCCTTTTAATGACCTAATACAAACAAGCATTTTGACAGTGACTTGGAGCTAGTTCAATATTCTTTCAAGAATATCCATACTGCAGCGCATACTTTAGCTTCGTATTTCGAAACAGAATCGCTTCTGATCGGGATCAGCTAGTAAAAAACGAGATCAAGCGATGCTGTTCCGGAACAGTGCTTATTTCTGAGCTTTATTATTACCTGTACTTCCTTAGCTAAGAACTGCGTGAACCCTGCGAGCACATCCTGCCGCCATTCTGGAAAGTCCACGATTAGGGTCTGCAGACTCTGAAAAGACAGGCCTCGCAGTTCTTCATCCATGTGGACTGTGAGCCTGCTGAGGAGGTCTACAAGCTCGCTGGAGCTCATGCCTTCGGGGATCAGTCTGTGAAATGTAAGTAGATAAAGTTGCCATATTCAAAGAATGAAAGTATTCAGCTCATTGGTTACTATGTATACTGATAAATTAGGTAGCGAAACTCGACAGACGTGATGGGTAAACAAGATAAAACCAAAAAAAACTTTGTTTCGGTGACATTTTAAGGGTCAATGACCGGAGTTTACTTGAAATATTAGTTGAAAAACTATATATCAACACGACACGGCAAAAAAAAATGTTTTTCGAAACTTAACTTAAAGTAGCAACTCTATTTACGGTCATTGACCCCGAAAATACCTCTCTTATCTTTTTATTTTATTTTATCACGTCAGTAGTTTCGCTAGTTAAATTAATTTGATCTTGTATTTTTACTGAGCAATTTTACCTTGGTATAGCAGCAACACAAGTCCTGAACAGGTCAATCCTGGGCTTCCTCTCTCCTGTGTTGATCTCCTGTTCTTTCGTCACATTTTGCGTGTTAGTGAGCATTAGCGGGCGACCATAGTGCGCGTCTAAAGCACGCAGAATCTCTACCAAAACGCGACGCACGTAAGGAAAATACGGACTCATGCCGATCGAGCGCGCCGTCTCATCAGTCAACATTTTGTTGAGAAACGTTTTCTTAACCCGCAGAGTATTCCCTGAAGGTAGCGTCCCAGATGTCCGCGGCATCGGAGGCTCCCCTTCCTTCTGTTGTAAACTATCAGCAACAACCAGAAAAGCACGAAGACCGATAGACATCCTTTCTGGAGTCAGAATTATCTTGATTGGCCTTCCCACCATTAGGAGGTCAAACACAATTTCTCGCATGGCGAAATCAAGTCGTTCTTGCGCGATGAACTGTATGATTTTGACGAAAATGTTGAGCGGCATGTCGCGAGGGACCACACCCTTCGAACCCTTAGGGAACAGAGAGTTGACGATGCTCTGTAGTCGAGATTGGGTCGCGGAGTTACTCTCACATTTGATTCTGATCATGTAGACCCACAGGAGTCTGTACAGGGATTCTGTGGACACAAAAGTCATTAAGTAAATTGATCTATCTCTTCGTTTATGGAAGGGGGAACCCAGTCGGTTTGATTGTAAGTATATTCAGCACGAAATCTTGATAGGTCATTAGGTAAGGCGTGATGAGAACACAACAAGACTATGCTTGTAAAGTTTCATCCCTGCGGGCAGGCGCCTACTGATTATAAAAAAGGACAAAACTAAAAAGATGTTCAGGAACATTGATTTCCATCTCATCGTAATGATTCTGAACCAAATCCACTTAAACAGGTAAATCGGACGAAAATATTGTAGGCTTTAACTAAATATGATGAATCTAACTAAATGAATTTAGAAAGTTTTTAAAGGATATGCAAATGTACACTCTGAAAGTGTTTCGTATCCTGACAGCGATATTCGCTCGCTATAATATAGAATATTATTTAGCAACCCTCTGGGTTCTTCTTCCATTATAGTAGATAAAGTATTAGAATATCTCTTACCTAAAGCGACCCGACACATTTTAGGGTCCCTGTTCTTCAGATGCGACAAGCACATAGCGAGGAAACAGTGCCAGTTGGCTAGGAAGAACTGCTTCTGCGAGACGCATAGCAGACACGTGACGAGCGGGAACAGCGCCAGGCGATGCTTGGACTTGGTGCTAGCGTCGAGGGTATGGCTGTACAGCATCTCCACGAAATTTTTGAGGCAGGGGACGTTAACTTCGTTCTTGACGGTCTGCAGGAAGAAAATCATGAAAATTACCCTTTTTGTATGATAAGCAGTGATCGGAGTAGGTAGATTGAACTGGGGTCATTGATCCGAAACGTACATATTACTATGGACATTCCTCCGGAATTGGTGGATTATTGGTGTGATTGTTTTTATTATTCAACAGATAAATAATGAATTAATTTAGTTTTGATACCTTCCTTTAAATTTTGAATTGAGTGGTAATAATATCACTACCAACATTAACAATATTTAATTGAATCCGGAAATACTTTCCGGAAAAATGGCTTATCCATGTTATTCTTTCTGTGTGCATTTATGATACAAGTACCAAAAATCAATCTACCTACTCCGATCACTGATGATAAGACACTGAAATCAACGGACATTTTAGTCAACTACTTAAGACTACTGGGAAATACTTCGAAAGAGAGATAATTGATTGACACACATTACGTTAATGCCGGGCCCATTGAACACTTACTTTAAATATGTTTTCCTTTTTTAAGTGGCGTACAGTCGCGAGCAATGAAATTTATATGAAATACAAAAGCTTTTGAATTTTGCTAAGTGAATACATTCCATTGCTCGAACACTAGGGTGTTAAATAAATAAATAATGACAAAGAAAGAATCAGCTTACCGCTGCGACCGGCACAAGTATCTCAACGAAGAGTCCAGCGAGTGCATGCCTGATATCCTTGTCCTTAACCTCTAGGAAGTACTGCGCGCACTCCTGGAGGAACTGGAATGAGGCTTCGAACTCCTCGATAGGCACCATCTTCACGCGGAAGAACTTCATACCCATCAGTAGAGAGATGATGCTTTGTGTCGTGTGAGGAGATGGCTCCCGGCTTTTCAGCTCCTGTTGGTAAAGCAAAATGTTTGGGTAACTTCGATTGTGACTAGCGAAACACTAGAACAAAACAAAAGAATCTCAAAAACGGCTTCAGGCAGCCATCTAAGAAAGTGTTTTCATGGAGATGTTGTGTTTGCCGCAAACAGCAGCGGCCCCAATTGTTGCGCTGGCCTTGGAAAGCTAATATAGCTTTAACTAGCTTTAGCTTGGATAGCTTTAATTTCCCTATAATTGGACGGTTTTAGGTAATATGTGTGTGGCTTACAAATTAATATTGGATTCATGATACCTACCCAACTGCAACTCAAGATAAAGTTTGAGCAAGAATCTTACTAAAGATGTTGCGTTTTACAGAGCCATAGCGGTCACTGCCGTTTCCGTTATATATCCACGTATTGTTTTTATTCGACAGATTCATTTGTGAGAATCAGGTCATAGTTGTCGATTCAGGACGTTTATGTTTTTTC
This sequence comes from Noctua pronuba, assembly GCA_905220335.1. Classification (NCBI taxonomy): domain Eukaryota; kingdom Metazoa; phylum Arthropoda; class Insecta; order Lepidoptera; family Noctuidae; genus Noctua; species Noctua pronuba. The sequence goes on along the minus strand of LR999891.1, from coordinate 19,823,474 downwards.
TAAGAAGAACGTCAATAAATCAATAAATGGGTCAATAACCGCTGCTGCCTTGCTAAAACCCAACAAAAAATTCAAAGCATCATAATTCTCCTGCCCTTATTCGAATTTATTTGGGGTCGGCGCAGCATGTCTTCTTCTTCCATACTTCTCTATTACTTATCATCTCATCAGATACCTCCTTTCTTGCCACATCATCCTTCACACAGACCATCCATCGTTTCTTTGATCTACTCTTATCCCCAAAGCATAGTTACCTTTAGTTCAGCAGTAAAGCGTTTCCTGACAGATGCAAAACGAGACTGCGCCAGCACGGCCACCACCTCAGCGTACAGGTCCGCTATCAGGTGAACGTTGGCAGCGTTCGGGTTCGATTGTAACCTGAGTATCACAAACGGAGATGTTATTGTACTGCCATTTATTTATTTCACCAACAGCGGTGCATACAAAACCATTAACAGGAAACAATAAAAGAAAATGCACGCGCTGGCTTGTATGGCTAATACGGGTACATGCAGTATTCACCATTGTGACAACAACAACATAACGATATAAGAAAATATATAAACATACAAATACTAATGGGATAGTACTGTGCTAAGATAAATGTGAGTGCTGTCTAAAGTTAATATAAACGTGATCTGATAGGTCGATGTGATGATGAATACAAGGTGTAACATAATAAACGCAAGACCTCCCGTGTGTTCTCTCGGACCATGAAACTGAACAACTTTTGTTCTACGAGTTCTTCGAAATTCGAAAAAAAAAAAAGTACTTTCTATAGGAATTGATGCGATCAGCTGATCAACATTGTATGGTAAAACAAAAAAATAAGTTACGAATTTCCAAAAGCCATAGAACAAAAGTTGTTCATTTTCATGGTCTGAAAGACCACACGAGAGGTCTTGCGTTTATTATGTTACACCTTGTATAAGTGGACAAATCAAAAGGAATATCCAAGTATACGTTCCTTGGGTAGATGCTCCACAGGTGGAGTTCTGTAGTTTTGGAAAAGACGTGAGTTTATGTGTCTATTGAACTGTAGATAGTAACGAAGTAAGAATACGAGGGGGGTAATTGCGTAACTCACTTACTCATTTTGACATTTAACAATATTCATTGCATTACTAACACTATCAAGCAATTTTTTTTTAAAACATATCCACTCCTTTGCAAAAAAAAGGCGGTTTTGATTTTCCAACATCATTGGTAATAATTTAGTTCGAAAGTGGTTTTAATAGCCAAAGCATGTTACCGGCACTTAATAAGGAGTCTGGGTATGAAAAAAAGTTTATTCTAAATTCAAAACTTTTGTTTTTTAAAATAATAATCCCTTTTTCAGTTTGTTACTTTTTACTTAATTTTTGCTTTTCGCCTTTTGCCTGATAATCTTTTAACCTTGCGGTTAAAAGGTTATCAGGCAACTAAAACTAACTTCTCGTAATTTTTAGTAGAATAATTTAAGTTAATCGCATAATCCTGCCTTATTGTGACTTAAAACAGATATTATGTTTGTGTCTATTGTAATGGCAGAAAAAGCAATAAGAGCTAATAAAATTATAGCGTTGCTGGAAGAGGGGTGTAGCCAATTGATTATGATAGAAATACTTCGGATTGTGGTTGAAAAATATTTTACTCAATTGCATTGGGTTTTAACTTAGTAGCGGGCAGTGTAAAAGGTAAGAGCAATGAAGTTAATACTCTCTTCTGAGTTTATGAGTGGAAGCATAGGCAGTAATCTAATTATTACTCTGTGCGCGAATGTTCCGACCTTAGTGTACTTAACTGCACACGCAACTATTGGATTTACCGACAGTTAAGTTCTTTGTAGCTTGACTTAAACACAAATTACTATACAGCGTCAAAGAATGACAGTTGTGATTTAAATATAGGAATTATTTAATTTGGTAGTCAATTTGAATTTCTCTGACCTTACATATACCTAAAATAACAATAAGACTTCATGCGCAGCCCATACGTACATATTTATTTTTATAGCAGCACTTATTTCTGCCTTATACTACAAATACCGATGTCACAGCGACATTGAATCCAACTCACCCCTCCTTATAGTTGAACCTCTTGAAAGCGACATTCTCGATGTACTGCACCAGGTCCTCATGGCCTGGGTGGAAGGGCAGCTGCTTCAGAACCTCGATGAGCGCGAGACAGAACAAGAACTCTACTGCCAGGTCTCTGCGTTCTGCTTGGAGTTCCTCACAGCTGCGCTCTACGGTCTCTGCGCCCGCGCCGCTACCCGACACGATGTAGATTATACTACTGTAAAATAAATAACGTGAAGGTTTACAAGTGTATGCAAACAAATACTAAGAACAAAAAACAATACACAACACACATAACCGTTAACACATTTGGCCGATATTTTGAATTTCCATGTAATAATAATAATAATAATGGATGGCACGGTTGACATATGTCGGGCATGCCACCGTCCGGGAGAATCGATCCGACACATTATTTCTGGGTGTTCTCGTCTGGCTAACGGAGAGTACTTGCATAGACACAACCTCGTTGCCAGGATTATCCACCAGCAACTTGCTTTGAAGTACAACCTTGTGGAATCAGAAGTGCCATACTATAAGTATGCGCCCGACCCAGTTCTCGATGATGGTAATATCACGTTGTATTGGGATCGATCTATCATCACTGACAGGACTATTGTTGCCAATAAACCTGACATTGTGGTGATAGATCGATTGGAGCGTCGTGCAATGATTGTTGATATAACGGTCCCGCATGACGAGAACCTCGTGAAAGCAGAGAAAGATAAACAATTCAAATATCTAGATCTGGCTCGCGAGGTTGTCGACATGTGGGACGTGAGTACAGCAGTCATTGTACCGATAGTCGTGTCAGCCAATGGCTTAATTGCCAAGAGCCTCGACCAACATCTGAGGAGGCTCTCGCTTGGCAGCTGGATCAAGCGCTTGATTCAGAAAGCAGTACTTCTGGACACGGCGCGTATTGTTAGGAGGTTCCTCTCTCAAGAGCCCTGACCACCGGTAGCTCGGACCCTGTTCCCGATGCTGGTGGGCTACTATTTTTTATATTTTTAAATGTTTTTTTATAGTATTTTGTAGATAATATTTAAAAATGTAAAAAATATGTATAAAGATAAATAAAGGAAATAATAATAAAAATTTATTTCAGACCATAAGTCCATAAACAAAACACACATTACAATTTTATACACAAAACATCAATACATACATGAAAACTAATAAAAAAAAAAAAAAAAACTACACACTACACAAAAAATACACTAAAACAAACTTATTTTAAATATTGGAATGACGCACGATGACTGGTCATCCATTTCCACATCAATGGACTATCCATCCTGTCGGCTACTATAGCCACCAAGCTGTTGGAGCTGTCGCGCACTCGCCGCATCAAGGATGCTATCCGTGTCCGCATCAGTGCGTAAAAATCTGGCACGCCGTTCTCCGCGAACATCCCCGATGCACTGCAAAAGCGCGGCAGCCCCAACATAACTCTGAAGGCGTTATTGTATTGGACTCGCAGAGCATTGTACGAGCTTTTTGTATAGCTGACCCATAGGGCACACGTGTACATAGATTGGCAATACGCTCTAAAGAGTGTAATTTTCACCTCCCTAGTACAACGTGCAAACCTACGAGCCAGCATGTTACATCGAACTGCCAATGCTCTGCGTTCCCTCTCCACGTCCACATCGTCGGACAGACTATCGGTGACCCAATGCCCCAGGTACTTGAACTTCGTGACCCTGGAAAGCTGAGCGCCCCCCAAGGTGACTGGTGGGACAGTATCATAACATTTGTTACCCGCTTTGAAAACCAATAGTTCGCTCTTGGTCGCATTATACCTGAGGCCGTGAGCCACCGCATAGTCCTCACAGATGCGAAGAAGCCTCCTAAGTGCACTGATCGATGGGCTCAACAATACCATATCATCCGCGTAGCTGATGTTATTGACGCAGTGCCCGTCAATGGAGCACCCGATATTGGTATTGCTGAGCTCACAGATCAGCTCGTTTACATACAGGTTGAATAGCTTTGGTGAGCTGATTCCCCCCTGCCTCACACCGCACTCCAACCCGTATGCATCCGACAGGACACCCGCCCACTTAACATAGTTGTATTGGTTTTTATACCAATACTTTAGCATCCTAATGATATCACTTGGGAGGTTCTTAACATTTGACAGTTTCTTCCATAGGCAGTCATAAGATACGAGGTCGAAAGCCTTGGAGAGGTCCAGAAAACATGCATATACAGGTGTTTTCCTGCTTGCATAGTATTGAACAGTCTGTTTCAGGCATAGTATAGCTGTTTCCGTGGATAAATGGGGCTTAAACCCAAACTGGGCGTCGTGGAGTGTTAAATGCTTATCCAGCTGCTGATCAATCAGACTGTCCAGCACTTTTGCAATGATGGTAGCCAGGGATATAGGCCTGTAGTTGCTCTTGTCACTCGCATCTCCAGTCTTATTTTTAACAATAGGCACAACAATAGTTTTAAGTAAATCAGCTGGAAGATACGAGTGACTCAGGCACAAGCTATAAAACATTGCTAGCACTCGCGGTAAGTGCTTACCAGCATTTAGTAAATGCTCTATACTTAGGCTGTCATGACCCGGCGACTTGCCTCTCTTTAAGTTGCGTATGACAGTAGCTACCTCCCCGGCCGCAAACCTAATAGGCATGTCTTCGGACCCCCCCTCCACCTCCGGCCCGCCAGACGACGTACCTAGGGGAGACCCAACCCTAAATGCTCTGCTGAATAGGTTGGCGATATCATTAGGATTACTAAGGCCCTCAACACTCACAGGCCGACCCGACTTGGGATTCAAGCTGTTCGTGGCTTTCCAAAAACTACCAAAATTCTTTGCGTCATGATGACTTGCAATGATGTTCATTTTTATTTGGTCCTTATTGTTTTGACACCATTTTAATTTACTTTTAAAAACCCTTCTACTTTCCACCATTTTGTCATTAAAGCGGGATTTGTAGATCTTTGTCAGTTGTTACAGGTAGTCAGAAGACTGACCATTAGTCTTACGAAGGGTTATAGTAATATTCAGTTACTGGGCTGTGGAGGTCAGATAGGCGGACGCTTCATGTAAAATACTGTTCAGTAACGACTGGTAACGAAGGCTAAGCTAGAGTAAGATTTTAAATGATGCAATAAGGAATGGTAAGAGCGAACCTATTGCCATTAAGCCGGCTCAATTCCATTTGTCTAATTTAATCATCATCCACAGCCCATCTTCACCCAGTGTTAAACTGCGCCAGTCATATCCAGGTACTACATTACGGATGAAGTCGACGGCACACGTCTCCCGATACAAATGCTCGTAATTGGATATTCGTGACTGTCCAATTGGCGATGTTTAATGGGTTTTATTTAGCAAATCTACATTTGTTTTTCATAGTATGTTAATGAAAAATAAAGTTACTGCTTCAGTTTGATGAAAAAGTCCCATATTTTCGTTGAAAGTTTTTTTGACGTTCTTCAATCCTAATTTTTTTCAAAATTTTCCTCTTTATTTAGAAATTAGAGGGGAGACACACACACACTCATTTTACAACTTTGGAAGTGCCTGTCTTTTAAACGATTGACTTTGAGAAAAAATGGTTTTAGGAACCTCAATGTCATTTTTAAAGCCCTATCTACGACAGCCCGCACGTATAGGTTTGATGGTTTTTTTTTTTTTCTGTTCCATATATGGAAAGTCCTCCACTAATGTTTTTTTTTTGTATAAAATTCGTAAAGCGGTTCACAGAATACATCTACCTACATGTAGTCCTAATAGTTTCGGAATAAAGTGACTGTGACATACGGACAGAGAGACATGACGAATCTATAAGGGTTCCGTTTTTTGCCATTCGGCTACGGAAACCTAAAAACAAACCATACCCATTATATTATTATTCGGCACGTGATCAGGAACATAACAAATAACATGTATTCACTATACAGCATAGCATAAAGCAGGGCGATTTAAGCCGGATTCACATCATCGTGTTGTGACACTTACTGTCGCAGTGTTAACCAATCGAAACTCGTTGAGATATGACGTAGTTTTGAACAGATTAGTTTGATTGGTGTATCCCGCGTCGTGACATAACACGACACAATAACATAATCCGGCTTTAGTTACCTTCATCCATGATGGAATAAATGGGATTACTATGAAGCTCGTAAACGATTCGTAAAATCCTATACATCTTGTCTCACTTTTTCTCCAAAATAAAATTGGGGCAATAACACTCCCCTTCGTCTTTCGTAAATCTCTTACCTCTTGTTTCTGAGGTCCTGGTGTGGTTTCTTGGCCTGTTCACTGAGCTGTGGCGAGTCTGCCATCTGCCTCTCCAGCCACCCGAAGAGAGCGCGAAGTAAGGACGGCAAGCAGTGCTCAGCGACTGTCCCAAATGCTTGCAGTATCTGGTCAAGTTGGGGGTCTTCACCGCGCTGAAGGGTTTTGGCTAGTGGCTTTTCCTGGAGGTTTAAAAATGAAAAATGGTTTATTATTTTGGTAAACAAAAGTAAAGTTATAATTATATTGACACCATAACACAGTATTTAGTAAATGATAAGTAATGTATATTTCTGTAAAATGGTTCTAGAAAACACTTTTATACGTATTTTTTTTAACTAGGTGACGTCGTTGTTTTTTATCCGACTGCCTGATAAGCAACATTGAAAAGAACTCTGAGGTGCGAGTTAATTTTCAAGTCCAGACACAGTCTTGATCAAGTCATGTGAGACCCTCGCAGATTGGTTTCTGGGAAGGTCTTTTGAGGAAAGAACCACACATTTATGGCAGTTAGTTCTTCTGATAAGTATCCATCCATCCAGTTTCAAATTAACATTATAAAGGGTGTAAAAAGACCCTTAACGAAAACGAAAACCACATATTCTGCCCATCATTGGGATCATTTTTTTGTTCTGGACCATACCTGGGAACCTTCTAGTTACGGAGATATTGGGGGTCAAAGTTCCAACTTTTTCACAAGTTTTTTTTTAAATACTACTTTTTAAGGTTCTAACTTTACTCCAATTACCTCCATGGTCCGTTTACTATTCAAAGCATCCATCAGCAATAAGTTTTGAGCGCATTATATTGAGTTTTACCGTAAAATGTGATTTTTGACCCCAAAAAAAAATTTCGTTTCCCAGCAAAAATTTTTGCGTAAAGTTACTTAGTTTGATGTACAGAATGCTTGGTTGACGGCTTGGTGAAGGGTCTGTTTACACCCCGTATAATTATAACAGTAAATACTTTTTCTTTGAATCCTATGTTAACATACCAGTGGTTCAGCCATAACAGCCTCCATCTTCCTCTCAGCCTGCACGGTGAACTCGGTGAATAGTAGCCTCATAACGAACTCGCCCGGGCGCAGGTCGGAGTCGGCCGGTGGGATCGGGCCTTTGTGTCCGCCCCATGGCAGCATTGAGCCTGCATCAATAGGTAGGGATGACATTAAAGTGGTTCGAGATAACATCTCTATATAAGAATACAGTACAGTCAGCATCGGTAAGGCGTTCCATATTTATAGTTTCGAGCATGGTCTGCTTAACTACGATCCACTTATTTTATTTTCAAAATTGCAGCAATGCATTAAATCTGCAATAACAGCTGGCTTCAATAAAAATAATTAAAAATCATATCAAGCTTATATTTCGGAAACGTGACGCTTTGGAAGATTTTGTCTCATAGAACTGTTTGTATTACCAGCCATTTATATAAACAAGGATTAAGGGGCAAAAATATTCTAAGTGAATAATGTTCAAAATCTTCGGAATGGTAAGAATAACTTCCAACTTCCCTAATTAGACAACTTTCTTGTCAGAATCATAGTTGTGTAATGTGTGCAATCTGAAATACTAAGGGGTGTTTCATTTTCGTAAAAAGGTCCAAAAATATTTGGTGAAAATGTGAACAAATTGGCCAGAAAATGTACCTGTTTGATATATGATAGATACCAATTTGTAGTGTTACTTAAAAGTTGAATGCTTTAATCTGTTTATTTAAATACTAAAACCAACAAAGTTGACATACGAAATGTTTTTGACAACTGAGTTTATAGGTAAATATATGTTACTAATCCCTTTCAGTGAGTTCTTACGTAAGATTTTAACCTGTGCAAGATTTTTTTACACTTTCATTTAAATTTATAAAGTTGTGGAACATATCACAGTCGTTTATAATGTTGACTGAACAGTTCAATAAACAATTTATGAAAGTCCTCTCACCAATAATACGTATTTCTTTTATTTACAGTCACCATGACGAGCAATCGGATTGATTAACATCAAAGAGCATTGATATCAACATGTGTTTAGTTAGTTTTTTTAGTTGAGAAAGAAGTCTTAAAAGAAAATACTAGACCAAACCGACCTCTGGAAGCGACGTAAGCAGCCACGCCGACGCCGACGGTAGGGCCGACGGAGCGCCAGTCAGTGACGATGGGGATCGGCTTCTCGAGCAGAGAGCCGGCCAGCTCGGTGATGGGGTCGCTGAATATGCTGGCTTCGGCGTCGTGGCGCGCCTCCGACAGCACGCTGCCCTCCGACTCCGCCTCGCTCGACACCATCGACGATGGAGCTTCCTCCGTGCCGGAAGCTGCCATGATGTAACCACATTTTATGAGAATTATTTTCATGTCACTGACACTATTTTAAACAAGTTTTACTGAACCCGCGTGGTGGAGTGAAGCCACCACACTATCTCACAGAGAGGAGGCTTGCGTCCCAGCACTGGGAACGTTATTTATACTTCTATTCAAAACTGTTTTAATAGCTTAACTGTATTAATTAGGTTAGTTTGTGGATAATCCAGCAGGAAGTTATCACGCACGAAAATAAATAACATTATAGTTTCCTTATTTATTGCCATTATGTGTTATAGTTTATATGTAGTAGTAACAAGCATAAAATGTTATATAAAATTATATTAAAAGCTAAGAACCATTCAACAAAGCAACAGAAGTGAGTGAGCCTCTCTGTTTATTGATTGGTGACCTGAATGTGACCTAGTGAGTGAAATGGGAGGCTAGAGCCAGCTTGCTCAGTACTCTGGTCAAGGTCAAACCTCATTTACAAATAAAACAAAAATGGTTCAGATTTCTTAATTCTATGTAAATTACTTTTGATTATTTTAGTGTTACTGTAAATATAAGCGAAACCTATAAGTTTTATGTTCAACAGAAAATTATTTTATCATCTTTCTGACCTGACAACATCTTCTCATGTGTAATATAGTTCCCATTTGATGTGATGACCATACCAAGACAAAAATTGCTTTACGTTTTCACTGATGAGGGTGTTAAGAAAATTCGGTAATCAGTTCCTACTCATGTCTCTCTAATCAGGAACTACTGCTCAAAATATGTCAGTCATAAAGTGAGAAATCATTAATCTTTGCCAAGACATTAATGACCTTTGCGCTGCCACCGACGACGCGGTGGAAGTGGCAATGTTTTGGGTTAACAAAATATAAAATTTGTCGTGCCAGCGATACGAAGAAGAAGAAGATGTATTAACTCTTGTTTTACAGTGCTTTATTAATAATCAAATATATTGTTATTCTAAGTTTTGGTTGAGAAACCTTCACAAATGAACCAGGATTCGAGTTCACCTTGCAAACGACAAGAAGAAATATTTCGAGATAATGGGCTTGGGCAACAAACAGTATTGAAAAGACACCAGAAGAAGAATTGTTATTTAGGACACATTGACAGGCGAAACAAAAACTAGTTTAATCATATTCAAAGTCAAAAACGTAATATAATGAGCTCAAACAACCTGGCATGTATGTCAATCATATTGACAGACTTCTTTATTCTTTTCTTTACTATTCACAAACAAAGCACTTTACATTTTCGGATTAAATGTATGAAAAAGAGCTTTACTCAATACTGTTTTGTCTACCATTAGAACTTTAACTGATCCAAACTAGGGAGTTTTTTAACAGTGATGAATACATATAATGGTAATTCTTAAAGCCCACCTGAGACATCCTCGGCATGTCCTTCTGAGGGGACAGTGCTCAGGGAGTCTGATTCCTCTGACGTCATCATTTTGATTGTTTTCTTGTACTGCTGTCCTATATCACTACAAACAAAGGATGTTGTGTTATCAAGCATTCACATCTACTGTAAGTATGTCAGACACACAGTTATGAATTAAACAGAATTTGTTTATTACCTTCTTGTTGTTCTATGTTGAATCAATCATCTTCTCTCAGTATTCCTAAAACAAAACAACTTGATGTTGTAACTTTTAACATAATTTTCTAAAGAAAGAATGAGAATTAGATGACATTAATATTACAATTCTTTACTTAATACAAACTATTTTTTAGCTTAAGAAATGATATTTTAGCAGCACAAGTACTAAGTGGCCTAAAGTTTAAAATATTAAATGAAACAATAATGCAATGCATTAAAAGGTGACAGTCGCACAAGCAGGCAAAAGCACTAAATTATATTACACATACATCTACTACATAAACAAAGTTCAGTGAAGTGTAGGTAAAATATATTTGAATGAAGGAAAAATAATAATTTTATGGTTTTAACATTGATTCTAGTTACATTGTGAGCTGTCTGATATGTAAAATATTGTGCAAAGCAAGCACTTTATTCATTCAAAAACTATAACCTAAACTCATGTTGATCATCAAACTAAATTTAAGATATGTATCCTTAGGCAGTTTTACAGCTGGTAAGTAATCCAACATCACCGCAATGGGCATACAACTCAACAAATCCCAAACATATATTGTCCACAGTTCCAAATAGGCAGACAACCAATGAAAGTATTTATTAATAATGTGTGCTCATACAAAATTATTGATCTGTTACATCTAAATATACTCCCAACAGACCACTTCATCATATGAATACAATTACTTTATTACTTAAATGTGACAATCGCTTTGCAATCAATACTATTGAGCTCAAGCTATGTACTTGGATGTAATGTTATACTATGTGGCCTAGTTATAATGAGGTCTGGAAGCTACTGAGATAAACTATGTGCAGTGACACACATATACACAGCAGTGTAGCCGTACAGTTCACACAAGCAGATAAGGATGCCTAACGGTGACTACACAATGAATGAACACAAAGCATAGCTGTATGATACCAATACAAATCTAAGCAAATAGCCAACTGAAATAAGTGCTACAAAAATGATATGTCAGGTGGTGTTGTCCATACCTAACTGTGCTTCTTTATTACTTTATACATTTCAGTTTAGTCACCTTAAAACCACTTACTTCAGCAGTTAATGGTCATAGCTGGAATATTAATATAAAATATAATTCTAAGAAGGATGATTAAAATGCAGTTTTTTTCTAAAAGTTGGATATGTAGGTAATCTCAACTGTAACAGACTATTTGTATTGCATTAAAATTGGTAGAAATGTGAGATACAGTGTAATGTATGTAGTTGGTAGCTAGCTCTTCTGGAAACCTGGATACAGGCATCAACCTAGTGTTCATTATCATTATTAGTCTAGTCATTTTAATACACTAATTGCTAGAGGTTTGCATTTATCATAGCTTTGGTCAATGGCAAAACATCTTCATATTTGTTGGTATAGGATGATAATGAAGATGGAGTTATTTCTGAAATAAACAAACAGAGGAAACATACTAGCAGCCTGCCTCACCCACCAAAAACAAGCTTTAATGATTACAAACATAATATTATGAATTGCAAACAGGCAGCTGACTTACTATTAATTGTATTTAAAATAATAGTTATTAATAGCTAGCTTTACTCATAAATACCTTTAGCATTTCAACAAAATACAGCTGTGGCTAACATGTAATAGGGAAAAAATGATCACTTCTTGTATTGACTTCAAGGCAAGTATTATAACTTTCTGTAATACAGAAGCAACACAAATATATAAATAATCGGCCCTAATAACCTCTAGCGTGTCTTAAGAATCGATCGATTTAAAACAGAACATTACCTGCTAAACAATGAGTAACACTGTTTGTGACAATGATTTGTGATGACACAACATGCAGTTACTTGCAAAACTATTCAATAAATCATCAAAAGATAAAGGAAAGTCCGTTTAAAAGATATACAACCCAAAGCAGAATTTTGTATAGTTCATCTAGTTTGAATTAAATCGAGTCTACGATCACAAACAAGGCAAAATTGAGTCAAAATTACCTTTAAGCCGCAATGAGTCTAAAAATTTATAGTTACGACGCTTGTGAGAAAAACACCGATGTTATCTGCTGTCACTAAAATAGATTGTCTTTATTACCAAAGTTTATATAAAAAACAGTAATCCGATATAAATCTATCCTCAATCACGCAGAAATACAGTACAGCAAGCAAATTAAATTACCCAAACGTCAAATGGTATTGCCATTTCACAAAATAAAATAAACAATTTTCACCTCGGGTTTTTTTCGCAAGGTCAGCAACGAAGCTTGACAGATGACAGCTTCTGGCAAGCCCGCAAAATTCAAATCAAATAGTTCACCAAGGAACTTATATACTAACTGGAATGATTACGTGCAACGCAAAGCCGTTCCGAGTGAGAGAACATCGAGAGTGGATGTTATCCCTTTCTAATAGGGTGTCCATTAATTGTACTTACATTTGGGACAGTTATTCTGTTATAACTTATTAGTATCCCGCTCCCCGCTTTGCATGGGCGATGCCGAAACCTACGCATACTGTTCATCTAAGGCAGAGCCATTTGTAAAAAAAATCTACTTTATTTTAAGGTATAATAATACTAAAAAACCTCATCTGACTGCTGCCGGCATGTACCAGCGGTAACGTATATAAAAAAAAATATGAACTTAACTATTTTGTAATGCTTAAAAGTGATTTATATTGCCATGATTTCCATAACTCGCGAAATGAGAGTGTATTACGCGACGTACATTAGGTACTGTGATTTTTTCAAATAAATTAATAGTAAGTATTTTACTTGACCAAGGAGTTTATTTAGACTTTTTGGATTTTACTCGAGACTTTTGTGTCGAATGAAAAAAAATCGGTTGAATCGACAGTTGCCGCCAAAATGGAAAGGTTTAAAAATGTAAAGATTAAATTCAAAGGTTTATTTTCAAGAAGTTACTTTTGCTAATATTAAATTGAGTAAATGATTAAGTTTTGCTACTGCATTATAAATAACAATGTTTTGTATTTTATACGCATGTGCACAAGATTATAAATACCGATATGGATAATAGAAAAGGCGTATTCTTTACAATATTTTCATAATCCCCGTTTACAAATGTAAAACATTGTCACCCTAGTCGTAATTTGTAAACAAAGTTAAACGAACGTACCTGAAAAAAGAAATTGCATATCCATCAACCCCTCACACTATTACACCCCTTCAAACAACACAATTTCACCATATTATAGTGGAAGATTTCACTTAAAAACAAACAACCGTTTCGGCCATTTTTTTTTTTTTTTTTTTAAATCTTTCTTTAATTTTGGCATTCATAAAATGAAAGTAACTGCTAAATAATTCAATTTCGCAAGAATTTATTATTTTAATATTTGGTATTTAAATATCAAATAATTCCCGTTACGATTTATGTGCTAGTTTAGCTATCAACGTGATTTCCGATTGCTATATAAAAAAAAAAGGAAAAATATTTGTTTATTTTTTGATTACTGGCAATTATTAGACAAGGACACAATCCACTCTTGTCGCTTTCTCGCTCTGAAGTTTTCTTCCCCCTTTGAATTAATCAAAGTAATACGAACTCTATGACTTTGAAATAAAGTTCATTTTCGAACAGTTTTTTGATATGTAAATATTGTTCGTGCTCATTCCAGTTAGTATATAAGTTCCTTGTAGTTCACAGACTACTATATAAAAAAAATAGTTCAAGATTGACGTTGAACGGCAGACCCATGTATTTTTTTAAAAGCTGAGAAACTTTCTGCAGGAGTTCTAGTGAACGGTTGACGATTATTAGGAGTATTTCGATTCAAACCATAAAGGAAAAAGCTCTAGAATTGGCATAGAGCGAATCGACGGACAACATTTTCTCCCACATATTTATTTTGCGGGAGGTAAACACAGACAGTGCACTACAGGAATTTGACAATGGACTTAGTATAATAAACTGGAGTGAGCACTCTACCAAAAAAAACGTGACGAGAGAGATATTTATGACAGAGCTCTTTGTCTCTTTCTTATAGGGTAACCAAGCATTTTTATAACAAATAAGAAACTTTGTTTTGACAGAGATAATTGATAATTTGATTTGTGTCCGGTTAACACATCAACGGTTACTTAAAATAGTGAAGTCATAATTTATGAGAGAAAAAAAAATAAGAATTTCGTTATGGACCATTGTCTTTCCATGCTCTTTTTCCGTTTGCTCTGCAGAATTGGTGTTTAGGTATTCAAGGGAATAAAGCTAAGAGTTTGTGACAAACATTAAACATGGCTAAACAGAATTGTTTTGTGGAGTTTCTGCCGTAAGCCAATCTTACTGCCTAAGTTTCTCAATACATTGTTTTTCGCATGTTGGTATATTCTTAAATTTAAAAACGAATTAGCCAATGCTTTTACTAGTTGTAATTCCTGTAATTCATCATCCGTTATACATCTATCTCTCGGTCATGATAACTTAACAAAAGTAAACCGCGTGACCATTATGGTTTATTTTTATGTGTTACGAATATCGCAGAACTCAGTCCTGTTTGTATACTAAGTCCATGTGTACACCTACAATAAGGTATCATATGAAAGGGCTTGCTGAGAAGCTTGTCGCGAGATTTAAGAACTCATATTTACTTAGTTTGAAAAAGTTAAAATTAAAATCAATCAAGTCATTTAATTTATTTGTTGTTCTGCACAAGTAAATCTCGCGACAAACTTTTATATCATATAAATTGTGTAATGACGCTATAAGTTGATAGTAAAAGTTTTAAAGGAAAAGTCAATTTTGTTCTTTTTAGGGCATTTAAATAAATATCGTTTATGAATAACTTCAAATTCGACGAATTCATAAATTGTGGCGTAAGAGTGAGACCTGTTTGTATTCATTAAACGCTAATTTGGTCTGTTTCTTTGTTCATTATCGATGTATTGCACATTTCAAGTAGTTTTTGAAAATTTCCTCTTTCCTTAAATTATTTCTAAAATATCGAATTTTAAAACTAACATTTCTTTTGAAATTGGTAACTTTCAAAAGAAATAACTTTGTAACTTCGATGCGTTTTCGATGCGTTGTGTTTTTGTTTTTTTTTTTACAAGCTTTTATTTAACTTGCAATGTATGTATGTAACTATGTTTGTATGTGTGGAATCTTGTAACTCAATAATTGTGAAGCAAATAATTATCTTCAACCGAGTGAGCTGAAATTTTGCACGCACATGTTTATCGCAAGATAATGCAATATGACATGGAGCTGATCTGATGATGGAGCTGGAAGGTGCACAGACAGGCACTCTGGTATAAAATGTATCGTCCTATTTTATTGATGTTATCTAGTCTTCTGTCTTTGTTATTTTTTTTCAAATTTATTACTTTATCCTACACGAGTAGTTTAAATTCTGAAATTATATTATTGTCAACGATAATATTAATTTAATGTTTCTTAAATGTTTTTTTTTTAATTTTTAACTAGGTACCTACGAGTAGATTGTGTTAAGTATTTTAATTTTAAGTTTGCATTCTGAAGGAAGTCAGCGAAATATGACAAACTTTTTTATTTATAAGACCATCATGTACATACAAAAAACCATTTTTTTTTGTACCATATTTCACGCAAATAAAGAATCTTGAAACGACATAACCCTATCGACTTTGTCTGATGATAGAGCTGGAAGGTGGCCATAAGAAGAACTTATAAAAGAAAATAATTGTAATGGTGTTATTGTATTCGGTGTAATATTTTTCATTTTTATCATTTGGCAATTGAGAGAAAGAGACAAACGGCATCAGTTCTGTTTATCTCTCTCGCCTCGTATTTACTCGGTTTTGAATTTATGAAAGCCGAACCAAAGTAAACCTACTGATTCATAGATAAGATTATTTTTTATGTAATACGAATTTTTGAGAGCTCTGTCTGTTTGAATATTAACCATCCATGGTCATGGTCAATTAGTCATTTACTCATGTCATTGTGACAATTGTGACAAACCATTGTCAAACACTTCACATGCGATGCGTTCTGGAAAAGGAGGTAGAAGTTGGTAAAGAAATCCGTGTCTAGTGCAAAACGTAAAGATGATAATTATACGAATAACCGGTTGTTATCAAAGAGTAGAATACTGTTGTTATTACAAA
Organism: Noctua pronuba; assembly: GCA_905220335.1. Classification (NCBI taxonomy): domain Eukaryota; kingdom Metazoa; phylum Arthropoda; class Insecta; order Lepidoptera; family Noctuidae; genus Noctua; species Noctua pronuba. The sequence goes on along the minus strand of LR999891.1, from coordinate 19,807,163 downwards.
CTCAAGTGCAGAAGAAAAAGTAGCATTTCCAGTGATGAAGGTAGAAAGATAAATTATAGAAGACGGGTCACGGACTCACGGCCTATACAAAATTTACCCAGGCCCGGCGGAAAAAAAAGTTATCTCACATTTAGTATATTTTTAGTAGGTATATAAATAATTGGTCACCATTACCCAAAATCGTGGCTATCATTGTATGTTTTTGAAAAATATTAAAAATGTAATATTTGTGAAACTGATTAATACGGCCTCTATTCTATCGTAGCTGTCATTGAATATTGCTAAGCAAAATTGAAGTGATTTCAGTAAAACTGATAAAAAATAATATCACAAACAAAGGAAGAAACGCCATAAGACAGTACTACTGTTCTTGTATACAAGGCCGAAGATAGGTGCTAGTAGCTGTGCACAACTTGTGAGCATCGTTCATCATTTGGGACGGGCTAGACACAAGGACATTTAGTCACCCTGTGTGCAGACTTGATAATACTGTATTAGAGATTGAAAATCTATATAATAATGTTATTTGTTGTTCAATGTTAGTTACTAGTTTTCTGATTTCTGTTGTTTTTATAAGTTATTTCTTCAATATTTTTAAATGCATGGCACTAAGTGCACACATGCATGCATGATTCATAAAAAATATATAAAGATAAAAGTGAAATATGTACTTATATATATTTTTTTCCTGATCTAGAATGTGTAGCAATATCACATTTATTCACTAATAGATAAATCTAAACATAGGTACAAGTATTTATTAGCAATGTCAAATGAAAAAAAAATTGGGATCCTTAAAAAAGAAATAGCAATATTTACCTGATAGCTACCAGTACTAGATATTATGCTCTGTGCTGATAGCCATCAAATTAAATTTAAAAAAATCTGCAGTTATTTTTTAGTCATGACAATGCATAAACTGAGATACATTTCTTTAGCATGGAGCGTTATAAAAATATTGGGTCAATTTTGACCAGTCTTCTGTAGCATAGACTAACAAATATGATTTAGACAAAACTAGAACCTACACTACCTACCTAAACAGATAAATTAGATTGAAGTAAATATCAGTAGGTATGTTTGCCCCATTACGTTGGTCTAGTGGTCTACATATCACTCATGTCCACATCCTGAGCTCCCTGGAAATTAACTTATTGTTAACAATGTGAATTGATTTGATTCAATCCCATCTTTGCCAATTCTCAGTAGCAGCCCTATCTGGATGGAAAAGTCTTATTATAAAATATACAACAACCATAATGACAGTTACAATAATCGTAAATAAATTTGCTTTAAGAACTTAACTTAATAAATGTAAGTTTTTGTTTTAGTTATGGGTAATCAGGTATTGCTTCAAGAATCAATATGTCTTCCGTGGTAACTCCATGCTGCTGATATTTGTAAATCAACCAAAACACTATTGGACAGATATCACTTGCAACACAAGATCATGAAATGAAGGTACAGCATGACTAATGCTCACCAATCAAAACATAACAAAGCCTAGACAAGTGTTTTTGAATTATTTCGTATTTCAATAGTTCTTTTCTGCGGGATCGACAGAACCGTTTTGGGGGCTCTTGTCTATCCCTTTTTCTTTCATTTCCATCAGCATTATTAAGCTCCACCCTGTGCCGCACCATCGCTTGACACCAGGCGTTTTGTGGCCAAGGACAAGCCTATTTAGAGTAAAAAAATGTATTGCTGATAGAATGTCATGTTGTGTAGCCTTAGGTGCCTCAGGTATTGTGACAACTACTCTAAGAAACACATGTATGAGAATTTAAAAATTGCCATTTATTTTAATTTAACATTGGGTTTGTATTTGGGAACAATTATTCTTGTGTAAACTATGAGCTCCTTGAGAGGAAGAGTTTGTGTGAGGAATGATATGTAATGAAAGAAAAAGGAGTGAATGATAGCGTGGCTGTTGAGCTGGGAAAATCGAAGAACCAAACTTGTTGCGCCGACCCCAAGTCACTTGGGACAAGGGCAGGAAGATGATGATGTCCGGATCCATGAGCTCTTTCAGAAACTAAAAAAATCTATTGAATTTTCTTCAAAAACGAACATTACATCTATATATAATCAATACAACCCTTTAAGTTCATTTAATTGCATTCAATGGCTATTACATGATAGATGCCAGCCAAGCAAATAGAATGCTTTTGAAACAGTACCCTCCGCTCCGCGGAGTTAAAACAGCCAGACTGAAGAGGGAATGGGCTGGCCACATCGCACGAATGCACCCGGAAAGGGGGCAAAGATCTTCACTCACTGGACGTCTGAGGGAGGAGTGTGATGATTTCATCATAACGTCAAATAAGATTAGATGCTCAAATGAGCGAGGTCAAGGTGCAATCAGGACTAGGAGCAAAGATTGCGGAGCATTTGAAGCGGGAATAGCATATAACGACGATCACTAAGAAAGCTAAAATCTTAATCTACCTTGTCAGAACGCAGAATTGTTGTTCTACAATACTTTTGTCATCCTATCCTAGAGTATGCTTTTCAAGTCTGGAGTCCCTATTTCGCTAAACACATTGAACTTCTGGATTAGGGGCAGAGCAGCCTCATTAAAATAGTATGATTACTGAAACAACAACCGTACGAGGAATGCTTAGAAATTGAAAGCTCACAATGACAAAAAAAATAAAAGACTGCAGGGACAGTGGAGACCTAGTTGAGCCACACATGATCTTAAATGGGCATTACGACCTGCAGGATTTCAATCAACTATTCAAAAGAAGCGAAAACATCCATGTGAGAGGCCATCACCTGAAGCTATGTACCAACTAACCCTTATAAACACTCTAAGCATCATCCAAACAGTCGAGAGTGTGCAATAAACTCCCAGAAGATCATAGGCATGGCGGTAGAATTATTTTTAGGGGGTGCAACTTTAGCAACACAAAGCGAGTGTAAAAATGTTTGCACTCCACCTTTCACGCAACAAGGTTTCAACTTTGTCGACTAATGCAGAAAAGCTCATCACCTTAGAGACAAGGGCTACGGAAACGAGCTCGCACTTTGCCTCGGTAAGAGTAGGTTATTTTGTCCAATCATACATCATCATAATCACTTCATCATCATAGTTACTTTGGCCACTTATATACGGGGTGTAAACAGACCCTTCACGAAGCCGTCAACCAAGCATTCTGTACATCAATCTAAGTAGGTAACTTTACGCAAAAATTATTGCTGGGAAACGACTTTTTTTTTGGGGTGAAAAATTACTTTTTACGGTAAAACTCAATGTAACGCACTCAAAACATTGTGCTGATGGATGGATTGAATAGTACGGGGGTCGTGAAGGTGTTTAAAGTAAAAGTCTTACATAAGAAACCAGTACTTCAAAAAAAACTTGTGAAAAAGTTGGAACTTTGACCCCCAATATCTCCGTAACTAGAAGGTTCCCAGGTATGGTCTAGAACAAAAAAATGATCGCAATGACGGGGAGAACAAGTAACTTTCGGCTTCGTTAAGGGTCTGTTTACACCCTTTATACTCCTTTGCAAAAAAAACGGGCGCCTTACAGACATTGGCTTAGCTATGGATAATATTAATATTTTTAGTACGTCATTAGCTTAGATGACTAGAAATTTCTTATTATCAACGAGATTCTAGTTTTTAACATTTATATCCTGGAATCGGTGTTTTAGTCAATGTAAATAGAGAGCCGGTTAAAATTGACATTTTTATGGGTATAATGAAATTAAGACTGAGTATTTTTATGGTATTTTAATAAAAAAATACATTAAAAAATAAAATTAACAACGAGTCTGAGCTCGCTTTGCAGCGATTACGGCATGTAATCGTCTTGTCATGCTTCTTACCAGGCTTTTGATGGTGTCCTGTGGAATGTGTTCTCTCAGCCAGATCACATGTTTAAGCACCCTGATGTTTTGTGGAGGTGGTTGGACAGATAGTACTCTCCTTTTTAGGAGGTTTCAGACTGCTCAATGGGATTAAGGTCGGGGCTCCGCGCTGGCCAATCCAAACAACGAATATCGGCCTCTTGCATATAAGCATCTACGTCGCCAGAACGGTGGGCCCGAGCATTATCTTCCATTTAAATGGCATCTTCACCAATTACAGTAGTGCGTTGTGCATGTTGACAAAGGATTTCTATTATGTACCTTTGCGCATTTAGTGAGCCATTTTCAATGAATACTATCTCGGTACGATGGCTGGAAGTTATTCCCGCCCAAAACATATCTGACCCTCCACCATAAGGGGTGATTTCTTCAAAACACACGGCGGCATAGCGTTCCCCTGGTCTTCGTAACCACTCGCCGACGTCGGTCCTCACCATGCAGACAAATTCGAGCCTCAACGGAGAAGAGTACGCTAATCCAGTTACCTAGTGTCCAGGATAGCCAATTTCTAGCGAACCTCAATCGAGCAATCCAGTGCTCACGGAGTAACTTGGGGGCTCGCGGTGGTAGTCGACTGCTTGTATCAGTCGCTAAAAGCCTCCTCCTCACAGTCCATAGGCTAACTTGTGCTCTTCGCACCTCTTCAAGGTTTCTTTTGAGGTCTATACAACTGCATTGCGGTTCCTCAGCGCCTGAGCCTCTAAAAAGCGGTCGTGTCGTGGTTGGTGGAACGTTATCTCCTAGAACCTTGCTTTCTCTGAACAGAACTTGTCTCTTGGTATCGGAGTCCAGACCGTTACATTGGCTACACCCCTCTACCAGCAGCGCTATAATTTTACTAGTTCTTATTGCTTTTTCTGCCATTACAATAGACACAAAGATATCTGTTTTGAGTCACAATAAGGCAGGATTATGCAACAAACATAAATTATTCTACTAAAATAACAAGAAGTAAGTTTTGTTGCCTGATAAACTTTTAACCGCAAACCCGCGAAAAGTAAGTAAAAAGTCACAAACTGAAAAAGGCATTATTATTTAAAAAAACAAAAGAAATTTGAATTTGGAATAAACTTTTTTCATAGGTACCCAGACTCTTTATTAAGTGCCAGTAACATAGTTTGGCTATTAAAACCTCTTTAGAACGAAATTATTACGAACTAGCTTCTGCCCGCGACTTCGTACGCGGATCCTGTTGCTTATGCCAGCGACAACGGGGTCGTCAAATTCGAAGATCTGAAACGTCTGATGTCGAATTCTAAGAGCCCGGGGACGGGAAAACAACGGGATGCGCGAGACGATTCGAGACGTTCCATATCTTTCATTTTTGTAAGTCAGAAGTCGATGCGTAGATACGCTTGGAACTCAAGCGTAATTCTCTATCCGTGAACGTCTCCGACTCGCGAGACAATGCGTGACGTTCACGATCAGTGGTCAGTCGCGCATCACGTTCCCCACTTGTCTCTAGAGACCTAGAAGTCGATGCGTAGATACGCTTGGAACTCAAGCGTAATTCTCTATCCGTGAACGTCTCCGATTCGCGAGACAATGCATGACGTTCACGATCAGCGGTCAGTCGCGCATCATGTTCTTCACAGTTCTCTAGAGACCTGGATGTAGATGCGTAAATACGCTGAGAACGCAGGCGTGCTTCGTTATCCAAGAGGAAGAGAAGAGAAGAGAGGAAGAGGTTTCCACGGAGCGAGTTGCAGCCTGATGTTCTCGAACAGCATCAAGTCTCTCCTGACGTTCTTCGGTAGATTCTTGGGATCTTATGATCCTCAATCTTTTAGCTCCTTTGGAACATTGGGAAAGATTTGACCTCTTTCTAGGCATGGTTATAGTTTTATTGTGAAGATACCTGATCAATTAAAATCTAAGTGACTGCTCCCCTGCGTTACCGGGTAGGCTACCGCGTCACGAAGATAAGTGGAAATAGTCTAAAACACTTAAATAACATAAGCCCGAAGGCATATTTATTCAATAAAGTAAAAAAATAAATAGGAGTTTTGTCCAGTAGAGTCAAATTTTCAATGATATACCGTCGTCATCGAATATCAGTCCTAAACTGATGTTACCACCTTCACCGCGTGGACATACTCCCAGCTTATGTTATTTTATAATTATACAGTGAAATTAGTGATAGCTTTGATTTCCACATCAGATGTTTCCGATCTTCGATTTTTATAAGTCAACAGGAAAAGCCCATCAGACCGAACAACTTTTGCTAAGACGTCATTCCTATATGTGTTATGGTGTAGCTGGGCTCTTGGAGTTCCACAACAGGTGTTCCAGATCTTTGATTTTTATAAATCAACAGAGAGTGCTCATCAGATTGAACAATTTTTGTTAAGACTTCATTCCTATATGTGTTATGGTGTAGCTGGGCTCTTGGAGTTCCACAATAGGTGTTCCAGAACTTCGATTTTTATAAATCAACAGAGAGTGCTCATCAGATTGAACAATTTTTGCTAAGACGTCATTCCTATATAATTCGCACGTCACAAACAAAAGGGTATTATCTTCAAAAACAGTGTTTTGAGATAATCGCGTTTAAAAGTTTGAAAATTCATAGTTGCTCAACAAAGCATTCAAATGTCCTAATTTATACTTAGATTGAATGTTACATTCTTCTACTTTACGTTGATTGAAATTTAGTGACTATATCAGTTGTAGTGTTAGTTTTATTAGCACTTTTATACGACTGGGTGAAAATAATACTGTTTAAGCGGTTCAAATCGCTGAGATATATTACTTACGACTATCTAGCCTTACCAAAATTGTCTATGATTTGATAATATCATGTATTAAATAATAATGATACCTTTTTATAAATACAGATTGTTAAGTTTTTCACAATAAGTCGGAGATTAGAATAACAAAAATACTGATTGGTACTAAAAAAGTTTTATTAGAAATAAAGTAAATATCAAAATTATTAAAAATTAAAAAAAAATCAGTTCAACTGTAATACAGCAATAAAATCAAAATTTTTGTAACAGATAAAAAAATGTTTATGAGAATCTAATTAAACATTAGGTAAAACTATCTAAACTTTTATAAAAACCAGTAAAACACTAGAACAACTTACAAAACAACTTACAAACTTATCTACCCAATTTGTAAGATAGTCGTCACAATTTTTCAAGAATCATACCATGGCTAGGTACCCAATTCTAATGAATTATCTATAAGATGTAGTCATTATTTTTTTTCAATAATCAAGCCTTGGCAATTACTTACTTTGTACTGGATAGGTACTCCTTAAAATAGTTTTTTTTAAGTAATTGCTATATGCATTTCAACTATGCTAAGCTCTAAGCTAGTATTATCATTATCAATGGCATATAAACAGTCTCATAATTATTAATTTAATCACAATCAGGTAAAGTTAAAATAAGAAAATAGATGATTACTTACATAATTACAAATTTTTATAAAAATCATAGTAGGTCTGTGGAATGTGTCGTTTTTCAATTAGTTTTAAAATATCCTGCTTCTTCTTTTCATTGACCGGCATTTTCGAGGAATAAGCTTTGTCCAAACCTTCTGGAAAAGTGTATACAGTTTTTTTTTGTCTTGTGTTACATTTTCTTATTTCGATACGTTTAAACTCTTCATCGGCATAGGATGTTTTTACATAAAAAGCTAGAGGATCATCTTTCCTAACTTGGATTATTTTTATATCCGTCAATTTTACTTGACAGTTATCGGTTGTTTTAGAATAATTATTTCCAATCTTATCACACATTGTTTTAATATCGTAGAAGTCGTTAAACGCTAGCTCTTGGACCGTAAAGAATGGTGGATTTTTCTTTGCAGTTTTTATAATACTAACGTATTCTTGAGGACTGTAAATAGGACCAGACTTCAGAGATCTTTTGATGCCTCTTTCTATAGTAGAGTGAACGGAATCACCCTCCATTTGTGTGTGGCCTTTAATAAGGAACTTATGTGTAATACTTTTTAGATTATACTTATTTACGGCATAAATATACAATGCTATCATTATTTTGTTCTTCTGCTGCCCACAGCAATTATCTGAAAAGAATACGAGTTCTAAATCTTCTGAATTCATGTTCTCCACCTTGTTTTCGATGAATTTCAAAATGCAAGAACCTATTTCCGTAACACCTCTTTGCCCTTGACCTTCACACCACACAAAGCAAGTAGATAGTCCGGTCACCAGTTCAGAAACAGTCAAATTGTATGTAGCTAGCTTGGAGATGTAATAAAAAACGGAAACATCTCCTCGTGGAGCTGTTAGAACGGCCTGCAAATCGTAACAGGCTACAACATAGCAGTCAGATGCTTTTTCTTTGTCGCGTTGTTTTTCTAGTCTACTCATTTTTTTCTCGGTCTGGTGGTCATCAAAACTCTTCTGTAATACCAATTTCTCCTCATTACTACTATTTTCATACGAAACACAGACCTCGCAGCGATCTTTTTTCGGCTGGAAAAAGGAAATATTGAAGTCTTTGTGAAATATATTGGAGAACGTAGTCTTACTAACAGTTTTTTTAGAGTTCGTTTCACATTTTTTTTTATAATCCTCATAGATTTGCGTTAAACTCTTACTTCCCTCTATATATTGACGAGTGCTCTGTGCTCTGATGTAATGGCTCTCTACCCGTGGTATGGCGTCAATAAACCTACGAACTTCGGCAGTTTCTTCCGTCAATTTTGCATGTTTCGAATGTTTTCCTCTCAAATCCTCAGTAACAAATCCACCCTCATTAGTCTTTTGTCTCACAGTTAATATTACTTTATCATTAATGTCTAATGTAGATTTGAAGAATTTTTTGCAAACACGGATTTTTTGATCTTCAATATTGAAATAGAAAGCGTTATTGAAAGAACGTAATGGTTTTTCGTTTTCGCAATTTACGCAACGATTAGAACGTTGTTTTGGTTTTATTTCTTGCATACTATTTTTAATAAAATCTCTTTGCCTGTTTATATCGCCCAACGACCAGTAATTATCAAAAATCTGCTTTCGTTTAGTTTCATCTATACTTGATGCACACTTCAATCTACACGTAGTTTCACTACAGGGATTTTTCAGTGACCTTGGGTCTACTCGCTTCTTTTTCCAATTTAAATACTCCAACCCCAAATTGCGTTTTCTCTTCGTAATCTGCTTCATAGAATTAGTAACGATCATGGTATTTACATTTTCAGGATCCGTAGAAAATGACTTATGCAGTGTACAATCATTATCTGAGCAAAATTTGTCGAAATGAGGGATGCAGAGAAAACCTTGACATTGAAAACATGTGCTAAAAATGTCTTCGTAACAATTTTTATATTCACAGTGCTGTCGACTGGCGAAATTGGTTAGGTCAGATAACACATTGTCATTGTTTGTGTCTGTAAGAGTTTCATTTGCCAAATGATTTTGATTGGTTTCTCCAGTTAACGTTTTATCGAGAGTAACATTTGTACTACTCATAGTTTTGTTGTGAAGTTCGCAATCGTTATACGCCTGAACATTGTCGAAATGATCCCAACATAAAAAACTATTGCACTTACTGCAGGCCGAAAAAACATCCGAAGTACAAGAAACGTACTCGCACGTTTGATGGCTACCCGATGACCCTGATGTGCACGATTGAGGGCGGCGCTGCGTATTATCTTCGGGGACATACGTTGGATCACAGTCACTAGGATCGTCACCATTGGCAAATGGGTCTTCATTGCTCTCGGGTGTACTTTGGCGATCGTAGACTGCCCTCATTATTAATGTAGTCCTCTTACTCCGCTTCATAATTTTGAGATAAGCTAAAATTTAAAAGAAAAGTAAAAATAAATAACAGACAAAAAGGTAACAATTCATTTGTGACCCCAGTCACCGAGCATCAATTACAAGCAATAAAGTATTATCTCAAACAAATCGAGAGCTATAAAGTATCATCTTTAAATAATTTCATTTAAATTCACGAGTTGATTAAAATTGAACAGTCAATAAGGTATTATTTTAAAATAAAACTACAAATTCATTATATCTTAACAGGCAATAGGGTATTAAGTCAAAATAATACTGTATAGAATACTTACATTTTAAGATTTTGCTCCGAAATTGACAGCAAACAGGTCGCAACTCGAAATGAACGCGTGTGACGCGTACGAGCACTGCGCGGCAACTGAATCAACTAAGATGCTACCGTCTTAATCGGTTCGGGAATGGCGTAAGTTAACGGTTAATAAAGAATTGTGTTGCCATATTCCAGAAACTATTTGAACTAAAATACCGGTGTCTTACCAGTTTATAGAGAAATAATCGTAGGTTTCGAAACGCCAATAAAAAAAAAAACACTTTCTTGGACTTAATACCCTTTTATTTGGGAAGTGCGATATGTTATAGTGTAGCTGGACTCTTGGAGTTCCACATCAGGTGTTCCAGATCTTCAAATTTATTCTCTCAGCAGAAAATGCTCATCACTTGGAACAATTTTTGCTATGGTACCATTTTTGTATCTCTTATAGTTTAGCTATTCTATTGCGGTTCTGCATCAGGTGTTCAAGTTTCCAAGATAAATTATAGCCTATATGTTGCCCAGACTTAATACCTACACAACAAAAAAAAAATCTTTCAAATCCGTCTAGTAGTTCCGAAGATTAGCGTGTACAAACAAACAGACAAACAGACAAACAGACAAACAGACAAACAGACAGAATTTTTTTTTTGGATTCGTGCTCTATTACTGTTTCTAAACCCCCCTCAATTTTTTTTTTTTAAATATCTTCAATGTACAGACACAGTTTTTTTACTGTCTTATTATATGTATAGATAATGTTGAAAAATCAAATCCGCCCGTTTTTTTTGCAAAGGAGCTTATGTAGAAGTTTAATAACTAACTAAGAGAATGCAGTATGTAAGACCGGGCTCGAAAGTTTTAGAATCCCTCTGCAATAAGACTCCGGCGTTATTACCTCAGTCAGCACCTCAGGAATTTTCCGTTTTTCATATTAGGCTGTTTAGAGGCTTCACCTTTGCTTCTCCTTCAACCTGGCGAAAGAAAAGCGCGGAAAAAAAGCAAATTAAATCAGTTTCCTAATAATTCATGACAAAAATAGTTTTCGTCAGGTATATTATTTTATTTCTTGGAAAGTGTATTTTAAAAACGTTGTTTGATACACGTGGGCATTTGTTACTGCTGCTGCGGCTGTTCTCGGCTCCATAACAATCTCGCCTGCGGCTCGGGTGTGAATTCTGCCTTGATTAAAATAATAAAGTTTCCCCACTTATATCAAAATGTACCTACTATTATTTTACCCTTTTTAGTTGTAGTATCTCACACAAATACTTGTCAAGTATCAATTTCACAAGTTATTATCAAATCATCCACATCGACGCAGAAGAAAAAATACATATTATGGAGTATTAGTCTTAAAGTAAATAAAAGTTGCTAAATCATCACGTGATTAATGGACGACCCATAAGTGCCTAACCTAACCTCAAGCAGCGTAAATATAGAAACCTTTGTGGTAACTATATTTTCGAGCCGTTTGGGTTTGAAACTCTGGGGCCGTGGAGTCCGAGTGCTCATAGCCTGATAAAGGAAATTTCGAAACGCCTAGTTGACGCTTCCCGTGATCCAAGGGCTGGCTTTTACTTTGGCCAGAGGATAAGTGTTGCCATACAACGTGGCAACGCCGCCAGTCTCTTGGGCACATTACCAGCTGATAGCGTTGAGGAGGAGTTTTTTGATGCACTTTTATAGTTTGTTGTTAGTTTATTTATATTAGGTTATTTATGTAATAGTTTTTAATTAAAAATGTATATCGTTATTTTACTCTACTTAATAAATTATACAAAATGTAAAAAAAGACAATGAATTTTAGTAAAGTTCATGGGTGAAAAATTAACATAAAACTTATACTTAATAAAAATATCCATTTCTGTCTAATAAACTTAATAGGATCGCTAAATTAATGTACCCATAAATAAGATAGCTAAATGTATTTATGTTCAAATGTATTTTGAAGCCATAAGTATTTGAAATACTAACTACAAAATACCTCAGTGTCAGGTATTTGAAGCACCAATTAAAAATTACATTTTTAAGAAGTAATTGAAATACAAATACTGCTCAACCCTGGACCATGGGCTGTGTTAGTACCCACTAGGCTGTACTAGACCATGGGCTGAGTAAGTACCCACTAGGCTGTACTAGACCATGGGCTGAGTAAGTACCCACTAGGTTGTACCTAGACCGTGAGCGGAGTAAGTACCAACTAGGCTGTACTAGACCATGGGTTGAGTAAGTACCCACTAGGCTGTACTAGACCATGGGCTGAGTAAGTATCCACTAGTCTGTACAAGACCATGGGCTGAGTAAGTACCCACTAGGCTGTACTAGACCATGGGTTGAGTAAGTACCCACTAGGCTGTACTAGACCATGGGCTGTGTAAGTATCCACTAGTCTGTACAAGACCATGGGCTGAGTAAGTACCCACTAGGCTGTACTAGACCATGGGCTGTGTAAGTACCCACTAGGCTGTTCTAGACCATGGGCTGAGTAAGTACCCACTAGGCTGTACTAGACCATGGGCTGAGTAAGTACCCACTAGGCTGTACTAGACCATGGGCTGTGTAAGTACCCACTAGGCTGTTCTAGACCATGGGCTGAGTAAGTACCCACTAGGCTGTACTAGACCATGGGCTGAGTAAGTACCCACTAGGCTGTACTAGACCATGGGCTGAGTAAGTACCAACTAGGCTGTACTAGACCATGGGCTGAGTAAGTACCCACTAGGCTGTACTAGACCATGGGCTGAGTAAGTACCCACTAGGCTGTACTAGACCATGGGCTGAGTAAGTACCCACTAGGCTGTACTAGACCATGGGCTGTGTAAGTACCCACTAGGCTGTTCTAGACCATGGGCTGAGTAAGTACCCACTAGGCTGTACTAGACCATGGGCTGAGTAAGTACCCACTAGGCTGTACTAGACCATGGGCTGAGTAAGTACCAACTAGGCTGTACTAGACCATGAGCTGAGTAAGTACCCACGGCTGTACTAGACCATGGGCTGAGTCAGTACCAACTAGGCTGTAATAAAGCATGAGCTGAGTAAGTACCCACGGCTGTACTAGACCATGGGCTGAGTAAGAAGCCACTAGTCTGCATCTAGAGCATGAGCTCAGTAGGGACAGACTTTTTTCCCTGTATGCCGTAATACGACCGTTTCCTCTATATTTCATGGATGACGTTTCATTAGGTGAGAGTGTGATGAGGCTGCTATGCTGAACAATGTTTCAAAGTCATGTCTGGTAGAAGTAAGTAGTCTATAAACTCTCGAAGAGCTTCCCATCCGAGGTCTTGGTAAGAATACCTAGATTGGTATGCCCGTAGATCAGAAACTCTAGGCTTTAGATGAGTCATTTGTAAAAAGAATCTTGCATATAGGTACTGCCTTCGTAAATGTTTTACCCACCTATCTTCATTGAGTGATTCTATTAGGTAAGTACCTATGTTTAATCCTAAAAAAGTAGTTACCAAAATATCCTCTATTACAGTAGGTAATTGGGTACTTAATTAATGAGGTACATTGTCTTATATTTCAACTATTGAGCAACATTTACCATCCATTTACCTATATCGTCGTTCCCGCCATTCAAGCATCAACAAATTACTCCACACTAGCGTAATCACCTTAAATTCAACCGACAGGAACAACCACGAGAAATCTACGCGCATAATGACCTTTAATATGAATCTAATACAGTCCATGTGTAAAGCACATTTATTAGAGAAATATTCCAAGTTACCTGACTAGTTGGTAGTAACAGTTGAGTGGACATCGTCGCGTCGGCCGGTCGTGCGAGCGCACTGTGAGTAGAAGCCGTACGATGTACGATCCCCAGCCCATTGATACACAGGAAATATTGACCCACGCCTAATTGAACAAATCGACCCTTTAGACTATTGAACACAAAAGTTGTAACTGTCGTCCAGAATTATTTTGGTGTAACCGGTTCCTGCTTGTACCCAGTAGAGGCGCATGAGATTTGTGTAGGTGGAGCGGTCGAGCTAGTGATTTTATATTTACTTGAATGTAATTTTGTTTAAGAAAATGTCGAAGAAAGTACTGGAATCAAAGGGGAAGGCGAGCGCTAGCTCCAGCCCGGAAGATGTGTCGGAGACCACCCCGCTAGTGGGCAAGAAGGTAAGTTCAACATCATCTTGTCGTACTTTAAGTTTCACTGGACTCTGGAGGGACTGATTTTAGGCCCTGCTGTGGCCCTGCTGTGTGTGTGGTGCTGTGTGTGTTGAAGGGCACAATTTAAATATGCCACATGTTAATATGGTTATGATAATTTTACAACCAATTCTCAGCTGGTTTTGATTTCAAAGAATATCTTTTCTATTTCCATAAACTCTCTATATTCTGTCGTAAAATAAGTGCACTTTACTGGATTAGTTTCTTAATTACCCATTCCCAATTGCAACTTCAATCGTAGAGTATCTTACCAAGTTCAATATAAGAAGGTTCTGATCGCAACGGTCTCAAGACTCATGTTAACACAGTGATAACAGGTGAAACTGGAGCTGGCACTAAGTTAACAAACCCTATCTTAAGTCTATAGACTAGCCTAGGTAACTAAGTCTAACCAGTTAAACCTACTTAGTCCTGAAGTATGACGAATTTATTTAAAAACGTATAATTAGATGTTCCTACGTTTTTTCTCGGAAATGACCCCCAAATTATAGCCTTTTCAGTCGTTGAAATTAGGTGAAGCTGCGCTTATAAAATAAGTTATTTCCAATACTAGCTAACTAAGCTTTACTGAGATCAAAACGCGTTTATTGATTGTCCTCACACTCGTGGATCATCTTCAATCATTTCATTGAACCTACGTACGGACTAAGCAATTTATTCGTCCACTTAAGTATCAAAATATTCTCAGATGGTCGTTTGTGGATTTATCAATGCCGTGCTGTGCGTCTGTGCGTATGTGCGTCACAGGTAACCTGATGTGCCCAACTCATTTGATTGCTCAAGGCAGTGAGCTGTTTCGAAACATGTTAATCAGATAAACTCGTTAGTTTACTAAACTTATGGCGTTATACAATAGAATTTCTTTTAGACATTTACTAGAGCTGCAATAATAGGAAAATCGACGAGGCGTGATCAGATAGACCAGGTGTCGATAATCTAGTTTAAATTTAGCTTTCTACAATATTTGACATTTAAATCCGTTCAACGATCATCCCACGTATATTAAATAACAGATTAAAAATATCATAGATGACAATAATATTATAAATTGCTTTATTATCTAAGCAGGAGACAATTTATACGTTCTTTTATTCGATTCGATCTGTCCCCATCGGCCGGTGGAACCACAGACCGTTATGATAAAAGACACTCTCGCGCCGAAAACGGCTCTATAATAAAGATTCTATTTATAACGTATTTGATACGTAAACGAGCTGGTCTTTCTGCCCACCATCCGACAGTCATTAGTGTAATATAAAGTAGGTATTGCGCAATATTAGTCAAACCTTTTTGTGGTCTGATATATTAAAGTATAAAGACTGGTTGTTCCTACTGTTAGTTACTTTATTACTTTATAGATTGTCTTGATACAGATGAAACTCATAATGATATTGTGAATGCGCGACCGAGCTCTGTTCTGGTAAAAATAGAGAAAACGAATTTTCCCAGATATGAGACCTAGCTAGATCGATTCTTCGCCCCGATAATGCAACTTTCATCGAAATCGTTAGAGCCGTTTTCGAGAACGTGATTACATTATGTATATGTATAAATATTGCTCATTTAATAGGCTAGGATCAAAACTGCGACCTCGTGGCTCAGCGTACCAACTGCGTCGAGCTAACATGATGATTGATGGTATTCTAAACGTATGGTAAAATAATAAATAGTCGAATGTTCCTTGCGAAGATGACAGAGAATGATAGGACAGCTTCGTGAAAGCTTAATATAAGCTCGATAAAAGTAAGTTCCGTCAAATTTGATGAAAAGAATGAGTCCTAGTCCCAGTTAAAAGTTTTACAAGATCTGTGTTAGATATTCAGCATAACATCAAAAAAAACCTAAATATATCAATACCCCGCACGCTAACTACATGAATGTCTTTGAATGCCAGGGTGATGGAGAAGAAGGCCGCCAGGGGCTGTCAATGGAGCAGACTGCCATCCTGATCGCTGGCGAGATGGCAGGCAGCGGTGTGCTGGCCCTGCCACGCGCCCTGGTCAAGACCGGTAAGTGCCTGATCATGAAGCTTTAGCTTATAGATGTAACACCTCGCGATTGCTTAGCTTTAAACGTATAGCTGGCGCTGACATAATATATAATATGTTAAAACCTTTATTTCTCTTTCTCTGTGCCCCTTGACGACATTAAATCGTCAGTCAGACATGTTTTTATGATGTGTTGGGGGTTGGGGAAGCAGTTAATCAAACAATGTTCTTTCAAAGCGTTTCATATTTGTACTGCGAGTTGTGAGATCAGCTTTTCGGAAGCTTTTTAAGGTTCTCCGCGGAACAGTGTGTGTATATGGGGCCGAACTACTTGACTGCCTAAACTCGTTGTGTTACGTACCAATATTAATGATTTGGGTTCACATGAAGATGCCAAGCAATATAGCTAATGATGCCAAGCGAAAATACTTACATTATCATTATCATTTGTGTTATAAAGGGTGTAACAAGACCCTTAACTAAGCCGAAAGGCACTTTTTCTCCACATCATTGCGATAATTTTTTTGTTCTAGACTCTACCTACATGTGTTTTTAATGTAAGACTTTAAACATCTCCACGACCCCCGTACTATTCAATCCATCCATCAGCACAATGTTTTGAGTGCGTTATATTGAGTCCTACCGAAAACGTGAACTTTTACCCCAAAAAAAAAAGTCGTTTCCCAGCAATAATTTTTGCGTAAAGTTACTTAGTTTGACGGACATAGTGCTTGGTTGACAGCTTCGTTAAGGGTCTTGTTACACCCTGTATCGACACTAATACAAAGAGGTAAAGTTTGTAAGTTTGATGGAGGGATTTATGTAATCTTCGGATCAGCTGATCTAATTCTAAAAGTTCTTTTACTAATGGGTAGTTAACTAGTTACGTTACCCCCGAATTTACCCGTGTGATAATTTCAACTTATAACGCGAGCGAAGCAGCGGGTAGAACCTAGTACTAAATATTTATATTTAGTCAAATGTCACATTAGGCTGCGTTTCCACCAAAGTTGTGCGAGGATGCGTTGCGAGGGATGTGTTTGTTAAGAACCAATACACCGTGATTTTTTAATCGTCTTACAAAGGTGGTCCACTCAATGTGCCCGACATAAAATAGTTCTAGGCGCGATATTTTTTTTTACCTGCCGTAATAGGTACAAAGAAAAATAAATAAACATTAGAAAAAATTATGAAACATTCTATTAATGATGTTTACGGTCAAACGGGAGAATACACTTACCCAGCGCTCGAGTCCAGTAGATCATCGCTTACAACAGGGTGTTTTAACTACGGCAGGGTACAACAGGGTGTCATAGTATTGAATAATATATATTTTTTAGCCTAGCCCCGCTTAGCGCAGCTCTAGTGGAAACGGCTCAGCGTACAAAACAAGGCAAGATCTAGATTTAAAAAAAGATCGCAATGACGGGGAGAATAAGTACCTTTCGGCTTCGTTAAGGGTCTTGTTACACCCTTTATAATAGTTACACCTCTTCCTAATCCTCGAGGAACGCAGACCTGAATCATGATATGTTAAAAGAACTCACATTCTCGCAAACAAACGATTTCATTCTATTCCTATTGTTGGAAGTATTCACATAATTTTGTCGTTCTCGGAATCACCTTGCATTCCATTCTCGTTTATATCACTTTGAGGCACGGGGCGCGAGGAGACGAACACGAATATTTAATCTAAAGGCAGTAAATTATTTTTTAACGATTTATATAACGAAACGTCTTCTGTATCTATGTCATTTTCCATCGATCAGTGGGATTTTCCAAGAATATATTTATAAGAATTATTGGTATGGCATTTTGTTACTCTGTTTTATCTTAACAATTATGGACTATTTACCAACTAGATACATGTTATTGTTTTTTGTTGTGGGATAAACAAAAACATTAATCAACAATTTTGGTATGTGTATTTGGACTATTTCATATGTATAATGTCCCATTGTCTCTATTCCCTTCCCTCTGAATTGTGAGAGCATTTCATGAAAAAGACAAATCTGTCATGATCTAATTTATACAGACAGCCAGACCCGGAACATATCGCCCTTCCAAATCTGTTGATTGCATACCAATCTTAGCACTTCGAATTAATACAGCATTATAGATTAGCATAATATATTAAAAATAGCAACAACATGACGTTCAAGCCAGGTGGTATCGTGACATTATGCTTATAGACAGTATTTCGTTAAATATCGAATATAGAACATAGGATACATAATATTACACTTAACATTTACATAGAGAGTGCCACTTAGCGGGGGTATAGCAACACTGATATTTTAAGGAAGCTCTCAAGACTCTATTATTACTCTATTACACTATAATATTACGACAATCGAATCAACCAACTCAGCCAGCCACGCAGTCCACTGCTTGACGTAGGCCTCCCCCACGCTTCGCCTCAACACTTTGTCCTCCAACTTCCGCATCAAGCCTTTCCCAGCTGCGTCCGCATCGGTCCATCTAGCTGGACAGCGTTCCTCAAGACGCTTGCTGGTACGCGGTCTTCTCTTCAGGACTCTATATTTCAATCGCCCATCAGTCCTTCCACAGAAATGGCCAGCCCGCTATCACTTTAGCAGGAGACGCTGTGCCCTATTTACAGAATTCTTATCGAGCTACCTCATCATGTCAAAATCCCTCAGTTACCTACATTAGGACAGCGGTTAAGTTTTTGTAAACGTTTCTGACTTATGTACTGAAAAGAAATGTTGGTCACACATAGTAAATACTCCCGTCTTTCTATGTTAATCAATAACTCTAGTAGAGATCCAAATTCTCATTCTGGAGATCCACGTGCTTGCCTACCTATCTATTTAGTTAGTTAGTAAAACTGCAGCCAAGTACGTATGTAGTTAGAAATTGTTTTTTTTTTCTTTTCGCGGTGTTTTTTGTCGGTTCATCATCTGGACTAAACATAGAAACAGCTATACATTACAAATGCGAAAGTAATTCCAGCTATCTGTCTGGACGAAGCCGCGGGCATAAAATACTGTCTAGAGTTTAGCTTAGGTTTTAGCCGCTATTTTTCACAACACAAATCAATAATAATACCAATAAAATAATTAAAACAACAATTACGCGGTTTGAACAGTCCGAAATGTTATGGACAGATAGTGAATAAAGACGGAGTGTGGGAAGATACTACGCCTGCGCAGTTAAAAACCACATCGATATGGTAATGCGCAGGAGTCGCGTCCGGCTAACGATCGTTCTCTGTTATCAGCACCACCGATCATAATATGATAAGATAGTTTTATTTAGCATTACATTTCAGCATATTTATATAAATCTCAACAAGAATAAAATAATTTGCAAAGGAAATCTTATAGATATAGATCTCTAGTCTCGAAATATTCAAATGGACAGATCACAAGTATCAGATATCCGATGCCAATTATTTCTGATAGGAAAGATAATATTAATATATACAACGAATTAAAATAATTGCTAAAACAAAACGAGTTTAAAGACGTTAGCTAACAGAAGTTTGGTGTTAAACTGAAAAAAAAACAACAACAACACTGGCTGTTGTGATTTTTTTTTGCAGTTTGTAGAAATGAAGAAATATTTATTCTGCACAAATAACACACTTAAATGCTCACTTTTAGCTACATCGAACCGTTTTCTTAGTCCCAATAATATTTTTTTAAATCAATAATGACACGTAAGTTATTACCTATACGCATCTATACTAATATTATAAAGAGGAAATATTTGTATTTTTTCGTGTGTATGTTTGTAATGAATAAACTCAAAAACTGCTGGACCGATTTCAAAAATTCTTTCAACTTTAGAATGCTACATTATCCCTGTTCAACATAGGCTACATTTATTACTAGAAAAGAATAAGGGCGGGGCATGAGGGGGGTGAATTAAGGGAAAATAAATGGCCACCCGTGCGAAGCCGGGACGGGCCGCTAGTCAATTATAATTCAATCTCAGTTCCAACAAGATGTATCGTTTCGGACGCCCAACAAGAAACACAATCTCTGCTTGGATAAATTACAATGGCCTTGGCCACTTACCTACCTTACCTTAAAGATTCTTATACTAAAATACATTTGAGACAGACAATACTAGAATACGATACTTTATGACTGCATTTAATATTATATCAATGCAAATGTAAGATCATCAAAATAGGTATGCGATAAGGAACAGTTCAAGGCTCTGGTGATATTTTCCCGATACTTATTTGTAACTCATTAGTAAAATCACGCAAATATAAATCTTTCGATCCGTTTGTCTCACTTAAGTACATGAACTAACGCGTTTTACCCACCAGTATAAGGGTAAGCAAAAACTACAGAACACTATCGCCACCAGCTACGATCTATAATAGGTACCTATTCTTTTCGCCTCGTCCATGTTCAAACATTACCAGTTCTTCTAGCGTATCTGTTTAGATAGAAAATCAAAACTTTACTGATATATAATATAATTATTAAAGGCAAAGGCTAGAGAAGCAATAGGAAGGCTACAAAACACCTCGTGGTTCTATAAAAGTTTTATCTCTCCATCATTACAATATTTCATAATTTGTTATCGTGCCTCTCGCATACCTACAACCTACTCAAGCACGACTGTTATGCTAACGAGAGTAATAAAATTATGAACTCATTAATATTTGGGATTCACTGGGCTGTGACGAATTACGATACGATATCAAATCTTACACCTAGCTGACGGCCTTCAAGGCTTAGGATATAGTGTTTCAAGTAGACACCAGGCCAGGCAGGTCCAGGCCTTTACTTTGCCTTGTGGTCGAGCTGCGACTAGCGCGTTGCCCACTGAGCTCGGAGCCCTGAGCCCACTGCCCGGCAACGAAACTAGCCCAATTAACAAACCGGTTCTACAACTTTTTGTGCATTTTTCCATGGTTCGACCATTACGTTGATATTATTAGACATTTTGTTATTTTGTTTGCTTGCTGACCTTGTATTAGGTACTGACAACATAGTACCATTAGGAACGTGTGTAACGTTAGGTCAATGTGCTATGGATTATGAAACTATGTTGCAATAAGAAAAATTAATGCTCTCATATTTAGGTGTACCTATTTAGGTATCAACTCAGATTGTATTTTTCTTTTTATGTATGAAATGTATTGTATTTTAAATCGTATTATGATGTGCCTAGAAGCGAATGATGTGTAAAAAAAATAGAATCTTGGCTTGAGGTCAACCTTGAGTAGCTTCCGCGATTTATAGCATGTAGGGCCAATCTAAAGATTGAAACTGAATGCGATTAGTAACTCTAAACCTTATTCAACTTTGTTACACTGACAAGTGACAAGTCTTGAACGCGATTTATATGAGCTGATCGCGTTCAGTTTCATTGGTGAGAAAACTGAAATTCGCCCTTAAGTCTAATTACAGGACATTTAACAAAAACTGCGTCCACCGTCACCATCATTTTCCACAACCAACTAACAATTTTATTGTAAATGTTCTCAGGATGGGCGGGTGTACCGCTGATCATCCTGATATGCTTAGTGGCTGCATTCAGCGGCAAGCGACTGGGCGATTGCTGGTCCATGCTGGAGTCACGTGACCCCGAGATGAGAACCCGCAAGAGGAACCCCTACGCCATCATTGTGGAACAGGCGCTTGGCAAGGGCTGGAGGTGAGGAGAAATGCCATTAGTATAATGCCATTAGGCTAGCTAGTTTGGGGACATCGTCCAACTTGAGACTTAATGAGACATTCACGATGAGTCTTCGAAAGACGCACACAAAAACTTCTACCCAATGTCATCCATGTTGTAGCAGTTCCTGTCAATATCAAACAAGATGGTTTTTTATTCGGTGGCATTATGTCACTAAAGATATAGTCACAGCATCTTGACAACATCAACTTATTCTGTAACACACAATGTGCCTGACGGGTTCTTGTTAGTGGCTTCGGCATCTCGTACATATGCCGAAGGTCTGGGACCCCTTGGGCCTGAGATACTGTGACCACAGTAATGGAAAAATATATAGCTAAGATATGTTTGCTATCCCCAGTGTGGTGGTCTCCATGGCGATGATCGTGACCCTGTTCGGTGCGTCCGTGGTGTACCTCCTGCTGGCTGCGCAGATCATCGAGGCAGTTCTCATGACCCTCGTGCCGGCTCTCACCATCTGCACCTGGTACCTCATCGTCGTCGGCGCGATGACACCGTTGCTGTTTCTCGGAACTCCCAAAGATTTCCAGTAAGTATTGTTAAGCCCTCAGAAGTTCTGGATGAAACCCGGACAGACTAAGGAAGCATGGTATGATGACGAGGTTTAAATAAAGTTTTAGATGAGAATAAACAGATCCAGGCAGCCTGCACGGATCGACGTCACTTGAACCTTCTAAAAGTTTTCAATTTATTACTAGGAGCTACAGTAATAATTAAAACATAATGATTTAAGAGGTTGTTCCATGTAGACCAAGCTCATCCTCCACATTATTATGTACTCATGTTTCTACAAATAAATAATCTAGTATGCATCTTGTACTCCTGATCATTAAGTCAACCTGTTTTGGCACCTGTTTAATGTTTCATTAAAATTTGTAGTCTGATGGGTCTCCTGGCATTCGGCTCGGCCCTCATCGCCTGCATCCTGTACTTCATCGAGATGATGAATGAGGCCACGCCGTTTACGTTCCGCTACGGCATCCACGGCTTCATGGACTTCTTCTTGGCCACTGGCACCTTCATGTTCGCCTTCGGCGGCGCCTCTACCTTCCCTACCATCCAGAACGATATGGCGGACAAGACCAAGTTCGGGAAGAGTCTGCAATATGGATTTTTCGGTATGTTTTTACTGACAAACTTCAAACGTCAACTTTCAAACTTTTTTACAAGAACTTCATCATCGAAGGTTCGATCAAACCGATACGGACAGATTGTAGACCGGACTCCGGACACCAGACTTTGACAGATAATTCACTGAAATATCTGCCACAGCCCGTCCGCAATCCGTTTGACTGAACCCTAAGATGTTATAAAAGAAAAGGGTTCTAAGTTATGTTTCTGCTTACTGTGACAATGTCTGTGACATATAGTTTTTAATTTGTTGTACTGTTATTTAAAAAATAAAGATCATATGATTTATGTGTACTTTGATGCCACCTCCAGCTGTGCTGATCCTGTACCTACTGATTGCCATCGGCGGCTACGCGGTGTACGGCGAGCGTGTCCTGCCCAACGTGGCGATGTCAATGAGTGCCACTCCCCTCACCATGGCGGCCAACGTGCTCATGGCCATCCACCTGCTCTCCGCCTTCATCATCATCATCAACCCGGTCTGCCAGGAGGTAGAGGAGCTCTACAGTGTGCCTAGAGGTCAGTTGACACTTCAACATGTTTCTTCACATTTCAAATACATCCACAAAATTTGCTTTTTTGCTTAACCTAGCTTGTTGTATCGTGATTTCTGTCACATACCTGTCCTGAGAGAATCAGGAGATTCTTAGGGAATCGATTCGTCACAAGACAGATCAAAGTTATTCTACCAACCTGTAGTAACAGATTAGGTGTTGGTAGATCCTCGGTATTTATCTGTTGTTCTTGCTCGCAGAATCCACGGGCTGGCGCATGATTGTGCGCGTGTCCATCATGCTGGGGATCCTGTTCATCGGTGAGAGCGTCCCGCGGTTCTACACGCTGCTCGCGCTCATCGGCGCCACCACCATTGCTCTGCTCACCTATATCCTGCCCTCCGTCTGCTACCTGAAGCTCATCAACCAGCCCGTTCCGGAGGGTCAGGCACCCATGTAAGTATCTTCTACATACATGTAACATAAACTCAGTACATTAGATGTACATCTCTATTCAATTTAAAACTTTTGAGTGACAGAAGACGGGTTCTGTCCGGTAGTAGAGTAAAATTTAACATGAACGCGCAATGCTAGGAGCACTAATAGAAATTGCAGCAGTAGGCCCACCTACTGCTGCAATTTCTATTAGTCCCCTCGACTGTCCACCAGGCACTTGTTCTTCCCACCATCGCAATCATTTTTGGACATTTGACCATACCTGGGAACTTTATAGTTACGGAGATATTGAAGGTCGAAATTCAAACGTTTTCACACGTTAAAAAAAAAACTAGTTTAGTACATTACTTTAAAATACCCCCATGATTCCTGTACTATTTAATCCAACGGTCAGATGAAGCAACCAGTTCTAGTTTAAAGTTACAAAATCAACCTATGTTCTATAGGATACACTTATGAGTTTATGTTCTCATTCACTTATAATGCCAATAGAATACTTACCCAATTACACAGTGTTGTGAGCGAAGCCGCGGGCACATCTCGTGTAAGTGATTACCTTGCATAAAACAGCTCATCGTGGCAAGCATGTACCTCGTGGACGGTAAAGTTGAGTGAGAGAAAGCTCAGCTCGACTATTCCCAAAATTTCCGTTTGAACTATTTCTTACTTTTTGAGCAAGTGTAAAGTTTACATTTTATTCGGCGACTCTATTCGCGGCTGCAAGAAACCATAGCGAACGACGGTCTAATTCGACGTCAACACCATCTAGCGAGCTAGGTGCAAGTGTTATTTTGGGGTGAGCGTGGAGAGGGTGGATGGATAATTCAGGGAATTCTTTTAAATGGCTTATATAAGAGCTAATTTTCCACTTTGATCCTGATTTTTCTAGCTTTGTACTATTCGTCCCATAATGGGGATGATCCAGTACTATAAAATTAATATGGTGTCGAGTTGTCGACGGGTTTTGATCCTTACTAAATGTAGCAGTGTTTCGAAGGGAACTTTCATCTATACTATAATATTAATATTATAAAGCTGCAGTGTTTGTTTGTTTGTTTGTTTGTTTGAACGCGCTAATCTCTGGAACTACTGGTCCGATTTGAATGATTCTTTCAGTGTTGGGTAGTCCATTTATCGAGGAAGGCTATGGACTATATATCATCACGCTACGACTAATAGGAGCGTAGCAGCAATGAAAAATGTTGCAAAAACGGGGAAAATTGTATTTTTAATAACTTGACGCGGACGAAGGTCGCGGGGAACAGCTAGTTGATGATAAATTGCATAAATCACGTTTAACAAGTTGGTTGAGACGAAAGAAACGTCTTACGAAACATGTGATTGTAAAATTCCGATGACACCAAGCCATTACCTACTTAATTTAATTTTTTATTTTTCAGCCATTACTTAATTGAGTCAATTTACTAATAATATTTTAAGTGTTTCTTGATAAAATTTCTAGTTAATGAAATATTTGATTTGTAGCACTTAATTCTAGTTTATGTTATCTTCTAACGAGGCTGCCTCATCGTGTAATATTCCTCGTTGTATAGTATTCATTTTCATTAGTAAGTGTCCCCACTTACGAATCTGTTAATCCATTTAAACACATGAATTGAAGAATTCCTGTTGATAAAGTCCAATACCGCTAACCATCATCTTCCTGCCCTTGTCCCATGTTACTTGGGGTCGGCGCAACACGTTTTTTTCTTCCATTCTCATCTGTCAACCGTCACGCTATCATTTACTCCTTTATCTATCACATCATTCCTCACACACTCCATCCATCGTTTCTTTGGTCTTCCTCTCCCTCTCCATCCATCAACTTTTATATTGATCACTCTTTTAGTCACATGCGATTCGTCCCGCCTCATCATATGTCCATACCAAGACAGTCGATTCCCTTTCAACTTTTCTGTAACTGGCGCAACTTTTAAACTTCCTCTAATATACTCGTTCCTTACCTTATCCATTCTTGTCACACCACACATCCACCTCAACATTCTCATCTCCGCTACATGCAATCTTTTTTCATCCATCTTCTTCACAGCCCAGCATTCCGATCCATACAGTACGACCGATACTTCTAACAAATAACTTTTTAACAAAACTCTTGCTCAGTACCGCTTGCGACTACATGACGAAGTTTGATGTCGTCCCGCTTCTGTTCTGAAATAAGAAACCAGTGCCCTTACCATGTGTTTGTAAAAAACTGTCCTCGATATCGAAAACTATCGGATATACTTCTCGTGTCGTAAAGCAGTCGATGAATATGAAAGAGACAGGGCGATAGTATTCGATAACGAATAATACATTTCAAACTCATGGTAGGCCCACTGCAGATTGAAACGGTCTTTGTCTTTGACGAGTGCCACTCAGAATTAGCAGCGTAACATTTCCAAGCTTCTTAAACAATATTTGTGTTGTTCTCAGCGAGGCTCCCGGCTGGAGGAAGATGGTCTGCTACGAGGTGATAGCGCTGGGACTCGTGGGATGCGTCGCGGCCACCATCAGCGCCGTCGGCGCCGTCTTCAGCACCTCCATGGCCGTGCCCTGCTACTTGAAATAGAACACAATAATTGCTCAGCTCTGGGGCCCGTATTAACGAGCTGTTCTCTACGCCTAATACAAAGAGTTATTTGAATGTGGACCTTGTATAGCTATATAATAAGTTTTGCAAGGAAAACCGACGCGCAAACTGTCACCTTGAATTCAGAATTTGGTTCTGCACCCCCAGCGTAGCAAATTTTCGGTATGCAGTTTTACCTAGTATTACCTATGTACATGGTCAAAATGTACGACTCAGTTGTTTTTTTATCAACCGACAAAAAATGTACGTTGGGGAGTCTTGAATCATGTGCTAGATTCTATAAACGTCTCCTTGAAGACACTAGAGATGTGATTCATTAATGCTGGCCCCGGAGTATCATCAGTTAATGTGATTGTGCGAAATCACTGCACCATTTAGCCATATTTTAGAGCATGTGATGGTCACCCATGAACTTGTGTGATCCAACAAAAAGTATATCACCTCTTTAGTTAAAATAATATTGGTATCTACTAACTCGAGGTAAATAGAACGAAAACATAGACGTTAATAAATAACCATGTTGATAGATATAGGTGTTCATCTGACAGTTTGTCTGTTAGATGAATGTATTTTTTCTACGATAAGCCATAATTATGCCATAGATGTTAAGGAATTTGTTTTAAATGCATTTGCTCAAAGATGCACATCTTCTACTTACTTATTTGCAAATTAACGTTTTAAGTCAAGATTGTATTTTTATAGTCCGTTTCATTTTCTGGTTTGCTTCATCGAATCACATTCACGTGCATACGTTTGTCCGCACTTATTCGTACCGATACGCATTTATTGACACTGCGCAGCAATAATTGAGGAACAGAGTACCTACTTATGTACATACATATTATAAAATAACCCACACTTTTCCCATGTGGTAGGCACTCGGCAGATGCTACCTATTCATGTAATTATACTAGTAATGTTCTACACAAATATATACCATAAATGAATCTGTAGATCACCTGTATCACCTGTATGAACAGTTAATTTTATAAACTTGTACATTCCAGAACTCTGTCTCGCCTTGTTACGCTTCAGGATGCAATAAATCGTCATAGTTCAAATAAACGGTTTAAGTTAAGTTTAACTCGTTGTTTTATTGTAGATCGATCCACTTCCCCCTTTGTTTGCCTATGGAAACCCTCATAGATGTCCACCGCCCTGGGGTGAGATAAGAGGTCTGTCAGGTTCCTACTGTCTTAAGCCACACGATGTTGTTCGTACTACCATGGGCCGGGGTGCTGGAGTACTAGCGCAGTTCGTCACGCTCCCCTGTCCTGGTTTTGACCCACATGAACAAGCAGTTCTGCTTGAGAGGCGCGCGCAGGAAAGGCACGCCGCGCTCTCGAGCTTGTGTCCTATCCTCACCAGTGCGGATCAGTGGGGATATATGGAGTAGAATGTTCCATATATCCCAACCGGTACGGATAATTGGAAAAAAACTCCCAAGTATCCCTACCAGCGGGGATATGTCAGTAGGGATATATGGAACGGGGGTGTCTGTTCAGATGACAAACTCCTCAAATCTGTCACCCGCAGGCCACACCTATGACTGCCGGAGATCGTTGTGCGTCATGCGGCGCCTAGTGCGCCTGCGACAGGTAAAGAGGGAGGCTGTGTTCTCTCCAGCCACTCTTTCGTCACGAGTCTTACTGCTGCAACAGCGGCGTCCTCGACCCACGTCCTCCTCTCCCAGTCTCTCTGGTGGTCGTGGCTCTGGTGAATTACCCTGAATTGGACTTGTTTTGTAATGAATTGTAGACGATAATCTTACAATGTTTGTGGTCCTGTGAGAAGACGATTAACCTAATTTAGTATGAGTGGCTAATGTGTTGCACTAGATATATACCAGGCATGCCTTTTAAGTTCTGTCGTTTACATATTTGCCGCCAATTTTGAATTTAGAACAGTTCAATATTCAAATTTGTTGGAATTTAGAATATCAAAACAATTGAAGGATTTAGGATGAATGCGATTATTTAGTCCATATCTATACTAAGATTATAAAGCTGCAGTGTTTGTTTGTTTGTTTGTTTGAACGCGCTAATCTCTGGAACTACTGGTCCGATTTGAATGATTCTTTCAGTGTTGGGTAGTCCATTTATCGAGGAAGGCTATAGGCTATATATCATCTACTACTACTACTATCGCTACGACCAATAGGAGCGTAGCAGCAATGAAAAATGTTGCAAAAACGGGGAAAATTGTATTTTTAATAACTTGACGCGGACGAAGGTCGTGGGGAACAGCTAGTTATACATATATAGACTGGCAACTTAAGCATTTCTTAGGTAGCGCCATCTAGTTACCCAGACATACACTATTAGTCTACATACACAAACAGCACACTGCAGCACTTGGTGTACATAATATAGCTATATTGTACCAAGTAGAATAATGTAGAATAGTTGGAAATTCTGTTGTAGCAAAACTAAACCTAAAAAATATTCCATAACTAGATTATAGAATCTTATTAATAGTTTTACTACAACAGAATTTCCAACCATTCGACATTATTCTACTCGGTACAGCTAACTTGTTGTTTCGAGGATAATATTAATTAAACAGATACCAATTTTGGATGTTCATATTTATTGGGTAAAACAAAACATTACTTAACTTATAAAAAATAAACATTGTTGTTTAGTCACAGCGTTGTTTTGAATCTGTCAGGTCACGTACAAAAATTAATCTCACCAAGGAAAATGTCCGTGCAATAATTTTCTATAACTTCCGAAGAGGCCTTTCACGGCTTCAGTTTTTCGAAGAGCTAACATCTGTGTTGCATGATGAAGCCCCATGTCTGCAGACTGTCGAACGCTGGTATTTAGAATTCCAGCGTGGACATACCTACCAGTCTTACTGACAAATCTCGTGGAGGACGTCCAAAGTCCGCCTTCACTGAAGATAACATCGTTGCTGTGAGACAACTAATCCTCGAAGATCGTCATGTGACATTTCGGGAGATAGAGGCGTTATTAGGCATCTCAGGGACAACCATTCAGAAGATTTTTTATGAGGAGCATGGTGTAAGAAAGCAATTTTCCCGTTGGATCCCGCATTTGCTTTCTGACGATCATAAGCCAGCCCGCGTTAGTTGGTGTAAGAAAACCCTTCAAAGGTTTAACCGAGGAGAGTCAAATAGACGTCTACGACATAATCAGTGGTGACGAATCTTGAATCTATGCCTACGAACTTGATTCCTAACAACAATCCACAATCTGGGTCTTCCAAGACGAGCCCAAGCCGACTAAAATTTTTCGCTCTCGAAGCGCTTCAAAGAAGATGGTGGCTACGTACGTTCCTGGCGAAAACCGGTCATGTTGCGGCGATTGTACTTGAAGATCGTAGAACGGTTAATGCAGAGTGGTATACCACAGTTCGTTTACCACAAGTCATCGCCGAGCTTCGGAAATCTAACCCAAAGCGACGCATCATCCTACACCATCACAACACAAGCTCACACAGCGCTCGTCAAACGATTGAGTATTTGAAGCAGGAAAACTTAGAAATTCTTTACCATCCTTCATACAGTGACCTAAGCCTTAACGATTTCTTGACATTTACTAAATTAAAGAAAACTCTTCGTGGTCAAAGGTTCCAGTCCGGGGAAGAAGCAGTCGGCGCTTTCAAATCAGCCATATTGAACACCCCTAGTTTGGAGTGGAAAAATGTTTTAATAACTGGTTCGAGCGAATGGAAAAGTGTATTAAACTACATGGAATACTGAATACTTTGAAAAACAATAAAAAGTACTATAAGGTCCTAGTTGTTTTTTTTTGTCCAAACGACAAAACTTAAAACGCACGCCACGTATTACTTACACTTATATCTATCTATATTTATAAAAACCTCGTGTCACGGTTGCACTCCTCCGAAACTTTTTCCGATCAAGATTTTTATGAATTTTTTAATGTGCATTTGGTAGGTATGGGAATAGGTGGTAAAGTATATTTCACACCGCTGAGTGATTAGGGTGTCCCTATCCAGAAAAATGTATATGACAGAACAACGTTTGCGGGGTCAGCCAGTAAATAAATAAATAATTGATAGTTAAGGTCCCAGGGTTAGTGATCATACTAAGTATATCAGTTGTTATCTCGGCTTATTTGTTAACTACACGTAATTGTTTACGTCCGAGTGAGTATTACGCACTAGAATGAAGTAAATTTATGATTTTCTTTCAGCAAATAGCTAATAACAAACGTTCTCGTAGGTCTGTACTGCCAAACGATGTTATGTTGTTTGTCTCGAAAATATACTGTATGTATATTCTAGACACTAAAAAGAACATACATAGGTACTTGATTAATCCGAAAGTAGCGGCAAAACCTACTAAGTTCCTACCTATAGCATACTTTGGGAAGTCACTGGACAGTTAGCTAGCATTTGACTGACTGGCTAATATTTAGATACTACGGTACTAGAAGTAAGTTCTGGAAGTTCAGAATAATCTTGATGGTAAAGTAATTGTGAATTGAGTTGTGTCTATTTTTTCGTGTCTATAATCCCTAAAACAAACTATTTAGAGATTACTAAATAGGCCTGTTTAAAATGGCACAGGAAAAGTGTTCTTGAAAGGCTTCGGGGGAGAGTAATGGACGTATATGCGAGTATAAAAAGACGTACAAAGTTTCTCTACTTGAATATTATCCTAGCTAAAATTACCAAAATGCTTGCCAACCTCTAAAACACCGACCAGAATATACCTACCATGTAATATCTCGTACATACAAAGATATACGCAGCGCGACCCCCAGCAGGGTGTCGTCATACTGATAGATAACGCTTATCTCCTGCGGACGACACCTTCTCAAAGACATCTGTGTCACTAGCCACCGGGATATGCATATCTCATGCACGTTAAGATTCTGGGCATAACTGTACCTATCTAGCTGTGGGCTTATTTTGGTAAGAATTAAAAAAGAGCGGTCATGGATCCAATAGACTGGTGATGTAATCCAGTGGATATAAGGGAAGAGCTAAAGCTTAAGTCGCAATGGACCAGCCAAATTAAACGTAGAACCGATGACCATTTGGTAGTTGGTAGTGGAGAAGGAGGCAAAAGTCGTGGTGGGACGCCCTCAGACAGGAGGAGCGATGATCTCCGCAGAGTGGTTGGTAACAGCTGGGTAAGACTTGCCGATAATAGAGTCAAATAGCGAACGATTTGAGAAGCCACACGTTTCGTTCAGCACAATCTATCGTGTTCAAAAGTAAATCATACTCATATTTCTTAACTTTTTGCTTCACTTATAATTGGTACAATCATCTTATATCTAATTACTTTGTGTACCATTAAGTCTCAGAAGTTTAAGTAAACCTTCCCCAAATGATCTTAAGATTAGAGACAGTCTGTGATAACGTGCAGAAGGTTCACTATGAGAAGTTCATACATTATTAGCAGTTATATACCAGTCTTAGCTTACAGTTGCAGACTACAGGCAAATGCTCTCCGAGTTGTAATCTTACTGCGTGGCGCTTGGTACCGAGTTACACGATCAAGCGACACGTATCTTACAAAAGCGACTGCGGTTGAAACAAACGAAAGAAATTAGTTAGAAGAAAACCAGTGAACGAAATTGCTTGAGAGAATGGAGAAAAAAGAGCATGCCACGATTTACTGCCGTACTCACGCGAAGGAAATAAAAGGCGCGCTTAGCGCTTGACGCAAACCTCGTGGGTTAAGGTGAATAAGTTAGCGTTAGTCTTTCTTAATTTATCGCCACATATTCAGAGTGGGCAGTGGAACTTCTGCGTGATCTGTAGTGTGGTGAAGTCCACGATAATGGTGGGTTGAACACGCGCCGCCCCGCACTGCCGCACCACGCGCCGACCTGCGCGTACGTTTCACGACTCCCCTCCACGCCGACTTAGGTAAGCTCACTATTACAATTTTTTTATAGGATATGAATAACCTAAGGTTTTTTTTGTTTAAAAAATGGATTGAATTTTTTATCCAAGCTTATTTATAAAGTCACCAGTAGATATTATTACAGATTTCTAGATCTCCTTTTTCTCCCTCCTTTAATTGACCAATCTTTTCCAATTTGTCTGATCTTTCAATACTCGAGTACCAGTTATGCTTGTTTTTTTAAATATTATTTATGTTCAATATTAATTAAAACCTATCTGCTTCATACATGAAATGTATCGCAACCATTGTAGTTGTCACCGATGTCTCTAGATCACTTTCCCTCTTACAACCAGCCTATGTTCCCACTCCGGGGACGCTAGCCTCCTCTCTGTCAGAGGGACATGATCATGCATGCATGGATGTATTGCACAGGCAAATGATTAATTGATTATATGGTTGGTGTTTTCAGGAAACTAGTGAAATAATGGTGGTGTGCAGCGTGTTCCGAGTGACGTCACGACTGGCCCGCAGCGGTATTGCCGCACAGTGCTGCGGCCGCGCTCTCTACAGCACAGAACAGAAAGGTAAATACTCTGCCGACCCTCTGAGCAACCACATATCATGTATCATGAACCCTGCCGGACCAGCGGTAAGCAACTGCGGTCCAACGCCTTGAAAGAACCATCTTAGGGCAGGGGACCACCCTTATCGATGCAGAAGCCGCTCGCACCGAGATGGTCAGAAACAGCGAAAAACAGTCGCCGTCTTTCGGTTTGGATGTCGCGACTCGATACCTTATAGCTCTTCTGATCGGGACGAGCCGACTGTGCGTTGTCAGTGTGTTTAACGGCACGGTCGGCGCAGTGGCTGAACGATTGGCTGCTGCGCTGTGTGTCGCCAGTTCGATTCTCGAACGGAACAATTAATATTCGTTTGGCCTAAAGATAGTTGTTCTGGGTCTGGCTTGTTGTATAATGTGAGTTTACATTTTTTACGATACTGGAGAAATAAGTAGTGTTAAGCGAAAAAAAAGTGTCCTGCCCGCACTGGGATTACTCTGCTGAGCTCTTTACAATTTAGCATCGAATAGATGTTGTCCAACACTAATTTTGTATTCCGGTTGCTCTGTAAAGAGTGATATTCTCCAGCTTAGACTGGGTGATAAGGATGCTATTCATTATCAACAAAGTGTTTGAAGTATTGCTTAATGATATTGACCTTCATTTAGGGTCATTAGGCCAAGGGCTCAATGAAACGGTACTGGTGGACTCTTCACGATATAATAAACATCTTTAAAATATGTTCAGCTTCAACAGTGAAGTTGTCTAGTAAGAGAAGCCTGGACGTTGATAGTCACTTTTAATTTGTGAGGATTTAAGCCCACGACCTCGTTATAGTAACTGATTGCCGTTTTATTCTAAAAGTTCCAATAAATAGTTAATAAGCGCCCGTTATCAGCTGTGCTGGAGATTACGCAACATCGCCTTGGCACTATCTCACCCTATTTTGTCTCTTGTAAATACGCGGCTCGTTGCGAAACTGTCTCTCAATAGATCTTTGTTACCACTACCCACGTCATAAATTAAAAGTTTTAATACAATAGATAAAAGTACCTCACGGTTATTTATTTTAGAGTTAGTTATACAGATAAAAGCTATACTATAAGCGCCCTGGCGAATACATTAGTTTTAAAATAATAAGCGAATGCCTGATTGATGTTTATTCTACATAAGTGATTAGTGAAAGCTGTGCTAATAATATATTCCTCGGTATTTAATCAGATAATAATTTGTTGATGTAGTTACTTATCGCGAAAATGTTGAGGTGAGCCTAGGAGCCTAGAGGCCTAGGTCACGCACCTAGGAGTCCTAATTATAAAACCAGACTATTGAACTCTGGCGTATTTAAAGTTACTACTGTCTAGTTAGTTCTGAGTTTAGGCTAGTTAGGAGCTTACCCATTCAATCCGGTTACAAAAGTCGCCGTTCACAGTCAGATGCGGAATCGTTTTAAGCGTTGACGCCGAAAGGCGCCCGCCGCGAACAGGACCTTAAAATGAAAAGAAAATACGCCAGTAGACGTTTCAGCGCATCAGTATAATTGTATTGGATTAGAACAGCGTTTGGCCGCACTTGTGATATTAAAAAAGAAAACATTTTATTGTATTTTATTAATTACAGTAACGAGAAAAAATACAGTTTTGTATTTTACAATCAATTTATATTCATCTGTGAGGTACCAGATCCTATTATCGAAAAATCTGAACTCGAACTTGCCTGAACTCCACAAATGAAAATGAAAATTTCTAACCTATCTACTCCGAATTCAGCTTGCCATCCGCGATTGGCTAATAAGATTTTAAATCATCCTATTTACAAACATTAGTAGCAAAGTTAGTTCTACATGGAGTACGTTATCAATGGTATAATATCAAAACAAGTAGGTACATGTACACCGTGTAAATCATGCGGTGTTTCGAGATAAATATCGTAATCGCATTGAAACTTTTGTATAATAGAAAAAATAAAAAATGCAGTACTGTAAATAACGGTTGATTCATTTGGAGATACTTTTTCAAAACTAAAAATAATATACCAAAGAACCACTCTTTACATTTATTTTTTAACGATTATTTCTTTCAAATGTTGTCCGTAACTGCGGTTAACATTGTTCATACTGCAGTTCCAACTTTTGATGACGCGTCCGAGCATTTCGATTGGTATTTGGAGAATAACGCGAGAAATATTACCTTCCAGTTGCTCGAACGAACGAGCTTAGGCAAAGTAAAAAGTCTAGGGGTGTGGTGTCACAGGATCTAGGCGGCCAATTCTCCGATCCGAAGCGCGAAATTAATTGTTCACCAAATTGTTCTCGTAATAATGCCATGGTTTCCAGTGATGTGTCGCAAGTTGGCTTTCAAACTTTTCGATGGTTAGCGAATCGTACGTTCGGTAGGCATCGTCAGGGGCTTATTTACACCCTGTATTCCTAAATATCTTAAAAAAATTATAATGGGTGCATTAAGTAGTTCAAAGCTTGGCGATTTCCGATATATTATTACCTTCTACTCTCCGCTTGGCGTGTTATATTTATGTGCTTATTATTAAGTCTATCAACGCGGATTTCCGAACGTCATTCCCTGTTTTCAGATGTTTTAGAAAATTCTGAAAACAGGAAACGGGGTAATTACTACTCTGTGTGTACACTGTCAATAAAAAAATTGATGTTCCATACCATTATTTATATATACCGTATGCTGCAGCATCATCTGGAATCAGTAGGAAAACCAACTCCTCACCAACATACAGCATAGCTATCGTGTTAGGGCTTATTGGAAAGGTCTCAATGAATAGGTTAAAAATAGATGGATAGATAGAAGGTGATAGGGTCTATGTTCAGCAGTTACTTTGGTTACTGTTACAAGTAAAATCACACGCCAAGGACTATTTATTTTACGAAATGTAAGTCATTAAAGCAATCGTTATCGTTTTGTTTCCAGGTCGGTTGTACACAAAGAAACACGAGTGGGTGTCGGTGAGCGACAACGTGGGGACCGTGGGCATCTCCAGCTATGCGCAGGTTCGTACTCCATTACCTGCATAACTATTATCCTTAGACTCCGACCATAAGCAGCCATAGAAGCTGCGACAGCATACTGCAGGACAATCTTCGTATGAAATTCTGGAATGCACGAGACCGCTTGAGCAGTAGCGACCGCTTCGGGAGGTGATCAGCATGGCAAAATTCGAAGCAGTTACAAGAATACCTCTCTGATGTCTCGAACTGTCGGCTCTTATCAGTTATCCTCTCCGCCCGTACCTCTTCCTCGAAATACAAATTGTAACTGCAGTTGAATTGACAAAAACTAAAGCGATTTAAGCGGCCGCTTGAGCAGATAATCGTGTCTTCTGTAGCAGTCTCTAGCAAACTATGACTTCTCGAGCGGTCTATGCACCTAATTTGTTCAATGACTAAATGCTCGAGCTATCCGTTAACGCCACTAAGTTTTGAAAGAGAGCATTGCTAAAGACACGTTTAAACTTTCTCTCTTGGAAACACTTTGTCGAACCACCTTCGAAATGCACTGTTCTTAAGAGGCCCCATATTAAATACTCGTAACAAACGTTTTTTGAAACAGGTTTTTAGATACATTGTCATACTGCCAATAGTCACATGTCATAGCGACCTGTGGATGTTGGTAATATCTCGTGAAACGTTTATTTTTCTGAAGATTATGGCAAATGATGTAGTTTCCACGTCCTGTCCGCTAGCCCATGTTAACACTTATGATCTCGCCGTTGAAAAGTAATAAATTAATCTAGCTGCCTAATGTCGGATAACAATATTCTCAAGAGTAAACATTTTCATTTATTTTCGCCTTACCGGTTTTATTGCTCAACATTTTTTTATTAAATAGACCAACGTTTTATATTAGTTACCATATAAAAGAATAATTACTAGTCCAATACGTGTATGGTTGAGATAGGCACCACTCCGCACCGGTTATATCTGTACTATAAAGGTCAGCTCCGCACATCAACTGCGCAAGATTCGCCGAGCTGTCACTACGTTACAATTCAGCACTTTAGGTACTCATTAATTGTTATCAATATCATCCGTTCGTGTGTCTAATGGAGTATGTAATAATTAAGAAATATTGAATGATTAACGTTGGGTTGTTAACTTTCCTATTTTAAAACGCCACATAACAACACAGTACCTAAATGTAGAATGCAGATAACAGTGGTTATCCTTGTGTCCACCGCTCGCTAGGCGTCGCTATGCTATCGAAGTTTTAATAGTTACCTGTTTTAACTGACTTCCAAAAGGAGGAGGTTATCAATTCGTCTGCTTCAGAAGTCGGTGACAAAAACGGAATCAAACAAACAAAAGTCACCGACTTCAGAAGCTAAAGTTATTTTTCACTTTTTTGTGTTTTTGAAGTCGGTTTTATTTTTTGCAAAAAGTTTTTGGGAGAAACAATTCCCTAATAGTTTAGTTATATTTATTGCCTATTATTATTCATCGTGCCCTCAAATTTAAAGTTAGATACAATCATAGATCAGATTAATGGTAGGGAAACAGTAGTTGTTTATTGTGTGATTAGCCTGCTTCCCCTCCACTTCGCCTGTTGGAAAGCGATGCATGAGGTCTACGATGGACCGAGCGCCCAGTCGTAGATGGCACAGCTTTAGCAGAGAGGCTGCTTGCAGGAGGTCGTAAAATCAGTTAAATTAATACAACCGAATACTTAGTAGGTACGATTTTTAAACGATAAGTAACATGGTCTATGATTTGATCTCCAGGATGCGCTGGGCGAGGTGGTCTACGTTCAGCTCCCGGAAGTGGGCAAGGAGATCGCCGCGGGGGATGAGTGCGGAGCCATGGAGAGCGTGAAGGCAGCTAGTGAAGTCTACAGCCCTGTCTCCGGCACGGTGAGTACTTTTATTAGGATTTTTAGCCTATACAATTATACAATAAATGATTTTAAATTTGCATGCTATTATTATGGCGGGATGTGACCTGCTCTACAAAATTTTTATAACCTCCTGAATATACCACACTAGCTGTTCCCCGCGACCTTCGTCCGCGTAAAATCCCGTCCCGTTTTTGCAACATTTTTCATTGCTGCTCCGCTCCTTTTAGTCGTAGCGTGATGTTGTATAGCCTATAGCCTTCCTCGATAAATGGACTACCCAACACTGAAAGAATCATTCAAATCGGACCAGTAGTTCCAGAGATTAGCGCGTTCAAACAAACAAACAAACAAACAAACCCTGCAGCTTTATAATATACCACATTTCATACAAAAAATACTTTCTTACCGCTTAACTTCACTGTATCAAAGATGTTCATTAGTCTTTCACACAGCTACATATTTCAAACAAACTTCATCATGCTAATTTCGTCCCATTACAAATTCCAGGTGACAGAAACAAACAAAGAGGTAGAATCAAAGCCCGCGCTGATCAACAAGTCGTGTTACGAGCAGGGCTGGCTGTTCCGCGTGAAGCTGGCCAAGCCTGAGGAGTTGCAGCAGCTGATGGACCAGGCCACCTACGACAAGTACCTGGAGGAGCACTGACCCTGGCCTTAGATATAAAACCGTATTTATATTGTTGTTGTTGTATTCCGTTGTTACCGATATGCCTCGTATTCATGGATTTCAAAAACCACTGGTAACACTGTTTCCCGCGACGTCAGACACCCCTCCCACCGCAGATAAGGATGCGACTGGCTACCGACTAGACGTTGGTCCCCTCGCTGACAGTTCACATTATCGGAGATAACGACTGGTCTCTATTCACTAGTTTGTACCTCAGAGACTGATAACTCGCTCAAGGCACTTACGCCCTCGTTCATAGCCCTTGCGACAAAAGTTTCCAACTCGTTGCTCGGCTACTCGCTTGTGTTGCTCGCTTTTCGCAAATCATCAGCGGTAGGACAGTTGTCTACAAATCTGCCGAAGACAATGTTACTCAGGTTTTGTTCCACATGAATACGGGGCTTGAGCAGACCTGACCCGATACTCTCCTAGATGTAAGATTATTGTGTTTGATACAAAGATGTCTTGAATTCAACCTTCAGGTTATTGTGGTTCTTGTTGATTTCCTAGACATGAAGTGCTCTCTATCTCAATATTTTAAAGGGTCGGTCAAACCGGGACAGACATTTGGCAACCCGGACTTTGATAGGTAAAATGTAAATGTACTGTACTGAAGTGTCTATCAGAGTCCGGTGTCCGGAGCCAGTCCGAAGTCCGACATTGTCTTACCGGTTTGGCTGAATCTTAACAAAATGCATCCGATACAGAAGTGCTTTATTTTGATGTTCTGTGTGTGATGTGCATGGGTAACGTTATCTTGTAATGTTTTGTGATAATTAAAGTTTCTTTTTGCTTGTTTTTCGTTTCGTTTATTGTCTCTAATTCTCTAATATATACAGGGTGGGTAAAAAATGGTGGAACGAACGCACGAAACCAACTATTGCCCTGTTTCGTTTGCTCCACGATTTTTTATCCCAACCTGTATATCAAAAATTTGCAAAAAAAATGTTTTACTATGTTTGCTACTTCGTTAAACTATTTGATATTGTAGCATGTAATTTTGAGGTGCTGCAGCAACTACTCCCCTAGGTCTATGGATACTGAAAATCTTTTTATATCTCTCAATAGGGTACTTAGGGTATTACCCTATTCGAGACGATCGTATGGGCCTCTTTACTCATCGACATTTAAAAGCCAAACTACTCAGGATTTCATATAACAACAAAATAATCAAACATAACTGATTTAATTCTGTTTTAAATTACTTCTCATAACAGGTTGCAAGATCTCAAGTAATGTTGAGTTTTGTCTTCACCAGAAATCGTTATTATGTAAAACCTTATTAAAAAGTAAAACGAGAAGTTCTAAAAATACTGGGTACATACATAAATCAAATTAAACGGTCTTTAGTGGATGTTGGTTCACTTGAGCGCCGCGGCTCCGGAGATGATCTCGATGAGTTCTCTGGTGATGACGGCCTGCCTGGTCCTGTTGAACAGCAGGGTCAGCTTCCTGATCATCTCCGCGGCGTTCTTGGTGGCGTTGTCCATGGCAGCCATGCGCGCCGACTGCTCGGACGCCGCGCCCTCCTTCATCGCGTAGTACAGCAGCGCCGCCAGGGTCCACTCCGTGTAGCTCTCCAGCATGTCCTCGTCCACGTCGTCGAAGGCGGTCATGTTAGGCGCATTCTGTTCGTCACATTTATGATATATTTTAGTCATTTATTAGTTTTTTTTATGGGTTTATGTTGCGGGTAGGTATACAATCGGACAAGCAGTCGCACTCAGGGATAGCGTGTTAGCCAGTAACTGAGTCATAGATGTCGAATAGGCAAGCGCCCTTTGGAAGCCGCAACAACATAGTAGGGAAAGCCGGGTAGCTAATGTTGATGATGTAACTTCGTCAGGAAAAGGAGATCAAAACAAGACTAAAACTCAGCACTATAAAACATCCATAGCTCCTGGCCCAATATATTATATATAATACATAAAAATCATGGAAGCTCAAGAACTAGATTTCTCCATAGCGTGTTGATGAGACTAATGTTTACACACTATTCCCTCCTGTTTTGTACCAACTTTTAGAGTAAACCAAAAATTCTATTCTATAACATGCAAGCTTTAGACAATATTACATTCTATCAGCGACTATGACGAAGAAAAAGACAAAAATATATTATGCTTTTATATTATGCTAACGTAAAGCTTATGTAAATTTTGTTGAAAATCTATTTAAAACACGAATCAGTTTCAAAGCAATTCTAAAAGCTTTTCGGTAGTGTCAATTCAATCCAATTCAATTGAGGGCTAATTTCACAAATTAAAACGAAAGCGATATCAGCATATTTGAACCGAGCGAACTCAAGAGCCGTCAACGTCTATAATCCGTACTATTGATGACACTAACAACTGAACGTGATGTAGATGGTGCTGATCGCTTTGAGTTTCATTGGTGAAACTGGCTGTTAGACGACTTGCTTCTAGGTCCTCTGTTAAAACTCCACAGACGCAGGGCGCTACCTGACTATAATCTCACCTCAATCCTGGCCTTATTGAAGACGGGTATGACAGAGAGCTCGTACTTGACCGGTGAGAAGTACTTGTTGTAGAAGATCTCGCCCGTGTCGTACGAGAAGCCAGCCTCCGTGATGACGGCCGCCATCAGAGAAGCATCTGCGAACACCGGCGCTATCCTACCGATCTTGCAACAAACAAAAAAAAAACAGGTATAATAAGGACATTACACTCAGAATCAGAACTTTATTTGCTTTGAATGTAGGTATAGGTATAAGATTTTGTACATAAATTAGTGAGATCGGCTTGGCTTCGTTAGTTCTGGTTAGTTAGGTGCTGGATTCGATTTCGGGGTCGGGCAGTATAACGGGGGTCTGGTTGGTGTTACTAGCCATGCGAAGTGTTTAGGAAAAGTTTTTTGTTATTTCAAATTTTTGTACTACTGAAAGTTGTTCCAATATAGTTTTTTGATTATTATAAGAAACTGGATCGATTGGCATAAAAAAAGAAATTGTGAAAATTTGCCATTTTTACTGACTGTAGTATTCTTCCTAAATCTGTGAATTTAAAAAAAAACGTAATTTCTCAAAAATTACAGTATTAAGATCAGCAACAAATTTTGAAATGAAAGCCCAAACAACTTGACAAAAGTCTTGCAAGAACTACATAGAATTAATATGTCATACACCGAACCACTAAATTATAAACAAGTGTCGTGTAGTCTAATCCTAGTCCATCTTATACAAAAATGTGTTATATACTTTGCTCCAATCGTTGTAATTTGTATGCTCGAAACTCCTGCATTTCAACAAGAGCAGTGGGTCGGAGCCAAGTAACACTACCGAGCTGACAATACGATTTCATAAGGCGTCTCCGTGTTGTATTATAAAGGATGTAAAAAGACCTTTATCGAAGCCGAAATGCACTTGTTCTTCCCGTCATGGCGATATTTTTTTTGTTCTAGACCATACCTGAGATATTGGGGGTCGAAGTTCCAACTTTTTTTTTTAAGGTTTTAACGTTGTAACATTACTTTAAACACCTCCACGATTCCCGTACTATTCAATCCAACCATCAGCACAATGTTTTGAGTGCGTTACTTTGAGTTTTACCGTAAAACGTGATTTTTCACCCCAAAAAAAAATCGTTTCCCAGCTAAAATTTTTGCGTAAGGTTACTTAGTTTGATGTACAGAATACTTGGTTGACGGCGTCCGGTCGTGAAGGGTCTGTTTACACCTTGTGTTGTATAACGGGCTGAGGCGTCTTCTTATACGAGTAGGTATCGCTTCGTATCGGTTTGGGAGACAGGACATGACTTGGGGACATCTATCTCTTTCTGACCTGCTCAAGCGGCATCCGATTATCCACGTAAGAACTTATGAAGTGTTAGAAAGACTTAGGGACGAGTTAAATGATAAATAATATTTATTTCGATATAAATAAAATGTACTTAATTAAACCTAAAAAAAATACACTTTTTTATATTTTAAAACTAGATGATGTCAGAAATATGAAATCAGAGTTTAAAGTCTCTTTAAAGTGCAAATGAGAACCATGCAGATTAGTCTGAGATGGTCTTCTGAAGAAAGAAGCACACAGATTTAAGTGGACATGTTCAGTCAATAAACTCATTTTTCAGTTATCCTGTAGCTCGACTCATATCACAATGAGCTCATCTCAAGGTGAGTAAGTAGAGGTACTGAATTATACTTACATCTTTGACGCTGACCAGCATGTTCGGAGCCAGAACGCGGCGCAGGATGAGCCGCGCCTTGTCGCCGACGCACACCAGCTTGTTGTTGGCCTCGTCGGCTGCGCGGGCGCTAAAGTCCTTCTTGATGCGTCGCGCCACGCCGCTGTGCACGCCGCCGCATAACCCTGTGATGGATGATGCACTTGATATGCATACTTTGTTCAAGACACGAATAGGAATATACAAGTTTCATATGCTAAGTGAAACTGTGTTCCTTCCTTTAAAGCACAGGCCGTAAGCTATAGGCATTTTCAGCATTAAGCTTGTAATAAAAAATACACTGCACCCGACATTACATTGCAGCAGCATCACCTCAACTCATTTCTACCAGCTGATCCCGATCCGAGCGATGAGTTGATGGTGCATATAACTGCGCGCAGTAGTACGGAGTTCCGTTCGGCTCGAGTCCAGGCGGTGCTGACCCCGTGCAATGTTTCCTCTTTACGATAGTGGTGGATTCTGGGATACTAAATTGTCATTTTTTCTTCAAAACTGTCACCGCTTGAAAGATTGCATGATATCCCTTAGATTTTAATGACCACCAAAGTTTCACAGTCATCGTGATGTTTAAACGTCTCACCTTTTGTATTATTCACTTTATCAGGAGAATGTAAATAAAATGTGTACTACAGGAGAGATTTCAGCACGTGTCGTGCGCATGAGTGGCGGCCGTGCACCAGCGCGCGCCAGCTGCACGTGCTCGCGCACGCGCAGTGACTAACTATCTCTCGTAGGGGCCAAAGATGAAACGAACATGATTAAACAGATAACCGACCAGTTCTCAGTGACTCCCCCATCATGACTCATCATGGCCACTTTTTGACCACAGTTGGGTGAATATAGGCAATGAATTATGCTCATAGAAATTTTAAGCAGGTTTCAGGTTTGATTGGTGTAAGCAGCCATAAGAATTCATAGACATAAACATTCAACGCACTCTCGTGTGCTCCGTACTTGTTTGGGGTACACTGTAGGTAGTATGTGGGAAACATCTACAATAGGCAGCTTTTTTGAGTAAAGCCTCTGTCAACCAGCCTCGATGATATAGTGGTTGCAAGCGCAACTGTTGAGAATTAGGTCCCGGTTTCGATTCCCAGGTTGGGCAAAGAGTTATTAGGAATTTGTCTGTAGCAGCCACGGAATCTGGAATGTGCCGGTCGGTGGCCATAGGCTCGCTTTCTATTACATGGGATTTAAA
Organism: Noctua pronuba; assembly: GCA_905220335.1. Classification (NCBI taxonomy): domain Eukaryota; kingdom Metazoa; phylum Arthropoda; class Insecta; order Lepidoptera; family Noctuidae; genus Noctua; species Noctua pronuba. Next base: position 19,763,349 of record LR999891.1, on the reverse strand, counting down.
CCAAAACTGGCAAAATGTGGGTGTACCTACTATCAGGTACACTTCTGGGTCCTGTCTCTTCGGGGATTACAGGCGGGATGATATGTTGTTATGTTTAATCCTTATGAATATCCTCCGCAATAAGACAGGACAGGACAGCTGAGGAGTGGCCAGGTATCGGGCCGCATGACTTTCATGCGGTCCGCGTCATCCGCTGCGGCTGTAAGTCTGCGGCCGCACACGGTGGCGGGGTCAAGCATTTCGTAAATAGATAAATGCATTAAAAACAAAATTGTGACGCAACTGCGTTATAACAGTAATGAAAAAATTCCGTCACGTGATATCCCGTGCATATAACAAGTGTTGGCAATTGCGTTCTAACATTCCTAACTTCAATGACATTGACCGGCCATTGACGAAAACTTGAACTTTATTGCAACAGACGACTGGGACAATTATCACAAATAAATAACGCGCCATTTTAACAACTAGAATTTAAAATATGCTCCAGTTTCCGGTCAACCAGCGTAGCAGACATGCCATATGGGTACGCAATAATAAATATTACATTTTGTTGGTAAACGGATTTACACGATGGTCTCTCACAGAGTCAGAGGCCTGTCAGGGCAAAACCTTTTGCCCGGGGGAGCGGGGCAGTCACCATGAATATTGTTCTCCAAACTCGTTAACACGATCAGCAGCCATCCAAGTCATAGCTAACACAATTAACTCATTAGACACGCAAAAAAAAACATTCGTTGCCCAAAATTATGGCAGCGAGTTATTTCTTTTATAGAAACCTTCAGCATCGTTTGGGAATTGCGTCAAGAACTAGTGAGTACGCAAATAACGTTGCGAAGGTATTTGGGCATGGTCGCCGGTCGATGCGCCGTGATCCGCGATAACCCCGCCCTCTCCGCTGCGCGGGCGCACGCCTCGCGACTCCTCTTATCATTCACTTGTTTTTTCTTATGCTCCAATTTGGGTGGTATTGACATTTATAAGGGAATGACGCTGTTAGATTGCGTTATCACTGAATAATCTGGGAGGGGATGGTCAGTAGCCGTTTGCACATTACATTGAGATTCTTTTAGCTACTCGTTTAGCAATTAAGCTAAACAATGAACAGCTATTTCGAGGTGCGATTCAAGTTGCATGTTTGGAACAAAACAAACAAAAAGTAGCGGAGCATTGATCTAAAATTAAAAAAGGTTATCTTAATTGAGACTCTTGACCGACTTTTTATGCTAAATTAATACGATGTAGGTCGGCCCAGATGCAGCTTTTCGGAAGCTTTATTTAAAAAAAACGTAATACGACGCGGCCTTCGACCACAACAACGGATAGCGTCACAGATGACGCAACAACTTCACAGCTTCCGAAACTAAAACAAAAAGCCTTTTGCAATGCTGAACTTGAAATCGTACCCCGGAAACTCCTAACATTGCGCGCTTGATCTTTTGCAATCCAGATAATATTTACATCATTTTCGTCAATTTATACTTAAAGGCCAGCGCGTGGGACAGAAGCATGACAATAGTAAAGCAAGACCGTATTAGAATAGGCAACAGTTACTTGAACCACCTCCGATTGCTGCCGACATTGTAATGCCCGTATACCTCTTAGAATCACTACATCAAGAAAGCTTCAAAGTGGGGTTAGAATTAAATGCTGACTGAAAATACTGACGTTGCCCAAAAAGCCGCTAAGCTCAAGTGGGAGTGGGCTGGCCATGTCAGTCGTATGCCCAACGAGCTGTGGGCCAAAATAACCACGATGTGGAGCCCTGACACAGCCAGAAGGCGACGTGGTAGACCTCGCAGGAGATGGCGGGACGAGCGGGACAAAACCAGCGACCAGTGGTCCACATTGGCTCTGGATCGAAGAATTTGGAAGTCATGGGGAGAGGCCTTTGCCCAGAAGTGGGATGACACAGGCTATCAGTAACAGTAAAACCTAAATAGTAACTAACAGGTTCAAGCAAGGGATCAAGAGTTAGAATATGCCAATAATAACATTTACGTGGGGAAAAAAGAGAATTCTCAAAAACAAATAACGAAGAAGAAATAAAAAGATGAATAAACATAACATGGAAAAGATTCTGGTCACATTAAGAAATTCTAAAGGGAGACTACAATCTCTATTTGAAGAAAATAGTAATGGGCACTTGTCTTTTACCTTGTCTCTGTATGCTGTGGGTCTATACCAACAAAAGCAAATAGATGCTGAGAACCTGACAAAGGGAAATGGAAAGGAGTATTTTAAAAATAAGAAAAGTCCACAAAATGAGAAGCAAAACAAAAGTAACGGATGCGGTAAAACTAGCACTAAAAATCAAATGGCTATGGGCTGGTCATGTTGCCCGTTTTACAAACAATAGATGTACCATACAAACCACAAAATGGAAAGGACCAGAAGGAAAGAGGAAAGTGTGATGATGATATCGTCTAAACAGCAGGCAAAGGATGAATGGAAGTAGAGAATACCTCTGTCTGAAGTCATTGCGATATAGATCCTCTTGAGTTTCTTGTCTTTCTCCTTGTCTTCTGGCTTCACTTCAGCCGCAGCTTCCTCTGGCTTCTTCTGCTCCCCTTTCGGGTCAGGCTTAGCATCTACGGAGCCCATCACCAGGTGGGACATCTCGTAGAACTTGCGCGGCCCGTACCCGAACGGCCGCGCCGCTTCCAGGTCTCGCTCCGCTTTCGTGAACCTGGGTTATTGACTAACGTTGGTCTGGTGATTGCAGGCGGTGTATTCTTGAGTTCGATTCTTAGGTCGGGTGAAGTGATGCTATCGTTTTTCTATCATATTATTATTATATTGTTTTTTTATCATATGATTATTTGGATTTGTGCCCGGTTGATGGCGATAGGCTTGCTCCCTGTTACATGGGACTTAAACATAACTGGTTAATGTAACATGTAGTTATACTATAGGTACACCTCTCCTTCGGGGATTACAAGCGTGACGTTTTTTTTTAATATGTACTTAATTTTTTTAATATGTACTTAATATGGTTAATGGACTAGGCTATATCTACTGTTAAAAGAGTCCAGCTCTCTTTGCACAACATCAATAACAGAGGACCACCCAGCCAACCTACAAGTCGTCCTATTTTTTATCAATTGATTCTGTTAGCACCGACTAGTACCACCACAGCTGTGTAGCACAGTTTCACCAGTCGGTTCAAGGTTTACTAGTATTGAAAGTAGGAGACATACTTGCTGGCTGAAACCATCTTCATGGTCTTGGTGATCTTCTGAATGTTCTTGATCGACTTGAGCCGAATCTGTACCTGCTTCAAGATCACCATCGTGCAGATTTAATTGGCACAGGAACCCTAGTTAATAACTGGTACTCATTTACAAAAAATATTGTTGTTATCCTAGGGCCAGGCTCTTAAAAGATGTCAATCCATGTGTCAATTTTGGCATAGATTAATAATTAAATGTTTACTGTGCCAATAATGTTGCAAAGTAGTTTTCAGTCAATAAAACTCATTGGATGACCTACAGGTTTGTTCCCAGGTTTAATGATGTTATCAAGTAAGCGAAAAACCAAATAGTAATATTGGTTTTAATAAGCTAAAGAATTACAGTAAAATAAAAGAGAGAGAATGACAGGTTAAATGAAAACCATAACCTACTGAAATCACAATGTAGGTGAGAGGTGTATGTATGTAACTAAGTGGTTATCTGAAACAGGTTTATCGAGAGGATAAAGAACTTCTTGTTCCACAAAAACCTCTTGATCACTACAAACACTATTAAGGCAAAAATAAACGATATTTTATTTTATTTGTTTAACAATGTCGAAGTAACTGTAGCCTTGCGGAAACGGAAATGCAGAGCCGTTCCTTTTGCAATATTCTACATGCCTGTGAGTGTGCAAAAACGAAGGTTTTTATATATAACTCGCTTGTAGAATGGACTTTAGTTAATAATATTCAAACCAGTGCTGAGAGAGCGTTGGTCCTGTGTTCGGACTGTACAATATTATTTAAAGGTAAGATATGTACTGTATTTAAATATCTCTTGATTAAGGCATAAGTCAAAAAAATGTGTGTCAGCCAGTGGCGGATTTACACATTTTCCGCCAGTAGGCTTTTCAAATTTTGCCACCCCAACTGACCGAAACTGTGCTAGTTCCTATAAGATTATTTTTACAACCCAACGATTTTGTTAAGATTATCCAAGAAATAGTTTTTGGGTATATTGCTGAGCGAATAAAACCGCAATCACGTAATATTAATAAAATATATTCAATTACCGGGTAACAATCCGTCTGATGGTGATAATGAAATACAATTAGCTAATTAAGTTATGAAAGTTTTACAATAAGTTTTTATGAGATTTTCTATTCGCAAAGTTATCATTTATAATGTGATATAGAATCTTGTAAATTGCTTGCGTTTAGCTTTTCTTCGCTTAAGGTAGATCTCATATTTTTTCACCCGTTTAAAGCAAGAAAACTTCTCTCAGCCAAACAGTTTGTCGCTGGTGTACATAGAGCCATGTGAACTGCTATATCCAAGTTTGGATAAAGGATTTTGCAAATGCTGTTTTCGCAAGAACGAAGATAGACTTTTTAATGACCCAGAATCTGGTTTCAGCAAAACTCTTTCAAAAGAAAGGTGGCATAGAAAATGCATTTTTTTCCGAAAGGTATGATGATGAACATTTACTCATTTTTATCATAAATGAAAGCTTTTCATTGAATTGGCCTACAACTGTTTTTTAAATTTGGATACGAGTTTTTCAATGAGCATGTGTAAACCCTGAAAGTATCACTCGCAATGCACCTATATAGAACAGTATACCCATTTCTTCATCGGGTATTGCATCATAATTTTCCCATGACTGTTGTATGACCTATTGCTTTGACACACTTGATCTCAACGCGAAAATCTTACAATTTTGTCGTTCACCTACGAAAAACTTACAAAGAAATTCATAAACTTCATGGGCAACAGTGATCAAACCTACGGTAGAAGCCTGAAGTTGAACCTTTACTTAGTTTATTCTTTCCAAAAAAACATTCCACACCAACCAATAAAAGTATTCCCGTCGCTTCTTTTCAATAATCGCGATTCAATAAATTGTGGCAAAAATCACGTTACTGGTGAAACATTTACAAATCGAATTGTTCGTGTGGACGTAATAACATTTAGGAGTATAAATATGAATATATAAATTTCTGTAAAACATAAAAAGAAAAATGGCCCCATATTTGCCGCCTCTAAAATCTGCCGTCCTAGGCTCGAGCCTACTCAGCCTGCTGGTCAATCCGCCACTGGTGTCAGTGGAGACCATCGTGTGCTCGGAGGTAGGTTTTTATAAGCGGGGATTTAACCTTCAGCCAAGAGGGTGGGACCTCAGTGAGACGGTGCAGTCGTACTCATAAATCATCGTTGTATCAGCCACATTGTTATCTCGCTAGCTCCATATCACTGGATTTTACTAAATTAAATATATTCTAGAAGAAGGTCGTGGCCTCTCGAAAATATTAGACGTTATCATTCTTATCTCAGTAGGGAATTTACGTCCAAAAATATATAAACAGAAATAAAGTGGCTAGTCATTCTATTTTTCCTCGTTCATTATTTTTATTCCTTGATTTACTCTACTTATTGATAATTGTTATTTAATTTACATTTATTTATGACGTGAACAAAACGTTTAATTCACTTATGCGTGTATGTATCTTTAATAGATATACAGATAAGTTATGTAGAGCGGGCGCGGGCGCCTCTGACCTCAAGAGGCGCAAATTATTTCGATATCATTGCAGTTTATCAATGAGCTCTATTACTCGCTCACAGCGACTGTCATCTAAACAAGATGATCAATCGTTCATTGCACATCTCCTAAAGATTGCAAGTTCCCCTTATTACGATCAGGCTTCTTCACAGCACATATAAAGGGAGTGAGCACACTTGGCGACGAGGAATCGGTTTCAGACGGCCAGAGAGAACTATGCAATAAGGTGGAAAAGACGTCATTCGTCTTGTTTCGGCTTGGTGAGTCGACCACACCGAAATAATTGCCTTGATCATACGTATCGAGTACAGATCCAAGACAGAGCAGTAATCGTGCAGCCTGAAGAGTGCTCCTCCCAAGGGCTAGGCTTTGTTTTCTGTATTGGCACTGATTCGCCACGGTACTCGACACATATCTACGCTCAATCATGACATTAGTCCGACAAACTTAGTGAAACGTGATCGGGTCAAGCCGAATCCCTGTCGATAAGTGTGGCCACTCAGTACGCCTCTACACTCTAGTTAACATACCTACCTCAAGATTGTTGCTTGGGCGCAGTTTTTTCCTCAAACAATGTCAATGTTTTTACTCGCATAACTGGTGTAACAACATACTATAAATTGCCGGCAAAAACAAAAACAACATGTCTGACATTAAAACCGGGTAGTTGATCCAATAAACAATATCGGAGCAACGGCGACATAGTCCGTATTACTGCGAACTTGTGAGACAAGGCCGACCTTCGTGCTTCTTGTGATGGCTGTACGTACACCAATTAATTGTAAAGGTTGTAAATAATAATAAAAAGTCCCAAACGCAACACCGCCGCCATATTGCATACTGACTAAGTTTTTATCTAACACGTTGACGTGGCAAGCAAACTGTGCTCCGGTTGGATGTGGTATACAACACCGTGAACATGACTCTTTTTTTTTTTTTTAGTAGCCTGTACTGTCCCACTGCTGGGCAAAGGCCTCCCCCAATTCCTTCCATGTGCTCTTTTCTTGTGCCACCTCGAACCAGCCCTCGCGGTAAGCGTCCAGATCGTCTCGCCACCTCTTTCTGGGCCGGCCTCGGCGGCGCCGTCCGTCTTCCGGCAACAATCGAGTGGAGACTTTTGCCCAGCGGTCATTGTGCATGCGGCTAACGTGACCCGCCCAATCCCATTTTAGCCTAGCAGCCTTCTTGCCGACGTCTACTATGACGACATGACTCTTTACTAGATTGAAACTCCATTATAGTAGAGTAAAAGAGATATTAATTTGATTGTTGATGGATAGATTGGAAGAGGAAGACAAAAAAAAGATAGATGGATGTGACGAATGATATGAAAGAAAAAGGAGTAAATGATAGCGTGACGACTGAAGGGGGAGAACGGAAGAAAAAACCTTGTTGCGCCGACCCCAAGTTAAATAAGGGCCGGGAAGATGATGTTATAAATTACCTGCCTTTGCTGGACTCTCTCTCTTGATCATCGTACTGAATCTATCAAATCAGCAATATTTGTAATAAGGTTCTCAAGGTGAAACTTGATATTTAGGAGTTAACAGAAAAAATCGATCTAGCTAGGACTCGTATCTGATCCGGGAACATAAGTTTTCACTATTTTCACCAGCAGCAGAGGTCGGTCGCCCAGGTACTACTTTATTATGTCCAAAACAGTGTGCTTGCACACATTTAGATCTTTACATTCTCTTTCACTGCTGGCAGCAGTTTATTTTGTGCAACGAGTTAATAATAAAGACTAGAGGCCTATTCTCGAATATTGTAAATTGTTTCTATGTCAAGGCAAATTCAACTTTACGCAGTGTTACTATTATTTTTATAGAAAATCGTGCGTGAAAAACGTTATTTCCACTGCTAGAACCCTGACAATAGCAAGTGTATTTCGCTAAACATCGATTACCCAATCAGTGCGTTAATTAATTATTAAAATGCCACATCCACTGCGCCGGCGTAGGTCGGGGGCGCGCGCCTGACGTCACGCGCGCCTCATAAAAGCTGCGCGCGCGTCGATCGCGTTTGTTTACACGCACAGCATTAGCGTCGCCTTCAGTGCTGCCCGGGTCCCTTGATTTGAAGCAATATGATGAGCACACGATCAGGCAACGAGGAGGTGAAGCTCTCCTCATCACCCCCCGACCAGGTTAGTGATGATGATGAATATAGTCACAAGATTTTGATGAAAACGAAGTATTTAATATTTTATTAGAAAATTATCTTTTATTTATGTGTTTGTCTTTGAGAAGCACATGACTCATAAAATATGTTTATTCAATTGAATGCAAGCTTGCGAAATGAAAGTGTTATTCATTCATTAATTGCCTTGTTTATTTGTGTTGTAATTAGAGCTTTGTCTCAGCGAAATAGTTTATGTAAATGTTCGTCGGGTCGGCCATGTTTAAGTAGGCACAGGCATCTAGGTTTCTAAATGGCGAATTTGTGTTAGTTTCAATATAAACAGTATTTATGTTACTGCAACTTGTTCAGTTCAATTATACACGAAGACTTCATTTTGTTTAGGAATTCATACAGGACTATAATTGAGATTGAATTGATTGAAGATTGAATAATGTTTCCACGATTTTAATGAGTTATATAGTGTCAGAAATATTGTTGCTTTAAATAATAAACAAACATAAATGACTAAGAATGGGTCAGATTTGTAACTGCTGTAAATCTGCGTTTACTGAGTAAATATTATAAAAAGAAAAAATAATTTCATTAAATATCGGCCTACAAACACTTCAATTTTATTTATTTGTATGTATACATTATTTTTCCGGCTAATCTCCGAAACGGCTAGACCGATTTGTCTTTGACGGGGCTTTTACTGGCCTAAGATACTCCTTTATGTTATAAGGCGAACATTTGGAAAAGGATTAAGGATCCGTGAAAGAGGATCAAAACCGTTAAAATTGTGACCAAATCCGATCCAAATGGATACCTAGTTATATTTTCATAATAATTTCACGCGGGCGAAGGTCGCGGGGCACGGCTACTAAGTAAATATTAAAAAAATAATTCCATTATATCTCCGCACTTATGGTCCTAGTTTAGGTATTCCTGTTTTGACCAACGCTATACATGATGCTTTGGCTGTAAATATTTAACATCCCTGATCGATTGTAGGTATGCCCAATAAATTCACGTGTTTTAAATTTCAAAACGAACTTGAATAAATATTTTTTCTCATATTTCTTTTCACATCACTTATTTCGCATTCGGGAAGGTGTATCTACAGTCTACACCTACCCGAATGATTTACCACGAATCCAAAAAAAACTAACTATTTATTAATAATCGACATACTCAAGAATATTCTGGTCTCCACAAACACTTTATGGAAACTAGCAAAAAACTAATTGGAAATATAAATCAAGACTTAATTAATGAAATTCGTAATACCACTTGTTTTAAATTTGTAATCATAAATAGAGGCGTACTTAGTTGATCTACAAGATTTATGGGCCAATCGGCATAAGAACTACTTACTTAAGGTGAAGCTAAGTACTAAGTAACTCTATTTTATCTTCACTTTACTGAATCAATGGGTTTCGTTGACGTAGAATAAGGAAAGAGAAGAAGAGAGAATCTTTAATAAACCACGTCGACGTCATATAAAAATCTAGTAGGTGAATAAGAGTACTGTGTGCTTACCATATGAAGTAGGTATGCTACAAACATATCAACGTTATGCCCATTGAAAAGAGAGACGTAACTTTAACGATATCCTACAAACTACTGCGTTGAACTTTGCACAGAAGATGAAGTAAAAATAATGTAATTCTCAATTAATCATGCCTGTACCAGCCCAATTCAAGTGCTCTTCCTTAGGACCTGCAGCACAATTGCGTAACGCACTTTCAGTCACAATCCGAAGGTCTGTTAAAGATATTCCTAAACCGTGATTCGTCCCTTCATAAGTTTGAAAAATTCGTTCATTCTGCTCGAAGCGCAAATAACGGAATGAATGTTGTTGGATTGTCAAATAATAGGCATTGCCATTGTCAGGGTATATCGAACGAAGGTATATACGCCGAAGGTCCGGTAATCTGTAATTCTATGTTGGTGAGGTGTGCCTATCCAACACCCATCTAGTGCTATTTCTTCCAACATGATTATTGAACATGATCTAATGGAGCCAAGGCAAGTGCACAAACACGTTCCGAGCACTGGTTTCAAGCAATTTGAAGCAGTTTGACCACCAGATAATTATCAAGTGTGAGCTAACAATTACCCGATTTAAATTGCTTAGTAATTTCTAAAACTACCGATTAACTGATCCTTAATTTAGCATAATTAACCACACGATATCATAGCACCACTTGTGTTTATGTTTTGTGCAACAGGTTGGTTGTAGTTACATCATTATGATCATGTAATATTATTAATAACATAACACTGATCTATTTGCGTCGGTATATGTCCATCTCATAGCGGTTACAACAACATTACAATAATATTATGTTGTTTGTCTTTACTGAAGAAAAATATGCTGTTTTGATGTCTTCATTTTTATCTTAACTTAGCTGAGTGTCATAGGCCCATCTATGGCTATAAGATAATTGGCTATACCTAAATTTACATCATCGATCTTCCCTGAGATAGATTTACCTAATCAGTTCTGAGTTCAGAATAATTATGATAGCTGGCTTTTGCAAATAACCCCTTCATCACGTTAGTCTTAGTTAGGTAACCTACCAAAATATCTGTAACACTTTTGTATTTTTCCTATAGTACCTAGTACCTAGATATAGTACCTAGTCAGGTTGACTAGTATAATATCCCTTCTCGTAGTATCAGAATACCAGCACCAGATCAATAGATGATTTAGTTGGGTTTGTGAAAGTTAGTAAGTAGTCTGCCCTTTCATTTGCATTTGGTCTTCTTATATGTTCTCTATTACCTAGTAGTCTCAGTAATCACTACCTTTCTAGTCAAACCATTTTAATATTGCCTATTATGTGTGTATTATGTGTTGTGATAACCTGCCGCCATTTCATCCATCCAGAGTTAATTCTATGTAGGTAACGCTCCGGTTTGAATCTACGTCGCCATCGCTTTGCACGAGTTAATTTATGCATTGATCTATGTAATTATCTTTATAGCTCGATATAATAACATGATATTTTTTCCTTAACCTTATTATGAACAACTAATTTTCCACAAGCACCAAGTTGCAGAGACTTGCAGAGTAGACCCGCAATTTTCAAGTATCCTGGGACAAATTGTTCTTACAGCACACGTCAAGTAACAGTCGTTTTTAAAGCGTTTCGTTTTCCTAAAGCACTTTTCTACAGGATTGATAAAGTCTTCCGTAACCAGCCCCATCATCATTATTATCGATGATAGGCTGTACTAGTGTGATAAACAGACAGAAGTTAAACTGCGTGTGTTTCATCATCATCTGCCTAGCCTTTCCGTACTATGTTGGGGTCGGCTTCCAGTCTAACCGGATGCGGCTGAATACCAGTATTTTGCATGGATCGACTGCCTATCTGACCTCCACAACCCAGTTAGTACTGGATAATACCATACCCCTTGGTAAGATTGGTCGTCAGACTTTCGGTCCACTGACTACCTGTAACGACTGTCAAAGTTCTACAAATGACAGCTGGGACCAAAGACTTAATGTGCACGGAAAAAACTCGGTATGCAATGGGCGGTCACCCATCCATGGACCAACCTAGGCAAGCGCAGCTTAACCTTAAAATCGACCCGAGCGGCTGTTATTATTTAGCCACGAGCTGCGTACACTGCAAGTGTTTATCGCACTAAATTAACACGAGTACATTAGTACTCGTGTTAAGTAAGTGCGATAATCTGATGTAATTGATCATCTTCCGAGTGTAATCTGTGTTTTCGTAATTATTTAGTAAAACGTGACACAACACGCGAAATTGTTTAAACTACTATGCATGTACGCTAAATATTACATAAGCATTTCAGTTACGAAGTGAACTCTTAGTTCGCGATTATTTATCAATTTTCTACATTTTGGCAAAACACAGTCGTCATAAGTCGTCCATTAAGAGTCGGGTTATCTCTCCACGATACAGTTTTTCAATCTTATTATTTCAACCAATGTCAATAATTTATAATACAAAACTGATAAGACACCTTGTTATTATTTTTTATATTCGTAATTAAATTATTTTAATAACAAAGATAATTTCGTTTTCATTTAACAATTTCACGGCGAGTTTTATTATTTGTTTTACTGGATGATTAAAACTGAGTTATTAAGAATAAGAATAAATAATTAAGTTGGTAGAGTAACGTAGCATGAGTTAATGCAGTGAGATTGAATGACTTGCATTTTATGTGTTTAATAAAACTGTAATTCAAATCAAACTGTTTTTAGATAACAGTTTCCTCTGAGGTTCTGATGTGTTAATCGTAGAAAGTGGGTGATTACAGGCGTCTGGGATTATCTAGTCATCATGCACTCTTGCACTTGATACTGTTGCTACGCTCATCTAATAGATAGCTGATGCGCCCGCGCCGTGCCGTGCCGCGTACGTGACGGTCGGGCGCTGACCACCCCGGGGTTATCGCGCTAATTCACGCAACCTGGCTATATGGGCCGCCAGTTATCAAGCCGTGTGCACTGTGCCCTTATGACGCAAGCGTGATACTCCCATTTGTAATGATCTAGTGTTTGTCTCAAAGCCCTTATCTGTAATTGCGGAATTTCTCTGATAGACACAAACATTTAGCTTCTGATTGGGAGCTGCCTATTCATTGATCAGGATCTAGAACATAAGAGGCGGTTCTATGAATACTACATCGGGTATCAGAACATGTAGTAGTAACCGGTCGGGAATTTCTGTATAGATATTTCATTAGATCAAATTATGTTTGTCTTGTTCGACAATCATAGAAATTATCCTTCCATGCTTATGCTGTAGTGATTCCAGCTTCTGATGATCAATTCCAATATTGCAATATTCTCTTTCGATTTTCCAGCCAAAATTGATGGAGGGTGGCAACTATATCCGCGAGGGTCGCGACTCCAGCAAGTCTACCTGGCTGCTGTTCTCCCCAGCCACTCCTGACGAGGCAGGAGCACTCGCCAAGTTCTTGAGCGTTTTCTCCTCGTACGGAGTCAACCTCATGCACATCGAGTCCAGGTCCTCAGCGAGAAGGCCCGGATATGAGTTCATGGTGGAGTGTGAGCATGGCGCCGGAGACTTCGGCGGCGCCCTCGATGAACTTAAGAATAATGTCGGCTACTTGAATGTCATTTCTAGAAATTATAAGGATAACAGATGTAAGTAGTAGTTAATGTAGGCTTAATAACTTCTTATAAGGCCTATTATATCCGTGAGAGGGAGAGAATCTCACGTCCCAGCCGCCGCGGGCGAAGCACCGGGCGTCGGGGGCCACGTGGTGGCTCCCGGCCACCGTAGGCGCGGGCCTGTGGACGGTGAGTAATGGGTTAGCTCACCGTCCGTCCGTCTTGTGACGACAGGCCGTGTCGACGGCGCGTTCGTGTTCCACGCGTGCCTCAAAGAGATGTCAGCAACCAAGAAGGGGCCCGCAAGGGCCGATGCCTGCCGGGGCTGCGGGACTGTTCGAAAGAGATACCGTGGCCCTGGAACACAAAGGGCAATGAAGGAACATGGATGGGTTTTAGTCAGTAAGAGTCTGACACTCCCTCCCACTCCACCCAGAGCGGGAGAAGTCATTTGATGATTTCCCATCCGTAAAAAAAAAAAAAAAAAAAAGGCCTATTATATCTACCTATCTATTATGAATGCTGAACGTAATCTTCGCTAAACATCTGTAAACAATAGTTTTAAGAAAAACTACAATGATTGTTAGTACTTGTGTGCGTCGTTATGGTCTACTTGCTTATCGAATGCAGCTACTGTTCTCCTTCAGCTTGACTACCACTAATCACTACTTTTCTGTTCACCAGACGCGGTGCCGTGGTTCCCTCGTCGTATTCGCGACCTGGACAGGTTCGCCAACCAGATCCTATCGTACGGAGCGGAGTTGGACTCCGACCACCCCGGTTTCACCGACCCTGAGTACCGTGCCCGGCGCAAGTACTTCGCAGACATTGCTTACAACTACAAGTATGGCCAGCCGCTGCCTCATGTGGACTACACCAAGGAAGAGATCGCCACCTGGGGAGCCGTCTTCAAGAAGCTGACCGACTTGTACCCTACACACGCCTGCAAGGAACACAACCACGTCTTCCCGCTGCTCATTGAGAACTGTGGCTACAGGGAAAATAACATTCCACAGATGGAGGATGTGTCGAACTTCCTTAAAGGTAAGCTGGTCTCATAATGTAATGAATTATACCATTTTGTTTTGAATTCAAGAGGTAAGGGGACTGATCTATTGACAATGACCCGACTTACGAGTTGCAAGGCATGAAGGAAAACACCGTGAGGGAACCGGACGTGAAAGAGGCTTGTGACTCACTACTGGAAACATTAAAAGCTGATTATAAAGTGCTCCAACTAAACCACTTCTCCATTCCAGACTGCACAGGCTTCACCCTCCGGCCAGTAGCCGGCCTCCTGTCGTCGCGCGACTTCCTGGCGGGGCTAGCGTTCCGCGTGTTCCACAGCACGCAGTACATCCGGCACCACTCGCGGCCGCTGTACACGCCGGAGCCCGACGTGTGCCACGAACTGCTGGGCCACGCGCCGCTCTTCGCCGACCCCGCTTTCGCGCAGTTCTCCCAGGAAATCGGCCTCGCCTCCCTCGGAGCGCCTGATGATTATATTGAGAAACTTGCTACCGTGAGTATCATTACACTATTACTTTTATGAGACTTTTCACCGGAACTATGCTATGGATCTGTTGTCTTATGTATGTTTTTTTAATGATCATACCTTATTACCATAGTGCATAACATCACTCCTGTATTTCCCCCAAAAACTTAGGGGGAGTCACACCCACAAGCCACATGTCGTGAGTTATGTTTCGGGGGTTATTGTCCTCCGCGTACTAAAGGCCCTCATATTGCGCATGTCTTAACCCCTATAAGGAGTAACGTCCTCGAGAAAGTTATTATAGAGAGAAGATCTATTTTGAACAATTTCTAAGTATCCCCATTTCTGTTCCAGTGCTTCTGGTTTACCGTGGAGTTTGGTCTGTGCCGACAAGAAGGCAAGGTAAAGGCGTTCGGCGCCGGTCTCCTGTCATCGTTCGGCGAGCTGCAGTACTGCCTCTCGGAGAAGCCCGAGCTGCGGGAGTTCGACCCTGACACCACCGGCGACACCAAGTACCCTATCACGGAGTACCAGCCCGTTTACTTCGTTGCCAACAGCTTTGAGGACGCTAAGGAGAGGATGATGTGAGTTGCAGTCATAGGTCTTTTTTGTTAAGCCTTTCAAAGCATCGTCAAAATAACTGGAGTTTCTACTTGTCTAATTTTTTACGTCCTGTTTTGATACTTGTAATATTTTTATTATTATTTTAGAACTACTTGTAGTTTGTAAATAATAACCTAACTGGATTTTAGAATTTTTTTTTGGATATCTGATACATTGCATTCCAGATAGATAATTAGGCTACATTCTACAGTATAGACATATTATGTCACTTTAAAAGTACTTTAGTCAAAGAGAATTACAAAATTATCTGTAGTAGCTATAGGTTCATTAGCCAAATTGGAAGTGATAAGACAAAAAGTTAATGAAAATCTTCATCCTTTATTAATCTAGCTCGTCTCTTCCGATTGTTTCAAGATCATAACTGATTAATTACAGAAAATTCGCTCAGAAGATTCCCCGTGACTTCGGCGTGAGATACAACCCTTATACGCAGAGCGTCGACATCCTGGACTCGCCGCGCCAGATGAAGGACCTCTTGCGAGAGGTCCACCAGGAAATGAACCTACTTCTCAATGCCATGGAAAAGTTATAGACATGAGGCTTAAGGGTAAAGGAGATCCACTTCATAGAACAAAGTTGAAATTGAAGACTGTTGTTTTTCTTGTCAACGTCGTAAGTTTCTTCATCATCAGAAGTGGGTCTCCGTGCCTTCTGCTTGTGCTATAGACCTCACATACCCGCAAGTATAGTGGTCACTGATCGCAGCTCGAGATTCTTCAATGTTATACGGTATTGTGGCTTGGCTGGACCAACACACACTTTCTAAAGGATTCTGATATTCCAATAAGTAGTTTTATAAACATAGATGATAATGAAGATTATTCCGGTCAGGAGTTACTCCTCAGCATCACGTAAACTAAAAAAGTATTTTTTGAAATTCAATTCAAACTGAGTTTAAAAAAACATTCGTTAAAGTTACATGAAGTAGTTTAATTGATAGAATAAGCTAAGTTCATATAAATAATTTCTTTTTTATTGTTTTAAGTCTTTTTTATAATTATATTAAATATTGCAATGATGTTTAATACTCAACGCGAATGTTTTAAATAGACTGTCGTCTAATGATTTATTAAGATTGCGCCTACAGTTGTATTTATTATACGACGATACAATACGTAACTGTGGAAATGATATACAGGGTGTAAAGAATATACGTGGTGTATATTTTGAATATACCTACATAATGTGTGTAAATAACTATATTTTAAACCTGTGTTGTATTTTCTAATAAGTTGATTTTAAGCTAGGTTAATTTTATTTTAGTTGAAATTAATAAATTGTTAAAGAATTATGAGTCTTTTAACGTCCTATTTATTCATATCAGTGAAATAAAAATGGTACTTGTCTCCCTCGTAAATCGTCAATTATAGCAGACAATAGTATTCCGTTGTTTTACTTTTACTATCTTCTTCTAATTAGCAGCAATATAAATTATATTCAATTATACTATTTTAATAGTTATGCCTAGGGTTCTCAAAGGGATTTTTAAAATCGAAACACCAGCTAACCAACATAATATATTTAAAAATTTGTACAGAATAAACTTAAGTACCTAGTACTTGTAGCAACTACTTAATTACAATAAAATGACAAGACGACGCACTACATGTCACTTAACATCTACATCATAAGTTAATATATCCTACACTGAGTGGAAACATAAGGGCGAGCGGTCTGCGCGGCTCCGCTGCGGCTCCACACAACCACAGACCCCAGTCCCTTTTGTTTCCACGCCTTATTTACAATAATTAAGATAGAAGGGTCTTTTATTTACAATACTGAACAAAATCTAGTAATATCCTCGGTAGACGCTACAGCGAGATAATTGACAGACAATACATGAACTAGAATTGCTGAGATACCTTATTTGTTTACTTTTTACATAACATTTAATTTCACTTTGAGCAACTGTCAAGTGTTTACGTACGTAGAGATGTTTCAGAACTAAGTTTATTAGTGATTACTTAATGCGCTACTGTGCTAGTGCACTGAAAGTTTGTGTTGCGCTATATACAAGGTGTAAACGGACCCTTCACGAAGCCGTAAACCAAACATTCTGTATATCAAACTAAGTAACTTTACGCTAAAAATCTTGCTGGGAAATGACTTAATTAATTGAGTAATCACGTTACACGGTAGGACTCAATGTAACGCACTCAAAACATTGCTGATGAATGCATTGTATAATACGGGGGTCGTGGAGGTATTTTAAGTAAAGATACAACATTAAAAAACTGTATTAAAAAAAAAGTTGAAACTTTGACTTCCAATATCTTCGTAACTAGAAGATCCCAGCCTTTAGTCTAGAAGAAAAAAAATGATTGCAATGAAGGGGAGAACAAGTGCCTTTCGGCTTCGTCAACGGTATATTTACACTTATTATATATGCATGAGCAGAGAGAGACAGCGACATTCTAACAGCTGTAAGCGGTACTGGTTAAGTAAAGAATGTATTCATTGATATAACCAACCGAAAAACTTATTTTTATCCTGTTGAAAAGCTTTGAAGACATTTTACGGTGGTGAAACTATTTTACTCTAGGCGCTGAAGTTCGTCAATCATGTTCAATTTGATGAACATGTGTGTTATTATACTTATGTGTCCACGTGTCCAGCAAGAAGTTAGCATGTGCCGGCGCAATCGTAATCGAATAGAGCTGTGCCCCTGAACAAGTAGTTTGGCAGGGAACACTGGACCTGAACACAATAGCTTCAATAGCTTAGGTTGAACTGTGGACGTTTATCTCATCAATATTTTGGCCTAGAGTTAAAATGCTGATCGTAGATTATAAAAAGCAAGAATTAACACACACCTAACTACGCGTACGTACACTCTCTCAACTTCTATTGCTTTCTCACATTACTGTATCTACCGCTTACAATTACGATTTGGCACTAAACTATAGTATTCTAAAGATGTATCGAATTGCGTAAGTAGATAATATAAAGTTTATATTTTTAGTTAAATAATAAGAAATGTAAACGAACCGAGAACAGCTACGAAAGAGAACGTATCACAGTTACTAGAAATAAATAAATAAATACAACTTTTATACAATAAATATTAAATGTCCGCATAGAGATTCATAAGTTATGGTTTTGTTAGAATTACTTAGTTAAATACTTGTTATTATGCGTCTTGCTAACAGAACTTACAAATAGATGACGTATCATGTAAGAGATTTTAAACACGAGAGTTTACAAGTCTCGCGTGATCTTAACTATTGATATTTTTTTACAATTCATATAACACTAATTGCATAAACAAAACAATAGTTCAGCATGGGGATCCGAACCCGCTACAACTGACAGTTACAGCAGTTTACTAACAATTGTGAAGGTAAGAAAAACATATTTAAGTATGGCAAACAGGCCAAATAAAGTACATTCACGAGTGGTGAGTACATGGCAAAAACTAGCAATATATTAGATTTCTAAGATCGTTAACGATGTAGTAAGATATGGCGAGCCTGTCTGTACAGGGGCGCGTGGGCGCGCGGGTGCTCTCAAACCGTGGCGGCGTGTGTTTCCACCTCACACCTCACTCTGCATGCAATGGATCGACGAGTCTTCGGACAGCTCATCCATTGAGGAATCCGTGAAAGAGGTTCCATCTGGAAAATGCCAATAAATGTCATTACTACTTGGTGTCATAGATATCGAGTGTATATAATGCGGATGATGAATTCTTCAATTTGCTTTATCTAGCAGAGAAAAGTTGTTAAGTTAGTCCACTTTCACGTTGGTCGAGTGGTCCACCTCTACTACAGAGTCTACCTGACCTTGGGTAGGATTCCTAGATCGAACTTAGCGTTATACTTTTTCCACACCATATTTTTGTGCGCCCTATAAAGCTATGCTCAGTAAAGCTCTCGAAGGACCGGGTCGATATCACGTCATAACACTTAGCTGTTATCAACTGACATGATTGTAAGTGTGATTATTTATATGAACGTGGCACAGCATGTAGGCGAAGTTATAATTGCTGTTTCTGCAATGGCCGGCAAAAACGAGTGTTGGTTGGTTTTCCTATTGTAGAAGAAATGCGGAAACAATTGGTTGGCCGGCAAGACTCTAGATGATATATATGTTATTACCTATTGTAACATTATCTTCACACTCCGCTCAAAGTGGTGGATGTGCTTTTGTTTTAATGATTGCCATTAGTTTTACAATACCAAGAACAAATACGCATCGATTTGAGGACCTCCTTTTTATTTCATCGGTTAAAAAGGATGTTTTAACGGGATGTCACCACAAGAGCACAAAAACTAAAGCGCATCGATATCCACTGATGTTAGGCTACTAAACTTTTTTACTGAACCGTTTGTAAATAAGTGCAGTTGAGACCAAGAGGGGCTAGACAAGAAGTGACAATCGTTTTCAAAGCATTTTATAGTTATTCTACAAAGTCTTTCAAGGCGATTGACAAGCTTATACCAATTCAATACCTACCTACCCACATCAACACAGTCTAGGGATATTTTACAAAAAGTAGGTACTGAATATTTCAAAAAGATTTCTGAGACGTCAATTTGTTCCTGGCACATCTTATGTGTTCTAAATTCAAATTAAAAAATGTAAAGGCGTTGCCGGCAAGATAAAATACTAACGATAAAATAGTAACTGTAGTACATCGAATAAAGCGTTTTTATGTTTTTTCAAAGCTGTTTTTTAACCTTTTTTTTTCAGATGAGGGTTAATGAAACTATTTTATTTAAAAACATTAATGAATGACTAAAATATCCCAAGACCGTTGATGTGTGGCACATAGTGTACGCCCATGTGTGTGTAGTGCTTACCTATCGGCACGAAGGGTGCTTTGTTCTGGAAGGAGTAGGTGAGGTGCAGGTTGATGGGGCGGCCAAACCCCGCCGGGTCTGCGTCACGGGACACCACTGCGAACACACGACACATGGTAAACACCTGAGACTTCAGCAGCTATCAGTTCGCGGAGCAGTTCGCTAGGCAGTACGAGTGGAATTGAGAACTTCGCCAATGATGCTTTAGAAGCAGTGCTGGTATTTGTTATTGCCGTAGGGAATATGTGCTTCTAATCGATATTAATCAAGACTTTTAGGTGCGGTTCAAAGGACCAACATGTTTTGTCCCCCAGAGCATTATTGTCAGAGTAGAAACACACATTTACTACTATTTAAACTTGCCCTGGAATACTAACATTGGCTCTGCTTGCCCTTGCCGGTATGCTGGTGCTTCTTCTGCCTGGCGCGGCTGTTCTGGAACCACACCTGCGTCACCCGCTTGCTGAGGCCGGTGACCTGCGCGATGCGCTCCAGGTCCTGGCCATCCGGGTTCGAGTCCAACTGGAAGTTCGCTTGCAGCACCTGCAGCTGCTCCTCCGTGAAGGTGGTGCGCACCCGCTTCGCCTTGCTCTTGTGGTAACCTTCTGAGTCGCACCCGTCTGTGGTTCACATCGTTTTTGCACATATTGGATTTTGTTACTCTACTTACTAAAAGAGGAGTTTTTATTTAATTTAAATTGTGATGCTGTGATCATCATTTAAAAATCAAATGATTGTCTGGGATTAAAGAAGCCTAACAATATGTACTAACGTCAACTCACCATCAGATGAGATGGATCCTCCGTCTAGGGTTTCAAGATAATGTGGCTTGCAGAGCACGCGGTCCTCGTGCAGCGCGAACTGCTCGCCGGTGCTGAGCTGGCGGCCGCACGCGTCACATGCGAAGCACGCCAGGTGGTAGACCTGCTCGCGCGCCTTACGCACCCAGTCCGACGACGAGATGCCGCGGCAGCACTTCGAGCACTTGGCGCCGAAACTCCTGCGCAAACACACACGTCACGCTGACGAACAGAGACACGTAACGCTGGCGGACAAGAAACGATCGCTGCACGACACATCTGCCAAGCTTTGCAGCTGAATACCCGTATTTTACATGGAACGATTGCCTGTCTGACCTCCACAATCCAGTTACTGGCTAATACAATAGCCCTCGGTAAGACTGGTTGTCCCTTTCGGGCTCGCTAGCCTACAGGACTATGACACCCACAATGGACACCACTATCATGCACCTTTGATATATGAAGACAGAGCAATTATTACACAAAATAAGTTACAAGATTACAAGCTGTTACTTCCCAATGGCGACTGAACATGCATGACGATCAAAGAACATAATTTATCGTTCGACAGCTATTATCCTCGCGAATATTAATATTGGAAATTACCGACTATTTATTATTCGTTAAAAAAGAAAACAACAATAATTGCTAAAATATTTTAGTGACCTTTTAGTTAAGAATTTTAATTAAGATCGCCAATTAAAAGAATAGAGGATCAAAGATGTTCCCGGTGCGCGGTGCTGGGGAAATGTGATTTTTTAATAGTTTTCTTGACTTTATATGGATTTGGCAAAATGATGAAAGTTTCTAAACTATGAAGACAATCAAAAGAATGTTAAATGGCCGAAGATAGAAAACTTTCCAGTCTGTGAGTTTAGTGTAAAGGGTAGCAGAGCGTGTAGTACTTACACAACTATACGAGCTGGGCTTGTTTTTTGCCAAGTTCATCAAACGATGTAGATTGGAACATAAAAAACCAACGATTATATCCGCAAAATGTTGTTAATCGTTGGTCATGCATCAAAGGTGATCCTAAACGGTATATTTTGATGTTTAGCCAATTGGTACACGTTAGCGGGACCTTGTCGGTGTCATTGAAGAATCAACAATTATAGTCATTTCGCAGAGCACACAGCTCTTAACACAAAAAGCGTTCGCGTAGCAAATGTAATGTTCTCGCGCGCGGGGAGCGCCACAGCGCCTGCGCCGGCGCCGCGTGTGCATGCTATTAAAAACTAAATGAATGAGAGATTACGTGAGCGCGGCAAAAGGCCACCGCGCATGCGCACTGCCCCACTACCATTATAATATAATGTTGCTGCAATTTTTATTGCTAACGATCATGTCGAGTGTCGACGATATAGTGGCGCGCCTACACCTCGGCAAGCGCTCTCCACTTGCGAAGCGCCAGAGAGTGAGCTAGCAAGCCGCCCTATGTGTGGTCGCAGCACTACACTACGAGGTTCAACCGAGGTCTTATTTATGCCCAATATAGTTTATGGGTCATTATAGTTTGTACTGTAATAATTGTTTGTGTAGTAATCTCGTTGGTATGTTTTACGAGCGGGCTGACATTAAAGCGCCGAGCCGGGTCGGGCTAGCTGGGGAGGGCTCGGCGGTGTGGCGGCGCGTCGGAGTACCGGTGCCTGCTCTACTCACATGCAAGGTGCACACCACCTTGTTTATATCAAAGTGACATTTATTATCAATTTCATTAAAAGTTTAAATACCTATTACCGCTAGTAGCTACCGCTCTTTCGTAGAGACTCCTACATAAATCCTAATTTATATGGTAAAATATGTGAAAGTCAGTTTGCTTGTCACGCCTTCACGCCTCACGCCTTAGTGACAGAACGGATAGCGATGACATTTGACATGCGGATAGACAGGACGATAAGATATTTTCGGGATAATTTCCGACCTCCACACGAGCGAAGCCCGGGGCAAAAGCGAATATTACATAAAAAGGTATTATAGAACTGCAGATTTTTTTTTAAATAACCGATGAATTTTTTAAATGTCGAATAAGTAATTCGGATTGATGTAGTGGTGAGTGCGTGGTTACCGATTGTACGGTGAGGTCCCGTCCCTCCCTGTATTACTTTTTTATTTCAATTATAATACGGACGACAACCAATCAAGCTATACAAAACCAGTTTATGCGGATCTCTCATTGCATGGGAAATCTATACAAAGCGAGGCCATATTATACTGGAAATGTATAATTTGATGTGTCGCCGTGTGTATAGGGGAAATGCCCGATTATTACTTTTGGCAAAACTATTTCAGCCATGAATTTTACGCATAATCCGACCGCGTACCTACATTCGCGTGTTGTGTTTACTGACACGTGATTGGGCAACTACAAACATTATAAATCAGATCCGCCTTCACCAAGTTAGTCACACTCACAACTTACTCCATAACTATCAAGTGAAGAAATGAATTGTGAAAATGGGCATAGAGTTAGGTATTGTTTTAAGCTTTCGTGGTTTAAAAGTAAACTTATAAAGGGTGCAAAAAGACCCGTAACGAAGCCGAAAGGCACTTGTTCTCCTCGTCATTGCAATCATTTTTTTGTTATAGACCATACCTGGGAATCTTCTAGTAGGTATGGGGATATTGGGGGTCAAAGTTACAATATTTTTTTAAATACCACTTTTAAAGGTTTTAATTTTACTTTAATTAACTCGATGATCCATTTACTATTCAAAGCATCCATCAGCACTAAGTTTTGAGTGCGTTACATTGAGTTCTACCGTAAAATGTGATTTTTCACCCCAAAAAAAAACTCGTTTCCCAGCAATAATTTTTTCGTAAAGTTACTAGTTTGATGTACATAATGCTTGGTTGACGGATTCGTGAAGGGTCCGTTTACACCGTGTATTGTCACTTACGGGATTAGGTCCTGACTGCACTAGATGTTCTATCTGCCATAGCTGAACATCTCCTGCAGTCAGGACCCAATCACTGGATCGAAATCAGAAGCCACGTATTTTGTCAACGGACAAACATTACTTACCAAGGCTGACAAGAGAAGCAATTAAAATAAGAAAACACAAAAATTTCAATCGAGAGGATGGTTTCAAAATCTAATATCTAGTATGTGAAATCCAGTTTTGTGTAAGCTCAAAAGTAAAACCTGGTGATATTATGAGTGTGTTTTGCCGTGACTTAGTGTCGAGTTCCAGTATTTCGCGTAGCAAAAGACAAAGAAAGAGGGTAGATTTGTCTGCACCTAACAATTTTTTCCATCCCCCGCATTCTCCGGTCAGCCTGCAATCATGGCGCTTGCAACAGCGTCGAAATATCGGGAGCTCAAAATAATAAACAATCACGGAAGATATAAGTTTAGAGTTAGAGATGTCTTACTCGTAACACTGGTGCGTAGCTAGGCTAGCTGCTAGTCTAGCTAAATAACATCCGAAACTTTTATTGTCTGCGCGAAATAACCAATTATGCGGTCTAAAGAGATCTAGGTATAGTAATCTGCCATAGAGTTATTTGTTCAATCGCTACAAATAATAGCTTAGGCTTCATAACACAATGTGAGAAGGTTTGTTAACGGCCGCTTAAGGATCGAAAGTCCTTTAAACGTAAAGTTTTTGGTTTTGCTTTTGACCACAAACAAAGAAGACCAGATATGAATATCTAGTCTAGAATAGGTCCATACGAAAATGAATGTCTTTCACTAGCAATTACCATACTAAACCTTCAACAATTTTGGATTTTTGGCAGGAAAACGGGGGTCGTAAGACCAGTTTCTTTCTTCTTTCTAATATCATCAATTTCAAAGAATCCATCCAAAATATAATCACCCTATAGAATATACACTGACTCCCAGACAAGAAAATAAACAAACATAACATCCTCTTCATGTAAGTCACAACGGTTATCAGTGCTCTTGGCTCCCGTCAACCGCGGCTCCCGGCTCTCCGTTCCCGGCTCTCGGCTCCCGGCTCATTACGATTCGCGAGCCCTTCATATTTAATTAATTAAATAAACGCATGCAACACACCATTAACACGCTATCATATCACTTAACGCGAACATTAAAACGGTCCTGTTTGTTTATTTTTATACTTTTGGTGCTGACCCGCACCCGGCACCCGGCCCGGTCGCCCGGCGCAGACCGGTGCGGCTGCTCCAGACGAATTCATTACCCCTAATGTGGTAATGAAGCTGTCATTTGTCAGGCTTGTATTTAAAACGCGTTATTTCATACCAAAGTTTATTTGCAAGGATACATGGTTTTTATGTTACAATTAAAATTAGAAATCGTTTCAGGATCGACATTGTCTAGCTTTTAATCCCCTATCGATCTAGTTACCTTTTAGTGTATTATATAATAATTTACGACTGAATTTCAGAAGAGCACCTCACCAGCTAATATTCATTTTTTAAGTGCCAATATTTTCGATTACAGCGAACACAAAACCAAGTAGAGTAATTAGAACGTTATAATTACGATTAATGACAATTAGACTTCGTTTTTGACTGTAACAAGATTTTTAATCACGCTTTATCAACTTATATACATCTAGTATATAAGTTGATAAAGCGTACATATATCATATATCTAGATATACGTGCCTAAAGGCTCCAGCATCAGTAAAATAATTTGGTCCTCAGAGTCGGGGTTATTTATTTATAAATTGCAATGTTGCTGTTCATTTCATTTTCAGCAACATCATTTGAGCACCTATGCTTATTGGTATCCAAGTAACATTAAT
The DNA here is from genome assembly GCA_905220335.1 of Noctua pronuba. Lineage (NCBI taxonomy): Eukaryota > Metazoa > Arthropoda > Insecta > Lepidoptera > Noctuidae > Noctua > Noctua pronuba. Next base: position 19,737,914 of record LR999891.1, on the reverse strand, counting down.
AAAGGGTTCATAAACTGGGTTGGGTTAATTATTTATTTAAGATTTAGGTAATTAATTTATTGAAGCTCCCAAGTTATGTCGATCTAGTAACTTAAGTAAGCAATCAGATTATCTCTAGACTTGAATTGCGCACTTCGCAGCAGTATTGTTAGCTAATAACTGAAGGCATAAAACGAACTCCATTACCATTATAAAAATATATGAGTTGCATTAAGGACGCGCACACACAGAGGCGGCGCGGGCGCGGCGCGGCGTGGTGGCGTCGAGCGCAGGCGCACACGGCTGCAAGGCTGCTATCGATAACACAGCTGTACACAAAGTGCAAAATCGCGTGTTACACGTATATTAATTCAGTCAGTCCCGTCTCTTATCGGCGCTATCCACACCAATATTCCAAAAGCGGGATTTGCATTTCAAAACGTAGCGTCTCCGTACGCAAGCACCGTTCTACCCGCGCTATCACCGCTTATTAACATTTTGTCGTCGGCTGAATCAATTAACTGCGGCCCTCGCATAATAATTAACTAAGTGACAGATTAACAAGTTTTAACACTCGGCGATAATGAAGATGTCGCGTACCCGAGCCAGATAAGCGCGTTCACTATTCATGTGGCTGTGGATGTGGATGGGGGGGTCTGGGCCGCGCCGCTATCTGATTTACAGTGTAAACCGTTCGGTATTTCTGTTTATTGAACGGCTGACCAAATCCGTGCGTCCCGAGGGCGTTTGACAATATCGGGTGCGTGGCGTCCCGCCCGAGGCCGCTCGTAAATCCTCGCTCGTTGATTGCTTTCCGCGCGCGCGCCGCTCTCTGCCACCCTCACATTTTAATATCCATTCAGCATTGCGTCCCTCCGTCCTCCTCTGTCCTCCTCCGTGCTCCAACGCATGATTTAAGTTATTTGTTTTAGGTACAACACCACGCGAGATATATCGCGGCGTTATTCCACAGTTTGTTTTAACAATTTGGAGTCCCTGCCAGCTGCCGCGGGCGACTCGGAGAGCGATGGCCGGCCCGCCATACAAAGCGCCACTAATAACGTAACCTTCATCAATATCGACGACTGATTTGTTACTATAACATTTTTAATTACTTTGCTTTTATAAGAGTTAATGGCACATAAATTTTTCTGTGATCACAAACACGATCGGTGAGTAGGTACCTGCCTAGCGCCTACGAGCTATGTGGCGCGCACGTAGCGCGTACGAGACGCGGCGGTTACTTTCCTGTACGTCGCCGGCGCCGACGCCGACGGGTAAACCGCGATTTTTTGTTTAAGAAATATGTCGAATGATTTTAATTCGTGAAGAAGTTCAAGAACATTATTGTCGTAAGTTAAGTTAATGTAAATAGGAAACAAGTGAGAGAGAATAATCATTGTAAATCGAGTAACAACAGCGATTGGCTGCGATGTAAAGGTGTGTGCGCACTGGCGCGCCTACCCTGCGCGCGCTGCTCTAGCCTCGGCGGGATTGATGATAATGGTGGTCATATTTTACGGGTAGTGTGCTAAAACCGTCATAAAGCTGAATAAGTCGTGGTAATAACAATGCAGTTGGCAGATGATGATTTAGAGTCGAAACCCGTTATCATCGAATTCATTCGACGACCGTTCGGAGTCGGAAGTCCGTGCATTTATTTCATTATTAACTAATTATACCTTACACGTCTCAGCTCACACTGACACCCTTTAATTTTACCATTACAACGTCAAGCCAAGGTAAAATCAATAGTGATAATGTATTTCACTTATTTATTGTAGGTACTTATAGAGAGCCATAACCAATTAAGGGAACCACAGAACCAATAAGCTTGCTTACAGTTGCTAACGTGGACACTTGGACAGTCCTCAAAATTCTAATGAAGGCAAAGTAAACATGTTATAATAACGTATGCAAAATATTCAATCAGCCAGGCAGTCGTGTTTACGAGCGAAACTCTATCGATATATTCGAAATTATGATAACGACAGGCCGAATCGAGTTGCCATTGTTTATTCTTAGTGGATCGATCTAAGGCAGGGCTTATTTATGCGGCTAGAGATTAATTAAAGCCAGGAGTGGACATGGTGCATTTACATAAGACACGGCGCGCGCATTTGCGCCGGAGAGCGTGGGCGGGACATCGCGTGCGCCCGCGCAGCCGTGCAGCCTCGCCGCTGATATGTGAGGCGCGGATATGAAATTGAGATCATTATGTGTGCCCAATACTATGGTGACGGTTATCAGTTGGTGCTGATAACATCAACTTACCCAGAAACCTTTCATCGGTGACATAAAAAAGGATATTATCAACAGTTTATCGTGATTAAATATGGGTTGTCTGATTAAGGTACACAGGATTTTAAAGCAATTAAATTGGTAAACAAACAAAGCACTAATGCTGAAGTAAAAGCGTCTATTCGGTTATTATCGTTTCTCCTCTTCCTTATCGCCGTCAAGACACAAAAGGTTCTACGAATACAATTATTTTAATTGATTGTCCCTTGTTTCAAAACGCGGAGATTAGTTCCACAACTGGTCACACTCAAACATCCTGATCATAACAGAACCTCATCGGAAGGCGGTCGAGTGTGCAAGTGTGCGAGTGACCCTTGTCTCCTGCGCCCGCGCCGCTACCAGACAAAAAGACGCGCTAAATAAACAATAAACAGATGATACATCAAGGAAAGCAATCACCGCTGCGCCGGCGGCTACGCTGGCCACACCGCTACGTTGGCAACACCGCTCGTTATCGCGCCACAACACACAAATATTATTTAAGCTGTGACACGACTCACATTTTAACGAGCACCCGAATGTGTCGTTCTTTTTTTGCGTTGGCAACATTATTCGCTCGGCTGCGGGCTAATGGGAAACTTAAATTGGTTGTTTGATCTATATTTTATTGGTACGTAGGCTTGAGTATAGGGACGTAGGTCTAGGGTAACTTCTATGAGTGAGCAGTGGTGGACCAATGAAAATGGCCGAAATACGGTCGTGGGTTGAAGTTTGTAGGAAAACATAGTGATGAAACCAGCATGCTCTAGAACCAACCAATCGTATACACGCGGCATCCAGCAACCCCCACTAGGACAGCTGACGGTTGGTCTGGTACGGCCTAGTCCATCCTGCAAGCTTGACTCCCAGCTCTAGGAACGTTACGGCTAGTCTTTGGTTATGCTTTATACCACTATATTAATATTACTATAGGTGCTATTAAACAACAAGAATTATAAACACAACTAAGTTATCTCACCTTTAGTATTTACCTATTCTGTTTATGTAGCCCGCGACACCTCAGAGTTCTAGTCTGGTTTGGCACGCAGATGGCTATCAATCAAACATACAAAGAATCCAATCACGCCATTGCCCGTGCTGGTGATTACACAATATCGTTGAGTGGTGTCTTTACGCGGTACCTAATGTCAAGGCGCTCTGTACTGTACGCTCTCTAGAGCGCAAGACACTGTACAGATACTTACAAAATGCCCACGGTACTGGGTACCAGAGTGTCCACCCTTAACGGCATGAGCCGGACTCTTTCTTTCTTTTTCGTTTGGTTAGTGCCTTAACTGGTGTCAGAGTTTTTATGCCTCCCATGGGTTTTTAACTTGACTCTACATGCCGTCGAGAAATATCTCTCAGGGCTCTCAGGCATGCTGGTCAGAATGAGAAATGTCCATAACATCATCACGCCTATAATCCCCGAAGGGTTCACCTACATTTCGCCATGTTATGTTTTAAGTCGCAAGTAATAAGGGGATGTAATTACATTTGTAGATCTTTGACAGTCGTTACAGGTAGTCAGTGGCACGAAACTCTGACAACCAATCTCGAGGGACTGGAAGCCGACCCCAACATAGTTGGGAAAAGGCTAGGCAAATATTAATTTGTTTAAAAAATACAGTGATTAGAATTATATACGAGGAACAAACACAAATTTGTTGTTCCTGCAACGAGGCTCAAAACATAGAACGTACCCCACGTTCAGATGCCAATGTATACGTTATTACAATAAACTTCCGAACCATAGTCAAACACTAAGCCTAAATATATTCAAATCATTTATAAAACAGAAGCTACATCTGAAAGCCTTCTGTAATGTTAATCACTATCTCGAAGATAAAAAGGTTTAGGATTACGCTGCTCCAATTAAAGCTCTGTGAATGTCGAAATTTTGGACTCCGCTTGTTTATTATGAATTCCTAACACTGTGACATTTAATGATTTGACATGAATATTTACTTTGTTAAGTTTTTATTTTATTTTATCACTGTGAATGGTGACATTTAATGATTTTTGTGATTTTTATCACCACACCGGTCCCATCTAGTTAAAGAAAAATGACGTGTAAAAGTGTTTGTAAAAACCTATTTGCATAATAAACATCATTTATCATTTGCGCCATCCCATCTTCCTAGCAAGACGGTCTGTGCTGGGGCGGCTGCCGCAGGCGCTGAAAACCTCAAACGGCGCAAATACAATAATTTAATTACTAGTTACGTGTTTGAGTCGTTTGGGGTTGAAACAACGGGACCAAGGGGTCCGAGTGCCCACCTAGTATTTTGGAATATCGCTAAACTGTTGCCGACTCTTCTCGTGACCAGAGGGCTGACCTATTTTTCGTCCAAATAATCAGCAATGCCATCCGTGATAATGCTGCCAGCCTTGGGCACATTCCCCGTTGACGCAGCGATGCGGACAAACTTTTTGATGCTGTTTAATTATTTTTATTTTTAGTTTAGGTCTGTATAGTAATTGTGTATGTGCGGTTTATGTGTACATTTTATGAGGGAGTTAGTAAAATTTAGAAAAGAGAAAGTATCATCTGCACTGGCCTGAGTCCCTGGATGCTACACACCCTCTACGACGTCGTAGCCAGCGCGTAGCACGCTCTACGCATCCGTTTGTTTTGACTTTCTTTGAGGGTTCTTTCTTAACACGTACCGGTCCAAGGTTGCATTTCCTTGAGTTTTGTCGCTTCTAAATGAATATTTTTCGTGTAAACATGAACAAGTCTTTAAGCGATGCGTTTAGGCTCAGGATTGTGTCTCCGTTTCAAGAAAGATATAAAGGGTGTAAATAGACCCTTAACGAAGCCGAAAGGTACTTGTTCTCCTCGCTATTGTGATCATTTGATTGTTCTAGACCATACCTGGGAACCTTCTAGTTACGGAGTTATTGGGGGTCAAAGTTCCAACTTTTTCACAAGTTTTTTTTTTAATTCTATTTTTTAAGGTTATAACTTTACTTTAAATACCTCCATGACCCGTTTACTATTCAATGCATCCATAAGCACAATTTTTCGAATGCGTTACATTGAGTTTTACCGTAAAAGGTTATTTATCACCCCAAAACAAAAGTCGTTTCCCAGCAATAATTTTTGTGTAGGGTTACTTAGTTTGATGTACAGAATGCTTGGTTAACGGCTTCGTGAAGGGTCTGTTTACACCCTGTAGATTATACATAGCATTTAACGCCCAGTCGATAAATGTGTAATTTAATTAATGTTATGAAATAAATAAGTAACCAGCAAGAGCGGTCTTATTAGAATGCTATATTTTTATCTTCACGTTATTTGTCAGAATCTTGTAAGAGTGGTACTTCTGTTAGTGACCAGCTTGTGTGATGCTGACGTGTGATGTGTGACGCCATGTCATCATATTATTATGTTTCTAACTGCATTAGACATGGTTATCTGTATCAATGTAATAATCTAAAATACTGTATGAGAATATCGAAAATACAATAACTGGAACAAAACTGTATTCTTATGCGAAAGATCCTCCAGGGTATGCCAGGGTATGCCATTCGGAACATTAATGCATTTTTTTAACCAAAAGCTTAATTTTTATTTCTCTTAAAAGTTAAAATCTGAGACCGATCGCTTAAAGATACGAATAAAATAGTACCTATACAAGGGTTGTCCAAAGCTTCCCCGTTCCGCCGCGGCGCACGCTTCTATCGATTCTGTCGCCCTAGCCCCGTACCCGTACAAACTCATTCGACATTTGGTTACCATAAATACCTCACTTAAACCACTGTTTAAAAAATATGTTTATAGGTTACTTAGCAGATAGTGCAGTCAACTGAGTTTGTTTCGACTCAGAGTACCCAACTACACACTCAGATACAAAACACCGGCCCCATCTAGTTTCAAAACATCGTGTTAAAGTGTTTTTAAAACCAACTCACTGAAATAAATATGCTTTACCAGGATTTCTTTAATGTACAGGTGCAAAACTTAGGATGGACGCGGGGGATGAAAGTTGCCGAAGTCCTCGATAGATGGCGGTGTACAGTTGTACAGTGTACACTTCATTTGAATCGCGCTATGGTTTCGTTACAAACGTAGGGTTAGCTCCGCGAGTATCTCTTGCCAAGTCGGTAACGGTTCTGAGGTGGTAAGGTAATGTTAGGTTGTATCGCCCAACCTATTTTTGGAAAAAGTCGTTCCTTTGAATTGAACGACTTACAATACTTTATACTACCCTAGTTATTGGGCAAGCAAAACGTTCTTTAATTGCACGTTGCAAAATGGCTACGTCTACGTGAGAGACAGTGGGTCATCTACTGCGAGAGACCAGTGCGGCTTGGTGGATGGCACTCGTCTTCGAACTTTTGTTTCTAAGACATGGCCGGTTTCCTCACGATGTTTTACTTCACCGTTTTAAGAGCAGTAGTGATGAAATAAGTTACTCATTGTTATGTGAAAATTTGGTCCAAACCCACAATCTTATAAAAGTTTTAGATCGGGGCTTCCTCATTTAAAATAGAAGATCATGTTCTTAGCCCTTCATTTGAATTTGTCCACGGGGACGGACACAATTGGCCAACCTGTGGGTGTGTCTGAGACACACATGACTAAGCTAGGGGATGGTGGATGCTTATACTACTTGTATCATAGGACGTATCACAACAGTGTGTAATGCGGTATGTTTGAATCGGCCCAGTTGGGCAAGAACCGCGGGTTGCCTTTCAGTAAAAACTAAGCCAACAATACCTGGGGTACTGTACCTACCTACCTACCTCCAGGACCTAATCAATCTTTCTAACCTATATAGCCTTCACGGAATTCAATTATAATTAAACAGATACTATATAAAATCATGATAACTCCTGATCCAACAAAATGAGGAAATGTTTAAAAACTACATTAACGAAATCTTTTTGGGTGGTTGATGGTTAACCGCAGACCACCCCAAGACCAGAGCGTGATGAGAGCTATGACCACAAACGGGGCACCGCCTGCGTCACCACACGTCTCGATTAAAATATATGGTTCCACGTCGCACCCAGTTATCACAATCAAAATAAATGACAAATGAAAACCTCAGTGTTGCAAGTCACGACCCGCTCGCTGTATTTTTTCATCTCTGGCAACATTCCCCGTCGCCGCTTTGTTGTTCCACACTCGTCCGACTGATTTTCAATAAAACCACTCTTAGGGACATTGGCCTCTTTTTTTCTATTTTGACTCGCGAGAGTATGTTCTCACGCACCTGTTACCCTTTCCATTTCTAACTTATGACTGTAGCGCTTGTTACTGTCTTGTGACTGACACGGCTGTCTTGAGACATGTGTCTCTTAATGTTTCATGTTCCGGTAAGATCACTTTAAAAATATCCTAACTAGTTTCAACCGATTTTTCGATGCATTTCGGCTGGCCAGTCTGCTTCAATAGGCATGGTATCTATTGTTTCTAGTATTTTTTATTTATATTTGCCTCAAACAATTACAATGAAAAATAAACGGGAGGAGGTATCGATCCCGTGTGTCGATAGCTGATGTATGTGGCGGAAGACGGCGATGAGGGCTCCGAGGGCGCTGGGGCGAATGCATGGTGATGTGTCATGGTGCGCCCGCGCCGCCGCCGCGCCGCACACCGCGCGGGTCACAGGTCACCTGCGCACGGTGCGCACCGGACCGCCTACCCTGCGCGCATTCCTTCATGCGTGCCGATGCCAACCCGGCCGAGTGCGGAACTCCTCGCACTCCACCATGCGACCCAGCCTCACATCTCCTCCACACTCGGCCGCGCAGCCTCTTCACGAATGACTCGGATAATGATGACTTCGTATATTTCTAATACGTCGAAGGTTAATTGGACGTAGGCAGTGTATTGTAAAAGAATAAACTCACGGACTCGGGGCTCAAGTAAACGATTCTCGGAGTGTATAGGTATACCCAGTTTTTTCCTCTCTGTCATAAACAATTTTGTTGAAATCATTTTATATCAATTTTCAATGTAAATGACAAGAAATAACGTTAAATGGCTCAATTACAGTAAGATGACAGAAAGCGGCCATCAACGGTGACTTTATGTTGAGTTGATGACTGATGGCTGATGGCTGTGTAGATGAGCGACCCATTGGCGGAATATATTAAAACCTCGGAAGAAATAGGAAGGACCTCGCCCAATGTTATGGGACTGGGATGACCTCATACAGGGTGTAAACAGACCCTTCACGAAGCCGTCAACCAAGCATTCTGTACATCAAACAAAGTCACCCTACGCAAAAATTATTGCTGGGAAACGATTTTTTTTTTGGGGTGAAAAATCACGTTTTACGGTAAAACTCAATGTAACACACTCAAAACTTAGTGCTGATGGATGCTTTGAATAGTAAACGTGTCCTGGAGGTAATTAAGGTAAAGTTAAAACCTTAAAAAGTGGTATTTAAAAAAAAACTTGTGAAAAAATCTGAACTTTGACCTCCAATATCTCCGTAACTAGAAGGTTCCCAGGTATGGTCCACAACAAAAAAATGATCGCAATGACGGGGAGAACAAATGCCTTTCGGCTTCGTAAAGGGTCTTTTTACACCCTTTATATTCACAATCGACAACGGATAAAGATACTATACTGCATTAAATAACATCACGTCTAATTTCGCCAGGTGGGGGTGGATAAGTGGCTGTACTATGTGTACAAATAGTAAGTATAGCCACATTTCACCAGTTATGTTAAAGTCCCCCAATAGGTGCGAGTCTAATTGCCGTCACCTGTGCACAAATCTAGGCTCCGGCTGCTACTGAGAAATTGCTAACGGAAAACCTAATATCAATGGGTCTGACCTGGAAATTGAAGACTAGACCAACGAAGCACGCATACTGGATAAAGTTGCACCAAATTCAACCAGCTTTTTATCAAATTAACCTGTCAGCAACTTGTGCTGGTCGGTGACAACATCGAGATAGAAAAGGAAGATAATGTTTGTATTGGAGCGGGAAAAAAAATATCGCAATGACGGGGAGAACCAGTGCCTTTCGGCTTCGTTAAGGGTCGTGTTACAGCCTGTATATAAAAGGAATGAGCTTTACTGATTTTAATTTTTTTATTTTTGCTGTGATATTTTCAAAATGTTGGAACCCAAATAAAGAATGCGTAAATTAATAAAACTAACTTAACAGCGATCAGTTCAAGTACAGGTCGACGCAGCCAGCCAGTTTCTCTTCACACACATTAACAGAGACAGCTTTATACTCTGTTTAATTTAAACCAAATGAAATTGTATAAAAAGCAGCAAACGGGTTAATTAAAACCAATATCATTAACATGTAGGCCGGCCCGGGCGGCACTATAAACGTCGGCCGGCACCGAACCTGGGACCTTTATTGAAATGAGGAGAGGAGACATGTGTCCCTAGACCACACACTACGCGGTTATGGTCTTCGGCCCATCATGGAGCACCCCCGCTGGGCTCCTACTGATTGAGACAAGGTGTGTCATGGGAGATGCCACGACTTCATTTTATTGTTTGGGACAAGCCCGCTGCACTAGGTATTCCCAAACCACTGCAACTCCTTAAAGCCAGAATCAACAGTAGCGACAATGAAGCGCGAAATCCTGGACCAATAATTTAATTGTCTTGAATCCCGCAACGAAATGTATGAGAAAAGAATAGAATATTGGGATGAGCCCAGTTACCCAGCACCACGGTTAAATATTATCTTTAACAGTAATGGGTCCTTAATTGTGAGCTCTTTATATTTGATTCCAATAATCGGTATGGCAACGCTGCAAACGATTGAACGCACGGAAAGTTTACTAGTTCTATTTGTTCTAGACTTCATGATAGTGTTGATAAGGAACTCAACTAAAAACTACAAAAGTTTTCGTGGTTGAAGAAAATTACCGTTTTTACTTACACTACACCTAAGTACTGCCCTTACAGGTCTCAGATCTCTCAGAGTCTTTTATATTTTTCCATATGCTGAGCGTGCGCCAGATTCAAATTGAGCTGAGCGAAAATAGATGCAACGCCTTGTTTTTAATTAGGCTTTCATTCGGGAGTGGCCTAGACTTTACAGTGAGTGAAAACGTACACAACTTATAAAAGAAGTTGTCAAGTTTAGTCTTAATGAGTTTCGATGGCAAATTAATTATGGTAACTACACAATGCCGATTGATAAAAATATCAGACACTAAAACTCAAAGACGCCAAAGTACCAATGATGAATGTAAATTCATTCCTAATCGTTAAACCTCGATCAACCGGACGTCTCTCGCTTAGAACACAAAACAAAGGTGACAGATATCTTAGCTATCTGCTGCTTCACCGAGATAACTACATTTTAATTAAATTTTAGATACACAGTAATTTATTGATGTATAGCAGGATTACTGTAGAACCATTTCTGTGTTTCTGTATAAATAAGTTAATCAACAGGGTGTGGCGCAACTTGGGAGAGGCCTATGTCCAGCTACTACTAATTTGATTTAGGTCCAGTTCAATCAATACACCCTGTATTGATTGAACTGGACCTAAATTAAATTTAAGAAAATTAAGATATTTAGGCAGAGTTGACTTTAAATGTTACCTTCATTTAAGCGGTTACTGTTTAAGCTTAGTATTTCGCACGATACTACTGCGGTGTTAGGAACTTTAAAATATTTAGGAATACAAACTCAACGTTTACACTAATCAACTGTGGAATACGTAGTTTATGAGAAATGTGTCAAGATTATTAGTAACATGTTCAAACTATAACATTACTGGGTGCGGCCAGAAGCGGCGTGGCGGCGCGTCTTCATCTAAACATCAAGCCTGCTTCCCATTTGTCGTCTACAGCACAATGTCCAATCTTTTCTCGTTATTAAGACTTTTATTAACATATTTATTGGCCGATAATAAAAATGTTGATTTATAGTTTCGTGTCTTTATAAAGATTTCATTGAACTGGCGGAAAGCTTTCAATTCAAATACAAAGTATTTATGGGCGGATTGATTTTTAAATCATTTAATAATACATAAATCTTTGATTTATTTTTAATATGAAACTGTAAATGTCTGATTTTATGAGAATTTGAACATTGAGAGGCTTTGTACCAAATAGATGACACTTAATTTAGAGCTGTCTAGCTATCCGAAGAAACGTCATAGAAAAGCTGTGATCCTATGTATCAGTGACGCCTTGTAGCAACATGGCATAGGTAATTGTTAATTTTGACATATTACCAGGGGCGTAGCTACCACCGTTTCAGCCGTATCAATGATACGGGGCCCCCGAGAAACAAGGGTGATGAGGAAAAAATCCCAAAGTCTTCGCACAACATCAAATATTCTTCTTGGAAAAAAATGAAAATAAACTTATCACTGTCCAGAAAGCTCCAGTTTTTCGAGCTCGCGTCGGTCACTCTTTGATGAAGACTTAAACCCTTTCAGAATGCTCTAATTTCTATCTTCTTGAGTCAGAATGCTATTTTCCTAGTTTTGCAATAATAATTTGTTAATACTAATGATTTTAGTTCTCTTTTTGGGCTTCGCTACACTCGGGTTCAAAGGTCCCCCAAAAAATTTGATACGGTGCCCAATACACAAGAACTAGACTGACTACAAGTAGCGAGGAATGACTAGTTGTTTTTTTTCCCTTTTCTCCGTTTATTGTAAGTATATTAAAATGTCTTTGCCCTGCAATAAATTCAGACGACGAAGACACGCAGTTGTACTACTTCAGCGATTGCCGGAAACAGAATCTTCATAATTATACTATTAGTGACGTAACATATCGTTAAAAAAAAACTGTACGACCTCTACCTAACTCTTATCACAGTTTCTTACAAGATTCGCCGAGCCGCCGGAGGGCCCCGAGCGAAGCGGCGCACGGCGGTGGGTTTCAAGGTACTGCGGACTCTACAAGCACTTTCAGTAGAAAGATATGAGCTTCCCGGTAGCTTGTAACACTCGCGTACGTGCCAGGCTTTTCAATCATCGTCATCACTGATAGAGAGTCACTTTGTCCAGGCGACTTCGCCATCATTTCTCACTTCGCATAGTGTCCTTGACTATGCCCTATGCACTATGTTAAGTAGAGACCTGACACCAAGCATACTTAGTTCCTCACAAGATTCGCTGAGCCTTAACCACCCTCATGACACTCTCCTGGCATAGTGTTGCTTTCAGTAAACCCTTTACATCGTCGCCGATGCGACAGGTCCGTTACGTTCGCCAAGCTATTACCATCCTTTTGACACTCACTTGGCATAGTCTTGCTTGCAGTAGACCTGCCGGTCGCGCAGGAAGCAGGAGGGGTGGCGGTCCAGCTGCACTGCGCACACGCAGCAGCGCAGGCACGCGGTGTGCCACGCGCCGCCGCCCACTTCCAGCAGGAAGCGGTCCGCGATGGGCTCGCCGCACGCGCAACAAGTGCGGTGCTCCGTCTGAAACATACACGAGACATGATGAAAACCAGAGCACAAGGTTTGAGCCTGTGAGTTGTTTAAAAAAAATCCAATGAAAGCATATCTTTTTCATATCTTTCGCCTAGCCTTTTCCAACTATGTTGGGCTCGGTTCTCGGTCTAACCAGAAGCAGCTGAATACCAGAATTAATATGAAGTGATTAACTATCTGACCTCCAGACCCCTGCTACTGGGTAACACAATATCTCTTGGCAGGACTGGAGGTACGAGGAGTTCGCTTCGAACTAGTCGTATCGACTGTCAAAGATCTATAAATGACAGCCGAGACCAACGACGGCTTAACGTGCTATCCAAGGCAAGGACGAGGACCTATCGAAAGTTTCTGTTAAACCTTTTTAGTTTTGAAAGCGATTGACACAGGTCACAGCATCGCTTGCTTGTAGTGCACTCGCAAGCTTGCAGTAGGCCTGCTTATCCGCACAGGCGGAAGCTTTTAAAATTGACAAGGAGTTTGGTAGTTAATTTAACGGTTAACGAAAGGTTTCTGTTTCTTGTTTAAGTAAAGATGCCTGCGGAGAAAGCTGCTGCTACATGGTGACTCCTTCATGTCTTCGTCTTCCAGTGACAGACTTTTCAGTCTTTGACGGTCTGTAAAAGCTATTTCTCACTTATAAGAGGAGCCAAGGAAGATAAATGTTGACATTGATCGATGGGAAGGAAGGCCAAGAGATGGATAGATTGTATGAGGAATGATTCTATGAATGAAGTTACAGCTGATGATAAAATAATAGCGTGACAAACAGGGAATAAGAAAGGGCAGAAAGATGATGAAGGGTGACGCCAAGGAGAAGATGGACATATAGCCAAAACCAATGCTTATCAATGCTACAATTATCTGTAACGCAAAGTGCAGAGTTACCTTATCGACCCAACCCATTTGCATTACACCCTATCAAGCGCTTGTTGTGAAAACACCACCATGTTTACATTCATATTGCTTGCAAGCAACAACAAAATCAATAACATAATTACATTGCCCAGTAATTCTCTATTCTCTGCTGGTTTAACAAGTAAACAACAATCGTGACAGCAATAACAATGCGACACTTTCTGCCACCCTGCGACGCCACAGAAATAATTGAATGCTTTAAAATCGAGTTATATCGCGACATGTGTGCGGGCGGGGGCGTGGCGCCGCGTAATCTAATGATACTGCAACACCGCGCCCCAGCACTGTGGCATATCAATGTAGCAGAACAAGCTCTAATCAGAACGTAACTCAGTTTAGTTTTCGTGTTGCAACGTTGCGTCATGGAATAAGCATTTTTGAGCGAACTAGTTGCGTACGTGATGAACGTCTGAGAGAAAAAACTGGATTCATTATTATAAGTAGCTATTGCTATACTGCACAAATATTTTTTCAATAGATACACTTACTCGAAAACTGGGTCTTATCACCTAAGATTCAGAGAGCTGTGTAATTCACAGTAGTGTTTTTTTTTCATTTATTTCCACTGATGTTTTATTTCCACAAATATAAACTAGGTAAGTCCAACGTGGTTCAATTGCTATATTCGACGATGATTGTTTTTCTTTAAATCTCCTCAAAGAGGTGTATACTTTTTACGGCCTAAATATTTAATGAATACATATTTTAATTGTGTTTATAAATAGAAAATTATGCTAAAGTTAAAATAGCATAATATTCTTCTACGCTTGAAAACAATCTGCAAGCATGAACTCAAATACAAACTTTTTAACCCTACCTTGCCTCTATATCTTTGAGATCTGTAAATTTGTGCGTAAATATCCGAATTTCTACACAAAAAGAGAAGACATACAAACTGAAATTTCTTTAAGACACAAGAATAGATTAAATATACCTACATCCCGATTAAAAATGCACTCTTCAAGTACCTACGTTATGTCGATAAAAATATATAATAAGTTACCGGAAGAAATAAGAAATATAAATAAATACAACATTTTTACTAATAAATTAAGATTATTCCTATTAATCAAAAGCTATTATAATGTGAACGAATATTTGAATGAAAGATTATAATTTTTGAATTGAACGTGATAGGAAAATGGCTACCTCCTTACCAAATAACAGAATTATATGTTTTATTTGCTTGTTAATTTTATGTTATTATTGTGTTTTGTGAATTATATGTAATAATTTTGTTTTTCCTGTATAATTTTATTTTAATTTTTAGCTCTGAACGACTGACATTTTAAGTTTTAAGTATATTGACTCATTTTCATTTATTTTGAAGGATTATTGTTATGACTGACATTTTAAGTTTTAAGTATATTGAGTAATTTTGATTTATTTTGAGGATTATTGTTATGACTGACATTTTAAGTTTTAAGTATATTGAGTAATTTTGAAGGATTATTGTTATTTTTGCAAATTTAATTATTTGATTTCCATGTATATTTTATTTTAAATTTTAGATTTCACGAATTGGATTTTTTATGTATCTTCCTTTTTTAAATTTTGCTGTGCCCCGACGGGGTCTACAACGGCTCGTAGCTCTAAGCATTTTGTTAACACCATGTTTTTACCTTGTGGAACGCAAATAAACGAATATGAATATGAATATGAATATGAATACAACTTGTGATTTGTTTTTGTGGGAGAGTCAGTGCGTGCATGGATGATTGACCGGTATAACTTCTTGTATGTGTGGTTTTAAGTGTTATTTAAAGGTTTTTTTTTGCCTAAACTTGAAGTGTCTGTTTGTAATGTCAAAATAACAGTTTTTACTGAATACTTTTGAAAATATATACGGCACTTATAACAAAAAACACTTTTTTTTTCAATTTTTGTCTGTCTGTCTGTTTGTTCCGGTTAATCTCCGAAACGGCTGGACCGATTTTGAAGGAACTTTACTGGCAGATAGATGTAATAAGGTTAACATAGGCTACTTTTATTTTAATAAAAATTAAGGTTCCGTGAAAAAAATGAAAACCCTTGAAATAGGTAACAAAATTCGATTAAAAAAGGAAAGTCATATTTTTATAATAATTTCTGAGTCAAATAAAGCTAGGTGTAGCTATTACCTCCAACTTAGTACTAACTTTACTAACTTAGTAGTAACTTTATCTTTAAAACTTTATACATGAACCTTATCAAGACAATAGTAATATAAAGTAAAAGAAAATTTTTCTGCCAGCAATAATCTCTGATGATAACATGATGAATGTCATATTATTATCAACAAAAACGTGTAACATCCTTCTCTGGTGTTAATAATGTTAATGAGTGTTATTATTATGATATCTCTGTCTAGACTTGTATGATCCGTGCAGTTCAATGTTGTTGATTTTAGACCAAGTTTTTAGTACCCCGGGGTCGCAAGGCCAGAACGGTAAATGGAAATTGAACCGGGACCTCAAGCCTCTCCCAATTTTACTTCTATCATAAAGATACTTTTTTTCTTTTCGCAGGAAATTCCTGTGCTATCATCATCTCATCTGCCCTTTCCCAACTATGTTGGGGTAGGCTTCCAGTCTAATCGGATCCAGCTGAATACCAGTATTTTACATGGAGCGACTGCTTATCTGACCTCCACAACCCAGCTAGCACTGGGTATCACGATACCCTTTGGTTGGACTGATTGTCAGACTTTCGAGCCACTGACTACCTTAACGACTGTCAAAGATCTACACAGCCGGGACCAACGGCTTAAAGTGCTTTCCGAGGCACGAAGGAAACTCGGTATGTAATGGGTGGTCACCCATCGACGGACCGACCTAGGCAAGCGCGGCTTAACCTAAAGATCGACCCGAGCGGCCGTTTTTATTTAGCCACGAGCTCCTGTGAAATCAATCAATGAATCAAAATTAATAAGCGCTCCCATTTTTTCTGCGATATTAAAACATATTTATTAAAGTTGTGTAAGTAGGTACAGACATACAGACATCCGAAAGAGAACCAAGGTTACCGAGGTAGCCCGATGAATTGCCAAACTTAATTGGCAGGGTACAATGCTCGCAGAACGGATGGCCGACGGGGCCGAAAAGTTCTGGAGTGGCGATCGCGAACCGAGAGACGTTGCGTTGGAAGGCCTCACACTAGGTGGACCGATGACCGGGTGAAGATTGCAGGGATCGGCTGGATGCGAGACGCACGGGGGCGGTCAATGTGGCGACACGTTGGGGAGGCCTATGTCCAGCAGATCGTTCCGCCGCCGACCATCACCGTAGCGTGCCATGCACGTAGCGTGTAAAATATTCTCGCCGACAATTGTTGACGCTCAGTGCATTGCTCGCGAGGGTAACGGAACGGTCCAGTGGGCAGAGTCTCATACTTTTCTATACAAAGAATATAGGGTTTAAACGCGAATAGTGACCATTCTTATGGATATGATACTCTGTTGATACGTTCTAGTGGGCATATGAGTCCGTGTGACGTGTCATGTTTCTCTCCGTGCCTGATACGTTCATAGTAGGGTACGGTGTAGTGGGCAGACTCCTTAAAGTTTGCCTGTTTCATACGGAAGTTATGCGTTTTTGTTTATTTTGTTTCTTTTATTACATTGTTTAACTGAATATAGGTACTATCTGATCAACTTTTGTATTGATAAAGACCGTCTCCGTTCATGAACATTTACAACGCTGTCGATTGGCCGCGGCCGTCGGCAATAGGCAATAGGCGTCATCGGCGCATATTTCTTTCTTTCGAAGGGTTGGTTATTGCTCAATCGTTACTTTAATAAAAATATGGCTATTTACTGTGATCCACAGTAACAGTTGCTGAGAACCTTGACTAGTCATTCAAAAGCGATAACCATTGATTGATATACGCTACCGGAAAGCTTGTGAATCTTGTTAAACTCTCTGATAAGAAACTTCTCGAAAGCTATTGTCACTTGTCCAGGACCTCTGGTAGTCTTCTAATTTGAAATGGGTGGTGTAATAGGTATCTTAGACTGCGAAAATTGTTAATCACGCGATTACATCTCATACCTCGTGACTCAAAAACCCCTTGAAAACTCGGTGAGACGCAACGTTTTGCTAACTCGTAATAAAAATATAACAAAACACAGTTACACACATTCATGTAAGGAATCACCAGATAACGCTTAAAACGAAAAGGTTCAAACACTCATGCAATAGCTTTCATATCAAAATAAACAGCCCATTAAAATTTGTAACATAAATCTGTCCCCGCGTTAATGGCCCTCGACTTTACAACGGTGTGGTATATTGACACCCCTGCGGTTATGACAGACATGGAACTGTCGCACCCGGCTCCCGGCTCCCGGCTCCCTGCTCCCGGCTCCCGGCGACTACGACAAACAATGCTCCAACGACATCGACGTTTAGCGTCGCTCGGCGCACCAGCATACGTCCCGCGACGCCGCACATATGTGCCGCGCCCCGGACTCCCTCGGGTCTTCGCGGTTCCCGCCGCTAACAATAGCTGCCACCTATCAAAATGTTCGTAACAAATTTCTTGAGGGTCCCATTGACGCCGCGTATAATAGATCCCCGGTGGCCACATTGTCGCCGCGCTCACTTCAGCTGACTGATATCCACTTTTTATGTCACTTTTTGTAAAGAAGGACCCGGAGTCAGCTACTCGTGTATAATGACGTTGTTTGATTGCATTTAACGCGTCATTTACGAGGGTTTGTTTGTTCTGCCTTTTGCTTGAAATTATGTAAATGAGATGTTCCGTTTTGTCGCCCTGAGTAGGAGACGTGGACGCTCGGTGGAGGAAAAAGACCAGAATAGGTTGTTTCCGATATTATAAAATGGCGCACATTTATAACCGTCATTGAAACTCGGGAAAGGTTGACAAAGGGTCAACAACGGTTGCGGCAAACAAAGCGAGTCATACGAACTTCATGAATTGAATAGCGTGTGACAGCATGAGGAGCGTCGCGAACCGCTTTGTGCGATCATTTGGCGCGGAGCGGGCGTGACACCGGCGACACGGGACGACCAGCCAACTTGTAGCACTCACTTACACTATCATACAATATCGATACAAAGATATCGATATCTAGATAGACTTCATTGCACGTTTCTTGGCAAACGAAATGAAGTCTGATGGTCTAAAATCATAGAACTAATAAGTACTAAGCATGAAATTGGGTAATTAAATAATATCGCTTGTGATCGCGCCATATCACGCAAGGCCTAATCATAAAAAGGCCTAAACCGATACCTGCCTAAGTGTCAATGTTACAAAGTCTTATTTAAACTAGAACTTAGTTTTTACCTAGTTCGATCCAAAAAGGTAGCACATATTAGAATGTTGATATCACAAATGAAATTGGTTCAAGTATCACTTACAAAAACTAACATCAGTATGAAACGGTCATTTCTTTCTGTGCGAGTTCATCCTAATACAACAATAATGCGAAACGTATGAACACCCGAACATAATAGTTTACCACAATAGTGACTTTATAATCCACAAATAAAACATAATGGCGTGTTGCAGGGTGACGGGCGTGACAGCGATGCGGACACCCGCCTTGTCCCAAACTGTCCGCATTGTCCCGCTTCCGACTATTATCCAGGAATGAGAGGCCTAAAGGTGGCATCTCGGGCTCACGGCTCACGGCGCCTGCCTACGCCATTGTTACAGGCTTACGATTGCAAATCCGATTTATATTTGAATATAATTGACTTTCGGCCTCGTATCAGGTACCGAGTGCGTGTATCTTATTGTGTTCGGCTGATCTCAATGGCATTTTTATCAGCTGAACATGATAAATGTATTTGGGAGATTAAGTGTTGTGGGTGGGTGCGCTCGCCACGAGCGGCGCGACGCGGGCGCAGGGCGCGCTCTGCTATTCAAACATTTCAAGATGTGCTTCCTGGCTTATGATCTGGATCCCGACCGACTTAGGCTAAGCTTCTGGTACTGAATTCAAAACTACTCGATTAATGTCATTTTAGTTACTGACGCAGATAAAAGGAAACATAAACGAGCTGTAAGAATTCGAAACTGTATTTGCAAATCCCTTCACAATACGCGACAAACGAGATACAAACCCGTCGTAATATTTTACATAACAGAGCTCAATCCTGACGCTCGCTACATTGAAATTCTTCCGTTGGCTCGTTTTATATTCAAAGAGGAAACCATTTCCGCCGCGCGGGACAAATCACGCGGAAATTGGACGCGATTTATTCAAAATATTTGTAGCAACAACTCTTTGCCTGAACGTTCCAATCTTTGATACTTTTGTTATTTGTTTTCGGTTCTCGCATCGCGAGGGATCCCGATTTCCTAAACTTTTTTCATCGATCATCGAGAGTCAAAGCTCAAAAGTGTGTTCAAAAACCAACTGGCTAACAAAAAATCATTGAAAATAAATTATGTGTGCACGTCAGCGACGCGAGAGGTATCTCCGAGGTATCTGTGGTGAGGTGGGCGCACAAAGCGGCGTAAGAATGGCGCAGCGGGGGCCGCCTGCCCATAATGGAGAGAGTTTCACACCATTCACGTATCGCCCTCGAGTTTTTTCTCTGTGACGGGGGTCACATGGACCATCCGTCTTGCCAGACAGCCACCAGGGGTATATGTATGCAAATGTAAATGTGTCGTTATCGTGCGACTATCTCGAGGATTCCGCGAAACGAGCCTTCCATCATCCACCATGTTGACATTGATCCGTTTTGCGGAGTTGTGTACTTAGTAGCCGTGGCTGTACATAGTGCCGGCTGCTTGCTCTGTCGCACGACAGTGGCAATGTGGTGCGTTGTGTTAAGGCCTGTAGTTGCGCCGATCGGTGCTGGAAGCGCCGACAGAGGGGCGGGACTGGGCGGGGCGACGCGCGCCGTTACACGCCGGCTGACGTCATGACACCCGCGATCAGCGTGCTGCGTGCCCGAGCGTGCACGAGCGTGAGTGCACTGTGACGTAAGCTAAGCACTGCAAGCAACAACAACAGTAACAACAAAGTCAAGCATTACTCGTAAATTGCGACAAAAGTTGCTGTGTATCCTCACTTTACTTTTTTTATACTTATGGCACTTCAAAATATTTGACAAGTTGCAAATAAAATGTTTTACAAGTCAAAACAGGACTATTTATTCATTGGGCATGGATAATAACAAAGTTATGAAAATATCCCAGAGACCCATCAATCAAGTAAAGTAAACACACTGCACTTATGAATCCAAAGTACTTGAAGGCTTTTTTCCCCAAGAAACATCGCCGACTTGAATTGTGCTAATTAGCTTACTTAGGCTTTATTTCATTTTCAAAGAACCTCTAAAAAAACCATCTTGAGTTCAGCGACCTTTGCACAAACTAGAAAATAGGCAACGAGTTTCGTTACTTTTTCGGATTTTCCCTTTAAAGAGTTTTGGTATATAAAGATTGAAATAATAAATATGTTTATAAGATCAGTCATATTACTCGTGGATATATTCATTGTATGTAATGTAAATAGTGATTAATTTGGTGCAAAACATTCTATATTTATCATTGTTTTGTGCATACATTCGTGTGTCTATTAATCGGACTGTGTTGATATGTCAAACATCTTCGCATGGTCATGAAATGTCAGTGTGGTCGTCTCGGCACCTCGGGCCGCCAGTGCGACTAGGCCGATGTCATTAAAATTTGTTTGAGTGCTTAAAGACCCATTTTTTGTGATGTTCGTTTTGATATTTTCCGGCGGCCCCGACGACTTGACTCCATAAGACCATAACACCTTAAGGATCTAATCTGTTCAGGCTCCGCAGTTCCGGGGAAGCCTTTTGAAGGGGCTGACGGCCCTAATCAATCTAATGCTCTCCGGCAATGTGAACAAGCCATCATAGATATTTTGTACGTGGCCAACGACTGCGCAAAAAGAATCGCGGCATTCATCCCACTGGCAAGAACACTGCTTTAGCCCCTACAGCTAGGCTTCGGGTCCAAAGGCGGCTGTGAAATGTTGCTTTGGACCAAAATTTACATAGGTCTAGCTGGATAGCCTCTGCTCCTCACATCTTTGGACACATTCTCTTTCTTTGGCTAAAGTGACAATCCTGCCAGTCTTCTGGGCACATTTTCGGATGACAGCGATGTGGAGGAGTGCTATTGCTTTCTTTTTTAAAATTATATTTAGTTAGTTAGTTTCTTAAAGTAATTTCGTCTTTTCTTGTAATTATTTAGTTTTAATTATTAAGTTCTATTGTTTTAGTTGAATAGTATATTGTTAGATTCGTGTTCCGTGAGTGTTCGTGAGCCGGCGCGATGGATGGCGTGTCGTGCGAACAGCCGTCGCGGCGACGTCATAACGCGGTAATGAGTCGTGTAACATCAGCAGGCGCCAGCCGGCTCGCCAGCCCACCACCAACACCGGCCGACGTTCCCACATACCTCAATCAGTGTTACGAAACGACGCAGCCACGAGCCTCGCCAATGGCGGCCTATCACAACATATTAAGTAATAAACAGTCCATAAAGGCGCAAGGCACACGGCACACGGCGGGCACCGCGTACGGCGCTAATTACAAACAATTAGACGCCATGTTGCCGCCCCGCCGAACCCCCGCGGCCCCCGTACCCGCCGCACCGCGCCCGCCGCGCCGGCGCGCGCGCTCCTCGTTATTACCCTATTTATTGCATATTGGAAACAAAAAACAGCTCTTCCAAACAGCGATCATAGTTTTTGGATGTCCGTCGTAATTTCCTGCTCGTTTGTTCGGCGCTGAACCCCGGTCCTCCCGGCCCGGCTCCAACCGGCGCGGGCGCAGTGCGAGCTTCACGTCAAACGTTCCACTTTGTTATGATCTCATCAAATTGTATTTATGCGCCGAAGTGATCGAATCGATTCGTCTTTTCTCTCAGGTGTATTAATTAGTTTTGTGTTATTATGAAAACGTCCAACTGCCCCGGCTAGTGCGGTCAGCCGGATGGCACAGGACTGGTTTTATGTCCTTACGGTCGGATCGATCTAAATAAAATTTTCATCGATCAGTAATTTACGAGCCTTATTATAATATGAATGCCTACAAGCCAGAATTAGGCACGAACATTGAAAGAAACAGATGTGGTTCAAACCTGTTTGTCTATATGTTATTGAGTAAATAATAATCTAGTTAGTTTATCGAGTAGGCAAAGATCAATGAAGTGGTCTCTGACTGGCTACCTAAGTGTGTTCTAAGGCAGGGTTAAGCCAGAGGTTATCATAACACATTACGGAGTGGCGTTCTACTCACTCGGATGAAATTAAAATTGAGGCTTTAATTATTTCATAATTTGATATTTACAGTTAAGCGGCTTTGTAAACAGCTCACATGATTACTTGATCATAACCAATATTAACATACTCCTTGGTTAGCGGAATCAATCACAAATTGAACGAGCAAAATGAGCAATCCTCCTACTAGCTAACAACTCTTTGGAGCCTAAGAAATATATTTAACATTGTTTAGGCGTGAACTCCATTTGTTAGTGCTAAAATCAACAATGTTTCCTCACAAGTCGATGCAATAATGTCACGCGTTCGCACGCACATCAGCACAAGATCGCTCTCTCACTTCACCTTGAACGAACAGATCCAGTTGCCAGCCTCCTCCGATACATCAGTAACAGTGTAACATTCACTCTATCTAAACGAACAAAACCATGAAATTCGTTCAGCGTTTTCCTTAAATGACGTCACCTGCCACTAAAATGGATTACTCCATTAAGATCATAAAAGTTTCTGCAATACCCACAAGATGTTGCAGTAACGCCATTGTTACTGCACGTAACAAAATGTAGTGTTTGGAAATAGGCGACGCAATGTGTTCGCTACGTCACTCGTAGAGCCGCTACGAGTGCTACGCGAGTGCCAGCCGGAATATGCCAAGCTTAGGGCTATTTGTTCGACAGATTGAAGGCACTTGCTAATATCGGCATGTGCTGTGCGAAGTTTCGCAATGTCTGCTGGTAGCGCAGCCGCAAGATGTTGATGTTGGCCAGAAGCAGCGATGCGTTGCAGCGTCGGGTGCGCGGCTGCGCGAGCGCAGAGTAGGCGCGGCGCGGGCCCTCGGTGCCGGCACATTATAACTGTCATATAACTCACAAGGTAATAGGAGCGGCGAGCCTTGTGCCAACTATTAAATACTATTCACATTTTACGATAATGCCCAACAAACTCTTATTGACGTATAAATTCCGAGTTTTTTTTTCTCTCCTCGGAACGACCGAAGGCGCCAGTTGTTTCTCGATATTAATAATGCTA
The DNA here is from genome assembly GCA_905220335.1 of Noctua pronuba. Lineage (NCBI taxonomy): Eukaryota > Metazoa > Arthropoda > Insecta > Lepidoptera > Noctuidae > Noctua > Noctua pronuba. The sequence continues at coordinate 19,714,092 of LR999891.1, read as the reverse complement.
TGCTAGTTCGGTTTTTCGGGTTTAATTACGTCCAGGCCGGTGATAGTCGGCGATTCGAGGCCGCGCGCCGCGCGCCGGCTCGAATGGGTGGAAAGTAGTAAATTAAACGGTCGGCGAGCCCCTTTTAATATTCATAGCGTTATCAAACAAAATTTTAAACTAATTAAAAGTTGTTTTAATAATTCCGTGGTTATGAATAAGAGTGCCCGAGGCGACGGCTTCGATTTGTTTGCATTCTGCTGCGCGACAGGAAATTGCTTACGTGCTACAGTCCGAGGCGCAGTCGCCCTATACTACGACTTTGTACGGGTTTACTCGTGAAGGCTCGGTCGCAGTTCAACAAACTTCATTTGTTTGTCGAATCCACTCAAAAAGTTTCCGTGCTCCAAAGCGGGGCGAATGAGATTGTTCGCCAATCGCCAACCATTGGATCGAATGGCTGACGTTTTTCCTCGAAAATAATAATAATATACTAAAGATACCGTTCGGCATGTATTCTTTAAAGATTTTTAGTATGAAATGCAAGGAATCGATCGATGTGAAGTTAGTGATTCCCATGTAAAGTTTATGACAAGACTTGGACAGTGCTGTGTTGGAAACGGCGGGTGTTAATGCTCATCTCGATAGCGCCGACGCGCGGCGCAGCGCCGCACGACACTCTTCAACCACGATCCAAACACTGATAACATCACTATGAGCCGTGCGGTGACACTGTCACCTCACTAGCGCTGACCAACACCACGCAACTGCGTAAGTTATGCTAATTATAGTGTTGTGCCGCTAATTTGCGCTTTCCTGATCGTGTTTGTTTTAACGAATCATTCGCGTGAAACACATTTCTTTTATCATACCGCCATTGACATTTATGATACTATAAAGTGGTCGCGCTATCTTAATGGGTATGCAGTTTGAGTATGAAAAACAATTTGAATGCTAAAATGCCCCTGGGAATCTGATCATTTACTGGTGAATTGGGGTTATGGAAAAGCCGCACGGAATCACATTAAACAGTTGTTCTCGGCTGTCATTCGAGGACCTATATCTTCGTGTGGTAAGAAGCCCAAAGGTTTGCTGGTTTATGATGTCTGATAGTCAGTCACTCCATGTAAGATACTAGTAATCAGCTACATCCGGTTAGACTGGAAGCTGACTCCAACATAGTTGGGAAAGGGCAGGCCGGATGATGATGTGGCGCAGGAGTATTTGCGCAGAACAGTTTGGCCTGGAGTCGGTCGGTCTGTTGTATCATCCGAAGGCATCGCAGCGGGGAGTCTGCGCCCGCGCCGCGCGCCGTGCCCGCTCACCTGCCGTCGCTTGAGTTCTGCACTGCCATCCTCGTTTGTAACAATAACTGTGACCACCTTTATTACTACCATTAACACTGTTGAAGCTTTATGAGTTGTATCTCAACAGCTGCTCAAGTTTGTATTCCTTTTGGCTTAAGCTAATTGAACGAAGTCAATATTATTTTTTGCTTTGAAAGCTCCTTTGAATTAAATTGAAACAGCTTCATATAAATCCATCGAACACACTTTTGATTGAACTAGACTGGTTAGGTAAAGTGTATTTCAAGTTGTATCTATTTGTATATAATTTTTTGGACAATATGGATCAAATTATCAGACATACTTTAACATCAATTTTACACGTGGCTTTGGACGACCGAGCTTGAAGCTTCTTCCCTTTTGCTTGAGAGGACTCGGCGGCTGCAAAATTTTTAGTATTAGTTTACCGGCTTTCATATCCTCGGTCAACGACACTGAAAAATTAATCAGGTATACCCTGGCTTCCACACTGATTCATTTTGTGTGTCTCCGAGGCTAACCTCAATCAGTCATTAAAATTCCCAATTGCCCAACACTTTTAACAATTTTCCAACATTGATGGTCGCTGTGAACGATGATGTATGTTTATGATCAGGGGAACAGACCATCATATAATGTCCAGCTGTTCTCTTAATAGAATAAGAACGCTAAGTTCAATCACAGCTCTCCTTGAAGTCGATCATCACTTTTTTGACACGGTTTCACATGCCTTGTAAGCCGATAGCACATTTTGTTAACACTCTGTAACCGTTTACTATTTTTCTAAAGCGGAATGTACCTAATGCCATCGGGTTGATGTGGCTTGGACACGCGAGGTCACTTGTAGTGTGAACGAATTTTGATGGCCGGCGCCATGTTTTGTGGCGTTAAGTCTTAACAAAGGTTCTATTTTATTTTTAGTAGCAATGTCCGGTGCTCGGTTGATGTCAATAGGCTCGCCCGCTAGGGAAAAATCTACCTAGCCCTTCGGGGCTTGCAGGCGTGATGTTACGCTAATAATTTTCAAATTCAAAATTCAATTTCAATCTCTTATAAACTTATCACCAGTGATCGGATATTCGGATGCATATTTACCTAAAGTACGTTTTTTCCCGGCCTAAGGTACGAAAGTATGGAAGCGGCTTCTTAAAATGTCAATTATTCTCGGGATCGCGGTATTTTAGAAATAATAGTAGTATAAGAGTGAGAGTGTGTATAAAACGTAGTACTCATAAGCATAATAAATATTTAAAATCTATTTAAAACCAGGCAAGCAATTTGTTGAAAATAACACGTAAAAGTACAAAATTATACGATTTAAATTTTGCTGCTGAATATTCGTATAGGAAAAAATGGTAAATATGACAATTCATTTGAACTAAAACACTAAAATGAAAAAAAAGACTATGTATTTAAATAAACCGGGACTATTTCCGTACTGACGCGCGCTCTATACTTGTCAACACGCAAACTTTAGGCAAATATGCATCCGAATATCCGATCCCTGCTTTTATGCATTATATAAGTATTATGTCGAACTCAGAACTATAAGAGGCCTTTGCCCAGCAGTGGGATGACGCAGGCTAGCAGTATCAGTATCAGTATCAATATCAGAACTATATCTATCTAAAAAAGAATGACTAATTCTAAGTTGCCGTCGGTAAAAGCACCTCTGAAAAGTATAATTAATTTTTTTATGTCTTTGTGTTATCTTCGTGATGAGAACATTTCTCCACCTCTTTCTGGTTTCTGGTACGAGGTGGCGCAGGAGGAGAATACCTGGAAGGATATGGGGGGCCCATTTTCCCCGTAGTGGGACATACAGGGCTACTAAAAAAACAATGTTTGCTCTAAACAACGATCTTCGTTGTTTTCAGAAAATATACTTAAAACTGTCTCAACCAGATCACACGTTTTCTCTAACAGTGATACTCTTCTACCTCGCAGCAGCCACCTCACAAGGCACTCCGTGTCGCGCTACTACTCGTGGAAACACAAGCGAACCTCTTTAAAACAAAAATAAAGCCTTCCACAAAAGTGTATAAGTTATTTCTAATATTAACATAATTATTACAAAGCGTGAAGATGGCGGGTACAGCGATAGTAGCGGTGCGCGGGCGCAGGAGCACGTCGCCGAGGACACTGTGCCTGCGCGTAACTTATTAATTGTGTTAGTTCCCATAATTAAGTCATCATCGGGACCGAACTCCGGACTTTTTTATTATCAATTTTATAAACTCTCTCATTCTCTACAAATTTGAATCGAATAAATTGGTGAAGATATTCCTTTTTTTAATTGCTCTTGCGGGCCTTTATTTAGTGTGCGTACAATAAAATCCAGTGTTTATTGTAGTCTATCGGTTTGTTTAGCCCCGGTTCTTGGCCCCGGATGGTCTCAGTCCACGGCTATACTGCTATTCTATCTACTAGTATTTGAACAGATCCCAATTGGAAAACTACATCCTCCACCTTTCTAGGAACAGGTAAACAATGATGCAGGTGCTTCAATAACAATCATTGTCATCGAGTTATATCCGCGACCATTTGTTTTGAGTTGTCACCTTTACGCACTGGAATTCATACAACGCTTACTTGTTTTAATCCTTTTTGCATTTTCTTAATTAATTCTGCTAACGATTCCTATTTGATCGGGACCTATAGGTATGTGTTCGACCTAGCGAAAGGTGAACTTCGAGTCGGGCGGTCGGTACTCAAAGGCGAAACAATGTCACACACATATTTATATAAAGTGTTACAATACTAGTGACATAACCGCGGCGTTGCCTTTGTGCAGATGAGCTGAAGTAGAACAATGCGTGACGTCTGAACGAGTCCAATAGAGAAGTAACGCGAAATAATACGAGCTGACATGTTTGCGCAGCGCTGTTTGAGAACCGCCATTATGTGCGCTGAAAGTAATTTACACAAGTGACTCCTGCGCACTACAAACACTCGCGCTCTCCTACACTGGCCCTACTAATTTAAATCTTATCTATGAGCACATAGGGTTTGTAGTTGATTGACGGCGATTTGTCTTGTCTCGTAATATAGATGTCAGGGGACGTTCAGGCGCAAGTTTGCGTTTCACACGTGTTCCCCAACAATAACCCACATTCCTACACCTTCTATCATTTACTTTATGAGAAATTGAGAAACTAAGATGTTCTATACCTACGGAGTTCGGAGCTACCTTCATTTTTAGCCTCAGGACCCCGCCCCTTTTCAAGAATTAACTCGTTTACCTAATTTCAAAGCTCCAGCTTTCAAAGGTCCAGCATGAAAGAGTAGTCAATTCAGATTACACGGCTCCAGAAGGCAGGATCTATATTATTCCTAAGAGAAGGGGCGACACGAGGTTCCATCATGGACGTATTATACAAACAGCACAGAGTACCTACTCCAAAGTTCGTATCACACAAAATTATATCATAAAAGTCATAATTTAGGTTTCCTTTTGATAGGCCATCATAACCGAAGCGAAACGAGCCGAGAGAGATAGTTAGAATCGAGGCCGTTTGTCTCTTTCTCTGGTGACGGCGAATTACACATCCAGAAATAAAAAACAAAATAAATGAGACACATCATGTGTTGAGATGTCATCGGAGTCTATTAATGTTAATAGCCTCAATTTGGATAATAGAGAAAAAATGTGTAGAAACTGGAATAGAGTCGTCCGACTCGGCGCTCATTCGAAAAATTAATCTGATCTCAGTTGCAATAAATAAAGCATTTTGTATTTATTTATTATGAAATGTTCGCTGAATATTTTAATAAATCAAACTTTACGGCAAACCGATACATTATAACTGTATAATTATAAATAGTTTTAAGTCATTAAGTTTGTAAAACAAGCATAAAATTACACCGTAGCGCTAATCATAATCAGAGCTACGAATGCTACGAGTACGATCGCGATGAAAAACAAGTTTAACAACAAGTTACTTTGAATCTGAACATGTGCATATCTACAGTAATATTTATCATTAAAAGTTAAACTATACCTAGGAACATAATTCAATTCTATACTTATAGAAAATTCCTCGCAATGATTTACTTTGGAGTAAGTTTATCAACTCAACTCGCATTGAAATCTATGTACGAGTATTCATAAAACTCATTTAGCTCAGGCAGTGAGAGTGTCCCAAAATTAGTTTTCATAATTCCTAATATACAATGATAGTAATGAAAATAATATCTAAAAAGCAAACACATGAATAAGAGGCAATATAAATACATGTGGACGTTAACATAAGGTGTGCGAGCCGGCCGGCGGCCCCGGAGTGCCCCGGACCCGGACGGACACAAATTGATAAATTACACTAAGTTGAACATGGTTAATCCCAACGAAATGAGCACTTACGGCGGGATTACACCTCGGAGCACCCCAGCGATGACATTAGCCGGCGCGGCGCGAGCGAGCGGAGCGGGCGCGGCACGGCGCGGGCGCGCGTGATGCATGGCGCGCATTGTGCGCCGCGCCGAACGCATTTGTAACCACCGCAGTGATATACAACGCCTTTATGTAACTCCCATAATAAGTTTATAATGAAAAATGTTATTCTGTAACTGTTAATGCCGCAGTTATAACTCCTCTATTGGTAATGCTCTTGATAAAGTAACGCGTGCTTTTCATTTCTCGTATACGAGTAATCTTTTTAAGATTCATTTCAGTTAAATAAAATATGAATATTACCTCTGTTAGAAATAATTCGTTCTTTGATCCGTGCCGTAGCATCGTACGTGCTTACCGAATAGTAGTAGCGAGCCTTATTGAATTGAATTTGTATTATGTGTTGTTTCAACAAGAACTAGAAACATTGCACTCTTCACCATTCACCGGCAAACTCTCTATGGATGTTTAATCGACCCATCAATCATGCCAATAGCTGATGTATCTATTTCTGTACAAAAGTAGAACATACCATGCGTTTCACAACTAAGAATCATCACAAGTATTCTATTTATTTGACGGTACATAATTGGTCTAATCTACCTGGAATTAACTTGTGATCCTATTGTTCTACAGGTCTGTATTTTTATAACTTTAAATTAGTGTAAGCCTCTGTAGCCTAAGAGCCGTAATAGATTCATCTGCTGTAAGATGACTTTGTAGCTCTTTTAATGTTTTATTGCTACTTTTTCTTAATCCTGTGGCAATCATAATTTGTATGGGAGCACTTGAAAGCTTTTTGTTCAGTTCGCGTGTGGAGCTTGTCCTCATAAGCATAACATAATCATGATTATTGAGTGTATTGTAGTAGTAATGTTTTCATCGAGTACCTACGCGGTCGCGTGTTGGCGTGTTGGCGGCGTATCGGCGTATCAAAACGCTTGTTATTGCGATTGCCGAGTGCCGCACCCCTGAACTATTACTCACAGACGACATATTTTTATTACTTGAACTGGAATGAAAGCGTTGTTTTATAAAAAAAAAATAAGTGATTGGGTTTAAAAAAATAATCATAAAACTAGCTAGAACATTGCATTTAAAAATTATGAAGGTAATCTATAGCGGCTATAGATTCTGTTATATTTGAATCAGTCGCTATAGTATAGCGGCTAGGAAAAAGAGTTTCTATAGAAATCTTTTAATTGTATAATCTGGCTATAAATAGACGGACAAGAAAAGTTTTATGGTTAATCTTTGTTAACACACCTACTTAATGATAACTGAACAGCTCGGCCTCGACCTATCCGCTCGAGTGACACGCCTTGCAACTGCGACTGCGCAGAAAACAAATGAAATAAATTGCTTAGTAGAAGTAAGAGAATGCTACGACTCACCGCGACGCGACTTGCTGCGCCGCCGTACGCGCACGGCGCAAGTAAAACGTGAAGCACACACGTGTAGCTGGACACGAGTCGTATTGCTTTAAGTCGGACGGGGCGTAAGACTGATTACCATTATACATTATACACGTTAAGGAAAAAAAATGACCAAAGTATTGGCAATCGATGGACGAGCGCGTGCGCTGCGCCGGGCGGCTGGTCACCACCGGCCGGCGCTACGTCACGCGAACAAAAAGGCTGTACTATTGTTGCCTAAATACCGAGAACCTGGCACTTCGCCACCCGCCTGTCCCAAATGCCCACTTTTATTGCCACTGTTAACGATAAGTTACCACCCGATTATTGCTACGTTTGTATTGCCTTTGTGCAACTAAATGATGCTCCAAATATTTGAACTTTGTTGAGTTTCGTTTCAACCGATATTAGTTTTTAGTTAACAAGCGTGTTGGTCAATAAATCTGTAACCAATAAGTTTCTCAGTTCGTTATTATAAGGATTTAGTTCTTTTATGTTAAAATATTTAGGGCGGTTAGGCGATATAACTATGGTCCATCTTCCCAAGTGTTGATCCACTCTAAAACGATGAACGCGCAGGTGAAATATATGATGTTTTCACTCAATAACGCGGACAATCAAAACATTTTTTGTGTCGGAATCGCTGTGGGCCGAATGGAGAGCAACTATTAACACAACAAGAGACATCATCTCGCGTCTGTTTGATGAAATATTAATAGGGTTGAATTCCTGGCGGCCGCGCCATAGTGCCATACCGCACCGAGCCGAGGCATCGATATTAATCATCGCGCTCATATTGTTGTATTGATAGATCAGCCACGTGCAGGCACTAACTAACGCGCCCGCGCAGCCCCGCCGCGCGCCGCTCGCCGCGCGCCCATCCTCGAGGTGTTAAATGTTTACAAGGTGAGAGGTGCCGCCATCTGTCACTGTCCAAACAAACCACCAAGCGGACAAACAATATCGCGAGCTCTTTTGTTTGTGCCCCCGCGTCCCTCACCCCGCGTATCCACAATCACATTAACACTAAAGCTATGGACATAAAGCTAGCTAGAGGTATGACCGGCGCACAGGCCGACATCGACACGAAGCTCGGTGACAGTGTGACACTATCGCCGGGAGAGCCGATAACGTATGAGCGGTAAAGATGCAGCTCTCGCGCGCAAGTGGCGATGGGCTGCTAACTTATGATAAGATACTAGTATTATAATATCTCACATTTGCTACAGCCTGCGCATGCGAGCCTGCACACTGCAACTGCTAAGCCGTGTGCACTTATCTTAAATCTCGGCCTGCCAACTCGATATGAATACATTAGCCGATGTAATCCTACCAAAGTGAAGAGTTATGGGAGGCGGTCCTCCTGCTCTTCAAGTGTAAACAAAGATCATTTGATCTATATGTCTATAACTTTTTGTTTAGACAAATAATTTAAACAAATGCCTTGCGCAGGCGACGCGGAGTGTAGGCGTGCCCTAACTATTGCTTTGTTCTCTGTCCACTTCACAGACTATTATTAGTGCAATTAATATTAAAATAAAACTGTCGACGGAGATTAGTAACTGTAATAGGGTTTGCCAACGGCTATTTACTTCGAGGAAACGAATGACAAAGAGAAGCGGATCGATATATCGTTAAACTGGATACTTACTATACAAAACGTACATATGTACCCAAATGAATAAGTTTTATCATTTCTATACACGTTTTATAAACTTGGGAACGTCTCGTCTTGGTAAACATTCATTCGATAGAAGTAACTCGAAGATTAGCTAAACAGAGTTCATAGTAATTAGCTAATTACTATGTTAAAATATCTTACGTTCTATCGTACAGCTCTTCAGTCACCTTATGAAAGGAGGCGGAACAAGCTGGACAAAACCAACGACCAGTGGCCCACGTTATAACCCTGAACAGAAAGACCTGGAAGTCAGGAGGATAGTCTTATGTCCGCAGTGGGATGGTAGAGACTAACAGAAACAGCTATCTGGATTAATAATAATAAATAATAAAATTTATTTAAAAAATATTAGGTACAACATTTTACAGTTTTTCTTAAATCTATGTCAAGTTCACCCATGTTTTGTGCCTGAACTAGGTAATCCTGTGTTTCATTAATTGATTAAATAATCACGTCTCATTTTAATCTTATTGGTACCTATGTAAAAGGGGCATATAAAAAAGGTATAAAAAAATATAGTATCTTAACTTAGCTAACTAATTAAAAATAACAACAATACGAACAATATTTATTTTAGAACAAGTAATAACTTCTCTGTATCATCATAGGTTTAGGATTAACCCAAGTACCTGGTGCTGAAGACGTCTACATGTCTGACCGTGCACGAGGTTTCAAAAATTAAAACGGTCATTTAAAGTTGAGCCTGATCGATTTAAAGTAAATAAAAATAATACACTTCACCTCGAACAAAAAATCAAAGAGTACATTGTGTCGAGTCATCATCTCCACATACCGCGGAGCAGCTGTTATTTATTTATTAGGAAGGATTTAACTGTTATTACTTCGAGGGATCATTGCTATCGCTGTCATTATTTCTTTTCTTTCTCAAGTGGTTCTAATTAATTAATTGTAGGTTCAGTTTAGAATTTGAGGAGGCCTATCTCGCAAGACAGTTTGCCCTGGTAGGTGATAAGAAGAATAAATCAAAGGAAAATAGGTATTATTTAAGTTTAGTTAATCTTATAATTTAAGTTTAGATAAAGAAAACAAATAAGTGCAGTTCCTATTTTTATTTTTCCAAATTATTAATATTGTGTATACGAAGGTCAAAGTAAATAAAGGCTATTTTTATTTATTAATTTTATTTTACAGTTTATAATTATTTCTTGACAGTTCATGTTCTTTTTAGTTAACACCTAGCTGATTCTTGTCGAAGTCATGTTCGCGGATACCTAGCAGCGTGGCGAGGACATATGGGGTAAAACTGTGACCGAGTGGCGTCCAAGAACTGGAAAAAGAAGTGCTGGTCGTCTGGTAACGAAATGAGTGGACGACAATGTTGCCATCGGGGGGGAAACCTATGTGAAGCTGGCACAGGCACGAGGAGCTTGTCACAAGCTAAGAGAGGCCTATCCTATTCCCAGCAGGGGGACGTGGGTGTAGTACTGGCTGCTGATGCGCAATTTTGTGCATCATGAAGATATGAATGATCCTGAATATTTAGATAATAAGAAAAGCTTCAATTATTAATTGCATTGCGTATTAATTTCTGATGTGTTCTGATGAAACCGCCATCACTTGACTAGAATTAATTAACAATATTACTACAAAATAAAACCGATTACATTTTTTTTTTCAAACTAGACACAAGCCAGTCATAGAATCCTCTAGAGTGTGCGTTCCAACAATTCCCAGTGAATGTTATCTGTGTATCTGCAAACATCATTCACGCGAAAACAATTACGTAACCGCTATCTATCGCAGATAAACGATTACTCATGTTGATAGACGAAAGCCTTTGTAATGGATGCTGTGCGGGACGGGGCGCGACCCACACCGAGAGATCAGATGATAACGGAATTAGTTTAATTACTGTGACCATGCGCTCCACACAACATACGAATATCATTGTGCAATGTTCACCTTTAGTTTTATAAGAGAACCAACAGCTCTTTAAGACTGGCGGACTGTGGGCTAGCCCGCGACACCAGCGTTTTAGATATTTCAGTACATTACCTGTAAAAAGAGCTCGTGTTTTAATAATAACAGACGCTCGGGTTGATCATTAAGTTAAGGCGTGCTTGCCTAGGTTGGTCTGTGGATGGGTGATACATACCGAGTTTCATCCGTGCCTCGGAAAGCACGTTAAGCCGTTGGTCCCGGCTGTCATTTGTAGATCTTTGACAGTCGTAACAGGTAGTCAGTGGCCCAAAAAGTCTGACAATCAGTCTTACCAAGGGATATCGTATTACCCAGTACTAACTGGGTTGTGGAGGTCAGATAGGCAGTCGCTCCATGTAAAATACTGTTATTCGGCTGCATGCGATTAGACTGGAAGCCGACCCCAATATAGTTGGGAAAAGGCTAGGCAGATGATAATATCTGTCAAAGTCCGCAATCTAGTCCAGAGCCCAATTTGCCGATTTGACCGCGCCATAAGACCGTGTGTTTGAACTTAGAGCTTTGACAAAATGACACTCGAAAAGCGACAATAATATGAATGGTAAGTTTGCTATGCTAATGCTTATATTCACTTGAAATTCGACCCACGAATCACTTTGGAACCGCTTGCCGCTAGCCCAGGCCCTGAACTGTTGACTGAGCAGCGAAATGAGGTGATGTCACTAAATTAACATCTTAATTGATATTTAGATGCTAATTTTCGTCAAAAACGTCCGTATCCGTAGGACAAGACTCGAATGTCGAATAAGCGACAGGTGGCAACAAACGGCAATATTAGCAGAGTGCATTATTAAATTATAATATTTAGGAGAGCAAAACAATATTTTGAAAACCACAACATCCAATCGGCGCATCATAACAACACAAAACGTTTAAAAGTATTCCAATAAAAGATGGTCGACAAAAAATAATATTAATATTTTACGAATCAAAGACTCTTGGTGAGAAGTTTTTGCTTTTCTTTTGAGACGTTATATTTTTTACGGCGAGGTGTTTGTGACCTCTGAGAGGACAATTGATTAGTGAGGTCTGACGTGCCCCTCGTATCAACGTGTCGAGAGCCTTCTTATTAAAATATATGCGCGCTTTGAGATATACGCTCCAGTTACTGAGGGTTCCGTATTGTAAAGCAGGCATTCCTTCGCTTGGCATTATTTATAATCAACTATTTTTTTTTACAAAAGTAGCATTTATTTGTCTTTGTTTAATTACATATTTTGTCTTATGTGCAGCAAGCCTCTCAAACGATCACTCATGCCTATCTCAGTTTCCGACGCTAAAGGCATAAATTAACAATCCAATCTCAGATTAGATATTTAATTTAGTTGTTTGTTTGTATTGCAGCCTGGCCGGTGCCTGTCTCACCGGATGCTGCACAATCTGCATTTATTTTAGAAGAGAAACTTCTAGAAGCTATATAATTCTACTTTCTACAATCGACGCAGTTTCTGGTTAATGGCCGCGCATAAAATATGTCGTTTATTTGCTGCGCGGGCGCTGGGGAACTCAGAGCCACGGTGGTAACGTTCCCAACGCCCGGGTATTTCTCACTGCCAATGAATTATGCGATTGTCCAAGTTAGGAACGACGGAGATATTAATATGAAGTAGGCTTTGTTGCTTATAATTGCCTCGGTACTTTTGATACATTTTTCCAAGTTTTTTCATTTATTAGTAGTTTTCTTAGCCGTGGTCTTATGAAACGAGATGTTATATTGAATCTAAATAGTTTCAGACTGCGGGTTTCTCAGGACGTCACGGACCCCATGTGTCAGTGGAGCAAGAATCCTTCACGTCATGGCGACACAAAGCGACGGCCCCTTGCTCCAGCGCCTTGTTTGTTGAACAAACACCCCGCCTCGGCCCGCCTCGCCTCGGATCGCCTTGCCGCGCCTCGCCGCGCCTCGCCTCGCCTGTCACTTATGTCTAGCGTGTTCACACATACCGCGCCTCACGGTAGCAGTTCCCCGCGATACCATCAGCGCCCGCGCCGCTCTCTGTTCATTGTCTATATCACGAACGATCTCCGCAACTGTTTTTGTTTACACCAATTTGAATGTCACTTTCTTTTTCAGTAATTTGTGTGAATGTTAGTTTGCAACACTTTGTACTGATGAAGGCGGCGCTTTTGTGGAGGTTTTTTGTTAACGGTGATCGATTGTCTTTATGGCTCACTAAAAACTTAATTGGATGTGATTTTGAAATTAAACAAGTTCGTTGATGGCGCTAGAATTGTATTCAGTATCGATGATTAGCGTGTCACATTCCTGCAGACGGCCGGCAGTGTGCAGTGTGCTGGCTGAGTCGGCGAGCCGAGCGAGGGGCGCGCGCGCTGCCCGCGGACCGCGACTCGCGAACAAGACATTGGCGGTTGTGTTGAGCGCTGATACATTCGGATCATTAATATCCGCATTGAGCCGGTGGCAGCGCCGCGGGGCTCCGCGCCCGCCTTAAATAACATATTAGTCTCCAAAGCGGCCGCCGCCATATTTCTCTATACATCGTATAACTTTTTCGGTAAATCGGATCGTAACGAATCGCCGACGACAGTGGAGGCCGCACGATTTATCGCGTGCACCCGATTCTACAGTAATCGGATTTGATGGTCGCGGCGGGATTACGGCCCTTGTCTCCGCATGATGCATGGCTCCCGGACACCTAACACACGAACAGCATATTATAACCAGTTACATTTATTTTCTATAGCTTTTAACCTTTTGTTGGCGCTCGTTTACACGGTAAGTCCGATACTTACGAGATCAACGGTTGTACGATATCAATCAATATTGGAATCCATAGAGGTAAACTCGCTCCGGAATATGCTGCCGCGAAGGCAGTGTTTGAGACTTTACTGTATGATGAAAACCGAAACTATAAGGAAGTAAAGTAATCTAAGACGGCACCAGCTCTATAGTGTCCTTCAGTTGGTATGACTGAATTCGTATCCTTATAAATCAACTCTAAATAAACCTTTTTTTTTGTAAGAAATAAAGGCTGGACCAAACAAACAACCACTGGCCTGTATCAGCCTTGGATCGAAACAACTGGAAGTCTTGGGTGATTCCCAGCAGTGGGATAATGGAGGCTAACAGTAAAGGTAAGGATTGCCGTAACATTAAAAATGGTAAAACGTGATTAAAGCAAAAAAAAAACATTCAAGCAGATGTCTAAATCTGAAAACAAAACCAGTTATTTTGAATGCAAATTTTGTCACTTTGGGTCCATAAGCACCATGAATGCATCAATGACGCATATAATATGTAAATATGCGGAAAAAAAGGAAATACTTTTCAATATAAACAAAAACTGACGCGACTGCTTCAAATACTTGCAATGTGGTAGAAAATAATTATGTTCATAATTAGCAGAACACTGATAATATGACTAAAAACACTCTTGCCGTGTAATAATGTATGCAAATCAAATTACTGGGCTAATTTGTAAAAAAAAATGTCCGTTTTGATAATGTAGAGTTATGAGTTTTTATGATATACAGTTCGGGCAGCAGTAAACTAACACAGGACACCTCTAGTAGATTATTTATGGAGTGTAATTAGAGGTGCACCACGCAGTTTGACATGAGCGGCTCGTTGATGTCTTTTGAACGTGCGACGCGATGATGACAGAAATTTAAAAAGTTTTTTTTTTATTGCATTTATTACTATTTTTAAAATGTTTACCAAAAAAGAATATATCCTAACTTCTATTATTATTATTTTACCTGTGTAATAAATATAGTTTTTTTTTTGTTTCCCTTGACCTGAAGATAAAAAATGTGCAGCAAATTCTTGCGGTTCAAGATGTATCAATCAAGGAAATTCGTGGGTTTGGAAACCTTGTATCGTTGAACAAATTAAATATTTTGATCAATTACTTTACTAACTACATTTGTAAAACATAGCTTTTTATTTTAATAACTAAAGTATATTTCGAGAATAAAAACCTATAAGTTATTGAAGGTTCCAATTTATTCATTAATAAATTAATTGAAGTCATAAACTTTAGATTACTTTACCGCAAAACTTATGCCTATAACTGTTGCGCAAAGTATAAAGTGAAGCGTTTATTTTTATTTATTTGCCATTAGAAGGAAAACTAATCATCTGGCCGCCGCCGCGCGTTCAACTTCACTAGTCTAATAAAATAATTATATTGGAAATATTATTCTATTAGTTCTAATTATTATGCTAGTTAATGTGACATACATTTCAGGACTGGTAGACAAATGTTCTAGTAATAATTAAAAGAGTCTTCCCTTCCAGAAGTTGGCGCTAGATTGAGAAGATGTCTATGGCAAAAACTATAATACGTTCTACATTTTGGATTTTTTTTTTTGTAATTTCAGTGGTACTAAGTAATTATTATTTGTGTGTTACGTAAAAGTGTCTTGTTATTAAATATTTTTATTTATATTTCCTGTCATACCAAATTTACATATTATAACCTGAGTCATGCAGCATCATCGTCATACTTTGATGACGTATACAATGACGGTTGGTACAAAGTTGTTGACTTAACTAAGTAACTAGAAATTTAAACAACTCTAAATCATTGGTTATTGAGTAAAATTAATTGAAAAGATAATTATTGAGGTAATGCCAAATACATTAGTAATCACTATTATCAAAAAATATTGGAAATAAAAACTATTTTCCGTATTTAATAATAAAGTAAACGGTTAAGTTGTCGTTCGACGGCGGCGCCTACGGCGACATGCTACAGAGCAGTACAGAGTTTGGGCCTACGTGAGTGCGGCTACGAGTTGCGCTAGCAAATCAGGTAGGTATTACTTGAAATAAACAATTTTGTACATATAGAAAATAGTATAGCGTTATTTAAGTCATTTTGTATAATAATGGTGTTTTATAAGATAAAGGATAATTTACATAAGTGGAAGAAAGTTGAAAGTAATATACCTACCGGCGAATCAGTTTGGTTCTTAGGTAAAGAAAATGTGCAATTTTCAAAATAGAATAGAATTTTCACTCATTTCATGAAGCAGTTTTATGAAATCTTGTTTCTATCTATTGGCCATTTTGTAAGTTCTATATTTTCTATTAAGATCATTAGTATTCATTGTTATGTGTTACCGTGGGCGTATTAATTTGTTCCTTGTGTTATAAAATGAATAACATGAACACATATAAACATAGGTATTTATCTGTTAAATGATAATATATGATAATAATTGATAACATGTTTTTTGATAATCTTTTCTTGATAATGATAGACAAAGATTTTGATGATTGATAGACAATTAATGATAAGTTTTGGTTTACAATAAAAAAGATTTTTTTATTGTAGATAGGTTAGAAGCAGGTAATACCTAAGTATAGGTAGGTGTAGGTATCACAGGGTCGTATTTACAAGATGAGGGCACCATTATCAATCTTGTCAGAAGTCCTCAGCAAAGGAAATAGCGAAATGAAAGTGCATCCAATATTATAGTCCAATTATAGGACGTACATACCGACATAGTTACAGCAAGGCAGATAGGCACTCGCTCTATACTATACAATACTGGTATTCAGCTGCATTCGGTGAGACTGGAAGACGACCCCAACATAGTGGGCAAAAGTCAGGCAGATGATGATGTTGATCATACAGTTACAGCATCTTGTTGAGAACGTATTAGTGAGGTACTGGCGACTCACCTTCATCTCCAGCTTGACAGCCAACACTTTGATCGTTATTATTTGTAGCAGTTCACAAAACAACACATCAGCATGTGCACACCGTCATTGAGTAGTCAGCACATGTCGGACAGCGCACGACAGCGGGTGCGCGCGCGCCCGTCCTCCGCGAGACTGCGGCAAGAAGCGCGCGGCGCGCGGAGGCGGGCCCGGCACGCAGCGCGCGCGCGCCCATTGGCCCGCGCCGCGCCCGCCCCGCCCAGCTCCTCACAGCACGCACGCCCAGCACTGCCATAACTCCCCCCTTCTCCCCCTCACTATGTAAAGGTGTCCGATGGCTAAGTGAAAAAATGCTCCCCACAGAATTAATATTAGGTACGCGTACGCTCAGTAAAATATCGCGAACCGGCTCTTTGCGTGACGTATCGGATTTCAATTACGAGTTCCTGATTGAAAACTACGGCCATCAATGTTTCCGACTTTTTATTACTTTTTAAGTGAACTTAATACTTACAGGGGAATTTTGCAAATTGAACTTAATCGTTGGTTGATACGTAGGTGAGGACCCTGCGGCTGCCTGGCTGGAGCCGTGAGCCGTGGGCCGCGTGCCGTGTGCGAGCCGGCGCGGCCCGGCAGACTTGAGACAACGTTGTTAACGTTTATGGCCATTTTATGGCGGCTCTACACAAAGCACCGTCTACCTATCGAGGAAATTGTAAATTATACATGATTTATATTTTATTGAAAGAATGTTAAACCAGTCAATCAACACAGAACGGATAATATTTGGATACATTCAGGAATAATAAAAGTAGCTCCATCAAATATTTGTGAGGGTTCGAAATCACCAGAGTGTAAAATGCACTCAATCAATTTGATTTGCCAACGGAATGATACATAAATAAGAATTCTTGCCTACCTACCTACAAGAAAACAATCTAAAGCGATGATCATAAGAGTTAGTTAACTTATTAGTTTGCGGAATGTCGCATATCGATAAGCGAAGATAGAAAATTCGTTGCATCATAATAAAAATCTTTATAGTTACGTATAACTTTTATAAATAAATAACTGCCAAGTACCTACTTTATTTTAAAAATACCATTTAGCGGCTTTATTGTTTTTGCACAAATCTTGAATTTTCTCATTTTCGTCCAAAAAAATGTAACGTGTAGCTACATTTGGAGAAATTTCCAAGTTCTGTGGAATGAATAATTCTGATACACTTTATCAGAAACCAGTTTATATGGTTATTATAACAGACTTCTTATGAAAACTAACGCAGAATAATAAGTTACATAAAAACAGATATTGGGTTGGTGCTTGACACGCAGTCTCTGTCAAAATGTCAGTGTGTGTCAAAAATTAATGTATCGCAATTAAAAGCATTAATTATTACTTGGACGACACAATTTGCCAACTTCTCCAGATGTCGGTTGATTGACACTTAACTGTCGACAGTCCTCGAGTTTGAGCTCTACTTCAGAACTCGTGAGTTCCGACACGCAAGAGCTGTAATACCACAACAAGGTATTCTTTTACAACGATTGTTTTATTCATAAAGTAGCATTCGGTGTAAAACATAGAGTATAGATCGGCTGTGTGACGTAGGGATTTTATATTTGAGTACTAGCAGTTCCCCGCACCCTTCGTCCGCGTGAAATTATTATTAAAAAAACATCCGAATTGATAACCTCCTCCTTTTGGAAGTCGGTTAAAAAAAAGTTACTTTTCTTTTTAAATGGAATTTTGTTACCAAATTCAAGGGATTATTTTTTTTTTGCACGGAACTAATTCTTATTCTAAAATAAAAGTAGCCTTAGTTACTCCTTAGGACATTAGCTATCTGCCAGTAAAAGTCTCGACAAAATCGATCCAGCCGTGTCAGACAGACAGACAAACAAAAATTTAAAAAAAGTGTTTTTGTTATAAGTACCGTACTTATATACTTTCATAACATGCATTCAGTAAAAAGCTGTTATTTTGATATTACAAACAGACACTTCAAGTTTATTTATTTGTAAAGATATGATGAGTGTAATAAATAAAAGGCGTTTAGACGTTGAATTCAGATAATTATGGGCAAGAAAATTATAAATTTGCATTGTCACACCATGACGGACGCTTAAACTGTGTCTACTTCTCTTATTCGAATTTGAACCTTATTGTTTATTTCCTTTTTCCTTACAACGTGCCAGAGTTAGCTCCTCAATGACCACAAAGGTCTCTATAGTAGCTAGGTAAGTCAATATAGATAGAAATATGAAGCAATAGTCAGATTTAAGAAATCGTTTGTCAAAGCTAGACGGTTCCTCTAAACTCTAAGGGCTGATTTTTCAATAGACAGATAACTTTTATCTGAGGAATAATAATAGCGGTTTGACATATATCCTATAGATAAGCTGCCAAACCGCCATTTTTAGTCTCAGATAAAAGTTATCTGACTATTGAAAAATAAGCCCTAAGGTATCTTACTAATAATTAAGGGAACATTACAAAAGATATTGACATATCTGCCAAAATAACAATGAATATTGAACTGTCTAAAGCGTAGAGTATTTAATTGAAATCAACCCAATCTGAACAAATAAATGCTATAATGTTTTTTTTTACACAACAACAATAGTCGACAATATTAAAACAACTCATCATTAACTTTAGCCTCGATAGATTAAAGTTTTTTTTAAATCAATGACGTAAGCACCTCTCCCCTCCCGCCCCTCCTATACCTGTATGATATCGATGTAATCAACTCACAATCAATGACAGTTGATAGAGAAGTCACACCCGACAGCTATCTAGATTTGCTCCGATTTCTCTATCTTCAATTAAGTCAGATCGAACTAATGCCTGTTATTAAAAATTCAAATCCAATTAAAACCTGGGCCAATTTAGAAAATTATTTACCACTGTGTAAGCATTTTAAGTAACGCTTTTTTTCCATGTCGCAAATCTTGAATTCCTGTCATGTGTGTTATTTGATTTGCGTTATTTATTAGGCACGAGAAAGGACCTCGATATTCTCTCAAAAGAAAATCATCTGGTTTGTCTTTTCTCAACTATGTTGGGGTTGGTTTCCAGTCTGACTGAATGCAGTTCTGAACACCATTAACTGGGTAACAAGGTAACCATTGGTATGACTGGTTTTCAGACTTTTCGGCTTCTAACTACCCCTAACGAATACCAAAAATCTTGATATTACTGCATTGCATTACCTTGAACGTTGTGGCTGTTATTATTCAACCACACGCCCTTCGCTGAGACAATGGCGAATCGTAATGATTGCTCCAAATTCATATAGTTCAATAGTCTCTGTTGGCGTCTCCTCGAGTGTGTGTTAAGTAGATAATGTGGGGGATTAGTGCTTGTCGCAGTGGCGGCGCAATCAGCGCTCTTGTGCCTCCAGTCTGTCGGCGCGGTGCGGGACCCTCGGCGAATGTGCAGAAGGACTAGTGCGACTGAAACACAGAAAAGCTTGTATGCAAGCAGTTCCTTTAGCACCCTTATGCTATATCTACCATACTTAAAAGGTTACCGACGTGTTTGCTTTTGATTTGATTTTCTTGTGATGCCCAAGAATAAAGCCGTTGGTCCCGGGTGTCTATGTAGATCTTTGACAGTCGTTAGGTAGTCAGTGGCCCAAAAAGTCTGACAAACAGTCTGACCAAGAGGTATCGTATTACCCAGTACTAACTGGGTTGTGGAGGTCAGAGAGGCAGTCGCTCCATGTAAATACTGGTATTCAGCTACATCCGGTAAGACTGCAAGCCGATCTTAATATAGTTGGGAAAAGGCTAGGCAGATGATGATGCCCAAGAATAAAGACAGTGACGATCTTTTCAGGCAGACTGGAAATAGCTAGAAATTACTGATTATTAAGTTAAGCGGCGTGCAATTGAAGAGCCAGCCCACTGCCGGATAGTAGCAGTGGTTAGTACTTACTCTGATGATAACTAAAAGGTTATAAGTGACTTTTTCTTAAGGAGTGCATTGACTTCAAATTATAACAAGTACGTACGGAAAAATAAGGAATTCACGGTGTGTGTATACTTAGTACTTCTGCTACAAACACCCTTACTTGTTTCGCGAGTTGAGTCCATCATTAAACGATTATCGGTGACGAGTGCCGACTGCGAGTGTGCCGAGTGTCCTCCGGATGCGAGCCGCGTCCCCCAACGACACATTTAATGCGAAAATGACTTAACTGAGCTCTTGTATCATCCACAAACGATGAACAGTTTAAAGTGATTGTCAACTCATAAACAGACAACCTTACTTTGTAAACAAATAAATTAAAAATCTTATCCTGTAAGTTACAAATTGGCGTATCAGAAAATATCTTTTAAAAGACGCTGTTTGCCCAGCATTAGTATGTTAACAATTGGTCTTGTAGTCGCAAGCGTGATTGCTGAGCAAGCGGTTCTAAGTTCGATTCCCAAGTCGCAAATTGTTATTGGGTTTTTCCATCAATAATTTCGCAATAAGCAGCCACGAGTCTGGATTTGTGCCCGATTGCTGGCAATAGACTCGCCCCTATTACATGGGTATTAAATGTAACTGGCGCAATGTGAGTGTAATATTAGGCATAGGACACCTCTGTCTGACCCATCGGGGATGACTGCCGTGGTGATGATAAGTTAGTGTGATGCAGGCGGCAGTTACTAGTCACCGTATTAATATCTTTTAAAAATGTTTTATTCGTAGATCCGGCCTAGGAACAATAAACTATTTGGACAGTTGTACCAGTATATACGTAAAAAGTACACAATGATTACATTGTTTAGCACAGAGATAATTGTACTTAGTCATATCTCAAAATAGTCAAGTGAAGAATTATTCCCGTAACACAAAAACAAGGATTATTTATTGACCAGGCAAAATAATCTTATAAATATTTCAAAATCAAACATTTTGCATACATTTTTACAAATGCAGGGTGTAAACGGACCCTTCACGAAACCGTCAACCAAGCATTATGTCCATCAAACTACAAAAAGTCACCCTACGCAAAAATTATTGCTGGGAAACGACTTTTTTTTTTGGGGTGAAAAATCGCGTTTTACGCTAAAACTCAATGTAACGTACTCAAAACTTGGTGCTGATGGATGCTTTGAATAGTAAACGGGTCATGGAGGTAATTAAAGTAAAGTTAAAATATTAAAAAGTAGTATTTAAAAAAAAACTTGAGCAAAAATTGGAACTTTGACCTGTGTTTGGTATGGTCCAGAACAAAAAAATGATCACAATGATGGGGAGAACAAGTGCCTTTCGGCTTCGTTAGGGTCTTTTTACACGCTTTATTGTATTTCCAACGAATGCATTCGCACTACGCACTATGCGGCCCCGTCGTCGCTACGACTTATTAGGTCATCGATTTCAGACAAAGTATGTAGGTATTTGAGAACTGCAGGGATACATAGTTAGAACAGTTGCGTAACCTTGGGAATCGAACCCGAGACTTGAACTTGAACCTTTCATAGTAATGAACAAGTAGTGCCCCGAAAAGTGCTTGTAGAATTTAAGAATAAGAATAGCATAATTAAGAATCATCTGCCTAGCCTTTTCCCAAGTATGTTGGGGTCGGCTTCCACGCTAACCGGATGCAGCTGAATACCAGTATTTTACATGGAGCGACTGTCTATCTGACCTCCACAACCCAGTTAGTACTGGGTAATACGTTACCCCGTGGTAAGATTCTTTGTCCGACTTGGCGAGTTTGGGCCACTGACTACCAGTAACGACTGTCAAAGATATACAAATGACAGCCGGGACCAACGGCTTTACGTGCTTTTAGAGGCACGGAGGAAAGTCGGTATGTAATGGGTGGTCACCCATCCACAGACCAACCTAGGCATGGCTTAACCTAAAGATCGACCCGAGTGGCTGCTATTATTTAGCCACGAGCTCCTAATAAGAATAATTTATTTAAAAAAGTATTACAAAACTGTACATTTAGGCGCAGTAGTATTATTTCTCATTCAATGGTATAATTAGTGCTTATAAGAAACTAAAAAAATATATTTGACAGTTGCAAAGTAATGATAATTTGAATTCAAATGTTAGGTTAGGTGGTTTATTTAAACCTGTGTTGCAGGCCAATATTAGAAGGTATTGAGTAGGTACAGCTAGGTCTAAAACTGACTAATTTATCAAACAATTCCGCCAGAACTCCTGGGTGCATGGAGCTCATAGTAGATTAAATCATATAATGTGCCTTGTGTGTGCTCTAGAACTAGAGGTAGAAATAAAAAAAACTAAAGTCTTCATGAATTGCGAGTCTCTCAACCCTGCCATTACATAGTAACCTTAGATCTGATTGGTATAGTTTAGTTAGATGTTTTAAAATAGAAAAATATAGAATGACTAGCTTTTGGCCGTGGTTTCACCCGCTTGTGGGTCGGGAATTTTCTTTTAGGTTTAAGATTATACCGGTCATGGTCTATCCTTATGTTAAAATCCGTTCAAACGTGAAAAGGTAACTGACAATGACTTTCGCACTCACAATATTAGTATGGATTTAAAAACAGTCGTGTTCTATGCAAGCTGTATTATTAACCAGACCCAGTGAACGCTGTTCATTGTACACGCAGAGTGAACAGAATACCAAGCAGGAATTATCTCCGTAAAATATTCTATGAACTTGTTACAATTCCGTATTCCGCCCGGGGCCGGCCCGGCAATTATCCGGCTTTCAGAGCGATATCCGGGGGCCGCGTCCGGCGACCGGCGCACTTTTAATTTGACACTTGCGTTTTTTTCGCGTCAACGGAAGGATCCGAATCTGATGTTACTGCGATGAGAGGCGCTGAATACCAATATGATTGGAGCTATTATGAAATGAACTCCTAGTTTTCGTTTTTGTGAAATGGAGAACTTTTCTAATGTTTGGAAAATGTGCCGCCTGATTTTCAGTGATTTATTTGTTATCTATCGACATAACTACAGTGGTGAGGGATAGTGAGATTATATGAATATAGTTTTTATATTGTAAATAAGTTAATTTTAAGACCGTGCTATCGCACTTGGGATCCACCTGTAAAGATAGTGTAAGGGAGATTTTAATAAATAAATAAGTGAATTCGTCAATTATTTTGGCTGGACTGCCTCGTTGGTCTATCGGTCGCATGGGTTACTGCCGGACATAAGCTTTTGGGTTCTGTTTCAGGGTTAAGCAGAAGGATTTTCTCGGAAACTTTTGTACGGTAAAGTGTTTATTTTACCTCTTAAAACATTTATATTTACAATAAATTTTTACCAGGTTGTCTCCCCAACAAGCTTATTTTTTCTAGTTAGAATCATCTGCCTAGCCTTGTCCCAACTATGTTGGGGTCGGCTTCCAGTCTAACTGGATGCAGCTGAATACCAGTATTTTACATGGAACGCTGCCTATCTGATTTCCACAACGCGTTAGTACTGGGTAATTCGATAGGTACCCCTTGGTAAGACTGGTTGTCAGACTTTTTGGGCCACTGACTACCTAACGATTGTCGAAAATCTACAAATGATACCCGGGACCAACGGCTTAACGTGCTTTCCGAGGCACGGAGGAAACTCGGTATGTAATAGGTGGTCACCCATCCACAGACCAACTTAGGCAAGCAGGGCTTAACCTAAAGATCGACCCGAGCGGCTGTTATTATTTAGCCACCAGCTCCTGTATTGTTTCTAGTTAGAATAGTACAATATAATGCAACAGATAGAAAAACAACCAGAAACGTCTTATCAATCTAATCAGTTTCCATTATAAACCTCCATTGTTACGAGGTCACATGCTATCATCACCAATCTATCGCTACCACCTGCTCCTGAGTGTATAGTCAATCACCATGATCTACGAAAGAAACCCTTACTGCGAAGACATAAGGACGCTTGTACTGATACAAAGAGTGTGCGGTTGGTTACATCAGATCCTTATCTACAACCAATCCTATAGATGATGACAAACACGAGCATAATGGTGACAGTAACTTTAATATTGCAACTGAGCTCGCAGGTGGATGCTAACAATATGTTGTGATTTGAATCTGCATGTTGTCTTTACGGTTCAGTGGAAAATTGTTGTAATTGGGTTGGGTTAGTATAGCCTGACAACCCTAGGCAGAGCTGGTGTACCTAAAGCGTCCTCAATCAGAAAAAAAAGCATATGACTTACGAACCTACATAGGATTAGTTTATGTGCTACTAATGTAACTAGAAGAAATGTGATTAGAATACCACCAATCGGACCCTAACTAATACGAAATCATGTTTTTTTAATTCGAAAGATTTGCAAGAATACTAATATCATCTTTAATATTAATATTGTATTTATAAGTTTGTTACTATACTTATACTATATATGGTATATTATATTTAAATAGTTCTGCTTTATGTTTCATGTATTCAGTTTTCTCTTCTTCTTTTACACATCATGTCTACATCTCTTTTTAGTACTTCCTTTCGCAGGTATGTTGGAAGAGAGTTCTTTAGAAATAAGCATCACCTTTGTGCTATTTTCTGTTCCTTTCTTCTTTTCTGTATTTAGTGTGTACATAAATATCGATCCAGAAAAGTGGATTTTGAAATACCTACTTATGCAAATTCAGCCACACAGCGCACCGGGAATATACCACTACATTTAAGTTCTCTCGTTCCAAAGCAAATAAACAAATCCTTTGCTTTTTAATTCATTGTTTAATTTAAAAAAGAAAGGGTCGCTTGCACTGTTTGCCAACAAGTGTTACAGTGGCGCACAGGGCGATAGTTTGCGTTCCAGATTACTCCCCCGTTCGAACATTTGTGTGACGTGAACACCAAAACAAAGATGGATTTAATTATAACTGTGTACGTCAATATTTGGGCTTTGGTGAATGTATCGGGAGCTCGTCTCTCTCCAGGGACAGACGTGACGGTCAGAATGGCTACTGTGCTGTGCTGCCTTTGCATTGCTCAGTCTTCGCTATAACACTATAGCTATTAAAATACATACGTATTCGATCACTAGATTGTTTATATCTACGGTGGTGGAAATTATATCCTAATCCTAACTGATATTATAAATGCCAAAGTATGTTTGTTTGTTTGTTACCTTTTCATGCGGAAACCAATGAACCAATCATCCTGAAATTTTGCATATACCTACATTGTCAGGTGTAGGTACAGAAAAGGTCATAGGGTACCTTTCATACCGAAAAAAGTACTGTTCCCGAGGAAAACGACAATAACGTTCTTATGATTATCGATGGCGCCACGTGTCTTTCTACGTGAAATTCTAAATTAACGCGAGCGAAGCCGCGGGTAAAAGCTAGTCAGCGAAAAGGCTGAAAGACAAGTGAGAAATGTCATGGATTCACTTATATTCATATCCAAGCTACCGACAGTCTTATAGGTATAGCCATCCTGTTAAAACTTGTTGTAATAAGAAAACTTTAAAAGTGACTTCTACTTGTCTGGTGTGTACTTACTCTTGTTACATTTTTCTAAATAACAGTAGCTAAATAAGTACTTCTCTAGGAAGTTGTTTGAAAATTATCTATATACTTACGGTCAAAAAGACTTTGCAAGTGTACAGGATTGATTGCCACTTAAAACTGGCACTTATAGACAAAACCGAGCTTGCTCACTTGAAGCGGTGCGTCGGTGTACCCGGTGCTGTACGTCGAGTTCGACATTAACGACGTTTAGCGCCGCAGCGGGGGTCAGCAGTCAGCTGCACATCGCCCAATTTTATTTTATTGCACTTTTGGCGATTCGCTTTTTTTCTTGCTGAGGTTGAAGAAAAAGAAATAAAAAGTGAGAAGCTGAATTATCAGTGACGAGTCGGCAATATCTCTTAGGCACTGTTTCATGTTTATAATTTTTAAAGTTAAGTAATGCACCTTTTGAAGAATGGTAGGATAAATGAAGGTCAAATGATACTGGTGGAAAATATAGAAGGAATCGGTCCTTGTCTTGATTTCCACAAACCCAGAATATTACTAAAGCAAAGTCTAAGTTTAGCATCGGATTCCTTTCGACGGCGACATTTGGCGCATCAAATTGCACCGTTTGATCAGCCCTTTGTGCGCCTTAAGACTATTAGGACAATGAGATTACACGGCAGGCGCGCGCGCAGCCGACCGGAGCAATGCGATTACAACAACACCCCCTCCCGCTCCCCGCATGCTCCCCCGCTGCCGCCTCGGAACAAGGCAACCCCTATTTTTTGATCTGTAACTGGATTTCGCCCAGAGACCGATTGAGGAGCGCTAAAATGTGTATTCACAGTGACCTCACGGTATTCAATGATGTTTTGATTTGATCAAATGTTACAGCTACAACGAAATTTTTCAAGTTTAAATGTAATAAAGAACTGTGTTAAAATTGGTTAGTTTATTGAGTCAGAATAAACGCCACAACATTAACTCTTACAAAATATTTAAAAAAATATCAATAATTTGCCTAGCCGTTTTCCAACTACGTTGGGGTCGGCTTCCAGTCTAATCAAATGCAGCTTAATACCAGTATTTTACAGGGAGCGACTGCTTATCTGTAACCCAGTTAATACTGGGTAATAGAGTACGCCTAGGTAAAACTTGTTGTCACTTGTCAGACTTTATATTTAAAAATATATTATAAACCAACAAATTATTTGCGTCTGAATGATTTTTAGTTTGTAGTTTGTATTAATCGATCGTGTTATTTTATTTCCTAATTTATGTTATAGTATTTTGTACCTACCTTTTTTTTGCCTTTTTTTTTCAAGAATTTATCTATGACAACTTGTAAATGGCCTCCAAATTCGTATTGTATATATTAGCTGTAAGTTTCCCGAAAAGTATAAAATAAAATAAAATAAAACTTGTGCAACATTTTAGCGCCCAGCAACCGTCTTTTAATTGTTCTTAAAATGAAAGCTGTATGCTTTTTCACGTCAACAATAGGGTTTATTTTGGCGTGGCACCCTTCAAACCTGGGGTGTGAATGTGATAGTCCCGCAGGACTTGTTAGCGTGTTGCCAGCAGTTTGCGACAATCACTATGTTATTGTTTCTAATATGATATCCCTCAGGACCGATCCTCCAGGGAGTTGCATCAATCACTTGTCACTGTTTTCCCTAAAAAGTAGAGGCAGGGAATACTGAAAATAAAAATAACACGGTTTCTTGAACACTGAATTCACATTTGTCTGCTTTGAACCTACCTCGCGAAGTTCTAAGAGAACAATGCTTGTTCTAAACCGTGTTGAAAATACTCATGATTAAGACGTTCATTGGATGTCAAACATATAAGGCTGCGTTTCCACCAAATATGTGTGAGGCCGCTGAGCGGTGCGAGGATGTGTAGCGGGCTCGTTTATTTTTTTCGTTCCGCGTACACATCCCGCACAACACATCCTCACCTCGTTTCATTATATACAAAAACCTCGCCCCGCTGAGCCGTTTCCACTAGAGCTGCGCTGAGCGAGGCTAGGTAAATGAAGTGATTCTATTGCTTCATCTATGTTCTACTATCTTTCGTTACGCAACCTCGCACATCTCTGGTAGAATCGCAACCTTACAACCCAAATTGTGTTTGTAGTTTGTGGAAATACGGGTTTTCCCTAAATTCCTCGTGGGAACCAGTTTGGCAATTTATAAGAAATATCTCTAATCAGTCAGTATCAGATACGATTATTCTCCTAATCCTACCGCTAGTAAAGCATCAACAATCAAAGTCCCCTGGGGCTGCCTCATCAAAGAGTGACAAAATAGTTTCGTTTCCGCGTCACCAAACCGTCGCACACACATTACCGGCACGCGCCGCGCAATGCGCGCGTTACGTCACAGGCCTGCGCCCGCGCCACTGGCTCGCGTGAGATCACACGCGACAACCCTACACACTTCATTGACCACTAATAACTACCACACAAAGACATCTAAATACACTCGCGATAGACTTGGACAAAGCGAACAATATCGAAATGTGCTTGCAATAACTAAATGGTTGTGTAACGTGTCAAACTTGGCCGTACATTGCTATATTTCCGCAACGAGAAATGGGATTCAGCTTTTCTATGATATTTCATCTTTGCGTTTATCATAACCCTCACCCACATTCCTGAACCATCATTCAAGTAACGAAGTGCGTCTGACAGCAGAGCTTGTACCTAAAACTAGATGTAAAAGAGATATTAATATCGCTTGTCCATTATGATTCTGATAGTACTTGACTTCAGGAGAGTAAATTATGTCAATATTATAATGTAATAAGAATAACAGCAATGTCTCTTGTTCTGGTTATTTAAGCACTTCCCAACTGAAGTCCATGCAGCTCATTCAAATGGTTTTTAATATGATGAAAGAATATATGAAACGGTCAAGGAATGTAGTAAAATCCATCTAGATTTTGCTAAATGTACTCTGTACAGTAAACCATTTCGTGCTGTATCAATCTCACCACAAACTTCAACGTCCAAATTGAATTTGCAGCATTCAAAGCAAAGTGTTCCACGTAATTCCATCTCGCGTATCGATCATCCAAACTTATTCGCGTCACGTCGCCGCCGTCTGTGATACTGGCATAAACATTGCGAAAAACGCTACAGTTTCAGCGACCAGCGGGAGGAGGGAGGGCGGAGGGTGCGGGGTGCGGGGGGGCGCTGAGGGAGGGAGGCTCGAGATTAGATTACCTGCCCCCGTGGGCTGCAAACACTTCGTTACCGGCGCGGCGTAACGAACTCGCTACCAAGCAACTTGCACACCCGCCAGCCACCCGGCCGGAATTTATTATACACTAGTTTCGATTCTGGTTTGGTATTCAACGAACTGGCGACTGTCCACAGTGTCCACTGCCAGGAATTTGTGGTTTGCCGGCGATTGTGGCATCCTGCCACTTGTGTGCGTCTGCCATGATTCCTTGTGTAACTGACGACGGCATTTCTCTAACTTAAGCACAGCTCTGCATAACGTGCTAAACTATTTTGGAAGTAGCGACTGCTCTATCACTCTATCACAAGTATCCCATAGACTAAGCCCTATTATCATATTATCCACTACTATTAGCTACTATTGTGAGACTGTTGTACAGTTGGCGTCGAATCAATAAATCTCGTTGGTGTAATCATCCGTCTGCCAAAACATTGATCAGTCTGAGAAGTCGCATCAAAAAACGAGAATTAATACTTTTAGGGTTGTCTGCCAGGGAATTATAAAGATAATTATTTTCTTTGATAATTATCCATGCTGATTCAAAACTCGATCTCTTTATTTTTTACTTACAAATGAGAATTCATCATTTCTATAATATGTTCAGCTAGGGGTCGCTACAGACCGAGGAGAAGATGGCAGGATGCCTTGGATGGCTTCATTGTGAACTGGCGAGAAGAAGCACGACATCGAGAGAAGTGGAAGGAATGGGTGAGGCCCTTGGCCAAGAGTGGCGGCTATACGGGCTAATAAAAAAATGAAAAAACTTAGACTGACACTTAAAGCGTTTGCAGGAGCACAGTGTTTCTGGTGATAAAGAGTTGTGCTCTCGTTTCTCAACACTATTTCGTAGAATACACTCTAGTCTATAGTATATACTCTCTAGACAAAATGTAAGCAACTCCAGCTGTCACTACTTTAAGGAAATTATATTTGAACGGTTCCGGCCGGTCAGTCGCTATGAAATGAAGGTCTACCAAAAAGAGCTTGAGCTGCTTAAGTCAACAACCTCGGACTAAACATATATGCCCTACGCCGGGGAACGTTTATGTCAATGACCAAATAACGATAGCAAAATAACCCTCATTGAGATGAATAGCCGATATTAAGTATCGAGTTGAGCTCTAATTCATATCGCAGATAGCTCCTTGATTGAGCCCATTAATTTACAACTGAGAGATTCAATAAAGCGTAAGGCTACACGCTGTAATGATGACAAATAACGGACGTCGCCAGGAGCCAGGGTATGTACGTCTATGAGCTGCTCCAATAAATATATTGTAGCGGTGCAGAGCCCCCCCCCTCCCCCCTCCGCACCGCGCCCCGCAGCCCGCGCGCCCCCGGCCGCGGCTAAACTGAATACATTTGAATAACACAGCGCGTAATGAGGCGCCACCGCGCCACCGAGCGCTGATGAGCGGGAATCGAACCCCGGACCTAACTAAACAATTGTCATTCATTCAGCCGAGAGCCAATTCTGTAATCCTTTTGAATAATAATTCCTTTTGGTATTCCGTGCGCGCCAATCATGGCGTGGCTTGGTGCGGCTCCGCGCGGCAGTGCGGCAGTGCGGCGCACCAGTAGCTGCGCAATATTAACATAAATCCTTTAGCTTTCATTAGGCGAATCATTATTTTTCGCTGATTGCGACTTGCGTGCGACTCTCGGTGAAATACAGCTGCAAAGAGAACTATGTTTGTTGAGACCCGGCCCTTTGATTGACGTAAAAAATACTTCTCCTCAAAGATACTTAGCAGTAATTAGCGATACCGCACTGACTGACTGCTTACCCTTTCCAAAGAATTAGTACTTTATTCGAACCTCCTTTGGCAGTGATCAGCCGTCATCAGGGTACAAGGGGGTGTTGAGGAGGACAGCGGAGAGGTGGGGGGTGCTGGTGTTTACACACGGCGCGATTTATTCGGCCGGCGTCGTAAATAACGCGGCCAGCGCCGACAGATATATGGAGCCTCGTATTTATTGCTATTTGTTCGCAGGTACGGTCCGCATATGCTCGATGAGAGGACCAACAATTTCCACGCAATGAAGCCATTGCAGAGATACTTTGTTCTCACTTGTATTAACTGTTCTATGGAGGTAACTGAACACGGAGCACCACTCAAACGAACGAGCTTTTGAAGCCCAATTTGCATGACAGCAACCTAACCTGCAGATAATGGAACACGAAAGACAACTGCGATGTTCTTGTACCTAAGTAATTTACTGTGACAGCTTTAAGTAGGTCTAGGCAATAAGTGTGTTATTTGGTTGGCAAGACTATCTCACCGTTCAACGATTAAAGCCTAAACTGTGGCACTCGCACTAAACCCCTATTTTCCCGACGGTACGCGCAGCCTACACACATCGTTTCTGAATGAGAAGGTTTTTTCGAGCGGCAGCTCCGTCCGGCCGCATTAAACCACTTCATTGTAATACTTAGATATTTAGTAGTTGTACAGCGAATAAATTACCCTCATAATGAAACCCAGTTTTTTCAACAACATCCGACAACATTTTAAGCTGTTATCAACGCCCGGCCGCTGAGTTATGGCCGCGAAACGGAACGCAGCCCGCCGTCGCGCTTTTTGCAGTATTCTCATAATCAAATTTTGATTTACTGCGGCCTGAGTTATTAAAATCCTTTTAGTTCTGCCTGGGGTCGGGCAGGCGATGAAGCGAGGGCCTCGCCATTCGGAACTCTATATGCGGTGTCACAATGTAACGTAATTGAAAAACAGTCCGGGATACGCAGCGCTATCGGGGATGTAAATCAAGGTGGGCTTACGTTCCTAAAATCGGTATGCGGTTGTAAATCGTGCGCGGGAGTGGTGTGGCGGAGCGGCGCGGCGGGACAAGGAGGGGCGCGGGCGGCGTGTCAGATCGCGATCAGCTAAATCATGCTTATTGGTAACGAAGCGTAGCGGGCGCGTGCGCGTGCGCTCGACCACGTTAGGCCACGCTGGACCACGCCGAGCCAGCCGGCACCGCACACTAAATTGTCACGTGTCACCCGTAAGCGAGCGAACACCGCGTACCTACACTACCTACCCACATACAGGCAGCTCTGAATAAACTTTTATAACAGTCGCATTGCTCGTGAGTCATGACTAATCTTTTACTTTATCAATTCTTTGACACTACTAAAGGATTCTACATCATTCCACTGAAAGCAATAATCAGCTGCAAACGGCTGTCAGCTGCGGTGTGATTGTGCGCAGATCGTCAGCGGCCATCGCGGAGACGTAGTGCTGCATCGACAATGGCCCGCTAGTCCGCCACTCGCCCGGCACGCGGGAACAGTCCGGTAACAATCCGGCAATAGTGCCGTAATGCGGCCATAACAATAAACTCTCTGCCATGTACTGCTTGGGATCGGTGTAACTATAATTCTATCTGTTCGATTATAAAAGCCACCCGGCCACTCCTACTATGTTGAAGTTTAATGTAATTTGAAGTAAGCTCCTACTTCAAATATGGCCCTTTTCAAAGGCTGACAGATCTTAACACATAAAACATGATAACAAATCTGCATCTAAAATATATTTATTAAAGTAACTAGATTTTTCTCCCGGCTGTGACCGCGGAAACGTAATACTTCCGAGATAAAAATATCCTACTAGTGCTTCGTAGGCGCGTCGTAGGAGTCTCGTACACGTGTCGTAACAGTCTCATAGACATGTCGTAGCAGAGTCGTGGACTTGTCGTAGCAGTCTCGTAGATGTGTCGTAGCAAAGCCGTGGACTTGTCGTAGCAGTCTCGTAGATGTGTCGTAGCAGAGTCGTAGACGCTTCCTAGTAATCTCGTAGCGGCGTTGTAACATACTCTTACACATATCTTGGAAGACTGGCAAATATCCTGCATTTGATCTTAGACGATAACTGGTCATGTATATCTTTGATCTAGAAACAAATCTTCCCCAGGCCCAATGTAGTGTATAATATTGAATAAACAAATCATTAGAAAATTCATTTAAAAATAGTTGCCTATCGTCCTATACATAATTTTAATGCTCGCACAATAAGAAGTTGCATTTGAAAACAAACGTCGCAATCAAGTAATAAATTGCGTTAGTAGTTACCGGCAAAACGCGCGGCCGAAAACCGAAAGCCGAAAGCTGGGCGCGAGGGGGACCAAGGAGGCCTATTTATCGAATTAGGACTGTGTAATCACCGCTCATAGTACTACGCAGCAATTGTGACGAACTTTACCCAACCTACTTGATACTTGAAAATTACAAGAAAAAAATACATTTTTGTTTATACGATGTTAAGCACTTTTGCTCTTTTGATTATCTGCCGCCAAACAGTGGTTTATTGTCCAATACCTTAAGGATATATTATCTACCTTCTTAAGTGTAACTAATGGTATTGTTGAGTGAGGATAGATATGTTTACCTTTACCGGTAGCGACGATTTTTGAACAATAATTCTCTGCATCATTAGCATGGAACGTGATTGCCCAAATCGCAGAAACTGAACTATAACAAGTATTATGATTTTTAAACGTGACTTTACATTAGAATCAAATGCTGTAGCAATAAAAGTAAAACTATCAAGACTGCCTCCCCCGCGCTGTAGGTAAATGCTAGGGGTGAACATAATAGAGTGAAGTGACGCGTGCCACATGTAATAACAAGTGCGTGGAGCGCAGGACAGCCCTGGCGCAGCCCTGACGCAAGTGACGTAGCCCTGACTCGCGTAATGATCCCCCGCCGACAGCCGACCGACCGCGGGAACCACCACACATTACTATTGTACTAGAAGGTAATAACTACATCCTAAAAAAATGCCACGATCAAAGAGGAAATAGGTGAAAATAATAGCAGTTTGATGAACTACTCTAACTGAAGATATGGTCGGTATGGGCTATTGGCCACAGATATGATAAACGCATAAATAAATGTTACTCCATAGCGACGATAGATGGTTACTCCAGCTTATTAACTCCAGTCTAATATTATACACTTTCACAATAAAAACTATAATGTAACCATAAACCTCGGTTACAGGTCAATCAACGCATCCAATGCGCCGAACATCATAAAAACCTATAAAACACTGATTAACATATTGATTGTTACAAAACGTACCATCAGAATAGAAAATAAAACATTAGAAAACTTCAAATCCGTATTAATGGACTGAGAACAGGTAAACACACCTTTTTTGAGAGGAGATTTTAAAGAAGGAAATTTTGATGTAATGGGCTGTTTGTTATAAATAAATAGAAGTGTTTTGAATTGTTGATGTCTGTTTCCCGTGCCGTGAGCACAATAGGCGGATGATTCGCGGCGCGAGGAAGCAGGCGTCTCCCGAGCACCCCGCGGACCCCGTGGCCCAACACATTTGTAACTGCAAACATTGACATGCGGGCTCGGCAGCTCGCGCGGCAGACGCGGATAAAAACACTAAACCCTCCGCCCTCCGGATTGAACTACGCTTTGAACTTATGGTAATCTCATGTTTTGTGAACGGGCCAAGATGTTTGCTGACTTA
This sequence comes from Noctua pronuba, assembly GCA_905220335.1. Taxonomy (NCBI): domain Eukaryota; kingdom Metazoa; phylum Arthropoda; class Insecta; order Lepidoptera; family Noctuidae; genus Noctua; species Noctua pronuba. The sequence goes on along the minus strand of LR999891.1, from coordinate 19,679,570 downwards.
AATAAAGTTTTGGAGGTTTTGTAATACATCACAAAAACAAATTTTGCTAACAACAAAACGAATTTTATAGCTTAGTGGATAACAAGTTTGTTAGTGACATAGACTGGGCTGTGACATGGCTACTTACTACGTCCAATTATTTACATCATCAGTCAATAATTCATATTTTTCCCAAGTCCGTGCAAGCTCATGGGTAAGCATTACCCTGCTGATACACATGACAGATACCGACCGTCCGATATATCGATCGTACGATTTAAATAATTATTCAGTTGAAGCACGTCATTGTGAAGTATAAACACACACAGGATGAGCTGACAACTTATAAATACACACGGTGTTCCGAGTGCTGATAGAACGCAGTAATGACTGTTCATCATACCAAACTTCTAAGACTCTCCGAAATCGAAAGCTTTTTAATAATTGAACAAACACATGGGAACAAAGTTACATCTGTCTAAAAATGATAAAAAGTTCACACATAAAGGGATAAAAGAACCCCACAGAAGTCATAAGCTCATTATGAATTGCTGATCAAATGCTGACAATAAAGTTGTAACAGCTCCCTTTGACTATAGCCCCAATGATTGTCACAACATTGATCTTCAAAGTAGTGTTGGGCGTAGCAATAATTGTGTTAAAAAGGTAGGCGTATTGAGGAAGGAAGCGGTGGACGGCCGCGCGCGTGCCGCCCATTGTGTAGCGCACGTCGCGCGTCGCACGTGCGCGCCGGCCCTAATCGCGCGCGCTCGATGCGGCCCCCGCACCCTAATTGATAACTAATCAGTGTATGCTCACTGAGGCCGCTACTTCTTGTCAAAGGAAGTCAAGGCGTCTTTGTTTGTCAATAATTAGAGTTGAGATCAACTGTTTCTTTAGATTTTAGCAGAAAATACTAGTCTATCAACAGAATTCTTCATAAACACATTACATGGTGTTCCACGTCACAAAGAACCAGGAGAAGTAATAAACGTAAGTAATAAACGGAGTAAAAATAACTAACCTTCGGTAATTATACAGGGTGTAAACAGACCCTTCACGAAGCCGTCAACCAAGCATTCTGGACATCAAACTAAGTAACTTTACGCAAAAAATTTTGCTGGGAAACGAGTTTTTTCTTTGGGGTGAAAAATCACGTTTTACGGTAGAACTCAATGTAACGCACTCAGAACATTGTGCTGATTTAATGGATTGATTAGTATGGGGTCGTGGAGGTGTTTACACTAAAAATCTTACTTTAAAAACATGTAGGTATATAAAAAAAAACTTGTGAAAAAGTTAGAACTTTGACTCCGTAACTAGAAGGTTCCCAGGTATGGTCTAGAACAAAAAAATGATCGCATTGACGGGGAGAACAAGTGCCTTTCGGCTTCGTTAAGGGTCTTTTTACACCCTTTAGAGGTTCCAAAAAACAAGTGGAATACAATACAATCTTTAGGTTGGCTTCCAGTCTAACTGGATGCAGCTGAATACCAGTATTCTACATGGTGCGACTACATATTTGACCTCCACCCAGTTAGTACCCGTTAACACGACACGGTAAGACTGGTTGTCAGACTTTCTTGCCATTGAAATTGTAGCAACCATTGCATTACTGTGTCAACCAGCCAATAATTGACATCGAAGAGATTAGATAGACTTCCGAAAGAGTTATTAATAACTTAAACAATATATCGCATTTGCTTTATATATTAATGGTTTTCAACATTTCACACATTTTCAACTGAGTATTACATACGAAATATCTGCCGAAGTTATAAGGTGTTACCTTAGCGGATTGTAGGAAGTTATTTCACATGGATTTCTATACATCGAAGTCAAAATCTTGATGTGGACATATGAGTCATTGTGTCCTCAACGTCTGTAATTGGTGAAGAGGCAGGTTTCCGAGGTGAGCCTCCCAGCGGAGGAATGCCGACCTCTGACCAGCGAACAGCGCGCAGCGGTGCCGGCGACCACCACCGCCTCGCCACCAAGAAACCTCAAGAAGTTTGGATGAGGTATCTCAACAATGCTAACATTCAGTGTTTGTGTACCTACAGTACGTACTAACAGTTCAATATCTACTTGTTCATCAATTCATCGCACTGTACTGAGCACAGGCTCTTTCTTCTAGAAGAAGAAAAAACGCCTGATCATTCGTATTTTCAAGTTTAGGATAAGTTGCACCTTTGGGCCATTTGAAGTAACAAGTGCACATCACTTACAAAGCTTGTCGTATTTCTGCACGGTCGCGGCATATGCCTTTGTTAGCCTCGGTCAATGAATACATTTTGTAACCGCTGATTGAATATCTCTTTGTCTAGGTCTGCTTAAGCCAAATAATGAGGGGGTATACTTAAAACATTTTCTACAAGCCATAATACATTAATTTAAATCATGTACATAAAGTTACTCCTTCTGCAAAACATATATTATTTTTACACTATCTACGTCTCACTCAGGTCGCAAGCCTGTATGCCTCATCCAAGCAGCACATGCCTCCAGGGCTCCGGCGGCGAGTGCTGAGGCGATGTCCACTCGACCCACTAACAGATATTGACGGGCATCAAAGCAGCGCGTCACAGCCTCTCCATATATCATTCTCGGTTGCGGCGATACCAACCTTTTCATGTCGCCAGACACAACGATACGGCACAGTGTAGTCAGCGACAGAGGTCGCCCTGACGTCATATTTTTATTCGACTAGCTGTTGCCCGCAAACTTCATCCGCGTGAAATGATTAGAAAAAATATTACTTCAATATTTGAATCTAATTTCGGTAACAATTAATCTTTTTTTCCTAAAATAAAAGTAGCCTAAATTACCTACTCCTTATAACATCAGTTATTTGCCAATAAAAGTCCCGTCAAAATTGAACGAGCCGTTTCGGAGATTGGCCGCAGCAAACACCCAGACAGACAGACAATTTTTTTATTTATTTTTTGTTATATTGTTCCGTATATATTTTTATATGCATTCTAAGAAGCCGTTATTTTGAAATTACAAACAGACAATTCAATTTTATTTATTAGAAAGTACATATAGATAGATTCTAACAAGTGGCAAAACTATTTATTTCTTAGACAATGTGTTTGTCTAAGAAATAAATACGGGAAATAACATAAGTACCCGGTATAAGTAGACACAAAGGTACCGCTTAATTCATTAAGAAATCTCTTCCAACAAACTATAAGTAATGAACTTAGTACTAAAACGACGGTGGAATGTAGGTAGTTGAAAAACCATGGTATGTATGTATTACATACAAATTCTGTAATCTAGTTGGTTGGTACATAAGTAAACTGCTAACATCAACGCTGACTGTTTCAGGTGAGAAACAGTCTGTTATTTGTAGTGATAAAGAATCCCGTACCAAAAGGTTTTCTTGTATTTCTGCGAGGAAAAAGAAACAGTTATGACAGAGGCGGATTATCCTTAAGGCAAACTAGGCATGTGCCTAGGGGCGCGAGGGTACAAAGGGGCGCGCGGGCGGAATTGTAAAATAAAAAAAATATATTTAATAGGTATAGCATAAAATTAATAAGAAGAATATATTACTTCGTCACTATCTGGTCGGGAAACATTCAGTGACAATATTTTTAGTAATTATAGACAGACTTGTGGTTGAACTTCAAAAGAGATGAGAATCATACAGTATTTTTTCAGTAAATTATCATTTTTAAACAAGTTGACCAATTTGAGCACTGAAGAAGTTCAAAATTGAGCAAGTACGTTAGTAACAATGTATTCCGGTGATTTAGAAAAGTGTATTGTGGATGAATGTATCCACCTGCGTTCTTATCTAACAATGGTAGCTCGAGATGGAAAACTGCCCCGAACAACCAACGCAATTTTAAAGGTTCTGAGAAATGAAGAACTTGAATCAATTTATCCAAACGTTGACATAGCTTTAAGAATGTGTGTATCGGCGGCAGTTAGCAATTGCAGTGGTGAGCGGAGCTTTCCCTGTCTAAAGAGAGTGAAAAATTATCTTCGCTCAACTATGACAGTTATCAGATTTAATTCGTTAGCAATACTTAACATAGAATCAAACTTATTGCAATCTTTAAACTATGACGATGTTATTGTCAATTTCGCAAAACAAAAATGTAGGCGCCGAAATTTTTTTTTTTTAGTTTGTCATTTAAGCTGTAACAACAAGTAAATCAAAATTAGCAACTTAAAAGGCGAGCGAAAAAGCTGCTTAATTTTACATACATACCATTATAATTTCATTTTTACTTTAAATAATTTCTGCAAACATTTCAATTATTTCAAATTATATCTAACTTTAAGTTTTAAGAGTCCTTTTAAGTTCAATTTAAGTATACATAAAAATTCAGACCCTGTTGAAAATTTAACCCTATATCATTGTTTAAATAAATAATTCGTAACTTGATTTTTTTTTATTCACCAAGTATTCATAAATTCTTAAAATTAATAAAAGCGCCAGACAATTCACGACGACGTTCGTTTCCCAAATTTGCCCGACCGAGAAAGAAATCCGGGACCTTCCGCGCATGCGGCAGACACCTAGGCCACTATCTACAGGGTGTAAACGGACCCTTCACGAAGCCGTCAACCAAGCATTATGTACATCAAAGTCACCTTAGGCAAAAATTATTGCTGCGAAACGACTTTAATTACCTCCATGACCCGTTTACTATTCAAAGCATCCACCAGCAACAAGTTTTGAGTGCATTACATTGAATTTTACCGTAAAACGTGATTATTCACCCCAAAATAAAAAGTCGTTTCCCAGCAATAATTTTTGCGTAGGGAGACTTAGTTTAATGTACATAATGCTTGGTTGACGGCTTCGTGAAGGGTTCGTTTACACCCTGTATAGGGGCGCCGATGAGATGCCTGCCTATGGCGCTCTCAACGTTTAATCCGCCTCTGAGTTATGAATAGCCTTTTCCCAACTATATTAGGGTCGGCTTCCAGCCTAACCGGGTGCAACTGAATACCAGTATTCTACATGGAGCGACTGCCTATCTGACCTCCACAACCCAGTTAGTACTAGGTAATACGATACCCCTTGGTAAGACTGGTTGTCAGACTTTTTGAGCCACTGACTATCTAACGACTGTCAAAGATCTACAAATGACATCCGGGACCAACGGCTTCACGTACTTTTAGAAACAGTTATGAATTCAAAAGTTAAATCTTAGTCTGTATATTAATTTCTGCCTAAAAGGGCAAAGTTTACTGTTGCCTCTGAATCAACAACTAACCTACATATTTGATCGAAGCTAGTGGTCGCCGATTGTTATGAGGACCACCGAGCCTTTGCAAGTCACTCCGCCTCGAGCCGTCAATCTCACACTATTGCCGCACTTATAACTTACGTGTTAAAGACTAGATTGCAATGTATTGGGGCTGTGATTGTGTACAATGTAGGTTTCAACAAAACAACGAGTCAGTATCGATATCTGTCGATTTTGATTTCGGTAATCGAGCAGCGCGGAGGTGAGCAACGTGAGCCTCACTCGCATTGTGTGGACTTATAAACGTTATAATACTATCTACTGATAAATTGATTTTGTGAATAATATCGATTCATCTGTGTTGCGTCTTCTTACCTACACATACATAATAAATAACGGGCTGGTGTCCGCAACTCAACGTCAAAGCGCGTATTTTGCGTGCGGGTGGGAAATCTATTCGATCCACCCAACCCGCCGAGAAAGACCAGCAGCGCCTTGACACACATGCATAAATAAATACTTCAAGAAAACGTAAATTCTTTGCCTAAATGCCCATTAATACATTTGAGCCTTACTAGATCATAATTAATTTAGGTTTAAAGTTAGGGTATTCGATAGTTTGGGAAGGCCCAATGTCCAGTAGTCGACGTGTGTATCTTTTCTAATTTTTTTAAGTGTATACTTAAACTTAACCAAAATTAAGTTTAAGTTCTTAGCTGTCGCATTAGGGTAAACCCTGTAATGACAGTTTAAGGTGTTATAAATGTATACTAATATTATAAAGAGGAAACCTTTGTATTTTTGTATTTTTGTATGTTTGTATTGAATAGGCTCAAAAACTACTGGACCGATTTCAAAATTTCTTTTACCATTACTTAGAGGGATTCTTCCGAATCCGTATAGGCTATATTTTATCCCGGAAAATAGATAGGATTTTTCGTGGTAGTGAAAATTGTGGAGTAAGGCGTCGAAAAAACTGCCGTACGTTAACGATTCTCGCGAACGCTGCCTAAATGGTTAGAGATGTATGGTTGACTTCTATAGAAAAGTTGTAGAACTTAATAATGCCTTCAAAAAAGTCCGCGATAGTATAAACCAAACATTTATATTTTAGCCATTATAACCACTTTTCCATAGAATAAAAGTAATTAAAATTATTAGCCTATGTTTATTGATCATATTATTGTCAAATACTAATCCTTATCCAAATAAACTAATAAATAAATAAACTAATTTATTGAGCAAGATTGTTTCAATAGCTATAAATTACTTTTTATTTTATTCCAATCGGACAATCCATTCAAAAGATATTACGAATTTAAAATTGTAAAGACTTGCGAACGGATGAGGCCTACAGAGAAAAATGAGCATCGGACGAACAGCATAGTGGTACCAGACAAGAAGTGCCATAAACACTCCACAAAAGCTTAAAAAATAAATGTCCACCCGTGCGAAGCCGGGGCGGGTCGCTAGTAAATAAATAAAATAAAAAAAGAAGAAATGGTGATGATGAATATATAGATTAGGCACTAACGTAATGTTAATACCGGTAATAAATACTAGGCGAAGCCGAGCAAATTACTTATAAAAGAATTGTAAAAAAGAGTTACAAGCTGTCCACATACCTAGAAGGTAAGTGTTCAACAAAATGTAAATAACTTGTGGAACTTCTCTTAGAACTAGTGTACGTAAAAAACTCAAATTCAAAGCATTTATTTCAAACTAGGTATTGCCCGCGGCTACACTCCCGCTATGTTCGGAACTTCGGATATTATCGTACGGAAACGTTTTGAATATAGCTAACTTACCTCTTTATAATATTAGTGTTAAAAACAAAAAGATGAAACTATCTACAGTCCAGCAGGCATACAGTCCTTCAAAGGTATATTACCTCTCATTTATTATCACTGTCAAAATCATAGTCAGCTTAGACAGGAAGGGCAGTGCCCTATACTAATGCCCTACCTAAAAAATACCATCCACCACCGAGGTAAGCTGCTGGTTTACATGATATAATCGAAGGAAAATAGTACATTTTGAAATAAGTGGGGAAACTTTGTTAGGTATTGCATTTAAAACTCAAAAAATATTTCGCCGGAAAGTCGCATATCTCTTGGCCGAGATTTAAAAAAAAACCATCACAGCCGACTATAATCATTCAACCCATTTGGACTTCTATAAGTTTAGTTATCTGTGCAAATTATTATTTCCGTTCGTTTGCGGAAAAATATAAAAAAACCACGCGCGTGAAATACATTGCATGTTGAACCTTATCGTTGTGCGATAAGAACCAGTTTTCGAGAAAGCGTATTTGAAAAGTAATATACTATTCTAGATAACATACAGTGTGATCCTTTTAAGCGGAACAGTGGGAAAATCCGAATCCATAAGAGATACCGGGGCTCAGGAAACTTGAGCAATTTTTAATGACATCCATTTTGGCATAAATATTTTAAATATGCTGTTAATTTACAAGCCATCGCGTACATTGACGTCGAACAGATAGACGCTTCTATTTGCATCCGATACCCCTCCATCCCGCCCCCCTTATTGTTACGACTACCCAAAGACTATGAAAACAGACTTCAATTCCAGACTTATCTTCAGCCACGTTCCCAGAAAAAGGCTCACTTTCAGCGAATCACCATGATGCTAAGTAAAGCCCTCATCTCTTCTCTCTTTTGTTGCAAGCATTCCCGGTCTGGGAAAATCTCACCCAGATATTCGCCGCGATCTTCTGAAGTTCATCCACACATATGGCTGTTCATATAACCTTCCTTCTACCGTCTCTCGGCTACCATTCTATTAGGGTTTTGCCCCACCTGCCATCACCATGACTAGCCAAGTGTTTCTTCTCCATTTCATTACTGCTACCTGACGATCCGACGTCTTGAAACTTAGTCCTACGTTGGACTGGGTTTCTCAATGACAGCGTATAATTTAAGGGATATCGCCAGAGATGAATGCAAATTGTTGCATTTTAGAGGGATCCACCATTGTTACATGACATGATATTTTCAGACGGTCGTTGTTTGGTTTTAATATTTTAGCACCAATTTTTAATACAATTAAAACCCTGTCGTAGGTCATAGGTATGTACATAATTTAGTGAACGCTGTAGTAGGATTAGTGGGTAGGAACTATAGATTCCATGCTGGAGCCCATTTTAATGACCTGGCAGCATGCCTCAGTGAGGCGTCAGGAGCTTCTGTTCCGTCAAGTATCACGGTGATCATTGGCAGAGGGCGTGGTCGCCGATCAGATTGCTTCACCCCCCCCGCGCCCGCTCTGCTATTTGCATAGTTAACGAGCATCCCCGCACACCTCCGCGACCCTCGCCGGCCCCAGCGTTGCTAGCCCCGGGTGCCCGGGGTGCCTAGCTACATACCTACGTGTACAATGCTATACTTGGGTGGTTCAGGGGATAAATAGAACTAAAACAAATAACCTATGCGTGTCGTAAATAAAATATTTAAATGCTGAGGTGGAAATAGCTATAGTTGTCAAAGTACGCGGTAAAATTAAAATTCGGCACCCGTGCACCACAACCAAACCAACCAACTAACCAAACACATAAATGTTGTAAATAGTAGAACTCATTCAGTTAGCAGGACTTCCCCGCACGAATGATTCCACAAGAACTTCTCGCTCTAGCTCTTTTTATTGAATAGTGTAAATTTTCTAGTCCTAGTCAATCAAAAGTCAAAAACAAAAGGATTCACTGAAAGGCAGCGTAACATGGTGCAAATAACATATACAAAAAAAAGCTGTAATTTAAATAAGATGCATTCCCTGAAATTGGTGATTCTAGACCTAATTTGCAACAATTTTAACCCAGTTAAAATTCGGGTCCAAAATGGGTTGGTTTGGAGAAATCGAACTTTTAAAGTTTTTGGAAAATTTCCACCTTTCAACCATAAACTACTGATTGTGAAAAATCAATGCCGATCAGGATGTAAAACTGATACTTTTCTGATAGGTACCTAGCTTATGAACGAATCAATGTTTCGAAAACCAATTTGTCAAAAAGTGCATCTGCCTTTGCAAATTAAGCGCCATAAAGGTCATGTGTTAAATTTTTGCTGGGAAACGAAATTTTTTTTTGGGGTCAAAAATCACATTTTACGGTAAAACTCAATATAATGCGCTCAAAACTTATTGCTGATGGATGCTTTGAATAGTAAACGGACCATGGAGGTAATTGGAGTAAAGTTAGAACCTTAAAAAGTAGTATTTTAAAAAAAACTTGTGAAAAAATTAGAACTTTGACCCCCAATATCTCCGTAACTAGAAGGTTCCCAGGTATGGTCCAGAACAAAAAAATGATCACAATGACGAGGAGAACAAGTCTAAGTGCCTTTCGGCTTCGTTAAGGGTCTTTTTACACCCTTTATAATCCTATTGCAACCAGAGCATAAAAATACTCAGTCAACGTGCCGATCCTAATTCTGCTTCAACTGCGACGTTGAAACAGAAGAAAATTACTGTTTTGACTGCCTGATAGGATACGTTAAAATACACCAGATATAGACAGGTCTTGCGTGATCTGATCAACCAGGGCCCAGCGCATTAAGTCAAACAGCCAACATCACATAGTGGTAACAAGAAAATTGCAAAAAGGAAGACGTGCATCGAAATAACGGTACTACCCAGTTTTATTAAAATATGAACTTGTCAGGAACTCACATTTTTTTCTGGTCATTTACTTACTAAAAGTGGACAGCGTGGCCCCATTTTAGTAAACTAATGAAACAAGGAAGTCGTTCCTTTAATTTGCACTACAAGTGTACTACATTTATTTTGAGAAAACTGCTTCGAAAAATAAGGGAAGTTTCGAGAAAATTTCAAAACATGACCTTTATGGCGCTTAATTTCCAAAGCAGATGTACTTTCTTGACAAATTGGTTTTTTTCTTCTTTTTATTATTCAAGTCCTGGAGGGTGCAATTAGTTTTGCAAGACGGATAGGAGATAAGGTGTGGCATACTCTATGTTAGGACTCCAAACTCGCATTCTTTCCGAAATTAGTCGATTATAGCTACCCCATCTAGACAATAATCCCACGTCCAATTCGTTTGACGCACCTAAAAATCATCCAAATCGGCCCACGCGTTTGGTCTCTAGAGCACCACAAAGGAACGAACATATAAAACACATTACCCTCCATAAAGTCGCGAAGGGTAAAAAAAAAACTTTTAAAATCTAACCGACTGCTCCAGTTTGAGGTTTAAGCTCAATGGAAAATAGAGAAAATTGAAGATCATTCTGAGATTTATTTGACAACCGAGTTGCTTTATAGGTATAAAACTTGTGTTTATTATGTTCACACAATTTATTGTCGACGAGAGTTTGGGAAGTGTCGACAGTCCCGGTTCATGAGACCCTAGTTTAAGTAAGAGTCCATAATTTTACAAGTTTTGTGATTGTTAACGCCCTCTATATCAAAGACTGTAAAACCACTTCTATTAATTGGCCAATAGATGTCACTGTGTTCAAAAATTACAAAATATTTGTATTGTTTATGGTTGGTAATGGTAACGCGATCCATATTTCAAAGAGTACTAAACAAATTTTGCAATTTGCAGGTCAGTGTCAGGTTGTATGTTGATGAAAAGTGAATCGCGCAAGCAACAATCATTAAAATGGTCAATATAACCGTCTAAGTTCATTTAACCCCATCTTTTTCATGAAATAGTTATTGAATCGGGTTAAATGAACTAAATGGGTTGTATTAATGATTATTATTCTGTTTTTATTTTCTCTTGTGTTCTCTTTCTTCCTGCCTCGCCCCCTCCCCCCCCCCCCCTTAGCCTAAATACTGGCGACGCCCTTGGCTGAAATATGAAAACCACCCGTCAAAACAAAAAATAAAAACTGTCACTGTCAAGAAGATGACATGAAGGCGGTATAGTTTTTTAAAATTTTTGTTACTACTCACTTACATATTGTTATTGTATTATAACGCAGTGATTAAGAAATATTCTCCGCTATGTATTTGAGATAAACCAGAATCCAGATAATCAGCTATTTGTATGCTTAAAATAATTGAGAGGAGTCTTTCTTTAATTTTGTAGTTGTGTTTGAAATTGTTAGAAATACAAACTGCGAGAAGTGTTTTAGTTCATATCGACATGGCTTCAAGTTACAAGTCGACAGAAACGCAACTAATAGCTCTTTATAGATTAGAATTCTATAAAAACAAAAAGGACTGGAAGATATACGAGGATGTGAGGAAGGAACCTCCGCCGTCACCGAAAAATTGGTACGAGTTTTTATCATTCTATCGTGTTCTTCGTAGATGTCCATAGACAGGTGTGACAACTATGCATCGTCTCCTCTATGCCCTGTTTACATTGTTCCAGTACAGTGATCTATCCAGCACTGGATTAAAACTGGAATAATCTAAATTAACAAATAAATAAATAGTCACAGGAATAAGGAATCCAGTCCCGTAACTGGATTGGTGGTCTACTTTTCAATCCAGCATACCCATTCCTGGGCAACTGGAATAGTGTAGCCGGCAAATCCAGTCCTGGATTAAACATGGAACAGTGAACATGCATTGTTGTTTTTTGTGTGATCTATTACTAGACTGGAATGATTTGAAGGCATTATAGCCTATAATCATGAATGTTATTAAATTCCAGTACAAACAAGACCTATAATATTGGCAAGGACTCCTCCGAGCTGGAGTATGATGAATTTATCTCCCCACACAACAAGACTTTCCTGGATGTGGAACCTGGTTGGCATTCTGTTATTTTAGTTAGTAGTAGTCGAAAGTCAGTCTGTTTTTGAGAATAACCTTTTCATGCCTTAATGGATTTGGATGAAATTAGCTCATGGATAGACCTGAACTGGGTGGTGTTTCGATACAGGATAATTTAAAACAATCCTGTATCCAAACACCACAAGAACGATTATTTACAATCCCATTTTTGTGTTCTGAGAACCTTGCTGATAAAAAAATGGTATGTAAAAAGTAGGTAAACAGGTGCCTGAGATTAGAAATAATAGCTATTTATTTATTTATTATTGATGCCAGCTATTGAATAATACAGATGTAATGCGTGGCTGCTATTTTGAAAATAAAATGGTGGAATTTAAGCAGGCCAAATAATTCAAAGCCCTTTGCTGCTCCATATAGTTAGTAGAATTAATTAGATGAAAGTTTTTTTTTCATTTATTTATCAACTTACATCTACCAGTTACAATGTTTGTGTAATGATGTCCCTTAGAGTGTCTATAGATTCCCTCGGTTGTTACTTAAAGCCATTAGCCTCCCGACCATGAGCAGGATGATGATGATCAAAATATGCATTCCAGCATCTCACTTGGAGCTCAAGCCTGCCGAGGATCCTCTAGATCTTGCCCTGGAGTACCTGACTCCGGCACAGATGAGACAGACGGCTGAAAACTGGCTGACACTGCACGGCGTCCCATTGAGGCAGGACGAGTATGCGGATGACGAGTGTGGGGTACGGACCACTGACATATCGCTCTCTTATTCCAACCGTATCCAAGCAATGCTGAGTGTTGATGTCTTCCATTGCACACCACTTTAGGGCTGGACTCCAACAAAGCAGGGAGTAGACGTGCGGGCCAAATACAGTGATTGAAATCTACATCGCGTCTCTCGTCTCTCGAATCTTCCACATCTCGTTTCCGTTTAGGTGGAGTTGAAGTCCAGGCCTTACGCTGTCCTGCGGCCCCCACATCTAAATGTTGCCTCTGACCTGGCTTGAGATCTACTCCTCCTTCTTCTCTTCTTCTAATTTACTGGAGGAGAGAACCAGAACTGGTCATAACCAGCTCTGGGTCGCACTCCAATAAATTCTTACCTCATCTACCATTCCATTGGTGCAATACGGGGTGTAAACAGACCCTTCACCAAGCCGTCAACCAAGCATTCTGTACATCAAACCAAGTAACTTTACGCAAAAATTTTTGCTGGGAAACGAAATTTTTTTTTGGGGTCAAAAATCACATTTTACGGTAAAAACCAATATAATGCGCTCAAAACTTATTGCTGATGGATGCTTTGAATAGTAAACGGACGGACGAACGGGAATAGTAATTGGAGTAAAGTTAGAACCTTAAAAAGTAGTATTTAAAAAAAAACTTGTGAAAAAATTGGAACTTTGACGCCCAATATCTCCATAAACCCCTTATAAAGGGTTACAATATCCCCTTTATAAAGGGTGTAAAAAGACCCTTAACGAAGCCGAAAGGCACTTGTTCTCCTCGTCATTGTGATCATTTTTTTGTTCTGGACCATACCTGGGAACCTTCTAGTTACGGAGATATTGGGGGTCAAAGTACCAACTTTTTCACAAGTTTTTTTTAAAATACATGTTTTTAATGTACGATTTTTACTTTAAACACCTTCACAACCCCCGTACTATTCAATCCATCCATCAGCACAATGTTTTTAGTGCGTTGCGTTGAGTTTTACCGTAAAACGTGATTTTTCACCCCAAAAAAAAAATCGTTTCCCAGCAATAATTTTTGCGTAAAGTTACTTAGTTTGATGTACAGAATGCTTGGTTGACGGCTTCGTGAAGGGTCTGTTTACACCTTGTATTAAATACATAACACAAACAAAAAATTACATGTAACATCATACATCCAGACTCTAGGTTGCTACTGAGAAATTCTTGATGTCAAAATCTATGAACACAGCTGACCTCGAACTCGAACCCATGGCCTGCACTTTGGTTTGGGCAACTACAGTCCTTTCACAGTTATTATGCCTTGTTGCTGGACTTAAGCTTCATCACCTTGTTTATTTTTAACAAATCAATAGTACCTGTAACTGATCAATTTGAAATAAATGCTTTGAGTTTGAACTCATGCTCAGATGTTGCTGAATTATGATGTAAATTCCATGTAACTTAACATAACTGGCGAAATGTGTGGTCATCTCTGCCTCACCCTACGAGGATTACAGGGGTAATGGTAATGTTATGAATGATTTATAATTTTAATCCTTTTCCTATCCCATGTACTACATATGGATCAAGACGATTGTGATAGGACCATGTAAAGTAAGTGAGTAATGAATGGTATTCGGTAATATTGCAGTTCGTGGATGAGAGCGCGGACTTCGTGAGCGGCGCACTTACGGCGCCACACTGCTCAGAGATAGAGCAAGGCGTGCAAGGTAAGTTATTGTTCACACCCTAGCATAATCAGCCTTTATCGATTCCAGTACTGGACACAAATCAGTGGCCTGTGATCCATCGCGTCCAGTCCGAAATGGGGGACGTCACTTGTCTTCGAATTTTTGGTTCAAGGAAATCAAATATGCATGCAAATGTCTCACATACATGCATGAAATTATAGTTTTTTTTATGAACCCGCCCTTTGGTTTTTCACCAATTACGCTGTATAATGTGAGTTGTTGTTGCCAGCAGAATGCCCGTGCACGAACAGCAACTCTCTGTGCGTGTTGTCCTTGCCTCAGCTAGGGCGTGCGATACAGCGTCACCACTCCGCGCTCACACTGCTGCTACGGGAACAGGCCCTCAGGGAGACACAGGTAAGTGTTGGCTTTTTTAATTGACCTTTACCTTCCCCCTGCTGAGGAAGGGTATCCCCATAACTTTCCACTTCTCCCTGTGCGTGGGAATCTCCGGCCAATCTCACTCATATGGCTCTACGTCATCACGCCAGAATTTTCGAGGCCTTCCTCAATACACTACCTTCCATTGCCCTTTGGCAAACATTGAGTATGAACTTTAGTGACTCGGTCAGGGACCAGGGTTCAGCGTAGGCTAAGACGGGCAGAATGGTGAGTTTGTGCTTCACGGATAAATGGAGGTCACCCTGCATTAGCGACTTCATGGACCATTAGCCCTTTCAGGCGTACTCGACACGGGCGATCGAATTTCTTAGTTTCCGAAGGGGGCCAGCTTGTATGGCCCAAGTAAACGTACTGTTAGTGCAAGATTGGTGTTTAATAATAATGAAATAAAGCACTCAGCGACATAGTGAATTTCTTGCCCAACTACCTCAACCCTACTTTTTGTGGTATTTTTCATATTTTTTTTAGTCTTTGGCCGATTCATGATTAGTCCTCCAAAGCTTGCTGTGCTCAGATCTCGGAGCATCATCATTTTGTTGAATTGCTATCGTAAATAGATTTGTCAATACCTGCAACAAAACTTTCTTCCACAGCGCTCCCACTCTCTTCTAAATGTGCCGATCCCCTTCGAAGTCTGCCCGAGGCGCGACACGTACCCACTACGGACGCCGAACAGCGTCCTGCCCAGTGCGCACCGCTTACTGTCCGCCTCAGCCAGACACGACGCGGGTACCGGACGCGGCCGCGGAGTCCTTCAGCAACACAGTGCCATCGGCATCGGAGGGAGGAGACCTTACCGGTTATAGGAACAAAAAACTTTGTAATTGAGAAATCACTTAAAATATGTTGTTTGTCAAACGAAAAATTTGTTGGTGAAACTTATCAGACGTGATTTGCTTAAAATAAGAATAGACATAAAACTGAAGTTCTACAAATTAAATAAAAAAAACGTCATGTATACGTATATAGCTAAAGGAAATGCAAAAAAAATCTAATGAAATTAGAAATGGGGAATCAGGAATATTTTTTGTCAAAAATGTATTGATGCAGATTTAGTTTTCATCAAAATCAGGCTCGAGACTCTTTTGAGAGTTTTCGCTATTCCTCATAGTTTCGAATTTGGCCATTCACGCCCACTTGAAAAATTCACACTGTATAGATATTATATTATACTAATACTAACTAAGTCCTTGGCTATATAAAGGTGCTATCAATATCGAATTTTTACCATGCACATAACTTATTATGACCTGTACAAAATTTAATTTGGACGTGTTTACCTTTAATAGAAGTTAAATTTTTGTTTCTTATTATTTATAATATTAAAATTGTGCAAGAAATAACCTAATTACTAACGGCTTACGAGAAGTTACCCGTAACTTGATTTTTATTCACAAAACAAAATGTTTTGTATTTGTATATTTTAATACTTAACATAAGTATGAGACTGATGCTTTGATAGTTCCTACTAAACGTAGTAGGTGAACGCGCCTACTGTTAAACAAGATTTAAAAAGTTAATTACATTAAAAGTTTAAGTAAAAACGAAATAAAAGTGGATTTAAATACCATAAGTGCGTTTCTTTACTATATTGGAATCCTTAGACTAAAACAAGCGCGGGTGTCGCGGTTGTCACTCGCCCTAAAAGGACCCTATGCAAGGAATGCGCTTGAATAAAAGAGATTCGGCAACTTCTTCATAGCATTGTCCAACAATATACAATTGGTGTAAACAATACAATTTTAAATCATATTTTTTTAGTACTGTTTTTATTGAAAAACCTATATCTGTAATTGTTTGTTTTATAGAACATTGGTTAAAAGACTATGAAATGGTAATTAATTACGAAATAATGAGTGTGGGCAGTAACCGGAAATCTAAGTTAAAAATCTGTTTATCCGTGATCATGGTACTTGCAACAGCACCAAAATATCGGGAACTCGAAAGAAATAGTAAATATGGTAAATATCCCGTTTTCAGTGTTAATAATAAGTTAAAAATCGTATAACATCTAATTTGTAAGACTCGTAATGATAAACTATATTATTTTACGAGCCATGGATTTTATACGATTTTTCGGTTGAACATATCGTTGAATTGTCTTGTGTGGAGCTTGACAAGAATGTTATAGTGTGCACACAGTGTGTGTGAGTGTGTGAGTAACCAAGTTTAAATCGTTATAAATCCAAAATCGGCATTCGAAATGATATGAGAAACCTAAAGATAATTTTGAAATACCCTTGCAAGATTAAGACAAATTGATTGACGCAAGAATCATCAAAATCGGCCCACGCGATGATCTGTAGAGCGCCACAAAGGAACAAAAATACATACATAGGCTGATAAAACATATTATCCTCCTCAGTCCGGTAAAAAATTCAAAAGGCGACACTCGCCCCCCTCCCTCCCCCAGCAAGGTAGAAAGTACGTTAAGTACAGCACTTCAAACATTGGCACATGGTCATGACTGACTCGGATGAAGAACACGACTTCTGTGGAGAACGAGGAGAGTTTCAGAATACCAAGGAGGTCCGTTTGACTAACCAGGGCCTTGAATTAAAAAATTGAAGAAAATAGGAGTGTTAACAATTTACGTATAAATATTTAATAAAATCGTAGCGATTAAGATGTTGCCCGAAATAGGTACTACTTGCCGGTGACTCAGACAAAAGACTTATACTCCTGACGTAGATGATCTGGGTGTCTGTAGCTTTACTGTTCTTCCCATCCCTAAAGGGGCTAATCATAATTTAATAAAAACTTAAGGGAATTTGAATTTCGCGGGCTGCCCTGGCGTATTCACCTATTAGGCAGATTACCTCCTTGTAAAAAAAAAAACTCACAGGAGAATAAAACAGCAATCCTGAGAAGTAAAAACAAATTAAATAAGTCCTTAAAAGGCCCTATATCAACAATGAAAGATCATAATGAAAAAAAAGTCTACACCCGACGTTTCTTCATGGTTTATTTATGGCAACACTGTGACAAACTAAGGGATGGGTGCAGACTTTAAAACATTCTGCACTAACAGCAATCTGTCTGAGTTATTGTAAATGGGCCTTAATAAATTCGTTAAATATTACGTCATTCTCTTAATTGCGTTTAGTATGCCGATTGCACCGTGTCGTACTGTCGTTCGTGAACGGGAACGGACAATACCCAAACAGGCATAAAATTCGATACCTGGCGGTACCTTTTGTAAATAATAATCGTTTTCTGAACGTCTATTTGTTTGATTTCCTGATTGAAAAATAGACAGGGGAAAAAAGTTTCAAAACATATAATTTTGGGGAAAAATAGTATGTGGGGAAAATTCAGAAATTTGGTCTAGCAACCCTGCTATAGATTTCCCCACTGTAGTGTATGATCCATGCCGTTCTACTTGAGCAACGACTGTTCACGCCCAGCGAAGTTAAAATAACAAAGTAAATAAAAAACAATAACTATGAGAATATTCTGATAGTGTATTGACATTTTTATTTAGCTTTATCTTTTGGTTGATATTTAAACGCGGAGGATGTCTGTGAGTGCCAGTGCCGAGAACCTTTCAACGGATGCACAGGTAAGTTTAGCGTATTGTGTTACTTACACTCGCTTTTATTGTAATATTTAGCTATGTATGTTGAAGTAGACTCAATGTTAAACGTTGTGACTGGGCGCTGCTGTAAAATCAGCTTGTTTTCCCGTTAATATAATTTAGCAGTGACTCATTATAAAGGGGAACCTAATACGGAAACTGTGACCTATAAGTGTGGACATCCGCATGCGACGTAGTATTCCCGCCTGGAGCCCGTGGGATCGATGAGCGTGCACTAATGCCCGCGACTCCTTAGCTATGATAATATGATAATAGAGCTCGGCGACACTAATTACAAACATGTTTGACACAAAGGATAACTTGTTGAGACTTTTCAAACTTTTGGTACTTTCGTAAACAACCAGAAAACTTTTTTTGATCTGTGTAGCTGAGCATTAGTATTTATGCTATAAAAACGTCATAACCAGAGACATGTAAACAAATTTTGGGCCTGGCAAAAAGATATCAGTGTCAACTCTTTTATTTTTAAATGATCAACTAACAGTAAAATGCGTTGCTATGATCAAATACTATTCATTAAAGCTAGGCAATTCAATTGGTCTAGCCACCAATCACCATAGGCTATCTAAACCTTTCTACGAGCAACAGGTAGAAAGGTTTTGACAGCCTATGGTGATTGGTGGCTAGACCAATTGAATTGCCTAGCTTTAATGAATAGTGTGGCCAACTGAATATACATAAAATATCCTTTTGTAAAACAGGATATAATAAACACAATGTTCTACTTTATCAAATCAGATCATGAATTACTGATTTGTGTCCAGTTTTGTTTCAGTGCTCACTCTAGTTGACCTAAATTATCATTTTGGCTTCCTTTGTCTCACAGATTGAGGGTGCAAACAGTGATGCTGTATTTCAATGAATTATTTAAACACTGACCTTCTTCTTTATCTTTTAAATACGATAATTATGTTTGTAATGGAAGTCTGTTCTAAATATAATATTGACATAAGTAGATATTTTCTGTAGGAAACAGAGTACCCATTCAAACAATACTAATAATGTCTCATAAATTGTATACAGTAATGATGGCTCCTAAAACTTCATTGCTATTTAAGTAAATTGCATTGGCACTAAATACTAATACATTATGTAAAAGATAAAAGAATGTGCAATTACCATATTGCAATAAAAAGCATCTCACTCCAATAGCAAATGACCCCGATCATAGAACAGACTTGTTAATTGGCTGAAGTGATCGAGTCATACTGGTTTCAATTATATTTCCAAGTCCAATCGAGCATTCATCATAATGTTTAATGAGTCACAGAACCAAGTAAATCAGTATTGTTTACATGGTGTTATGTATTTGTTCTGATAATTTGTTGAAACTTTGTACAATGAGAGTGACACATACTTTGTTACATGTTTCTCTTAGATTGGCTACAACATTGTGGGTGTAGTTTTATATTAAAGCTAACAATCAGAAACATTACATAGCAAAAAGTAATATTATGTGAAATTAGAGAACTACTCGCTATACTGATGCCTGCAACTAAGGTGAGGCTATAATTAAAAGATCAAAAGTCAGGAGTACATGCCACACCACCTACACATTAATGACATGTCTGATTATTATGTCCTATTTGTTCCCAGAGCTGCGATGGGGGCTCCATGTGCTTGGAGCTGGCGCTGGAAGGCGAGCGCCTCTGTAAGGCCGGGGACTGCCGCGCCGGCGTGGCCTTCTTCCAAGCCGCCATCCAGGCAGGCACCGACGACCTCCGAACACTCAGCGCGATATACAGCCAGCTAGGGAATGCATACTTTTATCTCGGAGACTATAATATGGCTATGCAGTATCATAAGCATGACTTAACATTAGCTAGGTAAGCAGAGTTTAACAATTTGTTTATCTAACTATTAACTGATCATATAATAACATAATTATCCCAGTTAAGTGCAGATGTGTGATAGAAACTTTTACTGCCATGTTACTGATTTCACTACATATTTTATCTAAATTAAAATTACAGATTGAGATATGTTATTGGGAGTTGCCATAATCTATCACAGTTTAACACAGTATGTAGATGAACTAAATTCTTTGATATTTTCTCTGATTCCAGGACAATGAATGACAAATTAGGAGAAGCAAAAGCTTCGGGAAACTTAGGGAACACATTAAAAGTGATGGGCAAGTTTGCAGAAGCGATACAATGCTGCAAGCGGCACCTTGAGATCTCGCGAGCCTTGGGGGACAAGCTGAGCGAGGGGCGCGCGCTCTACAACCTGGGCAACGTGTACCACGCGCAGGGCAAGCAGCTGGGCCGGGTGGGGCAGAACGACCCGGGGCACTTCCCGCAAGAAGTGCGCGAGTGCCTCATGCAAGCGGTCGCCTATTATGAGTAAGTGCATCTTGTACCATTTGCTTTCCTTTTATTTTGATACATTAATATTTTTCTCCTGGATTTTAGAAAAAAACATAACCCTGCCTCTGCTGGCAAACCATCGACATTTCTTTATAATTTATGTAAGTTTATTATTAATGTATTGAAAGGTTAGAATAGGTTCTCTTAAATCCGTTCAGGACTTTGGAAGAATAACGCAGTAGTCTTGTAATCTAGTATACACCGTGACTTTTTAGTCGTCTTACAAAGATGGTCCACTCAATGTGCCCGACATAAAATAGTTCTAGGCTCGATTTATTTATTTTGTTACCTACTGTAATCAGTAACCATTAGAAAAAATTATGAAACATCCTGTTAATGATGTTTACGTGTCAAACGGGAGAATGTACCTACCGAGCGCTTGAGTCCAGTAGATCATCGCTCACAACAGGGTGTTTTAACTACGTCATGCGTCATAATATTGAATAATATTTTTATTTTTAAATTATTAAAATCTCATAAATACCTATTTTTTTTTATGAATGCTTAGTAGTCATTGGATACATGAAGTGGGCTGCCGTTGTAAGACGACTAAAAAGTCACGGTGTATATAATAGTAGAAATATAGATTAACCATTATTCTGCCGTGCGCCAACTGAAGTACACAAGCACATTGTGACCTTCTCTGACCACTGCATTAACCAGGAACATACATATAGCAGGCATGGACCACTTAATTGCTTTTACTTTAAAGGTCACAGCCATAATGTGTCACTACAGCAGCTATAATTAGGTTATTGATCATCTCATTTGCATGAGCATCTCACAACAATTTATAACAAACAATATTACAGATAGTCAGCAGTAGCGAAGGGTCAATTTAGGTACGAGGTAAGCTGGAGTACATTACTTTAATGTGATTATATTATGTCTATAGAATACTGACTCAGCCATTTTTCAAAGGGAAGCCGGTAGGAATCGAGATCTATGGAACCTTCGCCACTGATTGTCAGTGTAATTTTTATTTTAAATATAAAGTGAGCACTTCGTATCTTTGCGAACTTCGATACGCTTTCCTAGACGGCCATATAGTGAGGAACCCTTTCACTCTCTCTCAAAATGGCGTTCAGAACTACTTCACGGCACCTGTTAGGTTTTTTATAAACATTGCTTAGGAATCAGACTGTATAATTTTGTTAGTTTCACTTAATGCATGCACAAGCGAGTTTTGTCTAACTTGCAATTAATTACTTAGCTCACCTACTGTACTCGTAGGTTGCAACTATCAATTAACATGCACGCTGCGAATCGACGCCCACTCTCTTCCCACGCCTAAAAGCACTGTGTATTCAGTTGTTTATTCATATAACCGATAGTTATAAAAAACTGTAATGCCCGGTCTCACGAACACTAGATAATGGTATAACTGAACGCCTAAATAAAGCTGCGGGACTGTTCGAAAGAGATACCGTGGCCCTGGAACACAAAGGGCAATGAAGGAACATGGATGGGTTTTAGTCAGTAAGAGTCTGACACTTCCTCCCACTCCACCCAGAGCGGGAGAAGTCATTTGATGATTTCCCACCGGTTAAAAAAAAAAAAAAAAAAAAAAACGCCTAAATAAAAGCGCGGCTTTGAACTCTCAAGGCTGAGCACCGAGTCTTGAAAATCCTATCATCATCAATCAGCCTTCAGCAGTCCACTGCTGGACGTTGGCCTCTTCAATTGCATGCCATTCAGCTCCATTCTAAGCAATTCTCATCCAGCTGCTACTAGCCGACCTGTGGAGATCGTCGCGCCGCCTAACCTGAGAGCTTATAATCCAAGTCACATTTAGGTATTTAGTTACGAGTAGGTTGAGTCAGCAAGAGGAGGAGCTCGTGGCTTAATAATAACAGCCGCTCGGATCGATCTTTAGGTTAAGCCGTGCATGCCTAGGTTGGTCTGTGGATGGGTGACCACCCATTACATACCGAGTTTCCTCCGTGCCTCGGAAAGCACGTTAAGCCGTTGAACCCGGTGGCATTTGTAGATCTTTGACCTTCGTTAGGTAGTCGGTGGCCCAAAAAGTCTGACAACCAGTCTTACCAAGGGGTATGGTATTACCCAGTACTAACTGGGTTGTGGAGGTCAGATAGGCAGTCGCTCCACGTAAAATACTGGTATTCAGCTGCATCCGGTTAGACTGAAAGCCGACCCCAATATAGTTGGGAAAAGGCTAGGCAGATGATGAGGTTGAGTCAGCAAAAACGGGCATCAGTGAAATCTATCATAAAATATATAATAAAATAAGGGATAAATTTATTTGATCCTCTAAAATGTAATTGATCTATTTTAAATGAGCACTTTTAAAAATAAATTAGGGTTTTTTTACGTTTAATCTTCATATTAATTATTGTGTCGATATTAGTTGATCTACGAATAAATTATAAATGAACTATCAATCATTAAAAAAGATGAAAATTTGGATTTTTTGGCTTGCTGTTTTTTGCAAAATTAAAACGATCATCTAAATACATGCCATAAAACAATAATCAACTAATTTCTTTAATAACCATTACTCTTCAGAGAGAATCTCGAGCTCATGCGCAGCCTCGGCGACCGGCAGGCGATGGGTCGCGCCTGCGGCAACCTGGGCAACACTTGCTACCTACTCGGCGACTTCGCCCGCGCTATCCGGTTCCACACCGAGCGCCTGCAGATAGCGCGCGAGTTTGGTGACAAGGCGGCCGAGAGACGCGCCAATAGCAACCTGGGCAACTCGCACATCTTCCTTGGACAGTTCGAGAATGCTGCTGAACATTACAAGTACGTACCACCGATGCCAGTGGGCCCTATTCATAAGCACTGCTTGAACGACATTTTTCATTTGTCAACGTTTGTGTAGAAACCCCTGTCTAGTTTATGAACAAACAACTTGTTAAGTTTTTTTGTTGCTCATGAGGATGATTTCAGAAATTGGTATTCCTGCAAATTCTATTGGAATTTACGTTTATTAGGACATAAGTAATGTTAGTAGCCGTTGTAACTGCATGTTTGTATCGTATAAACAAACAAATACTGCGCGTTGCTTGCCAAATGCGACTGTAATTAGAGAGCTGTAAGTATGCTCGGAATGAAATTAGCATGCCGTTTTTCGCACTTAGCGTAGACTAGAGAAACTGTATTTATGTGTTTGTTTCTTAGAAACTAATGATATGTGTTTATATTCTAGTAATACGTAAGCGAGCTGTGCGCAAAATTTAAATAAGCCGATATTTCCGCAGTAGTGGGTTACTATGTAACAGTTGTTTTTATGCACATTATGCATGAGAATGTTGCACGGCCAGCTCGACTGCTGCACGCCACTCATGCCCACTGCTCTAACTGAACTCGATTCATAAAATCCATTCTAATATCATAAATGCAAAAGTAGCTCCCTCTGTTAGTCTGTTTGTTACATTTTTCATGCCAAAACTGCTGAACAGATTTTGATAACAAATACAAAGATACAAGAAAGAGAAAAGCACAAAAAAAAACAACTAAACTTATTGAAGTTTAAGTTTGTATTGTATATCCGGAATCCTCGCAGAAGCGCTTGTTGAAAGTAAACACTAAAATCCTACACGGTTAAGCATTATTGCGATTTTTGAATTCCAAATGCTGCTCGCTCAAAACATGTGTACGTGAAAAATTATTACCAACCACTTTTAAAATTACTATATAATGTTACTTTTCATGGTTATGTAATACCGTATATAGCCGTATGTATTTTAAACCCCCGCTACAAAAATGTAAACAATTTGTGACCCTCCTTACCGTGCTAATAAAATATTAAAGGCTAATTATGAATTCGTAACATGTAAACTTATCGCTGCGCCATTTTATAGATATTATAGAAACAGGAAATGCTTTTACGGAACTTAATTTGTAATCATAGCAGATACACAGTCCTTTCGGTCTTTTCGTAGTTATTGTAAGTCTGATTTTGCATCAAAGTGACCCTTATTTTCGTGACAGTAAAGTTGCTGTTGGATTGCTGTCATAGACGTGTCTTTCAAATCACAGAGTATTTATTTTCTTTGGTATTGGGAAACTGCTGTCAGAAGTCGAAAGACTTCGTTAAACAAGCCGTGCCTCTCGCCGCTTTTCTGCTGGTTTTGGCTTAAGTTGCGATGATTTGGCCTCTGTTCGGGTAGCATAATTATGCGTTTCCGTATCGTGCTGCCTGGCAGTGTATTCAAGTTTTCGTTTACCAATGACTTTAAACTTAGAGCTGGTGTAGAATAAGTTAACTCAAAAGGAAAATGTTTAAAGTTATTGCGCAAACCGAGCTTTATGTTTAACAAAAACAAATGTACGCCTCGTTGCACAGTGTTCCGTTTGATCAAAAAAAATTCCCTGTGCTGTTTATTGTACTTATCGATCAAGGGATGCATTTAAAATGCACGAGTAAAACACCCACGTGTCAATTTCAAATACTTTTATTTTTTTTAAATGATGAACTTTAGGTGACTTTTTCACGAAAAAAATTAAAATAAATTCTGAAAAAGTAACTGTCCAAGATATTTATTTAATATAAATATAGTCTGATGAAGCATCTTTGGGCGCATATTTTCCAGTTTTTATTTTTGGAAAATTACCTCCGGATTCCGAGTAATTTTTTTTTTTTCAGATTTTCGTTTTTATTTTTTTTCTCCCTAAAAACTCAAAAGTGCGACTTGTCACTAGCATAGAAACATTGCTCGTATTAAGGCCTATCACTCATAAAAAAACACGTTGCACTATTGCGGTTCTTGGGAAGAATACGCCATTTTGTTCGAATGTCAAAGAACACAACATAGGGTTGCCACTCGTGTACCAACATGAGGGTTGGCGCCCTCATGCCCCCAACCCTCATGTTGGTACACGAGTGGCCGAGTTGGTAAACGATGCTGTGGACTGCGCCACAGCCGGTACTTCTCAAACTCCGGAAGTATCCGCAAAAATGCAAGGAGGTTGCACGCGATTACAGATTTTTGAATGCTTTTACGCAGAAAGCAAAAAATATAAGAAGAACGGGTCACCTGACGACCTAACATCCTCGGAATTGACCATTGACCTTTTGCGACAACCCTATGTAATTGTGTTCTTTGACCTTCGAATAAAATGGCGTATTCTTCCCAAGAACCGCAATAGTGCAACGTGGTTTTATGAGTGATAGGCCTTATTACGAGCAATGTTTCTATGCTAGTGACAAGTCGCACTTTTGAGTTTTTAGGGAGAAAAAAATTAAAAACGAAAATCTGAAAAAAAAATACTCGGAATCCGGAGGTAATTTTCCAAAAATAAAAACTGGAAAATATGCGCCCAAAGATGCTTCATCAGACTATATTTATATTAAATAAATATCTTGGACAGTTACGTTTTCAGAATTTATTTTAATTTTTTTCATGAAAAAGTCACCTAAAGGTCATCATTAAAAATAAAAAAAAGTATTTGAAACTGACGCGTGGGTGTTTTACTCGTGCATTTTAAATGCATCCCTTGATCGATAAATACAATAAACAGAAGAGGGAAATTTTTTTGATCAAACGGAACACTGTGCGTTGGTCGCAATCGCGACTGCTGAGCATGAGGTCCTGGGTTCGATTCCCGGGTCGGGCAAATTGCTATTGGGTTTTTCCATGAGGCATTACTCAGTAGCAGCCCCGGAGTCTGGATTAGTGCCCGGCAATAGACTCGCCCCCTATTACAAGAGACTTACTTAAACATAACCGGCGAAATGTGGGTGAACTATTAGGTACACTTGTGCTTAACCCTTCTGAGATTACAAGCGTCATGCTATGTTATTTAATCGGAGTCGCAGATACATAATACGACTTTTCCTACAATGCCACGCTGCATGCTGTTGCTTATAGAATGTTATTTTATTTTTGTTTCTTGAACATAGCCAACTGAAAAACAGCTTAAATTAAGATTTGAATTGGGCAGGGACTACTGTATATCATAATGTAGTCAATCTATATGTCTTGTATTCGTAAGCATGCTGCCTTTGCAATTGTCTTGTCTAGTACTGCCTTGTTGTTAGTTTTTTCGTAATATAAAAAAAGCTGCAGCGCCAATTGAATGTGTGTTTTTATATACGTTGTTTTTTATGTACATAAACATTGCACAAATTGAAATTTATTCTAAAAATTACATTCTCCATTCACCATGAATTCTTAAGGATAATTCCCACCAAACGGCTCGCATCCCACCGGATCGGGACGGATTTTACAATCTTTAAACGATATCAAATCGTGTACTCTATATTTGAAGTCTATATTACCAAACTGCGCACAGCAGCTTGACCGCGGGCGTCTTCCGCGTCACGAGATCGTAACCGAATGATGCTGCGACGCGTTATCGACATATCCGATCGGGTCTTTTCGGCTGTCGTCACTCGTCAACACGGTAGGAATGAAACTATTTGTTCGCATGTTCGCATGCGACGGTACGGAGCCGATTGTATGCGTCAACATCACGCCAGACGCGATCGCGATCAGTTGTGGCCGCATCTGTTCGAATCCTTTCCGATCCGATGCGATGCGAGCCGTTTGGTGGAAATCATCCTTAAGAAAACACGAAACAATTAGACGTTTTTAATTTGCGATGCTGTAGTCATAACACAATGCGCTGTGATATTAAAAGCCGGGGCGGACCAAATGCATGCGCGCGGCGTGTATGCACGCACCGGTTGTAATGTATGGAACTCTATGTAAGAAGTCAGACCCTTTGCCACGCCACGCCACGTGTGGGCCACGCAACCGTTCTGACATCTTCCATAGAGTTTCAGGCACACACCCACAAGTTTTACTTGCTTGAAGTTAAGACAGATTTGAAAATGTATCGAAAAGAATGTCAGTATTATTCAGAGAGGGCGGATACGCCTCGGCAGTCGCTTCTGGAGAGGAGATAGCCTAATTAACATTTTCCAAACAGTACTTTACGACACGAACGTACATAAACTTACGGCTTTGAAGTACTACCGTCTCCAGAAGATTCTGGCATTTCGTGCTCTCTGAGACAGAGGCTCTGCATTCTGAAAGTTGACAAAGTGGTAATTTATAGCCATCTATTATATATACTATTTTATTTAATAATAAATCAATTTAATAAATCAATAATCACAATATTAAATTATTTTATATAGCTCAATGTTGCACAACTGTTTTGATTATGAATTGCAACGAAACCTCTGAATTCCAATTCATAACACTAGTTAACAGTGTTTTTGTTGCTCTTGATTTGAGAGTGGTTTTAGGTTTGCCTTGTAGCCAGGAATAACGAAAAATTTGCTCTATTTTTTTTTTACGGTTTGAAATTTCAATGAAATAGAACAATTATACAGGGAGGAATAAAGTTGTTTTTGTTTATAATTTAATAAAAAATGATGGAAATCACATAAGTATTTCTACAAAATTATTAAAAATACTGGTACAAAAATAAAAATAAATACGCGAGTTTATGTTTTACATCAATTGGGAGCATCAAGAAAAGTAATAAAAAAAAGTTTGATCATTATTACCCATGAATATCTATGTGACACTTATCTAATTTATCTAGCCTGTATTATCCCACTGCTGGGCAATGAACCTCTGCCTTAGTTTCATATTTCACTAAACATATCCCATGACCCAACAAGCCCAAGTATACCCTTCACATACCCTAATAACTAAAAAACTAGAGCTGATCTGGCACACTAATGACTTTATTCTTAAGTAATATGATAATACGACCCGCCCCGGCTTCGCACGGGTGCAATATACATATAACCCTTCCTCTTAAATCACTCTATTATTGCTGAAAACCGCATTAAAATCTGTTGCGTAGTTTAAAAGATCTAAGCGCACAGACAGTGAGACCGACTTTATTTTATACTATGTAAATTGTAAAGATATATAAAAAAAACCCCGCAAAAATATCGAAGGCAACACAGAAACATTTTTTTTTTGTATTTTGTAATTTCGTATTTCATAATGATGAAAACAGATTAATATTTGACAGTTTTATGCGACGGTGTCAACACTCAGAATGCACCCTCTTAAGCGCAAACAAACATTAAAATGATTTAGAAAAAGTTCAATATTGTACAATCCTTTCACAGTTACTTTGAACTTCTGAGAACTTTGTTAAATTCACTTTATTCGCCTTACAACAAGGTTAAAATTGATTTGCCGCTATCAGAGGTCAAAAAACAGTGAAAGGACTGCCGAGAACCCGTCTCTTTGTGTCATGTTATCGGCCATGTATCTTAATTGCGCGATGTGGATGTTTTCAGACGCACACTTTCGCTGGCGGAGGAGCTAGGTGACGCTGCAGTGGAGGCGCAAGCGTGCTACTCTCTCGGCAACACATACACACTGCTGCGCGAGTACCGAGCCGCTGAGCAATACCATGCGCGCCACCTGGCGGCCGCACGCCGCCTTCACGACCGTGTCGGAGAAGGGCGCGCAGCATGGTCTCTTGGAAATGCTCACGCCGCTCTCGGTAACCACGAGAAAGCGCTGTACTTCGCCAATGAGCACTATAACATATCCAAAGAAGTGAGTTTTGAGCAAGGTAACGAGGTTGCGGTATGGTGATGGTGAAATAATATAGTCGAATCGTTTTAACTTGTCAATATAAGGATAACCCGGCTTGTATCAAAAAGTCGCAATTGTAGACGATAGTAGTACTACCTGTAACATCGTACATAAGTCTACATCTGTGTATACATCGTCCTGCAACATACGAGAATATATCCACGAAAGTAAAATTCTCACGATTCTAATCCATTGAAGATTTACACTTTTTGTGTCCAAGAGACATGTTCAGACCCTCAGATGGTCAATGATAGACTAGATTTGCAATGTTAATGTTACTAACAGCAAATATCTTTAAACGTGTTATAATTATTCCCATCCGTTGAGGAGTGCCACTTTCATCTCCGGAATCCATCATCAGATCATCAACATTTTTTAATAAGACCAATTGGACATTCCATATACACTAAAAAATAACTTACAAAATAAATAAACTTTGCACGGAGGACTATTACAGAAAAATCAACATTTTCAACCTTTAAAAACAACGCAAGTATTGGTCGTACAGCTTAGCAGTCATAAAAACCGGCCAAGTGCGAGTCGAACTCGCTCATGAAGGGTTCCGTTCCATCGTAGGAGGGTTGTTATAGTGAGAACAGATCACGTTTCGGTCCCGTATGTAATCACTGGCAACACACACTGGTCGCGTTTTGGACACTAAGCTAAGTTGAACGAGAAGATACCTCGCAACTTCCTGAACGCTGCCTAGCCGAGTCGGATTCGACTATTAACCTCTTTCTCGAAGTTAGATCTACCTAACTGGACCGTTTGTCCCAGGTAGACAATCATCTATAACTTCGGGTGTCGAATCTCCGATCTTGGTAGGAGTGGGTGTTACATAGCCATTCAACATGACCTTGGTTTTTTCCATGTTCATTTTAAGATCCACTCTTTCAAATGCTCTACTGAGGTCATCAAGCATTGTACTCAGATCCTCCATGGTCTCAGCCATGACCACTATATCGTGGGCAAACCGAAGGTGAGAGATGTACTCGCCAATGACGTTGATGACTAGCCCTCTCCAGTCCAGAACCTTGAAGACATCCTCCAGTACAGCGGTGAACAGTTTCGGAGATATAACGTCTCCCTGTCTCACACCTCGCTGCAGAAGGATGGGTTCCGAGGTCTGATTCTGAAGTCGGACTGACATGGTGGTGTCGGCGATAGTTGATTTGGCACCGTTGAAGAGACTTCAGTACGACCCAAGTCTCGATCGAATCGAAGTCTTTCTCGTAGACCACAAACGCTAAACAGAGAGACAGGTTATACTCTTCGGTCATTTGTATAACCTGCCGTAGTGTATGTTTGTGGTCTACGGTGCTAAAGCCTTTTCGGAATATGGCTTGTTCGGGAGGCCGAAAATCGTCAAACCTGTGCGCGAGACGATTCGTGATGACTCTTGAAAACAATTTGTAGACATGGCTTAGAAGTGCGATGGGCCTGTAGTTCTTCAACCGGTTATTGTCGTCCTTTTTGAAGAAGAGTACACACACAACCCTGCACCATGCCTGTGGCGTTCGGCTGTAATTCCAGCATCACTCGGTGCCTTGTTGTTTTAAGCTGTTTCAGAGCCATCCTAATCTCGTACAGGCTGACGTCCGGGATGTCTTCAGTGCAGTGTCCGGTCAGTTTAGCTAGACTGAGAACGGGTTTAATGGTTGACTCGTACAACTGCCTCTCTCGATCTGCCTCAGTAGCTCCGGTTTGGCCGTAAATTAGCCAACACTAAATTACGTTGATAACGAAATCCTTGACAGTGGCACTATTTTTATTACGTCACAAGGGTGGTCTAATAAAGACTTAAAATACACTATTACAATAAACTTAATTGTAAATAAAGACTTTTTGGGAGTCCCGCGACACAGAGCGAAAGAACATAATGTGAATCTGCCAATGCCAATATTACACAGTTCTAAAAGGACCTTTTGGTGCTGGAATGCCGATGATAGGGGGCACTAGCGATAAACATTTGTAAAATGTATTGATAGAACTATATGGGCGTTAGTTCCCATTACGGGCACGCAACAAAAGATACCACGAGTGACGTCATCGCATAACATACCACACTAACCCAGCGCTAGAATGCGTCACTTAAACATCTCACAGCTCAGTAAAAATATTATCCTTTATTTATTGCTCATTTTCATTATTATTTGTCTTTATTTACTCAGAATTAATTAAAAGTTTAGTTTTAATCCATGCAAAAGTTATACCAACAATTTCCTATGTCAGAATTTGTGTTGTTTTTAAATCATTCATGGATTTTATGAACCTTAAAAAATAAACATTCTTTTATGTTTTTGGCAAACGATGTAATGACAGTTACTGTACCATTCGCAGCGGCGATTAAAATTACGCTTTTCGTCGCGAACGTCTTCCGCACCTAGGAAAGAATTTGCAATTTTTCAAAAAGTTAAAATTTCGGAGACGGCGGGCAGTACCTTGATCTATTTAAAAAAAAGTGCATCTATTGTTTTTGCCAAGATATAAGCAAGTTTAAAAAAACGCCGATGGGCGTATTTCGCACCTGAATATTAAATCAAAAAACGCCAATAGGCGTCCGTCGCAGCGAATGGGTTAACAGTACAGTGCTTCAAATACTTCATGAACTTTAGAGCGCCTGCGTCGCCTGATCGGAGTCACTTGTCACAAAACAGTTCAACCTACGTGAATACTTCGAATGAATATGCTCATTTGTATCGTCAACAACATGCTACGACAGCATTGTATAATATTATGTCATGCATTGGTTATTCACTTATTGGTATTTTGTCATTGTACCCCTTTTATTTTCTTTTCTGTACATGTTCATGTTCGTGATCACAGAATGTCTTTATTTCCATTAATTTAGCCCGACAGTCCTTTCACAGTTATTTAAGCACCGACAGTAGCAACTCACCAGCAACCTTATTGTAATGAGAATAGGGCTCAGTGTGGCCCTGATATTTGTTAGTAGCTAAGTTAACTTGTTAACCCATCAGCAACCTCAACGTAACGAATATAAGGATCACTTTGACTTTGCTAGTCATGCCGAATCAGAAGTTAAATAACTTTGAAAGGACTGTAGCATCACACATCATCTCGCTGTCATCTCATTAACAACAACACTGTAAGTACACCTTTTTGCAATCTTTTTTAAATGAAGGCAATGCTCCTTATTTTATTTATGGGGGCCTGTTCAAACGCACCGAATCATGACTAGATATAATCGCAGTATATTGAAATGTAGAATGTATGTGGGATCGTCGACAACTACAGACGCACATGCCCTAACGGTCAAGTAACGAAAATGCTGGCAAATAAAAGAACCGCAGTGTTGACGTGGCAAACCTACACATCTTACGTATCTGTAGACGGTCTAACTAAACACATCATTACTCATTTCAATAAAGCGAGACTATAATAGAATTGACAAAGAATAAAGCCGGTCAAAATTAGAGCCACCGACTGCTCGATGAACAAGTGAATTGCAATAAAGTATTCATCAACCACAGGTCAAGTCAATAGTTGGAGCTATCTGGAGCATAAAGTATGCAACAGTACCTGCGCCTTCGACTTGCCGACAGTCTTAATGTAATTGTGGACGAGCGCCTGCAGGCGCGTTTCTCACGTGGCGCATTGACCCGGCACTGTTGCGCCGTCTGTGTATACTCAACACAAACAAGCTTGTCTGGGAGCCAGCCGACCTGCCGAATACCCCCGACCGCTCACGAAGCTTTCCCGCCGAAATCTAAAAGGCTCGGTTGGCTAGTCTAGACTCACTCACGCATGCGCCCTTCATCAGACCGCAAACCCTACAGCTACAAGTGTCTCCAGGTTACCAAACGTAATTTCCCGGCATTCCGCTAATGTAAAAGCTAATTTATGTTAGAAAATAAAGTATCCGCGGTTTATTCAAATCTAATTTTGAAGTAATCTTTAATTGCCGGTTAAGTGCTCATACTGTTTGTCATCATTTGATATCATTCAATAACGTACGAAACTAATTTCCGATTAAAGAGTATAGTGCATCTCGTGACGCCGGCTGAGGCCCGGCTCAGTGATTGGTGCACGGAAGGGCTCTTCAGATTGCATCTAAATTGGCTGTCGACGGGGAAGCGCCATTAACGTAATTGAATCTTATATTTGCATAATTAAAAGTAGTAGCATCGTACATCACTGTCGGGAGATGGAAGTTGGACGTAAGAGCATAAGTAGAGATTACAATGGTAATATAGAATTGATCATTGATGCAAGTAGTGCTTTTTTATGCATATAAGCAATAATTATTATTTAAAATCGGTTTTCAATAAATTAATGTATTTCTGTGTTAGGATTGAAGGAATTTCAAAACAAAAGGATGCGCGGCGCGATGACGCGATCTGTGTATGTTACACTAGAGGGTGCTCTACACGTCGCACGTGGATCGATAGTTTAATAAATGATGATCCCATTACACAAATACCCTTGATATGATACCGTGTGCAATCAGTGCGCGCGCTAACTGCGACGCGGTTTATTTATTGTTTTAAATTTTGATTGATAGTTTGTTCTGATTTGATGTTTGGAGGATAGTGTTGTGTTGTTGTGCGTTTTATAATTAATCCGGCTGGACACTGTACCGCCTGGTGGCCGCCGGTCAACGGCTCAAGTGGTTGCGGTTTACCAAGCTTGCCGCCGATGACGAACTACAAGTAATCTTGTGATTCATTTTAGTTATACTTATGATTTGATCATTATACAATGTCGCCCATGCGCATGTGACCGCCCGTAATTTTCTGAATATTCATGAAGAATTGTCGAAAATAAACTTCAAAAGGGGGGGTCTATCTATAACATTTTTCATGTTATTCAATTTTGAATTTTTTAAGTAGAGTTTGTAGATTTGCTTTCTATTTTTTGACACATCTCCGAAGTTTATGGGTCGATTTGAATTTTGTTTATTATTTCTAAAAGCTTATGAGTTATTTTAACAGGTTAATTAACATTTTTACTAAAAAATATCGACGACGAAAAAAAAACGGAATCGAAGTCATTTTTTCGGTAAAAAAATGTGTATTTATTTTAAAAAAACTAGTGTAAGTCCATAAATTATCTCGATAGGACGACTTTTTTAATTATTACTTGTAATCTACTACATAACAGCTACAAATTCTCAGAACATTGTTGATACCTATCTCTAAAGAAAAAACAAGGGCGGGTATAACAAATCATCGCAATCTCCATGTGTGGGCCACTGAAAATCCACATGTCAATAGGGAAACAACTTTCCAGATTCAATTTTCCATAAATGTATGGGCTGGAATGATTGACGATGAACTTATTGCCCCCTTTGTGTTACCAAACAGACTAGATCAACACGCGTTTTTAGATTTTATAGTCAATACGTTGCCGTTGCTTTTGGAGGAAGTACCGCTGGAATCAAGAAGGCGGATGTATCTGCAATTAGATGGAGCTCCAGCACACTTCGCACGACTAGTTCGTGATTATTTAAATCAAAATTATCCGTGGTGGATTGGCAGAAGAGGTGCCATTGCTTGGCCGCCGATCTCCCGACCTTACTACACCCTTAGATTTTTATCTTTGGGGCTACATGAAACAAAAAGTGTATGCCATGCCCATCGAAAGCCGCGAGCAATTAACGGCTAGGATTTTTGCTGCTGCTGTGGAAATAAAAGAAAACCGTGAAGAATTACGTCGTACAATCAAAAGTGTTGCCATGAGAGCTTTGGTTTGTTTACAGGAGGGTGGGGGCCATTTCGAAAATCTAATTAATTAAAATTCTTGTATTTTTTATTTTTTTAGTAAAAATCTAGCTATTGCTTGTTTGTTTTTAATTCCATTATCATCCTCATTATTAATTTAACCTTTTAGTACTCACTGCTAAGAGCAACATTCAATTGACTTTCACATTTTCCTAAATTCTTTCTTTTCCTAAATTTGACTCATCAGAGTTTTAAGAGTTTTACCTTGGATTTAGTTACAGTTAGGTATCAACAATGTTCTATGAATTTGTAGCTGTTATGTAGTAGCTTACAACTAATGATTAAAAAAGTCGTCCTATCGGGATAATTTATGGACTTACACTAGTTTTTTTAAAATAAATACACATTTTTTTACCGAAAAAATGACTTCGATTCCGTTTTTTTTTTCGTCGTCGATAATTTTTAGTAAAAATGTTAATTAACCTGTTAAAATAACTCATAAGCTTTTAGAAATAATAAACAGAATTCAAATCGACCCATAAACTTCGGAGATATGTCAAAAAATAGAAAGCAAATCTACAAACTCTACTTAAAAAATTCAAAATTGAATAACATGAAAAATGTTATAGATAGACCCCCCCTTTTGAAGTTTATTTTCGACAATTCTTCATGAATATTCAGAAAATTACGGGCGGTCACATGCGCATGGGCGACATTGTATATTGTGGTGTCCAGTTTAGTGGCTATGTAGGACGGTGTGTATACTAGGTTTAGCCCGGGCAGCGTAAATACAAAGGCGACTACAACATAGACAGTAGCTGTTCGAATAAACTATTACAACACAACTACACGTCTGTACCACAGATATTTGAAAACGCATCTTTTTCGCGCGTATCTTGTATGTTTCTTTGCAAAATTTCTTTATTACGTCGTATGTCTCAAATGGCTGGATGGATTTCGATGATTACGGTATCAATAGATTCGTCTCAAAATCTCAAGTGTTCTTAGACAGGTGTTTAAAAAAAATGGCGCATTTTTGGCGCTAAATTGTAAGTCGTTAATTTTTGTTTTCAAACAAACCTATCGAGTAGGTATCGTATCAAAATGAAGAAAATTACAAATATATAGGTACATAATACAATTTGTAGTCGGGTTTTTTGATACTTTTAATCAAATGTTACTTGTTTGCATATACATTCAGTCGAAAAAGTAAAGTATCGGGAATGGATGATTTGTTTATGGTTCCAAATTCATTTTTTGTTGTTGTTAGATTGGCAACTGTGTTCCATTTTGGCGCGGAGTTTGAGTTGCATTTGTGTTATAAGATTAAATACAGTGCTGTTTTTAGTTAGATAATATCTAGTGTGTATTACGAATTTCATAATGGACAAAAACATCGAACAAACAGTTTGACTTAAATTTTGCATCGCCAAGGGAATTTCATCGCTCGCTCGGGTAGGCCATCAACGTCTTCAACTGAAATTAACTCAGAATTCTTGCC
This sequence comes from Noctua pronuba, assembly GCA_905220335.1. Lineage (NCBI taxonomy): Eukaryota > Metazoa > Arthropoda > Insecta > Lepidoptera > Noctuidae > Noctua > Noctua pronuba. Next base: position 19,643,098 of record LR999891.1, on the reverse strand, counting down.
GGAAGGTCAAATCGTAAATAAATAATGTTTTTGAGCGTTATGCGGCGTTTAAAAGAGCAAATTCGACGAAAAAGGGTAGATTTGTGGAAAGAAAATTCTTGGATTTTGCACCACGATAATGCGCCTTCGCACAAGGCTATCATAGTGAACGAATTTTTGACCAAAAACGCAACAAATACCATCAATCAACCACCTTATTCACCAGATATGGCTCCAGCCGACTTCTTTCTTTTTCCTAAACTATAATTACCACTTCGTGGCACCCGTTGTCATTCAGCAGAAGACATAAAAGATTATTCGCGGCGAGAACTGAACTCAATTCCGGAAAAACCGTTTAAAAAATATTTTGATGATCGGATTATTCGTTGGCGTATGTGTATCATCGATTCTAAAGGAACTAACATTTTGTGTATTATTGAACGTTTCCCGGTACTTTCTTGACAGAGTAGTATGAACACCAATTACTGCGTGATTGCTAGGCTGATTTACGTGATTCTTTGGTAGAGGAAGCCCGGGCGGTGGTATATAAATTACAATCAATTACTTGAGCAGTTTACGAGTTAGCTCCTATAATACTTATTTTTCTTCTTTGCCTATGTTGATGATATTTCACAAATCTACTCACAGCTCTTATCGCGCCCGACTCACAGCGTCATTCAAAGAATCATGCAAACCTATATTAATAATAATTAAATGCAATGTCGAAAGCATAGTCTAATTATTTAACATTATAGATTCCTTATAAACTATGTATGTGTATATTCGCTTTTACATAATAACAATCAGCCACTTTGTTTTTCTGCAGCTGGGCGATGTGCTCGGCATGGCCACAGCGCAGATGAACATCAGTGATCTGCGCAAAGTGCTAGGCCTGCCAGTTGAAGCCGAGTCGCCCCCCGCGCCCCCCTCCGACGACGACTCCGCCCCCCGGACGCCCTTCAACGCTCTGAGGGTCCGCAGGCAGAGCATGGAACAGCTCTCGTTGATACAGGTGTGATATTCATCCAGATTAGTAACCTGCTTATACATTCACGCTTAGTGTTTGTTATCTTAAACTTAAGGGGTACTCATAATTACGAACAACTTTTAAGGTGGGACCAAAACTAATCGACAAAAAGTCAGCTGGCCCATACCGATCCCCATAACAGGTTCATGGTAAAAACCTGTTATGGGAATCAAAAACTAAGGTTGTATAATCATCTTGCGTTCTGTAGTTTGGCGTGCGTGAGTGTGTATTTGTTTGTATGCTTTGTTCTAACTACAGTACTTTCACAAGTTATTATGCCTTGTGTCTATGACTGCAGCTTCGCTTTCTTTTTTTTCTGACATTCAAAAGTGCCTGTAATGGTCTAATTGAAATAAATGCTTTAAGTTTGAGTTCCACTCCTGGACTACCAGTGCGCGAACAGCGAACGCACTCTAATCATAAATTTTTGTGACCGTATCCGTCAAGTAACGGCCTCACCTTCACTGTAATGATTCGTCAAGCATGGCCTCGAAACCAGTTAACGATCATCATCCATTCTTAATTGACATCTAAATTGTACATTGTAGGGTTCGCCTTTCGTTAGTTCATATAAGACGTAGTTTGTTACTGTTCCTGTATGTACTCACTCTATAAAGTGCTCCGTCGCGGGGACCCGCGCGGGCGTCCGTCACGGGGAGACGGGACCCGCACCCACGCAACGGGGCCCGCCTCCGTGCGACGGAACCCGTCGCGGGGGCACGCGCGGTTCCCGCCAGCGGTAAAACGCACGGGCTTGTTCAGTCAATAACGGTAGGTGATACGGGTCGCATGCACGGAGAAAATCAAGACAATGTCTGTCGATACAGAAAGGGTAATTGTGGAAGTGCAATGTCACCCTGCCATATGGGACCAGGCGAATGAACCGCGACGGGGACCGGCGCGTTCCCACGGAGCCACCGCGCGTATACCCGCGACGGTTGCCCGTCGCGGGCGCCCGCTTAACGCAGTTTCAGGCCTTATTTGTACAACAAGAGTAGCTCCAAACGGATACACACACCAATACGATGTAAATTTCATTAAAAAAAACCCTACCTCAAATTCGTAGTTGCCAGCAAAAAGCAAACTTAAACTTCATAGTTTCAATCACACCAGAGACATGGAGTCATCGTCTAACGGCTTACAATAGTACTCTATGAAGTTACACGAGCGCACACTAAGACTTGGTTCCCTGATGAATGGGCATGGAAGTTTTTTGTATGAAGCCTGGCCGGCCTAACTTCCGCCATTTTATTCTATTTTCAAAATGGCGGCCACTCATAAAACCTACATTAATCGATAGCTGACATCAATACAAGCAAGTTTTGCATAATGCAAAATGTTCTAAAGTGTCACATTTCCGAGATATCAGCAATCAAAGTTAGAGTCAATTCATGGCATCTTCAGCACAACTTTGATTTGATTAGCCACGCCACACATAAAACCAGTATCAATCGAAAGTAACCAAAAAAGAACCTTCGAGGAAAATTTATTACTTAGGTAATGTAACTGACTGACAATTCCAGGAAATATAAATAAACAAAGCGTTCGGCATCTATTTCCTCGAACAGGTGAACCATCTCGTCCTCTCAGCAATAACTAGGTCAACGAGGCACTTTATAAATTAATGATCCTAGGAATTGTATATTTACCCTCAATCTAGATCGATATCCTGCGCACTCCGCATAACTTGCTAACGCAAGTTATAATTCAGGCACTGCAGGCCACCAGTGCATGTTTCAATCTTTGAAATTTGGTTCTTATGTCAGTATGATAAAGTCGATAAAAAAATTACATCACGGGAAACATTCGCCCATAAAAAATAGATACAGGAAGGGGTAGGTCGGGAGGTGAGGTAAATCATAGGAACGGGATGCGTGGCAGGATATATAGTGGTCACACCCCCGCCCCTAACAATCACTAGTTCCGTGAACGTTAATGGATGTGGTTGTCCCGACTCGTGCTCGAATATTTCCAGCTACATTCATTGTTACATTACCCAAACCCTCAGCAACCATGAAATGCACGTGCTGGAAAGCGGCTGAAGAGGTACTCGTCGACAAATAAAGTGTCTTAACTTATCGCGCCGTGCCCATCTTGTATTTTAGTTATACTTTCTGTCCACAGATCACTCCGGATCCCAAGAGGGCTGAAGAAGAAATAGAGCCCCAGCCTAAGAAAAAGATCGAACACACCGAGTCGGAGGATAACCCCGAGTCGTTCTTCGATCTCGTCCTGCGTTGCCAATCGGGAAGAATGGAAGAGCAACGCGCGACGTTGAACAGCAACAAGGAAAATTTTCCAAAGTCCAAAGCGGTGCCCACGCACAAGACTTACCTGCCTGTCTCGGCCTCCAGCAAGGGGTAAGTACACTCAACCGTACCATTATAATGTCCTGATGCAATTTGTGTATATATATCGAGACAAAGTGAGTTGTGAAACATGTGTTAAGTCATCAAATAAAGTACTCCTTAATTGCAAGTCCAACTTTAGTCCAAAATGCAAATTCTAGGTCAAGTTATAAAACGAAAACCTGCTCGCGAATAGGACATTTCACAAATGTGGTGATAACGGTGTGGTCGACAAGTTCACAGACCCACTTACGATGACTTCCGCAAAAACCCTTCATTATTCCAGTGCTTAGTTTCTGCTTACCTCACATATAGATTCGAGATTCAATTATACTAATAAATACAAACAGCGTTTATTTCCTCGAACTGAACTCAAGCAAAACGACGTAATACGTCTAGGCTCAAGTATCTAACTATAGCCCTGCTGTGCACCGCACATGCTGGTCATAGTGAAATCAAAAATCGAAACGAATTTAATTCAAAAGCATTCATTTAATCTGATATCATAATTATATTATCAAAGTTGGGATTTAATTAGCCGTCCATACTTAATTTGTGTTTAATGAAGTGCGATGGTTAGCCACAATATATAACACACTGCAATTTATTGTATTTTTGGGAAAATTTATAATGAATGTAGCCTAATTAGTAATCTATATAATAATATAAAAAATCATAAAACCAAGTCTCATTTCGTGTCTGTCTGTGTGCGGTCACTCACAAAGAGACATGTACTCGCAAAGAGACGTCATAGTTCTTCTCAACCTCATTCAATACCGTCATTTATCTGCATCAGTACATTTCACCTGTGAATTCCGCACTGGTGAAATGGCAAGGATAAGACCGGGTCAATGGTATGTTGTCCACAGTGATTCCCGATACAACAAAAATAGATTTTTCATTGAATAAACAGCTTAATCCTAAGTGGATTGGAATAGTGCGTCGGAAAAGCCGCTCGTAAAAAAAAAATTCAGTATTTTCGTTCACCATGCCTAGCTTATTTTGTAGTCACGAATATGATTGCTGAGATAGCGTTTAACGTGTTCATATGTTAAAGCAGTTTCTCGTGCGGTCTCTATTAACATGTCTATATATTACGATAGATATCCTCTGCCCGAACGCCTTGGTCACATGATGTGCAACCGTGAACCAAGGGGTGGGTGTCGCCCGCGCGCCTACCAGTTCTGCGAATTAATTACTGCACAAACATAATTATCACATCTCTCTAATGCGGAGCTGTGTGAAGCTGTGTTGTGAAGCTTGTCCCATCGTTCTCTTGACCGATTTCATTATCAAGCCAATGCAAACGGACACTTGTCTCTTATCTCATTATGATCTCCATATCTACTCGAAACAAACACTTATCTACTATTTCCAACAGCGTGTGCCTCTCGCTGTCCCCGCCACAGGTGATGACACCGTGTTTATGTGTGTTGCTCATTTAGATACAATATCTTTACATAAAGCCCATTTTCATACTCTTTGTCTCATCTTTATATCGCGCAGTTTGAAGTGTCCGCGGCCAGTATTTAAAGTTTATTTATACTATGAAGGCTTATGACGAAGATTTCAAAGGGTGTGTACTTAACTTTTCAAAATTGGAATATTTTATGTATATTTAATTGCACTTTTCACATGAACTTGCTCGGAAGACGTTTTCGGTACGTAATCGGAATTTGAAGTGTTTTCGGCTGAAATGTAAATCGTAGTAGTGTCAAGAAGTAAAACGGCTAGGTGTCTATAAAGTCGGGTATTTTGTCACTTGGACGTTACGCACCTGAAGCGGCGCTAATTGTACGCGCACGTATTTACATAATAATAGAGTATTACATATACATATGAGTACGATATGTACATATGATATTGGTGCAAGTTCGGACGTGGGTGATTTCTGGGTGATTTTCAGTGCTTTATATTTGAAAGAAAAATATTCAATTGAGTGGAATGTAATTGCAATTTGGTGTCGAATTTTTATTTTCTTTATATTTTTTCATTCTTCGTCTATAATAAGCAAGGCCTTTCTATAGGTATTCGGTAAGCATACATACGGCTCCACGTTCTCTCTGGGTTACAGGCGTCTCTTCTAAGGAGCCCTTGGTCTTTATTTGTTTAATGAATAGGCAACGGCCGCGAGTAGTCGAAGCCTAGATTTTAAGCTAGAATTAGGAGTTGATCGCAGGACATAGAACGGCCAACGAGATAGGCACAAATTCATTCTATAAGCGGTGACTTATTGAAACATGTAGATAATCTTTATCTTTAATATTATCCTGTCAATGTAGTGTGTTAGATAAAGTGAATAACTAGCGATTTTCCATTGTGTCAGGTCCAGCGATACTATGCTCGAAATGATAAATAGCCTTCAATCTGAAAGGATAGATTCGCAGCGCGCAGAACTCCGTCCCGTTCAGAAGGCACCGAGCAAGGAGCCCGCCCCAGGTACCTCGCTGCCGGGACTACGCCCTCAGCACACCACCCGTACAAAGCCGGAAGATGACTTTTTGGAGATGATCGCTCGAGTCCAAGTATGTATACAGACACACCTGCCATGGCGCACCATACCGAAACATCACATTTAGAATTTTTTAATAGCAGGGATCCTGGATTGTGCCAGGTTGATGGCATTAGGCTCGCTCCCTATTGCATGGAACATAACTGGCTAAATGTGGGTGTACCGTCAAGTACACTTCTACCCAACCCTTCGGGGATTAAAGGCCTTATGTTATGTACATCTAAATGTTTTAAAGGCATTCAAACAATTATAGAATGTTACATTTTCCAGGGCTCTAGGCTTGAAGATCAACGTACGGAACTCCCGCGCGTTTACGTTGAGCCCAAGCCAAGGCCGAAACAGCAGCAGCAGCCGCCGCGCGCCGAGCAGCAGCCGCAGGTGCGGGCGCGCAACGAGCCGCCGGCGCAGCGCCCGCGCGCCGACCAGCAGGGAGGCACTGTGCCCGATGACGACTTTTTTTCATATCTCATCCGCGCCCAAGGCACGCGTATGGACGATCAAAGAGCTTCCGTAAATACAATTTTCCTTTTTAATCTACTATTTTTTTTTATCTGAACTCTGAATTTATTTGAATGTTAATATTTTTTCAGATCCCCAAAAAGGAAGTGCGCCCTCTCAAAGATCCCAACCTAAAGAAGTAATGCGGAGGTTGTAAACGTGTTGTGTTCTTCGCTGGAGCTACGATTATACTTTATATTATCTACTTATCGCTAATTTGTACATAATATATTTATATTAAGTGGTCGTTTTATTATACTATGTTAGCGGCCTAATCGTAACCGGACTTAGGATAACTGACTACTTAAAAAGTTAGAAATTATAAAATTATTAGGAATCAAAATTTAATAAAAATTACGGTCTAATATCTTTCTCAAATATTCCGGCCTTGATTTGACTTGTGAAATTGTTTTCTATCTAAAGAGTATATTGACTACTATTGTATCGCTGAGCGTTGCAGGCCAGTCAGCGATGCACTAAGTGAGGCTACATTTAAGATATTCGTCCGTTGCTACAAGTGCCTGACATATATTTGTGTTTTTATTTAAAATCTAGGCTTACTTTTTATTATCTAATTTACTCATTAATTTACTGATATAAGTGAATCTATGTTAGCTTCGATTTCTAATTTATTTTTAACTATTTACACGAGAAATCTAAAAGCTTTTAGCAATGAATTGTTTATAATAAAAACTAAGAGCGTAGTTTTTAGTTGTAATTTTAGGTGACGAATTAAAGTAACTATCAAACGACATATATGTTCTTAGTGAGTATATAATGGTGTATATCACGTATCGCTCCAGGTCGCGGCCGCCCGCAGGAGGCTTGCGCGTCACAGTAGTAACATCACACTCCGCACTCCCACACAACACTACGTTACCTGACCAATTTGATTGAATTTTTATAATTTTGACTACTAATGTGATGACTATTCAATAATTTATAACAATTTCATTTAAAAATTAACCAAAAATAAATTTTTAGTTAGTTTTATGTTATTTTATATTCATTCCAAATGCATTTATTGTGTTCAATTTCTGTAAAGAATATTTTTTCGAAGAATGTATGTATGATCTTGTTGTTCTATGATTGACTGGCTGTTAGCCTGTTACTATCAAGTGTTCGCTGTTCCATATTATAGTAATTATAATAATGTTGTATTCAGACAAGCTATCGATGTTAAAATAAATGTCTGAACATTTATTTTAACATCGATAGCTTGTCGACATCGATGTCGGTCGTAGATTCGGACCTTTTTTTTTCACCCAAATTATCTAATTTTGTATATCGATGTTATGAATTGAATGAATTTCGAATAAATTACTCGATCTCGACACTGGCCGTTAAAATTATTAGAAATAAACTTACATGCTTATGTCAAAATATTGTGATTGTTATGGTCAATAAACGCCAAACTACACATTGAACTGATACTGTTGTTTCATTTTTATACCTTACTAGCTGTTCCCCGCGACCTTCGTCCGCGTAAAATCCCGTCCCGTTTTTGCAACATTTTTCATACCTTATGATATGGTAAGATAAATAAAAGGAACGGTTAATAATAATCTTAGATTATTATAAACATTGGGTAATTAACGAAACCGTTGGCTAGCGTTCCCTTGATCTTGAATATTAGAAGTGCTATAATTAATTAACTACTAGCCTTCTCAAAATTGGCAACTTACATTTATTTAGGAGGTTATTTAGACTAAGGGTCAATTTATACTAGCGCAGAGTCGAAGCGCATCGAAGCGTCTATCCAAAGCTGAACATAACAAATTCAACCTTAATTCCACAGCGTAATGCACACATTACTTCTGAGATTTTAACCCTTTAAGCGCCGACGCCGTAATATTACGGGCTCTGAAAACAGTGCCCGAATCGCCACACACGTATATTTACGTTATTTCATTGAAAAAGTTCTCATACTGCACAAACTCCATATAAAATGTGTCAATTTTAAGATGTAGGGTATAATCTTTATTGTTACGGACATTTTTCAATGTTTTGAATGATAAATACCGTGAATTTTGAGGTTCAAATACTTTGTCATCACTGTCTCCCTACCTGTATCGCCAATCACGTAATTTTACGAGTACTAGGGATGGGGCGAATTCGGAAAATACTTAATAGGTTGTCTAAGAATAAACAAGGCACTATATAAATTACTGTCACTATTTGCAATGAAAGTGGGTACCTACTTTCATTACAAAATATCCATAGTATTACTCTGATACAAGTATCTGTACACAATAAAATGTATTTAAGTTTAAAAATGATTTAATTTTTACGACAAAAATATAAAAATCTCATAACGCAGAACCTCACTAGTGCAGACAGTCGCCGGTCGCCGTCACCATAATATTACGTGCTGCCAAGGAGATTCAAGGTTAAATCGCGCGGTATTGTCAGTTGCCTCAGCGCCGTCACCGTGAAATCACGGGAAAGCTTTATCGCTAAGTGCAACTAGTGTTGTAGGCCTTTTTGATCAGAGACCAAGTGATCCACGTAATGAATACGTCGCGTCTTTAATAGCTTTTGAGCTGGAAACTGTGCGGTCGGAAATCCAAGAAATCCAGAAGTTTACATGAAGATATTAAATTTAATACGACATGCTCGTGGAGAATCCTCACAAACAGAAGAACGAACAACGTGCCCATCTCCCAAGTACTGATTTTGTAACTACAGAAGCACGTTTAATTTTATTTTTTTAATTGATTGAAAACTGAATAATGTTAGATTATTAAGTAAGTAAATAAAACATTGATTTAATTTCCGGCTTTTAGTTTTGTTAATAAATAAAGAATTTATGCATCGATATTAAGTATTCCCAACACTATTCCAACTTATACCTAAAGTGACGTGGCGCTGGAGGTAAGTCAAAGGTATTAAATCGTGGCGGTTAAAGGGAAAGACGCGCGCATTCTTCGGAATTCGCGCGTCTGCGCGTGAACAACGCTGATTGGTGCGCGCGCATTCTCGCGTATCCAAGCGCCCACTAGCGAACCTACGCGTCATCAGTCGGAAATTCAATAGCACTGCTGTTGATGCCCATTACTACACGTAAAAGAGTGCGGCTTCGCTTTAGTTGTAAAGAATTTGACGCTTCGATTCTGCGCTAGTATAAATTGACCCTGAAAGGTTTTTATTTAGCATTAAAATGTAGTTCAGAGAGCAATTAGAACTACATTTTAGTGACAAATTTCAGTGTACGTGACGTAATTTTCGAGAAAATCGACTGAAGGTGGCGGTAGGCACGCTCCTTTCAGCAGGACCACCATGGGCGCAAAAAAACGAGACATGCTACAGCTATTCCAAGTATACAAATAATTAATGCCCTTGTATGTGATTCATTTCGTAAAAAAAACAGAACTGATATATTTGTATTTACCGAGAAATCAACGATGATAACTTTCGCGCGGTTTTTCAGCAGAACCACGACTTTGAATGTAAATGCTAACTTTGAGGAGCTTGTCGCTTTCCTCACACCTTTGTTCTGTCACAGGGCGCCTTTTTGATTTCACGTACTGATCACGGATGCCAGGTCAAGGTCCTGGCGGCACCTCCTCGAAGGGTTGGACAGGGATCCATGGGGAAGACCTTATAAGTTGGTTATGGCTAAATTACGTCCAGGGCCTCCCCTATCACAGAAACCTATCCAAGTGTGCTGGAGAGAGTTGTTAACACGCTCTCTCCAGTAGTTTGGGATGGTCCTACGCTGTGATTATCGTCTGCAGACTGATTTGCCGAGTTGGAGGTGACTGAAGGCGAACGGGACAAGTAAAATCCTAGGGAGGAGTGGAGTTGGCAATAGTTTTGGATATCGTCAACGCCTTTCTGCCCCGGGAAGTGATCAGGGCGCTACTTATATCTTGTACATCACTGAGTGGTGAGTGCCACCTTACTTACAGTGCATCATTGGGGTTTACCATCGCGATCGACTCATTCGCTTTGTGGGTCGGGACGGTAGCGTTCATCGTAGGGAGATCACATGTGGGGCACCCACAGGGGTCAGTTTTAGGGCCTTTCTTATGGATGGCTTACGATGCGGTCCTGCGTGATGAACTCCGTGGCGTTAATGTCGTTTGCTATGAGGACGACACCCTGGTTTTAGCCTGCGGGGACACCTTCGAAGAGACCATCCTCCAGCTTGCCGAGCTCGGATTAGCAAAAGTCGTGGCGTCGATCCGTAATCTGGGTTTACAGATAGCCCCATAAAACAGGCGCTATGGTTCCGTAAGCTGTCGAGGAGTAGAGACCCACCCAGTAAACTAGTCACAGTTAGCTAGCAAGTGGGTCGATACATTAAGTATCTCGGCTAAACCCTGGTCGGTCCCTGTTACCCTATCTCGGGGAACCTCGAGAAGAAGTTCGCCGCCTCTACGTGTGGGTTTTACGACCAATGGACCTTTATGGGGATTAATCACCAGTTTGGAGCGGAAAATAGCTATTCGTATCGAACGAGAATACCGCACTGTGCCCTGTGACGCGGCTACTCTCCTGGCAGATATAGACGCGAGGGTTTATAACAGAATCTGTACCATCCGCCAAAGTGTTAATAGTGTACCAGGAATCGCTGTTGCAAGGCTGAGGTGGCAGGATCGGTGCTACGTCGGGTATCCCCACTTATCAAGGTTGGAGTTACATCTTCCTACCTGTGTCCGGAGACGGTTCAAGGACCTCCAGGTGGGCCACGGAAGGTTAGACCCTGCAGGAAGATGCTCACTTGGTGGTAAGTAGTGACTGGGAGGGAGGCAGCTATTTTCCCACAGCTTACATCGGGCGTCAGCCGAGATTAGTGTAATGTGCGCTGCGGTTTTTAAAAAACTGTGCCTGCTTTTGAGACGTTGCTTTGGCAGTTGGGCGCCGTGTAGAGGGTGTCTGGTGTCCGACTCCTGTTTATGTTGAGATAAACATACACAGATAGAATATACATACTCTCCTTTGCAAAAAAAACGGGCACCTTACAGTCATAGGCTTTTCTATGGATAATATTAATATTTTTAGTATGTTCATTAGCTGAGATGACTAGAAACTTATTATCAAATTAGATTTTAGTTTTTAACACTTATATCCTGGAATCGGTGTTTTAGTCAATGTGAACAGAGAGCCGTGTCAAAATGGTTTTTTATGGGTATAATGAAATTAAGACTACGAGTATTTTTATGGTATTTTAATAAAAAAAGACATTAAACGAGTATGACCTCCCCGTGCAGCGATTACGACATGTAATCGTCTTGGCATGCCTCCCACCAGGCTTTTGATGGTGTCCTGTGGAATGTGTTCCCACTCAGCCGAGATCACATGTTCAAGCTCCTTGATTTTTTGTGGAGATGGTTGGACAGATCATATTCACCTTTTTTGGAGGTGTTCCCAGACGTGCTCGTATACAGTCACGGTATACATAGATGGTTTTATAAATAATATTTGTTAAATCTCGAAAACTGGCTCTTCTTATCTTACGACATGCAATATACTTAAATATAAAAAATCCACGAGTATTTCACACTCGTGGATTTTCTTCATTTACCTCAACTACAGTTTTATTTCCAGGTTGGTATAAACAAAATTGTTAAACTCCTATCTTAATTCGGCTATGTCGTTTATAGGCTATAGCCGGCGGTGTTACTTTTTTTAATCTCAACAAAGAGGCGCATGATTTGGCCTTAATATTTAAAGAAAATTTAAATTGTGTTTAAGAACAGAATATCATAAAAATAACCATTTTTATTTTCAATTATTTGCTTTTATTAACATACTCCACAAAGTGGAGTATGCGCTGTACTTGCAGATGCCATTTTCATGAAATATTTTCTTAATAAATCACGAAAATCAAAATAAACGGAAAGAGTAAATATCAAAATATGAAGTTGTCTGTCAACCGCCAAAAATAGAAAAAGTGAAAGCGGATTTACAAAGTTCCGTGCCACGATGATTTAACCCATTACGCGATTTTAGCCAAAATCTTTAAAAATAGCTTTAAAAAAGTTCACAGTTAAATAATATTTCTTTTTATATAATTAAATCAGATATTATTACCACTGGGTACCGTACTTTTTTTATAAACGTAAAAAACCTTATTCACTGTACTTTTTGTCAAATGAACGATTGACCATAACAGGAATAAATAATTGACTTGCAAAAAAAATCTAAATATCACTTACCTATTTACTTTGATTTCAAGATTCCGGGTAGATTGCTATGTAATATTTCGTTCAGTTATTTTAATAAATTGGTTATTTATTGATTTTTTTTTAATTATAAGTACGTAATGAATATAACAATCAATATAACAATTACATATAACGAATAAAAATTGTATCCTTTTCCCACTTGTGTCATAATGTATTATTTTTGTTGCAGCTTTCCATCGAAAGAAGAAATGGAGCATAAATGATTTGATGTAATTTATTTTCTTGAATTACAAATAATTAACAAAAAATCTGTTGTTTGCTGCCTTTAGCCGAGTCGACAACCGGAATTAACGGCTTAATAGCTGTTTTTTTTAAATAACCGATGAAAGATTCTGACTTCCTCTAAAAAGCAATGCTTACGTTGTACAATGTTGTAAACTAGTGATTACGAAACGCGCTCCGTTTGACGTTTAAAGTAAACTTCACAAACTTGTTTGCTTGTGTGCGTGTGTGTGCAACTACGACAGCCAACAAGTGTTTTTTCCATCATTTTGTGTCAGTTTTAATTATATAAAAAATTTATTTGTGCTTTTGTATTGGTGGCTTAAAGTCTAGTCTAACAAAACTCTATTTAAAACTTTTCTAAAGTTATCGGTGCTACTTTCTGGAAGTTTTAGCTAGTTGTGTGATAATAATCCGACGAATTAATAAGTTCTTGAAGTTTCCATGCTTTATATCAAGGAATGGCAGATTTTCCCAACGAGTCTAAAACTTCACAGTGTGACCAGTAAGTACATAATTATAAGTCTTGTTTACTCTATCTAGTAAGGGTGGCCACACGTACATGACCACCATGTCACTACATACACACATGATTTCAGGAAGTGTTTTCAATTCAGGGATGTTTATATTTATGATAAACTCTTTGGAACAAACTTCACGTTATATAAACCAGCTATTTATACTCAGTCTGTCCATTAAATAGATTCAAAGTTAACTTTTGAATGAAACTTGCTAACTATTTTGATAGTAGTTTACATAGTTAATCCTAGTGGTAGATATGAAGTAAGTGTGTTTATCACCATTCTATGCATGTTTGTATTATTAAATATAACCTTCGTAAAGATAGAACAGTACAGCTAAGTTTCCGCTCTGTTCTCGGAATAATCAGCTGAGTTGATTGATAAAATTGAAACATTGTTTGTGTATTCTTAACTCTCAATTTACAAGTTAAAAGTCCAGATGTTTACTTATCATCTTTTTATCATCAATTAGGTTTTAATTTAAAGAAAATTGCTTTATATTGAAAACTCCAAACAAAGTTAATTGTGGACAAAAAACAAACAAAACGTTGGGACAGTTAGTAACCCAGTCGAATAGTTATCCTATTAGCCTTTCATCCTTGTTACATTGTGACTACTGTCAAAGTGTTTACAATAAGATTGTTTCTAAAATTCCGTTTTTGGCATTTAAAGTTTTTGGTTTAAAAATCTTATAAGAAATAGTGTGAGTCCTTTATTCTTAATTAAATTTATTTCAACCGTTTTAATTATTTTTATTAATGAATAGTATGAATTTATGAATTGTATTGTACTGTCAATTTCCTTTGTTAAAATTATTTTTATTTGTGATAGTAAGGGACAATACCAAATTTTTATTTTTATCAATTTTTTTTTGACTTTTTTAAATAATTAATTAATTCTATTCTGTTATATTTATTTTAATAATCATTTTTTTTTGTATTTAATCTGAGTAATGCTAATCTAGTGGCACTTTTTTATCTTATTTTAATTTTGTTAACATGCGGACATTCGGACAATGTAGCGAGCTGCATTATTGTTAATACTACATATGCATATTAATGTTATTTGTAAACATTATAATTATATTGTAGCTGTGTATTGTCCCAAAATAATTAAAATAAAATTTAAAAAAAACGTGATGTCTTAACCGGCCAGACTTGCTTCCAGACCGGACTCTGACACCAGACTTTGACAGATCACATGCTGAAATATCCCCATGTCCAGTGACCACACCCAGTCTGGAGTCTGGTAGTTTCACTGCGCCTTGACTCAATACACTTAACTTTTTGTGAAATATAGAACATAAAACTGTTAACCGTTCATCCGTCACCAAGCAACACTGTCATGTGGCATGCACCGAGCATCATCAATTGTCATTGAGATTAATTTGCCGGTGTCAATGCGCTCCGTGCATGTAACATGACGGTGTTGGTTGGTGATGGTACGGCATAGTGGTATGATACACCATTTTAGTAGTCCTTGTCATGTTTTTCCGTATCTGATAAGTTCATGGTATGATAAAGTGTAGTGGGGCGACTCCGTAATTTGTTGTGCCTTTTGGTATTTTTGTGATGCACCTTTTTAGTGTTTCTAAAAAAACTTATTAAACTTAAATAAACTCTCTACCAACTATCTACCATAGGAAATGTGGATGTTGATTGCTGTGATTACAAATACAATTTAGTGGTAACTGCGTTTTTATGTACAAGTTTTAATTGAAAGCTGCTTACCTAATATCAACCGCTAATAATACTCCACCAATTTCACAAATACAACAGTGCCTATACATGCTAATTTCCAGCTGTCAAATCATACAAATTAATAAATGCTAATGATTGTCTTCAATGTTTTCGTGTTCTTATCAAACGTGTTGTGGACATCATTAATAACGCGTTTGCTTATTGTGATGCAAAGTTAAAATTCCGGATGTTTTAAAATTCCTTCCGCATTCCGGACACTGAGCTTAAATTCCGGACATATGGCAACCCTATGCAAAGTCAACTCAATGAGTGTTACATTGATGTGAAGCTGTCTGTCCGTCGTTATTAGCGTAGTCCCAACAAACAATTATTTGATCAGCTCAATTGCGCCAGGACGAGAGAGATGATTGTGTTTTGCAAATCTATTAGGTCCTGCCGCTAGCGCCGGTAAATTGGGCCATTCAGATAGACTACAGATCGAGAAAAGAGTCAGTCTCTGATTAAGTTCATCACCATCATTGGCCCTCAGCCTCCGCATCCTTCCTGCTGTGTGATGCTTCCTTGGTCTGTGCGATTGCCAACCAGGACTTACTCAAACAAAAGTGATGAAAAAACTGTTGTCAAGTGTTCGCGTGCAGCTAGCAACTAGTCTCGACCACTTGCTCAGCGGCTTTTTATGCAGACATTCATTAATACTTTTTACCAAAGCTTGTAGCCAGTGTCAATTCGCAGACGTGTGACATGCACAACTCGCACTGGGCCCGCGTGGTGGATTACGGCCCACGCACAGAGTGGAGGCCTTTGTCGCCGCAGTGGGAACGCTATAGAGCCCTTACAGAGGCGTCAAGTCATAGATAATACTTATTTAATATTGGGAATGGGTTTATAGAATGAAATTCAATTGCATTGAGAGTCCTAAAGCAAAGAGGTCAGTACAAACACTAGGTTGAACGTTTTCCAAGGTGAGCCGAAGTTTAGCAATCTTGCGTCCGAGGCTAAAGGTCAGTAGTAAATCTTGTTTAGAAGCTAAGCTAGGTATGTGTACATTCATTTGTAACAAGTTGTTGCTTATTGGTCGATGAAAAATGGGCGAAAGAACCACCGAGTGGTTCGTTACCGCGGCAGTCAAGGCGAAGATGGCAGAACTAGATTTTATTCCTACCGAAAAAAAAAGTGAGACAATACAGTGAGATAGATAGATACGGGCTAGTTAGTTATTGCTACTATTATTATAAAGGGTGTAAAAAGGCCCTTAACGAAGTCGAAAGGCACTTGTTCTCCCCGTCGATGCGATATTTTTTTTGTTCTAATCTAGACCATACCTGGGAACCTTCTAGTTACGGAGATACTGGGGGTCAAAGTTCCAACTTTTTCACAAGTTTTTTTTTTTAATAAATGATTTTAATGTAAGATTTTTACCTTAAACACCTCCACGACCCCCGTACTATTCAATCCATCCATCAGCACAATGCTCTGTGTGCGTTACATTAAGTCCTACCGTAAAACGTTTCCCAGTAGCTCCGTTTACACCCAGCAAGCAATTTTATAAATATTTATTTAGTATTGAACTATTGATATCACGATCAACTATTTTGATTCACTATCTTTTTGATTGTAAGAATCGAAAAGATTGTGAGTTTCAATGTCGTTCTTATTAAGTTGATTCCGATTCTTAATCACTTGCAAGGACAGTCGCGGTCTCCAGTCACTAATAAACTCCGCCGATATTCTGTTCAATGATTTAATAGATTAACATGTACCCTAGCCATGTCAAACTCAAAAAAAAAATGTATTTCGTAGAATCAGTGGGCCGCAAACCCCAACCATAACGAAAAATAAAACTCATTGCATAGGTGCGGACGGTAAACGTTTATTCAGTACTTAATTAAAAGTAAAAATGTACAAAAAAATATTACAATCTTTTCCCAGAAATTTGACATCTTTTGTCTTTTACTAAATTTTCTATTAGAAATTCTATGTCCGCTTATTAATTTTTTCTGCATCCAAGTGAACGTCGGTCTCGCGGGAGATTTGTTTCCTTTCATTAGTGAAAGTAATTATTCTGAGTGTTTCCAAACATTCATATTATTCTGCTTTTTTAAATTATTATTGAGACACGCAGGCTCTATCAGGAGGCTGTACTAAAAATTGAATTGGACCGCAGGCAAAAGTGCAAGAGGCCGCGGTTCGGCGCGGCAGCGGCAGGCCGCATGTTTGACATGCCTGAAGTACCCAATATGAACTTAAACATAATTAAGACGGCCATTAGTCGCATTAGATGTATTGTCAGCAAATAATTAATTGATTAGGCCAGCCTTGTCCACTTGTCTCTCGCTCCTACTGTGGAAATGTTTTTATAATATTACGTGGGAACGAGTTTTTATTATTCGCCAATACAACACCTGGTTTCTATATAAAGGGGAATGCCGATTTTAGGCCCAAGAATGGCCAAGAAATTGTTTTATTAAAAAATCTCATGTAAATTTTACGTAATTAACTCTGCTTTTCACGACGCGATAGAAGTTGGAAACATATTTGAAAAAATAAAAATATTGAAACAAAAACGAAATTCTGTATCTGGTGGCTGTACTGAATAAAGTGGAATTACGTTTATTGTGCAAATAGAAAATCTTATAATTTAGAAATTGACAACCTAGCGGTGTTAAATATACTTTACGAACTATTCTCATACTTACCAAATATACATAAAAAAGTGTATGCTTTATTATGTATACTATTATCTAAATGGTACACCACAGACTACCGGCAGAATTCTTTCTCCCTCTTTCTTCTCTCTAATCCTTCCAAAGGTTGTCTTGAACAGATTGCTTCTAGCGATAAGCCCTCCCATTGTGTCACCCTATGTGAAATATTTTCTTTTATGAATGAGGGTAGTGGTATAATTAGTGGTCGTATTTTTATGGGACTTTTTTTATTGGGTTCTTATAGCTGGTGTAGAGAAGAAAGTTACAAAAGAAATCTTAATTTTTTTTATTTCACTTATTATTCTTCGGTTTTGAATAACTTTCAATTCGGCGAAATTATACTGTGGCTTATAGTGTGACTTGTGTGCATCCATTAAACGCCAATTTGGTCTGTTTATTTCTTCATTCATTTCGTCATTGTTGTCGATGAAATGCATATTTCAAGATTTTTGAAATTTTCCTATTTTTTCAATTACAAAAATATCGATTTTTTTTTGTCATTGGTAACTGACATTTTTTCACAGATGATAATGTACAAAAAATCCTATACATTCATAAGTGTAGTGAATAAAAAATCGATAATGGTAAAAAAATTAAAATGAAATAAAGAATATTCTACTTATCTATCTTTAGTATCTTTAAAGTTTCCGGGGATAAGTTTATTGTTGGTCAAAATTATCATAAATTATAACTATTATAAGTGCCAAAACAAGGGTCGTCAATTGAATAAATAAATGACGGCCATCGGGCGGTTTTGTACACTGCTCACACGGCGTAGCGGGGTGGCTAACTGACTAGGTCTATAGGTTTAGGTGGCTTTCTGCCATTTTAGTATTCTGGTAAGGATTATAACTGACTTTACTCGAATACTTGAGTTTAAATCTTTCCGGTCTTGATTTTATTGGGTTTTTCTGTCAGGCATTTCTCAGTAGCAACCCTGCTGATGGCAATGAGCTCGCGCCCTGTTACCTGGGACTTAAAATGTTGAATTGCGGGTGTACTGAATGTACGATGTGAATGACTAATTACACCTCTGGCTTTGAAAACGTAATCATAAACCTCCTCGTGCTGGTATTTCCAGTTACCAACAGTGATTTTGTTATATCGTCAACCGCTTTTGCCTGACGACGTCCCGCGACGTCAGCGATAAGATAACGCACGGATCTTAATATCTCCAGTAACTTGCGTGTGCGCAGCTATCTGTGCACGTCTGCACTGCACACCTTGTGTTATCACCTCGGCTACTTTACTGCATGCATACGTCACTTTCCTGCTAGTGACGTCACTCACAAGTCCTAAGTACATAGCCAGTGTTTAATAGTAGCTGTCACCATGCGAACGCACTACAATTTGATGATGTCAATTTTATACTTTTTGTCGTATCATATTTTTTATTGCATAGTGTGTTATTTTTTCCATGAAAACAATTATGTTTTTGCCTGTTTCTAATACCTTCTGAATAGCTACATTTAGTGTGTCTTGTGTTTAAAAAGTTATTACATTTTTGTACTACCGCGAGACGAAGCAGAGGTAGACAGCAGGATATGGCGGAGTTGAAAGTCTTCCTAAGGAATGCGGATTGTCCATTTTTTTTAAATTGTGCTAATTACAAAACCATTTCAATCCATTTCATTTTCTTGAAATCATTTATGCATTTTTGACAAAATCTATACTTAATATTATAAAGCTGCAGTGTTTGTTTGTTTGTTTGTTTGTTTGTTTGTTTGAACGCGCTAATCTCTGGAACTACTGGTCCGATTTGAATGATTCTTTCAGTGTTGGGTAGTCCATTTATCGAGGAAGGCTATAGGCTATATAACATCACGCTATGGCCAATAGGAGCGGAGCAGCAATGAAAAATGTTGCAAAAACGGGGGAAATTGTATTTTTAATAATTTTACGCGGACGAAGGTCGCGGGGAACAGCTAGTATAATATAAAATGTGGCGAATAAAAGGGCTTTAGAAAAAAAATCGTATGGGATATGGGTATATTCGGCAAATGAGGATGCTAAAATACCGGTATGTGCAATTTATATAGACATGTCGAAAGCCTTTAATTATGTGAATCAAGAGACCTTATACAAACTGAATCCAATTTTATAAAATCTTATCTTGATAGTCCTAAACAGTATACGGAGATAGAGAATTTAACAAAGTTCTCAAAACCAGTCCCATCGAGTAGAATATTTAAGAAATAAATAAAACGCACGATACGATACGACAAAAACAGACGTGATGAATATTGTTAATTTGTTCGCTACGATCCGCCCAAGGACTTCACTAAACATTATCCACTTAAAACATTATTTGAGAAAAACTCCAGTCGCTATGTAAACATGGAACAATCTAGATTATTGTGAACGCGTCTCATGAATCTGGAAGGTTTACCAATTACGTAAATTTCAACGTCGCGCGTCGTCGACTTTTTGACGGGTTTTTTTTTTTTGTTACGGGTGGGAAATCATCAAATAACTTCTCCCGCTCTGGGTGGAGTGGGAGGGAGTGTCAGACTCTTACATGACCATGACCATGACTTACATGGAGTAAATAAACTCGGAAAAACGCGGGAAAATTCTCGCGCTTATAAGTTGGGCCGTATTCCGGAGGTCAAAAAGCAAGACCACACGACCCCTTCGCGTCGTGCACTTGCATTTCAAAATACCATATTACCTATAATATTTGCGCAAAGCTCCTTTACCTCGCGGATGTTCATTAAGCTCGTCCCCTAGCCTTCCAAGTGGCTACATCTATTTCGTTTGCACTTGCACAGGGGATAGGCATATCCCGCACAGATCTGTTGTACCTATTCATTTCAAACGGCCCGTTAACGAGTTTAATCGCCCGCTAACGAGCGACACAGATCGCGTGCCGGCAGCGCCGGGATTAACCCCATTCATAGTCATAGCTAACGCACTCCCGGATACAACTGGGTAACAAAACAAATTGTATGTATTGTATTGTATACAGGGTGAATTTTTTTGATCAAAATCGGACTCGAGACTCTTTTGAGTGTTTTTCGCTATTCCTCATAGTTTCGGATTTGGCCATCCACGCCCACTTGAAAAATTCACATGTAGTAGTACATCCTAAAGTGACGTACCTTTAGACGTGCTTGTAGCACAGGAGGTTGAAATTTTTGCTTGTACGCTGAGTGAATCCACAAGGATAACATTATACAGGGTGGAAGGGACATCGACGCGAAAACGGTTACCACGTATTCGGTATATCGTTCTGAGCCCCACATAGAAATTTTTCATCGGTTATTTATAAAAAAATCTACTGTTCCATACATTTTGACCGTGTAGGTATTACACTTTTGTAGGAAATAGCTGTTTTTTTTTATTAACCGGTGAAAAATGTCTATGAGAGAGGGCTCAAAATGATGTACCGAATACATGGAAACCGTTTTCGCGTCGGTGTCCTTTCCACCCCGTATGTAATCAGTTATAGATAATAAAGTTGTTAGTTTGCTTCACTATTGCATTGGGTTGTGCCTGTGAATCGGTGAATCGATCCGACATATTGTTTCCGGTTATTCTCGACTTGCTAACGTTTAGTACTTGCACAGACACAATCTAGTAGCTAGGATTATCCACCACCGACTTGCCTTGCAATACATTCTGAAGTACCATACTACAAGTATGAGCCCGACCCAGTTCACGAGAACGTTCATGCCACATTGTATTGGGATCAATCTATCACGGACAGGACTTATTTAGCAAATAAACCTGATATTGTGGTGATACATCGCCGAGAGCGCCGTGCAATGATTATTGACATCACTGTCCCTCATGATGAGAATCTGGTGAAAGCTGAGAATGATAAAAAATCAGATTGATTTAGCACACGAGATTATCGACATGTTCCCTGTGGACTCTGCAATCATTGTACCGATAGTCGTTAAGGTTAATGGAATAATAGCAAAGAGCCTCGACCAACACCTTAGGAGGCTCTCATTGCGCGGCTGGGTCAAGGACTTGATTCAGAAAGCAGTATTCCTGTACACGGCACGCATAGTGAGGCGGTTCCTCTCTCTGGAGTCATCGGCGGCCTGAACCTTGTACCTGATGCCGATGGGCCATCTATTTTTCATATTTTTAAATGTTTTATTTACTTTTGTTTTTTAAAATATTTAAAATGTATTACATAAGGGAAATAATGAATAAAGGATATAAATAAATAAATCACCATAAATCGTAAGCTATTGTAATGTAACCACAAATTATGGACATTCTGGAACATGGCATGCCTGCTTGTCATGGCGCATATAACAGATATCCCTTATAGATTAGTAGGTGTTGTTATGAACGAAAGCCGGCAAGACTCTATAACTCCCGCTGGACCAACTGGGCTGAACACAGATTTGCTCATTTTATGAGAAAAACTAAGAAGGACATTTAACCAGATTTTTTTAATTTTGTCGATAACTTAGTTTAGCAGCTGCTCAACATACAAAATTTATATCTATACAAATAAATAAAATTGAAGTGTCTGTTTGTAATATCAAAATTTTGGTCATTGACCCACCTACATTTATTAAAGTTCTTAACTTTGAAATCCAAAAATAAGCCTGTTAATGTCTTGAATCGTCATCTATCGTGACCTTCAACATTTTTTCTAATGAAAAACGATACATGTTTTGGTCATTTGTTTTGGTTAAAACGAAGAGATATAATGGAAAGAGCAATGACCGCTATTGCGAACTTAATAGTCAGCAACTATACAACAGTGCATACAGTTAGATTATGCTTAGCGTTAGTGAAAACTAGCATTGGTGCAGGCCGTGCCTATTGTATGTTCCCAAAACAGTCCACTGTTATCGGATCGGATAACGGTTATTGAAATTCGGTTAGTGACCAGTGATCCCGATAATCTGTTCATCAAAGTATATCAAAATGATATGCAGTTCTGTTCCATATTTATTGTGAACTCTGAACGGCCGAATAACTTGATATTATGGGAGGATTTGTTAGTTTAATCTTTATTCCGATTGGATTTCGTAGCACGATGCCTACTTTCGAACTATGACTAATTTTTGTACTTTCAAGTAATGGGTAGCACGATGCCAACATTTTGAAACGACCATACATTTGATCGCGTGATGCCAACAATTGCATATTGACAAATATTCTAATCGCAGCATGTCTTCTTCGCGGATATCATCAGTACTTTTTATAAATGTAAGTGTCCTACAATATGTACAGTCAACACAAAATTTGTTTTACTTTGGGCGTTTCGTAATTATAAGTATGTCTGATGATAAAATTAAATGGGGGAAAACAAATTAAAAATAAAATCAACCGGTCATTTTGCCAGTACTAGCTAGTGACATATTAAATAAAAGTTGCAACTTCCTACAAGTGCATAATGCCACTAATAAACTAAAATCTCCGAATCTTCTTCTTACTTCTGAATATCAATTTTTTATTAAGTATTGTAAAATGAAATTTAGTGACGATGTGATTGTATGACAGGAGGATTGACTTAATCTACAAAATGCAGTAGGTAACTCATTTCTATGCGATGAGCCATATAATCGGAAATAATTTGTTCAATACAAATTAGAGCAAATTTTTTTTACAAAATATAAATATTTTAGATAGATAGGATGTATATTAATAAAAATATATTTTTAATTCATTCGTCAGATAAATAGTTTAAAGCATACACAATGGAGCAAACTTAATACCTAAAAAGTATAACAGAATATAAAAACAAAAAAATAACTACATATTACTAAAAACATACTATTAGGAACAACCTGTATCAATTAAAAAACTTCTTCCACCACTTCTGTTTTTATGAACGGACGTCGGATTGGTCACCGAGGCTCGCTCGTTAGTACGAGTATTAGATATTATTTCGCCTAATACCTGCTGTAATTTTAGTTGTAGTTTCTTTTTAAATAAGTACCTACTTGAGTGGATCTAATTCTCTAAATTATGTAGTCGATGATTTTGGTGCACGGTAAAATTCTAATGAGTTTTTGTTGGCACCAACTTAAATGAATAAAATGTATGTGTATTACTGAATAAATAAATAAATGCGTTCTTGTTTTTTTTTCTTTTTAAAATTATTATTTTATGTGTGTAATTGTGCCCGTTCTGCCACAACGATCAAGATCCCTGTTAGGTAATATAAAAAAAATATAAAAAATCTAAAAAAAAAAGAAATTATAAATACGTAAGTACGTACATTAAGTAAGTACGTATCTTTTCCGTTTTTTTTTTCAATTTATAATAAAAAAAGTGACACAGTGATTGTATGTCAGGAGGATAGACGTCTTTATTATTTTATTTATAAATCATCGTCCATGCCAGTTACGTTAAATTTAGTACCTACTTACGTCACTGGTGGAAAAACCATTTGGTTAGAAATATTTTTCGTTAGACTGTACTAACAAAATTAGATTATTTTTTTTATAAAGTTGGCAAACTACGATGTAACTGGGACACAAATTAAAAAGTAGGCATCTTGCGATCTAATGTATGGTCATTTCAAAATGTTGGCATCGTGCTACCGACTACTTGAAAGTACAAAAAAGTAGTCAAAGTGCGAAAGTATAGGCATCGTGCTACGAAATCTCCGGTTGCCCGCAACATGAATTTCTCTCACAGACAATACCGCTTGTTTAAAAAACCCACAAACATGAATAGATTATTAAACTATTTGCGCTTTCATCAAAAATCCGGTTCTATCCAATTTTTACGCATGACTTATACATTTAATATCGTAATTAATTAAGTGCGTAATTGACATAGCAATTATCTACATATTAGACCTTCATTCATTTAGTACTAAAAAATAATAGAGTTTAAGTAAATTAGGTACCTACTTCTATTATTATCATAATAAATTAACTAATCTATTAAAAAAAATGTTAAATATTGTTTAGAAATCTGTTGTCCAATTAGTTATTTTTAGAAGACATATAGCCTGTGATACAGGATTATCCTAGTACAGACAGCGCACTTTGTTATACCTACATTATTTCTAAGATTAGTTGTATTGTACCAATTTTAACTTTGATTATGTATTACTTATTTATATTATTTGGTCATCTGTGTCTTGTAAACTAAAACCTGACTTATATTTACCTGTGATACAGAGACAACTTTTAGGCTCGACACGAAAACGGATGACAGCAATGAATCGCGAACGTGCTATTGCATAAACCCCCAATATGTTTGACCCCATCAAATTAAAATTAGACTGAGAATTAGCACTTTTAACACTTCCTAATATGTTAGCTGGGGGGAACAGGTGGCGAAACCCTTTTTCCCAAGGGTTCCTAATATTTAATTTTCTATAACTTCAAGATGCTATAAAAATCCATACTCTGCCACATTTCAACTTACTTAAAGCTCTAAAGCCGTACGCACACACACACACGGACATCGAAACTATAAGGATTCTTTGTTTCCCTACAGAACCCAGAAAAGTGCTCAAATCCTTGTACAATAAAAATGCTAGAAAGAGACAGAATTAGTACAAGCTGCAGCTAAACCGACTTTGTACCATAATTGCGTCACAGCAAGGAGTCGTTCAGTACAAAGTTCGTTCCGCGTTAACTGGACCGAGTCGCATCCTTTAAGTACTCCAAGTTTAATTCAACGATAAATTTTATTAATTTCTACAAATCAATCTATTTTTATACCTTCTCTTAAGGAAGGCTGTTAGTAATCAAAATGTCTGACTGGAGTCCATCGTACCGCAACTCGGCAAGGTCACCAGGGCGTCATTGTGTCCAGCTACTGAGCGGGGATCTGTTTCAGGTGACGCCAGCGCCAGCAGCGGGCGCGGCACCTGCTCATGACGCGCTACCGACACATCAGGTACCCATTGCAGCCAACTGCCGTCCTTTCTCTAAGGCTGCGTCATACCCTGGCGCTGAAGGTTTAGAGAATCGACGGCTTGTCATTCACTCTGTATGTTTTGTGCACGATTCCAGAATACAGACGCCTGTCCGTGACGACGCTTTATCGTAGACAACTTTTTTACTCATTTTAATTGTGAATTAGGAAGTAAGCTAAAATAGAAATATTAATATTCAAGACTCTCAATTTAGCTCAAAACCGGATAAAAACGTCAGATTATTTATAAGCGTTGTGGACTATTTGCGTAATTATTTTAATAGTGAAGGTCACGCGGGTGGTTCCCCAATTTACATACTCGCTACTGCCTAAATACAGTGTGGACTAGTACATACTTAATACTTCTTTGTCATTCAAGTGCCTCATATTAATTAGCAAGCAGTTTGTTTGACTGATGTTATTCTGTCACCGCATGGTATATTCGTGCACGTCCAAACTGTGCACAGTAATATGTGTAGCGATGAGTTGGTGTGCGAATGGTGACTAATCAGTAATCCGCTTAAAAATGAACGTGGCTATGTATATTGTATGTATGTGTTAGGCATGTAGGCGTATGTTTGCCTTTAAACTGATCATCGATTTTCGACCTAGTTTAAACGAATGTATAATGGTGCCTGTATTCCCTTTTTCAAAGTTAATTTAGGAGTGCTATATGAGACTTAAAGAGTTACAAAACCAAGTCTCGAATCCAGACTACGGATTGCAGATACAGAAAAAAAAATGATACTCGAAAACTTAGCCTGACTATAATCCAGCCCTCCTAGGTGACGCCCATGCCTTAGCTCCCAGTCTTCAGGCGGACAACCACTCATTGCATGAGGAACCAAACAATCTCATGACACCAACAGCTTCTGAAAATACATACCTGATAGATTATAAATTACAAACGACTGATTAGTCACACTTACACAATCCACTCCTGGTCAAAATGTTCGCTTCTTATATCATCCACAAGCACGTCCATCAAGTCTTCTTCATCATCACCAGCTAGAGCCTGAGTCTACCTGTCTTGGAGGTCTACCAAACTTACCAACAAAGTCCTAGTTGAACAAAGGCCTTTGTTCATCCCGGCGGCATTACTGGTGTGTGCTAGGTCTCACATGATTCTGCGAATTCCTGGATAGTATTGATCAGTCACACGGATGATGGAATGTAGGATACTAGGCCATCCCGATCTAGGTCATGTGTCAACGAAAACTCGTTACATAACCTCACAACAAACAATATGCCCCTTTGTCAAAGGTGAAAATAAGGGTACATGTTTCTATTGTTTTAAAATATGCATTACATGAACATCATCAACACGAACATTAAATCTACATTCAATGATGGTGTCCTTCTAAAATTTGATAGTCTTAATTCCGCGAAACAATGAATGTGAAGAGTCGAGTTTCTTCAAAGTTCAATTAAGGATCTTTTGAATGATTACCGCTCTCATTGACGAGTTATTGCTTCGGGAGTCAATAAAGACTATTTAAGAGGTGCTCATAAGATGTTTGAGTTACTATTATTTCAGGAACGATACGCTTGGCAGCCATAATCTCACAATCATTTTGTTGTACTCTGCCACCTACGTTAAGTCCATCTTAAGTCTAGCTGATTTCCCCTAATCTATGAACCAGTGGCTACTTAACTTTTCCGTGCCTTCCTCACGCGTCACCTTATTGTCTCCAACCAGAGGCTACATTTTTTTTTAAATTTATTTATTAGGGACGAAAAAACAGTTTTACATGTTCAAGTTTAAAATTAGACGAGTCGAAGAAATAGTTAAACATACCCACACCTGTCCACGGATTAATAAAAGAACAAATAAAGAACGGAAACGGATTGATAATTTTAGAAGAAAGAATATTTACGTATATAGCCAGGTCTACCTTCTATTAGAAACTGAGAAGATATTTATATCCATGAAGTGTGGGTTATAGGTTTTCACAATTCGACGAAGAGGCCCTCGTGCCCGGTTGGTCCTGCATGAATCCACGTGCACAAGCTGGAGCACGCGGGTCGCCCGTTTGTTAAAAGCTGTAGGCACTGTATAGCGTAACTTATTTTTGTAAAATCTTGACTTAAATTCCTATAAATAAAATGTTCTGATGTGATCTGTACCTCAGGACCTTCCTACTTCAGACACCTTTCTCTATATAAGATTGTGCATATACCAGCGCCTATAATTTCTAATGTCGAGATAAATAAAGATTTATGATTATGATTATTTCAATACAGTCAAATCTACTGCACAAATCATCCAGCATCATGGCCACCAGAAGTAAGCGCTGAGACCCTAAGCTTGAAACGTTATACAGGGTGTAAACAGACCCTTCACGAAGCCGTCAACCAAGCATCCTGTACATCAAACTAAGTAACTTTGCGCAAAAAATATTGCTGGGAAACGACTTTTTTTTTGGGGTAAAAAATCACGTTTTACGGTAGGACTCAATGTAACGTACTCAAAACATTGTGCTGATTGGATTGAATAGTATGGGGGTCGTGGAGGTGTTTAAAGTAAAAATATTACATTAAAACATGTATTTAAAAAAAAACTTGTTGAAAAGTTGGAACTTAGACCCCCAATATCTCCGTAACTAGAAGGTTCCCAGGTATGCTCTAGAACAAAGAGAGAGAACAAGTGCCTTTTGGTTTCGTTAAGGATGTTGGACATCCTTTATTGTTGTAGTAATTGTGTGTAGGGAATCCGCGAATGATAACATTTATAAAGTACGTAAAAACTTTTCTGTACTAATTCGTGTTACATTTAGTACTTACTATTTCTAATTTAATATGCACTATGGGCAACACCATGCTGCAGCTGTTGATCTGGTATTGTATCGGTGTCCATATGCACCACCATAATATATATGTACTCACCATTGGGTGCTCGTTGCGTCACTAAACTACAAGTAAATAAATAAAACAAACAAAAACTACAATATAGTTGTTGTATGATATGAGTCATTTTTGAGACCCGACTCTGCATCATTCATACAATGATGCAGAGTCGGGTCTCAAAGATGACTCAAAATGTGACATTCTAAAGTTTGCGTAATTAAATGCAAGACAAAAAGCGCATCATCTTCGATTAGTGGATTTTAAAAATACTCAACCATAGAACAATCGATTTTTGTTAACTCAGTACCCGTTAGAACTGTAGGCAATCAAATCACGACGTAATACGTAAATCAATAAATGACCTTGACGCTTGACTGTTCACTGAAATGAAAGCGGTATAGATAAAACGGTTATATAAAATATACGTGAGGAGCTCGTGGCTTAATAATAACAGCCGCTCGGGTCGATCTTTAGGTTAAGCCGTGCTTGCCTAGGTTGGTCTGTGGATGGGTGAACTGACCACCCATCGAAAGCACGTTAAGCCGTTGGTACCGGGTGTCATTTGTAGATCTTTGACAGTCATCAGGTAGTCACTGGCCCAAAAAGTGACAAACAGTCTTACCAAAGGGTATTACCCAGTACTAACTGGGTTGTGGAGGTCAGATAGGCAGTCGACCCATGTAAAATACTGGTATTCAGCTGCATCCGGTTAGACTGGAAGCCGACCCTAATATAGCTAGGCAGATGATAAAATAAGGATAATATTTTTGTGTTCACCAAAAATCTTAAGGTTCCCCGAAAAATACTGATCGTGCACCAAATATTCCTGAATGTTACACAAAATTTTTAGTATGCATCCTAGTACCGTATACCCATTTAAAACGGTTTTGTACAACTTTTATGTACTGGTTGTTGGTTGGACTGTACGTAACGGGGCATTGGGGAAACGTCCTCCCTCCCCCCCCCTTGGGGCACCCCGACGTTAGGTTACGTTAGGTTACTTTAAACCCTGCAGGCAGAAATAGGAGCTACGTCGACTTCTTCACAGTGCCCCGTTTCGTATCCACTGACCAAATTTTTTAAGTCCCAAAAATATTTTTTTAGTTTTAAGCGTGGTCCACGCGCCACGCTTAAAACTATAAAAATAAATGCTTGTTTTTAAAATTAGGTGTATTACAATTTTTACAAATTTGCAATAGTTGTTAAATAGATGCTCGTTATGACATATTTTAATTAACATATTTTGGTGCACATTCAGTATATTTGGTGGAACACAGGCAAAATTAGGTAAATGAAATGGGAATGAATTGAAGTACTTTTAAATACCATCCATAAAATAATATACGTTTTAAAAATAAAGGGTGTAAACAGACCCTTAACGAAGCCGAAAGGCACTTGTTTTCCTCGTCATTGTGATCATTTTTTTGTTCTGGACCATACCTGGGAACCTTCTAGTTACGGAGATATTGGAGGTCAAAGTTCCAATTTTTTCACAAGTTTTTTTTTAAATACTACTTTTTAAGGTTCTAACTTTACTCCAATTACCTCCATGGTCCGTTTACTATTCAAAGCATCCATCAGCAATAAGTTTTGAGCGCATTATATTGAGTTTTACCGTAAAATGTGATTTTAGACCCCAAAAAAAAATTTCGTTTCCCAGCAAAATTTTTTGCGTAAAGTTACTTAGTTTGATGTACAGAATGCTTGGTTGACGGCTTGGTGAAGGGTCTGTTTACACCCCGTATATTTATATTGATTCAATTTTATTATGCTGGAAAACTTCTCCGAAGCTCGTTCAGTGGTAAAATTCGTCACCAAAAAAACCTATCTTTCCAAGTTATTTTCCCGTTAAATTCAGCCCTTACAACAAACAAACAACGATGCGTGCAAAGAAGTGCTATACATAATAGAAAACGATATAAATAGCATTAATATGGTATGTAAGTAAGTGTGGGTTTTCGTTTGTAAAGCTGCGGTGCCGTACCTCGTGAGTGTGGACTTGTGCGAGGCCTGAGTCGCGCGGCTTAGTATAGCCTCGCGGCCGAGCTCGCACAACCCGACGGTGCTCGGTCAACTTCAAAGAAAGTCGCGTCGCTCTGGGTCGTGGGGACGGGCCGCGCGGCCGGTCAGTGCGCTAATGACCGCCTCTATCTCTCGGATTGGACGGACGACACTTTTAATTGAACTGTACCGGGAGCGCCCGGTGTTATGGGACTGTCGGAGTAGTTTTTATGAGAATAAAAACAAAAATTAATGCCCTGGTGGAGATGGCAACCATTCTTGAATTGAGCAAAGAGCAGTTAGAAAGAAGATTCACAATCTTCTTAGTCATTTTTCAAGATAGTTGAAAAAAGAAAAAGACTAACAAGTCTGGGAATGGCAGTGACACTGTTTACAAGAGTAAATGGTTCTGTTATAATGCTTTGTTGTTCTTGAAGGACAGGAATAAGCCAAATAAAACGACAGACACACGACACGAGGTCCCGGTCGCACTCAAAAACGTCGTCGCCGCTTTTTATTTCTTATTTGCGCAGCGGTGCTAATTACTAGGAATGCTGCCGAAGCTAAAAGCACGTCCTCTTCTTCGTATATCGCAAAAGAAACTGCCGGCAATATCTCTATATAGTCTGTGGCATCTGCGCAAGGTGGGCCACGCTGCTCTTTAATGTGGAAAAAAAACACAAAAGCCTCGCGAGGCCGAGCCGGTTCAAAAAACCGCGCGGCTCGTAGTGGGGACGCTGCTTTATGGCGTTAACAGGTGTCGACTGTGAAACAAGGTTGATTTCTTTTATCTTGTCAAAATGAAAAAGAACATACTCTGTCTTCTCGTTACACTCTGATTTTCAGCAATGTGGCGTGCATATTTTACTAATATTCCTTTAACCTAATTACTTTATAATGTTTGTATTTATTGGTCCATACGCTGCAACAGTACAGTGACATGATCACTGAGGCTGTGAGCTTGATGTTGATGCTATAATATCGATTTCACCTC
This sequence comes from Noctua pronuba, assembly GCA_905220335.1. Lineage (NCBI taxonomy): Eukaryota > Metazoa > Arthropoda > Insecta > Lepidoptera > Noctuidae > Noctua > Noctua pronuba. The sequence goes on along the minus strand of LR999891.1, from coordinate 19,611,696 downwards.
TGGCCGAGTGGTATGGGTGTTTCCAACTAACCGCTCCAAGAACCCCTTTGAGGAGCTTCAGGTACCTATATGTTACTGTAGTAGTCCGTGTATTGGCCAATCTTAGGTTTTATTAATAAATCTTAGGATGAACCATCATGAGTTGGTAAATGTTGTTTGGTATCGGGAATAAAACAAAATGAATATTACTTAATCATTTATTTCAATTACCTTATACAGTTTTTTTCTGTCCTTTCGAGTGGGATGTGAAATGAAAGAGGAGAAAATACTAAGTTCATACGAGTAAATATAGTCCAATTCGAAAATAAACACTACACCGGGTGTAACAAAAATCTCAATGACGGGAAGAACAAGTAAGTGCCTTTCAAGACCAAGGGCTTCATGACGTGTGACCACACGTGTCCGGGTGTTCCGGTTGTACAGAAACTGAAAAAGATAAATCTATCTTAATTAAACCATGTAGTAGCTGTTTTTGTCGTTAGTATTCAACTTTATTTTTTGAATCATAATTTATTATGGAAAATGGAATAGGAAACGGGTATCGGGGGGCTGCAGACCGGCCGCGGGCCACAGTCGGGACGATGTGCGGAACACGTCTATTATTCAAGTCACCGTGCCTCTGAAGTAAAAGTCTACCGAGTATATTATGCGGTAAAGTTCTGTCGACCTAAGTCAATAAAACTTAATCGTCCATTGTCAAGATCACTCTTATAGTCGATTCTTACAGTTTTGGACTGAAGTTATATAAGTAAATGCGTTCTGAGGCAGGAGGGGTAAACTCGAGGAGTTTAATATTTGTGTGGGGAAAGCGAGTTCCTGCACTGGTGGATAGTTATATTAATGTTTACCGTATGAAGTTTTATCTATTCGATCATTCGAATAGATAAAACATCATAAAACCATTCTTTCTAACGGGGCCCCAGTACTAACTGGGCTGTGGATGTCACTTAGGCAGTCCGTCCATGTAAAATACTGGTATTCAGCTTGTCGGGTTAGACTCTTTTTACTGTATTATAAAATAATTCCTTGGGATAGTATTGCATGCTGTTCTGTTTATTATTCTTGATATACTATATCAAACGATCTGCCCAAAACTATGACGGAGTCGTGACAATTTAAATATTGTTATGTCAATTATACAAAAATGTATAAAAGACCATAACTTCGAAATTAACTTATCTAAAACCCAAATTATGCAATTTCTAGGCCTTTAAAAAAACCCTTATACAGGGTGGAAACTTTCAACCGGCCAGTAAGGGGAAATTAGGCGAACCTTAACCGTTGTAGCTACACGAAAATGGTCTTAGGAGACTATCCATAATTATTCTTGAAATTTAAAACCCACTACACAGATTTAAAAAAAATGTATAGTTATCATGGACATTTAACACAAAACATTTTGTTTGACGTCAATCGTCCCTGTTTCTAATACTTATCAAAAGCTTCAATGGGACCAACTCAGGTTGGAACACTAAAAAAGTCAGAAATTGCAAAAAAATCTTTTCCCATACATTTAAAAAAAAAATTATAACCAAAAATTATTTTTTAATGACATTCAATCCTGTTTCTTATATTGATCAAGTATAGTACTAGTATGTTCAATAATATTAATTGCGTTATCGAAGTTTTCGGGTAGTCTTTCTTTTCAAACGGGATGAATATGGTTTTCCGAATTTCCTTCAAAAGAAAAAATTAAATATAAAAATTATATTAAGCAAAAAGGGTGTGCTGTGCTATCAATTTTCGTTGTTATGGAAGTTACAAGCTGGACGATGAAATCGAGATCTCATTTGGAAGCTGCGATATGTTCTGCGCAGTGCGAGACAATGATACCGTTCTCGGCGGGAGGCGGGCTGTGTGTGACGGTAAGATAATATGTGCAGTCTGTACCCAGCGCGTGCGTGTATACTCTGCTGCCTACCACAAGTCTACGACGATAAGTAGGAAATAAACAAGGGTTCTGAGCTTGCAAAGTCGTTTCTTTTGGACACAGATTTTACTTGAGTTCACAAATGTTTCATAAAATTAATTTTAAATCCACTAACTGCTGGGTCTAGAAGCTTGCACAACAGTTAACTTTAAGTGAGCCCTAACTAAGGGTTTTTTAGTTTATCAGCAAAATATGGGAAGTGTTTTATTTTTGCCGTTAGAAAATTCCGTCGGACACGCGGCTCATAATCTAATAAAACTTAACAGTGTTGCATAAATCATTGATAGAACAAGTAACATTAAATTAAAAGTATCAAAAAACCCTTTTAATTTCCTTCATTCTCGATAGGTTTGATTGAAAAAAAAATTATTAACGACTTACAATAATTTAGTGCCAAAAATCTGCCATTTTTTTTTTAACACCTAACTATAGTCATACTTGGGTTTTTGAGACGAATCTAATGATTCCTTAATCGTCGTAATCAATCCAGCCATTTGGAACATAAGAGGTAATAAAGAAATTTACAAAAACAAACAAAGAAACATACAAGATACGCGCGAAAAACATAACCCTTCCTTGGCAGTCGGATAATAACAGAATTCAGTTAAATCAATTACAAATAATACCTATTAATTTTCGGCTATGGCTAAGAATTCGTCGCTGACTTTTCTAAGACCGCATCGCGTCATTTAAGTACCTACACCATGCCCACAAATCTTCTTATAAAGGGTGTAAAAAGACCCTTAACGAAAACCAAAACCACATATTCTGCCCATCATTGGGATCATTTTTTTCTTCTAGACAATACCTGGGAAACCACAGGTTCTGGAGATATTGAAGGTCAAAGTTCCAATCTTTTCACAAGTTTTTTTTTTAAAACCACTTTTTAAGGTTTTAACTTTACTTTAATTAACTCCATGGCCCGTTTACTTTTCAAAGTATCCATCAGCACTAAGTTTCGAGCGCGTAACATTGAGTTTTAACGTAAAACGTGATTTTTCACCCCAAAAAAAAAAGCCGTTTCCCAGCAATAATTTTTGCGTAGAGTTACTTAGTTTGATGTACAGAATGCTTGGTTGACGGCTTCGTGAAGGGTCCGTTTACACCCTGTATAAGAGAGCAAACCTAAATAGTAGCTACTCGAAAACAACTCACACTAAAAACATTTCAAAAGCCCGTAGTAAGAAGTTAGGACACTATATCGACATGGGACCCTGGCTGCGTGAGGGGCACTGACAGGCCTGTCGAGGGGAGCGGGAGGGGGTGGTGTCACCAACAGACGCAACAGGTACTTGTTTTCTTTAGCAGCAATTTGTGTGTCATTTTATACTCACTAACCGGAGCGTGACCCATGTTTATTTGCTTAGGTACCAAATTGTCTCAATTATCTCAAAATGAATGATGTAACCAAGATCTTGTAAAAACATTTTGATTGAAAAGAGTGTCCATGGAGTTTCTTGCCCATTCTTCTCCGTAGAAATCTACGCTTTGGAATGGGCAACTACAGAACTTTCACAAGTTATTATGCCTTGTGTCTGAGACTGTAGCTTCGCCTTCTTTGTTTTTCTGACATTCAAAAGTGCCTGTTGTGGTCTAATTAAAATAAATGCTTTGAGTTTGAGTTTGTCTGTCAAAATTTTGCTGGGAATCTCCCCAGTTAAAACACTTAGACGTGGTGAAAGACTGCCTTATGCAATTCTGACATTTAAGATGGTCCTATTCTTAGTATTTCTCAGCCTAATTGGAATAGATGACTTTTGATTGATTGTCAAACCGTTTACGCTGAGTTAGAAGCTTATTATGCTGTATCTCTGTTGCTCGTTGGCTGGGCAATCCAGCGTTTTTATCTTCTGCGCTTATATACCAGTCGTTTTTGACGGCTGGTCTAATTAGATGTTCAGGCTTTTAAAGTCAAAGTAAAATTTTACTGTGACCGTGCAAGTTTATCATTCTATGTATGAACTAATGACAAGAATTTACATTTAATACTATCATAAAATAATTATAAGGCTCATTTGAGAGAAATAGAGATTTTAAGATGAAACTCACATTGCTGAGTGCAACGAAACGACACACCATGAGTTATGTGTAAACGATGTATTTCGTGTGTACAACCCGATAACTGAACAATAGTACAACTGAATGTTAGTTGAGAAAAGTGATCACTATTTTAATCATAACAAAATTAGCCAAATGATCAGATGTTTGCATCGGGTTTGCCGAGTTATGTGCCGACTGCTGATCAAACACCGTCTGGCACCGGATGTTGAACTAGGATCGAACCTGCGGCGAACCTCTTGCCAAGTCGATTGAACTTAACATAAACAACTTAAAATGAACGTGTATTTGTCGATAGAAATGAGTATATAATATGCCCTTAAAGTGTCGGTAAACGTTAACCAAACACACTGTATATAATTCATTTTAACTTTCAGTAAAATAATTGCAGACTTCAAATTATTAAAACGGATATTAAAAAGCCAACGATGATTACGATTGATTCGCTGGACCGTAGACTGCGTAGCGGTTTCGTAGGCTGTCGTAGCTGTTGCGCACGTTAGCGCTGAAGCGGCGTAGACGCTACGTAGAAGCGGTGTAGAGGCCGCGTAGGCGTCGCACGTCATACAAGAACAACCTAACTACCTATCTTGCGCCATTTTATTTTATTTGCAAATGCATGTGACCTGTATTTATCAATAGCTAGCCAGCCGGTTATTGATTATGCGCGGCTAATAAAATCAGTGTTATAGGGATGGTGCCAACAGTGAATAGATTCTAACTTTTGTCTGTGATTTGATAAGTTTTATCTCGAAAACGTGAACCTTTAGAAGATTTTGTCTCAAACAAGAATTTGAATTCAAACAAATGTTTGTATTAATACGTATTGATTAATAATATACTAGCGGCCCGTCCCGGCTTTGCACGGGAGGACATTTATTTTGTAAACATTTTGTACAAAATAAATGTAGCTTTGTAATAGTGAAAAATTTTTTGAAATCGGCACAGTAGTTTTTGAGTTTATCCGTTACAAACATACACACGCACAAAAATACAAATCTTTCCTCTTTATAATATTAGTAAGATAATAGTCATCAAGAATGATCATTACATAGACGGGATATGTGACGGATGTAACAGATGTGGCGGGATATGTGTGTGTGTGTGTGTGTGTGCATTTACATTGTAAACAAATATCTTTGCACAGGCCTGTCAGTTTATTCGAATCGAATATTGTAACCTCCCCAGGTAACTAAAGTCTGATAATAATATATATAATAATACCAGCCTGTTACTGTCCCACTGCTGGGCAAAGGCCTCTTCTCATACAGAGAAGGCACGAGCATTGATCACCACGCTTGCTCAAGACGGGTTGGCGATTTCAGACTTATATTAATTATAAGTCCAGGTTTCCTCACGATGTTTTCCTTCACCGATGTCTGTGATGTCCAAGATAAACTTAGAAAGTACATATGAATTGAAAAAGTCACATTGGTACTTGCCCGGATTTGAACCCACAACCTCATGCATGAGAGGCGAGGCCTTAACCTCTGGGCCATCACAACACAATAAATAAAATAGAATTGTGTCGGGAACAATCGTCGTAGGACGTAGCTCAGTGCTCCGGGAGCCAGTGTCGGGTGTCAGAGAAGATTGCGGCGGTGTCCGAGTGTCGCGGTGTCGCGGTGATTAGCGCCGGTGTCCGGTGACATTGACCGGACTGATAATGTGATATTTTCCAAGATTTGGTTCGCCGACCTAATTCTCTGTTTTCCTGTTGTGATCCCTTTCTTTTTGGTTTTTGGTATTTGTTTAAAGAACAAAGTACAAACATTGCTGCTAAATTGTGTGTCAGCATCATCTGTGGCTTTACAGCCGCGGATGCCATCCGTCGAGTATACAGGGTGTAAGGGACAGCCCTCCACAAACTGATGGGGTCAATTCAGTATATCATACTAAGATGACCGGTACAAGAAATTATTTCAGGAATGTTATGGGAATCCATTAAATTTTATTTGTTTTATTTCCTCATACGCAATGTATCGTTACCGTGGCAAAACGCACGTAGCGAACGACAAGCGCGACGACGAGTTCGATGAACTTTGTAGCTAGGCAGGAAGTGAACATCTGATTTCACGCGTCGTTCAGAGTATTTTAACATCCATTGTTGGATTTTGATTTTAGCCGTATTATTTACATAAATGAAGTGCTGCGTATAGGGAATGTAATTTTACAAATAAAGGAATAGTACCTACTTAAATGAAAAAACAAAAAAAAAAAAACCGGAGAAAAATTCCGGTGGAATATGATTTAAAATAAAGAGCTGAATGCACCCTGTCGGTTTGTGGAGGGCTGTCGCTTACACCCTGTATTTCTCCATTGTCACCATTTCTTACACTCCAGTTCTTAAATCATAGTCCATGCCATATTCAACTTAATCGCAGTCCTACCTAACGGTTTTAACAACATTAGGCTCGTCGTATATCTCGTAGAGCCGTGTACTCTGTACAAAGAAACATTGAAAGTAAAATGTGATGCCGCATGCATAATGCGTGGAGCTGTGCGCGGGCGCACGCACATGCTGCCACTCGTGACTCGCGACAAACTCTTGAACGCTATTTCAGAAATATATAAACAAAAATATCGCAAAAGTTTATTCATACGCCTATACAGTGTGTGTAGTTCAGATTTACACAATATGTATAAGCAGTTATCGAGGTTGAGGATTGATTACCTAATGCCTAGACCAAAGTATAAAGGGTGTAAAAAGACCCTTAACGAAGCCGAAAGGTACTTGTTCTCCCCGTCATTGCGATCATTTTTTTGTTCTAGACCAATACCTGGGAACCTTCTAGTTACGGAGATATTGGGGGTCAAAGATGTAACCCCAAAAAAAAATGTCGTTTCCCAGCAATAATTTTTGCCTAAAATTACTTAGTTGAATGTACAGAATGCTTGGTTGACGGCTTCCTGAAGGGTCTGTTTACACCCTGTATTTTAAGATGTAGTTTTGTAATGTATTGTCATAAATCCCTAAAGTTTAAAAGCCGATCTATGCTAAAGTTATCGATGAATATAAATGTAGTACCTTAAATTCCCCGTTATAAGTGTTTTTGAAACAACATCGGTGCGCATATCTATTTTATTCAGTTATGTCTGGATACACAGAAATCCAAGGGGCTAGAATGGTGTGGTGCGAGAATTAATCATTTGGAGGTCGACGACTGACGTACAGTCATGAGAACTAATATGTAAACAGTTTGCACTTTTTGAATTTGATTTTCTCCTACTGCATTGATTGGAATTTAAATTTTATAACCTATACGTATATTATGATTAGGTCTTATCTCAAAGTTCCTAGCTATTCCTCGTAAAAATATATCATACATAATAGTGCTCGCATCTGTACATGTAGAGTGTATTGAGGATATTTTGGTTTTTAACTGACTTCTAAAAAAGTAGGGATTTGGTAGAGAGTATAAATTCTTTTAACGTTGCTTCGATAATTTATGAGTTATCCTCTATAATATGCCAACAATAACAAGGGCACAATATTGTTTCGATAAATGATGATGATACGTAGGAGGAGTGGAGTGAACCCAAACACATTTAAATATACTTAGGTGCGTAGACTGGACAATGCGGACAAAAACGAAATCAAAGTTGCCGTCAGTACAATACAAGTGTGGCGTAATTGAATTGTACAACTCTTTCATTTTGCTAAATGGCCCCACTGAGACATGGGATCCAATTTTTCTATGACAGTTCTTCTGATATCCTCTCTATACAGGGTGTAAACAGACCCTTCACGAAGGCGTCAACCAAGCATTCTGTACATCAAACTAAGTAACTTTACGCAAAAATTTTTGCTGGGAAACCACTTTTTTTTTTGGGTGAAAAATCACGTTTTACGGTAGGACTCAATGTAACGCACTCAGAACATTGTGCTGATGGATGGATTTAATAGTACGGGGGTCGTGGAGGTGTTTAAAGTAAAAATCTTACTTTAAAAACACGTATTTAAAAAAAAAACTTGTGAAAAAGTTGAAACTTTGACCCCCTATATCTCCGTAGCTAGAAGGTTCCCAGGTATGGTCTAGAACAAAAAAATGATCGCATTGACGAGAAGAACAAGTACCTTTCGGCTTCGTTAAGGGTCTTTTTACACCCTTTAGTACCTTAAATGTGTAAGTGTTAAGAGTGTCAGCAGAGCACGCGACATAGATACTTATATTTCTTTGCTGCATACATTACAGTTATCAATTCAGTTTAGTACGCTTAATGTGACAGACGCCATATTATTCATTCATGCAGTGATCAGATATTATGTCTCCTACGTTCGCGCACGTGGAGAGGGAAACGTGAGGGTTCCACGGTCACGGGACTGGGCACTCATCTACACTTATATAAAGAGGAAAGATTTGTTTTTTTGTATGTTTGTTACGAATAAACCTAAAAACTCAAACATTGTTCACCATTAGAATGCTACATTATCCCCTAGTAACAGGCTATATTTATTATCTCAAAAAAAAAAATGTTCGACTGTGATAATGTGATCGGTGGAGAAACCCGTGCGAAGAAGGGGCGGGCCTCTAGAAATATATGGTTTTATTAACTACTAGCTTTTGCCCGCGGCTTCGCTCGCGTTAATTTAGAATTTGATAATCAATTCACACTACTTATTAAAGTTTTTCTATAATAATATAATTCAGTCATGATTCGAAAGACACATGGCGCCATCTATTATCATAAGAACGTTATTGTTGTTTTCCTCGGGAACAGTAATTTTTTTACTCCACGTCCGTTTCATGTACACCTGTCAACTTATATGCTTCAGGATGATCGGTTCAATGGTTTAGACGAGGTAACAAATAAACAAACTTACTTTCGCATTTATAATATTAGTTAGGATTAGGATAAACTATTTTAATTAACTGTTCCATCTTTGACCTTGTAGCGCTGAGTATTGCAAACTATTTGTAAGTTCCAAAAACAAGCGTAGGCACTTTTGAATTTTAACTTTTCTTATTGACTACAAAATGCGAAGAAGATGCATTAAACATACTTAAGTACATGAAAAACTGATAAAATGATGACCCATCTTAAGATAACAGAAATTTTGAGGGTTGTCGCTCACTACACGCGTCGGATAATTATCAGTACATAGCCGCGTCATATCACTTCCACCTTTGATTGGAATTGATTAATGACCACTTAACGTGTGCCGATAAGGAACCTGTTGTTGGCTAGTGATCGACTGATCAGGCGCATACTGCATGCTGCGTGTAGCACCCGTGTGGCGGCGCCCTGGGTACTTTTGTTATTCTATCTTGTGACCCACTGTTGGGCAAAGGCTCTCCTTTCAAACCTGGTCACATCAGGCGTCTTCCGATTCCCTACGCATTTGTCAGTAGCAGCTTGAAGACTGGATTTTGTGCCTAGTTGATGGCAATAAGCGCGCGCCCTAGCATATGAACCGGAACGTGGATCCGCGAACTAGGTAAACTAAAGTTATCTAAAAGAAAACTAGTGATGTTGTTTTGTCGTGAATCTACTGCCTTTCTACTGCACGTGGATACCAAAGTGGTAGAAGCTCCAGGGTGACCCGCGAAATTCAAATTTTCTTTCGTTTTTTGCAATTTACGGGTCAGAGTCAGATTGTATGTATGTGGTAACGGAATTGTTATCATTAAAATCATTCATACAACCCTCTAAGTTCATGTAACCCCATTCAATAACTATTTCTTAAAAAAGTCATTCAATGGGGTTAAATAAACTTACAGGGTAGTATTGATGATTTTAATGATTGTTATTCTGTAACTACATACGTGTTACTTGCGCGACTAATTTTTCATCAACATATAAGGCCGAAATACACCGGATTCGTAACCGTAGACGTGCACGTACATGTACCACGTAACTCTGCGCATGTAGGTGTGCCATGTCTCTATAAAGTTCCATATTTTTACATCGTCATGGTACGTGTACGGATCCGGTGTGTTTCGGCCTATAACCTGACACTGACCTACCTGCAAATTGCAAAAAACGCAAGAAAATTTGAATTTCGCGGGTTACCCTAACGCATCCACCTTAAACATAATGGCGACATATGAGACTACACGATAGGTGCACCTTCATTTATGCGATGTTATAACAGACATTCTGATTGCTTAATTATTGGATTTTCATCAAATCGGTGCTCAGTAAGCTCTACTCTTAATAATCGTCAATTAATGTAAATATTATTTTTGAGCGGCAGCCCCCGCGTTGAACGCCCGGTTTGATCCCGGTGCCAATTAGCGCGAACACACACATTGTGGAGGCGGAGGGTGAAGGATCGCGGAGGGAACCCGCTGTAACTTGTTACCTGTAGAAGAATATACGACAAATAATGGACACTAGTAATTGCTGTGATTAGGGAGAGGGAAGCCGACTCTTTGCCACTTCATAGGACTTACTGTACTTTGCTTTTATTTTTATCGGTAGATCTTTTAACGAAGAACTAAAAACTTGTCGGGTATTAAATATAATGCCTGTTTTTTTTTGTACCACCGGTATCAGATTGTCCAATGCTTGACAGCCCTATCTTTGAATATGAGGCTTTTTATTAAGTTAGTAATAAACCTAGGCTTGAAACAATTTGTAAACAATTTTTTTCACTAAACATGGTTATACACATAATAAATAGGTTATTGATCAACTATTTAAAAACCACGTTTAAATCTATACTAATATTATAAAGCTGCAGGGTTTGTTTGTTTGTTTGTTTGTTTGTTTGTTTGTTTGAACGCGCTAATCTCTGGAACTACTGGTCCGATTTGAATGATTCTTTCAGTGTTGGGTAGTCCATTTATCGAGGAAGGCTATAGGCTATACAACATCACGCTACGACTAAAAGGAGCGGAGCAGCAATGAAAAATGTTGCAAAAACGGGACGGGATTTTACGCGGACGAAGGTCGCGGGGAACAGCTAGTTTATAGATATGCCGAAACAGTTTACATAGATAAATCTTCCTAGATTATATATACAATATCTAAACTTTATTTCAGACTAAAGTCCATAGTTTTGGTAGTATTTTAGTGTAAGTAACGAAACTATGGACTAATATAAAACGCGCACTTAGTTAATAAAGTTTCTATATCATCTACAATTTGTACAAGTATTTCCGAGCAACGTTGTGACCGTCACTGTATGAGCAGTAGCCAAATTGCAGAAAATTAAAACGTAAACTCGCGATGTTGCAACTGCATTTATTCAAATCAAGTTTAATTGAACGCATCCCCCGGCGACCCTTCACTTCTAAGAGTTACGTGAAAATAATCTGTGGATGTGGCATCCTATAACTTGTTGCTGAAGTAAACACGCATCACAACACAATAGTCCCCGCGATCTACTCAACGTAGTTAACAATGTCATCACGCGATCTGAGTAATCCTCCGTACCTACGTAGCTCCGCACATACAAGCTGGTGCAATTTGTTCACTTGCATAATATTACGTTATGTTTACTAGCTGCAGGCGGCACGTGTAAGCGAGTTGTTGACGTCTTGAGATTGCAACGACTCCGAATTAGCTATCCATTACTTGCTACGTGTAGCCTAGCGGTTGCTGGCGCGTTGTGGGCGACCGGTGGATTATCTACACTTGCAATGCGTCGCGGCGGCACTCGCGGCGGTGGCGGTGGTGAAGGCCAGGTTCAGGGGCACGCTGCGTCATCGCGATGCACTTTTAGACGTTCGTGATTGCGCTCGAGTGCAGCATATTGCCTGCCAGTTTGTAGGAAGTGAAATCGCGCGCGCCTCTCATACTAACGACCAGTCAATTGAATGTAATTTTGAGAAACAATTGAGTTGATCGCTGTGTTGTGTGCGTGAAGTTTGTGACCATAGAGACAGCATGTTGATAAATGTTAGACTGGAATGCTTACGTATGCATATTACCTAAGTTTCACTTGAAACCGCCATAAGCCTTAGTACCAATTAATAGATGGCTACTGCAATTCGAAATTACATGAAAATTTCTTAAGTCATTCTATTCTGAAGCAAATAGTGAAAATACACGATCAAAGTGTGCTAGACGCATGTAGCTAATCGGATCAACCCTGGCGGTGGAGGATGCCGGCGCGAGTCTACCTCGCACATTTCACGCTACACTACAGCTACGATTGACAATTGTTTCACTTGTTTCCCGTCGACTACATCCCGGCACAGACGTGAGCCGATCGCTCCCGATCAGTTCGGAGCTCACTACCGATCGCGCGGCGCGCGGCCGACCGATAAGCATCTTCAATTAGTTGCTGTAAACAGTTACTCTGAATTAGTTGTCGGTACCTCGGATAGATGATTAACGAAAAACAATAAAAAAAAACAATAATTACTATTTTTAAAGTAGTAATTCATGTGGTTTTTTTTTAAATTTCAATAAGTATTAGGGCGGGCAGGGGCGTATGAAGTGGGCGGCGCGAGTTTCCACGGCTTCTTTATAACAGTTTTGTATGGTTTCAAGTGCGGTTTTTATTCAAGTGTTGTTTTGTTGAGTCTTTACTTTGAATGGTAATAATTTATCGACGGATTATTTCCTTAATAACATCTGGGAGGGATTAAACTTAGTAGAGGATGGTGCCTAGCTGTGTAGTTGTGTGCGCGGGAGCTGTGGGGGAGTGTTTAGGTTAGGGGTAGTGGTCGAGCGGCGCGAGTAGAGTGACGAGCGCCTCGTGTTCGCACAGCCTCTGGATCTCGTGCTGAGATGCGCGACGAGCGTGTGTAGTGCGGCGAGGCGCTGAGCCGGTGAGTGTCGCAGTCGGGTGAGACGACGTCGCGGGTCGGTCGCGTCAGGCGCGAGTCGGCGCGGCATGGCGCGCGAGTTCGCGCGAGGACACGACTTCTACCTGCCGCTGCACGAGCTGCAGCCGCCTGCGCACAACTACCATCACTATGAACTGCACCAGTGAGTACTCATCCTCAGACACCCTTACACCCGCCAGCCATCTGCAGATTCTCTCGGAACGCTCTGTCACTTCTTAAAAGCAGAATAAAGTTACATTTTCATCGTGTTAGAAGTAGTAAATACTTAGTTCTGTTTGTTGGTACAATAAAACAAACAAATAATTCCTCCCAAGTTTACACCAAAAAGTTTTAAAGTTTTATTAACTTTTCATAACATAAAAATAAGTTACAATGTAGTTTGTTTTGGAATTATAAAGACAGCGCTTATGCGTGGGTATCTTAATTGATATTACATCACAGAAGGTAATTACCGGTATGAACGTTAACAAATTCATCATAGCGGTATTGTATAATGGTGCAAATTATTAAAATAGTGCAGGACTGGGTGCTGTGTGTAATATATAAATAAAAGAAGGCTGTCTTTCTATCTACTGTACCTATGTGAATGTGAAATTTAATTATTTTGTGGTGGGCCTTTATTGTTTGTGTTTTTATATTTTGAAGTTTTTTACAATATTCATTTGGATACATTTTCACCTGTATTTAGTATTTACCTACTTATTTGTCAATAGCCTTTGTTAACGTTTAATAAAAAATATTAAAAAGTAATATTTTAGGTTACCTTTTTGCTTTTATCACAATCATGCAACTGTGATTGAATTTCTGAGATACCGCGAGCATGAAATAGCAGTTCCTAGTGACCTAGACTTCTTTCAGAGGCAAAATAGGTCTCAAAACAGGAAAAGATTTGGGCGGCCATTTCTTAGACATATTATCTTAGTGGTAACGGCGCCATTTTCAAGTCGTAGAGCGTGGGTTCGAACCCCGTTCGGCAGTTTACTTCGTGTAAATTATTTCATCACCACTGCTCTCAAAACGGTGAAAGAAAACTTCGTGAGGAAACCGGCATGTCCTAATATATACTAGCACTGCCAGCGCCAGCGTCCGCCCACGGAATGACTAACCGTCCCCAGCAAGTGTCAAATATTATCCCATAAAGGATTTAAATAGACCCTTAACGAAGCCGAAAAGCACTTGTTCTCCCCGCTATTGCGATATTTTTTTTGTTCTAGACCATACCTGTGAACCTTCTATCTACGGAGTTATCGGGGGTCAAAGTTCTAACTTTTTCACGAGTTTTTTTTTAAAACTAATTTTTAAGGTTACTACTTTACTTTAAATACCTCCATGACCCGTTTACTGTTCAATGCATCCATAAGCACAATGTTTTGAATGCGTAACATTGAGTTTTACCGTAAAAGCTTATTTTTCACCCCAAAAAAAAAGTTGATTCCCAGCAATAATTTTTGTGTAGGGCTTCGTGAAGGGTCCGTTTACACCCTAAAACATCACCCACCTCACTTCGTACATGTAAAGCGGTTCGTCCACCGAGAGCTAAGTTAACTTGTTTAGCAAGCCTAATCTATTTAAGTACTCATGCCTGCAGGCATGTAGGGCAGGTTTAAACCTATACCCCCACGTTTCCGACCAGCAAAAATACCCACTTGCCAGGACATTTATTAATACTTTAATGATAAAGTAATTTTGTTTTTTACCCGTCTGCCAAGGAAGGGTCATGTTTTTCGCACGTACCTTGTATGTTTTTTTTGTAAATTTCTTTATTTCCTTGTATCTTCCAAACGGCTGAATGGATTTCGACAGTTAAGGTATCGTTATATTCGTCTTAAAAACCCACATGTCCTTAGGTAAGAGTGTAAAAAAAAACAAAATGGCGGACTTTTGGCGCGAAATAGTAATACTTATTTAAAAAAAACAACCTATCGAGTAGAGTATCAAAATAAAGGAAATTAAAAAGGGATTAAATAAGCAAAAACAAGCCTACACTTGTTATCACACAATGTTCTTAAATAAGTTCTGTTTTAACTTGACAAAGATTTATTTTCGGTACCTTTTATTCATAATTTCAACATAATTATTGTACAACAAAACAAGGGGTGTGCGCGCCCTTTAGGCGGTAAATATCGGTCAAAGTTGGTGACTTTCTTACTTCTCCGTTTAATGTTTTGTCATCGACTTCCGAAACAAAGGTTATTTTGCACTTTTTAGAGGTGTTTTGGAAGTCGGTTGTATTTATGAAAAAAAAAAGTTTTTTTATTTTTACATTTTTTGTTATTTAATAGACGCTTGATGATCTATCAATCGATCGATGAGCTAGAGCCCATTAAAAAGCAAAACCTAAGCATGAAAAGCAATATCATAAATCTTTAGACTCGTTACAATTATTTCCAACCACGCATTGAGGAGTTCCACCGTTTATCTCCAAAACCCATAATCAGATCATCCCCATATTTCAATGGGACTATTCGGTTGTCCCTATATATTAAAAAAAGAGTCGTTTAAATCGGTTCATAAACCACGCAGTTACGGCTGTAAATCCATAAAAAAATACATACACACGAACAGAGAACCTTATTATTTTTGGAAGTCGGTTAAAAATTGTTTAGATTAGTTTTTTTTTACCTGAAACATAATATATTTTATGTAGACTGTTTTTTCTGCCTAGCAAATTGGGCTTTTATTTGGGTGTAAAAAAAAGTGCCCCTATTTTGCCCAGTTCAGAAAAAAAGAAAGAAACGTACGGGGCAAAAGCTTAGCTGGAGGGTTTTAATTTTTTTTTTTACCTGGTACATAATGTATTTAATGTAGACTGTTTTTCCTGTCCAGCAAATTGGCCTTTTATTTGGGCGTAAAAAAAAGCACCTTTTTTGCCCAATTTAGAAAAAACTAAAGAAAGAAACGTACAGGGAAAATAGCTTAGCTAGAGGTAGTGAGAAAGAGAATAGGTATAAAAAAACTACAGATGTTATCATATTTGCCGTGTTGGGCTCATGTCCGCCGTGTTTATAAGTTTTATCTCGCGGTGAACAGGATAAGATCAGCGTACACACTGACTCGGGGTAGAAAATCCAAACAAGGGACTAAAGCTTCCAAATCATTTAGTACATATGTTACCAACTACACCACTACTTTGTAATGCTAGTTAAATAAAATTATTTTACCTTATATTTTGCATAACAGTACAAACCGAACGTTTTTAAAAACTAAGTAAAGCACATGAAATTATACTCACATACTTAATACTAACGTCATGTTTTGCTAACCCGATTAAGACGCGATATGGATGCACTCACATGGTGAAATATGCGTGATTTGATCCGGAGTCAATCCGGCCTCAAATCGTTTTGGCCGTTTTCACAAGTTTTTAGAATACCTCTAATTATTCCCATTTTCTGTCTCATATAACTGATACAAAAAATCGTACTTCTTGCAGTGTTAAATAAAATTGGTCCATCAATTTCATAACCAATTGAATAGATAAAGAAAAGAAAATTAAATTAAAAAAAGAAAATATTGAATTGATCAAAATAAGTAGGTAACAATAATTGTTAATTCACGTGACTAAATTTTATTATAAATTAAACTAATAATAGAATTCCGTGTACTTTAGATATAGTATTAAAAAGATTTTAAAAAAAGTATTTGATTTGGTAAGAAATTTGATTTCGTAGCACGATGCCTACTTTTGCAATATGAATACTTTTTTGTAAGTAGGTAATCGGTAGCACGATGTCAACATTTTGAAACCTCCATACATTAGATCGCACGATGCCAACAAACGCATATTGACAAAAAAATCTTAATACATTGTTCTAATCGCAGCATGCCTACTTCGGAAATCGTTAGTACTTTTTATATGTAAGTGGCCTACAATACAATGTATACAGTCAACACAAAATTTGTTTTATTTGGGTGTTTCGTAAATATAAGCAGCTGTGATGGCATTAAATTAAACATAAATTCAATCAGTGATTTTACTAGTACTAATGTATATTAAATAAAAGTGGCAACTTCCTACAAGTGCATAATGCCACTAATAAAATAAAATCTCAGAATCTTCTTCTTACTTCTCTTCATCGTAAATATCTATATTCCGAACCTCCGATGTACTGAATGCGTAAAAAGTATTTCAACGGTATTTTTTTTTAATAATTGCTGTTCACAGCTATATACGTGGTATTCGTTTGTGTTTCCCTTAAAAAAACCGAGTTCCAAAAAACAATAAAAAGTGGAAAATAACTTTATTTTCGGAAGTCGGTGGCAAAAAGTCAATGAAACAAACGAAAGTCGCTAACTTTCGAAAGTAAAGTTATTTTCCACTTTTTATTGTATCTTTGGAACTGGGTAATTTTTTTTTTAAATACATTTCCTATTATTTTCGAAACGTAGCTAGAAGAAATTCGTCTACCGGAAAAGTGTTTCCTGTCTACCCACTCCAAGTGTGGGTGATCTTCAAAGAATCTTCACTTATTTTCACACTTCCATTCATTACTTTACTCAACGTTGGCTTTTTCTCGTCTAATCGGAATGAAATAAGTTGACGTCTTTTATTAATTTATTTTTATACGCCACAAATAAATGTCTACTTCTTAAGAGCTATAATTGGACAAGGATATCCGTAGACTTTTCGCGCGTACTTTTTTTAACGAAAAAAAAGTACGCGCGAAAAGTTTACGCGTTATTTAATCAAACAAATTATTTTAGATTATTTCTGAGTGTGTTAGTTTTATTGTAATCGTTTAAGGTCAACTAAGAACTTGAAAGTTATAGATAAAATACTCTCTTTATACTTGAATATCTACACCATATAAATCACAGACATAAATGTAGAAAACAAGGTGATTTTCCTGATTAATCAAGATCCGGCAGAAATGATTAACACCTATGTAATTCCACTGGTATCTAAAGGTAAGCGGAATCCCCCGGCATGGCAATACTTTCCAAGGACGTGACAATCTATGACGTATGGTATACCTGAAGAGTTGGGTACAAACGACACCCATCAGCTGACGGCAGGGCGTTTAAAGGTCAGTCTGCTATCTGCCTGGAGACAGATAGGCTGATTAGTGGTTACGTATGACGCGTCACACTTCATCGCCGTCATAAGTTCAATTAGCTGTGTAAATTATCGCTACAACAATCATAATGCGTTGTACTTGTTAGGATGCGTATGTTGCAATTTTGTTACATAAGGAGTATTCCACTGTACCCCTCCAGGGACATGTCAATAATGCCGATTTTTTAAAATTTATTAAGGTAGTTTAGGCGATACTTAAAAATATTTTTACAAATCACGTATCACGCATTTACAAAATATGCGTGTTACAGTTATTATGGCTAATTATAGATTTCCCTGTATAACTGGGAACGTATAATACATGCGAACGGATTAATGCCAGAAATTTCCAATTAAACAACAAAATAATATTGTAATACAATACAAAATTATATAAGGTTAAACTTGGATCACAATTTTGAAAAAAAATTAAACAAAAATGGTGAATAATAAAATATAGTAGAAGAAGATTGGTTGCTTGACATTTATTTCAGTTTATAGGTTTCAGTGTTCGTTTATTGAATGTCGGTTTATTACAGTTAAATAAACCAACTTCCGAGAATTCCGATTTATAAAATCGTAAGAAAATTCCAAATTGAATCAGTAATTTTTTATTTTTTTTTCTTTAATTCGCTGCGTTAATATGAATGCAACCAGTCTAGCCTAGCACAATAAATCTGTTAATGCGCCAAAGTGACGTCATAATTTTATATCAATAGGAAAAAATGGAATAATAACTAACTACCTCAAAAAACAATCCATTTCGTACTTGTAGGTAATGTGAGGCTTTTTATATTCATAGTCACACTCAGTCAGGCCCAGTATTCATACAAAAGCTATCACATTCCTATAATAACTAGCAGTGTTTCTGACAGCTGACAGTTACTTGCTCGGATTCACCGTACAGTGGATTTAAAATTCAGTTGAAAGCTGCCTATCGTGTATTTAAACCTTAATTGAATCGATGCAACATGTTTAACTCGAAATATGGCGAAATGGGTAGACAGAGTTATTAATCAATACAGTAAATGAGAAACAGGAGGAGGAGGAGCTCGTGGCTAAATAATAACAGCCGCTCGGGTCGATCTTTAGGTTAAGCCGTGCTTGCTTAGGTTGGTGTGTGGATGGGGACCCATTACATACAGAGTTTCCTCCGTGCCTCGGAAAGCACGTTAAGCCGTTGGTTCCAGGTGTCATTTGTAGATCTTTGACAGTCGTTAGGTAATCAGTGGCCCAAAAAGTCTGACAATCAGTCTTACCAAGGGGAATCATATTATCCAGTACTAACTAGGTTGTTTAGGTCAGATAGGCAGTCGCTCCATGTAAAATACTGGTATTCAGCTGCATCCGGTTAGACTGGAAGCCGACCCCAATATAGTTAGGAAAAGGCTAGGCAGATGACAGTAAATAGGTAACAAACGTTACAGATCATTCAATACTTACTAGGTATGTGTCTAATCAAGTATTTATGTAATGAGATCGTGATTACCGTCTCGTTTAATTGAATCGTCTCGTATGGCGCGGTGACGCACAGGACTGACTAGGTACCCTGCAACAACCGGATAGGTAATAAGGTAGGTACTCGACTGCTAGCACTGCTCGTCAGTTGCTAATCTACACTATCCACACTAATATTATAAAGAGGAAAGATTTGTATTTTTGTGTGTGTATGTTTGTAATGAATAAACTCAAAAACTACTGTGCCGATTTCAAAATTTTTTTCATCATTAGAAAGCTACATTCACCCTGAGTAATATAGGCTATATTTATTGCTAGAAAGAATTAGGGGGGGGGGGGGAATTAGGGGAAAATGTATATCCACCCGTGCGAAGCCGGGACTGGCCGCTTGTGAGATATAAACTGCGTACACTTACCAATAGATTGGATATACAGTTTCTGGAAGTGAGTCTAAGTTTCTAATTATTTCATGGTCCAGACGCCAGCACATCAAGCTACCCGAAACTGTAAAATTTTCCCAATCAGTCTTGAACCTAATGCTTGAACGATAAAGTTGAAAATCTGTTAAAGAAATTTGACAGATTTGGAATCCTGAATCAAGCAAGGCGGCAAAACAGCATTCAAGAGAACACTGCGATACCCGTATGGGCACATCTTCTCTTAAACAGGGAACCATTCGATCTAAAATAATAAGAGAGCGCTTGTGTCGTGTAAGTGACAGTGGTAGTGGAGCGCTTTGCAGGAGGTAGGTAAGTGCCTACTGCCTTGTCGTTATTTAGAATATTTTTAGAACGAGTCAAAAAAATTGTAATCGATGTAGAGAGCGAAACCATAGGTTAACAAACAAATAAGTAGGTAAAATATATTGAAATGACAAGTATAAGTACGCACTACGGCCAATCAAGCTATACAAAACAAGTTTATGCGGATCACTCATTGTATATCTCTCATTGTTTTGTGGACAGCTTCATGTGCCGCCGTGTGTACATAAATAAAATGATGTTTATTTACACTGAACTATGCGAACAAAAATATCGTAAAAACCAAGAGATAATTATTGATATAATAGACAAATACCCATAATAATACTAAACAAGTGAACATCTAAGTAACGCGCAATGTATACATACATGCCAGCACGCGTAAGAACGCACGGAAGCACGGAAGAATTGACAAAATGACAGATCAACAAAAGATATGTAATTTTGTCGATTCTTCCGACGACATAAACCCGTTTCTACGGTGGTCATGCTACGCGTGCTGATATTCTTATTTTTCTTTTAGTAACCGGGATTTTGAAAGAACTCGAGCAAGGTTAAAATAATAATTCCAGAGCTTAAATTGATTTGAGATTAAAACTGAGGGGGCGACAGGAGATTAGGGTGGCGGTACCCGTCGTCGGCGGGTTATACCTCACAACATCGTTGCGAATGCACTTTTTTGAGATCCTCGCAAGGACCAACGCGTTAGGCTAAATGTTGGCAAATGTACCTTATAAAACTGTTTTCTTTACCTAACTGACATTGTAGAAACATCTTTTTCTTATTTGAACTTACGAACGAACTATATCTACTAAGCTAATCAGCTACGAGGTTTTCAGTGCACGGCTACTGAGGGATTGACATCTACAAAACTTAAGAATGTGTTATTTATGCATTATTTTATTAAAACTGAGGCAAAATTATTAAAATAAGACAATCTCCTTCGATTTAACATTGTTTGTCATGAAACTTGTGTAGATGCCTTGATAGGGTTGTTGAATGTTTATTAAAAGATTCGCCCATCGAACAGTCAACTTTCATTTTCCTGTGCTCGGAACTATTTACTTCGGAACTCGACTTACTCGACGTACTTCCGCAAAATGTTCGATTTCTTTATTTATCTTTTGTACTTACGCCTACGCTTGGCTCAGATCGGTGCACTTACCTTACCTCTTTACAATAAATTGTTCATTTTATCCAACTTTTTCAAAAAGTGACTGTTTACTGTGCAAAAAACCTTCTTTGCACAGTAAACACTTTCAGTTTTTGTAAAACGTCACTTTTTGAAAAACTTTGAATACTTTCAAAATATCAAAATTATCCTTAATGGATTGAATGCAGACTGACATTGTTCTCGTACAAATCCTCCTAGTTGCAACTCAACATTAATTGTAAAATCGGTTAAATTGTTTGTGCCAATTTGCGTATTACGCGTATCTAACATGCCTTCAGGCAACCAGCGGCGTACCGACCGCGTATTGGACAACTCATTCGGACTGAATGGAATTCATTGACATAATTCTCCTTTACCCTGAATTATTATGTCTGCGTTTTGTTTACGCGTTTATTTTGAATAATAAAATGAACATTTTTGAGGGACATTGACAGACATTGTGTGCTCTAGTATATTCTACAGAATATTTGGTTAAAATGAATAGTCGGTAATTTTTTCTTTTGTTATATTTATTGAGTTCTGGCGAATAATCTTAAGAATAAAGAAGGGATATTTGATACACATATTTTATTTTATAAAAGTTTTTTTTTTAATTTCAAACCTTTTTTTAGATAGGCAGTCGCTCCATGTAAAATACTGGTATTCAGCTGCATACGGTTCGACTGGAAGCTGACCCCAACATAGTTGGGAAAAGGCAAGGCAGATGATCTCCTTAGATTTAGTTAGTTTTCGGTTAACTGATTGAGATGAATCAGCCAAGTACCAGCTGCATACGTTTGTAAAGGCTATTGAGTGATCTGCCGGGAGGCTGATTGACAACCAGGCTGAGGTCCTTAGCCTTGAATGTCGCCGCAATGTTGCCTGCCTAATGGTCTTTTTTCGGTTACATTTCGGAGTGTGCTTTGAATTTACACGAAGCGTCACCGTTATATGGTTGAAGTTCCATGGACACGACGAAAGAGCTATGCTTCCACATTTATCGTGCGAACCGCCAGTCTGTGGAATTCACTGCCGGCTTCTCTGTTCCCCTATTATTATAATCTGGATCTCTTCAAGGTCCGACTGGATCGGTTTCTTCTAGGCAAGCGTGCGTCACATCAGGCGAGTTGCGGCTGACTCCAAACCAATTTAGTGTAAAAAAATGCCCCAATGAATACATAAAACGACACGAAGACAAGTTTTTTTTTCATTGGCTTGTCCAAAGCATATCAAAATAAAATGTATTAAGTGTTCATGAATTCTAGTAACGTATAAGTTAAATGAATCGAAAAAGGATTCGTAACCAGAATTTACCTCATCCACAGAAGTCAATACCGGGAAGATAAAAATACATTATAAACTCAATCGATCATTTTATCTCTACAATTACTTCCTGGTGTACATGGTTCACGGCGGGTGGTAGGAGGTACAGGCAGGACTGTTCTGAACGCCTGGGTGAGTATCACAGACGTTTCGACGGCGATTTGATGTTGCTGGGCACTCTGACAGCGACCCGTTATTGTTGGGTATTCCAAACATACCCTAATGAACTTTGACAAAATAAAAAAGTTTTAGACCAGAGAGAACTATAAGTTATGTTGAGTGGGGAAAAGGAACAGCAGTCAAGTATTTTAGTATCAAACTATTTGATTATACGTACCATCAAATAAAAAGACGGAGTAACAACACAGCAGGAAACTATTACTTAGGCTTTTGCGCCCCATAACAAAAACGTAATTCCACAGCTTTCTTCTCTTTTTTTTTACTCAAAAGAAATTCTGCTTACAAAAAAAACTAAAAACCTTTTTTCAGTGAAATTCAAATGTACCTAATTTTATCATTTAATATGAGGTAGTAAGCCAGTAATTAATTGAACAGTTTCAAACATAGAGTTTTTTATGCAGAGGAACACTACAAAGCCTTTGACAACATTTCCCATTCAAGCATTCGGTACGACATACTGTTCGTCGCTGCACGCTTTAAAATACCTATAACTACGAACTCACAGATAATTCGCTCTATGTTTTTCATAGACAGGTGAAAGCAACATGTCGCCGGTGACCGATGCCGCCACCCCAGCCTTCCACGATCACCCTTCATTCTGAATCGCAAATCAATTTAAACCGAATAGGAACTCAAACAAATAACTACCGAAATCTTACTAACAGTTAATCAAGAAAGAATTGAAACTTTTAATTGGCACATTCTTTGATGGTGTTAATTAATTTCAGTTACAAGGTTTTTTGTCAGTTTGAAAAAATACAGTGTGTTGGGCTAAACGAGGGCACATTTTAAGTGAGTGGAATTCTTGAAAATTATTTTTACTTTGAGAAACCCTGAGATCACGTATCCTTGATAATGTAGCAGAAGTAGAAATCAGTAGGTATGATTTAAAATTTCAAAATTAAGGGTGTAAAAATACCCTTAACGAAGCCGAAAGGCACTTTTTCTCCCCGTCATTGCGATCATTTTTTGTTCTGGACCATACCTGTGAACCTTCTAGTTACGGAGATATTGGAGGTCAAAGTTCCAATTTTTTCACAAGTTTTAAAAAAAAACACTTTTTAAGGTTTTAACTTTACTTTTATTAACTACTATTAAAAGCATCCATCAGCACGAAGTTTCGAGCGCGTAACATTCAGTTTTACCGTAAAACGTGATTTTTACCCCAAAAAAAAAGTCGTTTCCCAGCAATATTTTTTGCGTAGAGTTACTTAGTTTGATGTATATGCTTGGTTGACTGCTTCGTGAAGGGTCTGTTTACACTTTGTATATACATACTTACTAATGTTTAAAATTGTAAACCATATTGGCTTATCCGTTCTCAAGTTATGTGATTACCAATCAAAAGCATCTAATTAGTATTTACGAGTGGAGTGGATTAAGAATATTATTGAATTTCACTTTTTCTCTTCGCTTCTTATGAGAGGTGTCGGTCGCAGCCATTCTTAGTACATATTTCTATTTTTATTGGATGTTGTCCTTGCCATTTAATTTTCTTAGACTGACTTAGCCCCATGTTTGTAGGAGGTGGTGCAGACATAAAAATACTAAGAATGACTTCTGAGTATTTTTATTTTTGTTGTGAAAGCTAAGCGTTCATTCGGCGCGTCCTGGGCAAATGGGCAGTCCGATGTGCTAGCATCCTACTGACTGCCTTATCTCCCTAATGCATGTGCTTCTGTTGCTTTACAATCTTACCTAGTGCATGCAGTCGAAGATTGGCTTCAGAGAAAAGAGTTTAATTTGCATGCACTAAAATCGGAGAAACCATAATTCGCTTCGCTGTCGAGCGACATCGTCCAAACCAATGTAACAAATGCGGCTCAAGCCGAAATCGCCGGTCGCGTCGATAGGTATGGTCACTCCATGTCATGTTTTGTATCAAACATTCTAAACTGATCAAACAGTTTGGTCCTGACGTTTTAATAATGATCACAGTGAGACTGAAGTACGTAGAGGCCGTACGTATTCGCATTGTATCATATGCACACTATTATTAACACGATCTCACATTGTGCTTCCGCGTGCGTCATTAGCTGTTTGTTTACCATATAACTAAGTATTGTGTTATATTATGTTACTAGTTCTAGTCGATATTGTCAAGTGGACATCCTATACTCAGGTATTTTTCCAGAAGATAAGAATTTAATACAGTCACCACAACTCCTAAATAGACAGCATGGAAGCCCATCCTAACTTTTATCTAGCTTAAACTTAAACTAGTTCTTTACGCAAAGTGAATTGAAGAATTTACCTTCTACCAATTTCGTCGAATGGAATATTACATCGTGTGAAGTTCAACGTAAAAGCACTACGTTGGTACCGTCAATAGGCTAATTGACAACATTTGGAAAATGGTTATTATGCTACCTTGGAAGGTATTTTAACCAAAATACATAGTATTCTTAAAACAATCGACGGTTTACGACGAATTTTCGTTTTAAAAACCCAATTTTTTACCGCGAAAAACGCTTGCTACTGTCATCGTCTGTGTCACAATTATTACTTTTATTGCTACGTGGCTTTGCTAAATCCTGATTCCGTACCGATATACATACACATAACTTATTAGAAATTGCTGAAAAAGGAATAAAACCTCTCTTGTAGTTGTATGCAAATGTCAACCACTGTGACAAATGACAATAGCGTCAGGGTTACCAACTCCCAAAAATATGTAGGTACCCCTAAAATCGCCACAGTTAATAGAAAATTCTCCTTAAAAAAAATTTACTGACTGAATCCCTAATTTTGCCTATAAAAACTAAAGATCTTTTGTTTTTATACGATTTTTTATACGAACTACACTCCATCCGATTTATTAGTAGTGGACATAAGCCTATCACATCCACATCATTCAATACAGTCACCAAGTCTTTAGGCTATTGTACGATGATGGCGCGATCAATGAACTCAGGTTCGTAGCCTAGGCGACATCTTGCGACTTGCATTGCTCCTCATAGCGAAATAATTTGTATCAACTGCACTATAATAGGCTGCCATTTTATTCTAATTTACAAATAGGTCGCACCGACACAAGCAAATTGCATGGCAGTTAACGGGGTGTCCTGCGTGAGCGACGAATACGACGCGACGCGACGTTGCGAGCGCGACCAACGCGATCAACTCAACGGCATACCCTGCCTGCGGCCTATATGGCAGTCTGCGGCGAAACGCGACGTAACGCGTACTTGTTTTGAAGGCGACCAGACGCGACACCACTAACAAAACAAAAACATAAACTATTTAAACATTAAACAAGCAATTTAAACATTTTAGAATCGTTTCTTAATTTTGGATGTAAATGATGGAACTCGCCAAATGTGTTTCTTTGTAAAAAATTTATATTTGTTTTCTTTCTGTGTTTTTTACGATATTTTTTTAAAAGGCTGTACTTTAAATATGAACTTTCAAGAAAAATTAAACTGTACTTCTCCATGATTCGAGAAGTAATGACCAAAATCACATAGGACATTTGTCGCGTTTAGCATCGCGTCGCATTGCATCGTGTCGTGTCGTGTCGCGTCGCGTCGTATTCGTCGCTCAAGCAGGACACTGCGTAAATCAGGCCGATGCGACGACTGCGCCTTTGAAAAGTTCGAATGCGGTATCGGGAATGGATGATTTGTTTATGGTTCCAAATTCAATTTTTTTTTTTTGTTATTATATTGGCTCAACTGTTTTCCATTTTGGCGCGGAGTTTCAGTTGCATCTGTTATTTATACAGTGCTGTTTTTAGTTAGATCATATCTAGTGTGTATTGCGATCATAATGGACAAATCATCTAAAAAAAAATTGTTGTAAACGTTATTTTCCAAGGCTTGCTTACCACTCTTATTCAGAATTTCCTATGGTCTTTTAAAAATACCTATTCTGTACTTGTGCCACAAGGATCGTAATAGGTAGATGTTCATCTCGCAAGTGTCGCGCTTACCTACGCCTCCGCGTTTTATCTCATAAATTGCGTGCAGTTCATTATTAATTGTTACACAAGAATCAATTACACAAAGGATTAAAGTTTTAAAAGAACCTTGAACAAAATCATCTTGTAACTTTGACATGAAGTGTTTTTTTGAAAAGAAGATTTTTTATAATTTTTCTGTATTCTTTAAGTATTAAAATATTGTTTAAATAACAACGACTAGATTCTCCAGCGAGAGCCTTAGAAGTTTATATGTAGGGGGTAATCTCCGGAACTTATGATCCAATTTTAAAAATTCTTTCACTGGCAGAAAGCTTTATTATTCGTAGGAACTATAGGCTATAAATTATATTAATTTCATGCATATAAGCCGAGGAATCACAATTTTTGTTGCCTTAGTCGCGGGCAAAATGCTTGTCTACACAAATATTATGAAGAGGAAAGATTTGTATTTTTGTGTGGGTGTATGTTTGTAATGAATAAACTCAAAAACTACTGGACCGATTTCGAAAATTCTTTCACCATTGGAATGCTACATTATCCCTGAGTAACATAGGCACCCGTGCGAAGCCGGGACGGGCCGCTAGTTCTTAATATAAAGGAGAACTAGAGTTTCAAATCGGGACACGCGGGCTGCCAATCATAGTTGTGAGGTCGTCGTCGTGTGCAGTGTGAAGTTATTACCTACTGTGCATCAATCACTGCTGACCCATATTGCAGGATCAAATGCACCGTCTGCGATGCCACTTACGTATTCCATTGTGCCTATGCGAAGGAGTAAGCAGATGTGCACACTATTATCAATTTATCGAGGAAAAATATTGTCAATCAAAAGGGCTTTGGGTATGTTATGGATATCTGACTACAATAAACAAGTACCTTTTTGTTTTGTTCACGAGTGGAAACCTTCAAAGGCGACAGTCTTTGGGGATAAGACCGGGGAGTGTGGGATTTCTACCTCACTAAAACCACCCCGGTAGTCACCATCCACACATGGAAGGAGGTACTGTTTCCTCTTAAAAGACCTGCCCGGAGCCCTCTCTGTGCAACGCCTGTTAAGGCACATCCCTGAGGAGATTGCAAAGAGTAAAGTAAGTACGTAAGCAAGTACCTACCAAAACTTGTCATGCTTAGGGGCCATCCATTAATCACGTGATTCTTCCTGAATATTCTTTTACGACTTGCAAGGTGGACTTTTACTTATTTTTATTAATAACAAAACACCGACTGGCACGTTGGTTTAGTGGTCGCAACCGCGACTGCTGAGCATGAGATCCTGGGTTCGGTTCCCGGGTCGGGCAAAGTGTTATTGGGTTTTTCCATCAGGAATTTCTCAGTAGCAGCCACGGAGTCTGGATTTATGACCGGTTGATGGCAATAGGCTCGCCCCCTTTTACATGGGACTTAAACATAACGGGCGATATGTGGGGGGTACTCCTCCTTCGGGGATTACAAGGCGTAATGTGTTATAACCGATTACACAAAGAAAAAACAAACTTTAACAATCCGTAGGCTAAGCCGTTCAATGACATTAAGAAAATAAAAAATAGATTTAATAGTACTTAAAATTCTTTATTTTACACCACGAGAAACCAAAATGGCTTTATGTTGGCTTGAGTCATTACTCCGCAGCGTCATTGTTGCAGCTTGTGTTGGTTCGAGCTGCCGTCAAGTGCGACCACAGGCAGGTCTCAGGTTACCGCAGGAGCATACAGAGTTCCCTGCGAGAGGCTTAATACACCTATACGTCAAAAGCTTAACCGTTAGCTAGTTTTGAAAACATAACATCATCATAACGCCGGCTATACCCGACGGGTTAGGCAGAGATGAATATAATCGTACATACAAATTTCGCCAGTTATGTTTAAGGCCTATGTAATAGGGACCCTGAAGCCATCATCAGGCTTAGCTGCTACCCGGGAATCGAACCAAGGACCTCATGGTCATCAGTCGCACTTGTGGACACTTACAAAGAATGACTATACTAGTGTACTACAGTAGCGAAGGGTTAATTTTTTTAAGAAGTAAGCCGGTGGGCATATCTTTAATGTGAGTTTATAATTTGTCTATGGAATACTGATTGTACCTATTTTCAAAGGGAAGCCGGTAGGAATCGAGTTGTATGGAACCTTCGCCACTGGTGTACTAACAATGGGCCACCAGCTCAACGCAAAACAACAAGATGTTCAACAAAACAAAATAATTACGGTTTCCAACATGTTTTTATACCCACACAAACATGTTATTATCAACTTCACATAAATGTGATTTTGTTCTATTCATCTCTTATGTAATATTAGGTATCTGTTATGTGTCTGGTACGTAGGTAGCACTTACCTCCAAAATAATGAATGTTAGACGAAAAAAAAATCATATTGTTTTTTTGGTATTGACGCTAAGAAGACGACACGTGTAAGAGTTTTTTGTATTTAAAAACTCGCTGGTATAAGGATATTAAGTTATTTACTCAAACAAGTCAAGTTACTCAAACTCAAAGCATGTATTTCAATTAGACCACAACAGGCACTTTTGAATGTCAGAAAAACAAAGAAAGCGAAGCTATGTTCCCAGACACAAGGCATAATAACTTGTGAAAGTACTGTAGTTGCCCATTCCAAAGCGTAGATCTCTATGGAGAAGAATGGGCAAGAAACTCCATGGACACTCTTTTCAATCAGAATATTTTTACAAGATCTTGGTTACATCATTCATGTTGAGATAATACATAAAGGGTGTAAAAAGACCCTTAACGAAGCCGAAAGGTACTTGTTGTCCCCGTCATTACGGTCATTTTTTTGTTCTAGACCATACCTGGGAACCTTCTAGTTACGGAGATATTGGGGGTCAAAGTTCCAACTTTTTCACAAGTTTTTTTATACCTTCACGATCCCCGTACTATTCAATCCATCCACCAGCACAATGTTTTGAGTGCGTTACATTGAGTTTTACCGTAAAACGTGATTTTTCACCACAAAAAATTTTTTGCGTAAATTTACATAGTTTGATGTACAGAATGCTTGGTTGACGGCTTCGTGAAGGGTCTGTTCACAGCCCGTATATGTGAGAATGATGTAGAAAGACGTGCGCATTAAAAGCGTCCAGTGTCGTCATCATCATTCTCTTGCCCTTATCCCAATTCATTTGGGGTCGGCGCAGCATGTCTTCTTCTTCCATACTTCTCTATTCCTCGTCATATCATCAGACACCTCCCTTCTTACCATATCATTCTTTACACAGTCCATCCATCGTTTCTTTGTTCTTATTATCCGTTTGTATTTAGCTGGATGTATTTGAGTAGGACCTTGTAAGTAATGAGGAGTAGCATCCTACACGTTTTGTTGCAAAATGAAAGTGATTTTGTCGTGTGTGTTAATTAGTGTTCGTGTTATCGCCCGACAGTCAATCAAACCTGGACCTGCTTTTGACCATTAATCTCGTGAATAATCTCCCGATATTTCCGCTTCGAATGCAACATTTTTAAACAACAATGTTGAGGTACATAAAAGTAATTAAAAAGAATAGCGCAACGATAGGTTTTATATTCCTTTATTTATATCTTTACAAATCAATTACATTTTTAAATATTCCTTAGAAAAATCAATATAAAAACATTTAAAATATTAAAAAAATTAACCCACCGCTATCGGCAGTCAGGCTTCAGAGAGAGGAACCTCCTAACAATACGAGCTGTGTGCAGGAGTACCGCTTTTATATATTATTATTAGCTGACCCGCGCAACTTCGTCTGCGGCACTTAGGGGTATGAAAAAAAGATAGTAGCCGATTCTCAGACCTACTGAATATGCATATAAAATTTCATAAAAATCGGTCAAGCCGTTTCGGAGGAGTATGGTAACTAACAGTGCGACACGAGAATTATAAATATAAGATTATTAATGGGCTTCAATTTTTAAAAGTTACTTGAGAACTTTTATGAATATAAACTCCCTTGAAACGAACTTTCACAAAGCACTAAGCAGTTTATTCAATAGCTCGTAGCCCTACGCGCCTGGCTACGCGCGTAGCAACGCGCTCCGGAGCAATGCTACGCGAGTGGCCGAAAAACGAAAATATCTCGTAGCGGACTGCATTGATGCTACGGATATACGACATGCACACACAAAAGTCATGCACACTCACACAATGAGATTCACTTCAATTTTTTTTTGGAATCATACTAAGTGCTTTCACGCTCACTTAGCTCACATGAAAGTATTACGTTTATTTCATTTCCATTTCGATATTAAACGTGTTTTAATAACTTCCAATCAATTTTTTTCTGCTGTCCCGAAACTTCGGCAAAGCATCTCGTACTGTTATAAATACGCTGTTTGCAGTTGATGGGAAGATCGGCAATTTGACTAGTTGGAATGAAATTAATATTCGAAATATCGAGAAATAATTCCCGCTGTTTCGAATACAATAAAAAATTTCGCAATCATATGAACGATTTTATCGGAAACGTTATTTAATTTCATTCGATTTATTTTTAATACAATTAGCAATTTGTTGATTTCATAACTACTGCATTCTTGATAATTTATTAATTAAATTATTATTAGATAATTAATTAATTAAATTATTCATGTGATGAATGGCTCAAATCAGGCCCAAGTTAGATTGACTATCGGGCGATAACACGAGCACTAATTAGCACAAAAACACAAAATCACTTTCATTTTGTGATCAAAACGTGTAGGATGCTTCTTTTATCCATTTTTTTTTGCCTCAGGCCTACTCAAATAAATCCAGCGAAATACAGGCGGATAATACTGTTACCAAAATAACTTAATATCCTTCTACCAGCGAGTTTTTAAATACAAAAAACTCTTACACGTGTCTCTTCTTAGCTTTATCTAATAAGATTAAATTATTACCAAAAAAACAATTTGAATTGTTTTTGTGGAACGTCCATTATTTTGGAGGTAAG
Organism: Noctua pronuba; assembly: GCA_905220335.1. Classification (NCBI taxonomy): domain Eukaryota; kingdom Metazoa; phylum Arthropoda; class Insecta; order Lepidoptera; family Noctuidae; genus Noctua; species Noctua pronuba. The sequence goes on along the minus strand of LR999891.1, from coordinate 19,580,185 downwards.
TGCTACATGTAGTCAACGGGGCTCGGATCAAGACTCCGCATGTACTACAGATAGGATACTCCCACCAGTAACGAAGGGTCAATTTTTTTAAGAGTTACCTCTTAAAAAAATGTAGTACATATCTTTAACTAGTTGACCCGCGCAACTTCGTCTGCGTCACATAAGAGAGGGACACTTTTCATTGATGCTCCGCTCCTATTGGTCGTAGCGTGATGATATATCGCCTATAGCCTTCCTCGATAAATGGGCTATCATACACTAAAAGATTTTTTTCATTTGAACCAGAAGTTCCCGAGATTTGCGCGTTCAACCAAACAAACTGTTCAGCTTTATAATATTATTATTATATTAGTATAGATGTGATTTCATTATTAATTTGTCTATGGCAAACTGATTGTGCCCGTTTTCAAAGTGAAGCCGGTAGGAATCGAGTTGTATGCAACCTTCGCCACTGACTCATACTGTGCCTAACCATTCGAAGATTATAGACGTGATTTAGCGTTACGTGTTGATGTGTTATCTGCTATACACTCGTGAACATTGTCCTGTGTATCTACGTCATTCGGAAATGCCCCCAATGACGTAGGTATCACTTAGGTGTCGAGTGATTCATCATCAAATGAATGATCATAACACAATCACTCTTGTATATAGCGGAGGAGCAAGACATACGTCATAAAAACGACTAGCATTGTCAAAGTGGCTTGTTGTTAGGGATAACAATGGGTGCGTTTAGCCGACACAACATCTTGGCAGCACTAAAAGAAAAATGGCGATTGCTGAGTAGCATAGGCTGAGGCGGCTGAGAAATGCTAAGTGGCAATATTCAGATTGGATAGACACGTGGTTTTAGACACGTGTACTTAGTGAAGAACATAACCTAAGAAAGAAGTTTGACAGGATTGATTGTTTTAAATATTTGTGTTAATAATTAATTGTCAATAATGGAAAACAATTTGAATGATGAAATAATAGATGAAATTCTCGCGGATGAAATAGATAATTATGTTAAATGATGGGGTCCATATTGGCTCACCTAAAGTTCTTTTCCCGAAATTGTTCTTCCTAACGATTTGTAATCCGAATGATCACTCTTCCTAAAATTTTCATCCTAAAGTTTTCATTCATACTATTTTTAGTGCTACCGGCGATGTTCATAACACTCATGTTTCCGAAAATTGTAATTAATAATATCATTTATGTAAATATATTTAAACTCCTACTGTTTTTTATCATAACGCTTTTATCCCTAAACATAAGTACAGGTCAGAGTGTCGTCTTGGGGGCACTATGAAAAAAAAACTTAGAAAAATTTCGCAACCAATTTCGAAGTAGCGCTCGCCGGCCGCTGCCGCGGCACCGCTCGCTTCGCTCGCTCGGCTCGCGCGTTGTTGGTCACAGTTCTAACCTAACCTAACCTATGGATCCCTTCCACATCGTTTTTACGACAAACGGTTAGTCGGAGACAAAAAAACACCAAGAAACTTTTATTCTTACATTTAAGTGTTTTATACGATACAATCGAGAAAATAAACGGTTTGCAAAAATAACACATTTTTGGCTAAATTTTTCTAAGTCTAAACAAAGAAATCTAAACAAAAAATATGTGTCTTTGAATAATAGTGTAAAAGATGGTTATGTTGAGAATATATAGGAAAACAAATAAAAGTATAACAGATGTTTATTGCTACTGACATTATGAAGTTGAATGCTTCGGAATTATAAAATTAGAGACAGAGTAGTTAGGAATTGTGATTGTTAGGATGAAAAATGTTAGGAAGAACATTTTCGGATTTCCAATTATCGGAGTTGAAAATTTAGGTGAACTTTGGCGCACCCTAAATGATGATGTAGTGAATGTTGCAGAAAAATAAAAAATAATAATTAATTAATTAATTTTTTTTTTTAAATTTAATTAATTTATTTTTTTATTAATTTTACTAATGCACTGATGTAAACAAACATTCAACTACCGGAATTTTGACAATCTCAAAAAGTAATATGGCGGAATATTCAAGTGCTAACTGCTTACTTCACTCTCGTCTAACTCAGCATGGTTTCAGCCGATAATTCAGTCAGCATAGCTGAATGCTGTTCAGCATTTTCGATTTCTGTCCAGTCTTTCTGTCGGCTAAACGCACCCAATGAATGCAAAATTTTAAGGACTAGAAAAATCGACCTGTCAATTCATTTCAATATTTATTTTAATAACAGGAAAAATATAAAAATTATATAAAATCACTCAAGGTCAAAGTGTCGATCGTAAACACCGTTTGTTAGGTTGCACAGGTGATTTTGGAAAAACAGTACGTTTTGTTTTTTTTTTCTAAACGGACCAATTTCCTATCAGCGACGTAACGCACGTTCGTTATCAATATAACTATTGTATTGTATTGTATAACGGGCTGGTTTCCGCAACTCCACGTCAAAGCGCGTATTTTGCGTGTGGATCAATGCTCAATTTAAGTAACAGGTTGGCTGAGGACAGTACCTATAACAGTCTCATCAAGCCTAGAGACGGGATATTTACCATGTTTACTGTTAGGTTTGAGTTCCCGATATTTCGACGCTGTTGCAAGCACCATGATCACGGATAAACTGAAGTTATTGCGGGTGGGTGTTTATAAGCAGACAAATCGGTCTATCCTCTTTCTTGTAACAGTAAACATGGAAAATATCCCGTTCTAGAGTTGATGATCATGTTAGTGACCATGACAATTCAAAAACTTATAGTGTAACAGTCTACTTGGTCCTTTCAATTCACGACAATGTAAGTGTTAAAAACGAACTGTAACCTTATTTGACGAACAAAACGGTGTGACAGTCAGGGCGTCTAATACGGGCTGTAAACAGACCCTTCACGAAGCCGTCAACCAAGCATTCTGTACATCAAACTAAGTAACTTTACGCAAAAATTATTGCTGGGAAACGACTTTTTTTTTTGGGGTGAAAAATTACGTTTTACGATAAAACTCATTGTAACGGACTCAAAACATTGTGCTGATGGATGGATTGAATAATACGGGGGTCGTGAAGGTGTTTAAAGTAAAAAAAATACATTAGAAACATGTACTTAAAAAAAAACTTGTGAAAAAGTTGGAACTTTGACCCCCAATATATCCGTAACTAGAAGGTTCCCAGGTATGGTCTAGAACAAAAAAATGATCGCAATAACGGGGAGAACAAGTACCTTTCGGCTTCGTTAAGGGTCTTTTTACACCCTTTTGGTGTGAAGGTTCTTTTTCACTTTGGTATCCTAAAAGCAGACTGCATTTTTAAAGGTGCATTCAAAAGAATTTCAACAGTATTTCGCTTAAGATCGCTTGCCAGTATTTGCCCAGTCGTTTCCTGACACCTGGATAATGTCATCAGCCCACCGTCGTATAGGTCTACCGACACGGGGGATCGTAGATTACTGACCGGAGCAAGGCCGGCTCGTGTGTCGAGCTTCGTTACGAGAGGCTGCGTGCCTGGACTCATTAGCTTTCTTCCTCTTACGAGAAGGTTCAACCAGGTCAATGTTACAACTACAATAGATGTTTTTGTTGGGCAGTAGTTTCAAACAAAACAATAGTGATTGATGTCCTTGCACTCAAAAAATTCAAAAAAAAAAAAAACTCAAAGCATTTATTTCAATTAGACCATTACAGGCACTTTTGAATGTCAGAAATAACAAAGAAAGAGAAGCTACAGTCACAGACACAAGGCATAATAACTTGTGAAAGTATGGTAGTTGCCCATTCCAAGGCGTAGATCTCTATTGAGAAGAATGGGCAGGACACTCTTTTCAATCAAAATATTGAAATTATACTCACATCTGTAAACAAGTTGTGTGTGTACATACTTTTGTTACATACATGTGTATTAACAACGTCAGCCTAACACCACATTATTTACTGCCTCGTGTTCTTCGCTACTGCTGGGCATAAGGTCCAGGGTTCGATTGCCAGGTCGGGCAGTTAGGTATTGGTTTTTTTCATCAGACGTTTCTCAATGGCAGCCTGGAGTACCTACCTAAGGATTTGTACCCATCCCATCCGTTTCCATTGACGGCAATCGACGTGGGACTTAAATATTATATGACTGGCGATTATAAGTCGTGTGTCTGTTATAAATACACCTCTGCTTAACCTTTCTGGGATTACAGCCGTGATGTTATTAGGCTGAGCCGCTGAGCCCATGATCTGATTGCGCATCTAGTTATAATCGGCCAGACCTACTACCCACCTGCGCCCCCTACCCGTGAACCCTGTCAGTACGAAACTAATGAGGCCGGTTACGCAAGCTAGCCAATGCGCATGATATGTAACCTACATCCGAATATTAAAAATCAATTCGATTACTTAATTAACTTTTGGCTGCAACTTAAGAACTGAAGGCATGTGAGAGGCGCGAGTGGGCGTGCCGCACGTCGCCGCCCACCGCGCGCCCCGCCCCCCTGTCGCGTCTCGGTCAAAGAAACCACTAAGAGCCACAAATCCTCAAACTTTGAGAAAGTTAGGCAGTAACCACACGATAAAGAAGAAGATTGACTCATTATGTTACGTAAAGGTGTTCACTACCTACTTAGGTACTAAAGACATAATTATATACGACACGATGTGACGGTGTAAAAAAAGAAAATAACACGTCTGTAACCCCTAGACGGGTAGGCAGGGGCACACAATAGCACCCACATTCACTTACGTCTGTCAAAAGTCCCATGTGCCATTTACCGGGATCCCGGGATCCCGGGACGTAACGTTATTGGAATTTTCCATAAGGATGTGTATCTGTATGGAAAAATCTACTAACGGTTCGTCCGACAAATTGGATCAGACCCCGGAGTTATACAAAAAAGCATCTCCACGTGTGCTATAGAAAAATTAGAAGAGTTAAGCGTAGGCCTCACCGCCAGCTAGCGAGCGAGCGAACGAGTTGGCGGGCAATGCGAGGCGATGTAAACCAAATAAACTACGCGAAGATATCTCGAGCTGAACTATATTGCTGGCACTTAACATGGCGAATTTGTCAAAATTTTCGCGATAGTGAATCAAAACAAAATGTTCTTTATGATTATTGAGATAGAGTTCACTTTGTTTTAATGATAGAACGCGAATATTTGCCCAGATCTGCCAAATGTAGTGCCACCATGTGGGTACACAGCGCAAACTACGGACGGAAGAGCGAGGGGAGCGTTCCGTCTCATTCCGTCTCGCGCCGGGCGAGGCGGGCGACGTGAATGAATAGCATCGCTGGCGTAGCTTAGCTCGGTAGTTCGTATCAAAGTATGAAAAGAGGTGAAACGATGCGCCGTTCGCCCGCTCGCCCGCTCACCCGCCCGTCAGCTGGCGGTGTGGCCTGCGCTTAAGCTAGCTTTGTACACCCAGCATGTATTGTAAACTTAAATAGGAATAATATAATACCGTAAACGTTAATAAGATTGTAATCCTGTAGGTGTCAAAATAAGATCATACATTTGACACATACGCATAAACTCCCACGCTAACTTATTTTCATCGTCCTTCATTAATTTGGAGTCGGCACAGCATCAGCCATCCATACCTGCTCACATAAGTATCTACATTATTATGTAATACTCGTCTCAGAATTCACTCGCTTCTAGCCTAGCCATAATGTGACTGGCTGGTCGCTGAAATGGCAGATGGAGAGATTTTTGATTGAATGGTGGCCGTCCAAAAGTTTGTTGGGTTGACGATATCGTAACACCTGGATGAGGGATGCACAGAAGCGGGAAGTGTGGTGGAAACAAGGAGAGGCCTATACCCAGCAGTGGGTGATTCCGGGCTAGCATGACGATGACGAAAGCCTACCAAACTTTTAAATCAGCATATCATCTGCCCTGCCTTTTCCCAACTATATTGGGGTCGGCTTTCAGTGTAAACGGATGCAGCTGAATACCAGTATTTTACATGAAGCGACTGCCTATCTGACCTCCACAACCCAGTTAGTACTGGGTAATACGATACCCCTTTGTAAGACTGGTTGTTAGACTTTTTGGGCCACTGACTACCTAACGACTGTCAAAGATCTACAAATGACACCCGGGACCAACGGCTTAACGTGCTTTCCGAGGCACGGAGGAAACTCGGTAAGTAGTAGGTGGTCACCCATCCACAGACCAACCTAAGCAAGCACGGTTTAACCTAAACATCGACCCCGAGCGGCTGTTATTATTTAGCCACGAGCTCCTCTGATACATGCACGAGCAAAGTATTAAAAGTATCTCTTATAATCTAAGTACTGTTAGTCACACAATACATTTCAATTCATTATCCATGACATCATCATCATCTCCCTGCCCTTGTCCCCTTCTATTTGGAGTCGGCGCAACACGTCTTCTTCCTGTATTCTCCCTCGTCACGACAGCATATACTCCTTTCTCTTTCATATCACTCCTCACACAATCCATCTATGCCAAAACTCTCAAATAAAACAAGTACAAACTCAACAATTAAATGATTACATTTTCCTCGAAACAGCAAAAAAAGAAAACAAAGTTAAAACCATAATTAAATCTGTTACGCAATGTTCCGCGTTCCACAAGCCACTAGGGCTTACAACATTCATTCGATTTAAATACTTACTCGAATTATCGAATACGGTTTTTTTTTTCTTTTATTTGAGTGTATGCAAAAATTTTGTTTTTTTCGAATAATTTCGAAATACATGTCCAGTGTCCAGAATGTCAAAAATATTATCGTTAACTTCAGAAACGGGATGTTACCACGTTTACTGTTTGGTCTGAGTTCCCGATATTTCGGCGCTGTTACAAGCACCACGATCACGGATAAACTGAAGTTATTGCGGGTGGGTGTTCATAAGCAGACAAATCAGTCTCTCATAGTGCTTTAACTCTGTGGAAATTAAGCCCTCTAATTGCACAACACACTCGAACTATCATTTTACTTTTACATATCTTTTATTTTACTTTTATTTCGACAACAGAACATAATCCTTTGCCAATCCAATTTGCAAAACGGACGCAATGAATTGCTTAATTGTTATTAATAATGTGTTCCGCTTTTGGAACTTATTTATGTAGTCTTAGCGTTCATTTTCACCTGAATTTCTCTTTTTCTCATATTCTTATGAATATCACACAATCGTTTGGTTGATTATGAATATCACATTCACGAGCGCAGAGTTTTGATTACTATGTTGACTTTTCGAGTTATTCGATTACCCGTGAGTATTCGAATAAACGGTTTATACGATTATTTTCCTCCCATCCTTAGTACCGGCGCGTGGCGATGTAACCTTGAGGGTTTGGGATGTGGGGTGAAAAGTGGAAACTTTCCAGTTCCAATGAAACATTGTACTAAGATCATGTTTTTCTAGTTGCGTGATTATGATGTCGTGTTTCGGATTTAGATTATCACTCTCCCTTGGTATCATTTGATATAATTAAGGGCGAATTTCTCCAATGTTCGCTGAACGGGATCAGCATATGTTAACGGTGTTCAAGAGCTGTCAGTATCATCATTGGAATGAAATCCGTTATTAGTCGAGATTTGCACCCGATCACATAAATAGGGTTCACCCCCGCCCCCCTCGCCAGACAGACAACCCGCCTGAAAGCGGCTGGAAGCGCGTTATTAAATGGCTCACTCAATATTGAAATTGATTTCTCGTAATACAAATGTACTCTGTACAATGTACTCTAATCTCTCTTTGTGAAAACCTTAAAATTATTACATTTTTTGCATCATGAAGGATTATTTGAAAGTATGCTTTCGGAATAACATTACGGAACCAGTCGAATTCATATTATGATGAGGAAAAAATATCGCTTCGTGTACATAATAAAGAACATTCTGTCTATGTTCTTTTGTAATGTTCATCCCAGTATCAAAATGTAGAAACAATTATGTGAAGAAGCTTCTATTTCGGGCTCTGTTATAGAATTTAAACGTATCGTGTCGTTGAGCTTAATAAAAAATATGTATAGTGTTAGCTTTTAGCTTATCATGTACAGTGTTAGCTTTTAGCGATTAGCTTAATAAAATCTATGTATGGTCTCTACGTCTATGTAATACACAAATATGTTACAGCCGTCTATTTTCGCATTAACTTGCACATTCGTAGTGTCTGTCACCGCATATAGGCCTCGTTTCATAATGAATAAGTATAATGTGCGTACTGCTGCGTTCACTCACAAGATCGCTACTATTTTGCCTTTTTCTGTAATATTATTTGAAACGTAAAGAAAACAAACATCACGCCTGTAATCTTCGAATATTAAGGCAGGGGAATAACTATGCTAAGTATGTTGTACTTACTTTTTGTCAATTATGTTAAATAGTAGGGTCCATGCTATGGGGCAAGCCTATTGCCATGAACCGGACTCCAGAGTCCAGACTGCAACTGAAAATTCCTGATGTCGTCACGAGTACACTTTGCCCGACCTTTCCATGCACGTTGCCAGCAACAGTGCATCCTTTATTGCTTCATAATGAAATAGTTGACATCACGAATAAAACACAAACTCGTATAGCGTAGGTAATGATTACATCTGCCGCAATTCTTAGAAAACAAAAGGTAAAAGAGCACGCGACTATGTTTCCGCTCGGTGACGGATGGATCTAGACAAATGACGTTAGTTAGTGGGTACTTAGTAGGTGGGCCGCATGTCGATGGCCACACTTTTACCTTGAGCCTGGCGTAGTATGGTGTCTACATAGAATATGAGTCCAGCTGACATCGATTTTGTTTTCACATGCGGCCTACTGTACGTTCATTTTACCTGACTGGCTGTGGACCGCGTTTACAGTTATGGTTTAAACTGCATGAAAATGTACTTACATTACTGATGGAATTGGCCTTTTAGCTGGACAATTCTGTCCGGTCTGAAGATGCTATGATCCGATCAAAATATCGAGACAGGTGCGGTTGAAAACGATTTAGTGTGTGACGGCACTCGTCGACGCGGAATCGAGACAGCTGACTGAACAATAGTGTTTGCTCGCTTCCTCGTTGGTGTATATGTTAATCTTCGGTTACAAACTGTTGGGTCTAGAACTGCCCTATAAATTACCAAAATGTATAAGGGGTGAAGATAATGTCCGCAAATTCAAAAGTAAATTGTATTTATTTTTAATAGATAAGACGTACTACTCCATAGAAGAATTTTTAAATGATAAAATAAATAAATAAATGATATAATTTTTATATGACATTACCTAACCTTATAATACAATTTACCTTTGACATGCATGTAACAATAGATTATAATTGATTAATTGCCTAATAACAGTACCATTTATTGAAATTATTTACAATATGATAAAGTGGAATATTGTTCGTCTTTTGATTTAATTGACATTATTTACTCGAACTTGACATTTTATTGTATAAATTCAGACTTATGACTAAAAAAATTAATAGATTTGTACACCAATTCATTGGTAGGACATAGAGCTCGACTAAATTGTATACATAAGACCTTTATTCATTTATTGTAATACCTATGTTCACAAATAAAGTTTCATTGATTGATTGATTGAATCTTCCGAGAGCCTACATAGCGGTGAAGTCACGTAAACACTGATCGCGTCCGTAGTGTCACGTCACAAGGTCGCGCCTATTCCGCATATCAGCGTCTGATTCCCCCGCACTCCCTCGCGGTGGCGGCCATGCTCTACAACAGTTTGTCACGTCTTCCCCTTTCCTGCACAAAGGTGTATAAGTTTGAAGCTTTTCAAGCTTTTTTTATGGCACAATTAGTGCCGAAGTCGGCAATTCTGCCAATTTGAGATGTGTTGTGAAGAGTCGAGTGGGAAATAAAAAAAAAGGAAATGAAGGAAAAACATTACTGAATATTAATAATATTAATTTGATTAAACTGAATTTCATATGAAATTGATAACGGAATTTACTGGTTTACACAACTAATAAATTAAATTATTAATAACCGTGTTTGTGGTTTACCATTATTTTAAATAAATAAATACATATATAATAATTGACCACTAACCACATCACTCACATACAATTCGATGAGTTTTATCCGAATGTGTTACCTACCAGTTGTTTATATAAATCGATCGATAACTATTACAGTTGAAAAAGTTATGCTCCAATGTGCCTTTTTTTTGTTTATTAGCAGATCAGCGTTTCTAAGCTGTCACGTTAAATTTTACTTCTCCAAATATATTTTTTTGCTAATGAAATCCTTAAATTAAAATAAAACCAAGATAAAATTGCAGAAAACGAAAAGAAATCAATCTAACACAATATAAAAATAAATCTCTTTTTAACACGCTTATATTAGCCTCACTTGTAACTAACACTGTAATCAAATCTCGGAAGTCAATTATAACCTAGTTCTAATTGTCGTCCATTAGACGTAACGAGAGTCTGATGATGGAGCCATTAGGTCGATTTTTCTTTAGTTACAAAAATTAAGTTGAAATGTGAATTTTAATAAAATACGATCAACTTAGCTACCGAAAAGTACCGGGTTTATTGCCAGAACCAGTGCTGGACACGTTGAAAAGTCCCGGGATTTCCCATTACTTTCGAGACCGGGATTTTCCGGGAGCATGCCCTAGGTGCAGATCACGTTACCTAAATACGGAAACTACATCGACATTGATATGGCTGCCGCGATATTCTATTAACTTTAAGGATTCGTACTGCGCTACATATATTTTTTAAAACCTTCATAAGTCAGGGTGTCGTTAGAATTAAAAGCGTTTTGTCATTGATTGTGCGCTACTCATCAACTGCCTAGCCTTTTCCCAACTATGTTGGGGTCGGCTTCCAGTCTAACCGGATGCAGCTGAATACCTGTATTTTACATGGAGCGACTGCCTATCTGACCTCCACAACTCAGTTAAAACTGGGTTATCCGAAACCCCTTGGTAATACTGGTTGTCAGACTTTCGGGCCACTGACTACTTAACGACTGTCAAAGATCTACAATTGACAGTCGGGACCAACGGCTTAACGTGCTTTCCGAGGCGCGGAGGAAACGGTCACCCATCCCCGGACCAACCTAGGCAAGCGCGGCTTAACCTGAAGATCGACCCCCGAGCATCTGTTATTATTTAGCTCCTCGCTCCTCGCACCTCCTTGTTACTGATCAAACAATTACCCTTGGAACTGCATGCCGGTAATAAGGTGCCTTTGTCACATTCACTCACGGTACACGTGTTTTAGCAGCATTAGCTATTAGTTGTTTTGTGCACAAGGCCAGAAGGTTGTTATGCGATTGTGTAGTGAGTTCATGAACGGGTAACCTACTCACGTTATAAGGATTACCTGTATAAACCAACTTAGCCCTTTTTTGAAATCAAACGATAGTTAACTGATTTTTTGTAATGCAACTCGTAAAACGTAACCTGATACCTGAAGTAAGTTTAGAACTCGTGTGAACTCTTAACATACACGTGTAAACGGTCAACCAAGTATTCTGTACATCAAACTAAGTAACTCAACGCAAAAATTATTGCTGGGAAACGACTTTTTTTTTTGAGTGAAAAATCACGTTTTACGGTAGGACTCAATGTAACGCACATAAAACACTGTGCTGGTGGGTGCAATGAATAGTAATGAGGTCGTGGAGGTATTTAAAGAAAAGTTATAACATTAAATATTTATATTAAAAAAAACTTATGAAAAAGTCGGAACTTTAACCCCCAATATCTCCGTAACTAGAAGGTACCCAGGTATGGTGTAGAACAAAAAAAAATATCGCAATGATGGGGAGAACAAGTGCTTTCCGGCTTCGTTAAGGGTTTTTGTTTTACACCCTTTATTATTGTGTCCGATCATTCGCTTCTATTTAAAATAGTGTACGTTAATACTTCTGCGCTGTGACCCAGTGTTGGATGTGTCGTGTCCCTGATGACGCGGCAAATTCGCGATCTTAGTGGCGACTAAGATCGCGAATTTGACGCACTAGAGGCGTCTAGTGCGTCTATGAGTCATGTAATATCAATCACGCCTTGTTATCCCTGAAGGGTTCGACAGAGGTGTACAGTCACGAGCACCAATATGTAAACACTTAACAACATTTAATAGTGTTTTTCTCCTACTGTTCTGATTAAAATTTCATGTTGTTACGAACATAGTATTCTGGAACTCGGATTTTTATGAAAACGATCCTATCTCCAAGTTACAATCGTTATATCTCGTGAAAATATCTTTTAAATTTAGGAAAGTGTATACATATTGGTGCTCGTGACTGTACCTAATAACACCCACATTTCGCTAGTTATCTTCATTCCCATGTGCTTAATTTGTTATTATTGTAGATATAAAAACCATATATCTACATATTTTGTGAAAGCGGTTACTCTAATGAGCCGTGAGCGCGTGACATATTAGTGATACGCCGGACCGAAGGGTAGATATCCGCGACCTAGATCCGTCTGTTGCATAGCTGTATATGGCAGGGCCACACAATCCACACATGTATACATGGCAGTGCCACATTTACGGGGCAGTATTCCAAAACAATGGCGCTTGTGCAGCTGGCCACTAAGCCATACTTGACATAACTACGTTGCTGGATAAAGCTTTCCGTTTTCGATTTTGCATCGATTCAAAGTCATGACCCATTTTTTCAATTAGCTAGCGAAAAGTTGACGTGGAGGGTATCGGAACCTAAACATGATAAAGCAAAAATCAAACAGTTTGATTATTTATTGTTTCGAGCAAATGTTTGCGAATGTATTGCTTTGTTGCGTAGGTGGAGATAGATCGAGGCGAATGACGTCTTTTTCGCTTGTATTGCATTAACATAAAGTTGTTGCTGACCGGCGCAAGCCGAACTCGCCTTGCGGTAACTATGCTCACTCTCTTATCCATACAATATTTAAGAAAACATTTTCAGTTATGTAAGTATTCCTGTCGGCGTCGTGAGGAATGAATCATTGAACCTATTCGTAATTGGTATGACTCATTCGGATGTTGCACTTACTTAGTGCAGCATCCGGACTCTTGAGAACAGAAATTAAGTGGCATGCAACAATTTCTTAGCGGCACCCATAATGTGAATAAATATGGAGGCCGCTACGAAATTGTTTCGCACAGGGCTTACATCGTCAGCATCACCATTCGCAACCAACAGTACTGTGGCTCAGTGGCGAAGGTTCCATACAACTCGATTCCTACCGGCTTCCCTCTGAAAACGGGCACAATGAGTATCTATCTATATATATAAAACAAAGACGGGTTTGTTACAACACTTATAACTCGAGATCTGCTGGATCAATTTTCATGGTTTTTGTTTCGTTGGATTTGTCTCCGCCCTGAATAGCAGAATACATTTTAAAAACAATGAAAACTTGACGAATACATAATTATGAAAATGAATCATTTTCCATTTAATTATGTTCCTTTATTTCGTACCTGTCAAACATTTGTTTTCCTCCTGTCATCCTGTCAAATACTGTGATTGACATTTATGCATGCGTTCAGAAATGTATTTTGTGGAAACTATTTAAAAAGGGTGAATAAACTTTTGTTGGTTTTTTTTTTAATCAATTAAAAAGGTTGAAAAGTGTATTATAGGTTAGTTAGGTAGGGTAGGTAGGTAGGATAGGTAGGTAGGTAGGATAGGTAGGTAGCTAGGATAGGTAGGTAGGTAGGGTAGGTAGGCAGGGTAGGTAGGTAGGGTAGGTAGGTAGGGTAGGTAGGTAGGTAGGGTAGGTAGGTAGGTAGGTAGGGTAGGTAGTTAGGTAGGTAGGGTAGGTAGGTAGGTAGGGTAGGTAGGTAGGTAGGGTAGGTAGGTAGGTAGGGTAGGTAGGTAGGGTAGGTAGATAGGGTAGGTAGGTAGGGTAGGTAGGGTAGGTAGGTAGGGTAGGTAGGGTAGGTAGGTAGGGTAGGTAGGTAGGGTAGGTAGGTAGGGTAGGTAGGTAGGGTAGGTAGATAGGATAGATAGGTAGGGTAGGGTAGGGTAGGTAGATAGGATAGATAGGTAAAGTCGGTAAGAAGGGTATGGTAGGGTAGGAAAAGGTGCATTGCAACGCATGCCGGGACAGCTAGTTCCATATAAAAATAATAAATCATTCAATCAATATTCAATCATCATCAATATTAAAGATACGTACTCCGGCTTACCTCTTAAAAAAAATAACCTTTCGCTACTGCTGTGGCTCTTAAAACCTGTAACCTAAAAGTACCTACTTATTTTGATAACAGCAACCTATGTTGCTTGGACATAACCTTTCAAACTTACGCTTAACTAATAAGGACTTGCGCGTTTTCACAAACGTTCATAAAATCAATGTCTAATTTTATTAGGTAATGCGTGCTGTAAACAGATCCCTAAACAACGACTCCTGCCTCTCCATTCATTCCTCAAATTACTTGAAATGTTACGTGATAAGGACTCACCTGCTTTAAAAACTAACCTGATGTTTCAATTTCAAGTCGTCCAGTTTTCTTCAACCAAAGTTTTTCTGAAGAATCACTTAGTCAGCATTATAATAAAGTAGCCTGCCACGCGGAGACGGCGGAGACAAAGGTTCCACAATAATAAACACTTGTCGCGCGTCACAATCTGAGTATAAATAATATGATTGCATTTAGTCCGTCAGTTAGATTGTCGAAAAATATTGGATATGTATTTTTTGCTTTATGAAATCAAGTGAAGTTAAGTTAAACCAAATGAATTTCAAAGTCAGCACACCATTGCAGAAATAACTCTTTTTGTATCTAAATAATAGAAGCTTAGGTAATACCTAGGCAGGGTTAGCTATGATGCGAACTAGCAACGAATATAGATTTAATATAATCCACTTGAATTTTTAAGCATGGTCACTTTTATGCTTTGTTTGACCAGAGACAATAAAAAAATGTAACCGTAAAAATGCTGAGATTTTTAAGAAAGGTGTTTAAACTTATTCAATAGAACACCTAACAAACACACATGTAAAGAAAAGAATATTTTCCGACTATTCACAATACGTTTATTCCAGTTATGTATGAAATTATAAAAACAAAGTTAGTTCTCACTCCCGGACTCTCTTTGTTTCTACAGAAAAAAAAAAAACTTAAAGCACCATTATGGTTAAAACCATTGTGTAAACGGACCCCTCACGAAGCCATCAACTAAGCATTCAGTATATCTAAGTAACTCGAACGACTTTTTTTGTGTTTTGTGTACCTACAGTTAAAAATCACGTATTACGGTAGGACTCAATGTAGCGCACTCAAAATATTGTGCTCATGGATGCATCGATTAGTACGGGGGTCGTGGAGGTTTTAAATTGTATGTATCTCCGTTACTAGAAGGTTCCCAGGTATGGCCCAGAACAAAAAAATATCGCAATGACGACGAGAACAAGTGCCCTTCGGTTTCGTTAAGGGTATTTTCACACCCATTTTACTACTACTACCACTACCCATTTTACGACTACGACATTTTGAATGAAAATGACAGTTGGACTAGGCCAGAGGTTCTCAAACTTTTTTTCTCGTAGACCACTTTCTAACTTTTCTGGTTTCGATGGACCCCCTCCTGCTACATTTCTACCATATTCCATTCCAATAAAACAAGTTCATGCAACAGACACAGACAGGGGCGTGCCGTCCATAGAGGCAATTAGGCCGAGCCTGCCTTATCAATCCTATCATAAACGCCAACTCAAGTGCATTTATTATACCTTTGTAATAAAAAATATTTTAAAAGTTAAAACTCCTGTTATAACACTTATAGCAACTTGTCGCGCCCGTGTGACGTAACTCACGTCGTCGATTTTAAGGCAAAGACGTTTGTAAAGAACTCTGCATTCATAAATTTACGCACACTGGTGCATATTTTCGTGTGTATAAACGGCACACATGTATAGAATATGGGCGTGTCTCCCGTCAGTGGAGCCGGCCAGTGATTGGCTACTAGATTAAAATGAATGAAGTTAGTTGAATCAGAGTTGCCAAGCCAATTTAGGGAGAGAGGGCGCTACTGTGCGCACGTAAACATCAGCTCAGTAGATAATAAAACGTTAAAAATAGTTTAAGTGCTTAACTTGGGACAAAAAGTCAATAAAGTTCAAGTGAATAAAGACCTTCAGTGACTAGAAGTGTAGTACTAAGCTAAAGATCATAAATACTTAAGAAAACTATACTTCTCCCAAATAACGACCAAATTTCAAACCTGTGGAAAAAACTGTGGGATTTTTGAAAAACACGTTATTTGAGGATCAGATACTGAAGAAAACTTTGGGACAAGTACCAATCACCATGAAAAGGTACGCAGAATCCCTTTGAATTGTATATTAGTGAAATACTTATGAAAGGAAATTTTAAAGTGCAAATAAAGGCACAAACATTGTGTTAAGCGTCATCTGTTGGCGAGTAGCAAGTCGCAAAAAGTTGGATCCAAATTAATTTCGTAGAATATCTGCTAGAGGGCGTTGTTTTGCAAATATGGCTCTTATATGTGCTGGTTGTAAACAAAATGTACCCAACTCCTTCCTATTGAAGGCATTGAAGCCATAGGTACTGTTTTATGTGACAAGTAAATTTATATGCGATTTTGAATGTTATCATATCTTACCAAATTAAACCTTATCAGTTATTCGTCTTGAAACGTACATTAATGTAAATATTATTTGTAGTGTTTATTATTTGTTTATTTACTTAAAAATGGTGTTCTGTTGTGAAGTTTGCGCAGATAATGTGTGTTTGTTAGAAGTTAAAAGCAGTAAGTTTTCGCAATTATCGTTTAATGATAAGATTCTTGTGGTGTCGAAAGGTAGATGTACACCCGAATTACGAGAATTAATCCAAAAATAATCCAATAATATTTTTCAAATATATTTTTTTTTTTTTGGGTATCAG
The DNA here is from genome assembly GCA_905220335.1 of Noctua pronuba. Taxonomy (NCBI): domain Eukaryota; kingdom Metazoa; phylum Arthropoda; class Insecta; order Lepidoptera; family Noctuidae; genus Noctua; species Noctua pronuba. The sequence continues at coordinate 19,563,391 of LR999891.1, read as the reverse complement.
TGTGCGTGGGAGTTAGCCTACCCTCCGTGGGGATCCACTGCACGCCACTGGACACAGACACATGCGCTTTGCAAGTCTCGATACGCATTGTAATGAATAGGTAGCGAATATACAATTTTTACAAGTAACAATAAATTGCTGACCTTAAAATACACGACTCAAAAAAATTACGTTATTTTTACCTTAAAAAAAGGGAATGAAGTAATGAACAGAATATCTGACCCAGCAAACTGAAAAAAAAAATCAAGCCACTGGACCAAATAAAAAAGCAAAAAATTGCAGTATATTTTTGGCGATAAAATCGGTGTTTCTCTCTGACTCTCCGGAAAATCTCGCGCCTTGCACTTCTTATCTCGTCTGCTCTTAGCAACACACGTCGAGATGCGAACTCACGTCGAACAAATACTACTGCAGCTTGTTGATTACACACACTCATCGTTATATTTCTGAGTTGTGTGTGTTTACGTCTGATTAACCATTTATGTCTAATCAAGATAATTGGTTGCAAGTTTGCAACTCGTTATACATAAGAATAGTAATGGCAGCTCCGTTGGGAAGCTGGGCTAATATCGGCGGTTAAAAAAGTCACGTGAATCGAGAGCTGTTTTATTTCATCTGCTAGTTTACATAGAGAACCGCTGCATATCGCGGTGAACGTAACATGTATGTTTTGCCTATATTTACTATCTTACAGCACACAGCGTTGTTCTATTATTTATCTACGATGTGTTTGTGTGTGTGTGCGCGCAATGTCAAGGTTGCGCCGGCGCACTCTCGCGATGTAGTGCGCGCAGACCACTTCTCCTGCAGTATAAACGCGCTGTGCAGCAACTATGCGGAACCAGCAGCCGGCGCTATTCTCAGTGTGCGGCAGCTCTTTCGAATGAGGTTAATCCGTTATTTCTTTGCTTCTGTTTTGTGTCATTCTATCGCAATTGACCGCTGTGTGCGCAGTTTTTATGCATTACTTCTGTAAGTTTTTATAAAACTCGGCGTTTATTTTTTGCTTCTAACATCAGCTATCTGCCAGTAAAAGTCCTGTCAAAATCGGTCCACCGTTTCGGAGATTAGCAGGAACAAACAGACAGACAGACAGGCAGACGATAAGAAATAAACAAAATGTTATAAGTACCGTATATATATACTTTCGTATGCATTTCGTAAGCCGTTGAAAAAATAGCAAACTTCCGAAAAAAATACTAAGTTTCCGAAAACATGTTCTGCTAAAATACTCGTTTTCTTAAGCTCTATAACTTAGGATGCAAGAGCGAGCGAAGCGAGTCTATCACACGTGTTAAAAAGATTGTGGTCAAGATTGAGCCATTCTTCATTAATACTAATTACTTGAAGATTTTAAGTAGCAAGTTAGTATCTAATTGTTAGTTCTTGTTCCTCACAAGTATGTACCTTATTTACAAACTTCAATTTATAGATCTATAACAAAATAAACAAATGTACAATTTTCAAAAGGGGGAAAAGAGTTACAGGGAATCAAAAAATTCGTCCATATCGCTGTTAATAGGAAAAGTGCCCAGAAGGCCGGCCGGCACCATTGGAAGGAAGAATGATTTTTAAATGTCACGTTTGCTAATTTTAGGGACAATGTAATTATGTATCTGAAATTTACACTTTGTTGTTATACGTAATAAAATAAAGTTTTTATAAAGTTATTGGTACTTTGAAGTATAAAATAGAATTAATGACAAGACCTTACTCGCCAGTGGTGCCATCTGGTGAGCTCAAAAATGATAGCCCTGATTGTGCAGCCGGCAGAAAATGCGACGAATTGTGACCTGGCTCCATGAACACGTGGGAGTGTGGAGCCCCGTGATGGGTAGATGAGACCCCATTTGGCTTGATAGGATGTGCAGCGGCCAACTTGAACCTGTCAGATAGTGGTTTAAATGCAATAATTTTAGTAACCGTCATATTTTGTTTGCAGAGCGAGCGCGAGTGCGGCACCGGCGTACGAGCTGACGGCAGGCGGCGGCGCGTGCGCAGAGTCCCCCGGCGCGCACGCGCACGCGCATGCGCCGCACCAGCCTCCCATGCAGCAGGCCTCGCACCAGCACCACCATGACCCGCGCAAGAGGAAGACTTCACATTAGTAAGAACCTACTATGTTTACTTTTAATTATCCTCTGATACGCATATAACCATCATTAAATGACCAAACGAATCGACTTTAGATCACAAACGTATCACAGGACTACATCGGTTGAAGCTGCCAATTAGTCCGGTCAAGTTAGACATGTAATGTTACTAAAACTCGCATAGAGCTGATTTGTACGAATGTTCGGAATACCACTGGTATTCAGCTGCATCCGGTTAGACTGGAAGCCGACCCCAAGGGGTCGGCTGATGATATGTCAGAAATGGGGATTCTTAGGAAAAAGTGTAAAATCAATTATTATAGATGATTGCATGATCTATATGTCTGAAATATGTTTATGATAAAACTTACCGTCTGGCTGAACACTGCAAAAAACCCATTTACGCCTACTTGGACTTCGAATATTTTGTTTTGCAAATATCGGGTCGACGTGGATTTTTCACATTTCATTTGTAATGGTGTTCCAAACATTCGGGAAATCATCAAATGACTCCTTCCGCTCTGGGTGGAGTGCGACGCCCAGTGCGTCCCCAGTGCTTCCCCGCGGCGGCTGGGACGTGAGATTCTCTCCCTCTCACGTCCCGCAATTAATCTACCCTTACCCCTATTTTTTGAGCTTAAACTTGACCGGATTAAATGCAAATATTTAATAACGATACTCACCCGGCTCGCTCGCTAGCTAGCGATGTGGCCTGCGCTTTAAACCGACGGTGGTGTGCTCCGACACAGGCCCACCCGATTTTTTTTGTTACTTCAACCGGCGTGCGTGTATGACCAGATGTCTGAACGTGGAGGAGGCAGAGGAGTATGTAAGGATCGTAGCAGGTCGAGTTTAGTGGTTTTTACCTACCCCCATGGGAAATAGGCGTGAGTTTAAGTCAAATCACGTGTATTACAATAATCTCCGCCATGCGACCTCCTCGATTCATGCGGTAACAGGGTGGACTTGGACTGACTTTGTGCCGCTTCGTTGAGGAAAACCTTCCGTTTGGCAATCGCTGAACTCAGCGACTATGTAAACATTCGTCTGAAGTTCCGAACTTAGGAAATGTTGTAACTTTCTTTCTTCGTTTCCCTTTGTGTTTATTAAATAGTCTACAGTTTCTAGGTATTTCGTTCTGAGCGCAATATTCATACTTATATAATATTTAGGTAAAAAAATAATGAAAAGTTCGAGCGCCTAACGCGTTTATCGTGGTGATCATTGCTTTTTAGGTTCAGTATCCGAAGGGTAACCTACGGAACCCTATTACCAAGCCTCCGCTGTCCGTCCGTCCATCCAACCGTCCGTCTGTCTTTCAGCAGGCTATATCTCATGATCGGTAATAGGAGACAGTTGAAATTTTCACCGAATATGTATTTCTGTTTCCGCTATAACGACAAATAATCTATACTTATAATATTATAAAGCTGCAGGGTTTGTTTGTTTGTTTGTTTGTTTGTTTGAACGCGCTAATCTCTGGAACTACTGGTCCGATTTGAATGATTCTTTCAGTGTTGGGTAGTCCATTTATCGAGGAAGGCTATAGGCTATACAACATCACGCTACGACTAAAAGGAGCGGAGCAGCAATGAAAAATGTTGCAAAAACGGGACGGGATTTTACGCGGACGAAGGTCGCGGGGAACAGCTAGTAAAAATATATATGGAGCTCCCCGTGTCCGTCACCACACAATCCTCACCTTTGAAAACTTCATGTAAATCAATTTTGAGTACGCAAAAAAATAGCCAAGAAATAGTCGTCTGCAACCATGATAATTTCGACCTGGTGTACCATTACAACACTGTTATGAGAGTAACATATTCTTATCATTCAGTGCATCAACAGTCTTTTGCGAAACTTAACAAATAAGGAAAAACAAAAACAGGAATGGGTAAATATTTCCAAAAAAAAAACCTGTATTGGCCACTGTTGCTCGATGTTGTAAAACCTACAAAGTTGCGAGGTACTCTCCGCGGGGCGGAGGCTGCCGCGCCGAGCGAGCTTTTCCCGCGTCGCCGCTTAGTATACCTCTGAGCGGAACCCGGGTGGGAAGACGCACAGTCTGCGTGTTCCCGCACAAATATATTTACCATCAACTTTGAACCATGGACGGATTCGTGTGGGACGACGAAGGCTTTTTCATGCTTTGTGATTTCTACGAACAAAATCCATCTTTATTTGATAATCTGAGCCAAACGCTTGACGAGCCTAAAGAAGACGAAAAAAAAGCGGATGAAAATTTGACATTGCAGTTAGATGATGTTGAGAGTTTTCTTGGGTTTGGGCATGAGCCGAAGCGGCCTCGCGCCCAGCATGGGACGCCGGCTCCGAGCAGGTGACGGAAGTTCTCTGCTCCGAGCAGGACTGCACAAGTTCCTACTACCGTACTAACCTGTGTGTTGTCTTGCAGTAGCTCCGAGAGCTTTGACATGTCAAGCTGCGAGGCGCCGCTGGGCGCGCCGCCGCCGATGCCGCTGCACGCCCCAGCCAGCGCCACGCGCAGGAGGAAGCCATCTTCTTAGTGAGTACCTTGTCTTTTTATCTCCTTTGCAAGTATTTCTTCAAATATTTGATTGATTCTATCGTCGAGACTGGTTTTATCCAAATTGTTACCACAAATTATATTTATATGCTACATCGTTCAGATTGTCTGCCCAGTTTTCGTGATTTTTACATGTTCCGCTGACTTGTTTTCGTAAATATCAGGTCCTCATGCGTCAATAGCTAAATCTCCAGAATCGCCAATTTTTCTTACTTTTTTGCAATTGGCAGGTTCAGATTGATTGATTGTGGCAAATATGTATTTACTTATAGATTATAATTGCAAAAAAGGTAAGGATATTGCGGGCCACCTTAGCGCTTCCCCCTTAGTTTCAATCGGTGGTACGATTTGCCACTTTTTATGTCAATGTATCTGCTCCAAGACCGAAAACGCTCATTGAGCAAAAACATCGACTTCATCGCGTTATGGCATTTTCAAAACGACCATGAAACTTAATGAGTGTCGTGGCTGTTTTGATTTTCGACCACAACATCAACGCGTACCAAACCATTGGGTTCTAAGACAGCTGGCACCTGCTGGGTGGTGGCTTGAGCACGACGGATGAGATCATTAATGCTAGCGTGCCGCGCAATCCGACCTGCGCTCTTGCTGCAGGAAAGGCTATGGTGTCCGAGGCAGTCGACGGCTTCAACACTTTGACAGCGATGTGGAGCGCCCAATCGCAGACATGTAACGAGCCGGAAGCTTGTGTCACCCAGCATAGTGCCTAAGCCAGAGGCCCGACTGCCACTCACCCACAGCCAGTAGGCGGTCACGCTCAGCAGTATTGGTAGACGTATTAATAAGGTTATTCAGTACCAGAGCGGCTCACCCATTCTCTTTCTTGGGAAAATGGGTTCCCGGGCAATCCGTATCCTGGCAAGCCACTTTCCAGGCATCCACTGCGTCGGTCAAGCGCGACACTTCCGAGTCAACCTGAGAGAGACTTAAAATTTTCCTGGTTAGTTTTTCAGTGCTGTGGACAGAGGACAGGAACGCGGCGTAAGCTAACATTAGAATGTTAGTTATCATTTAAGTAATTTAAAAAAAAACCTTTTTCAATTTTACGGAGTGCTTGCGAAATCTTCGTAAAATTGACGAATGATCACGTGGCACTGAGATCAGCCTGAAAATGACACTGCGCTTTATCTATTACTAGCTGTGCCCGCGGCTTCGCTCACGTTACCGCGAATTCTTTAGTCATTGTCAAAGTTTATGAACAAAGCAAAATATAGATGCAACATATGATCTATCCTAGGTCCCAACGGATAATATCCTTAAAAATTAAACAAATCTTTCAACTCTGAGAGCTCAACCAACCGGTGGAAAAAATGCGATGGACACATACGATGGAAACGAAAGTGAGAATGTGGGAAAAACACGTTACTGAAAAATACTGTGAACGCTTGAATTTAATGTATTTAGCAATAGAACCAGAAAGACTATACGCTCCGATACTTATAATCCTTCAATTTTAATAAAGGGTAGCCTTGACTTAATTTTATCAGGCTACCCTATTCGCAATGCTAATTTGTTTATGTAAGTACTAAGATTGCTAAAAATATTTGTTTCATTCGGTAGACAGATAAGTGAAGCTCGATCTTACAGGCATGATGTTATGTTAGTTCAACAAGCCGCCTGTAATTTTTAAGTTTTTTTAGTTTTTTTTTTGCGAAGGGTGAGACTGATGTACACCTAAAAGCGATTTGCGGTTTCAATCCTTTAACATCTTGCAGACCTAACGCTAAAAAATTAAAACTATCTGGATTAACAGGTCTTCGCATAATCTAGGCAATTTTTTTTTAAGAAACTTCCTTCATTTAAATGTTTAAAAATGGCAGCAACAAAAACAAAATAAAATTCCAAAATAAATTCAGGAACTCTCCAAGACATATTTAAATCCAAACTGCGTGTGGATCATAAATAGTTTGCAAATAGAGAAGAAAAAGGAACAGGAAGGAAATTACAGTAAGAGCGTGTGAAGTTATACTTCTTGTATATTAGAGTTCTGATCGCTATACTACTTTTTGGAGAAATCATCATCATCATCATCATCATCATTGTTCTGCCCTAATCCCAATTTATTCGGGGTCGCCGCAGCATGTGTTCTCCTTTTATACTTCTCTATTACTCTTTGGAGAAATATTTGAACAAAAGAAATGAAAAAATAGAAACGCAGACAATGTCATTACAAAAAAAAAACACGGAAATCTCACAGCAAAAAAAAAAATCTAACAAATCACAAAAAGTGAAAACAATATTCCCCAATATTGTTTTCAGTTTTGAACTTGCGACCCCGTAGTTTACGGAGCGGTGATGAAACCGCTAGACTGTTAACTCCGTTGACGTAATTTTTAAACAGCCGTTCTTAGGCTCGTTCTATCTGAAACATCAAACAATTGAAGAATACGGACACGAGACCATTATGCAAGTAGCGTAATAATATATAGCCTAACATTTGTAGCCTGTAAGGAATATTTGTGCAAAATTTTAACAATTTTAACTTTCATTGATACTGTACGTTTCAAACATCATATTATAAGCCTATAAACGTTTTCAAAATATTGACATTTTAAATGCTATTTCAGGAGCAAATGCTTACAGTGACAGGAGCTTGGACAGATTGTTAATGCCACCCCAACGACCAATAGCGTTAAGGATTGATCTCAACAAGAACAATATTTCTTGCTTTGACAAGTTTTCTCGATTCAGAGTCAGAGAGGAGCTACAGTTCGGTTCCAATCAACTACCTAGTTAGATCAATAAAACCGAAGAGGCTACGAATTAGAAAAAGTTGTATAGTAGCAAATATTCTTTTTGAAAGCTCTTTCGAATGGTGTATATCTCATTGCTATTGTTTACCCAGAAAATGTTAACTTCGGTGCCCAATTAGGTACACACTTTGGTCAATAATTCCGAACAGACTACGAATTACCAAAAGTGGTGCTAGTAGCAAAAGTTTTCTTTGAAAAGCTCTATCCAATAGTGTATATCTTATGACTATTAGTTGCCCGTAAACTCTTAATGGGTTGCCAAGAAAATCAAAACTTCGTTGTCCAACTAGTTACCAATTTAGCTCAATAACTCCGAACTTACTGCGAATTGCCAAAAGTCGTGTTAGTAGCAAAGTCTCCTTAAAAAGCTCTTTTCAATTATGTATATCTCATGCTCTTGGGGCAGATGCCCATACTTCGAAGCCCGTTGTCCTTTGATCGTCTATTTCTGTGCCAATTTTTTGTGCAAGTAAGAATTGCTGTTGTACGTAGTGCTTATTATTTCCATGCAAAGAGTAAAGACTAAAGGAATAATAAAACAAAATTAATTTTAAGCTATTCCGACTACTCTACAACTAAGGCCTAATTACGTAAATAAATTAATTTATCATAGAAATCGCGTATTTAGTTAGATTAGGTTAAAAAAAATAAAAGCTAAATGTTACTCACAACAACGCTTCTTACCTTTCAATATTTCAATTTTGAATACAATCAGGGGTTTTTCACGTGATGCGCACCTAAATGAACAAACGAACCGACAAACTTGCAAACAGACAATTTAACAAGTAAAATTTAATTCAAAGTATCAATAAACCCGACTACGAATTGTATTATGTACCTATATATACATATATATATCTCCTTTTAATTTCCTTCATTTTGATAGCCCGACTTACAATTTAGTGCCAAAAGTCCGCCATTTTGTTTTTTTTTTATACACCTGTCTAAGGACACTTAATCGTTGAAATCCATCCAGCCATTTGAAACATACGAGGTAATAAAGAAATTCACAAAAAATTAACAAAGAAACATACAAGATCGCGCGAAAAACATAACTCTTCCTTGGCAGTCGGGTAATAACAAACTATGATTTTATTGGATTTCGACAGAAAAGCTTAAACATGTTCGAAAACATACAAAACTTAACTACTAACAACTTACGTCAGTAAAGTTAGAAGTACGATTGTAGTTCTAATTTTACGCTCAGTATTAAAGTTTGCTACGTAAGAAACCTCCGTGATGCACTTTGAACTTGAACCTCCATTTTAATAAACTTACAGAAGTTACGCAACAGGTCGGAGCAACCTAATGCCTTTGGGGCCATCCATAAATTACGTCACACGTTAAGGGGGAGGACGAAGTATGACATTGTGTGACAAGGGGTGGGAGGGGTCCTAAATTTCGTGACTTCACATTTTAAAATCTAATATAAAGGGTGCAAAAAGACCCTTAACGAAACCGAAAGGCACTTGTTCTCCCCGTCATTGCGATCATTTTTTTGTTCTTGACCATACCTGGGAAACTTCTAGTTACAGAGATATTGGAGGTCAAAGTTCTAATTTTTAATTGACTGTTTAAAATTCCTTGGTATTATTTCAAATAATTATTTAATTTTAGAATTTAATCATTTTATACTATCTTTTTAAATATTTTCATTGAGTATTATTATATTTATTCTACAAAATTGTGTATAGTTCGGTTGGTTTATTGTGTTAGGTTGGGATAAACTTATTGTTCTTCATTTCGCAATCGGCAATTCATCACATTTACATAGATATTAGTTTATTCTTTCAAAACGGTTCACTGTCCACTCTAAAAAGTCTTATTTTTACAACTGCAAAGTTCCATAATAGGCCGTGGGCCGTGTCACTTGAGTGACGCTGTGAACAGCCCGGCACGGCGATAAGAACCTTCAGGGCAAAAGTATCGCATAGGGGCTCACATTTGCAGAGCTTTCTTTTAAAATATAATTTTATAGTTTTTGGAGTTGCTACTAAACCAAGTTCTTCTTTTGTTTTCATAGCCGTTTTGTGTCCCACTGCTGGGCAAAGGCCTCCCTTTTGTCCCTCCAAACCAAGCAGCTACATCATCGATATTTATATATATATAAATACGATTATAATTAACAAAATAACTTTTAAAATTAATTTTAAAATAGTTTGTTGTAAAATTCGGTTCTATTGGCCTTATACCTTAACCTTTCGAAGTGCGAAATTTACCTTCCTGAAACCACTCACAGACAGACTACCATTTCTAAAGGAGAATGGGCAAAAATGTATGGGAGCTGGTCTACCTACTCAACACTAACGCCATCTACGGGTATTAGTAGTTAATAAGTAGTTGATCAAATTACGGATAACTTTTATGCCGAAATCTATGGGAGATTTACAAAAATAAATAACAAAGATATTTATACAAAACCTATTTATTTACTATTCTTTACATTTATAGAAGACTGTCGTATAGTATGACATGAGTGAGATGGGCCGCAGGCGGTGTAAAAACATCTTGATGCCGGGCCCAACACAAAAAAAAAAAAACGCACTCAGAACGTGGTGCTGATGGATGCTTTGAATAGTAAACGGGTCATGGAGGTAATTAAAGTAAAGTTATAACCTTAAAAAGAAGTATTTAAAAAAAAACTTGTGAAAAAATTGGAACTTTGACCTCCAATATCTCCGTAACTAGAAAGTTCCCAGGTATGGTCCAGAACAAAAAAATGATCGCAATGACGGGGAGAACAAGTGCCTTTCGGCTTCGTTAGGGGTCTTTTTACTCCCTTTATATTATTTAAATCTCATAAATACCTATTTTTCAAAAATTAATGTTTAGTAGTCATTGTATACATGAAGTGGGCTGCCGTTGTAAGACGACTAAAAAATCACGGTGTATATTTTTTATTTATTATTATAATAAAAAATTGCACTAATTAATAATGCCCCGTCAGTTCGACACGGTCGCTAGTCACTTATGTAGCTATAGTTAATGAAGAATTGCATTATTGTTCTATTCGGCGTAATTATTTTGCTTTACCTTGTTTTTGGCAAATATCTCTGGAACCCCACTGCCTACACCTTAACGGCCATATAACAAAATGAAGTACACACAATTACCTTTTCAACGACGTATGTTACATTACTGTTGAGTAGGTAGACCAGGATGCTCATTCTCCTTTAACTCGTTAGCACCAAATATCAAAATTACTTACCGGAAAAAAATCTTTTTACCTCCTAGGGTCACCAATATTTGACGAATCTTTTCCGTTGATGTCTCAAAAAATAAGTTCTATAACTAAAACCCGATTACTGAAAAATCGCGTTCTAAAAAGAATGATACAAGAAAAATCATGTGAGGATTTTAGCCCACTTTGTAGCCCCCCCTCGCCTCGGTGATAAGTCGTGACGTTTTAGACTGCACCTCCTCCCCCGCCCAGCATCACATATTCTTTTATTTGAAAAGATCTGTTTGTTTTAGAATATGATTTATAAAAGCTTGTAAATGTCACCATTTTAATACAAAAGCGCGACCCTTAAAAATTCGGCGTGACCTTTATACTTCGGCAATAGAAATCTGCTCGGGAACCCATACAAACTGGGCAAACTTACCCTTTGGATTTGGCTACAATGCGCCCAATTAGGCGGGAACGCGGGGTTGGCTAGCAACGGGGCCGGGCATGCCAAAAAAACCACCTGTGACCAAAGAGTTAAATTGAATTAACCCGGTCCAGTCATAAGGCTTCTGACTTGTACAGGCACGTGCGAGAATTGCCAGCTAGCCTGAGCGCGGCACGAGCCTAGCGCGACGCTCGTTACAATTTTCACGGCGATATTTTCCGCTGCACCTATAATTAAGTCTTGATCGAATCATGATCGAAGCAGTCAAAATACATGAAAATCATACTACTATTATAAATGCGAAAGTTTGTGAGGATGTATGGATGTTTGTTCCTCTTTCACGCGAAAACGGTTGAACGCATTTCGGTGAAATTTGGCACAGATACTTTATAACCTAGATTTAAAAAAATAGGATATTTTTATACCGGTAATACGATCCCGTGGGATAATTACCGTCTCAAATAAAATCTTCTTTTCTTCACTATGTTCTATTTATTGGTAGAGTTGAAAACTTTCCCGTGCTCGTTTAGGTTACAGGGACATAGGGTAGCAACAGTAATTAAGATATAATCAAAGTTGCGTCCCCGAAGGGGTCGGCACACAAGGTAGGTCGAGTGTGTAAGATCACGGACACGTGTGGCGAGTGACAAGTTACCTCTTGTCACCATTTGTCATCACTTTTGGAAGAGCGATTGAGGAGAGGTATTATTGAAGAATTAATTGCCTTGCGGCGGAAGGGACGCTGCTAAACGCGTGTCTCTACGTTATGATACATTTTGTTGTGTTTATTATTATTGCTGCATAGGACAATAACATTATTGATTGATGCAAACTTAAGGTTTATTTACATAGTAACTATTCTTTATACATCCACTTTATGATACCTACCTACCGGCAAATACAATCTTCTTCAAGGGCTAGCCCGGTAACCCCGAATTCACCCATGGGGGCTAAGGGGTTAGTTAATTAGTTATGCTTGTATGTAAAAGTTGTAATAATGCGATGTAACAGGTTAGGTCATTGGTCCCCGAAGTGTCCATATGAACCTCAAGGGGGCTTAATTTGGTTCGTTCTAATTTGAATTTATTTAATAAATGCAGTACCTACAAGTAAATGATGGCTTTTTAAAAAAAAAAACATTTTCTTTACTATATTTAGATATTTAAAACTTTCTGTTCTTTGTTGCGTCGTTTAATTATGTGAGGTTCGAAAGGAAGGAGAGTCAGAAAAATAATTCGTTCAAGTTCATGTGATAATCGCGTGTAGTTTTTCGTGCCACGGATAAATTTAATTTATTGTATATTTTTTTTTACCAATAAAGAATGAAAAACCCGAGCAAGCGAATTTGTGTCTAAAAAACCATATTTTTTTACTATGACAGATCCTAAAACTATGTGATCTTTTCAAATAAATATAACTACTCGTGATGCTGAGCGGCGGCGGGGTGGCCTAAAACCTCACGTGATGGCAGAATGTCACCTTAGGTTGCACAGTCTTTTATTTATTAAGTTGATGAAGCCCTCCTGACTTCGCAACAAAAAATCTATTGGATGGATGTAGATTATGTAGATGATGTAGGATATGTGGAAATGTATTTTTGTTCTCTGCTGGGTTTACAGGATATTTTATCTCGACTGAACAAATAATATAGGCACTCTGAAAATCCAGACTATTTAGCCAGGGTCGTTGTAGCTTACCTTTAGGGATGGACGGCATTTAAACATGGAGATGAATAGCTGACTGATTTATTGAAATATGAGTTGCTACGTTGCTACAGATACCATCATACCAACACCTTACAGTCTGGTCCCTAACTGTCGGTTGTGTTACAGCGGTACGGGCAGCGCGTACGACGACGACGGCGGCGACGACTCGCGCTCCATCCGCACGGTGCCCGACAAGAAGTAAGTTACCCTACACATACAGTTATTCCTACATTCTACAAGAAAGACATAGCTCGCAAGATCAGACGGTAGGACGCCTTGTATGGCTTCCTTGTAAATTGGCGAGAAGAAGCACAACATTGAAAGAAGTGGAAGGAATGGCTGAGGCCTTTGTGTAGCAGTGGACCAGTTAAGGCTAACAAAACAAATGGGCTAAATAATATTAAGGTTTCAATGATTGACAGTTTGTCTAAGACAATGCAGATTGCTGCGTGCCAAGGGTAGATATGCAGTAACACTCATAGTTCGCGTCGTGCTGGTTACAGGCAAAACCACAGCGAGATCGAGAAGCGTCGGCGCGACAAGATGAACGCGTACATCTCGGAGCTGTCGGCCATGATCCCGATGTGCGGGGCCATGGCGCGCAAGCTGGATAAGCTGACGGTGCTGCGCATGGCGGTGCAGCACCTGCGTTCGGTGCGCGGCGCGCTGTCCGCGTGCCCTTTGAGCGCGCGCCCGCGGCCCTCCTTCTTGTCCGAGCGCGAGCTCAACCAGCTCATCCTGCACGCGGCGCACGACTGCTTCCTGCTCGTGGTGGGCTGTGACCGCGGCCGCCTGCTGTACGTCTCCGCGTCGGTCAAGCAGATGCTGCACTACGACCAGGTTGGTTTGCGAGCGACAAGAGTCACGCGTGTCGCGGTGTTCAACACTTTGCTCAGAGCATGCCACGCGTGATCGCGACGCGACATGCGACGTGACAGAACTCTTGTTTCAATCTGCAACAAGTGGCACGCGCGTCGCAGTCGCATCGGCTGAGCTATTTAATGAATGCTATGTGTATTTACATTTCCTCAGTGTTGTCTGTTTTATTTCGCACTCCTGGCAATTTTCATGTTGTTTCATATTCGATCTGCGCTTCACTTGATTTCATCTAAGCTGCAATGACTTACTAGTAACTTGTTGTACTCGTATAATTGCTAAGCCGTATCTACATAAATGATGAATGTTTCCTCATACGTTTGCATGTGATCGTAGCTGCGCTTCCTCTCGTGTGACGTACATTCCATCACACTTTGAATCAGTATAGGTACAATTACGTACTGCTGTTAGCTATAGTTATCATGTTTGCTTGCGCTCCGTCATAGCTGACGCGGTTAACGACTAATGTTGTTGTTACGATGCGATGGAATAGTTATCTACCTTTACAACACTAGACATTGCTTACCTGGAATATGGTGAGGACTAGCGCGGTGCCAATCTCATGGTGCCACAGGATTATGCCTAACTATGGCTGTATTGCGTGGATGTGACGCATGTTTTCCCTATACTTATCCTTTTTGTGTGCATTATGTAAAAATATGTATCTTCTTTCTTTTTCACGTTCTGTTGTGTGTCTGCTGGTGGACAGAAGCGCGTCCTCGCTTATACTGTAACCCAGGTCCTGTTGTCCACAGAGCGAGCTGCTGGGTCAGAGCCTGTTCGACATCCTGCACCCTAAGGACGTGGCCAAGGTGAAGGAGCAGCTGTCCTCGTCCGACCTCAGCCCGCGCGAGAGACTCATCGACGCTAAGAGTAACTACTGCCTCTGTTTGAAACATTGCCGAGATACGCTCTTCTCTAATAAGATGGACGTTTTGGCTACTGTTTTCTCAGATAACTATAAACTTGAAATTAGATGCCTCGTGTCCAAGAGTATCCGGAAATGCACATAAAGAATTGCGGTACATACATGGGGTATTTTCTGATGCCCTGAATATGAGGCATCATTTTTTTTATTAACTCAGTACCTAAATTTTAGGTCCACGCTGTATTCAGGTATATTTATAATGAAAAGAAAACGAAACTCTGCCTGTTCAGTTTTTACAAATCTGATCGAAATGTGGCAGCTACACCTCTCTGCTTACTCTTCGAGGATAGACGTGATCTTAATTCAGATATGTTCGTGCACAGACGATATGGGTATCGATGCCTAAACATGGTGAAACAAAAAACAATTGACTTAAAACAAATAATTTTTTTGCTGACTGCAGAGTTTTACTAGCTAATTTGATTTCACTCTTTCATTTTATTTCTTAAGTCCTTGCAACATCCATAAGTGACAGCCATCAGTTCACACTGTAACTCCAGCTCTCGTGTCGCAGCCATGTTACCGGTGAAGGCAGACGTACAAGCAGGTGCATCGCGGCTCTGCCCGGGCGCGCGCCGCTCCTTCTTCTGCCGCATCAAGTGCAGGGTTTCGCCCGAAGCGTCACAGGAGTCCGCGCCCGTTAAGGAGGACCCTGAGCCGTCCACCAAGCTGCGCAAGAAGTCGAACGAGAGGAAGTACTGCGTCGTGCAGTGCACAGGTGAGCCACCTGCTCAAACTAATTCTCTTGTGTTCTTTTTGAGTGCTTAATCAACTTTCCAACGCATACTTGCGTCACAACTTGAGCTATAATCTTCATCTCAAGAAGGTCTACACAAGTGGCAATGGCTCTCAAAACGTATCAAAATATTGACGTTAAGCTGTTTCCTCACGGGATCATTTGCATGTAATGTAACAGTACAACATTCAATTTTGTATAGAATTAAGTCGTTGTAAGAATTAGTGTCATAACATGTTGCGCACTATAATGCTCGGTCATTCTCACTCATTGAAGTAATGCTTGGATTTGAATTATTCCATTACACGCGATGACGAGAATGCTCCCGGTGAAGGAGCGCCTAATGTCTTTAAGATTTTCGGTGACTTGTAGCAACATTTATCTCGCAACATATGAACTTAAATCTTACATCGCGAAAGTACTCGTCCGCGAGATTAGCACATAAAAAAGAACCCGATGACAATGGTCGTGCAATATTCCACCAGCACCAGATAACACCCGTTTGTTCGGAGGCATCTTCCTCGGAGGATGAGGATACCCTGTTCCTCATGGCTAATAACCGTCACGTCATCTTTTGTCCACCAATGACAAAGTAACATCGCCTTCTGCCAATGTCACTCAAGCACCAAAAGAAGCACGCAGAAGTGCACAATATGCGCATGCGCAACATGTGCATGTGCATGTACAAGTCAATAGAACACCAGTAGGCCGTTGCTAATGGGGATTTAACATCTCACACTCAGTGTGAATGCGGTGTACAGACCATGGCCCACTTGCTAGAGCCCAGTATCCCAATGTCTGTGCCAAATGGCACAGACGCCACCTCAGTTTAGTTCGATCAGGTCGAAACGAAAGAAGAAGAACGTTGTAACTACATAATTATGATTTGTATTGCAGGCTACCTAAAGTCGTGGGCCCCGGCAGAGATGTCGGAGGCGGGCTCGTCTGAGGTCCCCGACGACGGCGACGCGGGCAGCATGTCGTGCCTGGTAGCAGTGGGGCGCGCGCTGCCCGACCTCACCCCTCTCGCGCCCGCGCCCGCGCCCCCGGTCTCCGCCACCCCCGCGACCCCCGTGCGCCAGCTGCAGTACGTCTCCCGACATGCACCCGACGGCAAATTCCTCTTCGTAGACCAAAGGTACAAATAAAAGACCATTTATTTACGCGATAACATGACGCATAACGTAAAAAAATCGCAAAAATCATAAGTAGGAGAAAATTTGTGTTAAAACTGCCATCGCTCAGCATAATGCTTAACAGCGTTAGTTAGTTAGTAATGTGACAACATATGTAGTGATATCTATTTCGCAACATATGAAGCGAATTAATTATTGCATGGCGAAAGTAATTACCTAACATCCGACAACGAACTGTCACGCAGTTAGCCCTCCAGACACAACATCCGATTGGTCGGAAGATCCTCCCTTGTCCATTGAGAAACTATGAGGAACTGTACCTTATGCCTCTAAAATTGAAAGAAAAGGTTGCTTGGCAATAATCACCCATATGATTATTGCCATAACATAACTAATTTGCAATCGCGGGCATACTCCTGTTGAACACGAGGCTGCTCAGAAGTAGCGGTTGCGACCACTAGACCAGCGAGGGGTCGTTAGTTTGAATGACTTTTGTTTTTTGAGGAAGCTCTTACTGTGAGTGTGTATGTGGTTGCAGGGTGACGCTGGCGCTGGGCTTCCTACCACAGGAGCTGCTGGGTACAAGCCTTTACGAGTACGTGGGCGGGCCGGAGCTGGGAGCCGTGGCGCGAGCGCACAAGGCAGCTCTGCTGCGCCGTGAGCCGCTGCGCACGCCGCCCTATGCCTTTCGTCGCAAGGACGGCTCCCTCGCGCGGCTGCACACGCACTTCAAGCCCTTCAAGTTAGTCCCTATTTATTTACGTAGACACCAACAGCAGTACACACAAAGCTATTCATAGAAAACAAAAAAAAAAACGTACTTATAAGTATGCCTTGTACGCAGCGTTTACCATTGTGACAATTTTGCCTTAGTAATCATAATATTATACAATTACAATACAATATAAGTCTTAGTTAGTACTAAATGAGGTGTATAATACAGAATGTGAGTGATATCTAAAGTATATTAAGCCAGCTGAGCCAGGTAAGTGTGCCTCGGTATTCACCCAGTGCAGGGTTGCTAAAATGCATCAGTTCTGAGCTAACAAATTATGCTGTAGGTAGATTGTTTTGAATGAATGAACATCAGCCTTAGCCCGTGATTTATATGAGCTGTCAGGTTAGATAACCTCACGCCTGTATCTCCAAAGGGTTAGGTAGAGCTGTACTTAATAGTTCACCCACAGTTTAGCTATAGTGGCAGATATGTGTACATGAAATAGTAATATGGAAGAATTTTCAGGAACCCGTGGACGAAGGACGTGGAGTGCCTGGTGGCCAACAATACCGTGGTGTCGGAGGAGCACGACGCCGCGCTCGGCAACGGCGCGCTCTCCTATGACCTGTACAAGCAGAGTGAGCGCACAGTACTATCCAAACATACTTCACCTTTGCTACCTTCACAATTCACATTCTTCACCTTTACCATATGTTCTAGTGATAATCTGCAGAATGATTAGTCCACCCTAGTATGGTTCTTTTGGCAATTGTGACGTTATTTGTCGAAATTGTAAAATGTTGGTGTTAGTGCTGACATGTCCGAGAGACACTGTTTGGGAGTGTTGTGTGAGGGGAGAGGGGTGCTGATGGATCGTGTGCGGTTTCAGAGGCCGACGTGGAGATGCAGCGGCTGATCGAGTCGCAGGTGGAGTCGCACAAGATTGGCAGCGCCATCGCCGAGGAGGCGCTCCGCCGTTCCTCCTCCGAGTTCTCTCCGGAGCTGCCGGCCGACCTGCTGCAGGATGCTGTCTTCAACCAAAACGTATGTCACACACAACCTGGCGTTCCTAAATATAGAAAGTTCTGTAATGCTATTTTTATCGTTATACATAAATCGAATGACGTATATTGGTCAGTACATATAAAAACAAATAGCGTCATGTACTCTTAAAACGGAAATAATAATTATGTAAAAAGGGATTCACAATATTTTCTAGAATTAAAATTAAGATTACCAAAGTGAAATTTCAATTCTTATGAACCTAATGCAATATGCTCTGGTTTTTACAAAAATGGTGTACATGACTAATAATAAATACGTAAATTGTTGGCGTACATGTTATGTGTCTACATTTTAGAATGGGCAACTATGGACGTTCCACAGGTGTTGTGCTTGTACTTTCTGATATTTTGACAATAGGGTAGTAGTCAATTGAAATAATTTTAATGAACTGTTACACGCTGACACACGTTCAGGTCTAAAATAAAATGTATTGTAGAGAACTTGTATTTCGCAATTATTGGTGAATGGTGTCCAGTGTCAACTTTCTAATAAAAGTGTTTGTAGCTGGTCTATTTGAAATAAATGTTTTGACTCCCCTCACACAGTGGCCACTAAAAGCCAACGTGGTGTACGAGCAGGCGTCGCTCGCCGACAACATCCTGGGCGTGGAGCTGGCGGGCTACAGCCAGGTGCGCAACAACGTGCCGCTGTCGGCCGCCGCCCCCGGCTCGCCCCTGCCTCCTGCCTCGCCGCCCGCCTCGCCCCCGCTGCCGCCTCTCGGGCTGGACGGCAACGGCGAGGCCGCCATGGCAGTGATCATGAGCCTGCTGGAGGCCGACGCCGGCCTCGGCGGGCCCGTCAACTTCTCCGGCTTACCCTGGCCCCTTCCCTAGACGGGATCATTTTTCAGCAAAACCGCAGCACGACAGCTGAATGATTATTTTGAGGAAATGATAACCTCGAGCGTATGCGTACGCTTGCGAATGGCGCTAACAAATCTTAAGTAATTTTACTAGAGTCATATTTGTATTTAGATTAATATGCTTACACGTTTTATTTGTTGCCCATAAACAGCGCCAAACTCATCGTCATATTATTAAATAAATACAAGATGCAGTGATTACTATTGAACTCAGATCGCAGGAGAACAGCACCAACAAGCACACCCGTGCTTTTAATGTCTTTATTGTATTTATTTTACTTGTTTGCACTAGACAATGTGATTATTGAGATATTGTTACTAGCCCTACTAAGAGTGATATAAAGAATTTTTATGATTAGTTACATTTACAGTTATGTATATTTTTTGTTGTTTTGTTTATCAATTTTATTTCGTTACTGCAATACATGTTTTTATACACATAGATTTCTTGCATGACAAAATTTGAACGATCAATCCAATTTTAATACTTACAACAAAAACCAAGCACCGAACTTCGATAATCAAATATTGAAATGCTCAATGACATTTGCAAAACAATAAAAAGGAATTGTATTATTTAGCAAATCAATCTAAAGAAATGTCAGATAATCAACTAGTTTTTGATAAATAAACGTAAATAAAAACTGACTTAATGTTAATATGGAACTGTCGACGTTCTAAGAACTGACAGGACCGTTTCGAAGGGAAATATCGCTGATAACGATATGAAGGCGACAGCTGAACCGTAACGCCTTTTGGCGCTGTGGTCGATACCATCAATGTTGTTATCAGCCCAAGTGATCGTTCGATCGCACATCCACGTTGACTGGAGACATATTTCCGTCGAATGACCTTATTGTGCAACCAGTAGTCTCGACTCACATCGAGAACCTAAGTTTAACTATTTTCTAAGCCTTAGGAACATAATACAATTGGTTGATCGCAAATCAAATCTAAGAGAGCGTCTGATTCGTCTTGGTCGAATCATCTGCTCATAACGTATTAAAAAAAAATACAAATCAATAACAGTTAGCCCTTTCGGTGCCCAGCACCCAGCATATGGGCCCAACAATAATTCATTCGTGTGTCCACAACCCGTCTCCGAGTCTTCGTTGTAATTAGCTATAAATTACTTGTATTTTAAAATTACCATTTTTTATAACGAAGACTCGGATACGGGTTGTGGGCACACGAATGAATTATTGTTGGACCCATACGTTGGTACTGGGCACCGAAAGGGTTAGACAGTAACAAAAGTCATACCTTTGTCGTTGTTACCATAATATAGATTTTAATAACGTTATGATTTTAAATTAGTCATTTATGACTTCTAGTATCGCATTTTTTATTAGAAGTAAGTAGTCAAAATTAGACTAATGTTAGAAGGTATGTTGGTGTTACATTAGTGCGTAACGTTGCGCCATCATGGTTTAAATCAGTTTAAGATAGTATCGATATGTTAAGCTGTATCTATCTCCCTTTTACAAGAAGCGATATGTATAATCTATACAGATGTACATATTTTAATGTTAATGTAAACGCGCTGGAATTACATTCGGCCATTTTAGCTATTTGTGTCATTTTGTTAGTACAGTGAACATAAATTAGTATAAGTACAATATTAGTGAATGTCTAGGCTGATGTAATTTCATCGTGTAGTTAATTGTAAATTATGTTTAGTTAGTAAATCGAGCTGAAGAGGGCGCACGCGCAGTCGCACTATTGTTTCCTTGTATATAATTATTTACAAGTACATTAGCTGGTCTACGTACGTCAAGATGTAGTCTACAAGTAGTCGTTGTGTAGCGCGCCAGTCTCTGGACTCCCGTCTATATAACTGGTAGAGCACAGGAATGCAATCAACAATAGTGCGACAGTGTCAGTCATGTTGTCGAGTTTCTTGTTGTTTACTTATGTTCAGTTTATTAAATAAAGTATTTGGATACCTTGTTTCATTCATATTATACTGGTAAATTTTTCAAGTGGGCCCTGATGGCCAAATCCGAAACTACGAGGAGTAGCAAAAAATACTCGAAGGCGTCTCGACCCTGATTTTAATGAAAACTAAAACTGCATCATTAGATTTTTGAAAAATCAATATCCCTAGCCAGGAATCAAACCTATTGATTTTGGAAAAAAAACACACGCACAGTATTATTACACCATTCGATAGTGTCGCTAATAAGGATCAAATTCCCTACCTTTAATTCTACTATAAAACTTCTGTTTTTGTGCATTAGTGCAAATATCAGACATATCTGATCGTGCTGATCTATCCTATCACAGACTATTTTCTCGCTCAAGAAACGTACAGAAGATAGTAGGTCTCGCGTAAGTAAAAAGAGATACATAATTGTATTCGTAGGTTAACGTTGATTGTTCATACCACCGGTAAGTACTTTAGTTTGTCGCAGCGACTAGATTTACCCAAGAGGGTACTCGTTCAGCGGCGACCGCTTGGTGGGTAGGACACTCGCTCGGTACAGACGCCCAGCAGCGTAGTCCCCGAGCGTTAGCGCTCATGGCCCAGCGACTTACTAGCCCAGCTACACCTCATTGATCGCCAACGTGTCTCGTCGCTAGCTCCACTCGCTTCGATGGCGGTGGGACCGGTATCTGGAGTTCAGTTGCCACGAAGTCGTAACTCAATAAAACACCATATTATAAAACTCAACTATTATTTTCCAACATTTTCGCACATAATAAAGCGGTAAGTTTGTATAACAGACATAATGCGTACTACTGCTAAAGCCTACTCTACGAGAGTTCCTTGCGAGGCTTACGTGTACGCGTGCGAGCTATCACGGTGTACTTATGAATGTATGACGTGTAATGAATGGACTCTACGACGACGGGACGACGACTACTCCATGACGTCACCATACTGGTTGGTGTGCGCGGAGGGCGCAGGGGCGGCGGGGCGCTTGCGCTGCACGGGCGGCGGGGGGCCCAGGTCCGTCCTGCAACAAGCACACAACTCAGGAGTCACTGCATGTTTGCGCACAGACAAAGCAAAATGTTCAATGCACATAAGAGGGAGGCCGCACGGGCGTAGCGCCGGCGCTTGGGCGCCTACTACAACGTCAGCGCTCAGGCGACGCATTGCGTGGCTTCGCTCCTATAACACTCAAAGAGATGGTTGCGTCATGTCCGTGACTACCGCTGGACCACCAACGCCAATCGCTTACATATTTGGTAAATAATTAGTTCTCAATTGGTGCAAATTAGTACTCGAACAACAAAATTGGTGCATTAGTAGTTTTCGAGAAAATCTACTTTGAAGGTGGCGGTAGTCACGCTCCTTTCAGCAGTAATAGGGAAATCTTGAAATGAATATTTAACACCGTGACTACCGCCACCCCACCAATGGCATGGTATATTTCGTAAACTACCGGAGAAATACTTTTGAATTTTGGGCCCTAATTTTATCTTGCAAGGCAGTAATTTCCAATGCAGGTTCAAAGGAGCTCCTCAAACTTGGGATCAACATTCAAATTCGTGGTCCTGCTGAACGGTCACGCGAAAGTTATCATCGTTGATTTCTCGGTAAATACAAATATTTCAGTTCTGTTCTTTTTACGAAATGAACCACATAATAAGGGAACTAATTATTTTTATACTTGGAATAGCTGTAGCATGCCCTCTTTTTCTGCGCTCATAGTGGTCCTGCGGAAAGAAGCGTGACTACCCGGACCACCTTCAAAGTTAATTTTCTCGAAAACTACTAAGGCACTAATTTTGTTGTTCGAGCACTAATTAGCACCAATCGAGAACTAATTATTTACCAATTATGTAAGGGATTGGCGTTGGTGGTCCCGGCGGTAGTCACGGGCATGGTTGCATCGCCAAGTTACAGACAAGCATAAACACACTCGTACTAAACATCAGACGGAGATTCGACGTGCCAAGCCTACAATGTGGTGAGATCAGCGGCCGGGTGCGTGTTCAGCCGGACAGCGTGTAGAACAAACATTGTACATTTATGAGTAACTGAGAAGAAGATCCGGGGGCTGTGACCGTGTACAGAGCAGCGCGTGTGAGAGCTTGTTGATATACAGGGTGTAACAGAAAAGGTAGAGTCATAGTTGAGGGTGTGGCACAGACTATCAAACTGTGCAACTTTCCCTACGAGACCAACATAGTAATCGCGAAAAAATACACACACACACGCTTTAGACGCTAAATTTGTTTTATACGCTGGCTGTCGAAAAAGAGAGCAGCGGTGCCCCAGTGATGGCGGCCCCGACTTACGAACAGTAAGTCGTGGGTTCGAATTCGAACCCCGGCAGGCGCATTTCTTTGTGTAATTTATTTCATCACCACTGCTCTCAAAACGGTGAAGGCAAACATCATAAAATTTCAAAGGCCTTCGACCAATGAGGCAGTCATATGATTTATTGTGTGCAATAAATCACTCGTTAGACATTTCTGCTAAGCTATGCCGTCATTTCTGCTGACAGCTGTCATTTTAATCAAGCTATATTTTATGAACTTTACTATACAGTTTCATTAAAATCCGTCAGTATCAGTAGTTTTTGTGTGAAATTGTAACAAAAATCCATCCATTCTCACAAATGTTGGATTGAACACGTCGAATTTCCCTCGCGGAATGTTCATACATTACAACACAACAGCAACCCTCTCTAATTGTAACTTACAATGCAATGAAAAAAAAAACAAAGTCTGAATGAGTTATGAAAAAATAAACGATTCGACGGATATGAAGCAAGCAAAACGATATGTCCTTACAGATTTGTACGAACAGAATCATAAACAGACTCTTATTTTATTAAGTAGGTACTTTGCTGTAACTGTGTGGAATAACCAAAAATAAAACATTGTTAACACGTTAACTGCCAAGGTACATTTTCTGTATCCTCTAAATTTAATTTCTTGCTTATTGATTCCAAATTGAATAATTATGTATATGTGTATATAATTATGTGTTCGTGCAAAAAATGGTGAATATGTAATAAAAACCATGTTGAATATGTCTTACTTGGGGCCATGTCAGTCATTTCTAATAGAAAAGAACACTGTTAACGTGCCAGGCGGCACACTGCGGTCATTCGAATTTGATGCTTCGGTGTCGGTCTCCAGTGACTGACATGGCCTGAGCAGATACTGAGTTAACGTGTTAACTATCAAATCTGTAAGCACGGTGAAGCAAAAAGTGAACAGTTTACATTGTGTTAGCGTAGCGCATGCCAGTCTCTCTCAGTGGCACTACACATGCTTCGTGTTCGACGCAAGCAAGTAGTTAGGCCGGCAACATTTACCTGCATGCAGAATAACTGCTTAAAACTATCATTCTTATTAAAATCATGGCAAAAAAAGTTTAAATTACTGTTCAAATCTTGAATAAAGTGAAAAATATAGATATTACTGCGAAAGACGCCAAATAAAATAAGACAGATACGTTACACCAGCGGGGAACAAGAATTCGGAATTGACAAACAACGCAAAACATACAGCCAAGGGCAGCTATAATTTAATCTTTCAAATACTATTCCCGCTATAATATTAGGGGTTGCCAGATGAAATTAGCTTAATGTGCAGGTGGTGACTACCGGTACTATTATTGCCCTCGCTTATACACCCTTGCACGAATGCCAAGAGTGAGGCTAACTTACGCAATGTGTATTTACCTGTAAGGGTCCTGTTTCGAACCTTTATGTTCATCTCTGTTTTTGCGACGCAATTCTTCGTAGGAAAGCTCTGGGCCCGCTTCCCTGGGCTGGCCGTCGGGGGAAACCGCCGTACCTGTCGGGTGTATCACATACCATGTTGTTAAAGTGTCCGTAGAGAGATTAGGTGCAGGACCAAGGTACAGGGTTTACAATGTATTTCAAATAAGAATAGGACTGGCCTCGTGCCATTTTATGGCGTCATAGTTGTCAAAACGAATTATTTGGTTAGGGACTAGGGTTTCTCGGCGAGATTTCTCGAAATGATTATTCTTGAGAAATTTGACCTTATTCGAAACGAGAAAAGTCGAGAAATCGCATCTCGATGCGATGTCTCGGTGTGATGAGGGGAAATGAGGTATAATTATGTCGAGAGACAACTTTGAGTACGAATGTGTGGATGGCTTTATGAGTAGGGGAAGACCAAAGACAAGATGTATGGGCTGCGTGAAATATGATATGGCTAGAAAGATATTTTTCTACTTTAATAGAGAAGTATGTAAGAAGACAGGCCGCTCCGACCCCAAATAAATTGGGTTAAAGGCAGGAGACTGATGATGATGATCGTTTCTTTTTTATAGCTTGAGCTGAGCTAGTCACATGGTTGGCTAGTTTTATGCTGGCCACGCTCGCATATGTCTGTTAGAGCAAGTAAAAGTTACCTGGCGCGCCCGGCTGGTACGCTTCCTCGTTGAACAGCGGGCGGTCCGTGTCGAGGTCCAGCGAGCTGCCCGGGCCCGCGTCCGAATAGATGTCGCCGGGGTTGGCGCCCAGCATCGTAGTGCCCGACTTCGAAATCGGACTGCGACTGAAATAACCAGTATTCACATGAGTCACGGATCTGTCATTGAAGAAAGATGAAACTTAACGATTTCACCCATGTTATGTCCTGTCCGTGCGAAGCCGATGTCGATTTATCAGTTTTACTACGCAGCTCTTAGACGCAGTTTACGTCTGTTCACAGTTATAAAGACATTGACTTTGCGTCACTGTTTCAATTAAAGTGATCTTTATTCTAGTTGAAATAACATTGCTGTTGGATTGTTGCTATCTAAGGTGAAATGACTGAAAGGATTGTAATTGTGCTGATCGCATTTAGATTCTTTGGTGGAACTCGCCGTGAGCGTGGCTCGTGGGCACAAGCGTTAAACCGTATGTAAATAATGAAGACGTACCCTCCTCCGACCTTCCCCTCCTTGCGCTCACGTAGCAGCTGCCCGATGTAGCTGCCGGGCAGCGCCATCAGCTTCTCGGCGCAGGCTTGCTGGTACGACAGCTTGCCGATGAAGTAGCCCACCATCACGGCTAGCGTCACCTTCGGGAACGGCCCGAAACGAGGGTTCGGCCTCAGCGTGCCTGGAATATACCAGAAATTCACTTTATCAATGAGTTAAACATGTGAATAAAATATAAATAAGAAATTTATTGGCACACGCAAGTTAGAAAACATACAATCATAGAACGCAATGACGCCAAACTTGGCCTAGCCTGTCTCTCGGTGGGCTAATATTAACAGAATAGACAGATTGAATGTTCAGTGCGACACAGCATTAGTGGCGTAGCTAGTCCTCTACTAGCCCTGTATCAAATTTTTTGGGGGCCCTTTAAACCCGAGTGCATAATAGGATAAGTTTTCATTTTATCTTTATCAAGAAGAATATTTCAGGTTGTGAGAAAATTTTGTGATTTTATTCCTCCCTATTATTAAGGGGCCCTTGTTAGTTGGGGTCCCGTATCATTGGTACGACTGATACAGCGTTAGCTACGCCCCTGCAAAGCACAGCGATACGCTTTATTGGTTGGTTTTTCATAAATAGGCAATATGCAGGGCGATCTTATGTTCTAAATAGCTTTTACCTGCGGCTTCGCTAGCGTTGAAGTTATAGAAAATATTCCACGAGAACTTAGGATACTTTTTATCCGGATAGGAGACTCGGATAAAAAGTATCCTGTATGATGCGCTACATCATGGTGTACCTGTGTGCCCAGTCATCGCAGTCCACTCAGCTGTTTAAGTGTGAAAATGTAACAGACATTTACTTCGCATTTATAATATAATATGGTTTGCATTATGAAATGAGTCAAGTTGGTTATAGCAAGCTTATATCCAGGAGGCAGGAGGCTGATGAGGAGTTCAGTTGAGGAGTCATGCAGTTATAAAGGAAAAATCATATACTTAGATAAAAAAAATCGCAAAAAAAAAAAAAAAAAAAATTTAGCAATACTGAGGATTCTAAACAATTGCAAGGAGTAATTAGTAGCAACAGCCAATACTCTAAAATATCAAATACTGCAGTTACTACTGTATTCAGCGGCATCGGTTTAGACTGGAAGCCGACCCCAACGCAGTTGGGAAAAGGCTAGGCAAATGATAAGTTAGCAGCAACAGCAGGTTTTTCCCTTAGTTTAAGTCTAACCGTAAGGGAGGAAGCCTGCAAAACAAGCCGGAGATACAAAGAAAGACTAAATTAACATCCAGATGAATTGGCTAAGAACCTATTAACTCCACAGAAAGAATTATCTTATCTTAAAAGTGTGCAAATAATGATGGTTTCTCTAGGCCTGAGAAACTCACCATTTAGCCTCTACCAACTCATATAGTGCCGTTTAATGGAATCACACCCAATCCAAATGAATCCCAGAAAATTGATTATGGCTAAAAGCCAATTTCAGATAAAAAGGAAAAAAAAATTGTTACAAGTATAATGCAACCCGCATTATACTTATACCAAGTTCTTTTTTTTTATTGGCTTGGTTATTTTCTGACTAGGTCAATGTGTGTTTTTAACAAATGCCAGTGTGTGTAGTGAGTTGCTGTGGCAGGTAGACATGTTTCTACATTCACAGGGTAAGGTAACAGAAGCTCACGCTACCTAGGCCATATGACAGCAACAACTAAAGGCTTAACGCACAAATCAATCACATTGTGCTAGACCCTTTATAATACACTATAAACTTAGATTTATACTAAGGCCACCACACCATAGTCATTACACTATAAACTTTGACAACCGTGCAAGCACCTCACTATAAAGCCTAATGTCCTTTGCTAGCCCAGCCACAAATAAATATACAAGATAGAAATACCATTTGATAGTGTCCCTAATAGGGATAAAATCCTGGGAAGTAATGACATGTGGCGACTCTCCTCTCCTCTCAGCCCCTTACAGTATTTTTGGCTATTCCTCATAGTTTTAGATTTGGCCATCCATGCACACTTGAAAAATTCAGCCTGTATAGTTATTAAAAATAAAATAGAAATTTTCATCGACTAAAGAGTTGTTTATGTTTCTTACAATTTGCGGGTCACATTGAGGTAAAAACAAAAATGTGCAATATTAGTTTACAACAGAGTTACTTCTATCACTCAACATAAGTTTAGTAGAGGCTAAGGCGAGGTATTGCCATAATATTTTGACTAATAGTCAACTACAGGTTATTTTAAGTAACAGTAGCTTAACAAAACAATTTTTTGACATTGAATAAGTAGTAGTTTTTCGATAACACAGAGAGCATATTGTATTGTATAACGGGCTGGTATCCGCAACTCCACGTCAAAGCGCGTATTTTGCGTGCGGAGAGCATAATTGATAATAGAGCAGACTTGTACTGACCGCTTTGTACGGCGAAGTAAGCGCCGAGCCCGAGCGTGGTGCCGAGCGGCAGCGACCGCTGGAAGAAGCTCTCCCTGTTGCACTCGCCCAGCACGCGCAGCTCGTCCGGCGCAAACTTGTACTCCGACTGAACCAACAAGCCCACAGTTACGCACGGCTCCCACTCGGCCACATCGCCTCCACAATAATAACCTTACCGGCAGCACCCCGGTTTGCCCCGGCGCCATCTGCTCCCCCGCTGGCATCTGCGTCGCACTCTCCCGATACCCATACGAATTAGAGTCTGTCATTCTCAGCAGACAAACCACATTAGTCAAAAAATCTGTTAAAAACCAATAAAAACAGTACTTCACGAGCTAGTGCATTACTTCATAGCTTTCGGTCGTGTCGTGTGACATGACTTGCCGTTTGACATCTATTTTTATCTTTGTCTCTGACTTTTGTTTGACATTTGATAGTGATGTTGCCTAATTATTATAGAAGCGTAAAAATAAAAGATAATGCATCAAACTATTTTATAAACTGTTATCCCATTTAGTACTCGAAGTCTTTTCATGTCTGCTGCAAAATTTAAAACCAAATAATAGTTTAACCCTAACACGTTGAATTAAGTAACACCACTTGTGAAGAAACACCAACACGATACACCTTTCGACACAACAAAAACAAAATAAACATACTTCAATCCCGACTTAAAATGCACTCAACCAGCCCTTTAGTTATGTCCATAAAAATGTATAATAAATTGCCAAATTAATAACATTCGAGAAGAAGACAAAACAAATATATTTATTAATAAAATTACACTACACAAATTACATTACAATTTCTGGAATCCAACGCAAGGCTTATATTCAGTAAAGGAGTTTCTAGATGACAAATCGATTGCAAAATAAAATTCTTTAGAAATATTTAAAAATGTCAATAATGTGTACCTGTAGAATGAATAAAGGAAATATAATAATATTATTGAATTGCTACTTAGCCCTCTTCCTGTCTTCTAATGTTGCTGTGCCGGATAGGGTCCATTTTATTATTGACGACTTTTACTTTGTTACACCATCTATGTAATACATAATATGGAATGCAATAAAGGCTTGAGTATTGAGCAAAAAACTATCAATTTTCCCAATCAACCTTGAACATAATGCTGTAGCGATAGATACAGTAAGGATAAGTTGTAAGTATTTTTTTTTTAATTTGAATTAAGGGCTTTGTCGCTTGGCGGGACGTGAGAGGGAGAGAATCTCACGTCCCCGCGGCCACCGTAGGCGCGGGCCTGTGGACGGTGAGTAATGGGTTAGCTCACCGTCCGTCCGTCTTATGACGACAGGCCGTGTCGACGGCGCGTTCGTGTTCCACGCGCGCCTCAAATAAATGTTAGCAACCAGGAAGGGGCCCGCAAGGGCCGATGCCTGCCGGGGCTGGGTGACTGTTCGAAAGAGATACCGCAGCCCTGGAACACAAAGGGCAAAGAAGGAACATAGATGGGTTTTAGTCAGTAAAAGTCTGACACTCCCTCCCACTCCACCCAGAACGGGAGGAGTTATTTGGTGATTTCCCATCCCAAACAAAAAAAAAGGGCTTTGTCGCTTAGCGACCATATCGCCCAGTGGAAGTAAAAATGATAAAAAAGTATTAAATTCTACTGAGTCGATTTATGGGACAATTTTTGGGATCACGTAAAACCTAGAAAAATGAATGGTCGTCAGCTTTAGCTGCGTAAGATATTATCGCCGTGTCACGTATATACGATAAACGCGATTCTCTCGCTCGTGGAGATGTCCCCCTGAGTAAACTTAGATTTTTCGATTGCCATCCCATCTTCCTAGCACGGTGGGTTGCGCTGGGGCGGCTGCTATAGGTGCTGAAAATCTCAAACAGCGCAAAAGCAGTAACTTAATAAGTAGACTGTTGTGTTTGAGCCGTTTGGGGTTGAAACTCTCCCGAGTGCCATATAAAGATACCTAGTATTAGTAGTATTTCGGGATTTCGCCAAGCGGTTGCTCGACTCTTCACGTGCTCAGAAGGCTAGCCTCTTTTTGGCCGTCCAACGTGGCAATGCTTTCAGCCTTCTGGCTACTTTTCCTATTCACGAACGATGTGGACTAACTTTTTGATGCCCTGTAATTCTTTTAAAATTTGACACTTGTTCATATTGTATTACTAGCTGTTGCCCGTGACTTCCTTCGCGTAGAAATTTTGGTTTGTATGTGTGAGACTGCCTCGTTGGTCCAGTGGTCGCAAGCGCGACTACTAAGCATGAGGTCCTGGGATCGATTCCCGGTTCGGGCAAAGTTTTAAAAAAGACTGTTTCTTTCAATCTCATAAAGTTGCACACATGCTTTGGAGATCACCTTTATTCGTTTGAATTTAATTTAGTTGTATTGTCTGTTTGTTGAACACATAGGGTTGCGAAAGCGATTATATTCCCTTAAACTGGCCCATTCATAAAATCTGTTCCTACCTGACATGTCTTAATTATATTCTATCTCTCTACCAATTTTCAGGTACAAAAAGCCAAGGACTTCAGTCAAACTTGCGAGAGCCCTTAGACTTCCTTAATCCGGCCCTGTCGCAAAATCTGTTCTTAGCGAACATCTACTAACTATTAACCACCTCCCTGCCAAATTTTAAGTTTGTAGCACAAATAATGAAGGACTTTCATACAAACTTGCGAGAGCCCTTAGACCTCCTTAATACGGCCCTGTCGCAAAATCTGTTCTGAGCTGATGTCTACTAACTATAAACTACCTCTCGGCCTTTCATCTTTATACGTCGAGCGGTTTTCGAAATTTCTTGATGAGTGAGTCACCTTTCGCTTTTATATATTTAGGTTATTTTAGATCTGTTTGTAGTTTGTAATTATTTTAAATTCTGAATTCAAAATTAAAAGTACATAAAACCTCAATTAATGTCAATTTACACTCAAAAGCAAAACTAAATTTGTTTTACATTGGATGTTAATCAAAAACAAATTTACTGCTGCAGTTTCGCAAAAACTAACTTATCTCAAAAACTAAATATCAAATCTTATCCTGACCAATTTACGGTCCCACATTTTTTTTGGAATTTGCCTCTTACTTTAAAATAAGAGGAGACACAATTTTAACGGCTTTAAAAGCGAAATCTCTTCAACCATTCATTCACTTAAGAAAAAAAAGTATTTTAGGCACCTTGATATCATATTTAATAGCTGTCGATACTCAGACATCTAACAGTTATATACGTAGACATTTTTTTATTCAACCATCTGTTATGTGTATGGGACACCCCATTTTTCATTTTTCATAATTTCACATACACTTTTCTACGTTCATTCAGACAAAAAAGTATCGGGAGTGGATGATTTGTTTATGGTTCCAAATTATTTTTTTTTATTGTTAGATTGGCACAACTGTTTTCCATTTTGGCGCGGAGTTTGAGTTTGCCTTGCATCTGTTATTTAGATTAAATACAGTGTTGCTGTTTTTAGTTAGATCATAATATCTAGTATGTTTTGCGAATTTCATAATGGACAAAAACATCGAACAAAGAGTATCATGTCTCAAATTTTGCATCGCCTATCGAAATTCGTGTTCGAAGTCTGAAAATGTTACAGAAGGCCTACGGTGAATAGACTTTATCAAAAACTCGTGCTTATGAGTGGTAAAAAGCGTTCAAAAACGGTCGAGATTAGAGATGGGTCGAGGGCAAAAACAAATATGGACAAAATGGGCATAAACTTGGCATATTGGGCATAAATGAGTTTACGCCCAAATAAATGCCCGATCATTGGGCATAAAAATGAATAACTTTGTTTTGTAAAAAATAAAGCAGGAACTTAACTTAAAATGAAACTTAATGTCAGTAGGTATTTTGTAAATTAAAATAAAAAGGTAAAGCATACTCTTCGTTCTCGTCCTCGACAGCCGGTGGAACTTCGTTGAGCATTTCCGACGTTTGGCTCCCAAACTGGAACGGGCCGGGGCTGCCTTCAAGCGGCTCTTGCCCAACCTGAGGGGTCCAAACGCCTTCTGCCGTAGGCTCTACGCGGGGGTCATGCGGTCCATGGCCCTTTACGGGGCCCCGGTGTGGGCGCGTTCAATTAAGCGGCGTGCCGCCCACTACCTGAACGCGCCCCAAAAGGTCGTAGCCGTAAGGCTGATCCGGGGGTACCGCACGATCTCCCGCGAGGCGGCGAGCCTCCTAGCCGGATTGCCGCCATGGGATCTGGAGGCGATAGTCCTCGCGCGCCTGCATGAATGGCGCGCGGGGGCACTACGTCGGGGGGAAACTCCGCTGCCGCGGCAAATCACCGCTCAGCGGACAGACCTCCGACGCGGTCTCATGGCGACAGCGACTGTTGCAACCCAGTGCAGGGCACGCCACAATAGTGGCGATAAGTCCCCTCTTTGCGGAGTGGCTAGAGAGGCGCCACGGCGCCCTCACCTTCCGCCTGACGCAGGTCCTCACCGGACACGGTTGTTTCGGGAGGTTCCTGCACCGAATCGGGCGGGAGGAAACGCCCGGGTGCTATCATTGTGAGTATCGTCCGGAGGACACGGTGGCGCACACCATGGAGGTCTGCCCCGCTTGGGCGGAGCTCCGCCGTGTCCTCGTAGCGGCGATCGGCGGCGGCGACCTCTCGCGCCCGGCCCTGGTTCAGGCCATGGTCCGGAGCGAGAGGGAATGGGAAGCCGTCACCTCCTTCTGTGAAGCAGTAATGCTAGCGAAGGAGGTGGCGGGACGTGAAAGGGAGAGAATCTCACGTCCCAGCCGCCGCGGGCGACGCACCGGGCGTCGGGGGCCACGTGGTGGCGCGCCACCGTAGGCGCGGGCCTGTGGACGGTGAGTAATGGGTTAGCTCACCGTCCGTCCGTCTTATGACGACAGGCCGTGTCGACGGCGCGTTCGTGTTCCACGCGCGCCTCAAAGAGATGTCAGCAATCAGGAAGGGGCCCGCAAAGGCCGATGCCTGCCGGGGCTGCGGTACTGTTCGAAAGAGATACCGTGGCCCTGGAACACAAAGGGCAATGAAGGAACATGGATGGGTTTTAGTCAGTAAGAGTCTGACACTCCCTCCCACTCCACCCAGAGCGGGAGAAGTCATTTGATGATTTCCCATCCGTAAAAAAAAACAAAAAAAAAATGCATACTCTTAACCTTATTATATCGATTTCTGGTTTGTTGCAATATATTAGCTATAATCCAATATGTTTTTGGAAATTTACCTTTTCCGCACACTCAAATATAGCTATTTGAATGAAAAATTTAATAAAAGTTCTGTTAAAGTTTTTGCCCAGGCAAAAGGCATTTATTGGGCGTTTATGGGCATTTATCCGGCGCTTATTCAATGCGCCCAATATGCCAGGGCATTAACCCATCTCTAGTCGAGATGCTATGAAAGATTTGCCTCGCTCGGATAGGCCATCAACGTCTTCAACTGAAGTTAACATTGGAAAAGTGAAGGAATGGGTGACTGAAAATCCTGATTCAAGTTTGAGAGCGATAGCCGCTGAACTTCCTGTGTCTCACGAGTCGATCCGTACTGTTTTAAATAATCACTTGGGTATGAAACATGTTGCCGCTCGGCTAGTCCCAAAAGACCTGAATTTTCTCCTAAAACTCAATCGCATAAGAGTAGCTGAGGACATGCTAGAACGAGTCAATTGCGACCCAACATTCATGAAACGCTTTGTTACTGGTGACGAGACGTGGGTTTACGCTTTGACATGCAAACTAGTCAACAGGCTTCGGAGTGGCGCCTGAACCGAAACCGAAAAAACCACGCCAAAGTCGGTCAGAAGTCAAAATCATGTTGACCGTTTTCTTTGACTATCGCGGTGTTGTGCACTCGGAATTCTTGCCGGAAGGTCAAACAGTAAATAAAGAATATTATTTAAGCGTTTAAGCGAGCAAATTCGACGAAAAAGGCCAGATTTGTAGAAAAAAAAATCTTGGATTTTGCACCACGTTAATGCGCCTTCGCACAAGGCCGTCATAGTGAACGAATTTTTTACCAAAAACTCGACAAATACCATCGAGTAAACACCTTATTCACCAGATATGGCTCCAGCCGACTTCTTTCATTTTCCTAAACTCAAATTACCACTTCGTGGCACCCGTTATCATTCGCTAGAAGACAAAGAAGAATTCGCGGCGAGAACTGAACTCAATTCCGGAAAAAGCGTTTAAAAATGTTTTGATGTTTGGATAATTTGAATTATTATAAGGAGCATACTTTGAAGGCGATAAAATAACTTTGGGTGAATAACTAACATTTCGTTTCCCGGTACTTTCTTGACAGAGTAGCATAGCGGTTCAAAGAAGACACCTGTGGTACTCACATAAGGTCGGACAGACGACAGACGAAAAGGACGAATATATAGAAAATAATAATTTTGGGTTTATTCTGTCAACTTCGTAACTTCAAACTTTGAAAGCTCTGAAATCATATTATGTACCTACCGCGTCCCCATTGATTTAGTTAATATAGAATAAATAAAGTTCAAGACGATACGAGTTAATTTTACTTTATTCGTCAAGGATCTCGTAATGTTTTTTTTTTTGACAAAAACAATGGTCCTCCAAAAAACGTCTTTTTTTTGGTTTAACACACAACGTTAACCGATGTTAACGGTTAAACAATCGCACACCAAGTATTGGCTATGTAATCATTGTCCGCTAGTTGGTTGTCTGTTAATGTATTAGAAGTATTTAGTGTATGTTTTACACTCAACATGTCGTATAGCGACTAAGTGGCTGATTAGCTCGACATCACTGGAATCGGCATCAGTTTATTTGGAAGAGTGAGTACAAACGACATCAAATTCCTCAAAATAGTCACAACTCACACAACAACAGACAATTATTGTTCAAAACAAAATTAGATTATTGCACAGATGTTTAAGTGCTTTATTTTTTGGCTTTCT
Source organism: Noctua pronuba (assembly GCA_905220335.1). NCBI lineage: Eukaryota > Metazoa > Arthropoda > Insecta > Lepidoptera > Noctuidae > Noctua > Noctua pronuba. The sequence continues at coordinate 19,528,123 of LR999891.1, read as the reverse complement.
TAGGTGGTTTGCGGCTGGCGTGGTAATCGCGCAGCACGTTGCCGAGGAAGGAGTTGGGCGGCAGCTGGCGCAGGCGATGATCGTAGAGCTTCATGGACGACACGCGCCCGAACACGTATCCCAAGCACATCGCCCCGAACACTTTCGGCACCACGCCGAAGTGCTGGTTCGGCCGCATCACGTCTGAAAACATTCATAGAAGTAGGAAGTTACTCCAAGGAACCACCACCAAAATTTATTTTAACAGCTCAAAAAAATAATTTCAAAAAACCTATTTTGGGCAAAATTCTTACTTCTATGAAAATTTTCGTGGCGTCCTCTACATTCCTTACGTTGTCTTTTTTGTTTTACATTCTAAATATGGCAACGAGGAGTGTGTTTTACCGTTTTTGATGGCCGCATACGTCAGGCTCGCTAGTACCGCGCTGAAGGGAAGGCAGCGTCTGTAGAAGCTTTCTCTGTCGCATTCTTCCAGCGCTTTCATCTCCTCTTGGGTGAACTCATAGTACCGCTGGAACAAACCAAGCGTGTGAGTGTGTGCGTCACGCGGGGTGTACATGTGTGTTTGAATGTTTGTGGGCAGTACCAGCGGGTGGGTCACATTGCGCAACGGGGGACACGTCTGCTTCAAGCACACATCCGCGCAGCAGTCACAGTCCGGTTTACTCCCAACTCTCTTGGGTTTGGGTTCTTTATCACTCATTGTGTTTTCACTTATTACTTCATCGTCGATTGGGAATGAATGATCCAACTCACATTATTGCATATAAAACAATTTTTTTTTGTTACTTTTATTTTGATTTGTTACAATTTTGATGGCATCTAGCAGATTGAATTAACTGTCAGAAGCGACAATTGACAAAGAAACCATTCTGAGTGGCCCGTGCTATTCAAGTGTCACTACTTGAAAAGTCTTTACATAACTATCTATTTCTAAAATAAATTGTTCCTAAAGAGTTAACACATTTTTTTGTAAGTACTGTACATAGTTACCTACTTCCCATAAAAGTACATAAAGGAGAGAGAGATTATTACTTGTTGTGTCGTCAAATAATATTACAGGCCGGTGAAATCTTTTAAATGTCAACATGGCAAATAGAAACATACGTTAGTCCTTCAGTGTCAAATTTATAGTTACATTTGCAAAAATATGCCGCAATTTAGGTGTGCGAAAGAGAGTCACAGTGCCGAGGCATCAACATAGTGGAAGTAGGATCGTGTGCGCGGCGGGCGAGCAGGGCGACGAGGTGCGATGGCGCGAGCGATGCTGCTGGCGCTGACATGCGCGGCGGCCGCGTCGGCGGCGCGCTACGCGGACTACTCGGGCGTGAAGATGCCGGCGTACGGCGCGGGAGACTACGAGGCGCCTCGCGAGCCCGCCGCGGCGCCGCCCGATGACTACCGCGGCCACTCGCCCGACGCGCCCGCTTCGCCCGACTACAAGTACGAGGAGGAGCCGCGCGGTCAGTCACTCATCCTCACTATCATCACTGAACTACGTAACAACAGATGATGTCCCATAGGAACTGGTTTACGGAGATCATATAGCCAGTTGTTCAGTGTAAAATATTGTTATTCAGCTACATCCTGTAAGATTAGACAAATCAATGGTAAGTCGGACAGAGTTGAGTCAGCAACAAACGATACGGAAATCTGGCTTAGAGTATGACGCATTAGGTGCTCCCATCATCGACGGAGTTTGTCTGTATGTATTCCGTTATTTTCCTAGAAAGGCATTCTGCGTCTCCTGTTTTGTGGTCACTGGACTTTTAAAGCGTATGCAAGTCGTTCATCTCGGAGTATCAGCTTTCTTCGCGCATTCGGACATCATATGGCCTAGCTTCACCACAGTGACCACGTGTAGAATTTACCTCTCTGCATGATTTTGCTGCATGGCCATACTGTTGGCATTTATAACACCTCGTAACTAACATTAAGTCCCTGACAGGGCAGGATGTCTAATTTATAAAAATCCTTGATTGAGGGATTTGTGTTTTTTGTATATTGGCTGAAACTTCAAGAACATAAGCGACCTACCAGATATCTATGTTGTTGTCGCTGTGAATGATTGTACTTTTATTTACAGTTAAAACCGAAAAACCTGGCAAGGATTCCGACGAACCAGAAGTGTGGCGAAAACCGGGAAGAAAGCAAAGAGGACTAATGAGGCCACCCATAGACAGCGCTGCCGACACCGCGCGCAAGTACGACCGAGATGAAGACGACGTGCCCAAGTACCGCAGCAGCCACCGCTACCCCAAGCACCGCTCGCGACTCAAACCCGAGCCCAGCGGCGACGAGCCACCCAGGCGGGCCAAATATAGTCGAGATAGGAAAGATGACGTTAGTGATATAGATAGCAAAGACTATTTCCATGTAGATAAAGATGACTTTCCAGATGATAAGAGTAAAGATTTCGATGAAGAAAATAAATTTGTAAACGAAGTTACCACGAGACGGGCGCGGAGGAAGCCAAGGGACAGATTCATCAAGAGGAAGAGCAGCGACCTGGACTTTGCATACGAAGACGACGACCTGATGGACCAGCGGATGAAAGCTGACGAGGAGCTGGCGGGATTGCGGCGCATGCGCCCGCCGGACGCGCCCGAACCGCGCGCGCGCGCCCCGCACCCGCCTCACACGACGCACGAGGCGCATGCGCGCGAGCACTTCCGGTCGCCGGCGCCACTGGACGACGAGGACGAGCAGGCGCGCGTGCAGCCGCCCGCGAATCCCAAGCACAAGCCCTACGAGGACTACGACGACTACTACGACATGAAGCGGGTCAACAGCATCAAGAACAAACTGCCGCAGCTCCTCCGACGTCCCACCACAGGTACGTGCGTCTAATTGTTCTATCAGTAGAAATCCCCCACTTACAGCTAGCACTCGCAGCCAGTCTTTTTTTTTTGGGACTAGCCCGCTACACTCTGTTTTTCTTATACATGGCCGCTGCAGCCAGTCTGCTGCTTTGCGTCGGTTGTTTTAGCGTCACGCCACTGTCGCCGACACTTGAGTGCTCTCTTATTATGCACTATAACCAGCTTGTCTTCAGACCACCGATGTTTCTCTTGCAGTATTCCACTCCCCGCTGTACCGAGCGTACGACAATCCAACATTGCGGTTTTGATATCAATTATTGCCTAAAACAATAGGTTCGCATCATGTTAATGAAAACGTGCATTAATTTAGCCAGTCTTATAAAAAGTCATCTTAAAATCCATAAGATCTAATGAAATGTACAACTGGAAACAAAGTCGAGAGGACGGAGTGGATGCCCTCTAACGGGTTTCTGAACTATCGACATGTTAGAGCTTTAAAGAAAGTCGTTTTGAAGAAGAATATCTAGCTAGCTTTGCTGTTTTGTGTGAGCATTAGAGCACTGTATCCGTTGCATATACTTTTTACTCAGCTGGCGTTAGAAGGAAATTAATAAAGTTGTTATAAAAATGCGTCCAGGCAAATGCTTTGTGGGTGTGTATGAAGAGCGTGTGTCAATATTATAAATTTTGTATTACGGGCCCAGTCCAGTAACATTAACAGCCCATCGAAAAATTCGCGCAGGTTAGGCAATTATTTTTAGTGCGCCATAATATTGGTTATATGTTTAATAACCACGTATTTTTTAAAGTTCATAAAACTCGCTCTTGTTGCGTAAATAAGGCGTTGAAAAGAGGTCTCGAGTGCCCAACGCGAGTCCGAGTTCTGTTTCTGCACTCCTCCCGAGGCAACAGAGGCTAAATCACAAAATCTATCGAGCTAATAAATACCTTTATATCCTTGTCTTCAAAGTTGCCTCGTTACTTTTTGTAAAAAATCTTTTATTTTCTTAATCTGATTTCGATAATATCGTCAAATTTCTCGGTTTTTGCTCTCAAAAAATACGAAGTTTCTGTCAATAGATTTGTGTTATTATTCGATTTTATCGAATGGCCACTGTTAAAATGACACGACAAAATAAAAAAAAAACATTAAAATTAAAGTAAACTGAAAATTATTAGTATTCCAAAACACCCATAAAATTTCAGTAAATATACAGAAACGTTTGCCATATTTCCTCAGTGACCGCTTGGCGGTCGAGGTAGGAATATCGTAAAAATTTTTACTCCTTACTCGCACAATCATGCTATCGCGCTCATGTTATGTCATGCAGGCTGCTCTACTTAATTATTTTTACCGACTACAAAGAAAAGTAGGGTTATGTTTTTATCTATGATTTTTTTACTTTTTACACATGCGCGGAAGACACAAGCGCGAACGGATACTTGCGGGAAATAAGATTCCTTACGATGAATCGAAATTAAAATTAAAGATAGCGGCTGCGAAAATTAACGAATTTGTCATCATGGGTGTCATTTTAATGGTAATCGAAGGCGTTCTAAACGAATGTGGAGTCAAAAACAAATTCAAAGATGGCGGATACGAAAATTAACGAATTTTTCATAAAGGGTGTCATTTTCATTAATCAAAATCAAGTTCAAGCAATAACAAGCGTAATGTTATGTTTTATCTGTAACGAATCTCACGTGCTATTAGTCGCTGGAGCTTTCGCGCACAAGTCCATGCGTGCAAAAGTCTTTTCGCGACAATGTCCTACATAGTCTTACACAAAAAAAAAAATCTTAGCTTTGTTACAATTTTGCAGTGGTAAGTTCCAATAGGCGGAAGTAAAAAAATGTTCGAAAACTAGTGATCATGGATTTCAATAATAACTATCCGAAAAATACTTCTATTTTTATAAAGACATTTATGGTGGTTCCTGAAAATAAGAATAAATATAAGGGTCGAACTGATAACCACTTTTTTAAGTCGGTTAATAGACCCGTAGAGCAACTTTAGCATTTACCTCAAATAATTTAAGTACGACTAGGTGTCAAAGGGGGAGGTGGAGGCACACGCGTGAATTTCTGCGTTTTGTGCAAGCAGACTATCGCCTTAATTAGCTGCAACATTAATATTTGAAATGTCTAACTTTTCCCGCGACTTCGACAGTATGAAGGTTTAAAATATTGCATTGGAACGTTTTACCGGGATAAACTATACTGTACAGTGTGCAGAAATTAACTGATATCCATTTCGTCGTTAATGTGTAAAACAGGCATACAGACACACAGATAGAGTTAAAATATTAGAATGAATGGATTTACTTTTCACTACTGCAATGCAAACTAAAGGCGGTTTCAAATTAAAATATTTCACTTCTCGGTTGCGTTGTTTGCAAGTGTTTCGGCGCGAAGATCGGAAAGCTAACGAAACGCCCGTTGTGTGTGCTCAGAGAGGCCCCACCCGAAGCCGACGAGCTACCTGGACATGCTGTGGACCAACCGGCGCCAGCTCCCGCTGGACGACGACACCGAGGCGCCACTGCCCTCCACCTCGCGCCTCTTCAGCCCGCGCCCCAAGACGCCCACGCCCACCACCACAAGCAGGGTGGCGCGGCGCACGCGCACCACCACGTCATCCACCACCACCACCACCACCACCACCGCGTCCACCACCACAGCTAACGCCACGGCGTTGTCGCTCGCCGAGAAGTCTAGACTGTCCATTTTGAAGAAAGACGCGCGGAAGAAAGGGCATCACGTGGACGCGTCGACTGCAAAGCCGGCAGTGCTGCTGCAGGTGACGCAGTTCGTCCCCACCGTGGTGATGGTGGAGCCGCCCTCCTCCTTGCACCCGTACTTGCGCGTGCGCGAGCTGTCCGAAGACTCGCCCGGGCGCCTCGAGAAGGTGAAGAAGCTGATGCGGCACAAGCTGGTGTCCGAGGCGAAGAGCATCCACGACCTCACCAACAACTGGGACGACATGGTGTGCGACTACATCGACACGTCTTTGCTGGAGAACGAGCCGCACTCGGCCGCCCCCCACACGCTGCGCGCTCACCCAGCCACCAGCGCGGTACTAAACGCTTGCCTCGTGTTCTTGTTTTTGGGTTTTTAAAGTGTTTTCTAGTTTACAGCCTTTATAGTTTGTGGCAAAAATAAAATCAATAAAAATGAAATTCCTCTATTTTATGTTATTCTTTACTGGCGCAGGGCTCATCGTTGAGTGCTGTTTGGGCGAGGCCTGTAACCAAGAGTCAGCACCTCGAAATGAAATAACAGCACTTGCAGTGCTAATGTTAGGTTAAGTTCGCTCGTCGTTACTATCAGGCCCGGACTCCACCAAAGCTTAGACGGGCGGAGCGGGGAGGAGACGTGCGGAAACGGACCAATCACATTGTTTGAAATTTTAATTTTAATTTAAGTTTGCATGCTGAAAGAAGTCAGCGAAATATGAGAAACCTTTTTATTTATAAGACCATCATGTACATACCATATTTCACGCAAATAAACAATCTTATCTTACATCGCGTCTCTCATCTGTCCGTGATTAGTTAAATCTTGCACATCTCTCCACTCCACTCATCTCCGCTTTGGTGGAGCCGGGCCTTACGGCAGGCAGCGCGATTTTTGCGAGCAATTTTACACCGAATGAAATTAATTTCTAGTTGTTGTTTAATATGCACTGATCATCAGTCACAAATGCCGTATAAAATGTTACGTAAAGCGCCGTTTGATCCAAACGTTTTATTGTGAAACAGCATAATGAGTGGACTGCCTCGGACAGCTGTTGTGCACCGCAATACAGTGACTCCTGCGCCTCTTTCGCTGCATATGCAGGGTGTCGCGGAATAAGTACCTCTTAGGTGATGATTCAGACAAGTGACTGTATATAATTATAGCTACTTATGGTAAGGTTGACTCCGACTCCATGTCGGCGCCTTAGACCAGGTGTGTAGAGCCAATTACACATCTTTTAATTTATAGCACAGATCAAAGCTGGTACGTTTTCGGCGAAATAACAATTTAAGAGAATACCAACAGCTGTCACAAATGATTCTTTTTCCTTTTTCCTACAGATACTTTTTTTTATTTTAGATATCCATTTCCTTTATGAGATAGACAACTTCTAATACATATATGCTCTCTCACAGATACTTAAATGCAGAAATGCTCGCATTAATGTTTGTGAAACCCATTAGTTCCAGAACTTACTAAATGAAGATATATACAATGTTCAGAGCAGAAGTAGCTATTAACTGCTGACGTTGCAATGTTTGCTTTGCCCGAAAATAAGCCTATTTGCCCGCTTTCCATCACTGCTGGTGAGGTAGACCAGTCGGTGGGTCCCCAGCAAGTCAAGCCAAATCTTGTCACAGTGTGACTCGTTGGGTTTTTTGCCCATCGAGTCACACTGGGACCTTGTTTCCAGGAGGTTTCCCAACGTGTCACACTCAGTGTAGCAGCCTGTCACGTTGCGAAAAAGAACCCCAACGAGACACACTGTAGCACATTGCAATTTTATTGTTCCAGTTATCTAAAATGAAATTCATACGAAACTTAGCTAGTTAAATATTGCCATCGTTAGGCCCGGAATCCACCAACGCGGAGACCGTACGAGAGGAGAGATGAGTTATCAACCACCAATATTATCACATTTGTTTAGGCCAATCTCTGTTTTCGGCGGCCAAACAGGTAGCAGTGCACAGCGGAGACGAGAAGGGTAATTATAACGAAATTCTTTTGGTGTTTTATAACACATCTCTCCTCTCGTCTGGTTTCCCTAATATCTCTGCTCCATAACCCAGTCTAATTTCCTGCAGGCATATTTTCTTCAATATTCTTAGTACAGTGGGTCACTTTATCCTTTCTTAAATCTATCAAATCGAGTAGGTACAGTACCTCGGTTAGTAAGTGTTCAAAGTGTAACATTGGAGGTTCGGTTTCCTCCTGGGGATAAGTGGCCCAACGCAGTGGCTCAGTGGGAACTGCGTCCTGTATAGGCGTCGGTACCCCGCTAGTGATCCTTTCATTAGCTGTTCTGCGCACTTGACCATCAAGTACTGGCGATGCAGTTCGTCCGACTGACCGGTGTGGTTGTTATTGTTTGCAGAGAACGCGCTGGTGCCGCGCAGCTCGGGGGCGAACGTGGCCGAGCGGGAGCTTAAGGCGGCGCTGGATGCGATGGGCGCGCGACGCACGCGCACGGGGGCGGACGACCCGCAGCCCGCCCCGCTGCTGGCCGCGCCGCTGCCGCCCCCGGCCACGCTCCTGCCGCCCACCTTTCCCCCCGCCGCCGTGCCGCCCGACACCGACAAGCAGTGGAACGACTTCATAGCCGCCAACCACTCACCGCGGCTGCAATCTTCTATATTATATGTTACGTTATTAGCTTTAATAAACTGTTCGCTGAGATACGAGTATAGCAATATTTCAGTGAGCACACTCCTTACCTTACTCTCGTCATGCTGTTGCTGTTGGCTGCAGCCAAGCATTCCGTTCTATGGTCTGATCCTTGCGTATGCCTGACGCGGTTTAACTTGTGTGAGTATGGCGACAAGCAACAGAAACGAAAATAGTCAGTAAATATTTACTTTTTCATGTACTGAATAAGTGGTACTAGTACATCTCCATATTCGTAGGAATAAACAACAATAAATGCCGTATGTATTTAAATTTATTTCAGAATTCGTTTTCAAACGAGGAATTCAAGCTTAGATTCTCTTTGTACGATTGTAATCCAATATTTTTAAAATTTAAAATCAAAGGGAGACTGCGGGACTGTTCGAAAGAGATACCGTGGCCCTGGAACACAAAGGGCAATGAAGGAACATGGATGGGTTTTAGTCAGTAAGAGTCTGACACTCCCTCCCACTCCACCCAGAGCGGGAGAAGTCATTTGATGATTTCCCATCGGTAAAAAAAAAAAAAAAGGGAGACCGCCGCATAAACGGCTACCACATATTCAGTACATCATTCTGTTCAACATAGAGATTCTAAATAGAGATTTTTATCGGTAATTACAAAAAAACTGCTGTTCCCTACAAGAGTGCAATACCTTACACGGTACACCCTATTTAAAACATACTTCTAGGACATGCTAGGACGTAGGACGCTGTTTCGTAGACCCTGCTACGAAAGCGCTCGCTTAACTTTGACCGCGTAGCTGTGCTACACGTAACTTTGACCGCGTAGCTGTGCTACACGTAACTTTGACCGCGTAGCTGTGCTACACGTAACTTTGACCGCGTAGCTGTGCTACACGGTAAGTTTTTAGCTAGTTACGCGTGGAGGGCAAGCAGGTGCAAACAATGTCAAAACTTAATATACTTTACTTTTAACATCTTAAGGATGATTAGAGACTTATTATATTATAGAAAGAATAACATACAAATAGATTGTAGATTACAAAACTCCATAGACACATACAAGAATGTAAATTAAGAAAAAGCTACACAGTTTTACTAAGTATTTTTTTTAAACTTATATTTTACTAAAGCCGCGTTGACACGAACATAGTATGCTCGGACCGAGTGGACTCGGATAACTACTACTTGTATAACGGGCAGGTGTCCGCAATCCCACGTCAAAGAGCGTATTTTGCGTGCGGATGTAAATAATAACAATGCTTTTATTTTGTCGAAATATTGCAAAATATTACGCTTGAATTCCTTAAACTACTGCAGCGGTATATATTTCACTCACATTTTGCCAGTTATATTAAAAGTCCGAAAGTATATTCTCGCAAATGCTATTATTATAATAGTAGCAGTTGATGGAATCGCTATATTTTTAAGCGCACACCAAAACTCTCACTTTGTAAAATAATGTGATATTAATTATTTTTCGACCAAATTTTTCGTCCGATATGTCAAAAATGGTCGGAATGGACAATATGTCGTGAGTTTTTGTTCGGGATGTATCACTTACTTAAAAAAAAGTGTCCGCACAGCTTAGCAGTAGCGATGGGTCAATTTTGTAAGAGGTAAGCCGGAGTACATATCTTTAATGTGATTATTTTATTTGTCTATAGAATATTGGCAGTGCCATTTTTCAAAGCAAAGCCGGTAGGAATCGGGTTGTATGGTACCTTCGCCACTGCAGGTTAGTCTGTTTCCCTCACCAGTTGGTTTATTTAATTCGCCAGTTTCGTTGATTTGTCAAATTTCGCTGATAGGACAGTTTTGTAAATAAGACAGTTGGGTCAATTTGACAGTTTCCAGTGTTTTCGATTCGACAGTTTCATTCAATTCGTCAGTCGAAGTACAATTTTGTTCAGATATTATATTTGACAAGTTTTACCTTTCTTTTATTATTTCGATTAAGAAGCCGACATAAAGATCAAACTCAAAGCATTTATTTCAATTAGACCATTACAGGCACTTTTGAATGTCACAAAAAAACAAAGAGCGAAGCTACAGTCACAGACACAAGCCATAAGAACTTGTGAAAGTACTGTAGTTGCCCATTCCAAGGTGTAGATCTCTATGGAGAAGGATGATCCTGTTGGGCTGGACAGCTTGAGGAAATTCCTTCAAGTTTCTAGTGACCTATCCCGCGAAGACTAATTAATGTCTTCAACCAGTACGTCCTGCCTGTTATGACATACGGTGGGACGTGGACACTGACACCTTACTGTTAGGTTGGTACACGAACGCAAGTTTTCCTCAGCACTCGGTGTTTCTTTCAATGATAAAATTGTCCAATTGTCCTTTGTTGTGGAAAAACCTAGATTTACAACATAGCTTACAGAGAAGTACCTGCACCCACTTTTCGCCAGTTATGGTTAAGTTCCATGTAATAGGGGGTGCGCCTATTGCCATCAACCGGGCACAAATCCAGACTCCGTGGCTACTACTGAGAATTTCCTGATGGCAAAGCCCAATAACACTATGCCCGAACTGGGAATCGAACCCACGACCTGATGCTCAGCAGTCACGCTTGCGATCACTGTGTCTCAACCACAACTAAAAAGGGTAAAAAAAGCTTTCTGCAAAGAAAAACCGACTTTCAAAAAACACAAAAAAAGTCTAAAATAGCTTTACTTTCGCAAGTCGGTGGCAAAAAGTCAATGAAACAAACAAAGTCACCGACTCAATTCGAACCAGTAATTCCTGAGATTAGCGCGTTCAACCAAACAAACTCTTCGGCTTTATAATATTAGTATAATTAAAGATATACAAACAAACATGGTATATACGTATGTGAGGTTTATCCTCGTAATTGAAAACACACCATTTAAATAACAAGTCATAGCGAGTTTGCCACAATTTGGACGCCACGTGTAGAGGCGAATCCATTAAGAGTAATTGTTATAATGGCTATAGTTCGTTATCACACAGCTCTTATCTACCAGTGTTGTGTGATCGCGACAATTACTTCCCCTGTCAAACTTGATGGACTGTCCCTGTATAAATATACTAGCGACCCGCCCCTGCTTATGTCGGGTCCAAAACTATCACATCTTTCAAGCTGGAACCAACCATACACACTCACAAAATTTTATTGAAATCGGTTGGGAGGTTTTGGAGATTATCGTGTAGAGTCACGAGCACCAATCTTAATATATAAAATTCTCGTGTCACAGTTTTCGTTGCCATACTCCTCCGAAACGGCTTGACCGATTTTGATGAAATTTTTTGTGCTTATCCGGTATCTATGAGAATCGGCCAACATCTATTTTTCATCCCCCTAAGTGACGCAGACGAAGTTGCGCGGGTCAGCTAGTATGTATATACTTTCCTAAATTGAAAAGCGATTTTCGCGAGAAATAACGATTGTAAATTGGACATAGGATCTTTTTCATAAAAATATGAGCATCCAGAATACTATGTCCGTAACAACATGACATTTTAATCAGAACAGTAGGAGAAAAACACTTTTAAAAGTTGTTGAGTGTTTATGTTACGGCTAAAAGCCGAAGTGAGGTTACACCTAGTTCTAGCCGGCTAAGTTAATTTAAACCTAGTTCTAGCCGGCTATACTTACGTGCGGCCAGTACCTAAGTATCCTTTTATTGCTAGGACACACCGACCAAATGGATTAGGTTAGAACTGTGACGAAACGCGCGCCAGCCGAGCGAGCCCAGCGAGCGGTGCCGCGGCAGCGGCCGGCGAGCGCTACATCCAAATGGGTTGCATTATAACAAACTGTTACCGCCCGCACCTAGGTATAGACGGCTAGAACTAGGTTTAACCTTACTTCGGCTTTTAGCCGTATCATTTACATGTTGGTGCTCGTGACTGTACATAGTGACTCGTGATTTTGATAAATTAATACTAAGATATGTCACATACCCTGCCGGGTAAGCTTCTTGCTTCAGCGGTCTTGTCGAGTAAAAGAAGAAAGTTCAGGTGAAGCCGCTTAAGATGGATGCGCCAGGGTAGCCTGCGAAATTCAATTTACGTTTTTTTGCATTTTTCAGGTCATAGTCGTGCTGTATGTTGAACAAAATATGATTCGCGACCGTAACACGTATGTATTTACATAAATATAATCATTTAAATCATCAAAACAATCCTGTAAGTTAATTTAATCCCATTGAGAATGACCTGCGCTTCATGAAAAAGCCCCTTAACATAGCCATATGTATAGCATGAAGAATGCCGGACGGAAAGAGTCAGCTGCCGACCTATGCCGATCGGTCAACACTACTTCAATCAATGCTGAACGCAGTTTCAGCTCGAGCTGAATGAAGGGCAAGCTGAATAGATATGTACCTTTAGCAACTGGTTCGGTTGTTGAACATGAATTGCCGAATATTGTGAAGCTACACGCCTAGTAAATGAATCGGCTAGAATTTGTAATAATATGGTATTGTATTGCGTTGTATTGTATAATGGGCTGGTGTCCGCAACTCACAGTCCAAGCGAGTATTTTGCATACGGTTAATAATATGGTATAGTTAGTTTAAAAAAGATGAAACTTCATAACTGACTATTTAGCGGCAAAATTAGGTATTTCATTTTCTGATCGTCTTGTGAAATAGCCGCTAGCGTAAGTTACACGAACAAAGGGAAGAAGATTCTTGTAGAAGTCTCCCTCTTAATTAAGTCGGGAGGTCAGGTGGCACCTCGGCGTGAAATTGTGATATGTATCATTATCTTGTAAGAGGAGAAAACGTCCCAAACGCTACACTGGCAACCAGCGTGGCTTCGCTTGACCAATATTAGTTTTGTCTAAAACTAATCTACTTAAATGATGTTGAGAATACAATCAATCGATATGAAAATTCGTCAAATAGTTTCTAATTGTTATCCTAATACACAGACAGACGCGACCAGAAGACTTAATTTTATACGACAGTATTTTTTTTGTTGTAAATTTTGTGTATTATGTTTTTATAAAACGTAGTGAAAAGTAATAGAGGCCACACCGCTAACTTGCAATATGCTTTAATAATAATGAATCGTATGATATCGTATCGTACCAACATCTGAGGAGGCTCGCGCTTGGCAGGTGGATCAAGCGCTTGATTCAGAAAGCTTTACTTCTGGACACGGCGAGTATCGTTAGGGGATTCCTCTCTCAAGAACCCTGACCACCGGTAGCTCGGACCCTGTTCCCGATGCCGGAGGGCTACTATTTTTTATATTACTTTGTACAGGAATAATAATAAAATGTTCAAAAATGAATAAAGGAATTAATCGTATCATCTATTTATCAAAGCGCTAACTATTTGCTACTCAATTCTCGTCCACCTTTCTGTCACGAGTAGAAATATACTAGAGCAGTAACAAACACCCTATCGTTTCCTCAAATTGTGCTCAATATGTCAGTATAATAAAATAGTTCACTGAGAGAGAAGTTTTTAAAGCACTAAACAGAATCAATGTTACCAAGGGCAACCCCAGTTGCCGCTGCCTTTAGTAAAAAAGAGTACTCGTAATTTGATATACAACATATTTTTTAATAAATCGCTCGTAACATCTATTTTTCCCACAGAATGGAAAAAAGCTAACGTGGAGCCAATATTCAAAAGGTCTCGAAGTTCTTCTCGGAGAATTTCTATCTTGTCCATCATATGCCTAGCCTTTTCCCAACTATTTTAGGGTCGGCTTCCAGTCTTACCGGATACAGCTGAATACCAGTATTTTACATGGAGCGACGGCCTATATGTCCTCCACAACTCAGTTAGTACTGGGTATTATGATTCCCCTCGGTGTGACTGGTTGTTAGACTTTTTGCCTCTGACTACCTGTAACGACTGTCAATGGTCTATAAATGACAGCCGGGACCAACAGCTAAACATGCTTTCCGAGGCACGGAGGAAACTCGGTATGTAATGGGTGGACAGGGACACCCATCCATCCTAGGCTAGCAAGGCTTAACTTAAAGATCGACCCGAGCGGCTGTTATTATTTAGCCACGAGCTCCTCTCCTCTCCTCAATTTTTATCTTGTAGATCTGCTCAAAACTTTTGGTGTCAAAAGGCCTTTATACACAACTCACATTAAAACACAAATCTCCTCTCAACAGCATGTTTTCTGCGGGTACAACGGTTACGCGCGATCACTATTTAACCGACTTTCTTCAAAAGAGAGGAGGTTCTAAATACGGTTGTATTTTTTTTTGTTACCGCATTACTCCGTCATTTCTAAAAGGTTTGAAAAATTCTTCTTTTATATGAAGTGATATACTTCCCGATTCGTCCCATATAAATTTCAGTTAGAAGTCAGTTTTTTTCACAGAAAGTTTTGTTACAAACGACCGCGTGCCCTCTTAAATAAATAATTAAAGTGCAAGTTTCACCGACCAGCCACCTTATTCACAAACACTTCGAATCGGGAAGTCTTACGTCTAGCATTTTTTGGCATAACGTAAGCTAGCGAGATAGACAAAGGACTTCTCGAATCGAAGTCGAATCGAAGCGTTTGCGAAAACGGGGGCAGTAAACCTTTATGCGACCTTAGCTTTCCTACCGCCCACAACAATAGGAACCGCTTAGCTCGTGATGGTGCCCAACTGCCCAGTACTTGTAGGTAGGTACGCTGCGAGGCGAATGTTCATCCTAAAATAGACAATGAAAAAAAAAATAGTCAATGTTCCAAAATAATTTGTAGAATCTACAAAAATAAAATCAAAATGAAATCAAAATAAATTAAAATCATTGGGTTAGGTACGTTAGATATAATTATGTTAGATATAAAACTTTTGGTAGCAAAATTATGTGTCAGTAAGCGATTAAAACAGCATCCGATCTATCAAGTAGAATGTCCTACATCGTTAGATGCAGTCTCACGCTAATGCTAGGTATATTAATAATACACATAAACTATACTCGTCATAATTTTACATTTGTTAGTCTTTCAAGTCATAAAACATTTAGAATGTTGTTTTATTATTCAAAACAAAATAAAGAACTCACTGGGCACGTGTAGCGAATATCAATCATAGAAATACCCAAGTACTTATTAATTACTGAATGAATACCTAGTAGGTATAATCATTTCAGAATACCTGTTAATAGGAGAACACTATAATATTTTTTTGTTTGATTTATTTGTGACATTAGTTGTTTGTTTATGTTTTAAACTAAGTGGTGAAAACTATTCAAATCTTTGAATTTCAGCCTGAAAGCGAGAGTTTCCCTTCGGTGTGTAGTGTTGTTTGAGTCCACTAGATGGAAACACGAACGCTACATGAAAGTTATCTCCCTGTTGAATTACTAGCTAGGTATTTTTGTATAAAATCTGTTTGAAGTAGCTAAATTGTGTAACTTTTTTTAACCGCTGTTAGTATTTAGTTTACGCACGTTAGAGCAATGTTAAGAGTATTATGGTTTTGTCATGCGCGCCACCTGTGCTCAGCGGCGAACCGCCAGTATCCGCCGGCAGAGGGGGCTGACGCGGCAGGCGACGCCGCGGGGCATTGATTGCGCGTGTGTCGCGCGAGCTGGCCGGAGTTTGCCGCGGCAGTATTCAATTATTTATTCGCCGCGCGAGCCGCGGGCCGGAGGTCGGTCGTGACTGGAGACGAGCGTGCGGGGCGGTCTCCCCGTCAGTGTTGTTGTATCGAGTCTAAACCCGGTGTTATAAGTGACTATTATGAGCGACAGGGATAGATCGTCGCCTTCCCTCACGGACACCCCGCTGAAGACTTACATCGGCCGGCACGACGACGACTACCCTCTCATAAACGGAAACGGTGAGTGCTTCCTGTCTTCTTCATGTGAGGGTGCTAAGGTGGGGAGCACGGTGGCGCGGCCGTAGTGCAGCGTGCTGGGCGCGCATCACGCGCTCGGGCGCGCGCTCTGGTCGCGCCGCTGGGGCAGTAGCGCGCTGTGCTCGCGGTCCACTGCTCGCTGCAGTCGCTGCTCGTTCTCGCTTCTCGCTGCTCGGCTGGCTGCGGATCTCCGCACACGATAAGGTTTGCCGCATTGAAGCTCCCGCCGTTCGATCGACCCGCACCCCTGTGGCCCCTTCCCGAAAAGCGTAAACTTACCTATAGCTCGCGGTAGCTACGCGTCACCGAGCGATCAAAACGGAAGTGTTCCGATGTCTTGCCTCGAGCGGGGCCGAAGGAGCTCGGTGGGCTCGTCGGGGGCTTCTGTGCCGAGGGTGCTGAGCGGAGGTGTCGCGGAGCGGTCGCCAGCTGGCGCGGATCGATACCGTGACCTTAGCTCCGACTGCCGAACTGTCGGAAGGGTGTCGCGAGATAATCGCCACTTGCGAATTCCCGACCACCACACTGCGCCACTTCCGGTTCCTCAGCCACTCAGCCTCTATGCGCGCCGAACTGCCGAGATACGAGTTACTGACACAAGCACAGCTGCGAGGGGAGCCGACGAGATATATCGCTGCAGAACATTCGCTGTCAGCTGATCTTACAAATTTAAAGATTAAAGCAGAACGGCGCGCGGCGGCTGCGTGACTTTCAAATTAGTTGAATAGAATCACTTGCTTAAAGTAATTGTTATACTTCAGTACTTCAGTAGTTAAGAATTCATTTCGTAGGTCGTGGTTATGTTGGTAGGCATAAGTTTTATAATTTATATTTGAGGACAACGACATAGTTTTTGACTCAGACTGGCTTTTTGAAATTATTTTCCTGCTAGTACAGGTAAACGTGTTCATAGGTAGATAGTTTTATATACGAAAGAAGTCTGAACGAAAACGGGTGTCTGACTGCGGACAACATGGCCAGTTATTTCCACTTCACGAAATATCAAATTACTTTGCTGGTTGACAAAATAAACAAACGCTTTTAGAATATTATGTTAGAATTCTCGTAGCATTCTTGCGGACAGTAGAGTGATCAGTGAATGACATTTGTATTGTAGCAGTAGTTGTGCCGAGTGTCGCGGCAGTGCTGCTGACCCGCGGGCGGTGCATGGCGGCGCGGTGATACTCGGCAGCACGGCTGGTGTGAGCTGCTCCTATCGCCTATTCGCCTCTTCGCCTAAGGCTCGCGATATGAATAGCGCTGCGTGCGCGGCGCGCGGCGAGGGCGGCGAGCGCCGAACGCTGACCTTGACCGATATACATTATGATTATATATGACGACAACATTCAAGATTGTTCATTTTCTCGATTTGTTAAACGATTGCATGGAAATATGTAAGTCAGAAACTTAACACTTGTGACGATAATCACCCCGTTGATAAACTTAGGGGTCAACATCACACATTACTCAATCGGAGCACCTGATTGTACATTACGCGCTGTATCTAGCGGGCGTGATGGCGGCCGAGTCCGTACACTTGAAACTATTCGCGTCGCGTTAATCTGACGATAAATACCTGATCATACGCGGTGACACCACACTGTTACATTAACCAAATGAACGGTTCATCGTTGGTGAACGATTGTTGAATAACACAAGATGAACTGGGAGTAATTGTGATTTGAGAGCAGAGTGGGTACAGCAGTGTGCGGCGCAACTGTGTCGCAACAGTGGCGCGACGGGCCCACGTGGTGGTGTTGTAGCCGGTGCGTGCGCAGTAATTATCGCGCTTATCTCGCGGCTCGCTGATAACCGCGCGATGCGCCACTACGCCCTGTACGACTGTAAGACTGTGCGACACTCTTCTGATGTGATCACAAACACAGATAACGTCATACTAGTCAAAAAAACATACTTAGGTATTCTTGTGATTTCGTGAGATACTAGTTAGGTAGGTACCTACTTGGTGTAGCCGATGATAGAGATGTGCGTAGTATATATAGCTGTAGAGCGCAAACACTCATTTATGATTCTATACAGAGGCCATCAGTAGAAATTTCATAGAAAAAATGTAAGTAGTCCCATGTCCTGTAGCAATGATGACTAAAAACACATCACACTTGCATCCACCGCAACCAGTTAGCTCTTACAAGTAGATTACGATTTTGTTTTCGTTGTCCATCTATCATCAGTATATTTAAATGACCTATGTTCAGGATTTCAGTGTTAGGCATGGAGACATAGACACGGGGACCATGATCCACCCATGTGGTCTATGGCCGCACACCCGGCACCACCTGGCACCGTGTTGCTAACCACGCGAAGAGCTCCATGCTTTGTTACCATCCAACGTTAGAAGGCTCCTTTTACACAACACGCACGCTCTTGCTGCTACAGTTGCTATCATAACTAAAGTATCCCGCTGATTAAGTTTTAACTAACAGGACGCGAAACTTATAGCTTGATGCTCTTCATAGTTAAAAGTGCCTAGAAAGTGATACAATGCAACAACAAACTAAAGAGAATCGAGGCAACTTGCTGTAAGATACAAGTGAGCTACAAACTTGTAGTTATTTCTTGTGAGATTCCTGAAACTTGCTGCGTCTTACCACTTACCAGCGCAGATATTCAGCGTTTCTTCGGCGATATGAGCGGATGAAACATTTTCCTTTCCTCCGCGCATTCTTCGATCAATCTCAGGTGTCGGTGGAAGATTATGTTACCTATTTAGATTAGATTAGATTAACCGAACGAACCTCGTCAGCGTGCACGGTTACACACACGACTTGTTTGCGTAGCTAAACTCTAAAATAATGTGAAATAGATAAGTGTGTGATATTCAAATAATTGGCTTTTATCGGTACGGGCCGCGAGGTATCGGATGTTTGGCCGCGAGGTGCGGGCTGTCGGGCTGGCGGCCGGCGGCGACACGACAAGGCGCCCGCCGGTCCGGCTGTCCGGTGCGCGGCCGGCCGCCGCTGCGCAATTCATATAAACTAGATTAGCCTCCAGCTCTAACCTGATAACCGCCGGGATCGGCTGAATGGATGATAGCTTTGTTTGACCCCCCGACTAACGAGTTATGTCTCATCATAACTCGTAGGATAAATAAAAGATGCCTCTATACATACTATGAGGCAAACTATAGCCTTATTTATCCTATAAATTTACCTGGAATTACTGAAATTATCACTTTTTGGACTATCTTCAAGAGTTGCTTGTACTCGGATTTGGATGTTACCTTTAGTAATGAGATTATGATGGACAGTACTAGCCTGCAGTTCGGGTTTGCTTTTCAGTGTAACTAGATTCAGCTGAATATTAGTATTTAAACACGCTTTATTAGCTTCGCCTGTAACTAACGAACTAACTATGCGAAAAAATCTTAGAAGATCAATTTGACCTCTTCCCGGTTTCCGATTGAGCTCGTGCCAGTGCACAGTGACACGAAGATGAAGAATAGCAGTATTAGAACACACGAGGAGGTATTACTGGACACAAATTCAAACCCTCGACAGTGTGGTGTGATAATTATAGGTAGGTAGGTAGGTATCCCATTCCAAAGATCTGTTGGCTGTTCGAGACACATACGGGTTTTCAGTGGGACGACTATGAATAAGGACATCTAATAAATTAAACGAATCTTTCTAAGTTCTGTCTGTGCGTGGGTGTGCTTAATGATACCGAGAGACTTGATTCTGATAGCTGCGATAACATGTAAAAACTTAGTCCTATCGCGTCGAAATAACATGCTCGGTAATATTCCAACAAATAAACAAAGTTAATTGCTCATAAGTTAGTTCCTTGTAAACCGCGAGATAATGCGATGCGACAACGGATAACACATTGAGATTTGACTTCAATGCCGAATAACAGAATAATACATAGAGAAGCACGTCGTGTGGTAATGAGCGGCACGTTATTGTTGGCCGCGGCTAATGTCAGTGATAACTTCATAAGTGACGAGCGTGTGGCGCGGCGCCGCCCGTCAGTCGCTCACATCCCGCGCAACACTGCGCAAGAGTCGGATGAGCCGCCACTAACTGCTTGTAACTAACGCCAGCCGCTTTTCATTCGGCTACTCATTTACATAGTATTTTGCGTTTGTCATTTAGTTCCATTGTCGGATTTGCATATTGTATGGAGTGACATGTTCGAGAACGATATATTATTTAACCAATAAGCTCTCACGTGGTGCACGAATTGCGGTAAATTCTCGTGAACTGTGTAATTTACCTATTTGGTTAGTTTTACTAGATGACTTACACTTGTGAGTACTTAGTACTTCTAGAGATAGAAATGATATTGCCCTAGTGTCTCCCCTGGTCGCGGACGGGTACTGCCGCTAGTAGTACTGGCGTGCAGTTGACACACATTGTGCCCGAGCATGCAGCGATTAACATTAATTTGAAGTGCAGGCGGTGACTGTTCCCGCGCTGATAATACGACTGGTTTGTTGCGAGTTGCGCACACATGCGACACTCCCATTACTTCACTCGCTGGTAAAGTGGCAATGATAGCGAGTGGCCGCCGGGCACACGGCGCGCGGCGCGTGCGCGGGGCACTCTGTGCTATGGTGGACTACAACAAAAACTGTAGCTCACCAATCAAGTTTGTGAGTACGTTTTTTGTTTGTCAGTGACGCCATGTTACAAACAGACGTTTTTGTGTCGTTTAATTTATTAATCATGTCGATTCACATTGTGTGTAGGTCGCGGGCTGGACTTGATGCCCAGTACGACAATAAGAGTTATAACCATTTTTCTTGTTGACTACATAGACCTTTTCCAAAATTTGTGATTTCTCTGTAGAGGCAGTAAGATTAATCAGAGGCTCATTTTTAGCCTTAATAGGTATAATAGTCAGAGTGTGCTTCTACTGTACGCTACAATTCATCACGTACTTACTAATTCTGTGGCATAAGGCAGGAAAATTATAACTGTAAAAAAAACTGAGCCTTGGGGGCGGGGGGCAGCTGCCCCCCTGCTCCTTCCTGGCGACGCCCATGGACCCATTTCAAAACTCCACCCTGTGTAGTACACAGTATGTTATAGTTATTAAGTTATTACTTAAAACAAGTTCTGCAGGACAAAAACACTGGGGAGTGGACTGGGTAGTTTAAGGAGTTAATTGTATTAAAGCGAGCTAGCACCTGCTCTGTTGTAATAAAATCTAAGACAGGTAACGTTAGCAACATACTCAGTTATTTTTTGTGACATTTCAAGTAGCTAGGAAGACTAAATAGGTCCTCAGCGTGATCTATCGCTCGTGCCATAACTTAGACAAGTAGCCCGAATGGCTAGAGCCTCACTTTTGACTCCCGACACCAGTAGCATTAATTACTACAAACTTTGCAATTAGGGATTTCAGTTTAATAAATTACGAACACCGCAAAATTCAAGTAGATTTTATGAAAGTAGCCTTTGCCAGTGATTTCGTCCACGTCGAGGTCGGGATTTGTCCTGCGGGACCGATACCCACCACTGCCGAGATAAAATGAATCCTATAACCCAATCAGCTATGGACATTCATGGTCCAGCTGTGCAGCTGTGTGCCAATGTGTAGCAGACTCACAGATTTACTAACGCAGTATGGATAAACAATGTTCCTTTGAAACATTTACAGCTTGCTGAAGGGTGCTATTATTGGGTTCATAATTATTATAGGCCGAGCATAAGTTCTGGGGCCGAATCAATACAGACTGCCATTTGCCATTGACACGCAAAGAAGAATGTTTGCGGATAGTTTTAGGTATTTTGACTGTCGTTCTCAAATGAATCATTGAGAAGATTTGATGATCGGACGGCGGCGTGGTTTTATATACAACGCAACTACAAGTCATACTGACTAAGAATAATTTTGTGAAGTACAAACCTAAATTTTTGTATTTAACTAAATAACTGCATATTCGCTAGAATATTGATAAAGAAACTATGTACAAACAGGACTGGTATCGTAAAATCTGCTTCGCAATAGAATTTACCATTACAACACCCCTGCTTCGAACTCGGCCGATATCTTCAAGTAGTTCAAAACTAGTATAAGTTCGAGAACGTTCCGGGAGCGCGGCGGTCGTCAATACCGTGCCGTGCCGGGCCGGAGCCGGCGAACTGTCGTAAAAACGTTTAAAGTATTCGCTCCGCGATTGGATTTTTTGCGAGGAAGTATTCCGGAACTGCGGAGCGCGGTGTTGTGGGGCCCGGGCCATACAACCACTTGCTACTTGCTCGGATAGATATAATCGAGAGCACTATTATGCCCGCTGATTCTTGTAGCTTGTAGCGAAGACAACACTTTCACAGAATAACGCTAAAGATGAAGAACGGAATAATAGCGTTTAAGAAAAGGCAATGTCACATTTCCCATGAACAGATAGTCCTTCGAGCAAATGTTAAGCGTAGTAGCAAGAGCTGCTCAAGTCTCCAGCTGCAGAGATGCTCAGAACTTCGCCCGGTAATAAATTATTCAATGATAACGCTTAACTGATACTATCGATAATTCAATAGCGCCTGAACAGTTTAACCCCAACAATGTTGTCACTTCGATTTGTGAACGAAGCAACAAATCCAACTATTTGAACATACCAGTGGCTGAAATTGAGGTAACGAATGCGTTGTGAGGCTGAACTTGTAAGTATGGGAGCGTATGGCGGGGAGGGAGGTGGGGCGGTTTGCGTGGAGGTGACCGGCTCCTGGAGGCACGTACCACGCACCGGTCCTCGCACCTGACGCACACTCGAGCCTGCACGCCGGGCTCTCCGATTAGCTCTGATTCCCACGGGTTAAGAAAATCAATTTGTTTCCAACTTGTTTCAATTTCGACCTAGTAAAGTGCTGAATTCATTCAGTACTCTAACTTCTAGAGCACTTGAATGGATGCTTTCAGCTCAATGCACGGTGGGGAGTTCAAAGAAGATGAGAGAGATAAACAAACTATCAATAAAACTTTGCCACGCTTTATAAATCGGGCTTTGAAAATTAGATTTCCGAAGAAGCCTGAAATACAAAGTTAGCTATAGTATCGCCGCGGCCGCGCGTCGCTCGGCACTTGGTGAGCCTTCCGCGGCCACCGCGACTACCGCTAGGCTGAGCGAAGGTTACTTGTGAAGGCCAGACAAAGACGAAGGTCGATGTTTTTGTACCCTTCTTCGTACGTTTAAAGTAAGACCGATAGCTAATATTATAACACAAATAGCTGGGTTCTACAAAAACGAAAAAAAAATCAAATACTGCGAATTCGAAAATAGAGTCCCAAAAGTTTCACAGTTTTAAGATTTTTTCAAATAAACATTCGCTGTTCTAAATACCGCAGTATTTTCACAAATTGTGAAAGTTTCGTATTCTGTCTCAATATTAGTTTGGTTGCCAATACAAATATTTGATGTGGACCAAACAAACTGTATATATTTGCGGTGCCCGGTGTGTATTGTGCGGTAGAACTGGGATCTGGGATCACACTGTCAGCGGCGCGCGGCGGTGCCGCTGGGCACTGTCCGTGGACGAACGCTGCGTCCCCGAGCATTACATGCTTCGGGGTAACCTCGGGGGTCCACTCCACCATCTGCCTCCCGTCTTTATGACTGACAATATAAATTGCATTTTTCACTGAGCTATTGATGTGCATGATTTCAGTTCCACAAAAATCTAAATAAATAGTGGTGGTGGTCTGCAGATTGTAATTGGGGCAGAACTTCTAATTAGATTACACACATGAGCTCACGGCGTTTCCCCGTGGGAGTAGACAGAAACTTAAGAACTCCAGCTGCTGCGATCCTCCTTAATTAATTTAGTCCAAGTCAAACTTGAAGGTGTGTTTGAGCGTCATCAGTAGGAACAGACCGTCAGTGCCACGCTGAACTGAATGATATTATTACTCTTCTCCAGTGAAAAATGTAACACTTTGAAGGACAGCAGTTACATGGAGTGAAAGAATTCCGTCAGATTACATACAATACAAAATCAATACAGAGAGTGTCAGGCTCACAACTCCGAGGCGGTCTGTGCTTTGATTCTTGAATGATATCTCTAAACACATCTCATCGAGTAGATGTTTTTAAGTAAAAGTTTACTGCACTGAAATCAATGAAGGAGGATCGTTAAAACCAAAACTTCGAAGACATCTGTCGTCCACAAACCCGCACTGCCCGTGGCCGGGTTTGGGTCACCGGGCCCGTGGGCCGTGGTAGATTGCGGCCCATTCACTCTCACAGAGATATCACACGCCGCTCCAGCAGTGCGAACATTATTGGCTGATATGCCACCAACTCTCTGAATTAGTTTTCTAATGATAATAGAAAAAGTATTGTATGCGTGTGTGCGTGAAGTAACCAGCGGTCGAGGTTCAAGGTGCGCGAGCAGTGGGTGTAGCGGCGCGCGCGCCGGTCTCGGCAGAAATAACTACACATGCCTACTGTACTTTGGAAAACAATAATATTTAGCATTAAATGTAGCAGTTTTCAACAAAATCATCATTTTGAGCACATCTATAGGGTGTCCACGTTTCTTCGGCCTTCTTAACCATATATCGGACAGGCAATGTAGCGTATCTTCTTAGCGCATACAAGTGTGTTGTCCGGCCTCGGTACATGTCGGTATGTTTTGGTGCTGTGTGACGTCACGCGCTTCGGTAAACACTCGGCGTGCGCCTGCGCCGCGTGGGCGCGCACGCATCGTTACGTTCTGCTCGATATATTAGGCGCACGGCTTACAGAGAATGTGACGTAGACAAGTATACAACTGGTAATAACAGATAGGTTGAGACTTGAGCAACACACGTCGCGTGTGGTGTGGAGATTCTGCTGGGAGCTGTTCAGCTGTTCCACCATCTCTCCTGCCCAGCTTAACACTAGGTCAAACTTTCATAAGACAGTACCCTGAAATACGCCACACGTCCTTCACCAGTAGTGTTTAATGAAATGTAAAATTGAAAAAAAAAAATTGTTTAATATTTAACAATGTAAAATAAATGCATAAGTAGGAAATATTTGTGTAGGATATTACAACAAAAGTGGAAAAAAAAACATGTGAAAAGTTGAAACTTTGACCTCCAACATCTCAGTAACTAAAATGTTCCCAGTTATGGTCCAGAACAAAAAAAATATCGCAATGGCGCGGAAAACAAGTGCCTTTGGGCTTCGTTAAGGGTCTATTTACACCCTTTATTTACCTTTAAGTCTTGAAACATGTGGGATCTTTGTGTCACTGCTGTTGAACAAAATTCAGCTCAAGTTCAGGGGTGCACCTATCTACTGGTAGATGACCAAGTGAAGTCGCGGGTTCCGCGAATACGCTGACGTTTTACTCGTAACATTCTGTTTGTTTACCTGTGCGTGTGTGATGCGGCACCTCCTAGACTGTAATGGATGTAGAGAGTTTTAAAAAGGGTCCTCTGAACTGAGCCGGGTTTAGATTTTTTTGAGTCCGGGATATCATAAGCTAACACTAGAGCTCGACCGCGCGATTTTGGAAACGTTTTTTTTTCAGACGGAAACGAAATCGATATTCGACCTGAAAAAAAAACAAAATTAATATAAATTCTTAAAAAAAAGCTTTTATGAAAATGATATGAAGAGAATTAGGTTTATCTATCAACATTGAACGCGTATACAAAGTTTCGTGTCCGAGCTATTAACCGTTGAGGAGTTCTCCCGTGAGGAGGCGACTCTGGCTGCATGATCAAAGAACCAAAGGTCTGCGCCAATTTCCCGCTCAATCAGAGGGGGCACTGGTTTGTTTAGTTACTGTTGCTTTGACCCACTAACTAATATTTAACAAGGAAAGTTAAAAAAAAAGCTTTTAGTCTTTATTTTGTGGATTTTGTTCGGTAAAAGAAAAAAATACAGAATCCATCTTTTTTTTTTGGTTGCGAAATCATCAAATAACCTTCCCGGCTCTGGATGGAGTGGGAGGGAGTGTCAGACTTTTTCTGACTAAAACCCATCCATGTTCCTTTTGCCCTTTGTGTTCCAGGGCCGCGGTATCTCTTTCGAACAGTCCCGCAGCCCAAAATTCTAATTATAATTTTTAATCCTTGATTTTAACTGTTTCTACATAAGACACGGAAATTAACGTATCACTTTGCTGATAGGCATAGTAATCAATAAACGTTCTGATATTATTGCGGAGAACAATAGCTCTGCAACTTCTTTGTTATTCTGCTTGTTGCTGATTTGCTAGAACTTTATTTGTTTCGGTCTCTGCCTAAGATGATGAGCTTTTTCTGTCGAAACTGAAAATGTGCGCAAAAGGATATTTCTATCATCATCTGCCTAGCCTTTTCCCAACTATATTAGGGTCGGCTTCCAGTCTAACCGGATGCAGTTGAATACCAGTATATTACATGGAGCAACTGCCTATCTGACCTCCACAACCCAGTTAGTACTGGGTAATACAATACCCCTTGGTAAGCACCTTGGTAGCTTGGTCAGAGTTTTTGGGCCACTGACTAACCTAACGACTGTCAAAAATCTACGAATGACAGCCGGGACCAACAACAAACTCGGTATGTAATGGGTGGTCACCCATCCACAGACCAACCTAAGCAAGCACGGTTTAACCTAAAGATCGACCCGAGCGGCTGTTATTATTTAGCCACGAGCTCCTCTAAAAGCAATAGGATATTTCTATCGAAGGCTGAAAACGAATTCAGAGAGTCTCTAGCTAGTAACTGGTGTTAGTGCGGCCTATAATGAAATTAATCCAAAAGAATAAATTCCGTGGAACAAAATAGCCGTTATTTATATTAGGTTTCTTGGTCGAGTAGAGTAGAGCGGCGGCCGGCACGGGCACAAGCCAGCGCTCGATAACAAGGTTCAGTGAGTCGGCCCCACAGTCGCTCGCTATTCAAACGATTGAATGCGTTTAGTGAAACGCGCGTTATCCCACGATTATCGGCACCAGCCAGCCGACCACGGGTGTTTGTACGCAGTCTGAGGTCTGAGGTTAAGCTGTGGAGTCCCAAGTCGAGTGTGTGCACAGCTGTGCATGTTTGCTTACAGACAAGTTAAAAATTACGACAGTCGCCTAAGACGCCCGTTCTTCGATATACCCCAGAGTTTCAGCTTCAGCTCGGCCAAGCAAGACCAAGCTTCCAAGCCGCACATCAGTCTGTGAGGTTAGAAGAACCTGGTTTTATGTTTCAGGTAGTGCTTAACTTAGGCACTTGCCCTATATATTGCAATCACTAGTAATTATTCTTCTTTGTGTGGCGATGGCAGTCTAAATTGATTCGGCCCAGGACTGACCATCGATCAGTTCCTGGAAGTAACAAAGAACAGGTCACGCAGGACACGATGTTAATTTAAGCTATCGTTTGTCTGCCGGGGTTGCGGGACTGTTTGAAAGAGATTCCGCGGCCCTGGAACAGAAAGGGCAAAGAAGGAATATGGATGGATTTTAGTCAGTAAAAGTCTGATACTCCCTTCCACTCCGCCCAGAGCGGGGGGGGGGGGGGGTCATTTGATGATTAACCATCCGAAAAAATCTATCGTTTGTGGAATAGCACCACTATCAGTCTACGAGCACGAATATGTCAACACACAGCGACTTTTAAAAGTGATTTACTCTTACTGTATTGATTAACGTGCCAACGTTTTCACGAAAATATTATTTTGGAAGTACTATTATGAAATAGGTCTTATCTCAAAGTAGAAACTGTTATTTCAGGAGAAAATCACTTTTGAATTTTGCATAGTGTAGACATTAGTGCTCGTGATTGTACCCACATTGGTGTCATGGAAGCGCCGTTTGTCTACGCACAGAACTAGTGATACAACGTTCAATGCTAAAAATAGAAAACCTGATCTATGTATGACGGTGATAACGATTTGGTACTAGTTTACTAATACTTACTACGTAAACTATACCAAAAAACTGTGGTAAACTTTGAATGATTTAACATAAATCAGCCGAGCAGTAAATCAAACAAATATACGAATCTATTTCTGTATTACATAACGTTGTATTGTATCAGCTGTGTTTACGTTCAACGTATGTATATGTAGAACATATGTGTGACGTCACAGCCTCGGAGTACGGAGACAGACAAGCTCCTGCCAGAAAAACTATGTGTCTAAGGAACACAACATACAAATTATGCGCATACATTGCGGGGCGCGCGCTACGCGGAGGAGGAGACTGTCCCACGAGCCAGCAATCGATGCAGAATGCCAGCTGCTGCACATCTCAGTACTCAAAGGGTTGCTAGGAACGATATCAAACACTACCGGGTATACTAGTTATAAACGGACCCTTCACGAAGCCGTCAATCAATCATTCCGTACATCAAACTCAATAACTCTACGTAAAAAATATTGCTTGGAAACGACTTTTTTTTTTAGTTGAAATATCACGGCTTATGGTAGGATTCAAAGTAACGCACTCAAAACATTGTGATGATGGATGCGTTGAATAGTACACACGGCGGCACATGAAGCTGTACACATGCAGTATAACTTGGCCTCGCTTTGTATAGATTTCCTATACAATGAGCGATCCGTATAAACTGGTTTTGTAAAGCTCGATTGGCAGTCGTGCGTACATTGGTCATGACGGTATTATAGGTAAAGAAATAATATAAAAAAACTTGTTTTTAAAAAAAACTTTGAGAAAGTTTGAACTTTATCTCCGTATCAAGAAGGTTCCCAGGTTTGGTTAGGTTCAGCAAAAAAAAATTCGCAATGACTAAAGGACTATTCGATTCTGTATTTTCTAAACAGTTTAAATAAATGTACCGGTAACCAGTTGCGGTGTCTCCATTTTCCCGTGAGCGAGGCAGTATCGTGTTTTAAATCGGATTGTCGCGCGTTCCGCTGTCGCTTTTCATCGGATGCTACAGTAACACAATCATATCTTCACCTTTAAGAAGGCTTTACTTTGTTTCATTTATTTCATCTGGACTTCTCTCAAGAAAAACTGTAAGAAACCGACGACGGCAAGTATAAACAACAGCTTATAAAATTATACATGGTTATACCGACGCCTTAGATTTACATGCGGAGCTGTGTCAATTATTGTTCCAAATAATTATAATCGCTCTAGAAAGCATGAATTGTTTAATGTTCCATTTTGTCACACTGTAGCTCGATCCACTTCCCCTATACCGCGTATGCGTATGATGCTCAACGCGCTCGTGGAGACCAACACTGGATTGGACTTGTTTGCTGATGAATGGAAGACGATAATGTTAGAATGTTTGTGGTTCTGTGAGAAGACCTAATAAAAGGAAAACATCATTTAGTATTAATGGCTTATGCTGTACTAAATATAATAAATAAAGCCATAAATTGAAATACATATCATATCCAGTATCCCACCTGGACCCCTGCCTCACAGAATGGAGGCTGTCTAAGCATTCAGTTATGTTATTGTGTCTTCTCAGTGTATCAAGACGCCTTGCGGCTGACGGAATCTCTGTTAATACTGAACTTGCTACCTAATTACAAGTTGTAAATAAAACATCTTGGCCTAACTTCTAGTAGAGCTAACAAAATGAAGCAATTCCTATAAATATGATATTATCTAGAGAGAAATAAAAAAGAACAGCCTCGCCACATTCTTCCGGTTGACCTTCTTTCGAGGTGGACGAACGTTTGCTATTCATGTAGCTGCCCTGCTGAAATGGCCCACACACTATAGCGCCGTCGTTTATCTATGTCAAACGTGCCTAATTGTAATCATCTGGCCGCAGTTATCAACTTTTCGCATAAAGTGGTGCTGAACCAGCGATGCCATTTTGTGTCGCGTGGCGGTGCCTCAGGAATAATAAGCACACCCCTTAAGGGCCGCCCGTACCACCCCCCCCCCTCCTCCCCCACCCGCCACACACCCGTGTCTGTGTGCGTGTGCTCATCCCTGTCCATACGACACGAGCACTTTTTAGGCAGGTCTCCAAACGATCAGTCCAGTAGCAATCAGTGCTACCAACATTGCCCTGAATAAAGAAAATGGAAAACTGTACAATATTTCATTTAATCGCGAAAATATAAAAGGAAGCGCTGAGCTAGTTACGTCGTTAAATCGAGACCGGGTGAAGATCCGACGTTATTTAATTTACATGAAGTCGAGACGAAGACTGCCGCATTTTCTATCCTTAATATACAACTTAGTAAGGATCGAAAATAATTGGAACTGTGCCGTGTTTTATTTTATGAAGTCGATTTGTTATTTGGTTCAGTACAAAGTGATGTTAGCGCGCTCGGTACACAGCGATGTTAGCTCGCTTAATGAATATAGCTGTAGCGTTGGCTATGGATGATACAAGCCGCTCTCGCAGAAGGAGCAATCGTCAATCCCTAGTTGTTCAGAATTACTTCCTGCCATGATCACTCATCATCACAACGAAATGTGTGAATTTTTCGAAACTCCAAATGAAGTTGAAGAACCTCTTTGTTGGTTCAGCTTGTGCGTCAGTTAGCCACCCGTTTAACTAGACACGGGAGGAGTGGGCTTTCTGCCCTCGCAGACGGCGTGGTGCCCGGAGCCGGTCGGCGCTCCGAGACGTGTCGTCGCCGGCGCGCAGGGGATCGCCCGCGACGGCGACGTCTTCGGGCCGTGTTTATTGACTTAATCACTTATGTACACTGACTTTCCTTATTTAGTCAATTTTATTGAGGGGTTTACAACGAATACGCACTTCTAACTAATAGGGAGGAGCATGTCGAGGTGCTTGTTAAAAGCTAGGCTAGCTATACATTGAAAGAAGAACAGTTTCCGGGGAAAACAGTGAATACTCAGGGCAGTGTGTACACAGTGTATTATCCGATGACTTGTGGTGAGTGTTAACGTTGGCGTTGATCCTGCGCCGGCCACCATGAGCAACAATGGTCAAGAAGACCATTAAGGTGGATACCCTGTGTGTGAATGCATCCCATTGACAAAGAGCTGGGCAGCCGGGCCCGGAGCCCTGGGCCCCAGCCGTGCACCACTCAGCTTGAAGATTGCATGTCCCGCGCAATTAGCCCTCCCCACCGCCCCACCCGGCGCGGCGAGGGCTCAACAAACACAAGCACGCCAGCCTTTCTTAATGACCATTTTATAAAAAAAATATCGCACCTAATACTGACAATATATCATAATTCATGCAAACATTTTGAAATTCGAGAAAGAAACTTAATGGGTGTCAACCTGCACCCGCTGACAATATGCAGATATGTCATAAAGTATGCAGGGGCAGCGGCAGGGTGGCAATGTGTCGGTGTTGTCACAGACGAGGCCTGTTACTGCCGAACGCCGGACACAGCTTTATTTGTCATGACTTTAGTTTGCAAATGGAGTCGAGCTCCTGCCTTCACATTAACACGTTCAACGCCATGTCGGACAATGTTGGGCGACACCAGTACGTTCAGTTTTCCGTATTTTATTCCGTGGCGTTGAACGTGTTAAAAGCCTGGATGTGGAAGCTTGGAACGTTATTGAAACAGTTTAACAGTCGGAACCATTCGCACTCGATGACTCGACGTCAGCAGCCAGAAAATCTGACAATTTTTTTTTACAAAGAAATATCCCGTACCCCCGTAGTTGCATTGTGGGGGTATATGTAGCCGCTCTATGTACTGGCATTCAGCTGCAACCGGTAGGATAGGAAGGCACCCCAATATAATAAGGAAAAGATATTCCCACATTGTATGTTGAACAAAAATAACATCGGGAACAACTTAGCAGTCGAATTTATAATTATTCAGTCAAATACTTTATGACGATAATTAACTCAGTCCCAAGAGTAGCGAGCCAAATAGTCTTGCTTGACATTAAAATACTCGATGTTTTTTAAACAGTGTGCATTCGCATCTGCAACTCTTAATATAAATTGTATGCTTCTATTGTATTTATAGCGGCACTCGCCGCCGACCGGCGACCGCCGACACGACAGCGACACGGCGACTCATTATCCGCGATCTGTGATGGCACACGTCGACCACGCTTTTATCAACTTTACAATATCTAGTTACAAAACCCAACTTCAATTTCTATTACAATTTATAAAATTGAAAATTTTAAAATAAGAGTGTTCACAATGAACACACTGGCGATCACAATTTCCGTTTGAAGAAACCAATTCGTTTTCTCATATCCGAGGAATGTCTTGGTCAATCCTTGCATGAAACCGTAACACTCGGGAACTCCCATCTCGTCTAAATAAGTACCGAACTGGTTTAGCTTGCAAACTTTTGAAAGACAACAACCATTGTAAGAGGCTGTTCGTTCCTTCCTCTTATAAGATGGGGGTCGGTGCAGCAACAGCCACTCCTGTAAACGATTTACTGCAAACGTCATTTAAGTCGTAAGGACGCCAGCGTCGCCTCTTCATTTTCTTGTTTTCTTTCGCGCCGTGTTTCTTTCTTTCGCCCAGCACCTTTTTCAGTAAAGCTGCCGTGTTAATTAACATTCCCTCCCGGCCCTCTCTGACCACTCGGTTCCATTCAATAACGTCGGCCTTCTTGAATGTCTTTCTTCTTGAATGGGTTGCGACTCTTCGCTCCGTTTAATTAAAAATATCGTTGGTGTTAACAAACGGCGTCAACAAAATAAAGAGAAGTGTCTTTATGAAGCACCTCTCTTTTATCTACAACACCAGTCCTGTCTTGCTCGACTAGTTAGGAAGGTAGTACATCATCAAAGCAAGGTTTCAAAGCATACTACCAGCAGCTTGTGGGCTCATCATACCCAAAAATCAGACAATACCATACGCTTCCAATATAACAATACCTTCAGAGTGTTGTTGAGGCTTCCATCTTACTGCAGTGCATCAGGTATGTTCGCGGATGCGCATACAGATGATTATTTTGCGATAATGCGCAAGAATGTTGTGATGGCCCAGAGGTTAAGGCCTCGCCTCTCATGCATGAGGTTGTGGGTTCAAATCCCTGGACCTGGAAACCTGGACTTATAATTAATATAAGTCTGAAATCGCCAACCCGTCTTGAGCAAGCGTGGTGATCAATGCTCGTGCCTTCTCTGTATGAGAAGAGGCCTTTGCCCAGCAGTAGGACAGTAATAGGCTGGTATTATAATGCGCAAGAAAGTAGCCTCAATCGTACGCAGAATGGGGGGCAGCACAATGGCATTCTGAAGGTACTTGCGGAAAGGCTGGATGGGCCGACAATTGGTAGGTTTGTCAAGCTACATGGCATGCATGGGGCTTGATAAACTTACCAAAGATAATAATCTATACTAATATTATAAAGCTGAACAGTTTGTTTTGTTGAACGCGCTAATCTCAGGAAATTCTAGTTCAAATGAAAAAAATCTTTTAGTGTTGGATAGCCCATTTATCGAGGAAGGCTATACGCTTTATATCATCACGCTACGACCAATAGGAGCGGAGCATCAACGAAAAGTGTTCCCTCCCTTATGTGACGCAGACCAAGTTGCACGGGTCGGCTAGTGTTTAATATTGTAGTTACAATCGTGTTTACTAACATAGTTTTAAGCAATTGTATGTACTAACACGATATGGGCCATGTTGTCTGAAATTAAAGATTTAATAATAATCATCCTCCATAGAGTACTACATAACATATGTATATTTCGCTCGTTACGTTTCCGTCTCATGCCAATTCATTGACACACTAACATGATTATAATAAAAAAAACATGGCATGTCTTTTATTACATTAGTTTTGAACTAGAATGGCAACTTACTAAATTTAAAACAATATTTTCCCGATATTCTCCGAGATACCACCCCGTACGTTAACCCGGAAAAAAAAACATTATTTATTTAAAAAAAGGTTTTATTGACAGGATTAAGCGTTCTAAAAGCCTACAAGCTATGTTGTCGGAATATTAGTATTTGCAATGATTTACCGCTGACCGTCACTAAGTTTGTTTTGGCGAATTGTGTAATTGGATTTACTGCTAGCAGTGCACAGTGTGTACTAACTAGGAAGTAATGTCTGTTCGATTCTTTGTTTCCAATCGATGTAACTTCTTCGTAAACAAATATCAACCTTCTACTCATGAAAATAAAATTGATTTTAAAAACACCGAAAGATACAAAACAGTTGTAGCGCAAACTGAACTTTATATCAAGGTGTCAAAGTTAATTTTCAAAAACCCGTATTTGTTTGTGTTTGGAAACAAAATTGTAAGCGCAGTTTAAGAGTAAGTATCTGTCAGTCCATCAGTCAGACACAATATAGTAAAGTGACGTGATGGGGAAAGCCGGGCAGAGCCGTCGTGTTACCGGTCCGGTTTGGCTCGGCACGGCCCGCGGGACCTCTTGGCTCCCGGCCATTCTGTCCGATTAACAGCCGAACCCGTTCACGTTTTATTTACGTTTAAATCATGTTAATTTTAGTCCGCATTGATTTAGCAGCATCCGCAATTATCAATTAGTGTGATCTTCTATGAGTAAATATTACATTTCGAGCATTTTAGTAATTGTCAAGCACTGCCTACACAGTGTATGATTTAAAAAAAACTTGATAAAAATAACTGTTCATGAACGCGTAGCACGACCAAGTTAGATATGAAAAATGACAGATTTTAGAATGGTTTCTCGAAGAGACAAAAATTAAGAACAAAAGAATGCTCACTTTGAATAGTTAGAAAGAGATAACCGTCTATTCTACGTAGAGATGAGTGAGACGGAAATGGTCATGCGCAGAGCAGGGGTTACAAAAGAATTTCGTGACCTGTAGTCTGTTCTGTACTAATGAGCGCTCGGGTTGCGAAGCTGCAGCAACATGCAGATAACACAACGATGCGTCTCGTTGCTAATAGGTACTGATTTGAGATTTACTGGTTTGAGATTTGATTCTGTTATAACAGATGCAGCAAGTAGTAACGTCCTTCGCGAAACGTTTCTTGCGAATTATTGCAGTACAGTTAGTGTGTGTTGCCAGTGATGGTCGCATTGAGGGTAAATTAAACTCTATTGACTAAATAATTTGGTTAATTAGTCCATTGCAGTGGATAATGTTACAATAGGATATATTGTAATGGGCCTACTAAAAAAACTCAAGATAACCAAACTTTTTAGCCCAAAGAATTGCTTAAGTGCGCTGGAAATCCGTTGGACGAGAGCGGCGTAAGACCAGTCGCAGTGGTCATATTTGGGGGCAGTCGACATCTTTTGACTGAAATGATAATGATGATGAGGTAGTGATCAGACTTATCGATGTAAAATCGGCTTGCACCGATCGGAAAGAGTTTTATATTCATGTAATAAAGAGAAGTTGGCGTCATGTCAGCGGACGACACGACTTGACACCGCTTCGGACCATTCGCTCCTAATGCAGGCCGACTCAAGCTGATCAGTACAGTTGGTCCCTTAGTGAGGGGCTCATGTTCTATGTGTGAACATGAGTGCTCAAGGTGAGATGGTGGAGCAACCATCACGACCTCGCGGCACTGCGCAATGTGACCGAGGACCTGTTAGCGCGCACACGTTACATTTAGCGACGGCAACGTCATCACAGGCGCTTCAAGTCTATCAGAACATTGGTACCGAAAATTATGATACTGAAATCTATAATACGATACTACTGGAGGAGGAGTAACTAGTTACGTTAGACGAACTTTAGAAGTTTGGAGGAGAGATCTTTGGGGGAGGCTTATGTTTAGCAATGACGTCGCGTCGGCGTCGGCTGATGTCGCCAGGTGGTGTGATGAGGCCAACTTTTGGGTCTCAGCTAATTTCTACAAGACGTACCTACTTGACTTGAAGACGAAACCTATAAGTCATGTCGGAAAGTACACTGTGAATGCACATTGGTCGAATTGATTAGATTATGCAAGTCATTCGAAATTTTAATGGTCAACTGCTCCGTTCCTTTAATCAGGAGATCCTCCCACTGCACCGCGCTTTGTTAGAAAGTTTCTGAATTTGTATAGAAAACACGCCTAGGACATCACTCGGACAACGCGTCCCCGCGATACGCGACGGAACGCGGTGCAGTGGGAGAATCGCCTCGTCGGGGCTTACTCGTATCACACGATAATGCAACGCTCACGAAGCAAATAAATATATAAGTTAAGCCGTAACATCCTCGTATCTTCGCAGAAATAGTGAGCTAAAGTTTTATATCTAAGTGCTTTCTGAAATGCGTAACGTAGATAGTTAGTAAAAAATACACACCAGGGCACTAGTTGAAATAAAACAGTCAAGTTACTGAGCAGACGGGATATTTTCTATCATCGACTTAACTGAATAATGCCGCTATTACAATTTCGAGGTGCCTCGTACTTCGGCAAGTTTTAATTTATCTTGGCTAACGGCTGAATAGTTGAGAAAGAAGTGCAATTTAATTACGAAAGTGGGATGTCTACACCTCCTAGAGATCCCTGAATACTAGACATAGTGTGTTATTATGTGAAATCTTTCCATTTCTTGGACGCCACTCGGTCACAGCTTTACTCCACCTGCCATCACCACGCCTTGCTAGCATGATGCTTGCCTTGCTAGGTGTCCTGCCCAACTCTATTCGAGTTCCATAACGCGATTTCCAATATCGAAGACGTCTCCGGATTTCGACGTTTGGAACTCGGTCTATTAGTTTTATGTCTGTTAGTGTTTTTTTATGGAAAGAGAAGTGTTGGTCGTCCGGCGGCGAGATGGGCAGACGACATTGTTGCCATGGCGGGAATATCCTAGATGAGGCTGGCACAACACCGTGGAGCTTGGCACAAGCAACGAGAGGCCTATACCCAGCAGTGGGTGAACACGGGCTGTGGATGATGATGACGATGATGTGAAATCACGAGCACGAATAATGTATGCAGTTGGCAAAATTATAAACCATATTTCTTGTAGAATATCGATTTCTACTTTGAGTTAAGGCCTATTCCATAATAGTATAGGGTCCAAATTAGGTACAGACCACCACATCAAGCTACCACAATCTGTCAAATTTCTTTAATAGATTTTCAACTTTATCGCTATATTATTGGGTTCAAGGTTGATTGGGAAAATTTGACAGTTTCGGGAATCTTGATGTGCTGGCGTCTGTACAATCAATCAATTTAGAGGAAATCTTCGACTGTCACAGCATTCCCAATGAATCATAGTTACAGGAAATAACTGCAAAAATGCTCGAGGCTTATAGCAGATACCACCGAATTTGATTACTAGACCGGGGAAGGTGGGTGTGTCACGAGTCGCGAAGGTTTTTTTGAAACTGAAATATTTTTCACTGACGAATTCCTATCATGTTTGTTTGAAAACTGTACTACGGTACATTGTAACTAAAGCTTTGCTCTCCATATGCACATCCATTTACATTTTCCACGATGTAAGGTAGTCGTCGAGGAAGTTTTATCAATTCAAACATTCAGTCGTACTGCTCTTCCGGATAGCGATTTAATGTGATAAGAATGATATTTTTGCGTCGTTATCAATCACGGTTGATATGATAGTTTTAATGTACATAGTGAGACAGATTAGGGGTCGGCCATTAATCACGTGAGGCTCGAAAGGGGTGGAGGGGTTCGGAATATTTCACGAAATATCACTAGCGGGTGGGAGCGGGTGTAGTGTATTTATTTTTTTCTTTGAACGCGCGGTTTCTAAACCGAAAAGCGGTGCGTGACCTTGACATTTTTATCACGGTGCTTCATTTTCCAGAATTAAATTACATTATACCTGTTAACCTGTATTTAAAGATAATATTCTGAATTTTTTAAAGATTTTTTGTACCAAAAAAATACACGTGATTTTGGCGAGGGGTAGTCTAAAACCTGACCACGTATCACCATGGGGGAGTGGGGTTAAAAAGTTGCTAAAAACCTCACGTAATTAATGGACGGCCCCTTAGCCGCAGCGCCACACGGGAATAGGTAGGTTTAGAATGTTGCACAACAGTCGCGCCACTCGCGGCGCCGACACGTGACGCTCGCCTGCAGATTAGTTAAGTGCCTCAATCATCCGCCACTCCGTATGCACTTCCGTGATGCTCGATTGACTAGATTCCTCCCTTTATTTCCGGTCGGAAATTTTGATTCACATCATCCTGAATTTCAGAAAATATAGTACGAGACACACGTGGTCTAAGACGGTCTCAACGTAAGTCGTGCGATGTCGTCCGAGCGCAAATATTGGACGCGAGGCGATCCTAGCTCGGGAGCTAATCGGCGGAAGTTTTCGCTCGAACACTCGAATAAATATAAGTCACATGAGTCGCCACTAGCACAATGATGCGCTGCACTATAAACGTTAATCCTCTGCTCGAACAAAACATTACTCGTATATATATTTTATTGTTAAAAAATGCGTTCCGCAGAGTCGGCACGTTGAATGGCTCATTCGCTGGGGGCGGTTGATAAATAAAGCACTGCTCATCGCGACCACTGCGAGCAGCGCTGTCCGTTGTTGTATAGGTTATTTGGGTAAATACTGGTATTGAGCTGCAACGGGTTACACGGGAGACCGCACGGGGAACATGGTTGGGGAAAGGTAGACAGATGATGATGTTTGTTGTATTCTTCGTGAATTGGATCGAGTTATCATCTGCCGAGCCTTTTCCCAACTATATTGGGGTCGGCTTCCAGTCTAACCGGATGCAGCTGAATACCAGTATTTTACATGAAGCGACTGCCTACCTGACCTCCACAACCCAGTTAGTACTGGCTAATACGATACCCCTTGGTGATACTGGTTGTCAGACTTTTAGGGCCACTGACTATCTGTAACGACTGTCAAAGATCTACTAATGACACCCGGGACCAACGGCTTAACGAGCTTTCCGAGGCACGGAGGAAACTCGGTATGTAATGGACACACAGACCAACCTAGGCAAGCACGGCTTAACCTAAAGATCGACCCGAGCGGTTGTTATTATTTAGCCACGCCACGCTGAATTGGATCGAGTATCAGAAAATATTTTGCTGTATTTAGTTGGGTGCGGTGTCAGCTCGCGTTGGGTCGCGGCTTCTTGAATGGACGGACGGAAAGCTCTTTCAGATTGTCTCGAGCCGATTCCGCGTCGCTACTGAAGTGGGGTCACTCTCGAATATAACGTTGGAGCAATAACAAGCTTACAACTAAGTTCTAAACAGGCTCTGAGAACTTTACCGACACCCGTTCGAAGCTGAAAACTGTAAAACGAGGCATTTCGTCTTTAGTGAAAAGTTATAATGAATAGTTAGAAATAAATAAAATTAGTAGACTTGGACTGGCATTGAGCGTAAATTAAACTCTATTGATTAAATAATTTGGTTCATTAGTCCGTTGCAGTGGATAGTATTACAATATACATTTCATACTTTGACGCCTAATTGTCCTATTATCGTCGGTGTACACTGTACCAGGGTTGTTGCGAACATCAGCATCAGCATCAGCATCCGCTGATCTTCAGCATCATTTTCAACATCAGCATCCGCATTGATCGATGCTGATTGTTAATGCTGATTATTAATGGTGAAGTTCGAGTCGTGACATGACCGCAGAGGGGATTATATCACGTGTAGTTTTTGCCTGCGACGATGACCAATAATTAAAAGATCGTCTGCGGGGATTGTGATTGCAAACAAACACAAACTTGTCTCATTACGTTAATTCGTCATTACACGTGAAAGTTTATGTTTTTTTATTCGTAAACTGTTGAGAAGTGGAATATGGACGTATTTTAAATTAAAGAGTCAAGAAACTGCAAATTGCAACTTATGTAACAAGGATTATTCTCGCAAAGAGCGTACTAATACGGACTGATTTTACTTTTTCCCTGTTTTTTAAGAAAATAATTAAAATCAGCATCAGCATCAGCATCCGCTGATGTCAATGATAAAAGATCAGCATCAGCATCAGCATCCGCTGATGTGAAAAAAATATGCATCAGCAACAACCCTGCACTGTACATACTCGTACGAGTATGCAGACCAGTACTTACTTTTAATCTTAATTTTGTATTAAAATACTAGGAAAGTATGTATGTTAAAAATGACCAATTTAACAAATGTTTTTGTAATTAAAAAAAAGAAATATTAAGTTTCAATAATCTAGATTTTTATAAAGAGGTAAAATTTGTTTGTAAGTTTGTATTTAGGGGGTAATCTCCGGAACTAATGATCTAATTCTAAAAATTCTTTCAACGGCAGAAAACTACATTATTCGTGGGTGCTGTAGGCTATAAATTATATTTATATCGTGCATATTAGCCGAGCTATCACAATTTTTGCGGACGAAGTTCTAGTGATTTAATTAATCGTTTATTATTGCAATACGAACGTTATGAGCACCCTTCACTTACGATACGATTCGAACTGCGATATTTATTTGTGAATACTAAATAATTGGGCATTAATGAAGTTTAAATTAAATTAGTTTGTTTATTCTGATGTATATTTGAAAAATCTATACTACTTTTATAAATATATCTACAGTTTGCAAGTTTGTATGTAGGAGGATTATATCTGAAACTACTCATCCGATTTCAAAAATTCCTCCACTGATGGAAAGCTGCACTATTTCCGAGTCATAATATGTTTTCTTCGACCGCGAGATCGCGGCCAGCAGTGTGCCTGGATTTTACATATTTATCGCCGCTCGGGTCGATCTTTAGATGCTTGCCTAGGTTGGTCTGTGGATGGGTGACGAACCATTACATATCGAGTTCCCTCCGTGCCTCGGAAAGCACGTTAAGCCGTTGGTCCCGGGTGTCATTTGTAGATCTTTGACAGTCGTTAGATAGTCAGTGGCCCAAAAAGTCTGACAACCAGTCTTACCAAGAGGTATCGTATTACCCAGTAGGTACTAAATGGGTTGTTGAGGTCAGATAGACAGTCGCTCCATGTAAAATACTGGTATTCAGCTGCATCCGGTTAAACTGGAAGCCGACCCCAATATAGTTGTAGTCAAAGATCTGCAGATGACAGCCGAGACTAGCGGCTTAACGTGCTTTCAGAGGCACAGTGGAAACTTGGTATGCAATGGGCGGTCACTCATCCACAGACCAACCTGGGCAAACACGGCTTAACATAAAGATCGACCCGAGCGGCTGTTATTATTAAGCCACGAACTCCTCTAATCTAGTCCTACCTAACCATTATCGCATATTACGAAAACCTGTTATCAATAAACTAAGCGAACAGTGAACTTAGCTGCCGCGTGATGTTAAATATTATCCAAATGACCAGAATAACATCACCAACGGTTTATTTGGTAAAGGTTAAATCTGGAATAGAAAACTATGAATATTTCAGCTCTCAAATGCCACGTTTCAATGTAGTGTCCACAAACTCCTTTGTATACTTTATATCATTTGAAACTTTTCTGTATTATTTTTATGTTTTCGGTGTATGTAAATTCTGTTTGAGGATAATTAGTTTACCCGCTGGTTGAGCGGCGCTTACGAACTGTATCCGCTGGTTGAGCGGCGCGTTACAAACTTTTCGAATTCTTTTATTTGATTATGCGTAGAATTAAAAAATAATTGCGTTGTTTATCTAACTGTGACTGCGCATTGTGTAGAAAGGTGATCCAATGGATGTTATTTTACGATTTGAACGTGACATGTATCTCTGATTATGTAGATAAATGTCTGAGTTTTTCGTTGTTGAAACATGTGCTGCATCTGATTGCGAAAGTTTAAAGTTTATTTGTGTCCGTTTTGTATCGCAGTGTACGTCGTATGTGGATCATGACGGATTTAGCACCAACTAGTCAAAAGGCGTCA
Organism: Noctua pronuba; assembly: GCA_905220335.1. Lineage (NCBI taxonomy): Eukaryota > Metazoa > Arthropoda > Insecta > Lepidoptera > Noctuidae > Noctua > Noctua pronuba. The sequence goes on along the minus strand of LR999891.1, from coordinate 19,486,528 downwards.
AGACCAAATGTTGCGATGGAGCCGCGACACCGCGACACTGCGGTGCATGTGTCGCACGAGGAGCGCGGCGCGGCGCGTGCCGCGTGCGACATATGTCGCGACACAAATAGATGTCTTGTCACGAGACCAAAGGGCCAGACAGCACGCTGCGGCGGCGCGGCGGCACATTCAACTAGCAGCGTGCAAACTTTGACTAATGTACGAGATCCAGTGACACTGACAGTCACGAGGATCACATCATTGTTAATATGGTGTCAGTGTTGGACGGAGGCGTACTTACATAGTCTGTCACACTATTCCAGGCCTGTGATCTGTTATGTTGACAAATGATGTACAGGATTGCTCCAAAGAGATGATTCGTACAAGTAACAGGTTCTTTGGTAGTCCAGTTCGCAAATGTCCACAGTAGATCCTCAAAGGTCATAACAGAAGGGACCACGGCAGTGAAGGCCGTTGGACTGTTCTCGGCGACGGAAAGTTCTGTCGCTGTCATTAGCCCCGGTGCTGTTGACAGAATAGCGTATATTTAGCGTAGTCTGTCATGCGCTGAGCCGCTATATTATGTTTCAATACATTTAGTATTAATAGAAATGCCTTGCTTGGTATGTTTCTCCGACTTCCGCGGCTCCTGGTACACGGCGTCGTTCTTGTGTGCGGTCGCTTGGAATTGTAAACGAAAACTGTAATCCTTTTGAAGTTTGTTCGTCGTAATTAAAATAATCTCCATCTAATCGCCCTGATGTAAAGGGCAGTACCTTAAGATCCCTATAAGCGGATTTTAAATATTCCGAAAATAAACAACATGTTGAATATTTTTGTACAAAAAATATATACGGAATGGAAGGGACACCGGCGCCAAAACGGTTACCACGTATTCAGTACAAGATTCTGAGCACCATAGAAATTTTTTCATCGCTAATTTAAAAAAAAAAAACAGCTGTTCAATACATTTTGACCGTCTTGGTATTGCACTTTTGTAGAAAACAGCAAATTTTTTTTAGTATTCGATGAAAAATTACTATGAGACCCCGTATATGTATAATATATTTTTGTACCAAAAACCAGTGTTTGAGTTGTAGTTTTTCAAGTTTCTTGCTTGATCATAGAATTGGATTGTTTCCTTAGTTGTCAGTTTTGTATCATTCAGTGGGTCTTGGACAAGCACCATGTCCTCATTCTTCACAATACACCTTTACAATCGTATATCCAGCAGTGTACACAGCTGTGTTCTCCCAGAGTAGGCGGCAGTATCAGCATAGTAGATTTAATTTCGTAGATGTCGCGTCGAGCTCGCGGACGATATTGTGCTCGTTTTGTTGCGAACGAGACTTGTCTGGAGCATCGTGCCAGTCGAGAGGTTCGCGCAGAAGTCTCAGGAAATGGCGCGATAAGAATCAGACAGGCAACATGGAACGGCAGTATCTCACAGAATGAAAACTGATCGCTGCTACATGTGAAGATTGTCTGATACCTGTTTTTTAAAAAACTTCTCATCTGGAGAAAGTCTTGTCGAACTATTTCTGGAGTAAGACTTCTGTCCTTGTATTCGATGTTCGTAAGGAAGATAAAATAAATTACGTTAAGTAGTTAGGTGGAGGCGCCGGCGCCGGCCCGGCTGCTGGCCTGCGGGACACCTCATACATAATGCAGGATGCAGGGCTCCGCCCCAGCACGATGCGACATTCATTTACAACAGGCACACTAAGTACCTCTCTGCACTTAGTCTTTTACACTATTAAAGAAAACTAAACACCGTTCATTCATTATGTATACTTACCACAATAATTCATGCTGGTTATTATTGAATGAAAAGCTTCCTTCTACAATGTTTTGACAGATTCTCACTACAAAGTGCAATTTAAAATTGTTCTGTAAACATATCCATCACTTTGATACGTAAAGCGGTTTCTTGTAGTGATTCGAAGTATTTAATCTAATCTCGTTCCGCACTTATCTGTTGCTGTGAAAATATGTAAATAGTCAACTAGGAGGTAGGTCGTTCTTAGTATTGAACAGAATTATATACAGTGTATACAAAATATACCTTTCAAGTTTACGTTTAAATGGAACGAGTAAGGACTATGGCACACGTGTGCCCTTGTCCTGCCGCACAAACTGAATCTATTGGGGACGAACCTTTATGTAATTTTTTTGTTTTCCCCTTCTTTATGACCTACAACAGCCCCACTCACTTAGGAGTGTCACACAGAAACATCATTGGGCTTTGGTAGATATTTCTACAGTTAGACAACAGACTTTGAGCTCAATAAGAAATTGCTTCCTAGTTACTGTTGAAGAAATATAAAACACGTTTCTTTGTTCAGAATAACTTGGAAAACTTCGTAGTTGGAATATTAATTATAACAATCTTCATTTTTATTACTCCGTTTGCTTATTTTTCACAGAACTTCGTACTAGCCTTCTATCGTTATAGTGTAACATTACTATCATTTATTCTTCTAACAATTAATACCCATTTATTATTGTACCATTTATTTTATTCCATCATAGGTCTTTCATTACGTATATTATTATCTAGCTGACTACAGGTTATGACAGAAATAGTTTAACAAACATTCATTTAATTTTAGGCATCTTTGCCGACAGATGAATATAATATATAATATAATATAATAATATAATATCTTACAGACAAAGTGTGATGTACAGGGGAAATTTTCAATGTTTAATACTTAATACTGTTTAATAAAAATGAAGAGAACTTTATTTGCATGTGTCCGATGAGTGGGTACTGAGAGTGAATTTCAGCTGTAACAGATACATAGGATCTTCTTCTGTTTTATCCAACGTTGCAAGAACAACTGGGAGGTTTTAATCGGTTATAGTAGGTAGTCTCGGTTGTACAATAAAGTCCAAGACATTGTCACTGCGTAGCAAATAAGGACACTGACAGCTTTGAACGCAGATTCGATGACTGTGTTGATTGCATTTGTGTTGTAGTCAGGTATATATTGGAGAAATTTGTCCTACGTACTTATCCTTTGATTAAGATTATATCGTTGTCCTACATATGTAACTGTAGGTATTATATACCATTCATCCAGCAGACGTTGTATCGGAGAATCTATTTCCGGCCGCCGGATGATGGCAGGTCCAGTGATTGCACGACATCCGCAGCTCCGCGCGTCTTGCCGGACGGCGTGCGGTTGGTCCCGGCCCATTGACGCGAGATGGCACAGATGCTATCTCGCCTCAGACCAGCTGTCCAGCCTCGCCAAGGTTTAAAACCCGCGTCGGACTCGCTAAAGTTTTCTAGACATCGGTACTGATTTATAAATCGCAGTCGCAGACAATCTTCCTATTAACATTGGGAGACACTTCAGTACAGTTTTATTGTTTGACGCCATTTACCAATCAAACAATAACAAATAAATCTGTGTGTCGTTCAGTCGAGGTATTGTTGTACATGAGATCGCTTGCCGAATCCGCCCGAAGGTGACCGAAAGTGGCCGAAAGAGGGAAACTGCGAGTGACAAACAAAGTGTCCGGGTGTGCGTGGCGGGTCTGTGGCGTGCGTGTGTATGTGTGTGTGCGGGCGGGTGTCTGTGCGACGCGGCCTTCGCCTCGACCGGCGCGAGGGGGCACTCCCGACTCTCACGGATCCCCTACCAAGATTTCATAAGGCGCAATACGAGCCCACTTCTTTGTAGCCCTGCTGTATATACGTTATTAATTCAAGCTCTACATTAATTTCAATCGTGACTAGCACGATCAATATTTTCAATCAGTAAGCTTCGACCATGAAACAGTTCGACCATTGTTTCTATATTATATCGTTTCATTGAGACTCGTAAGTGTAATGGTCTACTCGTCATCATTGTATTCTAAACGAATCGTTTTAGAACGTCACGTTTAAAACGCGTTAATTCAAGCTTGTTACAATTTGTCTATATCAGATCTATATCTGAGAGGATAAATTGTAGGAAGCTTGTAAATTATTTGGTATTCGTGAGGAATTTTTTACAGTTAATAAGCTTCAAACTTCAGCAAGCTGTTCGAGCACATCCAGCACAATTTGAACTCTCAGTTAACTTAACCTTTATTTTACAAGTTTGGTTTAAGTGTACCTACCAACAAAATTATATCGTTGTGTCTGATTTAAATAAATTAATTGAATTGTTAACTGATAATTATTCTTCCTACTGTAGGGGAAAACTTGAAAAATAACGTTCTGACACCGATGGTAAGGCTCGAACAGCATTCTTCCTGGGTTTCTTATGAGTCGGCTCAAACGTATAATATGAGCATGTAGAATGGTCCAGTAGTAGTAGGGCAAGGCGCATGTGTCAGTAATAAGTCGGGACGAGGTCGCCCGCGCCGCCACTGACCCGCTGCTCCGATTGAGGCATATAGATGATGAGCCGCTCCACACCGCACTCGCTGCAAGATACATCACTATAACTTGTGATCGCTCCGCACTTTCATTATAACTATTCTCTTGGCTTCCATTCCCAACACTACTTCACTGAAAGTTACGCTACAATATTTACTAAAGTTTTTGTGTTGTGTAGCTGTTGTCGTGAAGAAGATTAATGTAATTAGTTTCAGTAGCATGGATATAAAATTAACGAAAGCATTTAATTCAAACGAATGGTAAAAGATTCCCTGGCCCGATGATTTGTTTGCTCTTTGTTGTGTTTTGGACATTTATAGCTCCTCCCTCACGAAGCATGCTCATCTTTTATTTGTGCCGAGGGCGACTTAAATGACAGCTATTTAATTTAACTGCGGTATTCTATGGCGTACACAAGCGCATCGCTATAAAAATCAATGTCCCACTTGTCAATAGGCTACCAATTTGCGTGCGTGAGGGGAACTCCTTTGTGTCCCTCCGGTTGAGGAAACAACACCGTCGTGAGGAGGTCGGCCGGCGTGGCGCCATCTCGCGGACCCTCGCTGAACTGAGCACTCCCGAGTGCTGACCCGGTTTCTCAAACGATCCTCTTTTATCAATGATAGATTGCTTACCTACTGATTAGCACTAAAACTTGCGTAGATACTTAATCACATTCATTTGTTATCATGCCAGATATCTACACTATCAGTATTACTATAACAACAACACCCAAGTCATAATAATTTGTAATGAACCAATTCGACACAAACACAAACGTTAGTACTTACCCACAAATTGTGCGGCAAAATGAAAGTCTATTGTGTGAGAGAAACAAATGAAAACTAAAACGAGCAATGGCCAGCGACAGTTCATACACAGCACAAAAGGGAGGTTACAGCCCGCATAAAAGTTTCATATGATTTTTAGGGAAATTTTTGGTGGACATGGAAACAAAAAAGACTGGGTCGCCAGTTTAACTTGGTCCTTATAAAACAGTAGAAGAAATTTGTATGTTAAAGTTGCAACATACCTGCGCTAAGATATCTTAATATCTTGTAAATATAGGTATTAAATTAGCGCCCACACTCGTTATTATTATAAAATTGGCCCTAAGTAATACCTACAAATTATAATTACAGGAATAATTTTGAAATATCTAGTTGAGTTCAAGTTAAAACTTTAAATAATAAAGGGTGTAAAAAGACCCTTAACGAAGCCGAAAGGCACTTGTTCTCCTCGTCATTCCGATCATTTTTTTGTTCTGGACCATACTTGGGAACCTTCTAGTTACGGAGATATTGGGGGTCAAAGTTCCAATTTTTTCACAAGTTTTTTTTTAAATACTACTTTTTAAGGTTCTAACTTTACTCCAATTACCTCCATGGTCCGTTTACTATTCAAAGCATCCATCAGCAATAAGTTTTGAGTGCATTATATTGAGTTTTACCGTAAAACGTGATTTTTGACCCCAAAAAAAAATTTCGTTTCCCAGCAAAAATTTTTGCGTAATGTTACTTAGTTTGATGTACAGAATGCTTGGTTGACGGCTTCGTGAAGGGTCTGTTTACACCCCGTATATACTCACTAAGGGTATAAGCACAGGAATTAGGGACTGTTTAGGTGAAAAACTAGTCAATACAATAACCGTAGTTGAGCTGACGTTGGCCTCTAGTTCCGGGCTTTATGAAACGGAGCGAGGCATCAGGGATCGACGGGGCTTTCACACAATGTCACTGGTTCGGCCATTGTACCGATGTTAAATGTCACGGGGCTCAAAACACCCGACGCCGGTGGCCCCCAGTGGTCGCTACTGGTCGACAGTGGTCGACAGTGGCCGCCTCACGCCGCCGCCAGCGACAAGTATTTGACCTACATGGATAATGTGGATTAAGGGGCAGCACACGATTTACTTCATTCGGCCGCCGGAATGTTCCTTGCGATAAGACTTTTATGAGCTCAATGTATTGCCATGTTATTAATTAAAACTGTCTTTATTGGTGTTTGTTGACTTCTGTGTCTATTTCAGTCTTTCATTGTTGATCTAATAAAATAATTTAAAGATAAACAATTTAAACAAAACGTTGTAACTGTCAAAGGTTTAGACAGATTGGGTCCACCCGGTTTGGCAACATGCGACGTCAACGATAAAAAGTTAAGTTTTCAGTTTCCTTAGTTCGTTGCGAGCCGAGTTTAGGATTATGACAAATAACTCCACGATTTATAGCACGCAGTTATGACAATTATTACCAATGTGTATAATGGCTGCACTCAGTAATGTATTACACCGCATCCTCGTAAAACCTAGAGTTGTTCAAAATTTACGTGTGTTGGAGTATTCCGACGACTTTACGAAGTTTGTAATGCTCCATGAATTTTATTTATGTATATTGAAATACCTAATACTAAATTGTATTAGCGGTGGACCGTGACATCTGGCAGAGGCCGCATAGCCACAATAGTTCTGGAATGTAAGACAAAGATAATGACTCAATGCTCCTTAAATTAGACAAAGCTGTGAGTTTAAAGTAATCCTCCCGTTGTTGTAAAATAGGGCAAGCGAAACCCCACAGGGCCAGCTCGGTGTGCTCGGAACCAGAACGCGTCGGTTGTCGTTAAGTCAGCAGATTACAGACACCGACTCACTCGTGATCGTGACTAGTTCCGTCCGCTGGCGTCACGTGCGGGTTGCGGCTCGCTTCTTTGTACACTCCGCTACTTCAGCACCTCTATACGACGTAAAATAGTTTTTTGTGTAAAACTTTCTAAGCCGCTTAATTTCCCTGTTAGAGTAAAAAGTAGAATTCATTAATTTACCACTTAATATAATAGAAGATACCATTTTTGTTAATTCATCGTGCATGGTCGCTTGATTGGTTTCAATCGTCACCGACAGTGGTCAGTGGAGCGAGGGTCTGGTCCTCCTCGCTCGGCTAGCGCGCCGGCCGCGTCCCTCCGACCTCGTGGCTCGGGAGGGTCTCGCTGGCAGCCGTTCAACACCGACGACTATTAATCTTGAGAGAGAGACTCGTCGCGTCGATGCGCAAACAACGCTGTCTGCTACTGTGTTTACTGTTTGACAATACATTACGGAACGAACATGCAACTAAAACAGAATCACATTTGTTTTAGTAAACACGGTGTAAACGGACCCTTCACGAAACCGTCGCAAAAATTATTGCTGGGAAACGACTTTTATTTTTGGAGTGAAAAATCACGTTTTACGGTAAAACTCAATGTTACGCACTCAAAACGTAGAGCTGATGGATGCTTTGAATAGTAAACGGGTCATGGAGTTAATTAAAGTAAAGTTAAAACCTTTAAAAGTGGTATTCAAAAAAAAACTTGTGAAAAAATTGGAACTTTGACCTCCAATAACTCCGTAACTAGAAGGTTCCCAGGTATGGTCCAGAACAAAAAAGTCATCGCAATGACGGGGAAAACAAATGCATTTCGGCTTCGTTAAGGTTCTATATACACCCTTTATAAAAATTGTAATTCTAGAAATATAAGTGTGGGTCTTGTTGTGGAATGAATTCACTTCCGACCCATAAAACTATCTCTCAATCTCGACGGTAGGGGGCGCTATGCGACGGAAGTAGTTTTGTTGTGGAAACACTAAATTAAAGTCGAAATGTAAATGACGGCGCGGGCCGCGGGCCCAGCAACCGAAGGCTGATCATTAGCATCTGGTTGGTCCCGGAGGGCGGCACTGCGCTGTTATCCTCCCAACTTTGTGAGGTTTATCGATCCGGTGGCAGTGGAGTATTGGCTGCGACCACTCGCCAGTCAGTGCGGAGTCAGAGAGTTATGCCGTGAGCTGCTAATCTTTTGTAACACCTTTTACCTTAATGGAGAAGTTTACATTTTTTTTTTTTTAATAATTTTAATATGTAGAAACAAAAATTTTTAAAAAACATTAAAAGAGCTCTAGAAATTAAAAAGTTATGATACTTACTTTAATTGTTGCAGTGAAGTAAAGTGACGTCAATTTACCTCATTACGTAATTTATTTTTGAGGTATGGCTAATGAAGCAAACCCAAGAGAGGGTAGATAAGAGTACTTACTTGGAAAGTTAAATTCCTTTTATTTCAGCACTAATATATGACGGATTTAAAGGAAAAATGTCCAATACTTTGTACATGTAATTTTTTTATTTTATTTATTTAGTTTCAACTTAAAAATCTATTCGACTTTTCAAAAAAAAAACTCCAATTTTCTACTTAGTTTATTTTCCTCAATTTTGATTTATATTTTAATATCATTTAGTTTAATATAATGTTTCCAACATCATGAAACGGCTCCATTACACGGGGCCGGCCGGATACCCTCACGGACGGTGGATGGTACGGCACGCGGCCGGACGGTTCTCAACAACCAGATAAAAAAACCGAACACATAGCTTCTTAATCTTTTGTTCTATTTTTCAAGGCATTTAATTTTGTCTAAATATTTTCTTGCAACACTATTTGCTCTTTTCAAACTTAAATATTTATACAGGGTGTAAATGGACCCTTCACGAAGCCGTCAACCAAGCATTCTGTACATAAGACTAAGAAACTACGCAAAAATTATTGCTGGGAAACGACTTTTTTTTTGGGGTGAACAATCACGTTTTACGTTAAAACTCAATGTTATGTGTAAACTTAGTGCTGATGGATGCTTTGAAAAGTAAACGGGTCATGGAGTTAATAAAAGTAAAGTTAAAACCTTAAAAAGTGGTTAAAAAAAAAAACTTGTGAAAAAATCGGAACTTTGACCTTCAATATCTCCAGATCCTGTGGTTTCCCAGGTATTCTCTAGAAGAAAAAAATGATCCCAATGATGGGCAGAATATGTGGTTTTCGTTTTTGTTAAGGGTCTTTTAACACCCTTTATACTAATTTGGAAAATAAAGATAGTATAATATGGGTAGTAATTAAAACGACTTCTATTTAATAGCACCTTTCTCCTCTAAGAAACGACTGTCCTCTGAATTACCAGGTCCTCCATCATCAAGGTGCGTCTAAAAAGTGCTATCTCAGCCACTATAAAAGGTGTAACAAGACCCTTAACGAAGCCGAAAGTTATTTCTTCTCCCCGTCATTGCGATCATTTTTTTATTCTAATCTAGACCATACCTGGGAACCGTCTAGTTACGGAGATATTGGAGGTCAAAGTTCCAACTTTTGCACTATTTTTTTATAAATACATGTTTTTATCCTGTATAATTATCATCCATGTAAGGTACAGTAAATACAACCCATCATGGTTGTTATTTTATAGGATCTATATTTGTGACATAATAAATTCAAGCGGTAAGCTTCTAAAATAATTATGAGCGACGCCGATAAAGTAATTCTATCAACTTCAATTTTATAACTTAGTACGTTAAAATAAATATGAATAATATGTGTGTGAAAATATTGCTAAAAGTATTATCAAGTAGTTAACTATAGCCACTAAATATAGGAAAAACAATAAAAATGCTGAGTCAAAACAATATTTTTTTTGGGTAGAATAGACTATTTTTTGTGTTTAAATTCACCTAAAGTTCAAGGTCATGGTTAACATAAATATTTTGTGACAAGGCGTAGTCGACGTAGCCGGGGCCCCTATTTCTGTCTGCAGGGTTTTAAATAACCTTGTTAGGTAACTTTAAACCCTGCATAGATCTCCTTCGAACCAGTCCCAGTCGGGGTGCCACAAGTCCCGAGCTCGCTTCGCTCGCTCTTGCTTCCTATGTTCTCCTTGCTACAATGCTTTTTTAAAACGGTTTTACTTTTCTATGTTGAGGAGTTTTAATGTTTATTTTACCTACATAAAAGATCTACCCAGCAAGGGCATAACATGATGCTAGTTAATATGAAAATTGCGCTCACATTCCTAGCTACAGCGGGTCATCTTTTCCTTTCTCTGAGACACGACGTTACCCGATCCTCTCCATAAATCGTCGACGTTGCGTCGCCTGGCTAATGAGCTCCCTTCTTAACAACTACTCGATGAAAAACCAGATTAATATACTGTAAGTACCTCATAGCTGCAGTAGAGCACGTGGTTTGAAAGCGTTTGGGAGAATACAGAATTTAAAACTTTAACTTTGATTGTCTCTATCGAAAATGAACGTTCGAAAAACAGAAAACAGCATTTTTAAAATAAATAAAAAATAAACATTTAAATGGAAAGCCTAAAAAGTATGCCACGCTAGTAACCTACTTCAAGTTTTGATTTATTTTTTCTTCACTTAATAAAATATAGTACGAACGACGGCCAATCAAGCTATACAAAACCAGTTTATGCGGATCTCTCATTGTATAGAAAATCTATACAAAGCGAGCGCAAGTTATACTGGTAATGTACAGCTTCATGTGCCGCCGTGTGTACTATCAACCCAAGAAAATAATTAACAATTAAGTTCAACTACAGCTTGTCGCTCAAAAAAATTAAACTCCTACAATTTTCTGCGACAGTTCAAACGTCCGTGACTGTCGCGGCCATTCATTTCATGTTATGTGACGTCATCTACCTGTATCTGCCTTGTTTACACTAATTTTTTACCGTTAATATATTAATTTTACTAATTGAATGTGCTTTATTGAAGAAATAGCAAAATTATAATAAGATTTTAGTGAAAGTTTAAGTACTTTTCAAATAAAAGTGTTTCTTTCACACATAGAGTTTGACGTCACTCTGGCGCTATCGAGGGACGATGCGTTTTGAGTTTGCGTTCCATTTCACCAAAAACACGCTACATAAAATAAGTGTACCACAATATTTTATTTTAAAGAAATTTAAAAAAGTTTTGTATTTCTTGAATTTTCCCTATTCAAACTAAAACATTGAATTCTCGACCTCATCCAAAGATGTTAATATTTTATTTCACATAGGCCACGAATTGCTAAAATTAAAAGAAAGTTCAACACTTCGCGGATATTTCGTAGAGGGTGCTACGCGGGGGTCTACGTCGTAGAGACTGTGTAGCAGGCTGGGGGATGGAGACTTGCAGACTAAGGAAACCTTAGAATATTTTCAAAGTAGACAGTTGATTGCTTCTTTTGAACTAAAACGTCTTGTTACATATTTTATATTATCCTTAAAAAAATCGATTAGTCAAACGTTAACGAATTTGATGCAATAATTGCGGTAAAATAAAAGTGATAATAAAATCAACTGGTGATATATTACATCCGCAAGTAGTTCATTCACTACATTACTGGAGCAACATGTAGTGTCTTTTAAAATAATCTGTCAAGTAATAACTACACTACTGAGCTAAGCTACGTCAGCGATACAAACCATGAACGAAATATCCGACGCTGCCAGCAATGCTATTCGTTTACCTAGCCCGCCTCGCCTGCCCGCCCCCTCGCTCGCAGTCCGTTCGTAGTTTTCGGTGCGAACTCAACATAGTTTAACTCGCCAAAGCTTCGCTTAGTTTATATGGTTTCCCTCGCCCCCTTTAAAGAGCTACGACGATAGTACAGTATAGTATATATCACGCTAGTATGCAAGCAAGTGTCATGCAGTGTTATAATAACAACAATATCTATTGAACAGTAGTTAGCAGACACTGACATAGTTAGTAAGAATGCCGCGGTACTAGTATTTGTGTAGCGGAGTGCGCCGCGTGGGGGCGCAGTGCGGCTATTATTGTGCACTTTATATTAAGGAGAGGATGCGCGGGAGTTGCACACCGTGGAGAGCCCGCACGTCGCCCGCACGCACGACCGACCGTTCCGCGTCCGACTGACTATCTGCCCCACTCAGGATTACATCTAGAGCAGTCAAGTTCATTCACTACTAAAACACGATCAACCATGTTTATAAACCCGTCAAACACTCGTACGAAGAGTTATCCCGACATCATAGTGGCGCGGGCGCCGCGTCACCTGTGTTGGTGCCGCGCGGCGAGCGTGTGGCCGCCTCGCAATACTGTGCTAAGTTTAGCTGATGCTTGTGTACACAGTGGTCGATGTTGGCGCACGCTGATGGATCAATTACTGACCGTTGACTCTTTTTGTCAATATTGGTGAATGGAGAACAGAGTTTAATTAAAAATACGGCTTGCTGGGGACTTCAGTGCATAGCTGGGGGTGTGTCAGAGCTTGCCAGTAATAAGTACGCCTCAGTGCAAGTAAAGGAACCAGCTGGCAGATCAAGTGTGTAGCAAGCAGCCTGGAGTGCTGGATCGATTGGCAATATGACAGGGTCGCTAGTGTGATAACTTGTGATCAACATCTACAAGGAACAACATGCATGCGCCACGCCATGCCTCTTCCTTTGGTCTGTAACGTTATCATCTCAATTGTCTTTATTTATTGATTTATTCAACTTAGAACCATCATTAATCTTAAATCTAATTCGATAGCGTGGCTATCAACTCTTATTCCTAACACAGGTTTATTTATACATAAATAAATATTTAAAACGAGACCTTGCCATGAAATTATCCATTGGTCAAGCAAAACAAAATATAAAAAAAACTATAATAAATTATCGACCATCATCCACTCAATTAGCTATCTAACTATTTAACAAAGGTATCATCATTTAACAGACATAATAAAATAAGAATAACTTAACATCTAGAAGTAAAAAATATCTCTGATTTAATTGTAGGCATGGCCCTAACACCTTATTACCTTACTTCTTTAAGTGACACAAGAAACTAAGTTTAACAAAACTTTTGTGAATTCACTCAAAGTGTAGGAAAAAAATCGATTCCCTCGTTCACTACGCGAATCGTTAGGGTGAGAGGGGTCCTAGCCAGGAGATTGGTCCTAGCTAGGCTACCGGTACGGCTATCAGTGGTGGGCGCCGCCGCCTCCACACGTATTGATCCGGCACGCACAGTTTCAGGTGCCGCAGCACTCCCGGGTTATGAGCTGCACCACGCAATACTTTTACCACATACGCGGCGAGACCGGCGCACCCTGAGCTCATTATACCCCACCATACGCCCAACCCCACCATCTTGTAACTGATTCAGAACTCAGAAAGTTAGCTGGAAGACAGGCATTTCTGCGAATAAAGGTTTTTCTTACAAGTTTTTTTTTTGCATTTAAAACCTGTCTGAAAAATGCATAAAAAGTAAAGGAAAATTACTCAACTCAACCGCAAAGTGCTCCTGCCTTTGCTCTTATTCTTAAAAATGTTTTTCTTGTAAAGGCTCAAAGACTACAAGCTTTTTCCTTCCTCTTAAATAATAGATGGGAAAAAAAATGTTCTTAGGAATAGTTAGTCCCTTTCCTGTCCCCTAATAAAATGATGACACATTCTGAAGCGTGCCCAGTGTCTGTACAGCACACGATAAAGTTTCCCGCGTAAGTACGCACAGACGCGGTCTGGAACAAACTCAACGTAATGTTGTTCTGGCACACAACGTTCAGCTAAGTGTACTTAAGCCGGCCATAGACGATATGTTTTGCATGTGCAGTTTTGCCTGTACAGTCAAACTGAACAGCTTGCATGAACTTGTGTAGGAGAAAACTGTACATTTATCCTTGCCTGGTTAAGCAACCTAGAGAATATCAAAATATGTAGATATTTTTGCCACGATCACTGTTCACTAGAATCGCATCTATGTTGTGTTAGTTGTGAGCCACTGAGGGGCAGTGGCATGTCTAGGGGCCGACAATACGGCAAGCCCATAAGGCAAGCAGACTGTTCAGAAACCTTAACATCATTGAGAGTAGTAGCTTATAGCTTATAAGGGCAAGCCAGGCTTTTTCAAGGGGCCCAACTCCAGCCCGAAGCAGGGCTCGAGTGGTTTCATATATGATGCGAATAATTTCATTAGGCAGGCTCGCGCAAAATACCTCTAGGCCAGTTGTTTTCGCTGCACGTTGCGCGGTCGAGAGGTGTTTACTTGATCATTAAATATAGACTTGTTCATAGATGATGTAGGTATGTGTGATGTCTCCCTGCTGGTGCAGCACTGTCACTGTGGCAGCACGTCGCGCGTGAAGTGTGAAGCACGCGTCGTCTGGCGGAGGCGCGCGTTTCGCAACCTGACCGCCAACATGCTAACTATTGGCTCAATACTTATAGCTCTAATATGATAAATTGGTGATTCACGATCTGTTCGTTCTTTCGATAATACGAGTAAAAATTGTAATGTACACAGTCCGCGACGGAGGGAACGACTTGGTTTTGGCAACGAGTCTTGTCTAGACAAAACACAATACTGGTCCCCGGGACGATGCTATTACTTTACTTTAAGTGTTTTAATGATAACTATAGGAGGGGAGGGGGGGGGCGGATGATTTAGGGGAGTCTAGGCGATGTCTGTGTGGCGTAGCGCATGCGTGGCGGCGTGCGGCACCCGTGGCTATGGCAATGACACGCACCGCACAATGTTGCGTGACCTAAATGCGTGCGCGCCGTGCCAACACCGCTCAGCGCCGCACTAACTCAATTAGCAACTGTCGGAACACTGCGCACGCGCACCGAAACCAAACACTTGAAACTATAGCAAGGAATATAGAAGGATTCATCGTAAACTTCCTATCAAAAGTCCACCCTTGAAGGCATCAGCTGTAGTATGAGTTCCGCCGAGGGCTACAAGAAGCTATCCATCTCGCGCCTTAGTTGTTCTGTGCTCGCTGATCACGTCCGGGGGTGACGGCCGCGTCATTTCGGTCACAACTCGCAGGAATGTGCGCAATGTGCGCTGATCAGTATTCCGCGGCAGGAGCTCATCAGCGCGTTCTCGCGACTGTCTCCACGCTCGTACATGTGCAGCCGCCGCCACGACGCGTCGTGTCGCATGCCGGACACGTCGCGCCGACGTGATGCGCCGCAAATCGGAGCCAACATTTGATCATTATTGACTCTCAAGCACAACACAACTTGCTAGATTCGATGATGGAATACTATGCAACTGGCGTTGTAAACCTTTCATTGGACTCTAATGAAACTTGTTGAAGAAGTTTGCCTAAGAACATGATTATAAAGGAGCACCTAGAATCTAGATTTAAAACGAGCAATTCATGATCGTGTGACACCACTTTAGAATATACGAACACTGTTTCCTTTCCATAATGTGCATTGAAATAACTTTTTTAACCGACATGGTCACTAACACTATCATTTACACAAAATAAAATCGGGAACTCATAACAAATAGTAAACATGGTAAATATCCCGTTTTTAATGTTAATAATGTGAGCACTGAACTTTGACGAAAATGCGATTCTGCTCGAAGCGATGCATCGAGCAAGTTGAGTGAGCCGAGCGAGCTAAGCGACAGTTATTTCGTAATCAGAACTCTCGCGATATTCGTGTTAGCTGTTTGTTATTGAGCACTATCTGATACATTCATTCAATTACTGCTGATGCTGCTAGCTGTATCTCTATTTCCCTTTCATCCGAATCCTTTGAGAGATTATAGGATTGTGTACAGAAGCTAGGAAAGTGAATTGTTTCAGTTATTGGATTTGTTTTGTGACTTGAAGTGCGGCGGATTTGCCCGAAAAACCTTAGAGAACCTTGGCAAAAGCTGAGTCATGGCGGAACTTCAACTGTGGAGCGGTTTTAGATCACAAATAAACGATCGCTAGACACTGACTGAAACAAATACCAACTTTCGTGTTCAAATATTGGTACGGACTGATGCAATGTGTTGGACAACACTGAGTATGAACTAAATAGTGTAGATACGAAGTGGGGATTGGTATAGTGTAGGACTTGCATTGTTCATAATAAAAACACGAGTGTATCCACACTTATTTCTACTGTCAGCCCTGTAATGCCTACAGTCAATTACTAAGTTAGTGGTCGCCACTACTTTTATGGTTGCGTGTCGTGCCAAGTCGATTCAAACGACTATAAGAATTATTTGAGATTTGAATTTACGTACAATTTAAGTTGATGGTCAATTCACTAATAAATCATTTACTAGTACACATATTAGGTATGTTGTGTGTAGCCTATGCTTGCTCCGGTTGCTTGCGGTGCGTCTGCGGCTGCGCACGCGCCGCGTTTGGCATCGCGTTGCTACGTGGAAGCTGCTCTTTGTCATCCGGCTATTTTTAACCGTCGACATATATTTTAAGGCTGTCAATGATGAAGTTTCCGCCGTCGAGTTGTCGCCGGGAGCGAGTATACACATGAAATATTGTGATAATTCTCACATTGAGGGTCGAGCTATTTCAGAACGACATTTTTCTGTTTTATAAATAAAGATCTTCAAAATATTAAACTAGGCTTTGAAGTGATGTTGATGACGAATTTCTTTTCTAAAACGATGAACTGCCTATCGACACAGAAAACTCTGTTATACGATGATTTGTCCCAGTTCAACTGTCCGTGTGACGTAGTGAGCAGTTCATCACTGTGACATCTGAAGTGTACACTGCGGAAGTGATCGCACACGATGCGTGTGCGCAGAGCACATGGCGGCGCGGGCTGCAACAACATGCACTCTCAATTCATGACTTGTACTTACGTGTTCTCTTGTTGGCGGCATCCTATTTATATTGAACGCTCGTAAACCAACCGCGCTAACAGAGCCGCAGATGACGTCACACGCGCATCTGTACGACTGTACCTGTGCAGTGTGCGACTCTGCGCTGCGAGTGTACGGTACACCTCAGTAGAAGCGATGTTCGTCGCTACACCAGCAACAATGTGTGCGCAGCAAAAATCAGCAGCAAGACACGCCGCGACAGCGACGCGCTATGATGGATGAGCGTGACGAGGGGCACGCGGCGTGGAGCACGCGTGGATTGGCGGGCGTGGGCTACGCCGCCTCAGTCGTTAATTACACCCGTCGAAGTAATCCCTCACACAAAACCTTATCCCTCGCTACCGAAGGATGCTTACTTATCTGCACTGGATCCACTACTACATAACACTCACTGCTACTCTTATGCTCACAATTTTCCTTCCTTAATCGAACTGTCAGATAGATTTATTCGGAAAATAAGAAGCGATCAGCGATGTGAGCCCGCCGGGAGGGCCGGGAGGGCTGGGCGTCCCTAAGTAGTACAACATACATAACGAGCGAAAATTAGGGCGGCAGCTAATGACGGTGGCATTTTACTCACACCAAGTGGACGTGGAGTCGCAGAGGAGACAGCTGACATTCAGGTACCGTGCTGTACCCACCAAGGGGAAGCGTGGGGACTCAAATCACGAATAATGTCATAAGCGCTATTGAGGAAAGATACTAAAATGTGCAATAACGCTATAAAAATATCATTTTATGCATTTGCATATGCAAACATGCAAATGCATATAATCCGATGTCTATTCATAACAAATCGACAAAATTACTATGGACGGATGGGTGGATTAAATAAATAAATAAAATAAAATTCAGTTATTTCAGATAACTAGATCCATTCAGTCCGATTTAAATTAAAATAAAATAAAATTGAATTGGATTGCGTGTTTATAAAAGTTAAAAAGTTAAAAAAGCCTACCTACAAACCTTTACATACTTATATTATGCTCACATTAAACCGAACAGACATTTTCTTACTAAAGGAATCCACGATGTTGCCGATGTAGCTCCCCCAGTTGTGCAGATAAATTCAAAGAAAGCACGTACGAATCCCGAGCTGAGCAAAATGTGTTACAATAACGGCAATTGACTCCGGCCAACGGCTTGAGCGGAGCGAGCGCAGTGAGCAAGCCGGGCCGCCCAAGCCAGGGCGCGACCCCAGCGCGACAGTGTTCCATCAAGCGCGCCGCAGACCATTAACGTAATTACTCGCGCCTGCCTGGCCGCCTGGCCGGCTTCCTGCGCTCGATACTCTTTCTTTCAATGCCAGTAGCTCGCCAATATCTTCTGCTACTCAAACATCCAGGACCCAGGTGAACGACCTTCAGTGATGAGCATCGTCTTACGAGTTGTATGTAGGTCGCGTGTAGCCCGCCGCGGACACGCGCCGCCCTGGGGCCCGGAGAGGGAGGGGGGTCGCCCCTAAATCGTGCCAGATCCAAGCCATTACCAATCGAATTCTACATCAAAATTGCTATATTCGCCCATTTAATAGCAATTTTTGGAAAAGTTGCTCAGTAAACTTCAGAAAGTAAGCATATCAGTTCAATAGCCTGTCCTATTTCATAACAGTTGTGTATGAAAACGCTAACTGGCAAATAAATGAAAAGCATAGTAAATGTTCTGCGAACTTGTAATACTCGTAGTGGCCGGGCAGGCTTTGTGGTGGAGGTTATTTCACACTCCGTTTGCGACAAATTTGTCGCGGCCCAGTCTGGCGTGCGCAGCGCAGTAAGAGCGGGCACACACGGGTTCACGGGCACATGGCCGGTGCTGCACGCCAGATCTGCGCTGGGTACTTAACTTTCATGTAAACAATCTTTTATAGTTCATTAAAATAAAAGCTAATGATCAACGTTTAATGTTGGCACGGATTTTTTTATTCAAAAACGATGTGGGTACTGAAAATGCGTGGAGTCAGCATAACATTGTGTGGGAGCGCTCTAAAGTGGGGGTCATATGTTTCGGTTAACAGGACAGTAACTGCTGGGTCGGGCACCATTACGGCGGTCCGCCGAACGAATCGCCGACTTAATTGTATTAGGAGAAGGCTTAGCTCCCCTCCGATGTATCGTGAGGCTCTCCGCATCCCCTCTGCCTCATATTATGCTAATGCCGGGCCTGATTTAAATATTCGTGTGTAGGTGAATGGCTGGTTTTATTGTCTTTTCTATTCTGTATTTGGCAATATGTCTGAGCTGTTGGCAGGAACCCCGGCGCCGCGCCCTGTCGCTCGGATACAACACGCAGGTTTTTGTATCCACGTAGTAGCTACGGGTGTGTCTCACAAATATTTTGGGGAAAGTTTATGCGGTACGGAAGCATGGTCGTTCAGATTGGAGTGGGTTACGAAGACTGCGTCCTTAATGTTGTAATTACGACGATTAAGGAAAAAGCCGCGTTCAACCACGAGCACATTCCCTGCGAGGCAGCGGCGCGCGTCCTTGCGATGGTAATTACGAGTGTGTTGGATAGCACGCCCCGTGAGAACCGATTGACGACGCGCTGCGGGGTGCCAGCGGGATCCGGGATACACGACGCGGGACGCGGGATGGAGTAGGGGGGAGGGGAAACGTGTCGCCACATACCGAGATGTACGCGAAATGAGAGAACTGATAATGAAACTTGAACGGAATTATTTTACATAAGTAGCTATGTAGATGTAGATACATATTTAAACTGGTACCTGCTAGGTACTCTTGTGGGCTGTGATAAAATATGGAAATAAGAGTCAAAGCTTAAAAGTCATAATGATGAATTTTTTAGGCGAGTGTAGCGCCAAGAAGAAAAAAAAAACACCGTAATACCGCTTGCAATTAATTAAAATTATTGTTGTTTCATTTATATTTGCTTTAAGTTTTAATACGTAATGTCCCATTGATGAATTTACTAACGATGTCTTCTGTTTTTTTTCAGGTGAGCATCATGCATTAGCTCAATAAAAGTCCACGTTCAGGTAAGTCGCCGCTAGCCCACCAGCCTACCGCTACTCGCCGTGGGGTGGGCAGAACAGTCAATTCATGACGGTGATAAGTCATGGGATCCCATCGTCCTACAATCTAGGATCCCGAGCAAACAAAGTGTATCTGTTTAGTTAGTTACCAATGACAATGTTCTTAAAAAAATTGAGAACATTTTTACTCTGCACGTTCTAGAAGTACCTACGTATATTATATTGATGTTTGATACCCAATGTATAGAAAAGTTGTATGGTAATCGGTTGTCGTGGTATGGGCATGTGATGCGGAGGAATGAGGAAAATGTCGTGAGGAAAGTTTTGAGTATGAATGTGCCGCGCCCACCCCAAATGAATTGGGATAAGGGCAAAAGAATGATGATGATACCCAAAATAGATTGTGTAACGCATTAAATCTAAAGTCTTTCATGGTGGTTTACCTCATACTTAGTTCCGAATCGGCTGCTCTGCTCATTTGAATTCCAAAGAACAGTTTTCAGGAGATTTTCAGTAGTGTATACTCAAAGACATTAAAATATTCACGGACGATAGACGGGACAAGATGAAGAAAATCGTAATCCAATACTTATTACTACTTAGTAACAAATCGTTCTGTCTAGTGTCATACGCCCGCTTGTCTGATAACATTCGTGTGTCAAAATCGAAAATGTCCGACATCTTGTATGAAAATACGGGGTGTAAACAGACCCTTCACGAAGCCGTCAACCAAGCATTCTGGACATCATACTAAGTAACTTTACTCAATTTTTTTTGCTGGGAAACGATTTTTTTTTTGGGGTGAAAATTCACGTTTTACGGTAGAACTCAATGTAACGCACTCAGAACATTGTGCTGATGGATGGATTGAATAGTACGGGGGTCGTGGAGGTGTTTAAAGTAAAAATCTTACTTTAAAAACATATATTTTTTTAAAAACTTGTGAAAAAGTTGGAACTTTGGCCCCCAATATCTCCGTAACTAGAAGGTTCCCAGGTATGGTCTAGAACAAAAAAAATATCGCATTGACGGGGAGAACAAGTGCCTTTCGGCTTCGTTAAGGGTATGTGCGATTTAGTCACCCGTAATAGACAAGGGGGTAATACTACCCATTATGGTGAAGTTTTCCTATGAAAACCATTTCCGATTCATAAAAAGTAGCATTACCTATGTATACAGGGTGCCGCCGACAAAACGACAATAAATTTAACTGCATAAACCTCATGACGTTGCTAGTCTGCATACAAAAATTAATTCGAATATATCCAGTAGTTTGGTCTCAGGACATTATTTTTCACTTTCAGCATTTTCTACATTTTGTAGAAGTTTTGTTTGACAGGTTAACGACCCCCGCATCGGTATAAACATAAACACATGTTGCCAACTCGCTACTTCAAAAACCTTTGCCAAATTCGTTCCTTAATATTTCCAGATGCGACTTAGTGCATACCTAAGGTTACTACCCCAATGTTTATAAATGGTGTTTTATTTTGTTAACAGTTTTATGTTATTTAGTTGGTTAGAAAAAAAATTCGGTGTTATGATTTATTTGATAGTTTAAAAATATTCCTATGAACTAGTATTACCAATGTTTTCATTTATACTCGTATTATTGGCGCTGCCCTGTATACATCGCAAGTATCTGTGTTGACCGAAAGACGAAGTTCCAAATAATCGGTGAATTGGTAATGGATTTTATAGGTAAAATATGAGAATCAGAAACAAATGTATGAGACAGTTGGCTCACCCTTCAATAGAAACCTGCGGTATACAGGGTGTTTGGTGCATCATTTGCCTAATTGAACGGAGCCAAAGAAGAGGTAATTTTTGCTGTTTCATCAGCTCCAATACCTCATCCTTGGCCCCACACATTTTAATTTCCATTTTTATGTTTATTTAAGAAAATCGCAAAATTCTGGAAAGGACTTAATAAACATAACGTGAAAAAGTAGTAATTAAAAAATACTTTTGCTGTCGGTGATACGTTCGTTGTTTCGTTATTTCGGGGTCACGAAGTTCGGTATGTATTTTTCGTTGTAACTTGCCTTTTTGTTCCGTTATATTTAATACGAATATATGAGTCCTAGTCCGGTTCCTATGGAAGGGCCCACCATTCCATAGCAACAAGCTTGTAAGGACACGCGATATACCCAAACTCAAACTCAAAGCATTTATTTCAATTAGACCATAACAGACCCTTTTGAATGTCAGAAAAACAAAGAAGGCGAAGCTACAGTCCCAGACACAAGGCATAATGTTGGAACTTGTGAAAGTACTGTAGTTGTCCATTCCAAAGCGTAGATCTCTATAGAAAAAGAATGGGCAAGAAACTCCATGGAAACTCTTCACACCATCGGATAAAGCTTTCAAAAAAGAATATTTGGGAGTATTAAGATAAAGTTAAAGGTTAAAGTTCAGTTAATGTTAAAGTTAATTGGTGAGATTGCGATCACCTACAGTATGACTCCGAAAAAACTGACATTTTACCTTGTCTGCTTAAAAATGTCTATCCGTTTGTGAGCAAATTATTTCTAAGTGGGTGGTGCCCCAAACTGCTCATTCTCCTTCGTTAAAATGACTTATCAACTCACTTCCTTGATAACGCCTCGCGGAGCGTAATTATGTTAATACTTCATCTAACATGGGTACATAGGTCATCAGCTGCGGGGGAGTCACTACCATCGTCGATTATCAAAATTTAATGTACGGTCATACCGGTACGGGTAAATTGTAAATTCGGACCGGACACTGACGAGAATGAACTGCTTGTCATTATCTGTTACCCGTGTTTGTCAGTGTGTGGTAACCGCTTTTTTCAGCGTCTGGTACCCGCATTTGGCAGCGTCTGGCACCCGCATTTGTGGGTGCTTGGTACCCGCAGCCGCCACCAGAATTTGTCCGTACCAATTTGACTGAACCTGTATTGAAGTATTAGCTTTTGCATGCGCTTCGCTTCCGTCATGGTCGGAAATCCCACGGGAACGTAATAAATATATAGCCTATGACGCTCGGGGATAATGTACTTTCCCATTCGTGAAAGAATCTTCGGAATCGGATAGTTCCTAAGATTACCCCTGCATACAAACTTGCAAACTTTAATAACGTACCTCTTTATAATATTAAGTATAGATGTCCAGGTGAGATAGTATAGGTGTCCGCAGCCACTCCGTAGTTCCCAATTGAGTGATCGTTTAGTAAAGCAGCTCAACACGTTTAGTTCTGTTTGAATGTCCAGCTCGTGACCTGATTCTACGTATGCTAATGAACATAACACCCCTAACGTACGTGTTGGAAACTCCACAGTGCTCAGCTCGCATTCTCCGAGGGATAATATCACGTAATACCTTCTGAAGGAACACATTCGAGGTTACAAAGAGATTTACTTATAGTACACTCACATCTCTCTAGTAATGTTTAAGTCCCGTGAGATAGGGGCGAGCCTATTGCCATCGACCGGGCACTAAATCAGACTCCGAACTGCTAAGAAATTTCTAATAGAAAACCCAATATCAATTTGACGTTGAGGTGAACCAAGAACTGTGTGCTCGGCAGGAGCGTTTGCGACCACCCGACCAACGAGAATTGTGTGTGTGTGTGTGTGTGTCTAGCAGTGGCGAAGGTTCCATACAACTCGATTCCTACCGGATTCCCTTTAAAAATGGCACTGTCAGCGTTCTATAGACAAATAATATAATCACATTAAAGATATGTACTTCGGCTTACCTATTACAAAAATTGACCCTTCGCTACTGGAGTCTAGTATTTAATGTTGAGTTTCAGCGTCAGTAGGAGCCTGTCAGCCTTTCAGGGGAGGCTGTGTTCATTACATCAACGAGTGAGAGCCATCCATCATACGAGCACATCACTCATACGCGGACGGGAACAGCCGCCGGGATTATTGCGAACATACAATAAATACATTAATACAAGCTCTTATACTTCACTTAAAATTGCTAATAAAAACTAAAGCAGCCAGTTTTAGCAATTTTCTTCATAAGTCCAGGAAGGAGGTCGGGCACAGTTATGGGTTTTTTATCAGACATTTTTTAGGAGCAGAATGGTGTCTGGATCTTTGGCGAGTTGATGGCAATAGGCTCGCCCCTTTTCACATGGCAGTGAAATGTGGGTGTACCTATTATACATACACTTCTGCCTAACCCTTCGCTGAAATACAGTCGCGCTGTTAAGGTGCAGTATTTCCATCTGACGATTTTTTTTCTAGTTAGTAATAAGAGTGGCGTCGCACTGTCAAATCCACCACATTACGCGGCTAAATTCAGCATTCTCAGAGTCACATCAACGAACTACAATGCATTTAGTTAGTCATGTTAGTGTCAGTCCGACGAACTTTATTGAACTAAATTTAATAAATGAAAAGTTACTCTCGGGCTCTTCATTTGTTCATTTTTCTGTCTGTATATCATAAATGAATATCATTTATTAAAGGCCGGCGCGGTTACTGCTGCGCGGTGGTGGGCAGATACTCAATAATAAAAAGAGAGCTTTTTGATGCAAACGTCAAGCGTGTGCCTGCGCCGACTACCGACGTGGAACTCGCTAACTATACGAACGTTTTGAGCATTCTAACTTTATTCTAATTACAGGTGAAACCCCGATGAAATTACGCTCTAATTGAAATTGGGGTTTACAAACATACATTCATACATAGACTGCTAAAATCATAACCCTTCCTTTTGGCTTCGCCGTAGTCGGGTAAAAAGGAGTTGTGTAGGTACCTCATTCATTATCGCCGATCATTGACAGAGTAGGGCGTTTGTGCACTATATGCAATTTACTGTCGGGCAGTCAGGTGTTTACGGGCCGATGTGATGCATGAAACTTTACTCGGATCGGTGCGGCGCAGCTTAGGCGCTCTTTGAAACAATACGCACGCGTAGTTACGCGGACTGTCGGACAGTAAAATTCCTTGTAGTGCACAAACGCCCTCTCTATAATACGTCGCGGTGACATTTTCGAGTGGTGACGTCTATTGACGTTCAAGAAAAGCTGCGTTCGAAAATGGGATTAGAATATATTTCAAAAACTACATACCCGTCTAACCTTACGAGTTCCTAGAGGTGTGGAGATAAAAGTTGAAAAAAAAAAGCCGATTGCGCCTCTTTTGAATATTTCCTTTTTTTTTCATTTATGAATATCTTGAAATTCGATGAATTAATATCGTGGCGCAGGTAATAGCGTGACTTGTGCGCATCCATTAAACGCCAATTTGGTCTATTTATTTGTTCATTTTTCTTAGCGTGTCGATGGCAATCTAAATTGTGTCAGCCCAGAACTGAGCTTGTAGTTTGGCGCTTTCGGTAGCGTCCATCAGTTCCTGTAGTAAACAAACAACAGGAAACGCAGAACATGATATTAAGTAATTTGTTCATTGTTGTCGATGAAATGCATAAATCATGCTTTTTTGATAATTTTTTTGATAATTTCTTGTCTAGTGACTAAAAATTCATTCACACATATCAGAAAATCTTCTATGTAAAAGTTAAAGATGCTTGATTTTAATCAATAAAAAGTCCCATGAAAATCCGAATACTATGTACTTCGTTCCACCTTTTAACCGACTTCTAAAAAGTGGGAGATTCTCAATATGGCTGTTATTTATTTTTTAATATTTGTTACCTCATAACTCCGTGATTACTGCTCCGATTTACTTCACGCTTTTTTCATTTGGTAGAGGAAGCTCGCGCGGTGGTCCCATTTTACATATTTTATTCACATTGTCTTAGTAGTTTATGACATATCTTCTTGCAAAAAAACATTTTTTTTTTTTGACTAATTGCACTTGACTGTACTTACACTGTCCACCATCTGACTTAGGTTGCTGTCCTTTATTGCTGAAAAAATATCTCAAAGTTTTCAATTAAGATGATAAATTGAAAAAAAAATGGTTTTTCTATTTCGTGTAACTTGTTAAGTACCTATGTGGAACAGGGACTTAGTATTTTGGTATATAATTTTTGACTCTTTGGTCTAATACAATGTAAAAGGAATACACGATTCAATAAATTTTTCTCGATACAAAAATATTACAAAGTTATATCTATTTTTTTAAAACTTTTTTCGACATCACGGCGTAACGCTTAAGAGTTATTCAATGGAATTTACTTTAAAATATAGAGAATTATCATATCAAAGTTTACTCAAAGTAGTTTTAAGTTTAATTCATTTATTTTGTTAAAAAAAGAGTAAATTCGTTTTGGCAGATACGTCGTTTTAGACCGAGCGCATGCACATTATAGCCATCTCTTCTTTTGCGTTTCAAAAGTAATTGCATCACTTTCGCTCGCTTAGTAGATCAGTCGAGCTACGATATATTTTCGAGGTAGCGCCTTAAAGGTAACAATAACGTTTCACAATGTCTAATCGTCTTAAAAACGTAAAAACCTTTGTTAAATTTACAAAAAAACGTGTTAAAAGTTTCACTGTTATAATGGCATGGAAGCCATTAGCAAAAAGGTTTACGTCAGTTTACGTGAAATAATACACCGAAGTTAACTCAAGAATCCTTCAAGAATTACCCTAGCCTCTTAGAAATGATTCCACTTGGAAACAGACAAAGTATTGAGGCAGGCAAGAATTAAGCTTATGTGCAATGTACAGGTTTGATAATTATACAATGATTGATAATAAGAAAAAATGGCCGATACAAAAAACACTTTAATCAAAACGATTTTATAAAACCTAGGAATAGTTCATACAAGATAGAGTAATAAGTGATCAAGTCTTATGACAATACCTGTGGACATGACATGTGTATGTGTTACCGGAAATGTATGAAACCTAGGAAATATATAGCCCGTTACAGTGCCCTGAAGTGTACCTAGGTTAGTATGCTTGGCAGGTAAGGTTTTGGCTGGAGACTAGCGATATATGGCATCTTTCAAAACCGGTTTAACTGACTAACTGTCAGAATTCGCTCCGATCAACACATGAGACATACATATTTAGGTATACAGGGTGGGACGGGCGTCCCTTCCACCCTGTATAAATACGACGCTAAAACGGTTACTACCTATTCAATAGGTACATCATTCTGAATAGCCCCATACAGACATTTTTCGTCGGTTATTAAAATAAAAAAATAGCTGTTTCCTTCAAAACTGCAATACCTACACGGCAGTAGCGAAGGGTTAATTTTTGTAAGAGGTAAGCCGGAAGATATCTTTAATGTGATTATATTATTTGTCTATATAGTATAGACAAATAATATAATCACATTAGAATGCTGACTGTGCCATTTTTCAAAGGGAATCCGGTAGGAATCGGGTTGTATCGAAACTTCGCACTGCTACACGGTTAAAATGTATGGAACAGCTGTATTTTCTTTGTGGTAACAGTTTTAGCGTCGGTGTTCCTTCCACTTCCACCTTGTATAACATCGCGCTTGTAATTTCCGAAGAGTTAGGCAGAGGGTAAGCCTAATGCCATCAATAGTTACTTCAATAACAATAAAGTTGAGTTTCTGATCGTGTATGAATAAGAGGGAGGGGAGGCTAAACTGCTGTTTATGTAAGTGGTGCCGTCAGCTCAGTAACCCAGTGTAACTTTTACTTAAGAAAAAGTTAAAATTCTAAGAGTGAGCTTTATTCGATGGCAGGTTTTCTCATTCAAGGGCACCGGCGCGGCGCGGGCTGATACAATGCCGGCGCGCGGCGGGGTACTTACGAAGACGCCACTTTTATCAACTTGACTCCACCCCATCCGCGCTACCACAGCCGGCAGTATCGACATACTAATGCTCTTCCATGATACTATATGAAACAAACATAATCTATACTTATTACTTATTTACTTTTTACTTATATTAATAATATTATAAAGCTGAAGAGTTTGTTTGGTTGGACGCGCTAATCTCAGCAACTACTGATTCGAATTGAAAAAATCTTTTAGTGTTTGATAGCCCATTTATCGAGGAAGGCTATAGGCTTTATAACATCACGCTACGACCAATAGGAGCGGAGCAACAATGAAAAATGTTTAAAAAACTGGGAAAATAGTATTTTAATAATACTCTCACGCGGACGAAGGTCGCGGGCAACCGCTAGTTATCTATATTATAACTAATGCGTAGTAGTTTTTATAATCTAATTCAGCTGCCGTACATATTCAAAGTACAGATAAGTCATATACAACTCAGATATCTGAATAGGACGCACAATCGCTGATAAACTATAAAAATAAAAATATAATGTTACAAGGGTTATAGTCGCACAGTAGACCCGAGCCGTTATCTACACGATATGAGAATCAAACTGTAGTTATCTATAGAGAGTTATTTAACTTGAGTTTGATCCGCTTTTAATAAAGTGGAGCTCTGTTAGTAAAGATTTTGTTTTATTTTGTCGATGCACGCTTAGACGGCTGGCGAATTGGCGACGGCCTCAGGGATTTTTTAGGACGTTTTTTATAAAACATGTTAACGGAAAAAATAGACAGGAAATCTATGAAATATTTTGTACTATGTATTTTTCAACAACATTTCCTAAATAGCCATCGGAAATGTATAAAATTCTGGATGTTCTTAAGTGCAGCGGGGATAGCGGCGCGAGGGGCGATTACACACCGTCGAGAGTGTCTATCGTACTCTACTACTATTTTTATGTTACCCTAAGACACGAACATAAACAGGGCATTGTGGCAAGGAAAATTTTGAGGGGAAACCTTTAAATTATGGTAATAGAGTAAGCTATTAAATAGTGCATACGTACATGTGGCGGCGATAAACATCTCGGGAACTAGCAGCTGATCGGATGCTGCGTGTTGTTCGCAAGTGCGCGCCCGCTGCTCACTGACGGGCGGTGCATTCCTGCCTCGTGTTAATTAGCAATAAGCTTGTATATTTTCATGATACTACTACTACATGTTGTTTAACAAGCCATTGTAATGTAATGAGCCACATTTAACATGGGTATTGGTTGATTTTTGCTTAGTTAGAACTCAGTACAGAAGGTATAGTCTTGATCCTTGTTTATATTTACAAAAAACAATGAATGGGCAACTACAGTACTTTCACAAGTTATTATGCCTTGTGTCTGTGACTGTAGTTCGCTTTCTTTGTTTTTTGTGACATTCAAAAGTACCTCTAATGGTCTAATTGAAATAAATGCTTTGAGTTTGAGTTTGAAAATATTCTTGTCAAGAAGAAATTCCACCCACAAACTTGAGAGACGTGCAGTTGCTATGTCGCAGGAAGTCGCAGTCGGTAGATAGTGTACCTTGCAACAAGCGACACCGGGTGGTCGGAAGTAATGACGACGCCTGTAAGGTGAGCTGTTAACTGAGACGCGCATTGGAAGTTGTGGCACGCTGCGCGGTGACTCACGTCCTCTACCGATCGCTGTTAGAGTGCATTTTCAATAGGCATCTGCGAAGATGTGACTTCATCTTTCGAGGGCTTAGTGGAAGCGAAATGAGTGTGAAGAATTTGAATGGCCTAACTCGAGATGCTGGTTTTGTAACAATAATTAAGCAAAACCTCTTCTCGCATAGCAGAGTCCTCTACGCATCCACTCACCCAGCTTCCTCATACAGCTTTGCTCGAAAGAGTCGCACTGGTTTACAGCTCCGCTTGCTCGCTCCACTCAGCTTTCGGCACATCTCTGGCGAGACGAAGCGATGTGCCGTGGATTTTACTAGCGAACTGCAGGTACAGCCATCATTATGCTACGTTCAATCTGATACCGGGTATCCAGGCAGCTGAGCCACTACATTAGGTATCGATTCGTTTCGCGAACAAAGCGACAGCCGACCACCGTCTATATTGTAGAGCGGGGCATATAGCACAGGAGACTCTTTTTAAATACTTTTTAATGTATGTTGGTCGTGTGACTCGATGCCATTGTTTTTGTTCCGTGTACTAAACAAATACACAAATGTAAACCCATCCTGAATCCTCTAAATACCCCTCTGAACGCGGTATCGATATCAAAGCTTTGGAATTCAGATTTTTATGTTTTGTAGGTTTGTGATACTCCTCTAAATTCTTTAAAAAATATGAAAAACACGGAAACCACCAACATGGAATAATTTTTAGATTTTAAAAGTACCTTTAGTTTTTGTGAATGGTTGTAAAATATTATTTTGTGAATTTTTGTGCTGATGTAGGTAAGTGGAATGCTACCTCTTGTAAGCTGCACTCGTAGCGTTTGTAAAACTCCCACAGTTTGTGCTCCCTTGTGAACAGTAATAGTAGTAGGAACTAGCCAAGTTTACCAACTAATATTATCTTTACGAGGCAAATTCTAAAAATAAAACGTTGACTCGCGTATTATTAGAGTTAGGTATTAAGGTGGAGGTTTGCGAGCACGCACGTGGTGGTACCCCCCTCCCTCCCCCCACCCCGACGAGCACGCTGCCACCCGCCCCCCGCCCGGTGGGCCCGCGTGCCTGCGTCCCGCGTCCAGCGAACAGTGTACAGTTATGTGGGAGGTGTTTCCCCCGACGTCGGTGCAAGCGCGAGGTGCGCGCGCGCCGGTCACGGGACTCGGCGTATTTATAGTCGAGTTCGGCGAGCCATTGATCGGCAGCCGGCGAAGACGCTCTGTGCCCAGCGCTGGACAACCGCCATCACATCCACAACGACGCTGCAACGCGACGCCGCATGTTTAACAGCGCCTGCAGACACATGGCACGCAGTGCTCTGCTCTCATTGATGTGCGGGTGTTGCGTTCCAGCAATGAACACAATGAGCCACGTCTCGTCACTCATGGTGGCGTGTGTCGTCGTACCCACAGCGGGAACAGGCCGGAGGGAAGAGGAGGGACGCGGACGGCTCAGTTTAAATCATCGTTAGCCACATTGTCCTCACCGCGTCGTTAGTGCGATCAATATAATGATAGTTTTTACAACCGCTAACGTCGGGAAGAATACATTTATGTGGGTTCGTCCGCCGCTCTATTTGTGACTGCCACTCTAGATACGATTCCGTTGAGCGCCGAATGCCGAGGGCCGAGCGCCGAAGAAAAATAGGCCGATCCACGCCGACAATCATCCAGACGGGCCGTTCTCCACGTAGTGTTTATGTGGCATGTTGGCGGCGCGCCAATTATGTCTCAACTGATTGATTTTACAAAGACGTATCACCAATAGCATTATTGCTCGGTTCACTTTATGATTCCTGCGTATCAGTCGTACTACGCACCTTGCTCCC
Source organism: Noctua pronuba (assembly GCA_905220335.1). Taxonomy (NCBI): domain Eukaryota; kingdom Metazoa; phylum Arthropoda; class Insecta; order Lepidoptera; family Noctuidae; genus Noctua; species Noctua pronuba. Next base: position 19,455,566 of record LR999891.1, on the reverse strand, counting down.
TGATCCGTCGACACAGCACACACAGCCCTGCATGACCTGCACCTCACTGGCTTCGCTTGATTGATGATTGATCGCTGGTCCCATGTGCTCAACCAGAACTTTTAAATTGATTGATGCCACTTTTAGCGACTATAAATCCTGCCTTTGAAGTAATTTTGAACGTCTTATTTTCTTTTCCTTTCTTCAGCATCGTAATAAAATGAAATGAATTATATCATTATGTAGATAACAGAATATATTCGCGAGGCCAATAAATGTGAACTTATGACTAACTCCAATAATATATAAACTAAATAAAACGCCTAATAATATAATGTCAGCCTGATTCACGGATATTATAAGGTTATGGTATCTACGCACCGGTATCAATTATACGAGTACCTGCATAACATTTTTATTTTTGGTTAAATTTTTGACTACTGTTGGGCTTAACTAGAAAATAAAAAGCATTATAAAAACATTTTTTCAAAAAAAAATAACCGACTTCCAAAATAAAAATAACTTTACTTTTGGAAGTCGGTGACTTTTGTTTGTTTCATTGGCCTTTTTTGCCACCGACTTCCGAAAGTAAAGTTATTTTAAACTTTTTAACCGACTTCTAAAAAAGGAGGTAGATGTACATTCGGCCAGCATCTTTTTTTTTTTCAATTATATACACTGATTTCCCCGGTCCGATTTAAGTGATTCTATTTTTCCACTTTGACCTTCCTATATTTCCTTTATTTATTTCCTATATTTACAAACACTACCATAAGCACCACGACTAAAGATGAAGAAAGAGTTGGAGACACCACACACAAATCAATGTTAACGCGTCAACCGGTATCAGGGGCCTGTTTGATATCACCACGTTCAGTGCAGGAGTACTAGAGTTCAGCAGTTATGTGACTGGTTTCCCGTGATATCTTCAATTGGCTCTATCCTCTGATGCTCCAGAGATAAGGTTCCCTAATGAGATGATGGGAATACACGATGATCCACTTCGTGTCTGTATTCTCTATCTATGTCTGTCTGCGGTCGTCATAAGATGGTAACGAGGCTAAAAATATTGTATATGGGCTGTATATAGGGTAACTGGTAATTAGTGATCGATTCTTAAACACATGATTGTACTCATGATAACAAACAACTTTCCCAAAAAAACATTTTTTTTTAAACGGCTAACAGCTGATAGGTCATAAGCGCGCGCGTGCGACAAGCTTTGCATGTTTTAAGTATAATTTGTTTATCATTTAAAACAATTATTGAAACCATCATCAGCTGCCTAGCCTTTTCCCAACTATGTTGGGGTCGGCTTCCAGTCTAATCGGATGCAGCTGAATACCAGTATTTTACATGGAGCGACTGCCTATCTGACCTCCACAACCCAGTTACTACGGTATGGAGGTATGGAGGTGGTGGTAATGGGTAATACGATAACCCTTGGTAATACTGATTGTCAAACTTTTTGGGCCACTGACTACCTGTAACGACTGCCAAAGATCTACAGATGACAGCCGGGACCAACGGCTTAACGTACTTTCCGAGGCACGGAGGAATCTCGGTATGTAATGGGCGGTTACTCATCTACAGACTAACCTAGGCAAGCACAGCTTGACCTAAAGATCGACAATTTAACCAAAGTGTAAAAAAAAACTACCACCGACATTGTTTCTCAATAAAAATAAGAACAATTACAATGGTCATGCAAAATTAAATAGGAGCTATTAGATACAATAATTAATACCTACCTAAGTTTTTGTACATTAGTTTAGTAGGTCGCATTAATCAACATGTATACAAGATTTATCTAATATTTACTATTTAAGTACCTATGTTAAAATGACATATTATGTAGGAAAAAGTATTTAGAGAAAAGGAGAAGCTCACGGTTAAATAATAACAGACCTATAATAAGATCTATCTTCAAGGCTAAGCAGCGCTTGCCAGGGTCAGCCGTGGATGGGTGACCATCCATAACTGTATACCGAGTTTCATCTGTGCCTCACAAAACACTTTAAGCCGTTGGTCCCGGCTGTCATTTGTAGATCTTGGACAGTCGCTACAGGGAGTCTATGGGCCAAAAACCTGACGACTAGTCTTACTAAGGGATATGGTATTACCCAGTTCTAACTGGGTTGTGGAGGTCACAATCTAAAATACTGGTATTAAGCTGCATCCGGTTAGACTGGAAGCCGACCCAAGTGGGAGAATGGCAGCAAATGATAATACACGTTTAGAAAAAAAACATCACTCTGACCCTGAAAAACTTGAAGCGAATTCCGGGAAAATTGATGTAACATTACGATGCAAACACTATTGTAGATAATAACATGTTACTGGACTTACTGGATTACTAACAATCTACTAAGTATGTATGTTATTATGTATGTACCTAGTTACATGTATGTAGTAGGAGGAAACGTCCATTAGTTATGATGTTTGTTCTCGCGCCGCTATTTAGTGGCACCGTCCTAATTCCATGACAGCGGACCGTCGACCAGGGGCCCAAGTCTGCTATTTTTTTAAACTCGTCATTCCAACACGATCCCATTGTCATTTTGCTAAAAGTTCGTAATCTGCTAAATTCATAATGGTCGATCATTGGTCGGTCATTGTTATAATGATAACACGATACTCGTAACGAATTAAAAGCAATGACTGCACAATGACGTTCTAATGGTAGGTCACTAATCAAAGGAACTGTCAAAATTTTAGCAGATTACCATTCATTTGTCATTATGTACGAGATTACCATTCTATGCCATTTCTTTCAATGGAGTGTCAGTGGTTGACCATTGGAAAGTCATAATTCTTTTCTTTCTTTATCGTGTGGTTGGTTCGTAACCTGGTGTCAGAGTTTTTAGGCCGCCCATTGGCCTCTGACTTGGCTTTACATGCCGTCAAGAAATATCTCTCAGGCATGCTGGTTTCCTCACGATGTTTTCCTTCACCGAAAAGCAAGTGATAATTATACTATACGCACATGAATCCGAAAAATCAGAGGTGCGTGCCTTGGGTTCGAACTCGAGACCTATGACTTGTCAAAATCAACAATTTTATTATGAAATCAATGATAGACCATTCTGACACTATTGCAGACTTGAGACCCAAGAGTGTAGCGAGTTAAACGTTTTGGTCATTTAGAGTAAATTTCACTTATTAAACCGAACGCGATTGGCACCTCTAAACCGAGTTTAAGAACTGACAGCGTCAATATTTCATGTGAATTTGCAGCGATGACACCGACAGATGTTGTACGCAGTTAAACGCCCTTCCGTAGTTAGCTGCTTCATAAAAATAGCAACCAAGGAACTACACGTAAATGACATTATATCGAAGGAGCAGTTTAACTGGTAGTTGAGTTACAGCTAACAAGATCAAAGTGTCGAGCGATAGCGCGCCGCTCGCCCCCGGCGCCCTTTACAAAAAGACCAATCTGCGTAAATTTATTGACCGGAGATCGGATTACTGTCTTTTACAAGTCTGTGCTAGTATGCACCAGCAAGAACTGTGACCGAACAGCTTCATACTTAGTGATGTAAACCATTTACCTAGTCATGTAATTAAAGGACTATCGCTTCAAGAGCAGCAGCTCGTCTTGTGTCATCATTGCTGTGGAATGTGACTGATAGCTGATACGTGTCAATGTTCTATAGCAATGACGCCACTGACAGCTCTTAAACGCAGATCGATTTCAATGGTGAAATTGGTCTACTTATGTGTCTTTAAAACAACTTCAACGGTCAAACGTCCTTGAAAACCCATAAATCTATAAACTACGTTAGGTATTTAAAAAATGATAATTAATTAATAGTAGTAATAAATCGTTTATTGGCGTAGTATGCGTGAATGAACTCATAAAATTTTGGCTCTCCGCGTAAACGAGGTGTTGTCGATGTTAGCTAGAGTAGCGTGTGGCGCGTGCGCAGTCCGCTCGGCAGTCGGCACGAGCGCGCGCCGTGATGTCGCAGTGAGCACCAGCCGTCCCGCGTCACAAACATAAAAGAGTTGGCGACGATGACAGTTGGTGTTTTAAAATAATACCCATGAAAGATTACATTAGAGATTTTCATTACCACCTTGAAATCAATATAAAGAGAGCAGCTCCAACGTGCTACTTACAGACCAAGCGCTTCTGAGCTAGCGGTTGCTAGCACTGGCGAGCAGAGGCCTGACTTGGCCCCCCCCGGCGCAGTACAACTCAAGCCCTACAATCCTCAAAACTACTTGTAATAAAAACAAATCTTTGTGTAAAACTTTCCGCACGATTATGAGTATTTTTGTTATTGCCGCACTGTCAGAGAGGCACACACTAAATTTTATTGCTAATTGTTATTGAAATAGAGCGTGTTTACGTGAATAGTCGCGTACAAGCGGGATCCATTATTATACGATCTTATAGTTTCTATTTCGACGTGACCGTAAAGAATCAAAGATATACGCTGCACTTAATAAGCGGCGGAAATTATGTACCTAAACAGCTTTGCTAGTGATTGATGTTCAGTTGTAGGTACCTTACTAAAAGTGTGGTTAACTCAGTTAAAATGACTAAACTTGTCAAACATGGCACTTGGCACCGTCCGGCGCGCGGCGCACGGTGGCGGCGCGGGCGCTGCGTTGGGTGACTCATTAATACCTTAGTTCCTACAGTAACCTATTGCTACACTAGCGCCTGTATTCTTCAAACTCCGAGCTTGTGATTTTTGTGAAAAGCAAATAAAATACAACGAAATAGGAAATTAAAAAAAAAAACTTTAAATATTCATTTTATCGACTACAATGCACAAATAAACAGACTAAATTGGCGTTTAATGGATATACACACACTTTTTTTTTTAGTACAAAATGGGCCTGCTATATACTATTACGTCACAATTCTACATACCTACTAGGAACTCAATAAAAAAGTCTCATGAAAAACTTCGTTCCACCTTTTGAGTATTTTTTGTCAAATTCCATTCGGCTAATAATTAATGTTCTAACAAATTCAGTTTAAATTAACAAAAAAAAAACTGACGTTTCGTATTACGGAGGGTACTTACCTACTATGACTTCAAGTTACTATGTTAAAATCATTATTTTAACGTAGCATAACGATAGATTGCTTTGTCGTTTAATAGAAAACCATGAATGCAAATCTCTTGATTGCATTCATGGTTTTCTAATGGAAAAAAATACAAAGGTTTTGGAAGACATTAACACAGAAATAAGCAACATTTTTATCACAATTTCTGGGACTTTTAGCATTCTCAGGTCCAGTCCTAGGTCAAATTGTTTCGTCAAAAGAGTATTTTGGCAAATTCGTCTAAAATGGACTGATATCCGTAACAAATTGGCAAGACGTGGCTGAACTATTTGTTGCTGCGCTGCGTGTCGCGGGTTCGATTCCTGCACGCATCAAATATTTTTACGGCCTTCAGGTAGTTGTTCCAGGCCTGGATGTTATGTAATGTTTTGAAATGATCCTACGATGAAGGAGAAATCCTAGTGTGTTTTCATAAACAAAAAAAATGGCCGCCGAATTTTAAGTTAAAATTCGCTTTATTTCTACCCGACTGTGGCGAAGCCCAAAAGAAGGGTCTATGTGTTTGACCTGTATGTATGTCCGTTTCTTGGTTTCCTCGTAACTTCTAAACGGATGAACGGATTTGCATACATTTCTTGCTAGTATAAATATATAATTGAATATGTTACTGGCTGCATTAAAATTAAAATCTAAGAAAAATGGCGGATTTGGGGTGTAATAAAATTATAGGAGCGAAGTTCAAAATATTTTTTCTTCCAGTACCGTCGAGTGGGGTATCTACATGATACCCCAAAGGGTTTGGAGGGTTTTAAAAGGTGATTACAAAAATATATACATCTTAATTATGATTAATAGTGATTCGTGACAAATCGTATAAAAATCGAAAATAATAAAAAAATGCTATTGTAGTCAACATTCTGTAACGCTATCCAGTTCGCACATTCGTAGAGATTTCGAAAAGATTGATTTAAGATATGACCAGCTGAGGCCGCTGAGGACACCGGACACTGAAAGAAACTTCATTTTATAATCTGTCAGAATCTACTGTCCGGAGCCGTGAGTCTACTGTCCGGAGCTGTCCGCATAATGTCCGTACCGGTTTGACCGAACGTTCAGACAAACGAAAGATAAGAGAATAAGAAAAGTCGAAAAAAACGTTCCCTTCATCTTTACGAAATGTCTCCCTAAAGGAGGGAAAAAATCTGTTGAAACCTTCATGTCTATTTAGGTAAGGAGTTATGTCAAGGTTCTCGGGTTTCTAATTCGAGGGCTGGTATAAATAAACGCCTATTGTTTGTCGAAAGCGTGTCTACCTACATATCGACGCCAATCGGGACTGACAAATACTATTTCCATCTTGGGAAACTTTTGTTAACATCAACCGCTTTGGAAATAGAAACTGCTCTTGAGAATAACATTTTTTTCTGCCCTTGTCCCGTGTTTCTTGGGGTCGACGCAACACTTTTTTTTTTCTTCCACACTCCTCTGTCAACCGTCACGCTATCATTTACTCCTTTATCTTTCATATCATTCCTCACACAATCCATCCATCGTTTCTTTGGTCTTCCTCTCCCTCTCCATCCATCAACGTTTATATTCATGTCTCTTTTAGTCATATGCGATTCGTCCCTCCTCATCACATGTCAATACCAAGACAGTCGATTCTCTTTCAATTTTTCTGTAACTGGCGCAACTTTTAAACTTTCTCTAATATACTCGTTCCTTACCGTATCCATTCTTGTCTCTCCGATACATGCAATGTTTTTTCATCCATCTTAGTCACAGCCCAGCATTCCGATCCATACAGTACGACGGGTCTAATCACGGATTTGTTGGTGGGCCACAAGTTGTTTCAGTGACCTGAACATTTTGAAACTATTACTATTTGGAAATAAATAACATAAAAGAATAACTGTTTACGTTTTCTTATCCATTGAATGATGCAGACTAAAAAATCAGGACCCAGTGACCGACTGAACTGAAATGTTATGTCTCGATGACTGCAACTTGAGAAGATATACACCGTTGTTATATGACGTAAATAACTTTCACATACCAACGATTAGCGAGCGACGTGTAATGCTGGATAAAGTTTTGGGCAAACATGGAATGTGAGGATGACAAACGAGCCGCGCACGCATTTCAATATCCGAGATGGTGATGAGCGCGTAACAATGCGCGGGCCGTGCGGCGTGCGTCGTGCGTCGTGCGCGCTAATTCGAAAACATAACTTGTTGTCTGCGAACTAATTCGTCAAGGTCGATACTTCGCAACGCATTGGAGCAAACCGCGCCACAACGCTTAACTCCATGCTACGTCGTATTCGCTGTAGTCCTCGCTATGGCGCTATACTCCGCGATCCAGCGCACCAGTTCCCGAAGTAACGCACCACTTCGCGATACATCGCTACAAACCGGGTCACATCTCTACGCACCGCGTTTCAACGCTACACTCCGCGTCCCATCACTACAGTCCGCGTCCCACCGCCACACACCGCATCATATCGCTATACCCCGCGCCACATCGCTACACTCCGCGTCACATCGCTACACTCCGCGTCACTTCGCATTGTTCGCCGCACAGTTTTCACGTGTTACAACTTACCGCGCCCTCAATCTGTCTATAATGAACGTCTATTTAAAGAAATGGTAATGGCTGGCTTTTAAATCAATTAATTTACTTATAAATATTGTACAGAGTGAGTGTATCGCAATTAACGAAGCCAATAATTTTTACGACTTAATTAATGTTTTATAATCATACTATTTAACATAAAACATATTTATGATAGAGAATCTGCGCCTATGCATTAGGGGTCACTTGTCTGTGAGATGTTGATAGCATATCGGACGTGGCTCGTCGAGTTATCGCTAATTTAATCAATTTAATAAGCAAAAGGTCGTGGCACGGTTTTAACGAGTTTCCACTGACGCAATAGCACGCCTACCAAAACAACAGTCTAGTGAGTGCAAAGAGCGTTTGAGCCGTTGACGCCCTGACTGATCGGATGAGCAGCACTCGGGAGCTGAGCCCCTTTGAGCCAGCTCGTGGCCCCCGTGCGGCAGCGCTAGGCATCAGAGACTGTTGTAGTACGTGTTTAACGTGACCTAATTAATCATTGACAGTAGCTGCGACAAATTCCTGTTAATTATTATGTATTGCATTGTCTCACTCAGACATAACACTATTGCTGCACGACTACGATTTTCTTGTGTGTCCAACTATTTGTGTAGTCTTTAGTCTGATGTACCCCATTGTTTTGTCTGTGTGCTGTAACAGAACCACTTAGATGTTACTAGATGAATGATCTAATTTGTACAAAACATTGCGTTCTGATAAGGGGCCATCCATAAATTACGTCACACGAATTTCTTGCTTTTTTGCCATTTATGAGACCGTTCTTGTCACATTTATGAGACTGCCCCTTTCCCAGTGTGACCACACCGCTCCTCATCGCGCGAACATCGCCATTCCGGTCATTGTCAGTGACTTTATTAGCTCATTTTAAGTTTGTTTACTACTCAAACTAACTCACAGAGCAATAGGTCGAAGAGTTTCCTATTCACATAATGAAGTGAATGGTATCACGAGTGTTTATTTGTTTAATGAACGATATTAGTGAACGGAGTCGACCGTGTTGTCCGCGGCGCGATTCACCATGCGACATTAATGACTTCATTGAAACTTAGTTGTGCGTAGAATTGATGAGATTCGGTTTTATAGTGATTAGTGTACACATTCGTGAGTCGTGTCGTTATCTTCGCGGAAGATTAATAGTCTCCTCCGCGTGACTTTAGCTATTAAACTTATGTCACATTGATAGTGAGAGCCCGCGCGCCGCCGCTCCGCTCCCCACGCCGCCGCACCGTCGCGCGCAAACAATCCCAATGAAAGAAAAAGAACCACCAACACAAACAAATATAATCCACAAATAGCTCACAAAAATAGAAAATGCGAATAACTGACACACATCGAAGTGTTTTCGACCAGCATTAGTTTGATAATGGCGGCGGCATGAGCGACGCACGCGGCCTGCGCCTGCGCCACGCCGCTGCCAGCTCCCGTACTTCCGCTCACATTAACTACCAGTTAATGACATGTTATGCCAATTAAACCGCGGGTATCCCCACCATCTATACGGCAACCGTGTGCGGCGTTTGCAACAACATCACCACTTTCAATGCAAAACTGTGCTCAAAGAACTTCCTCGTACTTCCGGCCTTTTCATCTTCACTTTATGAGTTAGTAAAACAGGAGACTATAGAACTCTTGCGTCGGCGCAGACGTTTAATTTTCATTTAATTTATTTAGAATCCTGGTGAATAGTTTTGGTTCACACCAGTGTAACACGTATTCACACAACTGTGTATATGTGGGTGTCGCTCGTGACCTGCCTAAAATGTGAATCATGTGATTTGGCACCAACGTTGGCTCCAACAGTACGTCACCGTTGTCCGGTTATTTCTGACACGCATTGTAGCTTGGCAACAATAAACAGAGCTTGTTTTTTTTCGCGGTAGGCCTATGGTTGGCATCGCGACGGGCTCGTGAGTCGGCTGTGGGCTCAGTGAGTGCACCACGCTCACGAGCTGCACCAGTCTTCTCTCTTGCCGGCACTACCGCTGGTGCTCACATCGCTGCTGACGTCACCCGTGGTTTGCGGTGCTTGTATCCAGTTTCTACAAGAAGTTGGCTTGATAGTGAAACAGCCAAGGAATCAAATGAGCGAAGTGTTTGCCACTTAGCTTGCCATATTCTCTGAACACGCACGTGGTGCGCGTATCGTTCGCAATCGATGTTCCGCTGCGCCAGGTCATGTATGTTTGATGTATAGAAGCATAATATTATATGTTTATTTAATCATATTGAGTTACACAGACCTTACTTTGACATTGACACAACAGGAGTTATTGAATCATTTTAATGCTTCATGTATGTACTCCTAACCGCTAATCACTACATAGTATAAAGCAAAGTCGCTTCCCGCTGTCTGTCTGTCCCTATGTATGCTTAGATCTTTAAAACTCCGCAAAGGATTTTGATGCGGTTTTTTTTTAATAGAAAGAGTGATTCAAGAGGAATGTTTATATGTATAATACATGCATAATATGGTAGAGAAACACTGATAATTTTAGAGGTTTTTAATGTAAGGTCGAAAATAAACAAAATTTTTTGCGTTTACATTGCAAACGCTGGCTGAACCCTACGAGATAGATCAAAATAATGTACTACAGTATTGTACACCTTAAAAAGGTCTACAAAAAAGTATATGCAATGGTATATGTCTATCTCTTAAGGATAACCCACAATAACCATTTTTTATCCTTTACTTAACATGTTTGTATTGTCTAATGACAAAAAAGCTGTGAACGTCGTATATAAAGACATTCTGTAGTATATTTAGTATCAGCATTGCACCCGTGCAAAGCCGGGGTGGGTCGCTAGTACATTATATTAGGATTTACCTGTGTAGGTAAACATTGGTTATTTACCTAGTCTAGTACTATGTGGTTGTATTTTATGTCCTTGTCATTTTTTTGACTTAGTTAGGTACCGAGACAGTGTAACATAACATAACATTACGCCTGTAATCCCCTAAGGGTTATGCAGAGGGGTAGGTACCTAATAGTACTTACATATTTTGCTAGTTATGTTTCAAGTCAAATGAAATAGGGGGCGAGCCCATTTATTGCCCACAACCAGGCGCAAATCCAGACTCCGTAGCTGTTACTTAGAAATTCCTGATGGAAAAACTCAATAGCACTTTGCACCGCCTGAGAATCGAACCCAGGAGATCATGCTCAGCAGTCGCGCTTGCGACCACTAAGACCAACAAGGCAATGAAATGAAAACATTGATTTCGCAACAATTTAATATTTAAATAACAGATAAATTCATTACATCTTCGCTCTTACTTAAAAAAAACGATATACATATATCGTAAATACCTGAAATATGTGATAATTGATTTAAATGGAAACAATAAATATTTTCTGGATCAACGTCTCTCAGCATTCCCATAAACATTTCTTTTTTTAGCGATTCTTCGAACAACCTCTGAGCGCAATAACTTTGCTTATTATTTTTTATTCTCGTCGAAGGAAATTGTGCAGTTATTAAATGAAGTTAAGTCATCATCTGCCTACTGCCTAGCCTTTTCAAAACTAGCTGGGGTCGGATTCCAGTCTAACTGGATGCAACTGAATACCAGTATTTTACATGGAGCGACTGCCTATCAGACGTCCACAACCCTGGGTAATGTTACTTGGGCGAAAAGATTAACAACTACCTGTAGGCCATACAAACATTTGTTCCGTACGGGAATCGAACCCGCGACACGCAGCGCAGCAGTCAATCGCTCAGCCACTGCGCCAACCGCGCCGTCAATATGTTTTAGTTTTGAATGTTATTCCGTAATTTCGCATAATTAAATAGGTTTCTTTAGTGCTTACAATAAAGTAGCATTTGCAACGACCTAACCAAATAGCCAACTGACTGTCTCTAGATTCACGATAACAAACTAATTGCAACCGCCCTACTGGTCTAGCGGTTGCAAGCGCTAGCTGAGCTTGAGGGTTCGATTCCCAGGACGGGCAAACTGTTATTAAATTTTTCTATCAGGAATTATTTCTTCGTGGCCGATTGATGGCAGTAGGCTCGCCCCTTATGAGTGGTTTGATCTAATTGCACGGTATGTCGTCAAAATGAACACAAAATTAGCGCGAGTTGATCGACAATGTAGCGTCTGAATACGCGGCGCGACTGAAATATTTCAGCCGCGGGATATGCCACTAACCTAATAATTAACTGCATTCGCTGAAATGCTGAAATGCTTTCACACTCGCATATCATTTCTCTGAATCGAAACATATTTGATGTATAAGTCCCGTCACGTAAAAAGAACGCAGAGCGACAGTGGAGGCGATGTGTTTGCGCACGTTATACAGCCGCGTCCTAATATACTAAGCTATTGTTTTATAATATAAAGGGTGTAAAAAGACCCTTAACGAAGCCGAAAGGCATTTATTCTCCCCGTCATTGTGATCATTTTTTTGTTCTGGACCATACCTAGGAACCTTCTAGTTACGGAGATATTGGGGGTCAAAGTTCCAACTTTTTGACAAGTTTTTTTTTAAATACATGATTTTAATGTAAGATTTTTACTTTAAACACCTCCACGACCCCCGTACTATTCAATTCATCCATAAGCACAATGTTTTGAGTACGTCACATTGAGTTCTACCGTAAAACGTGATTTTGCACCCCAAAAAAAAAAGTCGTTTCCCAGCAAAAATTTTTGCGTAAAGTAACTTAGTTTGATGTACAGAATGCTTGGTTAACGGCTTCGTGAAGGGTCTGTTTACACCCCGTATGTATAATTGTAGAATCGTAACAAGTACTTTACTAGCTACTAAGTACTTTGGAAAAGGAGGAAAAAAAAAATGGGAAAGTTAATTCGAGCTGTCAGCGTTCTTTTTACGTGACGAGACCTGTAATATTGGTCTAATTTTGCTTAACAGTTCGAGGATTACAGGCGAACGTTATGTTACATAAATTATGAAAAAAAAACCACAAATTACAAGGAACGGTTCATGAAACATGTATGACTTTTTCTTCTTATAACAAAAAAATAATCAAAACTAACATAAAATGTTAGTAAATTATAGTTACTGTTAGTCTCTACATGTAAACAAGATAAGTGATTAAGACAAAAAAAATGCAATTGATCCCAGGATGAATGCTGGAAATATTACCACATTTTTCTGAAACGGGTAGTTTTTATTAATATGATCTGTGTGATGTTGAATACATGTCGGTCGCGCGAATAAAAGCCGATAAATCATTCATTTCCGTCAGGTTGCAGTGATGCTGGCCGTTCAATGGGCCGATTGACGTAAACAGCATTACTCCCGCTTTACACAACACTACTGAATATTGAAACAGGATCAGTCAAGCTGGTGGACTGGTACCAGGAGAAATTGTGGACTTCGAACACTGACATATGTATACAAGGTGTAAACAGACCGTTCACGAAGCCGTCAACCAAGCATTCTGTACATCAAACTAAGTAACCTTACGCAAAAAATTGTGCTGGGAAACGATATTTTTTTTTTGGGGTGATAAATCACGCTTTATGGTAAAACTCAAAGGAACGCACTCAAAACATTGTGCTGATGGGTGAATTGAATAGTACGGGGGTCGTGGAGGTGTTTAAAGTAAAGTTACAACATTAAAAACTTGTATTTAAAAAAAAACTTGTGAAAAAGTTGAAACTTTGACCCTCAATATCTCCGTAACAAGAAGGTTCCCCAGGTATGATCTAGAACAAAAAAATGATCGCCATGACGGGGACAAAAAGTGCCTTTCGGCTTCGTTAAGGGTCTTTTTACACCCTTTATTTTACCACAGTATTTGTCAGAGTCCGGTATTCTTTGCAGCGTCCGCAATGTCCGGTTGAAAATATGTAACTTTTCATTTTACATTAGGTTAATTTAGCATAGGTTAGGTTAGGGTGACCACCCATTACATACCGATTTTCCTCCATGCCTCGGAAAGCATGTCAAGCCGTTGGTCCCGGCTGTCATTTGTAGATCTTTGACAGTCGTTAGGTAGTCAGTGGCCCAAAAAGTCTGACACCAGTCTTACCAAGGGGTATCGTATAACCCAGTACAAGCTGGGTTGTGGAGGTCAGATAGGCAGTCGCTCCATGTAAAATACTGGTATTCAGCTGCATCCGGTTAGACTGGAAGCCGACGATGATGATGATGACTATACTTGCCAAGAACTGACCGCAGCGTTCATCCCGGAGATTACTATCTAATAAGGCGATATCTACAAATACATATGTCAGTAGGTCATCAATATTGATTAAGTACTGAACCAATACTATGCTAAATGATCGGCTTTCATATTCAGTGTATACTGTGAATAGGTAATGATGATAGACTTAGATATTCAGTGGTTTAATTTAGATTTAATATACAGGGTGGTAGGGAAAATGACGTTAAAACGGTTACCACGTATACATGCACGTTAGTACATCATTTTGTACCGGGGGGGTTCATAATCATCATAATGTATGTATTGTCTCTGCATCACTCGAAGGAAGACTGGTATAAAATGCCCAAGGCATTAAGTCCGCCTTTGTACAGTTTTTACTAGTGCATAAAGTTTTAATAAAAAAATAAAATAAGTAATGACTTACTGAAAATAGGAAATGGTGAATTTCAAGCAAGAATTAGCAAAGTAAATTTTACAAATATCCAAAGTTGGATTTAATAGTTGGTAGTAGGTAAATAAAATATTATAGTTTTAAAAAAACACGCTTCAGAGTGATATCATTTTGTTTCTCGTATTCTTCTCAGGTAATCCTTTCATTTGATACCATTAACATGGGAATGCGCAAAGAATAAATAGTCCGCCATCTTTCGTAGGCCGCCATCTTTCGGAGTCCGCCATATTGTGTTTAGAATGACGTTACTTAGCTAACCATGCATTGTCATCCGCAAAATTACAGCTCAATCGAGAACCGGAAAGTGGGTCTTTAACTTTTAAGATTGTTTTCCAAACTTAGTTACCGGTGAAGTTATTAAAAGCGTGTTAAAAAGGCGGGACTTGATGCTTTGTAGAAACGCAGACATTCGAAATCATTTAACTTAGTCACACACGATAACAATTATAGACATAGTCATAAAGCAACATGATTATATCAATATTATTTATTACTGAGATCAATAGTATTATATTATTGTAGATATTTATTTTAAATCTTAAGGACCGATATTTATTTATATTTCTGGAGATCAATTTATCTTAAATTATGACTTTAGTTTAAGCACATATTCTGTAGGAAGGTAACATAATTAATTATAATATATTTATTTCAAAGTGTAAAATGGTTATTTCTTAATATTAAAAGTATTCAGAATTATTGTATGGCATATATATATATTTTATCTGTTAAGTATTCATTTATATTACAGTATCTTTTTTCTATTAGAAATAGTTTTAACTTATTCATAAAACTGCCATATCTAGTGATGCTCCTAATTTCTTCAGGTAATTTATTATATAATTTTATTGACATGGCGTAGAAACTTGAGGAATGCATTTTTAGCTGTGCGAAGCTTGGGCGGGTCGCTAGTACATAATATTACACACAACATTATTATCATTATTATAGCTAGCCCATATAGTCCCACTCTGCTGGGCAAAGGCCTCGCTTCATTCCTTCCAACGGCTACGATTCTGTGCTACTTCTTTCCAATTCTCAAGGAAGACATCCAGATCTGTTAATTTTACACCTAAGATACTGCGCTCTATAGCACGTTGACAAACCTTGAGTTTGGACTTTTGGAAGTTAGTCAAAGACCAAATTTGTGCACCGTAGATCAAGATGCAGAGAATACACATGTCCATTAGCTTTCGCTTCAGAGACACGGGCAAAGTGCCCTTAAAATACTCCTTCATGGACCAGTAACTCTTCCAGGCATTTTCTGTTCGTCTTGCAATATCCTTATCTTGCCTTGCCTGGAAAGAGATTACTTAGCTCATATAGATATATTCTTGGACATATTGTATATGCTCCTCTTGTCACGCACAAAATCAAACCGAAAAAAAACTTAAAACAAGAATATAATATTGTGTGTCTTGTAAAAAGAAATGAACGGCGTCAGCTCTCCGCGGGTAAGCCGCGTATCGGGGGGGAGACGGGCAGGGGTGGCGGGGGTAGCCCGAGCATCCCCGCCACTTCGTCAGTAACATTAACACAGAATGAAGAATTAGGTCAATTATAGAAATTAATTTTAGCCAAGCTTTTTAAACAAGCTTAACCAGTTCAAGTTATACAAAATTTGGCGCATTCGCTTAGTGCGGCGGTTGAGGAGCTCGTGGCTAAATAATAACAGCCGCTTGGGTCGATCTTTAGATTAAGCCGTGCTTGCCTAGGTTGGTCTGTGGATGGGAGACCACCCATTACCTACCGAGTTTCCTCCGTACCTCGGAAAGCACGTTAAGCCGTTGGTCCCGGCTGTCATCTGTAGATCTTTGACAGTCGTTACAGGTAGTCAGTGGCCCAAAATGTCTGACAACCATTCTTACCAAGGGGTATCGTATTACCCAGTACTAACTGGGTTGTGGAGGTCAGATAGTCAGTGTAAAATACCGGTATTCAGCTGGATCCGGTTAGACTGGAAGCCGACCCCTACATAGTTTGGAAAAGGCTAGGCAGATGATGCTTAATGCGAATGACGTCTTCTTCGCTTTTATAGCGTGGACATGCTGCTCTTGCTGATCACACCCTCATCTTAACACTAGCTCGCTTCTAGACGACACGCATCGCTCAGCACCAGCACAGTCATGAGCGAAAATAATAACACTTTACATTTAACACCGCTAACAAATAAATTATAAAAATAAAAAGTTAGTACGTACGGCGACCACATCGCATAAAAGCCCAAGTTTTTGTTACCCAGAGCGACGCGGCCCAAGTTGTTCGTTAAGGAATTACCCTAAGGCAACGGTCCCACTGCAGCACTGGCGAGGATTCGCGACAAGCGAGCGGGGTTAACTACCACTAATAATTTGGCGAGCAACGAGCAGCTAGTGTATTTCAGTTAGTTTTTTTCCTGGACTATGAGCGAGTTCGATGGGCGATTACTAGCTCCGAGTCACTTGTTCGGGAGTCTCTCAGCGAGAGTTCGGCCTGCTAAG
The DNA here is from genome assembly GCA_905220335.1 of Noctua pronuba. NCBI lineage: Eukaryota > Metazoa > Arthropoda > Insecta > Lepidoptera > Noctuidae > Noctua > Noctua pronuba. Next base: position 19,438,846 of record LR999891.1, on the reverse strand, counting down.
CGCGGTTATTCTGACAAATCTGTTGTCGCAGCGACAAACTAGTGACAGAGAGAGAGAGAGAGAGTTCTCGCCTCGTAGTATGAGCGGTTAGCGATCAAATATGAATATACAAGGTTAAATATACAAGTTAAGCGGATCCTTCACGAAGCAGTGAACCAAGCATTCTCTACATCAAATCAAAAATATTGCTGGGTAACGACTTTGACTTGGTGAAATCACGTTTTACGGTAGGATCAATGTACTCAAAAATTGTGCTGATTGATGCATTGAATAGTGCAGAGGTCAAGGAGGTATTTACAGTAAAGTTGTATAATTTTAACATTATAACTTGTTGTTTAAAAAGAAACGTGTGAAAAAGTTTGAACTTTGACCTCCAATATCTCCATAAATAGAAGTTTCCCAGGTATGTTCCAAAAAATATATATAGGGTGACTGGTAATTAGTGCCCGATAATTTAACACGCGATTGTACTCATGATAACAAACAACTTTCCCAAAGAAACATTTTTTTTATACTCATTGACTTTTATCACAATAAAACTTACGCAGCGGGCTTGTGCACTTTTCCACGGTACGATAGTAATGAGATAGAAGAGCATCACGCGGCTAACAGCTGATAGGTCAAAGGCGCGCGCGCGCGTTTCACAAGGCTGTAGTGTTATTGTGATAAAAGTAAATGAGTATAAAAAAAAAAAAAATCTTTGGGAAAGTTATTTGTTATCATGAGTACAATCACGTGTTTAATCATCGGTCACTAATTACCAGTCACCCTATATGTACACATATCATAATGATGGGGAGAACAAGTGCCTTTCGGCGTCGTTAAGGGCCTTTTTACACCCATAAAATGCATCTTTTTTATTGACACGGGGCCTACATCTAATGTAAGATTGTTGAGGGAGAAAATAGTCGATAGCTAGGCCTTTTCCTCGTCGGCGATGGGACGGGTGCCTCGAGCCGAGGCCGCGTCGGCTCGCGTCGGGTAACATCGTAATATCGTAGCGTTTCGTAGTATGACGTCATATTGTATAATCTCTGTTTCGGAACGCTTTTCAAGTTCACGGTCATTGTCCGCCATGTTCGATTAAGCTTATCAAATCTATTTTTGTTTGTTCATTTATTTATAACGATTCTTCTTTGTACGGAGATTTCAGTTTTTTTTAATTTATTTGAAATTCGATCAGAATTAGGTGGAGAGTCTACAGACTAGGAAGTGGCGAAGGTCGGGCGTTTTTAACATCATTTTAAACGTAGAAAATGTGCTGAATTTCAGCCTTATTTGTCTGTAAGAGTTCATTTCAAGTTTCTCTGGCTGATAGTATTGATAAACATAGCACAACTGAAAGAAGTATCGTGGTCCAGTAAGACCGGATGAATGCCCCATCTCCCCATGCGCCAAATTCAACCGTACGACTGTCACACTTGTGAGATCCAGACAATATTGATGGCCGAGTTTAAAAGTTAGCGCGCGCTGCATCCACTTCCTACGGTCTTATTCCGCGGCTTATCCACTATCTCTTGGCCCCCTAGACCCCCTCGCTCTCTCCACAGCAGTAGTGGAGACTATGCTCTTACAGTAATAGCTTAATTATCAATGGTGGCTCATTAATGGTCATTTACATTAGTTGACAATTACCTAAATCTATGCCTTAAAAACCTGAAAAATAAAGCAGTGCTTAGTATTAGGCATCCATTCAGGTGTCACTTAGTGTTGGTAGAAACTGGCATTAAGAAGGTAGATATGCTGTGCTAGATAGGTCCTGAACAAGCACATTGTCGTAATGTTCAAAAACTTGAAGGAGCATGTAAACTAAGTAAGTTCAAGTCATTTGCCACTGAAACTTAGGAACTAGACGACTTGGGACGCGGAGCAGTGTGCGAGCCTGCTGGGCGAGAGGGCGACACGACACGGGAAGACTACAAGTCGAGTCAAGTGGACGCAGTCAGGCACACGTCAGATCAGCGCTGTAATTCAGACACTCACGGCTAACTGCATAATCTGCATAGTGCCCTACATAAGCTACTGGCATACTAGAAATAACGGGCTCCACAATAATGTTAGGTAAATAACTCTCTGTTATACATGAGCTCGGTGCAGGAGTAAAATACCTGAGGCGTACGAGGCGACGTGCGAGTACAAAATGAGGAGAATGCCTTGCGCCTCGCTTTTCTGATCAATGTTCCTTCATACTAGCGCAGCGTCGCGCAGCGAATTTCCGAACAAATTCTTGTTATAACTTCTCTAGAGATGCGCCATCGTCTTGTGCTCAACATTCTCACTAACTGGCGCCTCTGTCAACAACAATATTCTATTGGGACGGAAACCTTATTTTAACTACATTTGGACATACAATCATATTTTCTGTTTATTTATTTAGTACATGGAGGACTTACAGCTTATAAAAACAAACAAAAAAGGAAACCATAGTCACCAGAAAGCAGATTACAAATCCTCACGTATACACCGTGACTTTTTAGCCGTCTTACAACGGCCACTTCATGTATCCAATGACTACTAGCTACTAGCATTCATAAAAAAAAATAGTATTTATGAGATTTTAATAATTTTAAAATAAAAATATTATTCAATATTATGACGCATTACGTAGTTAAAACACCCTGTTGTGAGCGATAATCTACTGGACTCGAGCGCTGGGTAGGTATATTCTCCCGTTTGACACGTAAACATCATTAACAGGATGTTTCATATTTTTTTTCTAATGTTTATTTTATTTTTCTTTGTACCTATTAAGGTAGGTAAAAAAAAAACGCGCCTAGAACTATTTTATGTCGGACACATTGAATGGACCAACTTTGTAAGACGACTGTAAAAAGTCACGGTGTATACTTATAATGTTTATGGTGTGAGCACAAAAACAAAAAACACCGCTTTAATTAGTAAAGAAAGAAGCAATATAAATGCTTGGTTTGCAATTATATGACTAAAATAACAGAGAAAATAATAAAAACAAAAAATATAACCTTCCGCTACTTGAAAAAAATGAGGCTTAAGCACCTTATGATGTAAATCCCAGAAACAGACGAGATCCTCATAAACTGGTATTAACTTTAAGTGATTTGCCAAGACTTGCGAAATACAACAAAAACTGCCTTGCAATGTGCGTACGTATTTATAACAAAATACCAAGTCGCCTTAAAATATTGAACTCGAGAAAATTTAAGACAGAATTACACAAGTGGCTTATTGAATGTAATTTCTACAGTTTAAAAGATTTTATGGATGTGAGATGTTGATTCCTTTTGTCAAAATATAAATTTTTGCATGCTATGTTATATCTTAGCGAAACATGTTGAGCTACTGTAATAATATTAACATCAATGTATACCATGTTTTACGCAAATAAATGATTTACTTACTTACTTACTTACTTCCGGCCGAATTCAAACTAATTGTGAATGGACCAAAACCGTATTCCTTGCAAAAATTGTTGCTATACCTTATACGATTTTATCAAACGTACTTAACTTCATCGCACAAAGATACCATTGTGTTCGTTGGACATGTCGCTGTGGAGGCCGTCACTCGCAGTTTATTGTGAATTCTCCTAATTGTTCTATTGACATGGTTCAGTACAGTTCAGTTTTGAATTGAAATATTCCCTAATCCGTTTTACCGTAATACTCAATGTAACGCACTCAAAAATTGTGCTGATGGATGCATTGAATAATACGGGGGCCATCAAAAACTAGTATTTTAAAAAAACTTGTTAAAAAGTTAGAACTTTGACCCTCACTATCTCCGTAACTAGAAGGTTCCCAGAATAGAAAAGGAAATTATAAGTCCACAATTATTTTTTGTTCGTGGAATCCTAATTCTTATTCTAAAATAAAAGTAGCCTTAGTTACCTTCCTATAACATCAGCTATCTGTCAGTAAAAGTCCCGTCAAAATCGGTCCAGCCATTTCTGAGATTAGCCGTTTGAATCAGATTTTGTTAACTATTTCAAGGGTTTTAATTTTATTACACGGAACCCTAATTCTTATTGTAAAATATGTAAAAGTAGCCTATGTTAGACCTGTTATAAGGTCTAACATAGGCTACTTTTACATATTACCTGTCAAAATTGGTCCAGCCGTTTCGGAGATTAGGCGGAACAAACGGCTTGACAGACAAAAATGTGTTTTGTTATAAGAGCCGTATATATTTTCATATGCATTCAGTAAAAAGTTGTTATTTTGATATTAAAAACAGACACTTCAATTTTATTTATTTGTATACAATGTATATATTGTATAGAAGATAATAACAAAGGATCATGATCAGCGCAGCAGGCGCTTGCCAAGTGTGCTAACTGTCGCAATTATGCTGTAACAGACGGTCAAACATAGCTGTTTAACATAGCACACTATGTAGTGCGCAAAGCTCGCTTTATTTAGATCTATGTGTGCTTCTGCCATGTCACCATGTCGCCGGTGTACTTCGTGAATGGAAGAGGCGGCTCAGGGAAAACCAGCGCGCTCGGAATTGGGATGTAAATGAATGGCATGTAGTGTGTGCCAACGGGTTGTTGCCTTGCTCAGCGGAGGGCGGTGTCAAGTGTCAACAGCGGCATGTGTGCTGTCCGTTGTCGGGCGAGCGTCCTTTGATGCCAACTGGACGCGGGTCACAAGTCACGGTGACTCGGGGACATCTCTCTGTTCACACTCCCGGCGTGCTTGCAGCGAGTGATCGATGCAACAACGGCACACAGTTGCGTGCATACTCAGTGTTATATAAAAATTAAGCTCTCAGCTAATGAACGTTGCCATTAATTGGACAGACAGGCCGTGCGGAGCGGAGCTTTGCGGTGCGATGCGGTGCGGCTAGCTAACTCTGTGGTATCAACTGTTAACTTGTAACTTTTGACGTCATGTACCATGCTGTAATTTGGTAATATTTCTACCAGATGAACATAATTGTCATTAACATAATTATTACCTAGATTTTCATAGATGGTTAGAGAGCATTGAACTTAGTTTGTTGAGCACACCATTTCTCACAAGTTAGGAAACTGCAATATCGGAAGATGGCAGCACTGTCTCGTGAGGGAGTAGTAACGTGAGGCTATCACACGTGAGCCACGTGATCCAGGCCTTCTTGACCATTTAGGCTCACATTAATACATCGTTTCGTTTCAGTGGCAAGATGACGAAGAAGTCGAAGCATGCCACCGGACCTCAGGAGTAGAAATTATGTATACTGACGCTTGGTTCACAGCTGTGTCCTGGCGACGCGACGTCTCCAGTCGCGCGCGCTGTCCCGCCGTCTGCGACGCCGCGCCGCCCCACGCCACCCCACGGCGCCCCACGTTGCTCCACTTAGCCCTCACATAATCACTCCATCGCATTTATTATGGAGTGCTCCTTCAACACCTCTGTGCTTACACTTGTACACGAAATGTAACCTAGTCACGCGATACTCGACCATGTCCAGCTCTGTGTTAAACCAGCCGTACCATTCTACTGGATCAGTTACTGCAGGCTCAGCTTATCATGATGCATCTGTCATCACAAGCAGTCTGCCCACTAAACAGTACACACCATAACCGTACTATGAAGGTACAGGTACGGTCATGGTATGGTACGGTGCCGCGTGCCTAAGCACGGAAAGAAACTTGACACGAACTACTATACCCACTAGAACGTATCAACAACGTATCGTATCATACCCCAAGCTTAGAACCGTCATCATACGCGGTTATAGCCTATATTCGTTGTATTGAAAAGACAGAGACTATGCCCAATATGTATAGTAAAATTCTGATTGTAATAAATATTTACTTTCAGAGATTTAACTCAGTCGACAATACATACATAACATCAACTTATTAGTATTACTTAGGTAGATACTACTCTTTTCTGTTTCTAATGTCAAGGACAGGAGTCAAATAATAAAGCTTAGAGCAAATAGCTCGTAAAAGCTATGCTAGAGTGTATTTTTAATTGAGCTGCAGTATGCACACGACGAGTCGACGACACTAGCGCGCGTTGTGTTGTGTGACAAACGTTTACGAGTTTAATACAATTAGATGCATTGCACGCTATAATCTTTTCAAACCAAAATCCTGAAAAAGGTGCACGCAAGTTTGTTTTTCAAGTTCCTGTTCATAAGGGTCAGTTCTCACTACGCCTGGCTCGTGGCAGACAAGCGGCGGCGACATCGACATTAATATTATACGACTGATTGTAGAAATAGCTCGGTTACGGCGAAGTCTTTACCAACTAGTCGGAACCGATCAAGCGGCGCGAAGCGCAGGGCGGCGCCGCCATGCAACTTGATGACTACCCCCCGGAAACACGTACGACGACACGCATTCACATCGCTGTCAAATGTTGCTTAAATGCTTATGAGGGCAGCGCGCGGAGCTGCGACTTGCGTTACGCGTCACGCATGTCACTTGGCTCCTCCGTGGGACTACCGTCGTATCGTGCGTCGCTCCGCTAGTCACTTGGCTCCTTGGAAGTACCGTCGTGCGTCGCTCCGCTAGTCACTTGGCTGCTTCGTGGGTGTACTCCGCACCTGCGAGTTCTCAAGTGTCAACTCCTTTTTTTTTTTAAATCGTCAAATAAGCCCCCCCTCTCCCCCCCCGCTCTGGGTGGAGTGGGAGGGAGTGTCAGACTTTTACTGACTAAAACCCATCCATGTTCTTTCTTTGCCCTTTGTGTTCCTGGGCCGCGGTATCTCTTTCGAACCGTCCCGCAGCCCCAAGTGTCACCTCCTGAGATTCTGGGAGTAAAGGTCTGCGATGTAACGCTGAACTGATCAGCTTGTTACAATCAGGCTCACTGTTGTTTCCAAGTCGAGATAGAAGAAAATCAAGATTTTTGGTGATTGGATGGATTGACTGTTAACGAAAGAACTTGCAGTAATGGCCATAATAATGTACGAAAGTGTGTAAAAGCATATTCAATAGTTGTATCATATAACAATATTACCGATTGCTGATAATCAATAGTATGACTCCTAGAAAAAAAGCAGACAAGAACGTAGCCGCTGTGGCAAGGAGACTATGGAAATGATTATAGATAGTTATTATAACTAACCTGACCTAGTTATGTTTAGTACCTGCACGGACCTAAGTTAAATGAACCTGTTGTATAAACTACAAATTAAGATGCAATTTACTAATGAATAAAATGAGAACTGCCAACAGCAAAAAAAAAGAACAATACTTTCTTTCATATAAACCTTGTTTTGCCAATTACGAACACAACAAAGAAAACAGGCAAATCGATCGAGCCGTCCTCAATGGATGCTCCGCCATACATGTGGCAATTGATTTTTATTAATATAACTAGCTTCTGCCCGCGACTTCGTAAGCGGATCCTGTTGCTTATGCCAGCGACAACGGGGTCGTCAAAATCGAAGATCTGAAACGTCTGATGTCGAATTCTAAGAGCCCGGGGACGGGAAAACAACGGGATGCGCGAGACGATTCGAGACGTTCCATATCTTTCATTTTTGTAAGTCAGAAGTCGATGCGTAGATACGCTTGGAACTCAAGCGTAATTCTCTATCTGTGAACGTCTCCGACTCGCGAGACAATGCGTGACGTTCACGATCAGCGGTCAGTCGCGCATCACGTTCCCCACTTGTCTCTAGAGACCTAGAAGTCGATGCGTAGATACGCTTGGAACTCGAGCGTAATTCTCTATCCGTGAACGTCTCCGATTCGCGAGACAATGCATGACGTTCACGATCAGCGGTCAGTCGCGCATCATATTCTGCACAGTTCTCTAGAGACCTGGATGTAGATGCGTAAATACGCTGAGAACGCAGGCGTGCTTCGTTATCCAAGAGGAAGAGAAGAGAAGAGAGGAAGAGGTTTCCACGGAGCGAGTTGCAGCCTGATGTTCTCGAACAGCATCAAGTCTCTCCTGACGTTCTTCGGTAGATTCTTGGGATCTTATGATCCACAATCTTTTAGCTCCTTTGGAACATTGGGAAAGATTTGACCTCTTTCTAGGCATGGTTATAGTTTTATTGTGAAGATACCTGATCAATTAAAATCTAAGTGACTGCTCCCCTGCGTTACCGGGTAGGCTACGGTGTCACGAAGATAAGTGGAAAAAGTCTAAAACACTCAAATAACATAAGCCCGAAGGCATATTTATTCGATAAAATAAAAAAATAAATAGGAGTTTTGTCAAGTAGAGTCAAATTTTCAATGATATACCGTCGTCATCGAATATCAGTCCTAAACTGTTACCGCCTTCACCGCGTGGAGGTACTCCCAGCTTATGTTATTATATAATTATACAGTGAAATTAGTGATAGCTTTGATTTCCACATCAGATGTTTCTGATCTTCGATTTTTATAAGTCAAGAGGAAATGCCCATCAGACCGAACAACTTTTGCTAAGACGTCATTCCTATATGTGTTATGGTGTAGCTGGGCTCTTGGAGTTCCACAACAGGTGTTCCAGATCTTCGATTTTTATAAGTCAACAGAGAGTGCTCATCAGATTGAACAATTTATGCTAAGACTTCATTCCTATATGTGTTATGGTGTAGCTGGGCTCTTGGAGTTCCACAATAGGTGTTCTAGAACTTCGATTTTTATAAATCAATAGAGAGTGCTCATCAGATTGAACAATGTTTGCTAAGACGTCATTCCTATATGTGTTATGGTGTAGCTGGGCTCTTGGAGTTCCACAACAGGTGTTCCAGATCTTCGATTTTTATAAATCAACAGAGAGTGGTCATCAGATTGAACAATTTTTGCTAAGACGTCATTCCTATACGTGTTATGGTGTAGCTGGGCTCTTGGAGTTCCACAACAGGTGTTCCAGATCTTCGATTTTATAAGTCAACAGAGAGTGCTCATCAGATTGAACAATGTTTGCTAAGACGTCATTCCTATATGTGTTATGGTGTAGCTGGGCTCTTGGAGTTCCACAACAGGTGTTCCAGATCTTCGATTTTTATAAATCAACAGAGAGTGGTCATCAGATTGAACAATTTTTGCTCAGACGTCATTCCTGTATATGTTATAGTGTAGCTGGACTCTTGGAGTTCCACATCAGGTGTTCCAGATCTTCAAATTTATTCTCTCAGCAGAAAATGCTCATCACGTGGAACAATTTTTGCTAAAGTACCATTTTTGTATCTCTTATAGTTTAGCTATTCCATTGCGGTTCTGCATCAGGTGTTCAAGTTTCCAAGATAAATTATAGCCTATATGTTGCCCAGACTTAATACCTATACAACAAAAAAAAATCTTTCAAATCCGTCTAGTAGTTCCGAAGATTAGCGTGTACAAACAAACAGACAAACAGACAAACAGACAAACAGATAAACAGACAAACAGACAAACAGACAGAATTTTTTTTTTGGATTCGTGGTCTATTACTGTTTCTAAACCACCCTCAATTTTTTTTTTTTAAATATATTCAATGTACAGACACAGTTTTTTTACTGTCTTATTATATGTATAGATATAGAAGACTAGCTGTTGCCCGCGAATTTGTCGAGTATAAGTGAGGAAAAAAAATAGATAGCCTATGTCCTTCCCCAGGATATAATCTATCTCCTCGCCAAATTTCATTACGACCCGATCAGCTGTTTAGTCTTGAAAAGGTAGCAAACAAACAAACAGAGTTACTTTCGCATTTATAATATTGGTATGGATATAGAAAAGACCAGGTTTCTTCACGGTGTTTTGCTTCGACGTCAGCGAAGTTGTGCTTACTCGCTTTTCGACGAGTCAGCTGTACTGCTGCACTGTTGATAGTGACAACAAACTGGCATGGCATCACAAACGTTGCCAAGTGAGCATTATTTATCTAGACCGGCTTCAGACGTAATCAGTACAGCACAAATGCGGCTGTGATCAGCAGGACTACAACGTTACGGAGTGACATCAAGAGTTCCAGATTCATCATCACATCAGCCTACGATGTTGATGAAATAGAATTATTATACGGGGTGTAAACAGACCCTTCACGAAGCCGTCAACCAAGCATTCTGTACATCAAACTAAGTAACTTTACGCAATTTTTTTTGCTGGGAAACGACTTTTTCTTTTGGGGTCAAAAATCACGTTTGACGGTAGGACTCAATATAACGCACTCAGAACATTGTGCTGATGGATGCATTGAATAGTACGGGGGTCGTGGAGTTGTTTAAAGTATAAATCTTACATTAAAAACATGTATTGAAAAAAATCTTGTGAAAAAGTTGGAACTTTGACCCCCAATATCTCCGTAACTAGAAGGTTCCCAGGTATGGTCTAGAACAAAAAAATGATCGCATTGATGGGGAGAACAAATGCCTTTCGGCTTCGTTAAGGGTCTTTTTACACCCTTTATAGTTCGTGCCATACGTAGCTATAAAATAATATTTTGAATCTGAACTCCTAGCCTCACTCCGTAACATTTAAGTATCTGCTTTTATGCTGCATTTAAGTAGCTGATCACAGCCGTTATTGTGATGCCGGTCTAAGTACTAACAACTAAAATGACACCGTAATGGCGCCTCGATATAATATCTCGATATACAATGGGGGTATTTTTAGCGCCATTGCTTAATGTGCGATGCATTAGCAACAGCCGCCCACGCGCCGTAACTAATCTGCCAGATTATGTCGATGTCTCTTCACAATCATGCAATATTCGTCTTGAAACGGTTGTTGTAAATACTAAAAGTAATTATATCTGTAATAAAATAAAATCCGGAATGAGATCTACTATTTTCGAATGGGCAACTACAGTTCATTCACAGTTATTATGCCTGTGGCGGGACTGACCTTATTTTTGACTACGCAAAAGTGCCTGTCACGGGTCTATTTGAAATAAATGCTTTGAGTTTGAGCTTGAGTTTGAATAAATGACTGGAACAAAACAAAATATTAACCTGACTACGAAAAAGTGTAAGATTGGTTTTAGAGAAGGCTCGTTAATTTGGTCCCTCGCTTGGCATACGTAGTTCTTTCCGGATTGATACCCCGCGGAGTGGCGCTCGGTGTGACGTCGTCGGCATCGTAGGGTTATCGGTGTAAATACAAATTGACAGCGATTAGTAGTGAGCGGTGAGGCGTGGACGCTAATCCATCACCGCAGAATAGAACCGCAGCTATAAAGCAAGCTGCTTTCAAATGTACACAAACGGCTCATCGATATGCCTTCGGAATTTGTCATGTAAAGTGGTTTGTAGACTGGGTCGATTTAGGGATGTTATAGTAGGTTCATACGGTCGAATATTCATTGGTAATTCCGTTCTTGATACAACCATGAATTCGTCACAAATGCAGGTGTGCCTATTTATAAAAAAAAACTTAAAACATAATCTGGTTCACTGAATTGAAATCAAAAACGAGATTTCATTTGAATTGTTTTTTAACCCTTCAATTGGCAGGTTTCAGGAAGAAGCCGTTAAAATATTGTGTTCTTATGCATTCAAAATGTACAGGAAAATTCGGAAAAATCTGTTCAGCGGTAAATTAAGTTTACTTATTGGAAATGTGTAAACTGTTAATGGTATTTGAACTTAACAATAAGAAAATAAAGTCGATTTTTCAAAAACATTTATCGATTTCGTTGTGACATAATCCGATTTTAAAATGTGATACTTGTCATGTTTTTGAGCAAAAGCGATAATTGAAATTCATTTCCAAAAATCATTCCTTCAAAAAAGCTAATCAAGCCGATACGAAACCCTTGATCCTTAATTTCAATAAATCTCGTCATGCCGATTTGATGAGTACTGCGTACACTATTCACACAAGATTACTGATTATTTTGGACTATTTGTATATATTATAATATATATTAGTTTATTTCATTTTATTTGTATATAATAAATGTGTATTAGTATATACCTATTTATGTAAATCAATTTATGTTATGTTAACAAATTCTCCTACTGCACCGCGCCCCGTCGCGTATAGCGGGACCGACGCGTTGTCAATGTGTCGTCCTAGGCGTGTTTTCTATACAAATTCAGATACTTTTTTACAATGTTAAATCTGCGGCCCCGCGCTACGCGACGGAGTGCGGTGCAGTGGGAGAATCGCCTAATGTCAAATAAAATATTGCAAACCGGGCAATATATTTTTCCCTACTAAACTGAATTAATATTGAAGTGTTCCGAGCCTACAAAACACAGAACCATAGAAGACATTTTGACGTCTAGAATTTTTTTATTTGTAACTAAACGAAACTAAATTAAGAGTTAAGGGGAAGCGCCAGAATAGCCCGCAAACTTCAATTTTTTTTAGGTTTTTGTAATTAGCATTTCATTGTTGTTCAACATACAGTCAAAAGGTAGATTCCAAAAAACGTAAGAAAGGGGTTAGAAATTAATGGCCTTCCATTTTGTCTCATACAAAACTGGTTTTATTGATACCAGCTATCGATTAATAAAGGTTTGCGGCTCATTTGGCAAATTTGAAAAAAAAACAAAAATCGCGCACGTTAGACCGGCCAGGCTGCATACAATTTCGCGGGCTTCCTCGGCGTTTCTACCAAGGCATAAATACTTACATATTACCTATTATACCACTTGCCTCTTAGTACCTACTACCTAAGTATTTGTTCTGCAATCATTCATTTACTCGTAATGTAATGGACGCCTGTGTGCGAGCGGTAAACATATTCAGCGATAATAATGCACTCCTACGGTTTATATAAATTCATTTATATCCCATTTCTGAACAGAATTACATGCCAAATATTTAATTGAAACCGAACTTTACACTGAGCTGCAATCTCGTGAGATATATTTAATTTAATCGAGCTCCCACGTAGGCAGGGTAGCGTATTATCTACCCACGAAGTGTTCCTGGTAATTGTTCAGTGCGCGTGAAACATTGCCCATATTTACAGCAAAATAACTATTGGTTATTGATGTTGCAAAACAATTATAACCACATACAAGGTGTAAACGGAGCCGTCAACCAAGCATTCGGTAAATCAAACTAAGTAAACCTACGCAAAAATTATTGCTGGCAAACGACTTTTATTTTTGCGTTGAAAAATCACGTTTTACGGTAAAACGCACTCAAAACATTGCGCTGATGGATGCATTGAATAGTACGGGATTAGTGGAGGTATTTACAGTAAAGTTATAACATTAAAAATTTGTGTTTAAAAAAAAACTTGTGAAAAAGCTGGAACTTTGACTCCAAATATCTCCGTAAGTAGAAGGTTCCCAGGTATGGGTCAGAACAAAAAAGTGATCGCAATGACGAGGAGAACGAATGCCTTTCGGCTTCGTTAAGGGTCTATTTACACCCTTTATATTTTTATAACTTGAGTAAATAACAAAGAATACAGTATTATTTATAATTAAGATGCTCTGTGAAAGAAAATAGGCCTTAAGGTTACGCTGCATTATCAAATCAAATAATTTATACGCAAAATATGGGTAGATAGATGGTACATAAATGTTAAATTACATGATATAACAGTAAGAATACTCATATTAACTATTTCTGGTATACGAAACATAAAATAAAAGCCAACCTTTTTTTTTTTTACCCATGGGAAATCATCAAATGACTTCTCCCGCTCTGGGTGGAGTGGGAGGGAGTGTCAGACTCTTACTGACTAAAACCCATCCATGTTCCTTCATTGCCCTTTGTGTTCCAGGGCCACGGTATCTCTTTCGAACAGTCCCGCAGCCCCGGCAGAAGCCAACCTTATTTATTATTATTTGCAGAATTAATTATCACAAGATCATCAATAAGTTCATGTAATCCCATTGAATGACTCTTTCATGAAATAGTCATTCAACATAAAACGGTGGTATCGATGATTTTAATGATTGCAAATTTGTAAAGCAATAATTATGGCCACGGGTCATATTTTAATCAACATACAACCTGAATTTCGCGGTCTGCCCTGGCGCTTCAATTTTGTATAATAATAGCCACTATAATGAATAATTAGCCAAAACTGTAGTAACCAATCCCAAACGGCGAATAATAAAAATTAAAAAAAGTTTTTATTGTTTCTCATACAAATGTTCTCATCATCTGCCTAGCCTTTTCCCAACTATATTGGGGTCGGCTTCCAGTCTTACCGGATGCAGCTGAATACCAGTATTTTACATGGAGCGACTGCCTATCTGACCTCCACAACCCAGTTAGCACTGGGTAATACGATACCCCTTGGTAAGACTGATTGTCAGACTTTTTGGGCCACTGACTACCTAACGACTGTCAAAGATCTACAAATGACACCCGGGACCAACGGCTTAACGTGCTTTCCGAGGCACGGAGGAAACTCGGTATGTAATGGGTGGTCACCCATCCACAGACCAACCTAGGCAAGCACGGCTTAACTTAAAGATCGACCCGAGCGGCTGTTATTATTAAGCCACGAGCTCCTCCTACAAATGTTCTACAGCACAAAATTGAGGCAGCCCCGGTAAGTTATAAGGATACTTGTGATGGGGTTACCTCGTACCTTCCCATGGGTTACAATCTACAATGTAGAGACATAATTAAAAAATTATAACAGATTTAGGTATAAGGATTTTACAAAATTATAGTAGCGAATATGGCGGGTAAAGTTTGATTTTTGTGAAGAACAGCTTAACATAAAAGGACAAGCAACCAACAGCTCGACGGACTCTTTGTGCTCGCTGTACAAGGGTTAAGGAAAGTAAATTATACGGTAGACACCCCTCTGCTGTCTCTGTTGTCTGTTGTTTCCTTTAGCTGCTAAAGCTGCTTTCATTAAGCTGTTAAAGAGATCCCTCGCCACAAGGAAATATTACGCTCATCATCTGCCTAGCCTTTTCCCAACTTGGAGACAACTTGGGACTTTAAGCTCAAGGGTGGTCTGGTGATTACTAAACCAACGAGGCGAGTTACAGAGCGCTGCTAAGCTTGTAGCCGTTGAGAGCGTCTATGAGAGCCTTCGACTTACCTACTTCATCATTCATGTCATTTCGCTAATCAGATCCTAATCACTCTTAATTTACTTATCAATGAAATATCAGATTCAGTACAAATAAAATAAAAACTCTTGAAAACGGATTATTAAAAATAAAATAAAGAATTAAACGTATGTGTAATCCATAACTGATTGCAAACATAATGATTATTATTATAATCTTATCAGTTTGATTACTGGGGCAGGTAGGGCTTGGCGTGATAACATCGCGGCGCCATCACATCGCTCGTACCTAACCATCGTAATACAGACCCAGAGTAAAGTTACGCCAAACTATCATCATCTGCCTAGCCTTTTCCCAACTATATTGGGGTCGGCTTTCAGTCTAACCGGACGCAGCTGAATACCAGTGTTTTACATGGAGCGACTGCCTATCTGACCTCCACAACCCAGTTAGTATCGGGTAATACAATACCCCTTGGTAATACTGGTTGTCAGACTTTTTGGGCCACTGACTACCTAATGACTGTCAAAGATCTACAAATGACACCCGGGACCAACGGCTTAACCGAAACACACACACAGCTTTCAAACCATCAGTGGTGCTCTTGTTTCATATTAGATAACAGGTACATAAGCATTTAGTAGAAGAAGGAAACCCTTATCACTTGTGTTATCGTCTGCTAGACGAGCAAGCAAGAGTACCAGCGCCGCGACCTACTCTGACTAGCTGATTATTTGACCACCTAATGTACTACATACTTGAAGTGACATATTGCTTTATTTCGGTCGCGCACGTGGCGAGAGAGAATAGCGTCGTACAAACGAAAGACCTCCGCGCGGGTGAAGCCGCGGGATAGAACTAGTAGTCAATATTAATCTCAAAAAGTTCGATCAGAAGATCAAATCACTACCGGAAACGTCACCGAGACCGAATTCGCGACTAAATTCGAACTATTTAATAATGCGTTACCTTAGTCAGTCACCATATCGGGAGATCACGGCGCGGCTCAGTTGTCTCCTCACGACTCACGAGCAAGCAGGCTCTGATACGAGCCCTGAGGAAAACGCCGCATAAGTGGTAAACGTGAGGGAAACTAACTCGCATTTTAACAGCATTACTTGAGAGCCGCTATCCGAAAATCCACTTACCGTGTTGGCCGGACTCGATTGCGAATTATTTATGGCTTCAGAGTTTCAGGGAAGATTCGATCAGAGAAAAGGTATTGAACGGAAACTCGTAGAACGTGCGGTTGGAATACGCACACATTTTGTGTCTGTGACTTCGGTTTTTGTGGAGGCTTTTTATAAAGACGATCAGCACAATGTATTAAGCACCTACAACAGTGGCTGAAGCCTTCAGAGCAGTGCTGTCAGACCTTGCACAAGGCTATTTATTATTTATTATGAGCCTGATGTGTCCCACTGCAGGCCAGAGGCCTCCCTTCCCTCTTTCCATTTATTTGGCTATTTGCGCCTAATCCTTTTGACAAGAGTCCAGCTCATCAGGCTATCTCCTTCTGGGCCTACAGCGTCGCCGGGTTCTGTTGTTCGGAACCCAGTCTGTTGCCACTTTGGCCCAATTTTGATGCGACATGCGGCAGTTGTGGCCTGCCCAGTTCCATTTTAATTTGGCGGCTGTGTTGCAAATGTCTGCGATTTGAGTCTTGGATCGAAGTATACTGTTCCGTATACGGTTAGAAATTTTGACTCCTAGTATACTTCGTTCCATGGCTCGCTGGCTCGCTATTTATTTATCTTGAATTCAGGTAGGTTCACCTACCAACACACAATAAATAACAACGCTAAACCTTAGAGATCCATACCATTCATATGCAGTCAAACATTCCTCAAGCGTCTCTGTACAACTCGTGCATCGCACCTCGCGGCGCGGAATACTTCTTTTCATTATTCCTTTTTCATATTTCATGAGCTCCGCATCGTTAAATGAAATCACTAAGCTTAGCTAGTCTTTTACCGTTTGCTATTAAAACTATATATAAGACATTTCTCCTTTTTTTAACCGACTTCCAAAAGGAGGAGGTTATCAGTAGGTTCAGCGATTTTTTCGCCAATTGTGAACCGATTTTGATGATTCTTCTTTTCTTTGGAAGAATATTATTCCGCGGTGTCGAGAAGTCGGTGTCGAGGAGCTCGTGGCTAAATAATAACAGCCGCTCAGGTCGATCTTTAGGTTAAGCCGTGCTTGCCTAGGTTGGTCTGTGGATGGGTGACCACCCATTACATACCGAGTTTCCTCCGTGCCTCGGAAAGCACGTTAAGCCGTTGGTCCCGGGTGTCATTTGTAGATCTTTGACAGTCGTTAGGTAGTCAGTGGCCCAAAAGTCTGACAACCAGTCTTACCAAGGGGTATCGTATTACCAAGTAATAACTGGGTTGTGGAGGTCTGACAGGCAGTCGCTCCACGTAAAATACTGGTATTCAGCTGCATCCGGTTAAGACTGGAAGCCGACCCCAATATAGTTGGGAAAAGGCTAGGCAGATGATGGTGTCGAGAAGTCGGTGACAACGGTCAACGACTTCAGGAGCTAATGTTATATTTCACTTTTTTGTGTTTTTGAAATCGGTTTTATTTTTTGCAAAAAAGTTTTTTTATTCGTTTCTCATTTTGCTTGTATTCGAGATATCCGTGCTATCATATCTGAGGATGAATTATTTAAATAATAAGGCGAAAGGCACTGGCAGGGTATTCAAATTCAATACTACAACAACAATTTTATTTATATTGTAAGAAAATATTTCCCAGTCAATATTTTAACATTATTAGTTGCATTGATTGTTTAAAAAAATCAAGTACTTCGGTACAATAGTATTATGAATTTGATTAATAAGATATAAGGATGGCGAAGTGTACGAGACGAAACTGAATGTTTCATACATTCAGTTTCGTCTCGTCTCTCTCGAACAAACAAAATAGTTACAAAACGACAATTTGTTTAGGTATTTTGTATAGTGACCTATCTAGAAACTAGCCAATCGGGGAGTAGTCGCTGCTCATCGGCTAGAGTATAGGGGCGGACCTTGTTAACATATGTTGTGAGATGAATATGGTGTGAGAGAGAGTCTTGGGAGCGGAGGGCCTGGGCCTGCTCCTCAGGCGAGGGTACTCAAGGGGCTCACGTTGAGGTGCCGGGATGAAAAAATGACAAAATGTCCGAAATATTCGTGTCTGAGTGATGAGTGCCTACCTAAACAACCTATAGCGGCGCTGCGGGGCCGCGCCACTCATTCATATTTACATTGAACTCCTGCAGCAGACAATTAGGCATCAGATCGATAACCTCCGCTATTGCTCGCTGCGGTCGGTAATCGCCTTGCTAAGCAATTCTTTGTGCGATCTCCTTGAATTCTTCCAAGAGATAAAGATTAAGGGATTATCAATAAACGTTGATTAAAGTTTTTTTATGTTCGCGGTCTAGGATGGGGCACGCTCACGCTTGCCTAGAAGAAACCGATTCACTCGAACTTTGAAGAGATCTAGATTATAAACATCTGCAAACAGAGAAGCCGGCAGTGACTTCCACAGACTGGCGGTTCGCAAAATAAATGTAGAAGCATAGCGCTTTGTTCAGGTCCATGGAACTTCTGTCATATAACGGTGACGCTTCGCCGTATCTCTGCTCGTCCGATCATAGAATGGGGATGGGGGAATTATATTGTGTAATACCAAAAGCCGATAGCCTGGCAACTTAGGGCGATGTCAAAGTAACAAGGCAGAAGTTGTCATTGAGCCTCTTGGCACGTCGCTCAATAGCTTCCAAAGCGTGCAGCTATTACTTGGCTGATTGATCCCAATGGTACGAAGTGCGAACAGCAGTCCATGCACGATCAAACTTGTGCTTGGTATAATGTGAGCAGCTGTTCCGGCGTGAAGTACTCCTTTACTTGAACACCCAGCTTTCTAGCGGCTAATTGGGCCAAATATTGAAAAATGTACGGTTAAGCAGACTTGACACACTTGAGCATTGCTTAACTTGTTTATGAAACCCCTAAACGGTACAGCCGTGTCATAACGGCAGAAGCTAGTCTAGTGCTCAACGAGTGTCTGGACCCCTTGAAGAAAATTGTTAATCATTTACAAATCTGGTTTCCTGTTGTAAATGCGTTCTGTAAGGCCGGCCATACACGGACAGCTTAAAGCACGCAGGATGGACTGCTTCCCGGCTGTGGGACTTCCTGAATTCAAGTCTCATTACTAACTGAATGTGGCGCCAATTAAGCGTGAGCTCGAGCCTTTTGTTCCGTCGAGCTTAATTGAAACGAAAATTTCGAATAAACACCACAATATTGCTTTTCTGCGAGTGTCACGTAGTACATAGTACCAGCTGGCAGCTGTTAGTTATTGGTGTCGCTAGCCTGGAAATTGAATCGGTCTGGTATGACGTTATACAGTGAAAATCTTTGATGTTGAGGGGGCGAGTCGGCACGGTGCTGGTGTCGCGAGCTCGCTCTTGTCACCAGCATGGTGTGTGCTGTTTACATGTGTGCCATATACAGGCTGTTCAGCTCACTGCAGTGTACTCACTTTAGTGCAGTACATTAACATATGTTCAAAACTAACGCTAAAGCCTCAAGAAAATGAACTAAACTTTGTAATAGGATGGATGGATGTAATATCACGCGACGATGACGAGAGTTGTGTTAGCATTTCATAAAACTAGTGCTTGTTGCGAGGCCCACAGGCGCACGCGCACAGGCGCACCCGCACAGGCGCACACTACTTGTTCCTACACGCAGTTACATCTGTAACTGCCGCATGCCGCACTCTCGTTACTCGCGTTGATACACCGGACTATATCTGTGATAACAACCATAACGCGTCAGATTTGTGATAGATAAGTGATAGCGTCGCTGAGGAGCGCCGCGCCTCTGCGGCAAACAACCCGTGTTGTTATACCAATGTTAACAGTTTGCTTAACAACTTATCAAAAGTAGATAGTGTAATGATTATAAATACCTACATATTATTAAAGCAGCTTTATCAATGAATTTCTGTCTAGAAAGTATAGTATTTACATGGTACTCTGGATTTATCCGCAACTACATTCAATTCGTACTTATGTAAATCTAACTGTTGCCCGTGACTTCGTTCAATTTTGATGCGTATGAGTGAGGAAAAAAAAGATAGCCTATGTCCTTCCCCAGGATATAACCTATCTCCTCGCCAAATTTCATTACGATCCGATCAGCTGTTTATTCGTGAAAAGGTAGCAAACAAACAGAGCTACTTTCGCATTTATAATAGACTAGCGGCCCGTCCCGGCTTCGCGCGGGTGGACATTTATTTTCCCCTAACCCCCCCGACTATTTTTTTCTAGTAATAAATATAGCCTATGTTACTCAGGGATAATGTAGCTTTCAAATGGTGAAAATTTTTTTTAAATCGGCACACTACATTTTGAGTTTATTCATTACAAACATACACACACACACACACACACACACCCACACCCACACAAAAACACAAATCTTTCCTCTTTATAATATAAGTGTAGGTAGACGTATGGAAGTATGAATATCCAGTGAATAGGTAGGTACTTCGACCTGCGATTCGAATAAAAAACGTGAAAGAGACGGAGAGCCAGAAAAGTTTCGCGCACTTTGTTTCGTGATAAAAGAGGTACCAGTTATAGGAACAAGTTTTTTTTTTTAATCATTTGTTTTTCATTCCTCATCCGTCGGTATAGGTAATTTGTCAGTAACTAGCTTAATCAAGATTCTTTGGAAAATTACGATAGCAAAGAACACAAAAATATCTCTATACAATATTATAAACAGCGCGTTTCCATAAGCCACAGACGCGGTTCAGGTGGTGAAAGAACATTGTAAATTGATATGTTACCGTGGCAATACGGAATAAGTTAATATGCGCATAAACTAGGTAATCTGCAAATTACCTCGTAAGATCCGGTAAAGTGTAAAATTTTACTTAAAGTAGCAGAAATCTGCACTTTACTTAGGTATCTGTATTATCGGCTGCTGTACCGTTAAATTGCGGAAGACAATGAGCGAGACAGTTTTGTCGACCCTACCCCGCGCTTGCGCCTGTCGGCTGGCGCCAGCGCCAGTAGCCGAAGAAGGAACCACTGTGAGAATAAAAGTACCTGAAGCCGACTGATCAATATCTGATGCCCGTTCAATTTTGCCCGTAGTTCTTGAAAAATCTGAGGATGGGTTCTACAAAATGGGCACCATAAGCGGAATTTTGAGATAATTATATGCAAGATCTCAATTTAGCATTTGTCAAGTAAGATTGTTAGCAAAAGATCTTTCGTGGGATCGCTTACCTTTATCAGGAGTCTTCGGATGTTGACAATGTCATACGCTGCTGGTTTCAAACTTCAGTGGCCGATATGGAAATCTTTGAACAGAATGCGTGCTCAAATTGGCCGCTGCCGATCCAATTTGGCTAGATGGAGTATAATCGACCGACACATCTCGACATGATCTCGGACACAATGCGAGTGCAAAGCCCCAATACAGGATATACCACACCTTCTCGCCTGCCCATAGTGCACAACTAATTGCTCCCTCCAGGATTTGAACGAGACTTACCACAGAACTGTCCAGGTTGTTACGTACACACGGTGGCACCTGAAGCTGTACAGTTCCAGTAAAACTTGGCCTTGCTTTGTATTGATTTCCTATACAATGAGAGATGCGCATAAACTGGTTTTGTAAAGCTTGATTGGCCGTCGTGCGTACTTGTCGGACAAAATGTCATCGATTCGAGAAGAAGAAGAACTAGGAATTTGCAGGTTATCTAATTAATGTAAAAATTGAAACAATTTTTTCCACTTATCGGACTTAACAGATAATCGGCACATTAGCAAGTTAATCTGCACTCTTACTGATTTACCCGCTTTAGCGGTAACAGATATATTTTTCGGATTTTTGGCTCGCGCTTGAGAACTAGTAAGATTGTTTAAGTGTAAACAAAACTCCGGGAGAGTTGGAAAGGAATGGGGGAGGCCTTTGCCCAGCAGTGGGACAGAATAGGCTATTTTTTTTTTGTTTTTTTTTTTTTTACCTTTTTTAAATTAATTTTCTTTAACTAAAACTTATTTCATTGGAGTGTAATTGTAACAAGTTACAATGCTATAATGTTGGATACCTACTTTACTATTTTTTGTATCCAGTATTTAATTTTTGTATTTTTAAATGTTTTTTATATGGTTTTTTTAAGAAATATTTAAAAATGTAAAAAATGTGTAGAGAAATAAATAAAGCTACTTTTTAATAATAATAAAGTATGTAACATACATCGATGTTATCATGGAGTTACTGTACCTGTCGGTAATCGGTATAGGACTGAAAAATCTCACAGTGGTGTATAAGACTTGCCTTTTTTTCGAAATATTTTTTATTAATGGATTATTATTTTACAAGGTTCGACTTCATTAAGAACTGATTAAACACATAAATCGCGTAAGTAAATGTTAGCACTATGTACACACACACACACACAGTGACAGCGAGAGTGATAACTCCACAAAGTTCCGAGTTTGCGTCGAAAGGGCAATGTTTACTATTTATATTCTCTCCGAAACTAACTTCGTGAAGTATGAACAGCTGTCGGAGCGCGATCGTAGCGCCATCCAGCGGGCGCCGCACGAACCAACTCGCGCTGGGGCTTCCGTTACAGCCGGACTGAGCGGAAGGCTTGATTCTCTGTATTTCAGTTCCAGATGTAGGGAACTGCTGCGCCACTTTAGTACAGAAATTCACCGTTAGATATTGCTGATATCCCAGCTATGATGTGTGACAACAATAATTATGATGCAAATAGGTCGTTTCAATATGTTTTTAGTCAGAAAACATTCAGTCGGCCCCGTTTTCAGCGATTTTAAATATCTACTCCAAAGTGGGTATCGGAATAAAATTGTATCAGAAGCTAAATAATGCTTTTTATTGCAGATAAATTAACTACGTACAGAGATAGCAAGCAGTTCGTTTCTAACGTTCTATCAACAGATGGTACAGCCCAGAAACTTTCACAATCGCTCTGTATATTGTTCAGCTTGCAATTCAATCAACGACGAGTTTGGCAAAACAATTAAATAATATCATAACGATTCCGGTTCGTCTTTTGTGCGCAGAAGATTGATGTAGTCCAATTGACATTGTGGCAATGTTTCACGTACCTATGCAACGAGTAGCGTGTAGTGTGTAGTGTGTTGTGTACCGACAGCGAGGCAGTAGTCGGGAGTCGTGCGAGTGCGAGCGGGGCCGCGGCACAAACCACTGCGGCATACTTGGCAGCGGTTCAATGGTTGATCGCTACGTCAACTAACTGAAAGTGTGCATTTTATTTACGAACCGTGAACGGTACCATTGCTGACTTGTCTGCCGCTGTCGGCCAGTGCCGGCAACTGACGGCCACTGTCGGCCCACTGCTGCCGAGAACATCACTCGGGCATCACCGAAGCATCTTATTTACACGCCGCGCGCCGTATAATAATTGGACAATGTCTTCTACAACAAAGTGCCATAATCTTAGGTTTACAATTATAATAAACCTCCGTTCGCGTGAAATTATTACTTCCTTATTTGAATCGGATTTTGTTAACAATTTCAATTATGACATCAGCTATCTGCCCGTAAATGTCCCGTCAAAATCAGTCCAGCTGTTTCGGAGGTTAGCCGGAATAAGCAGTCGGACAAAAAATACTTTCATAATAAATTATGCATTCAGTAAAAACCTGTTATTTTTTAATTACAAACAGTCACAGAACATAGTTTGGACCTGAATAGGCGATATCAGCAATTATTGTAAAGATAAACAGACTAGCAAAAACTGGCGAAAACTACGAGTTCCATTTTCAACTCACAGAGGGCGTTATGAGCTGAGCGTAAGTTTTTAACACGATTATTAGCTTCACTTGTTACAAATAATATAATCAAATCTTGGAAGTCAATTTTAACCTACTTCTAATCGTTGAATCGAAATGAATCTTTGTATGTATAAGTAGTTTGGATGACAATACTAGGTACAATAATTTGGTAATAAGTACTATAATATAATATAATATCTTTATATTTTTTTATCTAATACTATAATATCTTTTAGCTGATCTGATAATGTATCCAGGAGGTGAATAGTGGAACTGTTCAGTGGCTACTAGTAAACAACTTGAGTTTGGCCTCATGATTCCCTTTTATGATTTTAAAATATTTCACTTGGTGTCAAGTAGCGTAGCATGACCACCGTAGCAACGAGTGGTGTCGACGGAAGAATTGTCAAAATTGTAAGATTTCTTTTGTTGATCCGTCATTTTGTCGATCCTTCCGTCGACAAAACCCGTTGCTACGGTGGTCATGCTACGCGTACTGGAGGTTGATAGTGGAAATCTTCAGTGGTACTAGTAAACGACTTAAGTTTGGCTAGTTCGCGCCTATTCAGCTGCGGATCTTTAAATTAACGCCACACTGCTGTATTACATACAGCCGCACCAAAGAGAAATGACCTGTATTACCTCTGGGAAGCAACCTTAGTCACTCTTGCGTTTGCAAGACAAGATACATAGTACCTACAAGAGCTATGAACGCCGTCGAGTGCCGCGCTCGTTGTTATCGTATAGCCGCGAGTCGCGACCGTCCAGTACCGAGCCAGCGAAACACCAGAGGCTAAAAACTTACATTACCTATCATAGTGATAAAAGCCAAGTAAAAAGTCCCAGTACGCAGGCTGCATTGGCACTCGAAACCCCAATCCTGGGCAACTTTCTTAGGATTCAATAATGGAGCTGTAGAACCTGGAGGTGAGTGAGGTTCGCAATAACAATGAAGTTAATATACAAGTTAATACAAGCTAAGAAACTGCAGTTAAAAGCACGATTCGTATTAAAAATGCACTTAAATACCAACAACAACATACCAACGCAGTTGAATGATGAGCATCATATTGTAATACGCGGCAATGTCGAAGGTATCTGTTGGCACAATGTGCCATCGGTGATCGTCCACACGACACCACTGCGGCATCGGGCAGCCAGGACGCAGGACACCTTGCGCCGCCGGCGGCTGCACAAGTGCGCACACGCTCATCTAGCGGTATTAAGGCTTTACCTCAAAAATAAATCGTAGCTCGACTGATCTACTATGCGAGCGAAAGTGATGCAATTACTTTTGAAATGCAAAAGAATTGATGGCTATTTTGTGCGCTCGGTATAAAACGACGTATGTGCGAAAACAAAATTTACTCCTTTTTAACAAAATAAATGAATTAAACTTAAAACTACTTTGAGTAAAGTTTGATATGATAATTCTCTGTTTTAAAGTAAATTCCATTGAATAACTCTTAAGCGTTACGCCGTGATGTCGAAAAAAGTAAAAAAATATTTTTAACATTGTAATTTTTTTGTATCGAGAAAAAATCATTGAATCGTGAATTCCTTTTACTTGATACTAAATCAAAGATTCAAAAAACATATACCAAAATGTTAAATCCCTATTCCACATACTTAACAAGTTACACGAAATAGAAAAACCACATTTTTTCAATATATCACCTTAACCCGTTATACCCAAAATTGACCTTCCTCAACATAGCCGCTGTTCTATCACTATGATATGTACGGTGGGATTGGCATTAACACCATCGCACGTCACCGGAGCCGTGCTATAAGCGTCACATCACTTGGAGGACACAACATCAAATAAAAATAATACGACTCCTATTGTTGAATACGACTTCATTACATTATAAAACAATGTTAAAATAGCGAAAGGTCAATAACATTATTATTTAAATTGATTGCAAAGAAGGTAAGTATACCTACCTACTTAAGTAATGGTATTCTTATGTTCATGTATTGATTTTCATTTATGTGTATTTCTAAATGAATTCTGATGCCTAACGATAATAAAAACGGGTTGTGATCATTTTTGGCAGTGATCCTAAAGTATTTTTTTTAGTATGGGTAGGTATACGAGTATTAGGTATTTCTATTTATTTATCATTCGTATTCAAGGTGCAGTAGAACATTAATAATAATGCAGGGAATTCAATTAATGGTTACAGTTTCGTGCGGGTATCGAATTCTCCACGTGTTGTCGCTTCACTTGCTGGTGGCCCAAATATCACGGCGCGCTCAAGGCCGATCCATATTTTGCTATATGCCAGATACCTAATAATAATAGCTTTAGGTACACATAGGTACCAATGATCCATTTTATGCAATTCACCGCCAAGTTCCATTCTGTCTGGCTACCGGTTACTTTGTTATTGTGGCACTGCATGTCGCGCCCGCGCAACTGCGTCCACGGACACCGCTGGCGATGTACATAACGATGTTACGCGACATTATGTCATACTACTTGTGTCACACTACTTGTAACGCCGCGAGTTGTAAACAAGCCGCTCGCTGGCGCCATCTACAGCAGAGCGTGCTAATCGCACCTGTGGCCTTCAGCCGCCGCCGTCACGTGCTGGGCCGTACTCTGCTTTACCGACGCACGCGCCGCACGCCAATCGCAACACGCTTCGCTGTTACCGACTGCATGCTGTGAACCAATAACAGCAAAGTACACTTTGGTCACAGTAAGCACATGTGACCGATCGCAACTTTTATCCTAAAATTACGTATTTTTTTAAATTAAGCAAAGTTTTATATTTTTACCTATTAGTGTTAGAAATATTATCTAGGAACTGTGAGTTCTTTAATTTTAAGTGATTATGAGTCGAAACGGTGAGTATGTATGGTTGGTTGTATTTCCTTATTTAGCTACATTATCGCTAGCGCCATCAGCGGCGACATTGATCACTACTGTTGTACGTAGTAAGAACTCGGTTTCGTGAATTGAGAGTAAAATTATAGATGGCGCTGATCGCAGTCTCGTATTGTTTATAACTTTATAGTTGCTTTTTTAATTTTGTGTTATGTATCATTAGTAAATAAATGTACTACTCTATGAGAACTCCACATTTTTTTAAGTGTCTAAAAATATTTATAAAAGATATTACAATGCGAGCACGATCGAATCATAAACCGTTCTACTGAACGTTTTTGTGTTCCACTTCTTGCAGCTTTGCAATTTTTGCATTTACAGATATGAATTTTCAGAACCAATCTTAGTTTTTTTTTTATATACACCTAGTGTATAAAACACTTCATCTTGCTGCGTAGGTCGTATGTAGGTACCTAGTATCTGTATAACCTAGGTAAGTACTGTATGTATTGAGCAGTACAAGATAAATGTTAGTTAGGTATGTAATATTCTTGAATAATTGCAGCAATGTTGTCATGTCGTCGTATTTTAATTTACTGTTCATAATGTTAGTCAAGTGGCCATATATCAATTAACTTTATGTACATAATACAGAGTTACCTGCCTAACTGCGCACACCCATCTTACTTGAAGATGGACGCCAAGTCACCAAGTGCATACATTTCCTCGGACACTAATTAGTTGAACCTATAAGGGTGGTGCTCAAAAATATGTACCTCGGGAAAAAAAATCGCGGTCACCTGTATGCCCCAAAATTTTGGTATTTTTAAAAAATATTTTTATTTTTAATGATTTAATCAAGTTACTATAACTACATAGATTTTCCTAAGTACTTAGGTACTTCAATTTCACCGGCATTCTAAGTAGCACATTTACAATTTTAAACGAATTAAGAAAACATAATAACAATTGTGTTCTATGACAAATATTTCGATTTATTTAAATATTCCCAATTTTTTTTGTAGTTTTAAAATCTAGCTGCATTTATTGCTAGTGTTGCTACACATGTATTTTCATTGTAAAATATAAATAATAGGAAGGTGGGTATAGAATAAAGAGATTTAAAAGACTTATAGAAATAAAATTATAAAAATATTCCCAATGCCCGCTGGCATTGGGAATATTTTTCAACAAACAATTTTGATCCTGAACATTTTCGATTTTGACCCACGAATGCTACGAGTACCAGCGTATGACACTAGACAGAACGATTTGTTACTAAGTAGTAACAACGTAGACTAACAAGGATTGCCTTACGATTTTTTTCGTCTTGTCCCGTCTACCACTCGTAAATATTTGAATGTCTTTGGTATAGAACCAGCACGTGCGGTGTTTTTTTTCTCTCAAGTTTATTTCTCTGTAATGTGCCGTACGCCTCTCAACTAAGCTAAGTAGATAGCATAGCGTAGATAGATAAGTAGATAGGAATAGCGAAACTTCAGGTGAACTTTCGTGGCTTCACTCCCCTTTTTGTAGGTTTTTACATGATTACGGGGATATTTCAAATATAGCCTATGATCCTCAAGGGATAATGCAGTTCCCCATTAGTGAAAGAATTGTCGGAATCGGATCAGTAGCTCTTACATCAAAACTTACATACTTTACCTCAACTTGAATGAAATGTAGAAAACTTGAACTTGAAGCTTGGTTGGCCTTGAAGTATAGAAATATGCTTCAAGGTCCAGTAGTCATAAGGTACCTCCATAATTGAAAAGAGCTTTTCAAGGAGAACCTTTAGTACAAACATGACTTTTGGCAATTCGCAGTCCGTTAGTTATTGACCTAAATAGGTGACTAGTTGGACACCGAAGTTAAGATTTTCTGGCTAGCTTTTCAATGAAAACGGTTTGGTGAAGGTATTTGCAAACAATTAATATGTTACTGCGGAGCAGCGATGGCCCAGTGGTGGCGGCCCTGACTCGCGGTCGTGGGTTCGTACCCAGGCAGTCGCATTTCTTTCTTTGTGTAATTTATTTCATCACCACTACTCTCAAAACGGTGAAGGGAAACATCGAGAGCAAAGGCGTGTGTCCTCAAACCAAAAATACCTGTAAATCAAAGTGAGGCTATGCATAAGGCTGTACCTAACTGTGTGTTCAAACACACAGTTAGGTACAGCCTTATACGTGTAACAATAAACAACCTCTTTGGTTTGTTTTTTTAAATTTCTATTGTCTAGCAATCAGCCTAATACAGGTCACACAGCCCCTCGGTGAAAGGGTATTTGTAATGTACGTACCAAGAACCAAGAGTCTGCAAAACAAATTGGAACGTAGTAAGAATGGAAAGTTTTTAACGTTAAATATTTAAGCATTTTCACCCACAAAATGTTCTAGAAGTACACGTTAAACACTTTTTGTTTCTTTCAAAGTTTGTATTGTTCTTTACTTTTATATGGTTTCTCTGCGTTCTCATGTTGAAATGTTTATGTAATTATTTTATTAGTTTATGTACGCATAGTGAAATATTGGGAAATTACATTACATTCGAGTACAAGTACTGTTCGTTCAGCGATTCATACTTTGTATCTAACATTCAGCGCCTGTTCAGGCAGGAATTCGGTCGCGTAATTTTCGGTAGGTGATGTGTCTCTCCGCTTACATACATATGTATAGATTCTATAAAGGATGTAAAAATACCCTTAACGAAGCCAAAAGGTACTTGTTGTCCCCGTCATTGCGATAATTTTTTTTCTAGACCATACCTGGGAACCTTCTAGTTACGGAGATATTGGGGGTCAAAGTTCCAATTTTTCACGATTTTTTTTTTAAATATATGATTGTACTTTAAACACCTCCACGACCCCCATACTATTCAATCCATTCATCAGCACAATGTTTTGAGTATGTTACATTGAGTCCTACCGTAAAAGGTGATTTTTTTACCCCAAAAAAAAAAGTTGTTTCCCATCAATAATTTTTGCGTAAAGTTACTTAGTTTGATGTACATAATGCTTGGTTGACGGCTTCGTGAAGGGTCTGTTTTTTTACACCCTGTGTATTATATGTATAGATTTCTGGAATATTCAGCTGTTATTTACTGATTAACTTCGTTGCGGGATCCAAGACATCATCTTCCCCATATCAATCCCCATTTCCCTTGGTCACGGCATCAGGCGTGTTCGGCTGGGCCGATTTCGCTAATTCTTTTTTTGCTATATTTGTTATTGTCAGGAGAAGGTTCTTATGACAGAAAAAAATAGGAAAGTCACGTGGAAAATTAGAAAATTGAAGAGACAAATTAGAAAATTGAGACCTACGTTATTTTATAAAAGCTGATTTTTTTTCTGTAGAAGTACCTGACTATTAGTAATTGGATATTATGAAAAGTCGGTCGGTCGGTAGCTTTGGCAGATATCAGGTAACAAAGGTGTGCTAAATATCAATATTTATTTAAGTATATATTAATATTAACTTATATGAGTATTTATATATAATATTTTAGGTTAAGTTAGGTAAGGCACATAAACTCATTATTCTCTTCCTTTTCTCACACACTATTGTCTACATTTCTTTTTCATTTCTCCTTTTGCAGGTCTGCTGGCAGGAATTTCTTAAGAAATAAGCAGTACCTATGTACTCATATATTATAATGTTATTTTCCTGTGTTGTCTACTGTGTGTACATAAATAGTAAAATAAATAAATAAGTTACGTCATACTATAAAGCGTGATTTTTTATCACAGAAGAAGATTTAATTTTTATAAAATGACGTACACACGGCGGCACATGAAGCTGCACATTTCCAGTATAAATTGGCCTCGCTTTGTACAGATTTCCTATACAATGAGAGATCCGCATAAACTGGATTAGTAGAGTTTGATCGGCCGTCGTGCGTACGTCTGGTATTCATGGGTTCTTGGTACATAATGTACACGTCATGCGTATAAAATAGAACTTAAATCTGGAGCTGCATGGCTCTTTTGGCGCGTGGCTTTAATCGGAACTTCTGTTTGGTATAAGTATTCTACTCTTTGATCGGAACAAACACCGTCATTTTGTATTTTCAATTCACTTTCCACAAACTAGTTCACAAATGGTCACCAACAGCGCCATCACAACACAATAGTATTACCCCTTTTTTCTAGGGGTCTCCGGACCGGTCTTTTAAGAGGAAACGGTGCCTCCTTCCATGTGCGGATGGTGACTACCGGGATGGTTTTAGTAAGGTAGAAATCCCACACTCCCGGTCTTATCCCCAAAGACTGGTCGCCTTTTGAAGGGTTAACATTCATGCGGCAAAAAATTCAATAAAAAAACCATCTATCGTGAATCTGTGTCTTGTATTATATAGCGTATTATCTGTGAATCTGTGTCAATTTTGACAAACAGTTATGTCAGTTAGTCATTATTGAAACATATGTGCAGTTATGTTTAAATTGAAAAAGAATATTATTTTACCGATGAATAATTTATATGCAGATGTAATGAGAACATCTATTTACTTACCGAACACCTCATATGCGTTCTAAAGGCAAGTTATTGTGCCTTTGTGAAATAATAGAGTCAACTTATGTATATAATATACCACACGTTATCTGGCAGAATGATGCACCTAACTAGTTCTATCCAACTAGATAATCACTTGCCTGTCCACCGCGTAATGACAAACACGCGTGTAGATAATCCATGCTATAGCTATACATTATTACAGGTAGACATGTCGACCCGACCTATCTCAACATAGGGCAATGTTATCTACGTTGGACTGTGTCTGTCTAATCGACGAAAACCAGTTGCGCGCACTGAATATATTAGTGACTAGCTGTTGCCCGCGACATTCGTCCGCGTGAAGTTATTTTCCCCGCTCCTATTGGTAGTAGCGTGATGTTATATATAGCCAATAGCCTTCCTCGATAAATGGGCTATCCAACACTTTAAAGAATTTTTAAATTCGGACCAGTAGTTCCTGAGATTAGCGCGTTCAACCAAACAAACTCTTCAGCTTTATAATATTAGTATAGATTATATTTCCCATAATATTGTTTCTATTTTCATTTTTTAAGTTCATTTTCCAAATGAACGACTGCCCTCTATTGCCTGCCTTCCATTTATTATCATTAGACTCCAAGCTAATAAAGTTTTTTTCTGTTTTCAGATTTCCTGAGCCACGGGGCTAGTTTCAATAAAAAATACGGTTAGTACAACACATACCAGGTACCTAGTTCACTTATGAAATTTTAATCATAATTTTTGCCCTAAATATGCACTCGTAATGATGAATATCCTGTGTCAACAAAACCCAACAAAATAAATAATGATGTAAATTATGAGTGAATGTTTGAGCACTTCCTGCGTGGTTTCTGCGTGGTCGCTGCGTGGCCAGCGCGTATCGCGAGTGGTCGTGGTGTTGAGCGGGCGCTTGCGACGCCTACCTGCAAAGGTACCGTGTGCCTCAACAAATCTTTTGTTTTCGTCGTTGCCTTTCATTAGAATTTCACTATCTTCAATTCACACTGAATCAAGAAATTTTGACCAAGAAACAAACCGAATCGAGAAAACAAACTCAATTACAACGCGATCTAGCCCAATTAATAACCTTCCGAACACTATAGGGTATTTGGAGTAGAGGGTTTCTTACTATAGGGTATTTGACTGAAAAAATCTATTTAATCCTTCAGTTAGATTATCAAAAAATATTGGACACATATTTTTTCTTTTATCAAGTAAACGAAAAATGACCACGATACAGCACAGCGCGTTGAAATCTCGCGTGACGTTACAATTTCTGTTGCATTTGCTGTCGAGTAACGTCACAAGCAGTAAGGAGCGTAATTTTTTGATAATGTGACAAAAGAAAAAATATGTGTCCAAAAATTTTTGGTGATCTAACTGACGGACTAATTTTTTTTTTGTCGATCTTGTCAAATAGCCTATTGATCAAAGCACAGTTTAGCTTTCCTTCAATGTCTCTTTTCTGTCTTTAACATTATCCTAAAATAACATAAAATGAGTAGAAGAAATGGCAAAAATTATAAATAGCAGTAACTTCGTCCCCCTTGATGACGTTGGTCACAATTAATGAAAGAAGTAATTCGTAATATTTGTAAGCCTATTGTTATTGGAACATCCGAAAATATTTTTCGTCCTTGAGAAAATGGGGTAACATTTTATGTAATAAAAGTCGAAAGTAACCCATCCCCCCCACCGGTGGTCACCCATCCACAGACCAACCTAGGCAAGCACGGCTTAACCTAAAGATCGACCCGAGAGGCTGTTATTATTTAGCCACGAGCTCCTCCTTCGGGAAGCTCTCAGTTTAAATAAAAGATATTTATTCCCTGCTGCAGGAATAAAATCGAAATGAAAAACAAGGAAACCATACCAATCGAATCGAAACTAGGCCGAAACGTTATACAATATTACAATACTAGCTATTGCCCGCGGCTTCGCTCGCGTTAATTTAAATTCTGACAATCAATATGGGTTGTACTCTGCTTGTAATAATATAATTCAATCATGATTCAAAAGACACGTGGCTCCATCTGTTCCCATAAGAACGTTATTGTAGTTTTCCTCGGGAACAGAACTTTTTTCCCGGTTGAAAGGTATCCATCCTATGCCCGTTTCTGTACACCTGACAACGTAAATGCAAAATTTCAGGATTATCGGTTCAGTAGTTTAGGCGTGAATAGGTAACAAACAAACAAACTTACTTTCGCATTTATAATATTAGTACGGAAGTAAGGATAATGTTTTTAAATTGAGTTGAATACGTGCCTAAGTTGAGTTGAATAGGATTGCCTTGCGCAACGTGCCGCCCTTTGGGTGCCCTGATGCCTGACGTCACGTTGACGCTATAGAAGCTTAGCGAAGCACAGCAAACTCTGAAGAAATCAAAAAATATTTCAGGAGGCCATGTCGTAACATCTGGCGCTCTTATTTGGGCAGAAAACTTGCAACTAAAAATCACAACATTTTACATAATTATATTATGTTATTTCGTTTGAAATACATGTAAGGAATGATGTATATCATCATCTGTCTGCCTTTTCTACAATTATGTTGTGGTCGGCTCCCAGTCTAACCGAATGCAACTGAAAACCAGTATATAGGGTGTAAACGGACCCTTCACGAAGCCGACAACCAAGCGTTCTGTACATCAAACTAAGTAACCCTAAGCAAAAAATATTGCTGGGAAACGACTTTTTTTTGGGGTGAAAAATCACATTTTACGGTAAAAATCAATGTAGCATACTCAAAACATTACGCTGATGGATGCTTTGAATAGTAAACGGGTTATGGTGGTTATTAAAGTAAAATCAAAACCTTAAAAAGTGGTATTTTAAAAAAACTTGTGAAAAAATTGGAACTTTGACCTACAATATCTCCGTAACTAGAAGGTTCCCAGTACAAAAAAGAAGATCGCAATGACGGGCAACGACGGCTTCGTGAAGCGTCTGTTTAAACCTTTTATACTACTGATACTGATACTGCTAGCCTGTGTCATCCCACTGCTGGGCAAAGGCCTCTCTCCATGACTTCCAAATTCTTCGATCCAGAGCCAATGTGGACCACTGGTCGTTAGTTTTGTCCAGCTCGTCCCACCATCTCTTGCGAGATCTACCGCGTCGCCTTCTGGCTGTGTCAGGGCTCCACATCGTGGTTATTTTGGCCCACAGCTCGTCGGGCATGCGGCAGTCATGGCCAGCCCAGTCCCACTTTAGCTTAGCGGCTTTTTGAGCAACGTCAGTAATTTCTGTTTTGGAGCCTTTAACCTTGTATATAAGACAAGAATTCATTATCCAATTTAGTTAAAATCTAAGTATTTCTTTAGTGAGTCAGTATGTAAAAACATCAACCAATCGCGTATTCGCACGCTTTCACTTCACATGCAGGGCCTGCGGCTGTGGCTTTAAAATAAAACTATTTAGGTGCTTTCCCAATCACATTAAGCACTCTTTAATATATAATTATTATGTTTAAAAGTGTCGGTCCACTGCGGAACTGGACCTCTTTATTACAACTTCACATCGTCACCCGTATATCCTTCGTATACAAGGTGGCTCCGATGATGCGAAAATAATATTAAAATGAAATATTTTATAATATTTTTTTTTAAAGCTATTTTTCATGGAAACGTCTGAACCGATTATGTATAATGCAATTGTAAACTTTAGAGTGAAAAAGCTGCGCTGCACTACGTATCTTAAATTCTTAAAACACAGTCTATGTAAAAAATATACCTACATGAAGTAGTGAAGCCGACGGCACATTGAAACAGGTGTTTTGATACATATGAGGTAATATGCAACTATTAGTACAGTTTTATACCAAAAATGCCGATTATAAGATATCGGGCAAAATCGATGGTTAATGAGGTGTTTTTGAAAAATTGGCATTATAAACAAAAT
Organism: Noctua pronuba; assembly: GCA_905220335.1. Classification (NCBI taxonomy): domain Eukaryota; kingdom Metazoa; phylum Arthropoda; class Insecta; order Lepidoptera; family Noctuidae; genus Noctua; species Noctua pronuba. Next base: position 19,403,902 of record LR999891.1, on the reverse strand, counting down.
TCTTGGCCATATGATGGACACTGTGGAAGTGTACCGGCTTGTCAGATCTGTAAAGCCATTCTGACAGCGTCCTCCAGGCTCGCCGTGACCCGATACTAAATGGCCTCGTAGCGGCGACCGGGATGCTACGCGTGACGTAGCGCTGCTGTAGCGCCGGCGTAGCACCGTGCTACGCGTCCCTACGCCGATTCGTGTTCACGGACGTGGGCGTATCCCGCGTCACACCGTGTGTGAAACGCACGACCACTGAAAACGTGCTAACTCATCATTATCTGCCTAGCCCTTTCCCAACTATGTTGGGGTCGGCTTCCAGTCTAACTCGATGCATCTGAAGACCAGTATTTTACATGAAGCGACTGCCTATCTGACCTATACACCCAGTTAGTCCTGGGTAATTAATACAATACCCGGAAATCGTGCTAACTGTCAAACAGTATACACAATACTTGGAAATGAAAATAAGAAAGAAAACCGCACAGGTCATAACAAAAAAAAATGGTTAGTAAACATAAGAAAAAAAAACAATCGAAATTGGTCATGTACGAAGCCAAAAGGCCCGAAAGGCAAAAATGAATGTTTCTGAAGACGAATGGAGTTTCTTGCCGGTTGTTTTCCATAGGAAACCCAAACCGTGCAGCTGTCTTAAACGTTCTATTAGTACCCTTGCAGGGCGTAGGTATATCTTATGTTACTATTTTGTATTCTGAGATCCAGCCTAAAATCGACCTTCACATATCTGCTTACGGAATGAAACATACTGTTTAGTAATATTAATACAAGAATAAACATTGAAAAATATTACGTAAAGGCTTTACGTAAAGGAATTTAGACGCAGGGGTGAGTGCAAAAAAAACTGCATTTTTTGTACAGCAAGAATAGAATAGAAATAATTTATTTGCATTGAATGTAGGTACATACATGAGTAGTTACAGTAGTAATTATTTGTTCCTGGTACATTCTACTATTAGGCATGCAAAAATTTCTACTTATAAACAATTAAATATACAAACTTCAATTTAAAAACTTTCACAACAATTCAACAAATTATCTTGTAATAAAAAATCTGATCAAAATAAAGGGGAATTAATCAATTCTGATCAAGAATAAGATTGTAACTCAAAATTTAATAAAACTGAGTTACGATGTTATCCCGTGCAGGTGTAGATATGAAGCTTACTCCTGCGAGTCCTCTCGGTCCGAGCATACTCTGACCGTGTCAACGCGGCTTTAGTACTCTTGACTACATTTAATTAGACAACCTATTCGTAAAATGCTTGATTATGTATTAAGATTGCGAAACAATATTTTTCGGTAAGCAGATCAGTGAAGGACTAAGGTCTACGCTGGATGGATGTTTGTTACTCTTTCACGCAAAAACTACTGAACGGATTTGGTTGAAATTCGGCGCACAGATAGTTTTTAACCTGGGTAGGATAATTTTGATCCCTGTAGTACGATGCCGTGGGGCAATTACCGCACTCTAAGCGGGCGAAACCGCAGGCTTAAGCTAGTGTTAAATAAAACATTTTCATTTTGAATATTATTGGCGTTGATATTTGTATGTCAGATAATCTTTGAATTTTCTATTTACTTACCCATTGATTTATAAAGTAATTTTACGGCTCGAGGCGATTATTGTGAAACGTTGGTCTAGTGGTTGCAAACATGAACGCTGAGAGTGAGGTCCCGGGTTCGATCCCAGGTCGGACAAAAGCAGCAGTCACGTAGTCTGTATTTGTGCCCGGTTGATGGGAATAGGCTTGTCCCCTATTACATGTGACTACATCATAACAGGCGAAATGTGGGTATACTATTAGGTACACTTGTGCCTAACCCTTCGGGATTACAGGCGTGATGTTATGTTATATATTGTAAATTAATTGCAAAGTTCCGAAAACAAATGAGTGTCGAGTATCGTCGAAAATTGTACTGTGGAGGTGTCGCTACATTCGGGTCCTGCACAACACGGATTAGGGACGATGTGTGATTGTGTGTGTGTGTATGTGTGTGTGGGCGGGTTCGGGTATTAGCGGCGCACGTGACCGGCTGGCCTACTCTCGTCCAGCCTAACTTAATGGCATCTATTTATAGACATACGCGCATATTTAATCAATTTAATCATCAGTATAGCACCTGTACACTTGAACAGTTTACAGCTGCACAGCATGGGACCGGCAGGGTCACCTTACACAGCTATTGACTGCATACATTCTAAAATGTTCGTATCTTTATGTTTATAAGGCACATAGGCTTAATCTAATAAAAAGATTTGGTGTTTTAGTGAGCTAGCACAGCCGGTATCGCTAATCTGTCGCTAAGCTACGACTTCGCCGGCTTCACCCGCCACCGGCGCACACACACACACCCGCCGGAGACTCACTTCAGGCAATGTTTGGTCCTAGAACATCTGTCACTTTCACATATTGTAGTAATGGTCCTATTTAGGTTCCGGTTAGTGTTTGGATGCTCGACTGCTCGGCCGAGATGAGAAGACTCGATCACAAACTTAGACAGACACGCAGGTGGTCTGTCAAACGCACACGGCGCTAGTATGAGCACTCAGTTGCTGGGACGGCTCCGACGGTCCTGACAGGCAGTGTACTTGTTTCGTGATAATAGAGGGGACCACTTCAAAGATTGCGATATGAACTGTGTTACCTAAGAAAACAAATCGTAACAGTTTATTTTGGACTCTGATACACAAAGAAAGAATTAACTTGTGTAAAGGTGAGGGGAGTAAATATAACTCGCTCTCTAGAAGCCTCCACCCCTCAGATTTCATCACATTCAATTGTTTAGGCATTTTGGCATAATACGTTTGCTGTAAAAATAAATTTGTGAATACAATAAGCGGTTATACAAGTCGTTACAACAGGGAGCAGTGGGCTCCCCCAGAAAGAAGATTATACAATCACAAGTTGTTATAAAACTGTTAACAAATTTACACAATCTTAGCTGTTTGACATTTGAATCTTTCTAGAACTTAAAAAAAAAACCTTTTTTCTGTTTTTTACCCAAACTTTGCTGGCGTCACTCAAAACTTGTGACGTAATTGTGGTGGCTGTACAATTGCTAGATTTATTATACAAGTATTAAATTCGTAACATGCATGGGAAATTGGGAATGTATCGCCTTGTACGTCGCGTGCGCATCCGTGCGCGTCATGCTCGCTTGAGAGGATCCACTCACAGCATGCATTCGTACGTGTAGTGTGAGCTCCACTTGCCTCATATCAAACGCATAAATTGCAGGACGGAAGTTGTCAATCTTCGACTCTTCTCACTACTGCCCACCTCGTTGGTGCAGTCTGGATTTGTGCCCGGTTGATGGCAACAGGCTCGCCCTCTGGTACATTTACATGGAACTTAAATATAACTTGCAAAACGTAGGTGTACTATAAGGATCTTTGCCTAAAACCCTTCGGGGATTACTGGCGGGGTGATGGTATTTCTGTATTTGGCTTTTAATTGTACACTAATCTTATATTAGGGTACAAGGTTAAAGCAACGTTTAACGTCTGTGGAACGTAGCTTTCAATATCATCATAACATCGATGTCTAACCGTTTGATCTAAAGTGAATGACAACAAGCCCACGCGCCGGAGCCGCGCCGTCTTGCGTGGACTATGTGCCCATACATACATAATATACATATAAACGTGCCTCTGCTCCATTTACATACGAACACGATACGATTCATAACGAACTACATAGTTAATTAAGACCGATGAACTGTACCTAGCTAGGCGAGCAGTCGCGGCCGCGCTGACCAGTTACACTAGTCTTATCTTTTTCCTGAAAATCTATTTACTCTGCATCGGTTAAAATAGCACTTAATTGTCTGTTTTGGTTTTGTCAATTATATTATATTATAGCTAGCCCATATTGTCCCACTGCTGGGCCTAATCCTCGGTCCATTTCTTCCAACGGTCACGATTCTGTGCTACTTCTTTTCAATTCTCAAGGAAGATATCCAGTTCGTCCCGCCATCTCCTTCGAGGTAGGCCGCGACCCCGTCACTGTTTCACTATGTCGACGGCGCGTTCGTGTTCCACGCCCGCCTCTAAGAGGTGTCAGCAAAACGCAAGGGGTCCGCAAGGCCTGCCGATGCTGCGGGACTGTTCGAAAGAGCTACCGTGGCCGTGGAACACAAAGGGCCAAAAAGGAACATGGATGGGTTTTAGTCAGTACAAGTCTGACACTCCCTTCCACTCCGCCCAGAGCGGGAGGGGGGGTCATTTGATGATTTCTCATCCGAAAGGTTTACGGGCCCACAGCTCGTTCGGCATGCGACAGGCATGTCCTGCCCACTCCCAATTAAGTTGGGCAGGTTTGTCAATAACATATTAATTTATTTTGTTCAGTAATAAAAATCACATTCATGTACATGCAAGTTTGTTGAATCGGCAGCGATAATACTAACTGCCATGTGTGGTGTTGTTCGTTATTTATAAGCATGCAGGCGCAGAATATTGTACGAGTAATATGTGGGTTCAATCAACCAAGAGCTTGTTGTACGAGTAGGTGTTCGAACTGGTGGACTACAAGTGTTTCATTCTTATACTCTTATGTACACCAATGAAGAACATTTTCCGATTGGTGTGCTTGAGTGAGTGCACCATTTTTATCACGGTTCAATTTTATCGCTCCGTTACTAATAAATTGAATTGTTGACACGGATGTTTCATATTTAGAAAATGCATTCGTTTTGCTGCGTGCAGAGAGTAGGGGTAGGTACCCAGCGACGTGCAGTGCGCAGTGGTGAGCAGCTCCAACCTGTGGACCACTGCGTGTACGGCGGGCGCGGCGAGGGGTGGCCCCGGGGGCGCGAGGGCGCGCGGATGTGGCGCGGGGAGCGCGGGGGGGGCGCGCGGGGGCGGGCGCACGTGCCTCCGAGCGTGCGGCGCGCACGTGGCGCTGAGCGTGCGCGGCGCGAGCGGCCCGGCTCCTTCATCAATCCTGCCGCGATCAGCATCGGGAACGGTCGCGTCCACAGTTCCTCCGAGAGTTGTGTTAACGGTTCGCGACTGCAGCAACGATTGAGTGTGCACGGTCGGAAAGGGGCAGCGCGCGATGCTGGCCCTCTACTCGTCTGGACAGGCACGGATACATCGATATGGGGACTGACTCGGCCAGCGCAGCCTGGTACTCGGCGCCGCCCAGCAGCGAGCTGTGCTTCCTGGCGCCGCCGCCGCCCGGCCCGCTCGGCCCGCTCGGCCCCATGCGCTACTCGCAGCTCTACGCGCACCACACAGGTACGCTCACCGGCCAGGCACCCACCATTCCTCACAGCCGGCTGCACTGTATGCCAACACTCTCTCGCAATGAGGATGTTACGTGTCGCAGGTGGACGGCGGCTAATAGGCCACAGCGATGCGCACACGCTCACCCGCGCGCCGGCTGGTCAGTAATCAGTAAGCGCCTATTAAATAACTCGGCGTGGAGTCGCACGTGGCGCGAGTGGCTCGGTGTTGTTGTTGACATCAGCTGAGCGGAGCACATCCGTGTGTCCGCTAACATATCTTGCGACGATTATACTCGGTGGAGCGACAGGCGCATGTCGTGCCCGCTTTGATGGCGGCGCTGGCTCATCCATCCTGCGCTCGCTCCCGTGCCCCGGTGCCCGGTGCCCAGGTGCCCGTGCACACAACCACTCGCCCGTAGAAAGAAGCGCGTTCGTCTCAATTGTCTGTGACAAGTGATGAAACGTCGTACACCCGAGATATTATCTTCCAATGCGGCTGTCACCGATGTTTCTATCAGCTGACTGACGGGGATGTGTTGGTCCACCGTCAGTCCAACACCTCGGTTCACAGACATTTCAAACCAATTTGACGCGTAATCATAATTGTTCAACATATAAATTCAACTGCAAAATGTATGAAATTCAAAATACGTAGCTTATGTACTAGCCCTGATGGCAAGAGTTACCCACGTCATATATTTTTCTATCAGATTAAACTGCTCGTAAGTTATTTTTGAGATTTTTTTGGTATTTAATGCAAGGAACACACGATCCGTCGCGTCGTAACGTGCTGGGCTCGCTTTTTATCAACAGCTGCGCGTTGCTAGGCAACGGCGTCTTATCACACCATCGTTTTCTGATAACGAACTACTCTGGACCAACTTGTGGCAATTTTGCTTATTCTCAAAGAGTGCATTTCGACAAAAGCCAAGAATTTATAATAAAGGTTTAGGTTTAGGTAGGTTTTGGTCGCGACCTCGCTCGCATGGGGGTCGGTAATTATTCTACCGGGTTTATCACAGAAGGATAATATGCGAACTTCGGAAAAATATACCTATGTCTTAATCTTAGTTATGGTCTATCCGTATGCAAAATTTCATCGAAATTCGTTCGTTCAGTAAGGTGTGATAAACGAAGCCACTTTCATGTGTATAATATTAGTTAGAATTAGGATGATATTTGTGAAATTGCTTGCTAGGTACTGAGAAATGTTCTTTTTACAGGATTTCCATAGTAATAGTACAGACTCCAACATAAAATAAAAAATAAATAAAAAAAACAACGTTACGTACCTAATTAAAAAACCACTAAGAAATAAATATTTAGGAATATAATCAATAAAGGGAACGTGATCTGTGGGAGGGCGTGATACGGTGTGAGCCCGGCTCTTTGTAAAGCTACTTAGTGTGAAACTATACTGTGGGCTGACTGATACTTAGTGGCCGATACTGAAACACGTGATTTTGCTCATCGTTTTGAACAAATTCGATTACGGGACCAACTCTGAAACCCTGAAAAAACAATATTTGGGTCCGTACTCCATCGATGCGGAAACGTGTTGAGAGAGAGATGTGTTGTAAATCACCAATGGAATTTAGTTGTTCACACTCCTCGTCTCAGCTTAGCTTTAGTGGAAACAAATTGATGATGAGATCAGATGCCTCGTAATTGTTTAGGCCAACGGAGATGACAAAAAGTGCGGTGAGCATTGTGATGTGAGCCGCCTACGGTGACCGGTATGCTGTGGGCGCCGTACCGCTTTGCACATCTCCCCTCCTCTCCGTTTTCCACATCTCCGTACAGCTTCGGTGGATACAGCCTAGCTTTTACGCATCTCCTCTTCGGTTAGTCCCGGACTTCATCAAAGTAGAGACGAGCGAAGATGAGCGAGGCAGAGAGGAGAGGACGTATTAAGGAGCTAGGATATCCACAGTTGCGTGGAGCAGGGATGTGTGTACTGGCTACTCACGCCCAGTTTAGCGTCCACTTAACGCCACTCACGTTTCTTCTCTTCGGTCTAAACAAATAAGTGACATCTCTCTTCTCTGCTCAAACGTGTCCACAAAAGCTAAGCTGAGAAGAGAAGTGTAGATAACGCAATGGTGGTTTACAACAAATCTCCTCTTTTCTCGTCTCGTGTCCACTTTGATGGAGTCCGGGCTTTACGCCGCTCCCTCACCGGGAGTATTCGCTTGTAATGTAGCAGTTCAGTTTCATTTGTTTCTGTACAAAATCGAATCTTGGATTGTTTCACTACTGGCGAATGCTGCTGGTGAGAGAGCGCCTTTATGAAGAGGAATGGCGAAATTCAGGCACACTAGATATTCTAATAGTGGATAAATAATTATATACTTACAATAAAACCTAGCTTCCCAGCCTTCACTTTGCAAATGCACACCAAATTGTGGTTGAATTGCTGCTCTGATGGTATCAGCTTGGTTGCACCCTTGGCAAAAGCGCTCTGTCTGAAAATCATCTATCTCCCTAACTGATCTGCCCATTTCACTAGTAAGCCTTTGAGCAAGATGACGCTGGAGTCGTAAAAGCAGTACTTCGACGACAAAGTCAACGTTCATGCTTGATTTTAGGCCATGATTACAAAATAAAGCTCGCAAGTGAGTGCAAAAAAAAAGATTTTCAGTCACAAAACCAGAGTTATTATCTCAAATCTCCTATTAGGATTTAAAAATGGCATATAATGTACATAATATTCAGAAATTAATGACGAAAACAATAAGCCATAGGTTATTAGATGACTCGAAATTTTGAGTTCAACTTATTCAATGTACTGCGGCTGGCCAATGTACTTTAAAGAACAGCTGATTTTTCGCGATTTCAGAGTTGATCTCACGGTAGAAGTTGTTCATTAGGATGAGGTTTAAGTTGGTGACTTTAAGTTATTTTAAATTATAAATGTGTATGTCAGAACTGGAAGGAGGTCGCGCAGGCTTGCGAGAAATTAAAAGAGTGGAGTGAGGGCTTTGCCCAGGAGTGGGACAGAGCAGGCAAATAAAAAAAAGTATATAATATTGTAGTGAAAGATAAATAAACTAGAATTGATCACTAATTTTTACCAGTCACCCAATATATTATTGTGTAGTCTTTCCACTTGATCTCTTCTACGACAAAATTGCGCGTCTCCAACTGCATGCGTATGCACAGCAATTAATTTTTATTGCTTGTCAGACCTGCTACTTCATTTAATTGAAGCTTTACTCTCCATATAAAATAGTTGATTATGCACCATGGGGATAACGCAGTGTTTTACGTCACGGGCGCTATTTTGAATCCCGAACGCAGCGAGGGATTCTACGGCTAAGACTAGAATCCTGAGAGCAGTGAGGGATTTAAGCTCGCACAAGACGAAGTCACTTTTATTCCCGAAGAGCATACTCTACTTTTTACACCAATTTTTTTTAATATGGCGTCGCGCACCAACACTCTAAAGTGTGGGTCCACCAGTGTTGGTTGATTGTTTTTTCCCCTTTTTGAGAGAAACAAATCGTTCTAGGGGAAATTTGTAGGAAACTAAATGAAAACAATTGAAAATTTTGTAATAATAACTTGTGGAAAACAAGCCCATTGCATGGTCTCGTGCGTGAACGGGATCAGATAAGACATACACAGACACATAATTCGATACCAAGTGGTACTTTTTGTGAATGAACATCGTTTTATATATCTCTGTTTATTCATTCATCCCCTATTCGAAAATTGCAAATCGTAACTTTTTTGGGGAAAAAAAATAATATGAGGAAAAATCAGAAACTAGGATCTAGCAACCCTGGGGTGCGCACCCCAGCAGGTGATCAACCTTAGCTGTTGCGATGACTTGCTGCCATTATCGCTACAGATGAACCTTAAGCGACTCAATTATTCAATAATTTCTGACTTGACCAATACGGAAAACAATTGTTTTTATTGTTGCAATTATTTTTGTTTTATCTATTTAACTAATTTACATGATTGTTTAATATTACTATTGAGTGTGGTAATTTAATTATTTATTCCAGAGTTTAGTAATATTTAATATGCACGTCTTTCTTCATTGTTCTCACATGTATTATCTCAACCAAGATCATGTAAAAATATTTTTATTGAAAACAGTGTCCATGGAGTTCCTTGCCCATTCTTCTCCATAGAGATCTACGCTTTGGAATGGGCAACTACAGTACTTTCACAAGTTATTATGCCTTGTGTCTGGGACTGTAGCTTTGCCTTCTTTGTTTTTCTGACATTCAAAAGTGCCTAGTATGGTCTAATTGAAATAAATGGTTTGAGTTTATTTTAGAGAATTTAATGAGTTTAATATTTGGGAACGGTGGCTCTTCTGTGGAAGTGTAACTCGGTCTACCGGAGTTGACACCAGCTTTGCTGAAGGGGCAGAGCCTTAGCAAAGTGTGTTTGGGTTGACAAATGTGTTCAGCTGATTATTGACGGATTAAAATATTTGCTGATAGTAAAGCCTTTTTGTAAAATGTTTAACTCATCCAACTCGTTAGGTATATGATGAACTTTTCTTATTAGATTTTTCCCTTCCTCCGACTCAACAGCGCCTGAAGAAATTGAAGCCATAGATGTTGTTTTCTTTAGAGTTTCAACCCCGTCTGGATAATTTTGCATACTCACAGCATTGTTTTAATTTAGCGGGAAGCTTTGCCTCTTTTCTGAAGGTTTTCGCGTAATAGGACTCTAGTTTGATGACGTTAGAGTATTTGGTGGGTGCACGTTGGCACAAGTTAATGTTTAACTTTGATGACAGTTGTCTTAGTGTCAGTTCACCATGACTTAAGCCACCACTCCAGAGGCTTACCATGGGTTCATATCCTCCCGTAGGTAGTGACATCTCTCTTAGGTATAGGCAGGTGCTCATTAGTGTTTAGGCAACGGAACCTTAATAAATGGATCGCTGCTTGAATGTAAAACTGTTTGTATGTAATCTCATCGCTAGTGTCCTCTGTGATTTCGTATATGTTTGACCTGTTGTGTTGCATTGTCTCTTGTCGCCTCACCAACACATCTCTTAGTGCAGGACTTGTAATCTTTTGAAACAGTTGCACAGTCGCTACCAAGTGATCAATTTTATTTTTGATACTATTGTATTGTTATCATTATCAGCCTACAGCAGGCCACTGCTGGAAATAGGCCTTAACTCGATTCTTAGCAACTCTCATACGGGTCCATATTGGCTCACCTAAAGTTCTTTTCCCGAAATTGTTCTTCCTAACGATTTGTAATCCTAATGATCACTCTTCCTAAAATTTTTCATCCTAAAGTTTTCATTCATACTATTTGTAGTGCTACCGGCGATGTTCATAACAATCATGTTTCCGAAAATTGTAATTAATAATATCATTAATGTAAATATATTTAAACTCCTACTGTTTTTTATCATAACGCTTTTATCCCTAAACATAAGTACAGGTCAGAGTGTCGTCTTGGGGGCACTATGAAAAAAAAACTTAGAAAAATTTCGCAACCAATGTCGAAGTAGCGCTCACCGGCCGCTGCCGCGGCACCGCTCGCTTCGCTCGCTCGGCTCGCGCGTAGTTGGTCACAGTTCTAACCTAACCTAACCTATCCCTTCCACATCGTTTTTACGACAAACGGTTAGTCGGAGACAAAAAACGCCAAGAAACTTTTATTCTTACATTTAGGTGTTTTATACGATAGAATCGAGAAAATAAACGGTTTGCAAAAATAACACTTTTTTGGCTAAATTTTTCTAAGTCTAAACAAAGAAATCTAAACAAAAAATATATGACTGAATAATAGTGTAAAAGATGGTTATGTTGAGAAAAAATAGGAAAACAAATAAAAGTATAACAGATGTTTATTGCTACTGACATTATGAAGTTGAATGCTTCGGAATTATAAAATTAGAGACAGAGTAGTTATGAATTGTGATTGTTAGGATGAAAAATGTTAGGAAGAACATTTTCGGATTTCCAATTATCGGAGTTGAAAATTTAGGTGAACTTTGGCGCACCCCTCTCATACAGTTGCTACCAGCTCCACCCTGCGAAGATCCTGAGCTTGAGGGCGTCCCAAATTACGCTCGTCTGATAATAAAGGGTGTAAAAAGACCCTTAACGAAGCCGAAAGGCACTTAGTCTCCTCGTCATGGCGATATTTTTTTTGTTCTAGACCATACCTGGGAACCTTCTAGTTACGGAGATATTGGGGGTCAAAGTTCCAACTTTTTCACAAGTTTTTTTTTTAATAAAAGATTTTAATGTTGTAACTTTACTTTAAACACCTACACGACCCCCGAACTATTCAATCCATCCATCAGCACAGTATTTTGAGTGCGTTATTTTGAGTTTTACCGTAAAACGTGATATTTGACCCCAAAAAAAAATCGTTTCCCAGCAAAAATTTTTACCTAAGGTTATTTAGTTTGATGTACAGAATGCTTGGTTGACGGCTTCGTGAAGGGTCTGTTTACACCCTGTATTTTAATTTTAGTTCTAATATAATAATCACACTAGTTTATATGATTTTAATACCCCAGCTGAAAGTTGTTAAATATTGTTTATTATGGAAAGAGTAATTCAGAAAAAAAACCTTTATGTCTGGTTTTGGAAATATTTGTTAACATGGAAACGACAAAGTCTTGCTGAAAAAAATAAGAATGGCAAATTGTATTTATTTATTTACAATTCACAAAATCCACAACTCTTTGAAATTTTATCTTGAAATATATAAACTAATTTTACAGCCAATTACGGATTTACGATTTAATAGCTATACATACATTCATAAGAGTGCAGCGTGAATGAGTGTTTAGGAGTGTGCCTGAGAGGTGCAAATGGGTGTGTGAGTATGTTATAGTGGTGTGTGTGGTGATTTTTCGTCTACTTTTTTAGTATTGCTGATTACTTTCTGTTATAATGGGCCAACAGTCGACCTCTAACATTATTTTATGGCAAAATCCTTGATAGATGATCTTTAAAAGTCTTCAGATCTTGTTAAAAACGATCTCCCTGGTCACCGCCACGCATACTTCCTAAGTTTTCAGGGAAAATACGTTAACTTTTGATGACCAATGCAGTAAAACGTTTTCAGTTTTATCTAGCAACAGGAAATCCTAAATAAATGTAGATTTGCACTTTTAAACGTATCTCTAAATTCTCTAATGGGTCTTCTCATTTTTTTGAAATCATAAACTGTCCACCAATGTAGGGAAATACGTAAAAAATTAAGAAAACACTTTCTGTCATACATTATAATAAAAGAAACAAGTTATTTATGGTTTGTTTAATCAATTAACATGAAACTCGACAAACAACCCCCAATTGGGTTGGCAGAAAAATATAACTTGACAGTAAAAAAAAACCGGCTAGTGCGAGTCGCACTCACACGCACACAAGGTTCCGTAGCACCAAACAATATAAAAAATATATTTTGAAGCCTCATTTATTATGTTGTATTTCATTATATTCAACAGCACAACTAAATTTGTTTTATATAGTATGTTAATGAAAAACAAAGTTACTGCTGCAGTTTGATGAAAAAGTCCCTTAACTCAAAAACGAAACATCAAATCTTATTCAAACCAATTTTCGTTGAAAGTTTTTTTACGTTCTACAATCCTACATTTTTTCAGATTTTTCCTCCTACTTTAGAAATTAGAATACATAACCTCCTCCTTTTTCGGAAGTCGATTAAAAATCAAAGACACTGTAGTTGTGCACTTCTGCCTCACGATCTGCTGCAAAATCTTTTCAAAAGCCGGTCAGTGAGCAAATGCAGGCTAGCACAGATCGGGTGTCGATATGTTCTTTTAATTAGAATACCATAAAAAGGCAACATTGAACAGTGTTGAGAATCGTAAACGTTCAACGCTCGTTCACGAACACGCATACAACCGAGCCCCGCGCGTCGCGGAGAATGACGCGCGCGTTGCATTAGTGTGCGCGCACGTGCCGCCGCCGCCGCGTGTGTGCGCCGCGGCTCCTCAAGCGTGCTATTCATTTAACATTATTACATTTAGGCAGCACACACTTCATGAGGCTGCATCTTGTGCTTGCTCCGCAGAGAGCGGAAGCGCGCCGCGCGCACTGTGCCGCACGCTTCCCCAGTTAATTCCGCTATTTGACGACAGATGCCGCTGATTACCGATAATACCTGACAGTTTTCATTTCATTCTCCTAAATAAGAATAGAATAGAAATAATTTATTTGCGCTGAATGTAGGTAAATACATGAGTTGTTACAGTAGTAATTATTTGTTCCTGGTACATTCTACCATTTGGCACGAAAAAATGTATACTTATAAACAATTAAATATACAACTTCAATTTAAAAACTTTCACAGCAACTCAACAAATTATCTTGTAACAAAAAAAAACTAATCAAAATAAAGTAACATAGCTATATTTTATCTGTCAGGAAATCTGATACAGAATAATAACAGTTTTATGTAAGAGATTTTTTTTAAATTCTCAAATGTTGCTTCTTGATGCTATTTGGAACCTTATTATAGATGCCATGCCTAAAACTGATCCAAGCATATTATATGTAATGCATAAAAACGGAGCAAGGAATCATGGCACAGGGTATCAAAAATTGGTCCGGCTGAAAAGACTAAAGGCTAGGCTAATTATAAGGCCTATAGTATGTTCCATCTTAAAACTGATCGAGCCGGTACTGTTTGTTACCGAGAGGGAAATATCCAGCAGAGTCGTCAGTGATTGTGTTCAATTAGCTTCAGCGCTGAATGGCCGCGAGGTTAAGGTTAGGACTACTCGCCGTTTCTCTCGACTTTGACACCCGTGATTCATTTTATTACGGCCGACAACTAAAGCTAGCCGTGTGTTACAATTTATTCAATATTAATGTTGGATTGTGATAGTCCTTATCATATTGAACGCTTCCTTATTTTGTTCAACTGCCTCTTTGGTCTAGTGGTTCGTGAAGGTATTTCCATTTGGAATAACTCATTAGCTTCCAGAGTCTGGATTTGTACCCGGTTGATGGCATTAGGTTCGCCCCCATAAACAAAACTGACGTTTGAGTGTAGTGTGAGTGTGTAATGCGAACTGTTGACTTCGGGGAAAACGTTATATTATGTTATGTTATATTTTTCACTAACGATTTTGAACACCAGATCGCAGTCAGATCAGACACCTATAAACATACCTAGGACAACACACATAATATAAGAACAAGCATCACACTGTGGTTCCTGATACTTCAGATCTTCATCTGGATAGTAGGTTGAACTTCAATTCACACTTCATATAGTCGCGTGTTACCTTTCATGATCACCAGGTCACCAGGGCCGCCAGACCTTACTTATTTTCTGAGTAACAAAATGTTGTAATATGTAGTAGTAATGTAGTACTTAATGATCGAGTAGTATTAGTGTGTAGCCAAATTTCAGGTGCTTAAAGTTAAGTAAAAATCAAAGACATTCAAATATTTACGAGCGATAGACGGGACAAGTCGAAGAAAATCGTAATTCAATAATTGGTAACAAATTGGTCTGTCTAGTGTCACACGCCCGCTAGTCAGGTAGCATTTGTTTGTCAAAATCCAAAATGTCCGGGATCAATATTTTTGTATGAAAATATTCCCAATATCCTCTCTATAAGTCTTTTAAATCTCTTTGGTAAAAATATTACTAACGTTTTTTACGTAAAATATTGTTAAAAATTAAAAAAGTGGGTAACTTTAGCACCTGATACCTAAAAAACGGCCGTTGGCCCAAGCTAGCTAGCTAGCTAGCGTTTATCTTACTAATATTATAAAGAGGTAAGATTTCTATTTTTGTGTGTGTGTATGTTTTAAAGAATAAACTCAAAAACTACTGTGCCGATTTCATTTTTTTTTCCACCATTAGAAAGCTACATTATCTCTGAGTAACATAGGCTATATTGTATCCTAAAACGTTTAAAAAATTAATGTCCAGTGCAAAGCCGGGACGGGCCGCTAGTAGTATATATTTTACTCGGTACAAGACATTTTGTTGATCAGAAAATCACTAAGGTCTGGCAGCCCTGCCGTCATGCTCTAGTGTAGCACTTATTAACTTTGCCGGGGCTTCACCAGTGTAAACATTAAAACATATTCCATGGAAACATACGGGAAATAAAATGACAATGAAAATTTATAGTCATTTAATAAAGAAATATAATGTCAAAAGAGTCAAAATCATCGAGTGTTGCCTTCCCTTACCGTTGTCGAGCTCACATTACTAAGCTCCACCTCTAATCAATTTTATAGGTTTGTCGAATAAACCTCGCTGTTACTATATTAGGTACAATAAGTAAGTATATGTATTGGAAATGTAACGCACTCACACGTTGTACTGGTCCAGTCAACGGCGACAAGCGATATGTCACGTGCTATGGTCATGAAAAACTTCATGAAGTTGGCATTGAAATGTAAACAAACAGGCGCTCTATTGTTGGCCATTATTATTGTTTGGAAATCAATCAGTATTGTTGTAGGCTACCCTTTGATTTCATCGATTCCTTCAACTTTAGCGATAAGCTTGAAGTTTCGTGAAATTAGGCTATCTACTCGATCGAATAGTTTGGCAAAACGAAATGGACCGGCGCGAGGCTCGCGCTCGAGAGCGGAGAAAGTGCACAATGTGAACACATCTGCGTTCACAAAGATTCCGGCAAGGTCGTCCGCGGCGCTTTCAAAAATCTGTCATTATATCTAAATGAAACGAAGCACCGCGCGCCCCGTGCCACGGAAGCGTGTTCCCGTACAGGTCAGCCTGCATACATGCAGCAATACGGCCAGCGCGGTACACACCGACGATCCAGCAGTAATGTAATGGTTTCCTTCAGTGGCTACTGAAGGATGAAAGTGGTTCCACGGTGTTGTGATGGTGAGGCTGGGCCGCCGCCAGGTGCGGCGAGTGTAAACACCGTTGTTATTGTACGCGCACAATGGCGCGATAACAACACGATAAGCGCCAGGTGACAACCCTGACATTGCGCGTCATGCTCCCGCCTCGCCGCCCTGTTGCCTCGCCGCGCCGCCTCCCGCCTCCCTCGTCGCCTGCAGGCTCAGACCATTGTCTCGCCTCGCCTCCTCCTCGCATTGTCTTGGTCCACGTTGCTCGCCGACGACCCACTTCCACGTCTCATATAGACCTACCACGTGATGACGTGGTGACGTCACTCAGAATCAATGCCTCGTTTTTGGCACAGATATTACCTACTTATCGACTATTTAGAAAGTCAAGCTACGATACTCGGAAGCATTTTCTGAGTACATAGCACTTGGAGAAACACTCTACATGGTCTTGTGATAAGCATATTTATAGTTAGAGATGCCATTGAAATTGTTACAAACCTCTCAGAGCGAGCGATAAGAATGCAATCGAACGTATGGAAAATGAATTGGAAGGTACATACGAGATGACGCCAGTAGTACAGGTGCCATGGATTAATAAGGAGTAAAAGGGAGAATCGAAGAAAAACACGTGTTGCGCCGACCCCAAACATAACATGGGACAAGGGCAGGAAGATGATGATGAGTACAGGTGGGCACGCGGTTCTGAACACTGAGCAGCAACACATCTATGCTAATATGCGCATTAAGTGCTGCGCTGTTTTTGCGCAGGTTTCGGCAAAGGTGAAAGTGTTCGTATTTTTGAGAAAGGAAAAGTTGCTTATTTTTTGTGGTAAGAGGCTCACTGTGTGCCCCTCCCCCCACTTGCGCCCCGCACCTCCTCCGCCCGCCCCGCTCTCTCCCATGAAAGTGAAACCTGTCGGTCGAGCGCTGGGTTTTGGCAGCGGCACCTCTCGCGGCTCTACTGACCATTGTTACAAATTTACAATGTTCGCGTACCATCATAATTTATATATACCATATTTTTATAACAGTCTTTTTATGGAGTTTTCCATTGATACCATAACCAGTTAGCATGGCTAAGTATGTAAAGAACCATCATACATTAGAACACGGAAACGCTTTTCATGGTCTGTGTTCGGTTTCTATATAATTGGAACTTATTTCTTTGCTTTCTTTATCAATTTAGCACGCGTTTAAAATGCACAAATTAGTTAGAAAACTGGTTTTGAGTCTAGTCTGCTGTCAATGTATTCGTAGTTTTCAGCTCTCTGTCAATCAAGAAATCAAACTATCACTTTATCTCCGCGACACTTGGTCGAGGGTACCGTCTCCAAAGTACGGGATGTTGTCTTGCTCGTTAGCTGTACTATAAGTACATGTCACTGAATGAAAATGGAATTATTATAAATAATTTTCCTGTTCTGGGTTTGAAATATAGGAACAAATTTATTTGAACAACGAGGAAATACTTCTACATTGTACTGAAACAAAGCAGTGGCTCGTAGGAGTCCCTGACGTTGAGAATTCTCAGAGAGTTGACGTCCTACGGGCCCATTGCGAGCAAAAGGATCACGTCACCTCGGGTCATCACTTGTGTAAACTACTTAAAGAAGGGGGATGACGCAAATGTTCACCTGATGTGCGGGTCCCAGTGTGCATCTGTATATCAACTGGTACACAAGATGATACTAATATATTTACATCAGCTAAGACAAAAAATCTGGTGTCCCATATAGAACTTACTGAATTCCTACTCGTCCCAAATGTATGCATTGCTGATTATTTTCGTGATTTCGGTGTTGGTCCCGTGAAGAAAGTGGTTCAGTTTGGTGGTCTGTAACTCTGGAGCACACCCTTACATAATTAGGAGCACACCTTTTTGGTACAAGCCTTAGAATCAAACGTAATAAGATGTGGGAATAACGTGTGGTTATGCTTACGATTATGTGTAAAAAAAAATCATATCGTCAAAAATGATAATTATCATAGCTATTTAAAAAATAAAATTATTTAATGTGTAAGAGTATTCAAACCAGGAAGTTAAAAATACACCCAGCTCCCAGCACCCAGCTCGTATAATATTGCATTGGTGTAGTCCCGGGCCGAGCTAGCACGCGTGGCCGTCAAAAATACTAAACAACAATAAAATGGCGATGGAATTAAGCAGCACTAAACAATGCGAGTTCAAGAGTACGTCGATAGCCCCGGGTTATCGCACACACACACGCACACACCCACGCACGTACAGAACGCTTTCATTACGCACCACCCGCGCCGCGCTGTACGCTCGCGCAGCCTTTTTTTTTCAATGTTACCTTATTATAAAGTCGTACTGAATAATTTATGTTTCTTCATACGAAGAATCTTTAATGGCCGGGCAGTGGTGAAGTAGGATCGCGATCTACTTTTTTCATTTTTTTTTTGTTCAATTCAGATAAAAAAATAAGTTAAAAAAATTCTGACGGGCGCAAATATTGTAGAAGTTTAATTCCTTAACGGAGCGATAATGGTACTTTGAATACAGACACAATTAGTTTGATTAAGGACTACAAAATTAATTCTGATAGATTTGGAAAAAATTCGATGATCTGATGCAATGGTTGTCAATTATTGAAAGAGAAAACTTTTCTACAACAGAAGGGACAGAAGATTCCTTGTCTACTTTCGTCATGATCAGTGTGTCAGTTACCTTAGTCAGGTACTCCCCGAACTTTGTGCCTATCGTATTCGATGTAATATCATGCAAGTTGGATAGGGGTACCTACTACACGACTCGATAAATTCATCCATTGTACTTGTTATGTGCAATGTAGTTTTGTCAGGTGTTGTGTTTCACTTCCGCGGTCCATTGTGACGTGTTACCCGAGATTTCTATTGAATATTGTAAGTTGGAAGAAATTCCTTGAAGTTGTTTGATTGATAAACACAGTCGTCTCAGTGTTTGTATCAGATCAGAAAGCGAATGTGTGCTAGATACGGCCGGCGCCACCTCCTCTCTGTCCGGGTCCTTCGCGGACACCTTTACTGTCCGGCTCTGTCCGTGCACTCGCACGTGCCAGACACGGGACACACAGGAACAGTCCACGCAGACAACTGTGGCCACGTGTTGGCGCTGCTAGTCAGTGGGTTGTGGTACAAACAATACTGGCCATTCATTTAAAAGCAAATACAGTACTTGTAAAACGTCGTTTTTTTTTTTAACTTGACCAAGTTGCCAAACAGTTTTTAATATTTTTTTCTTTTTATTCGATCTTTGATTGTAATTCGTTAATTTGTTGATTACTGTATTAGCTACTACGATGGCATAATACACTGCACTGATTTATGTTTTGACCAATATTAGAATCGTCTAGAAGTCACTCGACTACCTTGTGTACCTAGGTGAAGTCTGACATTACTGGGTGTGTTATGTTATGTGACTCAAGTCAAGTCAAGTCGCAGGCTCGTTTCTCGATCTCGCGGTGTCGCGGTGTTGCTCGCAAACGAATCACACAAGATAAGGGTACCTTTGTCAAACGATTGTAATATTGTTACACTTCGCCAATCGTTCCATGTCGGTAACTCAAACACTTTCGATACGAGTAAACAAACAAAATGACTGCTCATAATTTTAATACGCAATGGTGGGCAGTGAAAGTCGCTGTAAACTACACACCAACTAGTTGACTATTCCTGACGAGTGACGATGGGTGACGTTCATCCTTCAACTAGTTGAGTAGTCCTGACGATAGGCGACGCCATAGTCTGGTCAAGTCGTCAAGTCTTCTCACTCAATATGACATTATCCTTTTTTAGTAATTTCATTCAGTATCATGAAGTAAGCCTATCCTAGTCCACGCCTGTCCCCTTCCAACCTGTGCCAAAATGTTCTGCCTCCCACTTCCCGTATCCAGTAGTGCTAGATATGGATTTGTCTATTCTTCCGTCGACAAAACCCGTTTCTACGATGGTCATGCTACGAGTGCTGGATGCAGTTTATCTTAACATCTATGATGTATTTGATCACAACAAGCCTATCTTTAATAGTGTTATAGTTGTCCCTAATGAATGAGCCGACAAAATTAAAAGCCGAAGTGCCTAGTTTTTTGAATGTGAAATGATTATTTAAGTTAGTACTCTTTGCCTCTCGAAGCGCCTCAGTGCCTCGGTGCCTCGGTCCCTCGGTGAGGCAGTAGTGTGTCGCGAGCCGACTTTTGAGGAGACTGCAACTGTATCAGTGTTCCGAATGTTAGGTAAACAACTCTGAGTTAATTAAGCCTTCCGTTCGATATAACACGGCAGGCATTTCGAGGCCAATTATAATAAAGTGTTTTTAGCTGGATTGATACCCCGCAACAACGTGCATATGAACATTATTGAGTGACAGTGATCAGGTGATCAGTCCCGTGTGTGGAGGACGCAATAGGGGTGAAGGGCGAACGGGTTAGAGGAGACGAGCCAACTGTGGAAATTCTCTCAGCTTCCATCAGCCAGTGTGCTATCGGGCCGTGCGGAGCGGACAGTGAGGAGTCGCCTATGGTTGCTTGCGTGAACTGTATTTGTTATAATAAACTATATAAGTACGTTTCTAGAATCTATCTGGTATATTATTTAAACTGGTTTACAATTCTCGCCATTCTGACTTGGAATTGTTGTGAAATTCCTGAAAAAGTGCTCTTGTGTGCGATGTGAGTCAACGCCAGCTGGGTGCGCCGAGTAAACACCATTGTAGTCGCTATCGGCGCACGCGCTGCCCCCCCCCCCCTTAATGTAACCCCCACTGCCCCCAGTCGTCCCCCGCCGGTAGAAACAATCCGATATTATAAAATGCCATACTTTCCTAAGTTGTAGGAACAAGACCCAAGTTGTTTTAAAATGCATCGGATGAATGCATCTGCATAAATATGCAAATGCATAAAACATTATCAAGTAACCGTCCAGTAACGTCAGTTGACGCAGAGAGGTAATTTTCAGCTTATAAATTAATAGTAAGCGAAAAACGCCACAAGATTGCTCTTGAAAATATTTAATTGTGTATTGTCACAATAATAAAATAAAATAAACTTAAATTCTATTATACGTAAATATATTTTTAGTGCATATTTTGGTATTTTGATAGTGCATATAATCCGATGTCTAGTGATAATCAAATCAAATCATCTAATATATAAAATTCTCGTGTCACAGTTTTCGTAGCCATACTCCTCCGAAACGGCTTGACCGATTTTGATGAAATTTTTTGTGCTTATCCGGTATCTATGAGAATCGGCCAACATCTATTTTTCATCCCCCTAAGTGACGCAGACGAAGTTGCGTGGGTCAGCTAGTTTATTTATAAAGTTTACATGTTCAAGTGATTCTACCGTAAGGCATGCAAAATGAATACAATCATGGTTTATCGAAATCAAGATTGACATTGAAGTATATATTATATACAATTAGATCAACATATTTTAAGATATTAAATTAATGCAATGTCCTTCTAATAAAACTGATATGGTTCTTAATGATGTGAATGCAAGCAGATGCAGCTTTGTTTAGTTTATGGACGCGCACGACCATTCCCGAACAACTATGTTTTGGCCAAAAAGGAAATCGAATTTCGATCAGCCTTTTAAGAAACAAAACCTTTTAAAAATAACAAATATGCAGAGTGTTTCTTTTAAATGGGACACTATGGTGATCCCAATCCATAAGAGATATCGAAAATTTTTCTTAGGAAACAATTTTGGTATAATTATGTTTTTTGGTTAAGTGTGAGTTGCCCATAAAACCTAACAAGTCCGAGTCTGACTGGCGCACAGAGGGTTCTCTACAAACTTGTATGTATTTTCCATCACGGACATTAGACATCACATCACTGATACCAATATCGGGTGCTCCATCGACGAGCACTGCGTCAATAACATCAGCTTCGCGGATGATATGGTGTTGCTGAGCCCATCGATCAGTGCATTTAGTAGGCTTCTCGGTATCTGTAAGGACTTTGCGGTGACTGGTCTCAGGTACAATGCGACAAAGAGTGAACTTCTAGTTTTCAAAGCGGGTAACAAATTTTATGATACTGTCCCGCCAGTCACCCTGGGGGGCTTTCAGCTTTCCAGGGTGACGAAGTTCATGTACCTGGGGTATTGCGTCACCGATAGTCTGTCCGACGTGGAGAGGGAACGCAGAGCAATGGCAGTTCATTGTAACATGCTGGCCATTAGGTTTGCACGTTGTACTAGGGAGGTAAAATTAAACTCTTTAGAGCGTATTGCCAAGGAGCTCGTGGCTAAATAATAACAGCCACTCGGATCGATCTTTAGGTTAAGCCGTGCTTGCCTGGATTGGTCTATGGATGGGTGATCACCCATTACATACCGAGTTTCCTCCGTGCCTCGGAAAGCACGTTAAGCCGTTTGTCCTGACTGTCATTTGTAGATCTTTGACAGTCGTTACAGGTAGTCAGTGGCCCAAAAGTCAGACAACCAGTCTTACCAAGGGGTATCGTATTACCTAGTACTAACTGGGTTGTGGAGGTCAGATAGGCAGTCGCTCCATGAAAAATACTGGTATTCAGCTGCATCCGGTTAGACTGGAAGCCGACCCTAACATAGTTGGGAAAAGGCTAGGCACATGATGAGAACGTATTGCCAATCTATGTACACGTGCGCCCTATGGGTCGGTTGTTCAAAAAGCTCGTACAATGCTCTGCGAGTCCAATATAATAACGATTTCAGAGTTATGTTGGGACTACCGCGCTTTTGCACTGCATCGGGGATGTTCGCAGGCTATCATGTTCCTGATTTTTACGTTTTTATGGGGACACGAATAGCATCCCTGATGCGGCGTGTGCGCAGTAGGTCTAACAGCTTGGTGGCTATCGTAGCCGACAGAATGGACAGTCCAATGATGAGGATGAACACTGATCGTGCGTCTTTTAAATATTTAAAATAAGATCTCAGAATGTATGAATGTTTTTTCTTTTCGTTTTATGCATGTATGTGCATGTGAATGTGTGTTAAATTGTAATGTTTTTAAATATGGAATTGGAGTGAAGAATGGAGTGAAATTGACCAAAACTTTTTTGATACCATTCTACTTATTCCCTGTAAAGATCATTACATTTTTCACAAGGAAGAAAAAAATCGTGACAGTAGAAGTTGGTATAATATTTTTTCATACAATTTGTATACTTACTCTAAGAAAATTAGGCCAAATTCTACGAAACATTTCCAGTATGTCATGGATTCGGATTTACTCATATTTTACTACTAAAAAGAAAACTCTGTATAACACATTACATTTCATAAACAAAATCATTTCGGTTTCGGTTCACATCGACTATCTTTTTTACAATAATTATGTCAAAAACATTGAGTTTGCCCACCGTCACGTCGTGTGGCTTTGTATAAGTGAAATATTTTTTTGTAATTGGACCAGGACTTCGAGAGATCTCTGACCTCTGACTTGAAAAATAGTAAAAGTAATCTTTTTATAACATTTGGTTACGTTATCATCTTTCTCCTGCCCTTATTCCAATTTATTTGGACACTAGCGGTCGCCCGCGGCTCCGCCCGCGTTGATGTCGGTTACCGCTGCAAAAAACCTACCCAGGAAAGACACGGTCAGCAAAATGATTCCCAGGTCAATTCACAGACACCGACACTAACATCGACGACGCAGTCATTATCCGCAGGCTGCATAGATCGTCTTTATGTGGATGTTAAAGTTGTTAAATTGTGTAATTAATACTAAGTTTTCACTTCTGCCAGCAGTCCCGGAGTGCAACCCGTTGTTTTAGGATAGATAACTAAAGCGATTATTGTAGAGCTTCTCTATAAACAACATTTGACGTTAAATTATTTTCAGGTAACAAAATATACTGATGGTCGGGAGCCCGCGGGCTTATTAGCCCGTGATAGGGCAACGTAAAGTTGCCCATGCGTAAAACATTCTTTTCGTAAATCAATTCCTACTAATTTGAATGTTTGGCCCTGGGATTTGTTTATCGTTAGTGCGAAAGAAAATTTTACTGGAAATTGGAGCCTTTTGAAGGGTATAGGCAAATCAGTAGGGATACCCTTACTCATAGATCTAAACTCCCCTCCCGCACGCGCACCCCGCCACGCCGACTTCGCAACGGGCCGTGCAGCAGAAATCGTAATATTTTAATTTCGCCATAACTTCAAAACCAAACGTCCAATTTTAATCATTCAAGGACCAAATATTATCTACATAAACTTTACTTAGTGATGAAATAATTTATTTTGATAAGGATTATAGCATGAGTAAAATAAATGCGTTCAAATGTAGTCCTAAAAAAATTCAAGATAAAAAAATGGTTGTTGTACCTCACTCGACATAGATAGGTATAGTGTGATGCGGTTTTTTTTGTAGATATTTATAGGATCTACAATTAATTAGAACATTTTATGGTTCTATATTTTATAGTTTAGGCAGCGTACGCAAAATAAGTAACTTTTCTGGTTGATTTTTTACACCTTGTGTCCGAAAAACCCAATTATCTTACGGAACCCTATTTTTTTCAAAATAAAATTTAGCCTATGTTACTCGTGGATAATGTAGCTTTCGAATGGTGAAAGAATTTTTAAAATCGGTCCAGTAGTTTTTGAGCCTATTCATTACAACCAAACAAACAAACAAACAAAGTTTTCCTCTTTATAATATTAGTGTAGATTAGTTTACCTGTATAATAAAATAGCAAATGTTATCGGAGCAAAGCACGATGTTACAGAGCCTTTCATAATGTGTTTGTTTTTCTATATTTTGACTAAATCACATAGGAAAAGATAATGCAAACAAAAGTACCATTGAACTACTTCAATGATACTTTTGTGTACTTTTCACTTTGCATGCAAATAATGTATGTAAGGAGTAAAAACTAAATAAGTCAAGTTAATTCATGTGATAGGAACTATTATCGTGACTCGACAATAGGACCTGTAAAAGGCGCTTACGCTTATAGGGTATCGGGAGGACGCCAGTGGAGTGCAGCGCCCGCCCGGTCACCCCCGGGCGAAAGTTCCGCCTTGCAAAAGACTTCAACGCGCGATCTATCACGTCTCGCGCAATATTCAGTAAGCGCGTGCCGGCTGCAAAGTAATGTTCATGTGTAACGTTATGGAGGCTCACACGGTGTTTTCATCAGTAAGGCTGTACTGTAGAGCCGCGACTTAAGTGATTCTTTCCGGAAAGAGATTTGAATCAAAGCCTACGTTTTGCAGCTTGTTTATCGCTTACTCGTCTCGGTTGTTACTTCAAGCAAGCTTTGTGCTCGCCTTACCGAGGAGTCGAGGCAGTGCTATCACTTTATCGAACGATGTAGTTGTGTAAATTCTGTTTTGTTATTGTATATGAATGGGTACTCGCGAATGATTACGTGATGATGTTAGCGACACAGCGTGCTCGTATAACCTAGTTGTCGGCTTTGTTTACAAGCGGCGTGCGACACGTGCGCTCTTGTATACATACGACATGCGCGGTACGGTGTGTGCACTCATCAGTTATCGGCGGCGAGAGTGATCGCGTAGAGCATCGCGGCTATTATGTCACCGCAATTAAAGACTGTATGTTGCGTGCTCGGAAGTGCAAGTGGGGTGGGGGGCGGGCGGGGGGAGGGGAGGCGTGCAGGGAGGGGGGCGCGCGGCGGGGCGGACCCGCGTGCGCGGCGCCCGCTCGGCAGTCGCGCGCCGCACGCCGCCGCGCTCGCACGCCGCGTCCTCGCGCCCACCGCGATGAGTGATCACTGAGCGAGCGCGTCCCGAACGCCTCGACTCGACCCTATGGAGTACCAGCACCAACCCTGCCAGCCGCTGGGCCCCCCTGCGCCCCCGCCCGCGCTGCTGCCCCCCGCGCCCCCGCCGCCGCTGCCCTCGCTGCCGCAGCTGCAGCACGGCCACGCTCAGGACGACGACCGCTGGAACCAGTACCACATCTGGAGACAACACGTCTTCGTCAACGGTCAGTGGCAATCCTCGCCGACACCTGACCACCAGGAAGCGCGCGCGCACTTTCTCCGCCGAGGCACTCGCGCGCTCAGATTCGTGATTGATGCTGCCCCCGAGCGCCCCCGAGCTCGGCGCCCGCGTGAGAGCCGTGAAAAAAGAGAAAGTGCGCGAGCGCCGATATCAGCCGAACTTTTCGGTCGATTGAGAGTTGTTGGTTTCGGCAGCGGGGCCTTTCACCCGCCGCTGTCGTTTCCGTGACTCCTCATCTCCTCAGGTCCCCGGGAGCCCGGCCGAGCACGCGCCGCTCGCGGCGACACGCGTAGCTTTTGTTTTTGGTCGCGGGTCACGTCTGGCGATAATGGGCGATAACGCGAGCTGGTCGCAACCCCAAGGCCTCGCCCGCACTTGTATCATTACCTACACATTCTGACATGTTCTGTGTCCCGGACTGTGTCCCCAGAGTGCTGTGGTCCAGGAATCGCGCGCACGTGTCGCGGCTGGTGTCTGTTATCGCGTTAGGCACGTGCATTTGTATCGCATTCCGAGCGCGGGACGCCGATCAATATCATAATATACGATTTATACTGCGTTGTTCGCCACTCTTAGTACTTACAAACGCCTTAATGTTTGCGAGCCGGCAGAGGCAGGAGGCACTTCGCCCTAAACCCGATTAGTTCGGTAGGCAGCACAGGAAGCCGTAGCAGCGAGCGTACAATCACATGCTGACCGGAATACTGCGCTAATGATATTACAATATTACGAGTATCTAACTAAAATTAAACAGAAAGCCATCATTTAACGAACACCTCCGTGCGGAAGTGACCTACAACCAATAGGTTTGTATTCTTTTAATATTTTTTTGAGTGCTGGTTACTAGTTTATTGTATTCAAAGGTGATGTACGAATGATGTGGACAAAACCAAGCTCATGCAACAAACTGCAGTGAAGTTGTGTTGGTTCATTGAGTGCCCGCGTTTTTCAAAATAAGTACGTATTTTATGTCAAGAAAAAAAAGGAGCACTTTAAAATATGTGTCGATAAAGTTACAAAATTGAACTCGACCAAAGTTTGTCAACATCGAAACATTCTTAAGTTAAGGTGTGTTAAGCAAATATTATTTCAATCACCCGAATAAAGAGCTTTATTAGGCCCTGACAATTTTGTGTTACTCTGTGAACGACTTACCGGAAGTGGTTCCCGCTTCAAACCAAACAGCTATTGCATATTATTCGATGAAAAGTTTGGAAAACCTAATAAAAATCCGTTTAAATTCGCCTTTGATAGTGTTCCAAAGCAATGCATTGTCCTGTTTAATGTGATTATTATTTTTTTCATTAAGGGGTAGAGTAAGCTTACCAGATGAGGCAAACTCAAAGAGTTAGAATTGAATTTGAAAGGCTTTTCCCATCAATCATTATCCGATACTAATAGAATGCAGTAAGAACAATACAAACAAAACTTGAATACAACATCGTCACGCGAGACATGACTCGTACACAGAGATAACCGCACACGATCACTTAGTTAATCTTTAAGTTTGTTCTGCCATATTTTTCATAATAATAAAAAAAAAAATTTTTGGCTGATTAAAAAAAAATCTTTATTCTCTTTTGTCATTACCGTAGTGAGGTACATACACAAAAATCGAACAGATTTGAAATCAAATTGAAAAATAATTCAGAAGTAGGAAATAAATAACTCGTAGCAGCAATTTGTTAAATCTAGCTTCCTGCAAACTAAGTCAAAGTCATAGTACAGTGTTTTCATAGATTTTCAACTAGTCCAGTAATGTATTAGCAACCTTATTCAACCGATTATAAAGATCACTCAGATTTTCACAGTGATGCGAAATAACAGCTAAAATAAGGAAAAAGTGACATGACGCATAATCACTTCGGGCTCTTGATAATATGATTGAATGAAAGAACTTCATCATTTTGATGTAAGCGTTATTTCTATGAAATTTCGTTTGAAACGCTTTCATATCACATCCGGGAGATAAGTAACGACTAACTTTAGATTAAAACTAATTGATTTCCGTATCCGGAAGTATTTTCATAAATAAGATGCGAAATAATAAGGTCAAATATGTTCTAGACGACTGTTTTGTCTTGCAAGTTTGTCATCCACTGTCTTTTGGGACAGAGAGAAGTCAAAATGTAGGTACTGAGTAGGAGTTAGCATTGCGCGTGCGCAACTGCACATGTGACGATGGTCCCTTCATGTACCACAGTAGCGGCAGACACTAGCTGGTTCCGTTGCCAAATGGCTAAAACGAACCCTTATAGATTCACCCTGTCCGTCAGTACTCCGAGACTGTTGGCGCCACATAGTTGAAATTTGAAAAGTTTGAAAAGCTACACAATAGTAATATGAAATTGTGAAAGAAATAAAAATAGGGGTGGCTCTCTGTACATATTGTAACTGATGGTAGAAAAAATATATTTCAAGGCATATCACTGTACCCTATCTATCGAAACTCTTAAAAAAATGATATCGAATTTTCTCAAACTTTTTATATCTTAAGTCAATGATTGATGAGACATTTGCTTGTAAAGCCGTAAAAATGCCCCCCCCCCCCTCTAATTTCTAAAATAAAAGGATGAAAATCCTGAAAAAAAAATTGGTTCATAGTACGTAAAATAATCTTTCAACGAAAATCGGTTTGAATAAGGTTTGATATTTGTTTTAGTCTTTCATTTGTTTATCTTTGACAGTCGCTACAGGTAGTCAGTGGCCCGAAAGTTTGACAACCAGTCTTACCAAGGGATATTGTATTACCCGTACTACCTGGGTTGTGGAGGTCAGACAGGCAGTCGCTCCATGTAAAATACTGGTATTCAGCAGCATCCGGTTAGACTGGAAGCCGACCCCAACATGGTTAGGAAAAGGCTAGGCAGATGATGATTTAGTTTTTGAGAAATAGGACTTTTACGTCAAACTGCAGCTGTATATGACATACTATGAAAACAATAATATAATATTTTCATTAACATACTACGAACAACAAATTAAGTTTTGCTGTTAAGTGTGAATTTACATATGAAGGGGCGTTAAAAATATTGTTATTATATTGTGAGGTGCTACGGAACTTTGTGAGCGCGAGTACGAATCGGACTTGGCCGGTTTTTTGATTGCTGATATTTAGTTAAAAACATCTCGACCAATTTTGTTATTTAAGAAGTTTAGTTTCCTATTATTTTTATTGAATATTCGGCTGTAAACAGCTCGCAGTAGAACTTACTCGAGTGGCCGCTTCTATGCAAATGTGAAACTCGCTCGTCTTTAAGATAATCACCATCTGGCGGACTGTTCCCAGCTATGTCAGGGTCAGATTCCAGTCTTAACGGATGTTACCGAATACCAGTATTTTACGTGGAGCCACTGCATATAGTACGTTACCCCTTGTCTTTGAATTAATCATAATTTATCATTCAAGTGTGCGGCTTTACCATAACTACTGAAGTCTCAACATGACAGTCTCGCTTTGTATGATAATAATATTTATTCTTCTTTGAGGTTAGACTTTAACATCCGCATCCTAGTCAGTAAAGTGAACTGCAAAGTTCATCGCGTGCTCCCGGCATTGGTGCACGCTGCCCTGGACACCTGGCCACAATGTCTCTGTACGATCACGCGCGCTCTGCATTTCACTCGAAGCTACATTACTATTTGTGACATCTAGCAATATGCACTATAGTTTCGTCAATAACTATACGAAGGAAAGCACTAAAAGGAGTTTTGAAAAGTCGTCCCCAAAAAGGAATAACCGAGGATGAAAATGTGTATGGAGTTTCGTCATGTTTGCCGAAAATGCCATCGTGGCACATGGTTTGTGGTCAAGTGATTACTCGAAACCTAAAACCAAATACGGTACCATAACTTAACCGCGTTGGTGCTTCAGCAACAGCCTAGCCTTTTCCCAACTATGTTGGGGTCGGCTTCCAGTCTAACCGGATGCAGCTGTATACCAGTATTTTTTTTCAGCTGCATCCGTTTAGACTGGAAGCCGACCCCAACGTTGTTGCTTCAAAATAAGAAAATATAATCTGAAGCAACTCAAATGTCTGACAATGTTGATAGTAGGTACGTCTCGGTGCAGTCAGTTGCAGCACTCCATCCCGAACACGACTCTTTTGCCCATGGTCATCTGCAGCCGTGATCACCAGCAGGTCTCGCTCGGTCGGTAAGGAGCTCGGGCGGAGGGGCCAGCGCGTCATCGGTCCTCGTATCTTTTTTTATCAATTCGAGCGTGGCCGCGTACACTTTCACTCAGAATATTTGGGAAAAAGTGGCGACCTTTTGGCGACTTTCTCCTCCCCCCCCCCGACACACCGCGCGTCCCTCGCTCTCGCCCTGCACGAGCTCTCTTCCGCGTGCGCGTGGGCACAGACCACTTTTACTTTTAAAACTTAACAATGTTCTTCTAAGTGATAGCGATCGTGTTAGAAATTTCGTACACCATCGTGGTTTTAGTACCTTCTTTGAATGCTATATTTATAGTAATTATGGACTGGGTCGTTTGGTTTGGTTTCTGGTGACTTGCAAAAGTGTGATGAATTAGTTTGGCTTTCCTAATGCCGTTATTCAGGTTGCTTATGGTTTGTCTATTCGCCTGAAGTACATGCCACGCTCATTGAAGACATAGTTCTGTGATTGAAAAGTCGTTCATGTGTTTTGCTGGCAACAAATGCAATTAATGGTTTAATCGACCTCGTTAGGATTTCGTCGTTGAGTAAAGTCAATGTGTAAGAGGTACGTTGAGACTGCTAAGTTGTTATCTTTAATAACTGAAGGCACGCAAACCTTAATACGTGCACATAAGTCGCTAATTGGTAACCTGTTACGTAACAGGTAAATATAAGAATGTATCGTTGTAGCGCGGGGCGTGGGCGGGGCTCGGGTCGGGGTGCGGGGGGCGCAGGCTCCGCGGCGAGAGTAAAAGTAATCTTCCGGAGTGTTTCCGCATCGCCCCTCCCGCCCCGCGCGCTGCGCCCCTCCGCGGCCTGCGCGCGCCCGCGCCTATGCCTTCCGACTTTTACTTTTCCGCGGCGCACACATGCGCGCGCGCCCCACGTTCCACTGATCGATCGCCTCTACGTCTACCCTCTGTAGTTCCGTCGCTGACCGTTTTGGTCACTTTCTATGCTGATGGTGCTGTCCGCGTGATGTATTCACTAAACCAACGTGTTGCAATATTTATGTTCCTCACATTGTAGCCAGTAAAATAGGCGAATTGGTATAATATGGTATTTATTAAACTGGTCTTGCTAGTATGCCACAAAACTTGGTGGGTATAACCTAGATTTGTGTAACAAAAAATTACATAGATTGTAAAAAAGCTCACTCTTAGATTCATATACTAATACGTTATACTGCTCACTCACACGATAATTTGCCGTTAGCCGCAACTCACACACTCACGGCACTTCCGGCAGCTCTTCAGCGCAGGCTTGCGCTCCGCCTCTCTTCCACACTACCTCAGTATTATTAGTAAAGTAGTGCTGACAACATTACTAAATTAAATCTAGGAAGCCTACCTAAAAATAAGATGAAAAAGTCCATCCTTTGAACCCCACGGAATACACAGCCCACAACAGGTCAAACAGACATGGACCGATTCTAAGACCTCGGGATAACCTAAATTTATTTCACAGTCTTAAACGGTCTCGGTCTTATAGTGACTGTACACTCTCGCCGAGACACTCTGAGGCAGGACAAGTGCGACTGTGCGTATAGGAGCGCTCGTCTAGCCTCGGTGTCCCTCGCTTGGCTGTTCACTCTCGCAATCGTCCTGCCTACAGCCTACAGCCACCTTTAGAACCGTTTTTTTACAAGCACTTTGTACTGTCAAGGAATCGGTCAGTTAGTCAAAAGAGTTGAAGCCAGTTGCCAGTTCCAAAATGTAAATCTTTATGGAGAAGAATCGTGTGTTCATTTACTTTTAACTGTTTGCTATATATTTTTCTTTAAATACAAAGAACAATGATGTGAGTCGTCCACTGCTCTGCGTTGCCTTGAGCGGACTATCAATCCCCGAATCCTCACCCATTCATTATCATTGGCAGGCTTGTATTACCCTCTGCTGAGTTTCACCCAGGTCTGACCCGTGATCTTCTGACATCATCCAGCAATCTGTTGGTCTGCCAAAACGTTGTCTACCGTCTTCTCGGTGCCTCAGTACCTAAGTTCGCCAGTATCTTAATCTATTCCTCTTGGATTGGTTTAAGAAATGTATGAGTATCGAACAATTAGGCATTTTAGCTGTTTCTAGAATACCGAAGCACCTTGGTATGTTTTCGGTTCGAAGAAATTTATTTCTCAAAACACATATTTTACTTAAATATGAGAAACTTAACAAAAATAACTTAAGTAATAAACACAGTTAGCAATACAGTAACACAACTTTAACCCATTTTCAAAGATGTTCATTGATGAATAATCTCTTATTTCTTTCGGTAACTTATTATAAAGCTGCGCTCCCTCAAACTGAATAGTTTTGCAAATGTAAATAAGCGAAGGTGATCACAACAACATCAGGTAGAATAATCGGCTTGTTTATCATCCGAATATGAAGTCATTCGCACCGGGATCTGTCAACTAAGAGCCGACAAGCTATGGGAAAGAAAGTGGACAATCCTGAGTTATGACCTAATGACCCATAACATGAACTCTCTCAGTAGGTCACCGAAACAGGCTCATAGTCAAAGTTGAAAATGTGTTTGTGGCTCACAGGCTGACCTCCTGCTGCTCACTGCAAGCACAAACAGCAACAACAAGGGACATTATACAACAAGCCGCTTGTTTCCATTCCTGAGTTAGTTTGGAACCCAAGAAGTAATGACGATTACGACGCTGGCGCCTCATATTTACGAAGATGATGCTACAAATTGTATTGTATTTTTAAGGCAGCACAAAATGCGTCACCTTATATTTTGAAATTACAACTTTCTCATTCACTTTCGCTCAATTCACACGTTTACGAAAATGATCGCGCGTCGCCGGAAAACGTTGGCTTTCTCCGTTGCGCAAGAGCAGCAGCCACTTCCCGCTCGACGGCACTCCCCCCCGCGTGCCCCGCTGTGCCGCCCCCGCCCCGCACACACCCCGCGCTCCTCGCTCACGGCACTCCTCACCTATTTTCCGAGCAGGAAATGAGTTTGTTACGCAACAGCAGCTTTCCACCGGCGCCGGCACAGCATTCCGATCGCGACGCGCCGCCACTGCCTCGTGACGTCATGTGCGATATACCCTGGTTAGCATCAGTCCGCCTCCGGAGCGAAAAGATAGCACACTAGCTCGTGGCGAGGCTTCTCTGGACTTCTGCCCTATTGTCCGCAGTTTTTTTCCAGTAGATGCAAATGGTCATTTAAGGGGCATGTTATACTTGGCATAAGCATGGAGAGTAGGTAATTCGGAGGCGCGTCACTTTCTACCGACCGTATCGGAAGAAAGTGAGAGTGCAAGCGTCACCGCGGAGCGCGAAACTAGCCGGTTCCGACACTTTCTCTGATAGGTTGACGTGCCGAATTCTGTTAATCCTGACCACTTACACTTTATTGTAACAACATAATGGAGCATCTCCAGTCTATAAACTGTATTACTGTCTAACCTAACATAACCTTGCATAGTGTAGGGAGTTACTGTTGCATATAATGGTAATGTTGTGATAGTAAGTCGGGTTTCACTTTCTCTGGTTACGTTGAAAGTAAGAGCGGTATCACCGCTTTGTCTCTCTGAACCTTTGCGTCTTCAATATAATTTGTTAAAACTCCAGTTATTTTATCAGCTCATATTGCATCAAAGTCTAGGTTCTGTAGGCTCTCAAATTTAAAATTAACCTCTCACCAGAAGGTTTGGAGTCCTTCCTATGGATGTGGCTCCAGAAACCATTCCCCATGTATTCCGATGAGGATATTGTAAATAACAAAATTCTTAAGAAAGTTAGTGCACCTCGCCAAACTTGTAAATTTTGTTTTAAAAGAATCATAATGCCCACCCAAAATATTGTTTTTTTCCAAATGATAACTTTTGGGACACATTTTTTGCTATAAGGCAAACTCATTTACTGTAGTTGAGGAACCGATTATTGCAGTAAATGTGACTGTGTAGCTAACTTCTTCTTCCCCGAGGTGGGTTCCCTGGCTGAGCGGATCTGCGTCAAATTCGAATACTTCCAATGTGTTTGGCGACTGCTTCCCGTTCTCAACTCGTCCTCTATTACAGAGCATTCATGTTTATTTAGAAAATGTTCTTGAGTACGTGGTGCATGTAGGTACGTTTGGAGCCAAAAGCCAGGGTGACGTGGCTTGAAAGAAACACCGTGCTGCTGACTTCTGCGATCAGGAAGTTGGTATGACACTACTGGGGCGCTTCCGGCACTAATTATCTAACACTATCTAGCCAGAGAGTCTGATTCCAAACCTTAATAACTTACAAGGGGACTGAATAACCATTTAATTTTTTTACATGATTTCGTTAACCTTAAAACTGTGTCATACTTCAATTGAACGGCTCATCAGTCCCAGATGGCTGTAGAAAGCAAGTTGTTGTTCAATACAATAAGCTGATGAGAGAGAATTGAGCAGGTGTACTGGATTTAAAAAGTAGTTGATGCCATAGAAATGAGTGTAATGGTCAGGTGCATCAGTAGTATTGGTTGTATAAGAGACGAGTGCGGGAGGGGGGTGCGTGCGGCGCGAGGAAAGCGTGGCGCGCGCGCATGTAACGCCGCCACTGGGTTACTTCCCGCTTCCTGCCGCCTGCGCTTGCGCCGCTTTTTGTGAAGGAAGCAGCAGCAGTGCGCGGCGTCGCGTGCCATTCCCACGAGCAGTATTGTGTCATTCTGTCAGACACGCGCGGCTCACAAGAAATACCTCTTGCCGGCTTCTCGTGACATGCTTCTGTAATTCCATGTCGATTCACTACGTAGTAGGTAGTGCGCAACTTCTTCTATGATTACATCAGTATTGTTATAGAACTAACAGTTTCATTGAAACTGTCGCGAAACTTATATTGTAGCCGAATAGGCTTTTTTTTTGTTTTTTTTTTACGGATGGGAAATCATCAAATGACTTCTCTCGCTCTGGGTGGAGTGGGAGGGAGTGTCAGACTCTTACTGACTAAAACCAATCCATGTTCCTTCTTTGCCCTTTGTGTTCCAGGGCCACGGTATCTCTTTCGAACAGTCCCGCAGCCCCGGCAGGGAGCCGAATAGGCTTCAAAATAGGTTTTGCGTCTTTTAGTAACACTAGTAGAACTACGTTAACTTGTAGTGCTAAGAGTCAATTATGTGGTTTCCGTCTAACAACGATTTGTTTATAAGCTATCATGGGTGTTTCCTTATTTCGTGGTTCAACTCGCATCTTGTCGTATTTAATTTACTTCCTTTCGTTACAAATAAACGAGGACTTGCTTGGCTAATATTATTGTCCTTTTTGGTAAGACATTGTTTTCATGCATAAACTGAGAAGGTAATCGATTTAGTATAGAATCGTGATTATTTTGTTTATGACCCATTATCGAATCGCGCTAAATGACGGATACTCAAAGAACCGGTGAATAAATAAATCACGATAGGTCATACGGTATCGGATGTCTGTCCGAGTAGACCATCCAGTGCACACACACCAACATACTTCTAACTTAAACAAACGTAGAAAAGTATTTAAAAGATGATGTGAACGTGTTAAGTTTGTTGTCGAGGCATTTGTACATCTAATGACAGCTACAGGTACGGTAATTAAGTATGTATAATTGTATGTGTGTACTCGTGACGTGTGGACACGGACAGGTATTATTATCTCGGGCTGCGATGCTACTCGTACCCGGCGGCTGCGCGTGCGCCGCGCTCGCCGCGCACTATGTAAATGCGCCGGATCGCCTTGAGAGGCCGCGCAGCCCTCTCACATACATCTGCCGCTACACACACACGTTCATTCGATCACGACTTGGCTCACTCACCGTGGGGCTCGCGGTTCAGTTCCTAGTTCAGGCAATCTGGTAAAAAATGCTACAACAAAATCACGAAGTTTGTTGTAGTTACGGCTCTTAAAATGTTCATGATTAACTTGATTAGATGCGAATATAGGATTCGCGGCACATGTGATGGAAGACCCTTAGCAGTGACAGTTTAGTGAGTAGGACAGAGCTAGCGGGTGCCGGAGGCTGGCGGGTCGCAGGCTGCGCTCGGCGAGGGCGACGGCAGCGCGCGGTCACGCGGCGGGACGCGTGCGCCCAGCCCCCGCGCCCCCCGCCCCCACCGCGCCTCGCGTGACCGGCCACGTGAGCACCCTCCGGCCTTCGAGGCTAGATCAGCTTCTACAAATATATCCCGTGTTCACGTGCAGCTCCCGGTCACATCACGTTACTATCGGCCCGCCAGCTCTCAAGCCCGCCAGCCCGCCAGCCCACCAGGCTTCACGTACTAGCTTAAACATACCGAAACATGATGTGTGTTTATCTGCGCAGAGCTAATTAATTAGTTACGTCATAATGACTCCACATTTACGTAAAATTAAAGAAAAAAAGCGTCTCGTGATCGGTTGAGAAGCATTGTTGTTCCGTATCATTTCGACACATGATATTGTTTGCATATCAAAACCACTTTCTTTATCTAAGTATTGTAGGAATATACGCGATTGTAACAACTCCTCGTCCAAGCAACGTACCGTGGCTTCCACTGCCCCGCAGCGGGATATTTAGTGGCATTACATTCATCGTAAAATCGGTCAGATTCAGTGGATGAGAACCTAGGTTACCATGGCAACCGGGCTGCGGGGCCTACGAGATATTCACGTCACACCTTTAAGTCAAAGTTATACATTCCTCTTCTGCTGAACTCCCGGAGAGGCGATCGAGTCATGCCTCCTGCTCTCGGTAATGCACCTCCGTCCCGCTCGGCTCGCGGGTCAGTCCCGCTCGTCGCGCTCGCTCCACGCCTACCACTCGCGCCGTGCGCTCGCCAAGTGGCTCCCTTTCCATTTATTTTGTTTAATATGAAGTTATTTATGGTGTTTGTATTTTATGCCCGCGATTTCGTTTCTGTATTTTAATTGATGCCTCGCGATTGTGTGATTCTGACGTAAAATCTACCGTGCCAAGCGATTGAATGTGCATCGCGCTCACTATAGCTGTGCACGCATTCGTATTGTCCGTGCCGCGTCCGGGCCGGGTCCGTGTGCGGTGCGCCAGGCTGCGCCGGACACCGCACATCGGCCGGCGCCGGTCCCGGGCTGACGCCCTGTCATCATTGTTGCAGGCAAGTCGGTGAACAGTAAGGACCCGCTCGAGGACAAGAAGGATGACAGCGACCTCTGGGAGGCGCAGGCCGCCTTCCTCGGGCCCACGCTGTGGGACAAGACGCTGCCCTACGACCCCGATCTCAAGGTACAAGAAGTCAGTACTGCTGCTGTATTACCTACTGCGTGTTGCGTGTCGTGTGCGTCTGTCCCGCACTAGGTAATAGAGTCGCTGCTTGCCGCCCACCTCCCCGCCGCCCCTCTCTGCTTCGGCCACGTGGCGTCGTCTCCGATTGATCATAATTGTCTTGTATTATAATTTATATGCAGATTATGACTTATTTAAGCGATGCCAAGCTAAGCGAAAATGCTCAGCGCGAATGTTGTACCCCCGTACGCGAGTGGAGGGCGTGCTTGGTGCTCGAGCGCCGGGCGCAGCCTGACGTCCGTTTCTGTTTGCAGTATGCGGACCTAGACGAGTTCCTGTCGGAGAATGGCATGTCGGGCGAGGGGCTGGGCGGCGCGCACCTGGGCGGAGCGGCCTTCGGGCCGGCGCTTGGGCTGCCGCCGCCCGTCACCAAGCGCGAGCGCTCGCCCTCGCCGTCCGACTGCATGAGCCCCGACACCATCAACCCGCCGCTCTCGCCCGCCGACTCCAGTGAGTACCATCTTATTGAGTTTCGTTACTCTCTTCACTACAACTTCAAAGCTCCTACTCGCTATAGGTGATAACCGCATTTGATCCCTTTAACGTAGTCGTTGGGATGAAACTGCATTTAAAGCTATAGTTACTGGATGGTTCCACTAGACCAATCGAATACAGAACTAGAACAAGAGTCAGACCACTCTTTTCGTAATTTACTTAAATCTTATATTCCTCTCTGAGTGGTGATAGAATGAGTTTCAATGCATTCGCTCTAAACAATTCTTTACATACAAACAACAACAGGAAAACAAACTCACTCTTACATTTGCATTTAGTAAAGATCGTCATTATCTATGAAGCGATCTTGGACAAAATGGTCGTCCGTCCAACATAATTGAAATATATCTTAAATCATAACTCAGAATAAGTTTTCCAATTCATAATTTTATGCCAAGTACCAAAGACATGAAAACATAGGTATGGCCAATCGAAAACGTTATATTTTTCTGTATTGCGTCGAAGTTTTGACTACAGCAGTCATTTGTTTTTAAAGTAGATCATATTGGAAACATACTGCTAAAGCTAAGCACTCAATAATTAATCCGAGCGAGGCTGTCTAAGCTCCTAAAATCGGATAGAAGGACTAATAAGGCTGTGTAACGGAATCCCCTTGTTTAACTAGGTTTATTAATAGTTTAAAATTATGTATTTTTTGGCAAAATACAAAAATAGGCAACATAATATTTCAAAGGCTCTATTTCTGTTCTCCGGCGGCTTAGGTACTTGTTTTCATATAATGAAGGGAACTTCTGAAGCTACTATTTCAGATATATTTCAATTTGGTTGGTTTTACGCCCAGATTTCATAGAAAATTGCCCATGGTCCTTTAAAGTGAATCTGAATAGTGCCGCAGAGTGTACGCAATATTAGTCTCACTGACAAGAAAGTATATCAAGAGTGTATTATAAAAGCTGACTCATATAATTCCAGCATTCTCGATGGCATCCTCGGGACGTGACTTCGATCCTCGGACGCGGGCCTTCTCCGACGAGGAGTTGAAACCGCAGCCAATGATCAAGAAGTCCCGGAAACAGGTAAATGATGTTAGTGCGCTGATCATTCCTAGCGGCATGCTGCGGTCCGCCTCCGGGTGTGGCGCACACAGACACACCACACGCACACACACGCACACACATACACACACACTTGCACTCGCTTGCGTGGTGAGAGCCACCACACTCGGTGCTTCTTTAACTTTGCAGAGGTGATGGTACCACTAGAAACACTCGACCTTGATTCCCTTACCAGTTCTGAAAGCAATCGCTAGGGAGCGCATATGAAACACCTATTTATTACTGTTTTTTTTTCACGACATTATAAAAACACCACGTCGTCATTCACCGATGGGTTAAACAGCAGCGTAACTGCAAGGCACCCACATTTCGACAGTTAAGTCCCTTGGATAAGAGGCGAATCGACACAAGTTTTGGTCCAAGCTGGGAATGAAACCAAGACCTCATGATCTGTAGTAGCGCTTGCAACCGCCAAACCAATGAAGCAATTTTTTTTTAAACTCACAATTAATCTTCAGTACCATGTTTGTCTGCTGAAGGGTTGAACCCTCGGCTTGGGTCGAATGTTGCGAGGAAGCTGAGTGACTGACCGTAATGCATTCATGACTACACACATCAAAAGGGTCTAGTGATTGATCACAAGACACTTTTATACGTTTTAGAGTATTGCTGCAATAATTGAAGTTTATTATCTTAACTTTTTGGATTCTGTTTAGTGAGATTCACTATTTAATTAAAGAATTTTGTTTAAATTTCGATTCTAAAGAGAAAATCAACGGTCGATTAGGATTTCTATAAAGCTGTGTAATGGCGTTTTGACAAAATCACTACAATTTCTGCATCGCAACTGAAAAGAAATACATATAAATTGATATAGAGCAACGACGTCATTTTACCCGAGAAGAGATGATAAGATTCGTCGGAATATTGGAAGCTGGTTCCAGGCAACGTCCTTTGGCTATCGCTCTTGGGACTACACTGAGCGTCATAAGCCGCCTCTGCTGGACACGCTATCGCGTGACGAGCAGCATGGCCGAGCGTCATGTAGGACGATCTCGCATCAACTTGCAGACAGGACCGGTACATCCAAAATACTGCTCGACGGAATCGTACCATGACCGCCAAGATGTTGGTTACGATGCTCTACAGCTCTTCAGACTTGTTAATAAACATTCAAGCTATCCGATGTGGGTCTGCGGTCCCGAAGGCCGCTGAGAGTTCCACTTCTAGCACCCTGCAATGGGCTCGCGAACTCAGTGTCAGTAAGTTAATTCATATGTTGGGGGAACAGCAGAGGGGGCGGTATTTGGATCGGTGGAAGAACCGAACTAATTTGGATCAGAGGAACCTCAAAGCACATATTTACGACGTAATCATACCTTTGCGAGGCCAGTTGGGGGATTCGTTTCAATTAATGCACGACAGTGCACGTCTACACACGGCTAGAGTCGTAACACGCACTCCTGCCGAAGCTCGTATCAACGTTCTGCCATGGCCAGACCTCAACCCAATTGAGCACGCATGAGATATGGTTCAAAGAAGAGCAGTGTCGAGTCTGGATGCCGTGCAGACCCCATATCAACTTCTTGACTTGAGAAAGGAAGTTGGCCGTCGTTCCTGAAAGTGACTTTGATGAAATGGTTTTAAGCATCGCAAATGTTCATGATGGAAACACAAACTATAATTTTTTTATCCATACAATATTTTTTTGGGAAATATTCATTTTTGCCCTTTTTTGCTTACTATTTAATTGACACTGTTAACTTGGGTTAATTTCCCACAATTTGCAAAAACTGCAATATTAAACATAGGAATTAAAGTAAAAAGTCAATCTAGAAGACTAGATTTGGTAAATATTGATTGGATATTTTTTTACTCTAGTCCCTTTTGATGTGTATCTTGTCGTTTCTTTATTAAAATACTAGAAACGAACCGCACCTACTTCAAACTATTGCGTTCTACTGATATGTCTTCGACATGTAGAAACATCGACAGCCCTATAATTAATTTGTATTTAATGTATTATACACTCAAGTCTTTCGGAATGGTTTCCTCATTATACCAAATTAAGCGTATTCCAACTTTTACCAGCCATTCGAAAAACGTGATTGCTAAACCCATAACGTTATTGTAACCGTTCACGTCACGAGTCACGGACTTGTCACAACGCTCTCGGGGGTGACTTGGTCAACTAGGACTTCAAAAGAAACTGACCGGTTGCCTCGTTAGCTACTGGTTGCAAGCGCTACTGTTACGTATGAGGTCTTGGATTCGTTTCCCAGGCCGGGCAATGTGTAAGTGTTTCTGATTGTGATTCTCTTTTCATTTGGTAAAGGAAGTGGGCGAGTTGAGGGGCTCGTGGTTAAATAATAACTGTCGCAAGGTTTCGAGGTGAGCAGTGACCAAACATCACATACCGAGTTCCCTAAAGCACGTTAAGCCGTTGCTCCCGGCCGTTATTTAAAAATCTTTTACAGTCAAATATTTTGTAAAGCCTTCCCGCATGGTAAGGAGCTGGCTCCCGCTCTATGAGGTGTTCGAGTCTCTCTGAACGACGAGGTGCCACTTCTGACGTCTCTTAAAATCCTCATTACAAAGTAAACATGGTTATTTTCACACTAGGCCTCACCTAAGTGACTTCCTAAAAGCACACTGTGGAGTCCGCCATTTTAATTAATTTTCGAAATTGCGGCTATGCTCATTACCTGTTTATATCAATAGCTGCCATCAATACAAACAATTTCCGTACGAAAAAAAAATTATAAAACGCCTCCTTTCCGAACTGGTAACTAAATATTCAAACCCTTTTAAAAGCAAATTTTTAATTACCTATTATGTTGGCAACGTGATGGGAGCCTTATACCAACCCCAGGATTTCAGACAGAATCTGGAATAGTTGTGGACAAAGGCTGAGATTGCTAACAATGAAATGTTTGCGTGTGGCGTGCATACAAACATATTCCAATACGCGTAGTACAAAATAGAATTTCGGACAGTAATTTTTTCGAATTCGGAAAAAAAAAGATACGCCATTTACATCAAATGTCATAGGTTACTTATAGGTACCACATATCGAAAATGACGCGTGTCTGACAACCTACCACACACACACACTCACAAAAACACACGCTGCTTCAAAGTCACGATAGTAACGCGGGGCGGCGGGTGGCCGGCGCTCTTGGCACACTCAGCACTGCTTCCTAACGCCTCACGTCACTACTAACCGCGGTAGCGGCGCACGCGCACTTTGCGCTGTTCTTTACTCCTCTTGTAACTTTATTTTCTTTACTAACATCTGATAAATATTTAAGATAGGTATAAATATGTATGAGACAGAGAGAGGACAGTTCCGGACATTATAGCAATGTTGACACGCTCTTGACATCGATGTCGAGTAAAATTAAATAGTTTTTGAATGTTAAGGGTCTGTGCACGAAATAAAAAACAATTTTTACTTTTTCTTATTTGATTGTGAGAAAGCTAAAAGCTTTACCTGCATTTTTCTGCAATATTTTGTATCGAAAATTAAAAAAAGTGTTTTAGCCACCTCGAAGTGTACCATTATAAAACAATTGATTTAGGTATTTACTGGAACACATGAACTGAGTTTTTAGGAGTGTTTGGCTAGATGAGTGGAATGAACGAATAAATGTATGTGTGCTGTATGCCTGCCTGAGTGAGAAAAGGGTAACTTTTTAAGAAGTTTTTAAATATACTAAATCTATGTTTAGTGATATCTCTTTGGGCATACCGCCACCAAAGAAAGTAATACGTTAGCGTAACGTCTATACACAATTGTGAAAGTATACAAAATAAACAATCTCTAGATTAAGAATCGCTATAGAACAAATCGCTATAAACAACGCTCTTTTAACAAATCAATTAATATGAAATTACAAGTATGTACTTATCAGTGTTCTTGAATTGGAATGAGTAAATAGAAACTATTAAATGTAATGTTTATGCAAACAATAGCCATTTCGAATTCTGTTAAACTCTACAGCAGTAAGGTATATCTTATAATGTTTTAGATAGTGACGAAAACACAGGCCAAATTAATTCGTTTATAAACACAGTAAAGCAGTTAAAATGGAATGTCTTTTTGTCTATATGACATATAAGTTCTTAAAGCTTAGAAGGTTTCACTATCGGATATATTCATGTCGGTAGTAACATGTCTCCATTGTTGGTAGTCTAAAATATAGAGAATCTAAGACACACGATTAGTCGAAAACGTAGTCTAGCGGCTACACTCAGGAGAGTTTCAACCAATCTAAGACTATTGTAGAATCAGACCAAGCACAGAAGTTCTGCTTTGGTATGTGCATTATTTGACACCTCGAATAGCAGTTCTGCTGCTAGAACTCGACCACCACACAGTCCCAATTTGGAATGGGCAACTACAGTACTTTCGCAAGTTATTATGCCTTGCGTCTGTGACTGTAGCTTCACTCTTTGTTATTTTTGTGACTTTCAAAAGTGCCTGTAATGGTCTAATTGAAATAAATGCTTTGAGTTTGAGTTTGAATAGATACCTTTTTCTCTGTGCTCTAGGAAACCTTGCCTTGTGCTGATACCAAACTGACACAGATTGTATCATCTTGCAGCCCCTTAAGGTGCTTTAGAAGCATCACCAAAGGAATGCAACTTTTGACTCAGACCTGAAACAGTACCATCGTGCTATGTTTATTTTACTAAATCGATTAAACTAGACATTCATTATTTAAATCAGTATTTAGTACATCATCCCAATCGAGCTTAGAATTTTCACAGTTTCTGAGTAAACATTTTTGCAGCAATTATTACGGGGACAGACTAAAAGTGTCGTATAGCCGGGACACATCCTGTCGGACACTTATTTATATCCTATCGGACGTTTATTTATAAGTTCCTTTACCTTTGAGTCAACTCGTGCTGAAAGGAATCCATTTTTCCATGCCATACCAAAACAAGTACTTTCATGGTAGTAGAAGTCTTTGTTGAGTTCTTGAATTAATCATTGTTACAATGATTGTCTCCTCCTGTGACATTTTGTTGTATTCTTCCCTGAACCCTTAATTTGGCGCGGAAAAAAGATTAGAAATAATTTTTTTAAGACTTGTTTTGTTTGGGATACTCCAAAAGACTGTAAAAAAATATTTTCATGTTTTTTTTTTTATAGCATAACTGGTGTGACGGACAACGCCAAAGACATGGAAACTAATAAAAAAGAGTTTTCTTGTTTTTATCCTAAAATGCTTAACATGTTAAACTTACAAATCACTTTAGTACACCTTATCTCTTGGATTCTAATCCAACAGACGATCTTTTCTTTATGGATGGACGAAGATTTTCTTGGTATGTCAGTAGTATTGTGAGAGGAATTTATGAAAG
Source organism: Noctua pronuba (assembly GCA_905220335.1). Classification (NCBI taxonomy): domain Eukaryota; kingdom Metazoa; phylum Arthropoda; class Insecta; order Lepidoptera; family Noctuidae; genus Noctua; species Noctua pronuba. The sequence continues at coordinate 19,359,574 of LR999891.1, read as the reverse complement.
TGTTAACCTTACTTTATTTATGTTTTCACTTCAAAATTGGCTTTTCTTTGTTATTTTATATATTTTAATATGTGTTATAATTGTCTCTTTTATATTTATACTCTTAGTTACTGTAATTGGTTGTAAACACAACCGTTGTAATTAAATAAATAAATAAATTAGTATAATAAAAGGCTTGGAAGATTTTTGTATCAAGCCTAGCCGGCCTAACTTCCGCCATTTTTTTTTTTCGAAGTTGCGGCCACATCAAAATAGTACCTAACACATGAAACCTATATCAATCGACGTTGATATAGGTTTTATACGTGGCCGCAGCAATCGAGCTGGCATCAATATCAACGAATTTTGTATGAGACAAAATGTTCTAAAGTGTCACGTTTCCGAGATGTAAGCTATTAAAGTTAGAATCTATTCACTATTGTTGACATCAATACTACTTTGATTTTATTAGCCTCGCATAAAACCTGTCTAATAGCTGTTATCAACACAAACAAGTATTGTATGAGACACAATATTCTGAAGCCTCACGTTTCCGAAATATAATTATAAGCCATCAAAGTGTTACTGGTGACGCCATCAGTGAATAGATTGACAACTAAAATAAACTTCCGAATTGTCTCTTAAATATTGTTTATCCGTCATCATTTAAATAACCGTCATAAATTAACCGTCACGTCAGGGCCTACGACCTACTATAAGCCATTTTGGTTTCCGTGATTAGAAATGGACTACTGGAACCAATGGACAATGCATTGTTATGGATGTCGCAGAAGACTTGGGCGTCTAAAACTGGCTACTGGCATGGAAATTTACTACCTAAAGGGCGCGCACGTCGCCCGCACAATCAAGAGATCGTGGGGGCGCGGGCGCACAGGCCTGACGCGCCATGTAATAGAGTCGGACGAGGTAAAGTCGTCTTTTTAAAGTTCCTGAATCATTTTCTGTAATTCTCCGGAAATTGATCACAACGCATTGGAGAATGTGTTTAAGAATGCGTCGGGAAGGACGTAGCATTAATATCAACAGAGAGTACATCTGACACTTGAAATTTGTAGATGACATCAGCATACGGGTTGAATGCTGCAGGCTGACTTGCAGCAAATGCTGGATGGCCTAGTTGATTCTCCAAGCCAATGGTCTCCGATTGTACTCAAACCCTAGGCCATGATCATCGAACGCGTCAACCCGAGCGCCGTTGTTATAGTTGCGGTCGATCCGAGGTCTTTAGGAATCTCTGCAGTTTTGTAAGAACAACTTTGAGAGAGAGGAGGAAAATACACGATTCGTTATTTTATTTTTAGTCTCCAAGTCTATTCATTGTCGTCTTTGTTGTCGCTAATAAAAAAACTTTAATGGCTTAAATCTCGGAAACTTGACGCTTAAGAAGATTTGTCTCGTACAAAACTTGTTTGTATTGATGCCAGCTATTGATTGATACAGGTTTTATGCGTGTCTGATCAAATCAAAGTTGTGTTGAAAATGCCATCAGTAAATGGACTTCAACTTTGATAGCTCATATCTCGGAAACGTGACACTTAAGAACATTTTGTTTCATGCAAAACTGGTTCGCATTGATACCAGCTATCGATTAATATAGGGGTTATGTTTGCCGCAACTTTGAAAAAAAAAATGGCAAATTGTTCCATTATTATGTGGGTAGCTGAACACTTTAAAGGCATCTTTAGACCATCATCCTCAGTTCTGCACTGACTAGAAATTGGTCTGGTCAAAAATATCTGTACGTATATCTTTCGATAAGACTAGAGACGAGATATTAAGAATTTATATTAAGCAGAAGTTGTCAGCATTTTGATAAAATCGTCTTGTTGGTGTTTTTCAGTAATCGTTCGATAGCAATTCATTATATTTTGACCACTAAAGCAAAAAGATTAAATATTATGTCTTAAAACATAAAAACTGAAACAAATTTAACTAGCCAGGAAAACACGATTACCTCCTTGCTGACTTTTAATCATTTATTTTATTTTAATTAGTCCTGACACTTTTGGACAAATAAATAATTATGGATGAAAAGAAAAACAAAATATTCAATAAGGGTTTTTTTTAATAGTGTCCAGCTCAGTGGACAAAATCTTAGGGGTTAAAGTAGGAATTGTCTGTAGTCTCTTCTAAAATTCACATCTTCTTGAAGCTACAACTATTGATTTTCCATATTGACAATCTGGATCTCCTTTGTCAGAAAGAAAGTTTGACAATTAATCTGCCTTCTGCATCTCATCTCACTTTTCGTTGTCATTTTCTTCCTTATTAAGTTTGGCTCCCAAAACTTCTTAAGTAGCTCAGCTCCACTTGAGTGCTTGCAAGTTCATTACTTTGCTATCAGTTGAAGTCCAATCCTTTGACACTTTCTGAAGAATGTCTGCGATATCCAATAATCTTCTCAATTGATGGTTATAATCATGCTGCTCAAGAGACGATGGATGAACTGTTTGAAGAATGATAATGGCAAGAGAGGAGGTGTCTGATGAGATGGGAAGTAATAGAGAAGTTTGGAAGAAGAAGACATGCTGCGCCGACCTCAAATAATTTGGGATAAAGGCGGGAGAACGATGAAAAAAACTGTTGCCTTTTCAAATTATTAGGCAGTTCTTCGTACAAATTTAATAAAAGCTATATTTTTTAACCTAGTGTATGTACGAAGCTCAAACTTAAATTCGTGAAAGTAGCAATCAGTAAGGAATTATGGATATAACAAACCATCAAAAAAATATTCATATTTCTCTGAATGTATCATAGTATTATGTAGCAATTATTGAAAAAATATAGCAAATATAAGTAATTGGATAGCAATTCTTGAAAATACTTTCAGAGCCGCTTGCCATAGGCAACCAGCCATTCTGACGCTAACTGAAAAATGGCATACTTAACAAACGATCTGGTTCACCTGATCAGTTACTTTTTAAATAGCACTTTTGCACTGGCGACAATTTCTTGTTAGTGTGAATAAGAGACATTAACATATTTTAAGAACGTTTGCAATTCAAGATTCATATTTAAATGTAGACAATTGTATACGGGGTAACTTAACCTCACTTTCACTGACATGCCCCGCACTTTCGCGTGTTTTCGGCGTTGACGAAGTTCCGCTTGATGACGCAAGATAGGGCTGCAGGGCTTCCTTCACCGTAGTCTTGTACTCCTCATGCATATCTTCCGTAAAATATGGAGCCTATTTGTCCTTTGGGTTGCCTTGTCAATAGCAGATTTGTGTCAATTCTTGCTCAGTTTCTCCAGGACATCTTTTTTTGAGAGAAAATGTTGTAACACTTTGAAACTCCAAATTCCAAACGATAAAGTTGACTTGAATGATTATTTTGCTATATCGCTTCCTTTCGACGTCTTTTAGGGTTCCACTGCCAAATCGCCGTTGCATAAAAACGGAGCCTTTTTATAGATTAGTCCTGTCCGTCTGCCCGTTCGTATGTCACAGCCATTTTGCTCCGAGACTGTTGGCACCATACAGTTGAAATTTGGAGAGCAGGTGTCGTCTATGAACCGCTACAAAAAAGTGATTAGAAATTAAGAATTAATAGAAATAGGGGTGGTCCTAAAAATGATATCGAGGTTCCTAATATCCTTTTTTTCTTAAGTAAAGGGTTGATGAGATATTCGCTTCTAAATCCGTAAAAATTGTCCCCCCCTCTAATTTGAAATTTAGATTTTGAGATATGGGACGTTTTCGTAAAACTGCAGCAGTAAGTTTGTTTTTCAATGACATGGTATGAAAAAATACCTCGCTGGTCTAGTGGTCGCAAGCGCGACTGCTGAGCATGGGGTAGGTGCTGGGTTCGATTCCCAGTCGGGCAAAGTGTTATTGGGTTTTTCCATCAGGAGTGTCTCAGAGACCACGGATTCTGGATTTGTACCCGGTTGATGGCAATAGGCTCGCCCCCTATTACATACTTAACTGGCGAATGTGGGTGTGCTAATTTAAAATATTGTCATTATATTCTTTGGTGCTACCCTTTTTGCCCGACTCGCGCTTCGCCGATTTTCCTCAATTATAATAACCCGATGCAACTCAGGAAATCCGGTACGATATGGACTATTATGTTAAGGCAATAAGGCCTTTATCTGTCTGTTCAGTAAATAAAACAATTGATTTAGATATTTACTGGAACATACCTTTTAATGTACTGATTTTTTTATGGCTAGGTGAGTGGGCTGCATGAACGAATGACTGTATGTGTGCATTATGCCTGAGTGAGGAAAGGGTAGCTTCTAGTGAAGATACTAAATTAAAGCGACGGTACAGAATCCTCAAATTCGGGCGACTCGATACTAAACCCAACCCGATGTGCGATTCGCGCCAAAATCGCTGCGACCGTTTATCGGATATATTAATTCAGTCTTGTTGTGTTTATGTTTATTAAAATACACTTGTTTTTCATTTAGTCATTGTCATCATAAATAACACTTTACCGGACAAAACTCGGTTGATACAAAACACTACACCAACTGTTTAATAAAATCTTAATGGTTTTTTTTTTCTAATATATTATTTTTCCGACATCAGACGTTTGACATTGACGTTTCGTTCAGTGATTTATTTTGATATTCAATAAAAACATTTTAATATTATTTATAACTTTAAATAAATAAAGTGACTATGACTTAATGTTTCAATAATTACCATCTAACTGGACCATTAACTTTTTATTTTTAGATTATTTTCGCGGTTCGTTCGAAAGTATCGATACCTGCCATCTAGTGACGTTTGTTAAGACTTTTTAGCTGCATAACTTTTTGGTACATAATTCAAATTCAACGTCCTCACAATAATGGCTTACAACTTAGCTGACCCATCTAAGAATTCTGTAAGTCACACCTATTCATATTGAGCAAAATTTTGAAAATATGGAAAACGAGTTTTATTTTTGGTGTGACAAATCACTGTAGCAATGTAACGCGAGCAAAACATTGTGTTCATGTATGCATGCAACAGTATTGGGGTCACGGGGGTATTTAAAGTTAAGTAAACTCACAGACAATGTTATTTAAATTATTTTAACTTTTCTCAAGAAACGGTGAAAAACCATGTCCTAAGTGAGTCAATTTCGTGCACGATCCCTGACCTGATTATATATTCATTGCACAATATTATTCGGACTGTCAGAGCCAACAGCCCAGTCCATCTCTGTGATGGACATCAGAGCACAAACAGTAGGATCGTCAACTCTATCGGTACCTAGTAAGTAAGCATTTGGCTTTTTAATGATTATTCTTCTAAGATATTGCTATAGATAGTTTGCGGTACTTACGAACATAATTTGTTCTTTGGTGAGTTGACGAATAGGTTAGTTTATTCTTGAAACAGTAGAAGAGCCCAACTATAAATAAGAAAGATTCACCCGGACTCCTTCATCTACTGCTACTTGGCAATATGCCAAGTTCTGGGAAAGGTATGCAGCCTTCCTGACAGCATATTACACGTAGCAGTGGGTGGCGCCTCTGCGAGTGGAGGGGCGGAAGGGGGGTCCTGGGAGTGGTCGCGCTCTAACTGTCCCGACGTCGCAGTTCGTGCCCGATGACCTGAAAGACGACAAGTACTGGGCGCGCCGACGGAAGAACAACATGGCGGCCAAGCGCTCCCGCGACGCGCGCCGCATGAAGGAGAACCAGATCGCCATGCGGGCGGGCTACCTGGAGAAAGAGGTTAGTGTCCCGTGTACAGGCATACACCCCGCGAGCTACCCCCTAGTCGCTACTGACGCTCAATACGGCTAACATTTCACCCTTTACGAAACTATTACCAGAAATCGACGATACCCGTAACCTCAAACGGTTGCGTACCTATAATTATAGACAATAGACAATAGCCATGTTGAGTTGGCAACCATAACGTTTAATCTATATATAATATATTTCTTTGATGTTTTCAGAACATGGGCCTGAGGCAAGAAGTGGAGCTACTTAAGAAGGAAAACCACATCCTACGAGAGAAGCTCTCGAAGTATGCGGATGTATAGGCGGCCCGCGCCCCCCCCCCACCACCCGCATAGCACAAACACGCCACACGACATGTAAGCATCCAACAGTGTACACCCCGTACACTGTGCACCCTGTACAGTGTGCACCACAAATAAACTACGTATAGCCCATGAAGGTATTGTCTGGTATCTGATTTCGGATACCCACGATATGTTTACACTGTCAGCTTTCACTCCTTAAAGAACGAAATATTTTTTTTGAAGATAATTCTAAGCTTTAATTTCGTAATCTTCTGTACTTCGTTCGTATACTTCTCGTTCACACTGTTGAGTAGTGCTTGATACCCGCTGTTGTTTCAGGTCGCGGGCGCTCGCCAGCACACGCCCCTCCGCGGTGGCGGGCCCTTCGCCCGCGCCTCCGCGCGCCAGCGCAACCGCGCCCCCACCTGCTGCTCGTTCATTTGCCCAGGGCGCCGGCGCGAGCTCATCGAATGCTGCGGGATCGCCGCGACCTTCCTCTCACCAGCTGTCGTCCATGTTGACACGTTAAGAACGATCGTGTTGCTATTCGATGATCTCGTCGGTTAATTCTGTAACTTGTTCGACTAGTAGGTTTAATTGATACTGCAGTTACCGTAAGTTTATCTACTTAGTATAATAGGAAAATCTTAACCAAAGTTCCGTTCGAGCTCTGATCTATCGTCGTCTCTAATTCCTTCTCTCGGACTGAGTCCGACACTCAACAGGGTTAGTCAACGACGTGCGGACCAAATTTATGGAAAATTGTTATTTTTGAACGGTATTGTGAGCCGTCCGTGTCCCGAGCGTGTGTCGGGCGTGTATCGGGCGTGCGTTGGGCGCGTGCCAGGCGTGCGTTGGGCGTGCGCCAGGCGTGAGTCTGGCGTGCGTCGGGCGTGCGTCTGGTGTGCCCGGGCGCCCGCGGCGCGTGTCCCAGTGCGGACTATTGTATAAGTTAATGTTGTTGAATATTTATGTATCCCGGCCACGGCGGCGGTCGCGTGTTTGCTCAAGTGGCTCGCGTGCGCATACGCAAGTGTAGTGGCTGCGTCTGTATATAGATAGTTTTAATAGGGCCCCGAGCCGGCCCCGGGCACTCGAACCTACTCGAAATCTGTATTATAAACGTTGCTGTTGTAAACTCTGACCTCGTCCGTCCCTCGTGTCCTCGATGTCCACCGCGCCGTGTCCGGGGCCCGCGGGCCCGCGCCCCACCCGGGCTGCCGGAACGCAGGGCCGCGCGGGGCCGGGCCGCTCGCTCGCCGGTCTCTCACTAGCTCGCTTCGTAGGACTGCTACAGATGAGATTAGCTCTGCCGGGGACTGCGGTGCCCCTCAGTACCTTCTGTCGATTCAGTAGTGAGCGAACACTAGTATCGTTTCAAGTTTACTTAGTGGATAGTTTAAGTAGTTTGTAGTTTCCGTAGCGTAGTTGTCATTAGTCTATTTTTGTTATGGCTGTAGATGTTAATGTTTTTGAAAGTTTATATTATTTTTTTTTAGTTCTAAAAGAGACTCGCATTAATGTATCGATTGGGTAGAACCCACGGACAAAGTTGTATAAGCGTGTAGGCGGGTGCGGGCGGCGAGCTGCCCCGCGCAGCCGCGCGCATCCTCGCGCATCCTCGCGCGCCGCCGCGACTCCGCGCTGAAGGCGTCACCGGAACCGGACGTTTCCCGCACTCTATTTGACTCGTGCTAATGTTATAATATATTTTTGTAGGTTTTTGTCGTTGATAAAATATAAGTCAATTGATGTTTAAATGATGAATTGAAAAAAAATGTTTATAAACTAAGACTAAGAAGTTGTTGCATTTGAAAGTATTTTATGGATACAAAGCGAGAACAATAAAATGTTTTTTCTATAAAAGTTTACATGTGAGGGTTCTATACATAGGTGTGACGGTTGAACTTTGAAATGCACTGTTTCATATCAGACGATATTATTGTAATAACTTAATGTATAACGGCCGACGCCGCTCGGCATTTGATATTCCATCTTGTTTGTTAAAAAATATACATTAAATTATGCCATATTCTGATGTAACCTTTGTGGAATTTTACATACATCAAAATATATATATGTACTTGTTTCTCCGAAAAATTATAACATGGATATAGTAATGTAATAATATTAAGGTATCGTGATAAGATGGAGCTGTATGTAAGAACGTTGCATGCTGAGGTACACTCCTCTGTGCTTTCTTTATTTATTTATTTGTTATGATGCGCCCTCGGAAGAGGCTCCTGTTCTGAACTTGTATACATCGCAACAACATAAAACCATATTGTTTTACATGTACGAGTAGTATTTTGTTTGAATTTAATTTATATATGGTTCTATGGATTGAAAATAAACGTTAATTGTTGTATTTATATTTAGTTTGATTTATGGTGCGTGTGAATTCGCGCAGTAGCGTGCGAGTCGCGCAGGGGTGCGCAGTGCGGCACGCTGTAGTCAACTGCTCACGGCCTCTAGTGATCTTAATAAACCGCTGATACGTTGTCTCCATCGGTGTTTTATGTACCTAAATAAATCGTCGATAAATTACCTTGCACATATCACGAGTTTTCATTATCCTCTCCTGTATATTCGGTATAAGGTGAGCAGCGCCTGCCGCGCACTTCGTACAATATACATGCCGTACCTGGTGACACTCTACCTACAATCTCAAATCTACCTACATTTCACTTATCCTACTGCTGAACATTTAACAATTGTCAGGGTCGATAAGAACAAACACTCGCAAACTGAAATGATTCCCATGAGAACCTATCACACATTAGGTGACGATAAGAAATTAGTGAAAATAGTAAACGTTTATATTTTATTGTCAGAAAACTCATGTGCCACAGACGGGTACAAATTAGTATCGGGTTTAGCCATTAACTATTCTTCATGAGGACCTAAGAAACAGCTCAATAGTCACCAGTCTCGCTTCCGAGGACGAACCGACCAGGGGGTTCACGCTTAGTTATAAGCAGTTATTGTGAGGACGTGGCGACATCTTGAATTCTGTACCAAAGTCAGGTAAGATGGCAGGTATCAATGCTTTCGAAAGAACCGCAAAAATAATCTAAAAAAAAGTTAATCGTCCAGTTTTAGGATAATTATGAAGCATAGATTCACTTTATTTATTTAAAGTTATAAATAATATTTTAATAAGATATTTTTTGAAAAATAATAAGTTGGTAAAATACCACTAACATTTTATAAAACAGTTGGTGTAGTGTTGTGTATCAACTGAGTTTTGTCCGGTAAAGTGTTATAATGACGAAATGAAAAACAAGTGTATTTTTATAAACATCGATAAACACAACAAGACTGAAATATATGACAGTGTACTTATTTAAAATTGTTTTATTTAGTGTCCCAAATACCCGAGTCTAATCGAAATCATATAGCTACATTATAATAAATTCCTACCTAAACGTTGCTGCTAGTAATATTAGATGTAAATACGTAAGCCCTAGTAATACGTAGTGTTGATGGTACAGAATAATAGATGTCGCTAATAGAACTCGATGCTTGTATTAATCTCTTCAGTCTCGACCAGACGTTAGACCCATGATTAGCAATTTAGAAAATTCACGTTCAAAGTTTGATTGTTACAGTATGCTTAAAAAAAAGAATACCTATGCTGTTAAATGATGTGATCCAGCACCTCGAGTTATAAAAAAGATGGGATAACATTCAACTGTTAAGTAAAATTCCATTTTTAGAAAGAGCTCAGCTTGTAGTTGCCGAGGTAGTGACTCTCGCCGAGATGACCTGCGTATCGATTTGATATTGACACCATGGATCGCTATGTGAATCGTGGTATAGCGACTAGTCGCTGTAATACACTAGGCCGCCGAGCCTTAGATAATCAATAGAGACTGACAGTGATTCAATGGCGTGCACCACAACCTGTAAATATACTAAATACCCACCTTTTCAGAAGACAAAATACCAAGAAGTCAGTAGCCCATGGGTGGCATAAAAACTTTGGTCCGGCTTGGTGATGGCTTTTAGTTGCCTGTAGTTCCCACACGGCCGGCTGTCCCCATTTTTCTTCGCTACCACATGCTAAGGGCTGGCCCACTCGCTTTTAGATGGCCTGCAGATGCCCATCTCTTGCATGCGCCTAAATTCTTACCTGGTGATACCTATTGGGAAGAAGTGGCCTAGCCCGCGCATGTACTGAACATCCAGTAGTCTCGATGTGGTGGAATATGTTGCAAGTATCGTTTTGTAAGTCGTCATCCTTGAATGGCATGGGTTTAGTAATGTCAGCAAACTCCGACAATAAATCGTGATAGCAAATGGCTTATGTTTAACTTACCACCAGATATAGTAACATATAACTGACAAACATAGTAAATGATCACCAAAATTAAACCCGCATTTTAATGTAAACTTATAACCAAAGTTTTAACATCCCGCTATCCTATTTAAGCAAACTGACTCCAAAAAATCATTGTTAACCCAAAAATAGTTAATGAACACCAAATTATTAACACATGCAAAAAAATAACATCTCGTTATCCAATTAAAGTAAGTACTCTCGGCAAAAATCAATGAAAACATTGATCATTATAAAACAGTAATTGATTGTGAACATTTTATGTCGTTTTTATTTCCCTTTAAGAAGCATGCAAACATAGGCATACACCATGCACAGCATGCAAGCAAGCATGCTACATGCAAGCGAGCATGCAGCATGTAAGCAAGCATACAGCATGCAAGCAATCATGCAGCATGCAAGCAAGCATGCAGCATGCAAGCGAGCATGCAACATGCAGTAGGCATGGTTTCTGTCACGGATCCGGCGCTGCGGTGCTCCGGGGGCCCCACGCGAGCTTATCGACGCAGATGTGTTTACGCTCACCACCTCAACCTTAAAACCACCTGCTCCTCAGCTCGCGGGCCGCCACGCCCCTCAGCGCCTACGCGGCTTTAAATTACATTCTAGGGGTAGGGCAGACGAGAGTACGTGGAGTCGGTTTTGCAGCGATTCGATTCTGTCACTAACTTTTGTAGCACTACATATTGAATTTTTAAGACAATATTTTAATTTTTTAATTAGGTACGCTAATAGTTAGTATGCCTAGTAAAATTTTGCGAATTCAATTTTTGCCGTCAATATGGCATCATAATACTTTATTTGGTAATAAACTTACATTTTATGGCAATCATAGTGGTTTATTTAGGCAGAAATAGCGCATTAATTTGCTCGCTAAGATTGATTTGATTTGATCATTTACTACATTTGGTGTTCGAATACAATTTGAAGTGCAGTCGTGACTAAAATAGCTAGTACGTATATATAGTATATATTTTTGGTAAAAGAACTAAGGGTATCAAAGAATTTTATGGTGGTCATTATATTTAACCCCATAGGAAATCAGCAAGCATACGTATGCTTGCTAATTTGCTATCTAAAATGCTGACTGAGGTTTCCGCACATTTTACTATACTGCAACTACACAGCTACTGTATTTAAGTCGGTTCGCTTATCTACTAACCTATGAGCATTCAGGTCTACCAGTAAATTATGACATTTTAAAAAATCCGCTCCGATAAATTGGTTGTGTTACATTCGCAATTATAAATGTCCACCTGAGTGGCCTTCGAGGTGAGATTTCATTCTAAGGTTTTTGTGCCGGGCGTCTGAATCTCAGATCCATTTGCTGCGTACAATTTTTATTTACACTCAAAATTGTCTGTTTCGCACCTTTGTTTCTTGATCACTGGTAATACCGATACGTTTGCACCTGTGTCGATGAGAAAACGCATGCGGGAAGATACGTCTATTATGCCGTGGATTCGAGGTGTCAAGGTGCAGTTCTCCGCTGCCGCTCGCCGCTGACTGCACCACAAACTCACTGCATCACGTGGGGATCACCAATTTAGGGAGTGCGGTGTGTGGTTATTCCCTTCAAACCCCTAAGTGAGTACTGAAACTGTCTGGTTGTAGAAGGTTGCAAGTCCTCTAAATCAAAGTCTCATTTTATAGGTTAAGAATGTCCATGTTTTACCTATAGGTTAAAATGGTATTCACCATTTTAGTAAGTGACCAGAGGGCGGGCTTTTTGTGGCTAATTTAGCATTGCCATTCAACGTGGCAAATGCTGTCAGTCTTCTGCGTACGTTCCCGGATGAGCCCTAACTGCCGTCATTATATTAGGTACTTACTTTTAGTTTCAATATTTTTATTTATTTTTCATAAGTGCATGATTAAGTACTTTAAAATGGTAAATATTTCTGAATGTTTAATTAATGCACAAATACGCAAAAATTAAGATTTACTTAATTTACGAGTATCCGTAAGTAATTGATTTCCGAGAAACAAGATTCCACAAAACTTTAAGGAAAACGAAACATCTCTAAAATCTTAATACACACAAATACTTGGCGCAAATCTACGCACAAATAAAAGTTAAATTTTCCTCCTGGGACGTCGAGAGACTGACTAGCTATAAGCCCATTTTCCTCCTGGGGGTAACGCACACGACGAGGGAGCGACTAGCTATAAGCCCATTTTCCTCCTGGGGGTAACGCACACGACGAGGGAGCGACTAGCTATAAGCCCATTTTCCTCCTGGGGGTAACGCACACAACGAGGGAGCGACTAGCTATAAGCCCATTTTCCTCCTGGGGGTAACGCACACGACGAGGGAGCGACTAGCTATAAGCCCATTTTCCTCCTGGGGGTAACGCACACGACGAGGGAGCGACTAGCTAAAAGCAAGCCCATTTTCCTCCTGGGGGTACCGCACACGACGAGGGAGCGACAAGCTATAAGCCCATTTTCCTCCTGGGGGTAACGCAAACGACGAGGGAGCGACTAGCTATAAGCCCATTTTCCTCCTGGGGGTAACGCACACAACGAGGGAGCGACTAGCTATAAGCCCATTTTCCTCCTGGGGGTAACGCACACGACGAGGGAGCGACTAGCTATAAGCCCATTTTCCTCCTGGGGGTAACGCACACGACGAGGGAGCGACTAGCTAAAAGCAAGCCCATTTTCCTCCTGGGGGTAACGCACACGACGAGGGAGCGACAAGCTATAAGCCCATTTTCCTCCTGGGGGTAACGCAAACGACGAGGGAGCGACTAGCTATAAGCCCATTTTCCTCCTGGGGGTAACGCACACGACGAGGGAGCGACTAGCTATAAGCCCATTTTCCTCCTGGGGGTAACGCACACGACGAGGGAGCGACTAGCTATTAGCCCATTTTCCTCCTGGGGGTAACGCACACGACGAGGGAGCGACTAGCTAAAAGCCCATTTTCCTCCTGGGGGTAACGCAAACGACGAGGGAGCGACTAGCTATAAGCCCATTTTCCTCCTGGGGGTAACGCACACGACGAGGGAGCGACTAGCTATAAGCCCATTTTCCTCCTGGGGGTAACGCACACGACGAGGGAGCGACTAGCTATAAGCCCATTTTTCTCCTGGGGGTAACACAAACGACGAGGGAGCGACTAGCTAAAAGCCCACTTTCCTCCTGGGGGTAACGCACACGACGAGGAGCGACTAGCTATAAGCCCAATTTCCTCCTGGGGGTAACGCACACGACGAGGGAGCGACTAGCTATAAGCCCATTTTCCTCCTGGGGGTAACGCAAACGACGAGGGAGCGACTAGCTATAAGCCCATTTTCCTCCTGGGGGTAACGCACACGACGAGGGAGCGACTAGCTAAAAGCCCATTTTCCTCCTGGGGGTAACGCACACGACGAGGGAGCGACTAGCTTTAAGCCCATTTTCCTCCTGGGGGTAACGCACACGACGAGGGAGCGACTAGCTATAAGCCCATTTTCCTCCTGGGGGTAACGCACACGACGAGGGAGCGACTAGCTTTAAGCCTATTTTCACGCTCATGAAACGTACAGTTACAAGCAAGGAATTGCATACCTACACTTAGCACAATTCAAAATGTATTTTCTCGTGACATAATAGTTTCTACTTGAGATATGGATAAGACCTATTTTGTAACAGTGTAGCTTCCAAAATGCTATTTTCGTGAAAACGTAAAACGTTAATCAATATAGTAGGAAAAAATTAGTTTTAAAAGTTTCTGCGTGTCTACATTTCATTGCTCGTAACTGTACAACAGGTTGTAGGTCCCGTGTGAGTAAAAGATGGTTTAATCGTAACGAAACGTTTATTTTACGTAACAAAATAATAAACGCAGGAAGGTATATTCGCTGTACAAAAAAAAAAAACTTTATTAAAAAAAAATACTGAAACAATTTACACATTTTAGTTAAATATACCTACGGAACATCATTTTACAAAAGGATGCCGTCGCATTCCGATTTGCAAGAATCCTCTAGGAAGCTGTGCTCCTTGCACCGCAGATAGCGCGTGCGCATGCTCGCTGCACTCTCACAGTGACATTAATACTAACGCGGTATAATACTGTCGTACTCAGGTACACTACTGTATGATTCCAAATATTACTATGTGCATACCTGCGAAGCCTGGTAGTGACCTAGACGTCACCCGGATCATCACTACTAAGCGTTGAGAGAAGAGCCACTTAGACGATATCGATTGACTGTATTGATTGACTATGTTGATTTCTTTACAAGTGATCGCAGAAGGTACGTGAGAAGCATTGGAGGAGCAGCGGGAGAGTAGGTGGGCTGTGTATGCGAGGGCGGCGGGGCCCTATGCTTTCTTAGTCTCACTCGGCATGAACGAGAGCACGATGGCGAGGAGCGCCGTGTACGTGCCCGCCACCAGTCCCACAAGGCCCACCACGAACAGCACCACGTCCTTGATGAATCCCACGTTGCGCAGCCCGAACTTTTGCGGGTACGACACGCATATCTCCATGATGGCCGGGAAGCAGATGCCCAGCGCCGACAGACATAGTGCACCGAACAGCGAGATGAACAGCCCCAGCCGCGGCACGGCCACCGCCAGCACGACTGGAACAGAGAGACATCTCACTAACTGTTCACACTCCTCACCATCATCTTGCGCCAGCGCATAACGCGGCACAAGTGTTTGGTCCTCTCATCACATGTCCATCCACACCGTGTGAGATGTATGTTATATGTATGTATTTAGTAAGCAAGATCGATGTTATAAAATACATTGAATTAGTATAAGATGAGTTAGTAATAAATGGTAACCGATCGGCTTCAGTCGTTTCTATAACAAGTTCCCTACATGACGAGTTGACGACCCTGCCATTTGGAGCCCATGATGCGATTTCACTCTTGATGTACTATAGTATTACAACTCCAAAATTAACTTTTCAAATTAAATTCGTAAAAATCAGTGGACAATAATAAATTACCTATATCAAACGTGGAAAAGGAGACGGTTTTCTTAAACCAGAAAGCTACAGGTTCGAACAGTGGCTACAGTACGCAAATTTTCAAGTCAATCGACCCCGAGAAGAAAAAGTTTCACAGACAATTCTACCCCGTTTTCACCCTCTTACGGGTAGAATTTCGTAAAACCCTTTCTTAGTGGATACCTACTCTTCACTAAGATTACACCCCCCAAATTTCATGTCTCTAGGACCAGCAGTTTGGGCTGTGCGTTGCTATATCAGTCAGTCAGGGCTTTGAATGTTATAGATAGATTTAACTTCGGAAATGAATAACCCGTCAAAAAAATAAATGTGAAGATGGGAGCCAACTTCAATATTAAGAGGCAAGGTGGGCGGAGAAACTTTTGAAAATAAGATATTTGAAGAAACTATCGCTGTCATATAATTGCCTATTAAGGCTTCGGGGCAAGAGGCTCCTAATTTATTTTAGCCTTTCTGTACCGGTCGGTCATGCGAAAATCCAATAGGAGTACCAATCCAGAGGCAGAAAAAGGAGGTTTCAAAGTACGCACTGCCCGCGTTGTTTTAAAGAAAATGTGTATTTTTTTTCCTTCATACACACATTACTCGCTCAGAGGCTCATTTTTAGGCTTACAAATATTACATACTCACCTCTGCGCCCCTCCTGGCGACGCCAATGGTGATCAGATAGCCGTTTCCGATTTTAAGATGGATCTCTACAGGGCTTCAGGCTACGCTTACCGATACGCAGTAAGTGGCCATGATTATTATGGCGTCAGAGGCGTTGTTTAGATCGTCTAGTGTGCAGGAGAATGGACACCTAGGACACTGCAGCAGGTGGGATATAGCCTGACCTGGGGCACGGTAATATTATAATACAGTACTCCAACTTCATACAAACGGACGAAACGCGAGCTATACCTACGCGCCTCTATCTCGGGGTGCGCTCGCGGTGAAGACAGTCACGGCTGTACCGCAGTGTCGAACAGACGGTGTGTTGTTTTTTTAACAATAACCGCGCGATTTTTTCTCTAAAAATCAGTTAATATGACGAGTAGGAAATATTGTGCTGTTTTACTTTTTTGATTGTACACAACGATGATTTTGTGGAATATATAGAAAAAATGGAGGAAATATACCGAAATTCACTTAAAACCAAACATGTAAATTGTAAAGTAGCTGTAGGTATCTATAACCAAGTAAAAGATATTCCATTTTCTCCACCTTGTCCATGTTTCCCAAATCAATTTTTAATTAAGCTTTATATAAGAATGCGGATTTATTATACTTTAAAATTTAACAATAAAGCATTTCGTACGACTCAGTCGAGGCGCAAATATTTTTCGGTCGCAAATTTATAAGCCCGATTTGTTTTTCAAACAAAAACATGTTTTTTTTAATTAAATCTACCAATCAAAAAACAACACGCATTTTTATTGAACACTTCCTATTCAATATACAAAGTATTTCATTTATTTATATGAAAAGGATATTTACAATCACAAAACTAAATAGAAACAGAAAGTAGCCAAATGTAATTAAAATGCTGGAGACGGGCGGCCCTAACGCATGTTTACGTACCGCGCGGCTGTAGGCATTTATTTCTATCATGCGGCCGAGTTACATTACTGTATTATAATATTACCGTGCCTGGGGCGCCGCACTCGCAGGTGGCGGTGCGGTCTAGGCGGTCCATACTGTACTTACAGGTGAGCAGGGAGAGCCCGACGCGAAGCCCGTACTCGGCGGCACGCAAGCGCGCGGGCGGCGCACCCGAGCGCGTTAGCCGCGGCAGCAGGTAGCCGCGCCACACCACCTCCACGGGCACGTAGCAGTGCAGCCCGTAGCTGATGAAGATGGCTACCACGAACATCGCCATCACGCTCGTCGCCAGTCTGGCGGCAACAACACACGTCGTTAAACATGTCCTAGTTATTATTGTCCTTTTTAAAATTTGGAGATGGCCAAATACTAGCAGGTCCCTACGAAAATATATTTGGTTTATTTTTCGTCCATACAAATTCTATGAATATTTTTTATGCTTTTGACCAACTTCCGCTGACCCTATTTTTTTCTTCCCATACAAAAAAAAATATAACACACCGGCAAAAACAAGTAACTCAAATATGTTTTCTTAAAAAAGAGCTAAAGTTTCTTAGGTAATTTGTTATCTCTTATGTATTCGAAGTTTCCCCTTTTGTACAAATTGAACGAATCACACTCTACCTACAACAAAAAGTATGTACACTCATCTGTTTTCATACATATAAATATCATATCATCTGCCTAGCCTTTTCCCAACTATGTTAGGGTCGGCTTCCAGTCTAACCGGATGCAGCTGTATACCAGTATTTTACATGGAGCGACTGCATATAATGACCTCAACAACCCAGTTAGTACTAGGTAATATGATACCCCTTGGTAAGACTGGTTGTCAGACTTTTTGGGCCACTGACTACCTGTAACTGTCAAAGATATACAAATGACAACCGGGACCAACGGCTTAACGTTAAACGCTTAAAGCTTGCCGAGCCACGGAGGAAACTCGGTATGTAATGCGTGGTCATCCATCCACAGACCAACCTAGGCAAGCACGGCTTAACCTAAAGATCGACCCGAGCAGCTGTTATTATTTAGCCACGAGCTCCATATTGAAATATGTATTTATATTAAAATACAGTTCATTTTATTATCTCATGGTGGTAGCAACTTACGGGCTGGACTTAATTTCATCAGGCAGGGATGCCAGTTGGGGATTAGGAATGGGTGAATGGGTATTCACAATATTATGTACTTATGATAAAATATATTTTTATTCTGAGTGAAGGAATTTAGACTAGTAATGGGCTTGGCGTAGATGTTTAAGATACTTTTGTGAAGCAACGCTTTTTTTGTTGGTTTGCCGATTATAACTAATGTCATTTTTTATGTATTCGAGAATTGTAAGTGGAGCTGAAATAACACAAGCACATGGTTTCTCATGGTTCTTACTTACCTAACCCTTGGTCACTCAGTTTGTATTACATAACAGTATGTTACCATCAGTCGCCAGATATTAATAAGAACTCCTTGTTTTAATCCCAAAACCAACATTTACATTATCGTCATTTGTAAAACCTAGCATGTCCCAAAATATTATGGTGAAACCCCGACAGTAGTCTCTCTAAGTCTCTTCTTATAAAATCGTTACATTTACCAACTCATGTTAGTAAATTATCCTAAGATTTACTAGTAAAACTTAAGATTTACCAATATACTGGCTTCAATATTATACGGATCAACATTATTATTATATTTACAAATTACCACATGTGACTGTTCCTAAATTACCCTAGGCTGATAAAATTTTTGTTTTTCCTAAATCATGTCAAATATTTGTATTAGTGCCGGTTTCCTCTCCATATATTAGAAAAACATTATATGAAATGTTTTCTTTTATTAATTTTACTTATGTGGTGTATATAATAAAGAATATTTTACTTTATTCTATACTAGCTGTTGCCCGCGACCTTACTT
Source organism: Noctua pronuba (assembly GCA_905220335.1). Lineage (NCBI taxonomy): Eukaryota > Metazoa > Arthropoda > Insecta > Lepidoptera > Noctuidae > Noctua > Noctua pronuba. The sequence goes on along the minus strand of LR999891.1, from coordinate 19,340,793 downwards.
CGCGTGAAATTATTACAATAAAATAATACCCTCCCTTTTTGAATCGGATTTCGTTACCAATTTCAAAGGTTTTAATTTTTTTTGCACGCAGCCCTAATACTTATTTTAAAATAAAAGCATAAGTTACTCCTTATAACATCAGCTATCTGCCAGTAAAAGTCCCGTCAAAATCGGTCCTGCCGTTTCGGACATTAGCCGGAACAAACAGACAAAAATTGAAAAAAAAATGTTTCGTTATAAATGCCGTAAATATATGTTTTTTTTTTCAATAGCTTTGTATGTCCCACAGCTGGGCAATGACCTCCCCCAAATCCTTCGAGGTACTCTTCTCCTGCGCCTCTTCGAACCAGCCTTCGTGGGCCATTGTAAGGACGCGGCGACGCAGTGCGCGCGTACGCAATGCGCGTCAATATGCTGCATGTCTGCCCACCTAGTTCATTAGTCGAGCGAGCGGCGACCGGCGAGCCCGGCTCGGTGACACTGCGGTGAAGTCGTCCGATACCGTGCGGCGCGTCCGGCGCGGCGTCAACAATAAGGCATTACATCGAGAGTGTCGTGACAATGCTCATTGCTCACACGCGTTTCAAACAATTTTCAATTCTTGCAAACAAATAATAACTTGTTTGTTTGAATTGCTTGTATTCAGTGAAATTGGTGATTGTTTTGCTAACACACTGCACTGATACAATTAAGCTACTACAACGGGGTTTTACAATTCAATTCTACGGATTCATCACCTTTGATGCGTAAACGCAGTGAAGCGTGAATGTGATATTCTGTTTATTAATGACATGGAAGCCCCCGGCCCCCCGCCGACTGCCCTGCTTTATTTGAGCACTCTGATATGAATTAATGTGTTTTAAAGTAGAAACACTGGAATGAAGTAGGTATCGTATTTATTGTGACTACATTGCTCCTAATGAAGTGTTCACCTACTTAAAACCCACGGAGGAGAGGGAAGGAGGGGGGCCCCGCCTACTGCATTCCCGATACCAAGCGGATATGATATCCCTGTTGTGATCATTCGACCTCATTGCTGTACCCTACGTGACACGCGGGCGGATCACCATTATTATTCTATTTCTGACAAGCTGTCTACTCGTGCCCTACTGCTTAACAACATAGTAAAAAAAATAACAGTGGCTCGAGTGTAACCGCGCGATGTTTACCTGCCATCTTAACTTAAATACTTTAAAAGTAATATTAATTTGTGACTGTTTCAAGCTTTGAGAAACTATCATAGTATAGGTAAACGAGGGTTAAAACCCTCGCTTACCAATTCTGGGGACTACTGACTTCATCATGCCTTTTCGGATCGGCTCCTAGTCGGAACCGGATGCATTAAATTTCCATCCAAGTAGAGCCCGAAGGGTTAGGCAAAGGTGTGAATGAATAGACACACCTACATTTCTCAACAAAACAAAAAAGAGTGTATACTGACGGTCCATGCGGCAGGTCGAGCGTGATGGAGTCACTGCATTCGGACACGCAGAACACGTAGCCCAGAGCTCCAACCACCACGTACAGCACCACGATGATGCTCATGCCCACGTTCAGCACGCCGCACGGGGTGCCGAACGCCTTCGGAGTCGCCATGTTGTTCTCCAGCGCGATCACCTGCCACACGCACATGTAATCACATACACGCGAACACGACCCGTCCACCATCCCCCAGCATAGCAGCACAATCAGCCCGTAGTGTTCCCACTGCTGGGACGCAGGGCTCTTCTCTGAGAGGAGGAGTGGGCTATGATCTACCACGTGGGCCCAGTACGGGATGGTAGAAGACTCATTATTATTTCCAGCAAAATTTAAACTACGAGTTCAAGTAACATACGAACCAATTTAACAATATAACTAGGTACATCTGCAGTGTTACACACTCTGTAATACTGGAAAACTTCGAAATAATTCAAAGATGTATTAGTACTATCACGCTCGCAACGCAATATCGAATGATGATGAGATGAAAATGAATCAATGATGATATTCTTTAGCACTGTTCATAAAACATATACACAGATCGCATGGTGGCCAATTCCTATTACACATAAGGATACTGACGCGCGCGCACAGGTCGCGCAGCCATCAGCAGCGCAGACTCACCACTCCGACCGCAGTGAGCGCGAACAAGATGGTGCCGAAGAACAGCGGGAAGGTGGATGGCGAGCCCCAGTAGTCCAGCGGCGCTGTGGACTTCTTGTTGGTGACCAGGTAGTAGACCACAATGCCCAGCCCTATGAACGTCAGCACGTTGGCGAGGGCAGAGAAGGGTGCCAACAGCTTCAGGGTCGGGATGAGGTTGAACAAGATGAGCGGCAGCAGGATGATCAGCATGTGCACCTCTATCGGCAACTCGTACGACGGGTCGGTCATCTGCAATCAATCAATGCTTACAGAGGTGAAGGTGGCATTCCTTCGACATTAAACGTTATTAAAAGGCGTGCGGTTGCGTCATTGAGTATGCGTGGCGGAATTGCTCCTTGATGAATATTGACGTAAGGAAGCGGCCACGACGCCGCCCCACTTAACTAAATTGTATCGGCCGCGCTCCCACGGCGCCACGCACCGACCGGCGCAGCCGAGCGCGGCCGAGAGCGGCCTAGCGCAGCCCAAATCGTGCGCAGCGCCTCAGAAAATGATGACAGGAGTAGGATGTAGGAGATCAAAGTATGAAGTGAAAAAGCTGGAATACCAACCTTCTTTATGTTATCAGCGATGAAGACGATGTAGACGCAACATATCCCGAGCTGGTAGACCACCAGGAAGACGTCGACGGTGATAGCGAACGCGCCCGCGTACCGGCGCCCCGTGGGCGGGCCCGCCTCGAGCGCCACGGCCATGGACTCCGGGTATGTGAGCAGCGGCGCGCGCACGCGCTTGCATGCCGCGTACTGGGACCCCACCTGCACAGTGGACAGTGCACGCCGCGTCACCTCAACAGCAAACATTCTTGCTGCTTGCCCAAGCGCACTCACTGCTTTTCAAGCTTAGTGCCATGAATAAAATTAATTTAGTTAGTTGATTAAAAGTTTTTTAGACGTCAGGTACTTATTTTGTGTCCTCCTATCTGTCACCATTGACCGACACGGGCTAATTACAAAACACCACAAAAAGAAACAGAAAGGTTAGGTACCTAAAGGTAAATAATTCATGGCACAGAATTTCAACGAGTAGTTAACAGAGATACCACACGATGCGTTGTCGGTTTGTTGCGACGCCTGAGCCTATGTTATGAGGCTGCGTCGCACACTGGGGCAGGATACATGAGCTAGATACCCTAAACTGACTTTTTTAAATGAAAGTTATTTGAAAAAACAGCGTCATATATATTATATTGGATACCCTGTCGCGTATACTCTTGTAAGTAAAATCTGCTAATAGGTTATCAGTTAGCTAGGAGACATCGGCAAATGTAGTGTGTACATCAAACTATGTAACTTTACGCAAAAATGATTGCTGAGAAACGACACTTTTTTTGGGGGTAATAAATCACGTTCTGCGGTAGGACTCAATGTAAACCTATTTCTAATCCAGAACATGTCGGGTGCGGTTGCTATTATTTAAATTATATTACTATTGGACTGTATTTAACATCAATTATGTAACTTTCGACGACGCAACGCACCGGCAGCACCGTGTGGTTCCCACAAAGGGTTGTGGTGAGAGTCGGCTATGTGAGTTGTGAGTGAGTGAGCGAGTAGTGAGTTGTGAGTGTATGAGTGAGTAGTGTGTTGACTCACGAGCACGTGAAGGCAGTGCGTGACGAGCGCCCCGACGATTATTGTCGCCAGCACCCCGGTGATGAGCCCGGCGCGCGAAAACGCCTGCGGCATGGCCAGGATGCCGGTGCCAAGGCTGCATTTGAGCAGGTGCACCAGCGTCTCCAGATTGCTGCAACATTCATTGGCGGTTTCTGAACTGTGTCTTTGACTTTAAGACTCGTCAAACTCTTCTTTAAGGAGTTGGACAAAACGTGCCCCAAAGTGAACAAAAATCAATGTATTACAAATAATTAAAATAAAAAAAGTAAAGAATTTTGGAAAATTATTAACGTAATGTAGCAGATGTTGAAAAGTACTCATAATAAAAAGCCAAAAATCACATCTATAGATTTATTGATATTTGTTTTTTTTTCCATCTCCTTTATAATTTCGAGTACCACATTTCATTAAAGCAATCACCTTAATTAGAGCTTGACTAGTTCTCTAAACAAATACTTAAATCAGAAACTGTGTGGACATTTAATCGTTTTATAAAGGTTTGCTATAACTTATTAAACACGTCCACTCGCGAGCAATCAGATCGACTCAAGCTATTCGCGCGCATTAATAAATAAATATGAAATAGGTACCTATGATTTAAAGTTTAAGACCTTAGCTAGGCCAGTCCATCGTCCTATAAATTATATATTCACTTCGTCCTGGTATTTCTGAGTGATACGCGACGTGTACGCCTAATACGGGCTTTATGCATTAACAAGAATTTATCGTAGAATTTTTATCAAAAGAACTAATGCAATATCGCGGTTATAGCGTGAGTCGATTAGATTGCTCGCGAGTGTATATTAATTTATTAGATACTCAATCAAACCTCAATAAAATAAAAACCTGCTGATAATTGAACTGATTCAATGCAATTAACTATCTGCAGGCCGAAGTCATTTAACCAAAACTTTGTTTGTTGAGGTTGCCTTAGGTACAGTGAAATGAAATAGATTACACAAGTGTTTAACTTACTTCATCATCTGCCTAGCCTTTTCTCAACTAAATTGGGGTCGCCTTCCAGTCTAACCGGATGCAGCTGAATACCAGTATTTTACAAGGAGCCTTGGTAAGACTGGTTGTCAGACTTTTTGGGCCACTGACTACCTAATGACTGTTTTAGATCTACAAATGACACCCAGGACCAACAGAGGCACGGAGAAACTCGGTATGTAAAGGGTGGTCACCCATCCACAGACCAACCTAGGCAAGCACGGCTTAACCTAAAGATCGACCCGAGGGGCTGTTATTATTTAGCCACGAGCTCCTAAGTGTTTAACTTACTTACAATAGTAAAATAATTATAATAATCACTTACTTCGTCGGATTCGGAAGACGACGATGCTCGTGAGGATCGTATGAGTCGGACGAGGATTCTCTGCAGAAAGATACAAATTAAAAATAACACAAGTTTTGACATTAACGTCTTTCGGTCGCCGATTTGAAACTTAGGGCGTGACGTTTTGATACATAAGCATCTATGTATTTGGTGAAAATGTTGGTTGATGACTCTGCCCTGGAGTGCAAAAGTGGTGCTGTTCAATCAAATCAAATCAATAAATTCAAATGATTAATTTTTGCAGAAAACACTGTTACAATGGTGTTATAAAATTTTCATGTTTCAAGTGATTCTACCGTAAGGCATGCAAAATGGATACAATGATGGTTTATCAAAATCAAGATTGACATTGAAGTATAGTAATATACTTATATAAAATTTGATCAAAATTGTTCCACAAAATATAGAGCACTTATTATCGTATCCTGTGTGTCGTAATGTTTGCTTATTACAGGAACTCATGAAGGCATTGGCGCCAAACTCATAGTCTAATAATTGTGGACCGACTCAAATTATAAATTATAGTCATCGACACTCTAAGCGAAAGAAAACAAACACGTCCAGATTTTAATGATGGAACTTTAGTTGAATATGAATAAGTTGTAGCACTTGTAGCGCTCCACAGACTGCAGGCGGTTCTGGAGCCCCGAGCCGGGTATGATGCTGTACTCACGTGTAGGAGGGCGCTGCTGCGCGCCCGGCTGCGTCCACGGGCTGCAGATGCACGGACTCCGACTTGTTGAGGTCCGACATCATTGTCTCTGACAACACACAATTCCGTCATGCTTTAACATGTTGTTTTACTTCGTCGTCGTTGAACTAGGAAAATAGCAGAAATACTTTTTAACTGTTATACAGGGTGTAAACAGACCCTTCACGAAGCCGTCAACTAATCATTCTGTACATCACTAAGTAACTTTATGCAAAAATTATTGCTGGGAAACGACTTTTTTTTGGGGTGAAAAATCACGTTTTACGGTAGGAGTCAGTGTAACGCATTCAAATCATTGTGCTGTTGGATGGATTGAATTGTACGGGGGTCGTGGGGACTGGAGGTGTTTAAAATAAAGTTATTAAAAGTAAACACATGTAAATAAAAAAAAATTGTGAAAAAGTTGGAACTTTGATCCTAAAATCTCCGTAACTAGAAGGTTCCCAAGTATGGTCTAGAACAGGGGTGGCCAACAGGTCGATCGCGATCGACCGGTCGATCGCGACTGTTAGTCCAGTCGATCGTGGCAAGGCAAAAAATATAAATACGTAGACTTTTTCAATCGCTGTTCCGTCACGGTATTTATCCTCTCTTTTACGCAGTATGGTCTTTTGTTTTCGGCGCGCGATGACCAATAAGCGGGAAGCGTGTGGGACGCGGGGGAGGGACGGGAGGGTCTCAGTCAGTCAGTTGACAGTTGACGACAGAGACTACCGGGGTAACGACGTTTCAACGATTATCGATGTAAATCACGATTAGACTTTGTATTAGGCACGCCTCATAATTTTTTACGTACATTATGGATAAGTGGTTGAAAAGAAGCGCTGAAGGAACATCAAACATGCTGTTTCATTTAAGATTTCTAGAAGTATGTAATTGGTAGATCGCACAGGTTCTCGTTAGTGAACAAGAGATCTTGGGTCCAATCAAGTTGGCCACCCCTGGTCTAGAACAAAAAAAATATCGCAATGACGAGGAGAATAAGTGCCTTTCGGCTTCGTTAAGGGTCTATTTACATCTGTGGTACCTATCTATTCGCGAGTCCGGATGTATGTTTGTGTCATAGCCTGTTAGTGCAGGCTCTGACGTTCTGAATCAAAACCTTCTGCATTGTGTTTGTTACATACAATAGGAACTAAAAATTTCACCAATTTTTTATGTTTTCCATTACTTAATACGAATTTTACTATTCTATACACACACAGGTCGTCTATTCCTATTTTAATCGACGCTACGAAGTTTCCCAAATGATGCTCAGCCCACCTGAATTGTTCTGTTAACCTCCCATATAAATAAAGGCTTATGTTTAACTTACTACGAGATATAATAACATAACAGACAAAAATAGTAAATGATCACCAAAATTAAACCTACATTTTATGGCAATCATAGTGGTTTATTTAGGCAGAAATAGCGCATTAATTTGCTCGCTAAGATTTGGTGATCATTTACTATATTTGGTGTTCGAATACAATTTGAAGTGCAGTCGTGACTAAAATAGCTGGTACTATTACAATTTTAGACTTAATTTTTTTGGTGTTAAGTATATATTTTTGGTGGTCATTATATTTAACCCCATAAATAAATACCAATACGGATACTATCAGTGCCTCTAGCCCTAGTGATAGATCAGTCTTGTAAAATTTCAGTAATCTATTACGATTCTCCGATGTAATTTTTTTAGAAGAATCCTTGAATATTTTTTGGGTTATTGTGGGTGTAGGAGCTCGTGGCTAAATAATAACTGCCGCTAGGGTCGATCTTTAGGTTAAGCCGCGCTTGTCTAGGTTGGTCCGTGGATTGGTGACCACCCATTGCATGCCGAGTTTCCTCCTTGCCTCGGAAAGCACGTTAAGCTGTTGGTCCCGGCTGCCATTTGTAGATCTTTGACAGTCGTCACAGGTAGTCAGTGACCCGAAAGTCTGACAACCAGTCTTACCAAGGGGTATCGTATTACCTAGTACTAACTGGGTTGTGGAGGTCAGATAGGCAGTCACCATGTAAAATACTGGTATTCAGCTGCATCCGGCTAGACAGTTTTAATTTTTTTTATTTTTATTTTATTTATTAGGAACAAAAAACAGTTACATGTTAAAGTTTAAAATTACGAGTTGTTACATAATTAGGTAAACATATAACCCACACTATTGTCCACGGGTTAATAAAAGAACAAATAAAGAACGTAATGATAATTTTGTCAAAAAGTTTCAATTAATTTTTAAATTTTAGTTTAAGATTGTGGTGAAAGAATATTTATGGCCAGTGTTTTAAATTTGTTATTAGAAAGAGAGAAGATGTCTATGTCCATGAAGTGTGTGTTATAAGTTTCCACAAGTAGACGAAGAGGCACTCGTGCCCCGGCGTTGGTCCTGCATGAATCCACGTGGAACAGCCGGGGCACGCGGGCCGCCCGTCTGATTACAGTTCTAGGTACTGTATAGCGTATCTTATTCGTGATTTCCACACAGTCAAATCTATTGTTACACAAACCATGCAGCAACATGGCCACCAGAAGTAAACGCCGAGACTCTAAACTTAAAATATTAAATTGCTGCAATAATTGTGTGTACGGAATTCTCGAATGGTAACATTTATAGTTCACAGTTCGTAAAAACTTTTTCTGTACTAATTCTAATTTCATTTTGTATTTTTGGTAGAATGGATTCCAAATAGGAATCGCGTATTCTAATTGAGATCTTATCAACGTTTTATATAACAGCAAAAAAGTAGAGGGCCGCACGAAGTCTTTCGAGGATCTCATGACAAAACCTACATCCGAAAGGCTTTATTTATTATATTTTCAATATGCAAGTCAAAGTGCAAACATGAATCAATAGTCACACCAAGATCGCGAACGGATTCCACTACACTTAATTGTTGGCTGTTCAACGTATACGTAAAATTAAGTTTATTTTTGTTTTTAGTAAAAGATATACTATGACATTTAGGAAGACTAAGAAAGAGTTTGTTAACTCTACAATAGGTATCAAGTTTGTGAAGATCTTCTTGAAGCAATAGGCAGTCATCGCGTTTTTGGCAGGCTTTATAGATTTTTATATCATCCGCATACATCAGGAAATTTGCATTAACAAAACAGTGTTTTATGTCATTAATAAACAGGATAAAAAGCAAAGGGCCCAAGATAGACCCTTGAGGAACTCCGGACTTTACAGTTACAATCTCAGATTCAAACCCATTAATAACGACCTTTTGTGTCCTGTTGTAAATATATGATGCAAACCATCGAAGTAAATTGCCTCGGATACCATTGTAGGCAAGCTTTTCCAAAAGAATAGTGTGATCCACCTTGTCAAAAGCCTTCCGAAAGTCAGTGTACACAGCGTCTACCTGGACTCTCCGGTCCATATTTTCAAAAAGAAAGTTAGTGAAGATCATTAGATTGGTAGTAGTCGAACGCCGTTTAACGAACCCATGTTGTTCGGGTATAATAAGGCCATGTAATTGAGGATAAAGAGCGCAGTGCACAAGTCTCTCAAAAAGCTTCGACAAAGTGGATATAATAGATATGGGACGATAATTCTCCACATTGTCTTTGTCTCCACTTTTATAAACCGGTGTAATAAATGCTCGCTTCCACACGGTGGGAAAGACACCCTCATGTAAACATTTGTTGAAAATTAAATGCAACGCAGTAAAGATACTATCGGCTGTTTTTATAAAGAAGACAGGTGGAAGACCATCGGGGCCTGCTCCCTTAGATGGGTCCAGTGACTTGACTGCTCGGTGTACTACTTCTTTTGTGAGGTGAATATCGGGTATACAAGCAGAGCTATCCTGGTCTATGTTTGAGGGTTCCCAAATCCCAGGATCGAACGTAGATGGTTCATAGACAGAAGCGAAAAAAGAAGAAAACAAATTGCATACATGAGTAGGGCTATCAGACAAGGCACCTTTAAGATACATACTGGCAGGGTAGTTAGTCTTGCCCTTTTTGTTGGACACATATGTCCAAAAATTCTTTACGTTTTTAGGTATACTGTCTTCAACTGAGTTAATATAATTCCTAAAACAAATAACGGATTCATCTTGAAACAATTTACGGTAACCCGAGAAGTGATTATAGTCGCACAGGTTTTGATACATTTTCCACTTAGTCCACGCACGTTCTTTACTTTTAAAAATACGGATCAAAGAGGGTGTGAACCAAACAGGAAATTGTGAGTTTTTAATTCGAGTTACTGGAACGTGCAGTCTAATTATCCCGTATAAAGTGTCGTAGAAAGTGTTGACAGCCTGTTCAGCGGGTAGATGAGCGAGACTGGTTTCCCAATTTATAGAACTGAATTCCGCATTAATGTCAGGATATATAGCTTTATGATAGTTATACCTCGGAACAGAACGGCATTTCATAGGGGTAAATTGCATGTTGAGATCCACAAACACGGAAAAAGGAGGATGGTGGTTGTCAGCCGGAAGTAGTGTCGTACAAGATACAGACTGACAGTCAGTGTTGGAGATAAACAAATCAAGTATTCGTCCGAGGCTATTTCTAGTCTTATTGTATTGCGAACCGTTAATTAATGACATGAAATTCAGTATTAGCTGACCGCTTGAAGTTGTGGTATCTACGACTGCATATTTACCCTGATCTAACCACCTTATATCGGGCAAGTTGAAGTCTCCAACAACAAAGAATGACTCGGTAGCGGAATCATTAGCAATCAGATTTAACATGTCTAAATATTGCCTGCATAATGCATCACTAGTGCGAGGCGGTATGTACGCTACACAGATGACGTGGTGTTTATGAGACTGTGAACTATGACAGATGATGTTGAATATTTTTTTGGGTAATTTATACCTCGTTAAAAAGCTGGTTAAACGAGATTATTTTTTGTAAATAATTTATACGTTTAATGTATAAGTATCATCTTGAGTAAAGTGGCTGACGGCACGGACGGCGCAGTGGCTGAGCGACTGGCTGCTGCACTGCGTGGTTTGATAGGTTTGCTCCCTTATTTGAATGTCCAATGTCCTACAGGTAGTTGTTCCTGGTCTTGTGTGTTCTATGTTTGTAAACGCACCCAAGATACAGGAGAAATCCTATAGTGTGGGGCAAGGTTTTTTTTTCTTTATAAACCCAAGGGCAGCCCGAAAAATAAAAAACGTTTTTGAAATTTGCAGATCAGTGCGAAGTTGTAAGTATAGGGAAAATTTGAATTTCACGGGTTCCCCTGACTCTTTCACCTTAAGCGGCGTTCGTATGAAGACGAGTTTGGGCACTCCCTAACTGAAGTCCTTATCTGTATTTTGTAACCGAGATAGCAGCCAGAATATGAATATTGGCTAACAAACATTGTAAGCAGGCTGAGCGCATTTCCATTCTCGTAATTTTATATTCAAATGGTTTGAATATAAAATCAAACAAAAGTTGGAAGCAGACGGGGGCGGCTGCTTCCAACTTTTGTTTAATCTAAAATTTATAAATTCGTATGTGATTTCGCAGACGATTTAACTTTTCTATAATATAAGTTTGTACATATTCATGCTTTATTCGTAACATGTTATTTAATACATATAATAATATCACCGTTACCGCTGATAGGATGTCACATTCTGTGGTCACATTATATGTTTGATCGTCAGTTACCGGTCGCTTCATCGCCCTCATAGGAGTAAGAAATGTTTTACGCAATTAGGTATAACTATTCTAATGTAAAAATCGTTTCGTGTATTAACATCTTGCTTTGTTTGTCGGTGCATACTTCGGTGAAAATGAAATAATATGATGCTATAGATCTTGTCTGGTAATGAAGCCGAAAAGTGGTCATAGGTCCTCCCCAACTAAACTAGATATAGTTGTCTATAGAATACTGACTGTGCCATTTTTCAAAGGCAAGTCGGTAGGAATCGAGTTGTATTGAACCTTCGCCACTGCTATCGACTTAAATCGCGGAGTCACTATCGACCAAATAGAGAGGACATTGGGAATATTGTCATACAATTATTTTCATCCTGAATATTTTCGATTTTGGCACACGAACGCTACCTGACAAGCGGACGTATGACACAGATGACACTAGACAGAACGATTTGTTACTAAGTAGTAACAAGTTTTGGATTACGATTTTCTTCGTCATGACCCGTCTATAGCTCGGAAATATTTAAATGTCTTTGTGTCATATGAATGCGAACTGACAAGGCGACGCATTGCACTAGACTGATCGACTTGCTACTAATTTGTAACAGGTTTTGGAATTGTCAGTTTCTTGGTCTTGTCCCGTCTATAGCTAGTTATATTTGAATGTCTTTGCTATCGACTTAAATCGCGGAGTCACCATCGACTAAAATCGCGGAGTCACTTAAAAACATCTTAATTTATTGGGACAAAACAGGTAGCCCATTCGCTGTCGTGTCGTGCACCGATCGCTTTTCATCCCTTGGTGACATTGGTGGTGGGGAGTCCCATCTATAACACTGCTTTTGTAATTTAATGATATGACTTTGCGCACGGAAAATCTCACTTTCTTGTCACAAAAGTTATTCTCAAGGTCTATGTAACGAAGGAATTTAAATTTTGCCATACTGTTACTACTGTACTTGTGTTACTTGTCTCGGTAACGCGCACAAAGATTGTCAGTAAAAGACCGTACATTCTTTTGATTTATATATTGAGAGTCCTTCGAAAAAAAAAACTTTATTTTAGGGATAAGCTCACGCATCAGAATTTATTTGCTTGATCTTGCTTTCTTTTTTTAGATATCGATACCAATCACGCCGGTGAAGTTTACACAAAAAAATAAATAATATTTCAAGTACTTAACTAACCTTTCTGCGGTCATTCACCCCAAAAAATAAATCGATTCTGTTTTTTTTGTTTTGTCATTTTCAATGATTACATTTGTGAAGTTTCGCTAGCTAATTCAATTTGAACGTGTACAATATTTGCTATTATGCTATATTATATGATAACGCACTCTGAAGTTCCCTTAACGGTTTTTTTATCTCAATGCTGAGGCCGTAGTGAGGTTAAAAGGACTGTTACCGGGTTAAATAGAACCCGTTATAACACAATTAACCAAACTAGATGCTCAACTCTGGGGTAAGAACGACCGCTCGATTAGCCTACCAAAATCGTCAAAATCTGGGCAATAAATAACTGTTGATCACACTGTAGCTATTGTTAAAAATTCATGAATCAAATATAGTTAGTTAAATAGTACATACAAAATGAGCGTTGTCCGGACGGGGTGACACTTGTACGCGACACTGTGGACAATAGCGCGCGCGCAGCCGGCGCGGACTAGGACTGGCGACTGACTCGCACTCACGCGTACTCGTACATGCGCAATCGCCTCAATTGCCGTACACTACTTCTGCATATATCGGGACCACAATCATCCCGCCAATTGTCCACTTAGTATGACTGTTACAATCAGTTTCTTCCACGGGCAGTATCTGCAGTATACTGCCCAGTATGGGACGTATGGGCAGTATGGGCACGTCGCGATCGATAAAGTAAGTAAAAAGTTAATAAAGTAATTTTGGAATATCTGAGATTGCACTATTAAAACTTATGATTTCTTTGTAATATGCAAGTTCAATATCGTTTGTACAAACACCCTAAACGAAGCAGAGAGTTACTTTATTTTTTGTTCTGGGAACCTTCAGGTTACTGGAATTTTGAAGGTCAAAATTTAAACTTTTTCTGTTTTACCTACTGATCTTTAAATACTCACATCCGTAAGCAAAAGTTATGCGAGCGTTCTGTGCTCAATAAATCAAAGTAGGCCCAGTATGCGGGAGAAAATTTATCTGCTCTGTCCCATTTGAGTTGGGCACTTAGAGGCATGTCATTTAAATTTGTTTTGAAGTGCTTAGCGCAGTATTGTGTTCCAGATACGATCTGTTAATATTAATTTATCACCCTGTTATACTGCCCTCAATTGCTCATTGACAAACCTTGAGTTAGGACTTCTGGATGTTAGTCTAAGACAAAGTCTGTGCACCATAGTGAAGACGGGGAGAATCCACGAGGTTGCGTTTCAGTGCCACGGGCAACTCACACTTGTAAGTACAGTTCCTTCTTGGACCAGTAGCTCTTCCAGGCGTTTTCCGTCTCGCTTGCGACTTCTTAGTCCAGCCACGCCAAGAAAGAGAGTATTTGGTCCATGTAGGTACATCCTTTCCTTACTAATATTATAAATGCGAAAGCAAGTTTGTTTGTTACCTTTTCACGCCTAAACCACTGAACCGATCATCCTGAAATTTTGCAAATACGTTGTCAGGTGTACAGAAACGGACATAGGGTACCTTTCATCCCGAAAAAAGTAATGTTGCCGAGGAAAACAACAATACCGTTCTTATGGTAATAGATGGCGCCAAGTGTCTTTCGAATCATGATTGAATTGTATTATTTCAAGCAGAGTACAAACGGAATTGATTGTCCAAACCTAAATTAACGCGAGCGAAGCCGCGGGCAAAAGCTATTATTCCAATACAGGTATTCCCATACATGTTGTATTTCTGCCCCGTTTATTTTATTATTGTAAGAGTTTTATTGCACATAATTTTGGTCTTGATGTTATGTGGCTGAAGATGAAAAGAGTACAATGTTATCAGCGAAACGTACTTAGATTTGTCAGATCTAAGTACGTTTCGCTGATAACATTGTTCCCTCACGGCCTCACCTATGACCAAAGAGGTTTAAAAACTTATAGAGCGGACATTAAGAATATTTTCATACAAAGACATTCAAATATAACTAGCTATAGACGGGGCAAGACCAAAACCTGTTACAAATTAATAACAAGTCGATCAGTCCAGTGCGATACGTCGCCTTGTCAGGTCGCATTCATATGACACAAAGACATTCAAATATTTCCGAGCCATAGACGGGTCATGATGAAGAAAATCGTAATCCAAAACTTGTTACTACTTAGTAACAATTCGTTCTGTCTAGTGTCATCTGTGTCATACGCCCGCTTGTCAGATAGCCTTCGTGTGCCAAAATCGAAAATATTCAGGATGAATTATTGTATGAATTACTTGTTACTACTTAGTAATAAGTAGTAACAAGTAATGTATTACGACTTTTTTCGTCTTGTCCCGTCTATCACTCGTAAATATTTCAATGCCTTTGCCTAGGACAATGCTTTGGCTGACTACCTAAGAAATTTCTTCGAGAGTAGTCAACTAGTACTTTAAAGTAGAATGTTCAAGTGACTAAGGTACTTAGTATCGCCTCGGTATGAAACCTACTGTGACACAAATATTTACAGCTCAATTTAAAGCTCTTTTTTAGAGCTTTCGAAAGTAATTTACCATTTCATTGTAATTCATGTTTTCATTCAGTATTTTACATGGAGCGACTGCCTATCTGACCTCCACAACCTAGTTAGTACTGCGTAATACGATACCCCTTGGTAAGACTGGTTATCAGACTTCGAGGGCCACTCAGCACTCACTACCTAACGACTGTCAAAGATTTACAAATGACACCCGGGACCAACGGCTTAACGTGCTTTCCGAGGAACGGAGGAAACCCGGTATGTAATGGGTGGTCACCCATCCACTGACCAACCTAGGCAAATCGACCCGAGCGGCTGTTATTATTAAGTCACGAGCTCCTCGGTGTCAATATTTTTATACAAAAAAACAATATGTATTAAGGGCTAAAATTCAAATTATGCCCTCAGCCTAGATCGTTCTATCTCGCTCGCACTACCAAGAAGATTATAATTAGGATGAACTATAATTTTATTTATAACATTAAAATTTGTTTTCACCTTCTATATATTATGTAATATAATAAAATGACATACAGAATATGTATTGTACATGTTACTAAAAATATCGGAATTTAACCGAAATACAGGGTGTAAACTTTCAGCGAGGCAGTAAAGGGAACTACCTACCTTAACAGTTGCAGCTTCACAAAAATGGTTTTAAGAAACTATCTCTTGTTTTTCGTGACATTTTGATCAACATTCACAGATTAAAAAAATAAATTACAGTTTTCAAGAAATTGGCCATTTTAACCAACCCTGTACGATCTTAAGGGGGCATATTATAGGTATACCAATGACACTACCAAATAAAATGCGAAACAAAATATTCATGAAAGTTAACATAATATTATGTATAAATCACAGTTATCATCGACAGTTATAGATATAACTAGATAACGCAAGTATCACGATCGGTATGAAAACCAAGCGTGCCATTTTTTGACTCCCTACTATGACTCACAAGCACTATTTAGTGAAGGGAAAACCAAATCGGTTCAAAGACGCCGCCGCGTGTGGCACCCGTCTCAACACATAAATATTCGATTGGAACACCTTATACAGGGTGTAAACAGACCCTTCACGAAGCCGTCAACCAAGCATTCTGTACATCAAAATAAGTAACTTTACGCAAAAATTATTGCTGGGAAAGGACTTTTTTTTGGGGTGATAAATTACGTTTTGCGGTAGGACTCAATGTTGTGTACTTAAAACATTGTGCTGATGGATGGGTTGAATAGTACGGGGGGGTCGTGGAGGTGTTGAAAGTAAAAATCTTACATTAAAATCATGTATTTAAAAAAAACTTGTGAAAAAGTTGGAACTTTGACCCCCAATATCTCCGTATCTAGAACAAAAAAGTGATCGCAATGACGGGGAAAACAAGTGCCATCGGCTTCGTTAAGGGTCTATTTACACCCTTTATATTATCATGCTACTTGCTTGAGGGGGTGAGCAATATTGCATTACGGCCGTATTCTTCAACTGTTTTACGTTTCAGTCATGACGTGCGTTACAACAGCTATTTAGAAAATATGGCAATGAAGTAAACGGCCTAACGGTTTCATGACGGGTCCTGTAAGCTACGCGTCGCAAGTTCGAACCCAACGCGTATTCACTTTTATATAAAGGGTGTAAAAAGACCCTTAACGAAGCCGAAAGGCACTTGTTCTCCCCGTCAATGCGATCATTTTTTTGTTCTAGACCATACCTGGGAACCTTCTAGTTACGGAGATATTAGGGGTCAAAGTTCCAACTTTTTCACATGTTTTTTTTTAAATTCATGTTTTTAAAGTACGATTTTTACTTTAAACACCTTCACGACCCCCGTACTATTCAATTCATCAATCAGCACAATGTTCTGAGTGCGTTACATTGAGTTCTACCGTAAAACGTGATTTTTCACCCAAAAAAAAAGTCGTTTCCCAGCAAATTTTTTTGCGTAAAGTTACTTAGTTTGATGTCCAGAATGCTTGGTTGGCTTCGTGAAGGGTCTGTTTACACCCTGTATTTTGTTTTATAATTTTTGTAATGCTGTGAGATTTCCAAATATTTTTTTAATCAGCAGCACTTGTAGGTATACCTTTTTTTCTCCAAAAATCTGACAAGTTGACACATTCGTCTGTGCTAGAAAAAAGTCTTTTTCCTTCTTTTTTTGCAATTAATTATCAATAATCCATTTACGCAGTCTGGATTTAAATATGTCAAAGAGATTTCCTTAATTGCAAAAGGTCCGTTAAGAAGGAGAAAGCAGTCCGGGTGTATAGCAGATCCACCTTTAGCAAGATATGTTTTATTTCTAGGTTGGGGTGAGCCTATTGCCAACGGTACTCCTAAAATCCAGTCGACTGATAAATTCACACAGGGTAAAGCGCATTTACTCTACTTAATAGATGAAGACAAAAAATAGCTAGACTAGCGTATATTATTCACTAAGATATAAATAGTATGTCGAAGTTTTTCATCATCTGATTAATACATCTGTTTAGCCTTTTCCCAAATATTTGGGAGACGGCGTCTAATCTATCTGATTGCAGCTGAATTGCAACATTTTACACACGCAGTAAGGGATCCCGCGCACTACGCTGCCACGACTGCGACTTGTCGCTAGACCGGCCTGTATATCGAACAAAACTAATCGGACGCCCGGTCGTGCGACCGGGTAGACTGACTGTCAGACTTTCGGGCGTCTGATAACCCGTAACGACTGTCGAAGACATGGACTTAGTATTATAAACAGACTGAGCAAGTGAGCACTCTACCAGAAAAACGTGACGAGAGAGATATTTATAACAGAGGTGTTTGTCTCTTTCTAATGGGTGACCATGCATTTTAATAACAAATAAAACAGAGATGATTTGTGTCCGGTTAACACATTAACGGTTGCTTAAAATAGTGAAATAATAATTTATGATTAAAAAAACATTTTCGTTGGGAACCGAGGCTTTTCCATGTTCTTTTTCCGTTTGCTCTGCAGAATTGGTGTTTGGGTATTAAAATGGAGGGAATAAAACTAAAAGTGTGTGAAAAACATTTATTAAAATCAAACATGGCTAAACAGAATCGTTTTGTAGAATTTCTGCCGTAAGCCAATCTTACTGCCTAAGTGTCTCGCAATGCATTTCATTTCGCATGATGGAATATTCTTAAGTTTAAATACGAATTAGCCAATGCTTTTACCAGTTGTGATTCGTGTGGTTCTTCATTTGTTATACAATGGATAGAATGTGGTGGACTAATGAGATGATTGAGTCTTGTGTAAAACATATGTTTTTATCGCATAAAAAAATTGTGTTTACTGGAATTTCGGAATGAACCAAGAGTTAATTCAGATATAAACATCTTTTCACTACACTTTATAACCTCAAAGGCAAATCTAGATGCATATTTTAGACCTACCCTATCAATGAGGGCTAAGTTGTAACAAACAAAAATAATTCTATTTCAATAATGCGATATATGGGTACAAATTATATTTCTCATACGCATAAGTTTTAATAAAAATACACGAAACCATAAGAGTCTTTCGTCTGCAAAACGTCTAAGGCATGGTCACACTAATCATTGTTAGTAAACAAAATCTATAATATTCCTAACCTGTGAAATAATATGACACAACCATCATATTTTACATGACGTGACACAACACTTTTTAAAATAAGAAAGAACCTGTCCTGTTTGTATACTAAGTCCATAGTCAAAGATGTACTAATGACAGCCAGAACCAACGGCTTAACGTATTTTTCGGGGTATACCAATACCCGAATTGGCCATTCGTCCACCGACTGACCTCATAAAGCATTGCTTAACCTAATAGATCGATCCATGCCGCAGTTGTAATTTAGCCACGAGTCTCTTATT
This sequence comes from Noctua pronuba, assembly GCA_905220335.1. Taxonomy (NCBI): domain Eukaryota; kingdom Metazoa; phylum Arthropoda; class Insecta; order Lepidoptera; family Noctuidae; genus Noctua; species Noctua pronuba. The sequence goes on along the minus strand of LR999891.1, from coordinate 19,321,869 downwards.
ACGGTAACCATGCCAATAAGAACGTCAATATTGTCATTTTATTAGCTAACGATGCGACTGCCATACGCAGGATTACGCCGTACGGTGCAAGTATGACACAATAAACAGTACCAAACACGCAAGACGTGAACTTTACCGTCGGTAAGTAAAGTCTCGGCCTGTGGGCCGCCAGACATAGCCCTCCTGGAATTCTGCCGGCAAGCCGGCACGTAGCTCTCGAATCAGGCCTGACACGCTCACGCGCGGCACGACGGGGGCGCCTGCCACGTTCGGCCCGCTGCGCCCTTGTGTCAGTCTAGGCACGCCGCGGCTGCGTGACACGCTTGGCACGCCTCGGTCGCGTGCTCTAGGCGCTCCCGGAGCGCGTGAGACGCTCGGGGCACGTAAGACGCTCGGGGCGCCGAAGGCGTGTGAAACGGTCGGGACTCCGCGGGCGCGTGAGACGATCGGGACGCCTAGGGCGTGTGAGGCGCTCGACACGCCGGGGGCGCGTGAGACACTCGAGGCGCTGCGGGCAAACGGCAGGCGAGGAATGAAGAGGGTACTTGGCCGACGTGGCACGTTTGGCACGCTCACTCTCAGCACGCCGGGTGCGCGTGGCGGACGTGGCACGCGGGACACTCTGGCGGCGCGCGACACGAAGGGCGCGCGCGGATGCGTGCGGTCGAGATCCACTCGACGCATGCGCGGTGCACGCGTGCCTCTGTTTCAGGCACGCGGCACGATCACACTCCACGAGCACTGCTCACCAGTCCGGCTGGCTATGTACTTCCAAAGGACACTACCTTCAAATAAGACGTAAGAGTTTACCGAAAACTAAACACATCATTTGACTCCACTGTCATATTACGTAATACTCATTGTACAGTGCAACCATACTTTTTACTGGTTTGCACTCTGATACGGAACGTGCGCTGAATCGAGTCTGTAAGAAGAAACAACTACTATGTGGAGCACGCGGCACGGCGGCACCCGAACGCGCAGTAGACACAGCCCGAACGTGACGGCGTGTAGTCACTCGGCGGCCGACACGGCAGCGCGCGGCGAAGTGCAGGGCGCGGGCACGGCGAGCGGCGGGCGGCGCGGGGGCCGGGGCGTCGGCGCGGGGCGTCGGCGCGGCGGTGCGCTCGGCGCAGCCCGCGCGGCGCCGCCGCGACGCCACTTAATACTACACACACTTTTTATATTACATGATGTGGGATAATGTGGGAATTACCTGTTCATTAAGATTTTTGTAGTTGCATTGCTTAAACTTTTGCTTTGTTTCTGATTTAACTTTCAATACCTAAGCATTTATTTTGAAAGTTACTTAAAGATAGTGCGCTCAATATTATGCACCTGGATTAAAAAATACTGTATATACCCATAAGCTTCTAGATCATACAGAAAATCGTCAGATGCGTTTCGACGGCGTTTGACAATGCACAAAACTTTGACGATGTCCAAGTCACAGTGAATGCAGTTGAAAGTAGAGCAAGTCATGGGCCCTGCTCAAACTGAAATCAAATGTTTACAGAACGCTGATTTACGTGGTTTAGAAGGGGTAATTGCAAACATTATCGACCTGCTTCTGAGCTTATTGTATGCTACTACAGCTCTTCGACAAAACTAATTTATAAAGTATCGTAACTCCGGGCTCGTGAAAATGAATCTCGAACATGTGAATCAGTAATATATTTGCGGAAGTAGGTATATATAAGTGGAGAAAAACATTCGTAGAAGACTATGCTTTAAATGTTTGAGAAATATGGATCTGCATTTACAGATTTTGGAAAAAGTTTACTCTACTTGTTCGTACTGATTCCAGCTCTTCATACAGACTGATATTATACATGACTGCTATTTTGAAAACGAAGACGGAAGTTATGCAAGCCACGCTCAAATAAATATTTTTTTAAAGATTAATCAGGACAAAGGTATAAGGTAACTATGATAAAAAACTTTAAATTAATACAAACCATCCACTTAAAACTGTGTTAGGTCACCTCATCTTTTTTTTGAGGAAGGTGAAATGAAAATGGTGGTTTGTAACTAAGCTTGAATCTGTACACTTTTGTCTGTAAATTTTTGTAAAACCTCTCTATACACCACATTTTTAGTTATATTTTCAGGCAGCAGTATATACAGGGTGTAAACAGACCCTTCACAAAGCCGTCAACCAAGCATTCTGTACATCAAACTAAGTAACTTTACGCAAAAATTATTGCTGGGAAACAACTTTTTTTTTTTGGGTGAAAAGTTACGTTTTACGGTAAAACTCAATGTAACGCACTCAAAACATTGTGCTCATGGGTGGATTGAATAGTACGGGGGTCGTGAAGATGTTTAAAGTAAAAAATCTTACATTAGAAACATGTATTTTTTTTTAAAACTTGTGAAAAAGTTGGAACTTTGACCCCCAATATCTCCGTAACTAGAAGGTTCCCAGGTATGGTCTAGAACAAAAAAAAAATGGCAATGACGGGGAGAACAAGTGCCTTTCGGCTTCGTTAAGGGTCTTTTTACACCCTTTATAAACTATCAGACGAACATACTCTAGAGCAGGCCACATACAACTGACCGTGAGAGAAGCAATCGTTTCTTAGATCTATGCCAGCTACTCACGTACTTCAACGTTTGGCCCTGCACCTTATTAATATGACCATTAAAAAGGCGATGGCATAACACAATTTCTCCGGAAATTGGAGGCGCTTAAATTGAATTAGGTAATCCGATGATCCAGATCTTCTCACCACCTCTTTCTCGGCCGGCCTCGGCGGTGCCGTCCGTCTTCGGCAACCATCGCGTGGAGACTTACTAAGCTGGTCCGAGGTGGCACGAGAAAAGAGCACATGGAAGGAATTGGGGGAAGCCTTTGCCAAGCAGTGGGACAGTACAGGCAATTAAAAAAAACCGATGGTATTAAAGGGATCCGCGGTATAAAAACAATTTCTCCTTGATTCACACCAGCGAAAATGCATGCCTCAGTGACGTCTTTATTTGAAGTCTAGTTCCATTACAAAATTTTGATGGGTTTAGATTCCGTGGCAAAATTATCGGCACACCTACTTTCTGGTACAAAATATGAGGTGGAATTCCAGTTGGCTAGAGAGAATGGGGGAACTCTTTAGGATTATGTCCAGCGTCATCGACTTCTAATACAGAGTCCAGTTTAAATCTTTTACAATGGTGCCAAGACTGGGAATATATATTTTCCTTCCACTTCAGAAATCATTCCATCTCCAATGTCAAGTAATACTTTTGAAAATTCTTCTGCTTTTGAATCTTGGCGTAAATGAACACGCATATTAATTCTTAAAGAAATTATTTTAACTTTAAGTCATAAAAATTAAGGCAGGCAGACAGGCAGACAGACTATTTATAAGTCTGCCTGTCTGTCTAACTTCAAATACTTAATGTGGTCCTAGACAACCGAGCTTGCCATACGCTTAGGTAGTCTCGGCGTCCACAAAACTTCAAGTATAAGTTTACCAGCCTTCCTCTCCTCGGTCTACGGTACCGAAAAATTAACCAGGGATATTCTGTCTTCTGCTGGTTGATTGATTTTGAGGCGCCGTATTTGACTGATGCGTTTAACTCTTGGAAAATGGCTTGACCCAATACGGATTTGCCCGACAACCTGTCCTCCCAGAGACAGGGACATGCCACTCTCCAGTATTGTACGGAACACCCTTTTAAACACGTCAATCAATACTCTGGAGCGTGCCCGTCTGCTGGCCGTGGGGGAATGGGTATCGGGCTTGAGGCTTCAGGCACTTCCGTCATCCACCATTGGCACTACGGGCGCTGCTGCTGCGGCTGCTGAGATCCTCAAGCTGCGCAAATACTGTAACAGTATTGGTTACTACAGTTTTGAGCCGTTTGGGGTCGAAACGCTCGGGTCATGGGCATGGGGCCCGAGTACGCGTCTCCTTTTTAAGGAAATCTTTCGCCGACTGGTCGACACTGATAGTGACCAGAGGGCTGGATCTTTTTTTGGCCAACGAATTAGCATTGCCATTCAGCGTGGCAATGCTGCCTGTCTTCTGGGCACGTTTCCAGATAATAGAGATGCGGAGGAGTACTTTGACGCCTAAGTGTCCTATTGTCGTCGTTGTATATATATGTATAGGTTGCATGTAGTGTTGCATTATTTTAGTTATATTTGTAGCCTGTATTTAATGTAATAATAACCTAAAGTAAAGTTATTTTAGCCTTTAAAAAAAAACAAATAATAAAAAATAGTATATATTATATACCTACAGTATTATTTGTCAAATAAATTTTTTACAGGCGGAGTTGATAGAAGAAAGGAAAAAGGGGAAAATAGAGTTTTTGCAATATGGTAAGCTTAGGGTCAATTCATACCGAAGTGGCAGCGGTCGGCAGCGCAGTTACACCGTCAAGCCATTTTATGCTTTATCTCCATTAGGAAGTGCATAGTATCGTTTGAAAGACTCGGGCCGCGTGACGTCTCGCGGCGCCGCGAGCGGCCGCGCATCAACAAGCGGCTTGACGGTGAAACTGCGCTGCCGACCGCTGCCACTTCGGTGTGAATTGACCCTTATAGTGAAGGAACATGCAACAACTAAAGATAAAAGAAAACGTTTTCTAGAATATTTTTATGTCCAGTTTTTTTTACTTTCTTCTCCACTCCTCTAGAAACTCAATACTCCGAGCACTACAAACATCGTTCTAGCTTTTGAGTATTTTTTTGTCTAATTGCCCTTGGCTATAAGGATAGTCAAACAAATAATAACTGCGACATACACATAGCGGCGCTTAATACACGATCACTAAGAACCCCAGAGAAACACATTGAACTAGAAAAAAAATGTCATGGATTTCCGCAAAAAAAACGTCTAATTCTACAACTTATCTAGGTCTATAAAATATGTCATGTTAAGGTACTAATGAGATACTAAATTTTAACGAAAAGATAAACTAGTTATAACGCCTACAAATACTTGGTTCAGTCAATCTGACGTCAGAATGGCTAGCCACCTTTTTCATAGTATCTTTTCCTTTTAGCCAGGTACATACTAATTGTTTCAACTCTGGTACCAAATAGGTACTAAAACTTGGCATTGCTCAAATCTCCAAAATGTCTCTTGGTCCAGTCATCCTAACGTAGACTAAGGAGCGCAGCAAGGAGGAACGAGTTTTAAAGGGATGCTTTATAAGTGTAATAAAAAAATAATGTTAAAATATAATTTCAAATTAAAAAAAAATTAAAACAAATTTATTCAAGTTGAGGCTTTACAATATTATTTTACGAATACGATTCGTACATTTCTAGTAAGCTGGTATAAACGCCGGAACAACAACAGATCGTGCCGAAGACCATAATGAAGATGTCACTAATCAACTTAATACTATAAGGTCCGTATTGATCGGGGTAGAAGACGCATATGTCCATAAGGGCGGGGAAGAAGATGGCAACCATGGAGAGACACAGCGCGCCCATCAGCCCCATGAAGGCGCCCAGGTTCGGCGCGATCACCGCCATGACGTCTGCAACACACGCACTGTGAGCTCCCGATCATCTAATAAAAGCTGTTGTCATTGAGAGTCACTTAGTACTCGAAATCGAGTGAAACAATCAATAATGCTCTGCAGGATCCAAGCTCTCAGGGCCACTAGAACATATTTTCTGATAAATAAAATGAATGGCATCGAGTAGAGTTGGTAGTCTAGTCGACAAGTTGAAAATGGTACAAAATAGAGATACTGCTCTTAAAATTATGTGCGATAGCTCATTGGATGCGGAATGACGCCTAGAAAAATGTGCCAAAAGCGTGTATTAGCAGATAAAAAATTGCAAAAGTTATAAACAATTAAAGATGAAAAAAAAATGGCATTTCGTTTTTTGCCAATATTTCATAAACTATTAATATTTAAGAAATTTCAAAAAAAGATTCTGAAAGAGGAGGAAATTTCCAATAAAAAACTCTGAACTCCCGGAACTCTATCTCCATTATTTATAATTTTAATTTAACGCTGAAAATAGGTCTGCGCGCGACATTTTTAGGTTGCACGCGTGGCGTCAAAAGCGAGTACGGCACATTAATTAATTTATTTAAGGTATTGAATATCATTTTTTTAATTTGAAAAAATTATGGTGTGTTCTGAACACTATAAATAATTTATTCCCGTTAGAAATTTTACTTAAAGTTAATTTTTCAACAAGTTAAACAATTGTTAACTAACGAAATTTTCTCGAACTACCGTCTTAATTGTAAGTGAAAAAAAATGTTTAAATAATGGTCGTAAAAAATTTTCGCTTCGTAGAGCCTTTCTTACATACATACTTAAAAAGATCGTGCCATAAAAGTTAAAAAAATATTTATACTTTGTTTATAACAATTTTTTTACTTGAACAAAAACTTAAAAATCCAAGTAATGTTGTTAAAAAAGAATTTTTTTTTCTTAATCATCATATTATCGTTTTTTTATTAATACAGGATATTTATTGATTTACAAAAAAAATTGTTCCCGCCATTTGTTGATATTTTTTTTATAAACAAATTGATTAAATAAATATTAAAAAAAAAAAAATTCGCAACTTTATTACATTACAAATATTATGATTAAAAAAACAAATTTTCAACTTTTAAAATTTTTTTTTTAAAACTTCTATAATTAACAAAAACAACCATAGATAACAAAGTATAGAAAAAAAAAGTACTTTTAAAAAACACGTGTTACAATTCTATGGTTGTTTTTGTTAATTTTAGAAGTTTAAAAAAAAAAAAAAAAGTTGAAAATTTGGTTATAACAAATTGGTAAGTTAATAAACAATAGAATTGTTCGTAAAAATAAAAATTTTTTTGTTACTTTATAGAGGACTGTCAATTATGATTTTTAGAAAAAAAAAATTCTTAACTAATTATTTAAACAATAGAAATATAAAAAAACGATTATAAACAATTAAAAATTATTATTAAGGAAAAATTTTTTTTTTAATCATAATATTTGTAATGTAATAAAGTTGCGAAATTTTTTTTTTTTATATTTATTTAATCAATTTGTTTATAAAAAAATTATCAACAAATGGCGGGAACAATTTTTTTTGTAAATCAATAAATATCCTGTATTAATAAAAAAACGATAATATGATGATTAAGAAAAAAAAATTCTTTTTTAACAACATTACTTGGATTTTTAAGTTTTTGTTCAAGTAAAAAAATTGTTATAAACAAAGTATAAATATTTTTTTAACTTTTATGGCACGATCTTGTTAAGTATGTATGTAAGAAAGGCTCTACGAAGCGAAAATTTTTTACGACCATTATTTAAACATTTTTTTTCACTTACAATTAAGACGGTAGTTCGAGAAAATTTCGTTAGTTAACAATTGTTTAACTTGTTGAAAAATTAATTTTAAGTAAAATTTCTAACGGGAATAAATTATTTATAGTGTTCAGAACACACCATAATTTTTTCAAATTAAAAAAATGATATTCAATACCTTAAATAAATTAATTAATGTGCCGTACTCGCTTTTGACGCCACGCGTGCAACCTAAAAATGTCGCGCGCAGACCTATTTTCAGCGTTAAATTAAAATTATAAATAATGGAGATAGAGTTCCGGGAGTTCAGAGTTTTTTATTGGAAATTTCCTCCTCTTTCAGAATCTTTTTTTGAAATTTCTTAAATATTAATAGTTTATGAAATATTGGCAAAAAACGAAATGCCATTTTTTTTTCATCTTTAATTGTTTATAACTTTTGCAATTTTTTATCTGCTAATACACGCTTTTGGCACATTTTTCTAGGCGTCATTCCGCATCCAATGAGCTATCGCACATAATTTTAAGAGCAGTATCTCTATTTTGTACCATTTTCAACTTGTCGACTAGACTATGGTGTGTACTGTGAATGTATACATTCCTGCTAACTTGTGTCGTGAGCAAATTTTCAAATACCTATATCAGGCGCGAAAGTAACGTAAAAATATTACTCCTAGGCATTGACCTGTAACTGAGATAACATAAATTTATCACCTCTCTAAGTCGTACTATATTGCATATAAAGGGGTTTGAGTAACTTTGTATGGACTTGTGGCGTCATTTTTTTTTTCAGCGGCCACCAATAATTTTCATGTTACTTTGTTCTGCCATGTTAAGTACACATATATGTTCAATTATTTTTATCCTAAGTGATATCGAAGCTGAGATATTTGCATTTGAAGATTTTAAAAATGTAGTCTCTATAAATACTTAAATTACCGTTTTGCGTGAAAAAAATCTTAGTTATGTTTTTAAAAGATTGATATTAGATATTGGCTTTACTGTTTCACGACCGTCTGTCAATGTGACGCTAGTATTGGGCCTTAGGAAGTAATAAAAACACATTATTATACTTTATTGCATTTATTACATGATATGTAAAAATTCCATTTCGTTCTCAATGTCATGTCGAATAATGGTATCTAAAAATTGTGCGCGCGGAGTCAGATTATTTTGATATCTGCCCCATTCCATGTACCATATAATGGACATTACATGCGAACAGCAGCCTAAGGTTCGTTTCCCGATTATACATGAGCAATAGTGGCCCAATATTGCATCCAGCCCTTGAGCATCTTGCCCTTCCAGTCTTTCTACGAGAATATACACGTAATATATCCGTCTAGATGAATGTCTGGATTGGATCCTGCCTCTAAGAAGCCACGGATCAATCCAGTTATAGGTTTCCGCCGAAAAATCATTAATATTGGGTTCTCTGCATACTTCAATCACATATGAACCGTCACTTTTTACATGTTCTTCGTAGTAGCTACGAGCTTGTTGTACTTGATACGTTCCAAGTGCATAGAGAATTAAATCATCTTCACTTAAAATAGGAAAGTCATCCAGCCCAGAAACTTCAGCATTCATAGATTCAAAATAAGCCCTTCTTCTATTCAGATTATTCGCAATGACATACTCGCCTAGTTGATTCCGTGGACTATGGTGAGGTATACGATTTACTATTTCCTGTGTTAGCCTATGATCAGTCAGTGGTACCCCAAACACATTTAATAATGCTGCAGCAGCTATTCTTATTTCATCATATAGAAGACTTGGGATGACTATTATATGACTTGACGGGCTGTGCGCCGCTCGCCGACCGGTGCGCGCCACACAATCGGTCCGCCATAGACAACAGACATTGGGCGTCCATTCCATTCATCTATAGTCTGTTTTTTAATCCCTGAGACTAAATTGACAAGTAAAAATGGCAAACTGACATAGATTTCAATAGGATTTATGTCAGTTTTGACATTTTCACTTGTCAATTTAGTCTCAGGGATTAAAAAACAGACATTACGTCACTGAATTTGATTTATTTTATTTAGAATTCTTAAAAAATACGGCAGAAACCTAAAAGAGCCCAATAACATATGATAACTTCTTCGATTTCAATTACCAATACAAAACCAAATATCTCCGTTCCGATATGGTTTAGAGAAATGTGTCGATAATAGCTTTTGGTCGCTTTATTCTGTTCTTTCATAATATCTAAGTTTCATTACTGGCCGCTCAACTTCAAAATGACGCCAACTTTACCCAAACCCCTTTCCGTTTTGTTTACAAATTTTTAGTCTACCCGCAAATTCCGCACATGGCTAATTTGTGCCTCAATGACCTCGAGTTTTAGACTTTTAGTTTTGTTTAGCTATCATCCGGATTTTTATTTGAAAAATGCCGAAACCAAGGCTCAAAAATCTTTATCAGTACGTGAAAAACAGTTAATATCCGTTTATGAAAGTGGTAAGACACACGATGAAGTCTGTAAGTGAAGTGCTAAAATCTACTCTTTGTAGAATCATTCAGAATAAAGATAAAATTTATGTTATTTCATTTAATAATCGCACCTCTATAACTGAAATAACCTCTATTCTCACCTCTATTAATGGAAACCTCTGTAAATGAGACAGATATTTATTTATATCTGGATATCTGAGACACTGGGTAAGTGGAATACCTCTTTAAGTGAGACAAATTTGCAGGTCCCTTAATGTTCCAGGTATCACTGTATCACGTTGGATTGGGATCGATCTATCGTCACTGACAGGACTATTAAGCCTGACATTGTGGTGATAGATCGATTAGAGCTTCGCGCAATGATTTTTGATATTACGGTCCCGCATAACGAGAACCTCGTGAAAGCAGAGAAAGTTAAGCAATTCAAGTATCTAGATCTGGCTCGCGAGGTTGTCGACATATGGGAGGTGAGCACAGCAGTCATTATGCCGATAGTTGTGTCGGCCAATAGCCTCGACCAACACCTGAGGAGGCTGTCGCTTGGCAGCTGGATCAAGGGCTTGATTCAGAAAGCAGTACTTCTGGACATGGCGGGTATTGTAAGAAGGTTCCTCTCTCAAGAACCCTGGCCACCGGTACCTCTGACCCTGATCCCGATGCCGGTGGGCAACTATTTTTTAATAGTTCCAAATGTTTTATACTTTTGCTATATTTTTGCTAATAAAACATTTAAAAATATAAACAATAAGCGTGTTATTATCAGGCAACTAAGGCCCATAGAAAAAATACAGGTCTGTTCAAAAAGTATCGTCAATGTAGAATTTCCGCGGGCTCTTGTCCCTCACTTATGCTGACAAGCTCGGCCATTTTGAATGTTCAGTTAATTTTTGACAGCTATTTTGCTTGGACACGTGCAATCAAAATAGCAGTCAAAAATTCTGGTACGTCTTCGATTTTTGGATATTTCCAAAAAATGGATCATAGAATCTGTATCAAATTTTGTGTGAAAAACAAAATTAAGGTCGCGGAATCGCGGACGTATTTCGAATGTTGACTGTGGCATTATGTTGAAGCTACCTTGGACCAAAGCATCGTTTATCGGTGGTACAAATTGTTCTCAGAGGGCCGAGAAGATGTGAACGACGAAGAGCGTGCCGGACGCCCGAGCACGTCAACAACGGACAAAGGAGAACATCGAAGAAGTGAAGAAAATAGTATTGGTCAATCGTTGAATCACCGTTGGAGTAGTTGCCGAGGACCTATACATATCGATTGGCACGTGCCATTCGATTCTTACTAATGAGTTTGGCATGAGACGGGTCGCCGTGAAATTCGTGCCAAAATTGCTCAATTTCGAATTTATGGCCAAAAACAACACACTAATGATACCGCAGCCACCGTATTCCCCAGACCAAGTGGCCTCTTGTGATTTTTCTTGTTCGTAAAACTGAAGAGGCCCATGAAAGGACGCCGCTACTCCACGATTGAGGCGATAAAGACGGCATCGAAGGAGGAACTGAACAAGATCACAAAAAATGATTTTTTCAAGTGCTTTGAGGATTGGAAAAACGTTGGCACAAGTGTATACTATCTGATTGGTACTTGACTGCTGTTGGGATTTCGGCCCTCATTTTCAGCGGCTGGTGTCCAAGTTGCGGCGGGAAGGCGCGCAACCCAAGTCCTTTTCGTTTCCTGTGCTCTTCTTTCTAATTTAATTTCTATTAAATAGAAATAATAATTATTTGTCCGTGTCCTAATTTACCGACATTTCATTACCTTTTGGTAGTAACCGATGTCGCTGTCTAATCAAGTACACCCGAACGGCGCGCGGCGCCAGATACGCGCCCGATCCGCGACTGTCCCGAGCCCGCGTTGTGCGGGAAAGTACATCTCACGGGACGAGCCCGACCCCCACCCGTTCTGTGTGATTTGGGCTTTAGTATGTGCAGCAAATGTGGCCACTTTCGCGATGTATTTTTGTTTACTTAATTTGTGGTATTGTTGTTCGAATACTAGCGGCATTGTCACATTGAATGGCAAAGCAATTATAAGCTTTGCTAAGCTAATATTTATCACTTGGTCTAAAACTTACAAAAAACGGTGATGGAAGCATTTCCAATTTTTCATCAATAATTCTTGAATTGGTGGATTTTTGCCTCCGTCGCTTCACTGCAACTGTTTCTCGAACGGCTAACAATTGCGGTGAGACGGCAGCCCAACGCGATACTTACATGGCAGAACGACAAGGAACACTCGTAACAGGTAGTCCGCCTTAACGTCGTTGTTGAACTTCTTGGCCATCAGCCGCCAACATATTTGCCACGCCACAAAATTTTGAAGCGGGAACGACAGAAAAATTGCAACAGCAAATGCAACTTTCACCAGTTGCGCTCTTCTGTAAAAAAGAACATTTCAAATACACAGTTAAAATTGTCTAATCGGGTACTGGAGTACAGACCGCTCACTCTACCGTGAGTGGTGAGTGTGGTAACACGGCAGCGGATGGCGGTGAGCCGTCGATTTTTTTTTGTTTTTTTTTTTTTGCTTTGGCATCTCGCAGTTCAGCCTAGGAGGCTGACTGCTTAACCGGACTATACCCTGTGAATGCCTTAAATTAAAGGCCTCCAGCCAGGGGCTTACAAGGGCCATCGACTACAGTTACGAGCACATAAATAGGGAACCGGTAGTGTCGTTGCTGTTGGGCATTGTTTGCGGTTCACGATCAGAATTGTAGTTTTAATCTAATTATCGTCATAACTTCATTATCGATACGTAAGAAAAGAGAGAAAATTAGTAGTCCAGGTTCCAGGATCCATTTTTACAATTGATTACTATCCAGGTAATTTTAATAGACGCCCAAGTTTCTGCAATTCAATTTTATCTGTAAACCATTCTCACAGCATAAATCTCGTTCTCTTTATTATTATCATGTTATTTATTTTAAAATATGGATGAATGGAAACAATTAAAAAACACATTCAAAATACATAATTCATTTACATTCTTTTTGATGATGTCATTAACGATACGTGTTGGAAGTGGGGACGGTTTGATCAAACCATACACAATACACAGTTAGTAATACATTTTTAAGAATCGTGAAATCGACACATTTTATCCCTGCTACCCCTGTTAGCTACCACATCCCGGCAGGAGATGACCAGCGACAGACTTGCCGACTCCGACGCACCTACGAAGGATGTATGGCTCCAATCCAGAAGGTAGGTATAAGTCAGGATCTGATGATGGGATCCCAGGAAAATTAATGGCTACCCTCAAGTTTTATGCGCATTGTTTGAAACAGTATACTTCCCAGGTGATCCAATGGTCATCAGGTCGGGACTTGATGATGGGATTCTGTAGAAATCGAGGGAACTCTCCAAATTTTATAGGCACACAGGCCTTATACAACAACAACAACATCATTTATTTCAGGCTACAATGGCCCATCCCTTTCCCATGCCTGGTAATCATCATTATGTATATGTTCAGCGATATCTTCGCCAATTGGGAACCGATTACGATGATTCTTATTTTATTTGGAAGAATATTATTCCGCGGTGGTCTTGTTTAAATTTGATGAAGATCTGATGCTGATCTTCGGAGACAATAATAGATAAAAAATCTGTCTTGATTGCTGCAATGGCTTGGATGTTTATTGTTTACACAATATAATAACATGCTCCGAGTACAGTACACCCAGATTTCGACAGTGAGATATGTTAAGTTCCATTTTATTGGTGGATAAGCTTATTTCCATAAAATGTATTGTTAACAATGAAAAACAAACGCATAGCAAATATTTATATAGATTATTACGTCTAATTTTTTTATTTAATTTATAGCAGTGATAGCCTAATGGTGTGACCGTCGGACTGCCAAGTCATAGGTCTCGAGTTCGAACCCAAGGCACGCACCTCTGATTTTTCGGATTCATGTGCGTATAGTATAATTATCACTTGCTTTTCGGTGAAGGAAAACATCGTGAGGAAACCAGCATGCCTGAGAGATATTTCTTGACGGCATGTAAAGCCAAGTCAGAGGCCCATGGGCGGCATAAAAACTCTGACACCAGGTTACGAACTAACCACACGATAAAAGAAAAAAAGATTTAATTTATAAATAAAAACGTAATAATTTTTTTTTTCGAGGTTTTTAATGTAATTTTCAAATGTACCCACGATGATTATGTCATCTAGGTACACAAGACATGCGTCTCCAATCAATCCAGCGAGTACTTGCTCCATCAACCTTTCAAACGTTGCAGGAGCATCGCACAATCCGAATGGCATAACTTTAAACTGCCACATCGCCTTTCCGGTTGAGAATGCAGTTTTCTCCTTGACCTTGGGGTCTATTTCTACTTGCCAGTAGCCACTTTTCAGGTACAGTATGGTAAACGACTTCATTCCAGTCAGTGTATCCAGTGTGTCATCGATCCCACGCAGTGGGTAGCTGTCTTGTTTCGTGACGTCGTTCAGTCGTCGATAGTCCACACAAAAGCGCATGCTGCTATCCTTTTTCTTTACCAAGACTAAACTACAGGAGATCACCATGGACTGGATGAAGGCTCTAAAACACGTCCTTTACCATTCCACGGTGGTTCCTCCCATAGGTCATAATTCCAAAAAATGCATTGTCAAAATATGAGTCATTGGATATGTAGTTCCTTACTTCGATAAACAACCTACCGAAAAGTATAAATATGTCATCCCTTTTTGGTATTTTATCACCCCTCAGATCCAGCCTGTCCCCTTGCTGTCCTCCCCCAGCGACGCCCTAAGCCGAGGTATGTACCCCACAGGGGGTGCCCTTAGCGTGTAGTCGCTTAGTTTATAAGTTTTTTGTCCTGGCTGGAGGGCTTACACTCAAGGCACCCACAGGATAGTCCGGTTAAGCAGACAACAACCTCCTAGATTGAACTCCGAGATGCCATTTCAAAAAAAAAATTGTATTTGATTATTTATTTATTGACCTCGGAAGTGAACACATCAGCATTGTTGCACTGCGCTGTTATCAGCGACTCATTTGTTGTTGTTTTTAAAATTAGAATTCCGAGAATTGTTTATTGTTTCTTTGACATATTTGTGACCATTTCACAAATATGTCAAAGAAACAATTTCATGAACAAGGCATGGTTTTTGCAAATTTAATAGAGAAGTATGGAAGAAGAAGACATGCTGCGCCGATCCAAAATGAATTGGGATAAGGAGAGAATGATGATGATGGCTTATGCTGTACTAAATGTAATAAATATATTAAAAAAAATCTTTCCTGTATAATCTGTATGTACCTATCAACAAGGTTAGAACGGTACAAACACACTTACTTCTCATTTTGTGGTAGATTAAGTGTAAGAGATCCCTCGGATTTTTGCCCGTACTTGAGGAAGCCGGCGACTCCCAGTACGACATAGATGGCAAGGATAACTGCCATTCCGACGCTGAAGAGTCCGCAAAAGCCAGTGAAATCGCGCGGGTTCTCCATGTTGTACTCCAGTGCCAGGATCTGCGCACACGAGATACATCAGTCGTCGCGCTCTTTCGAGCACACTCGCACTCACTCACTCTAACTACTCACTTACCACACCCACTGCCTCCAGCGCGAACAGGGTAATACCAATGAATACTGGAATTTCTATTAAGCCCTTTACTTCGAAAGATTCTTGAGTAATGACTACGTCATCTTCTATCAAATAAAAGAACGTGAAAAGCAGTCCGACCGCGACACAATAGTTAGCAATCGTCGAAATAGGCGTCATCAACTTTAAATTCTTCACCATACACAGTGCGAGCGCAACGGGTAAGAGATAGGTAATGATAAGCCGCAGATTCATATCCGTATTGCCAAAGACATCAATTAACTGTCGGCAGAAACATATTACAATTAGTAAAACTAGAAAAACATTACACACACAACACCCGACCGATCAGAGCGCAGGGGCGTTCTTACCTGCTTTAGATTTTCAGCGACGAACACGAAATAGATAGCACAGATACCAATCTGCCAGAATATGAGGAAGAAGTCCACCAAACCGGCGAAGCAGCTGGCGGTGGAGCGCAGGCACGGCGGCCCCATGGCTACGGCATAGTGCATGCTCCTCGTGTACGCCATGTAGCCTCGCCGCAGCTTCTTGCACAGCGCGTACTGCGCCAACACCTGCAAACCACACCCAATAAATGTAAATGTATACCCCAAATAAAAATAACAACTGTTTCCTACAATAATATTGTCTATAAGAACGATTCATAAAAAAAAAAAAATCGAAGCATAAAATAATGTTTTTTTTTTCCTAATCACAGAAGTGGGTTGGGCTACTTACTCACCTCTCTCAAAATATCAAAACCTAAATATAGATAAACAAAAAAGTTTAAAGTTAAAATCCACTTCTTTTATTTTGACATAATACATTATTTTACCGTTATGGCGCGATTCCACCAGTGTGCGGCAGAAATATTTGATTTCGGTGGACTCGCTCAAGTAAACATGAACAAAATGTGCGCGTGTTCAACGCAAAGTTCGCACACAACTGCGAAATTGAGTGCGCACAAACATACAATCTGTCAAATTTCTTTAATAGATTTTCAACTTTATCGCTAAAGCGTTGGGTTGAAGGTTGATTGGGAAAATTTGACAGTTTCTGTAGCTTGATGTGCTGGCGTGTCTGTACATGCACCAGCGAACTCGTAGTCTCTGTGAGCGCACTCAGTTCAGTTAGTAGGTAGTTAAAGAGACCGATCTTCATTCACTCATTTTGGTTACCGAATGAAAAATATTCTGTAGCAAGCTTAGTAAATGTCTGATAAAATTACGTCAAGGTGAGTTTTTGCCGCTGATATTATTTTAGAATTAATGAGGTGTTTTGATCGACTAAAGCATCCTTTGAAGACTGACAGAACTACACCATATATTCTACACTAGGATAGGACACACTAGCACAAAATCTAGTCATACTCAAAAATTACGTTTTTGAATAGGTAATACTAGCCCAAGACAAAAGCACTATTTTAAAAAGTTAACCACGTAATCTTTCTCAAAAACTCAATGAAACACCACTATTTTGCAAGTTGACTCATGTTGGTACATTGTCTAATGTAAATTACGCTTTCCATGCTAGGCTATGGTAATTAAAAGATTCGGGTTGTGTAATAAATGACAAGACTGTTGGAGAATAATCTTTATCAATTAAGTTATAGAATCAGGCGTTTCTTTGCAAAATATTTAGTTTTATTTTCGCGGTCAAGATCCGACCTGTTGTATGTTTGTTTTTAAATTTGATGAATCACTTTCAGATTTTGATATGTATTGGCGATATCTTAACTTTCTTTTTTGTCTGGTGGATTTCCTGATTCCTGTTGTGATCCATCTTGGTGACTTACAATTGTTTGGAAGGATAGCTTCTTCTCCTGTGGAAAGAGTGTTTTCCACCTATGGAATTGTTCATAGTAATTTAAGAAACCGACTGGGAACTGAAAAGGCTGGAAACTAGTTTTTTTATTCAAGCATTATAATAATTAAGTCTTTAACATAATTCTAAATATATTTTTTATGTTGATTTCTGTGAAAAAAAGTCAAATTAAACACATTTGAATAAATCGTTGATTTTTAATGAAAAAAATCATTTGATTTCAATCGTGATTTAAATTATCGAAATGTCTTAATCATGCCAACCCTGACGTATATTAATTGTGAACCTTTTTTGATTGCAGTATGCTAAATTCAAAACTATAGTAGAATTAGTCTAAACTGGTCAAGGCACCAAAGACCTCGATTTTTAAGTAAAATAAAACGGAAATCTTTTTTTGTAAAAGTTTGTAAAGTAACTGAGCCAGCAGTCGTTAAATCATAGACAACTAGCACGTACATGACCCCAAAGTATGGATTCTTCTGAGACTATACATGACTTTACAGTTTAGACTAAGTCTAAAAAAAAGGGCTTGGAAGATTTTTGTAGGAAGCCTGACCTGCCTAAATTCCGCCACTTTTTTTTTCAAAGTAGCGGCCAGGCATATAACCAAAATTAATCGATAGCTGGTACCATTACAAACAAGTTTATACGAGACTAAATATTCTAAAGTGTCACATTTCCAAGATATGAGCTATCAAAGTTAAAGTCCATTCACTTATAGCATCTTCAGCACAACTTTGATTTGATTAGCCACGCCTAAAACCTATGATAACTGGCATTAATACAAACAAGTTTTGTATCAGACAAAATGTTCTAAAGTGTCACGTTTCCGAGATAAAGCATCAACGTTAGAATCTATTCACATTTCATATGTATATTAAGCGTCACAATTCTGAGATACAAGTCATCAATAATTTTCGCCATCAGCACATACTTCGGAATATATAAAATAGCATAGAATAGTGTTACGAACTGGGTATGGGATAAATTAGATACTACCAATTAAACACAAAATAACTTTATTAATTACTAAACACTTAAAACTTAATCACAACTACACTACTGATCACTATTCACTTAGATATCGCACTTCTAGTTCACTTCGATTCGCTTCGTTGTGTAGCCAAAATCAGACACGGAACAGTCATTCCCGCAAACACGACGGCTATTTATACGCCGACCGATCCTTCGAGAAGGTTCTATAACTTTCGGGAACCTTCTTCACAGTTCTTAGTGAAACATCATCTTTCGAGAAAATTCCATAACTTTCTCGAATCTTCTAGAAAGCTCCATTGTAGAACATTGTCCTTCGAGAACGTTGCACAACTCTCTCGAAACTTCTAGACAGTTCTATAGTGGAAGATTTTAGACTCTAATATTCTAGACAGGTCTTTACGAGAACATTCGAGACTCGCACGTAATCTAGAATGTTCTCGTAAGCAACCGACGTAACAATAGCTTATATTTCAGAAATCTGGCACTTACAAGATTTTGTGTCATTCAATACTTGTTTGTATTAATACCATCTATCGATTAATATAGGTTGTATGCCTTGCCGAGACTTTGAAAAACAAATTGGCGAAACTTAGGCCATTTAATTCAAACGCCTTTGTTATATCTTCCCGCGGACTTGGCTTGATACAGTCCCTTGGGTCAGTTTTTTTTTGACGTGCATGTTATTAGTACTCTGTGTTAACCGACCAGTACTTGTATGCAGTAAGTGGCAAATATGCCGATGCCCAGTATACCGAGCGGGGCCGCGATGAGCCCCATGCGCGACACGGCGTTGGGCATGGCCAGCATCCCACATCCAAGGCAGCCTTTCAGCATGTGCGTCATGGTCTCTGAATACCTGCAAACACATACACAACTTGACAATAATGCCACACCACTTCTTGGTGCACACAACTATCGGATATGATTGGCATCACTGGGAAAGTCTTTGAATCTCTAAGACACGATGTTATGGCCATCAGGGGCAAGTTGCAACAGAAAAACAAATAGGTACCTACGTGACATTTCCTCGTTAAAATCACTTGATATTGGCGATTGAGATATTTATGGGCGATTTTTACTTTGGCTCATCAGAGCTAAGTGCAAAACTATAGGCGGCGTACTGGCTCGCCGCCCCCTAAATTGCAACATCAGGACATAGTAATCAGATCAGATAATTTTAATTAATTGTGTTTCGGTGGCTGTAGTAACAATACAAAAAGTTATACTGAGGCAATCAACGACGTATTGATCGTACAAAGGATCCAAAACTATCCCTTAAAGACAGTTGAAGTTCATAGTACGAAAACCCGCGCGGACGAAATCGCGGGCAGACTGATACTGATACTGCTAGCCTGCGTCTTCCCACTGCTGGGCAAAGGCCTCTCCCCATGACTTCCAGTTGTTTCGATCCAGGGCTAATGTGGGCCACTGGTCGTTGCTTTTATCCAGCTCGTCCCGCCATCTTCTACGAGGTCTGCCGCGACGCCTTCTGGCTGTGTCAGGGCTCCAGAAAGTGGTTATTTTGGCCCACAGCTCATTGGGCAAGCGGCAGACGTGGCCAGTCCAGTCCCACTTCAGCTTGGCGGCTTTTTGAGCAACGTCAGCAATTTGTGTTTTGGAGCGCAGTGTGGTGTTGCATACCTGGACGGTTAGTTTGACGCCTAAAATGCTGCGCTCCATTGCACGTTGACAGACCTTAAGTTTGGACTTTTGAATATTTGTCAAAGACCAAGTCTGGGATCCATAGGTCAAAATGGGAAGAATGCACATGTCCATGATTTTTCGCTTTAGTGATAAAGGAAGGTTTCCCTTCATAAGCTCCTTCATGAACCAGGCATTTTCGGTTCGTCGTGTGACTTCCTTGTCTTGCCTGGACTGGAAAGAGACTAACTGGGCAGACTACTGTATAATTTATACGTGGAAACACTATTAGCTGACGTGAACATGTCCGTTCGTTAACAGTTAAACCCGCACTTTAATCTGCCCAGCCGGAATAAAGATGTTACGCGTATGATGACTCTTAGTATACTTAGTCAATCCGCAATTAAGTTTCCAATAGCGTCTAAAGAGATTTTCTTGCAGGCTTAAAGAGCCTGCAAAAAAATCTCCTGCAGCCTGCAGCAATCATAGTATTTTCGTATAAACACAATATTTTTTCAGAGAACATTGCCAGCGAATACAATACAAACAACGAATGAATATTTATTATATTATTGTCTGCACTTACGTGGTGGGGTGCGGAACCCTGCGATGTTCGTGGGGATTAAAAGCTTCCGTGTCCACTGCAATAAAAGTCACAGATGATGTCAGGCGGCGGCCCCGCTGGACCCGAGGCGTGCCTCGGGAGCAGTCGGGAGCCTGTTGGCGCTGGTGACTCACGCGCTGAGATGATGTCGTCGAACCCTGCCGACATGTAGTCGTAGACGAACATCTTGGCGGCGCTACCGTCTCCTTCTGCTACGACTATATCTTTTTATTGTCCTGCGCTTGATTTTCTGAAGTAGGATCCCAATAAGTCCTTTCTCAGTTATTTTACGTCTAGCCATAGACTATGTAAATACTTGCCACCCCGTGCGTCTAGCTGTTAAGTTGGCTCACCGGAGGTTTGTGTTCACAGAGTCTCATATATGCCACATATTTTTATGCCTACCTGTCGCGAGTAGCGCCATCTGGATATCTTGGGCCATAGCTAATCATACTATTATACCTACTCTATCCTTCAGTTTTTACATACTTTGTATTTGAATATATCTATTATTATTTCGATTTGACACTAAATAAAATAAAATAAATTAAATAAGTACACCGTCATATATCCCAGAACACAATTATTTTAAAAGAAAAGGAAAAAAAAAACGAAAATATAGATCTCCTGTACCATGAAGAGTTGGGCAGGTGTGTAATACCAGGACCTTTAATATTGTGTTTTTATTTATTTCGTTTATTTATGCTTTTATACCTCTTATTTTAAATGTTAAAAAAATGGTTTCTGTCGGTGTCTGGAACAAGGTACAAGTTGCTATTACCATTATGTCAGGCTTATTTCCGACAATAGTCCTGTCAGTAATAATAGGCCGATCCCAGTAAGGAGGTAACTGGCCCTTCTCGAGAACTGGGTCAGGCATATACTTGAAGCCCTACTACAAGTATGTGCACGACCTTGTTGTACCTCAGAATCCACAAGTTTGTATTTCAAAGCAGGTTGCTGGTGAATGATCCTGGCGACTTGGTTGTGCCTGCGCAAGTACTCGCCGTTATCCAGACGAGAACAACCAGAACTAATATGTCTGATGAACTCACCCGGACGGCATGCCCGACACGCGTCAACCTTCCCGTCTTTTATAATAATATATCTCCGGTAGTTGTTCGTGAAGAAAACACCATCTATAGTCACACAGACATGAAACTCTGAATGGATTGCGTACCCAAGTAGGCCACTGCAAATATAATCTAGCAAAATGGGGTATTATTGTTTCCTCCAACACCGGGTGCGAGTGCGGCGCACCGGATCAAACCATGCCCCACCTGCTGGAGTGTCCCAGGTGTTTGCCAAAAAACTGTCAACATTCAAGCGCAAGTTAGAATATTCGTCAACATTGAAGCGCAAGTAAGAATATTCGTCAAAAAACCGTCAATCGATCAAACGCAAGTAAGAACGTTCATCAAAAAACCGTTAATCGCAGGAAACAACACAGGTTGTTTTTAGTGTATTTGCCAACTAATTAAAATGTATGGAAAATGTTGCAATGCATGTTGTGTATACATGCTCTGTACATTATCTATACCCAGCTTTAAGTACAACATAGCTCATAGATTTACAACTCATTTGAATGTCATAATTATCTAATCCATCGCCAATATGATCGATAAAGCCCTCACAAGACCGAAACCCAACGTTCGATAGTTTTCGTTAACATATGTATTAAAACGTGGACAGAGTATTCTAGAATAGTCTGTCTATGTCTTAAAATGATTTATAGTGTAGGACTAAGCCACGTGATTTAAAAAAAAAAAACCGTATTTTCACCGGTTATTCATATTCTTTTCAGTGTTTAGCAAATTCAATTCAAATGTATAGCAACAGCGCTCTTCTGTCAACCTCAATGGAGCGTCAAAAGATCCATGTAACACTGTAGGATAGACAACTACGTTAGGCGTAATGTTAATCAAAAATATTTTAACTATACAATCCACTATACTTACCTTATATTTTATTACAAGTACGTAGAATTTAAGGACTGACTAGGTATTTAACCTGCGGAGCCCGCACTTGCACAACCCATCACATTGTCTTATGATTTTGGTCGGCTTATTCCAAATAATTAATTCTCGAAAAACCGGTTATGTCTGAGCCGCGCTGTAAGGCCAAAAGATTATTTTTCAATGGGAACGTCTAGAAGAGGAAAAATTTCTTTTAGACGTTCCTATTGAAAAATAATTGAGTATTGATGAGTCAATGATCCCCTATTATAGACGGCATGACTGTAAACAGCATATATCCATGGAAAGCCGATCCGTTTTGGATTCAAAGCATGGGGTGCGGCAACTCGTTTAGGGTACTGGTAGCAAGTTGACTTGTATAAGGGACGATCTGAAGCGAGCAAGATACGGTTTGTTACCAACTTGACGAATACAATAAAAATCAAATGAAAATTAGGTAGCAAAACTACATAGTTTCACTACCTAATTTTTATTTTTGTCTGTACATTTCGGTCATTGGCTTTCGGAAAAATTAAAAAACTTGTATTCATTTTTTTCATTTAATAGGTTATAAAAACATATTAAAAATATGAATTGTTTTCAACAGTAACTTGTATAAAAATAAATGATGATCAGTTTTATATGCGCCGCTTTGGGATTCCCAATAATTAATACCTACTCGAAAAACCAGGCACGTCAGAGTTGCGCTGTAAGGCCATGTTCAAATATACACGATGGTGATAACGCACGCTGACACAAGCTGACTTTGAGTTTTTCGAAATGAAGGTCGCTTATATTAGGACACGGAGTACGGGCTCTGTAACACCTGCTTTCGATTTTTATTTTATTGCCACTCATATGTAGTTTCGCATATTTCGTTTGACGCGTGGCCATAGTCGGACATAACGCATCAATCTGGAGTTTTATTTTAATTTAAAAAACAGTTCTACAGACAATTTCACAATTATTAACCTATAACCTAATAGCTTAGCACCACCTCCCTGACAATGTCATTCAAACGGCAAAAGAAATATGTTACAAACCTACCTATTATTGAAACATAAGATAAAAGTAAAAACATATAAAAATCTAAGGGTCCCTATTACTTACAAGCGGGTCCCGTTTTCAACCTTTGACTGCGGAACCCTAAAAATGATTAAGTTATTTTGAAAGATCTGCCTTGATCTCTAACATGCTAGTATAAACGCCAGAAAAGCAACAAAAGGTGCCTATTATCATGATTAAGATGTCAGATATCAACTTCCAGCATCCAACGCCGTAATTACTGGGGTAGCAGATGCTGCAGTGGACGAGGGCCGGGAACAAGATGCCAAAGATGGTGAGGCACAGCGAGCCCATCAGCCCGATGAAAGGGCCCAGCGTGGGCACCGCCAGCGCCAACCCGACTGCAACAAATCAAGCCATTAATGCACTTCATTAGCTTAGCTTGGGGTGACTATTAGCAGGGGCTTAATGTTGCTGGCTACATCATAACCCAGAACTTTTTTGAACACCGATTTTTATAATTTTGACATATTATGTTGTTTTTTGATAAACACAGACAAGGACTGTGACAATAATTTGTAGTTTTCGGTTCTGAAAGTTGGTTTTTTTCAGAGGGTCGAAATTGACCCTTTGGGTAGATAAGGTCGTAAACAAAGACATTCAAATATAACTAGTTATAACGGGACAAGACCAAGAAACTGACAACTCCAAAACCTGTTACAAATTAGTAACAAGTCGATCAGTCGAGTGCGATACGTCGCCTTGTCATGTCGCATTCATATGACACAAAGACATTTAAATATTTCCGAGCTATAGCATGGTCATGACGAAGAAAATCGAAATCCAAAACTTGTTACTACTTCGTAACAAATCGTTCTGTCTAGTGTCATCTGTGTCATACGCCCGCTTGTCAGGTAGCATTCGTGTGTCAAAATCGAAAATATTCAGGATGAAAATTATTGTATGACAATGTTCCCAATGTCCTCTCTATATATATGTGTTTTAAATCTCTTTGGTCGTAAACTAGTATTGAGAAAGAATAATCAAAATAAAACAGTATTATATGCTATGCAGTCTATATTATTAGTTTAGACAAGTAATATTAATAAATAATTTCCTATTTAGTCGAGTGCAATTGGATTTTAAGGTGGAACGAAGTTTATAGTGGTAGGATTTTCGAGGGGTTTTTTTATTGAGTTCCTAGAGCTCTGGAGAAGAAAGTTAAAAAAAAATTTCGCCGTTCGCGACTTTGAAAAAAAAATTCCTTTGGAATATTTTTTTTCGTTGGTGTGTGTGGCGTGATAATGTGACCTGCGTGCATCCATTAAACGCCAATTTGGTCTCTTTCTTTCTTCATTGTTGTCGCGTCCGTATAAGCGATGGTCGCGAATATAATTATGTCATTCTACTTTGTATTTTTGTTATATTTGGAAAATTTTCGGCTTAGCGTGCTCTGGAACGGGCTATGCTTAGAATTTCCATATTACTAAAGGATCTTTAATTTATTGACCAGCAGTACTATCAGTATTCACGTTTTTTTTGTATAGGATGGCACGATTGACATATTTTCTAACAGACTCGAAAAATCACGAAAAGGACAACCAAGACGGAAAAACCGAAAATTTTTCAAAGTGCATTCTTGGATTTTCATTTTAACCTCATTTTCAATAAGAGCGAACCCGAAAATCACGAAAACGATACCCATGACGGCAAAACCAATATTTTTTTTTCCGCGCAATTTCGTTATCAGCGACCCCGAAAATCACGAAAACGACACCCATGATTGAACAATTTTCCTCGACGCCATCTTTAATTTTCATTTTGACAAACACTGAAAATTGCACCCATTCAAATTAAGTTAAAAAAACAGCGATCTTAACTATGTTCTTCAAGTCTGTCTGGGACTTCACATTAACAATCACAACTCAGCCTACCTTTCAAATAATAACAGGCGTGGTGTTATGTTTACCCTGTACTGTAAGTCGAGTCGCGCAAGTGTCCAATCGCGCAAGTAACAGCCGCACAAATGTATATTCGCATATATGTTCATTCGCGCAAGTGTCCATGCGCGCAAATGTCCGTTCGCGCAAAAGTCCAAGATCCCCAGTAGGCTACTAATTTTTTTAATGTTTTTTATATCGATTTATTAAAAGAATATTTAAAAATGTAAGAAGTAAATACTATATGAATAAAACTGAACAAAAAAAAAACAAATCCTAATAAAAAATTAAGTTGATTTCCACGGGAATACGATTAGGTAGTAGGAAGCAGACTTAGGCCACCAAATGAAAACAATCATTAATTTAAAAAATACTTACCAGCGATTCAGGAAAAATGTTAAATTATCTCGAAAAAAACTATTTTATGAAGATGTCGCTTAATTGCGTGTTACTGGTGTACTTGAAACATATGTTTTGAGTTTCAGATACAAGTACAATCAGATACAAACACAAACTCACATGGTATGGTGGCAAAAAGAAGTCGCAGCGCCAAGTCGGCCTTGTGATCACTTGAGATTTTTTTCTGTACTATTAGCCAACTTGTTTCCCAGCCCGCATAGTTTTGTAGTGGAAATGACGTATAAATAGTTGCAGCAAATGCCGTCTTCGCGACATGCGCTTTTCTGTAAAAAAATATTATTATACTAGCTGTGCCCTGCTACCTTCGTCCGCGTGAAATTAGCGGTGTGTTTACTGGTATCAGGACACTTGCGCGAAAGACATTTGCGCGAAGGACACTGCGCGAATCTACTTGTGCGAAAAGACATATGCGCGATTGCAATTTTGCGCGAACGGACTTTTGCGCGGATGGACACTTGTGCGAATATACTTTTGCGCGAACGGCTATTTGCGCGCATGGACACTTGCGACATGGACCTCATTTTCGTTAGCAGCGACCCCGAAAATCACGAAAACCTACACCCGTGATGGAAAAACCAAAAATTTTACTCGGCGCCATCTTGGATTTTCATTTTGACAAACACTGAAAAAACACCCGTTTAAAAAGAATAAAAAAACAGCGATCCTAACTATTTTCTTCAACTCAGTCCACCTTCAAATAATAGCAGGCGTGATGTTATGTTTACCCTACAGAGTAAACCTCAGTGGCCATTAAGTCACGCAAAAGTCCAGTCGCACAAGTGTTCATGCGCGCAAAAGTCCGTTCACGCAAAAGTCCATTCGTGCAAGTGTGCATGCGCGCAAATGTCCGTACGCGTAAAAGTCCAATCCCACAAAAGTCCATGCGCGCATATATGTGTTTTCGCGCACATGTGTTTTCACGCAAGTGGGTTAACGCAAGTGTCCTTCGCGCAAAAGTCCCAGATCCGAGCCGTTTCGGAG
Organism: Noctua pronuba; assembly: GCA_905220335.1. NCBI lineage: Eukaryota > Metazoa > Arthropoda > Insecta > Lepidoptera > Noctuidae > Noctua > Noctua pronuba. The sequence goes on along the minus strand of LR999891.1, from coordinate 19,295,188 downwards.
GAGTGCGACCACAAACACCGTGACACGAGATTATTATATACAAAGTGTTTGGCTACCGGTTACCGATACTTTCAGAGCATATTATATTATACTGATTTCTATCGATAAATACACGTTTATAAATACTCCTAACCCCACACACACACACCCACACCCCGCGAATGCCAGCCATTTTGATTTTTTAATCGGCTGATGGTTTTTTACTCGGTATGTTCAATGAAATGCTAATATCTTCGAATTTAAGAGACCTAGAGACGTGCAAATGATCTTATTGCAAGGTTGAACGCCGAGGCTATCAAATTTTAAATATATTTTCCTGAAAAAAACAAAAACTGCCTAAAAAAAGAAAAAAAAAGATATTTCCAAATTTCACATTTTCTACTCTAGTGCAAAAGGGGTTTGGGTAACTTTGTATGGACCAGTGGCATGATGTTTTTTTCGGCGGCTACTAATATAATTGTTGCGTATAGTGGCATACGTAATAATAATGAATCATAAATATTAGAAATATTTAGAAATGTAAAAAATGTGCAGATAAATGAATAAAGGAGATAATAATGAATCATAAAAAAAATTGCCGTAAATAATATCGGAGCTCAAATATCGGATGTCAAAGTTGTACTAATATGTCGTCAATGTAAACACATATAGTTTCTATTGCAAACATTATTTGCGTTTATGGCTTTATTGATAGGATATTTAAAAAAAAAGCAATAATTACGTCCTTTATTCATCATTTTTCTTATTTAATTCATTTTTAAATATTTTTAAAAACAAAAGTAATCAAAACATTTTAAAATATAAAAAATAGATGGCCTGTCGGCATCAGGAACAATGTCCAGGCTGCCGGTGGTCAGGGCTCCAGGGAGAGGAACCGCCCCGAGATATTTGTTTGTATGTGTTAAAAATCGAAAAAGTTATGATAAAACGTAAATAATACTGTTTCAGTTTTTACCTTGTTTTCACAATTCGAAATAAAATAAAGCAAAACGTAATGCCTCGTAACAGTATAAAAGCCAAACAGAGCGGACGGCGTGCCGAAACGCCGCCACCGCACACAAACACTCAACAAACTATACAAGAGGATCCGGCCGAAGAAAACCCCATATCTGGTATGGGGTATGGGGCAACGTGACCCCAACTCTTCTGTTAAGATCTCCTGCAAGCCCCACCAATACGGTCCAAACTCGCCGGCAACCGACACTTATTGCACATTGCATTTCTTATATTAACTTCATCCATGAGGTTCTAATTCCAAATATCAAAATCCAAATCACAAAATGAATCGTTGTTAGTCCAGTTCGTAACGCCGCGGGTCACAAAATAAGAAAATATCAAAGTTCAAGGCGAACCAAGTCGTTGTGATTAAAAACTGTATAAGACAAATACTGTTTTGTATAGGTAACAAAAAACTAAATTATTAAAATAAAGCGATCATTATTATGCTTACTTACTCAACTTAAAGAAAAAAAAAACCTTTTTTTTCTCTTTTCTCTTACCGAAAACAAATGGCCAGCAACTTATTAATGTTTAAATAGGTTGTATTTTACAAAAACAATACAATAAATAGGTACAATTCTTATAAATGACGACATGATTTTGTACATTTTAGTCATTAAATATCACAGCTCCGATGCATTTTGGAAATAAACGTTCATGGAAGAAAATGAATGTCTTAATGAATGTGTTCTTTCTAATGAAATAGTTTCCATTCGTTGCCGCAGACTTCAAAAATCATGCCACTTTTACCCAAACCTCTTTGATTGATTTGAAATTTTCCTTCCTACTTAACGGGCTTAGGACCGGCAAAATTACCTTAGTTCGTGTACCGATCTACTAAATCTGTTTTCTAAAAAATGTTTTCTACTTTTTGATGACAATGGAAAGATGTGCAAGTTAAGTAAGTTATTGGCGTAGTTAAAAATTTTAAATCAACTTATTTACACTAAAAAAAAATATTAAACTAACAACGTATTTAAAAATGATTGTCTATGTACAAATAAATAAATTAAGTACCTACTTAAGTTACTCGGAGGGATTGTTAAAACAGCCCAGTTTGGACCCCAAGTTATCGGGTCCAAAATTATTGCAAATTAGGTCTAGTATCACTAATTTCAAGGAATGCTCCCAATTACCAATCACTCTAAATCTTAAACTTACTTTTCATTCTGTGGCAGGTTTAGCGTAATAGACCCTGCGCACTCTAATCCATACTTCAGATAGCCAAATATGCCCATTGTAGTGTAAACCATGACAATTATCATCGTGCCGATGCTGAAGATTCCGCACCAGCCAGTGAAGTCCTTCGGTTTCTCCATGTTGCGCTCCAGCGCCAAGAGCTGCGCACACGAGCCACGTTAGTCGCGCGCACTTGTGCTCACTCACACCCACTCGCACTCAATCTCACTCACTACTCACTACTCACTCACCACTGCCGGTGCCATAATGGCGAAGAGAACTATACCGATGAATATTGGAACGTCCATCAGTGACTTCATCTTATAATGGGATTCATTCATTTCTAAATCATCACATGACAAATAATAGAAGACTAGCACAACGCCGACGAAGTTGCAGAAATTAGAAAAGGTGGAGACCAGTGCCAACTTCTTGAGGTCCTTGATCATGCAGACAGCCGCCAGCACGGGGTACTGAAAAATGATGAGGATCCGAATGTTCCAGTAGCTGCCGTATGCCGCCATGACCTGCCGACAGACATGCATTAAGTACGAGGTTCGATCTTAAAAGTAAACAGGGAATCTCTATCATCTCATATTTTTGTTTGCCAAATAATTATTTTTCGAGATCTATGCAACGTAGGAAATAATATTTTAGCATAATGCTAAGATTTATGTGACGCCCATATTGTAGATCGTAATGAAAGACAAATAAAACATTTATTTTGGTTCGTTTGGTTAGAAAAAACAGGCCAAGTGGTAGGGTTGTATAATTAAATAGTTTATTATAATATATCGGTATCGGTTGGTCGTGCTGCGGGTTCCGCAGTGCAGATAAGGTAGGCAATGTTTTCAGCTTATATTGCACGGCCCGCGTGTGCGCACCCGTAACTCACGCACTCATAAAGTCACTCCCACTGCCACAACCGGGTCCTCTTGTCCCGCGCCTTTCGGCTCCATGGTAGAAGAAAGAGCTCCAGAGTAAAAGTCGATCGACATCATCTTTGGTGGCTATCAAGCCTTTGTCACTTCCGAAGCAAATCGCATGGCAACGATGCTAAAAACTAAGTTTTAGGAAATTGGGAATTAACGTGCCCCCGATACCTCTTTTTAAAGCGTACGTGGAACACTACGCGCCACCTTCTTGGGTCCAGTGATGACGTGACAGTGATGGTGCGTGGATCTGTCGTGTATGTGTATAGTCACTATTACGGTTACCAGACCTTCCCGTTTTATTATCAATAATATTCCATGTCGTTTTAATTATATTCTTGCACATGAAAAAAATCATCATATAGATGATGACGACAGTCACTGTTCACCCATCAACCCGAATTCGACAAGCGTGTTAGGTTAAATGTCTAAATCCCTCCAAAAATATGTAGAGGAAGAAAGTATAATTATCATTTACCTGTTTCATATTTTCGCCGACAAAAACTAGATAGATGGCGCAGACTCCGAGCTGCCAGATGATGATCATGATATCCACGGAAAAGGCGAAAAAGCCGGCTGTACAGCGCATGAACGGCGGTCCAGCCTGCACCGCCAGCCTCATTGAATCCGGGAACGACATGTAGGCCACCCTCTTTTCCTTGCACAGTTTGTACTGCGAGAATATCTGCGAGACAACACAATGATTACATAAAAAATATGATAATGGTACATGAAAAATCATAATTATTTGTTTATGGTAAGTATGCTAAATAGATAAATAAATGACAACGTATATTCTAAACTTAAAGGAGATTGCCCATGGACAGTAATACAGTAATAGTAGTAATATAGTAATAGTACTCTTGATAAATGACTTGTGTCTCAAAACCTTAAACGGCATAAAATATCTTAAATAAAAATATTTTTTAAATAAGACTTAATGATTATTTATAATGGGATAGTTTTTTGAACAATAATTAGTACTTTTAAGTTTCCGACTATAAAGTACGCCATTTTTAACTATCACCTGTCATTCTAGGGATGTCAATTTATTCTATTGCGGGTAATGTGCCTACCTTCCCACAAAAAATAAAATGATATCGATTTTTTATTGATTGTTCAATCTATTATTCTAAAGTAATAACAGAGTTCTAAATCACATGTACTTGCTGGTATTTCTAATACCAGTGGTGATCAAAAATCGATCTTTCATCAGTACACTGTACAGGTATAACTTTATTTGACATTTATTGCCCGTCTGTCATATTTTTGCAATACAGTATGACAGTATGTTATTTCTGCTGGTTTTGGTACGTTGTGCGTCAAGTTGAGCCTTTTAGTTCCTCCATTACTGCTGCCAACCCTTTGAAAAGAAACATACTTCCAACGCCGCCGCACAGTGTGTGTTGTTTATTACTAAATACAGGACTTTTTGTGTTGAGATCATGGCGGGTGCGACTGTGGTGCGATGTCTCAACTGCTCTTTGAAATTAACGCCACTTATGCGCAGACTCATGTTAGTCATAGTCATAGGCATTTATTCATTAATAAATAATTTGTATCTGAATTTAAACACAAAACTGATAATTACGGTACACTAAAATAAATTACATTTGAATTTCAAAAATTACATTAACAATGTCAAAGTAATAAATTTACACATTGTTAATGTTGTCGGAGATTCCCAATAACATCAGAATAAAGATTGTCTTTTAACGTAGTATGATTTTTTTAACTTAGGAACTGCGCTTTTATGTTTGTGTACCATTAACAAATCTTAGAGGACAAAAGTAAGTACAATCCACGTCTGTGTGTTAGTTCCTCACCTCACCAGTTGGGTTACCGGATTTTAAAATAATTACTGATACAGGTAGACAACCTCCCACTCATGTGTTGGTAATAACTATGATGGTTGATTTCAATCAGTTAAGTGTATTCTGACATACCTCTCAATACCATGGACATGACGAAAAAACCGAAAATTTTGGTCGCGCCATCTTGTATTTTCATTTTGACCCCAAATTCGATTGGAGTGCCTTCGATTACCATGGTCGTAGCACCCATGAAGAAAAAACCGAAAATTTTCGTGTCCGCCATCTTTGATTTTGACCCCATATTCGTTTAGAGCGCCCTCGATTACCATGGACGTGATACCTATGACGAAGATTTCGCTAAGTACTTTTCGCAGCCGCCATCTTTGATTTTGTCAAATTTACTGGACTGGACCCTTCAATTAAAATGTGTATAGCTCTGTTGTTTCATTTCCACAGTTATGCCAACATAAATATATCGAGCAGCTGTTGTATTTTTGGCGTAACTTACAGGTGTAGACAGTTATTTTAACTGAACCAGCACAAACGTACCGTAGATGTAATGTGTGTACGAGCTCCTACCTAACTAACCTACCAGTAATTGTAAGCAGTAGCAGGAGAAAAATCCCAGGAAAAAGACGCCAACAATGCCAAGCACGAGGCCCAAGCGGGACATGGCGTTGGGCAGGGCGAGCATGCCGGCGCCGAAGCACGCCTTCAGCATGTTCGTCATGGTCTCCGAGTACCTGCACACAACAAACAAATAAAAATAAAATAAAAACTTAAATCTACACAATATAAAACGTAAATTAAACAGAAAAAAGAGACAATATAACAACAAACAAAAAGCATGAACCCATAATAGTTAATACAAGTGGGTACTACAAGTTAGTCTTCTAATGCATTTATTCCTTTGACGTCTCAAGCGCAGGCCACACAGAAAAGACGTAAGACGCGGACGGGGCGCAGACATATGTCTCTTCCGCGTCCCTTTCATACAAAATGTATAGAACCGTCGTGGCGCATAACATATAGAAAAGACAGGGCGCGGACACGACGCACACTGGGGCCCTTTCATATAAAGTAATGCTCAAAAGTTCAAACATAAATAAAATGCTATAAAATGTTTATTTTAATTGAAATATCAGTCAGAAATGAAAAATTGACAAAATACAACATTATATTTCGACATCCGAAGCATCAGAATCATTAGAAAGGGTTAGTAATTCTTCTAAAAGCATATCTGTAACTTCAGGATCAAACTGTCTTCTTTTAACTACTTGCGAAGGTCTTAAATTTGTTATGACAGGGTCAGAAAAAATAAGTAGACGATGAAATATATCTTCTAAGTTACTCTGTCTTGAGGTTTTTCGAGAGAAGCGCTCTCTATATATTTTAAAATCCTTATTTCGTGATTCCTGCACTTCTTCACTTAAATGCCCAATCGGTAGTAAACAATTTAATATAATTTCATTACCGTGGATTAATTTTGCCATAACACGATAGTTTTTCCATTTTCATTTTCAGCTGTCAGTCGAAGCGGAACTAATGATGATAGAAATATATATTTATCATCACTCGTCTCTGATGAGAATTTTTGCATGTACTGCGTGTGGCTAGAACTACCATCGAAGCCCCATTTAGAGACTAAAGAAATCTGTTTAATGTTGCTGCTGGTTACAGCTTCTTTTTGTGTAATCATTAAACAATTAGCTGTGTGGTCCAATAGAGATTGCAGTGGAACCTCACTTTCAACCTCAGTGTTCTTTATTCCGTCAGGCAGATATTGTTTTTTCGCAGTACGAACATTTTTATAGGAAGAAAATAGATCATTGGCGTAATTTCTTATAATATTATATTGCCTCCTACTTAACTGTGCCTCCATCATTAATTAAAGATAGTGCTTGTTCGTTAGTTAACTTGTGACATTCAGGTACGAGTACAATTCTTTCGAAAGATGTATTTGGACTAACTAAGTTCTTGAACTTTTTTTAGCTTCCTTGCGTTTTCCACTAGCTCGCAAGCTCATTTGTGCTGCGTATGTTAACTCTTCAGTAGAATTGCTATGACGAAGTTCTGAAGTTTTCCTGCGTTTTATCTGGTCAATACATTCATCAAAATATTGCGTCGGCCGTCCTCCTGCAGGCTTCTGGTATAGTTTGAATTGGGAAACAATCTGCAACCAAGTTTTTTCAGCTTCAAAAAACCTGTTTTTGTGTCTACCACATCTATCCCACTTATATGTAAAAGACTTCTTAAAATTTCGCAATGCTAATTTTAGTTCACTTTTCTTAGAATCCGGACAGTTGGTATGATGTGTAAGGTAGGTTTCTAGGTCTATGAAGTTCTTCTCCACAGATTTAAAGCTACTTTGGAATATAATCTCACATAAGTTTGTATTTTTCAAGGTGAAGTATGATCATGAACTTTCTTCTGAAATGTAATGAAATAAAGTTGTCTACAACAAAAAAATTTCAAAAGTTGGTGCGACAGACATGATTTATACCTGTTTTCTTCAAAACATGTCTTAATTATTAAAATTAATTGCTAGGGACTAAATACTTAGGTTTTATAGTAACATCACAACGGCTAACAAAAATTTGTGCGCAAGAAAACTTTTATTATCTCGAAAATGCGCAAAGTTCTATTGCTAATCTCTTCGGATCATTACTAATCAACACCTCGTAGATATTGTTCAAAATATTTCAAAAATACTAATTTGCGCAAAAAGGAAAAAATAAGAAATGTTTGATTCAGTACATAAAAAACCATACTATCACATATAATTAGTCATTAATCCAAAAGTACTAATCCTTAAGGTTCATAAAAAACAATATTAGAATAACCACACCTTGCCTAGTTGCAGCCATGATGCACTTCAATTAAATATGACGATTACTTACAGAAATAAATGTTTTAATATTCTATACAAACTCACGAATTTTGTCGGATAATTAATAATGTGCGTATAAAGTAAACTTTGAGCTGATGCACTGGACAGCAGATAGCAGTTACTGATTCAGTATTTGTAGAAATGATGTGACACATTCTTAAGTCTAGCCCCACATAGTTTATTTTTTGAAATACCCTCATTTTGAAAATCGAGTTTTGAGCATTACGTTGTATGGATGGGTCCCAGTGTGCGACGGCGCGACGCTTCTATACATTTGACATATGTCTGCGCCCCGTCTGCGTCTTACGTCTTTTCTGTGTGGCTTGCGCTTCATGTGTACCGTCTTGATTTTAAACTCATGCTTTATGCAATAATTTTCTACAGCCAATAACAATTCCGACGATGAACGATGGACGGGCAACATCTTACATTTTTGATGAATCTTTTGCAGTACCTATGCAACAGCTCGAACTAATTTACGAAGAGACGAGAACTTGGTCCACAGCACTAATTGATCATCATGCGATACATGACAAACCTTTTTTGCTTCTTCTTCTAAATTAGTGTCTGGTATTTGACTATTAACAAGAATTTCAGGTCTACGTTTCAACCAAATGGTCCTGACACTGCACAATTTCTGACCCGTGACGCGCAATCTGCCGGGTTATCAAAAGATGATATGTGTGACCATTGGTTCCTGTCTGATATTTTTAAAATCTCCGACACCCGATTGGCTATAAACGTTTTAACAGCATTCCAAAGGAACAAAGGGAACTACCTCTAAAATATTTCAAATCCAAGTTACATAAATGGCTTGTTAATAATTGTTTTTATTGTGTGAAAAATAAGAAAGTATCTAATATATATATGGCTACTAAGTTCCAGAAAGTGTTAGAAGTTTTTTTTTTGTACGCAACATACACACATGGACGTGGAGTTGCGGAGTTGCCCTTTAATTAAAAATGGTTTTTCTAAGCATCTTTTATGAATGCTAAGCGTTGAATAGATACGAAACCATAACACACTGGATACGGCTACTGGTCGGAGGTTGTATTAATGCCAGTTGTATTTATTAATACAGGTTTAACGCAGGGCTAATGTAATCAAAGTTGTACTGACGACAACATCAGTGAATACTTTCCAACTGTGATAGCTTATAATCTCGGAAACTTGATGATTTTGTCTCATACAATACTAGTTTGTATTGATACCAGCTATTGATTAATACAGGTCATTTGCGTGGTCGCAACCTTGAGAAAATATTAAAATGGCGGAAGTTAGGCAGGCCTCGATAAAACAAAATATTATTTAGATTTATATATTTTTTTATAATAAAATTAATAATGTAACGGGGGTACCAACGCTGTTTTTGTGTTCGTAACTTCACTACACCATTGTTTAGCGATTTACAGAAAAATCCTTCCGATCCAAAAATTTATCAGTACCTATAGCTAATGATCTGAGACCAAAATGACTAGGTAGCGAATAATGAGTGCTCAATATTTGCCATTTAACCACAGAAACCTAACAATAGGCCTTAAACCAAACGTTCCCTATTAATATTGCAACAACATACAACAATACCAGATACTTTAAATAATATTTATTATTTATTTATTTATTTATTATTTATTTATTTATTTATTTACAACTAATTATAGCAACATTACAGATCAAGTCCAATACGATGCTATAAGACATAAAATAAAACAATACAAAAAAAAAAAGTAAAATCACAACCAGTAACATAATACCAGTAATATAATATATTATATATATTTTAGTTTTGTTTATTTTGAATTAAAGTTAAAAGTAGGAAGAGCAGAAAATGGTACTTACGTGGTGGGATTTGGCATGTTGCGGTGTTTGTGGGGGTCATAATCTTCATCCCGAGCTCTAAATGCCGCAAGTGGTGATACCAATTTCGTCGCCGTGGAAGTGAGGTCCATCTTGGAAGAGATAGCCTTGGTCAGCACCTTCGACGCCGAGCGCGCCACCACCGGATGTTCGTCGTCCGACACATTGTACACTTGGAACGTGCTCATGTTGCCGCTCGCAACCTAAACCCTACGCACTAAGTAACAGCGATAAGGCTCAAGCCGTAATCTGATCAATGCGATTTGCCACTATCTATTAATTGTCTGATCATCTACAGCTATTCGTATTTATCTATGAAACAGGGGGGAAATCTGTCAGTGTGTCGCACTGACAATTACCCTGGTTTATTATATTTAAAACTCTTTGCAAGCCAAAGAAAAAAAACTCTGCAATTATATAACCTTCTAGAGTCGATTTGAGTGGTGCATGCGTCTTTTAGCGCGCGACCGTATTCGGAACTAACGTCACCATCTTGGTTTTTTTCGACAGATAATTCCAAAAATGTTTATCTACAGCGCCCTCCTGAGAAAGTTTTTGCCTGGCTGAGGAGGGCAGAGTGTTGATCAGCCTATACAGAGTGGCGCCGACAATAATTCAAACTGCGTATGCCTCATGATGTTCCCGGTCGGCATGCAAAAAAACATTCGAATATACCAATAGTTTAAGCTTAAGATATTATTTTTCACTAACACACAAAATACATATAGGTATATGCGTTCCCTAATTACACTACCTACTTTGTTTTCGAAAAAGAAAAAAAAAATGTAAATATTTTGGATCTATGCTAGATAAACTTATAGCTATTGCGTTTTTTTTTTTTTTGAACCCATGTATATGTATTTTACAAATACCTACGATACCACTGGACCAGTAGTGCAGAAAGGAAAAAAAATACCCACGACACTACCAGTGGTGCGGCTTAGTAGTGTGGAAGGGAACGCATATACATGTATTTTACAATTACCTACGGTACCACTGGACTAGTAGTGTAGAAGGGAAAAAAATTCCCCACGACACCACCAGTGGTGCGGCTTAGTAGTGTAGAAGGGAAGGAAGGTATAAACCTAGTCTCCTAAGTGTGGCAAAGTTCCTTTAAGTGCAGGAAATGGCATAGCAATGCACTTATTTTAACCGGGACAAATTTTGATTTCAGTATCCTATCCAGACTCGTGAGGTGCCTGGGGCAGGCACCATGCAGCATGGCCGTGTTGGCAACATTGCATTGTGCCGTCTGTGGAAGACAGCAAAAAAAATGACATCAACGAAGGCAGTTAGGTACTATGGCCTTGGCTCCTGCAGTGGGGGTACCTGGTGCGGCTTTAAATCAGCAGGCACAAGCGGAGCGGCCTCTTGGGCTTTAGTAAATAAGGATAGTTCTCTTTTCTCATACCTATCATTGATTGTTATTTTCTTAACCTAACCTAACCTAACTTATTGTAAAAATAAATAATTAACCAGTTGACTGTTTCGAATTTATTTAAAGTTAAATTAGATTATAACTTCTCACTTTGTGCTGAAAATGAGAATGATTGTCTTGGAGTCAGAATGAAAGAGTAGAATGCGAAAAGAGATGTGTGGTATTATACCAATGGAAAGAATAAAAACATTACATCACGCCATCAATCGAGCACAAATACAGACTCCGTGGCTGCTAGTGCACTTACTGGTTGCTGTAGTTCTACATTAATTAGATAGATGGCGCGAAGTTAAAGTTTTGTTACTAACTTCAACCTGTGCCCATAGATGGCACTAGTTACATCGTTTTAGACGCATTTTAGAAATTCTTGAATATCTCGTTTATTTCACAATAAAAATCGGCGAAAAGCATGTCCCACATGCACAATATAGTGCTGCACAATAATCATTAGGAATTTTAAGAAAATATGATGATGACTTTCCAACCGCAAAACAAACTTTGTAAATCTTTATTGCTCTGTATCTCAAAAACCCAACAATGTAGCGAAATTCTGATAATTTTCCTGCTATCTAGACATAATAAATTAATGATTAAGTCAAAAGAAAAAAAAAACTTTTTTATTTAATTAAAAAAACAAATAGGTAGGTAGGATGAACATACATGCGCATAAAAAAAAAAGTTTTTATGATTGAAAACTAAAGTATTTTCCATAAAAATGCTATAGAAAAGTCACGCACGCCTTCCATGGGAAAGTTGTTAAATATCTTATTAATGAGGCTGGGCTTGATCTTAAAAATAATCAGGACGTCGTCTGAGCTCATAAATACTTTTTTTCAATCCCGCAAACGTGCGGGTCCCGCATGAGTAATCCCGCATTTCAGAACCCGCCAAAAAGCTGCAGGATCCCGCATTCCCGGGATTGAATTCCGTAGTTAGAACCAAAAACGTAGTACCGTTTCGAGCTATTTCTGCAGCGATGCTGGTGCCGCGGTGGGACTAGTATTCGTAAATAACGCGATATTTCAAGTTTTCCATATTGTGACCAGAAATTAATAACTAAACGAAACACAAATACACAGGCCTAAATTTTTTAAATAAATCTTAATTTAATTTCTAACTTTTCGTTAGATATTTGAGATCAAAGTAGCCAGTTCGACAAAACGCCAATTTCATAAATGTAAGAACCTTATATTTGGCTCCGCACCATGATCATTTGCAGAGATCAAGGAACCTAACTTTACCACCGATCTAAAGGTAATGGAATTACTAATTTTCCCTCCACTAGCAACTATAAGTTATTCTTAATCAATCGACTCTTTTCTTTAGGTACTTACGTACATTCAGCTTCAGCAGTTCTGTAAGTTGTGCTGTAGGTACTCTGTGGTTAATATTATGTATTCTATGGTTGAGCGTATACGGGGTGTAAACGGACCCTTCACGAAGCCGTCAACCAAGCATTCTGTACATCAAACTAAGTAACTTTACGCAAAAAAAATTGCTGGGGAAGGAATTTTTTTTTTGGGGTGAAAATTCAAGTGATACGGTAAAACTCAATGTTACGCACTCAGATCATTGTGCTGATGGATGGATTGAATGGTACGGGGGTAATGGAGGTGTTTAAAGTAAAAATCTTACTGTAAAAACATGTATTTAAAAAAAATTACTTGTGAAAAAGTTGGAACTTTGACCCCCAATATCTCCGTAACTAGAAGGTTCCCAGATATGGTCTAGAACAAAAAAATGATCGCATTGACGGGGAGAATAAGTGCCTTTCGGATTCGTTAAGGGTCTTTTTACACCCTTTATAAATAAACAAGATCAACTAACTAAACAGTAAACTTTCTAAACTTACTAGCCAGAAAGTTTAACCACATAATATAACCTCCGGTCTAAATTTAAAAGATCGATACAAAAACACAACCGATCATTAATATTCAGATGCAGCCGTGTATTCACAACAACATCGCTGTGAAAGACCGTGATAATGACGACTACAAAATGAATGATTATGAAATTAATTTAAGCTGGCTAACTTAATTGGTAGTTAGGTATGTACGTGTTTGAGTCGTTTGGGGTGGAAACACTTATTTTTATTCTACTAGTTTATAGTTTGTACATAGTGGACATACGCAACGTAAACAAAGATTACAAATACTTAACAAGTTACATAATTAGAAATTTCCTTTATTTTGATACCCTACTCGATAGGTTTGGAAAGGTTTTTTCATTACTCATACTCTGAAAGTAGGTCTGAAGTTGTCTGAGGAGCGGGTTGAAAGTAATACTTTCAGCCCTAGGGAGAATCGTTTTCAACTGACAGCTGCCAAATTATTAAAAAAAAAACTAGTTCTGTTTTTACATTATCTTCCAACTTTCTATACAGCCATTACAAACATTCACCCAAGAATCCCAGGATACAGTAGAAACTCAAGTTTCCCAGAAAATATCAAATATCAACAAACCCGGACAAAACCTTTCACTAGCTATAACTAATTGTTCTAATTTTACCATAAACTTAAAATAAATATCTCACCAAAGTTGTTGATTTATTTAAATTAAAATTCAACATTCTTTAGGTAGGTACTTAATTCATATTTTTATTTTTACTTTCCTTTTATTCGTAATGAAAAGCACAGTGTTTACCTCCGGTTAAAGACTTATTTAGTCCCTCGAACTATTGGCGCCCTCGCTACGCTCGGGTGCCAAACCTCGTCTCGGGACTAAATAAGTAACTTTCACCCCTAGGGTAACAATGTACTATTATTAACGTACCTATTACTATGACGCGGCCTAAAATCCACCTTTTTGTTTTTTTTCAAACACCTATCTAAAGACACCATGGTTTTTAAGACGAATATAACGATACCTTAGCTATCCAAATCCATCCAGCCGTTGAAAGATACGTAATAAAGAAAATTATAAAGAAACACAAGATCCAACGATAAATATAACCCTTCCTTGGCAGTCGGGTAAAATAGCTAACTTCAATGTCGAATTCAATTAGCTAGCGGAACTCACTAGATGAGATGGGATTAGGACACACATGAAGGGTGTAAAAACACCCTTAACGAAGCCAAGAAGCACTGTCCCTCCCTTCATTACGACTACTTTTTTGTTCCGGGACCCTTTTAATTACGGAGATGTTGAAGGTCAAAGTGGACTTTTGCGCACGTTTTTTCTTTTTAAATAAATACCAATTCTAAACGTTCTAACTCTACTTGAAACAACTCCATGACACTACAAATCATCCATCAGCACGAAGTTTCAAGTTGCTACATTTCACACCAAAAAAATCGTTTCCAAGATAGAATTTGTGCGCAGTGTTACTTAGTTTGATGCTTGGTTGACGGCTTAGTGAAGGGTCCGTTTACAGTTTCACCTTGTATACACGTGCCGAGCAGACGATAGGCTATTTGTCCGCTGTCGGACGGAAATGAAAGCTGGTGTTGACGTCCATTAGTTGTAGCAAATTGTCTGTGCTGTCCAGCAGACCAAATCCATGTGTCCGTCTCCGGTTCGTTCAATGCCTATCCATCTATTCAACGCCTAACAGAATCTATTAGGTCCTCCTAACCCGTCGTTATCAAGAAGCTAGTATAAAACATGTATTCTTATTCTTAAAGTTGTGTCTACAGGTTCCTTGGTACTGTTTAAGTTTATCGTTCAATGGGTAGGTAACCGAAACAAGTTATAGGTAAAGAGTAAAAGTAAGAGAAGGTACCTGTTCAAATAGAGTTGCCATCACCTACACTGACGCGATGCCGACAAAAACTTAAAAAAACAGAGGACATTTAGGTGAAAACGGGATGCGCAAATATGTCCAAGCTAGGTTATATCCGTGGAAATCCAGACGGATGGCAACCCTATAAAACAGTAAGAAACATTTTGATACAAGTGGGGAAACTTTGTTATTGCAGCCGAGGGGGAATTCATTCGATTTTTGACATAAGGCTGTTTTGCGGCTTCATACTTCAGCGTCTCCTTCAACTTACGTAGGATAAGCGCGGGGAAAAAATTGTATTGAAAAATGGTCTTTGATACACGTGGGTATTTGTCACAGTAGTTCTCCGCTCCATAACTCCCTCGCCTACGGCTTAGGTATGAATTCCTCCTCGGCTGCGCTGACAAAGGTTTTCCACTTGCATCAAAATGTAGATACTACTTATATTGAAAAAACAAATGCAAAAGTCAAAAACAACGTTACCATCACCGTAGGCTGATTTGCACGTTAGTAAATAAATAATTATGAACATTAATACTCGACGTGTTTTTGAAAGTCTTTTGCAAGACTTGTCTACAAAAAGTATATCATAATATCCACCCTATACATAATTATGTTAGTGTTCTTTCTTACATAAAGATCTACTCAGAATTAAACCTTTTCGTACAACCAACCAGTTTAGCTCTTATAATCTTTAACTTCCTGAAAGAGTTTTACTATTCATCGATTGCCGGCAGCTAATCGAATTATTTAGTCATCGGATTCAGGTCGACCTATATTCAGATCGAACGTTAAAAGCTTTGCATCGAAAATTATAAATAGCTGGAAGAGAAGCTAGATTGTATCGAAAAACTGATCTACCTAGTAGATACCTATGCCTAGGTTTATATAGGTAGTTACTACCTACTGCTGGGTGCAAAAAAAAAAAGCCTAAGACTTTGGGGGGGGGGGGGTCAACATCAACAATAGAGCCGTAGCCAGGATTCGAATTTGGTTGGGACGGATTACCGTGAAAAAAAACGGCAGATGGGGCATGGGGGGTGTTAAACTAATGGGTTAAACTATAAGAAACAACTTTTGGAAAAAGAAATAAAATTATATCAACTATCTTTGGATTTACCTACACAAAACGATCATGGGCGCCTATAAGTTTATTTCCGTGGGATGTATCTTCAGCTTCTTCTAAATAGAGCTTGTCAGACCCCACGGATATGTTAGGTTTTCGTTTGTTGATGTCGATTCATTCAAGGAATAATTTTGTCGACTTAAGAAGAAAAGCCTATCAGTTGAGAAAAGTCAGGATTCAAGAGTGAGCGCAGCGAGCTAGTAGCACCCAGTTCGAATTTGATAGGCTTTTTTTTGTTGCTTTTTTTTAGGTTTATAGAAAAAAAACTGGAAAGAACGCAGAATGTCAGTGCGAGCAAAGCGACCTCGAAAATTTTAGCACTACATTGAGTAGGTTAGATTTTCTTTTGACCGGAGTTATGTAGGTACTTAGACGCAAGAGCGAGCTCGAATATTTTTGCACCTTTCCTCGGAATTAAGTTCTTTTTGTTCACTCATATAGAAATGAGAATAGGAGGAACTCTGTCAACTTATAACGAGTGAAGCTAGCTAGAAAATATGAGCAATTGAATTGTATTGTAGGTATAACGGGCTGGTTTCCGCAACTCCACGTCAGAGCGCGTATTTTGCGTGCGGAAATATAAATTTGAGCAAAATAATTATGTGAAAGCATTGCGAATGTTGCGACGCGACGTTGCCAACTTTCAGAATGCTTCCTCTTATATCTTAATATTCAAGAGACTAGACACAGAATAGTTAAGAGACTTTACATCAAATAGTAAAGTAGACTAAACATTTCATCCAGCATGCGACTGCGACATGAAGTTTCAACGTCAGTCGTTGATGAACTTCCAACAACTTGATAGGTCTTAACAAGGAGGTTAGACACTTAATAATAGTTCCATGATCGATAGTCAATACTGCATGCGACTGACATGAGATTAGGTTTCTTGTGAAAACTTTCAGTGGGGGGGAGGCGAAGCTAGATAGGTACCGGTACCTAGGAATAGGTATATAGGCTATTGATATCAAAATATAAGTTGCTTGTTGGTTCCAAATTGTTATGGCGGGATGTGATTGGCTTGTTGGTATGAATCAGTTTTACTACTTTAAATAGTCACAAATGTCTACTCTGTGGGCTATATGGCCATCCTCTATTGAAAGATACGATTTAAAACGTATTGAACGAACCTCCACATAATGAGCAAGTTTTTTTTTGAACGTGTATATTATGTTATTATCACTTCATTTTAAATACCTCCATGACCCCTGTTTTATTCAATGCATCCATCAGGCTTTATGTTTTGAAAGCGTTACTGACATTGAGTGCAATCGTAAACTGAGTTTTTTGCCTCAAATAAAAAGTCGTTTCCTAGCAATAACTTTTACGCATTGCTTGGTTAACGGCACAGGTTGACGGCTTTGTGATGAATCCTTTTACACTCTGAGTCTGTATATCGATATCAAGAAAATTCGCAACAAGCAACACACGAGCCGTGGGTCACGAAAATTCTGTTCTTACAAGCACCATCAAAATTCTGCCTCGTCTGGAACAACTTTAGTTTTTAGGGTTCCGTACCTACCGAAAAAACGGAATACTTATAGACTCACTCTCGTGTCTGTCTGCCTGTCTGTCTATCCGTCTCTCACAGCCAATTTACTCCGAAACTACTGGACCAATTGAGTTGAAATTTGGTACACATATGTAAGTCGGTGACTCAAAGCGAACATGTATCGTAAATTAATGAATTTTAAACATGGGGGCCACTTTTGGTGGTTAAAATATACAGGGTGTAAACGGACCCTTCACGAAGCCGTCAACCAAGCATTCTGTACATCAAACTTAGTATCTTTACGCAAAAATTTTTGCTGGGAAACTACTTTTTTTTGGGGTAAAAAATCACGTTTTACGGTAGGACTCAATGTAAAGCACTCAGAACATTGTGCTCAGAACATTATGGATGGTTTGAATAGTACGGGGGTCGTGGAGGTGTTTAAAGTAAAAATGTTACTTTAAAAACATGTATTTAAAAAAAAACTTGTGAGAAAGTCGGAACTTTTACCCCCAATATCTCCGTAACTAGAAGGTTCCCAGGTATGGTCTAGAACAAAAAAATGATCGCATTGACGGGGAGAATAAGTGCATTTCGGCTTCGTTAAGGGCCTTTTTACACCCTTTATGATAAATAATAATATAATAATAATACCAGCCTGTTACTGTCCCACTGCTGGGCAAAGGCTTCTTCTCATACAGAGAAGGCATTAGCATTGATCACCACGCTTGCTCAAGACGGGTTGGCGATTGTGATCATCTCAAATATATGTTTTTTTTTATAATTTCAAGACAAAGAGTTTTGAAGTTATTTAAGAAAATATGTGAAAAAAATTGACCATTCCCCCTTAACTCCGAAACTACGGCAATCAAAATCAAACGACGTTTTTCAATGCGTCTTTACGGCGAAAATATTTTTTGAGAATTTAAATTGTGTTTATAAATAGAATATCATAGATAAACATGATTAAGTATTTAAAACAAATATTTACTTTTATGCACTAATTAACATTTATTTTTGTTCTAAATTCAAAAATATTTGAATTTTCGATATTTACAAAAATACTTTCGTGTATTGAAGAACGTCGTTTGATACGCGGGGGATTTGTTATTGCAGTTCTCGACTCCATAACAACATCGCCTTCAGCTCGGGTGTGAATTCGCCTCTAATGCAATAACAAAGTATCCCCACTTATAACAAAATGTACTTAGTCACCGACTTCCGAAAGTTCGGTGGCTGTGACAAGTTTTTGAGCTACTTATCCCGCGGGATTCTCGTTCAAAATACTTAACAACTGCAAATACAATACAATTATAGGTACTTACCTACCTACACTACGAATTGGTATTTGTATAAGCTTTTTATTTTACACTTCGTGCCTACCGGTAAGTTTTTTTTTGGATCCGTGTTACCCAAAACACCCAAAACCATCCACTATTTTGGAACTCCTGGAATCGAAAGAAAACAGTCTGACTTATTAACCGACACATTTTTTTTTAAATTTTACTTCACTTCTATGGATAGGACCAGGGACTGCATACCGATATAATTTTGATATCGATATCAAATTATCGATATAAAAACTGATATTTCGGTATCTCTTTATCGATATTGATACCGATATTTTTATTCAGTACACTAATATAGATACTATAATGTGCCTATATCAGTATCGATACCGATACTAAAATACCGATAAATTACCAATAAATTCCTTTATCCGCGGTCGCGTCATCTTTGCGATTCCGTATAACTACGTCAATACAGCTAAAATACTGAAAAAAATATTTTCAAAGCTAAGCACCACGGCGTCCACGGTTTCGCACAGTGTTCGGAATAATTATATTACGAGCTACTTTAGGTACAAAGAACATGGCAATATATATTGAAATTTGCTAGAGATTAGGGTACATTATTAGTCATACGCAAAATTTTTCCGATTCCGGAAAATGTTCACCGCTCAGCACTGCACTAATCCCACGCGATAACAATACCGGTCAGTCGCTTTTGCCAGCCGGTAATCATCGCACGTGTTTACGCTCTATTCGTACAACTGTTTTTGAGTTGTTTTATAAAAAAATTGGTTCATTTGGGTTCCACATCCACAGGTAAGATATACACCAATTTGTTAATCATATATAAATTCGTATTAAGAGAAAATAAATAAAATATGAATTGAAAAAAAGTAAGCAAAGGAGATTGCCCATAGACAGTACTCTTGATAAATGACTTGTGTCTCAAAACCTTAAACGGCATGAAATATCTAAAATAAAAATATATTTTTTAAATAAGACTTAATGATTATTTATAATGGGATAGTTTTTTGAACAATAATTAGTACTTTTATGTTTCCGACTATAAAGTACGCCATTTTTTACTCTCACCTGTCATTCTAGGGATGTCAATTTATTCTATTACGGGTAAAGTGCCTACCTACCCACATGAAATAAAATGATAACGATTTTGTATTGATTGTTCAATCTATTATTGTAAAGTAATAACAGAGTTCTAAATCACATGTACTTGCTGGTATTTCTAATACCAGTGGTTGTCAACGGCGGCATGGGCGCCAAGTGGTATTGTTTATTACTAAAGACAGGACTTTTTGTGTTGTGATCATGGCGAGTGTGACTATGGTGCGATGTCTCAACTGCTCTTTGAGATTAACGCCACTTGTGCGCAGACTCATGTTGTCAGAGATTCCCATTAACATTTTGAACATTTTACGAGTCTGGATCACACCAACGCCGGTAAGAATAAACATTGTCTTTTTAACGTAGGTAGTATGATTTTTTACTTAGGAACTGCGCTTTTATGTTTGTGTACCATTAACAAATCTTAGAGGACAAAAGTACATTCCACTACTGTGTGTTATAAACTAGAATGGTTGATTTCAATCAGTTAAGTGTATTCTGAGATACCTCTCAATATTAACTATATGTTGTTCCATTTAAGACTAGATTTGCACAGAATTATAATTATTTAAATATGTAATGAATTACACAATCTATGATTTGAGTAGGATCTAGATATAACACTGAGCGATTAACTATCTTAGTAATGATTTCTTTCATGCTTTGCAATTTCATGAAACGCGCGAATAAGATTTTAAAGCACGAAGATGCTCAAAATCTAAATCAGTAAGACTTGGTGAGGTAGTTAGTGACAGGTGATCACCAGTAACAGACTGGCCTCCTGACATAGCTAAACCGTTACAGATTTTACACAAATGTGCTTCAAAGGCAACAAAGCTCACCCGTAAACCAATTCAGACCCTTTTAAATAGCTTTTTCCAACTAATATAACCTCAAAATAGTGATTTCATTTTTGTAAATATCTCGGAAATGCCACTGTGGTTTGTGTTAAATCCTTTGAGGTAGTATTTAGACATGCCATCGAGTATTTTAAAGATGATTTGATGAAGACACAACAATGTTGAATTGAGTACATTTGTCCATAGCGCCGTGGGCATTGTCCTTTGCAAAAAGTTTAAACGTTTAATAGACTCTAACTATTTCCCAACCAATTTCAGCCATCCATGTTTTTTTTTTGAAACTCGAGTATTTATCTAGCTTTCGAATGAATCTAGTCTCAATATTCGACTCGCCTCGACTTTTGAGTGATGTAATTTTTTCGTTACCCGAGGAATAACACACCTTCACCTTTTCGACCTTTTATGTCGTCATAAAGTGGCCAATCAAGCGAATATGGGATCTTCTATTGCACGGATGGTGGACTATGTCTCTTCAGCGGTTCCAGTACTTCCAGTAGAAGTTGTTAAAAATAAAATAAGGTGTTTTCTGCTGTGCTAACCAAAAAATGGTGTGCTATCAGGAACAAAGAGAAGTTTGTTTCAAAATGCAACGACTGGCTGCAAGAAGAAAGAGCTTTGGTCAGTACAAAATCAAGATCGGACAACCTGAATGTACACCTGCTCGATCTGTTGGTTTAAGTGCATCAGCAAAGAAAAAGTGGACGAAGATGTCCGTGGCGGGCCATTCTTCGGAGGAGCTTGCCTATGCCACTCAAACAAGTTTTACAAAAATTGGTAAGCGGAATATGGCCACCGTTTTAAAGGCAGCAACTGTGTCGTCACCTAAATCACTTCGGACGATTAAAAGAAGGAAAATAACGCCGAGATTTGTACGTCCATATACTCCCGATGAAGCATTAGCTCTGATTACAAATTCCAAACTGAGCAAAAAAGCACGAAAAGAGTGTTACCCGAACGACATAATAATAACTGAGACTAAAGACTAAGTTAAGCTGCAAAGTTTGATCATACAGCACAAAGACTAGTAAAAGTTCAGCTAGAGGGATTTGACGGAAGCAGAAGCCAGTCAGAATAGAAGCAGCGGTTTACAGAAGATACTGCCGCGTCAGATGTAGATATCTTACTTACATCGCTAGTTCCATTACAGCTTGTGATGAAGAGAGAGGAAAGTGAGACACTTCTTTGGCAAAACACAAAGACTGCCGCTATTATAGAGAGCATATCATGAGAAAAATTGGAAGGAAGCAGACTATTGAAGACATGCTCTGCTCATCTCGTCCGATCTATTAATATCCAACATCAGACCATTGCTTAAGAGAAAATCGGGTACTTTGGCGCCAGAAGTTTTACAATTATTGAAAGCTCCTGAAGCGCCTGAAAGGACGCACTCATCCGATGAAGAGGCAAACAGCGAGTAGAGGGATTTATAAACGTTAAAAAAATTTTTTTTTTTTTAAAGACTATTTATGTGTGTGTGACTATTTATGTATGTACATGTGTTTTTCTCGTATAAGTCCACATACGTGTACCTACCTACATTTAAATTAAAAATTTCAAATGAAAAAAACTTTTTTGTAAAAAATAAAACCGACTTCAAAAACTTCACTTTTTAGTGTTTTTGAAGTCGGTTTTATTTTTTGCAAAAAAGTTTTATATTTTTCCATTTTTAGTTGTGATATCCTATTGAAGTATTTGCTATGCACTTATTTTACATTGTTAACAATACATTTCATGGTAATAGGCTTATCCCCAATCAATGGAACTTAACATACTTAACTGTCGAAATCTGGGTGTACTGTACACATCTGCATACCCTCTCAGAGCATTCAGGCGTGATGTTATGTTATGATGTTGTGTAAGAATAAACATCCAAGCTATTGCAGCAATCACGACATATTTGCTGTCTATTATTGAAGAGTTCCGTTCCATATCTCCGAAGTCAATTATCAGATCATGACAATATTTCTATGGGACCAACTTGAAAGTATACTGTTTCAAACAAAAAAAGAAATTTTGAAAATCGGTCGACAATTGGCGGAGAAATCGGTAAACACATGTACAGGAACATGAAACATCTAGTTTTTTTTAAGTCGGTTAAGAATGGTCAAAGGAGTTTTGGTGAAACATTAGTGAACCGTTAACAACACATATCATGGTAATAAAATGGAACTTAACAAACCTAATCGTCATAATGTGGGTGCACTGTACACATCTGCGTACCTCCAGAGCATACAGGCGTAATGTTATTTTATGGTGTTGTGTAAACAACAAATATTCAAGCGATTGCAGCAATCACGACAGGTTTGCTGTCTATTATTGAAGAGTTCCATTGATATCTCCAAAGACCAGCATCAGATCTTCACCAAATTTAAACGGGACCACCGCAAAACAATATCCGTCCAAACAAAAAAGAATCATCAAAATCTGTTCACAATTGGCGAAGAAATCGCTGAAAATACACACAACGAATTGATAACCTCCTCCTTATGGAAGTCGGTTAAAAATCAAAGTAGCTCGTAAACTCGTAATCATTTCGAACACTGCGTCGGGCGTACATGTTGCGTTTGATGCACTGCGCTGTTGCCGTTCCGTTTCGCGCCGAGATCGCGCGCTGCCGTCCGCCCGCGTGACGGGCGATCTCGCAACTTCGCGTTGCAGCCTGATATCAGTACCGAGTATCGATATCATTATCGATAATTTTATATCGATACTCAAATAACTGATACCAAATATCGATATTTACCCCAGTTATCGATTCTGGTATTGGTATTTTCTTTAAAATATCGATATATTTCGGGTATCGATATCAGTCCCTGGATAGGACACAGAAGTGAAGTAAAATTTAAAAAAATACAAAATAATAGGTACCTAGATAAGTGGTCACTATTAGTATACTTTATAAATAAATAAAATTATGAAAACACAAATTATGAAAGGTCTCCTTATCTGAGAAAGGTAGGTACCTACAGTATTTTCTCGATTATCATTGCATGTTTTAGACACGCCTGTCTTTTACAGATGCAATCCAGGCAATGAATGGAATACTAGGACGCGCAACGTAGCTTATAGATTTGTAGTCATCTTGTAGTACATTTTTATTTATGGACCTATTGTATTCAGAACAGCCCCATTGCGCAAGTCGCAATATGTTCGATTACTTGCAGTCTTGGATACCAGGAGAACAAGCTTCAGTAGGGGCTTACTAGAATAGCTTTAGCAGCCCTAGCTACACGTATCGCGGCAGCCGGCACGGCGGCTTTATTTAAATTTATTGGTCAAGTACGGGCCATTGCTTACATATTGTGTAAGTTTGTTTGTAGATTGCCTATGTTGGTCATTTTATTTCATTTAACGTTGTTGTAATTCAAATGTATGTAAGTGAGTGTGTAACTGAATTACTGAAAACAATCTAAAACATAGAGCTAAACTTATCCGAAAAATAATTCGTCTTAGCACTCATGGCACTGGCAACCAAAATTCGCGCGCCAAAATCTAGGGCGGTGATTGGCCTAAAGTAATACAGCGTTTAGTGAATAGTTCAGAAACATTTTGCGTTAGGCTATCAATCCAATTTATTCCGCAAAGGAACAATGTAAAATTCTTGTTATTGTGCGGTAACAAGAATTTTAAAGATGGGATCTTGTATTATGAGATTCAGTTAATTTTCAAGCCTTCGACTGAATTTTAGATTCTTGCGTAAAAAGAAGCGTCATCGAAATTAAGTGACAGGTTTCTAACCAATAAAGATCTGCTTCAAAAGGATTTAGGCCAATGAGAAATTATAGAATCTAACATGTGACAAATGGAACGTAGGGGATCTCTACAAAGTTTCTGATATGATTTTATAGACTGGCTGGTGGCGTTTTCGTATCTACTTTGCGTTTCATAGTTTCATCTGAACAAATAATATCAAAATTGTTATTAAACGTGGATAAATAAATACAGTTTTATAAAATTGGTGTTAACTCTTAAATCGGTGTATCAAAAACTCAAGTGCAGTTTGGTTAGGATGTTATTTTGCGATCGAGTAATTGTTTTTACGCTGCGTAAATGATTGAAATAACATGAATTTGTTGGTTTAGCTTTAGTAAATGATAAGAACATGGCATCTTCAAACGCGGAGTTGCAAGAAAGATGCAAACTGTACTACAAGTTCACGAAGGTTTTGACCCTGAAGGTGGCGCAAATTGTAGTTCAGAGTAGGCAAGGGAAAAAAATTACACACGAATGTAATGCCAAGTTTCCGGACAACGGAGCAGAGTCCTCGCCGCAATGGGTAAGCTATGTTTTTGTATTGATACAAAGAAAAACGCATGCTTAATATGTTGTCTTAATCATTTTTGTCTGAACTACTAAAATGCGCATGGACCATTCGAATTGATGGTTGTAACATAAAAATAATTGTTTTTGTTTCAAACTTGTTGTATATCTACTGTGGGTTGTCTGCCCAACATAGTTAGGAAAAGGCTACGCAGATGAGATGACGAAGTGACTGCATATTCTAGATTCATGCTTAAGATCAGCTACTTAATTTTCAAGTCAGTGCAAACTTTTGAAGCTTATCTGCAAGTCCTTGTACTCGTCAGTTACCTACCTCATAAGATCCAATTAAACTATCTTACTTACTTTAATAAGTATAATTGGTGATAATTTGCCTTGGAGAACACATAAAGCCGTTGGTCCCGGCTGTCATTTGTAGATCTTTGACAGTCATTACAGGTAGTTAGTGGACCAAAAAGTCTGACAACCAGTCTTACCAAGGGGTATCATATTACCCAGTACTAACTGGGTTGTGGAGGTCAGATAGGCAGTCTCTCCATGTAAAATACTGGTATTCAGGTGCATTCGGTTATACTGGAAGCCGACCCCAACATAGTTGGGAAATGGCTAGGCAGATGATGGTGATGATAGGTATATTTTTTATTTATGTAGTGATAGTTAAAGATAATATATTAATTGGATTTTATGAGGTAGGCAAGTAGTGTTGTGTTGTGGAGGTCAGATAGGCAGTTGCTCCATGTAAAATATTGGTATTCAGCTGCAACTGGTTAGATGGTTGGCTTCCGCCGGCTCCAACATAATAAGGAAAAGACTAGGCAGATGAT
The DNA here is from genome assembly GCA_905220335.1 of Noctua pronuba. Taxonomy (NCBI): domain Eukaryota; kingdom Metazoa; phylum Arthropoda; class Insecta; order Lepidoptera; family Noctuidae; genus Noctua; species Noctua pronuba. Next base: position 19,269,361 of record LR999891.1, on the reverse strand, counting down.
GATGAGGTAGGCAAGAAGGTGGTTATCATCTTCATCATATCAGCCTGGAATCACCCACTGCTTGGTATAGGCTTCCCATTATTTATGCCACACTTCCCGGTTCTGGGTTTCCCTTCTCCAGGTGTTTCCCGAGAAGGTTGTGCCTATCTGCAAAGCACGCACCTGCTTCTAATGTGTCCCTCACTCTTAAAACAATATAAGCCGAATAAACAAGTTCAATTGTTTGACTTACACCACTCCATGTATATAAAACAAATGTTGATTGTATCAATTGGTTTGATAAAACAATGATACATGTTTTTTTATTGATTTAGTTACATAAATGTTTCTTGTTGTTGTGTCTTCTCTGATGGGTGTTGTTGTTGCTTGGCATTTCGAACAACATGAATTTATTGGGTGGTGAGAGATTCACATGAACATGTTGAAATCGACGTTTCTCTCTTTCTCTTGCCTCTAGAAGTCTTTTATGTCATGAGACAACATGTTTTCATGAGAATATTCTGCCAGTGAGCACTAATCCCAGAATGCATGTGCCTTGATCCTTATCTGGGGGCCTAGGTTATCCTAATATGATTCTGCTATAGTGGCCATTTTATATGTTATTTAATATGAATTATTTTACAATTTGTAAAAGGCTCGCAAAGAGACAATTCATAATATTAACTGCCTCTGTGACCATTTTAAGAATTTTAACATGATTCATTTTATTTTCAGCATTATGATTCTGCTAAGGCGGCCATTTTAGGCCCCCTAATACTTTATCCTAAACTAGCAACCTGTTACTGCTTTGCATGGGTTCAGTGACCTTTTGGAACAATTTTCTCTAAGCCATAGTGAAAAATGCATTAAATTCCATTGCTAGTTTAGATAAATTAAGCAATAACACAGACATGAATAGCGACTTTTATTTATTTTTTGTATAGATGTGCTTTATTTCTGCTTAGCCTAGCCTAGCCTAATGCAAACTTTACATATAATATTTTACTTAATATTTATATTAAATTATGCTGAGCTGATCCTAAATAGTTAGGAATTATCACTTTGCGATCTTAAATATTAATACAAGTATTATCTCTGGTTCACAAGTACAACTATTCCTACATTATATAGAAAAGTGGGTTAATCCACAGCGATGATCATCACAATTATGATTATAATACAAGCCCTCCCTTATCCATCTACAGAGCAAATTTAAAAACTCTTGAATGATCACTGTCATTTCAAACCTTTCAAGTTTTGACAAAGCAAAAATCACATGACTGATTTTACCTTTTGTTCAAGTATTTCTGAGATATCATCATTGAGACAGAACTTATTTATTTGAAAAGAGAAAAATTTATTTGAAACAGGTGTAGTGTTCATCCCAATCACTATTACATTAAGAAAGAAACCTGTATCAGCCTACTTTTTATTAACAAATATCAGTATTTTGTCAAGTCTGCCCCTTAGCGTTTGCTTTCCCAGAATGGTATATATTCCTATAGATTAGATAATATGTGTTCATCTCTGAGCAAAACAGACCTGTGTATCTTCCAATTATAGCATATTAGCGACCCTCGCCTGCTTTGTATAGCGTCACCCATCGGGTCCAAAACTATCCTATCTTCCAAGCTCAAGCAAGGAACCAACTTCAGAAAATTTCATTAAAATTGGTTGGGCGGCTTCAGAGAATCATAGAGTGTATGAACATAGTGACACATGATTTTATACATTAACATGTATTTGGCTCGTTGGTTTAGCGTTCACAAGCAAGACTGCAGAGAATGAGGTCCTGGGTTCGATTCCCAAATCCGGCAGAGGGTAAATGAGTTTTTCCATTAGGAATTTCTCAGTAGCAACCACAAACTCTGATTTGATTTGTGCCTTGTCGATGGCGATAGACTTCCCCCTATTACATAACCATAACTGATGAAATGTAGGTGTACTAATAAAAATTAAATTAACATAACAGCACACCTTTAATCCCCGAAGGGTTAGGCAGAGGTTTGGGACACCTCTAAAAATAAATGTCTCCTATGTTGGCCTGGTTCATTTAGGTCCAAGTGTTAAGTCACCCTATTTATTGATTTTATGAATAAATAAGATGACTGCATTGTGAGTGTTTACCAAGTGTGACCTATAAATTATAAATTAAGTGCTAAGGCCAGGCGCAATGCTGTGATAGTTACTTTCCATCCATACTTGGGTAAAAATCTATAAAATTACTTGGCTTTGCTCTTCAGTATCTACAAAATGGAAAAAATTGACAACTTTAAAAGCACTGTGACCATTAGGGGAAAAATATGCCAGTGCCCGTGAAATTTTCTTTCAAACTGCAAATGTTGTTAGGGATGTGGGACTTTCTAAGAATATCCAAATCAATTTCATATTATTGTTTAATCGACAGCAGAGAGGATGGTTATGGTCGCATTGGGTATTTTACACAATACTCAAATATTATTTAAGACATTGTAGAATGCCAGAAAGAAAATAATTGAGTTTTTGAACACTTGTAGTTTTTTGTTTTAGAATATCGCTGTGCTAGCTGAATGATTGTTAGGCAGGCAGTAAACAATATGATGTAATTATGTTTATCTACCTACATTACAAATCCGTTTGGTCCGTCTTGCTAAACATTTACTCAATAATACTATAGTTTTTATAAAATGTTTACAAGCCATAATATTGATTGGTAAACGTTATATGTATGTTTAGTTGTGTCATGAAATAATATTGACTGCTGCGCAAATAACTCCAATGCAGTGTAAAGTGGCAAATATACAGGATGATTGGAAATCCGGAGCATTACTTGAAATGGGTGATACTAGACCTAATTTGCAACAATTTTGATCCCGATAACTTGGGGTCCCAGCTCCAAGCAAACTTTATAAGTTTTTTTTGGAAGTTTTCCACCTCCCACAATAACCTGTTGATTGTAAGAAATCTATGCCGTTCAGGACGTTAAACTGATACTTTTCTGATAGCTCATGAACGAATGAATTTTCTGAATTTGTTAAAAAAATACCTATACTTACTGTTGAAAATTAATCTCCGTAAAGTTTATGGTGTGACATTTTCTTGAAATATTCCTTGATTTTCGAGGTAGTTTATTCAAAATAAAAAATGATGAATGTCATCTATTTCAATGAATGCACCAAATTACCAATCACCCTGTATATGTTTAACACTTGTATGGGTTATAGATGTTACATAAATATATCGCACGATTTTTGCTTTTTAACACTTTTTTAAAATCGGTTAGTTTGATAATGCTGGGTGTAAATCATATTTATTATTTAAGGGATTCAAACATTTCATAATGGTAGACTAAACGAGTAAAACAAAATCACGCAATTTTTCCCTTTTTGCAATCAACCGGGGTCAAATCTAAGCTCTGGGCTACTAATGAGAAATTTCTAATGGGAAAACCCAATAAGACTGCCCAACCTAGGACCTGATGCTCAGCAGTAACGCTTGCGATCACTAGACCATATAAGGCAATATCTATAATTATATTCTATCTTATATTTAGATCTCTCTTGCGTTTGCCCATTTGTTTATCACAGATATTTTTCTGGTAAACTTATTTTTTTTTTTTTTTTGATAGGCTACATTGTGTCCCACTGCAGCTGGGCAAAGGCCTCCCCTTCCTCCCTCCAAACCTCTCTGTTCTGTGCAATTTCGGGCCACGATGGCCCCGCGAACATTATTGAACTTAAACTTAATTACAAAAAATAATAATTTACTTTATTATTTCCTTTATTCATTTATATACCATAATAAGATTTACATTTTTAAATATTCCTTTACAAAATAATATAAAAACATTTAAAAAAAAAAATAGTAGCCTTTATTTCCTTTATTATTATTATAACAACATATTTTTGTGTGCTACCAATGTTCCTTCTGTTGTTCCAGTTCAACTTATCGATCCCCGACGAACCCGGGGTAACGGAGGACACGAAGCGCGTGCTAAACGGAGAGGTAGTAGACGCGCTTACAAAGGTGCTTTGTATCGAGATATCCTTACACACTGTGGATGGAGACGACATGGTCCTCGAGTTGTGGACGGTCAAACTGTCTCCAGGGTCCGAAGTCTGCTCCCCTTCGACGGTCTACTATCGCATGAGCGTGATGCTGAAGTCCACACTCACCATCTCCAGGATAACACCAGCATACAAGCTGTCACGGTCCCAACACAACGAGTCTTACAAGATCTCCCATAAGATTTATGGCGGTGAACCAAACTATGATATTTTAGGTGAGAATATCATCTTGTCATGCCCTTGTTCCATTTTGTGTCTGTAAGGTCGAGTCGGTGCAGTACATAAAAAATATGTTTACTATTTATTTAGATACAACTGATAAAAATAACTATCTGATAATTTAGATATGTATCACTAGGTAGTTGCATAATATGCTAATATAAATGCCTAAGCAATAAATGATATCCTGCATACAGACAATGATTAACATAGGCACAATTTGTTGACAATAATACTGTATAGTAACGTATGCATCTATGTTGAATATCTTCAAGTGCATTCTTTGATCAAGCATGCATAGTTCATTATGTAGAGACATAGACTGGCAACATACCTACTTGGCCACTTCCTGTTTAGGCAGACAAACGATAGACTCAAAAGTACAACGCTTCTCTAACAGCCAGTGTGCCTTATCGCGAACGGCATGTGTAGATCTATGAGACTGCTCCAAGGGCATATACCGATGCGCCCTTTTGATGACCGAGAGGAATCCGGCCGGTCTCTCTCTGAGCAATGAAATCTAGACTTTAAAATTGATAAGATACCATACATAATTAACGTATTTAATAAATCTTCTGCCATGCATTCCGCTCATGGTCGCTGCACCAGAGAGTATATGCTTCAAGTTTCCGTTTTCACTCCTGCGTGGATGAATTCAATTGTGTAAGCATCATCATCGTTCGCCTGCCATTGTCCCATATACAAGGTGTAAACAGACCCTTCACGAAGCCGTCAACCAATCATTCTGTACATCAAACTAAGTAACTTTACGCAAAAATTATTGCTGTGAAACGACTTTTTTTTTTGGGGTGAAAAGTCACGTTTTAAGATAAAACTCAATGTAACGCACTCAAAACTTAATGCTGATGGATGCTCTGAATAGTAAACGGGTCATCGAGTTAATTAAAGTAAAATTAAAACTTTTAAAAGTGGTATTTAAAAAAAAACTTGTGGAAAACTTGTTGGAACTTTGACCTCCAATATCTCCGTAACTAGAAGGTTCCCAGGTATGATCTAGAACAAATGGCTTTCGGCTTCGTTAAGGGTCTTTTCACACCCTTTATAGGGTCGGCGCAGCATGTCTTAGTCTTCCATACTTCTCTATTAGTCGTCACCCGTGTCTTTGGTACGTGAGTAATGGTATTACTACAACACGTTTTCATCGATCCTTACAGGGGAAAAACGGAAGACTGTGAAAGTAAGTGAGCTGCATACACCCATCGGGACGTTGATGATAGAGGTGGTCTACAGGACGAAGATGACGATAATGCCAGAAGCCAGGCAGAAGATTGAGTACGAAGCAGCCCCAGCTACTACTGGCATAATGGTCAAGAGCGACCATTTCTATAATGAGAGTCCCAAGTAAGTTTATGTAATAATAGTCTTGACAGTTTTCGAGATCATGGTAGCCAGCCCAGGCGAAGACTATCCATTAACGCGAGAATACTACAGTGCCCAAGTGTGTGCGCAAATAGGTGCACTCTCCTGGTCCGACGGTACGGCATATGACACGATCGGAGAGAGACAGGGTCAGGGCCCACGACTTAACGTGCTTTCCGAAGCAAAAGAGTATCACCTCGCCAAATTGCAGATTCCGGCCTGTTACTGAGAAATACCTAACGACACAAACCACAAACAGTTTTGAGCATGAGAGAGAGAGTCAAGGGTGTGTTGGTCTTGGCATGTAGAATGTGGCGTTGGTGAAGCAAACACGTTAGTCGAACGTCTAATTAGAGGAGATAGATATAATACAGGAGACTGCATGAACAACACAATGTTAGGTCCACGTAAACGCTTATGAGTTGTTTTTACTCTACGGGTACATGCGCTAAGGTCTACGCTGGCACAACGTACCAACCAACGTACAATATACCCGCAGTAAGCCTGTGTTTGCCCGCAACGAGCCATCCATAGATGATCTTAGATGTGTTCAGATCAGATCCATGACATACCTAAATAACTGGTATTTTTTAAATCTCGTGTAGATGGTGTGTCAGCTTGCAAACACAAGTTCGTGTCACACTGGTAACCATAGATGGGCGGCAAAGTGGAATATTTATGTAGTAATTGCATCAGGTCGGCTTCGTTGTTCAACAAATCCTCCCGGACAACTGAGTAGCAATGCTGGTAATCAACGAATTTAGTGAGACTTCTGCCATGAAGGAAGATACTGAGTTTCAGCAGTCTGTTAATGTTGGCATTGTGAACAAAAGCTATTTATTCTCAACTCGCATTGGGTCCCCTTGCTGGATTATGGCCCAATCTCTCTCAGAGAGGAGACCAGTTTTCCTGCTCTCGGGGATCCAAAGCTTATATATTATGATTATGATGATTCATGGTGATACAAAAAAAATACAATAATTTTACTTGCTTGTATTTTAGAAAAAATCGCAACGAGAAGAAAGAATTGGACCTGTCCAAACCCTTAACGGCCGGGGCATTTGTTGACCAGAAAAAGATCCAAGAGCTACACAGGACGCTCAGCGAGCAATTGCCTCCAGAGCCTCCCATGGCGTGGCTACTTGCAGAGAAGGAGAAAATGGAAACAGTAAGTGAATTTTATTTGGTGACAAGCTAGCAGACGGATATCCCGAAAGTATATGGTTATTTCTTCTTCTTAGCGTGTCGATGGCAATCTTTAATGAGTCGAAATAAGTTAACGAGTTTGGCACTATCTGTAGCGTCTGGGACCATCAATATACAATGTCGCCCATGCGCATGTGACCGCCCGTAATTTTCTGAATATTCATGAAGAATTGTCGAAAATAAACTTCAAAAGGGGGGGTCTATCTATAACATTTTTCTTGTTATTCAATTTTGAATTTTTTAAGTAGAGTTTGTAGATTTGCTTTCTATTTTTTGACACATCTCCGAAGTTTATGGGTCGATTTGAATTCTGTTTATTATTTCTAAGAGCTTATGAGTTATTTTAACAGGTTAATTAACATTTTTACTAAAAAATATAGACGACGAAAAAAAAAACGGAATCGAAGTCATTTTTTCGGTAAAAAAAATGTGTATTTATTTTAAAAAAACTAATGTAAGTCCATAAATTATCCTGATAGGACGACTTTTTTAATCATTACTTGTAATCTACTACATAACAGCTACAAATTCTCAGAACATTGTTGATACCTATCTCTAAAGAAAAAACAAGGGCGGGTATAACAAATCATCGCAATCTCCATGTGTGGGCCACTGAAAATCCACATGTCAATAGGAAAACAACTTTCCAGATTCAATTTTCCATAAATGTATGGGCTGGAATGATTGACGATGAACTTATTGCCCCTTTTGTGTTACCAAACAGACTAGATCAACACGCGTTTTTAGATTTTATAGTCAATACGTTGCCGTTGCTTTTGGAGGAAGTACCGCTGGAATCAAGAAGGCGGATGTATCTGCAATTAGATGGAGCTCCAGCACACTTCGCACGACTAGTTCGTGATTATTTAAATCAAAATTATCCGTGGTGGATTGGCAGAAGAGGTGCCATTGCTTGGCCGCTGCGATCTCCCGACCTTACACCCTTAGATTTTTATCTTTGGGGCTACATGAAACAAAAAGTGTATGCCGTGCCCATCGAAAGCCGCGAGCAATTAACGGCTAGGATTTTTGCTGCTGCTGTGGAAATAAAAGAAAACCGTGAAGAATTACGTCGTACAATCAAAAGTGTTGGCTATGAGAGCTTTGGTTTGTTTACAGGAGGGTGGGGGCCATTTCGAAAATCTAATTAATTAAAATTCTTGTATTTTTTATTTTTTTAGTAAAAATCTAGCTATTGCTTGTTTGTTTTTAATTCCATTATCATCCTCATTATTAATTTAACCTTTTAGTACTCACTGCTAAGAACAACATTCAATTGACTTTCACATTTTCCTACATTCTTTCTTTTCCTAAATTTGATTCATCAGAGTTTTAGAGTTTTACCTTGGATTTAGTTACAGTTAGGTATCAACAATGTTCTATGAATTTGTAGCTGTTATGTAGTAGCTTACGACTAATGATTAAAAAAGTCGTCCTATCGGGATAATTTATGGACTTACACAAGTTTTTTTAAAATAAATATAAAAAAAATTACCGAAAAAATGACTTCGATTCCGTTTTTTTTTTCGTAGTCGATAATTTTTAGTAAAAATGTTAATTAACCTGTTAAAATAACTCATAAGCTTTTAGAAATAATAAACAAAATTCAAATCGACCCATAAACTTCGGAGATGTGTCAAAAAATAGAAAGCAAATCTACAAACTCTACTTAAAAAATTCAAAATTGAATAACATGAAAAATGTTATAGATAGACCCCCCTTTTGAAGTTTATTTTCGACAATTCTTCATGAATATTCAGAAAATTACGGGCGGTCACATGCGCATGGGCGACACTGTATACGTAGTGTGCAGGCAGCACAGCAGAGATAGCCTAGTGGTGTGACCGTCGGACTGCCAAGTCATAGGTCTCGAGTTCGAACCCAAGGCACGCACCTCTGATTTTTCGGATTCATGTGCGTATAGTATAATTATCACTTGCTTTTCGGTGAAGGAAAACATCGTGAGGAAACCAGCATGCCTGAGAGATATTTCTTGACGGCATGTAAAGCCAAGTCAGAGGCCCATGGGCGGCATAAAAACTCTGACACCAGGTTACGAACTAACCACACGATAAAAGAAAAAAAAGCACAGCAGAACACGATCACATAAGAAGTGTAGAGGAGTATTCATTGTAGGCTGTGATCTTTAACAGATATGTAGCTCATGTCTCTAGCCAGTTTCTTTATTAAGTTTTTCTTCATCTTTGAGAGCAGTGATGATGGAATAAATTGCTCAAAGTCAAATGCCTGGGTTCGGATCCACAACCTCTACAACATTTTAGTCGGGGCTGTTATCACTGGTTCACCATTTACCAAGCTTATGATCGTTGACTATAGTAACTTGTTTATTAACTGTCTGACGTTACCATGTTCTTGAAACAGGTGGTCTGACTAGTAACAAATATATTGCGTACGTATCTCGCATTAGAATACTAGGTTTCGAGTGGCTTCTGCCATTTCAGTTACCTACCCATACATTTCAAACTGGTTGTCTGACTTGCAGCATGTGACCAGGTCTGTGTCGCTTTAGCCCAGTAGCTTTATGAGCCACGTCCCTTATTTTAGTTCTTCGAACGGTTTGTTTTATAAGTTAGTTACACTAGTGACCCGCGCTTGCTTCACAATGTTCACACGGGTGCAATGGCGGCGGCAAGCTAAAACCAAGAGATATCTGCACTATGTCTAAGATAAATATTAAAGTATGTTATACAGATTGGAAGGGATACATCGTCGCAAAAGCGGTTACCACGTATTCAGTACATCATTCCAAAAACCTGGGGGTGTTCGGAATGATCTACTGAAAACATAGATCTTTTTGATCCGTTATTTAAAAAAAAACAGCTGTTCCATGTATTTGTAGTAGTAACTAATCATGATTTAAAAAATAGTTACAGAAAATGAAGACACTGACGACTTCGGACCACGAGAATGCGAACAAGCCGAGTTGCAGCACCAATGTGCCAACAGCATCAGCACACACAGTCAGCCGGGCCATCGAGGTGCCCAAGCCGAAGATCGGAGACAAATACTCGGGACTGATGGTAATCTCAACTATAATATTACTATACTATATTACTCTCTCCTAAGCGTGTCAATGGCAATCCATACTGAATTGGCCCCGAACTTAGCTATGGTTCGGCGCTATCATAAGCGTCCATCAATTCCTGTAGTGTGCAGACATCAAGGCAGGCAAGATAAGTTTGTGGAACCACTACCACTCCAGGTTAAAGTCGTCTATTAATGTCCACTGGAGCAGGTTTTCTTTGCTTCTACCAATCTGTGTCGAGTCTGTTGAGAGACTTCAAGGCAACTCATGCCCAGGTTGGAGATTCTCAGCAGGTATAGTACTGAAACATAAACTCTTCAGCGCACACCGTGAGTCGGACCAACGATGCCCCCAAACCCAAGAACGGAGGCAAATACTCAGGACTGTGGTCAGTGGATACTACAGTTACTCTTTCCAACGATAAGCCGACCTTGTAACCGATCGAGAACTACTACTTTATCTGCTGTTTTTCTGGCAATGTCCAAGAGGGAATCGGCTGGGGCTATAGACAACTTCATGAGATTTTGATCGTAGTTGTTCTGCTACCGAGGTCTTAATCGTTCTGACTAATAGTGCTCGCCCTCTCTCACACCTTTGTTTTTACTTGGGGTCGGCGTAACACGATTTTTTCTTCCATTTTTCCCTGTCAATCGTCACACTATCATTTACTCCTTTTATTCACATTATTCGTCATAATTTCCAGGAGTTCCCATTCGCCGATGGCAGCCCGATAGCGGAACTGGCAAATTTCTACCAGGAGTGTTTGCAAGCGAGGTCCATCAGCGACGAATGGACCGACATCGTGATTGAGGCGTCGGGCTCTACGGACTCCGAGTCGATGTCGAAACAACTCAAAATGTTCGAAGACGCCGTACCGGAGTTCGATAACATGGTCGCCTCGATGTTCAGCAACTCTGAGGGGTCCGACCGCTCCTAAACTGGACTGGATGTAAGACTGTATGCTTGTTATTAAAGTAAGGTTTCTAGCCATGCGCAGTGCGAATAAATTACTCAAATATATCAGAGATTTTAACTATAGAATCAGTAGAAGCTGACAATGATATCCGCATTTATGTTGAAAACACAGGTAGGGATTTTAAATTAGTAGATGACCAAAAGCGTAATTTTTTGACAAACGATATATCCATGAACGCGCATGAGTTAATTATTGTATTCGTTTAGATTTTTTACTGCAGCCATAAAATCATATTTTATTTTCGGCTTGTAAGAAAATCGAAAAATCCAGATTATTTCTGGCCAATTTTAGAAGTTTTTCATCACATTCGCACTGCTGTATTTAAAAAGACGAAGGTACTAGAGTGATTGTAGGTGGATTTATATTATAATCATGTTGTTAACACTTTAATGGCACTATAAAGTGTAAAGCGCCATCTTCTTGTCTTACCTGAAAAGCATTGTTAAGTAGTCTCGTATTCTATCTGAAATCTCTCCAAAAGTCAAGGCGCAAACACACCGCGGCGCATGCTGTGCACGGGCACGCGGCGCATTTTAGCTGCGTGGATTCATTTGTTTGACAACGTGAGTCTACGTTTCCACTGCAGTACACGCTACACACCCACAGCTATGTACATCTGTAGAGTGCGTGGCCCACTACGATGATACATGTACATAGTTGTGGGTTAATATTTGTGTAAAGTGTATACCGCATACACAGCGTGCATGACGTTGACAGTGTTGAGCTATGTGAGCGCCTTATTCGAGCACGCCACGCATGTACTAATGACGTCAATTGATGCATACCGCGTAAAAGTGGTAGAGAAAGTGTATCCGACTGTGTCCACAGATACAGCCACATAAATTTTCATGCAAAGCGAAGCTTAACACACGTGCGTGGCCTATCCATGCGCCGCGGTGGGTATGCGCCTTTAAGCGATACTCAACCGTTTCGGCTAGGCTAACATGTCTAAGTATTTACAAATAATGGTTGAAGCATTAATTCTACATTTACAAAACAACCACACTGAATGTTTAAATGAACTCCTTAAATCTTGTTCGTGCGCAATTGATAGGTTGTTTGAGCATTATCGCGGTTATTAGCAAGAAAATGTATCTTTTTTGGCTTCCCTGCAGTACTAACTTCAGGAAAGAGAAAACTTTACTAAATATATGACCAAACTCACTCTACAATGCTCACACTACGATGACTGACGCTTCTTAGGATAGTTTTGTATCATAGATAGCGTAAACAAACAATTTTGATCCGACAGTTTTCTTAGTACAAGTATCAATAACACTCTGTCCCAACAAAATGAAAATGTATAAAGCAAAGTATACTTTCAAACGCTTTTTAAAGATTTACTTGTATAGACTTGTCTATTTATTGGAAAATATTCTAGAATGAGGAAGAGATTTAATCGCTGTTCATGGATTTAAATGTAAAGAAACGTAAGACTGTACTTACGAAACAAGACTTTGGATGACGTATGACTGACCTGATAAGGTAGCCTCTATAAGGTATTGATAACGCGCCGCGGGCGAGCGATAGCTTCACTCATTAAATTTGTCACTCATTATAATAAAATTACTATAATACAATGATCGTTTGCGATAAGTGTTGGTATCATAGTTTATAACGCGTTCGTGTTTTTATCAAAATTTTATTCAATTTTATTTTGAATGTAAAAATTCTAATATTGTTTCTTGCTTTTGAATGTAAAATTATATGTATAAAGATATTTCCTATCTGGGGGAAACTGTATATTGGTATTCTATGTACAATATTTCAATGTAAATATTTTATGGATGATAATAATATAATTTATTCGATGGTAAAGGTCACTGTAGACTGTAGACTTCACATGATTACTCGTCGCTTATAAGTAAAAAACTTTTATAGAATTTTGTGTCAAGTACTTTTATAGGAAATCATCTTAGATGTAACACATTTTGCGGTAATACTAAACTCCACTCCCTCTCATAAAAAAATAAATCAGTTGTTTCCTACAAAAGTGCAATACATACACGGTCAAAATGTATGATAACAGCTGATTTTTTTTTTAATAACCGATGCAAAATTTCTGTGGGGGGCTCAGAATGTCGGTGTCCCTTCCACCCCGTATACTATAGGAGGTATTTTCAATACATTTTAATGACAGAATAATTGATTAACTAAGTTCTAAGTTTCTCAACTTATCTTTACAAATACATAGCCATAATATTAGCTATATGAGGTTTCTATAATCATATTAGATACGATATTATAATTATAACAGTATGGCATCAACAGCGGCCTTTGAGACTGTAAAAATATAGTAGTTCAGATATAAATAAATACATGATCATATGTAAGTGGAGTGCCTTCGAAGCAACGACTGAGACCACGTCTCACGTAAAGTGCCAACCCTCGTTTTGATACTTTACGACTTTAAACCTAATTTTATCGATCGCTTGTATAATTAGGCTGTTTGTGCTGCGTATGTCCAGCGTAGACGTTGCGTAAATCCAGACGCAGCGCTGACGCCAAGCTACAACGCGTTGACTTCACGTTAACGTCGCTTTTACGCTGCGTATACGTTCTAAAAACGCCTACACTGGACCAACGCCAGATACAGCTACCCATAATATTTAAATCCTTTTTTTTATGGTGTTCCATTGTTATTTATTTGCACAATCATACCGAGTGTATCGTTTTGATGTTAGTTGCAACCATTCGTTTTGCTAGTCAGTCGTTAATGGTTAAACATGTTAGTGTAATTACATTTTATCAGGAACATCAAAATTATCTTTCAATATTGCGCCTCGTGCTTTACAATCTACGTCTACTATCTACAAAACGAAAATAACATTCGTTTTTGTTTATCACCAGCCATTTAAATATCAGCTGTGCGTTGCAATGCACCTTTTCCTATCTACCCTACCTCATGCGTGACATGAGCTGTCAATTGCGGAAGATGCCAAACCTAATTTATTTCAAATAAACTCTTTTATTTCCCGTGAACTTTTAAGATATTTTAATAGTTATTCTGCTATTCGGGGCAGAGACGAATCCAACAAATCAGAGATCATTAAAATCGGTCCAGCCGTTCTTGAGTTTTAAATGGTGTAACTAACCCGATATTGTTTTAATTATTTAGATGCTATAAGTCTTTTTATAGTTTTCGTAATCACTGAATTAAACAGTAATGTAAAGGTATCTGTACAGTTCTGCCAAAATTATGGCTCGAAAAATTAAGTTACCGTCGAATTGAAAAACTTTCCCATTTAAGGTGCTTTAAAAGGGCCAAATAACAACCTTATGGTGACTACAATAAAGATCTAAATGATTTTTAATGAGATGCAACATCTGACGTAATACAACGAATGAAACTATTCTAGTAAAAATATTGGGCGAGGCGCACATTAGCTAATAAGATCGCATTTCACTCATTGGTTTAGGTAGGTATTACTTAGTTAGGCTTGATATTATAAATTTAAAAAAATTATAAATTATATTAGCATCCAAATTAATCAAGCAGTTTGACTTAGTTGAATTATTTTCTAAATATAATCGATCATGTACGAATGTACCATATTGTTTTTATTGGGTAATTAGGGAATATTTAAAAGTGAAAAAAGGTTAGGTACAAAACTTTGATAGAAGCTACACTTCAGATGGCATTCCCTACTTGTTTGAATAGAGCGTCCGGAAGACGTATTCGGTACGTAAATACCGTGGCCACGCGACTAAGCGTCTGTACAATCAGTAACAGGGCCAAACTCTAAAGCAAATTCTCTCGATCATAACAGCTAAGGGGCTGCGAAATTTTCTTAGGTTTTTTGCAAGTTGCAGGTTAGTGTCAGGCTGTATGTTAAACAAAACCAAATTCATAAGTTCATTGAATGCCTTTTTATGAAATAGTCATTCAATGGGATTTTATTTTATTTGTTTATTTAGGATCTCCAACAAAGGATGTACACAAACACGAAATAAATAATCGACGACAAAAGTATCACGTAGGTGTACTCCTTCACTTACAGGAGACCACAGCATGCACAATAAAATGTATACTAAGCTAACAAAGTTATAGTAGCGTTTAAAAAAATTAAATCAAAACGCATTCAAATTTGGTAATAAAATTTAATTGGAAAAATAAAATTAACAAAGTCACAAGCAATTAAAAAATCAAAACGAACTAAGAGGAAGTAAACTAACGGATGAACTACGAGGGTTATATTGATGATTTGAATGATTATAATTCTGTAAATACATAGTTCGAACGCGAATCATATTTTATTTAACATACAGCCTGACACTCATTTGTAGATCTTTGACAGTCGTTAGGTAGTCAGTGGCCCAAAAAGTCTAACATCCAGTCTTACCAAGGGGTATAGTATTACCCAGTACTAACTAGGTTGTGGAGGTCAGACAGGCAGTCGCTCCATGTAAAATACTGGTACTCAGCTGCATCCGGTTAGACTGGAAGCCGACCCCAATATAGATGGGAAAAGGCTAGGCAGATGATGACACAGCCTGACACTGTCCTGCAAGTTCCAAAAAACGTAAGAAAATTTGAAGTTCGCTAGCTACCCTGTCGCTTTCACCTTAAATGAAGTTAGTTTCTATAGGTTTTGTAGGGTCATGGCATCTTTTATCATTATCAAAATCAATTAAAGCATCATTTGTATCAACATCACAATAATATACTGCTGAGACTACTCCGTCCTCAGGTTTATGTGTCCGCTCTCAAAGTGTTCTGTATCTATTTTAAAATCTTTCATAATGCCATCCTTTATACAGGGTAGCGCCGACAGTACGACATTAAATGAAAACACTGTTAATAATAATTCATAGGAATATTTTTAAACTCTCAAATAAATCCTAATACTGATGAAAGCTACCGAAAGCGCCAAACTAGTTGCTCAGTTCTGGGCTGACACTATTTAGATTGCCATCGACGCGCTAAGAAGAATCCTACTACCTATAACTATTTTTTTCAAATAAACTAAACAGCATAAAACTGTTAACGAAATACAACACCACTTATAAATATTGGTTTACTATCCCTAAGTATAATTTGCAATAATTCGCGTCTGGAAATAAAATTTAAAGAACGAATTTGGCAAAAGTTTTTGAATTAACGGATCGGCAACATGTGTATATTGCTTATACCGATGCGGGGGTCGTTAGCTTATCGGTGCTAGCCTATTAATCTACATCATGTGGAAAAAGCCGACAGTGACAAATAATTTCCTATTATATGCCGATGATGACAAATAACTTACTACTGCTTATATTCTAATGAATTTTTAAATGGAGCAGGCTGCATTAAAAAATTCATTAGAAAATGGAACGGCATGAAGTATAAGCAGTTTAATTTGGTGTCGTATTGTCGGCGTCACCCTGTATAAGATAGAGGTTAACGTCAATTGTATGTATACCAGTTTCACAAGTCAAATATTCAAAACTATTTAAAACAAACTGTGACTTTCTTGGTCTTCTTTATGCTCAATACTACTACAGCATCAGACTAGATTTAAAATCTTATCACAAATAATATCACGCTTCTATTACCCGTAGGCATAAGCAGAGGTGTATTCACCTGTTAATAAGGATTATAGACAGTAAGTAGACGGAGAAGAATAGTAGCGTTTTTTGTCACATTGTGTTGGTTCTATTTATAGTCTTCTTAAACTTAAGTTCTTTGCTCATGTATTTTTAGTATTTCTTGTCATTGTTGCTGTTAAGGGGGACGTGATTAGGTCGCCCGCGAAATTTAAATTTTCTTACATTTTTTGTATACCTGCGTCAGCGTGAATATATTGTAAAAGTATTACTTTCTTGTTTGAATCAGATTTGGTAACAATTCCAAGGGTTTTATTTTTTTGTACGGAACCCTAATCTTGTTTCTAAAATAAAAGTAGCCTATGGACCTTACTATTTATAACATCAGCTAGCTGCCAGTAAAAGTCCCGTCAAAATCGGTCCAGCCGTTTCGGAGATTAGCCAGAACAAACAGACAGAGAGACAGACAAAAAAAAATGTTATTAGAACCCTCATAATTGTATTCAGTAAAAACTGTTATTCTGAAATTACAAACAAACACTTTAATTTTATTTATTTGTATACATTTTAAAATGATTATAATTCTGTCAATACATGACGTGTTACGTAAAGAGCCAGACATTGACTTGCAAATTGCAAAAGTGGTAGGAAAATTTTAAAAAAATTCGCAGGCTACCCGGGCGTTTCCACCTTAAAAATGACCGTGTTCAATACTTTTAAATCATAATACTGTTGAGGAAATGAATTGTTAAACAAATTGACACAGAGTGTCGTTAAACATTGTTTTAAGCTTTCACGGTTCACAACTAAACGTATACTGTCACTTACGGAATATCTTCCGTGATTGTTCATTATTCACCACCCACCCGCATTCACCAGTCAACCCGCGATCATGGCGCTTACAACAGCGTCGAAATCACGAACAATCACGGAAGATATCCCGTAAGTAACAGTATAAGTTAAGAGTGTCGTTATTTGTAAAATATACGGCGTTTGTTGCGTTTTACTGCCAAATCTTATTCTAAAATGTTTATTGATTAAAAATTAGTGAACTTTTTTTTTTGTTTTAAATGTAATGATGTTTGTAAATTAATTATTAATCCAAAGCTAAGTAAGTAGACAATGTGGTAAAAATATGGTGACTACAACTGCCCAAGGATGAAAGTTGTGATTTAAAATTATATGGACAACTTATATACAGTCAATTTGCTTCATAATTAATTTCCATAATTTAATACATACACACATTTTGCTGCAGTAGACTACAGTTATCTATCCATATCTTTTTAGTACTAGTTTTAAATATTTAAGCATCAGAATAATATAGTGTAGACATGAGAACGTTAAGTCAACGCCGGATGTAATCGCCATATAAGTAAGGGATAGACGTTAAGACATAATCTTATCATTAGTGTAAGACACCCAAAAGACCAAAAGTTCATGTTCACACAGTAAACGATTGTGTTCAAATGCCAGTGCGCTACAATATGCGAATAGTACAGGTGTACACGTGAATAGTACAGACATACACGTGAATAGTACAGATATACACAAAAACGTGTATATCTGTACTATTGTATTGTAAATGTAGTATATCGCTATCTTTTACAAAAATACAACGCGAGAAAAGGACAGCGATGCTCTCGAGCTGTCACACTGGTTCACATTTTGGGATTTTCTCTTTCGCGTCGATTGCTTCTGACTCCTTCATGTTTTAAGATAGCAATAGCCTGAATTAAGTTTATTTGATGAACACCAGAATGAGCACCATAAGTACCGTCAGATAATAGGCCTTTAGAAGTTTCTGGGAGACTAACCCCTTTATTTATAAACGTTGCTTAAGAAAAGAGATGAGTGAAAAGAATGGGGCGAGGCCTTTTCCCAGGAGTGGGACAATACTGGCTGTCAAAAAAAAAGAGAAATGTAACACCAGACAAAGGTTGAGCTTTACTTATCCCCGTTGTAAGTGTTATTCCGTCGCTAATCTTACTTTGAGCAACATTTATAAATAAAGCCCTAATTCGAGTACTTATGTTAATATGCAATGTGTGAACAACATTATCTAATCACGATTTTATTGTACCGTAGTAATAATCATAAAACAATAGGAGCTACAACTATTGAATAAGTAAGTTATAGACAGGTAGTCACTATTGCATTTATAATAAAACCATTAATATCAATAAATCTTATTGTTGGTGTGTAGAACCCTGCAGAACCCCTTTTTAAATCATGAACCTTCTTTTGCTACGCCGTAGTCGGGTAAGATTATGTTATACTAGAACCATAGTCTAATGAAGTCCTGTGTTAAGATTTGCCAAGTTTTACTAAGAGTTTAAATCGCCTAACAGTATAGACCTTTTATAGAAGGGGGTAATTAGAAGTTACTACTAGAGATTTTTTTGTGCAAACATAATTATGAATTTACAGTCTCGCACGTTAGACTGTTGCTCCTTGTTGACTTCATGAGAAGTCACCCAAGACCAACTAGTCCTATCATACCAGATGTTAGGGACCAACCGCACTTAAGTTGGCCGAGCGATTGACCATTCGAGTAAATATGGCCGAACTAGCTTACTTTCTTCGTTTTAGGAGCTTCATAGGCTTATGGGTCGGTCATAGCTACGTAGTTCATTCTCCTAGACAAGCTTAAGGCCAAATAGCCAGTTCTCCACTACGAATAAGACAGGTCTTGGGATTAGATGCAGTCAGCCCAGCTCATACTGCGGTGAAGTCTTAGTACTATTGCGCGAGAACCCCTAACGTCTGAAAGAGTTTTTCAGTTTATTAACAATATTTATATTCAGCCACAACGAAATAGTACTATCATCATTATAGTACATGAACACAATAATCTTTTTATAGTTTGTGCATAATGATATTATTTGTATGTAATATTACTTTCATATCGGATAGGTGCTTGTTAATTTGGAAGTACATAATATAATCAATCTCACCTGGGCTCAATGCGATTGGGCGAAATAGGTACATAGGTGCGTGAGTGCTGACGTAAGCTTATACAGACGCAGAGTTAAACACTCTTGCGCATTGTACGAAAACAAATCCAGCTTGACTTAACTTTTTCTCAAAGATAAGATTATATTTACCAGCAGTTTTTCGTCCCAATCGTTTTTTACTCGTTTGACTAAAATGTACATTTAGGACTCATAAAAATGCGTTTTTCAATGTTTATCATTATTTATAAATTGTAACCTTAAATCAACTAACATTTTAACTTTATTGTATTGTATTTAAGACATCATGATTACAAGAATGTATCGTAATTTATTGCATTTGTATATTATCATTATTTTACTACAAATATGTTACTCATCTTTCTTTGACTTTGCCTAGCATATGAGTTTAGACACATCATAATACATATACATGGGTGTATATTTCATATTTCTTAAATAATTAGAGGTAGTTAGGCATTTAAATTAATGTATAAATCATTCTTAACGGGGAAGCGTCAAGACACCCCGCGAAATTCAAATTTTCTTACGATTTTGCAATTTTGAGGTCAGGCTATATGTTGTATGGTCGCGAATCATATTTTAATCAACATACAGCCTGACGCTGACCTGCAAAAAAAAACGGAAAAAAGTCTTTGATTATCGCGGGCTACCGTGACGCTTCCCTCTTAAATATGTATTCTATTCGTGGGGTTATATAGTGAAGTATGAAAGCCATCATTGTCGTAGAAAAACGGAGCTATACAGGATGAAAAACGCCATCTCTTTTTCAAAACCACTGAAACTGACCACTGATGGCTTGAACGCTGCATTCTACATCCCCTGTAGCAGATTGTATACCTACCTATTAGATAAGTTGTGTCATTATCATTGTATTCTTATCATTAGTGTCACGGACACGATATTTTGTTGTGTTGCATGATACAAGCTTCAAACTGTCTGTAACAAGTGTTTACACATTGTCATTAACGGCTTCTGAATAAAATACAGATGTTTTCTAGACAAGTTTTATTTCGTTTTCATTTCAACCAGAATTTTCACATGTGACTAATCACCAATTAGTGTCTAAACTAAACCCATATTGCAGTATAATCTTAACCGAAACAACCCGTCCATTGCCCATAAAGTGACAACCAGTCTTACCAAGGGGTATCGTATTACCCACTATTACCTAGTACTAACTGGGTTGTGGAGGTCAGATAGGCAGTCGCTTTATGTAAAATACTGGTATTCAGCTGCATCCTGTTAGACTGGCAGCTGATCCCAACATAGTTGGGAAAAGGCTAGGCAAATAATGAATCTTAAAGAAGAAGCTGCATGTAGGATTTCTATGTAATAGTAAGTTATTGTTGAAATATATAGTTTTGTATCGTAATTAAACACTAAACTAACAGACTTCACATCAGGAATCCTAGAAACATAATCACACTGGAATGACTCCTGCTTTGAGACGTCTTGGTAGACCACCTGGAGCACCTATTGCTGGGTTCTCGCTTTATTTTAATTTAGGATACAAGTTACTTACCCGCATAGATAAACAAAACTAACAAGTTGAAATATATTACAAGAATAAATTAATTAAACCTTTTCAGCACAATCGGTTGGAATTCAGTTGCAATTGCTTTGCGATTTGACCAATACATACTAACTAAGGGGCCATCCTTTATATACGTGAGGTTTTGTAGGCCACTTTTATACCTTTAACTATTTTTTTGTCGCTCGAAAAAACTTGTTTGAACCTCGAGTGATTAAAGAACGACTCCCTAACTAACAAGGCAAGTTAAATAAAAGCTTATAAAATAAGGGTTAAAGTATGAAATTGCCGATTTGTATGGACGATTTCGTGAAAAGTGATATTTCCATACTAATGTTTTTTTTTTCTTGGTAACGTCTGAATCGATTATGTATGATGCAATTGCAAACTATAGTTAAGAGTGAAAAAAGCTGCGTGTCTTGAATTCTCAAAACACAGTTTATGACAAAAATAAACCTTCTTGAAGTAGCGAAACCGACGGCGTATTGAAACAGGTGTTTTGACACTACCCTATGAGGTAATATGCAACTACTAGTACGGTTTTTAAACTCTAAAAGGTACGTACGTACGTAACGTACTTTAACAATTAATCAAATAAAATGGAATTAGGAAAAAATATAACTATACGTCAAAGTTACAAACAACAAAATGAAAAAAAAAAAACGGCAATTTCATAATTAAAGACCAATATAATAGCCTACTACAAGTCCTACGCAGAGGACTGGACCACCGTACTGATACTATGTCATGTATCAGTTGCGTGTCGACACGAAAGAAGAAGACTGCCGCCGTAACCAATAAGGGCACAACTGCGAAAATAATGTCAACAAAAATATACAGGGTGGAAAGGCCACCGACACACAAACAAAAACACTGTATTCCGTACATCATACTGAACCCCTACATAGTCTTGGGAGACACATCAGTATTCGGAGACCCACCGGTGGGTCTGCTTGGCGGGTCCTTGAAGACAAAGTGATAGAAATTCTTCCATAGATCATATAGATATTGCACATTTCGAAGAAATAGCAGTTTTTTTTTTCTTAGGGTCTTCGAAATTAGGTAGGTACTGTAAGTATAAGTGATATTCGTTGTTCTTCGATATATTTCCATCCTGTATAATTATGGCTTATTTTTTTTTTTAACAAAAAAGGTGAATCTAGTAATGGTAATTTTTCTGCATTTTGTAATCTCAGCTGGGCCCTTTTATCTTACGACGGCAGAAATGAGACATCAAGTAAGGTCAGGGTGGTATATTCCGTCTATAGTCTAAAGTCTGTTTTTCATTCAAGTTCTGTTTGTCAAAACTGGCATAAATCCTTGAAATCTATGTCAGTTTGCCATTTTCACTTGTCAATTTAGTCTCAGGGATTAAAAAACAGACTTTAGACGGTTACGCCCCATAGACGGAATATACCACCCTGACCTTACCGTTTAATGAGCTGGTGGTAAGATCTCGCGTGATTTTTTTCTACCATCTTTTAAATATGGTTTGCGGTCTCTGCAGCCACACTCGCAGCCTAACTCCAGATCCTCTTTTTCTGATAAATACGGGCCCGCGACAGACTTGACTTGGATGCTGGTCACCTTCACGTTTTGTCCTGTTATGTTCTGCAATGAAGAAGCTCGTGGTAACTGGATATTTGGATAAGGTGTGACAATAATTTGGTATTTCGTTATAATAATAATAATAATACCAGCCTGTTGCTGTCCCACTGCTGGGCAAAGGCCTCTTCTCATACAGAGAAGGCACGAGCATTGATCACCACGCTTGCTCAAGACGGGTTGGCGATTTCAGACTTATATTAATTATAAGTCCAGGTTTCCTCACGATGTTTTCCTTCACCGATTTCTGTGATGTCCAAGATAAACTTAGAAAGTACATATGAATTGAAAAAGTCACATTGTATTTCGTTAGTTGTATTCAACTAAGATTCGGTTGGGTTGGTATTTATAATACTACCTAGTACCTGGTAGGATGTTTGTTCCTTCACTGAAAAACTACTGAACAGATTTCGTTGAAATTTATTTGGCACACATAATATTATTTATTACCTGGATAATTACATTTATCACGGTAGTACGACCACGTGGGACAATTGCCGAACTCTACGCGGGCGAAGCCGCGGACATAAGCTAGTTAAGAATTTATTTCTAACTATTTACGTTAACGTGGTAGTGGAATGCACTATTTTGGGATAATACAATTCTATTAGTTACCTGATCGTCCAAAGGAGGCTTATAAGTGCGCAACAGTGTGGCATTGGTCCTGTCAGAGAACAAGGAGCGGCGGTGATGCGCGAACACGGCGTCGTGCAGCAAAGTGTGCGTGATGCGGTCGTGGTCCGTCGAGCGCGCCACGCAACGCACCGAGCGCAAAGCATCCAGCGCAATGTTCAGACGAATACGACCTAGGAACGCGTATAGAGAAGATTCCTCTTCATGTTCCTGAAATAAAGAGGAGTTTGATTAAAATTTATAGGAGCTCGTGGCTTAATAATAACAGCAGCTCGGGTCGATCTTTAGGTTAAGTCGTGCTTGCCTAGGTTGGTCTGTGGATGGGTGACCACCCATTACATACCGAGTTTCCTCCGTGCCTCGGAAAGCACGTTAAGCCGTTGGTCCCGGGTGTCATTTGTAGATCTTTGACAGTCATTAGGTAGTCAGTGGCCCAAAAAGTCTGACAGCCAGTGTTACCAAGGGGTATCGTATTACCCGGTACTGACTGGGTTGTGGAGGTCAGATTAGGCAGTCGCTCCATGTAAAAATACTGGTATTCAGCTGCATCCGGTTAGACTGGAAGCCGACCCCAATGTAGTTGGGAAAAGGCTAGGCAGAAGATGATGATTAACCACTCGTATGCCGAGTATACAGACACAATTAAAAAGCCATTGTGTCTCGTGTAGATCTACGTTCCGGCACACGAAAGGTTAAAATTTATTTTATGCCTGTCACATGTCTGAGAAACTTATAGAATTACCTTTTTCCTATCAGCCGCAACGACATCTTCTTGCTGGCGTTTGACTTCTTTAGCCCACCCCCTGAAAATGAAAGGCATTTCTAAATGTACCTGCCTAATTTAAAGGGACGAATAATACTAAAAGTGAAGCAAGCACTCACTTGCCAACATTAAGGAAGTCTTCAAGAATATCATTGTCCCTCACGAATAGTGGAACGTTCTGGATCTGGGTTTCCCTCCAAACTTCGTTCAGCTTTAAAGTCAGGTAATGGGAGCAGAGAACCAAAATCACCTAGTCGAAGAGGTTTTTATTAGGTAGGTTCATTTCGTTCCTATTTACTGCAGTAGGACGATATTTTATTTATTGTTTTCAGTGTCGCTTAAGAACTTGGTGAAGTAAACATCTAAAATAATATCTTCGGAAAGAGGGAATCCACCTCAATGGATATTATAATTAGTATTACATAATCAATAGCATGTAAAACTGCATTATCAATACGTTTAAACCATCGTATTATCCAAAAATCATAAAATGTGTGTAACCGACTAGTTACGTTTTCGAAACTAGATGGCGTTGTCTCGTTTGTGTAGCGTTCCTGAATCGCGCTATGGTTTCGTTACCGTAGTGCACTAATGGGCTGACTTTTAACACTTATAATCTAACATCTGAAGCAGCTTCAGTTTTGTAAGCACCTTATATTAAATTTTTGCATGCTTGCCTAAGTAGGTCCTAGGATTGTAATTAGGCAGGCTTATAAACCAATAATTATAAATGGAGGAAGACTATGTGAAGTTCCTCCATTGGAAGAGAATGGTCCTATGACCAGTCGGTTGTTGGGTCTAGTAGGATAGCGCCGACTGAAATTTGGGCATTACTAAATATACGTCAATTCTTGAAGTCAGCAAGTGAATTCCATTTATTGACCAGCAATGTACCTAGTGTCAAAAAAACAAGGAATTCACCCCGCAGTTAAATAAAATTTACTACAATACATTTTATAAACACTACATATTTTTTTATGAAATCCCGCGAAATCGGGAAAAAAATTATTATAAGAAGCTGCTTCCACACTTTTGTACCCTTTGCCGGAAAGAAATGTACTTTAGGTAAATATGCATCCGAATATCCGATCCCTAGTTATAAAACAGCTGAGTTCAAATCAAACGCGCAAGCGGTGATTTCGTGTAAAATATTATTTTGCACACTATTTTCGAATAAAACAAACAGTCCAGTACAGTAAATATCACGGTATTTAAAAGTACCGCCTATTACTTGTTACATACAGGGTGTAAACGGACCCTTCACGAAGCCGTCAACCAAGCATTCTGTACATCAAACTAAGTAACTTTAGGCAAAAATTTTTGCTGGGAAACGACTTTTCTTTTGGGGGTGAAAAATCACGTTTGACGGTAGAACTCAATGTAACGTAATCAGAACATTGTGCTGATGGATGGATTGAATAGTACGGGGGTCGTGGAGGTGTTTGTTCTTACTTTAAAAAGGCATGTATATAAATCGATATCTGAATATTTCCTTTTTTCGAACAAAATATTTCAAAGTTAAACCAAAAATACTGACTTGCACACAAATTATGCACACTAAATAAATCAAATTAAACATATTGTTTAATGGTATTTGCAGAACTGTTTTACTAAACGAATAATTATTATCAAAATAGTATATCTAACAATTCCTTAATTCAACAAACATATTAAAACTTTTTTAAGGAAAACCATCACCTAATTTACTTTTATGAACATCGTTTATTCTAAATAAAACCCAATTTAATCAGTAATTAAGTACACAAAACACGTTTGGTTTCTGTCACGGCTCCGGTGCTGCGGGGCTCCGACGGTCCCACGCGAGCTTATCGTCGCAGATGGGTTTTACGTTCACCACCGCAGCTTCGGCTTGCTGGCCGGCTTCAGCCGGCCAGCCTCAACCGCGGCGGCGAGCGTTAAAACCACCTGCTCTTCAGCTCGCGGGCCGCCTCGCCCCTCCGCGCCTACGCGGGCTTAAATTACACTCTAGGGGTAGGTCAGACAAGACTACGTGGAGTCGGTTTTGCAGCGATTCGTTTCTGTCACTAACTTTTGTAGCACAACATATTGACTTTTTAGGAGAATATTTTAATTTCATGAAATTTCAAAATAAATACGTAAAACTAACTCAAAAGCGTTTTTATTGATAATGGAAACTTACTTTATTGTGACATTGTACCTTTAGATATCAGTTTTAGAAATTTCGTAGTAAGATTGTACAATTTAGAGGTCAAGTTAGTATTTTTGATAAGCAATTCGTATTTTTGGTGTGAATTCGATAAAAAAGGTCATCTCGTTTTGTGTGATTTTTTTTGTTTTTTTTGTAGGACACTTTTTGTTTATCAATTGGTTTTTTTGCACAGCATTCATTTTTCTGGTATGCATTCAGTTAATTAGTGGAGTTACCTAGTGTGCGGAAAAATTATAAAGATATACATTTAAAAATATCCCCTTTAAAAACATATGTTTCAAAAAAAAATTGAATTTTGACCCCCAATATCTCCGTAACTAGAAGGTTCCCAGGTATGGTCTAGAACAAAAAATGATCGCATTGACGGGGAGAATAAGTGCATTTCGGCTTCGTTAAGGGTCTTTTTACACCCTGTATACTATTGTTAGTAGATTTAAGTACTAAAAGCAATTTCAAAATATTTTTGTTTTCCAATACCTACTTGAGCAAAGGGGCAGGTGGGGGGGGGGGGGCAAAGCCTAAAAGGTTGTAAGAACCGAAGACGAAGAATAATATAAAAAGAACAATCTTTCCAACAGGCGTGATCGAGGTCAAGAGCAGGCCCATTTTGTAATTAAACAATAATCTAAGTTTAGGATAGCAATTGCCGATGTTGCGACCCCATCAATCCTGCATCTCGTTTTGGTGATGACTTTTTTTGAGCGTGATATTAAAATTGGCTTAAGGTAATAAATAGCTAATGTTCTTGCTCTGTCGGTGTTTATAGAGCTTAGGGTACCTAGAACAAGTACTTGCTAATCGAAGCATGTCTGCTAACGAAACCCGTGCGCTACGTTCGGTTACGACCGCGACTGGTCGCATAGCGGCCACAATATAGGCTACAGAAGCTCAGACCAAGAACAAACTTTGACCGCAACTGGTTGTGCAACCTTCTTTTTGGTCGTCAGTCGTGATCGTTGCCGTGTACTGCATGATGCTCCAAAGGCCATATGAAACAACACACCTCGTCTTCCGTCGCCAACTTTATGTTCTTGTATAATTTATATGCTTCATCGGCCAGAGAAACCTTGGATTCTAAGTCTTCGGACAGCATATGTAATATTGCAAAGGCCTGTAACAATTTCCATAGTTTAATTAAACTTATTATAGGTAGATTCAGGATGATAGCGTGACGGCTGACACGGGGGAGTGGAAGAAAAAAGATGTTGCGCCGACCGCGACCCCAAGTAACATGGGACAAGGGCAGGAAGATGATGAGCATAAAAACTGCTATGGATGACGGTACCTAATCCGTTACAGTCATAGTTACACTAGAGCTAAATAACAACAAAGACACGAATATTTATGGTCGAAAATGGGTAACTTTTGAGTTAAAGCGCTTTTTAAGATTTGTTTCGGATTTCGACCGATATCTGACTTTTTTTTTCATTTTGGGTGCCTTCGCCCTGATAGATCTATACAAATAAATAAATATGAAATGTCTGTTTGTAACTTCCAAATAACAGCTTTTTACTGAATGCATATGAAACTACTCAAATACGGTACGTAACAAATATACATTTTTTTTACTTTTTGTCTAGCTGTATGTTTGTTCCGGCTAATCTCCGGAACGGGTGGACCTATATTGTCGGGTCTTATACTGGCAGATAGCTGATGTTATAAGGAGTAACATAGGCTATAAACATAAGGTTTTATTTTAGAAAAAGGATTAGGATTCCGTGAAACCCTTGAAATTGTTGACAAAATCCGATTCAAATATGGAAGTACAGTCCGCGAGGTCTACGCTGAGCTTTGCATTTGTGTGAGTGCACATAGATAGTGTAGGTGTGACGTCGGCCTAAAGCGCGGCGCGTCTTTTGCCTGGTTTAAACCGGTTTAAACAATCGGCCTGAGGCGCGGTGCATCCCCCGCGCGACGCATCTCCGCCGCGCACTTTCCACACTTCACCCCTTGTACTGTCAGCAGCGTGACGATTTTAATTCTTAATATTATTTTGTTTTTGTGTTCGATTATATAGATACTAGGGAAATGGCTGCCAACACAAATAAACGAATAATAAGAAAACCGTTAAATAGCCAAGTAAAAGAAATATTGTGTAATTTAAATACTTATTTTAAAGACATAAACGACAAAGACATATCAAGTGTCACTACATCAGCCCAATTGGTAGCGACATCGACGGGAATCCCGCTGTCTACTGTCAAAAGAGTTTTATTGGAAGGCAAACGTCTTTTGGAAGACGAAAGCAAATTTAAATCTCCGAAAAAGACCAGATGCAGGAAAAATATAATTATCATTGACGATTTTGATAAAGCGGTAATGCGAAGAACTATTCATAACTTTCACATTACTGATAAAGAGGTGCCAACTATGAAACGAATACATGAAAAGTTGAAGACAGAAATAAACTATCCAGGTTCAATTTGGTCATTGCGTAAAGAAGTGTCTCTTTTAGGATTTAAATGGAAAAGGACAGAAGATAATAGAAAAATTCTAATGGAAAAACATGAGATACGTTATCTACGTATCAATTTTTTGATCAAAATTTCTGAATATCGCATTCAGGGCAGGCCGGTCGTTTATACCGACGAAACATATATAGACACGACTCACATTTCTTCGAAATCTTATTCAGATGGCAGCACTTCTGGTTTGAAGAAACCAATTTTTAATTTTTTTATCAATTTTTCGTTTATACCGACGAAACATATATAGACACGACTCACATTTCTTCGAAATCTTATTCAGATGGCAGCACTTCTGGTTTGAAGAAACCAATTTCTAAAGGAAATCGTTTAATAATAGTTCATGCCGGCGGAGAGGACGGTTTCATACCAAATGCACTGCTGATGTTCAAAGCAAATAAAAAAAGTGGTGATTACCATAACAATATGAATGCAGAAAACTACACGAAATGGTTACAAACGCAATTAATTCCAAATTTAAAGCCCAATAGCGTTGTGGTGGTAGACAATGCATCTTACCACAATTCGTTAGAAAATCCCGCTCCCAACTCAAATAGTCGTAAACAAGATATGATTGACTGGCTCAAGTTTCGCAATATTGATCACTCTACATCGATGCTGAAACCACAACTCTATCAATTGATACTGCAAAACAAACAAAGATTTATTGAATATAAAATTGACACTTTACTTCACACACACACACAGCGTCCTTCGTCTACCACCCTACCACCCGGATTTCAACCCAATTGAAAATATATGGGCAATGATAAAAGGATACGTGGCGAAAAAAAACGTATCAATGAATATGGATACAATAATGAGGTTAGCGAAAGAAAAAGTTGATACTATCAGTGTCGAAGTATGGAAAAATGTGTGTGATCACGCAATAAAAGAAGAAACAAAGTTTCGTGGTCACGACGCAGCTCTTGATGATATAACGGAACGATTTATTATTAACACCAACGACACATCAGACGAGAGTGAAAATGATGACGAGAATAATAATGAAATTGATGAAAATGCAATGTCCGGTGGAGAAGAATAATTGTTATAGTTTTTTTTTTTATATTTGAATTTTATTTATTGATCTCTGACTTGTCAGTCACACTTACATATGTAGGTACTCATCAGTCATACATAATTATCATAGCTGGCCTTCATTTAAAAAAATTTTGCTTCTTTAGTTTTATTTTATTTTTAAACTTTTATACCTCTCCCACTTATGTTATATACCTACTACCTAAAACATTAAAAAAATATTTTTTAAAGTTTTTTGTCTGACTCTACTTTTGGTAATCACTCACACAAATGCAAAGCTCAGCTTAGACCTCGCGGACTGTACCTAATATTTTTTTAATAATTTATTTATAGTATTTCTCAAAGAAACTGACCAACCAACCTTATTAATGCAAAAACGAAAATACGTTACGTCTACAGAATCCTCAAAACAGCGGTAGGTTTCCAGGATTAAAAAAACGTTCGTTTACAAATGGATAAATAGACTAAAGTTTTCTTCTGTGCTAAGGGAAGAGATATATCTACAGATAAGTTTATTCTTACCTTCGACATACATGACCCCGCCAGGGATGACGCGGCCAAGCAAATCGGAGTTCTATGTCCCAAACAGCGATTAGAGTCGGTATTGTGCAACTCAGCCCGGGCATCCAACGACATGATGGGGGCATCTAAGTCTGTCAAAAATATTTATGACGATAACTTTGAAGGATTGTTTAGTTTAGTCGAGTCAACATATTAGAAACTAGCTTTTGCCCGAACTTCGCCCGCGTTAATTTAGAATTTGACAATCAATTCGGGTTGTACTCTGCTTGTAATAATATAATGCGTACATGATTCAACAGATACGTGGCGCTATCTATTATCATAAGAACGTTATTGTTGTTTTCCTCGGGAACAGTACTTTTTTTCGGGATGTTAGGTACCCTACGTTCGTTTCTGTACACCTGACAACCTAGGACTCCTGACAACTCAGGAGTGAAATGGTAACAAACAAACTTACTTTCGCATTTATATTGTTAAAGTAAGGATAAGGATTTTCCAATAGTGTACAATATTCCATAGGAGTGCCTCTTTAGTCTATTGTTCGCAAGCGCTACTGCCTGCTTCCGAGCATGAGGTCTTTGGTTCTCTACCCGGGTTGGCCAAAGTGATGGTGGTTGTTCCACAAGGAATTATCAATATTACATGAGACTTAAAAGTAACTGGTGAATCGAGGGTTCCTATAGTCTATTAAAGGGGTAATGTTATGCTATTTTACTACATTTAATTATATCTAGTATTCCAGAGCCTGGCTTCGTGAACGATTGATGCTAATAGACTACAATAGGTAGGCCTATAGAAGGTATTCCTATCTATTTTATTTCCTCACCTTCCTAATCTTTCCTAATATTATAGTGCGCTCCAAAACAGTTTACTGACGTTTCTCAAAAATCCGTTAAGCTGAAGTGATGTCTTCGGTACCTATGCTCAAAGAGCTGTGGACCCCAAATAACTACTATTTTGAGCCCTGAGCCAGCAAGAAGGCGAGGTGGCTGAACTCGTAGAATGTGGTGGCCCGATTTAATCAAAACCAACAAACGGACCAGCATTTCTCATTAGCCCTGAATCGAAAGAACTGAAGATGCCTTCGCTCAGCAGTAAATAATGGTGCTACCAAGAAAGGCAATTAGTCAATAGTGCCTTGCATCGAGGCGCAAAAAATAATCTCAACCTTGCAGAACTCCGGTTGGGCTGAGCAGAACTCCAGAAGATTGGCATTCTTCACGAAACACTGATGCCAGCAGGGTGGCTATTGTAGCACCACGGTCCACCACTTTCGGATTCTGTAATTAAAGACATGATAAGTGTAAGGGCCAGTCGCAAGTCCGAAGTAGCTTGCTTTCTATACTAAGTTAGAAATAGTATGAATAGGTACCCTACGTTACGGGTGAGGTTTTAGCCATGTGTTGTTTTAATTTATTGATAACATTCGTCGTTTGCACCAGGTCTCGGATAAGTTAGTTTCTTTTGACAATTCATGCAGCAGAATTGTGCTTTCAAAAGCGTCTTATGCAGTACGGAAGGTATAGTCATCTAAAATATTATTTGTTACTTTCTTATGTATAGTGATTTAAAAGCGAGCGAAGCGGGCTTGTGGATTTTTGTAGTCTGATCGGTAAAAATTGAGTTCAGACGGTGTTGTTATGAGACAATGATAATAAAATGCAGCATAAAATTTTTCAAGCCCCCTGATCAGTGCGCTTGGGCCTGATGCGTGCACATTTATGATTTCGGTATGCTTGGATTCCACTGACACAAAAGGTACCCGGGTTTGGGACTCTTCTTTAAAACCCCGCCCGGATGGTCCCCGGACGGCCCCCGGATGCCCTCCAAACTAGGACAAATCTGGGAAAACCCGGACGGATGACAACCCTACCCTATGCAAGAAAAATAGTAGGTAGTAGCACCTAATCTATGCAAGTTAGTGCTGCTTTCACCCAGTGTTTGTTGAAAATGTATCGTTTGTAGCACGATTAACATTGATACTATCATGTCATATAACAACGAGCGGGTAGGTCCGGAAACAACTTTTCTTGTAGGTTTAGAGTGGCTATTGGATTTATTCATTTTTTGGGATCCTGCATCTACGCCCGCTTGGAAGATAGGAATTGTCTTAACTCTCAGCGGGATAAAAAGTATCCTCCGGTACCTTTCTGCGCAGATAAAATTATTAAACAAAAACAAGGCAAACATTTAGGTACACACCAAACTATACATTTCCAGTATAACATGGCCTGTCTTTGTATAGATTTCCCGTAGAATGAGAGATCCGCATAAACTGGTTTTGTATACCTTGATTAGTCGCCGTGCGTACCTTGCCTACCATACCTTCTCTCAAATCAAACACACTGATTGGCCAAACTAATTGGCATAGATCCTACACTCTTACATTCTATGCTTTAGTTCCTGATCAGATTCGAGGGTTACCACAGAGCATAGAAAGGCCCCGGCGGCGGCTGGTGCTAGAATCGGTAGGTAATGTCAAAACTTTCTTTACAAAATAAGTGTGTTAAGTGTGGTCCGGCCACAGAGGAACACACGAGTCCGTAAGCGTCACCTTTTACAAACTTACAGCACGCGTAGAAGAATCTGCAAAATGACAGATTTCTTTTATTGATCTGTCATTTTGTCGATTCTTCCGTCGACAAAACCCGTTTCACCCGTTTAGCTCGTGACGATTCTGACAATGCCCATGGCTGCCGCAAATTGCCCTCAAGTTCCGCAGACACAAATATTAAGTACTAGCTTTTGACCGCGGCTTCACCCACTTGGAGTTTGGAAACTCTCGCATGCACTACCCGGAAAAAGACTGGGTATCATAACTATGTCCTAAGTTCCAACCCTGGGGTTGGAACGTCTACCTGGCCAATGACTTCTTTCGTTCAGCCGCTGACAGTGACATATTAGTATGGTCGTGCAGTCTAGTAGTCGCAACCGCAAATGCTGAACATGAGATCCTGGGTTCAATTTCCCGGTCGGGCAAAGTAAGAACTTCTCAGTAGCGTGATGATGTTATGAATGGATTACTATTGGCGTCTGTGGTTGCCAACGTGGAGATTCCATGCCTGTGGTTGGGGTACGTACCGCTGTGGAGGCTCCGATCCTGGCTCGCCAAGTTATGAGCTGGCCAACCGCATCGCCGGCGCGGGCGATGTCGCACACCAACGCTAGTGCCATACACTGCACTGGGGTCCGCGTCATCTATAACGAAAAGGGATGACTGTGATAGATTGACATACAAGGCAAAGGTTTCCCACTCTCCTTTCCAATTCTCTCTCTTTTGAGCCAGTGGATCAATTCCTGCCTGTTGTCGTCAAGCTAGTTCCACATCCAAGGTCTTCGAGAAATTAGTCTTTTGACTTGCAGAGATAAGGCTTTTGTAGGTTCGGTAGGAAAGAAAAAAAACTTAGAAGAAAGGTAATTATTCGACCGCACCTGTTCTATTTAATCCGAATTTATTATTAAATGGCTATTAAGAAATTAAATAAATAGGATAAGTACTAAATTACATTTCTTTTACATATTTGCAAATGAGATATTGGTACAATCAAACTGTTTACTTGATAAGATTGAATGAAATCTAAACAAAAATAAACGTTAGACGCGATAGCCCAACTATAGAGTATCTAAGTGGATTGTTACATAGATAAATACACAAATGAATCACGCCGTCCGTTCAAACGGTTTTCTTACATCCTCTCTTTATCTATCCGTCCTATATGCAACCGTCAAAAACTGCGATTCTCAAACTAATTTGTCCAACACCCATGAAAATTATATCTGTCAAATTTAAATTAAACAACTAAATTAAAGCAATTCTTTCCTGCACGAATCCTTCTTTACGTTACGATGTTACTTCCGTAATATTATAATGTTTGGGCGCAATAAGTTGTCACGTTTATTGTGGTGCCAGAGAGAGGGTTTGTTTCATCGTCAATACACCTGGGACAGTCCAGCAGGTGGGAGATAGTCTGGTCAGGGGCGCCGCACTAGCACTCGATGTTGAGGGAATCGTTGTTTCCCCATTTAGCCAGATCATGGTTGCACCGGCCTACTTGAGTGCGCTATCGATTCACTTATTATGATTAGATAGCTGGTTAACATTGAACTCAGGTTAAACGAAACGTTGAGAACCACGTCCCTATATAGTAAAAGAAACAGTTGCTAACTACCAGCGTTTACTTCAATTGAATGGTCCAAGTAGGAAGTCACGAGTCCCCAGCGAATGTGAGCGACTCTTTCACGGCGATATTAATAGCACTGTCCGTTGGTACCCCAACGAATTGCTACAAGCAGAATTGCTAGAACAAGTCTCTTCTAACGGGAAATTAAACAAATAGGGCGAATGATATCAAACTATGTTTATTCACAAAATGGACGAGGCACACGCACACGCCCGTGCGTGCCACCCCATATTTTATCGGCCTGCGTTACGTATCGATTTTAATTTTTACACTCTGATGTACCTCAACTGTCTGGTTCGAGTAGGCACGGCAAAAGA
Source organism: Noctua pronuba (assembly GCA_905220335.1). Taxonomy (NCBI): domain Eukaryota; kingdom Metazoa; phylum Arthropoda; class Insecta; order Lepidoptera; family Noctuidae; genus Noctua; species Noctua pronuba. The sequence continues at coordinate 19,234,756 of LR999891.1, read as the reverse complement.
GCACATGGAAGGAATTGGGGGAGACCTTTGCCCAGCAGTGGGACAGTACAGGCAATTAAAAAAGAAAGTCTGATGTCCTTGGGGAAATTTTCCCCATTTTTTTTCCCTAGAATTTAATTTCTCAAACTTCCTAATATACTAACGCTAGCAACAAGTGCCCCTCGTCCAGACTAACCGTGATTGCATCCCGTAATTACTAGATATTGAGAATTGATATTAGTCAGTGCATAAATCAACGACGTTGTGAAAGTGCTGTCTCGAACACTTGAACCTATCCTTAGAATATGCAATGAATATGCTTGAGAAATCCATTCACTATTTCAGATTAAGTGGTCATACAACCAATGATTGTGGGAAATAGTTGGAAGACGTTTTCTGGGTTCTCTCTACGAGAGTGGTACCATGCCAGACGCCTTAAAATTAACAAGATAACCACACAAGTGCAATAATATCAGCTGATAGTAAGTGAACGGCTGCAACTGAATTATTCCATATCACCAAGTTACTGCAATAATCTATTTGGGACATAAGTAAGGCCCTAAAACATGCCTATAATAACCTAGTTATAAATAACTATTTTTGCATTTTGAATTCGAAGTAGTAAGTGTCCGTACATATCTTAATGTACACACGGCGGCACATGAAGCTGTACATTTCCAGTATAACTTGGCCTCGCTTTGTATAGATTTCCTTTACATTGAGAGATCCGCATAAACTGGTTTTGTAAAGCTTGATTGGCCGTCGTGCGTACCATATTTCTCGCAAGTAAAAGTTATTCTTATTATATTCTGATTGCGAATAGATCACATATTATGGTTAATCATTAGCCAGTCAGCCAGACGGTAGCGGGGTCGACTGTCCAGGGCCGTGGTTGCCTAGGTTGGGCTGTGGATGGGTGGCCACCCATTACATACCGAGTTTCCTCCGTGTCTCGGAAAGCACTTTAAGCCGTTGGTCCCAGGTGTCATTATTTTGTAGATCTTTGACAGTCGTTAGGTAGTCAGTGGCCCAAAAAATCTGACAACCAGTCTTACCAAGGAATTTCGTATTACCCCGTACTTACTGGGTTGTGGAGGTCAGATAGGCAGTCGCTCCATGTAAAATACCAGCTGGTATTCAGCTGCATCCGGTTAGACTGAAAGCCAACCCCAATATAGTTGGGAAAAGGCTAGGCAGATGATGACATTCCGCGAGAGTATATTTACACAATAATTTGTACTTACCGTAATCAAATCCAGGAGTTTGTAAACGCCATTGTCAGCCACAAAATTTTCTCTATAGTTCACGTTCCATATAATCGCTTCCCATATGAAATTTAATAGCGCTACTAACCACCTACAATGATAATAAAAGTCTGATGATTTCATTATATTAACAAAATGAAAATGAAACTTACAGCAACAGTAATTCTGTCATTTTATTACCTGAATTACTTAATATCTTTATGATTAGTTCGAGAAAGTAACTCATAATTATAAAGAGAAACGTCGAAGCTTCCAAGTAGGGACCCCAGGGGTCTCAACACCTTTGCCCTTCCATAGGACACTAGGACAACTTGATTTAAATCTTGTGTACTTTAGAATTTAGACGCCTTACTGTTGATAACCACTTCTAAACCAGCACGCGATGGAAGAATCGACAAACTGACAGATCAACAAAATAAATCTGTTATTTTGTCGATTCTTACGTCGACTAAACCCGTTTCTACGGTGGTCATGCTACGCGTGCAGATAACTAATGTTTTTATAATTTCCAAAATAAATTGTTCTAAAACATTTCGAACATAATCCTGTAAGACTATCTATTAAGAGCTTAGGCCGGCCATACACGGACTGCTCGAGCAGTTAGCCAGTGATCAACATACACGGACCGCTATTGCATTCGTAGTCAACAGCGACTGATTGACCGCACGATGAAATTTCACCGCGCTGCCAACCGCCCGAAGCAGTTGCAACTGCTCGAGCGGTTCCATGTATGTGTGTACGTAGTAGACTGTAGTTTACTGTGCAGTCGCAGCTTGAAGCACTCCATCCTGACTGCTTCAAGCCGTCCGTGTATGGCCGGCCTTACTCTTTTTTTCCACTCACCTGTCACTGATAATATAGTTCCTATCAAGAGAATATAGAACTACGTCCATCATCTTTTTGGCCAGCATGTTTGAGGAGCCTGGCCATAGTATGGTGGGGTAGACGATGCAGGTTATACGTTTATTGTTTTGCACAGCGCTGGCCAGTAAGCGGGTGCTCAATGCTATGATCGCCTGGCTCTTCTCCACAGGCGGGAGCTTCTGTTCCATGAGGGTGCAGCAGAGATCTGAGTGAGAGTAAGGAATTTATTTGGAGTATTTGTAGCATTAGTAGCTTGACTCCTTCTTCCATACTTCTCTATTTGCCGTCATTCCATCCTTTCTCCACTTAATAATGTCAGCTTTCACACAGTCCATCTGTTAATTCTCGAGTCTCTCTCTCTCTTCCCCCATTCTCAGTCAGAACTATGCAACCATCACATCAGAGATGCAAGCCGCTGGTGAGCCTTTCCTAATCAAAGCAATTTGTGACAGTGCTTTTTTCGTTAGAACATAGCTGTCAGCCAAAAACGCAGTCGGCCAGAAGCTCTTGATGACTGACAAAGTAGACACGGATGGCCTGGAACCCCTTGTCACTGATATGTTTCAATATATCGATTTACGTGATGTTTCTTTTTTAATGTCATTTGACAACCACTCTGGCTTAAAACGACTAGTAAATGAAATGGAAAATGGCGTAGTAATAAGTTCTGATACGCTCATCATCATATGCCTTGCATTTTTCCCAGCTATGTTGGGGTCGGCTTCCAGTCTAACCGGATGCGGCTGAGTACCAGTAGTTCTAATAATTTGACATTGACAATATTCTGACTACAAGAGACATACATAATCCTTAGCTAGCTTTTGCTCGCAGTTTTGCCCTTGTGGAGGTCTCTAGCTATCCCACGGGACCGTAGTTTTGGGTTTAAAACTATCCTATTCCATTAGGACTCAGGACACGGTCTACCTCGGTACCTTGTCTAATTACCGTTGAGACAGGATTACTTGTTTACAATGTTAAGAACTTTTCTATGGATAGTTAGTATCTTACTCATGAGGATAATAATGCCGTGTGTATTAAACAGGTCTTGCATGACCGTGTCTCGTACAGGATCGCGGCTGTGGTAAATAGCCACCTGCAATAGTCGCACGCACCAGTACAGTATCGGGATTTCGTACGGGCTCTCCGAATACCACTCAATGTACCACATTATCCTGAAAACAGATGAATAGGTTTTTTAATAAACTGAATTAAATGATTTAACTATCTAACGCCCGCGGCTTCGTCCGCGTGGAGTTCGGTAATGTCCCACGGGGTCGTACTACCGGCATAAAAAATCCAGGTTGTAAGCTACCTGCGTGCCAAATTTCGTACAAATGCGGTCAGTAGTTTTTGCGTGAAAGAGTAACAAACATCCATCCATGCTCACAGCCTTCAGCACTTACAATATTAGTATGACGTATGATTTTATTCGGTGGGTTCTCTATCAGGCAATGAGGGGTGCTACTTTTTTATGTCGGCAGTATTTTTTTAATAACAAATACAATCCGAAGCAATTAGACATATTCAGTTTTCCTTTGGCTCATGCCGATCGGCAAACTTCTGCATGACTGCATCTTCCGTCGCATATATTCGAGTCGGCTCGGCACAATTAGAGCTAAGCCAGCGGCTTTATCGTAGTCAATACTCAACAGTTAAAAAAGCATTCTATCTACATACATACTGTATACATTTAACCCACAACGTTGTCAGAGGGTGGACAGAAACTATAGAACGCCACCTGGCACAATCCTTACAACCTAAGTTGTGCATTCTCCCTGTGCTTCGTCCAAGTTCGTGCATACCTACAACTACACATCTAAATTCATATCATCAGCATCATTATATTGCCCTTATCCCAATTTATTTGAGGTCGGCGCAGCATGTCTTCTTCTTCCACACTTCTTTATCGTCATCTCATCAGACACCTCCTTTTTTGCCACATAATCCTGCAGACAATCCATCCATCGTTTCTTTGGTCTTGGAGGAAACTCGGTATGTAATGAATCCCACCCATCACCACCCGTCGACGGACTAACCTTGGTAAGCGTAGCTGAACCTGAAGATCGACTAGTGCGGCTGTTATTATTTAGCGAGCCAATCTAGTACCAATAGGTACACCCATACTTTTTTTGAGAATCAGTCTACCTAAAGGCGAAAATATTAAAATCCGTTCAGTATTTTTTATGATGAATACACACAAGCAGTCATCTCCTATACATGGGAAAGACGTGAGAGTTTTGTATGTACAGTCACGGACTTTAATTGTTGAGCCACTTTCAAACTTTTCAATTTTGCCGTTTTATAAATTCACGAGATTACACGATTAAACACGAACTCAAACCACTCGGAAACAAGATGACAAATTACTAATAATCGGAAATAGTCTTATCCATAGAGTTTGCATTATGATTAATAAGTTGTCAATGATAAATCCATACAATTTTGCATACGACCTGACCTCTTTTGAATTAGAGCTCATTAAATACTCGTTATTTCTGAAAACCTATCCGAAGACAGTGACAGTTGAAATGTCGATGTCAGTGACGATAATTTTCGAATTTTGGTGAATCGTAGCCGTAGTTATTTACGCGATAATGCCGGCTGCAGTTTCTGAAGAAATTTGCCACAGAATTGTAACAATGCATCAGCAGGGTCTGAGCATTCCTGCGCGTGTGCTGGGATGAGCTCCGAGGTTGTAGGAGAACTGGTTCAACTACCGCCTCTTACAAATGCCGTGAACTATATCAGCATTTTGGAAGATAATACGCTTCCCTGTGTAAGGATTGCGTATCCACAGCACGAAATGGCAAATATTAATTTTATTCTCTATAATTGTGCCATACATTGAACAAGGATTGTGTTGTTGTTGCTAAATCCCCGGACCTGAATCCCACAGTAAACTGCTAGGGTTTAATGGTGCATCACCGTAATGAACGAAGAAAAGAAGATCTGGCTCAATATTGCCAAAAAGTATGGGAAAACATGCGAGGGACATGCAATTACGATTGCTAGATGTAATAGACAGCCAAGGAGCACATGTTATACTCGATACGCCAGTCCAACAATATTGATTGATAAACGAAATAAAACTATTTTTCAAAGTTTGACTATTTTTTTAGCTTAGCACATTTTATTTACTCTTCGGGGATTACAAGCATGATATTATGTTATGTTATGTTACAAACAAGTAATCTATTTTATTTACTAAATTTTACATTATTATTTAGATACCTTGTTGGCAACATACCATATTAATTCAACGTTAAAATCCCTATTAAACTTTTGTCAAACGTGCGTTTCTATTCACCCCGTATTACGGCTATATTATACATAAAGGGTGTAAAAAGACCCTTAACGAAGCCGAAACGCACTTGTTGTCCCCGTCAATACGGTCATTTTTTTGTTCTAGACCATACCTGGGAACCTTCTAGTTACGGAAATATTGGGGGTCAAAGTTCCAACTTTTCCACAAGTTTAAAAAAAAATACATGTTTTAAAAGTAAGATTTTTACTTTAATCACCTCCACGACCCCCGTACTATTCAATCCGTCCATCAGCACAATGTTCTGAGTGCGTTACATTGAGTCCTACCGTAAAACGTGATTTTTCACCCCAAAAAAAAAAGTAATTTCCCAGCAAAATTTTTTGCGTAAAGTTACTTAGTTTGATGTACAGAATGCTTGATTGACGGCTTCGTGAAGGGTCCGTTTACACCCTGTATACAGCTACGGATAAAATCATGGGTTCAAGTATTTCCGATATCGAAATTATCAATCATAATTTCTCCGTACGTCAACGTTGCTATGGCTACGCGAAAACAATTGTCGCTATGTTACGGTTGCTACACCTGTAATTGGTGGACTTTGAGTAGTCACTCTGTACTATGTACGAATATAACCGACTAAACCCGATTTGCATTACACGGCTAAAATACGAATAATGGCAAGTGGCTCAACAATTAAAGTCCGTGACTGTACATCCAAATAGAGGGTGCAATCATAGTCGGTGAAATACAGATCTCATTGTATAGACATGATCTCATGGTCCATGGTCCCAAATCTGATAAATAAATTCAGAATAATTATATTTATTTATAAAAATGGCACTTTTAATCTTACCCTTGTACTACATTGAGTCCTACCGTTAACCGAAAACCAACACAATTCAAAGTTGCGGTTAAAATAAGTCCATTTGTAATAAAAGACAATGAATATGTAACTCAGTCTTTAGGAGTTCCTTTACACCTCGCCGCCTACCTGCCGTGTTACCTCAATTAATACACAATCTATGTGTGTGCAAATAACACCGAAATTCTCCCTGAAAAACACCCTATATAATGGTGTAAATTAGATTAAAATTCGTTCAGTATTTGTTGTCTATAGTACACAAACAGAGCGTGCACTCACAGCACGGATCACTTAATAGCCCTAACCAGTCATAGTTTTTGTGAAAGCAAAAACTCCTTTTAAGAAATTGAGATAATGTCTTAAAAGGAATTCTGCTTTCGGGAGATAAATAATTCAGAAAAAAAATTATAGGATGTTTAGTGCATCTTTTGCCAAATTGAAAGAGCCGAAAGAAGTGGTCATTTGCTGACGTTTCAGCCCCATAAGTCCTCGCTCCGTAATGCCCACTCCAACCTCGATATGAGAGGATACGCCTTCTGAAATTACTTTGGCATTATAAGCCGCATCAAAGTGTTTATGGGGTACAATGAGCGTGGAGAAGAGTGTTCTCTGCTCCCCGCTCGTTGCATCTGACGCTCCGACGCGAGCTACGGCGCCGCGCGGCGGCTTTAACTCGCCCTCCCCTCGCACCGCTGCACAGTGCGCTCGGAGTCGGTCAAAAACAACTAATTTAACTTAACAAAATTCGAAAAATTTAAGGCAGGTTAAAAAAAAGGCTAATAATAATTGAATAGTTCCTTCATAAAAATGGGCAAATATAAAGCTACGTTTATGACAAAATGTCAAATTAACGTCAGTTTAAACATTCTACAATCGGTACACGTGCTGTTAGAATTGCAGTTTTCTGTAACTTTATAATTACAAAACTGCATAAGTACCTAGTTGTGATTGTGAAATATGGGTTCTATAGCTCGAGTTTTTTTAAGGTTTTTTTTATGATACTTTAGGTTTTTTACATTAAGCGTAAGTTTACTTAATAATATCATAATAGTGGCGAATGGCAAAAACTCAAATTTGACGAGAGTGAAAGTTTGCCGTTTGTTCTGTTCGCAATAAAACTTACAGGAAAATAATCCTGTTTGTTTTTTTAAATTAAATTGTCATTCTAAATTAAGAGGTATGGTATGAAACAATTTGTGAAAATACAAGCTTGATTTATTTTATTCTCGTACTTTGTGCTTAAATCTTTGACAGTATCTACTGTTATTAAGAAATGTTTCTTACTAACAATAATCTTTTACCAACACCTTTTGTAATCTGTTTAATAACAATATTTACAACGCAATTATAGTATAACATTATTATTGCCACGTTCACAAGAACACCGCTCTTAGAACTTGTAAAATGACTCAGTAGTGGGTAATATTTAGGTAAAAGAATAATTAAATAAGTAAAAACATTTTTATTTATTCGACATTATTAATTTGTTTGAAATAATTTTTGACCACGTCCAACTATGCGGCGGCAGCAATGTGCGCGGGCCGCCCGGCGCATGCGTATAGAGTGCAGGTCAATAAATAGTAACATGGATGCAAATTGCGATACAGTACATAATCCCACGATAAATAGAAAATATAAACGCCTTTGCAAAAAAAAACGGGCGGTTTTGATTTTTCAATATTATTGGTAACTGGCACTTCGCCCGCGACTTCGTACGCAAAAAGTGTGATAGCTCGGCTGATATGCGTGATTCCCCCTTTTCACCCCCTTAAAGGTTAAATTTCCAAAAACCCCTTCTTAGTGCTCCCCTACATTATAATAGGAAGCCGTGTATAAAATTTCACATTCCTAGCCCCAGTAGTTTCGGCTGTACGTTGATATGTCAGTCAGTCAGTTCTCCTTTTATATATATAGATAATTTAGTTCTACAGAGGTTTTAATAGCCAAACTATGTTACTGGCACTTAATAAAGGTCATCATCATCTTCCTGCCCTTGTCCCATGTTACTTGGGGTCGGCGCAACACGTTTGTTTCTTCCATTCTCCTCTGTCAACCGTAATAAAGAGTAATAAATTAAGTAATAACGTGCGATCCAGTACAAGAAATGGGGGCAATTACTATCAGCCCCCAAGACGTAGTTTGTGCAGTCCGTCCGTTGCCTAATTGGAAATCTCCAGGGCCGGATGGGCTGCACAACTTCTGGATTAAATGGTTCACAAGGTCGCACGCTCGCCTGGCGACTCTATTCCAGTCAGCCTTAGAGTCAGGGTCGCTGCCCGAGTTCCTGACAACAGGTATAACCCACCTGCTCCATAAATCGGGTAGTACTGCGGAACCCAAAAATTATAGACCGATTACCTGTCTTCCGACAGTGTATAAAGTTCTTACTTCCATTTTGAGAACTAAAATTAGCAAACACATTAATGACAATTCTATCATGTCTCCTTCTCAAAATGGATGTAGGAACGGGTCCCGCGGTACTAAGGAGCTACTCCTTATTGATATGGCCATTAGTCAACAGGTTCGCCGTTTCCGAAGGGATCTGTCGACATGTTGGATAGACTATAAGAAGGCCTATGACTCGGTACCACATACATGGCTCATGAGGGTGCTAGAGTTGTATAAAGTTGATACAACTCTGCGCACCTTCCTGATGTCGTGTATGGGGCAATGGAGGACAGTCCTTCGCTATCCAGGATGTCGGCAAATCCAGAGGGATAGCGAACCGATAAGGATAGAGCGAGGTATATTTCAGGGCGATAGTTTGAGTCCACTTTGGTTCTGCTTAGCCTTGAATCCTCTTAGCACATTGCTGGAGGATTCAGGTCTAGGTTATCGGTTGAGGAGAGGTGGTCAAGTTATATCTCACCTCCTTTACATGGATGACCTGAAACTCTTTGCCCCCAACGATTTGCAACTGATGGAGCTACTGAAGGTAACTGAAACTTTCAGTAGCGCCATCAGGATGGAATTTGGTGTGGACAAATGTGCGGTCATGCATGTAAAGCGAGGGGAGATTGTGGAATCTGTGAGAACCCAGCTCTCAGATTCCATAAATCTTAGATCTCTTTCAGCAACCGAAACTTATAAGTATTTGGGTATGTCGGAAGCGCTGGGCATCAATGTCACTGACATGAAGCAATCGTTGAAGGAACGCTTCTTTGGCCGTCTGAAAAAAGTATTTAATAGTCTTTTATCAGGCGGAAATAAGGTGCGTGCCTTCAACGGTTGGGTCATGCCGGTTTTGATGTACTCTTTCGGCATACTCAAATGGACTCAAACAGAACTAGACGCCCTGGATAGGAGGGTCCGTACACTGTTGACGACATATCGAATGCATCACCCGCGTTCTTCGGTTATGAGACTGTATATCCCGCGGAGGTGTGGGGGTCGAGGCTTTTTAAACGCTAAGACTCTCCACAATCGCGAGATATGCAGTCTTAGGGAATATTTCCTAGAAACCGACGTGGGTATGCATCGAGATGTAGTCGCGGTGGACAAGGGCCTCACCCCTCTCTCCTTGGCTAAAGAGAACTGGCGCAAACCAGTAGTGCTTGATACTAACGACCGCAGGGAAGTATGGCAGAGTAAGGAGCTTCACGGACGCTTTTTCCGGGCCCTGCATGGGCCCGATGTAGACCTATCAGCGTCCGTAGCCTGGCTACGTTCCGGGGATCTCTTTGGAGAAACCGAAGGCTTTGTCTGTGCAATTATGGATGAAGTTATGATGACGAATAACTACCGGAGATTTATTGTGAAGGACGGTACGGTTGACATATGTCGGGCATGCCACCGTCCAGGCGAATCAATCCGTCACATTATCTCCGGGTGTTCTCGTCTGGCTAACGGAGAGTACTTGCATAGACACAACCTTGTAGCCAGGATTATTCATCAGCAACTTGCTCTGAAATACAACCTTGTGGAATCGGAAGTGCCGTACTATAAGTATGTGCCCGACCCAGTTCTCGAAAATGGCTGTGTCACATTGTACTGGGATCGATCCATCATCACTGACAGGACTATTGAAGCCAATAAGCCTGATATAGTGGTGGTGGATCGATCAGAGCGGCGCGCAATGATTGTTGACATAACGGTCCCACATGATGAGAACCTCGTGAAAGCCGAGAAAGATAAGCAAATCAAGTATCTTGATTTGGCTCACGAGGTTGTCGACTTGTGGGATGTGGACTCAGCGATCATTGTGCCGATAGTTGTATCAGCCCATGGCTTAATTGCCAAGAGCTTCGACCAACATCTGAGGAGGCTCTCGTTAGGCAGCTGGATCAAGGGCTTGATTCAGAAAGCGGTACTCCTGGACACGGCTCGTATTGTTAGGAGGTTCCTCTCTCTGGAGCCCTGACCGCCGGTAGCTTGGACCCTGTTCCCGATACCGGTGGGCTACAATTTTTTATATTTTTAAATGTTTTTTATATTGTTTTTTCTAAGGAATATTTAAAAATGTAATTATATTTGTACAGAAATAAATAAAAGATCAGTAATAAAGAGTCACACTTAATACAGAGTGTGGGTATGTAAAATAGTGTATTTCTTTTGCTTTTTAAAATAATAATCCCTTTTACAGTTTGTGACTCTTTATTTACTTTCCGCGGGTTTTGGAGTTAAAAGGTTTTTTTTTTTTTGGCTTGTTCAATTTGAAGATGTCGCCCCTGTTAAAAGCTTATCAGGCAACTAAAACTAATCTCGTTATTTTTAGTAGAATAATTTATGTTTGTCGCATAATCCTGCCTTATTGTGACCTATAACAGATATCTTTGTGTAATAATAATGGCAGAAACACCAATAAGAGCTAGAATACATATAACGCTGCTGGAAGAGGGGTGTAGTCAATGTTACGTCTCACATTTATTATTACATTATTATTTGTTCCTTTATTTATATCTATAAAAATGTTCTTAAGAAAAAACAACATAAAAACATTTAAAAATATTAAAAATTATAGCCCACCGTTATCGAGAACAGGGTCCAAGGTACCGGCAGTCAGGGCTCCAGAGAGAGGAAATTTAGCATCACGCTACGACCAATAGGAGCAGAGCATTAATAAAAATGTTGCAAATACGGAGAATATAGTATTTTTATAATAATTTCACGCGGATGAAGGGCGTGGGCAACAGTAGTTAGTTGCAAATCAAATATTTTTATTAATATTGCTACATTGTTACAATAGTCTTGCAACTGTTACCGGTACATCAATCCATTGATTGTATTTATCTCTTACCAGAAATAAAGGGTGTAAAAAGACCCTTAACGAAGCCGAAAGGTACTTGTTCTCCCCGTCAATGCGGTCATTTTTTTGTTCTAGACCATACCTGGGAACCTTCTAGTTACGGAGATATTGGGGGTCAAAGTTCCGACTTTTTCACAAGTTTTTTTTTAAATACATTTTTTTAAAGTAAGATTTTTACTTTAAACACCTCCGCGACCCCTGTACTATTTAATTATTCAATCTATCCATCAGCACAATGTTCTGAGTGCGTTACATTGAGTCCTACCGTAAAACGTGATTTTTCACCCCAAAAAAAAAGTAGTTTCCCAGCAACATTTTTTGCATAAAGTTACTTAGTTTGATGTAGAGAATGCTTGGTTGACGGCTTCGTGAAGGCTTCGTTTACACCCTGTATTGTATTCCGGTAAAAAAACAAGCATACAATCTAAGTTTGGAAATGCGTTACTTACCTTCTAATCAATCCATACTTCTTGACCAATTTTGGATCACATCTTGGTATTGTACAGACCAATGCCTGCAGACCTGCCTTACGGATCTCAGCAAAGAGAGAAGGCGACCAGCGTGACCTTAGGGTACAGAGTCCTGGGTCCAGCAGGTACATGATGCCCATAAGCCAATACCGTGACTCAATCATCTAAAGAAATATGTAAATTAGGATTTCGGATAAAGTTACTCTTGAAAAAATTTTTGCTGAAAATTTCTTCTCTTTCACTGGTCAACCACCACCAGCCTTTCATGCCCGCTCTCATTGTCAACTCAATAAGAAGGAGAAAAGGAAGGGTAAAGGTGCAGAGTTTGTTTGTTTGGTTGAACGCGCTAAACTCGAGAACTACTGGTTCAAATTGAATAAATCTTTTATGTTGGATTGCCCATTTATCGAGGAAGGCTATAGGCTATACAACATCACGCTACGACTAATAGGAGCGGAGCAGCAATAAAAATGTTGCAAAAACGGGACGGGATTTTACGCGGACGAAGGTCGCGGGGAACAGCTATTATAGATATTTTTGAAAGCAGTGATTTCCAGGTTCTAACGGATTCACTGATCAGCGGTTCGAACTCAAAATACTGTATTGAAATATTTGTCAATACCAATCTCAAACCAGCATCTACTAGAATAAAAAATTCCAAGACATGTGAAAGCTACAAGTTTTAAACACTATCGTGACGATGTCACTGTCTATACGGTACAAATACGCATCGGTACCTTGTTATGCTGGCATTTCACTTGGCGTATTTGTCAAAATTTTCGCGTTATTAGATCAAAACAAAATGTTTTTTATGCCTTTTGCGATATGGTTCACTTTGTTTTAATGATAGAAGGCGAATATTTGCCCAGATCTGTCAATTGTAGTGCCACCATTACAGTTCACTACCTCTCAGAGAGAATAGTGCTTCTTGATTACTACTAACTGATTGCATACTGTTATGTATTTTATCAAAGTAAACTCTTTCCTTTAGTTTACCGTATGTCATTATTCCCAAAATTTGATCCTTATTAGCGACACTATCGAATGGTGTTTTATCAATGGGGTTGTTTCTTGACTAAGAATATTGATTTTTCAAAAATCTAATCTTGCAGTTTTGGTTTTCATCAAAATCGGGCTCGAGACTCCATTGAGTATTTTTCGCTATTCCTCATAATTTCGGATTTGGCCATTCGCGAACATTTAAAAAATTCACCCTGTATACTATTCTCATAGATGCTATGAATAAAGTATCTTACGAATTTATTATAAGGGAACACTTTGAGCAGATCAACAACGAAATAAATCAATGTTTTCTTGAATTGGACATCCTGCTGGGAAGTATTAAAGTTCACAGTCGCAAGCCAGTCATTCCTCGGAGGCAATTCAGTCAGGACTGATAGGGACATAATATCTGCAAACAAAAACAGATCTTAAATTATTTTACATCATAATCAGCGTATTACGACCTCATTGCTGGACCACCAGTCTCCTAGCTACCTCTGTAAGGGACTAGGTTGAAGTTCGCAAGCCCAGTGCGAGAATTACAATGTTTAGTTCTAGGACATGCTGGTTTCTCCACGATGTTTTCCGTCACCGTTTTGAGAGCAGTGATGTTGAATTATATTACAGAAAACACTGTTTTAAGTTTTCACGGTTTACAACTAAACTTATACTGTCACTTATGGAATATCTTCAACCCAACCGGCGACCATGGCGCTTGCAACAGCGTCGAAATACAGAAGATATCCCGTAAGTGACAGTATAAGTTTATATTACAGAAAGTAACGCGCCTTCCTAGGTTCGACCCGAACCCACGACGTCATAACTTCGTAAGTCGGGGCCACCACGGGCGGGGACACCAGCGCTCAGCTGATAATGATCGTGACGTAATTCTGGATGAACCAGATTCGTCAGTTTCGAGGGGACACGGTTGAACGACGTCCATTCTTCAAGCAACACAAATTATATCTAGCGGAAGTGAAAGTGCTCAAATTGTGGTTGCTAGAGCCCACTAATGGAATAGCTTCCGAATTCAATATCGTCATTGATATATTAGCGCTGCGCTATTTTATTATTTTTGGGGTCAATCTTTTTAGATGGGCAAAAATGGCAAAGCAGGGATATGTAAGGATCATAGGATGTACTGTGGTTTCTGTCTACCTCCAATTACCTCCATGGGAATATGGCATGAGTTAATGTGTCTTTTTAGATCTGGAGCCCTTAGATAGCTGGATGTTTACTGTAGCTCTGTAGGCACATTTTATGTCTCGTAGACACATTTGGCAACTAAGTTGGAAGGAGTTCGCACTTTTCCTTCTAAGAATAAAAAATCATTTTATCCTTCAAACTGTTACTGTTAATTTTTCTTCCTAAATTTAATTTTTAGTCACATTTTGTAATAATTTATGCAAGTCTCAATATTGTTAATAATTAAGGGAAAGAGCGAGATAGCCCCGACACAAGTATTATCAATTACTTACTGGGGATGTGTCATTTATAATCCAAGTAACTGTTTTTGGGACAAATAAACATTCAATTTTTTAAATTTTTTCACCATTGCTGAGGCCCTAGCACGAGTGAGCGATGTAAACGTAACGTAAATACGTCGATTTTAAAATAAAAATACTCATTTCACATATACATAATATATTTTCAGAATTTTCAGGATTTATTCATATCTATGGATGATACAGACTTTGTTGCAAACAGTTTAACTAAAATGCTATAGGATAATAGTATTGTCGATAACTATTGCCTTTGGCTTATTGTTAAATTTATTGACAACGAGTGAATATTTACATTATATACAAACTACAAATCTATAATAGTAAGAAAAAAAAACAAATTCGATTCAAAAATCGACGTATTTACGTCACGTTTATACTGCGCGCTCGTGTGAGCGCCTCTGAGTCATTATTTGAGAAAATGGTGGGCATACTAAAGAGTTTTCAGCTATCGGTAAGCCTCCGGCCTCCTCCTAATTCCTCATTGCTTAATTATATGGGTCTGAGTATGATACCTGGCATTAATATAGAAGAGAAGAGAAGCAGCCTGTCCCCGAAGCACTTGTTCATGATAGCTGCTATCACGGTGAGGGTGATCCTCTGGTGGCGATGCTCCCGAGCCCGACACTCGTACCGGTATGCCCAGATGAAACATCTGCCAAGTTAGAGATGGTTTCAAATTAAAATACTATGTTGGGGTCAGCTTCTAGACCAACTGGGTGCAATTGAATACTGTAATATATTGACTTACTGAAACTGGAATGTTTATATTGTCAAACTCAAACTCAAACTCAAAGCATTTATTTCAAATAGACCCATGACAGGCACTTTTGCATAGTCAAAAATAAGCTACCTCCAGTCCCGCCACAGGCATAATAACTGTGAATGGACTGTAGTTGCCCATTCGAAAATAGTAGATCTCATGGAGAAGAATGGGCAAGAAACTCCATGGACACTCTTTTCAAATCAAGTTATATATTACATAGTCCTGGGTACAATATTGTTGCTTCTATATGTGAGCACAGTGTAGAGATATGAAAATAAAACAAAGCTACAGTTAAAACCATAAAGATTAGGATAAGCCCTACTAACCATAATAGAAAGTCTACATGGTACTCACACTTACAAAAACTCAAATAATGCTTCTAATTTATATAAAACAATAGTTATCAAAGTAACTAAGTTTCCAAACGAGAAAAAAATTAAAGAAATGATGAAAGAACTAAAGGGGGAGCATCTCTTCCAAACATTAAAATCTTAGTATGTGAACCCAAGTGGCAGTGGAGCAGGACCAGCATTGAGCCAAGCATTTTTATCTACGATATACTCTTCTAACTTATAATATGCTCGCTTACATAGTGTTTGTTTTATGCATTTTTTAAATTTCTTCTCATTAAGTTGTAAAATGTCAAGTGGTATTTTATTGTAACATTTTACACAGTACCCCATAAAAGATGTGCGTACTTTTGACAATCTGAAACGTGGTTGATCTAATTTGTCCTTATTTCTAGTATTAATATTATGCTTGTCGCTTATTTTACTAAAAAGATGAATGTTTTTCCGAACAAACATAATGTTTTCATAAATATATTGACAAGGTACCGTCATGATGTTAATCTGTTTAAACAATTCTCTTAGAGACTCGCGTCTGCGTAGGTTATAGATGGCTCTTACAGCCCTCTTTTGCAGAATAAATATGGAGTCAATATCTGCAGCCCGACCCCACAGCAGAATACCGTAAGACATGATGCTATGGAAGTAACTAAAATAGACCAGTCTCGCGGTATCCACGTCTGTTAATTGCCGGATTTTACGGACAGCATAAGCGGCTGAACTTAGCCGCCCTGCAAGTGCTGTTAAGTGAGGACTCCATTGCAGTTTCGAGTCAAGCGTAATCCCCAAGAAAACTGTCTTTTCGACGAATTCGAGTATCTCCTTGTTCAATACAACGTTACATTCACTACTTCTTACATTCGGTAACGCGAATCTTATGCATTTAGTTTTCTTCCCATTTAACACCAAATTGTTTACAGTAAACCAGTTATGAATCTTAAGCATAGCGGTATTTATGTCGTCAAAATCTTGTGCACGTCTGTTAACTTTAAAAATCAGTGATGTGTCATCAGCGAATAACACCATTTGAGGTCGACTTTTCAGTAACTGAGGTAAATCATTAATATAAAGGGTGTAAAAAGACCCTTAACGAAAACGAAAACCACATATTCTGCCCATCATTGGGATCATTTTTTTGTTCTGGACCATACCTGGGAACCTTCTAGTTACGGAGGTATTGGGGGTCAAAGTTCCAATTTTTTCACAAGTTTTTTTTTAAATACTACTTTTTAAGGTTCTAACTTTACTCCAATTACCTCCATGGTTCGTTTACTATTCAAAGCATCCATCAGCAACAAGTTTTGAGCGCATTATATTGAGTTTTAACGTAAAATGTGATTTTTGACCCCAAAAAAAAATTTCGTTTCCCAGCAAAAATTTTTGCGTAAAGTTACTTAGTTTGATGTACAGAATGCTTGGTTGACGGCTTGGTGAAGGGTCTGTTTACACCCCGTATACTATGAAAAGGAAAGGACCCAGTATTGAGCCTTGCGGTACCCCCATTTTTACTTTTAATCCTAACGAATTTACGCCATTTATTTGTACTTGCTGCATTCGATCATTTAAATATGATTTTACTAAGCTAAGTGCTTGTTTTCCTAGTCCGTAATGCTCAAGTTTCAGCAACAGTGTGTCGTGATCCACGCAATCAAATGCCTTGGATAGGTTGCAAAAAATGCCTATTGCGTCTTTTGCCTCTTCCCATGAATTAAAGATGTGCTTTAGCAAGGTGACACCGGCGTCAGTAGTGCAACGGCCTTTGGTGAAACCATATTGTTGATCGTGTAAGATGTCATTTCGATTAAAATGATTGAGCATTTGATTTAGCATCACTTTTTCAAACACCTTGCTGAAAACGTGCAAAATAGATACGGGTCTATAATTATTTGTGTCTTTGCTGTCTCCAGATTTAAAAAGTGGTATAACTTTACTATACTTCATCAAATCCGGAAATACCCCTTGGTCTACACATAAATTAAATATTAAAGCTAAATACGGCAAGGTCTAACTTTTTTTTCGTTTTGAGCCA
Organism: Noctua pronuba; assembly: GCA_905220335.1. Lineage (NCBI taxonomy): Eukaryota > Metazoa > Arthropoda > Insecta > Lepidoptera > Noctuidae > Noctua > Noctua pronuba. Next base: position 19,217,160 of record LR999891.1, on the reverse strand, counting down.
ACGTTTTCCGCCAAGGCTAAAGAAACCCGCCTACACCGGCACTAGTATTTTGCATGGTGCATATAAAAGGTGTAAATAGACCCTTAACGACGCCGGAAGACCCGTGCACCTGTTATTATTTAGACACGACTACACGAACCACACAGTCTAAAGGATGATTTCCACCAAATGGCTCGCATGGCATCGGTTTGGAAAGGATACGAACGAATGCGGCGACAGCCGATCGCATCCGGTAGGATGCCGACTCCGTACCGTGCGAACGTATCCGATTCTGCGCCTAGATAAAAAGAAATAGTTTCATTCCTACAGTGTCGGACATGTCGCAGAAGACGCCCGCGGACAAGCTGCTGTGCGCGGCTTGGTAATATAGACTTTAAATACTGTGTACACGATTTAATATCGATTGTAAAATCCCTTCCGATGCGATATGAGCCGTTTGGTGGAAATCATCCATATCTGCTCTCACCTTTGTGCATAGCAATCCGGTGCAGGAATTAGCTTTTTAAATCCCGGATTGTCCTCCAAATATTTTTTTGTAGTCTTCAAAAGAACTAGCAGCAGCGATAAGGTCGTGCCCATGTTGTTGCTGCTCTCTCCTGCCATCACGTAATATTACAGATTTACAGCTGTTGGGGTCTGAACTTTAATTAGTAATTACTTTCAATGCTGTACGGATATTAACATTAATTGATTCGGAACTGGTTTTCGCAACTGTCACTAATTAAAAAAAAATATAGTAAGAATAAAATGCAAATATAATAATCACAAAACTTGATTTATCTCGACATTATATTAGGGGTACTACTTAATTAAGGGTGCGGCATGGGAACTTCCTTAATTTAAAAAAAAATTTAAACAAAAAGTGTGATTTTATCATTGTAATACTTCTTATTTTACATACTGGTACATTTAAAGTTTTTTTTTATTTATTTTCGAAAACGATACACAGAGACGTATTCTGATGTTCAATGAAACAAAGGAAAATCCCCTTTGATGCCTCGGGGTGGTTATATGGACATTGGAATTTGTTTCTTCTTCCCACTGGCTACGTATGAATTTACGTTGGGTAAAGACAAAATGCCTTGCCGCGCCGTCCCCGGCGTGCGTTGGCCTTTATTCTTATTTCACCTCTGATTTGAGAGCGTGGCCCTTAGTGTCATTTATTTTAGAAGTAAACTAGCTACAAACGTGTTGTACATAGTTCATAGACGACGATGTAAACAGTTAAAGGTAGGATAACACCATCCGGGGCTGCGGGACTGTTTGAAAGAGTTACCGCGGTCCTGGAGCACAAAGGGCAAAGAAGGAACATGGATGGGTTTTAGTCAGTACGAGTCAGACACTCCCTTCCACTCCGCCCAGAGCGAGAGGGGTCATTTGATGATTCAATACCCGAAAAAAAAATCCCCATTATTTACTTACCCAGTTTAACGTTCATGTCCTGACAATCCTGAGGGTTAATATCGTAATGCGGCAGTTCCTTGAGGGGAAAGTAAGGGTTAAACCGGTAGAAGATGACCTCGATAATGTTTTCTTTCATCATTTCTATACCTGCAATACCAAAAGAATGCAAACATGACGAAATCAAGTTTGAATATTATGTATGAGGCATCATACACCAAAACACGATTTTTCAATTGAGCAAAAAAACAAAACAGTTTTCCGACATTACTTTTTTGTGCTTATAAATGACAAAACTTGTTAGAATTTTCTGATAGAGAACAACGTAGACTAGACTAGAATATATAAAGTAAATCTAACAATTCAAAAAATAGACTTCGTATACACCCTAAAATTTAAAGAAAATCAATGTTTAGCGATCCAAAAATGATGGCTGTGTCCACCTTTTTTTGCGAATATCGAAATTTTAAATATACCAATCGAAAGAAGACGAAAAACTAAGTATGTCTGCATTAAAATCTCATTTTGGCCAAAATGGCGGTTACGCCCTTTGAGCCTGTGCCCATTTACGGAGACGCGGCGCGTCGGGCGGCGCGTTGCGCGGGGCGTCGCGCGGCGCGGTGCGCGTTTTTTCCGTTTACGGAGAGGCGGCGCGTGCAGCGGCCCGCGTTATCACACGCCCAAACACAAACATATGGCAATGTCCGATGTTGTTTACGGAGACGCGGGGCGTGCGCCGCCGCGGCGAACGCCGCGGGCGACGCGGCGGGCGACGAGGCGGGCGATGCGGCGGTATCACCTGCCATATGTTGTATTTGCGCGTTTGCGCGTGCAACGCCGCGGGCGACGCGGCGGGCGACGCGGCGGCCGATGCGGCGGTGTCATCTGCCATATGTTCGTATTTGAGCGTTTGAGCGTGCAACGCCGCGGGCGACGCGGCGGGCGACGCGGCGGGCGATGCGGCGGTGTCATCTGCCATTATGTTCGTATTTGAGCGTTTGCGCGTTCGCCGCCGCGTCCGCCGCCGCGTCTGCCGCCGCGTTCGCCGCCGCGTTCACCGCCGCGTCCGCCGCCGCGTTCGCCGCGGCGGGCAACGCTGCACTTCAAGCAAACGCGCGTAAAAACGCTTCTCCGTAAACGCTCTCATACATCGCCATATGTTTGAATTGAAAGCGGGCCGCGCCGCACAACGCGCCGCCCGACGCGCCGCGTCTCCGTAAATGACCACTAAAGGTATCTTATAACACGTTAACGTTGAAACTTCAGTTTTGTCTTTGCAAATATTTCTCAATTTTATCAAACATTACTGGCTCTTACCCACGGAGTAACCCACACGGATAACTAAAGAATGTGCCTAAACCAACCCTGACGCGTGATCTTGTTAAGAAATAAACAGACACACTTTCTGGATCAAACACACAATAGGTAACCAGTTTCAAACTTCAACCCAGATAACTCGTAGATATTAAATAGAAAGTGAACAATAAAGGAGGCGATCACAAACAGGACGGCTCGAAATTTATCATCGTCTAAGAGGCTATTGTCAGCGGTGGACCGGCAAGCCGTCAATAATTGGCTATATAGTTTCTAGTGCGAGAAGAAAATGGCACAACTTATGACATTGAGATGGCAATAATGCAAGAAGTCGACTCTTCAAATTTTTGTTACGACCTTATTATTTTTAAGACCTGGCCCAGCAGTCTCGACATTAGATAGCGACAAAAATCGGTCGCTAAGTCATATCGTTTTCAAATTTCTTTAATAGATTTTCAACCTTTTACTTTGGAAATAAAGTAGAAAATCTATTAAAGGAATTTGACATCGATACGACTTAGCGACCGATTTTTGTCGCTATCTAATATCGAGACTGCAGGACCAGCATCGGTAATTCGGTAAGGACAATGGTGACTCTTGGTAGTTTAGCCGCTAGATCTGACTCTGACCCTGCTGACTCATAAATTTCTATCGATTCAGCAGGAGGGACAACTCCTCACAGATTTCTAGTCGTACGGTCGAAAGTATGGCTTCTATCTTCTCGTGCGTCTCTCAGCAAGCCACTGCTGGACTTAGGCCACTCAGCAGTCTCACTCGTACCGTCTACTCATCATTACGTGATAAATCTTAAATATCAGCTATCTAAAACCACAATAAAACCTACAATTTTCCACTGTATTGCACGCTAGAAGAAACGCTATTTCCAAGAATATCTTGAACCTATGACTATTGGCCACGGCACACATTAGGACGATGGTCTGCCTGAGGACAGGGGCCGCCGCAGTCAGGGTGCGCTGCTTGGGTACTGTTCCAGGCTCTCGCAAGTTATCGGGAGCAGACAGGTGGGAGATCATAGCTTGAGATACTACGTCGAACCGTGCTTCCTCGTCCAGTCTTATTAGGAGGTAAGCTGCAACAAACACTAGGTTAAATTACTCTGAAGTAAAAATGGCAGTTATTTAAACAAGACTAGTAAACAGAAGATATTGTGTACTCTCCCACTGCTGGGCAAAGGCCTCCCCAATTCCTTCCATGTACTCTTTTCTTGTGCCTCCTCGAACCAGCCCTTGCGGTACGCGTCCAGATCGTCTCGCCATCTCTTTCTGGGCCGGCGGCGCCGTCCATCTTCTGGCAACCGTGGTGGGAGACTTATAATTAATAAATAACTTAAATTTGAATTGAGGTGAATGAGACCAGATTTGATCCTAAAAAAAGGTTGAATTGAAAAAAAAACAGTAAACCTAATTTTAGATAATATAATATGTGGTAGCTTATGTAATTACTTATCCTACTTTTTGATTATACACAATATTTTAAAGCGAAAGAATGTCCATGGGTTTCTTGCCCGTTCGTCTCCAGGAACCTGGTATCTGACTTCAACTTGTTGATTAATTCAACTTGGTTCCATCACAATTCAAAAGTGCCAGCAACGCTGCAACCATTTTTTTTTTGAAGAGTCATATTTTTTAGAGCTAGTATTATGAGAAGCAACCATTCTCAGCTATAACAGGTAAGGTAAGGGGGGCGGGCAGTAACTATAATAAATAACAACGACGCAATGAACTGTAACTGAAAACAAAAGTTTCATAGGCTGATGGAATTTCATAGGAAGATTCAGCCTATGAAACTTTTGTATTCAGTTACAGTATCTACTAAACCATATCAGTATCTACTATCTTGTGTTAGACTGTGTGTTGTTGTTTTGTCTGTCGTGGCTGCGGTGGACTTCGGTTGTAATCACCTCTCTAGCCGAGAGAAAGGGGGCCACACACCATGAAATTGTTTATGGTTTTATATTACGAACGTATTTCTGCGGTAATAAGATTTTACGGAATGGGAAATATTTTATCAAATTTTCATCTGCGCTGTAAACACAAAAAATCTTGACGTTGCTCTAAAATTCGAGAAGCTGAAATTGGACTACCTTATGAACTGTGGACCAAGATAGCCATTATTTGCAGCTGTGACTGACACAGCCAGAAGGCGTCGCGGCAGACCTCGTAGAAGATAGAAACCCAAGACCAATTCACATTTTACGGTAAAACGCACTTAAAACATTGTGCTGATGGATGTGATGAATAGTAAACAGATCAGGAAGGTATTTAAACGAAAGTTATAATTAAAAAAACTAGTATTAAAAAAAAAAAAATTGGAACTTTGACCTCCAATATCTCCGTAAATAGCAGGTTCTCATGGTCCAGTACAAAAAAATGTTGCAATGACGGGGAGAACAAGTGCCCTTTGGCTTCGTTAAGGGCCTATTTACACCCTTTATGTTATTATACAGTGTGTTTGGCTACCGGTTACCGATACTTTAAGGGCATATTTTATTTATACTCATTTCTGTCTACAAATACACGTTCATAAATACTCCTAACCCCAACCCCGCGAACCGGAAGAAAATGTAAAAAATATAAGTAATTTTCATGTAAAATTTCGTAATTTCTAATTTTTTTAGGCACTTTTTCTTATTTTTCGGGAAAATGTATTAACTAATTTGATAGTTTCAGCGTTTGACCTTGCAATTAGATCATTTCCACGTCTCTAGGTCTCTCAGACTCAAAGATATTAGCATTTCATTGTACATATCAGCCAATAAAAAAAACAACATGGCAGCCATTCGCGGGGTGTGGGGTTAGCAGTAAATATATAAACGTGTATTTGTCGTTAGAAATGAGGAGCTCGTGGCTAAATAATAACAGCCTCTAGGGTCGATCTTTAGGTTAAGCCGTGCTTTCCTAGGTTGGTCTGCGGATGGGTGACCACCCATTACATACCGAGTTTCCTCCGTGCCTCGGAAAGCATGTTAAGCTGTTGGTCCTGGGTGTCATTTGTAGATCTTTGACAGTCGTTAGGTGTGGCCCAAAAAGTCGGACAACCAGTCTTTCTCAGGGGTATCGTATTCCCCAGCACTAACCTGGGTTGTGGAGGTCAGATAGTCAGTCGCTCCATGTAAAATACTGGTTTTCAGCTGCATCCGTTTAGACTGGAAGCCGACCCCAATACAGTTGGGAAAAGGCTAGGCAGATGATGATGTCGTTAGAAATGAGTTTGAATTGGTAATCGGTAAACCAAACACACTGTATAAGTCTAAAGGGTGTAAAAAGACCCTTAACGAAGCCGAAAGGCACTTGATCTCCTCGTCATTACGATCATTTTCTTGTTCTAGACCATACCTGGAAACCTTCTAGTAACGGAGACATTAGGGGACAAAGTTCCAACTTTTTCACAAGATTTTTTTTTTTAAATAGGTACATGTTTTAATGTAAGAACTTTACTTTAAACACCTCCAAGACCCCCGTACTATTCAATCCATCCATCAGCACAATGTTTTGAATGCGTTACATTGAGTTCTAATGCAAAACGTGATTTTTCACCCCAAAAAAAAAAGTCATTTCCCAGCAATAATTTTTGCGTAAAGTTACTCAGTTTTATGTACAGAATGCTTGGTTAACGGCTTCGTGAAGGGTCCGTTTACACCCTGTATACTGATAATCTTCATATTTACATTCATAAGAGTTATAAGTGTTTTTAAAAACATTTACTGTCATCTTTTTCTTATTTCAACTCATCCATTCATTTTCTCGATTGATTCATCTGTTTCACTTTCAGTTCTAGACGTTTTTGTTATGCTTTCATCTAGGCTATGTTTATTATCATTCCAAGAGAAAACAATATAGATGGGTAGTAAACTAGTTTGTTTTGACATTAAAACAATTATTTGTAGTAGGCCATTCATTCACGTGGTAATAATTATAATGCAGTTCGGCTACTGATGTTTGTGTCTGTCACAAATATATTTAAATGTATTGAAATCTCCAGTCTGGGTTGAAACAAGTGGAATCACAAAAATGTTAAAGACCTCCATGTACATTATAGAATCTTCTCTAAGTCATTTTGTCTATGGCGGGACGAGCTGGACAAAGCCAAGGAGCAGTGGTCCACATTTGCCCTAGATCAAAAGAATTGGAAGTCATGGGGCCTTTGCCCAGCAGTGGGACGACGCAGGCTAACTTACAGTAGCAGTAGTAATATTTTATCTCACAAATAAAAATCATTTTTCAAATCAAATTTCTTCACCAAACACGTATCATCAACGCAGTCGTTGTCTGACCTACTGTTGACCGTTTTTAGACGTCACAGTCTTAACAATTGAAATGTGAAGCATGCGCATGCGCATGCGCCATAAATCATATCACCTCAAAAGGAGTAAAATCCCCTCGAGTGGCAACGACATTGTCCTCTTTAACAGCTACCACAAAATGGCGTGGCGATATTAACTTGGCCTCAATAAAACTAATATTATGATCACGAAAGCCTACGTAATACCAGTTCGATTTCAATTAATTCCCAAGAAATTACGTTTCATTCATTGAAAAAGTGAATTGTTTTGTCTTAGTGTCAATCACACGCGAGATCTACGAGTATTACTTAACGAGCTTAGGCTGTTGTTCTCCTCATCACTCTCCTGCTATTATACTGATTTATTTGGGGTAGGTGCAGCCGTTTGTTGTCCTTGGTACTACCAGTATTACTACCAGTAGTACCACGGGTAAAAAAAATCGGGTACAACTACCAAGCGATCCAGTACTAACACGGGAAGTTTTATTTTACCCGTGTTACACTCGGGATTGTTACATAAGATCAACAATCATAATCTGACTGAATGTAACATGTATTCAAGAAAATATCTAAGCCTGAACCACCACATCATACAGAGTGTGAACAGACCCGTCACGAAGCCGTCAACTAAGCATTTTTGTACATCAAATTAAGTATCTTTACTCAAAAATTATAATTATTACGGGAAACGATTTTTTTTTTGGGTGAAAAATCACGCTTTACGAAAGGACTCAATGTAACGCACTCAAAACATTTTGCTGTTGGCTGGACAGAATAGTATGGGGGTCGTAGAGCTGTTTAATGTAAAGTTCTTAAAGGTCCGTAACTAGAAGGTTCCCAGGTATGGTCTAGCTAGAACAAACAAATGATCGCAATGACGGGGAGAACAAGTGCCTTTCGACTTCGTTAAGGGTCCTGTTGCACCCTTTATAGTAGTCTAGTATTACTTCAAAGTCACTGTCTGTAGGAAAGAAATGAAGCTATACAGGACATCTGATTTCATATCTAGACCACACTAAAGTAAAAATAAAATAATCTTAATATATATAAATCTCGTGTCACAATGTTTGTCCTCAATGGACTCCTAAACCACTTAACCGATTATAATAAAATTCGCACACCATGTGCAGTTCGATCCAACTTGAGAGATAGGATAGTTTAAATCTCAAATTATAGTAGGGTAGGTAGGGTAGGTAGGGTAGGTAGGGTAGGTAGGGTAGGTAGGGTAGGTAGGGTAGGTAGGGTAGGTAGGGTAGGTAAGTAGGTAGGTAGGATAGGTAGGGTAGGTAGGGTAGGTAAGTAGGTAGGTAGGGTAGGTAAGTAGGTAGGTAGGGTAGGTAGGATAGGTAGGTAGGATAGGAAAAAGGTGCATTGCAACGCATGCCGGGAACAGCTAGTACTACTATAAATAGAGGAACCTGCCTCATTGGTCTAGTGGACGACTGCTGGGCCTGAGGTCCTGGATTCTATTCCCGGGTTGGGCAAAGTGTTATTGGGTTTTTCCGCTAGGATTTTTCACTAGCAACCACGAAGTCTGGATTTGTGCCCGGTTGATGGCAAAAGGCTCCTTTTTAAATACTTGCGGCATAACTGGCGGATTGTGGGTGTACTATTAGGTAATAGTACACCCACATTTCGCCAGTTATGTTTAAGTCCTACGTAAACGTGTACCTGCACCTCTGTTAGAGGTGACGGTACTTACCCATAAAGCCCATAAACTGCATAATCGCGTCAAAGTATGTAAGGACGTCAGTAGCTTGGATTAACAGGATCGGTTTCTTTAGATTTTTGAGCAGCAGCGAGATTTCTCCCTTGAGTTCTGGAAAGCGGTACTCTGATTCCAGCAAGAAGTCTATTATTACGCAGAAACTTTCCAAGACATCAACTCGCTGAAGTTTATTTTAAGGGAACCATAATACCAACATTTTGTGACATTGATAATGACAGCCTGAGATTCCCATCACAGCTGCGCGATCTTGCCGATTTATATGTATTTCTTAGTAGCAGGCTGAAGTCTGAATTTATGCTCGGTTGATGTTAACAGGCTCGTCTCTTATTCGTGAGACTTAAAAATACCTGGCGAACTGTGATCCTCGAATACCTCTGCTAATCCTTCGGGGCTTAAAGGCGTGATGGTTATGTTTATTGCCAAGCAGCCCACATGATGGTAAGCGGTCACTGACGATCACAAAATCGACATGCCTCATGAGTCATGACTCTTCAATTTGAAACACAGCACTCTGCTTGACAGCAGAATAAAGAATTGTCAGATTTTTCATAAGACAGTGTTTTTTTTTTGTATTTCCATGAACCGATTTCAAGGTTTTATTATGAATTTGCATACATTCACAAAAATCATTGAAATCGGTTGAATGGTTTTGGGGATTAGCATATAATTATATTGATTGTGATTTTTTTTTCGTGTTCCAAACGTCGAAATCCGGAGACGTACGAAGGTCTTCGATATTGGAAATCGCGTTATGGAACTCAAATGGAGTTGGGCAGGACACATGGCAAGACGTGGTGATGGCAGGTGGAGTAAAGCTGTGACGGAGTGGCGTCCAAGAAATGGAAAGAGAAGTGTTGGTCGTCCGGCGGCGAGATGGGCAGACGACATTGTTACCATGGCGGGAATATCCTGGATGAGGCTGGCACAAGACCGTGGAACTTGGCACAAACAAAGAGAGGCCTATACCCAGCAGTGGGTGAAGTCGGGCTGTGGATGATGATGATATTGATTGTGATTTTTATATATTATTTTAAAAATTAAGATAAATTATTTCAAAGGATACGTATCCATTGGAAGCAGTCCTAGCGAAGTCCCGCAGATGTGATTGTAAGCGATCTATCTGATGTTCCACCGTAGGACTTCGGACCATCATCTCGATCATCTTGGCGATGTCCCAACCCCACGCTGGAGGGCACTCTTTGGTCCATTTTCGATCTGTAAGAAGAAAATGACAAAAGATGTAAGAATGTCGATGTATATCTAGGTTCCTATCAATTTCTTTTATGTACTTTTCGAATTTTTCTGGTAGTTCTCTAATCACGGCCGTAGAAATGGGGCATTTTTATAAATTTTGGACGTTCCTATTTTCATTACTTGATTATATGAAAAAAAATAATTGCTCTAGAGGCAGTAAGAAAAAAGGGGAATACGAATCGTCGATTTCATCAAAATTTGTTTGGAGAATCGCAGCCCCTACTCCCTCTTAACAAGGAGATAAAGAATAATATAACTAACAGCCTCTCAGTGGTCTCTCGAAGAAGATATCATTAAAATAATAGCAAGATGGCGCACTAGATAAGCAAATGCATCAATTGACCAGACAGATCTTTCAGCAATTATTGAACAGTAAAAAAACCTCCACAAACTGCATGCAAAATACTTTGACGCTTTCTTGAAAATTAAACGGTAATTCCGCATTCAATTAATCAAAAGGAAATCTAAAGATGAACCACAAGAGTTATTAAGTCAGTCACGATTTCATGGACAATAAACATGCAACAGTTATTCCGATTAGTTATAACTACCGATTTAATCGTCGTGTCCTCAACTCGAGTAGAAATCATGAATAATTACTCAGCCTGGACTCGATACAAATAGATATATCGTTGGTAGTTAGATGTCAAAGAGACCTAACATTTTCTTGGACATATCTGAAGTTATATTAGGTAAAGAAGATCGTGGTGGTATCCGTCATCCTGTTTAGTGATACAAAAAGTCATCATCTGCCTAGCCTTTTCCCAACTATATTGGGTTCGGCTTCCCGACTAACCGGATGCAGCTGAATACCAGTATTTTACATTGAGCGACTGCCTATCTGACCTCCACAACCCAGTTAGTTCTGAGTAATACGATACCCCGTGGTAAGACTGGTTGTCAGACTTTTTGGCCCACTGAATACCTAACGACTGTCAAAGATCTACAAATGACAGCCGGGACCAACGGCTTAAAGTGATTTCCGAGGCACGGAGGAAACTCGGTATGTAATGGGTGGTCACCCATCCACAGACCAACCTAGGCAAGCACGGCTTACGACCACGAGCTCCTCTAGTGATACAAAAACTAAAGATAAAAATATACATGTAGATCTTACGCTATCTTCAAAAGAAAAAATAGTCCCTGAATAAGAAAAATTACCATACTTAACGTAATTTTAAAGAACGATAAATAGTGCAGTTTATTAGTTTCCTCAAGACGAATGGTGCAGTGCAGCCCACAATGAATGGCAGTTGAATATGCTCGCGATTAGTCGTGATGCATACTTTATTGCTTTGAAAAGCCTGACGTTTCAAAGTAAATTAGCGTTACCTTGTAACAACCGTACCGACGTACCGATGGACATTTTCGTTTTATGTATATCGTAGTATGTTTCTTCTGGCGTAAGAGGGCGCTGTTGGTGAACATTTTGTGAAAATGTCTGAATATAGTTTTGTAAAAACAAGATAGCAGCGTCAGTTCCGAATATGGGCACAACCCTTAAGGTGCAAACCCCAGGGAAGCCCAAAAAATACAACCCTCTAAGTTCATTTAATTCCATTCCATGAGTATTTCTTGAAGAAGTCATTCGATGGGATTTTAATGATTATAACTCTGTAACTACATACGTGTTACTTGCGCGAATCAGATTTTCATCAACATACAACCCGACAATGACTTGCAAATTGCAAAAAAACGAAGGCAAATTTGAATTTCGTGGGCTAACGGCGCTTGCACCTTAAGAACCAAGCTGCATTAAACAAACATTGGCAAAGGTGTGTTCGATAGTAATAATACAGAACAACACTAACACTAAACTGAGTCTTATCAGCCAGCAAATGAAATTACAAATAGTGTAGTGAAACAATAGCCTCCTTTTCAGGTCAGGTCAGCGTCGTTGCACGAGAAATTATTATGATAGCTGATTAAAGGTAAGTGGGTGAGGGAAAGCGCACCTTAATATAATAAAAGGACAACCGTCCTATTTGTTTACGTGCACTTTCATAAATACTGCGGCGTCTGCTATTCGAAGGCATCGCGACTAACATGAGTGATATATGATGCGGGCTCAACGTACAGGCTTGATAGAAATTCACTATAACAACGATTTTGTAGGTGAAGATCGATGCCGATGATAAGAATGTAGGTGTGATAAATATAACTTAATAGAACATCACTCCTGTAATTGATTAAAAAAAGCGAGATCGCAAACAGAGGGTGAATGTGCGAACTTTGAAAGTGAGATTACATATCCAGTAATTAAAAATGCGGAAGACTCGTTGGCCCACGATGTTAAGCTGAAGGTCGATTGATGAAACTCCTGCTGACGGTATACCCATCTATAATAATAATTGACATATCACCACAGTATTCTTTAAAATAAAAACAGATATCATCGTGATAGACAACCTATACCTACCAATAAAAATGTCAAAAAATTTTAGCTAGTGAACGTCCGCATACGTGATGGGATTAATTTGATGTTTTTTGGGAGTCATCGACTATATGTGTTTGAAGGGTTAGGCAGAGGTTATGCTAAAGGTACACCCGCATTTTGCCAGTTATGTTTCACTCCCATGTAATTGAGAGCGAGCCTATTGCTATCAACCGGGCACAAATCCAGATTTCGTGGCTGCTGCTGAGACACTTGCCCGACTTGGGAATCGAATCCAGGACCTGAAGCTCAGCAGTCACGCTTGTTTATCAGTTATCTCCAGGACTTGAAATCTATATTGATATACCTAAATAATATATCTAACTCCACCTTTAAGCCGATGTGTCACACCTTTGTGTGTCCTAAAAACATCATTGATCTGACTCGAAGCTAGATTCTTACCAAAAGGCACGGGATCTAAATTTTTCTTGAAATTCCTCTTCAGCAAACCCTTCTTAGTGTACTGCTTGCCTTCAGGTCCATGGACGCAGTGGAAAGTATCCGCAGAGCCAGATATAGACTCCGATATACTGAGATATTCATCTCTAGTGGCAGGTTCATGCTCAGCTAAACGAGTTGGCTTTTTATAGAACTTGGTGTGCGAAGACTGCTTAGACACATCTTTCCAAATCTTCTTCGATCTCTCTTTTATTTCTAGTTTCGGTGTTTCCTCTGGCTCTACTTCCTCTTGCAAATCTTGCAACTCTTGCTTTATCGAGACCTCCACCCCCACATCGGTTTTAGCTGTACTGGTGCTTGGCAAATTCGAAGTATTTGTTGATTTTTCTTCAACATTTGTCTTCGAACTCATGTTTCTATTTCTAATATCTCATGTGAATCTGAAACTCTGAATTAGAAATATTGTTGTAATTCAAAATTCTCCATGTCACACATTATGACACTCAAGACAGTGCATGTTTTAATTTTTTAAACTGTCACGTTATGTACTGTTATTTTTTCTTGTGAACTACAAATAGGTTATCTATATAATTTCCTGTCTCGTAAATGTTGCCGCAATCGATATTGGAGTTGGGTAAAATGTTAAGTGATGCAATGGATTTCAAAGTATTAGTGACATCTCGTTGTTTGAACGGCCAGCAGCGGGCGAGGCAAATCGGTCAGGTCGCAGCGCCCGCCGGCGCAGCTCCGCGGCGTTGAGTCCGACTGGCGGACTGGTGGGACCGCGACCACCGGACAGGCGCTGTGCACGCGCACGCTCACTGGCTCAGTCAGTCGCACCTCCACGCCGGCGGGTAACGGTCGCGCGCACACGCACACCGCGCTCCTACTAGTACGTTCTCTACGATACTTCATTAGTTTTCCCCTCGAGAAAACCAAGTGAAATAAAACAATTTAACCGCGTCAGTGGACGAGTAGTGAGTGGATTTGTCGCCAGTGTTTATTTACAGCAGTATCTACACACGGTAAGTGTTGCCCGTTTATAAGATTTTCCTCAAATCGCGGCCAAACGTTTGTTTTGTTGACATTGTTCTTACATATGTATGATAATGGAAATGCTGCGAGCGGCAAATGCCGAAGCCTGCTTCATTAGATATAAGTTAATCAAGTTAGATACATAATGGTTCAATGCAAAACAGAAGTATTTGGTAAACAGCTCAGGAAATGATTGTTTGCTTTCCACTTTTTAATAACTGCTAAACAAAAACTTAGAAAACACGAATAATTACACAAGTTGAGAGTATTCGACTCGTTAAAAAGACAAATAAATAATGGAGTCTATTATCAACATTACAGCAATTGCTGCTTGAATGTCAGGTGTATGAATAGGGGACTGTGACGCAAGTGGGTACGAATACCTACTCAATTCATTTTACCAAATGAACGAGCCACAGTGTCACTGTAATTTCCTTAATTTGTCATTAATACTGTCACTGAAACAACGTACCTAGTTTGTACTTAACATATATTATAAATTTATAATACAGCTGTAACGATGTGTCATCCAATTACATAGTTACATTTTAGCACAGTTTGTTAGATGGAAAACGATCACTCGCTGTGTCTACACGCAGTAGGTACCTACACACCGCACCTGTGCTTGTCAAGTCGTAGTAACTTAATAACATATCATAGCAAAGAAATAACCGCTGCGTTACGTAAAACTCAAGGTATTTTATCAGTTTACTAACAAACAAACACTAACCGCTACACCAGCTGACTAACTCAACTTTTTGCGGGAATTTACAAAAAGTGAATCCACATTCGTTTTATCGAGGTTAGGCATTCGAATGACTAATTAATTAAAAAGTTATGTAAATTATCTTTATTAAGGCCAAACTAGACCACTGTTTATGTTATTTAAATATTAAAAACATGGTGTTAATAATATATAGTTTCACACTAGTCTAGTAAAAATATTCCTTCTTTTATTTTAATACTTGCTGTGCCCCGCGGTTTCACCCGCCGCTTCAGACTTGTTTTATTTTTGCTCAGCTCTTATTGGTCATAGCGTGATGTTATATAGCCTATAGCCTTCCTCGATAATTGGTCTATCCAACACTAAAAGAATTTTTCAATTCAAACCAGTAGTTCCTGAGATTAACGCGTTCAACCAAACAAACAAACTCTTCAGCTTTTTATATTAGTAAATAGATTTATTTATACCAATTACTAAAACCGCATAACTATTCGTCACTTTATTACAGTATCTAGGTAGGAACCTAATCAACAGAACCATTAATTGCTTAACATTTATGATAAAACCAACTAAACTAAGAAACAAGAGCTTTGACCAGAATAATCAGGACATGACATTACCTAAGTTTTTGCTAAACTTTCTCGTTTTTGTTACTCAATGATGCGACTCGTAAAAGATTGTAAAAGATATGATAATTAAAGAAAAAGACATCCATGCATTGGGAAATGAAACGTTTTTCCCAAACTTCTTCACTTGTAGCCTAATGGTGTCAAGGTTGCCGAAGAATTGACGCTACTGGGTAACTTAAAACTTGTATGTTCAGCAAAACCATACTGTTTATTTTCATAACCAATCGCCACTGAGACTCGCTTGCTCATTACTAGAAATATTGAGCAGATGAGTTCTGAAGAGGAACTAGACGATCTTCCAAAGGTGGTTAGGACCAACTAGATGTGGGAGGCTGAGGAGAAGGTGTTGAGAAAGAGTAGCTTGAGAAAAGCCTATGTTTAGCAGTGTACTGCAATAGACTTTGCTGATCAACTCAATGACATAATGAGAATAGACTCGAACAGCAAACAAAAGCCTCCAAAAGGCTGGATATTTAATAAAATACGAGAACATACTATAGACTTGCTTGACACTCAGTAAAGACTAAGAAGCACTAGAACTTTAGTCACGTGCATTCGGCTTTATAAAAAGTAGTACTTAGCCCTTCAATCAGATAATCTATTGCAAGAGCTAAGGAAGCCAACGAAGGGTCACTGGTCGAATAACCTAACGATCTGGCAAGATTTGGACGTTGATGGTTGATGCATACGAGATAAACAAACATTTTAATGTGTTCAGCAAATCTACAGGTCTTCTCGGAATGAAAATTGCTCAGAAACATCATCAGGTCAGCCTAGCACAGTCCACTGCTGGACTAGGCCTCTGAAGCTGCATCACACTGCCCTATCACC
This sequence comes from Noctua pronuba, assembly GCA_905220335.1. NCBI lineage: Eukaryota > Metazoa > Arthropoda > Insecta > Lepidoptera > Noctuidae > Noctua > Noctua pronuba. Next base: position 19,201,108 of record LR999891.1, on the reverse strand, counting down.
ACTTACGCATCAAGTCAGTCCTGTCACCTTTTTAAGGTCCTCGGTTCGATATTTGCCGAATGTTTTGACGAAGGACCAATGGCGGAAGAGCAATCATGTTGACCTCATATCGGCAGCTTAAGAATAGCTGGAGCTGGTAAAAATTCGAGCGATTCAGCAAGGTGCTGGCGGAGTTTTAAGGGCCAGTATAACCAAATTGTGATTAGATGGCGCTCGTTTTATTTAACTGCAGCATTCACTTTGTAATTAAAGTACCGATCAACGTTTAGAAAACGTATTTAAATGGACGTCTCTGATCAAATGGTGTGCTAAAATTAATTAAATATTCACCACGTGTGATTCGATACGACAAGCAAGTCCAATATGATTACATACTGTAAAAGGCAAGGTATGTCTATATTATCTGTCTAGTGTCCGACAGTGCTTTGATATTGGTTAGTGCACCTTATAACTTAGAAAGTAACTTGCTACGTGTTTTTTTTGTTAATTTGATAATAGATTTAATATATAATTCTATTTAATATTTTCTTTGGCCAAGTCAGACAAACAAACTGGGGATTTCTTGACCAAAATCCATACTTCCATACTAATATTATAACAGCGAAAGTAAGTTTGTTTGTTACCTTTTCACGCCTAAACCACTAAACCGATCATCCAGAAATTTTGCATATACGTTGTCAAGTGTACAGAAACGGACATAGGGTACCTTACATCCCGAAAAAAAGTACTGTTCCTGAGGAAGATTACAAGCAGAGTACAACCCGAATTGATTGTCAAATTCCAAATTAACGCGAGTGAAGCCGTGGGCAAAAGCTAGTAAAAGATAAAGATTTGAGTGACTCATAGCTCTTTGCTTAAATGAACTGATTTAAGATTCCTGGGTCGTTTGAATTGAACCACTGTTGCGTTGAGCATCCATGCCTTATTAGTTGAGTCTCTTGACCCAACAAATAGCCGCAGTTCTGACCAAGCGCCTTCTGCGCCTGGACAGAGATAGCCTGCGACTGGTGGCGAGGACCATCACTGGACACTGCTCACTGAACAAACACTTCCACACCCTAGGTATCACTGACAGCCCCCTGTGTAGAGCGTGCGTGGAGGCGGAGGAAACGGTGGCGCATGTACTCCTCGAGTGCACCGGCGTCACCCAGATCCGCTAGGAGACTCTTGGAACACCAAGATCCCTTGCGGATGTCCTGAGAAGACCGGGAAGTTTGATCTGCTTCTGGAGGGAGGTGGGCTGGTTGGAGTAACGGCCACCATGGCTCACACGGAAACCAAATCCCTTAACATAGAACATAGATAGCCGCAGTTCAAAGCCAAAGGTCTTTCGAAGCGGCAATTAAAACCTGCGCTCCGTAGTTCAGAATTCCAGATAGCGTGTGACATTCATGTCAGACATAGAACTGTACCGGTGCTAGATAATACTTATTATCTCATATAATGTAGGACTCCGAGCGGTGCGTAACATATCTTGAACTCGTATCCCTAATGCGATGGCATACTGCTAATGACCCTAGTTTAATAGCTTCTATATTATATGAGTCATCTCATCATGACTTACGGCGCTGGTGACCGAGTTCACAAGAACTATTGTCATCATAAGACTTGAATGAGGTAAACGGTGGAGCTGTTCAGCCCTCGTATTTACAAACGGTTACGTTTTTGATTTGAGAAGTCATATGTCTATCTTTTTTTGCATTACGAGGAGAGTATACGACATCCCGAATTGAAGTCGAATCGAAGCGTTTGTGAATACGGTGGCTGGTCGTTACGTTAGTCGGACAATATCCGACTCATGATGAAGGAAGATCATCATTTTGAGCAGTGGCGGTTCAGAGTAATAATCTCAATGTGTCGAAGGCTCTGGGTTTGAATGGGACAAAGTATGGTATGTTATTGTTCTTTGCTGCTATCGACGGGGGCATTAGAGAGAGACAAATCCAAAATACTCGCAGACATTATCTGAATTGATATTGTATTTAAAAGTTTCTGAATAATCTAAAACACCAGGGGCCCTTTTCCCCTCCTCTTATACCTAAACTTGTCAGACTTCAAAGTGAGAATGGACAAAGGCCTGTACTCCCCATGACTTCCAGAATTTTCGAACCATTGCTATAATATAAATGTGGATGGTCGTTTATTTTGACCTGCTCGTCCCACCATCTTCTACGAGGCCTGCCGCAAAGTCCAAACACGCACACGCATAGGCGATTTTAAAAAACACCTGATTTTCTGTAAAGATAACTTTTCAATAATCAAAATATTTATTTGCTAGAATATGGTACATAAGGTGATACAGTATTTTTTTTTATCTTGCCATAACAAGGCGTGCAAATGAATTCATGAAGATTTAGATAGATTTCAAAAATCTGTCTAAATCTACTGGTTACCCCATATTTGTATGCCGTATCTAAATACGGATGATACATAACCATGGTAAGCCAGCATTGCAGTGTCACAGTTTAACTCTTTTCAAGACAATAAAACGATCTATTTTTGCAAGAATTTTATCTATATGTGTTTTCCAATTGCTATTTTTATCGACTGTTATGATGACCCAAGAATACACAATAATCGAAAGTGGTCAAGTGAGAATCTTTATAATCAATATGTAGTTTATATAAGTGACAATATAATGAAGACAGACTGATACAAAACTACAAAATGACCTCCGCAGCACTCATCGATACATCTTAAACTCTAAAGTATTAATGTATGAGATGGTATGAGTGGTCGCTGTCATATCAAGGGGGTTAATAAAATTGTCTGCTTCATCACAGTGCGCAGGTCACAAATGCAATGTCATTGAAACATTGAATGAAACAGTGTGTTGGTCTTGGTTCAATATAATACCTTTTTTTTTGCTAATCTTACTAATATTATAAAGAGGAAAGATTTGTATTTTTGTGTGTATGTTTGTAATGAATAAACTCAAAAACTACTGTGCCGATTTCAATTTTTTTTTCACTATTAGAAAGCTACATTATCCCTGAGTAACATAGACTATATTTTATCCCAAAATGTTTAAAAAATTAATGCCCACCCGTGCAAAGTCGGGACGGGCCGCTAGTAGACTATATAGAGATTGTCTTCTGTCTTATACTGCATCTGGTCCTGTTTTGACTCACCCTTGACATCTAGATTTTGTATTTAGTGTTCGATGTATTTTAATTTGCAGCGCCATTAGTTGATTGTCCAATGCTTCCGTCTGATTGGTAGATGCTTCGCGTGTCCATAAGGGGTCAACTCAGACTGCTATAAAAGGCAGGACAGGATGGATTGCCTTCAGTGGTGGGTAACGTCTCAGCCCTCACAAACGGGGCTGGGATTCTATCCACCTATTAAGACTTATAGACTCAAAGCTAGGCTTTGTAGTTCGATTTTGGAAAAAGCTTTGGTTCTGCGAAAAAGTTTGGAAGGTATTATGTGTAATTTTTTTTCGTGAGTTTTTTCTTGGCTGCCTCGTTGATCTAGTGGTCGCAAGCACGACTGCTGAGCATGAGGTCCTGGGTTCGATTCCCGGATCGGGCAAAGTGATTGGGTTTTTCCATCAAGAATTTCTCAGTAGCAGCCACGGAGTCTGGATTTGCGCGCGGTTGATGGCAATAAGCTCGGCCCCTATTACATAGGACTTAAACATAACGAAATGTGGGTGTACTATTACATACACCTCTGCCTGTCCCTTCGGGGATAACAGCCGTGATGTTAAGTTATTTTCTTTTTCAAAATTTGTCCTTTTACTCTTGTTCTGTCCCATAAAAATCCCAGTCTTCACTAATAATAAACTGACGTCATCAGTGACAATCATGACTGTTCAATGTTCATGAGCGCATACACACTGTTTTGTAAACATTGATTTGTACGAATCATGCGCCGGCGCGGGAAAAGTGAAATCTATTTATTTCCTGCTAATTGTAATGTAGGGCTTTTTTATTTGATTAAACAGTATAGGAAAAGAGGTTCGTAATTATTGAAAATATGTTGGTTATGAAGATTTACACTAATATTTTAAAGAGGAAATATTCGTATGTTGGTACCGAATGAAAACAAAGTAGTTACTGGACCAATTTTAAAAATTCTTTCATCCTTATCCCTGAGTAACATATGCTATATTTATTATTAGAAAAAAATAGGGGGGAGGGGGGAATTGTTGAAGAAAAAGTTTTGAAGCGACAGCATGCCTGTGCTGCGCCTGCGCCGCGCCTTCACCTTACGCCTTATCTGTATAATTTGTACTAGGATATTATCGTAAAGATTTAGGTAGGACTGACACAAATCTCCAGTCTTCTCAGAGGTAGATAGGGTACCCAAGAAGATTTCCCCACACCAAAAAAAAGGGTAAACTTCAATAAGAAATCATACACGGTAATTCAAAAATCGCTTTTGCAGGAATTTATTCAAGCATTTCCAGCGGTCCACTTTAGAAATGGTGTTCTATAGTCGACCGCTGAGTCTCCTGGCATCGCGCCAATTCAATCAAATGAATAAATCCATTGTTTCGTTACGTAAAAGTGGATAATAACTAACTCCTAGTCAAATCAAACACCCGTTTATTCTTGGTGTAAACTAACGAAGTGTACACAGTTTCTCGTTGTCATTGTTTTAAAACGATTCTTATCTTTTTCTTATTCTATTCTATTTTGATTGGCTTGAATGTATTTAACGTAGAAATGATTTTGTAACTTAGTGTACACAGCAATTAGTGTAACTTAGCTGTACATTTCCAGTATAACTTGGCCTCGCTTTGTATAGATTTCCTATACAATGAGAGATCCACATAAACTGGTTTGGTATAGCTTGATTGGCTGCCGTGCGTACGTAATAATAAATACTCACAGATATGTTTGTTTTCCGTCCCGTTCTCCATTAAATAAAAAAGGTTTTTTTTTTGTTTTGACAAATTTGTTATGTTATATTCTACATACACTCTACATTTGACTTGATTACATGTGCCGAGTGTAGTTGCGTGCGAGTCAGTGTTAGGGACGTGCTCCGTCGAGTGCAGTTTCTGCTCTTTCTTGGCACTGTCGCACCACTAATCTCTATTATACAGGGTGTAAACGGACCCTTCACGAAGCCGTCAACCAAGCATTCTGTACATCAAACTAAGTAACTCTACGCATAAATAATTGCTGGGAAACGACTTTTTTTTTGGGGTGAAAAATCACGTTTTACGGTAAAACTCAATGTAACGCACTCGAAACTTAGTGCTGATGGATGCTTTGAATAGTAAACGGGTCATGGAGTTAATTAAAGTTAAAATCTTAAAAAGTGGGATTAAAAAAAAAAAACTTGTGAATAAATTGGAACTTTGACCTCCAATATCTCCGTAACTAGAAGGTTCCCAGGTATGGTGCAGAACGAAAAAATGATCGCAATGACGATCAAATGCCTTTCGGCTTCGTTAAGGGTCTTTTTACACCCTTTATGTGTTCCTTAAAGAAAAAGCTTAACCTTTTATAATCATATAATGACTATAAATATTATATTCCTGTCCTTGTCCCATTTTCTTGGTCGTTCGTTTCTTCCATTCTCCTCTGTCAGAATTCACGGTATCATTACTCGCCGTGATCCGTGGGAAATTCAATCTGATACCACGATCGGTGGAGACAAACTCTTTCCTAGTACTTACTCCTTTTTATCACAAAACCCATTTATCTTTTCTTTAGTCTTACCCAGTATTAACTGGGTTGTGGAGGTCAGATAGGCAGTCGCTCGATGTAAGTTACTGGTATTCAGCTGCATCCGGTTAGACTGGACGCCGTCCCCAACATACTTGGGAAAAGGCTAGACAGATTATGATTAGTCTTCCTCTCCCTCTCCATCCATCAACATCATTATTTTAGTCATAATGAGGTCTGATGACCTTTACTTCACGAGTCATTGCCCGCCGATCTGTTTGCCTTCAAATGCTTCGCGCCAAAGCTCCCAATAATTTATAGAACGCTAACAATTTATAGATGCGGTCAGCTCACAGCTCACCTAATACTAACGGAGTGTTTCAGTATTTAGAGTAACTATATTTAGTAAATAAACTATACAAATACATCCCGTTTAACATCTGAATTTATGGGGTCAGTAGTTATCTATACTAATAATATAAAATTTGTTTGTAAGTTGGTATGTAGGGGTAATCCCCGGAACTGATGGTCCAATTCTAAAAAAAATTACTCTGATAGAAATGTACATTGTTCGTGGGTGCTATAGGCTAAAAATATCTTTACATTACGCATTATAAGCTGAGCTATCACAATTTTTGCGAGTGAAGTGCTAGTAACTGATAATAAGTAAATCGAGCTAAAGCACAGTAGAGAAGGTAAGTTAATGCAATAGGCATTTTCTACCCGTTAGTTAACCTTTGGTTGATGCAAAGACAAACAGCAAATCCGAAATTGAGGAATCGATTTTTATTTTATTAAACTAAAATATAATGAGACAAACAATGGGATAAAATTATCGTTGTTATAATACTGCTAGCTCCAAAAGTCCTACAACTTTTATGCAATGACCGAATATTTGAACCACATTAAGAATGTTGTGCTCTTCAAGGGAAAAAAATTTAAAAGTATCTACTCGCCTAAGTAAGTACAATCAAATTACCTTAATAATCATCAAAACTGGAGGTAAATACAGTAAGTATTTACTACACTTTTATACAAATAACATTGTACTGACCTCACTACGGTACCGTCAGGGCCAGTCGAAGGTACGGGCTAAAAATGTCTTAGTAATTAACTAGCTATTCAAAATATTAGGGAAATAAATAGACTAATTACTAAATTGTTGAAATACTATCCTTTCGGTAGAGCCGCATAATATTATTGACCTATTTTCCTTAGTAACCTTACAAAAACATTGAAATAGCATAAATTCGAGGTGTTCGATTTCAGTTTTAAATTATTCCACGATGAATGGCACTGAAATGAGGAGTTGAGTTGTGAAAATCATAAATGGGGCTCACACCTAGGGTTGCCAACCATACTGCTAAAAACAGTATTATACTGTTTTTCGTTCGTTAATACTTTTTACTGTTCTATAAAAAAAAGTATACAAAATACTGTTTTTATGTCCGCACTCCGCTGGTATCCGGAGCCATACGTAAATTGTGGAGAGGCTTATGAATATTTTAAAAATGATAATAAATTGTTAAATTGTGCAAGAAGCTCCAAAAAATACCTATGTTTTTAAAACGTCAAAAATTAAAATAGTGTTTTCTTTTGTAATATACTGTTCATTTTATTTCTCAGATCTTAATATACTTCATTTCTCGTACAAAAAGTTGGGAACCCTACTCACACCCGTATCTAAAGTCAAGTTAAAGCAATTACTTAAGTTCACAGCCTAGCTCATCGCCTAGCAGCTTCACAGCCTAGCTCATCGGCGTAATGTTGCCTGCCTGTCGGTCTTCTATAGACTGTACTTCTGAGAGTGTGCGCAGGAGCTCCACGACCTGATCCCATGATCACCTTTTTACCACCGGACCAGCAGACGTACTGCGGCGTACCATCCGCACTTGGTTGATATCCCGACGAGTCGTACTCGGCGCTTCTCCTCCACGTTTATTATGCGCACAGCCAAGATGTGGAACTCTCTGCTCTCTGCATCTGTGTTCCCTCCCACATTTAACCCGTCTGCCTTCAAAGCAAGAGTGAACAGGCATCTTTCAAATTACTTATGCAAACATTTTTATGCAATAGACAAGAATTTAAACGAAGTAAGAACCGTCAAATAAAGTAAAGGTAAGAATTTTAACTGTTGACAGTTGTAACTTCAACCAATTACTAAACTACAGAATAAAAATCATATCATAAATAATTACTTTTACTCAAGTAATCACTTTCACTTGTTTATAGATACGCGTGTTAGAGCCTACAGTCATAGGGTCTAAAATAAGACTGAAGCCATCACTACTTGCAAATAAATAATTGTCCCATGTCCTTCGCAACGATACAGTACAGTATTCGCAACGGTACAGTCATTCTTTAACCTACGTCCGGTCAGCTGCTGGCAACACCGACGAGTTCAGTGGGGCTGTAGGCTTGCACCAAGGGTCGGCTTTAAGTCCTTACCTCTTCTTGTTGATTATGACGCTTTGTCGTCGGACATACAGGAAGAGGCACCATGGTGCATGCTGTTTGCCGACGACATTGTTCTTGTCGGTGAAGATGGACCTGAGATCCAGAGCAGATTGGAGAAATGTCCAATCAGTCACCACACTCACCACCAGATCCGATATAAATGTCCACTCTTTGCAAGCAGCTGTCAAAAGGGTGAATAAGCCAAGCTAGTTATTACCCTGATCCAACTCACTGTGGGGAAGTCGTTGACTGTCAGACAATCAGGTCAACGACTATTATGTGAGGTGCAATGTTTTGCATTTAATATTATTTTTCTGCCTCTTCATTCAGCTGTAAGCAGACAATAAGACACAATGGAGGAATTATTCCACAACTCGAGGGAGACTCGTGACAACACGCAAGAAAACACAAAAGGGCTGTTTCTCATAGGAGTTGGATTCAGTTCAAGTATTTGATAACAAACTGTCCTTTTGTCCCTTTCTTGCTTTCGCTATATCAATTAGACTCCTACGGTTTGCTCAATTCAATTATATATTGTCACATTATTATTCAATTCATATGTACTTTTCTAAGTTTATCTTGGACATCACAGACATCGGTGAAGGAAAACATCGTGAGGAAACCTGGACTTATAATTAATATAAGTCTGAAATCGCCAACCCGTCTTGAGCAAGCGTGGTGATCAATGCTCGTGCCTTCTCTGTATGAGAAGAGGCCTTTGCCCAGCAGTGGGACAGTAACAGGCTGGTATTATATTTTATATTTATTATTCAATTATTTCATTCGTTTCTTTCTTTACGTCACGTCAAAACTTTAGCTGAAAATCTAACAAGAATTTGTGTGGTATACTACAACTAAAAACCCCGATTACTGAATAAAATGTAGCCTATGTTACCCGGGTCATACTAACAAATCCATTGACACATTATTCATCAAAATCGAATGAATAGTTAAGGCGCTACGGCCGAACATACGTAAATACAAACATACATACATACGAGTACATACAAACATAAACTGTTAAAATCAGAACCCTTCCTTCCTTCTTCGGCTTCGTAGTCGGGTAAAAATTAAGAAAAAATTTCAAACGTTATGTCCTAGCCCCATGTTACTAGGTTGTCTTTGCAACACGTTTTTTTCCTTCATTCTCCGCCACCACGTTTTCTTTTACTCCTTTTTCTTTCAAATCATTCCTCATACAATCCATCCATCCATCTTTGTTTGGCCATCCTCTCCCTCTCAATCCACCACCCTAGGTATATACCGTAGATACTGAAGAAAATACCGAAATAAAGGCAATTAGTGACAAAATTGAGATAGAAAGCGTTTGTTCATGCGTCCTGACCTTCTGCATATTACCTCCATCTTTGTCGTATCAGAGGAGCCGCTAGCACGAGATAAGTGGCTTGACTGCATGATTGACATGTTGTTCCAAGATTATAGACCTGATAAACGTTGAGAATACCTCGATCTGTCATGATAACACCTTCTCTAAGATAGTGTGCCGAAGCAATGGACTGAGGACGACTTGTGTGTGCTTTGCTATAGTGCTAATTTTTTAACAAATATTTGATGTTTGAAGTTTTTAAAAAGAGTGGCCATGGCGAATTATTTGAAAAGGTAATGTTAATTTATTTTTGGCTTTTTTTGGAGCCTTTTTTGTGTTACTCTCTGGTTGTGTATCTTTTTTAATAATTCAATGACAGGTAATTGTATCGTTAAAATATAAGTAAGTTATATAAGTAAATAATATAAGTACTTAATACTAACCTATGCTTAGACTATAACTATACTAAGGAGGAAACGACACTCATCAAATTTTCTGACGTTTTTTGCAATTAGCAGGTCAGTGTTAGTTAGTGTGTTGTTAAAAATTTGATTCACCACCGTAACAAATATGGCTTCACAGAATTATAATCATTAAAATCATTAATACTAAGTACTAAGTTCATTTGAACCCATTGAATGACTTTTTCATGAAATATTCATTCAATAGTCGTAGTATTTCGCGGCCTACCCTTGCGCTTTCACCATTAGTAAGTGTGACCAAAATTAGGTCAACGTGTGCTCTATTCTTTATACAATACTAGCTTCCGCCCGCGGCTCCGCTCGCGTTAATATAGAATTTGACAATCAATTCGGGTTAGACACTGCTTATAATAATGAAAGACACGTGGCGCCATCTATTATCATAAGAACGTTATTGTTGTTTTCCTTGGGAACAGTACTTTTTTTCGGGATGGAAGGTACCCTATGTCCGTTTCTGTATACCTGACAACGTATATGCAAAATATCAGGATGATCAGTTCAGTGGTTTAGGCGTGAAAAGGTAACAAATAAAGAAACTTACTTTCGAATCTATACTAATATTATAAAGCTGCAGTGTTTGTTTGTTTGTTTGAATGCGCTAATCTCTGGAACTGCTGGTCCGATTTGAATGATTCTTTCAGTGTTAGGTAGTCCATTTATCGAGGAAGGCTATAGGCTATATATCATCACGCTACGACCAATAGGAGCGTAGCAGCAATGAAAAATGTTGCAAAAACGGGGAAAATTGTATTTTTAATAACTTGACGCGGATGAAGGTCGCGGGGAACAGCTAGTTTATAATATTAGTAAGGAAGTAAGGATTATGTGTAATAAATGTCTTTATTTTCAGTTATAGGTACCAAATTATCACCATATTCTATTCATTTATTGATTCTAAAAACTGGTTCGATATGTTGCATAAGAAATTAGCATTGCATGCTCTTTAAGATAAAATTAAATTAAAATAACTTGTTGAATATTATCTGGTCGTTTTAAACTTGACTTGCCTAGTATGTCCGTGTCGCCTAATTATTATCTACCTTTAAATATATGTATTATAGATATATACTTGCAGTTCGGTATGGAAATTCCTGTATGTGAATATTTAAGGAAAACTGGAAAAGCAACAACATAAGTACTTTATTTTTAATTGAGTTTTTATAATTGAGTATGATGACTGGACAATTTGAGTCATACTTAGGTTACGAATATCTGTTTAAGTAAGTAGCAAGCCATGTACATTACGTTACGTTACAAGAAACTTGAAGTAGGTAACACGTGTTCTAGACAAATGACGATCGGCGTAAAAAAAACAAACACTAAAATTATTTTTATTATTTATATTTTTTTTCTGCTTTTTTTTTTAGACAAGTGTGGACACCGATGCTGATTAATGTGATGTAATTATATCACATTTATCAGCATTGGTGTCCGCACTTGTCTTATACAGCGGTGTTATTTTAAGTCATCAGACACCCGCGACAGCGACGCGTGGGCAAGTGGGTATAAATATCTTGCCAAACAAATAACACACACTAATCAATTACGAAACAACCGACTTACCTTCACAGAGGTCGCTAATATGTAGGCAGACATTAATTATTACGAGGGTTGCCAGACCAATAAAATCGAACATTATCGTAGATAGTACTCATACGGGGTGGAAGGGACACCGACGCGAAAACGCTTACCACGTATTCAGTACTTCATTCTGAGACACCGAAATAGAAATTTTTCGTCGATTATTAAAAAAAATCAGCTGTTCCATGCATTTTGACCGTGTTTTAAAAAAAACCGATGAAAAATTTCTATGTGGGGGGTCTACATGGTACTCACACTTACAAAAACTCAAATAATGCTTCTAATTTATATAAAACAATGGTTATCAAAGGTACTAAGTTTCCAACGAAAAAAAAGAAATGTCGAAATAACTAAAGAACTAAAGGGGGAGCATCTCTTCCAAACATTAAAATCTTAGTATGTGAGCCCAAGTGGCAGTGGAGCAGGACCAGCATTGAGCCAAGCATTTTTATCTACGATATAGTCTTCCAACTCATAATATGCTCGCTTACATAGTGTTCGTTTTATGTTCCATCAACATGAGTTTAGGTTTACACAGTTGACAACCCTACCCTAGTAAGCTTAATTCATATCTTAGACTTACTAATTAACTTTTTAACGTTGCATGTAATCATTTTATTTGATAAGTTTCTCCAAAGTGAAACTTGAAAGTAAACATTAAGGTTCAAGTTATGCAATTGTTAATAAATCGTCTAAAATTATGCATAAAACATGTTAAACACTTTCAATGTTAGGGCTCTGACGTCGGCATATTACTTTTACTACGTAAGTTAGTATAATGTAACTATACCTAAGTACGTATGAGTATAGCAATAGCAAAACCATGTAAAATCATTTCAAAGATAGGATGCCATGTGCCATATTTTTGTTTAAAAAAACAAAAGTAACTAAATAAAATAAATACTTTAATTTTTATTTTGAACACGAATCTTTTGGCGCTTGGCCAAAATCGGAACTTACGCCGCCATCTTGTTTCTGTGAACGTCATTCAAGCGCCAAAAGAACCTTGTGTCACGGTTCATACCTATCTTTATCTTTGTTAGTTTTATATTTTGGTTTTCTCTGTTTTATCTTTCGTTGATGAAGCACCTTTTGAATAAATCCACAATAAAGTCATCATTTCAAACATGCAGACTCATGTGGGTGAAGCATATTTTTATCTTCGTCAATAATCACACAGCATCACATCATTTCTATGTATCTCAACTGCTAAATCCTCACAAGCAATTCAAGATGAATGATATTGGAAGTCACAAATCTTAATCTGTATCTCGTAATCCAATTTGTACCAAAATGCCTTTAAACGTCTTGCAATTATTTCAATGATTACAAAATATACGGACAGCATAGCTGGCTAGTGTCGCATTTCGTCCGTAATATCAAGTTGCTTGTCCAAGTATAGAGCGACCAGTGTTGCTTAGTACTTGGCACTTACCACCAATACGTGAGACTTGGTTCATTTTAATGTCGTTGATTATTTCGCCGAGTATCAAGATGTTTTAGTCGCGCTGTAAACGAGCTGCAAGGTGGTTGAGTGATATTTGGAACGTACGACAAACAGAATACGCGTGTATCTCGATACCATTTATAAATAATTTCCGATACTTAATCCTGGCGTAGTTGAGATCCAACCTTGGTTGTGATTTACAAGGAAATTGCTTCACTTGTTTATTACTCAAATTAAGTACCGGATTGTCCGAAGTGTTATTTAAATTCGACTTTAGGTCAGTCAATAAAATCTACCTAACTTACATAAAATAGCCATAAATAATAATTATCCATCAAAAATAATTCACTTCAGATTTCCTTGCATACCTCAGTCAGTATAAAGGGTGTAAATAGACCCTTAACGAAGCCGAAAGGCACTTGTTCTCCCCGCTATTGCGATCATTTTTTTGTTCTAGACAATACCTGGGAAAAAATCGTTTCCCAGCAATAATTTTTGTGTAGGGTTACTTAGTTTGATGTACAGAATGCTTGGTTAACGGCTTCGTGAAGGGTCTGTTTACACCCTGTATAACACAACGACCTTATAGCCGTGGCTCCATGTATCAAGATAGAAGATTCCTTTCAAATAGAACATGAGACTTGTCATGAAAGTCAAAATAATTAACAATTTCAAAATACCTTCTCGTTAGCCGCACGAGCTCTGTGAAAGGATGTCCATTGCGCAAAACTTACTCAATTACTCTGAATGTGAATACTCTGAAATAGTTCACATTAAACGAAAAGTTTGCATACAAATGGTGAATACTTCGATGAGTACTGACGAATCTTATGCAGTTACACGAGTAAACGTATTGCTTTCACCAATAAAGTATTTTGTTACAAAAGATTGCGTTTCAACTTTGTTTATTACTACGACTACCGTTAACTTTACTTATTTCTTAAACACCGGTTTGAGAGATGAAGTGCGTTATTTTTTCTGTTTTATAACTGTTTTTTCAGACCATTTCATAACAGAGGCTCACAATCATTATTTCAATGGTCGGGTACCATAGGGTAAATGACAAGTTACTACCAAATGATAGTTGTATATTAATGTAGATAGTATTTATAATTATGTTTTGAATTGAGTCTTTAAAAAATACGTATCTTTATTAAAGTTATAACCTCTAAACAAAATAAAACAATTGTCAATCATTCAAGCATAATAGTAAAAAAAAAACTTAGGTATTTGAAGAATTGTCTAACAATAAAACAAAACTTGATAGTTACCTAATAGAATATACAAATAAGCCAAAGAATTCCTTAAGCAAACATTACGTAAAACGGTGCCGGTAGTAAGACAAAAGGTATTATTTGAAAAGGGCACTTGTTGTAAATTTCATTGACCCGATAGCACGGACTACAGCCCAGAGCAATGAGTTATCAGCTGTGCACACCGGGCTTGAGAACTACACTGCTCTCTTTAAGAATAACTGTTTGTTTGAAGTTATTTTACAGTCAATTCAAAGTCAAGGTACCTTCTGAGTTATTTTCTGAACGACTTATCTGGCGTATAACGTAAACCAAACCATGTTCCTTAGAAATAGTTCTTAAACTGACACCAAAAAAGACTTACTATGTCAGGATCCTACCACAAAAACCAACTAAATTAAAGTTATAAGCCAATTCCGATCCGGAACGCGACCACAATCCACAACTTCACTATCCAATGGTATTTACGAATATTAGCAAGTTAAACCAACAATCTTTCATCTCAATAAATAATCTCGACATGACTTAGAAATTACAATGCAATTTGAATAGAAATCGAGCGAATCTGTTGCGCCACTTATTGGTGCAGTGGGCCATGATAAAGCAGTGGTCCATGCTGGCGCATACTCGAGAGCTGGTAGACCATGGAGGACTGTTCACATGTGATACTTTACTCATCAGACGAGGAGAAGCAGTGCTGGTTAGAATCACCTCTATAACAAACGGTGTAGAAACGTCGTGACATAAATTTTTACCATGTATTCTGTTCATGGCATACTAGCATTATGTACGGAACTACTTTTTCATAAATAACTCTGTGTGCCGTGTCTGCGTAAAAGCACTGCCAGAAAACATGATAATTTTGTAAAAAAAAATAGCGAACGAAATCGCCTTTTCTGAACCAGTTTTTATTATTTTCCGGAAGGCCTTTTCTTGCCGCGCCGTTGGCAGAGCAATCACAAAGAAAGGTGACGTCTACTAAGACTAGCCTTTCCGGAAGTTGTAGAATGTTCTATTCCTGAAAAACAAGTTTTACAATGTCCCGGAAGTCATCTCATTCCTTAAAATCCGCATGACTGTCAGCAGGATTGGTATTTAATTTCTTTGATGCTGTTGTCGTGTTCAATTGCTCCATGTCTTTTGCAAATTATAATATCATTATAGTGGTACAGCCATATTTCTAATTGAACCTAGTCTGACAATGAGAATGTTCTTCTTCAGTCGTATCTTATTACTAAATAACTTCAATCGATCAACTCAGCCGGCCGCTGAACATAGGCATCTCCCAACCTGTGCCACAACACACAGTCTGCACTTCTGCAGCAAACCAACAGCACTACTAAACAATTGTATGCACTGTTATAAAAACATTACTCAGTCAAAAATGTGGGCGGATCTTGCGATGCACCACTACTTAACGGTTATCACAAGAACGTCCCCGAGCGGTCGGGCGGTGAAGTGAATCTCACGTCGCGTCGCATTCGCATTGCCTTGTGTGAAATCCGTTGGTGCCAGTACACAAGTGAACCGCTCGACCGCGCGGATGAGCGTCGCTCACCGCCTCTCCGCGCGGCTCTAGAACCATACAAATATAAATTTTCGACCGCGCGGTCGATCGGTGTCGTGTGAGAATCGCCTTATATTTAACTGTCATGGAGGCTATTTACATGCATCATGATGATAATGTATAAAACATAACAGTTATAACTGACTAAAGCAGGTGCAATGGTCATTATCCAACGGCACTTTATGCACTATTCAATGTTTCTATGAAATGTTATTGTTATGTGCTTCAAGCTACGCATAGCTGAATATATTACTACCTATGTTGGTAGTATACTTTAGGCCGTTCTCATGCTAGGCAACGCCCAAGGGAATGCCCAAATACTATCACACTGTTGGAATGATAACTTGTGTGCTAGTTGCTGTCTAGGATTTTGTGACAACGGGCATTAGAGTTTCGACGATTTGGAATCAGTGAGAAGATTGGATGTATTAATTTTGAAGTTTAAGTTACAACCTCCAGCTCAAATACATCCGGTTAGTCTAGAAGCCGACTCCAACAGGAAAAGGCTAGGTAGATGAAACGATAAATTGTCGTTGACATAGCTGTCAAGTGTTGGAAGTACTAGACTTCTGTATGATAGGAGAATACATATTGCTCCGCTCATCTTCCCATTGATTGTACGCCAAATGAGGTCAGAACCTTACAATAAGATAATCGACAGGTTTAAGAGTTAATTAAATAATAATGTTTGACTATTTACAGTCTTACCAAGGGCATCGTATTACCCAGTACTAACTGGGTTGTGGAGGTCAGATAGGCAGTCGCTCCATGTAAAACATTGGCATTCAGCTGCATCCGGTTAGACTGGAAGATGACCCCAACATAGTTGGGAAAAGGCTAGGCAGATGATGATGTAATGTTACTTTTTGATTAATAAACTTTACTTTAGTTTATGCCTTGTGTCTAGACTGTAGCTTCACCTCTTTTGTCTTTGATTATTCAAAAGGGCCTGTCACCGGTCTAATTGAAATAAAACCTTTTTTTTAACGATTTCTTTGTTGATCCTGTATAATGTAAACAGTGTTACTGAGTTCGCTTGACAGAGCGGGCCCTTAGTCCAATTAGTCTCGAACTAGGTGAAGAATCAACAAGAACTTGAACGTACTATAATCCGGCTGTAGAAAGGGTGACAATCAATTTGTGAACCGTTGGCCTGTCCTACTGGCCCCGAGTTACGTAAATTACGTAACGTCCGAATATTATCTGCTCTCAGAAACCGCTAGATTATTGGAACATTAATGCAAAACGTTAAATTTATCGTCTGTGATCGATGTTGCATAATAAATGCAAATATTGTGTTAAATCATAATGTCTCGGCGAAATAAATCATTATTGATGTTACTAGCAAAGATCTGTGAGCTTCCTCCATATTTATTTGATTTGATTTATTGTTTTGTGTCAATTATGTGATATTTTGATTGCTTATGTGAGTGGTTTCCGAAAGAAATTATCATTTTGCTAGTTTTTCTGAGTAGGAAGTGGAATTAAGTTAGTAAGCGGTGTTACGCCGTCGCCGAGGTTTTTTACGTCCTCGTATCTATATATATGAGTAAGTAATTATACATGGTAATGAATTTCACGCACTATCTTTCGCTGACAATGTTTGCTGAGTAAAGATATGAGTGCATAATGGCCGCGACTTTGTCGTCATCATGGTTACCGCCGCACTAATTGTTAGCTAGTCATAAAGATATAGAGTATGTCATGACGTGACTTTAAAACAACAAAATAAATAGTATTACATTAGTATGTAAAGATTTCATACAATATTTATGCTGTTTTGGTTTTTAGAGTTATGTTACGTGATTGTTGGCAGTTTTTGCAGATTTAGTATTAAGTAGTAGAAAACTACATAGGCACTTAATGCTGAAAAAACGGGTAATATCCGGATACGGATATCCGTAAAGGCATGGTTTGGAAAGATTAGCTCTTCATAAAAATCTTATTAAAATAAAAAAACAATTTTTGCAAAAATAAAACCGACTTCAAAAACACAAAAAAGAGGAAAAATAACTTTAGCTTCAGAAGTCGGTGGCTTTTGTTTGTTTGATTGAGTATATTTGCCACCGATTTCCACCGATTTTTCCATTTTTAGTTGTAATATCCTATACAGTATGTGGTAATAGGCTTATCCCCAATAACAACATACCTAACTGTCGATATGTGGGTGTACTTTGACCAAACTCCCAACTCATTTCAACTCATTTCGTCAAAAAACTAAATGTGAGAGTACACAACTGCGTACCCCCCCTCAGAGCATACAGGCATGATGTTATGTTGTGATGTTGTGTAAACACGACTGTTTTGCTGTCTATAAATAAAGAGTTTCGTTCATTGTGTAACTCCGAAAATCAGTGTCAGATCTTAACCAAACGGAACCACCGCGATATAATATTCTTCCAAACAAAAAAAGAATCATTGAAATTGGTCCACAATTGGCGAAGATATCGCTGAACATAAACACAAAAAAAAACAGACGAATTGATAACCTCCTCCTTTTGGAAGTCGGTCAACAACATGCTACGTTAAATTCTACGCAAACTTGCAATGTACGAGAATGCGCAGTGTTTAAATATCCGAAGATATTTTTAGCCAGACGGTACAAAAAAGTTCTATTAATATTGCTAGTGCTTCGGGACAGCTCGTACGCTGGCCTAGACTAGATACTTGTTAGTATTCTGGATAATCTCGATAATCCAATTTATAAACCGCTGAATTATTATAAGACCTACATTATCCATACGCAACGTCTACATATTATATCTGTTCGGTAGTGCATCTTTAGCTACAGAATCACTAATACGATTATACACAGGTAAAGATTATTGTTTTAATTCAAATATATTGCCTGATACCTTAGTAGCAGCCACGAAGTCTGGATTTGTGACCGGTTGACGACAATAGGCTCGCCCTCTTTAACATAACTGGCGAAATCTATATGTGTGATTAGGTATACCTCCATCTAACCCTTCGGGGATTAAATGGGAGATGATGATGATATATATTTTTTATAAAGTTTTTTTTTAATAGCGAAGCCGATCGATCCATTACATCTTATTTTCCGTAGTGATCACATTTCATAAGCAAAGAAAACAAATTAAATGACGAACATAACTTTTCTCTCGGAAATTACTATCTCAAATGCAAAAATGATTTTCCGCGAAAAGATTATAACGTCGCGACGTCACGTCGGACTAATATTATAATGTACTTAGTTACTAATGTCTGTCTGTTTTCCTCGAACGGATTCCTTCATCATTTGGTACAGAGGTAGACCTTGAACAGGGTTAGGACATAGGACCATTTTTGTGGTATTTTTACGGTAGAAACTTGTTCTCCCCGTCATTACGATATTTTTTACAACGAAGGGTCGAAGGGTCTTGTTACACCCTTTATTAAGAATACTTTTTATCCAGATAGTACGCTCCCGTGGGATAATTACCGTCGACCACACGGGCAATGCCGCGGGCAAAAGAACATAGTCATAATCTGTCTCAGCACGTCGGACTTAGTAGTGATATAAGGATGTGTACATATAATTACTTTCCGCTCTGTAAATCCGCTGGTAATGATGGCGGATGCTGCAGCTTCCCGCTGTACGACACGCAGTTATCGCCACTCGACAGTACTGAGCGACTTTTTATGCTGAGATCAGAATATTGCTTTTTGTTTTATTGCTAGATGTTGCCCGCGACTTTGTTTGCGTGTATTAATACAACAGTAACATTTGGTCCTTCGAGCCGGATTAATTACACAATATACGGGATTAAAAGTAGGTAATGTCGTTCTTCAGGTCCCAGGCTACCGAACTTAGTCATAATTCATTACGGTCAGTTCAATGTTTTCGAGGTACAATCATTGAATTAAGTACTTTTGCATGTATAATCATTAGGGTAATATGGAAGTATGGATGAAGAGAGCAGCCAAGCCTGAGGATTACTATGACTCAGAGAGCCCAAACAAGAGGCCATCGCTTTCAAAGCGATTGCTATTTCTCCAACTAGTTTAACCAGGATTACCATTATTTGACATAAATCGACTGCGTATCTGACCTCCACAACTCAGTTAGTACTGACTGGTTTATACGATACCCCTTGGTAAGACTGGTTGTCAGACTTTCGGCCCACTGACTACCCATAATGACGGCCAAAGAGCTACAAAGGTAGTATTTTAAGGTAGCATAATACGGGGTGTAAACAGACCCTTCACGAAGCCGTGAACCAAGCATTCTGTACATCAAACTAAGTAACTTTACGCAAAAATTATTGCTGGGAAATGACTTTTTTTTTTGGGGTGAAAAATCACGTTTTACGGTAAAACTCAATGTAACGCACTCAAAACATTGTGCTGATGGATGGATTGAATAGTACGGGGGTCGTCGAGATGTTTAAAGTAAAAATCTTACTTTAAAAACATGTATTTAAAAAAAAACTTGTGAAAAAGTTGAAACTTTGACCCCCAATCTCCGTAACTAGAAGGTTCCCAGGTATGGTCTAGAACAAAAAAAAAATCGCAATGACGGGGAGAACAAGTACCTTTCGGCTTCGTTAAGGGTCTTTTTACACCCTTTATAAATATGTCGATACAATACATTTTTAACTTTTCTTTCATCTTTATCGCTAGCAGAATGTCACTTTAAGCCCTCAGTTTCATTGAGTTCGGAAAACGTCCCATTACGAACGTGTTTTAAATATGTAACCATATTTATAACCGCAGCAGTATCCGTATGATTAACGAATTAAATCCATGTCCAGGCTAATTTCTCGAATGTTTATCACAAATATATCGTACTCGAGTCGGTTTCACTCGACTTTCCATTCAATCGTTTTGTGGGAGTGTCGCTTGAATTATCTCATTTCATTTATCTGTATTAAGATTCATTTATCAGATAGAACTAACAAGCTTAACGTGTTTATTTTTCAAGAGTACTTTAGGTACTAAAGCCCTTTGCTTAGGCCTTCATCGTTAAATTATTGTCAGATTGTCTCTGCCTTCCATTGTTTGTGAATCTCCAAGTTTTTTGTATGCGCTAATTCATTCACACGAATAATTGTAAAATATCTTTGAAAAAACTTTGTATGAAGGAAGATATTCAATGTTTCTTAATTTGAACTCAAATGACCGTTACGAGTTAAGGAACAGTTCGACCAATCATTGACCGGACGCCATGTTAAGATTCGGTGGCTGACCTTGACATACCAATACGTATGTACCACAAGTACCTTCCTACTTACGAGATGTGACGTAACACCCAAGTGACCGACCACAACAGAGATCACTTTACTTACTGCATGTGTTACACGGAGCTCATTTATTTCTGTAAATAGCTTTACGTATAAGTACATCTATAAATCTAACAAATAAATAAAATTTAAGTGTCTGTTTGTAATATCAAAATAACAGGTTTTTACTGAATGCATATGTAAGTACGGTACTTATAATAAAAACTATTTTTTTTTCAATTATTGTCTGTCTGTCTGTTTGTTCCGGCTGATCTCCGAAACGGCTGGACCGATTTTGACGGGACTTTTACAGGCAGATAGCTATTGTTATAAGGTCTTACATAGGTTACTTTTATTTTAGAAAAATAATTAGGGTTCCGTGCAAAAAAAAACCCTTGAAATCGGTACTTAACAAAATACGAATCAAAAAGGAAAGTAACATTTTTTTATAATAATTTCACGCGAACGAAGGTGCGGGCAACGACTAGTTTAAAACAAAAAACCAACTTACATACAACTTAACTCATAGCATCAAAAACTTCCTCAACGCTGTCAACCGTTAATGCCCAAGAAACTGTCGGCATTGCCACGCCGTATGACAATACCTAGCCTTTTCCCAAGGTAAACGTCAGCCCTTGCTCACGGGGAGCGTCAAGCTAGGATATTTCCTTGAAAAGGCTGTGAGCCCTCGTATCCCAAGGCCCGAGGGTTTTAACCCCAAAATACCTCTTAGGTGGAGATTCAGAGAAACTGGACAATAATAAGGAACACGGGTTCAAAAAATTTATTGCATTCTTAACACTCATTTCGTCAGCCGTTGAGATTTTTTGTATGGGAACTACACTTTTGTTTACCTGTTTAGATATTATTGACACACATGTTTTCAAGTCCTTCCCAAGAGATGATAACTGTACTAGCTGTTAGAAAAAACTACAAAAAAATATCCGTAACACGAGCTAATTTAGAAATAATGGAAGTATGTACTACATACTTATTTTCAGTTTGATTAGCTTCCTTTCGAATTGTGCGCATGAGTTGTGATTTTCTGAGTCTTCCATATTCAAAAAATTTAGCTAAGATGGTACGGCCTTCAAATTTTGCGAATAGTAGGCAATTTTAGCTCTCTATGTAACGCTGAAAAGCATCCATCACCGTCAGAAAAATCATAAAAACAAAACTCCGTTTTAGCAAACAATAAAGATAAGTTATCAGCCGTCAACCAAGCAGCAAGGTTGTTGCGTCTGTTTTGTAAACACGATCTCTCACAGACCCCTCATTGTCTAACATTTTCATTGTGCTGCGTACGCGCAGGAAACGTGTGTCCAATGGGCGCCAGTCACACGCCTCGCACCTCGCGAACCAAGCGAAAAAACGTACGCAGGTACTAGTACCAATATTAATAAACGCCTTTCTAAATTGCGGCCGACATCTTAACACCTCATCTGACCAAACAGTTGCGACATTAAATTGAAACAATACCAAAATAATATTAGGTCACACATTGCGTTTATTGTCCAATTTCAATAGCGAGTAGTATCGCCTTGCCCTAATGCCGACCACATGTGCTTGCTCAAGTACCGAGTATTAGTTGTAGGCGCACGCCGCAGGTTCTACTGACCCAGTTCATGGCATTAGCGTCTCCACAACGTCAGCCATCAGTCAACCGGCTGTACAGTTACATTGTAACCACTGAGGGATCGAAACCCGATGTAGACCAGCTCCGACACAATGATATCAACAGATACGCCCAAACAACTTTCCACTGACGAAATTGGTGCTATTTTCTCCGTCGCGCACTCTATTTTTGTGTCCCCTGCTCGATAAACGCTGAAAATCGCTATAATCTACGAGCTAGCTGTTCTATTTCGATTTGCTAAGAGTATCGTAAGTCGCCTTTCTCCGTCTGTGGCGCCGCGATCGTTCGGTAGTTCGGTACCACCGATCACGGCTGGGGTCAGTGTTACACATTAGGAGAGCGTCGCTAATGTAATTACCGCGACCTTTCTATTAAAGTCAATTGATCACAATGTGGCGCATTAAACAGATCTAGTGCTGTTTTAGCATCCCATGTTATTGTGAAACGAGCAGACCGTTAGCGCGCATGACGATGTCGTCAGCGCTCATTACACCAATTTGCGGGTGATTAGCAACACAAAGGCAGCTGAGCCATCGATTGTTCGACATGTGATCATCTCAAAAGCCGGTATTAATCTCAAACATTACATAAAGACACTTGAATAATTCAATTTTACGTGGGCACTTGAATTAGCATAAACCGGGCCGTGTGCAGTAGTCGACTGTAATAACATATAATTGGAGAGCGTCTGGCGGCACCCAATTAACTTGGCATTAAAATACTTTCCCCTAACGCAGGTATTATTCGAGGTTTCATAATGAGACAGAGATCATGTGCGCAGGAGGCTGGGGGGGGGATAAGAATAGTGAAAGCATAATATTTGGTTTATTGCCCTCACGAAAATAGAGATTTGATTTTTTTCACTGTCGATTGTTTTTTGTTACTTTAATCTTCAAACTGTACCCACTGTTGAGCGGCTACCTAAAGAGTGTTTAACGTAAGAACATAATAGGGAAGCCGCATTAATCACATGAAATCTAATCTAATCGCAATTACGTGTAATATGAACCTAACAACTTTTAATAACATGCAAAACGCTGCTGAAATTACATAGGTAGAGTTAAAATGTGTGTTATATAAGAGCGGAAGTGAGCCAGCTGTGGTAGCTGGAGCTTATCATCAAGTCTACGGTTTGTGTGTAAACCGCAGACAACTAGGAAACCGCGAAAACGAAATCGTGATATTCTCCGCAAAGAAACTGATTTAGAGACCACAATTGTCTAATTACAAATTGAAGGAACATTCTCACATGCGTCTAGAGTCTAGATAGAGAGTATTTGTGCTCATTCAAAAGTAAATTTCACATAAAAATCATACTTTCGTTGAAAATAGATCACGGTGTTGCGATAACCACGTGTTTAAATAAATCGCTGTTGCAAATGTTGCAATGAACAACCATTCACAACCAAAGCCTTCATGAAACGCCTTCTTTCTTCAAAAACCCTAAAAACACACTAACACGTGCATAAAACTGTAAACAATAATAAAACACAAAAAACATGGCGTCTCGTAGAATTAAATCAAAGCAGAGCTCAATCAAATTGACTTTCGGTTTCATCTCGCTACTCCGATAAACATCTGTCTTAAGATGAATCACAGAAACGCTTCGTTAATAAAACGGTCGTTCGTTGATTGGAACACTTATGAAGATCATCACTTAATAACTTAAGATAGGAGGGTGGGTCATCTTGCAGCTTGTCTGGTCAATTGGGGTAAGTAAGCAGGTGGTTCGTGGAACGAGTTTAGTGATCAAGTTACTACGTTTAATGTCAAACACACACAGACTATCAAAATGTGTGGAAAGCAACGGCCACGGAAGCGGCCGGGCCACTGCTCTCAGAGTAAGTAGTAAAGGGAAACATCGTGACTTCGTGAAGTAACCGGCATATGTCCTAGAAACAAAAAAAAACATGACATTGTCAATCGCATGGTGAATCTGTGTCCCAGTAGATATGCTATGTTAAGAAGCTGCCTTATAAACTATCGCTTTGCTCGCTAAGCATGGTACAAAAAGCGCGAGGCCTATAGTCAGCAGTGAGTGCGAGAAGGCTGCCAATTATGACGAGGACAATCCAGTTGATAGGTCTTTCCTAAGTTGCGTCTCATCTCCCAGTTCTCCTCAGCCCTCCGCATTTAGCTCTCTCTGCCGATTTTTAACGCCATCTCAGCACTGCGACTTCGAAGGTCTTCAGGAGTTACTTGAAGATTATTTAAGGCGGTAACTCATGTAGATCATGCCTCCTCTAAAACAAAGTTAGAAGCTTGAATATGCAGCCTGTGGATCAATTACGGCCAATGGTTTCTTATTAGTTTTCCTGTAGTTTCTACATTTATTGTTTACATCTTTGACTTATGTCATGTATACATATGGACACGTTGATGTGTCATTACCTCCATGTACAGGTATGTGCTCCTATAATATAGGAGTATAAACCTGTAATTATATTATTGTGTATTAATATTCTCTAAAAACTTTGAAGGAAAACATTATGAGGAAACCGGCACGCCTTAAAAAAATCAAGCAAAATCGCAATGGGCCCGCTCTTTGACACAGAGAGAATGCCCGAGTTCTGGGGAATAATGGGAGTTTTATAGGTTGATTATGTTGGATATTTATTAAAATATCCTCTACGGGCCGCGGAACATACGGAGCATTGAGCTATTGACGTTCGATCCATAATTATGCTATTCCCAAAATATAACGAATGAGGAAGACCCATCCTAAACTCTTATTCGAAAAACTGCATGTCGCAAAAACCAATCTCACACAAGAAAAACTGACAAACAAGAATAATTGTTAATCAATGATACGACACATAATTGCTTACAACATAATAAATTACGTGTTATTTCGTGTTTGTTGGCGTAACCTCGTAACTGCAACGTGGTTTTAGCTAGCACTTGTAATGAGTGGTTTAATTCATTATATCATAATAGTTATCGAATTCATTACGATAAAGATTATTATTAGGTTTGGACTTGAATGAGGCAAACGACAGAGCTGTCCAGGTCGCTATGTAAGTACATGTACGTACACTATGTACAGGTCATACCAAATCTGAGTCGAGAAAAACAAGGTTTATAGATAGTGCTGACACAAGTGCATATATTTTTAAAAGAACAGCTCAATCATCATTCAGTAGAAAGATATCCTCAACAGGACATAGGCTTCCGCAAGTAACACCACATTGACCGGTCCTGTTGGTATTAGTTTGTGGGAAACTCACGATATAATGTTTTCAAGAGTCTTCAAGTCACGAGTAAATAGGATAATTCAAAGCAATCTTGGGCCTTATCGTCGATCGTATCTTCAATAAATCTCATTAGAAGAGGCAGTGCTCCAATATGAAACACAATCGTCAGTACCTACTTCATTTTTGTCTGCTCCCAGTAGGTGGCCACGCTAATTGTACAGAGCACTCCATATGCTCGCTGGTATCAGTATTATCACACGGAGACCGGTACCGGTACCAGTCTGTTTTTCTTGCAACTGTCAAGGTCACTGTGCTCACGTAGGTAGCGGTCTTACCTTACAGAGTTGCTCCCAAAAACGTCTTGCTCTTTGATTTTTCTGTAGAAACCAGATTTCTGCTAAAGGTCAGCTCGATTCGTTTAGGTACAAAAGTAATAAAACACACCAAAGTAAATTGAAGCACGTTTCGATCGAACATATTTATATTAATATTTATTTTAATTTCCTAAAATAAAACAATGTTTATCACACTATTCGAAGAAAAACAGTATAATATTTTCTAAAGTAATACCTCAAGCGAAACAAAAAACATTTAAAAAGCAGGAAATTCAACAAATTACAATTAAAATGGCTGTCAAGCATGAAACCTTATTTCGAAAGTGTCAACCACCTCCGTAACAAGGTTACAGGTGGTTATAGCGTCCATATTAAATTAAATCGAACTGTCCTCCGTCCCTGAGCGCATTGCAACAATAGCCTGCGGTAACAGAACCGACATTACAATTAACGGAAAGGAAAAACCTAGTTGTTCCACATTAAAAACCGGTACCGATGAATATATTGTTCAGTCCCGAAGGTTTATTATATTGAGAACGGCGACTGGCCGTGTGACAGTGCCCTTAATTCGAGGATAGATTACCGGTGTAGATTTCAATGACGGCCATTGATCTAAATTTTGTGATAGAAATAATACTGAGTAAAAGATATACGAAGGAAGGGGTTTTAACGAGATTTGCTTCAATGGTTTCTTTTTGCTTTTATACTTAAATAAACCAAAGGGTTTGTGGCGAAGCTACAATTCCCCAATTCTTATTGTCTTATTTATTGTTGGTCAAAATCACGATTTACAAACACAAGGACTAAGGACCCCTTTCATTTTGTTCTTGCTATAAGAGCAGAACTTTCTTTTTTGTATTACGTCACTCAATTCCCTAGGGATATTGGACACTTTGCGGTGAACCACGAGTGAAGCAGATGGTGAGTTGTTCAACAACTTTCATTTTTTTATCCTGGACTTCTTACTGTCTGCAACGGGATCGATTTCACTTAGGGCGAATTTCATCAATAAAACTGAACCGGATCAGTTTGATTCGTGAAATTCGATCATTTAAACTGCGTTCATAAGCTGTCAGTGTCCGATCTTAAACCTGGTTTAAATATGAGAAATCAATCCAACACTCTAATTGTATTGATGATGATTGATTACTTTAATTATTATTACTCTGTAAAGCCATATTTGTAATAGTCGCGAAACATATTTTAATACATACACTTCTACGACGACTTCATTGAAGTTTAAGCAAATATATCATTTATCTATTCCGATCTCTAGTTTTTCAACTCGATCAGCACTCAGCAGCCAATGACAATTTGTTAACAATCTGTCCAATACGAAGTCGGTTAATACGACATTGCCGTGAAATCGGTTTATGAAACTGACCTCTAAGTATTAGATAATAGAAAATTTCGATTATATACGATTGCTTGCAGCTTCCTGGTCGCTACTAAAGGCAAAGACGTTTATTAATTGGGAGATAAAACTTATTGGAGAAATATTGATTAACTTTGGGACTCATTAGTGGTACCTATTACAAATGTTAATTTTAATCGGCATCTTGTATTTTATGTTGCGATGATGTGATGCGGAGGAATGAGGAAAATGTCATGTGGAAAGATTTGGGTAAGAATATAGATAGGTATATGAATAGAGGAAGACAAAGAAGCGATGGATGGTCTGTGTAAAGAATGATATGGAAAGATAGGAGGTGTCTGATGAGATGAAGAGTAATAGAGAAGTAAGGAAGAAGAAGACATGCAGCACCGACCCCAAATGAATTAGGATAAGGGCAGAGAATGATAATCTTGTATTTTATGTCGTTGACTGTTTCGTTGGTGTAGTGGTTGCATGAGGTCCTAGGTCTGGCAAAGTGTCGTTAAGTTTTTTCATTAGTAATTTACCAGTAGTAGCCCAGTCTAAATTGAGGTTGATGGCGATAGACTAGCCCGATCGTCACTCCATTCTACATGAGACTTGAACGGTGTATTTAATCTTTTTACTCTGGACGCTCTTAATGTGCACGTCTTTCTATATCGTTCTCACATACGATAAAGATATAATCTCAACATGAATGATGTAACCAAGGTCTTTTAGAAATAGCTCGCCAGCTTTCCAGCCCATTCTTCTCCATAGACATCTACGCTTTGGCACGGGCAACTACAATACTTTCACAAGTTATTATCCCTTCTGACTGGGATAGCTTCATCCTTTGGTTTTTGACATTCAAAAGTGCTTGTAATGGTTTGAAATTAAATGAAGTTTGAATTGTACCGAGGTGGAGCAGAATTTAAAAAAAAATCCGTCGACCTTCACAATTAGAATTATATCAATAACTGAGTTCACCTTAAGTATTTTTTATCGATATTGGTCCGTGCCTATTGTGTATTGTGTGACTGTTCCTACTTTAATAATACTTGCAATTAACTTTAATTAGTCATTAACTTGTCCTGATGCACCAGTATTTTTGTTTTTCAATCTAAAGGAAATTTTTGTGTCTAAAATCGAATTACCTACAAATTATTTTTAACTTAATTGGCGTTTTTAGAATGAGTCAGAAAATCAGGAATTCTCCTTTTTTTAGAATAGATTTTTAGGGTGTATAAAGGGTGTCCTTATTTATATTCTGTAGCATTATTAACCCGTCAGCCCTCCACAGTTATAACGAAAATGTATGGAACAATAGTTTTTTTTTTAA
This sequence comes from Noctua pronuba, assembly GCA_905220335.1. Classification (NCBI taxonomy): domain Eukaryota; kingdom Metazoa; phylum Arthropoda; class Insecta; order Lepidoptera; family Noctuidae; genus Noctua; species Noctua pronuba. The sequence goes on along the minus strand of LR999891.1, from coordinate 19,172,287 downwards.
AATAACTGATGAAAAATTTCGATGAGGGGCGTTTAGAAAGATGTACTGAATACGTGTTAACCGTTTTCGCGTCGGTGTTCCTTCATCCTTTTATTTAATACTAGCGGCTCGTCCCGGCTTCGCACGGGTGGATATTTTTTTTGCGATTATAAATATAGCCTATGTAACTCAGGGATAATGTAGCATTCTAATGGTGAAAGAATTTTTGAAATCGATCCAGTAGTTTTTGAGTTTATTCTTTACAAACATACAAATCTTTCCTCTTTATAATATTAGTGTAGATATAATTGTAGATTATTTCGAGTACGTATTCTTATGATTGAATTGTCGGGTTATTATAATAAGTAATACAACGTACTATCCCACATATGATCTTTTTAATCTTTTCGAGGAAGCCTTTAAATGCTTCGACGTTTTATATTTCCTTCTCGTGTTTCCCGAATTTCTTCAAAAATGTTTTAGAGAATCAGGTCAATAACTAACATTTCTCGCTGTTAGATAGATAGATAGGTAGATAAAACATTTATTTAGTGCACACAAAAGACACAGCACAACACACAGAAGCACAATTAAATAATACAAATTACACGACATAACTATATAAAAGCAAGGCGCCAATATACAAAAAGACAAACATATTTACGAAAAAAGTATAGTAACACCATGACATACTGTTGCTACCATAGTCCTACATACTTACTGATATCAGTATTGTTAGACATAATTATCTGCATCGCTGATCTTTGATAAGATAGTGGAGATGATAGTTAATAATATGTTCAAGGAAGGAGTTTATTGTGGTTATATTCCATTCCATTGCGGTCTTCATCTTTGGGGTCTAAGATGTCTTAGAAAATATGCCGTGCGAATCGCCTTCAAAACACTTCTTTTATCAAACAACTGGCATAAATTTTTTCTAGTAGATTTTTAACTTACCATCATAACATAACGCCTGTAATCCACAAAGGATTTGGCAGAGTTGTACTTAATATAGTACACCCCAATTCGCGAGTTATGTTTAATTCCTATGTTAAGGGGGCCACCCTATTGCCATGAACCGGGCACAAATCCAGACTCCGTGGCTGCTACTGAGAATTTCCAGATGCAAAAACACAAGAACAATTTGCCCGACCCGGGAATCGAACTCAGGATGTTCAGCAGTCGTGATTGGGACTGCTAGACCAACGAGGCAGTCTTAATTACCATCATCATTATCTCTAATAGTACTTTGATCACTTGTTTGTTGGCCTAACCTGTGAATCTGCGTATTTTATTTTATTTTTTTAAGGTAAATGTAGACTTTTAGAATCGATTATTCATTATTCCTCATGTACCAAGTTACGTCGGCTTGTTTCTCTGTAATGTGTACATTGGAGCTCGTGGCTAAATAATAACAGCCGCTCGGATCGATCTTTAGGTTAAGCCGTGCTTGCCTAGACTAGTCTGTGGATGGATGACCACTCATTACATACCGAGTTTCCTCTGTGCCTCGGAAAGCACGTTAAGCCGTTGGTCCCGGCTGTCATTTGTAGATCTTTGACAGTCGAAAGGCCCAACCAGTCTTACCTAGTACTAACTGGGTTGTGGAGGTCAGATAGGCAGTCGCTCCATGTAAAATACTGGTCTTCAGCTGCATCCGTTAGACTGGAAGCCGAAGAAAAGGCCAGGCAGATGATGATGAATCTGTACAATATAAAAATGTTATTTACCAACAATCTTCGTGAATTCATTCAGAGTGCCAAACTGAGCCGATTGTTCACACTATTCTCGATCCAAGTCGGCACTCTGTCCTCGCGAAAATGTCGTAACAATACATTTATTTTGTCCATTTTCTAACAACGCACTCGACACGTTTGCCCATAAAACAGCAGTGACCTTAAGTTCCAAACAAACGTAATGTAAAATTGAAATTTTACATTGACAAGGCTGTTTTTTGCCCTCTTGACAAATTCCTCTTTATAAATGAAACTTTTCATCACATAACATCACGCCTATAATGTCGAAGGGTTAGGCAGGGGTGTACCCAATTATAGTACACCCAAATTACACCAGTTATGAAAGTTTTCATCACGTTTTATTGAAGAAGTAGCTCTAAAACTGGCTAGCAAACTCACTTTTATTAATGAGACTGTTTCTGAGATGAAATTATCATAGAGACAACCGCTGCGCACGCGCCGCTCTTGTTGAGAACATGGCGTCATCTGACGTCACAATAAAGTACACAATGTGCCATTGAAAATAATTGTATGAATGATGAGACAACCTTACTGGCTGTGTCTGTGTTATCTGTATTTCTATGGTTATCTTAACTCTGAAATAGAGGAAAGTTTCCCACATAGGTAGGTACTAGATTTACAAAGATTATGTAAGTTAAGTATCCAAGGACAATGTACTGACGCCAGCCAATAAGCTATCCGAAATCCTGCCGGGGCTGCGGGACTGTTCGAAAGAGATACCGCGGCCCTGGAACACAAAAGGCAAAGAAGGAACATGGATGGGTTTTAGTCAGTAAAAGCCTGACACTCCCTCCCACTACACCCAGAGCGGGGGGGGGGGTTATTTGATGATTACCGATGCAAAAAAAAAATGCTACACGAAACTGTCAAATTTTCTTTAATCAACCTTGAACCTAATGCTTTAGCGATAACGTTGAAAATCTATTAAAGAAATTTGACAGATTGTAATAGCTTGATGTGCGTCTGTACTACTACACTTTGAAAAGTTACTTATTTGTATCAGTTATGTACACACGACGGCTAATCAAGGTATACAAAACCAGTTTAAGCGGGTCTCTCATTGTATACAAAATCTATACAAAGCGAGGCCAAGTTATACTGGAAATGTAGCTTCTAAGAAATCTTCGAGAACGTTTAGGTACAGTATGACCACTTTAAGTGTGCAGTTCAAGAAAATTTGCATCGGTATATCAAACTTGGTACATTTATTTTAGTTCTGTGTCTTCCCGCCTGTACAGACAATATGGTTGAAGTCTAAGTCATGATGGAAGGTTTTACTGTAGACAGCTGCTTACTGATGAAAATCAGCTGAATACAGTCTCTAAAATCGTATATTTCTAATTATTTCTAACTCTATAAACTACGAACACCACGGGAAGTTCCCTAATACAGTTAAGACCAGCGTTTCCTTTGCTAGAGAAGATTTCCAAATAACACGCGTAATACTAATTATAATTTTAAATTATACTCATTAATTCATCAACAACACACGCATATCCGTAGTCCCAAACTAGTCAGGAAGCTCGTGTGTCTAATTATAAAATATTAATTGATTTTCAATGAGCAGGGGCCTACCATCACCTTCTATAGCAGTATTATTTGATTAGTACTTTAATATGAGAAAGATGGAGCTGTACAGGACGCGATTAAAATATGAATTGCCATAAGAAGTGATTTTAGCTCCCTGGTGGCCTACCAGGATCTTAAAGCAGGAGTGATTCCAGTGTGAGAAAGAGATGGCGCTAGACACCTATATAGCTCTGTCTCTTTCCCACACTGGAATTACTCTTGCTTTAAGACGTGACAGTAACCCTCCAGCACGCATAGCAGGACTTCCGTAGAAATGGGTTTTGTCGACAGAAGAATCAACAAAAGAAATCTATCATTTTGTCGATTCTTCTGTCGACAAAACCCGTTTCTACAGTGGTTATGCTACGCGCGCTGGTCTTTGTGAAATGCCTAATCATGTAAACGTATTACATGGAACTTCATTATGTAACATAAGGTTCAAAAAACAGACCCAACTTATTTCGTTATTGCAGAAAGTAAGAAAAAATGTTTCGAAATTAAAACTGTAGCAATATTTATTAAGGTGCAAGCGCCAGGTTAACCCGCGAAATTAAAATTTTATTAGGTTTTTTGAAATTTACAGTTCAGTGTCAGGTTGTATGTTGATAAAGATAAGATTCGCGACCGTAACAAATATGGTTTTACAGAGTTATAGTCATTAAATTCATCAATACAACCGGCTAAGTTCATGTAATCCCATTGAATGACTTTTTCATGAAATAGTCATTAAATGAACGAGGGTTGTATCGATGATTTTATTGATTACTAGCGGCCCGTCCCGGGTTTGTACGGGTGGACATTTATTTTTTAAACATTTTAGGATAAAATATAGCCTATGTTACTCAGGGATAATGTAGCTTTCTAATGGTGAAAAAAATTTTGAAATCGGCACAGTAGTTTTTGAGTTATTCATTACAAACATACACACAAAAATACAAATATTTCCTTTTTATAATATTAGTAAGATAATTCTGTAACTATACAATGTCGCCCATGCGCATGTGACCGCCCGTAATTTTCTGAATATTCATGAAGTAATGTCGAAAATAAACTTTAAAAGGGGGGGTCTATCTACAACATTTTTCATGTTATTCCATTTTTAATTTTTTAAGTATAGTTTGTAGATTTGCTTTCTATTTTTTGACACATCTCCGAAGTTTATGGGTCGATTTGGATTCTGTTTATTATTTCTAAAAGCTTATGAGTTATTTTAACAGGTTAATTAACATTTTTGCTAAAAATTATCGACGACGAAAAAAAAAACGGAATCGAAGTAATTTTTTCGGTGAAAAATTGTGTATTTATTTTTAAAAAACTAGTGTAACTCCATAAATTATCCCGATAGGACGACTTTTTTAATCATTTTTTGTAATCTACTACATAACAGCTACAAATTCACAGAACATTATTGATACCTAACTGTAACTAAATCCAAGGTAAAACTCTAAAAACTCTGATGAGTCAAATTTAGGAAAAGATAATGTGAAAGTCAATTGAATGTTGCTCTTAGCAGTGAGTACTAAAAGGTTAAACTAATAATGAGGATGATAATTAAATTAAAAACAAACAAGCAATAGCCAGATTTTTACTAAAAAAATTAAAAATACATGAATTTTAATTAATTAGATTTTCGAAATGGCCCCCACCCTCCTGTAAACAAACCAAAGCCCTCATGGCAACACTTTTGATTGTACGACGTAATTCTTCACGGTTTTCTTTTATTTCCGCAGCAGCAGCAAATATCCTAGCCGTTAATTGCTCGCGGCTTTCGAAGGGCACGGCATACACTTTTTGTTTCATGTAGCCCCAAAGATAAAAATCTAAGGCTGTAAGGTCGGGAGATCGCGGCGGCCAAGCAATGGCACCTCCTCTGCCTCTCCTCTGTTCGTGATTATTTAATTTTGATTTAAATAATCATGAACTAGTCGTGCGAAGTGTGCTGGAGCTCCATCTAATTGCAGATACATCCGCCTTCTTGTTTCCAGCGGTACTTCCTCCAAAAGCAACGGCAACGTATTGACTATAAAATCTAAAAACGCGTGTTGATCTAGTCTGTTTGGTAACACGAAAGGGCCAATAAGTTCACCGTCAATCATTCCAGCCCATACATTTATGGAAAATTGAGTCTAGAAAGTTGTTTCCCTAATGACGTGTGGATTTTCAGTGGCCCACACATGAAGATTGCGATGATTTGTTATACCCGCCCTTGTTTTTTCTTTAGAGATAGGTATCAACAATGTTCTGTGAATTTGTAGCTGTTATGTAGTAGATTACAAATAATGATTAAAAAAGTCGTCCTATCGGGATAATTTATGGAGTTACACTAGTTTTTTAAAAATAAATACACAATTTTTCACCGAAAAAATGACTTCGATTCCGTTTTTTTTTTCGTCGTCGATAATTTTTAGCAAAAATGTTAATTAACCTGTTAAAATAACTCATAAGCTTTTAGAAATAATAAACAGAATCCAAATCGACCCATAAACTTCGGAGATGTGTCAAAAAATAGAAAGCAAATCTACAAACTATACTTAAAAAATTAAAAATGGAATAACATGAAAAATGTTGTAGATAGACCCCCCCTTTTAAAGTTTATTTTCGACATTTCTTCATGAATATTCAGAAAATTACGGGCGGTCACATGCGCATGGGCGACATTGTATACGTGTTTCAGTCGCGAATCATATTTTGTTTTACCTTAATATATCCCTTCACGGAGCGACGAGTGACGAAACCAATACCTGCCGCCCTTGAATTGGGGATAAAAAAAAAAAACTGAACAATTTGGACTTTCACGTTGCGTTTATGCGTGTGCGTTCCTTGCGCGTTGCCACCTTTTGAAACAAAGTCGATTCCATTTGTAATACATTGTATGTAACGTAAATTCGAATAAAGTTAATTATGGTTTCCGACAAAATAATAATTATTACGTTAACGACTGTTCGCACTTAATATGTTCTGACTTCGGCATGTTATAAATGAAAACAAGGCCTTGATAATACAATCACTTTTTTTTAAATAAATTCACTTGGTATAAAGTTATAAACCCTATTGGATTCAATCAATATCGCATTTTATCGAACCATGTTATATTTAAACGCAGATCATCCGGAAAAACAACAAATCTGTTTTTAGGTAGGTGGAAGTACAGACGCAAGCACATCAATCTGCCAAACTGTCAAATACTGCAATCTGTCAAATTTCTCTAATAGATTTTCAACTTTATTGCTAAAGTTTAAGGTTCAAGTTTGAATGGGAAAATTTGTCAGTTTCGGATAGCTTGCTGTGCTGGCCCTGCAGTCACGACATTAGATAACGACAAAAATCGGTCGTTAAGTGTAATCGATGTCAAATTTCTTTTATAGATTTTCAACCTTATCCTTTCGAGATAAAGTAGAAAATCCATTAAAGGAATTTGACAACGATATGACTTAGCGACCGATTTTTGTCGCTATCTAATGTCGAGACTGCAGGGCCTGGCGTGTGTACAAACAACTTTCTTGTAATGCAATCTTAGTTGGCCGTTTAATAAATTCTTACAAATTCAAAAGAATTGTAGGCCATCGTCTTCAATAATGAGCTGACGCCGAATAATTATGTAAAGCTGCTTTCAGACTACGCTATACTATAGTGCCATATAGTATAGCAAAGAAGGACCTAATGCTATAATAAGTATAGTAAGTAATAATATACAGGGTGTAAATGGACCCTTCACGAAGCCGTCAACCAAGTATTCTGTACATCAAAGTAAGTAACTTTACGCAAAAATTTTTGCTGGGAAACGATTTTTTTTTTGGGGTGAAAAATCACGGTTTACGGATGGATTGAATAGTACGAGGGTCGTGCAGGTGTCTAAAGTAAAAATCTTACTATAAAAACATGTATTTTAAAAAAAACTTGTGAAAAAGTTGGAACTTTGACCCCCAATATCTCCGTAACTACCAGGTATGGTCTAGAACAAAAAAATGATCGCATTAACGGGGAAAACAAGTGCCTTTCGGCTTCGTTAAGGGTCTTTTTACACCCTTTATAGTTACAGTACAGTGTGAACGTGTCGGAACAATGTATGGTGCGCGATATTGTTGTGCTATGACCTATATACTATATGCTATTATATTATAGCGTAGTCTGAAAGCAGCTTTAAGATGACTTAATTCTTTTAATATCGTTAATTACACATCTGTTACTCAAGTTAGTCCATGTCCATTGCACGTTATCAGACATGTTCATCGTGAGAATCGTCTGAACTTATCTATTCTTTAATAATAATAAAGATACACTAATAAAGTATTGGTAAATCGACACATCAATGCAGCTGTTGATCGATTCTGCGGGACTGATACCGATACCGAAACCGCAAGAGATAGTTACTTGTCTAACTTAAATATGTTCGCCATTATGAGGAATTCTAGTTATTTTAAAAATACATACATATTAGATGTATTAGATAAAGGGTGTAAAAAGGCCCTTAACGAAGCCGAAGGGCACTAATTCTCCCCGCCATTGCAATCATTTTTTTGTTCTGGACCATACCTGAGAACCTTCTAGTTACGGAGTTATTGAAGGTCAAAGTTCAATTTTTTTTTAAACCACTTTTTAAGGTTTTAACTTTACTTTAATTAAGTCCATGACCCGTTTACTATTCAAAGTACCCATCAGCACTAAGTTTTACTGTAAAACGTGATTTTTCACCCCAAAAAAAAAGTCGTTTCCCAGCAATAATTTTTGTGTAGAATTACTTAGTTTGATGTACAGAATGCTTTATTGACGGTTTCGTGAAGGGTTGTGGTATATACTTGCTGTAGATGTCCTAGTTATAAGCTAGTCCATAACCGAGTTTTGCATCAGTTTTCGAAGAACCTTAACCCAGAAAATAAATCGTCGCTCTTTATATCAAATACCATTTTATTTTTGTTTCAAAATGGACTCACAAATAAAATTAAATAGATAGCATCTCCACGCTAATTGCGCGCCTTTCAATGCATTTTTATTCTGTATGTATTAGCCAATGTAGTGCCGTTATCGCTAAGATGCCTGTCAATTATAATCCAGAAATTCGTACCAAGAATTTTCATGATCATATCGTTGTATCGATTCCACATCGACCAATCGACCTTCGATTCGATCGAATTTTCGAGTTGTGAAACCGTATATGGAAGGTTGCTCGACAGTGTAACCACAGTTTTCGATGAATGGAGAAATAACATTACATTGCCGGCCACAATAATTACTACTAAAGAAACGTGTGAGTGGCGAAAGAAACGATTTACAAAAGTATGACGTGTAATCGCGCGCTTGTAGCGCATTTTATCCTGCCAGAATCATAAAACTGCGTTTTAAGTGAAAAAATCTACGAATATAGTGCAATTGTAATTTCAAAAATCTTTGGGCACTGGTTAGGCACAGTTTTTAAGACTAAAACCAACCCTGATTTCCATGGTGTGAAGGCACTCTCTTTTAGCGACCAATAAGTAGATTCCAAATTCAAGGAATAATGCAATTTTTGAGTATCTAATTAAGCAATCATTAACGACGGGTAATTAACACATAAAGTAATCATTATGATTATTGCCTTTATCGACATAATTACATTAATAATCCACGTTAATTAATGATTACCATTTTTTGCGATGATGTGTCCGTACGGGATAGTTTGACTTGGTATATTCTCGCCGTTAACCGGTCTTTGCAAGCCCTGTTTGCAAAATTCTTGTTAAATTGTCATGTGCCATTTATTCGACTTTAAAACCTGAAAATTGAGGCTCAAAAAGGAGGCAAAGATTCCTCCAATGGATTCTGTTTCATGAACATGAATTAAGAGGAAATATTCCAATATTTGAAATAAATACGGTCCATCATTTACTGCTGAGATCGCGACTTACAGAAAGTTTGGAACTTATAATGTACCTACAAGGGAAACAGGCCTCCCCTCTAAGATAGAGAGCGGGCTCAAATCCACCACATGGGCCCAAGGCAGTGGTGGGTAGATTACAAAATGTCTCCGATTTTTTGCTTCAAAGACATGGCAATTTCCTCACGACGTTTTACTTAACCCTTTCGCTGCCCAGCACCCAGCATATGAGTCCAATGCCCATATTACGCTGGGTGCTGGGCAGCGAAAGGGTGGTGACAGCGCCAGGGTAGCCCGCAAAAATCAAATTTACTTATGTTTTTTTAATAATTATTATAATTCTGTAAATAAATACAGCCTGACACTGACCTGCAAATTGCAAAAAAACCGATTGGGAATATTCAAAGTATTCCCAATCGGTATGAGTACGCCAAAGAAGATTGGCACAGACTCATATAAGATGACAACTGACTGGCGACGGCGTTGCGTCTGCGCAATCGATCTCTTATCACCCCGAAACGAGACTATCAACCAGTGACCTATTTGTCTATGATATGTTACTACGTACTTATCTTTATTTTATTTCATGTTTTACAGTGATCTTTGAAATATTGATGAGCAACGTAAACTGGAAATTATTATTTAGAAAAACTTAATGCTATAAGTACCGGTTTTTTGTGGTTACATGTAAATCAAACAATTATTTTTGTATATAGCTAGGTTCAATCCAGGCACATATAACTTCCGGGTGGTTCCGGATTTTCGAGACTGCAGGGGAATTATTTAAACACAGTACCGACCATTGAAAATAGCACAGCAGTTTAGGCATAAAGCAGGGACATACATACAGACAAAACAATGGCGATTATACTGAATGCCTTCTCATATTAAAACGTCTATAATATTATCAAAACAGGGTTATTCACGGCGCGCGCCTGTATTATGTAAATAAACAATTTAATCAAACAATTATTCGGTCAGCTAGCAATATTTATAATTATCGACAAAATATTATTGAATGCGTGGGAGTAGTACAAACGGTAATTGTAAGACAATTACGAATTGAACTACTCGCGTTTGGTATTTTTAAATTTGGGCCAATCCAACTCATATAGCAGTATTTTACTGTAACATCTGTGTGGGAAAGAGATGGACCTTTACAGGTCTTCTAGGTCTATCTCATCTCTCTCTCTCTCTCTCCATAACTTTCAGTTTTTCGATCAATGTGGACCACTGGTCGTTGCGTTTGTAATTCTAGCATAAAAAACAGTTGAAAAAACTAAAAAAAGCCGACTTAAAAAACTGAAAAGCAAAAAACAAGCACATTTCAAATGAAACAAAACTGCGGCGGGCCTACTCTATTTTCATAATTGATATTATTCAATTGGGCCGGGCCTGCTTTCACGGTTTTTATTACCAGTATTTTAGTTTAGTAATGTAACGATTTAGGTTTTTTTGGTTCTAAACGTTTTTTTCCATTTGTTTCTACGATTTGTCACTTCGAATTACACATATAAGTTGGATATATTTTTGTAATCACCTATTAAAACCCTTCATTTTGATACCGCACTCAATGATATTGGATGAAAAAAAAATCGGACTCCACAGTATGACACCCCAAATCCATCATTTTTCTTTGTAACCAGTGTCACTCGCGCCACCAAGACGAATCTAACGACCTATAATTTATCCAAATCCATTCATCTGTTTAGGAGTTACGAGGGAACAAAGAAACGGACATACATACACACACAGGTCAAACACATAACCCTCCTTTTGGGTTTCGCCGCAGTCGGGTAAAAAAGCAACGAATTTAACTTACATGTTTATTTATATAAAACTAATAAAATATACGAACATTTCAACGGTAAATAACAAGTTTACAAATAGTTGTTAAGTTCATTTAATAACTGTACTTATAAAACAAAATATTAATAAGTCAATAAAATCGTTTCGAAATGTCTGCATGTAATTCAATCATATCGTGGGAAAATGGAATTGTTACCGATACTTATGTAAAAACATAGCATTTAATAGCAAAACAAAATGAACATTCTCTCGCTATAGTAAAATTTGTTGTAAATTGGTACTTACATATTTCATGACAAAGACTGCTTGCTTAGGAAAACGTCATCTATTTGTCTTTTTTTTTTAATTCCATACATTTAAAAATACAGTGCAGCTTGGTTCGTAAGGCTCGTGGCCATTGTCGGAACTAACGCCGCCATCTTGTTTTTTCAATGCAATTTCCACAGATAATTTAAGGGGTGAGCGCCAGGGTAGTTCGAGAAATTCATATTTTCTTACGTTTTTTACAATTTATCGGTCAGTGTAATGTTGTATGTTGATTAAAATATGATTCGCAACCGTAACAAACATGGCTTAACTGAGTTATAATAATTTAAATCACCAATACGACCTTCTAAGTTCATTTAATCTCTTTGGGTGGCTTTTTCATTAATATGTCTTTCAATGAGATTATAACTCAAATTGCAAATAAAACAACATTTGAAAGCGTCTGAGTTGGCGCTTTCACCGTAACAGCTGATATTACTAACAACCACAGATAATAGATAGACCCACTACCCTTCTGACAAAGTCATTCACGCGCCATATAAACCATGCTGCACTTTATTTCTATTTGCTGCTGTTAACACGATTCGCTGGCCACTATGGTAGATAAGACAAGACCGTGAGTGCTATGACGTCTTTCCTGACTGCGGCTCTTGCGTATGCGCAGGATATGAAGTCATTACCCACGCTTTGACATTGACACACACTCGGCTGCACATGTGGCCCTACTTTTTTTCTGACATCGCATCCGGACCAAGTGTTGAGTCTGAATATGATTTGAATGTATTAATTACAATTGGGTGTAGAAATGCATTGTATTTTAATTTATGAACCGTAACGGGGCTTTGGTATTTAATTATTCTATTTAAATAAGTAAACAGTCTTACAATTATCTTGAAAGAATCATTTAGTTAGCGCAATCAGTAAAGCAAATATACCAAGGGTCCATTTTCTCATTTGTATGTACTTTTCGTCCTGTACACACCCAAATCACATGCAAACTTAAACAAACCACAAATTAAGTAACGTTTCCTTATCTACAAATTACTGGCAAACCAGAACCACACAACAATTTGATAGACTATCCACCAATATGGCATTACTGCATATACAAAACGTCATATCGCGAAAACCATAGGTTCCTCGCATCGCAAAGCATGACAATGTGTTACATAATTTGCGTCACAGTCTAACTGATGCCAGTGGGACATTACGAATGTCCCATTGCATGCTAGGCTGTTGGCTGTGTCTGATATCACGAATAAACGATATAGTGACAGACTGGATGTGCTGGATGGCTGACTCCGGTAGCGGTCTGTTCCAGTCCGATGCTCACCACGGAACACCCACAGCTCGTGATGTTAAAACACAGAGTAGGGAACTTAGTGGAATGCTAAGGCAGGAGACAGAACGCAAAAAACAGTGAACCTCAATTTGGGAACTTAGCATAATCCTTCCAACATTCATTGTGAATGCGGGCGACCAGAACATGACCAGCAAGTGGGGTTGTTGGATTGTCCCAAAGTGTCCTTACACCTGATCTTTAGGGCCTTAACGGTAAGCAACTGACGCCGCCGCGATTGACGAGGTCACCTATTAGGGCCCAAGTAATTTGATGATACCACATCATTCATTAATCAACCACAGACCAGGCACTTACATTTTTAAACTCAATTTTCATTTTTGGACATCCTCAATGGATGTCCAACGCCGTGGGGTCGGCTGAGGGGTCTGTCAGACTCCTACTGACTAAAATCATACGGTGCTCCTCCTCGTCACTTCTGGTTGGGGTGCGAGAGACACCCTTGCATTCTCCACAATCAACTTTTTCTAACTCCTGGCTAAGATCCAACTGTTAAACCTTTCAAGAGGAGTTAAAAACACATGTCTCATGTCTTTATCACTTCTGTGCTTAGTCCACTAATCAAATTATAGTTGACACTCCATGTTTAGTTTATATCAAATAATGAAACTGCAAGGTGTACAGTTGTGGACTCCTCTAACGATTTGCGGTTGCAAACGTCTAATCGAATCAATCAATTCAAATAGATACCAATGTAACGTGCCTCACTAAATGCCAAACTAATCGAATTAACGATTTCGTTTAAGATTATTTATTTTGTTTTTAATTTGCGCAATCGATTCTCGTGAACAAGAGCTGACGTGAGTTGATTGATCTTATAAATATGTCCGTTTACTTAGGCACCGTAGCGCATATAGGTAAATTAATAGATAGAATATATATTTCAATAGTGTTGCACAGCTCTTACATACATGTTGTAGGAACAGTTGGACCTCTGATGCAGTTACATCCAGTTAGGACTTGGGAGTTTTTAGTTGAAACCAAGTGTGACTGCAGAACCACATAACAAACGATGTCCCATCTCCTGCCCTGCTGTTTGTGCAACCCCACCTACACTTTGAGGACCCTGACCGCAGCCGCTACTAAGCTATCGAATGGAGATTTCTGATCAAAGTTAAATTTATATTAAGTAAGCCTACTGAACGACGCGACGAAAAAAAGTAAGAATTTAGAAGAAGATCTTTTACCATAAACCCCCAACAAATGGTACCTTTTATCATTAATCCCAGACTTAAGTACGGAATACGAAGAGAACGGTGAGCCGGTTAATAATCCAACGTTTCTCTTCGCTGCACAAAAACTAGTAACACGAGAGGTCTATTCTCGACGATTCGTCGCTTCCAGTTCCCACTTCGACGTCCCAGTCGTCGGTCCCCTTCACACGGCCCACGGCAGCGGCCGTGACCACCACGGGCCCACGGCACAGAGTTGCCAGTGTTGCCACACCTAATGAGTCTTACGCCACTTTACTTCATAATATACGCACCAATCGATTTGTTCGACTTCGACATCACATTTTTTCAAGTATCCATATAAAGTCCGGCTGTCCTTTGGGATTCACGAATTAAAGGTCTATAAACTCGGTTCCAACATTCACATATATTTAATTGGTCACATTTATTTTTGTTACTTTGGTTCCTTGTTGCTTACAAGTGATTTTCTTAATTCAATTATCTTCTTCTGGTCCTGTCTTGGATTGAGTTCTAAAAAATATCTTTTTTAAATCAGTTTATTATAGTTACTGTGCACCCTGAGAACAAAAGTGACCTAAGACGAAATTTGCGTTTTGTGGGAATAACAAAATAGTGTTCGTGTTTTAGTTCGTGTTCGCTTGAATGAAAGAGACGAAATGCTTATGTTTGTCCTTTTCTAGCACGATATCGTAACTTTTAGATTCTCTAGACGCTAGCCCATCCTAAGGAGTAGTTTTAGGTACCTATTTAAGTCAATACGCCGTAATTTTGAGATCGGTCACTTTTGTTCTGACTGTGTAGGATGATCCACTTTTATGTTTCTATCTTCATAGTTAGTTAAGTCTGTGTGTTGCCTGTCACTCACAAAACCTCCACCTATAACAAGATGGTTCAAATATTTCTCCTAATCATTTAACTTAACGTCACACAAGCAGTCTTATCAATATATTCTGGTCGTGTTAAGTGGTCAAACATTTCTAGGTATTCCCAAGTTATTATTGCAACCAATTTAAGCTATTCACGTCGCGTCAGCTCAGTCGTGGTGCTAATCAATCGGTCAGGTTCAGCCAACTACAAATAGTTGCTGGACACTGCTGTGACTGGATACACCAAGCTCTCCAAAGATTTTAAGGCGCATAAAAACGAAATCTGAAGTAGCGCTGCCATTTCACAAGACAATTTACATAAATTATGACCAACAGCGCCCTGTCAACGTGATTCCAGCGCAAAATGATTTTTGTAGTACCATAGATACAGAGCTTCAATGTTCACAGCTCTAAGATTGGTGCTCCGATAAGCCAGCAGGGAGCGAATAGAAGATCGAATCGTCGCGATCGTCTTAATGTGGTATTGTTCCGACGATCTGTGTCGCGCGACTGACCTATCACCGTCACGCGACTTCGGAGAATACATCTGACAGTTAGTTAGTAGGTCGATATTTGCAAAGAGATTATATTTCTTTTAATAAATATTATGGCGGGATTAAATGAGGCTTTCGCCGAACAATGCCGAGCGTCTTTTGTTTCTTAGAATGTTTTAGAGGTGACAGTGCCCCATGCACGAATTCTGATGAGCCGCATCCGGTTAGACTGGAAGCCAAAATAAGCTAGGCAGATGATGACTAATGATCAGTCCCATGCATGACAATGAAAGACATTTTATTTTCTCCGTATTGATGACTGAGTCGTTTTGAACACTGCCAATTAATTATTTTGTTATATACCCACGAAGAGGAAGACCAAAGAAACGATGGATGGACTGTGTGAAGGATGTAATGGCTAGAAAGGAGGTTACTGCTGAATGGACGAGTAATAGAGAAGTACGGAAGAAGACATGCTGCACCGACCTTTAATAAATTTGGACAAGTGCAGGAGAAAGATGACTCACAAAAGACGAAGTGAATTTTAACATTTAAAAATTCAGAGTCTTCAAATACCTATTATAAACTTGTTTAAATGCTGAGAAAAAAAGCGTAACATAGCGTTAATCCAACATTTATTTTGAAAGTGCAAAAGCCGTGGGAAATAGCCTCACAATCGCACTCATCAGATAGAATTACGACTGTTACATGTAAAAGCTATCTCCGACCAATTTACATAGAGACATGGGATTTGAACGAACCGTTGTATCTTATTGAAAGTTCAGAGGTCTACTTAAGAAAGTTAACATAGTCCGATTTCTTTAATCATATACCTACTGTTCAGTAAATAAACACTAAACTAAATTCAATTATTGCTCATTACTCATTCAGTCTAAAACTCAGAGGAGCTCGTGGCTAAATAATAACAGCCGCATGGGTCGATCTTTAGGTTAAGCCGTGCTTGCCTAGTTTGGTCTGTGCATGGGTGACCACCCATTACTTACCGAGTTTCCTCCGTGCATGGGAAAGCACGTTAAGCCGTTGGTCCCTGGGTGTCATTGCCCAAAAAGTCTGATAACCAGTCTTACCAAGGGGTATCGTTTACCCAGTACTAACTGGGTTGTGGAGGTCAGATAGGCAGTCGCTCGAAGTAAAATACTGGTATTCAGCTGCATCCATATAGACTGGAAGCCGACCAGAACATTGTGATGATGTTGATGATAGGTAAAGTTAGGAATGAGGAGTTCAATTCAAGTGGAACGTTGGTAGAACCACCGAGCAGCTGAAACTCTTCGTTTCTATATCTCAAAGGTTTCTGATGGCATTCGGAGTTGACTTAATTGTGGTGTTATGTTGATTATTATGGTACAACTGGCTGTTGTCCGCGTCCTTAATCCGCGTGAAATTATAAAAAATATTATTTTCTCATTTGAATCTGATTTTGTTAACAATTTCAAGAGTTTTAATTTTTTTAACCCTGATCTTTGTTTCCATCTATCCCAAAATCGGTTCAGCCGTTTCGGAGATTAGCCGGAACAAACAGACAGACAGGTATTCATCATCTTCCTGCCCTTGTCCCATGTTACTCGGGGTCGGCGCAGCACGTTTTTTCTTCCATTCTCTTCTGTCAACCGTCACGCTCTCATTTACTCCTTTTTCTTTCATATCATTCCTCACATAATCCATCCATCGTTTACTTTAGTCTTCCTCTCGCTCTCCGTCCATCAACATTTGTATTTATCACTCAAATATATTACGATTATTCATATTTATTGCATTCACAAGTCAAGTCTGTCACGACTTTTCGCTTCTGCACCTTGTATTTAAGCACCTGTATTTACATAAATATTCCTACCGATATTATTACTTTAATATTTCAAATACTCAAAGGTCGAAAGTAGTTAATCTAATACTTTGATAGTACATGAAATAATATCAATAAAATCGTAGATATGACTTTCAATTCGGAATTAATTAATTCTAAGGTCTAACTTGTCAAAATGACATTATGTCATTGAGTTTGACAATCTCGTATTGCTTTGCTCTTGATTCTCACGTTATGTATAAAACAAAAAAAACATTGCGTGAATATGTCGAGGTTAACAGTTTTCGCTTTAATTTAATGCGTCCAAATATGGTAATTTTTATCAATAACTAGCTGTACCCGCTGTATGCGTTGCAATGCAATTTTTTCTACCTATTACTACCTCCTTGTATTTTTTACTACCCGGCCGACCTGCCTACTACCTACTTACTGC
The DNA here is from genome assembly GCA_905220335.1 of Noctua pronuba. Classification (NCBI taxonomy): domain Eukaryota; kingdom Metazoa; phylum Arthropoda; class Insecta; order Lepidoptera; family Noctuidae; genus Noctua; species Noctua pronuba. The sequence goes on along the minus strand of LR999891.1, from coordinate 19,154,884 downwards.
CTACCTACTACCTACCGCCTACCTACTACCTACCTATTCCTACCTACTACCTTATAAACCATTCCTGACCTATACATATAGAACAACTGTGTAAAATTTCATCAAAATCGGCCATTTCTGAGTTTCAGCGAGACAAACAAACAGCAATTCATTTACTTATATACGGGGTGTAAACAGACCCTTCACCTGCAAGCTGTCAACCAAGCATTCTGTACATCAAACTAAGTAACCGCAAAAATTATTGCTGGGAAACGACTTTTTTTTTTGGGGTGAAAAATTACGTTTTACGGTAAAACTCAATGTAACGGACTCAAAACATTGTGCTGATGGATGGATTCAATAATACGGGTTCCCAGGTATGGTCTAGAACAAAAAAATGATCGCAATAACGGGGAGAACAAGTACCCTTCGGCTTCGTTAAGGGTCTTTTTACACCCTTTATACGGGGTGTAAACAGACCCTTCACGAAGCCGTCAACCAAGCATTCTGTACATCAAACTAAGTAACTTTACGCAAAAATTTTTGCTGGGAAACGACTTTTTTTTTTGGGGTCAAAAATCACGATTGACGGTAAGACTCAATATAACGCACTCAGAACATTGTGCTGATGGATGGATTGAATAGTCCGGGGGTCGTGGAGTTGTTTAAAGTAAAAATCTTACATTAAAAACATGTATTTAAAAAAAAACTTGTGAAAAAGTTGGAACTTTGACCCCCAATATCTCCGTAACTAAAGTCCGGTCGCGAAGCAGGAAGAATTTCGTACTTTAACCTATTATTACCTGTCTCTATCACTCTCGCGTAAATATAATGAGTCTCGCTCGCACAGATGCAATGGCCGCCGTCCTAAGGGATTGGAAACCTTTTATCTAACAATGTAAGGTTTGTTCTTGTTTGCACGTGGTTAAAAAATCCTTGGCTTGCTTGACATAATTTTCAAATAACGAATGAAATGTCGTTCGTTCATTATTTAAAAATTATGAATTATGTCATTCCGAGATGGAATGCCATCTTGGAATGCATTAGTGATCGCTCAGTTTTCAGTGTTTGTTAGTTTTTGTTATGTATCTTGTTTTAATTGTTAAGTGGTTTTGTTAATTTGTTACGTTTTCTTCACTGTTTTAAAATGGAACCAGCGCCGTCTACCTCGCGTCCATTCAAGGAGTTTGTTTCTCCGCGAAAGAAAAGAAAAATGTCACACTTTAGTGTACCTATCTGAGAAGGTAATGATTATTAACGTGTTTAAATACGTTAAAGAATCCTGGCCTGCTGATAAATATCCTTCAAAAAAAGAAATGAAGGACAAAACAGCCGATATCTTGGGCATTTGGAAATCGGCCATATATCATACCTTAAAAGAATATACCGAAACAGACAATAATTTACATAATTAAGTTAAATACATTGCATTTAATAAGTTGGTAAATTTTCTTTCTCCTTCAAATATTTCATGCAAACTGCACTTAATAGAAAAATGTTTGTGACCACTGTCAGTAGGTAAAGAGGTCATTGTACGAAATTCTTTCTGCTCCGCGACTGGACTTTAGAAGGTTCCCAGGTATGGTCTAGAACAAAAAAATGATCGCATTGACGGGGAGAGCAAATGCCTTTCGGCTTCGTTAAGGGTCTTTTTACACCCTTTATATAGATTTCAATTTGCCCAAGACATGTTATCCTGTTTATAATAAGTTGGGGCTGATAATAACTCAATCTATTTGCAGTACACCCTTACCTCGAATGAACTTTGTGTTTTGGTGACAAATACCTACTTTGGTCAACAAACATATCTTTTGCTGAAGTTTAATTACGGAGTGATTCTTGCGGACTGACAGACTGAACAAAATTATACCGGTTTAGTTTTTTCCATTTGGCCACAGAACCTTAGTTATAACATTCTTTTTTCCATATTCTATTTTTCAAGCTCAAACTTTCGTTGTCTGCTATTCAAACATTAAGGTTTTTTTATAATTTCTTGTAACTCCAACGATCTCTGAAACGAAACCTGTTTTTGAAACAGTACTGATTACTCTAGGTCATTTAGACGATTACCATCTACGTAATTTAGAATCGATCTTCTAGTTCGATATAATCCTTTGAGCGTAGTTTGTAACACATGTCAATAACACTGTTGATTTATCGGGAATAGTAATCTGTATGTAAACTCAAATCTAATAGACAAGGTTTCAAGTTTAATTTCACTGCTGCACACAACGTGACCATCAAACGATTTTCAAATCGATTTTGTAACGATGCACGATGTTTCGATTGCGTGCTCATCGATAAACTAAAGAAAGTGGACTCACTAAGCGATGACAAAATGTCCATAATGTTCTTACTACCGCATGTTAACAAATGATGTGAATAACTTATAATGATTACCGAATAAAGAATGCATAAGTTGTGACAGTTTCTTGAGTCGATTGTCGAATATCAGCTGTGCACATGCGCGTGAGACGGTGCGATCCGTCAGCGTGATCAGCGTCTGCGCGGGATGACGTAGGCCGACGTCACCGCGGTCACTGGCACTTAGTGAAAGTCTCCAAATCGCTGCTATAGAGGCATCAATCTGCAACACTTTCGTCGCAGTAAATCGATTGTCATTCGGAGCCCGATCCTGAGACTGATTTCCCTCAGCTAGATCGAACCAGGTTACTTGGACCCATTTACAGTATTTTCCTCTTAAACACTGGGTGTCTTTTTATGATGGGCTCATGTATACTTAGGTACATGTTACGTGCCATAGGAAGGAAGCAACAAGGTCTTAACTTTTCTACTCTATGGTTTAATTGTTTTGACACGAGGTTGTGTATAAAGTTGAGTGTTTGCAACAAAGTTTTGTATGCATATCATTACGGCTCCATGTTGCGTAAATTGGTACGTCTCACATTTCTATGCACGTTGTCTGTTAAGAAATTAATATATTCTGGTGTTAGTTACGTTGCTTTATGACACAAATTGACACAATACTCGATAGCTGTCGTTCATGTTACTATTAATCTGCTTCTCCCCATGGCTTTCGATGCAGGGCTGATGTGGTAACCTGGTCTTTGGTTTTGTCTACTCGTCCCGCCATCTTCTACGAGGTCTGCCGCGATGCCTTCTGGCTGTGTCAGGGCTCCACTCTACGTAGCCGTAGTGGCCGTCGTTGAGTATCTACATACATTTTTTTACCGACACCGATATACAGTATCTACACACGATAGTTTCTTTAAAATGTAGTAAGCGTTGTGGACAAGCCAAATAAACGTGGTTACTATTTCAGTTGCGTCAGATTGTAATAAGCATTGTTGATGTAACGCAAATTATTGAGTGAAGTGATTTTCAATGTAAAACAAAGATTACTGAACCTTTGGCTGGCAGCCAAGATATCAATACGCCAGCCGCTACTGCTCTGGAATGTAAAATCTCACGGACTTCACATACCAAAGCTTTAATAATAACTTTTGATGAAGAAATTGCCCAATTTCTTGACAATACTTAGCTCAAACCAAGATAAAGATAAAAGATTGAAACAGTCATCTTAGCTGTACTCAAATATGCCCATTATTCTTTTTGTTAGCTTGTAACACAATAATTACTATCGCTGTATCAAGATTGGCAATCTTTGCTTTGCAAAATCGAAAAAAGTCGATAATGCCATGATTCAGCTTACGAAACTATCATAACAAGTTTGTGTACACTTCCAATGTTTACTCGGACTTTGGGCTCTATTCGTTGTTGGTTAAAGATAAGTTTTGTATGTAGCAAGAGTGTGTAATGTAAAAAAGTGTCTATTTATTCGTAGCGGCTTCTTATTGCGCGTTATATTCTTACATTTCCTCCATTTCTCGAGAACTAGTGCAGCTAATGTACTAACATTTACACAGATGTGTTCTTTCTGCGTCCTCTTTCGACCATCGTGTGTTCTTTTAATTTTTATTTTATTGCTACGATCATCTTATTTATTTGTTTTTGTCTGGCAGTCTTATGGAGCAGACCGAAGATGCAAACTCGTAAAGGCCAGATTAACTGGACTAGGATCAAATAGGAAGTCTGCAATACCATCATATAAATCTGTTAAGCATGGATTATATTCATGTAATCTAGACCAATCATACAATAAGGTCCTAGCATATGTATAAGGAGTGTTTGGGTATTTAAAAAAATAATATAAGTAGGTATTAGAATAATTATATTTTTACATCTTCACACATGAGGTCTGCTGCCAACCTCGCTCGGCTCTGTCTTACTTATCTTTCTCATTTAATAATAAAGTTAGTAACATACGTACCTTAACAGTACTGGTGAAGCTATTTCTGGGTAGATACATAATAATTCAATGATTTCTCAACATTATAATAGTTTGATAGAATGGGGCAACAAGCAAATAGTCGGTCAATCCATATAAAATACTGGTACCTGCATCCAGTTAGGCCAGAAGCCGACCCCAACATACACAGTTGGAAAAAGGCTAAGCACCTAATACCTAATGATGACTACCGAATTTTTTAACAGCAATTATTTCCCATCTTTAAATTAGACAGCAAGCTACCCTGAAATAGGCGTAACAACATAATCAGGGCCCGTAATGTTGCAACAAGCATTTGTAACAAAGCAATTGCAAGTTGCAATACAACACCTAAGCGACTTGTCTGCCTAGTCGTTCGCCTACGAAGTCTAGTCCTAGCTACTTAGGGCCTAGGTAATCCATTTTGCCAAAGATTTGCGGGGGTAGGTAGATATTTAGCTGGTTTTGCACCTAATCCAGGGGTACCCAAACTGTGCGCCGCTGCGCCCTGGTGCGCCGTAAAGATGGGCGTCGTGAGGCGCTTCTGTTTACTATTCTCCGGAAACTAATCTTAAGTATTCGATAAAAGTCTGATGAGCTTGTTGTCTCACAAGAGTTAATGTCCATTTTCACGGAAAAACCTTTCGAAGCTCACTTAATCGTTTTTTAAATCATAATCCTTTTCATGTACAAGATCCACCAGAATTCGCTTTGTAAGAAGAAGAGACTCTCATTGAACTCTCTGAACTCTTGCGACATCAGCCTTAAAACAAGGTCCAAGTGTTACGATTTGGTGGAGTTATGGATATTGGTCCAAAATTAATATCAAACTTTAAATTCAAAACCTCTAAGAATGCTCATTCGTCTTGCAACGTCTTATTTTATTTGAAGCCGGATTGTCAAATGTATTCTTGTGTGTCAAAATAATTATAAAAACTCTGCTTTTTCGACTAGCTAGGTCGCCGAGGTGAAATATTAAACCTGTAAGTGCCCCGCGAACTGAAAAAGTTTGGGAACCCCTGGCTCCTAATCCAATAAAGTTTGTTCTTCATGCTGATTACATGTACCTATAAAATGCGGTCTGCCTCTGTGTGTCTTGTCTGGTCTGTAGTTTAGTTGTTCAATTTTTTTTCTTATTTTGAGACTTTTAATATAATAATAGCTTGGAGAAGCTTATTGTGGCTGGTAACGTGGAAGGAAAATAGGCCGTGGAAGATCACCAACCCGATGGACAGGTGTGGTGAAAGAAGCCTGCAGGCAATTTCCAGGCATCTGTTCTCTTGGCCGAAAACAACGACCTCGTGTGGTCACGACCCTCAGTCATGAGGAAACGAGAAAGAAGAAGAATAGTAATTAAAATATGTACATTTTGGTTATTATTTTTGATCTATTGGTAATTTGTAAATAATGTACATAGTAATGAACAAAAACCTCAAAAAGATTCAAATATAGAAAAAAAAAATACTGAAGTAAAAACGGGAACAATTAAATCCTGTGACGGTCTCATCATATTTGCAGGGTAAACATAGTCAGAAACTGCACAAGACTAAGAGGATTTTTAGGCTGATTAAGCCATTAGAATGTATATGAATGGCCCATATCCCATTTTCAATACAAAAACTTCATGAAAGCCGTATTATTAAGAAGATAATGAACTCTCTACATTACATAATGAAAGTATTTTCTATGGTTCTCCAAAAAATACTGCATAACGAATACTTCCGTAAACATACATACGTTCTCATAACATCTAATAAGCATATTTTCATAAACCACACAATCACGTATACAGTCAATTAGATATCCATCTATAAAAATACTTCAATGGAAACATCGATGTCATTCAAAATTTTATTCGTCATTTACTCATAGACATCAATCATATAAAGCAGTAACTAATTATACCTTTGACACATACTAAAAAGGAGATATTTGGCTTCTACGTGGGAAAAGTTGACGATATTTTTATTACATAAACATCACGCCTGTTATCGCCAAGGGTTATGTAGAGGAGTACTAGTGCATATTTCGCTATAAAGGGTGTAACAAGGCCCTTAACGAAGCCGAAAGGCATTTGTTCTCCCCGTCATTGCGCTATTTTTTTGTTCTAGATCTAGACCATACCTGGGAACCTTGTAGTTATTGGGAGATATTGGGGGTCAAAGTTCCAACTTTTTCACAAGTTTTTTTGAAAGAGACATGTATTTAATGTAAGATTTTTACTTTAAACAACTCTACAACCCCCGTACTATTCAATGCATTCATCAGCACAATGTTTTGAGTGCGTTACATTGAGTCCTACCGTAAAACGTGACTTTTCAACCCAAAAAACAAATCGTTTCCCAGCAATATTTTTTAAAAGTACGTGCGGCTTTACTTGCTTTCCGAGGCACGGAGGAAACTCGGTATGTAATGGGTGGTCATCCATCCAAAGACCAACCTAGGCAACCACGGCTTAACGTAAAGATCGACCCGAGCGGCTGTTATTATTTAGCCACGAGCTCCTCTCTAAGGTCACTTCTCCAAAGTTACAACATAGCCACATAAAATGCATCGAATTAACACAAAAGCAGATGGCAAAATCATGTCTCCTAACAACAGCTGCTATAATATGTTGTTTTAAATGTGATAATATTATTTCATGGTTTTGTTGCGTTTATTTTGATATAAATACAAGTTTTAAATACCACAAAACGGTGATGAAAGTCAAATTCAATGATTGGATGATAGGTGTCGGCTAGTAGGGCTGTCACTACTTAAGTTTCGATAATTCTAAGAAGTATCGCTAAGCTGTGTAAGTACAATTAGGGTTGAGCGCATCCTTGATCTTGCTGCGTGCGATAGCACTCCCGCTTTTTTTCTCGCTCTAGCAAATGACGGTTCTGAGCGACAGAAAAGGATAGGAGCGTGGAAAAAGAGTGATTCTGATAGATGAGGGTTAACCCTTACTGTCAACTTGACCAGGTCAGTCAGACCTGTAATCCACCACGCGAGCCCAGTGCGAGTTAGTAGAGCATGTGCTCTAAATGCTTCGAAGGTCTGGTACTAGGTCATGCCGGTTTCCTCAAGATGTTCTCCTTCTTCACCGTTTTAAGAACAGCGGTGATGAAATAAATTACACAAAGTAATGTTTCTTGGGTCCGAAGCCAATCATTGATGGGTAATTTATTAGACTGGTTAAGCTCCTAATACTGAAGATGTTTTTATAGATAAGAGAATGGAGAAGTTTGCATGTTTTTTTGGATTCGGTTTAATAATATTTAAATAAGAAGAAAAATACTTATATATTTAGATACTTATTTACTTTTAGTCTTAATTTTTATTACTATTTTAGTTCTGTTTGCTGTTAGTTTATTTATTTACTTGTGTGCTACAAACTCGAAATTTGGCAGGGAGGTAGTTATCTTGGACGAAGTCGTGGGCAACAGCTAGTATTATTATAAAAATACATTATCAGAAAAACATTAAAAAAAATAAGAAGAAACAAAAATATGAAAAAAACATAAAAATATCTCTTGAAATGAAAAGTTATGAGACTTAAAAGTTGCGCTTGTAATGAGATACAGTGACGACACTTTACCAAAAACCTTAGAAAATCGTCACAAAAAAGCCCACAGTTCATTGAGATTTATCACCTTTTCTTTTTTTATTGCTGGCAACCCTAGGTTCAAGCGGTTCAATAGTGGGCAGTGATGTAGTGTTGCCAACGGTCGAAGCGGTTATATTATGTAACGGACGGCGGCGCTGCGAAATATATGAGCAATATCGCCTCGCTCCGGGCTACGTGTGGTAAGCAGACACCAGTATCTGTGAATAGGAGTAGGTAATGAGGTCTTCTGGACGTGTGACATTTACTTGTAGTTTCCTGAAAACTGACAGCGGAAAGGCTGTCACATTTTTAAAAATGTTACGGCAACTTGCTGGGATAGGGGCCTTTTGGCGTCGTACAGGACCAATTTAGTCGAATGTATGTCTTATTTTAATTGAATTTTTTTAATGTTTTTATTGTTAATTTATGTGCGAGAGAAATAAATTCCAGTGTGGGAATGAGATGGCGCTAGAGGACCTGTATAGCTCTGTCTCTTTCCCACACTGGAATTACTCCTGCTTTAAGATGTCATAGTAACCCTCCTGGGCCGACTACTCTAAACAGTCATCGTCATCTGTCTAGCCTTTACCGGGGAATACCAGTATTTTACATGGAGCGACTCCCGACACAGCCCGTAGCTAAATAATAACAGCCGCTCGGGTCGATCTTTCGGCTAAGCCATGCTTGCCTAGGCTGGTCTGTGGATGGGTGACCACCCATTACATACCGAGTTTCCTTCCTGCCTCGGAAAACACGTTAAGCCGTTGGTCCCGGGTGTCATTTGAAGATCTTTGACAGTCGTTACAGGTAGTCAGTGGCCCAAAAAGTCTGACAACCAGTCTTACCAAGGGGTATCGTATTACCCAGTACTAACTGGGTTGTGAGAATCAGATAGGCAGTCACTCCATGTACAATACTGTTATTCAGCTGCATCCGGTTAGACTGGAAGCCGACCCTAACATAGTTGGGAAAAGGCTAGGCAGATGATGACTCCCGAAGTCCCAACACAGCCCGACTCTAAATAGTGTCGGGCTGAATAACACCACCGACCGTTTCAACTGGACCGGCTTCATAACCTATCACCTTCAGAGTATAATAGCCATTTCCGTATACCTAGATATAATGAATAGGTAGGACACAAAGTGCTCATTCATTGGAAAGAACTACATTATCAGCACGTTATTGTTTCCAAACCGGAATACTCTAACATTCGTTTAAAACTGTGAAAATTACTTTTAAAAATATATATCGCTATTATTTAATAGAGCCAGTGTTGGCGGAAGTCGAAAATATAATTGTATAATATCGATAAAAAATGTCAGAGGTCCGTTAAGCAACTTGTTCTCCCTGAGAGCTATGATTGCTGTTTATAACATCTCTTAATCATTATCACTTGCCAAAAAAGATAATCACACGTTTAGTAAGCGGTTTTGGTTTTAATTTATTACTTAAATATATCGTAGGGGTCGCAGGGGACTGGGTAGGTAAGTAAATCCCGTTTCTTTTCCGATTCACCACCTAAACGAAATACGTGCACAAAAAAAAAGTGTAAAAAGTGCTTTTTCATTTAGTAACTATTTGATCTTCTTACATTCAGTCCCGTTTCGCCAACTATTAATTGCTTTATTGTACGGTACAGTCAGCTTCTAAAGTTACAAGGAAAATTATCAAGATTCATAGTCGTCATTAATTTCTAGAAATTAGTGATTAGTAGTAGATGTTTAATTCATGATATTTTATCCACCTTCGGGGAAAATAAAAAGAAATAGATTCGACAATAGTTAATATAAAGAGACTAAAATAGACTCAAAGCGGATACCAATAACTATGACCAAAATAAAGGGTGTAAAAAGACCCTTAACGAAAACGAAAACCACATATTCTGCCCATCCTTGGGATCATTTTTTTCTTCTAGACAATACCTGGGAAACCACAGGTTCTGGAGATATTGAAGGTCAAAGTTCCAATATTTTCACAAGTTTTTTTTAAAAAACCTCTTTTTAAGATTTTAACTTTACTTTAATTAACTCCATGACCCATTAACTATTCAAAGCATCTATCAGCACTAAGTTTTGAGTGCGTAACATTGAGTTTTACCGTGAAAAGATATTTTTCACACCAAAAAAAAAGTCGTTTCCCAACAATAATTTTTGCTTAGAGTTATTTAGTTTGATGTACAGAATACTTAGTTGACGGCTTCGTGAAGGGTCTGTTTACACCCTGTATATTAAATGATTTAAACTAGGATCGCCGTTCATAATTAATGCAGTGTCAGATGAAGTACCTTCAAACATAAATTCATTTACAGAAACATGGACCAGCTTCTCGTCTTGATTTATGTTTCCAATCCTTGATGATGGATCTTCCATTATGAAAACAGCGTTATTATTTGCTCCAGCGCTGGAATGCCACTGGAATTATGTGAACCAACACTGGAATGTACCCATTATAGTGCCTATCCAATCCAGTGACTGAATTGACCGTCTACTCTTTCATTCCAGTACGCCCATTCCAGGGCCACTGGAATAATGTAGACGCATTGCTGGATAAACGTTGAACAGTGAACACGCATTGTTGTTTTTGTGAGTACGTATTAATAACTACTAATAATTACTGGAATTATATAGACGATTTGATACATTTCAGGACTGGGCTGGATTAACTCGCTAAATTACTGGACTGGAATAATGTGAACATTATTCGAACTATCGACTGTGTCCCAGCCCTTCGCTTAAAAACGTTAAACGTTTTACTTGAAGTCATAATATTTTTCTATCAGCTCGCGTTTCGCTGCTGTAATTAGGGTCAGGGCTACTTTCATACTTAACTTAAATAGTCTTGACGTAACTACGTTGTTTTCTTTTACTTGGTCATCTAACGAGGAAACGAATAACTAAAAACCGGTCAAGTGGGTGTCGGGCCACAGTGATGGTTCCATAGTCGGGATGAATAGCACATATTGTTTTGAAGACGAAAAATACTTTTTTTGTTTAAAAAAAACTGTAAAAATAAACATTGTTATTTTGGGGTACCTAGTAACCGAAAATACACTCAAAATACATCTAAAAAACTATTGAAATAAAAATATATAAAAAAACTTAATAAGTAACATCGTAATCTTTTTAAAATAAGCAAAATTTAAAGATTCCATTTACACCATTTGGCTACAGAACCCTCAAAGGGAGTTCAAACATCGAATTCCGAAAGTTTTTGTTGCACTTAAAGTTTTTGCCCGTTAAAATCTATGATTGGTTTTTTTAATGCATGGGTATTAAAATATTTAAATCCATTGTCACTATCGACAGCACTTCGAGATTTATTTCCGGGCAGCGATACACTTAGCTCAAATAAATTGATGTTGCGAACAGCATTTCGGTATTGGTGTCAAGCGCAAATAAATAGAAACTGGTACACAGAAAAATGAAGCCCATCACATGAGCTTGGGGCCGAAGCTAAACAACACTATCTAGTCTGCAATTAAAATAAGCGATCATTCGGTTAACCATTCCCTCTGATTATAGGAATTAAGGTAACGCCAATTGATAATGGTAACCGACCTTCGCAGCATCTTGTAAATGGTAGAGTGTGGTCTCAAACAGCTGATCGTCAGAGCCATCTGAACTGCTAAGTGCTGTTATTTATCATTATGAGGTCGTGTGAGTCTGTTCGAACGTTGCGAAATGGAGTATTTTAACCTGTTTATATTGCGTAGGGCTGTGATTCGAGTACTTCGAGTATCGAGAGCGGTTTTTCTAAGTAATCGAGTACACGTTTTTATAGTGATGCTTTTTACTATCTTGTTTGTGTTGTTTTTGCAGTCTACATAATCGATCCGATATTTTTTTTGTAAACTTTGCTGTACAGTCGCCAAGTACATCAAGTTACCACAAGCTGTCAAATTTCTCCAAATGATTTTAAACCATAAAATCATGATGGTGACGTTCAAAATCGAATGTGAAAATTTGACAGTTTGTGGTAACTTGATGCCCTGGCGACTGTAAGTAGGTATACAAATTTTAAACCTCTAAGATTACGGGCATACTTCAGTACTTATTTATTTATAGGCTGCACCTAACGCCCATTACCCGGTTAAATTAATATTCGAGTAAAATATCGAACTTAAATATTCATAATTACGGACATAGACCATCACTAAAGATTTGCTCCGTAATTTAGGTAGGTATCTTAATGATGATGAATCGTCCTATTCAAAGATTTGCAAACAAAATGTAACTAATTATGGAAGTATACGATCACACGCGTAGTGCGCTCTGGAACGAATGTTATTTTTACGCTTTTTGTTTTTGCGCAATTTTAACCTTTACGTTTAATTAGTTAATGATTATTTTGGCATATAACGAGAGGATTATCATTTGTAAATATTATGAGAATCTATGACACGCATGATGACTCAAGTCATGCGTGTCATACGTTCTCATAGTACTTAAGCGAAAGTGTACAAAATTCTTGAGAAGAAACAAATAAGAGATACCACCACGATCATTTATAACGCATGACTTCAAAAATACTAAGTAATTATTGTCATTGGTTAATTAATTATGGGCATGCTTACACGGTAACTTAGCTGCCAACCTAGCCAATCGTAACAGTTACAGCAACGTAAAGGTGCAACAACGCAACGCAGCAGCGCAACTGACTTCATAAGCGAACTTTGTTCAGCCGGAACTGACTACATTATCTTTAATGCTTTGCACATACTGTGTGAGGAGTGATATGAAAGATAAAGAGGTAAATGATAGCGTGACGGTTGACAGAGCAGAACGGAAGAAAAAAACGTGTTGCGCCGACCCCGAGTAACATGGGACAAGGGCAGGAAGATTATTTTATACTATCTAGCAAACTAATAAATAAACACAATATGTTCATGCTCAAATACATACGCTGGCGAAACTCTGCGGACGTGATGGCACGAAAGCCTGAATCCTAAAGAATGTAACCCCTGTAACTCTCTCCAGCCAGATATAACGCAATAGCTGCATTCACCTATACAGGGTGGGAGGCTCAGTCGGCAAAAACGGAACCCTTATAGGATCACTTTGTTGTCCGTCTGTCAAGACGTTTTTCTTAGGAATATATGGAGATATCAAGCTGAAATTAATATCAAATACTAAGTCTGCTACCCCTTGAAGCAGTGACAAAACCTAATTTGAAAATAAAAGCGATCAAAATATATGACCGTTTATATCACATATTTTGCGATTTCACAAGGGAATCAAAACATAGCATCATAAAATTTGGCAAAAAGCAATGTCTTACAGCACATGTAAAGGAAAAAACATCTGAAAACCGTAAATATGAAATTTAAGAACAAAATACTAACAAGTTTATACAGAAACCGCGGTGCGCGAGTCCAACTCGCACTTGTCCACATTTTTAAAGAGACTTACAAACGTGCCTAGTTCTTGATCTGGAAGCTGTTGAGTGCAATTTTAAACGCATCGGTTTCATTGCAGCAATCACTTAGAAAACCTGTATTTTATCTAATTTGACTCTGCTTTGACTCACGATCCAGGTGTGTGTAACATCGTCATTACGTCACTTCACTATTACTTAACGAAAAGTTATTTACTAATGTTATATTTGTACATTACCGTTTTTGATGCGTTCTAGATCTGGCCTCAAATGACTGCGAAATAAGTTTAGAATGTGTTCGTTTTATTTTTTATTTTATAAGTTCTATCTTGAGTCATCCACATTAAAGTCCAAACAGAATTGATTCATTTATTTATAAGACGAATAAACATGTGTTTTTGCTATTGTTATGGGATTTTTAATGTTCTTTTGATACAAGTCAGCCGTTGAAGAATGAGCCATTAGTTAAAAAGTTTAATTTAGGTGAGGAATGCAAGGAAAATATTGTTCATAAAACATTTTTTTTTTCACTGAAAAAATAACACAAGATCTGTTACCAGAGACTTGAATGGATGCGCATGCTCCCAATCCACTCATTCATAGACTAAACTCAGTGAAATCCAATACGGCGTTTCTCAATATAGCTCAAATAAATGCTCATAATTATAGGAAATGGTGAGTAAGAAATGTGTTACGCATCCACAATAGGAAGTATGATTCACATCTCTTCACTGCTCCCCTGTCAGCGGACGCGTTGTGATTTCTTACCAACATTTTGATAGACACCTTAAATAGTTCTGTTTTTGAATAATACTTAGTCCTCAAAGTGATAATATTGATTAAAGACATCCAAAATGACGCCGACGTGATTCTAAAAGTAATTTCCGATATAAGTTTTAATCATAAGTTCAATTAAACAAACAATTTAAATGTAGGTTTTAATTTACTTACCATAAGAACAACAGTAATGAGTTTCTTAATTACCAAGTAGTGTGAAGATAACTGAATAAATAAATATCACAGAAACCAGTTATAAATGTTGGTGTAATATTAGGCTACTCTGCCTTACCTTTTGGGATTACAGGCGCGATATTATGATGATATTGACACGTTGTAATGTTACTTTTCTTGTTTGCAGGACGTTCAGTGCCACTCGGCGCGAGGGTCGGGAGCCGGTTTCTACAGCGGCAGCTTCAAGCAGTCAGGCAAGCAAAGAGGCGAGCAGCAGTGATGCTGCGCCCCAGGACGAGGACGCTGAGGGTACCATGAACAGGGAGAACGTTTCTAACAAGATCGCCGCCGGAATGGACCGGTGGCAGAACACCCTGGAAGATATGATCAACCTTAGATCTTCTAATAACACCGTGTTCAAGGACTATTATTGGGTGAGTAATACGAGATGCTGTTTACTCCTCTGTGTCTTTGAAAGCACGTTAAGCCGTTGGTCCCGGCTGTCATTTGTAGATCTTCGACAGTCGTTACAGGTAGCCAGTGGCCCGAAAGTCTGACAACTAGTCTTACAAATGGGTATCGTATTACCGCATCGGGGTAAGCTGAAAGCCAACCCCAACATAGTTGGGAAAACACATTTATTTGACCCAGGTTAAGTCCCACACAAGTCAAAAGAAAAATCATAAAACTGTGTACTTCTATCAACTAATCTGTGCAGGTGGGGAACCACAGAACTCAAATAAAAGTATCAAGTTTGACATAACGATGTAAATTTTGTTGACAAGCAACGCCACTAAGCAAGTGCAGTTCATACACTTAAAGTGGTTATACTATAAACAGTTGTGACTTGGAGAGCTATAGATGACTTACAGCAATTTCGGTCCAGAATCAGTGTGGACCCTGCGTGTGAGTAATGAGGATAATGTTTTGTGTCGATGACACATTGAAGTGCGGTTAAAAACCAGATATAATATAATCTAATCAGGTAGTAAGTAACTCGTTGCTAAATAATAACAGCCGCTCTTATCTTAAGTTTAAGCCGTGCTTGCCTAGGTTGGTCTGCGGATGGGTGACCACATTACATACCGAGTTTCCTCCGTGCCTCGGAAAGCACGTTAAGCCGTTGGTCCCGGCTGTCATTTGTAGATCTTTGACAGTCGTAACAGGTAGTCATTGGCCCAAAAAGTCTGACAACCAGTCTTACCAGGGGGTATCGTATTACCTAGTACTAACTGGTTTGTGGAGGTCAGAGGCAGTCGCTACACGTAAAATACTGGTATTCAGCTGCATCCGGTTAGACTGGGAGCCGACCCCAACATAGTTGGGAAAAGGCTAGGCAGAGGATAGTAAGTTACCGGTGAAGTTTGGATCTTAGTTTGACTACAGGAGACACAATCCTTTAAATGTATTAGGATCTTTGCCGCCATCTTGTTTTAACACATTTTACAAAACAATTTTGCAAATGTTTACCAACAGCGCTCTCTGTCACGGTCGTTCGAGCGCCAATAGGTCTTTGTAATACTGTCCACGTTAAAATCGGAACTGAGACACGTTTTTCATAGAAAAATGTTTATTTCGTCTTCCATTGCACTTTGTCACTGGTACTGTTAGCCTGCATCATTCCACTGGTGGGTTTCTCCCATAACTTCCAATTCTTTCGATCTAGGGTTGATGTCTCACCGTTGGGCTTGTCCAGCTCGTCCCGCCATCTTCTACGAGGTCTATTGAGACTTAGTATTGCACTAAGTACCTACCAATCTTATTGTCTACCTACCTACATCGCGTACGTACCACACACATGTCATAAGTACAATGCAACATGGATGGATGGACGGCGAAACAAGCGAACTAACACGAAATATACTTTTTTGAGAGTTTCGTTTGCCAAACAGCAACGGCTCTACATTCATCCAGATTTGGTCAGACTCTATGACTAGGGTAACCATATCAAAAGTCCAGAAAAAAAGCTGAACATTTGCAGCAAACGCCGGACACTTTACTTTTCGATTGCCATCGACACGCAAAGAAAAAGTATTTTTTTCTGACAAAAAATCAAACGTGATCGATCAATGAGTGGACATCGGATTGTGCATATTTCGCCCATTTTAGTTCATATTTTTGCATTTTGATAGTGCATAATAATCTCATGTCTAATTATGAGTGTTTGGGGTCATCGATCCATTATGTCAGTGTCATGCCGGGAGGTAGGTTAACAATCTGGAGCATGGGAACATTGGGTGAAAGAGAAAACGAATGCTCTAGTGCACGCACCATATTCTGTTACTATACTGGTGTGTTCGTCATCCGTATCATACTGTGACATAAGATACTCTGAAGAAGCTTGCTTGTAAAGGTATTATTGAAATATCTATAAACCGATATAATTAATTATTATTGTTTTTGTTTACTATGGAATTTCATTTTAATTCAGTATGTACAGACATCACATCAAGCTACTACAATCTGTCAAATTTATTTAATAGATTATCAACTTTATCACTAAAACATTAGGTTCAAGGTTGATTGGGAAAATTTGACAGTTTCGTTTATTTACAAACTACAAATAGATCTAAAATAATAATAAAATATGTGCAAGTATCAAAACGGGAAAGGAATTTCAGGGCATCAAAAAATTCGTCCACATCGTTGTCAATAGGAAAAGTGCCCATAAGGCTGGCAACACTGTCACGTTGGATAGCAAATTATTAATGTAGGTATAGATTCATCAAAATCCATTTAGTTAATTTTCTATGAAAGAGTAACAAACATCTACCTATCCATAAATCCATCCATTTTGTTATCTCGCATAGGTACATACATTCGTGATAATAATAGTAGTGGGGTTTTTACATTAACGTAGAAATCTCAAAAGAAACAATTAGTTCATTTCCAAAACTGATTACCTACGTACTTAATTATTAATATAGATTTATTCATCGACAGATATAACCGTTAAATATGAATAATTTTCAGAAGCTTCCTTCCCTAAATATGACATGTATACTTAGACAGGCTTGTGGCTAAATAATACAACCACACAGGTCGACCGTCAAGGTCAAGCCATCTCAGATCATGTACCTACTTTGATAAACAAATTATCTCACTCTAAAGCGAAAAGTAACCAATATATATATACAACCTAGGTAAATATGCGCACTGTGCAAACATCTACAACTCTTTATGATGACTCCTTAGCGATGTTATCATTAATTTGTGAGTGTATATAGGTGTTATGTAGGTACCTATGTTACTTAATATAGAATTCAATATATATGAGTATATCTATGCCATATTCGACGTAATATCAAACCATCATACGGAATATTTGCGTTTATTTTAGTATGTGGGAAAACGTGTTGGTTCCCCTAAATAAAGTATGGTATATAAGCACGATAACAAAAATTTAAATATAAATATATGACCTCATATAGACCACAGAGGCATATCATTGCTCTTTCCTGTTGATTAGCCAAATAATTCATGTTTTAATTTGCATTCATTTTGCTAATTTAATTCGACTAGAGTACCAATACAAATGAACTAGCACTACTAACTAGACTACCTAACACAATGCTCACAATAACATAATTACCTACAGGCTTATGTTCCGCCACGTCGTATGCAGAGGGACCCAGCACCCAGTTAAGTTCCATGTAATAAGTTGGCCTCCGTAAAAGCCATCAATTAACTCAGCCTATCGCAGACCACTGCTGGACAAAGATCTCGCCGAGATGGTCCATCCTGCCGAGAGTCTCTCAGAGACTTTCTCCCAAGCTACACGACACCACCCTATCCTTTGCCTTCCGCGTCCGTTCCAGCCACCTTTTCAATATCGTCGGCGTACCATCCGCACTTGGTTGACATCCCGACGAGTCGTACTCAGCGCTTCTCCCTCACGTTTACTATGCGCACAGCCAAAGTGTGGAACTCTCTGCATCTGTGTTCCTTCCCACATTTAACCCGTCTGCCTGCAAAGCAAGAGTGAACAGGCATCTTCTGGGCACACTCGTTCCATCATAGACCTCATCTATCGCTTTCCATCAGGCGTGATCGAGGTCAAGAGCATATATATGTATATATTTATAATTACTAAGCTACATTGGCTACGCTTGGGATAATTGGATATAAATCCAGAGTTGCACCGAAAAATTCCTATTTGAAAAAACTCCCAATTCCTTGTTTGAAAAATCCAATCAACGATGCTCTCTCAGCCGCCGCACTTCGACCACTGACCAAAGAATCAGTCAACAGCACAGTCCAAATGTCGGACATGTCAAAATGAATGCGCTATGTAATTATTGTAACAGTGTGCTCATAACAGCGTGCAATCATTGTTTAGCGGAGGCTCCACGTAATGCATGCTCGACGGGATTGCTTCAATCGTTTGTGCAAACTGGCATTGACTTGAGTACCGTCAATTATCTGCTAGTTTTAGGAATCTTCTTTCTGTCGTTTTGTCTGCTAAGTTGAGCGGAGTTCTGGCAAAATGCTCTGTCAAAATTACTTCGGAAAATGTTTTGCATGTGCATGCAGGGTGTAAACGGTCCCTTCACGAAGCCGTCGACCATGCATTATGTAGTTATGTACTTACATGAAACTAAGTAACTTTACTCAAAAAATATTTCTGGGAAACGACTTTTTTTTGGGGGTGAAAAATCACGTTTTACGATAGGACTCAATGTAAAGCACTCAAATCATTGTGCTGAAGAAATTTTACATTAAAACATGTATTTAAAAAAAACTTGTCAAAAATCTTTGACTCCCAATATCTCCGAAACTAGAATGTTCCCAGGTATGGTAGGTATAGAACAAAATTATCTTAATGACGGGGAAAACAAGTGCCTTTCGATCTTCGTTAAGAATCATGTTACACTCTTTATGTGGAACTAATTTTAGTGGCTAGTAATATACTCGTACCATATTCATAACATTGGATTAGTTTGACGTATTTAATTGAATTAAAAGGACACTGTGTTGGCTCATTTTGCCAGAGCTCAATTGTCGTGGCAGAGTGTTTTGGACAGTATTTCTGTTGGTTTCCCGATGGCATTTAATATGTACGATGAGGCATCTTTCTTTCCTTTATCAGAAATAGGCTCTATTTCAAGATCGCATTAATCACAATGACTTTATAGTTCCTTTTCCAAAGTTACCATTGACCGTATCACTTTTAGCTTCTGCAACGCAAGATACGCCTCATCTTCCATCTTGATTCTTGATGTTTTCATTCCCCTTTTCTACTTTCGAGCAGGTGATTTTGAGGACAAATCTTACTTGTGCTTCCGACCACCTGCTGTCATTTGAGGAAGAAGATTCTCATGCATCATGTAATACTGCTGGTAAATGCATGATTTACCTCGTGTGTGGTCATGTTAATGTTTTTACAATACCTTTACCGTATTTACTATCATGTATCATATTGTACACATACGAGTACTTACTTAATAAAAATTATGATCATTAACTTTGGATTCGCGCAAGCAAGTGGTACATAAAATATTGCGTTTCGCTTACGGCTCTTGCAATGAGTAATCATACAATGGTGATTTAAACTTTTTGTGTAATATTAGCGTTATTGGGTCAGAAAAATGTAATTGCTTATTAGATAGATTTCCTTTAATATTGGCTTTGTGTTTGAAATCTATTAGGCATAATTTTCTAGTAGATATACTGTAAGTCACACTCCGCTATTTACCTTTACACTCAAAATCACTGTTAGATTCTATCAATCGTTATTTTCGAAAAGTTTTGGACACTTTTAAACCTAAAAAGTAAACAAAAAATATATATTCAGATAGAAAAATGTTACTAATATTATGATCATTGCTAATGTCAAAGATACCAAGTATTATTTGGTTCGTTTTCCTGGTTCACCAGATAAAAATATGAAAAAAAAAGATTTAAAACTGTCATTACAGCCGAGTATCTTTGAGCACAATTCGATTGTTAGCCGCAAGTGAAAGTGAAATCACTATGGGTAATTGGGGCAATGGAAAAAGAGAAGTTTTTTACTTGATTATCCGAAAAACTATGGAGTGAAAGTTATTATTACTGCCATGGATGGCGCAATAATCTGAAAGATTAGGTGTATTATGGGGTGGGGACGTCAATTGTCTACACCTACCTTGTTTTCTGGGAGACTAGGAATAGGGGGTATTCCTCAAAGCGCAACTATTTTTAAGCGCAACCAACTAAGCGCAACTAAGTTATTCCTCGAAGCGCACCCATTTATTGCGCTCACAAATTCTAATTAAAAATACAATATATAACATATAATATTTTTAATTAGAATTTGTGAGCGCAATAAATGGGTGCGCTTCGAGGAATACCCTAGGAATAGAGCCAACTATGCTCTGGTATGTACCGGCTAAGAGTCTGGTCAATACAGCTAATACTCGGCCGGAAACCGGAACTCCAAAGGTATCAACAGTATCTATAGTCAACCACAAATCATTAAACAGGGCTAATTTCAATTATTTAAACATCATGATACGATACTTACTAATTAATTTACGATTGATTATCATCATCTGCTTAGCCTTTTCTCTACGATGTTGGGGTCGGCTTCCAGTCTAACCGGATGCAGCCGAATACCAGTATTTTACATTGAGCGACTGCCTATCTGACCTCCACAACGCAGTTAGTATTGGGTGCTACGATACCCCTTGGTAAGACTGGTTGTCAGACTTTTTGGGCCACTACCTGTAACGACTGTCAAAGATCTACAATAGACAGTCGGGACCAACGGCTTTACGTGCTTTCAACAAACTCGGTATGTAATAGGTGGTCACCCATCCACAGACCACCCTAGGCAAGCACGGCTTAACCTAAAGATCGACCCGAGCGGCTGTTATTATTTAGCCACGAGCTCCTCCTAATTTACGATTCTGATATTATTCACAATTAATTTATTCCATACTTTTTGACTAACGTTTGTTGGTCTAGTGGTCGCAAGCACGACTGCTGAGCTGATCCTGGGTTCGATTCCCAGGTCAGGCATAGTTTTACAGGGTTTTGGTAAAACCCGAATTTCTCAGTACCAGCCACGGAATCTGGATTTGTGCCCGATTGATGGCAATAGGCTCGCCCCTATTTCATGAGGCGAGCCTATTGCCATCAATCTGGCGAAATGTGGGTGTATTATAAGGTACACCTCTGCCTGACACTTCGGGGATTAGGCGTGATGGTATACATATCAGGTATATTCCACACTTCTCCATAAACTGAACAAGTACGGTTGAACGACCATAATCGCTTTTATCTTGCCATAAAACATTATTTAGACCGTAATTCACCTAATTCGGGTTCGGTCCGTTTCCATTTCATAATGCGCGCACTTCCCGGGGCGGGCGGAAGCGCGTGCGCAGTTCGACATTCAAATCATGCGCACCAACCATATTGAAATCTACACTGCGGCGTATCCAGCGCTAAACTGAACTTTAGGACGTTTATATTAGGGGTTATATTTGTGTGTAGTGAAAGCCGCTTTGTAAAGAAAGTTATTGTGTGTTTTGTAATGTATGGGTAGGTATAATTTAATTCATTGATGTACACCAGTGTGGCGCGTGAGTTGTTCGTAAAGAACTATTTGTCTGTGAGTGTTGCGTACGATAATGGCGGCGTAAAGACAACTTTTCATTACGACAGCTGATAGAATATGCTGGTAAGTTAGTACGGAACGCTACCTGGCGGATGGATGCATAAATAAGCATAATATTTTCACTTATGGGCGCCCTGAGTGTTAAGTAACAGTAACGAGGAAGGCAGTTCTTATATTTATTTGTAGAAGACTTTCTATACTTAAACTGTTCTTTTGAAAATGTAGCTTGGTCTCAATATGTAAGGTTTTATTGAAGGTAACGTGTACACGACAGATTAGCACGCATATTTTTCGATATACTGTATCCGTAGCGAGGAGCTCGTGGCTTAATAATAACAGCCGCTCGGGTCGATCTTTAGGTTAAGCCGTGCTTGCCTAGGTTGGTCTGTGGATGGGTGCCCACGCATTACATACCGAGTTTCCTCCGTGCCTCGGAAAGCACGTTAAGCCGTTGGTCCCGGGTGTCATTTGTAGATCTTTGACAGTCGTTAGGTAGTCAGTGGCCCAAAAAGTCTGACAAGCAGTCTTACCAAGGGGTATCGTATTACCCAGTTCTAAATGGGTTGTGGAGGTCAGATAGGCAGTCGCTGTATGTAAAAATACTGGTATTCAGCTACTTCCGGTTAGACTGGAAGCCGACCCCAATATAGTTGGGAAAAGGCTAGGCAGATGATGTATCCGTGGCGAAAGAATGATAGTCAGGTATTGTCGATAAATAATTATTCAGCATGTAAATACTCGTCAACACGTAAAACTAACTACATTTACAAATCTTTGACATTACCAATTTTATTACCGTTACTCATCATCTGCTTAACCTTAACGAGGTACGAAGGAAACTCGGGATATAACAGATGGTCACCCATCCACGGACTGACCTTGGTAAACGCTACTTAACCTTGAAGATAAACCCGAACCATTGTCATTATTTAGCCACGAGACCAATGTGCGTTACTGTTGACAGGCAAATCCAATGTTTGTTAAACCGGTTTACAAAATTACGAATACTGCGGAAAACGGAACACAACGGCGCAACGGCAATACATCACCTCCTTATCATTCCGCGAAAGTCGGGTAATCGGATTTAATTGAGGGAAATACACGTCGATGTGTTAGTTAATTTATCATTATTTACACACTGTTGTAGGAATCTATTCGTTAACTACATAGTTTCATTACATTCTGAGAACGATATTATAGTTTATTTTTATTTTTTATTAGCCTCTATTATCCCACTGCTGGGCAAAGGGCTCCCCCATAGCCTTCCATTCGTCTCTCAGTGCGGTTTTCTCTGGCCAATCACTCATATACGCGTCTAGGTCGTCACGCCAGCGTTTTCTAGGCCTCCCTCGGCGACGACGCCCGTCTTCTGGCACCCACTGCGTGACGACTCTGGCCCATCGGTCCTCATGCATTCTATAGACATGGCCCGCCCAATCCCACTTCAACCCAGCAGCCTTGTTCCCCACGATATATGATGATATTATAGTTAAATATCATTTATGTGTTCTAATTTATAGCCTAGTTGTAAGGTATTGATTATATGAACGCTACGTATGATATACTTGGTGTAAACGGACCCTTCATGGAGCCGTAACCAAGCATTCTGTACTTCAAACTAAGAAACTACGCAAAAATTATCGCTGGGAACAAAATGACTTTTTTTTTGGTGAATAATTATGTTTAACGGTAGGACTCATACCTATAAAGGGTGTAAAAAAGACCCTTAACGAAGCTGAAGGGCACTTGTTGTCCCCATCATTGCATACATTTTTTTGTTCTGGACCATATCTGGGAACCTTCAAGTTACGGAGATATTGGAGGTCAAAGTTCCAATTTTACGCAAGTTTTTTTAAATACCACTTTTAAAGGTTTTAACTTTACTTTAATTAACTCCATGACCCGTTTACTATTCAAAGCATCCATCAACACTAAGTTTTGAGAGCATTACATTGAGTTTTATCGTAAAACGTGATTTTAAACACCAAAAAAAAAATCGTTTCCTAGCAATAATTTTCGTGAAGGGTCTGTTTACACCCCGTATATACAAGCTGTAAACAGACCCTTCACGAAGCCGTCAACCAAGCATTCAGTACATCAAACCAAGTAACTCTACGCAAAAAAAATTGCTGGGAAAAGACTTTTTTTTTGGAGTGAATAAGCACGTTTTACTCAAAATATTGTGCTGATGGATGCTTTGGATAGTAAAAGGGTTATGGAGGTAATTCAAGTAAGGTTACTACATTAAACACCGGTATTTAAAAAAAAAGATCTGAAAAAAGTTGGAACTTTGACCCTCAATATCTCCGTAACTAGAAGGTTCCCAGGTATGGTCTAGAACAAAAAAATGATCGCATTGACGGGGAGAGCAGCCTTTCGGCTTCGTTAAGGGTCTTTTTACACCCTTTATATATATATAGTAATATAGTTATACCCCCTATAATCAACCAGTATTCATTGCCTTCCTTCTTCTATCTACCATATTATCTTTCACACAATGCATTTATTCTTTGATCTGCCTCTCTATTCTTACTCACCGCCGCCCACATATTCAATGTTTCTTAAAATAAAAATTTATTAGTCAGATCCTTTTTAACCGCTCGCTGTGATTATGGTTCGTCTCAACTTTTAAGAGTATTTATTTACGAATATTTTTAGCTGGATCACCTCCACAGGCGAATACAGAAATAGCTCTGAAATTCTCAAGTGGAGACTGTGGATTACTGCATTATTTTTCGTTGTGAAACAAAGAAAACATGTTTATTTGGCACATGCAAAGACATTCAAATATTTACGAGCGATAGACGGGACAAGAAGAAGGAAATTGTAATCCAATACTTGTTACTACTTAATAACAAATCGTTCTGTCTCATGTCATACGCCCGCTAGTCAGGTAACATTCGTGTGTCAAAATCAAAAATGTTCGGCATCAAAATATTTGTATGAAAATATTCCCAATGTCTGCTCTATAAGTCTTTTAAATCTCTTTGGGCACATGCCACAAGTGCACACAAAAACAATATCATTATCTGCTTAGCCTTTTCCCAACTATGTTGGGGCGCCTTTCAGTCTAACCGGATGCAGCTGAATACCAGTATTTTATATGGAGCTGCCTGACCCCCACAACCCATCAGTTACAAAAATAATTCATCTGATCTCACTCTTAGAAACTGCTAGGGTTGTTTTGACGTAGTCCCGCTGTGCAGTCGTAGGGCACAGTACCTATGATGGCATTGTTTTTTAACCCGACTGCCAAGTAAGAGTTGTGTTTTTTGAGCGTATCTTGAATGTTTGTTTTTTGTAAATTTCTTTATTACCTCTTATTTTTTTTTCAACTAAACCTATCGAGTAGGGTAGCAAAATGAAGGAAAATACAAATATCTATATATATAAAATTCAAAGTCCTGACTGACTGACTGATATATCAACGCACAGCCCAAACCGCTGGTCCTAGAGACATGAAATTTGGAGGGTGTATTCTTTGTGAAGAGTAAGTATCCACTAAGAAAGGGTTTTTCGTAATTCCACCCCTAAGAGGGTGAAATGGGGCGTTGAATTTTCTATGAAACTTTTTATTCTCGCAGTCGATTGACTTGACAATTTGTGTACATACTCTTCAAATAAAATTATGAGATACGTGTATCACAGTTTTTCCAAAATCATCCCCCAATTTAAAAATTCAATGTCTTGACTGGCTGACTGATATATCAACGCACAACCCAATCGGCTGGTTCTAGAGACATAAAGTTTGGAGAGTGCATTCTTTGTGAAGATTAAGTATCCGCTACGAAACAGTTTTTTTTAATTCCACCCCTAAGAGGGTGAAATGGGGTGTTTAATATTCTGTGAAACTTTTTATTCTCTGAGTTAATTGACTTGAAAATTTGCATACATACTTTTCAATTAAAATTATGAGAAACGTGTATCACAGTTTTTTCCAAAATCAAAATCATCCCCCAACAGAGTCCAATAGGGCTTCGAAGCTCACGTAGACGGGTGCATGGCGTGCAGTGTTACGCGGGGCGTGCGGGGCGCGGGAGTATTTACCTATTAAATAAGTAGGTAGGATTTTTCTGAGGTAGACGTCTGTAAATATGGTTTATTGCACCGATTTTCGTGTTGGCTCGTGATACGTGCCATTGATATTAAATATTATGTAAAAGTTTTATGTCTATAAATAGATTCCTAATTAATCATTTGATTTTCGTCACCGGTGTCCAATCTCAAACCAAGGTACCTATCAATATTTCACATAATAATATGTAAAGTACCTAATTGATATTACTATGAACTAATATTTGCAAGTTATAAGCAAGTACCTATATAAAAACCATGTATCTACTAACCATACATAGATTACTTATTATCCCAGAAGTAAGATCCCGTGGGCAATTCCCGAATTCCACGCGGGCAAAGCCGCGGGCATAAGCTAGTATATGTATATAAAGGGTGTAAATAGACCCTTAACGAAGCCGAAAGGCACTTGTTCTCCCCGCTATTGCGATCATTTTTTTGTTCTAGACCATACCTGGAAACCTTCTAGTTACGGAGATATTGGAGGTCAAAGTTCCGATTTTTTCACAAGTTTTTTTTTTTTAAATACCACTTTTAAAGGTTTTAACTTTACTTTAATTAACTCCATGACCCGTCTACTATTCAAATGCATCCATTAGCACTAATTTTTGAGTGAGTTACATTGAATTTTGCCGTAAAACGTGATTTGTCACCCAAAAAAAAAGTCGTTTCCCAGCAATAATTTTTGCGTAGAGTCACTTAGTTTGATGTACAGAATGCTTGATTGACGGCTTCGTGAAGGGTCTGTTTACACCTAGTATAAGGATCGTAGTAGGTAGTGTTCTGTAGTACCTGCCTACCCTCACAGGAAAGAGGTGTGAGTGTGTATGTAGGAAACGACATTCACGAATTCAATGGCTTTGGACTGGCCTAGACAATGAAAACTGAAGTTCATATTAATTAACGCACACGCTAAAGGGTCTTAATTGTTCAAAATATTCCGATTTAACCGATCAAACGCTGATAGTTCTAATTGGACGAAACTTCCTTCCTTGTAATCTGAAAATGTTATGTACTGACTAAGCGTATGTATAATTAATTTTGTTTATCACACGCACGCTTTTATTAACTTCACGCGTAACTATGTAAAAAATCTTAGGAGTTACAGGACTTGGAAGAATATTGTATGAAGCCTGGCCGACCTAACTAGCGTCATTTTTTTTTTCAAAGTTGAGGGTTTGCTAAGAAACTGTAAAATCGATAGTTGGTATCAATACAAACTAGTTTTGTATGAGACAAAATGTTGTAAGTGTCACGTTTTCGAGATATAAATGCAAATTGGGCTATCTCACAGACCCATGCGATTTTGTGCCTTCATCTACATTATCTGAAAAACGTAGAAATATCTAGTCATAAAAACGCGAACAAAACATCACTATTTTTTACGACAGTCAGTTGGGGAATGTAAAATGTCATTAATAAATTTCGGTTTACGCTTGAAAATTGTTCGCACTTTTGACGATTTTCTTGTGGTGGGCAAACACGAAAAATTTTCGGAATTACCGAGAAGACTGGAAAAAATAAGTACTTTCTAGTGATTTTTTACATTTTTTTTTTCTTGTAAAAATCGGCGATGATAATATAAAACTCTTTTTTTGTAAAATAGTTAGTGCCAGGCTTTTAATTCAAGGATTTTAATCTGCTTTCCAAGAAATGGGAGAATAAGGTTACTCGGGATGAAATTTTAGGGGACCTGGAGCGCGACTTATCTGGCAACACCGGGCTACAGCACTTGACGACGTAGCTCTCCGCACCTGTTGTACGTCAGTCATGCACGTAGGCAGAACACAGAGCGGTTCTCTCTGCCAACGCACAGGAACCATAAGCAATCATTGTTTATTTTATGTAAAAGGGCTATATATTGTGTAACAACCCCGACCCGACCCGCAACAGAGTTTTATATTTTGATGCGCTTATAAAGTTGAAAGGTACTCTGCTCGTGTTCAGTACCGTAACTTGAAAAGGTAGGGTAATGGCTCCAGTAAATGAACACTTACGCAATTTGTGAACTGATTACGTTATGACACCTCTAGTGGATAGCCCATAGCTAGTTTTTTGTCTAAAGAATACTTGCCTATATTCAAAAATCATTTTTAGCTTCGTTTTACTTAAAAGATGCATAGTTTTTTAGATATTTAGCAATAGATCCAGGAATGGGTCGAAAAACCTAGAGAATAAAAATGAACACATTTTTCCTTTTAGAAATTACATGATAAAATGGTTGTATCCTGGCCCGATAAAAGAAAGAATATATATTGCAAACTGACGATGGTATAAAACACTCGACTGAACAAACCTAATAGGTATACGAATTAATTTCAATACACCTAGTTATACACATACTAATGACAGCTAGCTGTCATTATCACCTGTGCTCACGGCATCTGTAAACCACTCCATTACAATATGAGCCTTGCTACCCGACCATAAGATACTCTCTCGTATACAACAAACAGTTTGCACTTTGTATGACAGCTGGAAGTGACAAAAAGTGAGGTATTACTGCCATGGCAAACATACATAATTACAGGCTGTGTTGTCGCCGTTGTATTACTTTTTACCTGGCTAGCTAACCGAACTTCTCGACCTCAATGTTGTATTGTCATCATCATTCATCATTTCTAGCTATCGTGTTTGTGATCTGACTTTTATTGCCGTCACGTGAGATTGCGAGCTGGTCGTTGTCACCATTGCTTGTTAGGCATTTGAAATGTTCTGCTGAACTGAAAATAACGATATCCGGTTCATACAATCTAATTTTAATTTTAATTGTAATTTTGATTTTAATTCTATTAAGTAGTAAGTATTAAGTATTTAAGAAAAATAAAATAAATAAAAAGCATTGGATTGCACTTATCTAAGTCGCGCTTTATCCGGAAGTAAAGCTAATTAACTTAATTTTCTTATTCGTATGACACGCTTGATCAAACACTGGTTGGAATTTGCACATTAAGGGCGACAGTGTGCTTAAGTCTAACTTGATCTCAGCTGAAGTCTCCTCTGGTATATAACATAACGCCTTTAATCCCCTAAGGGTTATGCAGAGGTGTGCCGAGTAGTCACCAGTTATGTTTTAGTCCCATGTTATAGAGTGCGAGCCTTTTGCCATCAATCGGGCACAAATCCAGACTCCATGCCAGCTGCTAAGAAATTCTTGATGGAAAACTATAATATGACTTAGCCCGACCCGTAGAAACGAGTTTTGTCGATTCTTCCGTCGACAAAACCCGATTCTGTGGTCGTCATGCTACGCGTGCTGGGGAATCGAAACCAAGACCTCATGCTCAGCAGTTGCGCTTGCGACTACTAGATCAACGAGGCCGGGAAAAATGGCCGCTTTAGCAGTCATAGTAAGATAATAATATGAATCACGTTAACATTCTTAAAATGGTCTCAGACGCAGTTAATATTATGAATTGTCACTTTATGACCATTTTACGAATTGTAACGTTATTCGTATTATTAAGACAGCCATTTTAGGCCCCCTGTACAGTCACGAGCACCAATATGTATACACTTTCCTAAATTTAAAAGCAATTTTCGCGAGAAATGACGATCGTAACTTGGAGATAGGGTCGTTTTCATACAAATATGAGTTCCAGAATACTATGTTCGTAACAACATGAAATTTTAATCAGAACAGTAGGAGAAAAACACTTTTCAAAGTTGTTTAGTGTTTACATACTGGTGCTCGTGACTGTACGTGTACATATTCGGATTTTATTACTTTGCTGCACTTATCTAGTTGTGCAACAACAGTAAGACAGTACGGGCAAACACTTTCCATAGTTTCCAAGAGCGGCACAGTTGCACACATCATTTACTCCACACACTGTACATAATATCTTATACTACATCGCTATAATGATGGGAAAAAACTCGACTATATAAAAGAACATTGTTGTGTCGTAGCCGCAATAAAAAATACAAGTTATCTTCGAGGAAAACAGCACCTCGGTGTGATTAGATGATTATTTCTCTTTGACATCATAATAAAGGATAATTTGAGGCGACGTAACTTGAGTACTCACTGTAAGATGTGACGATACGTGACTATTGAAAAGAAACGCAGGCATCAGACATACTGAAAAGATTAGTTTATTTAATTAACATAAAATAACACCACGCCTATAAAGGGTGTAAAAAGACCCTTAACGAAGCCGAAAGGCACTTGTTCTCCTCATCATTGTGATCATTTTTTTGTTCTGGACCATACCTGGGAACCTTCTAGTTACGGAGATATTGGGGGTCAAAGTTCCATTTTTTTCACAAGTTTTTTTTTTAAATACTTATTTTTAAGGTACTAACTTTACTCCAATTACCTCCATGGTCCGTTTACTATTCAAAGCATCCATCAGCAATAAGTTTTGAGCGCATTATATTGAGTTTTACCGTAAAATGTGATTTTTGACTCCAAAAAAAAATTTCGTTTCCCAGCAAAAATTTTTACGTAAAGTTACTTAGTTTGATGTACAGAATGCTTGGTTGACGGCTTGGTGAAAAATTGCGTTTCCGAATTAATTTTAGTGTTCACTTCAAAACAAAGTTAATTACGGCAATAACTAATCAAAAAACTTTAAATCCCAAGAAATCGAAAAAATAAAACCACAAAAAACAAATGCTCCAGTTCCTAATCGCTCAAAACTAACTAAAATACGAACTATCATGAAATCGTACTTTGTATAGAGGTATCAAAATTCGCGCGA
This sequence comes from Noctua pronuba, assembly GCA_905220335.1. Taxonomy (NCBI): domain Eukaryota; kingdom Metazoa; phylum Arthropoda; class Insecta; order Lepidoptera; family Noctuidae; genus Noctua; species Noctua pronuba. The sequence goes on along the minus strand of LR999891.1, from coordinate 19,124,324 downwards.
AGCGCATATAAATTGCGCGCATCCTCAGTGCGAACACACTTCTCTCTCAAACTTACACAGACTTACACGCACACATTCAAAGAAAAGCCCAGCTTTAAACTCTATACAAATTCTCAAATCAGTACGTACCTACCAATGCACAGTGTGTTATTTTGCCTTAGTTGCGGACATGCCAGTTTTATTTTTTGTTTGTATAGATTAAACCTTAATAAAGCATTCCCAAAAATAACCGTTTTGATATTTCACTTCATTTAGGAGAAACAAATATTTAAGTGAAAGGTCACTGACCTTTTGGAAAGAGATTTTTGTCTGTATCTCTTCAATAAAGCAAATGTCAGTCTCTTGTAAAATATATATTATTGTAGGTTTGAAATGTTATACAGTGTAAAAAATTGCAAGTCCCTAACAGCACAGGAACGAGAATAAAAAAATATTTTGTAAATAAACGAAAAAAATTAATATAAAATTAGATATTTACGGGTCGCGTTTTTTTTTGCCTGCATACTATACTTATGTATAGTACCTTCAACTTGAGAAAATTTTAAATATGTATCTAGCGAGATCTCGGAGAAATTGCGTTTCTAAGTTTTTTTTAAATTTCTATGGGAATAGGGTTGTCATAGAGTAGTAAATATTTAAGTTGATTAATTCAATCGATTTTTTTTATTATTAGTTGTCGTTTCGACACTATCATTAACAAAATGGATTATGACGAGGACACTCTATTGCTGGCTTTGCTTTTAAAAAGAAAATTAGTGCGAAAACGAGAATTAAAAATAACAGAATTTGACAATATATTACAGTATAACGCTAGTGTAAAAGTAGTAGTCCGTCTGGGGCCCAGACTGACATCCCCCAGCAGGACGGGTCAGTGCCTGCTGAGGCAAAACAGTGCCATGGGTCTTTAACGGCTCCATGACACCTCACCCCCGCAACTCCAGATATTATGTATAGGAATTGGGTTTTTGCTTTTGCTTAACGAGGGCGGACCCCTTCCCAATCCCACATAATATCCTTCATCGAAGATAGATCATAAACAAAAGTAGTGATCGAAATTCAACCGTAAATATTTTTTAATTTTGACTTTAACTTTCTGCGTTATATAATTTAAACCGGCAATTGCTAATGCCTGAGTCAAAAATAATGAATAATAAATAATCAGTAATGTTTGCATGAAGTAAGTATTGTACCCATGTTGCACACAGGGTTGAGTGACAACCCTAACCCACAACTTTAAAATTCAATATTTCCGAGATCCTGGGTTTGTTGCATCTGTTTTTTTTTGTAGCGATAGTTATTATAGTGATCAATATTCAGGCATTTAAAAAAAACACGACCATCAAGAGAATCGCCGGAAAAAAAATATTTACAAAATCATAGAAAAAAAAATATTGTCACCTGTATGAGTAAGATTTTTAAAGTTTTCAAGAAAAAAATGGTTCCAATAGTGAATTCCTATCACATCTTAAAACATTTAGTGTAAAAATAAAATCCAAAAACGAGATATTACGTTTCTATGGTTTTTAAGGATTTTTCTCGATTTTATTAATTTCTCTTAAACTATTGTAATTAGAGCCGGCGGAGTTTTAATGAGAGTTTTGTTTGATTGTTAGCTTTCCAAAAAACACATAAAATGAGCATGTCCGCAACTAAGGCAAAATTACACACTGTGCAATGTTATCAATAACAGAGACATTTTGTTAGGAAAACTGAAAGGTCAGAGAAGCCAAATGCAAGCCAGTGGGTGAGAAAGAGAAAGCATTAGCTAGCGCTGACCGTAGGCCGTAGGTACGATTGCGTACTAAAATTCTACGTTTAACTCTTTTTTTGTATAGTGTTAGAGCGAGCCAGGGTATCGCGGCCGGAATCGGAAAATAAGCGCGCGAATTTAAAATAATTTCTGTCATAGAGGATACAGTTGTGGAGATACCGAATTTTGTTCTTGTTTGACAAAAATTTATGTTTTTGTAAAAATGTTTTTTTTATTTCTTGAGTTTGATTTTTAGGCAAGCCCGGCATTCCGGCTTGTAAGATAGATTCGCCACTGGTCAAGGCAGCCATTAGCTTATTTCTTGTCTCGTATTGGCTCGAAAACGTAAGGTGGGAAGTTCGGTATGGTGTACTGAAGACGTGGTAACCGTTTGTATCTTGCGGCTCAGCTAGTTTGTTGGTCACGCCTTCACGCCGGATTTCGATTGGCATAGGTACGATTAGACCGTTACCCGGGTTAGTACATAGTTATATCCTGATAACACACGCTCTGAGACGGTGAATGAAAACAACGTGAGGAAACTGGCATGTTCTAGAGTCAATAACTCGAAGACATGTGTATCAAGCCGTACTAGATCTGCATATGATTACAGCCCACTCCTTCTCAAGATCTGGAGGCCGTATCCCAGCAGTGTGACCATTATAAGCTAATTGTGTGTGAGACGATCCCAAGGGACAATTTTTGACCTCCACGCGAGTAAAACCGCGAAAAAACAGAGAGAGCAACTAGCTAGTATCAATAATACAGGGTGTAAACGGACCCTTCACTAAGCCGTCAACCAAGCATTCTGTACATCAAACTAAGTAACTCTACGCAAAAATTATTGCTGGGAATATTTTTTTTTTTGGGTGCCAAATCACATTTTATGTCAAAACTCAATGTTACGCACTCAAAACTTAGTGCTGATGGATGCTTTCAAAAGTAAACGGGTCATGGAGTTAATTAAAGTAAAGTTGAAACCTTAAAAAGTGGTTTTAAAAAAAAAACTTGTGAAAAAATTGGAACTTTGACCTTCAATATCTCCGTAACCTATGGTTTCCCAGGTATTGTCTAGAAGAAAAAAATGATCCCAATGATGGGCAGAATATGTGGTTTTCGTTTTCGTTAAGGGTCTTTTTACACCCTTTAGAGTAGTTATCAATAATATTATGACTAACAAAGTGTTTTTATCTTTCAAGGCCCAAAATGGTTTCGATGAGCTCCGCCGGTACGTGAAACAGGGAAGCGACTTCAGTAAAGAACTATCATCTATATTACAAGAGAGGTAAGATATATTTTTTAATGTACTACTTTAATTGATGATTGCATTGGTCAAGAAATCAATTCCAAAATTACTTACTTAGTATTTTGCAGGTATTCACCTTTGTTTTATGTTATGCGTTGTGTAACTCAATCACCGATTTTGTAACATTTATTGCCTTCGGAGTTAAAATATTGCCTCATAAACATGGGTATTATAATAGATTTTGCTAATTGTGATAATGCTAGGTAGTAGTACCTCTGTTTGCGACCTTCAAACACAAAATAAACAACTAGTTAACCGTTCAGATAACAACGCATTGTAATATGTGCATAACAATGATCATAATAACGGTACTATCGCTTTTTCTAATAACTGTTGAAATAGTTCCGCATCATTCGGCCGGCGCGCGCGCGGGCTCAGCTCAGCGCAAGTCGTGCACGCACCAGATTATCTTATCGACATTTCTTCGTAGCGTTTACTTTCCAGACATTACTATAAAACAATACCTTATTGTTTACGAGCAAATCGCTCCAGCGATCCTGGGTTCCGCGAACGGTCCGAGACAACAGTCGGCGAGCGCAGGGACAATACGAAAGTTCTCGTCATGCTGTATAATTGATATTATATTGTTCACACGCACGCTTATAGCTTTCCCCTCGATATACAGATATCGAGCACGTCGTAAAATAATGTTGCATACGAAAGTAAGGGCACGGCAATGGCCACAAAATCAAAAATAGCTCGCCGCGAGGTTCCTCCAAGTGGGCCACGAGTCACGACGCGAGACGCAAATAACGCGCGCTCTAAAAATTGTAATCCTCCCATTGGCCGAGAATGCATTATCACTGCTTTTACACAACCACAAAGACGAGCAGACGTAAAAACAAATCATTACGCCACAGTGATTATTTCCTACCGACGTTCGCTTCCGTCACAGATTGTGAAACACCGCAGATACTAGTGGTAGACGCTCATGTACTGTATCGATTCTTTGTAGAATTGAAGCGGAGATATACTACTCAAAATGCTTAGCAAAGCTTGGGACGAAGTTGACGAAAGCTTGCAAGGAGAGCGTGGGCTCGTGCGCCGAGGCGTGGAAGCATGTCGCGCTGGAGATGGAGAAACGATCGGAAATCCACAGGTAATTGGCAAACATGCACAATCTTTAAACAATCACTTATTTCACAGAGATTTTGAACATTAGTTACGTTGCAATTGCTCTATTTCAGGAATTACTCAAGTGCTTTATCCGACGAGCTAGTGAAACCAATGAAACATGTAATCGACAATCAGTTGAAGCTAAGGAAGAAGGTGAGTTACCCAAGACAATCGAAATGGCAACCATTATAAACGAGCAACTTGACAAAAAGAAATCCATTGTTAATCTGATTATAATTGCAGATCGAAGGTAACGTTGACAAGACTACGCGATCTCTCGCAGAGTGGAGAACAGGGGAGGCTAAGTCGAAGAAACATTCTCACACGGCGGCGCGGGACAACGAGAAGTTACAGGACGCCACGTTGGACATTAGGTCTGCCACACACTACACGCTTGACGATGCTAATGTCCTGTTTTTTGTTTGTCGAGTACCTAGTCTACCGGGACATTACATCGGCGAGTTATTATAGAAGGATCCTTCGTTTTTTTGCGGATGCGACCGGCCTGGCGATTGTTTGTTTTGCGAATGTTGCTAAACGCTCCCTGCGTTTAGAATGAGTCACGAGCCTCCTATGTTTGTTTGCAGCCGTCTGTCGCGTAGTTCGAGCGTGGGACATATACCGCACGCGCACAGCATCCTGAGTGCTGCACGCGCAGAGCGGCTACCTAACGCGACGAGTGAGAAGGACGCAGCTAAGCTTCAGGTCAAAAAGAGGAAAACAGAAGATGCTGTGAAGAAAACTGAAGTAGAATATTACAATGTGTGCGTGCACGCGGAGCGATCTAGGTAAATATAACACTTAGATTAAATTCTATAAGTGCTGCGACGATGAAAATAGTTCTAGACCCTCGGACAGACTTATGAACTTAAAATAGGAACACTATTTAAGTTCACAAGTCTGTTTGTTCTACTTTGACATGCTGCGCCAACCCCAAATGCAAATTCCAAATTCATTTCCATTACTTGTGACTAACCCACTTCATGATTTCTTCCAGGTTGGAATGGGAAACAAGCGTGGTGAAAGGAGCTGGCATGCTGGAGTCTCTGGAGGAGGAGAGACTGGCCCAGCTCAAGACGGCAGCCGACTGCTACCTCAGGCTGACTTCCGCCGTGCCCGCGCAATTAGCAGAGGTGATTAACAACTTCTTGTACTCATGATCTAATCATTGCTTAGTCAGTAAACAACGTTTTTTATAGGTTGTTTACGAGTCTCCTTTTGCAATATCCTGAGGTAAACATGTCTTTTGCTCATGTCATTATATCGTACTCACTTATCGAAGACCCGTGTTATTAAGTTCGAACCACAGTGCGACTATGCACTGCAGTCTCGACAAATATAACGGCAAAAATCGGTCGTTAAGTGTAATCGATTTTAATTTTCAACATTATGCTTTCGAGATAAAGTAGAAATCTATTAAAAGAAGTTGACAACGATACGACTTAGCGACCGATTTTTGTCGCTATCTAATGTCGAGACTGCAGGGCCGTGTAAGAACTATTACTTATTTTCCGACAGGTTCAGTTTCTTTAACTGGGTCAAAGAACGTTTATACCTATTAAGGGCGAATTTTACATCACATATCTCACACCCAAGATGTGTTCAAGAGCTCCTGAACTCCGGTTAAATGTGCTGATCGCATCGCATTCAGTTTTATTGATGTTACCTATTTAAGATTTACCTAATATTGACTAGCCCTGCTTTAGTCAGCTTCTTATCTAGCATTTTGTTCTGTTATCAGGCCACGAACGTGTTAGTGAATCCGATAAAGAACGCCAACGCGAATACGGACATGAGGGTAGTCCGCGGGGTGAGGTCTGCGCAGACGGGGGCCAGCGAGCAGCTACTTCCGGACTTTTACTGCGAGCATACCACGTTGGCGATGAACAAGGAACGACGCAAACAGGTAGGTTTCGCTGGAATAAGAAAAAGTATACGGGGTGTAAACAGACCCTTTTTTTTGGGGTCAAAAATCTCATTTTCGGTAAAACTCAATATAATGCGCTCAAAACTTATTGCTGATGGATGCTTTGAATAGTAAACGGACCTTGGAGGTAATTGGAGTATAGTTAGAACCTTAAAAAGTAGTATTTAAAAAAAAACTTGTGAAAAAATTGGAACTTTGACCCCCAATATCTCCATAACTAGAAGGTTCCCAGGTATGGTCCAGAACAAAAAAATGATCACAATGACGAGGAGAACAAGTGCCTTTCGGCTTCGTTAAGGGTCTTTTTACACCCTTTATATTGTAGTCACAAAGGACAATATTACAAAGTAAATTGATCCAGGTGACTTACCATGACGTCGAAAAACAGTACTGTTTTAGTCTTATGCCACAATAGGAAAGTGATGAAGCTAGACGTCCTGTATAGTCCCATCTCTTTCGCACCCTGGACAATATGCTTTAAGATGACGTGGTAACCCCTCGTACAAGGCCAATAGGCCCCTATCTCTGCATGGCGCTGCGACGATTAAAAATAATTGTCACAGCGCTGGTATTCTGATGGGACGATTAATAATAATGACTGTGGGGAGTTGGATGTTCATGCTCTTCATCTGAGGTGAACGCTGGGTTACTTATCGATGCAGAAACGGTCAGAAATAGCTTGATGTCCAAACAATATAAAGGCAAGCCATTCGCCTCTGTTCGGACACCGTCGCACCGCACGGAATGTCTTCGTTCGGTATCAAACAACATTTAATGGAACAAATGTTCGGTCGAGGTTTCTATAAAACTGAGGGTTTATGAGTTAATATTTAATCGCCCTATTACTGATCGGATTATGCTGAAGCATCATCATCTTCCTACCTTAGTTCCATATTACTTGCAGTCGGCGCAAAACGATTACCACCAATCTCTCCTGTCAACCATATAGGTACTCTTTTTTCTTTCATATCACACAATCAATCCATCTTTTCTTAATATTAATGTTGAGATTAACTAAACATCCCTCGTTATGCTGAACAAACCTGCCATAAACTTGAAAAACAATAGTTATTACATTTGTTTTCATATGTGTTTCAGGCGCTGCTAAAAATACTACAGTTAGTAAAACAGGACATTGATCGAGAACGGAAATCCAAGCAGGGACTTGAGAAGCTGTCGATGGCCATTAAGCAGACCCCTACCTTCGGCAACGACGACTCACAGCAGAATGTGGCCGATAAACTGTACCATGTGAGTTTACCTACATTATGCCGTACTACGTACGTATTACGCCTCATCATCTAACTTGCCTGTCCCCGGACTTTGCTTTCAACCGGATGCAGCTGAATACCAGTATTTTACATGTTGCGACTGCCTACCTGACCTTCACAACCCATTTACAGGGTAATACAGTACCCCGTGGTAAGACTGGTTGTCAGACTTTGTCTTCTGACTATCAGTATTACCCTCAAACAAGTGACGCTTGATCAAATTCCTTTAATAGATTTTCGACTTTATTTCGAATGCATAAGGTTGAAAATGTATTAAAGAAATTTGACATCGATTACACTTAACGACCGTTTTTTGTCGTTATCTAATGTCGAGACTGCAGGGCCAGGTAAGTATTCAATAATGCGTTCTGAACACCCCTACACAGAAAATTTTCATCGGTTATTTAAAAAAAACAGCTGTTACATACATTTTGACCGTTTACCATTACAGTTTTGTAGGAAACAGCCGTTTTTTGTTAATACCGGACTAAAAATTTCTGTGTGGAGGGGTCCAGAATGAAGTACTGAATACATGGTAAGCATTTTTGCGTCGGTGTCCCTCCCACCCTAGCGGTATCTATAGTGATCTAGGGTGCGGTAGACGAATGTCTTTCTTTGAATGCATGCCTTGGTTTGCACGAGTTGGCATAAGATAATAGATCGTTTGAAACTTCGCATTACTGTCTATAACTTTAGAACCAACCTGACTTCAAACAATAACATTCGGATTTGATGAACTAGATAGTTAAGTTGTAAAAATACTCGATAGTCAAGCGCTATTAACAATAAAACAATAGATAGGTAGGTAATAGTTTACAACTAAAAATCTGCAAATACAATTACCAACTATTTTACTATCACTATATTACATCATCTTGGAGTCAGGGATTGGCCGGAGAAGACCATAATATGCAGAGAAAAGTGGAAGGCTATAGGGAGATCTTTGCCCAGCAGTAGGACAAAATTGTTGACAAGAAACTAATAATAAAACCAATTTATCAAATCTGCCATTCTTGATTCTGTAGCGGTACTACAGCAACATAGTACAATCAGTACTAGCGCCATCTATGCCACAAATGAAGAACTAACTTGAAATTCTTAAATGGCGATAATAAAGTTCTTATAGAAAAACCTGACATCAACTGTCGGGCAGTAGCCCACCAGACACAACACCCGTATGGTCTGGGGATCTTCTTTTTTCTATGGGGGCTGAAGAGCTTTCCCCCCCCCCTTTTTTTCTTTCCCCCTAAGGCATGCTTGAAAAACGCTATAAACCGGCAACACGGAGTTTCCCCTTGTCTGACCAATCTACCACTCAAGCTCAATCCCCCCCCGATTTGCTCGTTCCAGATGAGGAGTATGCTGACGTACTTGGAAGCCGTGAGATACAAGATCACCGCGAGCCTGAACGATCTAGACAGCAGGCCGCCCGTGCAGCATCCTCTCGCTGCGCACATACAGATCATTAGGGATAAGCAGGGACTGCAACAGAGTATTCTAAAAGTAAGTATTCCTGCTTGATGGAAACTTTTTAGGGAAGAGGAGAGTCAAAAGTGTGGATGGTTTATTTTGTTTACCTGCTAAAGTCAGGGGGCCAGGCTACCTCGAACCGTTGGTTGGAGCTGCACGCGCAAGCGACTCAAGTCTTGAGGTGACAGCAGAGAAAACAACTGAAAAAAAATCTTGCGGAGTGACTGACGCTCGCTTGACATACGTCACATCGGCTGAGTCCGCGAACAGGGCTGATGCACATACTTAATTACTTACCTACAACGGCTACAACCCGTGCGAGTTAACAAGGCACGTCGCGTCGTTGGAATACGACTGGTACCATAATAACAGTACCTACTGTACGAGTGACGTCATTTATTAAAAAAAAATGATGAATATGGTGAAAAAAATCGGACTACTATACGCATTTTCAACCACTATACAGCTTAGCGCCATATGCCTAGTTAACTCGTACGGGTACACTTCCTAATGTGCTGTGCACACAGATAAACTCCTGTGGCCCTCATGGGCAAAATTACCCAATTAAAGCATAGTGTTCACCATGTTCCATTATTCTAGGTACCACCATGGCTTCAAGCTGACTACCAAAACGAGGTGAACAAGAACCTCACTCCGAACTACACAGCTTTAACGAAGAGCGTGAACGGTGGTGAGGAGAGAGAACGGAGAGACTCCATCATGAGCCGAGCATCATCCAAGTTGAGGATAGAGCACCTCTCGTTCAGGAGGAACGCTGAGCACAAGAGCGCGCCGGCCACGCCCGTGGTGGACCTTCCTCCGCCGCCGTTGCCGCAGACGGAGGCTCCTCACCCGCCGGAGAGTCCCCTGGACTGGAGCGAGCGTGGAGCAGGGGATGGACTGTCTAACCAACAAGATAGTGATTTTGGTAGGGATTTATATTTGTCTTATTTCTTTATTATGGTAATCACTTTTTACGCCGCTATATCAAAGATTACATGTCGAGTCCTGAAAATAAGTCACAATAAGTAAGCAGATAGAATAGGCTATAAGAAAAACAACAAAAAAGAACTCACAACCAGGAACCCTTATTAAGATACCAGTGTGCTTCGCAATAGCCGCCAGACTGTATCGTAATATTCCTGCTAGTGTCTCATGTTATTTGGGGTCAGCGCAGCACCTTTATTTCTGCCAAACTTTATATGGAAATATAATACATATCTACGTTATCAAAGTCTGAGGAGCCCGTCAGTGAAAGAGGATTATATGAAAAGGGGGAACGTGGCATGTGTGAACGACCAGTCAAAAACCCCTGTTCAGTGGTGTAGAACAAAATATTTATGTAATACAACAAAGGCTTTCATCCTTTTGTTAAATTATTGACGTACTTTGAAAGAATTATAGCAATCAGCTTTGGTCAATTTTTTTTTAAATGATTTTTTATATCATTTTTACAGCATTTAATGTTTTATTTCTTTTTCAGATGAATTTTCATCGCAAAGTGATAGTTCGACGGATTTGACTGATATTATAAAGAATGAGAACGGAGACGTGGTTCCACCGACGCCTTCGTTAGGAAAGTGCCGAGCCTTGTATACCTACGAAGCTAGACTGAACGATGAGCTTAATTTAACACCAGGTAACTATACAACACCTACATATCTGCTCATAAAGACCCTCACTTGTGTCCAGTCTCTGAGGTATTCTGAATCGATTATCAATCGATAATCATGCTACTGGTTATCGATATTATGACTCATTACGTTTCTGACTACTCAGTGTTCTGAGTGGTCAGGACCCCTCTGTCTCATAAAGCAATATTACTTTCATGTCACTTCAGTGGAAAGAGACGGAGCTATACAGAACGTCTAGCTCCATCCCTTTCCACCATTCTCCATTCCTTTCTTTCTACTGTATAGCAGTATTATTTTAATATGCGATCTAAGAGGAGTAACCCACAAGAACTTTGCTAGATGTAGATGTATATATAACTTTTTCGATCAGCAGCTATTGAGTATTTTCTTGAAGACCTCAGGAACTGGGCATTAAATTTTCGTTGGCCGTATAGTCAGTTAACGTCCACTTATTTTGAGGTACAAAGTTGAGGTCACACGTCAACTTCCCAACATTATACGGCAAAAAATCGTGCAGTTCGACTCCGTGTGAACGTAGGTTAAGCACGCCTTTATGTCGTAGCAGTGAGGGAAGTTCCACAGGCTGCGGTTGACATTACCTTTATTCCTAACAAACGTTCGTTGATTGCCAGTAAATCTTGGCCAGTAAAGTATGACTGTCAGTCAAAATGTCTATCAAATGTCTAAAGATTTAATTTACCGAACGTCGACTTAACTAACTTGGATGGATAGCATTCCAATTTAAGACTAATTGTTAAGTATAAAATGGCTTCTCACCTTCAGAATACCATGTTCTGTTTGAAAGCAATGTTTTAATGGCTTGTACTTAATGTACCTTTAAAATATTTCTTTCAACTAGTTTAACGTATTAGTTAATGTTTTTAAAAGTGCCATCATAATTATTTCTGAATGAAATCACTGTTAGCAGACTACTTGGGGCCTAAAATGACAGCTTTCACAATATCGATTTTTTTTTTAATCGTCGCAGTCGCAGTTAATATAATGAATTGTCACTTTGTGACCATTTTATGAATTTTTAACGTAATTTATATTATTTTTCAACTAACTTTTGCCCGTGGCTTCGCTCGCGTTAATTTAGAATTTGACAATCAATTCGGGTTGAGCTCAGCTTGTAATAATATAATTCAATCATGAACAGTACTTTTTTTAGGGACGAAAGGTACTCTATGTCCGTTTCTGTACACCTGAAAACGTTCATGCAAAATTTCAGGATTATCGGTTCAGTGGTTTAGGCGTGAAAAGGTAACAAACAAACGTACTATCGTATTTAATTTATAATGTTAGTTAGTATTATGATTCTGCGAAAGTGGCGATTTTAGGCCCCCTGTTATTTTGTTGAATGTAATAATGGTTTTCCCAAATTGTTTATTTTCTTGTAATTCGTTTTTCTGAATTATATATTTTGTGCTTAGCGAATTTCTGTACATTTATAAGAACAGTGTTTGAGAGCTTAATCCGACCCAATTTAGATCCATTTATTAAAACACTAAGGAGTGCAGTATTAATAAAAACTTATTGTACGACGGTTTCGTCTGTAGCAGCCATGTTATTGTTCTTCCCTATTACACTGTGCCGCAGGTTCGACTCCTGCACGGACAAAATATTATTGTAAGTACAAAAAAAAAAAACAAAAAAAAAGGTAGGTCCTAGGCATGGTTGATCTAGTCATTTGTTTACCACTTTTGACAGTAATTCTAACGTCACTAGGGTTGAAATTATCTAACTATCACATTTAAAAATTTTGGAATCCTGATAATTTTTTTATTTGGTATCATAACATTAAGCCTCCTCCCTACGACATTGTGCTTATTTAGATAGTACAGTGAAGAACCCTGGGGGAGCTCGTGGCTGAATAATTGCCGTTCGGGTAGATCTTTAGGTTAAGCCGTGCTTGCCTAGGTTGGTCTGTGGATGGGTGACCTCCCATTACATAGCGAGTTTCCTCCGTGCCTCGGAAAGCACGTTAAGCCGTTGGTCCCGGGTGTCATTTGTAGATCTTTGACAGTCGTTAGGTAGTCAGTGGCCAAAAAAGTCTGACAAGTCTTACCAAGGGGTATCGTATTACCCAGTACTAACTGGGTTGTGGAGGTCAGCTGCATCCAGTTAGACTGGAAGCCGAGCCCAATATAGTTGGGAAAAGGCTAGGGAGATGATGACTGTGAAGAACCCTGGGATTAAGACTATGGTTCGTTTTTACAACTACCAACTGTCGACGCTTGACGCAGCGCCGAGAGATGAAACCATGCAGCAATTCCAGAGGCATTTATTTAGATTTTGCTTAGGTATACCTAGCTACTGAGTACTTATTTCATTAGAGAACTAGTCAGACTCTACGAAGGCTGCGCATGCTGATTATTCTTCCATACCAACGGAAACAACTGATAACCTCACTATTTGGTGCTCCACACCAAAAACTAGCATTATATCGATTTGTCTAGTCATTATATTTTAGTCTTATTGCTAGTCGGAACACTGCCTAGCGCGACTGCTGAGCATAGTGCAAAGTGTTATTGGGTTTAAATAAATTCATTAAGGTTATGAAAACTTCGAACTTCCTCATGTACTCAAGCATGGTTTATATATCAATTAGTTCAAATAACTTTATTTTGCAAATATATATTGATTAGGTTTTTTGTAATAACCATTTTCCCGAAGACCTGCTAGAATATTTTCGGCAGGAGTAATATGTGCGGTTTTAAACTTTTGGTGAAACAGCAAGCATTTTTGGGCGAGTTTGACTGGGCAACACGCGCACTCTCAGCGTGATTCACTGGCAATAGCGTGTAGCACTGGAAATCTAGGTAGACTTTGACTAGTACGAAATTCAACTACTCATTTCAGAAAGCGGCAATTAGTTAGTGTTGGCGAAAACGGACATTACTACATAAAATTGGGTAACTGACACCACCATCCCAGTGGGGAGGGCAGGTCAAAGCTGATTGTGGATTGACGTGTCCATAGCTTAGTCCCAATCTGACCAATGAGATCAAGCTATTTTAAATATAAAATTACATTGACAGATTTTCAACCAACGACGATGCTTGGTACAAGCTTAGCCAGTGCCATAGAAGCTAGTGCCATTAGACATACCTACTGTTGCCTCCCCGATGGACATCATTTAAATGAGCCGACAAGACGCGATTCTTCCTATTAGCAACAATTATTGGTTTCAAAGCAACTACAAACATAATTTTACATTTTATTGAAAATTAATTGGGTTCTCAAGACTAGTATAAATTATTTTTAGAGGAGTACTGTCTTACAATTATTGGTTTATGGTATCAACTACGCAATTATTTAACTAGTAGGTACAGTCGTATGTTCTACCGAATACATGAAAAAAACCTGCCTTAACTGAAGCTGAATTTATGATATTTTCAGGCGACGTTATAAACATTCACGAGAAACAGGACGACGGGTGGTGGAGCGGCGATCTGAACGGCATCTATGGCATTTTCCCTTCGTCCTACGTGGAAGAGATCACCACCTGCATATAGCACCAGGGAAGGGGAAACAAAACGAAGAAAACAAGAAAGAAAAGTATCGAACTCACAACGCAAAAGAAATAAAAAACAACAAGACAACCATATGTATACAACCTTAGTTTCAGTAAATCCTAAACCTCTAGCCATTACTTAATAATATTTTTAAAAAAAACTGCTCCCTACATTTTGTCTATGTATGTTGAAACAAATCATAGAGCAAAGAGCATCATATATTAAAACAAATCTATGGGGTAGCCGACTTGTTTTTTTTCGTCTTCGGGGTTGTTCTCATAGTATTTTTTATAATTATGAGTACAATGACCAATTAAAAGTTTTAGGGTGAACTTAAACTAAGCTTGTAGATAATACAACTCACGAACGCGCGTTAATTATTCCAATCATTTATACTTTATTACAAAATGACATAGAGCCACATGGCGCGCGCTGGTGATTTGCAAGCTCTAAGTAAGTAGGTAGGTATACCTGTGGATGCAAAGATCGATAAAATCAATGAGTATACGTTCTCTCTTCACTGGTGAAGAATGATGCAACGTTTATAGGCAATGGATCTTTAGAAAAACTGATTCAATAACATTGTAAATAAGACTATCAGAGGTTTAGTTAATGCCCTAGTAACTATAAAATAAAAAATCGCGCAAACCAATTGTTATGTCTGAATTTTAATTAGAAATATAACATAAAAATGTTTCATTTGCTGCATTGCTTCGGACAGTATGTGTATCTAATGAACGTTTAAACAATCATTCACTTATTAAAGGTTCTGAATCAGACCAAAAGAAAAGTATATAGCCAGATAAATAAAGTCAACCGCATTATGCAGTCGTGAAATGATTTCATTTTAATACATAAATGTATAGCGAGCACTGCATATTTAATTTATGAAGTTCACACTGAATATTTAAATAAGTGATAATTTATCTATTCACAAGACACAAAATAATATCTAGGCTCATAAGTATTATAATTGTAAAGCGTTGGAATTTATAAAATGTATATGAAAATGTAATGTATAAGTTAATATAACATATACCTACACTGAAAATGTAAATTATAAGATATATAAAATTAAACCAAAGTGTTGTTATATAAATAAATTGTTTAAGAATATTAATTATGTGTATTTTTTTTAGACATTGCTCAAGGAAACTTCAATGCAATAAAACCCATTTTGTGTGAGACTTATTGATGTTAAATATTTTAGCTAATCTAATACACTAAAACTAAAAAAGGAACAACATGTGTTCAGTATGTTTTTAATTGGTTTTTAGTGCCTATATTTTTAATTTGTCGAGATTGAATCTTTTGGCTATTTCTTTAGGCAATTTATTCAGAATTCTTGGAAGAGCATACGTCCTGAACACTAAGACCCTTTCACCGTATTCATTATATTCATTATTCACTTTTTGAAGTTTATAAAATTGGTCTACTCAGTTTCTGTAACTTACTAATATTATGTTTACATCAGAGGCAACAGCTAATTTCACTTTATCAATAACTAGCGGCCCGTCCCGGCTTTGCACGGGTGGACATTTATTTTTTAAACATTTTGGGATAAAATATACTTAGCTTATGTTACTCAGGGATAATGTAGCTTTCTAATGGTGAACAAATGTTTGAAATCGGCACAGTAGTTTTTGAGTTTATTCATTACAAACATACACACACACACACACACACACACACAAATACAAATCTTTCCTCTTCATAATATTAGTAAGATTAATACCACCGTCTTCCTGCCCTTGTCCCATGTTATTTGGGGTCGGAATGTGTTTAATAAAAAGTAAGAAAGTTACATTGACAATAATTCAAAATTTGAAGCTCACAGTATGTTTTGTTGCCAATTTACGAACGTAAACGTATTACACGTATTATCACGTAGGTTCACGTAGGAGTTATGCCACATAATCACGTTGTATATATTTGCTTCGTTTGAGGTTTTCTGCTCCTGCAACAGCCACCTCGGCATCGGCGCTGTCTACCGGGCTAAGATAGGATCGGGCAAGAGCACCGTATGTTGCATTCCACACCAATGACCCACCCTTCCTTGTCATATATACGTGACAAGCAAGCGCGTGCCCTGTACGCCAAACGACACAAAATGGTAGGTGACATTGTGGCTTGGCGTGCGTTTACGCTTTGGCAGTGGCGTAGCGTGGGGGGTGCCAGGGGGCCATGGCCCCGGGCGGCACATTTCAGGGGGCGGCAGAGAGCAAGAGCCAGGACGCGGCAAGTGGAACCAGGCGGTAGCGTCAGGTCATAATTACCAGATCAGGTAATTACTAAAGTCATCGGGACTACGTTGCAAAAACAAGGACAACCAAGAAGTGGAGCATTTTCCTTAATGTATGCCGCTGGCCCGGGGCGGCTTTTCATATAAGCCTCACGTCTATTCGGGTCTGCCGCCCCGTATTTTCTAGATACAATCACTTATTCTTCTAGCTTGCCGCCTCCCTTTTTATATCTGTATTTATGGTAAAAAGAAAATCGAACCTATCTGGGATGCTAAAATTTTAGCTCGCTTCGCTCGCTCTTACAGCTAAGTTTTGTTAATCGTTCCGTATCTTTAATACATTCGTAGAAAAAGTATGTTAAATTCCATTTGTTTGAATCGTGAAAAGAAAATCTGTTACCTATCCGAGGCGGGGTGCTAAAATTTTTGAGCTCGCTTCGCTCGCTCTTGCATCCTACTAACTCTCAAATCTAAAGCATTAATGCATAATTCGTTATCGTTTATCTATATGAATAGTTAAAATAAAATGTAATTTATCTGATGTGCTAAAAAATTTTGAGCTCGCTGTTTTTGTTAATTTCCCGAACGGCAAACCTTATACACTAGGTATTAGCTATATTAGCAATTGAACATGACAAACCTACATACATACGAACAAATGATCATCATCGTCATCATCATTCTCTTGCCCTTCTTATCCCAATTCATTAGGGATAAGCGCAGAATGTCTTCCTCTTCCATACCTCTCTAACTCTTTATTACTCGTCATCTCATCAGAAATCTCCTTTCTTGAATGAAATTGTGTATAAAAAAGATTTTACTTTGAAAAATAAACTTATAGATATTTTTTTAAATAATTTAAAAAAAATGCTTTGTATTTTGACTCTTTCCTACGTTTCTTGACTAATTATGAAATTAGAAGGGGCGGCCAAAATTACATTCGGCCCCGGGCGGCAAAATCCCACGCTATGCCACTGCACTTTGGCGGTCGAAAGGTTAATAGGCAATCTTAACCTACATACCTTTCGATCGAAGGCGATTAAGAATCACCTATTTCTGAATAAAAGGACTAAAGAAAAGCTAATTTATTTGGAGTGGAGAGTCTGAATTTCTTTTCAGTAACTCTTCGCAAATAACTTCTACTTTTATAAACTTAAACCAAATATCCAACCGAGGTCACCGAGGTGCTAAAATTTGTTTTTAAGTGTCTATTGCATTTTAAATTCTTAAAAGAACTTCCAATAGACACTGATGATGCTGATGGACACTATAAATAGGGTAAACAGTAAAAAAATACAAAACCTCAAAATCTTACACCTGACCACCCTAGAAGTAAGAAACAAATTAAATGAAATAAAAGAACTAGTCGAGAAATATAGACCGGCTATAATTATATGGCACGAGTGCAAGATCGACTTTGAGACACAACAATACGGGGTGTAAACAGACCCTTCACGAAGCCGTCAACCAAGCATTCTGTACATCAAACTAAGTAACTTTACGCAAAAATTATTGCTGCGAAACGACTTTTTTTTTGGGGTGTAAAATCACGTTTTACGGTAAAACTCAATGTAACGCACTCAAAACATTGTGCTGATGGATGGATTGAATACTACGGGGATCGTGAACGTACTTAAAGTAAAAATCTTACATTAAAAACATGTAGGTATTTTTTTTTTTAAACTTGTGAAAAAGTTGGAACTTTGACCCCCAATATCTCCGTAACTAGAAGGTTCCCAGGTATGGTCTAGAACATAAAAATGATCGTATTGACGGGGAGAACAAGTACCTTTCGGCTTCGTTAAGGGTCTTTTTACACCCTTACATACCTTCACGACCCTCGTACTATTCAATCCATCCATCAGCACAATGTTTTGAGTGCATTACATTGAGTTTTACCGTAAAACGTGATTTTTCACCCTAAAAAAAAAGTTGTTTCCCAGCAATAATTTTTGTGTAAAGTTACTTAGTTTGATGTACAGAATGCCTGGTTGACGGCTTGGTGAAGGGTCTGTTTACACCCCGTATAGCTTGATTGGCCGTCGTGTGTACTGAGATAAAATACAACGTTCTAGCGACCCGCCCCGGCTTCGCATGGGAGCAATTTACTAAAAAAAAAAAAAAAAAATCTGATGCGGCTGTGTCGGAAAATCGGATGGTTTAACGTGAAACGTCTGAGTTGCTTTTATTGTTAAAGATTCAAATGAAAACAAGACTGATGTCGATATAAAATTTTAATAAAAATAAACGCCGATTCAAATTACATATGTAGGCAGTAATAAACTTACAAAGAAATACTATAGACCAACCGCTTTAATGAGCCCTCGCCCACGGGGTACAGGGACGCAGGCGTATGTCGACAAAGGGGACTGAGGGAAGTGCGGGCGGCAGGCGCATTCTTGTCCTATAATGCGCCCGCCGCCAGCACCACCCTCTTTTTCACCTTTGAGGACTCATTAAAGCGGTCGGTCTACATAGTTTTTCATGTAACTAGTTTTTTTTCTACTAGACATAGTTACACACTGATACAAATTACATAAGTAGGCAGTTATAGAAATACAAATACTAGAGTTATTTTATGTTATTAGTTTTTTTTCTTACTAGACATAGTTACACACTGATACAAATTACATATTTAGGGAGATGATAAGCCTGAAGTCAGTTTTTTTTTAGTAAAAAGTCAGTGATATATTAATTGAAACGAATATAATATATTATATTTTCTACCGAGCTACTCACTCTCTGCATCCCTCCACCTCACATAAGCCACAGGAGTCTCATCACCTGTATCAGCATCCCCTCCAATAGAGATAGTTATTTTAAGGTAAGTACTAGACATAGTTACATTACACACTGATAAAAATTACATATTTAGGCATTACAAATTACATTATTATTTAGGCATTAGACATTTTTAGAAATACAAATACTAGTCATAATTATTTTATGTTGCTGTTTTTTTTTGTTACTAGACATAGTTACACACTGATACAAATTACATATTTAGGCATTACAAATTACATTATTATTTAGGCATTAGACATTTTTAGAAATACAAATACTAGTCATAATTATTTTATGTTACTAGTTTTTTTGTTACTAGACATGGTTACACTCTGATACAAATTACATATTTAGGTTGTAATAGAAATAAAAATACTAGCCACAATATATAGATTTGATTATGAGATTCTTATTAAAAATACAATACCTCCTTCATATTTCCGGCCTCCTGGTAGTTTGTGAGACTTTCCTATAATTGTTTCTCATCTCTTATTTACTTGTCCTTACCAATTTCGAAATCGTAGGACTAGTGAGAAAAATATTCCCATTAGTTCTACATAGAACTGTTTAGTAGAACTAGTGGGAACGAACCTGATATGGTGTCATCATAATTTTTTGCAGTGTAATGTTCCTATGGATTTCACTGTTTCTCTTTTTTCCTTGTTCCATTTCCAACATCTTTTCTTAAGGGAACTATGTATTATGTTCTTTATCATGTACAGGTGGTTGTTTTGTTTCTTCCACTCCTGGCTTTAATCTCATGAAGTTTACCTTATGAGGTTTATCAGAGTTGTTTCCTAATTCCACTATTTCTATTCCAAAAACTAATCTTTTGTGGAAACATAAGGGCAAGGAAGGTCTCCAGGTTAGATTCTCTGATGCCGCACAGTAGATGGCTATAATCGGTAGAGTCAAAAAAGAATCTTCATCTATTGATCTTATAGATGAAAAATTACTTTCAATTTCTTTACCCCAGTCTACAAGTTCCAAAACAGCTGTGGAATTTGGATTGACTCTCTTTATTTTTGCTCGCTCATACTGATCAAGTTTAACGGCACATAGCCTGCCAGGAACGAAATCCTCATCCTTCATATGTTGATTTTTAACATACTCTGAAAAAGACAGTGCTGCAGATCTTAATTCTTTTAAATCATTGACTTCAGTAACATAGAAACCAGACATTGACATCCCACTCCGCACTCTGACATTCAACTTATCTCCAACATTTAATTGTTTGTGTTTATACTTCAACGGCTGCGTCAAGTTTAAAGCAGATAATGAATGTGCAACTTTGTCTACTGGCCACAATCCTGTAGTCATTACCGTGAGTTCAATCATAGCCAAAAAGCTTGCAACGTCTCGAGGGACACCAGGATTCATTAGCTCCACCACCAGCTGGTCACTAATGTTGTTAACCACATTAATAGCAGCATCCTTTTTATCAACCAGCTCTTTCATGGTATCTATTACTTCCTCACTAAAAACCTCCCCCCCTCTAGGCTCACATAAATATAATCGACAATGAGTTGCTAGTCCTGGACACTGGTTCTGTGGCTCTGCAGTGCTGTCTGGGGGGTGTATGTGTCTTGCTGACACAGACTTGTCAAAACATCCATAATCAATGGCATAAATGTCGCATTTCACCTTCCCTTTATCAGTTTTAATAAAATGTATCTGACCTCGCACAAACTTTTGAAGTCTTTTTGATTTGTAGACAACTCTTCGACCTAAAGTTATTGTGCTGGAAGAGATAGAGTCAGAGCCTGGTCTTTCAATTATATTCATCAAATCATTGCGGTCTGACATACGTACAAAAAAACTTTTAGGATCATTGATATGTGTCACAATAACATTATAACGGTAACCAATTTGCCATTCTGGAAAGGTGTTCATCTTGCCTGACCTGTAATGAAAATACTATGATTCATGAATGTGTATTTTTCTTAGTGAAAAAGAATAAATGAGTGGTGGTCAGTGGGGTGATGGCAATGAGTGGTGTGTGGTGCAGTAATGTTACTGTCAAAATTAGATCATACTGATATAGAGGCCATACCACCACCACCATACTGGTGCTATGTCACGTCTTGTATTGAGATGTAGTCGAATGAGTAGGTAAGCAGGAGTGTGAATGAAAGTCACTACCTAGGGTACTCACAGTTCTATTGAGGTACACAGTTCACGCGCACAACACAAAACAGAAGAAGGAGAACAGTACAAATAGGATTATATGGCACAGTCTCAATAATTGTCACAGTAAACACTAGATTATAGTACTTATAGGTAAAACACGAAAAAAAAAACGTTGCAAGATGCCACAAAATCAATCGCGCGCACGCGTCGTAGCGACTTCGCGACGCATCCAGTAGGTATAACACACTATGCTAAAATGTACCGGTATCATCAGACATTATATTAATGTAAACAATATAAGTTGATGAGTAAAAAGTGATTATTATAAATGTAAATATATCTGTTTGTATGTAAATATGTTGAATAACTATATATATAATACAAACAATATATTAACCAAATATTAGGTGTATACCTACACTGTTAACAGTAACTGTTGTTGCGTCTAAGGTGACCCCCTGAACATTTTTTTTTTAAATTAAGTAGATATGTAATTACAAATTATAAATAAAAGCTAAAGATTAATATTATGATCTATAGTTTTTTTCTCAAATAAGTTGGGCTTAATATTATTAAACTATAGGACACGGACTTACCCCAATTCTATTTTAGATGTGCAATAATACAGGTAGGGACTCGCTGGACAAATTACTTAAAAAAGTGATTATTTAATTAATGGTGCTCTGTGTTGTGTTGTGTTGACACAAAGTAATAGATCAAAACAACAGTGTTGCCAGATGACTGTCTCGCGTTCTCCCCAAACCTTTCCCGAAATCCCTCCAAAATTAAGGTTTTGAAGAAAAAATCCCCCACAATGGTAAAAAAATATATATTTACGAAATATACAATTTTATACTATTTAGAAATAGATTATAGAATCTTCACTCGCGTCGTCTGCGTTACGTACATTTTTCTGAGTTTTTCTCTTTAGCATAAATAAGTAAGTAATTGAACTGGGTTTAAAATGAACACGTCATCCTTCAAGCAATGAATATTTTATTTTCAAGATGGATTTGGCAGTGTGAATGACTAATCTGAAGCTTCTATTAGTGCGTAGTAACTGAGCTGCGTTAGAAAAACGCAACGATAAAATGTCTAGTGCCAATTTGCTAGAAAAACATCATAAAAACATCGAAAATCGAGAAAAGTTGTCAAAGCATGAAATATTCTTCTTGTTGAGATCAATCCATTAATAGGTACATATCTTAACGCTATTGGACGTTAGGGTAGTATTAACGCTATGTCCAAGCTACTGTTACTGTAAGGATTTGCTAGTAAAATAGCATTTATGATGTCAACATTTTGAAAAGGATGTTTATGGGCTTATAATATTATGATGATACTGTACGTTTCAAAAACGTACAGTATCAATGAATGTTAACTAATTGACCAAATAACAGTTTTTAATTTAACATTATTAATTCTCATATTCAGAGCTCTGTAGCTCCTCTCTGAGTCTGAAGAGAGAGAAGTCGTCATAATAAGAAAAATGTTCTTCTTTAAAGATCTATCCATTGCACATTGGTATTATCTTAACGCTATTGGACGCTAGGGCAATTTTGCCCATTCTCAATTGCCAACAGATAAAAATGTTAAAGATGGTAGAAAGAAAATATTACACCGACAGTCACCTGTCACACAAGTAAAATATATACGTACCTTACGTATTGTGAAAATAGTTAAAAAGTCTTCTATCATGTTATTAAAAGTGATTCATATGGTGGTTGTGTCATATTATTTCACAGGTTTTTTTAAAGATTTTGCGTAAAGTTCCTTAGTTTGTTGTGCAGACGCTAGCACATCAAGCTACCCGAAACTGTCAAATTTAACCAATCAATCTTGAACCTAATGCTGTAGCGACAAAGTTGAAAATTTATTAAAGAATTTTGACAGCTTGTTGACAGCTTTTTTGTAGTAGCTTGATGTGCTGGCGTATGTACATAAAGGAGCAAACCCACCGTGGTGCACGCTGTGTACGGGCACGCGGCACATTTTAGCTGCGTAGATTCGTTTGTTTGAGAATGTGGGTCTAGGATTCCACTGCAGTACACACTACACACCCAAAACTATATACAACTGTAGCATACGTGGCCCACCGCGGTATAGTCGTGGGTTAATACTCGTGTATAGCGCGTGCCGCATGCACAGCGTGCATGGCGTTGACAGCGTTGAGCTATGTGAGCGCCTTAAAGGCCTGATACACGGTTTAAATCAACCACCAACAAAGGGCACCTTGGTTGAGTTTGCTTAAAAATTGACCGTGTAGACGACGGTTGATGTCCAATATTTGATTGCTTGCTCAACAACCTTGCAACGACCTTGGTTGAGAACGCATCCTTTGCAACCAAGGACTAACAGAGGACGTTGAGTCGAATCTCGACCGTGTGGACGCTTGTTGGCGGTTGGCGTTTCAGTGTGCGCTTGTCAATCGTCGCGGGCGCACGTCACCGCGCGTCTAAATGGATTCGCAAAACGAGAGCCGCGAACGAGCGGTTCTCACCGAATTTATTTCATTATATGGTGTGTCTTTGCGACATTGGATCCGATATTTATAAAGACAGAACACAAAAAACGCAAGCATGGGAGTTTTTGAAAGACAAACTCAAAGAAGTTGACCCTTTTTTTTTTTTTACGGATGAGAAATCATCAAATGACTTCTCCCGCTCTGGGTGGAGTGGGAGGGAGTGTCAGACTCTTACTGACTAAAACCCATCCATGTTCCTTCATTGCCCTTTGTGTTCCAGGGCCACGGTATCTCTTTCGAACAGTCCCGCAGCCCCGGAAGAAGTTGACCCTGAGGCAAACATCGCCGCAACAAAGAATAAGGTTGAGCATATGCGATCGGCTTTTAAGAGAGAGCACAAAAAGGTGAGTATCATATTATAATCTTTACCAATATTATAAACGCGAAAGTTTGTGATTATGGATGTATGGCTGTGTGGATGTATGTATGGATGTTTGTTACTTTTTCACGCAATAACTACTGAACGATTGGAACAGATTGGATTGGATTAAAACATAGGATACTGTTTATCCCGGTATGACGTTCTCGCGGGATAATTACCGAACTTCAAGCGGGCAACGCCGCGAGCTTAAGCTAGTATACTTATAAATTTATCTGCACGGTAACTTAGTACCTAAACAAATTTTACATTTATTATTATTCTTTTAATAGGTTAAAGAATCAAAAAGAACGGGAGCGGAGGCAAATGATGTCCACATTCCCAACCTGTGGTATTACAATTTGCTGTTGCCCATCTTTGAAAAGAAAGATGGGCAATGAAGATGCGGAATTCGTTAAAAAAATAAAAAATCACGTTTTACGGTAAAACTCAATGTAACGCTCTCAGCGTTCTCAACCAAGGTCGTTGCAAGGTTGTTGAGTAAGCAATCAAATATTGGACATCAACCGTCGTCTACACGGTAAATTTTTAAGCAAACTCAACCAAGGTGCCCTTTGTTGGTGGTTGATTCCAACCGTGTATC
Organism: Noctua pronuba; assembly: GCA_905220335.1. Classification (NCBI taxonomy): domain Eukaryota; kingdom Metazoa; phylum Arthropoda; class Insecta; order Lepidoptera; family Noctuidae; genus Noctua; species Noctua pronuba. Next base: position 19,099,690 of record LR999891.1, on the reverse strand, counting down.
AGACCTTTAAGGCGCTCACATAGCTCAACGCTGTCAACGCCATGCACGCTGTGCATGCGGCACGCGCTATACACGAGTATTAACCCACGACTATACCGCGGTGGGCCACGTATGCTACAGTTGTATATAGTTTTGGGTGTGTAGTGTGTACTGCAGTGGAATCCTAGACCCACATTCTCAAACAAACGAATCTACGCAGCTAAAATGTGCCGCGTGCCCGTACACAGCGTGCACCACGGTGGGTTTGCTCCTTTATGTACATACGCCAGCACATCAAGCTACTACAAAAAAGCTGTCAACAAGCTGTCAAAATTCTTTAATAAATTTTCAACTTTGTCACTACAGCATTAGGTTCAAGATTGATTGGTTAAATTTGACAGTTTCGGGTAGCTTGATGTGCTAGCGTCTGCACAACAAACTAAGGAACTTTACGCAAAATCTTTAAAAAAACCTGTGAAATAATATGACACAACCACCATATGAATCACTTTTAATAACATGATAGAAGACTTTTAACTATTTTCACAATACGTAAGGTAAGGTACGTATATATTTTACTTGTGTGACAGGTGACTGTCGGTGTAATATTTTCTTTCTACCATCTTTAACATTTTTATCTGTTGGCAATTGAGAATGGGCAAAATTGCCCTAGCGTCCAATAGCGTTAAGATAATACCAATGTGCAATGGATAGATCTTTAAAGAAGAACATTTTTCTTATTATGACGACTTCTCTCTCTTCAGACTCAGAGAGGAGCTACAGAGCTCTGAATGTGAGAATTAATAATGTTAAATTAAAAACTGTTATTTGGTCAATTAGTTAACATTCATTGATACTGTACGTTTCAAACATCATAATATTATAAGCCCATAAACGTCCTTTTCAAAATGTTGACATCATAAATGCTAACGTGCTGTCTGTTTACAATATGCAGTCGCTGTGAGCTTGCTTACTTTGTCACCAACTCATGCAGCTTTCATACGAAGCCCGACGTGTATAACTATGTCTTTACAATCTGAATTACCACAACGACAAGCAAGCGGCCAGGTTCTATTCATATAATACAATATTCATCTCGCTCACTCGTCCGCCTCGCCCCTCGGGTCGGTTTAGGCGAGTCTAGTCATCTCGCTCACTCGTAGGGCAGAGTGTGTCCGATGACCGCGGTCGGCAAATAGGTAGTATAGGTAGGGTAGATCTAGATAGCGAGGCAAGTCGCCTCTCTATTATTTGATTGATACTTGTACCTGCTAACCTATTACTCTATACTCGCCTAACCTAATCTTAATATACATGGCTTGTATTATAATACCCGTATCTATTACGCATATATTAGTCCCACCTCTATGATTAGCGTATCTCAACTCCTACAAAGAATCCATTGTCATCTTCATTCTCCTCCATGAAATTTATCCCACTGGACATCTTGGTGTTCAGAGTGAGTTCACCCAACCTTTTCCGTTTTCCATTTGGTTGATCTGCTTAGGCTTTAGTTTTATTATGTCCGGGATTTCAGACGAAGAAATTGACATGGAACAAATTGTACATGGAGGGGATTATATGTTCGACATGCCTGACTTATCCGGTATATCCCCCCTTCTAACAGCTCAGAGTGAGATTCCAGAGAATAATGGTCAAGATGCCGCTCAAGTTTTGGCAGCTTTGAAGAAAGTCACAATCCAAGATGAGGATGAGGAAGCGAACTATAACGGGTACGACCCAGAAATGGATAGAGAGATGTCAACCTGCAATCCATTGGTGTGTCATCCTATGGAGGCTTGTTTCGCACTAGCAGCAGCCCTGAAATCCAACAATGATCCAATGTCTGAGGACCTTCTGCGTTTAGTAGAACAAGTTGGAAGTTTAAATCTCAATAACAAGGACCTACTAGCAGTTCAATTCCGAATTCTGGCCCAAGCAGCAATTTTAGACTGGTCAATCATCAAAGACTCACTTATAGAGGCTAGTCTCATTGGATACGCGACTCTATTACATGTAATCCAAGGAATGAACCGCATATACCAGATTCAACATGCCAAAGCCATTAATGGGAACATTCTCCAGTTGGGTCAACTCGTGGATCAATTCAAAGTGCAGTCTCTACACTCCAAAAATCAGGCAGCTATGGATAGAGACTTTCAGGAGGGGTTGACTCGTCAACTCAATGCCTTTACCAAAAGCGTGGCGGACCTATCTGAGAAATTAGAATCTAAAACATTAGACCTTGACCACTTAGAAATACAAACCCAATAACACCCCCCCACTGCTGATTCTTCCAGTTCAGCTCAGGTAACTTTACCTGGGAAGATAGAGGTTATAACATTCTCAACCTTCCGATCTTCTCTCCTTACCGCCACTTTCAGCCTCAATGGAGACCTATCACTGATGCCTGTATCTAGGGTACAGTAAAGAGGTACCTACAGTTTTTGTTTTCTCACCAAATATAATTTCTCTATTTTAAGTACCTAACCGTTGATGTGTTAACTGAAACAAACTATCTACTTCAAAACTAAGTTTCTTATAGAATCTATATGAGCGTTTCTAAAAAAAATGCACCTTTACTAAGATATGTTACTAAAATAAAAATCTTAATATATGTAAAGTTTTTGTTTTTGTTTAAATTTGTAGATAGATTCTAAAGATTTTTAATACCTATGAGGTTTATTTTGAGGGCTAATTTGTAAAAAAGCAGAGACATGTGTAGAAATAAACCATAGGCCGAAAAATATTCATATTTTGTTACCATCAATCAATTACATTAATTAAAACACTAAATTAATTTCGAGAAGTTTTATTAATTTAAATAGGATATAAGATAACCATTACAGCAAAATGTTACATAAAGCAGTAATATATCCTTTACATTACTATTTACCCACAACTCTATTTTAAAATCACAGTAAAGGCGCTTTGATGTAGTTTTATTTTAATTTTATATGTCTACATAATTATTATGACATAATAATGCACACCTTTGTGCTTTTTTCATAAAATTACAGCTTAAGATTAAAAAATATTAATTTTGAAAAGAAATACGTGTCCGCTTTTATGGGACAGTAATAGGATTTTTTCAGCCTAGTGTTCACAGCAGTTCAAATTATAATCATTATTGATCTGTCTATAAAAATAATTTACCCTCTTTTCCACTTTTACGTTACCACACAAGATAACAAAAAAAGAAGTAACAAATCAAGTCCAAAATTTTATTTTAATTGTAAATGCATTCAATTCAAACTAATATTCGTTTAACGATTTGATTAACGGAATCAAGATTGAGTGGGTAGTTTAAGTGAAGTAACAATAAAATCTGAACTTACCTGTGTTTTTTGAGTAACAAAGCTGGGATTTTTTTCTGACCGCTAACTTAACCAACCACTTTCACCGTTCACATTATGGCACTTATAAAAACTATTAAAATTAAAACAACATGTATGCCAAGCTTGCTAGTTTGCCATTATTTTAAAATATGTTTAGTACCAATCGATTCTGATACCTATTTTCCAAAATTATGGTAACAAAAGTGGAATTTCTAAAAGGAACTTTTTACGGGACAAGTTGAAATCATTAATTTAAAATATATAAATAAAGTAATGCCAAAAAGGGTGTTTTAAAGTGAATTGTGGCTTATGGTTATAAATAAATAATATTTGTTATTTTTGCAAAGCCCATGTCCACTCAAATAAAAATCGATGGTTTGGTAAGCTATTGAGATTGGTACTGAAGAAATATGGCAAACGTTTCTGTATAATATAATATGGGTGTTTTGGTATACCTACTAATAATTTTCAGTTTACGTTAATTTTCGTATTTTTTTTTCGAGTCATTCAAGTGGCCTTTCGATAAAGTCGAATAATAACACAAATCTAAGGACAGAAACTGCGTATTTTTTGAGAGCAAAAACCGAGAAATTTGACTATATTAGCGACATTAAATTAAGAAAATAAAAGATTTTTTACAAAAAGTAACGAAGCAACTTTTTAGACCAGGATTTAAAGGTATTTATTGGCTCGATAGATTTTGTGATTTAGCCTCTGTTGCCTCGGAAGAAATGCGTATCTAGACCTCGGACTCGGATGGAGAGACCTCTTTTCAACGCCAGATTTACGCCACCAGAGCGAGTTTTATGATCTTTAAAAAAATACGTGGTTATTAAGCATATAACGAATATTATGGTGTACTTACTAAAAATAATTGCAATTCCTTTATAACTTTAGTCAAAAAAACATTGTAAACCTGCGCGAATATTTCGACGGACTGTCAATGTAACCGGACTGAAGCCTTAACCAGGATTCTTTTTTGTGTATTTTTACAAATTCAAATCTTAGTTTTACAAAAAACTTCAGAGCTGTGCGATGCTTTTTCAGCGAGATAGCGGCGACAACTTCTTTTCCAGTTTCAATGGCGTGGCCATGGGGTTTTAGTCTTACAGCTCCTGAAATATAAACCTAGGATTTTTTGTTGTATTTTTAATTTTTTTGACTAATTCAAATCAATCATCAGGCGTCTGCGATTGCTTTTACAGTTTTTTGTACCGTTTCAATGCGCGGCAAATGGTATAATAACAGCTCCTAAAATAAAAACCTAGGATTTTTTTCTATATTTTACAAATTCAATCTGCAACGCTTAGTTTTATCTGACATTCAAACCCAAAACTTTTTAACCATAACTTTGTCAAATTTATGGTTTTGGGAATCAACTTTAACAAAATGTTGTTTTTTTTTGTTTTAAGTAGCACAGTGGCCGCGCCATCGAAATGCACACAAAAGGTTCAATATGTGCTACGGTTAAATGATTATGGTTTTATTATAAATAAAACAGTCAGGTTCAGTGATCATTATTTTATTTTTTAATTCTAATTTAATATTTACACGTCTTCCATATAGTAAAACATACTTTTCCATAGAGTAATCGAAACAGTTAACAGTTATTTTTAAAAGATTACACAACATCAGTACGGTACATACCTACACTTATTGCTTCAGTTATCACCCTACAAGAGACGCTAGGCAAAGGCCGTATGGGACAATTTTGACAAATATATTAGGCGGCCTGCACAAACCCGGTCCAACTAGTAGCTTTGACGAAGTAAGTACTGATTTATATGAGTATTTTATTTTTCTTTCACATGTGAAAACCAATGGTTCATTTTTGTGTGCTCACATCGGTTCAAATAATTTACTATTTCATTAGTACTTTATCTCAATCAGTTTTAGTACCGAAAAGTTAAGTTCGAATGTTACAAAAATTACTTGATAAAATAATTACCGATTCAAAACCTATTTGGAAGGACAAGCTACTTGCATCGACTGCGTTCTCTGGTATTAAAGCGTACCGGCCGCCGTACTTAATAAATAATGTTATGTTTACTACATACAGCCAAGTTTGAGGTATCTCCGCGAGGGTTAAAGACGACACCAACACGCTCCACTGTGAGCACGCACAAATACGTACACATTCATCGTTAATGTCCATAGAAATTTTAACACTAATGAATTTAATTCAGTTCCGAAGTGTCAACTTATGAAGAGTAGAAGACAAGGTGTTTTTAATAAACTAGTAACGATTCTAAAACAAATCATTTTATTAGCATTCATTGCTTCCACGTCACATGGAACTAAATAAGCGAGTTCCCTGTGGTGCCCCGGGGTTCGCGTTGTACAGGGGGCTGGCGATAGGATCCGTTCTTGTCACAAGTTTCCTCGAATAGTTTTTAAGGCGCTTTGCTTCTGTCTTTGACGTGCCTTAACAACCGTCGAGGAAAAAGAGCCTGAATTTGGATTGGCATTTCCTCTCAGAGGTAGACAGATGGGAAATGCAGCCACCTGATTATAAAATAAAACTAACATGTGATCCAAGTATTATGGGACTATACTATTCGAGAATAGCGAATGAGGTCTCTGAGAGACAGGTATTACTTCAGTTAACAGATAAATATCAAACTAGCCATTTCAAAGTTAATTTACTGCTGGTGACGGTCCACGCTAGTGCCCCCTTTGTACTATAAATATTTGTATACATGAAGCGGTTAAAATGAAACTCTTCTGGGAGCTTGAATACGGTTGGCAATGACAAAATATTCCTATATATTGTTAAAATTAAGGATCTCATTCTCGGATGCCTTACCCACAATATAGAGGGTGGTAGGGACACCGACAAACAAACGGTTACCACGTATTCAGTACATCATTCTGAACCACATAGAAATTTTTCATCGATAACTAAAAAAATCTGTTGTTTCTTACAAAAGTGCAATCAATACCTTTACGGCCAAAATTTGTAGAACTGCAGATTTTTTTTGTTCAGTACAAGTTATGTATCTATTGTAGAATATCTGAATTTTGTAGTTGATTAGGCGCCGAGAATAAGGCCTTATTTAGCTGAACGAATTGATTATAATTAATAATATGTAATACTCAGATCCATTCAGCCAATGGCATTTAATGAGAAAATTGATTTGATTATTAATTATTCACCAATTACTGTTATTTACAAATATTAAGAAACTACAAATATGTAAAATTGGTACACATTTAAATCTGCATGCAAGAAAAAGACTACATCACTACTATAAAATTGGCGGAAATGCACATGACGGATAACTGAATTTCCATCTACCACGTAACATACAGTATCTACTTACTTCCTGAATATTAAAACAACATACAGCACAGGTACACCAAATAGATGGATAGATATCATCAAATCTACACTAAAGGAGAATCGTCTCGACAGTTACCTATTGCTATTGCAATTTATTGTAATAATTAAGATCATTAGTAACTGGTTCAAATTGAGATAATACATCATTGACACACAGATATATTTAAAACCTTACATTGATGAAATATTTTACAACGAATCATACGAGGTGAGTTTTGAGATGGGTCTTTAGGGCGGAAACCGAATCGATTCGGTTTGGGGCCGTGGCTGAGGAAGGTGTTATTTCGAAAAGCTAAACAAGCAATTTTAGTTTTATCTATAAATGGAGCACTCAGTGACTCCCTTGCCCTAACGAAATCTCAAAGTTCTCAAATACATTCTGATTTTAAAAGACGCATATATATAACACGTGTTACTATATCGGCAATGGTAAAGCTAAACAACCGGCAATAATATAAACCGATTACAAGCCCCGTCGACATGATCTGTTTACGTTGATATATTTATTGGTCAATTATTTCATCATGCACAACACAGTCAATGCTACAATTATGCCTAACTATTTAAAAACACGTCGTCATCATACTCCATTACACCGGACAACACGCGTGCTGCCATGTTACACAAATACGATGCCGCGGGAATGGCATTTTATTTAAAAGACAAAGCGTCTAACAGTCCATCAGAACTCGGTAATATCGCAAGTTTAAATAGAAAATAAAAGAAAATTCCGCATGTTCATACATTGACTACAAAATATGCTCGTTAGCAAAGTATATACAAAACGACGATATAATATTTTAAAATGTTTTATATACATAAAATACTAGTAAAATCCTTATGATGTAGTTCGAACATTAAACTAAATTAAAAAAAATCGGCCATAAACAATTTCTGCCAAACTATAGACAAATTAGACGTTAAGAAGTAGGCATAACAATATATTAGAAGGTGCGAAGCTTTACACATTATAAACCTATGTCGTCTTATGTACGGTATAATGTAAGAAAATGCCAATACACAAATAAAAATAAATAATTAAAAATTATTACATTAATAACCTCCGACGAGTTACCATTTCAAAATGCGTTATTCCTCTAGGCAGTCTAGGGAATACAGTAATGTAAAAATGAAGCTGTTGCTATCGGTCCTGAGTTACTGAATTTCATGAGCACAGGTTCCACGGGTTAGTAAGACAGGGTGTTTGGGAGATGGGTGCAAAGCCTGAAGGGGATTTTGTGTCAGACCATTTAGAACATGTTAAGCTAAACTTGTCGTAGACGAAGTTTGTTCCTCTTTTTTTATTGAAGCTAACGTTTTTAACAATAATACCTATTTTTTTTCAATTGATTGCTAATAGTGTTCAGTAAAGTTTAATATGTTATTATTTCTTACTTATGTAATGTGTGATTACTCAAACAAAATAATTTGCAAGCATCTGTCATCAGATATCTGTTGTACGCAAGATTCAAGTTTGAGAAACTTAAAAATTAAGTAAATGTTTTCTTTACAGCATTATAAAAAATTACAAAAGTAAGTTCTTCAAACCTTTTTAAAAACATGCTTGGTTTTTGCCGTTTGTTTTGAGGTAAGTAGTATTTACGCAGATGTCTCATCAACTCTTGGAATTAGAGTGTACAAAGCAAATTGAGGACGAATTTTACAGACAGACCAATATAATGCAATGTCTTGATATTGCACTGTTGTTTTTTTGTAAGAACTGAAAACTGATTAATTCTTAAAATTATGGTGCACTAATCAAATTCCGGGAACTCGCATAAGACAAGTCGCCGCGCGACGATAAAAAAAACTTGCCCTTTTTTCGATCCTCAGGTAGCGTCTAGCAAATATTTTTATTCAATAGAAAAATCAGTCGTTATTAATTCACACTAGTCAGAATCAGTACCCGAGTAGTCGGGTGGGTTCGTCACAATTCATCTTCGGACCCCCATTTGGTCAAGTTACGACTCCCCTTGTGACAAGACAGAATTCGCAATTAACTAATTGCGAATTCGTGTTTACACCATTCACCGCGTGAGGTTGTGCGCTCCTTCACGTGTTGATTTTAGAGTTTTTTAGGTTGTTGAGCCTAGCCCTAGCTGTGAGCTCCTTAACTGATTTAACTTTTATTTGTGTGAACAATCAACTATGGCTACTTTTTCTAATGAAATGCGGATATTGTCTTCATGTATGGCAGAGCTGAACTGGTAATGGAACTTTGGCACGACGGATGTACCAAGAGCAATATCCGAATCGCAGATTGCCTAATTTCAGATTGTTTTAAATCACATTTCGTCGGGTTTTTGAAGTTGGAATCCACCACGAACCTGGAGTCAACCCGGGAAGACATGACCCAAGCGTCGAGGAAGACATTATAGCAGCTTTTGATGTAGATCCTACTACGAGCGTTAGAGTAGTAGCTCGGAACCTCAACATTTCGGTTTGGAAGGTGTGGAATACGATGCAAACAAATATCCTTTTCACGGCACGGATGTACAAGGTTTGGAAAAGGAATATCCCCGACGAGGGATTCACTTTGTCGCTTTTTTACATTGAAGATGCATGGTTTTTAAAATCCATCTTGTGGACTGATGTGAGCCAAAATTTTCGAAAAAAGGAATTGCAAAATTTCATAACCTCCATTGATGCACCGACAAGGAGAACAATCCACACTGGAAGAAGCAAGTGTCGTTGCAAAGGAAATTATCAGTTACCACGTGGGCAAGAGTAATCGGCCGAAACACTTCCTACCAGATAATTTAAATGGAGACAATCATTCGGAATTCCTCCAAAACTATCTCCCAGAGCTTCTAGACGAGGCCGAACCAATATTGGCAATGAGAAGACCAATGATCTTCCAGCAAGATGGTTGTCCAGCGCATTGGACCCTAAATGTGACAGAACATTTAGATAATTGTTTCCCGGAGAGCTGGATCGGCAGAGACTGGCCCATGGACGAGCCAAGGAGCTCGTCTACACACTACACGACTACAGAAGTGAGAAGACGGGCCCGCTCTCGTATAGGACACCGTGGTCAACATTTTGAAAATTAACAATAAATTATTTCAACAAAAAATATGTTTTATTGATCTGTACTAAAATAACATTTTTCATATTTAATTTGCTTTGTACACCCTATTTCCAAGAGTTGACGAGCCATTTGCGTAAATAGTACCTCAAAAGAAAGGGCAATAACCAAGCATGTTTTTAAAAAGGTTTGAGCAAGTTAGGCTAATTATTTTTTATTTTTTATTATGCCGTAAATAAAACATTTACTTAATTTTAAAAGTTTCTTAAACTTGAATATTGCGTAGAATGTTTCTCCGATGACAGACAGATGCTTAGAAATTATTTTGTTTGAGTAAACAAACATTACATAAGTAAAAAATAAATAAAAAATAATAACATAACAACTTTTACTGTACACTATTAGCAATCAATTGAAAAAAAAAAGGGTATTATTGTTAACAACTTCAGTAGTTTCAATAAAAAAAAGGAACAGACTTCGTCTAAGACAAGTTTAGCTTATGTGATGTTCTAAATGGTCTAACATATCATCCCCTTCAGGCTTTGCACCCATCTCGCAAACACCCGTTCTGAGGTCAAAAGAAAAAACGGGAATCTTAAAAAGGTTGACAGTAATTATAAATTGTATGTTTGACGTCATTGAGGCAGTGTAGTCGGGAGTCCTAATGAAAGCGAAAGCTTGCAAATCATTTATCAGGGCTCGCTGAGCAAATGACCGAGACGATCGCTTTCCTTCGGGACACCCGTAAGAATTATGTAAAATTCTAATGAGGTTATTCTAATAAGTGACATGTACCTCGTCGAAGATTAACAAGATAATATATGACTAGTACTTGGCGGTAATATCTGAAATAAACTCGTCATCAAAAACCGGTATACCAGTCTAAAGTTAAGATTTTGTAAACAAATATTAAGATAAAAATTACAAATACCTCGATATAGTTGGACACACAAATATTTTAGTTTGTGCTAGCTTGCCTCGAATAATGAAGTTTTCAAGTTCTGTCTTTATTCAAATTATGAAATAATTACCTCATCACAATTTCAATGCGGAGGCAAACAGACACAAAGTAATATACAGGGTAATCGTTAGAGATAGTCTAGTTCTCTCAATTACATTTATCATTAGTGAGAACCAGTTGCGACAAATCTACCTTTAACGGTTAGCAAAGATACAATAAGAAATAATTGTAAACAGTATTTTTAAGACAAAGGTACAAAATTATTCATATAGTTTAATTATTTTTGAAATTGAAAGAAACAAAATTCATACTGTTAAAAAATATTAAAACGAAATGTCCACACAACAAAAATGCATAGCATTCAAGATATGTGACATCTACAACATATTATTAAAATGAGCAAAATAAAATAACCCTCATGCTTAGGCTACACAAGATTTAAATATTAACAGTTGTGATTTTCAATTGCACGCATTGGAATTTAAATCAGTTTTTTTTTTCAATTTAATTTCAATATTTTTATTCAGTTTATGGATTTCCAAGATTAATATTATTATTGTAGAAATTGACTAGAAAACTGCAGCGACACTCCTCAAAGGAAGCCGTGAGTCGCTAATCTCTGTCCGGACAGCAGAAACTGATTGCGTTAATAATTTACAATGGCCACTAAAACAAAATAAAAACAATCGTCTAGCCCACTCTATGAATCAATGCTTCGGCATTGTTTGATGATTCACACTCAACAATAAATAAATTAGATATGTAAAAATGCGAGCCAATTCAGTAAAGCTAAACAATATATCATAATAAAAAATAGGGGACAGAGATTAGTCGTTGATTTGTAAGTCTCAACTATTTACGCACACTTTGTAGTCACAACTGACCAAGAACATTTTTGTATAACAGATAACACAAATTTGTGTGTACCTGATAAAAGATGGCATGCAATATTAAATATACAAAATGAATGCTTTGAAGAAGACACTCCTCCACTAATTCAATGGGCAGAACACACTGAAGGCACGAGATTACGGTGGTTTATTATGCACGAGCTTTGTGCCGAGTCGGCCATGCTGACCATGCCCAACCTAGCTGGATCAAACGGTTTCTCTGGCAAATACACTTTATAACTATTAATAAAACAGTTCGGTAACATTGTTCAAATACACAGCATAGAAAAGTATTGAAGATGAAATTGACAGCCAGTAGTGACCCTCGTATCAATATTACGTACAATTTTCTTATGAACTATTAAAGTATAGTAGTAAGCGAGTGGCCCTGACGATACGACTTTAAAATGTAGAACGTATTCTACGACCATACTAGGAAAATCAATCATGTTCCCATTTTCAACTCAAGTAGATATTAATTTATAAAGAATTTCTTAACGATTTCATCATCCCGCTAAAGTATTGCAAAATATCCATATTGGGTGGATATTTTATAAGTAGATTATTGTCGAGACGAAAAAACGTGGAGACATTTAGAATTCATGCTCAATATAACAAAAATGTTTAAATTAAAATACCGATTTTTGGGTGCAGTCGTAAAATAAGATACTTAATACTAAAAATACTAAAATTAACACACATTTCATAATAAAAAGGTTTTACCTTTCATAATAAAAAGGTTTTACCTTTTTATTATATCTTAGGATGTAATGCAGAATCAATAAAAAAAAATACGAATAATAATTTAAATACAATTATTTCCTATGTATTAATGAGTAAAATAAATACTAATACATTTGAAATACAGGTAAAACAAATAAATTAGAATGTTGAAAGATAAATAATTTAATAATAAGGGTAAAACTAAGATTATAACTGTACGGTCGTAGAACGCATCATGCAACAAGTGGTATTAACTTATTGTAGTATCGTCTTAATATATTAATTATAGTAATGATTGCTTTAGACAGTAAGTATTATTGATTCGAGGGAGAGGATTAATTGTGCGATGGGGTGACGAAGCCTAGCGAGCGGGCCCGATGGATACCACCGAGCGGCGCCGGGGACGGTCACCCTGAGGCATCGAACATCGCGGGAAGAGTAGTGTCGACACAAGTGTTTATATCTCCGATGGGTTATCACAAGGCGAGTTAGAACACGAGAGGGGCGCCGACAACTCACACGGTGTCGATGTCGCCCACGTTGATGCGGTCTTCGGATGCCGTCACTGAGAATCCCAGGATGCGCACGTCGACCTTTAGCATCTTATTCTTCTTGGTTTTCTTCCCTTTGCCCTTGACCTCCTGGTAGTCGGAGCCAGACACCGTGCGCGGGTTCACGGCGATGGCGGGGGAGCACAGGTCGTCGGACGGCGTCACCATGCCGACGCGCAGGAGCTTAGACCTGCACAAATGATACCTAATCAGTACGTTGCATCAATATAACGCTTACATAATACAAGTAATAATTTTCCATGATATTGTTACCTTCTCTCCAGGAAGTTGCGAGCGAAGTCGCTAGTTTCCTTCGACTCGCCCAAGTAGCATTTGACGTAATCTTTCACCTCGTACGGTGACTCAATGTCCTTCAGGAAGCCAATGAAAGTCGGCACTGAAACACGAGTGAAACAAGATTTCAACATTTTACCCAATATACGCTTACATTTTGCCAGTTATAAGCAAAGATACTGAAATACTATTGTTACAAATAGAAAATAATACGTGTACATTGTTTGGTACTTCCAAACGAAACGACTTCACGAAAACTCGAACGAAGCTTCCCAAATGCTGCCCAGCCCAGCTGGATTTCAAGTTATTCTTACCTGACTACAGCGTTTGCCCGAGGTAAATATGTTGTCGAACAACCTCGAGAGGACCGCCATTGACAACAATAGGTCCTGGGGTGACGTGTTCGTTGAACATAACCTGGGTTTTGTTTCTACTTATGTGCTAATCAATGACATGGTCTGAATGCTATAAGGATCTTTTGACGCTCGTTAGTGGTTGATAGGAGAGCGCTGTTGATAAAAATTTAAAAAGAAAAAATTTCTTAAAGAATGACATTTGACTATAGCACGACTTGACAATGATATTGCGGTGCTGTCTTGTGTAAAGTGCACAAACGTCGTAATTTTGGGGAAATTACGACGTTTGTGTTGTGATAACTCTATTGACTTTTAGTTTAGATGCTTGCTTTGCTTGGATAAAGAAACACATTTGCTATTTTATCAGCAATGGTCAAGCAAAAGTTAATACTTTTACTGATAACTTTAGTTGTTGACGAAGCAACCGGCTGTTAATCCGTAATTCTCAAGTGACAGTTGTCAGTCAGAGGTTGACAGACTATAAAGTGTGGAATTGTATTCATGCACTCATTGGCAAATATTTTCGCTACGGCATACTTATTTAGTATAGGTAAACTTACCGTCAATCTTGGAGCTCCAAGAAGAAAGCACGCCAGCGCACCAAGACTCAAACTCGATGGCCGGCGAGGTGTCCTTCTTCGATGGTATGATCAGGGTCGGCTTCTTCTTAGGCTTGGCCTGCTCGATCGACTTCGGCAAGTCGGTTTGCTTCTCACCCTTCGACGAGTTCGGTTGTTGAGTGTCCCAAAAACCTCCTGAAAAAATACTAAAATGTATGAGACACAAGCGTGGTAAAAATGTTTATATAGCTGTGCTTGCGGCTTCGCTCGCGTGAACATGTATTCTTTTGACATTATAATATTCCGATATGGGCTCGTGAAGTGGTAGTACATTCCTAACATCCTCACATGTATCCTAGCTGTAAGTTTTGATCGAAATAAAATAAACTGTTAAACTATTAATTTAAACTAAACTTGTTAGTAGATAGTTACAGCTTTGGTTTAAGTTTAAATGAACTCATTATCAAGTTCTGGGTTCTCGTAGTCGTCACAGGTTACCTAGTACTAACTGGGTTGTGGAGACAGGCAGTCCCTCCATGTAAAAGGCTGGTATTCAGCTGCATTAGGTTAGACTGGAAGCAACCCTAATATAGTTGGGAAAAGGCAGGCAGTTGATGATGACTCAAGTTCTTTGGGGTCTCAATTTACACGATACGCTAGTGTCGATGGCAATTTGAAGAATAAGTATATGAACGAAAGCAAATTAGTACAATTTATGATCTAGCCTGGGTCCCGGTCCCGCCGGTAAGCAAAATTAGCCTAAAATGTTCCCCCTGCTGGGTCAACGGTTTCATCTTTTTGAGAAGAAATGGGCTTTAATCCACCACTCTAGCATAGTGCGGGCTGGTAGATGTCACATATCTCGAGAGTTATTATCGTTAAAATAAAAGTAAATCTTTCAATTCTGAGAACTTGATCAGCCGATGGAAAACACGAAAAATACTGTAAGAGCTTGAGTTTAATGTATTTAGTAAAAGAACCAGAAAGAGTATGCACTCGGTAATCTTCATGTTCCCGAATCAACACGAACAGCGCGTGAGCCCCCACAGAGACTTAGGTTCTAAGTTTTCAACGTATTATGAAGTCTCTCTACTTTGGTCGCACTTCGTCTACATCAGTCAAAAGGTTTGTATAAATTATCGTATAATGCTATAACCACGGTGATACAGAATTAACATGTACTTCCAAGGTCCATCATCACCATCATCCTAATTTCAGCCGAAAGACCTCCACTGCTATATCTAAAATAAATTAAGGAACTCCCTGTGACATATTTAGATCCAGACTGCGTAAATGGATTGTCGGTCATTAATTGCAAAGAAAGAAGGAAAAAGACTTCTAGCTTCTAGCACACCAAGAATGTGTGAACTTGTCATTTTTATGCACTTTACTACTTTTTGGAGAAATATGTAAAAGAGAAGAGAAAAAAGGAATACCTACAAATGCTGCTGATTAAAAAAATATTTGGAAATCTCACAGCATTACAAAAATTATAAAACAAATTACAAAATGTGAAAACGCGTTGGGGTTTGAACTTGCGTCGCCTAGCTTGCAGGGGCGGTTATGAAACCGCAAGGCTTTTATTTAGTTGACGTTATGGTCCAAACTAAACTACCTCCGTTGTGCGTAGGGTTAGCCCACGGGGCGTGGTTGCTCTGCGGCGGAGGGGCGACCTCAGCGTCGTCCAAAGCTTTACTGGCCACCGCCGCCAGTTGCGCCGCCGCCAACTGCTGCCTGCGAGCTTCAGCCTGTACAGTATAGTTTTAAATTAATAATGGTAGCGCACAAAACCTAGCGTTGTCCATCTCTTATCTACTTTTTTGATGAAACTGAGGGAAAATAATATATTGTCGGCAATCGACGAAGAAAGGCCAGTCTACCATGAGATTGGCCCTCATGGCCGAAAACGTTCAGGAAGACGATTTGTATGGGCTTTTATCATTCTTCCATTTGCACCAGCTGTTGCTATATATAAATATTTTAGATCTTGGTT
Organism: Noctua pronuba; assembly: GCA_905220335.1. NCBI lineage: Eukaryota > Metazoa > Arthropoda > Insecta > Lepidoptera > Noctuidae > Noctua > Noctua pronuba. The sequence goes on along the minus strand of LR999891.1, from coordinate 19,083,674 downwards.
AAGCAATTACAGCATTGTCGTTGATCAGATTCTTCTTTCACCCGCTATAAATATATGGTATGGTTACTCCTATCGGCAACAAAAAAAAAAAAAAAACTGACCTGAATCTCAGTCATACTCTTTTCATGGGCATTAGATGCCTTCTTCTTGGCCCACCCCAAGCCAGCTTGCATTTCCTATCGAAAGAAGGCCAAGAATATGTTAGACAAAAACAATAACAATATGAACCACACGCAGATGTATCCTGGAAAAACACTTATTACAGAATATTAAAGTTGCAACTAGTTGGTAAAAGCTGTAAGCTGGTTTCAGACTGCCGAGCAGGTCCGTGCAGGTGGTCGGCTCAGGCAGTCAGTGCAGTCTTCATATCTTCTTGATTGATTGATAGATGTTATGGACCTGAATGCATACTAATATGTAAGTTCGTTGTCCAGAGTTGCAGGAAAAAAAGCGCTTGAACATCACATCGCTTTACAAATGAGCATTAAAAAAAATCCAGAACGAAGACCCTCCTCCTTTTTCCGTCAGTTTATTGGCGTCCTTATCCAGCGATTTTCACCTGCGTTACATTCGATAATTATGCATTTTTTCTAATACATCACTTTGAAGCACATGTTTCACACCATGCGTAAGCGTTGACCATCTAAATGGGGGAAAAACGTCGACAAATTTCTCAAAATTTTAATTGAATGCAAGTCACTTCCGCACAAAGTTCAATCAAGTTGGATTCCGACCTGTTCCCGAGCAAGAGCTGCCGCTTGTTGCTGAGCAATGATTTGCATCATTTGCTGCTGTTCCTTCATCTGTTCGAGTTTTTTCTCACGTTCGAGACGCTGTATCTCAGCGAGCGTGAGCCCGTCCTTGCTGGTGGCTTGCATGTTCTGGTTGGAGACTGTGGACCACGGCGCTTTCTTCACCACTGATTCAGCCAGGCGTATACTCAGCTGAGCTACCTCCTGTAAAATTCACGAAATTAGGAAGCTGATAAAAGTAGAGTAATAAACAAATGGAGTGATAGCATTTTGCTGAGCAGTGGCCGTGCACCAGGGCCGTTACTGCAGACGGGAATTCATCACTCCATTCGTTATCACTCATTGAGGTTGATAGGATAATAAGATGTCAAAAATATGACGACTAGTATATGAAGTTGACGTGGCAAGATGAGTATGGGTGAAACTATAACATTGTTTTGTTAACCTTTTGAACGCTATTGTCACGTAAACGTGACAAGCAAGCGCGTGCCCTGTACGCCAAACGACACAAATAAGGGACAAAGTGGTATGTGAAATTAGCTGTGGCTTGACTTGTTGTTGTTTGTGGAGGGCTCGTGCGTGCGTTTATGCTTTGCCGTTCAAAAGGTTAAAATAGACTTCCAGATTATTTTGTTTTACTTCCATTGTACCTTCGAGAGATATGACTTGTTATGATTGTATTCAGAATTTATAAAGAGTTGAGCGAATTGGTTTAATTTTTTTTTAATTGTCCAAAATTACTGACATGGAATGACTGATTCGGATGACATTGAAGACAGGCAGAAATGAATAAAAAAACGTTAATGAATACACTGTACACACTTGCGGTTTCTTTGCCGCCTCAGCTTGCTTTTTCTTTGCTTGCTTTTCTTCCTCAGTCGCTAATTTCTCTTCCTCCTTCCTGTTAATATAATCAATTCTATGAAATGAAATACTTATAATTATAAACAGTAATCTTTTATCTAATATAGAAGTTGAAAAACGTACCTTAAGGCCGTCAGTGCACATTCTGCTATCTTACGAATCACACACAAAAGAACTTTCATGAATAGCAGTAATTGTTGTTGTAGTTGGGACCTTGCACAAAGTGCTGAAAAGTTTTATGGGCAAGCGTGCTTATCCGTTCACTCACAGCGTGTAGCGCGCTACTGATAACTCGTGAGCACTGAAGCTCAGGTGGCCCATGCGGTACTTGAAAAGTTTTATGACTTGTAGGGGCCCAGGAATATTGGCCTATATCCTGTGAGGGATTTTAGGCAATATTCTGGACTGAGTCCAAGTTAGAGTCTGCCTCTGACCTCTTACGCTCAGCCTCGTCGGCGACGCGTGCTTCCTCCGCCTTCTTCTTATTGTCCTTGCTCGTGCTCTTTTCGGGACCCTTCACGATTGTGAAGCCTTCCTTGATCCACTCCTATACACATACCAAATAAAAATAAACAAAAAATACGAAATACACATAACGCTCAATTTGATCTGTTTTAATAAAAAAAAAAGACGTTTAGCTCCACATTTAATATAAAAACAAAGCCGAAGCGACCGGCATTGACCGTCGGGGTAAAAAAAATTGTCAAACTCTTATTGCCAAATAAAAATTAGCTGTGTTGAAAAAATAATACTGGCTTTATTGAAAAAATAATATTTGCTGTACTTTAAAAACATAAACTAGCTCATTTAACACTAATTAGGTGAGAGCAGCTTGAAAAGTAGCTTTAGAAGTTTTAAGCAATGTTTATTGTAACCTTTCTCTCACAATGAAATTAATTTTGATGAAGCTATTAACCTAATAATATCTCTTAAAAATCCGTTTACCTTTTTCTCTTTTTCACTGTCTTTCTTGTTCAATTTATCTTCTTTCTTGTTCTTCGAGGGGGACGATTCCTGTGATCTTTTCTGTTAAAATATTTCGTGTTAATCACTTAAAAATTAATCATGGCAGTGTGCGCCATCATTAATTTCCAAGTGTTGTTACAGCGGGTGTAGCCACTTGATTAAAACTCGATGAGACAACAGGGTATCGTTCAGATATTATTAAAAATGTATAAAATTAACCTTATTTTAAAGAATGCATAAAATGAATTCTATGAAGAGGATTGTGAGACCGTAACTAAGTTACTGTGACATGAGCCTTTCGTAGACTTGTGGTGCTCTGGGAGGGATCACATTTTAAGAATTATGGATTTACAATATATTATTGAAATGTAGCTTTTGTCTACTATGATATAACATAGTGGTGGAGAAATATTCATGACTTAACAAGAGTGCTGCTGAGCCACCTCGCCAAGAAAAGGGAGTAATTCGGAGTTGATTGGCAAAATTGGTAAACTTTCAGTACTTGAAGAGGCACCAAAAGAAGAAAAAAATTTACTCAAGCAAAACTTACAGAAAATCTTGTTGTCTCAATAAAAATAAATGAATCCTTTAAAAACGATTCCTTAATACTGACAAGACGTCCTTTACTTGATCGATTCACTTGGAGACTAAATTGGCTGTATAAATTGCAAGCCTATATTCTGATCGTTTTCTGACCCCAAACGGAGTTCAATTTGTTTGACAGACTGATCGCAAGCCAGCCTTGCAAATAAATCAACAGAGCACTCATGATTAATGTCACAATGTTATTTTCATTGCAGTTATGTATAAGAAAGAGTGATTTATGATATCAACAAAGGTAGTACTTGATAATAATATTGATGTGATATCTTTTTTAACTTGATACAATTTCTTATTTTTTTTATTGCAAAATGGGCACGCTCTTGATCTCGATCAGGCCTGATCGAATGGGATGGATGAGGTCTATGATGGAACGAGCGAGCCCAGAAGATGCCTGTTTCCTAATGTCTTACAAACCGCGAATCATTCAGACAAAAGATAAGTAATGAAATATCTCGACGATCTTGTACACTCGCTAGCACATTAAGTTCTAAATCGAATGAGAAAATTTGACAGTTTGTGGTGACTTGATGCGCTGGCGACTGTACACATGTATATGTATGTCTTATATGTCTTTTGTGTCGCCCAAGTCACTTTTGTTTACAACATGTAGGCGTGATGCGACGTATGTAGAACGCAATCTCAAAATCTTCTAAAGCTCATTTGTTTTCTATCGTTTTAATGTTATGCATTCTTTTAATTAAGCTTAGTTTTTTGTACATATTCGTCTATCCCTTTGGGAAACCTTGGATTGCTTGTCTTTTTTAATTCCTTACAATTTGTAAAGGATACTTCTCAATAATATGTCCGTCTACGTAGTATAACAGATACAGTGCTCAAAGAGTAAGATTTTACCTCGGGTTTAACTTCTTCATCCTTGGCCTTGATCTCTGCGACTTCTTCCTTTTTGTCCTCCTTAGACTTCTTGGTCTTATTCTTGGTGGTGTTATTCTCCTTGTTCTTGGTCGACTTGTCGGCTTCCTTGGCTTGCTTCGGTGTCTTCGGCTCCGCTACGGTCTTGGTCTGAGATGAAGACTTTGTTACGCTCGACTCGCTGGAGCTCTGCTCAAGTTTCGCAGGCTTCGGTGTCTCTGACTGTAAACATATAATGGGTTTTATTAATTTCGGTAGCTCTAAGAACTTGATTAGTGTTAAATTAGTTTCAAGTCTTTTAATGTGTACCGGCAAGGAGCGAAAATATTAAGCTGTTTCTACTGCTTCTGGCTTATGAATGAATTCAAAAGGTGCAAGTAGAAATTAACCATAAGGTGCTTAACTTTTTTCATTCCTTGGCTGTACCTTGTTTATCAAGATATAGGAAACGGTCATTAACCTGCACCTCGGCGTCGAACTCAATCAGAGGGGGGTCAGCGACTTTGCAGCCGTCGGGCACGACGCCTTGGCCAGTCAACATCTCTGTCTGAATAAGTTTGTGCAGTTCCTCCATGGAATGGGGAGTGGGGTTGACGTTGGGCGCGTAGCAGTCATCGGGCTTGGGAGTGGCTGCAGGCGGACCCTGCAGGTTCGACATGAACTGCTGCGATGGCGGCCCAATGTTCTGCGTAGCGCGCAACTGCGCCAGAATCTGATCTTCTGTCTTCATCTCCTTAATTTCTTCCGGTAGGAGAGAATTTGAATTCATGGCAGAAGGCTGAAATTGATTCGCAATCCTCATACATAAATGATTGAAAGTGAGAGACCAGTTAAGCCTCTACTATGTGACCACACAGTAAGCTTTTTCACTATTCACGCGACCAGTAAGCCTTTCATTGATCATGGTTGATATTCGTGCTAAAATGAAGAAATCGTAATCCTAAAAGAATATATGATATTCTATATTATATACATAGAATAATGTTTAAAAGTCAGTATAGCTAGCGTACCAACATCATCCCCTTTCCTATAACAGTAGTTAGTCGAGACCACAAAGTAGTAAATGAACGAGTGCCAATATATTTATTACTTTTTAATCAAACACGTTGAACGTGTGGCTGGCGTGAGTGAGCGTGTCGTCGCGTCGTCTGGCGGTGCACGGGCAGGGCGCTACATGAGACATAACCACTGCACTAAATTATGAACGTCGCCGCCACAATTGACGTCGGCCGTCCCCAATCGATACAAATAAACACTTTCATATTTTACTACTTTGCAGTCTGTTATGTACCATCACCAACGTTGTTAGTATATCGAGCTCAAAACATTCAAAGTTGTTAGCGGAGATTCTACGTGACCTGCCCGTTTTGTTGGCCGATAGTTCGAATTGGTTTAGATGCAAGCGTGTACCAGGAAAGCATGAAACATTTGGAACTATAGGCCGACAATTGGAGGTACTATGTACACTAGTTCGTGTGTAGTTGTTAAAACTGTTATGACCCCAATGCTGTTAATTCATGTAAGTGTTAATAGTATCTGTTTAGAAATATTTACTCACAGCATTACATTGGCCAGCGCTCGTACTTGAGGTGGAATCATTCAGTAATTTTGTTCGGTTTCTAATATCGTTTCGTTTAATTCAACAATGCATTGCATGACCAACTTACTGACGCGTATCGGCTGGAGCCCCATGATTCACCACATTTTTTTAATCTAGTTCGGCGCACCGAAACGAGGCAAATGACGTATTTTTCTCTTTTATTGAATGGACACGGAGTTCTTTCTGACCGGCTCAAGCCGATGCTGCGTCTACAAGTGTGGTCATTGCCTCACAGATGCATTCATAATGAACATCGAGTTTTAGATAGGTGCAGCGGTATGGGTGAGAGAGACGATCAAAGCCCGAACTTTTTACAAAACTATTTACAACCGGGTACCGATGTCTGTACTAGCATAGCCACAAGCACTAATAAGTAAAAACTTAGCAACGTTAATGTGATTTTGAGTTATTCCTACTGTATTGATTGTAATTTAATTTTGTTACGATAATGGTATTATTAATCCATACTTTTTTTAAGTAGGTCTCGAGAAAATCGCTTTGAATTTTGCTAAGCATAAACGTATTAGTAGTCGTGACTTTTTTGATTATTTTAATTGCTGTGCCTTTTTTAGGGTTCCGTAGCCGAATGGCAAAAAACGGAACCTTTATAGATTCGTCCTGTCTGTCTGTCCGTCCGTATGTCACAGCCACTTTATTCCGAAACTATTAGGACTATGCAGTTGAAACTTGGTAGGTACTGCGAACCGCTTTACGACTTCTATACAAAAAAAAAAGATTAAAAGATTACGTCCCCACATAGGGAAAAGAAACAAAAAAAAAATTCGTCAAACCTACACTTGTGTTGTCTTCTGAAAAAAATGTAGGATTGTAGAACGTAAAAAAACGAAAATTGGTTTGAATAAGATTTGATGTTTACTTATTGTGATATGGGACTTTTTCATCAAACCGCAGCAGTAACTTTATTTTTCCATTAACATACTATAAAAACAAATTTAGTTTTGCTGTTTATTGTGTAATACAACATAAGAATGAGCCTTTAAAATATTTTTATTATATTGTTTGGTGCTACGGAACCCTGTGTGCGTGTGAGTACGACACGCACTTGTTTTATTTTGGTGGATACCTTGAAAAATAATCGAACATTTGAACTAATTTTTTGTGACCATCAGTGCCATGGGTCCCTAACTTTTTTATCCATAATCTAAAGTACCATTTTTTGACCTAATCATCATTTGTCCGAATGATAACTTACCCGAACTTAACATCATAATATCACATGCCATAAAATTGAAATTCCTAAATACAGTTTGCCCTAAATCTGTTTGTCACAAACATCGTCGTCGCTCCGCCGGCCTTCAGCCTACGCTCCTCACGCCAGCTATCAAGACTTTTAGGTTATTTTTTTGGAAAATTGGTGATTACCCATGCGTTGCGGTAATAATACACATTATTATATAATACAATACTTAGGACATATGACTTTATTTCATGCAAAATTAGGAGATTCAATTATTATAGTAGGTACTCGATATTATGACAAAATAGTTTTAGAATTAAAGATAATTATGTAAAACAAAATTTCGAATTTTTGAACATTATGGTTACTGAAGTTTACAGCAAACGTGTTGTGGATAATGATTTTTGGACAAACAATTTTAGGAGAAATAGGGGTACTTACTCCCTTTCTTCTCCTAAAATTGTTCCAAATAGATCAAAAATAAACTATATAAATCTACATTTTTGTACTAAAATAAGTATAAATCTACGCGTCTGTATGCGTAGCAAACATCATTTTAATGTAAGCCGCCATCCTGATGTCAGGTTGGCGGGTGAATTTTAATTCAATTAACTTTTTTCAAGTTTGACATTAGGAATGAAATGTACATAAATTTAGGGACACTATTTAAATAGTTCTTAAACGTTGTACAAGCTCTGATATTGTTGTTATTTATATCCTAGATGCACACAAGAGGATAACAGTGGCATCCTGTAAAGTATTGTTCACTACTAACGTAGACTGACGTACAGTATTATTCAATCAGCTGCTTCGATTGGAAGAACATTCCCAAGTGTTGCGGAGGAGCTAGATAGCAACTATTATCCTATTAAATGGTTGGACCCTCCCTGCAGGTATTTACCAGTTTCTAAATCGAAGTCTCCGCATGTTCTGATTTAACATGCGGGCCAGATGATCTAAGGGCTTTTGTATCAGTCGTAAGTATGGCATATATTATCACTAATTGCTCCATCTTTCAAAATAGGCTATTAACTTCCTTAATTTTTATGATTAAGAGGAAACCAAAATCACTGTTTTTTTAGCTAGCGATTCAACACGTCAGAAGATAAGGCATAATTACGAAACGACGAAACATCTAAGTTATTCACCAATCAGGAACCATCAATCACCATAGTTCTGATCACACTACTAGAATAAATTCTTGGTCCATATGTCAGTCAAGACTGTTAATGAGTCCTTTACGTTTGACCGGTTTTAACTATTGTAACAATAACTAACATTTACTGTTGTTTTATTGTGACCGTTAATAATGTGGTTTTGTAGTATTTAATCGAAGAAAACAAGTCATTCCGAAAAAAGACTTTTAATCGGGAAAATGCGTTTTAACTTAGTGAGAGTTTTGATCGATTAACAGTTTTGACTGTAACACATACGAGTATAATCCCAGCCTTACTAACATCCGTCGCTCTATTGGAAAAAATATTTTTTCCCCGATATTTTACGGTATGCCTGTGTGCGCATGTAGTCATAAATAATTTATGAGATTTAGAAACTCATTCTAACTATTGTTTGTAGAAAATGTTTCGATCGATACGCTGTCGGTCTAGGTCGTCGCAAGTCTTAAGACATAAAATAATAAAGCATGATTGTTCTTTTTCAGAATTCTTTAAAAAATATATAATCATAAATGGGGAAAATACATTACGGAAAATGTGTGTTTAAAATAAGTATTGATTGAAGGGTCATAAGCATTCATCGAATTTACGGAATATTTTTTGTATCTTTACAATAGCATCATTTGCACTTTTGAAAACACACAATTTCTGTAATAACATCACCAACACCTCTCATAAATGCAAAAGCGGTCAAAGTGATAGTTTTTAATTAATAATAAAAACATAGCCCTTCTTTGTCGAATAACAATATTTTTAATGAATTTAACATAAAGTGCGAATAGCTACAATATAAGATTTTACAAGTCTATGTCGCATTATTCGCACTGAGAAAAAATAGAATAAACTTAACTAACAAACTTAATAAACATTTGGTAACTAGGGTATCCCTAAAAGGAATATTAAATTAGTAATAAACATTGCTGCCTCTATACACCCATTATCTTTAACACTCGCCATATCTTAACATTTCTTAAATCACTTATCAGTCTTTCTAGTAAACAGCCAGTGTAGATAAATTCGTACACAAACTTAACTATAGATGTTAAGATTACATCTAGATTGTATACTTGTGCTCGAACAAATATAAATTTTGCGGATGAAAATACGACTGAGGACATAAAGTAGTACAAATTACGACACTAAAGTTCTAATAACAAAATATGACCAAAAAACATTTTTACATTACCTAACCTCAAAATAATTCCGCACACATGTATACGTATTTAATTTAGAATAATCCAATATTTAATTTTTGAATAATCCAAGTTTTATGTAGAATGTTAACTAGAATTTAAGATATACACTGTATTGGGGTAACGCCCGAACTGTCTATTATATTAATGCAATTTAATGAAGAAATTAAAGTCTGTACTGTCTACTATATGTTAAAAAAACCTTATCCGATCCGAAAGGGGTATATCCCAAACAAATTACCAAATAAAATAAGAAACATTAAATTTTCATGAAAGAAACCACATTAATGAATTTTAAAATGCACTTAATTTTGGTATTTTTGTTCCCAAATTACCACCATTTTCCCCAGAGTCGAATCTACTTAAAAGTAGATTCGATTTTGGGGAAAATGTATTGTTTGATACTACTTTTTAGTATGTATGATGTCACTACCCGAGAAACGTTGCCTGCGCCCCTGTATTGCCAGACAAGTTTCCCCATTATTTCGTTTTTTTTCTACTTTTTATCTTAAAAGGATAAATAGAATCGAATCTCGATACCTGATAATACCTTCACGGATCGCACTGGGTTTTTTAAATATAATAATATTGTATAAATATTCGTAAAAATAGTCAATTACTCTATGCACCTTACTACTCATCAATGGTTTAATATAAACCATTTATCCATGAAGTTCAAATACAGGGTTATTTATTAAGGTAAAATAAAAATAAAACTTTTCTATGAAAAATAAAGGAAAGTGGTCAAAGAAGTCATGTGCTCGATTTAGGAGGTAAACCATTTTCACTCGACTGCAAAGATGTCTTTGGCGTGCATCTTTGTATGTGTTTATGTAAGTAAGATACTTTATTTCCTCGTATCATCCAAACGGTTGGATGTAATTTAATGATTGACAAATCATTAGATTTGTCATGACCGCCAATGTGACACAAAATAGATGCAAGGTTCAAAATCAATATAGTGAATTATATCGGCGGTAAGATACCATTTAGTGACAGTGATATTTTTTAACCGTCAGATATATTTAATGACAAAAGATAGATTTAAATAACATAATTTAGCTACAAAATCTTGCCTGTGACTCTTTTTACCACTTTTTTTTCTTCCATGGTTAGTAACTGAAGTTTCAACTCAAAAAACACCCTGTGACAACACTTTGAAATGTTTGTATGTGGACAAATATATAAAAAGAAAACTTTTTTTATGGAGGATTAAATGAATCTCGTGCTATTTTTACGTATAACCAGAATAATCAACTAGTAGACCTGCAATCATCACAATTTAGCTCAGATTAGACTAACCAATTGAGGTTCTGAATGATGATTTTAAGAATCTAGTAAAACACTGTCCCTAATAATAATTTTGAATCAAAAGCCAATTTAATTTGTATTAAAAACATTTTTATAACACCAAGCCAATAAAGCGTGAATCAACCAAATGCTTACTATACTTTTTCACTAAGGCCATAGAATTATTACCTCATCGTATACAACTTACTACACACAATTGAGATTTAAAACAAATAACCTTAATATGTAACGAATAAATGACATTCATATCATAGTCAGTACTTTGTTACTACCCTGCCTTGAAATTCAACCGCCCTATCATAGACAAAGCTCGTTCCTCAACCTAAATCTATAAAAAAATATCAAAATTAAATCTACACAAAAATAATAAGAATCCTAAATAACCTAATCTCTAATCCCGTGTCCTTGAAATGACAGGACAGGCAACGACAACATTTAGCTATTAATAAAGTAAACATATGTTGGTTTACATCTAAGTGAGTATAATTAGAACTAGACTTAATCAGATCTCTAAATTGAAGTTGATAATACTTGTCAGTTCACATTGCATGTCATGGCATCCATCTTGTAATGCAAAATACATATTTCAGTTGAACTGTTTGTCGTAACTACGCGGTTACAGTAAACTAACAAGTTAATCAAATATTATGGAGACGACAATGGGCGGGTCCGTCTTAAGCTTTGTATCAATCTGTGTCAAGATGACATCTAAATACCACTTAATTTTGTTCTATGAAATCCAAATTAAATAAAACCAATAACAATGACTTATTGCAGATTTTTGAGCAAATTTAATGTTGTTTTTTTCTCTCTCCAATAAATATGAGTCTGATGGTCTGCCAGTCTTAGTATTCGTTATAAAACAACGTCAAAATTTTGAAGCGTGAACTAGTTTAACTTTCCGATAGTATATATAGAACAACAAAAAAAATCTATATAATATATAGAATTTTAAAAAAAACTTCATGTAGAGGCCCAGCCATCATAAACCGTTGTTTTTGATACTTTAGTCACTTGCCATTTAAATGATGAGTATGCAGATGATGTATAAACCCATCACATAGCAGTCAACAAAGAGTTCTACATACCAAACCAAGTAAGATTGCGCAAAAATTAGCATGTTAGCCATTATTTTGTTATTTATAACAAAACAACAGGTCCACACTAACCTATTTTGATACAATACTTCTGAAGGAGTCAATACATATACGCCCAGTGTCCTTTATACTAACAACAAATAGATATTTTTTTTGTTTAGCTTTTCTTACATTTATAAGTAGTACGACTATGAGATAATAAATGTTTAGACAAATAACAATGTTTCCATTATTTTATATAGACGTGTAAAGGAGAGGAAGTAGCTACACTATACATTTATCTGTTATCCAATAATACTTTTAAGTAGCTGATTAAACTTCACAAACCCGTTAGGTGTTTATTTAGTCATAATAAAAACAAAGTAGTTTATTCTCATAATCTTGTCAAATTGTTGAGTTTCTATTTTTTTTATTTCTTAATATTTCGCAAGGCCTAAACGATATCGTTTTACGAACCAATAATTTAAAGTATTTGCAAGTATATCTAACAAAACTAGATTAGAGATTGTCTCCCTCTAGTACTAGTTTTTCCTTATGATTACATTTCCATGAGGTTTGTGAAGTTTCACCTTCTAGTTAATATTGATCTTATCGTACGTAAGTAAGTTAATACGAAGTCGAGAAAACATAAGTGTCCAAACTATTATGAATGATGATGAAACTACATTGATATCGATACAACATTTAGGTATAACATAAATAATTAACACTTGAATAACATATTTTATATTGAGTAATCTATAATTATGCACTTTACCTTCACACGTTGCCTTTTTGAATAAATATTTACTTTTAATAAACCTCTCAATACGTACTCACAGTCATTCTTCATAGTCTTCTTTCTTTAATCATCAATTAATTTTAATAAGTATTCCTCGTTGAATAGTACAGCCTGAAACCACAGCGCTCACTTAACGAGTTACTTATTTTACAAAAAAAACAAGCGGAATCATGAACGACCATTTCTTCAATAAAACATTTTTGAACTAAACTTATGACGATATTATTATTATTTCTTTGGCCTAAGACGCTTCACCTTTGACGTTCTTACATATTATTATAAATTTCTTGTAAGACGTTTCTAAATCATTACAATTTCACGCATTACTCAAAATTACCTGAATAAAGGTACAATTAAACCGAACGGACTGGATTCCGGGTCGAACTGCGGACAACGGACTAAATATCTGTCAAAGTTCGGTTTCCGCAGCCAGTCCCTGTCCGTTGCGCTCAGTTTGACCGCAACTTAAATGTGAAGTATTCACGTAAATTGGATGAATAGTAATCAAGAGTCGATCGCGCCGTAGTAATGATTGTTTCTCAGGATTCTACGTAGTTCACGCAAATGTTCACGTTTCCTTAGTGGAGAATTTTAGGTTTATGCAGTAGCCTCCGAGATACCTCAGATACCAAAACTTTAATATCTACGTTACATTATTACCTTATCAAGAATGGCACAGTGCCGGCTTTTCTAGGAGGCTCTATACATGTATAATTTTAGCTGTATTTGAATCACAAATAGCTTCCTATCTATCCTCTACATTTCAAATTTCTAATAATGTTGTACAATGAAACTGGAATGATTTTATTTTTTGATACTATCTTTTTTTTAAGGCGTAAAACTAATAACATTATCAAAATTACCTTTTGTATGATAGATTTTAAAACTAGGCGCATTCGTTAAGATATTTAGTTTTAATTTTTCTGTATCTTTCGCATGTTACCACTTAATAAAATATTTCACGCCTCTAAGTATAGTAGATTATGTGGTGCTATATGTAATTTAAAGTAGTAAATTTCAATCAGTGTATAATTAAGGTATCTTGGAGAGCATACCATTTGCTCAAATTGTTGAAAGCCTGATGGTGTAGGCGCCATTTACATCTGGGCGTAAAACTGTTGGCAAAAATAAGCAAAATTGGATCGTCTGTCTTCCACCCTATGATTTTTCTATTCGTGACATGATTTATCGTGGTATGAAGTGAAAATCTTATAATGTAAATTCAATTTACAGGAAGTATTTTCAACTCAAACGAAATTGAGTTAGGTCTAAATTTAGATTTTAACTTACTAAAAATGAAATAGTTGCCTACTTTTAAACCCGAGAGATATCATAATCATATCAATCTATGTACGGGTCATGCAGGCGAAGGAGTTTGATCCGTCAATAATGTAAGAGTCTTTTGAATGTTGGGTGATATGACCCATCCAAATACTATGTTGCTCAATTAATTATTAGGATTGCTTTCAAAATACATCCTGTATATTTCGTCAGTAGCGCATTATTATAACTAGACTACATAAACAGACACAATGTGTTGTGTAACGTCCATATTTATCTCTCATGATACTTTCCAGTAATGGATGTCAATTGGCACATTGGTAAAGCGCGGCCGTCTTATGAATTCGTATTGAAATTTTCCAGGCATCATGTGGATTTTTCTATAATTTATTTATTTATGCAACCTTTTTTTAGTCCACCAGGCTGATTATTGCCTATAAATAAAAATAAATGAAGGAAAATGTTGAAGAAAGACGAACGAGTTCAGAAAATGAATACTTAGAGCGCAGATAGCCAGAACAAAAGAACCACGACAAATGGGCTAACCCCAACTTATCTGGTTGCGAACAATGCACAGATATCTTGAAAGGGGAGAAAAGCAGAGCATAAAAAATATTCTTAAAACGAGCCCTGAAATAATAACCAGGGTTCGAAGTGATAATTATACCTTGATAAATTATCTTGATGTTATCAAACAGCATGATCAATGTCACTTCACGTGCATCCGAACGAGATTTGCCGCTTTAGCGCGTATCCAAACACGTTAAGTGTAAAAAAAAAAAAAGTCATAAACATTGTCTTTTATCCATAGACGTATTATACAAACAGGACTGAGTACTCTAAACTTTGTATCATACAAAATGTACCATAAACGACTTAGGTTTATTTTCGACCTATGTTGTTTTGTGGTTCTTTATTTTTATCGTAAAAATGGTTAAAAAGTGTTCTATCAAGACCACAAGTGGTCGTTTTATATATTTTTACAGGTTTATAGGTTATGTTTACAAACAATGATAAGTTTGACCACGCCTTAAACATTTTGGAGACGAAAGACATTTATGCTTTCGTGTTTTTCTGATTAAAACTATTAATAATTATTTTTTCTTACAGCTTTCCAACGAAAGATATGAAGAAAAAGGGTTGGATGAAATTCCGGGAAAAAAGGTGCAAAAAAATACTACACCAGATGTTCAAATTACTAGAAAAATATCTCTTTTTTTGCACTAGATAACATTTTTAGGCAAAAATTAAAAAAAAAATGTTTGATTAGTGATCTTTGCCAAATTTTTAGACATTTTCGAACTTGTAATTATTAACAAAGCTCTGCTACGGCATCAACTATTATAATATCTTAAATTTCAGGACAGTCGCGCCGTAAATCATTTATAAATTGGCTTCAAATGGTTTAATTTGGGATTTTTCATAAAAAACTAAAAATCTAACTAAAAAACTTCAGAATTTCGGTGGCAAAACATTTCGTGGCTTCATTTCTTGCATTAGAATGCAAGAAATGAAGGGTTAGAACCCTACTAAGACGTCCTGCAAGGAATAGGTCGAGTTACGAGTAACCCTGTATACAGTTTTACTAATGTTTTTTTTCAGTCTTCACAATTTTAAGTAACTTAATTTTTTGTATTACAAACACTAATTGAAATCACTAATCTTGACGTGATAACTGGACACAAACCTTCTCTTTCACAATTTCTCCTATTTGCTTCGGTAATGCATCTATTTCGGCTCGTTTTTCTAGTATGAGTGCTCAGCCGAGTTTGGCCCATGGTTTAATAAAGAAACAGTATGTTTAATACATTTGTGTTTAGTTTTGATTATTACTATTTCACTATCTAAGACCAGTGATAGTTACGAAAATTCCGAAAAATAAAGTCCAACGCACTCGGCGTTAAAAAAAAAAAGAAGAGACAAAATTTTAGATTTAATCTCTTAAATTTTGAATCAGTATGGATAATTAATTATCTGATCATTATCAAAGAAAATAATTATCTTGATAATTTCGAACCCTGATAAATAACGCTCACAGACCACACACATTTTAAGACTCGTTTACTTTAAAATGGAGCCAATAATCACAAATAATAAACAGGTTACAAAATAAATTGACTTGACATGCGCACCACGTTGATGGTAAAAAATACTTCATTTGTCCAAATCGATCCAATACTTTCGACGTTACAAATGTATGGTCACTATTTTATTTTGACACAAATTAACTACGGTAAACATAACGATTGTGGTATATCTACGAACGTGCTACATAAGATGTTGTGAAAAATATACGACAATGCTAAAATAATATCCTCTTAAACAAAAAGGACTACGGGCATTAATGTTCGGTGTTCCATGTTCCGAATTGACAACACTCTTTTGAACTTAAAAATATAGCAACATTAATGGTGTTTGCATTAAGAGCTAGTGCCAGGGTAACGAAAAGGACAGTACATTCATTTATTTACTACGTACGCAGACCGATGAAATCATAAGTTGGTACCTTCTTGAATTTCAGAGAATTACAAAATAAAAATATGTATTAGGGACAGCAACGGATTTAATGATGCTTTTGCGAAGCGTTCCTTTCCCGTCAATGTCTCATATTTCACCACTTTCGCAATTATGTCTTAATAATCAACTTTCAAGTGTTAACTAATTACGGGGTTTGAGTGGTCATGAACGTGGTTTCAGTGCAAACCTAGTGCGGAGCTGAAAATGTGCTTCGTGAGTAAATTTTAGAAACTTGTAATATTTACAATTAATAAATATTATGAGAATATTAATTCTTTCTCTTTACGCTCAACAAGCAGAATTATAACGAATTATAAAAAAAAAACTCGTGAAATCTAATGAATGTTAAATTGGATTGAATTTAATGTTATATGAATAAACAATCTCATCAATTGTAGATCTAGAACATGTTATGGTTCAATTTATATCATAAAAGCTATGTCCGTTAATTCTTCTTAAACGGCACTTTTCGATGTCCATCTCAATACGTCCAATTGGGCAGGTCCAGCAGCACGTACTTGATCAAAATTAGCTTCCTGAAGGGCATGCTGGCAACGGCTGGATATTATAATCTAATAATTTAATTCTAACTGAAATCAAACTTTTTCGAAACAGTTCATCCTAGTTTCTTAACACACTCGCAACAGCTTTCATTTTCACAGTTTATCAATAATTTAACAATTGCTTTGAATTTGATTTTTATTAAATATGAAGAACCGAATCTGTAAAACATACGAGTGAACTTTGCCTGTCAAAATCAAAGCACTTGCGATGGTATGAAAATATAAAACCATTTTCCAAAATTAAATCCAGCTGCTTGCCAACATTGGTATGAATTGGCAAATTCAGCAATACTTTACAAAGCCCTTTGACGAAATTCTACAAGAAATCAATTTTATTATGAGCAATAATAATACAAATACTTCATTATTGCACGCCTATTTTGACAGATGGAGCTTTTGTTTTTACCGCAATCAATGTATGTAAATTGTGTGTAAACCACATCAGGATAAATATTCAAAAAATTAAAAAATACATCCCTAACTTATTTAGGAAAATGCTATTTACCCGTTAATACCTAAACCTGAATCCGCTGGTCTGAAAAAAGGATAATCCTCAATCGCGATGTAAATTTATACGAATGCTTTCCACCGCAAGTTCGTAAATATTGATAATAAGTTTGTCCTATATGCCACGTTCATACACCGTGACCTCGATCAAAGAGTAATAGAAATTGATTGCCCACTAGCGTGTTACGTACCTGTTATGTGGCTGGAAACACAAAACGCGCGCGATGATTATAGCTTATAAAACAACGTTTATAAGTGTGGTGTGGCGTCAACCCTGTTGTTCATTATTTGAACAGTGACATTTGTGAGTAAATATTTCTCAAATGTAAGTGAGAACTGAATCTACCTATCTCCTAGCTAATCACTCCACAGTAACTTGAAAAACATTAATTTTTTTAACACAAAGTGGTCAATATCTAAAAGGAAAAATATTTTAGGCACAAGTAATAAGTTATTTTTTCTAGGTCATTCTCATTATAAAGTGACTTGACCGAACTCGTTAATTGAAACTATAAATTTAAATATGATTTATTATCTAACATCTTGTTAAATTCAGCCTAAATGAGCTCTGAATTAGTCAAACCAGTATTGAACTTCCAAAGATAATAAGTTGCCCTGTGCGGACAAACTCCTATGTTGCGAGCCAGACAAGAAAACGACTGTAATCCTTTTTTTACAATATAAAAGGTACAGACAAACATAATTACTTAATTGAATAGATCAAATAAGTAACCAAAACAGCAAAATCTTGAGAAATGACTTTACCCGAAAAGTCATTAATAGTAAAAAATGCTTGCAGCTATGGGATACGCTACATTCAGAACCATGAACTCGAAACCAATCTACATGAATATTAATCAAGATAAAATAAAAAATATCTATATCACTTTTCGTGAGAATGACCTCAAATATTATCACACAAATAAGTAATTGCCTATTTATAATGATTAGTGAAAAGTTACAAAAGCAAAATTAATATTGATTACCAACAAGTTAATTAGATTTTTTATATTTAAGAGTAAGCAATGACATTTTTGCAAACATGATAATTTCAGTACTAACGTTAAGGTTTACTAAGATTATTGCAAAGAAGATAAATGTTTCAGATACGTCACTGCTATTTCTTAAACTGCGGTGTAACAAACCACTTTGTGTTAATGTTTTTTAATGACTATTGTGATTTTATCTACATACAATGCAAATATTATAATATAAAAAGCGTTTAAGCATTTTAAGGAATCATGAAAGTGATATCTTCTATGCTTTAAAACCTTAAAACTGGAGTACTTACTTTACAATAAATTATGTAAGTGTCAATGATGATTAAATTACGGCTTGTCTATAACTACATCAAATCCTGAATCGTCGCCTTATGTGGAGTATGCCAGACACAGCGATACGTATTTTTACAAAAGAAATTTACTATGTCACTTCATTTAGGTTGTAAGGAAAACCAATTGAAATTGCTTGATGAGATCAGGTATTGCTAAGACATTGTGGCTATTGGCCCTGATCTTGTGGATGTTCTTATTTATATTTTAGAGATGTCTGACTTAAATTATGAGGACGGACAAAAGCGGATCGGCTAATAGATAATTTGCTACGCGCAGGTATACAGCCCCAACAGAAAAACTTAAAAAATGACCTGTATTGGTTGTATAATCCCTTAAGAAACTAGATTTTTTTTAACATAGCTTAAAGTTAAGAGACGTTTCTTCAAAAAATATATGATTAAAGTGACGTAAATTATTTACTTTTAGCAACATTTATAAATAAACCCCTCTAGCGCTTGTTCGACTATTAAAATAGAGAAATTCCAGTAAATTACTACGGCGGATACTGCGTTATCATAATATATTTTATTGTAAATTAATTCAAAGGTTCGTATTTAACCATGGATTGTATCAATGATATCGATATTATTATGGGAATGCTTTGATATTTATGCAATATTTAATGTCATTCATGATTCCTTTACTTGCTGGATGCAAATTGTGTGAACTAAATAGAAACACGACTTACCACGATGGAATAAATTCAAGTAAATATAGTTTTTTTTTAAGAAAACACATAAGTAATTGATCTGCTAACATAACTGATTGTTAGTAATATTACATCGTATTTCTATTCAAAGTTCCTCAACTACACAGTAAAAGTAAGATAAAGCCGAAGAAATATACATGAAAAAGTAGAAAGGAAGTGCTTAACTCTAATGAAAACTTTTTTTAAATGCTAAGACAAATAATGCAGATCATGTTGGAACACGAACACTAGTCTAAAAAAGGTAAAATATTGTATTCAAGCAATTGTCGATAAGTATACTAAAAATATTACAATACAAAAATAATGCCTGTAAACTAATTGCCATAGGTTCACAATATTTAACTTTTCAAAACTAGTAAAATAAAAAGAAATAAGCTAACTGGGGACTGTTTCGCGTTAATCAATGATAATGGTAATTAAATATCACCATTTAGTATTGTGCAGTTAGTAGATTTAGATACCATCCACATAGTGCCAAAATAATGAATTATGCTTAGGTCGGTCTGCGCAATGTAACACAACGATAGCATTGACTTTAGATCTTTCAAATTCCTTCACATAAGAAGACCCACCTCTTAAGGTGTAACTAAAAGTTTGCGACCATATTTACTGCAGAAATCATCAAAAAATGTATGAAAGAAAAAGAAAAAATGTACCACTACGAAATGTATCGAGTCAATCACTACTAAGGTCTAGCTAATTAATGTAAAAAATTGTGTACTATTGGTACTATTTTTTAAATATAGTCACAAAATTGAGAAACCCTTAAAATTAGGCAATGAATGTGGAACATACCTGATCCCAAAAGAATATTGGTAAGTTATTGACGCGTGCCTCTGAGCGGCTGCGCGATTGCTGCATCCACATAAGGTCGGCCGCCGACGACGAAGCTCCCTGGGACCAAAGAGAGTCCACCTGCAATAATACAACTTTGTAGCTATTGCACCAACCCTCATCGAAATACCAATACATTGTTTCAATTAAGAATAATTGTATAAATAAGCTTTTAACATAAAAAAAAAATATAAAAAAAACATAGCAGGTCAACTGAAATAAAAATCAGATAAAATAAAAAGTAGCTTAGTGCTCTTCTATGTCAGTTTAATTTTAACTTTTTAGTTTTAGCAGTGGTGTAAAAACTTCTGAAAAATTGATTAAAATAATTTTGCCGAAATTCAAGAAGTTTCAGAATGCAAGAAGATATATGTGTCTACTGGTCTTTCGTGTATACTATTTACAATAATGGAACTTATTTGGTTTTATTAGTGCTGATGGTATAAAAACAATGATTCCCAAAGTTGATATTTTTTTGTGGGAAATAAATCGTGGAATGCCACAATAAGAAAAAAAAATACAGAAAAAAAAACCCTGTATTCTCAAAGCCAATTAAAAACCATCTATCTTTATAAAATATAATCAACAATTACTATCCCGAAAACAATACTCTGGGGACATTTTATTCAAAACCGCACCGCAACTGTTTGTAGATTTCATAATGTAAGAAATCATAAAACAAACAAACAAAGGTATTCAGATCGTAGGAATTTAATTTATTACCATTTGTGGCGGTGGGGCATAATTTTGATTTGCCATAATTCCCACAGATCCGAACTGTAAATCCAAAGGTGCATTATCGGGCATATTTATAGTACCCATATTCATCACCTAGAAACCAAGAAACCTTATTATTACAAGGCATTCAGAATTCTAATATAATGCTAACTACCAGTAATCATGGTTCTACGTCTCTACATCTATGTTATAAGGCATGAACAGAGTAAACTGACTTCTATACTCACGTCTAGAGCCAATGTAGCTTGAGCATTCATCATATTTTCGTGCGATCCTTGGGGACGGTCGAAACCACCAGACATCGGGAATCCACTCATCATAGTATCCTGGGAAAGTTGATTTATGTTAGCAAAGATTTAAATAATTTGATAATATAGTTTTTAATCTGTATTTATAAAAAAAATCACTGATATATCAACGCACAGCCTAAACTGCTGTTTCTAGAGACATGAAATTTGGAGGGTGGGTTCTTTGTGAAGATTAGGAATCCACAAAGAAAGGGTTTTTCGAAATTCCATCCATAAGAGGCACATTTGAAGCGCAATCGTTCAAACGATAGCTGTCTCTTTTACTTACGTGCTTATCCTATCTCTACATATAATAAAAATGTAACAGGCTGATGTCTGTACATTGAAGATAAAAAAATTATATCGGCGGTCTTTATTAGACCAACAGAAGCCAAAACAACAGTTTTTAGAATTTTTGTCTGTCTGTATGTTTGTACGCGCATCACGCAAAAACTACTGCATGGATTTGTACGCAGTTTTCACCGCTCTACTGCTAGATGTTTAACTTAAAATATAGGCTACATTAGATATAGTTTTTGCCCCGATAGGTGGTGCTGTGCGAAGCAAGGGCGGGTCGCTAGTCTTTTATACTATTTATAAATGGAACTTGTCATGCCAACATGTGTGCACTATAGGTATGTAGTATATACCAGCGCGACCAGATTCTAAACGTGACACGTGACGTGACACGTAACGTGAAACGTGTGTAACTATGGACGTAACATATCTTGTGTACAATTTCATTGATTGCAAAAGTACGATCAATAGTTACCGAGTTAGTCGTACGTATAAAATACATAATTAATGTCGAAACATTTGTTAGCGTTCTGACGCAAATTCAACACCAGTATATGCGCAAGTTCACTTTCAAAGCACGTCTACGCAGTTTGTAAGATCATAGTTCCTTATATTTATATGTGCGATACAAAATCGAATCCAATGAACAGCAGGGCGAGAAGAACACGTTCTACTTTAATAGAAACATAAATATATATTTGTGTTCATTTCGACGTTCACTACTGCACATAAATCACTAATGGTATACTGGGGAGGGTTATAGCAAAATCACCAAAGAACACGTTCGATGATCCATCATATAAGCTCACAGGAAAATGCTCCTCTTCTTATGCGCGATAAACCTGTCCAAGACTGATATTTATATGAATGAACAAAATAAAATTGCATATTTCAAGTTCTGCAATGGACATTCGATTTGATTTTGATTCCTTGACGATAATTAGGTACTGTACTAACTTACCATCTGTGCAAATGGTACCGGCCCATAAGTACCCAGGGGTCTCATAATAGATTCGCAAGCTCGGCGAACCATCAAGCTTGGGCTGAAGAAGCCCGCCCTGTACCAGTTGTACATATCTTTGGAGGTAAAAGGACCTTGGATGTTCCTCTGTAAAATATTAACATATTAAAACTCCTCAATATTGTTGGATAGTGAGAAACTTACAAAGGCTACCATACACAGAGAGATCAATCTGAACAGACAAACCTGCGCCAGATCCGTCTGCACAGACATGAAACATAAGATAAATAGTGTTAAACAGTTGCTTCAAGTTGTCGCCGCGGCCGTAGTATGAGATGGTTCTTGGAACTCGGCTACACA
Organism: Noctua pronuba; assembly: GCA_905220335.1. Taxonomy (NCBI): domain Eukaryota; kingdom Metazoa; phylum Arthropoda; class Insecta; order Lepidoptera; family Noctuidae; genus Noctua; species Noctua pronuba. Next base: position 19,060,876 of record LR999891.1, on the reverse strand, counting down.
CGGTACGGAATTTGGTCAGATCAAACGGTTCCGAAGAAACTGACCATGTATGGTAGCCTTTGAAGAGGTTGTATAGCAATTCTTTCAACATAGTCTGTTTTAGCAGCCATCATCCATATTATGAATGACTTTATTTGCAGATTAGGTGGCGGTCGGGACTTTACTGAAGTAAAAGTACGGACGTATGGACCTGAGCTTATCACCAACATTTAATGATTCTGAATCTGGTTCGACGCTTTTTTTTTGTCGCAGAGTGTTTGTATTTTATTTTCAAATTGACTCGGTAAAGTGCGCGTAAGATGTATTTATGATTATAGCAGCAAGATGTACAGATTTTGATGGTGGCAAGATTTAAATCATTATAAAAGACGCATACCTCAGGATCCTCATAATACCACTGATCAAGTAAGTTGGCGTTTGGCATGGCATTGTTTCCATACATTGAATTTCCAAAATTTCCTTGTGATCCTTGCATTCCGTGTTGAAGTTGAATCATTATATTGTTTTGCCCTGCATGATTGGACATTGGCATGTCATTGGCTGATGACATCTGTTGAAAGAAAATAAGAATATCAGGATTCTGGACCATGTCAGCTAGCTTTCGGTGTGTCGCTGTTCTTTTCGCATTTATAGACGACTGAAGAAAAAATTCAGGCACGGAGAGTGCCTGAATTTTTTACCTACCTACTGTGATTGTGTGTGAGAAAACTTATGATGATTTTGTATTTTATCTTTTAAAGGTCCAAAAAAAACAATAACTTACCGAGGGATTGTTAGAATTTTGGCTCATGAATAATGATGCATTTCCCACATTATTGGGCATGCCTGGCATGGCACCGCTAGATTGGTAATTAGGCATATTTCCGGAGCCCTGCATAGATGAAGATCCCATACCGCCCATTCCAGATGAACTCAGAGGTGAATTATTTGGCATGACCTGTTGTGGCATGCCTTGGTATGGTTGTCCCATGTTAGGGCCAATGGGTAAGCCTAATGATGCATTCAATGCAGAATTGGTGATACCCACATTCTGCAGAACTGGTTGCATTCCTGGTGTTTGTACTCGTGGAGCCTGCATACCAGGCATGTTTTGCATGCCTCCTGAAGGCATCCCCGGCATATTTTGCATGCCACCCGATGGCATTCCAGGCATGTTTTGCATTGAAGGGTAACCCCCACTGTTCTGCATTCCAGGTTGCATTGTAACAGGCATGCCAGCCATATGTAGGGCAGCTTGCATACCTGATGGCATACCTTGCTGCATTCCACCTGCATTTATTACAACTGGCTGCATTCCAGGAGAATGTTGGACTGGTTGTATTACAGCTGTCTGGATGTTTTGATTGTTCAAATGCATCTCCATATTCATGCCGTGATTGGGTAACCCAGAACTTGACATGTTCATTTGCATGTTTTGGTTTGGCATTCCACTTGCTGCAGAAGCTAACACAGACGACATGGAATTGGAAAATGAGTTAGAAGAAGGTGTAGAGTGCATGTCTTTATCATCAAGGGACATGCTGAATATGTTGTCCACCAGATATTCTTCTTGTGATTTGTGTGCCCTGGAACAGAAAAAAAAAACAGTCTGGCTAATGTTCTTTTATTTAGTATAGTTCAAGTTTTGTCTTGTTTAGTTTTAGAATTTACTTGTGTGTACTATTTGAATTCTATTTTCTATTTATGCAGCACCTTTACCATTACAAAATTTGAGCGGGATCTCCTAGCTAAGGTATATCTTTTACTTACAAGAAGGTCCCTATGTAAGATTTACTGTAAAATTAGTATAAGTTGCTGAAAATAAACCTTTTATTTCATTTATTTAATGTAAAATAAAGGTGCATGCAAAATTAATAACTTTTTAAATAAGTAGGTACATACATGTCCATTTGACTATTTTTCATCGATCTTTTCAAGTTATGCATTGATTTTCCCGAAGCCTCATTCATTGCTGGGACAAGATGCTGATGTTTCTGCCGTAGACTGTTGTTTGAATTTATGATGACTGATTGGAAGTTGCCCCTCTCATCACTTGCCTCCTCTAAATCAATATCAGACCTCATGAGTGCATCAAAAGTTTTGCTCTCTGTAAACTTATTAGATTTGTAAGCACTTTGTTTTCCAAATTTGTGTTCACCTTGGCTTGCCGCGCTAGCCTCCGGGGTTTCCGATCCTTCACCAGACTCTTCTTCCACCTTCTCTGGTATGTTTTGTTTATCTTCTTCATTGCTTGAGTTGGACTTATTGTTTGTACTTGAGCTTGATTTTTCTGCTATACCAATACCAGGCTGCTGCAAAACCATCTTATGTCAAGAAAAACTCTTTTACCAAACAGAAATCTAAACGAGAGTGTTATTTTATACCTTCTTAAACTTGAGATCACTGGCATCGAAACGTTTTGGTGAGAGTTTCTTAGCTTTTTCTGACGCCCACCACTCGTCAGAACCTTCTTCGACCACCTTAGGGCGAGGAAAACTGCCGTGTGTATGGGACCGCGTAAGAGCTGTAATACATTTTCTATTATCTTCTGCAAATTGTTAACAAGACTGACTTACGATTTTATAATGTAAGGTCGACCCCGTTTTAATTTACAAGCGAAACCCCGCTCACTTTTCCGTACCGCCTATTAGGCATACAATAACAATTTTAAAGCAGCACTTACAATATCCAGGCTCTTGGTGTTTCGGCAGATTGCTGTCATCGTTACTGTATCCATGGAAGGCGCCCGAAGAGTCAAATGTGCCTCCACATTCAGCATTTTCAACAGCCCTAATAAGCAACACAATGTGTCAAAAGCTCTACACAAAAGATCAAGAATAATTAGGATACATTGTAATAAGGTTAATTTTACCATTCTGGCAAATTTTCCTCATTGTTCTGATTGTCCCCACCCCAATTACGCCTATTGTTCCAGGATTGAGGTTTGTCTCCACTGGGTCTGTCACCCCAGTCGCGGTCTATGAAATGGATTGAATATCAATGGTTAATTCATGTCGTTTTTTAGCCATAGTAGCAAAGTTATTTCTCAAAATAGTTTTTACCCCATTTCTCGAGTTGGCGGGATCTACCCGGTTCTGATGAGCGCCACTCTTCACCGTCATCCCGCGCCTGCGATGTTCGCCAGTTCGTATTATTGCCCTGGCGTTTGCTAAAAACCCACAATTGCTTGTTAATAGTTGCTTCTAAAATAATCAGCTCTAACATTTATTTCATGCTATAAATATGGCATTACTTACTTCCTGTACATTTTAGTGGTCCAGTCTGTCTGATCCCCACTATTCCTGTTGGTGTTGTTGAGGTTGGTACTAGTCCAGGGACGACTGGAGGTGCCAGTCTCCTCATCCTGCCCTCCACTGTAAACAGGCATTCTCGGTCCCCCGGCATGCCAAATAGCCCCCCTAAAACAAGGAAAAATCATTATGGACTTCTTCTTCTTAGCGTGTCGATGGCAATCTAAATTGTGTCGGCCCAGAACTGAGCTACTAGTTTGGCGCTGTCGGTAGCGTCCATTAGTTCCTGTTGTGAACAAACAACAGGGCACGCAGGACACGATATTAAGTGCCCCATTGTTTGTGGAACAGCACCACATTTACACTCCAGGGCAGAGTCATCAATGAATCTCCACCTGAGCAGGTTTTCCTTGCTGCGGCCAACCTGGGTCCGGAGTCTATTTAAAGACTTCCAAGTCAGCCAGGTCAGCCATTATGGACTTTTATGAGTTGTTAGTTCACAGATACCAAATTGTAGTGATCAAGTACTTATAGGCAATATGGCGAGCTATCTTCATAAAAAAAAACAAAACCGACTTCAAAAACACAATGAAGTGAAAAACTGAAGTCGGTGACTTTTGTTTAATTGATTTAGTTTTATTTGCCTCCAACTTCTAAGCCAGTTATTTTTCACTTTTTGTGTTTTTGAAGTCGGTTTTATTTTGTGCAAAAAAGATTTATTTTTTCTATTTTTAGTTGTAATAAGTATCCTATACAAATATTTGCTATGCATTTATTTTACATTGTTAACAATACATTTCATGGTAATAGGGTTGTCCCAATAAAATGGAACTTAAAATACCTAACTGTCGAAATCGGGTGTACTGTACATATCTGCTCAGAGCATACAGGCGTTATATTACATTATGATGTTGTGTAAACAATAAACATCCAATTTTTCATAGAGTTTATAAAAAAAAATTGTATGTGCCTAAACAATTTGAGAATTGCCCCGATTTCCCTGGGATCAATGAGGCTAGAGTGGCAATGAGACAACTCAGGAGTATAGGCTTTCGAATAAAAAAAAAAAGAATTTTGAAAATCGGTCCACAATCGGTGAACTTACATTAAAAAAAAATACATGCAGTCGAACATAGAACCTCCTCCTTTTTATGAAGTCGGTTAAAAATTATCAAAGGAGTTTTGGTGAAACATTAGTGAACCGTTAACAATACATGTCGCGGTAATAGGCTTATCCCCAATAAAATGGAACTTAACATACCTAACTAATCTGGGTGTACTGTACACATCTGTGTACCCCCTTAGAGCATACAAGCGCGATGTTACGTTATGACATTGTGTAAACAATAAACATCCGAGCGATTGCGCAGCAACCACGACAGACTTGCTGTCTATTTTTGAAGTGATCCATTGAATATCTCCAAAGATCACCATCAGATATTCACCAACTTAAAGCGGGACCACCACGAAATAATATTCTTTCAAACAAAAAAAGAATCATCATAATCCGTTCACAATTGGCGAAGATATCGCTGAACATAAACAAAAAAAAAATCAGACGAATCGATAACCTCCTCTTTTTGAAAGTCGGTTAACAAAATAAGATGAGATGACTCACAGATTTGTGAGTCATCTCATTTCTCACTCGAATGAGTTTAGCTCTAAACATATTTGAAAAATAATTTTGGCTCCAATATCTTCAAACGATATACACGTATACATGTAGCACAAAACAAATTTAATTATTTGTAATGCAAGCAGGCCTAAATCTATGATTCAATTTTGAAATCTGTATTTATTTATTTTGTCTCAAGCAATGTTAGGTCCAGTTTCATCTTAACTTTTATCATCGAGTTATCGGCACATATGACTATTATGAATGACCTACATCCCAAGGTACATATTTGTGTTACAATTTGTATGACTAAAGATGAGAACTCCTGGGCCCAGAAGTTAACTAGTTGAAATGTGTATTAAAAAACCGTTATATTTTTATAAAGGAAATCACAAAATACAGTACCATGTTTCTATCTAGGAAGCCAGAAAAGTTTAATTAAGTAAGGAAAATAAATAATCGATTAAATACATGCCTGAATTCTTAGTAATCGGACATGAATAAATCGGTAAAATCACAAAATATGTATGAAAATCGAGTGACAAGTGTTTATCAATCGTTTCGTGGAATCGATTCATAGCGAATCGAGTTCCTCTATATAATTTAACAACTTATTTTTATGTGCCTACATTCTTAGCAAATAAAGACCTATTCCTATTCTATTTTTCTTCAGCTGGCAACACTGACCACCGACTGACAGATGACAGGCAGAAAAAAACCGGCACTCGTTCGTTTTCTTTCGTTCTGAGTGCGCTTGAATTTTCCATGTTTTATAACCCCACAACCTCGGCTTTGCATTTATAAAGGACTATTTCATGGATCTTGCTACTTTGAATTACCTGGCTCTTTTTTTTGGACAACTGATTACGCCTAACGATCGGATATTGACGACATGGATCGCTGTGTGACTGAACACTGTGAAACTGAACTGTATTGGCAGAAGAGTTTGGACGATGGGGCGATTTTCTAAGTTATTTGTCAGTGGCGTGCATCACAGCCTTTAAGCAGTGGCGTGCTCGGCATGAAATCGAGTCAAAGCCTTGAATAAACAACTGAAAATATTTAGGGGGGGGGGGGGGAATTGACCGAGAAAATCTGTTCCGAGTTCTGACATTGGTATTTAATAACGCCGGTTTTATTTTCCTATTATTTAAATATGCCTAAATATAAAATACAAATAGTGGTTATTAACTTTTCATATTTTATATACCGTCACAAAATTACAACAACTAATTCAATTAAGTTGTCAGTATCAAGTAAATGATATAAGAGCCATCTATTGACTTAAATGTAGCAACTCAACTATTCGAGTCAATTCGTAATTGTTTCCCTCGCTTTGTTAGAGATGGCGCACGAACAATAAATTGGTTTCTAACTACACATTATTGTAAATGTTTGTAATTACTCACAATGGAAACAGCCACAACTCAACTCTTCATTATTCGCTTCTTTACCCCGGACAGATGACAAACAACAAAGTATACAGAAGTCACCACGTATCTATTACTAGATAGATTTTCAAATTGTTTGAATGAGAGCAGCCGAACAGCCATTGAACACGCTAACCTACGCTGATCGACTAAAATGCACATTATGGGTTTTAGTTTTCTGAGAATATTCAAATCAGGGGTAGGTTTATTTAGGTGAAGTAACGAGATTATATTTTTCTGTAAAACTCAAAGTATTTATCTTGCTGAGTAGGTACCGATTACAGACACTTTAATCCTTCACAAGGAAAAATTGCGTTTCCGAATTAATTTTAGTGTTCACTTCAAAACACAGTTAATTACGGCAATAACTAATCAAAAAACTTTAAATCCCAAGAAATCGAAAAAATAAAACCACAAAAAACAAATGCACCAGTTCCTAATCGCTCAAAACTAACTAAAATACGAACTATCATGAAATCGTACTTTGTACCTATCAAAATTCGCGCGAAGCGCATATAAATTGCGCGCATCCTCGGTGCAAACACACTTCTCTCTCAAACTTACACAGACTTACACGCACACATTCAAAGAAAAGCCCAGCTTTAAACTCTATACAAATTCTCAAATCAGTACCTACCAATGTTATCAATAACAGAGACATTTTGTTAGGAAAACTGAAAGGTCAGAGAAGCCAAATGCAAGCCAGTGGGTGAGAAAGAGAAAGCATTAGCGAGCGCGCGTAGGTACGATTGCGTACTAAAATTCTACGTTTAACTCTTTTTTTGTATAGTGTTAGAGCGAGCCAGAGTATCGCGGCCGGCATCGGAGAATAAGCGCGCGAATTTAAAATAATTTCTGTCATAGAGGACACAGTTGTGGAGATAGCGAATTTTGTTCTTGTTTGACAAAAATTTATGTTTTTGTAAAAATGTTTTTTTTTATTTCTTGAGTTTGTTTTTTAGGCAAGCCCGGCTTTCCGGCTTGTAAGATAGGTTCGCCACTGCCTTTAAGTACTTATTAAAATCGAGTTTATAGCCTATCAAGCGAACAAAACCAAACTTACTGTTTACGGTATTGGGCGTCATGTCTGTCGGCTGTCTGTTTTGTTGGATAGCATATATTAAAACAATACTTAATAGCTTGTTAGTTGATTAATTACGAATCTATGAAAAGTGCCGTTTCACTCATAAAAAACGTGTAGGTAACCGTCAAGTCTCGATGGGACCAATTCAGTCCCAGGCTTTGATGCTTTAAGGTATTGACTGTTATTGGGACCATTTCGGTCTCGGCCGGGACTTAGGATACATGTAATAAATGGAGCTTGTTTATGGTTGAACATGATTTAAATACATAGTTAAATTATTTCAGGCAACCAGTGAGAACTATGTATGCCAAGGATGTTGGAACTTGGCCCAAGACGTGGTTCTTGTTCCGAAGCACCAACCCAAGTTGGCCATTGCAGTATTTGTGTCTGCTGCGGCCGTTCACTGTTAGCACTACAGTACAACCACCTTCTTGTACGCTGATGCCTTGCCTTGTTATAGAACTGTAGGCTGCTGTGCCCATGTAAAGTGCATATGGTATCTCAGTTGGGTAAGATATCAAGAAAACATCGTACCTCCTGCACAATTCGTAGATGATATTCTCATAATTATTGAAGATGAATAATAAATATTTTATAGATATGTTGGTGTTTTATTTAATTCCTCTTCTCTTTTTTTTAAAGGTCGGTACCTATTGCTTCTAAGTGCATGAAGGACATTGGATGTAGAGACTTGTCTTATACTGTAGCGACTATCCAGGGCGTGTCAAACGTGTCAGATATTTGACACGTCTTACATGGAGGCTCTCAATTGCACTCCATTTATAAAACCATTACACAACGGAAGCCATTCAAAAATATTTGGCAAATAAAATAAAAACTACAATGTTATAATCAGTGTTGTTATGGATATCCATATCCGTAACCGAAACTATCGGATATCCGAAATAAAAAAATATCCGTAACCGTAACCGAATCCGAAATAAAAGTTTCGGATAGTTTCGGATAGGGCGGAGTCATTAGGTGGCGCGCGGTGGTCTGCCGGCCGGGCAAACCAAAAACTTGTCACGATGTGTCATATTTACTATTTATACTTTATAATAAAAATGACACGTCGTGACAAGTTTTTGTTTTTGTCCGGCCGGCAGACCACCGCGCGCCCGTTTAGTTAGTCGTAACTTTAGAGGTTATTGTGGGATTACGTTACGTACGATGTAATTCATTTTACGATTACTTATTAAAGGTCTGGTTTATTGTTAATTAGTAAATAAATTGTCAGTGACTGGAAAAATGCGTCCTAAATCTAGTTTAATTTGGTCATTTTTTGTAAAGTAAATGTAAATTTTGCAAAATGTAAACAGTGTGGGAAACAATTTTCACGCAAAGGAGGTGACACTACTTCACGCAAACTTCACCTTAAATCTCAACACAGTGATAAGTATGAAGAATTGTTGTTGCTAGAAAAAGATAACCCACAAAAACTGACAAATCCCCAACAGCTGACACCTTTACAGGAGTGTAAAAAACAGTTATTAATAACAGATTCTTTGAAAAATAGATCTGCTTGGGATGACAATAGTACTAAACAAAAAGAAATTGATCAATTAGTGGCTGAAATTATCGCGTTACAAAACTTGCCATTTAATTTTGTGGAAGGTGTGGGATTTAAAAGATTAATTGAGCCAGCATTACCTCGTTATCATTTAAGAGGTCGGCAGCATTTTACTAATTTATTTTGCACCGATATCTACGGTAAAATAAAAATAAAGGTTTTGGAATCTCCTTAAAAAATTAATATCCGTAACCGAAACTATCGGATAATCCGAAATAATTTAATATCCATAACCGTAACCGAAACCGATATTATATTTTACAAATATCCATATCCGTATCCGGATCCGAAATTATATATCCATAACATCCCTGGTTATAATGTAACCTCATTTTTACTATACTTCATATAACTTGATTCCTGGATAGCCAAATTTCACCAAATTTTCAGTGAGGCCTTGTTATTATATCCTCTTGCAAATATGATAAATAGTTTGATTGAGTTAAAACCTGGGCCCAGGAAACTATGGAGTCTTCCCTTCTCCTTTTGTCTTTCATTTATAGTGGGGAGGATGAAAAAAAAGATATAAAAATATCCAGCCAGTATGTGGTGTTACGCGAATGGAAAAATAAGAAATGAGTATAAAAGAGGAAGTCTGAAAGTGGAGCCGGTGACTGAAAAGTTGTGTGGTAATTGGTTATCGTGGTATGGGCATGTGATGCATAGGAATAAGGAAAATGTTAAGGCGAAAGTTTTGAGTATGAATGTGGATGGTTATAAGAGTAGAGGAAGTCCAAAGAAACGATTGAAGGATTGTGTGGTGTCTGTGGTATGAGATGACGAGTAGTAGAGAGGTATGGAAGAAGAACACATGCTGCGCTGACGCCAAATAAATTGGGATAAGGGCAGGACTCAATGAAACACACTCAAAATATTGTGTTGCTGGAAGCATTGAAAATTACGGGGGTTGAGGGGGAAGTTAAAGTAAAATTATAAAAAGAAATGTGAAAAACTTGGAACTCCCCTTTGAAGTTCCAAGTTTTTCACATTTCTTTTTGTTGTTCATTCTATCCATAATTTTTTCTGATATTAACTTATTAAGGTGGAAATTTTTTTATTCTTCTAATTCTTCGTTATGTAACTAGGTCAATGGTATCCTGTTACTACAACTTACCTCCCCAAATTCGGCGTTCGTATGTAAGACCCGCGGGGCCTGCCGCGTCCATCATTGCTCGCGCCCCGACCTGCTCCACGTCCTAGAATGAATCTGTCGCCAGAATTCATCCCTCCTATAGGTGGAGCGCTCCGCAAGTTATCCCTCTGTAACAAAAAACACACATAAAGTATTTGTTTCATTCATTATTCCTTCTAGAAACTATTTATGTTTACAATGTTAAGTTTATCACGTCATAACGGCTGAACGAATTTCGATGAAATAGATAGACCACGACCTGGGATAGAATGTAGGATATCTCGACAGAATGTTCCTGTGCGATAATTTGTGGCCTCCACGCGAGCGAAGACGCGGGTAAAAGCTATTCAATAGACATTTATGAAATAGTGGATTATACAACAAGTGAAAAAAAAGGGAATTTAATTCGAGGGACTAAATTGGATCCCGAGAGCAGCGAAGGATTCTAGAGTAGAATCCCGAGCGTAGCAAGGGATTCTAGAGTAGAATCCTGAGCGAAGCGAGGGATACAAGAACCGAGATGAATTTTTTTTTCACGAGTTGTGTACTCTGCTTTTTACCATTGACTGCGAGAAAATAAATAGAAGTATAGTATTTATATTTCTCGTGGGTTAATAATAATAACAGCCACTCGGGTCGATCTTTAAGGTTAAGCCGCGCTTACTAAGGTCGGTCTGTGGATGGGTGACCACTAATTCATTGCATACCGAGTTTCCTCCGTGCCTCGAAAAGTACGAAAAGCCGTTGGTCCCGGCTGTCATTTACATTTCCTTGACAGTCGTTACAGGAAATCAGTGACCCGAAAGTCTGACTACCAATCTTACCAAGGGATACCGTATAGCCCACTCAGTACTAACTGGGTTGTGAAGGGCAGATAGGAAGTCGCTCCAAGTAAAATACTGATATTCAGCTGCATCTGATTAGACTGGAAGCCGACCTCAATAAAGTTGGGATAAGTCTAGGCAGATGAGTATTTACCACATTTTATTATATTATCGGTAATAAGAGAACAAAGGAATATAAACATACAAAGGAATAATTATTAACATTTTTTTTTTTTTGTGAAATTAGTACAATTTTCGAAATTTTGTGATACCTATATTCTTGTTGGCATGTTTCACTTATTTTTTGTTCATCGTTCGTGCTTGTTCCAAATTCAAAAAGTCTTTATTCACTCAGTGAGTAAAAGAGCGTTTTATTCACTGTTATCGATGAATAAAATGCCCTTTTTCGAGTGGCAATGGTAAAAAGTATATTGTGGTCAACTTACTACATCATCTTCAAATGTGTTGTTTAATGCAATGGGTTGCTTCCCTCGTGGCTGATACAAGGTATCAATAACTTTTAGTTCTGCTGGTGCCTCTGCATTTCTATCATATAAGGCTAACATCTCTTCTCTGCCATACCTGTTAAAATATTATTAATGTCATAATATGTTATAGAAATATAGACCATCTGGACATATGGTGTGTGTGACTATTAGTATAATTCAAAGGGCTCGAAATTACATTCTAAAACAAATTTTCTAATCACCGTGCGTAAAGATCTCGGAAGAACATGAGCATTAAGACATTTATTATTTTTATATTTTATTGGAATGTTTTTTTTTTAGTGTGTTGACAATTTGAGTTAGAATGATTTAATAATGTGTGATAATATTATTAGTTTTTTTTTTTTAATTTTCTTTATTTTATACTGTTTGATAATTTATTATAATCAGCATGTTTGTAAAATAATATGTATATTCGGTAGGTACAAGAATAGCTAGTATTGAATAATACTTATACCATATTATACAGGGTGGAAACTTTCAACGGGGCAGTAAGGGGAACTACCTTAACCGTTGCAGCTACGCGAAAATGGTCTTACGAGGGCGGTTTGTAATAAAAAATAAATAATGCTAAAATATTTTATTACACTTTCGCTGCCCGGCACCCCGCGTAATATGGACATTGGACTCATATTATGCTGGGTGCTGGGCAGCGAAAGTGTTAACCTTAAAAGTCACGGGCTTATCAAACCGCCCTCGTAGGAGACTAAGCATAATTTTTCGTGAAATTTTGATGACTATTCACAGATTTTCAGACATAGAAATTGCAAAAACTTTTCCCATACATTTTGTTTGAAAGTTTTAACTATAGTCTTTTCATGTAGCTGCAACGGTTAAGGTAGTTCCCCTTACTGCCCCGTTGAACGTTTCCACCCTCTATAATGGAAGTATTATTTAGTTTAGTGGTTCATACCTTTGTTTGGCTAAAAGGATTGGCTTTGGTTGACCACTGTTTGAATTGTTTCCAGAAGCTGAAGCAGAGTTGGTTGTACCACCCCCGGACGAGCCTCCTGACGCTGAAGTGCTTGGGCCCGAGTTGGCGTTCTGACTGTTCGACCTTGCCGCGCTACGCTCCCTGGACGCGTTGCGCAGCCACTCAGGACCAAACTTAATGGGATTGTTACGGTCACCCATTGTACTTGTTGACGAAGTTAATATTGAACGAATTTAAGAAACCTGCAGGCAGGAGCAACTGAAACAAACATCTTATTTAAGCATAAAGAATTCAACAAAAGAGAGTGAGGTTAAAAATAAAAAACCCTTTCAATTTTCATATTTTATATTCTAATTGGCCCCGCCTGCTTCCAACTTTTGTTTAATTTAAAATGTGCTTGTTTTTTGCTTTTCAGTCAGGTTTTTTAGTTTTTTCAACTACTTTTTAGTTAAGTTCGATTCCCAGGTCGGGCAAAGTGTTATTGGATTTTTTCATCAGGAATTTCGCAGTAGCAGTCACGGAGTCTGGATTTGCGGCCGGTCGATGGCAATAGGCTCGCCCCTTATTACATGGGGCTTAAACATAACTGGTAAAATGTGGGTGTTCTATTAGGTCCAAACCTAACCTAACCCTTCGGGGATTACAGGCGTGATGTTATGTTATGTAATTTTCGCAGATGTTTTAACTTTTTTTATTATTGATGATTTTTCCCTTTTTTATACAATTTGTCACATGGATTTTTTAAACATACTCAGAAATATACACAAACTTTTAAATGTATGTTTTATAAATATATTTGTAATCACCTTTTAAAACCCATCATTTTGATACTGATACTTTTATTAAAATGAAAAAAATAAAAAATAAAAAGGGTGATTTTGGGGGGCCGTATCGTGGAGTTCGATTTTTTTTTGTGACATTCGCGACACCAAGACAAATCTAACGGCGTATAATTTATCCAACACCGTTCAATCGTTAAGAAGTTACGAGGGATCATAGAAGCGGACATACATACACACACATACATACAGGTCAAACACATAACCCTCTTTTTGGGCTTCGCCGCAGTCGGATAATAACAGGAAGCCCGAATGTTACACAAAAAACGAATACGTACACATAAGTGGTACCCTACAGCAACTAGAACATTGTAAGTAATAAAGACCACAATGAAATTCAAAATAACTGTTTATAGGCTTTTATGCAAGCTACACTATCATTACAAATGGCATTGACGCATAACGCCTACAGTTCAAGGACACTCACACAATGGGAAAACTCGCAAACGCGCATTGAGACGATTAATCATATTTCTTTTACACATACAACAAGTTTTCTCTGTAACCTACACTCAAAATTTAAGATTATATTGACTATTTGTATTCTGTATGTTTACCAACAATCACATGTGATCAAAACATTTAACAATTTTACTTTTCAAACTTATAACAATATTTTATTCACTTTGATAGATCTTATATATTCAAATAAAATAACAATGAATCGAATCTCAACTGAACAGAGCTGCAGTGCAACTGAATCAAATATCTTCTAAACTTCACAAGAAAGTCACAATCCACCCATTGTGGCCAATTTGCATATGATTGTCATCGTGAATCAGGAACCACTCAATCCAGAAAATAGCATTGGGTGTTAATTCAACTGTGTTACCAGGACTTAAGGTCCAAAACAGAAAAAATCTTGCCTAAGTCACTTAACAGCGGAGTATATATTACTCGAAGGGTGACTGCTTTTTTCTTCTCTTTGGATAATTATTTACTTAGGTAAAGTTATGATGAAAGTCCTTATAGCAGAACTTCGATTCTACAAAACAAAACCTTAGAATAACTGTAAGTTACATCGGTATTCCCGAAGGGTTAGGCAGAGAACTTACAACCACATCACATCTCGCCAGGAATGATCTATCTAATAGTTAGTCTATTGCCAAGAACTTAGATTTAAGATATAAGAGGCCTGACTGACTGGCAGGCAACGCACAGCATAAATGCACATAGAAGATTAAAAACCTACTAACTAAGAAATGGATTATCTCTTCAAGGAGTAAGATTTTTTTATGCCTAGTGGTTGAAGCACAGTAATGAAATCGCAAGCTGTTACTAGAGATTATTAACTAATGTTTCAAACTTAACAATTGTGTGATATTATACCTACATTTAGCTATCTATATAAGTTAAAGAAAAAAGATCCATACAACTGAAGTAACTTTTCATCTTTGAATTGTTGCAAGATCTTGTTTTTAAACTTTTAATTGAAAGTTATAAATGATTTGCTTACTTTAAACGAAAACTGATAGATTAATTATGGATATTTGATTAAACTAACTTTTTTTCTAACAGTTTGAATATTGAAACTTATATAATAATCATGATGTTAATTTTATTGACGCTTGCATTGTGCACAATACATAGAAGAAGTCGCAATTGGCCCCTATTAGGCGCAATGGAAAAATTGTAGATCCAAGAGATAAATAAGTATGCCAGCAAGTTTTTTCTTTAGAATAAAATTATTTTAGTTAGTAAAAAAAAACAAAGACCACATTGTCAGTAACCCACAAGTGTGATAACTGAAATTCTAACCACTGACCCATTTGTTTGTTATAGTCTACCATTTTATGTTTTATCCTACTTATATTGTAAATGCAAAAGTTTGTGAGAATGGATTGATGGATGGATGTTTGCTACTGTTCCATGCACTGACAGGATTTGGATGAAATTTGGCACACAGATATTTTATAACTTGGATTAACATATAGGGTACTTTTTATCCTGGTAGTATGATCACCTGGGTCATTTTCGATCCATGGAAGCGAAGCCGCGGGCATATGCTAGTTATTAATATTTTAGAGGTCTTAGTTCAGTATTGAAACTAAAACTTATACCAGAAAGTAAATATAAATAGTACACAAAACTCATTTAGGACTAAAGGAATGTACTGCATGGTTACTATACAGGTCTCCGCATATTGCTACAAACCAACATTCATGAATGATTTGTTGTAACAAAATGACAGTAATTTTCAGCAAAAAGAGTCAATCAAGATGACCGCCCTCAGAAGTTATGAAAAGATTTATGATAAGTAACATACTAGTTTCTTATTACAGTAAAAATTATTATATTATGGGAAATTCTCACCAAATTGGAAAACAAAGTGATTTACACCATCATGTAAAAAAGTAAAACTATATACCATGGTTTGGCACTTGTATATTGTGTCCACAAGTGCAACAGTGTTATTTACTCAAAACCAAATCCTGTTTACATGCAACCAGTAAGCATGAGGTTATTCCTGACAGATGGTTGTTGGTTCCGGAAAGAACTATTGACAAATAGTAGTAACTTCCAGTTTTTGTACTAATTAATTTCAGTAGTTAAAGACAATTTAGCTTTAACAGATAAGTTTTTTAGAATTCAATTACAAACAAATAATATTATAAACAAAAGATTGTATGTGAATGAATGTGAACACAATGCTCTACCATACCTACATATTAAATAATATGTTGAAATATTTACCATGAAACATAAACAGTACACAATACTTACTCATTTTAAAAGTATCAGCAACAATTGTTTATTGAACTTGGTTTAATGTACCTACTTAAGCACTATTCTATTTCAACATAACCCAAAAACAAATTTCAGAGAAATAACTATTGATTGGGTAATATACAGCAAGAATCCATCGAAAACACAAAATGTTTATACTTTTGGCAAATAAATAACAGTGCACTAAGTTTAGTGTACTTTAGCACTCAAAAACTATCACTTCAACATACCCCCAAATATCAAAAAAATAATCTAATATAGTCGTTAATTTAATAATTTATCATCAAAAATAACCATTGATTGCTTAATTTACAGCAAGGACCCATCGAAAACACCAAACTTCAATACTTTTATCAACTAAATAACAGTGCAATAAGAATAATAATGGTTTTGCACAGGTAGTTCGGTACCTACGTAGATTAGCTCAGCACCGATTGATATAAAATAACAAGAAACAAAGTGCTGCGCCGACTCCGGTCAAATCACAATACTATCAGAAGAATCCATTTGTTACGAAAACACACTGAGAAACCATAAGCACCTCGCGTATGAAACTCAAACGGATTGAAACGAAACACACAATCCAAGAGTCAAGGTGGCAGTAGGTAGGAACAGAATTAACATACGTTTTCAATAAAAAGGAATGGTCTCGCGATTTATACGTAGTTTAATTTCAATAAAAGTATCGGATCAAATCAAAATTGCAATAAGTACGGAATTAGATTATATTTACCAAAGTGCTTGAATGTTATATGAAACGCACGCACGGGATAGCAATATGGCGGCGGAGATAATGTGAATTGTGGAGTGAAGTTATTTTTTTATGATCCATCCAAATGTTGCCATTTTACCAAAATCTGACATTAAGTTCCATAATTTGCAGACCGGTTTTCAGAATAATAGTCATGTACAAATAACATGACTATTATTTAACATAATTATTTTACTATAAAATAATTATGTTAAATAATAGTAGTGGTGTAGTAAATAATGGTAAAAAAAATTGCATATGATCGGTTAATGAACATAATTTATTTTATAGTAAAATAATTATGTTCATTAACCGATCATACCGTACGTAATTTTTTTTACCTTTAGAAATTTCAAGTCTTAGAAAATGAAAATGATATGATATGACCATAGAATACAGTAATATAAGCGGGTATTGGGGACCATTACTGAAATTGCTTTGAGAATTGGACTAAAAAAACAAGATAGGTATTTTCGATAAAAGATCCATAGATCCAGATCTTAGACAGCGGTGCACGGTGTAAGTCCAGCTATGACAACTCTAGAGTTTAGTCCTCTATGGTGGCGAACCAAAATTATTGTGTGTATTATCTATGGTTCCAGATTTTGTCGTAGGATTTTTTATACTGCCAAGAAACACTAGTTGATGACTAGAGAGGGAAAAGCAAGAACGATTCGAATCACACAGAAAATAAAGTATCCTAAAAATTGATATAGTTTATCTTCGATAGTCGTTGTTATATATATAATTTGTTATTTGTAGTTTAATAACACTTGCAAGTTTTATTTTAAATTATATATATATATCAATTTTTAGGATACTTTATTTTCGAACAATAATACCTACATGTAAAACACGGATACGTTCCGGGGACCTCTTCGGAGAAACTAAAGGTTTTGTCTGTACAATTATTGATAAAGTTATGACATAAGGTGAAGAATATAACCATCGGAGATTTATTCATAGAACATAATATATAATACTGGATTTATTGTGAAGGATGGCACGGTGGACTTTATTTATGTCGGGCATGCCACCATCCGAATCAATCCGCCACATTTTCTCTAGGTGTTCTCGTCTAACTAACGGAGAGTACTTCCATAGACACAACCTTGTAGCCAGGATTATCCGTCGGTAGGTTCTCTATTGTGTTCTAAAGACCTAAAGATAAAGACTATGGCTGTTAGTTTGAAAATTAACTAACACGACGGAAGTTAGGCAGGCCAAAAATTTCAAACCTAGACATCTTTGACATCCTACTGTGACTAATGACTAAACTAGAGAACCTTTATGGCAAGCTCGGCCTAGACAGTTGTAGTTTAGCATCATAAGTATTGCATTCGGGCGCTCAAACACAGTACCGGCGTTAGGGCACTGACGCCTTGGGCAAGAATATTGTGGCGCCCCCTTAAGGAAGTCATTATCAAGTATATTAAGAATTTCATCTTTCTTTTAGCGTCAGCCCCAAATTTGGCTCGATGGGCCGTCGCCCCTAGCGCCCGCTCCTAACGCCGGCACTGCTCAAACACCTACCTAGCGGCGGGCCTGGTTGACATAACGGTTCCGCATGACGAGTACCTTGTGAAAACTGAGAAAGATAAGCAAATAATAAAAATAATAAAGCTTGACTTGGCTTCCGAGGTTGTTGACATGTGAGATGTGGACCTAGCGATAGTCATGTCATGCCAAAGGCTTAATTGCCAAGAGCCTGAACCAACACCTACAACAACAACCTATACCTACAACACACAGGTTCTCGTAGGGCAGTAGGATCAGGGGCTTGATTCAGAAAGCGGTTCTTCTTGACTCGGTGCGCGTTGTTAGGAGGACACTGTTCCTGATATCGGTGGGCGCTGGACTACTATTTTTATAAGCATCATATCGTTCAGCGTCAAATCTTGCAACTGAATTTTAAAACAGTTATCCCCAACTTTAGCTCAATCGGCGAGCTGAAATTTTGCATTCAAGTTTATTTTGGATGACAGTGCATGGCTCGTTAAGTGTCGTCATACTAAATTCAATGGGCGGACTCCCATAGATGCCAGGCAGGATGGGAGGCGGAGTATTGTTTGCGACACAGCTTCACAACTATACCACACCATTGTTTCACTGAGGTTTCCCCACTTTTACGGGGCCCCGGTGTGGGCGCGTTCCTTGAGGCGGTGAGCCGCCCACTACCTGAACGCGCCCCAAAAGGCCGTACGGCGAGCCTCCTAACCGGATTGCCGCCATGGGATCTGGAGGCGATAGTCCTCGCGCGCCTGCACGAATGGCGCGCGGAGGCACTACGTCGGGGGGAAACTCCGCTGCTGCGGCAAATCACCGCTCAGCGTAACTGTAACCTTTCCGTGTTTGTTGGTACAGGAGGGTCGCCAGTGAGTTTCCCTAGTGTTGCTCATGATTTCTTGTTATTCTTTTTTATGTCGATATTCTCCACTGTTGTATGTGGCTTTCGCTGACCTTAGATAGGCGTTCCTCGCTGGTTGTGACAGTTTCTTCAGAAAGGCATCAGACATAGCATACAAAGATTCGTAGGTTTCCAGCAATTTCGAGGAGTGCGAGTCCAAGCCGGGCACGTCAAGAGAACGGCAACCTCTTGGAATATGTCGGCGTGAAACTGACCAGATCTGTGCCATAAACGCCAGTTTCTTTAGAAACACTAAATCGACGTCTAAAAGAAACTGTGGTCGGTTGTAGCGCGACATTGACCTGACATGATATTGGTCTGTGTTGTGTTCTTGGAATTGGCAGGCACACTGTTTTTACGCAGAGACGGCTGATGTTATCACTGGTGAAGAAGAGGTCAGGGTTAAAGCCGCGCTTCCACTGACCGCTGTTAAATTATTTAGGAAGTTTGGCGTCATGCAGTAACGTCAGTTTTTCCACTTATGCTCAATTTTCCACGTTAAATACATCGGAATTTGTATTCTAGTAGCCCCAGGCAATATTTTGGCTGTTAAAATCCCCAACAACAATTTTTGAATCCCGGTCATGAAAGTTGTCAGTTGGGGTTAATAAAGCTCGGTTCGGTGGTTTGGACAGAAGTTATGGCACAGTGTCCTGAGTCGACAGTCACGGCCTCTATTGAGTTAATAGAGCATTTGGAGGTGGATACTATTGCAGTGCCAGGCTTGACGAACACTGCATTCCCATATTTTGGATGTGCTATTTCGTCTGCTAGTACCTATTATTCTGGGAATTTCTGGTCTTGTTTGATCCTGGCTGCGGTGTATTTCGTGTAGGCATGGTTTGTCATAGTTGGTAGCGTGACTGGGCCTGAGAGGGTTGGTGCCTTTATAATAGACTAGGTTGATTGATAGATTAGGTTTATACACCTATAATTGGTACCTACATAAGAACCCTAACCTGTATACTTTTATTGTTAAATGTAAAATGTATGTACTGTTGGCGTACCTATTTTAAATAAATAAATAAATAAGATTTTAACAATTCAGTTCGTGTTTTAGTTTTTAATTTTGAGTCAGGCCCGCTTGCACACTCTAAACCTTATAAATGGTCCTTTATCCTGATATTATTTTACCGTTATAAAAACTAGTTAAACAATAATGACCTCTGTTTTAAACCTTGTTTCGCGGTAGTGCCTCTTTTCCATGGTTCTTGCCAGTGGGTGCACCTTCAATTCCGTGACAACAGCTCGCAGTTTTTTGCACTCCACCTCAGGTATGTTAGATTCAAGGAGTAATTTTGTCAACCTATACAGAAAAGCCAATCAACCGAAAAAATAGGATTCACGAGCGAGCTAGCGAGTTAGGAAATTTTAACACCCACCTCGAATTAGATAGGCTTTTTGTCTTTTGTCTTTTATTGTAGAAATACGGCTAATTCTGCCTATTTATAAAGAAAGATTATGAACGTAAAGGACATAAGATGTCATTGACATGGTGATGAGCTTTTATTTGGAAATCAGTTTTTATTCACATAGTAACATAATTTAAAAAACATTCTTCCGACACAGAGATGCAAGTGCACCCCCTTGAAATCCTCCCGCCAGCGCACATGCGCGGCGCCCGGATTCGAACTGTACCTACTACTACTTTTATCTGTAACATGACAAATTAGTCTACGCCGATCCTCCGAGCTGTTCACACCGTTTTAATCAAGTAAAACAAGTATCTAGCGTTCAAGAGATGGCGGCATCAAAGGGTAATGGAGAAATAAATGAGAGCGATTTCGATTTTGTGTTGGGTGATCCGTACAACAAATATTTAGAAAAGTGGCGGCCGGTCTATCGCTCTCTATCTGCTGGGAAGTCGGCAGCTGAATGCAGTGAGATAAGGGCGAAGATTTGCGGCTATATCACGGCTGAAATACTGACGGACATGCAGCGTTCCGGCGCCGGCGATCAAAAACCGGAAGAAAGTGGAGAGGCATCAAAGAAAAGTGGCTAAAAGTGAAAATTGAAGAAGTTTATTTTTGTTTTGTGTAACAGTGTTTACTAAACTATCTATCTTCATACATTCCCTCATCCCTACTGCTCCGGTGAACTTCAATCGTAATGCAAGAAACAAAGAAAACTAGTTAGTATCTGAAAAGTTTGTTCTGACGTCCTTCCGGCATTTAATTATTAACCTGATGATGTATGGAAATCAAGAACGCGAACACAAAATAAAATTACCAGCAGACAAGAATGAAATTGCAACGGATTTTCAAAATCGCAACAAGAAACAAGACACAAAGGAAATGCATACATTACGACGGCACTTTACAGAATTTACCATATCAGAATTTCCACCTGTGGCGCACAAAGTGATAGTACCTACTCCAATCTTCGTTCAGAGCGATTCGGAAACAACAACAGTAATTTTATTGAAGAAGTAGAAACGAAGCCCCCTAAACCATTCGAAAACTTTTTAAACTAATTCCTTTGTTCAATTTTCATCTTGTAGATTTTAAAACTTATAAACTATTTATATTACGATTTAAAACTTTTACTGTAAGTCCTTTACCAATAATTTTATATCTTTATCTATTAAACGATTTCCTATGTAGTTAATGTTTTATTTCGACTCCATACAAAATAAAAGTTACTAGACTCTATAAGAAAAATGTAAAGTGTTTCTTATGGAGTCTTGACTTTAACATCCAATTGAGGCTATGGACTTTCTTAAAATTTGTAAAAATGGTGTTAGCTAGCTTTGTAAGGAGGTCATATTGGGATACTAATAACCCTAATATGCTCCAATACAAAGCTAGGATAAAAGTAAGAAATTAGCTAGTGCTTTATTCATAATAAGGACGTATCTAAATATATTCATGGTATGAATAAAGGTCAAACTTAAAGTTATAGTTAACAACAATGCGATGTAGGTACGCTTCCCGGGCTTCGGCTAGGGTACCTACGTAGCAGGGTTGTTGCTGATGCATATTTTTTTCACATCAGCGGATGCTGATGCTGATGCTGATCTTTTATCATTGACATCAGCGGATGCTGATGCTGATGCTGATTTTAATTATTTTCTTAAAAAAAACAGGGAAAAAGTAAAATTAGTCCGTATTAGTACGCTCTTTGCGTGAATAATCCTTGTTACATAAGTTGCAGTTTGCAGTTTCTTGATTCCTTAATTTAAAATACGTCCATATTCCACTTTTCAACGGATAACACTCGATAGTTACGGGAAAAAAAAAATCTTTCACGCTTAATGACGAATTAAACGTAATGAGACATGTTTGTGTTTGTTTGCAATCACAATCCCCGCAGACGATCTTTTAATTGGTCAAAGTCGCAGGCAAAAACTACACGTGATATAATCCTCTCTGCGGTCATGTCACGACTCGAACTTCAGTATTAATAATCAGCATTAATAATCAGCATCGATCAATGCGGATGCTGATGCTGATGCTGATGTTGAAAATGATGCTGAAGATCAGCGGATGCTGATGCTGATGCTGATGTTCGCAACAACCCTGCTACGTAGCTAGCACCTATATCAAGTGCACCCACTCTCCTCCGTACACCCCTGACGCAGCCCCTACTTTTCAATCGATAAGTTGTGACCTGCGCTGTGGCTAGATCAATTAGGGCATAATGAGTATACCTACATTTATGTGAAACTTGGTTTTAATGTGAGTTTGAATCGAGATTGTCTATGCTATGCCTAACAAGAAAATTTGAAGGGCAGAAACTGGAAGAAAAAGACAATTGTTATCATACACAAGAAGTTTGTTTTATTCTTCCTATATCGTTCCGTATTTTCTGGTTACCCTCATGGGGAAAAAGGCGTGACCTGAAAAAGGATGTGTGTATAAATACATAACACCATTTTTACATGTTTTAAGCTGTAACAAAAGTTTTCGAACAAAAGGTAAAAATAAATAAAAATGCCGACTAACAGACTTTGTAAATACTGAACGAATTTTAAAACGTCAAATGACATTCAAGTGACATTCACTCGCCAAGATCAAGAAAATATAAGATTAGAAGACACTTTGACATTGACGGTTAAATTTAGTTGCCAGTACGACAATAATATTTTCCCCTTTAAAATCGAAAATTTGATCACAACGAAAAAGAAAAATAGAATAATGAAATTATTATACGAGGTGGAAGGGACACCGAAGCAAAAACGGTTACCACGTCTTCAGTAGAAATTTGGAGCCCTGCTATTGAGCAGATTTTTTTAAATAATCGATGACAAAGGATAATGGGCAAATTTGTATGGAAGGTGGTCCATATTACCAATACACGTAGTGGGTGTCTTTTTAGGTAGGTCTTGTCATAAAATACGTGAAAAGAAAAGTTTTTTTATTATAATGAACCGGGTACTAGTACAGTCAAGTTCATAAGACTTAAGTATTGTCAAGGGAATTAATTAAATTATTTTTATTATGGTATATATATTCTACGTATTTATGTATATATGTGTGTAAGCATGTTTACATACGTGCGTTTTAATCAAGACTAGACATATTGGTGCAGTCAAAGACATTATTATGTAACCACATACAAATGCATATTATATGGAATGTTCCATCTAGCTAGGTGTTTACATGTTAACACTCCTGACTGTAGGTACATGCCGGCAATGGAATTCGAACGCATACACTATGGATGCGAGGCAAAACACATAACTGCTCGGTAACACCCAAACCCAACCCCAAATAAATAACAAAGACAGTAAAAAGTATTATAAAGGCATACAGGGTGTAAACGGACCCTTCACGAAACCGTCAACCGAGCATTCTGTACATCAAACTAAGTAACTTTACGCAAAAATGATTGCTGGGAAACGACTTTTTTTGTTGGGGTGAAAAATCACGTTTTACGGTAGGACTCAATCTAACGCACTCAAAATACTGTGCTGATGGATGGATTGAATAGTACGAGTGTCGTGGAGGTGTTTCAAGTAAAAACATGTATTTTAAATAAAACATGTGAAAAAGTTGGAACTTTGACCCCCGATATATCCGTAACTAGAAGGTTCCCAGATATGGTCTAGAACAAAAAAATATCGCAATAACGGGAAGAACAAGTGCCTTTCGGCTTCGTTAAGTGTCTGTTTACACCCTTTATATTCAGAAAACACAGTTTACAATCATTTGTTAGGTGTAAAACCAAATGTTTTTTATTTTTATAACTTCGTATTTGTATATTTTCGTAGAATAACACAAAAATCTATTGAAAAATAATGAAAACTTTTCGACCTGAGTGTACATGTTACCCGGTTACTTGGATTTTTTAAAATATTTTTTTATTTATATATGGGCTATGACCTGTCATAAAAAAATATTTCTTGTGTATTGGTTACTTGGACCAATTTGACGCATTGTCCTTTCTATGTAGGGGGGCTCAGAATGATGTACTTCTTCTTTATCGTGTGGTTAGTGCCTTACCTGGTGTTAGAGTTTTAATGCCGCCCATGGGTCTCCGAATTGGATGATGTAATAAATAATGATGTACTGAATACGTGGTAACCGTTTTCGCGTCGGAGTCCCTTCCACTCTGTACCTACTTACAATTATATTCTCGGCTTCACTGTATTTTCTGAACGATACTGTCAATAACTCAAATTGAAATATTGATAATTTACTAAAAACTAAAACTCAAAAAAGAAAACAGTAAGTAATTCTTCCAAAGTAAAGAAAGAAACTAAAACAACAAAGATACTAGAAAATCATAGAATCATTATTTTAGCCGTAGCCGCTTGTCCTCGTTTAGTAAATATTTTTTCTAGTCCTTTGCTAGCTAGTATTGTAGAGATGACTGCCAGTGCTGCCATCTGCGACTGCTACCGTCACGGGGATAGGAGGGATCACACTCTTGGAGCTACACAAAAAACAAGAGGTCAAATTCCAAATGTTGAACCATTTCATCTAGGTAGTACCCAATCGTTTTTTTTACATGAAAGATTATGATATTCTCGTCACATCTTAGAATCCAAATCTGGAAATACATTGTTAGGTTTTAGTACGGACTTTCAAGTATCGATAGTTTTTTAGGTTTTCGTATTCCTACTAATATTCCAGCACATTAACCTTAATTTTTCTAGGGTTTTGTTTAATCCTAGTATCATAATATCCTATTCTCAGGCGAGTTCCAGGGTCAATGCTAAAACATAAATAAAGGACATCTAGCGACTTAAAACGACAATAGCCTTGAGTGGATTATGAGACATGCAACACTTTGACTCAATTTTATGGAATTATTTTCGTTTTAGGATAATAATAGGTGCTTGCTGCTGTCAATCAATCAATAACAATACTCAATCATAAAATGCACTCCACAATTTGTAGTTCGCTGGTAAATTGTTTTAAGATTACTGCTGTGCTTGATCACCTTCCGTCAAGCACAGCAAGATAAATAATAGTAGAGTAGTTTAAACTTACCAAAGGAGATTTTAGTTCTTAATTCATTTTCTAATGTTTAGCTTATTTTCTAATAATTCTAACTGCTATACTAAGCCTATAGATGGCGCTTTGAGTTGGTAAAAACCATCAACCACGGGCTCGCAGCCGTCGCGCGATACAGGCTGCATCAGGGTTTTGTTTTGCGAAAGCGAAGAAAGTATGGATTTAATTTATTAGTAATTTTTTTGAAGTTAGAAACGTGCGTTCTAAGTATGTACGTTTCAATTTCTGCTTATAAGAAAAAAAAAAAAATTGGTTTTGTGGAATCTCATCTCTTAGCTTCAGACAAGTTATTGAAGAAAATTCCAATCGGGCTGTTGCATCACATACCTATAATACTGGGCAGTATTATACAGGGTGTAAACGGACCCTTCACGAAGCCGTCAACCAAGCATTCTGTACATCAAACTAAGTCACCCTACGCAAAAAATATTGCTGGGAAACGACTTTTTTTTGGGGTGAAAAATCACGTTTTACGGTAAAACTCAATGTAACGCATTCAAAACTTGGTGCTGATGGATGCTTTGAATAGTAAACGGGTCATGGAGGTAATTAAAGTAAAGTTAAAACCTTAAAAAGTAGTATTTAAAAAAAACTTGTGAAAAAATTTGAACTTTGACCTCCAATATCTCCAGAACCTGTGGTTTCCCAGGTGTTGTCTAGAAGAAAAAAATGATCCCAATGATGGACCGAATATGTGGTTTTCGTTTTCGTTAAGGGTCTTTTTACACCCTTTATGTGACGCTCTGTGTGTCGGGCACTGGTTTCATCTGCTGGGTGTTTATATCAAATAAAAATATAGATATTCGGGATTATACTCGTACCTACTAGCAGAGCTCTAACTATAAGGAGGTTTAAGGTACCTACACGAATCGAACGACGACGAAAGCGACTCCAAGAAAACCAAGTACAGTAGATTATTAGTTATTTAAAAAAAATGTAAAACACAATGTAGAGGCCATACCGCAAATTATCAAAGGGGTCAATATCAAGAAAGTGCATTTTTATAAGCGTGGGGATTTGTTACTGCAGTTCTTGGCTCCATAACACCCTCGGCTGCAACTCGGGTGTTAATTCCGCCTCGAATGCAATAACAAAGTTTCCCCACTTATATATCAAAAAGTACTATTCCAATACACAAACTGGTTCTAATCGCACTACGATTCAACATGCAATGTTTTTCACACGCGTGGATATTTTTTTCATTTATCACAACGTGTGCGGAAATAAAAAATTCCGCAGATAACTAACTATACTTATACTAAGTCCAAATTGGTTCAATGCCTGTAGTCGGCGGTGATTGTTTTTTGTGGTGCCATTGACGCCTTTTCTAAAAAAACATTCCATAGGTACTTCAAACACGTCACGTCACTAGAAAAAACTGCGATAAAGATCTGGTATCCTGGTAGACCGTACGTTTAGCTCCATTCATCCAATTTAATCAATGCGTACAAGGTACTACTTGAGTAGGCAACAGGTGATAAAACCACACAGCTTGAAAATAAATAAATACTCGCGTCAATAGTGGGGACGGAACTATCTTCACTTCTCCCAGGATATCATGTTACTAGGAACTGGCATCTTCGAGTAGTCTTTAGCTAAGAAGGACTTACCACTTTTCAAGTGAGCTGTGAGGCAACGCGCAACCAACGGTAACTTTAAGTTACTGTTTGGTTTTCAGATCGAAAGCAACAGCCCAATCTGGGGGCCACCATGGCCCACTTTTTACCACGACTGGTTAGTACCAAAAATGTACAGATTGATAGTGGCATTATCCGCCAGAGAGTATACATCCAAGCGATCTCACTAACTTGATTTACCAACAATTTTGAACCCTATATTTTATACTTTATTAAATACGTTTATTTTGAAAACGAATAATTAACCCTACGCGGAATTTTAATCCGAGCAATTACGTTGAGGTGGGGGAAGCAAGGTCAGCTTATATCGATTTTATTACAGCTGATTAAAGAACTGAAAATGCGGGGGCTGTATTGTCTTGACTTGTACCAGGACATGATAAACTATTAGAAGGGGGCGGAACTACAGTTCTTTCCTTAAAGAAATAAACCTTAAAACAATGTGAATAAAGATCACTGTTAAGTCAATCAGAAGCAAAAAACGGGGTTAGGTACTCTTGTCTGCAGTAGATGCTCATTATTTAAAAAATCTATACTTAATAATATATAAAGCTGAAGAGTTTGTTTGTTTGGTTGAACGCGCTTATCTCAGGAACTACTGGTTCGAATCGAAAAATTCTATTAGTGTTGAATAGTCCAATTATCGAGGAAGGCTATAGGCTATATAACATCACGCTATGACCAATAGGAGCCAATAACTTGAGATTACTTTCAGCATCTTCAGCTCCAAGAAGCAAACCTCCACACCAAGATAGACGGCTCTCTTTAAATTTTTCTATCAGAGGTGTCACTTTCAAACTTCCTCTAATATTATGCTCTTATTCATTCCTTACTTTATCCATTGTTGTACCACTACACATCCATTTCAACATTCTCATCTCCGCTTATAGGATGATTTCCACCAAACGGCTTGCATCGCATCGAATCTTTAAACATTATTAAATCGTGTACATAGTATTTAAAGTCTATATCACCAAACCGCGCACAGCAGCTTGATCGCGGGCGTCTTCCGCGACACGCGATCGTAGCCGAAAGTATGCTGCGACGCGAGATCGCGATAGTCGTATCCGATACGAAAGGAATGAAACTATTTGACTAGGCGCCGAAACGCATACGGTACGGAGCCGATCGTATGCGTCGATATCCAGCCGGGCGCGATCGGCTGTCGCCGCATCCATCCGTAATCCGTATCCTTTGCGATCCGATGCGATGCTAGCCGATTGGTGGAAATCATCCTTTATGCGATCGTTTTTTGTGTATCTTCCCACTACACTACTAGCGACCACTGGGACGCAAATGATTGTCGTCCAGATAGTGAGTTTAAGATAATGGCTTGGGCTCCAGAATATTCATTATACAGGTATTCTGGAGCCAACGAGCAAATAATGATATTTTTAGAATTGGATCATTAGTTCCGGAGATTACCCCCGTCAGGATTTAAAGCCCCGACAGTAGAAACGTCACTTGCGTCGGCCGCCACGGCGCCGTCGCGATGTCTTTCTGTGGCAAAAACACTTCATTGTTATGATCGTACTATCAGGTACTTATTGTAAAATGCGGGGGTGGTTTTCCCGTCTACAAGCACCAGGGCGGCATGGAATATAAGAAGGTTGTTCGTAGTCGGTATTGAAGAATGAATGACGTTTCACGTAACATACTCTATCTACGAGTAAGTAAGTACTGTGCATAGTTAACTTTTGTTGTGAGCCTTCAATGTATCTGGAGAAAAATTACCCACAAATCGACGAATAAAAGAAAAACAAAATTAAAAAGGGAAGGGAAGGTCAAGGATGAGGAACCTTTTTCGAGGATGGGTCGCATGGGTGGATGGGTCATGACGGGTAGGACGTATTTATTGAAGATCTTATTTATAGTCTTCTGACATTACGTGATAGACGACGATACTCGACGATACGAGAAGACTTGGTGGGAAATTAGGAGTGGTTCTCTTTTTTTTTCGGAACTACAACCAAACGTTTTGAAATGAAAACTATGATATTGATACTCTCCGTTCAATGGATTAATCATCTTGATATTGAAGTAATATCCGTCGTCTCCTTGCCAAAACATCAACTGGGTATTGCAACGTGATATATAAACGGTGAGTGTCATATATTTTTTGTAGTTACCCAGTATCGCGATGTGTAAGCACAATATCGCGTGTTTCCAAGTTTTCACCAACAATCAGGATTGCAACTTCATCTATTGTTGGAGAGTTAAATCTGCGTTCGTGTGTTCCAGCTGGTCGTTTATCCGCTCTGATCACGAAACTCCATGCTGGATGTTTTCAATAGAATGCCAAAATCGAGGCTTGCCGCATGCATACGTGATGAGTAGTCAAAAAAATACTCAAAGGAGTCTCGAGCCCGATTTTTTTTACATTTATTGTCTTTATATGTACAATAAGCTATTGAACTTTTTTTTTTGTATTGATTGTATTAAGTTCATAATTGATAAATACGATGTAAGCTATGGGAAAATAACTGCCCCCCTCCCACTCACTACTTACCACCAAGTGAGCATCTTCCTGAAGGGTCTAACCTTCCGTGGTCCACCTGGAGGTCCTTGAACCGTCTCCGCACACAGGTAGGAAGATGTAACTTCAACCTCGTTAAGTGGGGATACCTCAATGAGACAGCAGTGGGGTGTGGTTGTTGTTGTTTTTCCACAGCTGTGTCACAAACTATGCTCCACCTCTTATCTTGCCCTCTTAGCCCAAAAACATGCAGCCGAAGAGACCTTTGTGCTGCCACCGACGACGCGGTGGAAGTGGTGATGTATTGGGGTAACAAAATATAAAATTTGTCGTGCCAGCGATACGAAGAAGAAGAAGAAGAGTTCATAATTATAATCCATTGACTGTAAGGCGGTACGGAGTTCGCCGGGTCAGCTAGTTAAGTAATAAAATAGTACAATCATAGTGATTTGTAAAATTGGAGAAGACTACTGGTTGCCTCTCTTGTTCAGTTTCATATCATTTCTTTTTTTAAAAGGTCCGTTCCTCGGCTTTGTTCCTAATTATTACTATAACCCACAGATGGCGTTAGGTGTTCCAAAGTAAAACCGAATCATGATAACATCATCTGCCGGTCGGCTTTCAGTATAACCGGATATAGCTGAATGACAGTGTTTTTCATCGGGTGCTTATTTGAGGCAGGTGCGCGCGATTTCAAGACGTAACGTAAATGAGAACGATTTTTGAATCTGATTCGGAAATTGCACTAAACGAGACCGAAACATACGGGTAACCGAACCAATATGGTAACGTAATGGCTGATTTACATACGGGGTGTAAATAGACCCTTCACCAAGCCGTCAACCAAGCATTCTGTACATCAAACTAAGTAACTTTACGCAAAAAATTTTGCTGGGAAACGAAATTATTTTTTGGGGTCAAAAATCACATTTTACGGTAAAACTCAATATAATGCGCTCAAAACTTATTGCTGATGGATGCTTTGAGTAGTAAACGGACCATGGAGGTAATTGGAGTAAAGTTAGAACCTTGAAAAGTAGTATTTAAAAACAACTTATGAAAAAATTTGGAACTTTGACCCCCAATATCTCCGTAACTAGAAGGTTCCCAGGTATGGTCCAAAAAAATGATCACAATGACGAGGAGAACAAGTGCCTTTCGGCTTCGTTAAGGGTCTTTTTGCACCCTTTATTATGTGAGTTAAGTATACCATAATCTTGCAAGATAAGTAGGTACCTACGCTTCTCGTACCACTTTACACAACAAGTACGAGTCTGACTCGCGCACGTTTCGTACAAACTTGTACGTTGATGGTTTGTCCATCACGGAAATAAGTTCTCAAAGGTTCCAGTTCATAAGCACTTAAGAAAAGATAAATAGGATTGAAGAACAAAGAGGAATGGCGACATTTTAGCTGAGACTACAACTGAACGACAAGAGATATTATCCCAAAAAATAGCCAATATTTTATTATATCGTTTAACTTATACGCAAGATAGTTTTCAAAAAAGTACGCAATAAAGATTATTATTTTTAATGTTTCACACGGGTTTCCCTCAAATACAGATACTTGATAAAGTGGGATATTTTGTACTGGAAAATGAACCTATTGCCATAATCATCATCTGCCTAGCCTTTTCCCAACTGAATACCAGTATTTTACATGGAGCGACTGCCCATCTGACCTCCACAACCCAGTCAGTACTGGGTAATACGATACCCCTTGGTAAGACTGGTTGTCTGACTTTTTGGGCCACTGACTGCCTAACCTATTGCCATAAACCAAGCCTAAATCCAGATTCCGGGATACTGATTATCCTACTAGTGAATCAGAAACTTGCTATAGTAAAATCAGCTATTTATTTAATCTGACTTCGCAAACACACACCACGTTAGGGTTGTACAATGTGGTTGTAATGGTACTATGATTGTAGCTTGTTGGTAGCAGCCTGGACAAAAGCTCTCTGTTTTGAGGGAGGTAGGTAGTTTTGAAAACGTGATCTACCGATTTCTCTAGACACCCTTTGAAACACAGTGACGACAAAAAAAAATCCAAAAGGAAAATTTGACGACAAATTCAACATTCATCCTGAAGTTAAGGCCATGATGGATGGATGGATGGATCCATGATGGAGTATTATTTGAAAATTAAGCTCTCATAATGAGTGCAAAATAAATAGTTAAGGATACAAAAATAAGGTTTCTGTCATAATAATACACCCTAAAAATATACAGATTTATTTTCTCAAGCCTCCCATTATGGATTGGGAAATGGCATATTATAACTACATGTTTAGGGATTAATGGAGAATACATTAAGGTATAGGTGATTCGAAGACGCGACATTTTGAGTTCAGCTTATTCAACGTAATGCGGCTGGGCAATGTTCTTTGAATTTCTCGACCTAGGATTCGATCCTAGGACCTCATGCGCAGCTGTTGCGCGGTAGCTGCGACCACTAGACGCTAATGATTGTCGTCCAAATAATGAACTTTAAAATCGTGGGCTCCAGAAATACTCATTATTTACAAACTTAGAAATAAGGGAGAATGCTGAATAAATATTTTTTTACAGTTTATCAACCATAATTAGAGGAATTATGTGCCGTTGCGGAATCGACGTCGGGCAGCATTAGAATTTATAGTGTCAAAAGTGCGTCGAGTACACAATACTGTCATCTTCACCATCTCCACCAGCCGACAGTTTCTAAACGTCATTTGTGTCAGCCACCATGGCGTCTCTTTCTCTGTGGTAGAAATATACTTCATTGACAAAATCAAATATCAGGCACTTGCTTATGTTCGCGGTTTCGCCCGCGTGGAGCTAGCTAATTGTCCCATTGGATGTGTTAACATAGGATAATTTTTCATCCTGCTAATTATTCGGGTTAAAACTATCTGTGTGCCAAAATATATCCAAATCCGTGCAGGAGTTTTGCATCTTGTAAGATTGTTAAACGCGGGGGTGGTTTTCCCGTCCACGAGTACCAGGGCGGTATGAAGTACAGAAAGGTTGTTGGTAGTTTGTATTGACGAATGAATGACGTGTCATACATAGGTACTGACACGCCCAACGTATGAGAAAAATCACCCACAAATCGACCAATATAAAAAACTTTATTAAAATAAAAAGACATGTGGTTTGCATTGTAGAAAATGTGAGAGAATAGAAGAAACTAGGATATGAAAAACTAAGGAGAAATCGAAAGTGCTTCGTACGCTATGACGGGTAGGACGCACAGATTGAAGAGTGAAGAAGGAACATGGATGGGTTTTAGTCAGTAAAAGTCTGACACTCCCTCCCACTCCACCCAGAGCGGGAGGAGTTATTTGATGATTTCCCATCCTTAAAAGAACAAAAAAAAAGAAGACCTTGTTCTTCTGATATTACGTGATAGACGATGGGAGGGCATGGCGAAGTTTCCAAATGCGAGCAACCGTTTTATAACCCACGAGGCTAGTTTTTCGAAGCTTAGGATAGCGAGCTAGAACTCGCCCCTCGGTATACTATCCTTCCTTACTATTCTGGCTGTTTACATGATGCCAGATAACTTTAAGCCAGTACCATTGCAGTGACTAAGATAATAATAGCCAACAAGTTACGTCAGCCACCAACTTCGTCTCTCTGAGGTAGAAAGAAATACTGCATTGAAAAGATATCGAGTATTTAAAAATACGGGGGTGGTTTTCTCGTCCACAAGCACCAGGGTGGCATAATGTATGAGAAGTTTGTTGGTAATGATTGGTATTGATAATATAATAATAATAATTTAATTTATTTTGTACACAGGGGGAAAAAAACTTACAAACAGTGAACACATATTAAAATGCGAACTTCTGCCTCCTATACTAGGCCACAAGCCTGTTTTAAGAGCCAATGTTCCTTCTTATGATGGCACACTAATGGAATTGCCAGTCCTGCAACTAGTTACACAATAACTTTTAATATAGGTACATAGAGCGCAGTTAAAATTAAAAAGCTAATTTGGAGTTTAAAATAAATTTTTAATAATATTTTCCTAAGACGTTAACTTCTATGGGCTGCGGGACTGTTCGAAAGAGATTCCGCGGCCCTGGAACAGAAAGGGCAAAGAAGGAACATGGACAGGTTTTAGTCAGTAAAAGTCTGACATTCCCTCCCACTCCACCCAGAGCGGGAGGAGTTATTTGATGATTTCCCACCCAAGTTCAATAACTTTTGAAAATGCATCCACGAGTTTAAATAGGCGATGAATTTGTTAACTTCGAATTAATAGCGATGGTTGAATTCGTCTTGTCTGAAATAAATAACTAACCATAATGATTTGAACTGCAAATGTTAAAAAGGGTGAGCTCAAAAACTAACTGACTATGACAAAAATTTCAGCATCATCATCATTTCAGCCGAAAGACGTCCACTTCTGGACTTAGACCTCCCCCAAGTGTCGCCACTTGACCACTGACCAGTCCTGTGCGACTCGCACCCAGCGGATCCCCGCAAAATGAATTTTCAGCATGAATTGTGTTAATTAATGTCAAAGTGTACTTGAAGAGTTAAGATGTGTTGCTTGGGAGGTTTCCGCCATTCTTGCCAGCTAAAACACTAAGAAGAGGTTTGGACGACTGTTTTATGCATTGTCGTAGCTAGATTTGTTAAAGTTTTAATAAATATTTTTTTTCGTGAAAGGTTTCTAACTTAGAGAAAAGTCAAGTTTCATAATAAAATACCATGTTCGTGAAAACGTAAACATCAATACAGAAGAAGAAAATCACTTGTAAAAGTTGCTGCGTGTGTACCTACAGATTAGTGCTTAAATAAGTACTTACTTACTGAACTTGTCAGCCGAAATCAGCACGGACAGGAAACTCGTGCGCACCAAACAACCGACAAAAATTCACTGAGTAGAAAAATTATACGGAAGCACCGTATAATTTTCCACATAGCTACAAAAAATAAAATACAAGCAGAAAATCAAATGGAAATAATGCAATAACTCTTTTTACATAAACATATTATTAATATGGCTGATTCTAGAAAATTTTAATGTAAGTGTTGCCCTAATTAGGTAGTTTTTCAGAGTATTATTGCTACCGGATGCTCTAACAAGACGCTTCTTATTATTTCAGGTACCTGCGGAGTTCTTGAGATGTCTCGCTATTAATGATGACTGACTACCATGATATGCTTGTTGTTCGAATTTCAAATAGATTGTTAAGACTTGGAGTTAAGTTTCCTGAAAACTGTAAGTAAGGGGCAATGAAGAATGTACTTAGTAACAAAATGTTTTTAAGTTCCGAGGTGCAGTCACGAGCACTAGGTACTTATGTCACCCCAGGGATGTGCTTTAATAGGAATAACAGGCGTTGCACAGAGTGGGCTCCGGACAGAACTTTTAAGAGGAAACGGTGCCTCCTCTCATGTGCGGATGGTGACCACCGGGGTGGTTTTAGTGCGGTAAAAATCCCACACTCCCCGGTCTTATCCCCAAAGACCGGTCGCCTTTTGCAGGTAAGGTAGGTACTTATGTCAACACTTAGACTTAGAACAATTCAAAAGGTATTTTCTCTTGAAATATAAATTTCAACTTTGAGGAGAGGCTTATTTCGTAATACTTAGTATGAGTTTCAAAATAAAAATTAACGAATTACTGCAGATCATTACAATCGAAACATAGTAGGGTAAAAATATTGTTCAAAAGCTGATTCGTTTTCAAATATTAATACTAGTGGTCGTGACTGTTACCTAAATCTTAACGTAACTATCATCACGCCTGTAATCTCCGGAAGGTTAGGCAGAGGTGTACCTAAAGTACACCCACATTTCGCCAGTTATGTTAAAGTCCCATGTAATAGGTGCCGAGCCTATTGCCATCAACCGAGCACAGATCCAGACTCCGTGGCTGTTGTGGCCCGTTGCTCAGAAGTCGTGCTTGCGACCACTAGACCAGCGAGGCAGTAATTAAATGCTAATAAATATAATGTTTTTTTAATCAGCCTATTCTGTCCCACTGCTGGGCAAAGGCCTCCCCCATTTCTTTCCAGCTATGCGGTGTTTTGCCCCCTCTGGCCAATTAGTCAGGAACGAGTCCAAATCGTCACGCCAGCGTTTCTTGGGCCTGCCTCGGTGACGACGAATTGTAATATTAGTATGGATTTAATGCTGCGTGACATCAGTTATTCTGATTGTCTGTATGGGACATAGGATACTGTTTATCCGACTTCCACGTGGGCAAAGCGTGAGTACTACCTACCTAATAAAGCCTTTCGACGAAAATCATAACCAACATCATGGATTCTAAAGGTGCTAAAAAAGAAACTAATGTAGGTGTGGATCACCTACATTAGTTTTTTGGAGCTACGTTTGCAAGTGTTAGTAGTCAACAACAGGTAGCATAAAAAAAACATTATGCAAAGTAAAGTAAAATAGAAGAAATGGGTTTTAGTCAGTAAGAGTCTGACACTCCCTCCCACTCCACCCAGAGCGGGAGAAGTCATTTGATGATTTCCCATCCGTAAAAAAAAAAAAGTATAATAGAAGAAAGAAAGTAAAGTTATTTTCCGATATTTAGTGTTCTTTTTTTTCAAAAAAGTTTTTTATTTTTTCATCCGTTTTAGTTGCACAACAAAAAAAAAAAAAAAAACATTCCACACCAATTCATGTCATGTGTTCATTTTCCATTGTGACTAGAAGATACACCATAGACCAAGTAGAGTAAGTATTATAGATACATAAACTAATACATAAACTACCAATTAAAAAAAGAATACAAAGTAATTAACATGTACCAATTAAAAAAAGAATCACGTAAATAGGTCCATCATTGACGGAAATTTCATACAAAAAGAAAAATAAACGGACCTCCACCTTTTTTGAACTCGGTTAAAAAAGTAAGTACTGAAATCCGCAAAATTTATAGAAAGTTAACTACTTAATGTTAAAAATATGGCCCGATGAAGAAATAACTTCGGTGTGGACGCGACTGTACTTATTCCGATGCACGTATGCAACCGGAAGCGCTCCCTTAGCTGCCACGGTTGTCAATTCTTCAATGATTGAAGCGCGCTTCGCGGATCCGGAGCAGCGTCCGTTGTCTGACCGGATACCAGTATTTTACATTTTAAACACCTCCACGACCCCCATACTATTCAATCCATCCATCAGCACATTGGTTTGAGTACGTTACATTGAGACCTACCGTAAAACGTGATGATTTTTTACCCCAAAAAAAAATGTCGTTTCCCTGCAATAATTTTTGCGCAAAGTTACTTAGTTTCATGTACAGAATGCTTAGTTGACGGTTTCGTGAAGGGTCTGTTTGCACCTTGTATATCAATATTGATTTTTCTTAAGATCAACCTATGGCAACTCTCTGAAGATTGATTCAAGATTGATTCCAGAAGCCTGCCGACAAACTGTCTTGTAGTTTCACCATTTCTTCAAGTCTAACCGGATGCAGGTGAATACCAGTAATTTACATGAAGCGACTAGCTATCTGACCTCCACAACCCAGTGAGTACTAGGTAATATGATACTCCTTGGTCAGACTGGTTGTCAGGCCACTGACTGCCTGTAACGACTGTCAAAGATCTAAAATGACAAAAAAACACGGGTCAAATCGATACTGAATATTTGCGGACCGTATAATAAGAGTCCGGTGTCCGGAGCCGTGTCCGCAACTAGTCCGTACCATTTTGACGGAACCTTTATGGATATGGATGGTGCTTAGGGAGGCAAAAATAAAACACACATGTTCCTTAATCTTATTTATTTTAATACTGTAACAAAACAACCACTTCTAAGTATCTAAAATAGGTAGGCTGGTAGTTTATACCAAATATGTAGGAATGATATCCCATGATTATTAAATTTTATATAACCGTGTAGCCAATTTTCATCTTTTTTGGGTACTAAATAAAATTTCCCACAAAAATATATGCAGTTACAAAATATGTTTTAGGGACAGAATTGACATTACTGTTTATTTAATTATATCTTTCTAAAAGCGACAATATTTCGTTTAGTGAACTGATTTACTTAGTTAGTAGAAGTCAAATTGATTTATCTTATTTTACTATTAGATACTATTTAAACCCCAGAATGCTGTGACTTGTGTCGCAATAAATATGAAGAGAAGATGGAACTTTTACATAGCTTCGTAGTGCCTACATACAGAGTCGAGACAGCGGGGCGGATACGTCACTAAGGAACAATAATCATTAATTTAAAAGTCGGGGAAAACAACCCAACTTTATAAGTCGAACACTTAATACCTATCAACTAATACAGAATGACTATCACACGATCATTTATAATATTTTCTTTTTCTTAATTTTAGTCATTCGTATTTTTCATATATTCACTCGGTTAGTATCTAAATAAATATTCAGAATCAAACTTGTACGAGGAACAAAAGGGTCGCCACTTATCACTTTATCACGTATGTCAGATTTCGATATTTACGTAATTATTATTTATTATCAGAAGAGTTACCCCTTTTCATATCTTATTTGCTAGAAGTGTCAACTTCAATTTTGAGACAACGAAGGACGATAGAGAATAATATTTTTGTGACATAAAAATATAATATTATAAACAGTCTTTAGGTACATATTATGTATCTATTGAGATTTACCAGCTTCGTCGCCTGAGTTTGTGATTTTCTCTAATATAACGTTAACGATCTCGACGAAGATCTTCATATTGTACCTATAGGTACTTATAGATAAATGCTTCAGTTCATAATTTTTCAAAAAAGCTCGATATGAATATTTATACTACATAAGCAGTTATATACTTACCTACATGTATTTTTTTTGGTAATGGAAATGCCATAATTATTATCACGAACAATATTTTTACTATTAGACCCCAAAATTGTAATCCATTTTTAGGACAACTGGGCAAGCAATAGCCAGGTTCCAAATTTTGCTTACATTTATTGTCTATTTTCGAAACAATTTATATTCTTTTAGTCAAATTCCAATACCATAATGCTTTTTAGTTAACCTAAAGTTGTATCACATTTCGATAATGCACTAGACAAATTCTCACACATTTATATAAGTAGATTTATCTACACTTCGCTTAAAACTAAAATGGCTACAGAGTTTCGGGGCTAAATAAATGTAAGTAATAGGAATACACAACCTGCTTCGCATTAACTAATTTTCAACTCGAATTGTAAATTAGATAGAAAACGCTAATCTCACATAATACAAATTGAGCATCAAATACAATAACTCAATTTCATTAAGAGAAGAATACAACTTTGCTATACAAAATTAAAGTGGCGATAACCACTAATAGTATAAAAACACTAAAAGCGAATTAACATAACAATAATTCTTACGTCAACGAATTTATCATAAAAACTTTAAACGAGTTATTTGTGCTGATTTACTTTCAGATAAAAGTATGGTGTGTCATTAACATGTAAAACAAAATCGTTATTTAAAAAAGCTTTTATTCATTTTTTTTTTAATTGTAGATACCCACTAACAAAATTATGGATCGTTGTGTCTGATATAAATAAATTGAACTGAATTGAATAAAATGGAAGCCATAGTCAATCAAATTAACCCACCGAAGCCATAATACTTATAAAAAAATCGGCGTTAGCCTAAATCATATCTATTGAGCCTTATTCTATGAAATGGTCATGCGCGTCTGTTCTTATTCCTCGCCTCTTATTATATCCAAAATGCTGACATAAGCTCCCGTTAAGAAACCAAGAATACCGAAAGAAACTAAGAACATGTTCTTCCAGAGGACCCAGTTGAAACGGCCCAGGCCATTGGGCCTGTCCCAATAAGTGACGGTCTCGATAACGGCTGGGAAGATCAGGCCGAGGAAAGAGAGACAGACAGCGCCGACCAGTGAAATGAACGGTCCAAGATTGGGGATAGCAATAGCCAATCCCAATGTCAATAGGATGATTCCAATTCGGATGCTGTACTCGGCGAGGTTTTTCTTGGCCCCAAACCAGTGGCGGACGTTTTTCCAAATAATCTCCATCGGCACGTAGAATTGAAGACTGTATGTGAAGAATATGGCGACAGCGATCATCAGTTTAACGCATTGACCCAATCTGGAAACATTATCGAAAGAATATTAGATTATTTGTTAACTATTTGGATTTCTGTGACGTTGCGCAATTAGGTATGAGTATCTCTTCTCAAATTATAAGGGGAATTGAGTGTTTGTCAGATTGACACACAACGCCAAGACATGGAATAATTTACTTGTTTAAAACTGACAAAGGATGACAGTTGTAATCTGAATTAACAAACCGACAGACATTATAATATAGTTACAATCATTTGCCATATTTCAGTTTAAATATTTTTTGTCTGTTATTGCACTCTTCTGTGTAATGTCTCTACATCACCCTAAGGTAGAATCAAGACTGGAAGAAAATGTCCAAGGTAACAAGTCCCCCCCAGTTTTTACTCGTTCATAAAGTTTTAATAAATAAATTAGATAATCACGTCCTTATTAAGAAAGGTACTCAAGAATCTAAATCGACTATACTGGTCTGAAAGTTCATAGTTAACACTACAGAGAAGAATACTTACACTTCGTCTTGCGGGAGATTCAAAGTAATACTGCTCTTGGTACCGTCACCATATTTCAGATAGCCGAAGAATCCAGTGAACGCGTACAGTGAAACCACGAAGAACATTCCGGTGTTAAGCACGCCAGGGCATCCGATGAAGTGGGTGGGGGTCTTCATGTTGTTCTCCAGGGGCATGACGACGCCAATACCTTCCAGAGCGAAGATGGCGGTTCCGAAGAAGGTTGGTAAGCGCGCAATACCAGTGAAAGACTCGCGTTCGCTCAAACTAGGAATATCTTGGAACAGGTAATAGAAAGTAATTCCCATTCCAGTTCCGACCAGTAAGTTAGCTATCATCGAGAATGGCGCCAAATACTTCAGGTTCCTTATCAGATTCATGAGGATGAGCAGTGGGAGAAGTACAACCATGTAGTAGCGAACATTCATGTCGTAATACGGAGTATCCTTTGCGTAGAAGTTAACCACTTGCTGAACGTTTTTGGCCACAAACACGATGTAGACACAGCAGCAGCCCAACAAGTCGATGACAAGGAACCAGTTGATCATAGCTCTGAAACATAAAAAAAACACATTAGGTTTCGGTTATTTAACGCAGTTTACTCAGTATATCAGAAAATAATCAGTATGGATCAGTATTTTTGATTAATAGAACTTACTTGGCAAGTCGAGAGAATTTATGCACGGCGGGTGGTCCAGATAAGAAAGCGGCTTCAGCAGTTTCAGCGAACCCTAGCGAGGGCTTCTGCAACCGCCTGCAGAGCTCGTGTGCTGTTCTCACCAGTACGTGCACGCAGTACGTGCAAATACCTCCGATGGCGAACGTTGCTATCAGGCCGAAATACAGACCCGCGTTGTGGAATGCCATAGGCATAGCCAATATCCCACTACCGAGGGAACCTTTCAGCAAATGAATTAGGGTATCCATATCCCTGGAAAGAAAATTATCCGATTAATATTGTTAATGAAATACTGCATTGTTCTGGATGTGTCATTAACGAGCGTCAGTCCGCTTCCATATTTAACTTGGTACACTTACGATGTGGGATGCGCCAGCTTCCTATGCTCGAAAGGATTATAGTCCTCATCAGCCTCAATGTCCCTGCCCGGGATCTCCATGAGGGGCAGGGTGGAGCCTGCCTGTTGTTCCACTGGGATCTCATTTGGGTCAACTTTGTACCTGTAAAACATTCCCCAAATACTGTTATAACAAGTGTATCGGCTAACATTACATTACAAACTAAGTAAAGTGGTGTTGATAGGTTAGAAGTGAGGTGGGTAACAAAGTGTAGTTTCTAATCAATTGAATTTAAAGCTGATCTATGTAATGGTAGCGAGAACACAGAAAGCGCCACATTTCAAGCTATAATGTGAAACGAACGAGGTGTGGATGTCGCGGCCGCGGGTTCCATTAAGTTACATGACACTACTCGCATCGCAATATGTATACTGATTCTGTGGCTATGAACTGTTCGCGAATGATCAAGATTATTTACTGATTGTAAGCTGCGTTACTCTGTGTGAGTGTTGTGGTGTGAAGTGTGATACATTCATTATGGTCTCCAAAATAAAGTATAATATATTTTGTTTGTGTGCGCTTCACTCTGTTAAGACTTGGCATTTACAAATAGGTGGCTCAACCGTTAAATTCAATACAGCTTTACGTTATTATCAAAAATGTGAAGTCTATAAACTTAACGGACAAAGATGGCAATTGGACAATGGAGTTGCAGAGATGTTTGGATTGCTTACTAGTAAACATTTTGACAATAATATATTGTATCTCTAGGATTACAGAATTTAGTTAGAAATAAGGTAGAGACATGTAAACAGAACATAAAGCTAAATCAAATTTGTACAAATCGCCAGTTTGCGAGCCAATCCCGAGCCTGAACAGAGATGGCGCACTCGTGGCCGCCGCACACGGCCGGCGCACGCGTCGGCGAGTGGCAGCGGACTTGGGCACCATTCGTACGCAAGTATCTCCAAATTTTTACCATTACCAAACAAAACAAATTAAATAAACAAAATTGAAACCATAAAATGGAATGATGTACCGGTGTATGAGTCCATTGCAAGATGATCAAGGTCGACGAACGACATTTATCTCGTGGAAGCAGCACTCGTCTTCCCGGATCGTCTCCGTACAGCTTCGAGCATTTTAGCTCATTTTAAGGAGCGAGTACTTAACAGTCAACATACAATATAAAATACCACGACAAAACATAAATTTCAGTGAGATTCGACCAGGGCGCGAGACACGCGACTGAGCGCAGAGCCGGCCTGGCGCACTCGGTGCACTGGGAGCGCACTCATTTGAACTTCTAATTGCTACCGATTTAGGATATTTTAACCTTGCTCATAAAATCTAATAGGTATACATTTTCTTTTCAATGTCCTGTAGAAATAAAAACGTCAAAAATTATTAGGTTTAAGGCAAATCTGACAAGATATTCCACAATTAAAATATCAATTGCTGAACAGAAACAAAAATGAGGTAAGCTGTGAAGCATGCTTTAATGTTTATTTTAATTTCTAATTAATTACTAAGCAGTACAACATAATCATTGATCGGATGTGGCACCAGATCAAACTGAAATTAATTATTGACAACACAAAATGGGCAATCAAAGCTGATTCAGTGATTGTCGCTCTAGTGGC
This sequence comes from Noctua pronuba, assembly GCA_905220335.1. Lineage (NCBI taxonomy): Eukaryota > Metazoa > Arthropoda > Insecta > Lepidoptera > Noctuidae > Noctua > Noctua pronuba. Next base: position 19,018,040 of record LR999891.1, on the reverse strand, counting down.
ATCCTCGTTGCAGAGAGTACGGAACATAGTCACTTACTTGACCATGACGATATCTGATAAGTCATTTTTGACTCCTTTTTTCTTGGGGTCATATTCAACTATCATCGGCCGCATTTGAGGTTTCTGAAAACAAGAAAAAATGGTCTTAGTAAAGTTATCAAATTATAGCATGAAATACAAGAGGTTAACTTATGAGGATACTGTTCCGAGATTAAAGGGTGTTTAAAAAAATCACTTTCGTCGAGATTGATGGTACCGTTCCAGAATCAGGAATGTACACAAGTTTCATTGAATGTGACGCTGCGGTGACGTAGGCGGTGTTCGTTGCAGGGGCTCGCCGGCTCGGTCGGTGGCCATGTGACCACGCCGTTGCTATTTCGGGAAGACATAAATAGTCATCGCGGCCGCGTAAGTACGAAACGGCGATCTCCCACAGGATCACTAACGTTGGCGAATTTTTAGAATCTTGTTGCTTGAACTCTGACCGCGATACGCTTTCGTGTTTCGCTATCCTAGATACTGACCATTTTACTGATCATTACGGCCATTTTTGGATCCAAAAGCAGCCTATGTGTTTGTTGTAGTATTATCAGTTCCTATTAATGTTACATTATTTTTCTCTGGAAGACCAGACTTACAGTACAAATAGAAAGTGTTACAGACTTTCAACCAATGAAACTAGTGAGAACTACCAGAAAATAGCGAATAGAGGGCTAAGCCCAATCCTTTGGCTAACATTCTCCTTACGAGTTCCTTTTGGTACACAAAAACCAGTAGTTATCACGTTATAGAATCTAGCATATAAATTAAGGGCTACCTTGTCGGCTGCAACGAAATGATTCATAAAAGTATTGAATGCTTTACGCTCATGCGATTCAGTTCCCCTAATTTTATTCAGTCAGTCCAAGTTAGTTAGTTACTCCTTTCATTACGCAATTCTAAACTTTGTTGCTTTGTTTTAAGTGCGTATTTTGAACGTCTTTTGAGTGTGGCCTCTGTTTGCCGACAAGACAGATTGCGCGTGATACTGGATTGAACTGGTTTTAAAATTTTTGGAACGAACCGGTCGCTTGGATTGCAAAAAAGCGTCAAGCTCGAGTCTCAATTATTTGCACGAGTTCCATACATAGAAAAAGTTATCAATGTTTTATTAATGGTAATGGTTATGATTTCATCAAAGCAAATTATAGGAATTAAAAAACCGTGCTATTGTGAAATTATTGCCGTAAAATAATTTTAGTATTTTACCAGTTGTCAAGTTAAGTTAGGTTGATGCTGTCTCTTCTACACCTAGAATACTAAATCAATGTTCGATCAGGACACGTGATTTGATTTTATATTAATTTTCCATAGTCAATCGACCGATTCTTCAATAGGCAGAAGAGTTTTTATATTCGCAACGCGTAACCCCAAAACATCACATCACAATACATTGTCTTATTATTTATGGTGTTCGCATACTTTTATTTACGTAGCAGACACAGTGTATTGTTTCATAACTTTACGAATATACTTCTGCACATCGTCGGAATCTTGACCTTAAACATATAGGTACACTCGGGGAAATACGGGGTGTAAACAGACCCTTCACGAAGCCGTCAACCAAGCATTCTGTACATCAAACTAAGTAACTTTACGCAAAAATTTTTGCTGGGAAACGACTTTTTTTTTGGGGTGAAAAATCACGTTTTACGGTAGGGCTCAATGTAACGCACTCAGAACATTGTGCTGATGGATGGATTGAATAGTACGGGAGTTGTGGAAGTTTTTAAAGTAAAAATCCTACTTTAAAAACATGTATTAAAAAAAAACTTGTGAAAAAGTCGGAACTTTAACCCCCGATATCTCCGTAACTAGAAGGTTCCCAGGTATGGTCTAGAACAAAAAAATGATCGCATTGACGGGGAGAATAAATGCCTTTCGGCTTCGTTAAGGGTCTTTTTACACCCTTTATATTGTAGGCGCACTACTTTTATCCAACTCATAAAATACTAAAACGGTTACCACGTATTCAGTACATTATTCTGAACCCCCCATTAAATTACCGATGAAAAATGAATATGTGGGGGGGGGGGGGGTATTAGAGTCTGTGTCCCTCCCACCTTGTATAATATTTTTATTTTTAGTTTAATATTTTTTATATCAAATCGAAAAGAAGGCACACTCCCTTGATTTTACTCCCGATAGCCAATCGCACGGCAAATAAATAATTAAAAGCAGGCAATTAAAAAATGTCAGCAAGGCAAATTAAAGCGGTCTCCGGGGCTGCGGGACTGTTCGAAAGAGATACCGCGGCCCTGGAACACAAAGGGCAAAGAAGGAACACGGATGGGTTTTAGTCAGTAAAAGTCTGACACTCCCTCTCACTCCACCCAGAGCGGGAGGACTTATTTGATGATTTCCCATCCTTAAAAAAAAGGCGGTGTACAAAATCGCTGCTTTTCAACGATTACGTATGTTTCCTTGACTATACGCTCATCTCTCAGGGAGTAAGTAATGGCATTGAATCTGTAGCCAGCACACGTGTTCGTGTCGATATTGAGTCTAAAGATTTCATACTTCCGCAAATAGCTACTACTAATATAGTCAGAATTGTTCGTTCACGTCTCTTGAAACAAACAACAAAACACTTCTCATGGCGACTACTCGTATAAAATCGGGAAATCTTTGAGGTTGTGTAACAATAATTTAGTCGACCTTGTTCCTGATGCCGTTGGGCCATCTATTTTTTATATTTTTTAATGTTTTGTTTTTTAAAATATTTAAAAATGTAATAAATAAGACAATTAATGAATAAAGGATTTAATCGTATCTAAACTGCCCAATACACCAGCTTATTAAATGCACACTAGTAGTTCGTGGATTTGTCCGTATACTGCTGAAAGTACTTCCAGATCCTTCCTTCAGATTTACAGAGATCCTGAAAAATCATCAGTTGTTAGCAGTTGAGCCAACAGGAAAAGAAATCGGTAGCATTTAATCATGATTGTGACATCTATCAACCAGCTCTGGATCTTAGAGGTGGATTGAACTCCCTCCATTCTCTCCTTAGAGGTCCCAATCCCAACATTGTGGACGTTAATAGCTTGATAGTTCAACCTTACTCCTAGTATCTTAGTTTACAAGTACATATCTTAGAACGTTTAGTTACATAATATTTAGATTTAGACATCCGCTTCTAAGTCGGCTTTAGTTTTCACTAACAACAAGAGACTCAAGTGATTATTGCGTGTGATTTAATTAATATAGGTATAAATGCATTAGGTATATATAGGCTTCCTCATAAGTATGTAATAGATAACGCACGGCCTACACTGGGTCTAAAAGCATTAGGAAGCATGAAATGCTGGACAAAAAATTCTAATACATATGGCATATAACGAAGGGGTCGGCGGGGGCGTAACGGGGGGACGGTATGACGAAGGTGGCCACTAAAGGGAGTAAGTTGACTGCAAGAAAGGATTAATGAAAGTTCATTTACTAGCCTGCCATACCCTGTTGTTAACTTCCTCGGGATTAACACCAGGGTATGTAACTTTTTAATTCTGTAATTTTTGCCCATGGTGGCTAAATAAATGAAGTACTTGTTTAAGTTATCATACTTGATGTTCGTATAGATGTTGGTTTATAAAGAAACCTAACACATATTATCTTACTCGCACTATCAAAAATATTAATAAAAAAACACTGAAACTAGAGTGGTATTGGTATACAAATAATTTGTATTTTTACACTGAAAAACTCAAATATGAACGATTGCCTATTGAGTTTATCCTGAAATTGAAACAATAAGTATACAATAAAAAACAGCGGTATAAAGCTGTATTATTTATTTCTTTCATTTCATTGAATTTCATATGAAATATTTCGATGAAAAACCTACTATTGTATCGAAAACTAAGTCCTCTTCTGAAAGCTTCAATCGTTTCGTATACAGCGTGAGACGATACTGCACAAACAATTAACAAGGAATACAGTTCAATCCGTGATGTTCTTCATTAGAGTCGCGTGACAGTGACAATATTTGTGACAAATATAGCCAATGTCAATAGCGCGGCACGAAGCCCATTGTGACCGGAGTTGCCCCCCATAATAGCTACTTGTGGCAATAGTCACGATGATGGTCTAATGGTTAGAGCACTTATGTGACGACACATGCTCGTTGTTACAGATTGTGCGCATTTTCAACTTAATCACGCGACAACGATGCTTGATTGATTTGTCCAGAAGAGACACGCCTCCAGTCGTGACGTATAACACGCTAATTTTAATCTGTCACGAATGTCAAATATTTGTGACAAACTTTCTTATTTGCAACTTTAAACGTAGGTGTGACAATTGAGTTAGTAATTTAATTTAATCTTGTTGCCGGACTTACTGATTGATTGAATAATTTGGAAAAATCCACGTTTGGATTTCCATTGCTGAAGATCGTACGAACTGAAAGTCTGTAGAAATTGCATCCGAAAAAATTAAGACTTTTTAAGAGTACTACTTATAAGTGTGGAGTAAAGGAATCGTTACGTTGTAGAAAGGAATAAGTAAGCATGACTTATAACCAAAAAGTGGTTGGATTTCGAAGGTGGCTGCATAACCGATGACGAATTTTGTCAAAAAATCTATCTACCTAACTAGGAATAAATCAATAAAGAGACATAAGAAAACCATTAGAAAACTAAATAAACCATCATAAAAAAAACACTGCCCGCTATATGAAAGATAGGTAGTACATTCATACGTACCGTTTTGGCAAACACCCAAAATAAGACGACGGAGTTTTCAAAATGTGTTACTATTTTTACATCCTAAACAATAAACGCTGGTTTCTGCGTCTCTCATTAATCAATATTAGTTAAACGAACTCAACGTCGTCTTTTAGAGTCACCTTGAAAGTTGAAAGACACGTAATATTCAATTATAAACAATAACACCACAGATGAAAATACTATGAAAACCTGACAAACAACGTTCAAATACGCGCGCTTGAAAAGTCTGAAAACTATTTACTCCTCGCGGACCCAGCGATCCTAGTAACTTGAGAATACTTTCAGCTTCTTAAGTTTTCTTCGTTATTAATTTACAAACAAAAACAAGAAATAACATTATGTAAGTATTAATTTGAATAGTATTCGTAAAAATGTTATTGACTTTTAAGTCACTTTGAAAAATAAAATATTCGACCAAATCCAAATCAACAGATACACAACGCATTATTGATAAGTTTTTTCAGAACGTGAACAATCTTTGGCTTGTTGAATTTATTCGAAGTTTTTCAATTCTAGGTATTTCTACCTATTTGAGTAATTTTCGGGTGTTTTCTTGATTATTTTGAAGGAAATCTTGAAATGCAATGCAATTATTTCCTTTTACAGACTTTTTTATCAGATTTTATTTAAAATATTCGGCTAATGGACTTTGTAAGTAAGTCATGAATGTATTAAAGTTAATTTAACTATGTAGGTACAAATAATATCTACTCAACCTTCCTTTTTCATGATCTTTGATCTTGTTTATATTTCTGAAGCCTATTTCTACAACGCAGAACATTATAAGTGTGACACACGATTCAAATTAACCTGTTCGTCCGGCGTCCTTATTTGCACATAATGTCCCGTCCCGTACCACAATTGAATTGAATCGCAAAATTGATTGGTCTTGTGCTAAGCCGGATCTGAACGATTTAGCACTTGAAATGGTCTGCGAACTGAATGGGGAGAGGTGTGAGCGTAAAAAGTTGAGAGGAATCCTTGAGAACGCAGCCATGCGAGACCTACTTCCCAAGCCGCTTGATTGGTCACGCTGTACCCAAACATTGTCCAGGTCGGTCAGGTAAACACTCAGAATAAGTGTGCGTAGTTCAACTAAATTGGGCAAATTGTAACCACTTTCTGGCTTGGCCAAATGGAATGACATTCACGGACCGCGACGATGTGCAGTTACTTCACAAATTAAGTTTTTGTTGCAGCGTGCGGCGTGTTTTCATCCAATTATTTGGTCCATTCGCGCTCAGAATTTCAATCGGGCTTTCGGGATAATAATATGAAGCAAAGTTTACAGCTGCTTTAATTTATGGATATTGATAATGATAAGGCTAAGATACTTAGAAGATATCATAGATATTTTAATCAGCGTCGTAATTTCAGGTGATTATCTAACCATTAAGTATGGAAGCGTAAACAAGGCACTAAAGGGTTAAAAAAGTAGAGATACTAGATTTGAGCAAGGATAAGACGACAAAATGATTTAAAAACAAACAAATATTTGAATAATGAAGCAGTCACCTTGTTGACTTTCCATGAAGTCATGCTGTTACATGGGTACCTAGGTACTAAGAAACACAGATACATTTGTTAGCGTGGCTTGTAAACCAATGTACTCCAAGATAAGAAAGTCGTCATTGGAGGTTCCTTTAAGATGCGAAAGTCCAATGTGCTGGGTAAAAAGTTTTTATTTAAGAGTGAACTTTTTGTCCAGGGTATTGTTAAGTTCAGTAGTCACATACAGTGCTGTAAGGTTCTTTTGGCACTAGTTTGGGCCCTGTTTGTAAACAAGTATGAATTCCTCTGTAAGAACAAGATGGAGGCGCGAAATTATCCATTAATCCATTCGTGTGTTGCGAAATGAAACACTTATTAATTGCCAGTACGTACCAGTTACTTTCCTGAAGATTGAGCCGTGACACAATTGCAACATGGAATCTTATTACGGAGCGTCTCATTCATAAACAAATGTCTTATTGTTAATACAGAGGCATCCTATTCACCGGCCGACTGAACCCGAGTTGACTTATTGTTCGTCGCTTGAGGTTTAAGGTCGCACTCAAGTGCTTCTGGTGTGGGGGAAGGAGGGGGTTTGGACAGGAGTCAAGATTCCATGTAATGTCTATTTACGAAGATATAATATAGTGTTGGTTATTGGCTCCGTTCGCGCGGGGCGTGTAGCTCATTGAGTGATAACTCGAGAGATGCCAAGTACACGTGCGCCTGCGACTCGAACGTCAGAACGTAGGTAGTGAGTTCATGTGCACTTTTAGCAAAACATTCGATGGTAAATATTGACTAACGGGGATAAGTAGCTACTAAACATTGTAACGATAAGGTGATCTATTAAGTTTACCTAACTGTGAGTCAGCGAGTTACTAAAATACTTTTCAACTGAAAAACGGATGAGATGACGTTACAGAGTCAGAGGCCCCCGAATTCTTAAGTATACGTTAGTCTTACATTGTTAACTATACGTACATAACTTCAGAATTATGTCATAGGTACCAACATTGTTAACAGAATGAATAAATATGTTTCATTATGAAGTCAGCTTCCTAATAATACTGTTTTAAAATTAAATCAAATGCGAAAACGGAAAACAGTAGCTTAAATGTTAAAAAAAAAACACTCATCGGAGTTGCCAGTTACCACTTTTCACCCTTGAGATTGAAAAGTGGTAAACACACATTGTCGACGTACAGTAGCCCGCACGTCAATGGCAACTCTCTGACCTTGAGCTGGCCTGGCGTAGTACAACATCTCAAAAGAATATAAGGCCAGCTCATACTGGTTTTGTTACGCCTCACGTGCGGCTTACAATTCATGTTAGTCTACTCATAGGTACACTTGAATACCGATAGGTACCGAGCAGGGGGGGCGATGAGTGGGTCGAGTCGTTTATCATATGAAATAGCGCAGGCCGGGCCCTCGAGAAACAATGGGTAGTGTCACTCAGTTGAATAAGCCGACCTTGCCCGACTCCACCGGAAGATTACACTTACGGACGAGACAGATTTTTTTCAAATTAATTCCTGTGAGCAGTGAACTTGAGATCAGTTGAAATAGATCCGCTGGATAGTGCATGAATAAACGGCTTCCTGTTTGTCTCCATTTGTATGTGTGAAACTACTTATATTTAGAACAGGGCCTTGAATTAATGAAGCCTTTAAACTACTATAGAGGATAAGAAACATGGAATTGGGTAGTTTATGTTCCTCAGACATAGGTAGAAATATAGACGAGCACGAAGGATCAATCATATGGAGCAATGCAAATTGTATGCATCGTTAAAAAAAAAAACAACAAAAAACAAAGTCTGGGGCAGCATTTTAGTTTTTAACACCAATTTACGTGTAGATCAGCTGGAGAAGTTCTTTAACTTTATTTAAAAAAAAAGATTACGGCTGACAAAGCTTTGAATCCTACATAGACGCGCGGAATATTATATTTCAATTAGTTTTCGTAGATATTGCAATAATTGTAACTGTTTACTTTGCACGTGACAAAAGTACTTGATGAGGTAAACATATTGTATGTACCTAGGTAGGTAGGTATTACATTATTTCTTAGTCATGATAAAAATAAACTAACTATTACGAAGTTTTGCGTCGTTTCGGAAACTAAAAGCGTGGGTGACACGACCAAGATTAATTATGTGACGCATAGCCACTAAAATGACAAAGATGATGATATCTATCGCTAACTAACCAAGATTGTATTCCGGATCTTTCTAAGGTAACTTTAAAACAAGACTTACGTAGGTAAGTATTTCGAAAGAACGCGTCAAAAAATGACATGCAGCCATTTTGAAATCCGCACAAAAAATGGCGCTGCTTTTGACAGCTGTTGTATATTTAAACTCTGTGCTCTTAACATCTAGTGTTGTAAGATATCTAGGTGATTGATGGTGCAGGTAAAGTAAAGGTAAACGTTATGTTTGCACAAACTTCGCTGGTGTCATGAAAGTAAACGTCCGTAGTAAAAATCAGTTTCTATACCCATCAGTTACGTGAAATAACCATCTCGTGATTACAATTTTTGCAAAAGTGACAATGACATGTAGACATAGGAAGGTCAGGCAACGGAAAGACAGACTGACAGCTTCACATTTTGGCACGCCGCTGTGTTATAATTTTTTGCGGATGTATTCGCGACAAAAACGAAAACGTCTTTTTCTCCTCTTATACAAACATATCTGCTTACGTTATTGCGCCGGCGGCGACGCGGCGTTTGTCAATCAACGAGGAGAGAATGGAAGAAAATTTTCTTGCACTTTGTACTTTCATTTTTTGCTGGCTACATATTGTTGCTGTTGCCAATGTTTTCTTTTTGAAATTATACAATATAATTATAAAATTGTATAATATGTAATATGCATACCTGCCTATGTGACACTTTTTTGGCTGCGCCTCGCTGAAATAGCAGTGTTTTAGTTATTTATTAGATTGTTTATAACTTCATGCCTGCTTTGTGTGCATGTTTACCTATAAGTACTTCACAAGTATATTAAAAGTCAACATAATATTTCATCATCAGCTTTTAAGATTGCGTAATACAAACCAACTTACGTACCTACATGAGTACTTATTTCTTAACTGAAAACAACTGAATAAAACCACTTGCCAAAACGTGATTGAGATGAAATCTAAACAGCCTCGAGGACGCCACAAATTAATCAATAGACGTAGTTTTTTATAGTCTATCATTGCGGCTGATTGATGGTCACCATAGATTAGGTAGGTAGCCTCTTGTTGGTGCTTCCTCGCGACACGAGCAAGGCCGTTCTAATCATTGCACTCCACAGAGTGACACTAAGCGGTTCTGTGTCACGAGATGATTGCGCCCGCGCCGCTCATGTGGAAGGGAATTAGTAGGAGACATATAGACGTAGTAGGGACGTAGAGTAAGTAGGCTGTGGATTGTTGACGAAAATAGACTGCGAAGTTTTTTGTGGCAAGGAATTAGATGATTTATTTGTTTGTGCTTTTTTGGGGTATCCTTTGAGTGTATCTTTATTGAGATCACTTTCAGTTTCCATTTCGTCACTTGTCTTTTTGAAAAGCACATGATAGGCCCTTGAATGTAGATCTGTGGCTTCTACGTAAAGTTTCAGTAAGGTCAGATCAAATAATATCTATGGTGCTTACTTAATTTGCAAACATAGTACTTATTCTTTAAAGAGGTATATATGATTGTGTGAAAACCTTAGAGTATACCTACGAGTATTCAGCTCTTACTTATGTAGGTATACATATCATGTATGTAGGTACAGTCACGAGCACCAATATGTAAACACTTAACAACTTCTAAAAGTGTTTTTCTCCTACTGTTCTGATTAAAATTTCATGTTGTTACGAACATAGTATTCTGGAGCACATATTTTTATGAAAAAGATTCTATCTCCAAGTTACAATCGTTGTTCCCCGCGAAAATTGCTTTTAATTTTAGGAAAGTGTATACATATTGGTGCTTGTGACTGTACATGCAAATCGTGAGTATGAATATAAAACAATGATTTTAAAAAGACTTCCGTGGTCATGACTGTACGTCTATCTTCAGGTTTGGTTTCAGGAAAACTTATATATTTATGAAGTTTAAGATGTTTTGATTGAACTTGGGTGTTTGAGTGCCTTCCTATATTGTATTATAAACCTAACGATTTTTTTCAAACTATGGCTCACCTCCTATCATGCACTATGTGTGGTTCCACGTGCAGTTTGAGGGACCTGTCCGAGGCCACCACCAACGCCGTCGAGGTGGCAGAGTTTTGGGTAAAACAAATTTAATTAAAGGGGAAATCATCGACACGACGAAGAAGAAGAAGAAGAATGATTTTTTTTTGGTCATCCAAATGAAAAGGTTTTTACAGATCAACAAAATTCATAGCTGTAATACATATTTTATAAACTTAGTAATTTATATTATCGTAGACATAACAGAAACAAAATGTGCCTACTCAAGTGTGTACCCTACATTTAATAGAGAATGATTTCTTAGAACTTCGATGATTGAGTGCCAAGCAATTTTTCAATGACAATATTGATTATTTAGGTATGCCACATAATATATTGTATGTTCAGCAATCAGCCACGAGACAGAAACGTGATATTCTGATTATCATAGGTAGGTAGGTACTTGTTTGTCGTCACCAAGTTCCCGAGTACATAGGTACGTCATACGTCCTTGTTAGGCGATGTTTTACATAGAATACATAATAAATACTGAAGTTCCTAGGTAAATAGAATTGGTACGGATCTGACTGTCGTATTGGTCTGGTAGTCTAGGATTTTGATATGAAAATGACATAACAATATAACATTACGCCTAATAGTACACCCACATATCGCCAGTTATGTTTAAGTTCCATGTACTTAATAGAAAGCGAGCCTATTGCCGTCAACCGCGCACAAATCTACTACTACTGCGACCACTAGACCAAAGAAATTAACAAAAAGTTAAGATATTGATTAGAATATTCTCTCTCACTACTAATAAGCTCACTCGATGTTGGGTAATAACAGGACTTGCGAAATGTGAGTGTAGCAGTAGAGCGCTGGTTTTGTTAACAGACTTCAAAAACGAGACGATTATGTATTCTGGGCATACCTTCCTTACTGTAGGTACTACAAAGACATAAATGTATCTGAAAACCAACCAAAGAGCTAAGAAGAAAAAACGTTCCGAATTCAATAATTAATTTTAAATAGCAGTCAGGCATAACTTTGCTTATGTAATTCAATATCCACCAGAAACAAGAGGCCCTCCCTTCATCGCAGACGTCAAACCCTAGACCAAACCAACCACCTGGTATTTGTGTTCCTTACTACTCTTGTTCACAAATAGACTATTCATAAGACATTCAAGTTCTAACTAAGGCACTTATACACCCTATTCATGAACAGTTCGTTGTAAATGAAACGAATACAATGCCTTTTCACAAACAATGCGTCGGTAGTGTTACGAGCGAGCGGTTGCTTGCTGCTGAATAGAACCGTACCAATGGAAGTACCATAAGCATAGCATAATCAGCATTTAATGATCCCGCTGCTGAGACAAGGCCTCTATGAGAGGGAGTGGGTTGTGATCCACCACGCGAGCCCAATGTGGATTGGTACGCGTCACATGTCTTCGAACTTTAAGTTCTAGGAGCTAGGACACTCCGGTTTCCACGCGATGTGGTCATTCACCGTTTTACGAGTAGGGGGCTTAAAATTGCTAGTTTATTAGAATCATAATAGGATAATATTATATGAATTACTTATGTTACAATACGTAAAATGACCACAAAGTGACAATTCATAATATTGTCTGCGTCAGTCATCATTTAAATTTTTATTACGTGATTCATATTATTATCCTTTAATGATTCTGTTAAAGTGACCATTTTAGGCCCCCAGTAGTGATGTAAAAGTAAGGCAGGTGCATTACTTTAAGTAAGTGGATTCGATTTCGAACCAACATGTAACAACAAGCTCGCAAGTCCACTGAGCCACTACAGCTCTTAAGTAGAAGTATCATTGGTAGGTATGGTTCCAACTCTCATGATTCAATAGAGATCGGTCATACGAATGGAAAGTTTAGGCCTATCTGTAGCAAGTTTGAAACGTATCGTTGAGTTTAATTGTGTCCAATAAACGTATCGTAATAAACTTGATGTCATTTTAATAGCTGACCATCAAAATGTCCTTTAATTTCATGACTGTTTGTTTGTTTTGTCAACGTTACAATACTTAAAAGAATGGAGATTTATGCATTATTTCCAAGATTTTTGAGCGCAGACCAAAGTTTTTCAAAATGTTAGACCAGGAGCCACTGAGGTCGTGTTCCTCTAGCTCCAACGATTAAAGTATAATATTGTTCTTGAATTCATGATGTTAATCAGTACGCCTGCTGCGGCGACCCAAATAGAACTTTTGCAACACTAGTGCTACAAAGTAAGTTGGTACTCAAGTCGAATGTGATCAAGAAGGAATTCTTGTTGATACTTAATGATTGTTTGCTGAAACGTTCAGAATGATGACAACGTACGTTAAGAACAATGGGGAAGTGATGTCGGATTACATTTAGCCTCTTAAATTATTAAGGCACTCGTGTAACCAACAAGTTACTTACAAGACTTGCTGAAGAAAAATCAATGAATATTTTATGAGTAAAATTGAGGCTTATTATCATGTTTGATGTCTACTTATAAGTCCTTTGGACAATCATTTGGTCAGATCGGAAACTAAAGCTCAAAAACTGTTATGTTAAGAGTGAAAATAAATGAAAAACCCATGGTTTGAATATTTTGTCATTTTTGAGTGATAGTTGAGTCGCAACTGCATTAGGTATCTATTTACTGAAAACGACATCAATAAGAAGCACAATTTCCCAAAAAAATAAGAATGACTAGGTAACAATAATATGATCGAGGACTCTAGTATTATAAGAGGCGTTCTCATTCCAATTATGTAGTACATATATACTTACATACATAAACAAATACTTAAAAAAATCTCTTTGTAACCTCTTTAATTAAACTTGTATGCCCTTGTTAAACCACACAATAAGAGAAAATGAATATAACGAGCAATTTGCAAACATTCAAATAACGTATCATTTTATGTGACATGTGAAAGTCATGCTCGCAATAGTCAAGTGTGACCCGCCTAGTTTAGGAGCTCACCTTAATAAATAATTTACTATAGCTATGTTTATAATCATCATTTTGAAGTTATAACATTAACAATTTTTTAGTAAATCTATAAATTTAAATAAAGATTTATTTATCCTAATCCTAACTTCCCCTCCTAATTCTAACTAATATTATAAATGCAATGAAAGTAGAAGAAAGAAAGATTTTAATGAAATTGACTATACCTAGTCCAACTAAAAAATATTTTTTGAAGTACGACTTATAGTTTTTGAGATACAAACGCGCTGACAAACATAGGTACATACACTTATGAAACTTGGCACACATGCTTAGAAGCTGGTATTGACTAACTAACTAAAAAAATGTGCACTTCTGACAATCCTTACTAATATTATAAATGCGAAAGTAAGTTTGTTTGTTTTTTACCTTTTCACGCTTCAACAACTGAACCGATCATCCTGAAATTTTGCAAATACGTTGTCTGTTGTACAAAAACGGACATAGGGTACCTATTATCCCGAAAAAAAGTACTGTTCCCGAGGTAAACAACACTGCGTGTCTTTCGAATCATGATTGAATTATATATAGAAAAACACTGTTTTTTTCGTGACCGAAGCCGCGGGCAAAAGCTAGTTTATTTATAAAATTTGTTATCTTTGTCTTTTGTCAAAACAATGCCATAATTCAGATTTGATTGTAACATTAACCTAACCCATTGCAATCAGCATTCTATGATCCTTCAAAGTATTTATAATTCGATACAACCTTGTAATCGACCTTGTAAGTTGCGTTTGAATGTATACTTGATGTTTATTTTCCTTTGGTGGCGGGCCTTTGGTCTAGTACAGGGGAAAGCATGTTTTTCTCGTGACGCAACTGTCTGGACGCCTCCCCTCTCTGGCGCCAGAGCTTGGCATCCGAAATACCTCGCCCTTCCCTCCCCTCAACTTTACATTACGTGACGATTGCTGCATTGAATAACACTCATCACAAAAACGATTATTGGCTCATTTTCAGTAATATATTAGGTACTTAAACAATTACGTGCAACTAAGATGGCCAACTGGCCGTGGCTCATACATCAGGAATGTTATGTCAAGTTATGTTTATCTGTCACCGTCGCTGTATTGTATCGTATTGTTTTCTTTGCCACTGGAAAATTGTCATCATTGTGTGTCTTCATAGATTGGATACACAAGAAATATAAATTCTTAGATTTGATCGATGTAGTTCGCTGAGAGATGTTTGTAGAAAGTGCACAGTACGACGACCTTGCTGAACAAGTGCGGTTATAAAAACAAGTATACTTAAAAGCAGTGCTCAAACAGAATCTGTAGATCGTATAAATCAGCACATTCAGCTACTGTTTAATAAAACAGCGTTTATTGATAACTACAAATTACTCTTGAGTACGACAATCTGAAGTCTGTCTTAGACTGGCCTCAATCGTTTCTTAATATTTCTTTTAAGACTTTCAGTCTCATCGAAAGACAAACGTACCGTTTTACAAGCGAAAGGCTAATTCAAGAGTTGCTTCGGCAAATAAAAGGCATCCTTGACCTCATAATGACGCTGTGTGAGCGTATAATGGATTACTTTGCAATGATAATGTTGTGTTTCAGTTAGACAAAAAGCAATGTCTATAGGTATAGGTACTATAACGAATTGTTTTATTCCACTTTAGCGATTTGACCGATGGACAGATATGGTAATCGCAGTTTGCTATACTAAGACAACAGGAGATTTATGCTGTTATACTCTAGTAGTAATTCTGTTTTTAAAGTATTGATTACACTTAGCTTTACTTGGCGGTGTGTAATTAACGGTGATTCAACGATCAAACATTCCGCTAGGTACACAAGGCAATGTGCATAGTAAATTATAATTTTCACACCTAATGCTTCGATAACATCAGTTGAGTATATAATTGTATATAAATGTTGGGTATATGATACTTGTAAATCTTGACAAAGTTTGCTAAGAAAATAACAAAGCAACTTAATGGTAGTGCATATACTTTTTACATTAAGTTCTTCTTAAATATTTAATAATAAGCGAAAACTGCTATGATTACTTATTTCAAGTAAAAGCTCGATAGAAAGCTAAATTGACCTCATTAACACTGTTGGCCTTAAATTTTTAAGGCTATATGACCTTTTTGCACACAAAAGAAATAAATCATAACGGAAATCGAATACTGTGCAACCGATCATACAACAACTCAGAATTATTCCAATTTCTGTTTTTAAAAGTGATTTTTTTAAGAAAAATACTAACTAAAAAAATTAAATTGTTTTCTAGGTAGGTAGGTACGTAGGTACTTCAATAATTATCCTATGGAACTTTAAGAGAGCCCTTAATAACCTATTTAGTTCGTAACGGTATTCAAAGCAGTATTACGAAGCTAATAACTGCTGGAGAAATAGTATTTTAATATCATGCACATTCCGAGAGTCGATCGTGCAATAAAAATAAATAACTAGTATCTGAGAAAATTCTAGACCACGGAAGTAACAGACAGACGTTAATAGTTTACTGTGGTTATTCTGAATACCTAGTTCTGCTATAAGATTATGAAATAATTGCTCGAGTCAACTGCACGAAAACACGTGATGTTGACAGTTTCCTTGTTGAAAAATAATTCATCATAATCATCATTATTTTTAAATGATCACATACCGTGAACGAAGGCAGAGCTCCTGTACTAAGCAGTCGTAAGATCAGATAAATCTGTAGTTAGAACTGGCCAGAAAAAGTGGCATTCTATCAGCGTTAACGATGTATTGAATTGGTGTTTGTGTTTTCTAAACGCGATTCCCGCATAATTTTTTTGTTGCAATAATGTGACGTCACTATTTGGCTATTCGATGACTCAACTATTTATTGATTTAAAAGGAAATAAAAATCTAATTTAACAGTTGTTAAAAATTAATCGGGTTAAAAAATACTCTATTTTAAGCCTGTGCCTAAAATAGTGTTTTTTAAAGGAGTTGCGTCTTGAAATTATTGTTTATGTTGTCAACTATCGAATTGTAATAAACATGTATTCTTGTATGTTTCTGTTGAATATATTGTTATTTCTTTATAGAAAAACTAAAAGGTTTGAAAGCGATTGCCCTTGCGTAGGGCCTGTTCACTTCAACCAACTTATCTGTGCAGACGAGAAGACACCGAACTAAAATAAATGTACGAAGTTTGACAAATCGAAGCAAGTTTTCTTGACAATCAACGCCATCTTGGACTGCACACTTAAAGTACTTTAAGCATGTGTACAGTCACGAGCACCAATATGTAAACACTTAACAACTTTAAAAAGTGTTTTTCTCCTACTGTTCTGATTAAAATTTCATGTCGTTACGAATATATATTTTGGAACTCATGTTTTTATGAAAAAGATCCTATCTTCAAGTTACAATCGTTATTTTTCGCGAAAATTGCTTTTAAACTTAGGAAAGTGTATACATATTGTTATTCTGTACATAGTGCTCAATTGCAAATGTTCTAAATTGCTTAAACACGGGATTCAACTGACGTTGATGGTCATCCCCATGGCATAAATCCTGACTAGGCCTTTAGGAAAGCCTTGTGAACTGATGTGTATGTAAGCCATCCTACAGATAGCTAACAGTGGCGAAGGGTCAAATTTTTGTCAGGGGATGCCTAAGGAAAAATAAGACTTTAATTATTTTTTTCGTCACCCCGTATTCTAGTTTCATTTTCGTTATCAGCGACCCCGAAAAGACTCTACGTAGATAGCCCTTGTTCCCGAAAGGAAGCCGGCAGGATTCGGCTTCTTAGCTGCTTTCGGGCCTGATAGCTAATGTATTTAATGCGTTAAACAACTTAACATTACGTCTGTATTTGAATAGCAGAGGCAGAGATGTATAGAAGCCATATTACGCTGGTTACGTTACGTTGGTATATTTTTAAGTGACATTCACGTCACATCATAGAAGGCGAGTATATTTATTGCCATTAAACGGGCACAAATCTATAAAGTATTTGGATACCTTTTATTTAATTTTTATGACGTGCTTCACACAATTTAATA
The DNA here is from genome assembly GCA_905220335.1 of Noctua pronuba. Classification (NCBI taxonomy): domain Eukaryota; kingdom Metazoa; phylum Arthropoda; class Insecta; order Lepidoptera; family Noctuidae; genus Noctua; species Noctua pronuba. Next base: position 19,000,591 of record LR999891.1, on the reverse strand, counting down.
ATTCATTGCGTGTTGCTAACTGTTGCATATTTGGTATAAAACGGCTGTAAAGTAAGTACATACTTAAGAAATGCAGGGAATTTTCAATTATATATAAAACTTCACATTTCTGAAGATATTTTCAATTTTCAGCACTAGTACCTTTTTATACATTTTCCATCCTATGGCGGCGTGTAGGTTGTGCAATAAAACTAAACGATAGAACTGCATTGTATTTAATGCATTGTATGAAGTAACTATAAATAAATTAGATTCGTCATATCCGTTGGATCAGATTAGATTAACTTGGTAATTATGTCCGGATTGTAGTAGGTAATACGTGGACACATAATTATGTACGTGGACATATTTTTTCTGTACCTTTGCTGCCGTATATTATCCTTGTATCACACATAGGTTTCATTTTGGGGGCTGTATCTCATGATCCGTAATAGGTAGACAGTTGAGATTTTGACAGAATGTGTATTTCTGTTGCCGCTATAACTACAAATAATAAAAATAAATTAAAAATTAAAGGAGGGCTCCCCTACTATGAAGGTACGGGACTCTTCATGCGCGAGTCTGACTCGTACTTGTCCGGTTTTTATTTATTACAATAGTTATCCCAACGAAAGTTAATAACAACAAAAACAAAATAAATGAGACTTTTAAATCCACCCTGTATTCTGATCTTTTATTTATCTTTAAAAAACTGCAAATAATATATCATTTTGATACAGTTAAACGAATTTCTAATAAGTAGTAGGTAATTATGTAACTAAGTACTTACAAAAACTTTTTGCCGCAACATCCTGTCTATTTTAATAATAATAATATCTTTAATACAGGAAGCATCAATCAACAGATTTTATCTTTTATCTAAAAAAACATAGAATTTAAATTGGACTAATCAGTATATTCGACTTGTTAAAATGTTTATTAAAAATAAACGACTTTAATGGAATAAGGATATAAATAATATGAATTGTAAAATAAAATGTAAAAGGCGTTATAGCCGTAATAGTACTGTTAAATGAATGGTTATATACTAAAATAAAGTCTTATCGCTTAGTGGAATTTTAGTTTTATCGATAAAAGTACGTAGGTACTAGACTATGCAGTAAGCATGTATGTGGAATTATAAAATCAAATTACATCATATTTAGGTACGTATTTTGATTACAGGCAATTTTTTTTTTATAAAAAATTCTGGCATACAAGTACATACGTACGTTGCGAAGATTAATTGCATAGTTTAAAATAGGAAAGAAATAAAGAGAAATGGCGCAAACTGCATGTCATGAGAACTATAAAAAAAATGTTGATTTTCCGTTACTATTTATAGGTACATCTTCCAGAAGGTCCGGACCTCATATCGCTGGAGATTAACTCCTAATATTTAAGAGGGCTTACTATCAAGTATCAACATTACTTTAATTGCCTCCTTAGAAACTTATTAAATGCGCACTTAAGTAGATTTCACTGCACATAGAAACCGCAGAGAAACGAGATGGCCTCAATTCTCATAATTTAATACTGTACAAGATGCTGCGAAACATCGGAATGCGACTTAAAAATCGTAAGTTGAAAAAAATCGCTTAGCCCATAAACAAGATACCTATAAATGATTTAAAATTAACTTATTTCTATTTTTAAATAAGCAGGTCGCAGACACGTGTTAATGTGTAGTCCCCGTTGTGTGCAATTTTAAATAGCGGTTAGCGCTGTCGCTCGTTGCTTTGACCGACCGGCGCAAACGCACGTGTGTGTGTGCGTTAGATATTGCATAGTGTGTGTGTGTTACCGATACGTGTGCATGCATTAATGCATACGTTTCCGTTCAGTCCCTAACGAATATTATGAAATGGACGTGCTGCAGTCTTAGTTTCACATATTTTGAGAACATTACTATTAGTAGACTAGACTTGAGTTTAAAAAGGAAAAATGTACAGTAAAGTCATTCCAAACTGAAACGATTAAAGTCCTGTAAACCGAAGAAACAGTTATGTGGTTTTAACAGGATAATTAAATAGGTAATGGATAGTTGATAGTTTGTTGGTAAACTAGGCAACCCACACAGACGGTTTGAGAGCAATCGGTCGGATCTTGTTCCGGCGCTAGACCACGCGGTCGCCACGTGCGTCGGCGCAGCCGTACAGTCACGAGCAATAGTACATTTGATACAAGTGGGAAAACTTTGTCATTGTATCCGAGGAGGAATTTACACCTGAGCCGCATGCGTGGGTATTATTACTTTAAAGGTATGCGTCCCTTTGATGAGATTAAAAAAATCACCGCCGATGATAGGAATTTAACCACGTTGGACTTAGTTTGGAAAAACACTAGTAGAAATAAATTAAAAAATACCACGAGGGTGAAATACACAGCACTGTGAAAGTAATAGGATTAAAGGTGAGTAATTATGTTATAGCAGGACAAAATAAGTTTTAAATGTCACTAAGTGTAAAGATATTTGTGCTTGTGACTGTACTTCAGTCAGGGTTGCCTACTTTTTTTTTTACGGAATCAAAATGACAAGCAACTTTATCTGCTCATCTGAATGTAGTTTCTTATTGCCCATTCGAAATTAAATAATCGTTTTTGTGAGTGGAAAGATTATATATTATAAAGATTTATATTTGGATATTTCCATAAGTGCTCTACGGTTTAAAAAGTATGTGTTAACTTGATTAATTCATCCGTAGTATATTGTCACGAGAACGCCGTGGGTAAACATTTGTAAAATTGACATAACCTCACGCCTGCAATCCCCGAAGGATATTTTATTTTGAATAGTATGCGTTATAACAACAATTAATTTTAATTGTAACATGGACGTAGGGACAACGGTAATAGAATTTCCCTATTGTAACACGTCACGACATGGCAATGCGTATGAGAAACTACCAATGAGTCGTACATGCATTGATCAATAAAATTGACATAACTTCACGCCTATAATCCCCGAACGGTTAGGCAGAGGTGTACCTAATAGTAAACCTACTGTTCGCCAGTTATGTTGTCCCACGGTAAGTCCCATGCAATAGGGGGCGAGCCTATTGCCATCAACTGGACACAAATCCGCGAAAATTTAAAAACAAGATGGCCGCGCTAGTTTCGACTATGCATGTATAGGAACCTTACATCACTCAAGCCATTTTCTGACTCACGCGCAGTTGGCAACCCTAGACCGCAACGCCTCAGCGGATACCCGATTGCATTCTAATCGTTATTTTTACTTGTTTTTCAAAGAAGCTATAATTGTAACATTTCGAGTTACATAATGTCTATAAATACGTGACAATGTTGGTTAACGCTGATTATTTTAATAAATTTTCCGCAACTCATTATCGAAACAACACATTACGCATTCGAGTAGGTACATACCTATCGTCCTACCCATATTCTAAAGGGAACAAATGTCCGTCGGTAGTAAATATTTTTATAGTTTTACTGTGTATGATGTTAATATACATTGTTATTAATTGAATTATTATCCTCATTGATCTAAAAGACATGTGTGCGCCTTATCTTTCACGTGCAAACGGTTGATACAGGGTGGTTTTTTTATTCATCTTATCAGGTTTGTTCTTCATAAAGCGTGATTTACACCGTAATACGTATTTTGAATAATATGCATTATAACCACAATTCCTTTTAATTGTAACATTTGCGTAGGGACAACGGTAATAGAATTTCCGTATTGTAACACGTCACGTCACGGCAATGCGTATGAGAAACTACCAATGAGTCGTACATGCATTGATCAATAAAATAACTACCTACGTACCTACGTAGGTACTACTCGGGAAAGGTGTCATCTAATATTCTAATAGGATAGCAAATAATTTGATACTTGGCCAATTCTTGGAACCAACCATCATAATTTGTCGAAGGATAATTGCGTAATTCCTAGAATTTTCGCAAAGAGCCCGTTCTCGTTAGAGCGGTTTGTTGGATCGCTTTGTTTATTGACTAATCTAGGACTGAATTCATGACACCTCTAATCTGGTTGGCCAGAATATGAAACTGTTTACCAATGATCGCATCCGTCAGTGCATAACGTTAATATTAGCCTATCAGTGTATAACAAAAAAAATACACGCGCACACGCACACACCCCTGCCTAACCCTTCGGGGATGACAGGCGTTATGTTTCAGTTCATTTCATTTCCGGCTCAGAGCCTGAAACTTCATATCCCGATTAAATGTAGGTCGGTTAATATCTAGCCGGTACCTAGACGTTATTGGAATCTGGAGCTATTTGCCCACATCGCGAGAAGCCTGCAAAGAGTGGCTATTAGTGCCTATTGACACACGCTGGAGGCTCTTTAAAGTGATTAAGTAAAAATGCGGACCTAGATCTATTTGTTAGGTTATATTTTCTAACGGTGTCTATCTTGTCCTGTCTTTATTATTCTTTGCTACAGAAATACTATCGTGCCTTTGAGAGGATCCAATTTCTATGTTATAATGAAAATTATTTAGCTTTTTGTGTTTTAACAACCCTAAAATCTACACTATGACAAATTCCCTCAAGTTTCTTTACTTTAATGAAAATGATACTTAATTGGCACATCTTAAAAGGAGTTACAAGTAAATATCCTTGGTTGGTAGTCGTACATCTGTAAATCAATCAACAAACTTATAAAGTGACATATTTTAACACCTATTGGTTATATTTGTTTAATTTATTAGTATTTAGTACAGAAATACTTTAGTCGAACAGGGAAAACGTGACTAGGCATCTATGTGGTTTACCCGCGTGTTTTACGTGTCTAGATTACAATGGAGGCCAGGGGTTCCCAAACTTTTTCAGTTCGCAGCGCACTTACAGGTTTAGTATTTTACCTCGGCGAAAAAGCAGAGTTTTTTATAATTATGTTGACACACAAGAATACATTTGAAAATTCGGCTTCACATAAATAAGATGTTGCAAGAGGAATCAGAATTTTTAGACGTTTTGAATTTAAAGTTTGAAATTAATTTTGGACCAATATCCAAATCTCCACCAAATCGGAACACGTGAACCTTGTTTTAAGGCTGCTGTCGCAAGAGTTCAATGAGAGTCTCTTCTTCTTACGAAGTGAATTCTGATGGATCTTGTGCATGGCAAGGATTTTGGATTCTCGAAAGGTTTTCCGTGAAAATGGATATTAACTCTTGTGAGACAACAATCTCATTAGATTTTATCGAATACTTCATATTAGTTTCCGGAGAATAGTAAACAGAAGCGCCCCCAAGGAGTCTTTACTCTCTACGGCGCACAAGGGCGCCGCGGCGCGCAGTTTGGGAACCCCTGATGTAGGTACTATGTGCAAGCTGCGGCTGATGTTATCACGCTGATAAGCTTGCACCTTCAGTTAAAAAGGACGAGCTGAACTTATCGTTATCGTACTAAGTCACGTGTACTTTGTTCGCGGTAGTAGTTAAATAACTTAATTTATTTTGCTTCAGCATGACACATTCTATTGCCCTTGTCGTTCTGACTGCATATTACATGGTATGTGGTAATAGCCTTAAATATGTTTTTTAATATATTTTCTGCGCTTGCTAGAGAGACTGTTGCATTCATCGGAAACTTGGATATGGACGCCATTTTGTCAGAATTTTGGCTGACCTATTTCAGTGTTCCGTAATATTCGAATGAATCCGTTATGATTCGATGAATGCACCTATCTGTACTCGTAGGTAGAGCTCTAGATAATGAGAAAACAGATTTTAGACTTAAGATAATAGCCGGCCAACAGTTTAAAACCATATTCTGAGCAAAAAGATTAGTTAGCTAAATCTTAAACAGCAAACAATCGCAAGAGCAAACGAACACGGACCACCTTAAACCATTCTAAGAATTAAAACTAATTGTTCTCAAAGCTATGCATTACCTCAATCTCAAAAGTTATCTTTTCTTAATAAAATATAAGTCCATTGAGTGCCGTGATTTGTGAACAGTACAATGCCTGAATACGTGATTTTAATGGGCAGTGTTTCTCACAATATGGACGGTATTTATAAACTATGCTGCGAGGAGTGTAATACACACGCATTTAAACTGGCCGTAACCGGTTCACAGTGTACTATCTCATTATTAATATGTGTTACACGTTGACCACGGGATCCTTTGAATTTTGACATGATCTTAGGGTTTCGAATTCATTTGAAAATGCAGAGATAAAAGCCAGCGACGTTAGTTACTTTTACGTTACTTTCTTTAAAAAAATCGGCGAAAACATTTACATTAACCATTGTGGTTTTTAAAAAAACGTCCCTTTTTTCCGAAAAGGATAAACAACTGGTTGGTCAAAAAGGCGTTTAGTACGTCCGATAATTCCAGTTGGATGGGGACCCCACATGACCTGAACGAAGACCAAACCACAGACACCCGTCCCCAATACAGTTCCAACTAAAATCGAAAAATATTTGTGTAACCTACTCTGTGCTATCAAGTGTAATTTTGTGAAATGATTTTAATATGATAAAATAATTTATTGTTTATTGAAACGTCGGGTTTATTTGTAAAATAATATTTGAGTTCTTTTCATGAATGTACGTACTGTATACTATTTCCAATGTTTGTATTTTTACATGATAATTGTTATGTCGCCCTTTCAACATAGAAACAAAAGGAAAGCATAATATATATATTCTCTGAATAAGGCTTTCAGTTATTTTAATTACATATTTTAATATTTACAATTAAAAAAAAAAATCTTTCAACTTTAATTTTATAGGAACGTTCATTTCTCATACTCAAAAATACATCGATTTCAACAATCGATTTAGATCAGATATTGCAGACTAATCTCGACTCCTAAAAATAACTTTCCACACTTACGGATTTTTTTCGAACGCTATCCTTTCATCGATCAAAATGATTATCGATAGTCTCCGAAACCGGTTATAACTATCTCTTATCGCAATATCCAAAACAATCTTGAAAGTGATTTCCGCGGTACATCACTATCTTATCGATAGTATTTCACGCGTCTAAAGATAATATCGATATCAAAGAATATTATCTGTACAGTCTATACGAAGATGCGTCATTATGTATATTTATTGGTGACGTATAATAAACAACTATAAAGCTTAACACTGATAGTAATATTTAACGGACACGATATGATAATCTGATAAACTATATATTTATATATTGCTAAAAATATGATAGACCGTATAAAATAACATGATATAATAAACGAAGTCATCCATAATTACAGGTTTAACAATATCCACGCGTTTTGATGTGATCATCACGCTTGATTATGACTCATGCGTGATGATCATGAACTATACTAACTAAATACTCATACTGATGTCTTCAGTTTCAGCAGCTCTTGATGATTAGTCAATTGCGCAAGTTGCGCAAATGTCATAAACACTTAAATGTCAAATTGACAGATGCCAAATTAAGATGCTAGAGCAGAAACTTGGATTTTATAGATATCGATAAAAAATAACTAGGCCAGTAAAGTTCCAAAATAGATAACTTAATAATAAGATGTGTCCATCGCTATGCAGCAAGGAGTATTTTTTATTAAATCCGTCAAGCGTCCAATAAATTATCAGGTACATACTTGTTGCTTCAGTATTTTACTCCGTACAAATACCCTGAAAGTGGTGAGCCCATGAGCCCGTGAGCTCATGAGCCTGGGACAATCAGCTGTAGTTGCAATTACAATAACCTGAATATTAGTTTATCAAGAAAACAAACAACTCCGTTATTGGCTTAGCTAGCTTAGCTTATTGCTTCTACGAATGCAGTGAGTACCTAAGCAAGGTTATTCCCCGACAATTTTCCTTAGGCAGCCAGGCAGGAGCTCTTAACTAAATCAAATAGTCGTTCAGGTAGTCAGTGGCCCGACAGTCTGACAACCAGTCTCCGAAACTCTGACAACCAGTCTTACCGAGGGGTACCGTATTACCCAGTACTAACTGGAGGCAGGTAGTGAGTGGGCTGCGGGACTGTAGAAAGAGATACCGTGACCCTGGAACACAAAGGGCAATGAAGGAACATGGATGGGTTTTAGTCAGTAAGAGTCTGACACTCCCTCCCACTCCACCCAGAGTAGGAGAAGTCATTTGATGATTTCCCATCCGAAAAAAAAAAATAGGCAGGTAGTGAGTAAGGTAAAAATTGGTATTCAGCTGCATCCCGTAAGACTGGAAGCCGAGCTAAACGTAGTTGGGCTAGGCAGATGATGACTATGAGCTATTCAAGTAGGTAGAAGCAACAAAATGCGAGTTTGCGAATTTCATGATAAACCGCTATTCCTTTGTATTGCCAATAAAGCCCAGCTTGCCGCACCTACTGACACACGATATGTAGGAGTGCCGTTATTTACTTTGCTATCGAAATAATTAATAAAGCCGTGGAAAATGCCTATCTAATAATATGAGGTTAGAACTAGAACATGTTGTTTATGATTTTTCGTAGTAGTGGGAATCTTTTTGTTATTTTTTTTTGTAATTAACCCTTTTAGACCTGGTGTCCACAATTGAGGACATAAAAAAATAATAAAACCTCTATTATTATAATTAAAGCCGGATGGCCACATTTGTGCACATTAAAAAAAGTTAAAGTATAAGTTTTTCTGAAAAACTTGCCACCCAGGTATTTTTTTTTTTTTTTTCCTAGTTCTTTTTGCCTATTATAACACTGAATATTTACTTAAAACTTACGAGAAAATAGAAAAACTCAGTTCTGAAAGTGTTAACATACTTAGGTATACAGGGGGTGGAAAGTTCACCGACGCGAAAACGGTTACCACGTATTGAGTACCTACATGTCATTCTGAGTTTTTTTTTGTTTTTCTATTTTGGGGCATTAGAAATTTTTCATCGGTAATTAATAAAAATATTGCTGTTTCCGACAAAAGTTCATTTATACCTATACATACCGGGGCAAAATTTATGGAACAGCAGATTTTTTTTTTAATACCGGTGAAAATTTTATTTATAAAAAATATTTTTTTAGAATAGGTAATATACTACATAGGTACCAAGACACGGTTACAGGTACTACCTAAGTATGTACTAGTATTTTATGAGTAGGGGAAGTCCCAAGAAACGATGGATATTTATTCTGTGCCACCTTCCTTGTCACATATATCTTGCTTTCAAAGAAGACCGGTAGAGTTGTGTGAAAGAATAAGAAATGTTGCCACGACCCTAATTAATTGGAATAAGGGTTGTAAGATATCGAAGATGTAATAGGCGTTGGTATCTGCTAAGTACAATTTTTATTATTTATACGTATTGAAAAGGCACGTGACATAGTAGTCCATTGTAATTTTTTTATGCTTTGCGAACATTCACACTGCGCCAAGAAAATGTTTTGCTCGTGAACCTACCTAGAAGCTATTTTATTTTTGTCACGTAGAAGCTTCCAAATTTAAAAAGCTACAAGTGCAATGGCCTCCGATTACCTCGAGAAATAGGCGCAGTTACGGCCGATGTTAAAGCACTCATTTGTTTCTGAAATCTAGTTTACTTTCCCAAAGAGACCAAAATTTAAAAACAAAAACGGATTTTATTTTCTGGCAATATCACCTGTTTCAAAAATTGTTTAATTACTCGTCTGTAAATAAACAATAAAACGGGGGAAACTATACTTCGTCCAACTTTTGTACCTCGGTAAAATTCAGATATTGACTAAGAAATACATCAGCCAGTTGAACACTTAGCCAAATATAATGCCTAAAGAAAATGCACACTTATTTAACTTTTTTTTATGGCGTGGCTCTACGTTGCAAATGCCTCAGTCCAATAAGATTAATTAGGCATTTGTTTTTCAGTCGTTTCTATTGTTAACTGGCTATTGCGCTAGGTACGCACGACTCTCAATCAAGCCACACAAAAGTAGTTTATGCGGATCTCTCATTGTATAGGAAATCTATACAAAGCAAGGCCAAGTTATACTGGAAATGTACAGCTTCATGTGCCGCCAAGTGTACAGCACACAGCGGGCAATTGCCCGGGTTTTCTTTTTTTTGCACGGAATAAATTTAATGATCTACATAATGCGCCGATCGAAAAAAAAACCTTACAATTTGGAAACTCTGAGTTGAGTTTGAGATCAACCTGAACTTTACTTTAGCAATAAAGTTGAAAATGAATTAAAACCATTTGACAGATTGTCGCAGCTTGATTTGCTGGCGTCTGCACCTGTGTACCAGTAGCGAAGGGTCAATTTTTGTAACAGGTAAACTTAAGTACATATCTTTAATGTGATTATATTGTTTGTCAATCGAACACTGACTGTGCAATTTTTAAAGGGGAGCCGGTAGGAATCGAGTTCTATGGAAGCTTCGCCACTGCTGTGTACATTTAGTTTCTAACCAAGTTTATTATGAAGTTTATCAGAAAGTCAACTGTTTGCACCTAACCTTCATTTTTCTTTTAAAACAAAGGGGGGAATGCAAGCGTTATTAACAAGCCGCAGCACCAAGGACACCGTTATCTTATCGGTACATGGTGAGTGCTCATGAGCTCATGGTAATCGATGGCGTCGTAAACGCTCCGATTTTTATATGAATTACAACTATGTGATAGGAATTAACCGTATTTGGTACTATTGGAAGCAGCTCTCTGACTAAAATACCATACCCTAGATAACAACATACTTTTTCTTCGTTGTATACTATTACTTCGCTTTGAATCAGATTTTGTTAACAATTTCAAGGGTTTTAATTTTTTAACACGGAACCCTAATTATTTTTCTAAAATAAAAGTAATTTAAGTTAGACCTTATAACATCAGCTATTTGCCAGTCAAAGTCCCGTCAAAATCGGTCCAGCCATTTTGGAGATTAGCCGGAACAAACAGACATACAGAGAAAAAAAAAAAATGAGTTATTGTTATTAGTGCTGTATATATTCTCATATGCATTCAGTAAAAAGCTGTTATTTTGATATTAAAAACAGACACTTAAATTTTATTTATTTTTATGGAAGATGTATAGAACTATAGACAGTGGTCCTTCAACCTAAATAGGGCAATGAAATCGAACCAACATAATATAATATATCACTAACAATGGTCTGCCACATAGCCATTAACTTTATAGGTCAAGGAAAACTACTGGGATTGGCAAATGAAAACATGTAAGTATTTAGGTAAGTAGATATGTGATTCCCCCAATTTTGTTAGAATTACCAGATTCGTGATACACGTTCAGTTTTTGAGTGCCAATTAATTGCCTTTGACTTAGAATTTTATTTGCAAATTGAGCGTTTAAAGTTTAAAAACCAGTCTATTTATCTAATTTTACATGTATACTTTACTGCTTTTAAAGCATTGGAGGGAAACATTATAAATAAACCACATGGTAGGTACCAGTAGCGAAGGCTCAATTTTTATAAGAAGTAAGCCGGAGTACATAATTATCTTTAATGTGATTATATTATTTGTCTATAGAATACTGACTGTGCCATTTTTCATAGGGAATCCGGTAGGAATCGAGTTGTATGGAACCTTCACCACTGGTAGGTACGAACTTTTGGTTCTAGAACATCTTAGAAACAGTTCGGAGATATGAGACATCCGCCGACATCCAAAGCGCCCTATCCCTGTATGGTGCCCTGTCCCAGAAGGTGACCTGACTCCCAGCTGTCAGAACATTATAGATGGATTATGTCAGCTGTTCCAGGTTCATAATAAGGGAATGCAATCTCATGCATATCGAGTCGAGAGGTCTCTCGCATGAGATCTCGCAAGCTATCGAAATTTTCGGGATCTGCGATACAGATTGTATTCCCTATTCACAATTCCGAGTCCTAGTAGTCAGAAAACAGGCTTATTATACAAGCACTAGGTTATAATAAATGGCGGTTTTTTTCTTTTCATTGTGCAATCCTTTATTATCGTTGACTCGTTGTGTAACGAGAGCGTGCTCAAGCGCGTATAGCTGCGATTACAATTTCTCGGGACTACGTTCACTGGGAGAGGAAATGGATGATGCTGCCGACAAATAATCTGTGCCTTCGTAGATGGGCGAAGAATATAAAATTTTCGTAAAATACGAATATTTTGGACAATTTTTAATTGTATTTAATTGATTCGATCTCGATATAATTCAATAGTTAGTAGACTCATGAGTGTGCAATTTTTTAATTTAATACGTTGAGGCAATACTTTTTAGGGTTCCGCACCCTAAGGGTAACCAACGGGACCCTATTACTAAGCCTCCGTGTCCGTCCGTCTGTCTGTATGTCAACGGGCTGTATCTCATGATCCGTAATAGGTAGACAGTTGAAATTTTCACAGACTGTGTATTTCTGTTACCGCTATATTAATTAAAGAGGGGCTCCCTACTACTACGGTACGGAACCCTTCAAGCGCGAGTCCGACATGCGCTTGGCCGGTTTTTTCTTCAGTTAAAATTAAAACAATAAAATAGTGCCATTTCAGATTGCTAATAGGAAATACATACCTAATCTGCCAATGTTTTAACGACCAACGTGAGTATTTGTAATTGTAATTAAAGTACGTAATAATTATTGTTTCTGTTAATAAATGCATTATGAGTATTAGGTATAAACCTTCGCGATTAAAATGCTAATGTACTCCGTAATGAGGTTCAGGTTTGACCATGAAGAATTAATTATTATTTTCACGGCTTCTGAGATAGTGGACACGGCTAAGTTATAGCATAGGAATTGTTATCGTAAGAAATTTTTAATAGGAATGAAAAGGTGTCTGATGAATCCTTACAAAGTGCCATCCCCTATGTAACCATGGCAGTGGTTGTATTTAACAAAAATCGTAGTATCACCTGTTTTTTTTTAACCCTTATACAATATTTCAAGCTTCTAAACCCAGCAGTTTAGGCTGTCAGGTTGGTACACTGTCTGTAGTGATGGACTATACTTGCATTGCAGAATTTAATAATCTGATCAAATTTCCAATAAGCCTTATTTTGTAGCTTTACCCGTAATGCATATTATTATAAGCAGTTCAGTGAATCTGTGTTTATCTAAGTCTGCAGACAGTCAGATTCTCAGACACGCCTCCAGCCTCCTCTGGCCCGCGATGTGCGCCCGCGCCGCCGCGTGTCCTACAATCCGGTTTTACTCTTCACTTTTTTGCTGTTTAGAAAAAAAACTTTACTACAGCTCTTAACTTATGTTGTTTCATATTTATAGGCCTATTTACAAGTTAAGACAAACTAGGCAATGAATTGGGTGAAGATTTGAAGCAAATTCTGGACGAAAAGACCACTACTTAAGTTACATTTTATTTTTATGTATTTATTATGTTTATATTTCACATAGAATACCAAATTAGCAACCTCGAGCGTTGGCCATCCGACAAGCGACCTCATTAGTATTTTAAGTGCAGTCAAAACAATGGTATGTGAAAGCCGCACAGGTAATCCGCAACTACACATTCCGCCACCCACATACACAGACCCACGTCTAGAATTTATGATATCCAACTTTAAATCATTTGTTTGGCACTTTAACAACACTCTAGAGACTTCGATAACGGTATTGCAAATGTCTCCGTCACTTGAAGCACGTTTTTCGTCATGTGTCTATGGCAAAACATTTTTCTAGCAGCAGTGTTAAGTTGTCATCAGAACATGATGCCAGGTTATTTAAATTGTTATGACTCCAAATAGAAATCTTAAATATTTTATCTTCGATCACGCAAACTGACACAAAGACAATTTATTATTACGAATTTTCTTTATAAATGTCAGTGCAAAAGATGAATACGAAAGGTAACTTTTTATTTGGACATAAATCTCGCAGTTTTTTCAGGCAATAAGGTCACTGCAACTTGAGTTCGCAACCCACTGCGCGCGCGTACATAACATCGAAGAAACAAGCTACACAGTACCTACACCAAAATGTAAACCTGAATTGACCTTTGGACCAAAACACGAATCTATACCTTACCTCTTTCATGCAGAGTTCAGTTTTGTCTGTGCATCAATGTCTAAGGCATTTAGAATTATCTTTCTCAGATCAACCTTTTGCAGTTTCGCTTTGAAGAGTCTTTTGTTTCGTGCAACTCAAAATTGTTTGCTGATACTTTTTTAACAACTGTGATTGTGTATTTTTTTCATTAGTTGATTACCTTTTTTATGGAACAAAAGTGGCTGCAAACAATGTCAGGTTTCCAGATAATTTTATGAAATCTCTGAAATACTAAAAATAAATAAGGACGATCAAAAGACCAATCAAGGTAATACAAACTTTTGAAACAAACTGATTGTCTAAGTTACTAACGAACTGTAACAGTTAGTCAGAGCTACCATAGAAACACAAAAGCCCCGGATTGCTTCGTGGAGCGAGCGTTTTTTACCGCAGTGCAAAACGCGGGCGGAGGCGCGCTACGGAATCGAATGACACGCTTGAATCTTTCTGTTTAGACGTCGCTCCGTCCTTACCTATCAATGACCTTGATTTTAGCTCAAATTTTTTTTTTTTACTATTCTTTACTCTCGTCGGTACTTTTCCTAAAACCATTCACAATTTTACAACAGCCAGTTTACAAAAAATAAACAGGTTTTCAACAATTCATCAATGATCCTTTATGTCCTTTTGAATGGCGCGGACAACAAGCTGGAGCGGTTTGTTGTATAGAAATATAAAATCTTATGATTCCAACGAAGGGGAGAGCGCCTCGAGAACGGTATTTGGGTACTTATGCGAGCGAACGGCGCGGGGTGGGGCAGGTGTCGGCGACGGCGGGGCGAGGAGACGACGAGTACGGCTCTAGAAATTTCCATTGCCTTGCCCAAGCGCCGTTGTTACAATGTGTACACATACCTACACACTAAACCAAGCGAAAAGGCTAGAGAGAGACGGACGATCACCGCCTCTCCTCGCGAACTGCACGCGTTTAATTTCAAGATAATCGAAACTGACTTATGGTTTTCTCTGACTGCGTTCACGATTAAGTTTTATGAGACTAGCTCGTGAAATTATTGCCGTTTTATTTAGCATGATAAACAGAATTTAAAGGTGACCTGAGGAAGCGGTGTACAAAAACAAAATGTGCTTTAAAATTGAACGCGAGTTCCTTACTCATGCTCTAATATGGGTATTGAATATAAACGATTCTGTAGTTGTCAAGTGAATAAAGTAGCGAGGCGCAGCGGTCCGCGGTCGCGACCGCCTCCTCTACACTCATGGCACCAATTTGGAGGCCGCACCGCGCCGCAGTGTCGTCGCACGCGCAACTTTCGGCTCCACGCTTCAGTAATACAGAGGCCAGTCTTGCCGGGGTTATTCGCTATAGACTTAGGGTATGCGTACCGTCTGAAACTAAATTGAACTCTAAGAGAAAGCACTAGGCTTGGTTTCACTTTGAGCCGTCTAAGTCAGACGAACTTATTGACGACGACGAATATATCCATCCTTGTCTAAAGGCATCCCGTTTTTGGTTATTTTCCATTGGACGGAAATGGAGACGGGCACAGCGAGCGCTTCTATTTCTAGATTAATCTTTACGTGTTAGCGGTTATTGATGGCCAAAATTTTATTTGGATGTATCTGTAACGTTAGCATTTTGTAAAATAGTAGAATACCGTAAATATAGCTTGGAATATGTTGTATGAAAATGAGTTATAATGTTCTAACACTGTAAACAAGGAAATCGATTGTTAAGGGAAAATGCGTTATTCGAAGCAATTATGAACGTCTCAGTTATTCATGCTACATGTAATACAGGTTTTCCTCTAAAGCATTGTCGTGCGCGGATCGCGGCGGACAAGCGCTTGCGCATACTGGCGAGTGTCCGCTTGCACCGGATTGTGTAGACAATACCCAATGAACACCTGATACTGTTGACGAATAAAGACACGAGAATTGTTATAACATTTCTGTCAAGTGATAAGTATAAGCGAGTTCACTAGCTAACTAACTCAAATGTGACAGTCATCGCCAAACAAATCGTACCTATTTATTTTCCCGTTAGGAACGAGACCGTCCAATTAAAAAATGTCCAATTGTTCGTTAAACAAGAACATTATTTTTTTATTAACAAGTTGAGAAAACAATGCAAAATATTGCTTGCTGGTACTTAAGACGCGGGTAGAAAAACGGCAATGACATTTTCAACGAAAAGAATAGAATCTATAACCGTTTTGTTTTCATAACAAAGAACCACTTGCAACAATTTTTGTTAAAGCATTGGGTCAAAATTCCAAAAAAAACCTATTTAACAAAAAAATTAAGTGGAAAGAAGACCAGAAAATTAAATAACATGATGCTATGTAGTTAATAAAAGGAGCGGATAACATAACAGACTAAACGGATAAATTAAGTCAACGCAAGAGGGATGAGGTAATGACCCAAGTGCACTAATCTAATATAATCCAAGGTACAGTACACTGGTATTGGCAATGCAGTCTCGTAAGCCAAGTTTTCAGAACATGTTGAGTGAAACCCCATTAGTGAAGGCAAATACCAGACAGAGAAACATTCAGCATTTCTAGATTACCCCAACCAATAAGACCGACAGAAATCTAAATGTAAATATTTACTTAAAACAGCATTCAAACGTACGATTACGGCCACAAGACGATACAGCTACCGGCCATTTTGAAGCAAAAATTTAAAAACCGTCGCCAGCGCATTGAAGTGAAGTTGTTAAAGAATGATTATTATCTACACGTGAACTAGTATCACATTTAGAAGGTGATCAATCAACGCTATTTACCTAAATAGACTCGGGTTTTTCAACACCAAATTTTACACAAGATTTTCCACCATCACTTAACGAATGGTTAGTCATCCCTGTCTGTATGAAAGCCCCTAGTTTTTATTATTCAGTGTTTGCTCCCTTGGAGTGATTGACAGACCCTAATGGCATAATACTGCAACAAACAACCCCTCCGCAAATAAGGTATGCATAGGCATATCATTTGAAGTGTCCCCTTTTAAAATAGAGGTACTGTCTGCTACTAACTTAGTAAAATTAGGTTTTTACCATATTTAATGTACGACTGAAGCGGTTTTGATTGTATTACTCATACTGCGTACTTATTGGTTTAATTATTTTCAGCACCAGGAAATTATGATAGTTTTGGCTCCGTTCGGTGTGGCATTATGAAGCAGCTAAATAATTGAGTAAGCCGGTAGTTAATACTCATCTTGCAAGTATGCCATCCATCATCCCAAGAACGACGCATCATGACCGTGAAAATCTGCGCTTAATGAATATGTATAATGTGTATATTGCCATGAAACTGAAATATTTCTATTAACTTATGTCGCAAGCTGTTTGTCCGTGGCAAAGCTAAAACTACTATTTAAATGTTAACATTGGTGGTGATGATTTCAGGAAAATAGTAAATAAAATGTACGCTCGCTCATCTACACCTAATCCTCTATAATACATACCTACCCATAATAATATTTATTTACTGGAAAACCAAACTATTTAACTATTGGAACATAAAGATGTTAAAACAGAGCATGAAGATGCTCGTATTTGTTAAACGAATGATGACAAAACAAACTGGGGTCAACCATAATGCGCAGGTAAAAACGCCTTTTAAGAGGTAATAAATGGCGCAAATGAATTCAATCTACAGCGACAAACTGTTCAGTAATTTATGCTTCTATTTTGCATACAAAAAATTAACGCTGACGTGATATCGCCACGAGCCGTGACGTTTGAAGCTTTGTTTGAAGTGGCTCTATTAAACGTGCCTTAGGAATATTTTTAATGCAACTTAGCATCTACTATCGTCAATAGCTTAACTAGCTGTATTGTTGATATGTGCCTATTCTTCAACTATAATAGATATTTCTGCTTTCCCAAGTCCCACTACTACAACATTTTCTGCTTTTTCAAGCAAAAGTTTCTATTCAACAATCACGTTCTTATAATCACGTGTTCTGTGAGTATGTGAGTGTAATGTCGTTGTAAAGTTAGGTGCTTTATCACGATTTAACAAATCAAGCGTGTAGCACGGAATTAGACATTTCGATATGTTAATTTTTGGTCAACGGTCGACGACTAGCTACATCATCATCTGCCTGCCTTTTTGAAACTACTTCGAGGTCGCCTTCCATACCAGTTGGCTGGAATACCAGTATATTAGATTGTGCGACAACAACCGCCTATTTGATTTTGCAAACTACTTCCTGGGTAACATTGGTTGTTAGACTTTCTGGCTGTTGAGTACCAGTATCGACTGTTAAAGATCTATTAATGACAGCCGGGACCAATGGCACGGAGGGGTCTCGTATGTGACGGTCACCAACGGCCATTCATCCACGGGCTGACTTCGAAGTACCTTTGCATTAAATGTCGATTGACATTACCGGCGTGATTGTCCCATCTTATCTATCCTTGATTTTTGTTAAAGGTATTGGTTCATAGACTCCATTTCGACAGTTTGTTGTTTTGAAACTAGCTATATTTATATTTTGCATTTGTTATCTTTATACGTATATTATACTTTTTCGTGCCACATGGTGACTGACTCTCGGAATGTCAGTTTTGCAAAGTTATTGCTTCCGATTCAAAAGATCTTCATAACTTACTACCTACTTAGAAACCGTGGACGTTCGTTGCTGCGAATAAGTCTGTTTACTGTCTGCGGTTAATGTATTATATGCAAACCTACATCTATTTTTGTGAAAGTTTAAGAGATAGAAAAACAATTCAGGGCCTCAGGCGCAGTTTTTGCTGCCGAAGCTTTTTGGTGTTTTTTGGCTCCTTCATGTTTTTATTTACTTTCACATCATAATCGTAGGAAACACTTCATAGTAATGAAGTTATGAGTCCTTAATTTTAGTGCGAGTACTTTAATAAAAGTAAAGACGATCGATATTAAGTAGATAGAAAATATGTGCGCTTTAGACAAAATAACAATTATTATTGCTTAGCCGGTAAAATAATTGCTTGCCTCCATGTTTCAAGTTTCAATAAACTAGAGCGTTATACCTAAAAGATACTGATATTTCATAAACCACGTGAAGTAACTTTGTTATGAGGTAGTGCCGTGAGCAAAAAATATTAAAAATTACATCAGACATTAAGACCGCGAACCGCAGAGGGTCGTACCTAAGAAATAACAGCCGCATGGGGCGATCGAAACTTAAACCAGTGCGTGGATGGGTGACCATCAATTGCATACCGCGACACCACCGTGTCGCTTAAAGCATATTTAGCCGTTGGTCCCGACTATTATTCGTACTTTTTTGGCAATCGTTACGGGTAGTTAATCAGATACCTGAAAGTCTGACCATCAGTGTTACCAAAGGTAAAACATATTCACTTTAACATACCTACCAAGTTGAAAAAAGGCTAAGCACATTAAGATAAAGTTAAGACCGTGAACTGCAGCTAACGTAGAATGAATTATGAAGTATGAATTATGACATTATTATATTGTATTCGTATAATTCCGTTCACTCCGGGTAAATAACAGCAAATCTGTCAATTTTCCATAACACAACCCAATTTCAAGTTTTATATGGACATCAATTTGGAAAAGTTTTTTGATTCAGTTTTTTTTATAGGTGCTCACTTAAATTATAACATGTAACTATCTTTTTTATTGTTACACTTACTTAAAAAGTACTTAATTCAATTTCAATTCTCTTCTTCTACAAATTGATTAAAATCTGTGACTTTTTAAGTATTTATTTTCAGTTTCATAGGTCATTAAACAATTATTTCACCATCGTTATACATTCATTAAAATTAATTTTGTAATTTTAAAAAGTGCTTAATAAGTTAGCTACAGCATGTTTACGTGTTAATTGAGTACTCTAAAGATAAATATCGCACAGCTTCATAACGCAATTCTGAGAGCAGAGTGTTATAGGTTTCGGTCTGAGTGACCGGGGCAATTATCCCGATGCATTCCGCGGTTTCACAACGAATATGAAATTCTGCGTTACTTCAAAAAGCGACGGAACCGTTCGTTCCAAAATACATGTCAACTAGAAGTATTTTTGTTTATTTATGTGCTTGTTTTATCGGTTTTCAACTCACTTTATGAGACTGTCAGTTAGACACCGATTTTCTCGAAACGTTTCTAAACAAGCCCAATTATAATTAATCAATTCATACAAGTTGGCGGTTCAAGTATGGTCGCAAAGCAATTTAGAGAAAGTAAAAAAAAACATCGGAACAGTATCCAAGAAACAAAAAATTCGCCTTCAATATAAATCAAAATAATATGTAAAAAAAATCACTTACCTTAAACACCGCCGGAGCTAACGGTATAGCCGCTTGGTTGTGAAGATGTTTTTTCGACATTTTCGGTTTTTTTTGCTTCCACGCTTCTATTAATCGGTATCCTCACAAATATTTAAAAAACTATACTTGTTACTTTAAAAACAATTGTAAAGAAATCGTATACTGAAAACGAGTTGCGTTCTAGTCACCGATGACTAAAATTGCGATATAAGTTTGCGCTGAGCGAAAACTTCTATAGATCGCCGTATTTGGTAAAAAATCGATGTTTGTTTTCTAAAAGATATTTTTGATGAGTACACTATTTGGACACTTGCTAAATCGTGCCAAAAAAGTTAACTTAAATTTGAGTGAGACGCGTCGGTAATATAGTGTACCATACGTCGTGCCACGGTTGCGGTCAAGTCGGCAATGAACGGGTGAGACGCGAGTGAACGCGCCAAAAGGAGTGAGCGCTGAGCGGAGTACCGCCGAGCCGCGGAGCCGCCTCGCCGGGCGGCTAGCGGAGCAGAGGCGCCGAGTGACGTAAGCGTGTCTCGCACAATACAGTGGGCTGAAAACCGCGGCGGCTCCGTTCTGTATCTTGTCCGGTCATAGTTTTTCACTGTTGCGTCAAATCACTGTGACGGTGTAGCACGCCCCTAACCCGGTCGCCCGAGAACCGCCAATTCAACACGACACAACCTGGCCTTCAAAACACGTGACGCTTGATCACAATATCCTAACGCGATGTATTCAGTGCCAGGCGCTTCAATACACTTACTTGACTGGACTGGAATTTTGGAACTCTCCATCACTGATGGTGAATACATCCAGCTTCGGTTTAGCACCCATCACGAAGTCCAAGATAGATCCTTTTGAACAGAAGCCCAGTAGTACACTACCAATAAATAGTCTGGTTGCAACGATCACTATTGCACTGATTACTGCCTCAAGTATTGTACTGATTGCAGCGTCAAGAGTTTTATAAATCTTATAATCCTTTTCCTCTTGTTTGCTATATATATATTTTATACTTATGTCACATGCGACGCACTACGCAGTGTTTGGATTTTCCGGAGTGTAATTCTAAAACGGAAAGACTAGGAAAACACTGGCGAAAATTGTTTGTATTGACGGACCTGTTACGGTGTTGAAATAATATTTTTTTCAATGCAAATAGCAATATCCAAAAATCATTTTTGTTTGTTTTTAATCACTTGAGAAAACTTTGACGTTCGTATATCACTGCATTACCTTCATCGCGTATCTAGCACTAGTCAGAAATCTTACAATGAACTAATTCCATATGAAAGTCTCAGCCTCAAGTATATACTCGTAGTAAGGTCAGTTATTGATATTTTGTTGATAGACGTAAGTAAATTAAATATAACAACAAGTAAAGTAAGTGAGTAAGTAGTATTTGTTTTGCAGATTAACATTATAGAAGAGCCCGACCCCAACAGCCGATCCGATGCACATCTGCATAATTCTCTAATTGAAATGCCAATATTGAATCTTGAAATAGCGGCGAAATCGGATGTTCATCAATAATCGATTCAGAATAATCTATTTCTCCATATTTCACTTCTGGGTGAATCACAACCTTATTTTTCCAGAATTCACCTCACTCTTCAACCTTTTCGATGGCTGCCACTATTACCATGCTCCAGCTGCTCTCTGAAGGACTTGCCCGAAGCCACTGCTAAAGCTTTTGATGTAGCAGAGTTCTGGATGAAGCTCATTTAACTGACACATCACTCACATCTTCACGACGAAGAAGTCAGTGCATTTCTGCTTGTCCTGTTATTCGGGCAAAACCTCTAATATTCCTAATATAATCGTGTTTCCTTTTCCAAATAATAGTTAGTTATCGACCTAACTAAGAATGGATATAGGACAGGCACAAGTAGATACACACAGGTTGGTAACACACATCCACAATCCAGTTCACACACTAGTTCTCCAGACACTGATCAAAATAACACTACCCAAGTCACTGAAACGATAATCGAAGATGATGTAATCAAACAGAATAGTATAATTAAAGTAATTCATGATTGTGAGGTAGTGTTTACAAGTATCATTTAATGTCAAAACCATACAATAAACAACTGAACTTATTTTATTTACGTAAAGGCTCTCACTTTGTCGAACAAGAGGGAATAACCACAGTGAGAATCAATTAGCGATAATAATGAAAGAAAAGTAAAAAATGTATGGAAAAGATGAAATCTACCGAAATCAAAAGTCATTGTAGCAATACGAAACACATGGACAGCAATTGCCACTTGTCTTAGGCACGGAATAAATAATAGAACTAACCCTTATGTTATTACAGTTAAAGAGTAGTGACTAACAGAAAGTTTAGTGACTTAACACAAGAATGCATTCAGTATCCTAACAGTAATTAGTGATATTGACTCAGGAATATTTAGAAAATTAATGTGGATGACTATAAGCTAGGGAAAGAGCAGTATATGAAAGACGATCAGCGAATGCCGGCTGATATAGAAAAAAGAAATATCAAGAGACTGCTTTGACCAAACAAATTGGGATATGGACAGGTAGGACAAAGTTTTGATATAAGTTTTCAAAACACACTGATAGTACTGATTCTATATGGTTAACACGTTGGTCACGGAAGAGTTAGTATGGCTGTTTCTAACTCACCAAGTCAGTCTCTCCAAGGAGTATCTATTGTGATACCCAGTAACTAATATAGAAGTCAGATGGGCAGTCATAAAAGGTAAAAATAAAGTAAAGTTGGGACAGACGATAATTATTAAGTATGGTTGTTTCTAATTTAACATCTGCTTGCATAATATTACCCAAATAATGCAAAATTTTCAATCACCTAGTAATTTGGACTCCTTGCGGGCACCACCTGTTCCCAGACATGGGAATAGCCCGCAGGCTTGTGGTTTTCGTAAAACATATGCTAAAGATTGGCGGTGTGATAGTAAAACTCATCGAATTCAATAAAGTATCTATAATAATCAAGTACATAACATCACGTAAGCAGAGGTGTACCCAATAGTAAATTCACATTTCGCCAATTATATTTAAGTCCCATGTAACAAAGGGCGAGCCTATTGCCATCAACCGGGCGCAAATCCAAACTCCGTGGCTACTACTGAGAAATTTCTGATGAAAAAACCCAATGACACTTTGTCCCCCCGGAAATCGAACCCAGACCCTCATGCTCAGCAGTCGTGCTATCAGTATATCTTAAGCTTTGAGTATGAATTTGGAAGAAAAGGGAAAACCAATGAAATGATTAATGGACTGTCTGAAGGCTACATGGCTACAGACAGGTGGTGGCTATTTAGATAACAGAAGAAGAGAGATGCAACACAGATCAAATAAATTTGGATATCGATCAATGATCAATGATCTGTGTAGCACCGAGAGACACAGAACGGCTCTAGAGCTCAGCGGCATTATTGGATACTGGGTTCACGTGTTTACGACAGGGTTAATGCTGTTCTAAATATTTCCTTACTCACCCGACACCAATGTAAGACTGCTGTAAGTGCTTGGCTAATGGTCTCACCTACGAAGAGTCGGAGAGACTTATACAATTAGACTTTTGACTTTCTATGTTACCAACGCTTTATTCATACCTGCTACAATTCATGAAACACACTGACCAACACACACACATACACACAAAAACACACGCACTCACACTAACCACAGCACGCACCGCAAACATACACACACATATTCCTTTTGTTTATCTTATCTTTTTTTTTTGTTTTATTTTTTGGTTTGGTTTTTATATCATATCTGTATACCATCTAATGTCTGTTTTTTAATCTCGGAGACTAAATTGACAAGTGAAAATGTCAAAACTGACTTAAGTCCTGTAGAAATCTATGTCAGTTTGCCATTTTTACTTGTCAATTTAGTCTCCGAGATTAAAAAACAGACTTTACACATAAAACATCTACCATCTAAAAATTGAAGTCACCTTTCTGTGTGTGTGACAGCTTAAATCCTCCAAACTTCACAATGCATTTTGATGTAGTTTGCATCGCCATTTTGATTGACATAAGATTTTCGGTAGCTTTTGTTAATCCAACACATTCTTGACTCCTCCATCGTCTCTATCGTTGATAAATGTCACTATGTCTAGCTAAACCCCAGAGTAGAAAAAAATAAAATAATTACCTATGTCTATTTTGTATGCTGACCATTTCAATTGAAAAGATCCCTGCTGATTATACATAGTTATATTTTCTCTCTGCTTTTGTTCACTTCATTTTCAATCATTAATTTTAATAGGAAAATAGATTTGCTTTTGTGCAACCCAGCCACCGTCTATATCATTCATCTTCTACTTAGCCTTTTCTCAACTATATTGGGGTCGGCTTCCAGTCTAACCGGATGCAGCTGAATACCAGTATTTTACATGGAGCGACTGCCTATCTGACCTCCACAGTTAGTACTGGGTAATACGATACCCCTTGGTAAGACTGGTTGTCAGACTTTTTGGGCTACTGACTACCTAACGACTGTCAAAGATCTACAAATGACACCCGGGACCAACTGCTGATAACGTGCTTGCCGAGGCACGGAGGAAACTCGGTATGTAATGGGTAGTCACCCATCTACAGACCAACCTAGGCAAGCACGGCTTAACCTTAAGATCGACCCGAGCGGCTGTTACTGTTAAGCCGCGAGCTCCTCCGTCTTTATCATTAATAAACACAATTAAATCTTTTGGCTCGCCGGTAATCCTACTTTTTCAGTCTTTATGGAGATTTAAAATAAATGCATCATGTTTTTTCCTTACACTTTAATATATCATGGTCAAAAAGGAAGCTCTAGAAAATTCAATATAATACTACTGCAAACTGAGATTGAAGAAGTCGACACGGTAAGGTATGCTATGAAACGAGCGATATTATTATTACACTTTAAGAGTCTTGAATATTCAAAGAATGTTTCTGGGTAGATCCCCTTAAAGAAGAGATAACTTAAAAAAAAAACGAGGATCAATGGCTTCTAGTCGCTACAACAGAGCATTGTATTTATCTGAATAGACGTTTTCAATGGCCATGTATCCATTCTAAGAGCAGGTAAAAAAAATTAACAGGTTACTGCCTGCCCCAATAAAGAGACTGCTATAGATATAAAACACGAAGAAGCGAATAAACCTGTAACAAATAGTCACAAGGAAAATCGTGTACAATATCAGAAAAACATAACGCAGTACACAGGTGACCTAATCGTTGAAATGACTGAATACCAAAATATACAGACATACTAGGAAGGTACCATGGTCGTAAATAATAGTCAATAAAATCCTGAACATCGGGACTTTAATGGAGGTGAGGATGGGCGATAACATCGCAGTGTAACCACATGCATAACGACCAGCCCTATTAGGATTTACGATTGAGCATACATTAGAAAAAAAAAGATGTAGGTACTTAAAGCTATGGAAAATTCCCATCGACGGGCGCCACGGAATCCTTCCAACCAAGCGACTGTAATGTCAATAAAACCGTATTGTCGAAACACGACACTTAATTAAGCTGTCGTTAATCATAACTTAATGAGTAGGTAGCTGCATGAGTGGCTCGCTGTAAAAGGAACGAATTATAACAGAGATGAATTCAGTTGCGGTAACTTTGAAGTTTCAATAGAGTCAGTAATATTTAAGTACTTGGGTACTTTACTTAATTTTTTGTGAAATGATTCATTTTAAAGACGTTCGACTTTGCTATACGGAAATATATTTTCAAGAAATGAATATTTTTATGAACGGGCCAACATTGCGTCAATTGTGACTTATAAGAATGCAAATCAATCACTCTGTGTCAATATTAATAACGATGGTGCAATAATAGTCTCATTTAAGTTTTCATTGAAATAATCATGATGTCAAGACATTCTTTCAATTGTTTCTTAACTATATTTTTCACTACGCAATAGAATCAAGATGATTCTAGTTTCGTTAATGAGTTGAGAGCAATCGCTGGTACAGAAAAATAAACTTGCGAATTGGTACGTCACACAATTTATAAGCAGAATCGTGTGAAACAACGAAAAGGAGTTCGTTTAACACTTGTGTTGGTGTTAATGAATCAGTCAATTTCATGCTTTATAGACAGACAACGTACCTTATTCTAGTCATTATCAGGTAGATGACGATACCATCCATCACATCTTTATGGATGACAGCAGTTAATTTTGAATTCGTACGTTAACGTCTTGTTGTGCGTACTAAAATAACTTTTATGGCGATGTGTAAACGAAGATAAGGCTTGACTAAAAAAGTTTCTGTGTTCTATGCAAGGTTATCGACTTCATATTAATAGATTCTATGATTGAAGTTGAGGGCTGTAAATAAATCAAACCCGCTGTAAAATATTGTTGAATTCATTTTTTCTGTCTTTTGTTAGGACCCTGTTCTCTCCAGATAACTACATCATCAGGTTCTTGTCACCAGTGCTGGTGTTTTTTTCATATTCTCAGTGGTTACTGTAAGTATTTGCACAAGTAATGTCTCCTGGAATTCAAGTGGTTTAAATCTCATGAAATTATATCATCATCATAATGAATTTGTATTTTAATGACTGCATTTGTAATCGGTTTTACTATTTCCATTTGTTTTAGGATTTGTGTAAGCCCTGGAATATAGCAGAACAATTTCAACGACTTCACATCTAAAACTAAAAGCAAACAGTGGGTGCATTGTATCTAACGTTACAAAGGGGACTCATGCTGTGCCTTATTGAATCGCGCCTTCATAATACTGAAACGTTTTCTACACCTGGCTTCAAAACCATCATCATTAGCGCTTCTGTGTTTTTCCTGTACAAGTACGCTTACTATCATTATTTCAATAGATCTTATTGCGTCATTTCGCAGAACGGCTTGGTTGAAATACGTGGTGACTCATATCAGATAAGCTGATAGTCCACTCGAACGCTCATTAAGATTTCGATGCACAGCAAACAATTCCACACTGAGTAGTGGCGCCAACTCATAATAATCATCGGACAATCGTGGAGATGAAGTCATTCGGAACAAACCCGAATATTACGGTCATCTTTATGGTAGGTTAAATTAAGTACTGAACAGTAAATGCTTCATATACCTATAATAGTAGATTATACAACAAGTGATAAAAAAGGAAATTTAATTCGAGGGACTAAGTTGGATCCCGAGAGCAGCGAAGGATTCTAGAGTAGAATCCCGAGCGTAGCAAGGGATTCTAGAGTAGAATCCTGAGCGGAGCGAGGGATACAAGAACCGAGATGAATTTTTTTTTTCACGAGTAGTGTACTCTACTTTTTACCATTGACTGCGAGAAAATAAATAGAAGTATGGTATTAATATTTCCCGTGGGTTAATAATAACAGCCACTCAGGTCGATCTTCAAGGTTAAGTCTCGCTTACCAAGGTCAGTTTGTGGATGGGTGACCAATAATTCATTATATACCGAGCTTCCCCCGTGCCTCGGAAAGTACGTAATGCCGTTTGTTGGTCCCGGCTGTCATTTGTAGTTCTTTGACATTCGATACAGGAAGTCAAGGTCCTGAAAGTCTGACAACCAGTCTTACGAAGGGGTATCGTATAACCCTCACAGTACTAACGGGGTTGTGAAGGTCAGATAGGCAGTCGCTCCATGTAAAATACTGATATTCAGCTCCATCCGATTAGACTGGAAGCCGACCCCAATAAAGTTGGGATAAGTCTAGGCAGATGAGTATTTACCAGATTTTTTATTTTATTATCGGTAATAAGAGAACAAAGGATTAAATTAAAAACATTACAATAGTGAAATTAGAACAATTTTCGAAATTCAGTGTTACATTCTTGTCGGCTCGTTTTATTTATTTTTTGTTCATAATTCGTGCTTGTTCCAAATTCAAAAAGTCTTTATTCACTCAGTGAGTAAAAGAGCGTTTTATTCACTGTTTTCGATGAATAAAATGCCCTTTTTCGAGTGGCAATGGTAAAAATATAATTAATAATATCGGTCCTGTGTGTCCTGTTGTTTGCTCGTTACAGGAACTGATGGACGCTACTAAAAGCGACAAATTCAGTTTAGATTGCCATCGCAAAAAAAGGAAAAAAAAGGTGACTCAGTAAGTATATCTGAAATCCAAAGAGGACCTACTTCAGTTCCTTAACACATTACCCACGTTTACCCAATCATCTTGAATAGTCTATGGTCAATCGAAATAGCCTTAAAATGACAAAGATACTTCACGATTGTAACTATCGTTTATTGAGCTGCGTAACCTTGACCGATATGCGAATATGGAGCGTGTCAGCTTGCCGGGGTGAGGGAGACGAAAATGACATAATTTGAACAATAATGCGGTTGCAACAGTAAACGATTGTTTTATGAGCTCATTAAAGCATTGTTTTTGATTTCAAGTGAACATGGGAAAATAATAAAATGATTGACTTATCTAATAAACAAAAAAGGGAATCATCATCTGGCTTTTCCCAACTATGACATACTATATATGTATATCTCAACATGAATGATGTAACCATATTTTGATTGAAAAGAGTGTCCATGGAGTTTCTTGCCCATTCTTCTCCATAGAGGTCTACGCTTTGGAATGGGCAACTACAGTACTTTCACAAGTTATTATGCCTTGTGT
The DNA here is from genome assembly GCA_905220335.1 of Noctua pronuba. Taxonomy (NCBI): domain Eukaryota; kingdom Metazoa; phylum Arthropoda; class Insecta; order Lepidoptera; family Noctuidae; genus Noctua; species Noctua pronuba. The sequence continues at coordinate 18,971,825 of LR999891.1, read as the reverse complement.
CTGGGACTGTAGCTTCGCCTTCTTTGTTTTTCTGACATTCAAAAGTGCCTGTTATGGTCTAATTGAAATAAATGCTTTGAGTTTGAGTTTAAGTTTATGTTCGGGTCGTCTTCCAGTCTAACCAGATGCAGCTAAATACTAGTATTTTATATGCAGCGATTGCCTATCTGACCTCCACAACCTAGTTCTAGGTTATTAGTAGAGATCGGATATTCGGATGCATATTTACCTGTTTTTTCCCGGCATTACAAAAGTTTGAAAGTGGCATTTTTTCTCGGGATCGCAGTATTTTATAAATAATACAGTGTCTATAAAATGTATTACTCATAAGCATAATGGATATTTAAAATTATCTAAAACCAGGCAAGAAATTTGTTTAAAATAGGTACGTAAAAAAAAAATTACAATGAATAAACGATTTAAAATTTTGCTGCTGAATATATTCGAATAGGACAAAATGGTAAATATGACAATTCATTTGATGTAAACCACTAAAATTAAAAAAAAAAAACTATGTAAAACGATAACAACGTAATACTGAAATAAAAATCATATCACCTTTTATTAGGAGCACACTTTCACAAAGGAGTAGTAGCGGGACAACTGACATAATTTGAATTTTATTTTTGTTAAATTGAGCTATCTGAAATTGAGTAGAATAAAGAAAAAAAAAAACAAAACCGGGGCACTTTCCGTAAAATGCATCCGAATATCCGACCCCTATTTATAAGGGTAAGAAAAACAGAAAAGAGAATCACATCAAAAGAATACAAGGTTAAACGAAATAACCAAGCAAAACTCAGCAGATCATCAATTCACCTTCTTTCTCGTCGTAGTGCATAGACATCAATACCGATTTCGCTAGCAAATTTATTTTGACCTTGTGTATGACATGGACCCCGAGGTTAAGGGGCTCGCTTCTCATAAACAAGATACTTGTTAGAAAACTGGAGGGATATTCACCTGTGCAAGTGTGGCTTTTCAATATTTAATGTACTTTCTAAGTTACCTCGGCTTGTAGGACAAGAATTTGTTTGGTATACTACAACTAAAAACCCGACTACAGAAAAATCACGGTCTAGTTAAATTCGGGGTTTACAAGGTAAAATCGACTATTGTTGAAGTCGGTTAAAATGTGGCCTATGTTACCCGGGCCGTAATAACGAATCGATTGACCCTTATTCATCAAAATCGGATGAATAGTTTAGGCGCTACGGAGGAACATACGTAAATACAAACATACATACATAGACTGCTAAAATCCTAACCCTTCCTTTTGGCTTCGCCGTAGTCCCGTAAAAATATTGAGACGAGCATAACATCACGCCTGTAATCCCCGAAGGGTGATGCATAGGTGTACTGAATAGTACAACAACAATTTTTTTTTTGCATGGCAAATCTTCAAATAACCCCCTCCCCCCCCGCTCTGGGTGGAGTGGGAGGGAGTGTCAGACTTTTACTGACTAAAACCCATCCATGTTCCTTCTTTACTCTTTGTGTTCCAGGGCCGCGGTATCTCTTTCGAACTGTCCCGCAGTCCCGGCAGGGTACAACAACTATAATGAGTTAATTATTTTTAAGTTCTATGCCCCCTAGGGCAAGCCCGAAAATATCTCAGAAAGGTCCACTTCTGAGATATTTCTAACAGAAAAACACTTTGCCCGACCTGGTAATCGAACCCAGGACCACATGATCAGCAACAGCGCTTGCGACTACTAACGAGACAGTGAGAGGCACTTATGTATGTAAAAGTTTATAAATAAGTACCAGGTGATCCATCTCTCTTCAAATAAGAAGAGGTATTGTTAGTGCTGTGTGAATAACGGGTTGCAATATTAAACAAGGTTATTATTTCATTACCAAAGTGAATATTTACTTGAAAGTTTACTTCATGAGTTTCCCTGAGTATTATGGGCCTGCCAAGAATAATTCGTCCATTACATTAATTACTGTGTTCGACTGTACGATTAGAAATGAATACGATGCAGTAAGAATACTCGTCATCATCAATTGCTTAGCCTTTTCCCAACTATATTGGGGTCGGCTTCCAGTCTAACCGGATGTAGCTGAATACCAGTATTTTACATGGAGCGACTGCCTATCTGACCTTCACACCCCAATTAGTACTGGGGAATACGATACCCGGTAAGACTGGTTGTCAGACTTTTTAGGCCACTGACGACTGTCAAAGATCTACAAATGACACCCAGGACCACCAGCTTAACGTGCTTTCCGAGGTACGGAGCAAACTCGGTATGTAATTGGTGGTCACCCATCCTCAGACCAACCTAGGCAAGCACGGCTTAACCTAAAGATCGACCCGAGCGCCTGTTATTATTAAGCCACGAGCTCCCCTCTCTACGTAATTTACCTAATTATTTCCCCAATAATAGCGCCTTCTACGGCAACCAATCGTATTCGGTAATATTCAGATTCACCATAATTACAAATTATACAAATAAAACAAACACAGATGAACATGTCCTTCAAAAGGTTGAACGTGAACTTTGAAATGCAATACAAAGTACGCGAAAAGATTATATAACAGGAAGAAAACAATATAGACAATGACAATATTGACACACACATAATGGAGTAATCAGTCAATAAAATAGTTCGATCATATGCTGATGAAGTACGGTTAAATAATCTGAACTCTGAATATTGTTAAAAGGATCGCATTGTAAGGTCTTGATTGGAGCACACAATATCGTATTGTATCGCTTCGTGAGCGTTCGTATTTATCATTCGTTTGTGATACAGGGAAGTAGTTAAATATTCATTGCTCGTGGTTTTGTGGGTCTTCCCAAAACTATGCTCAACCAATGACGTTGAAGGGAGAATTACAAATGTCACCGCCTCGTTGGTCTAATGGTCGTAAGCGCGACTGCTGGGCATGAAGTCCTGGTTACGATTCCCGGGTCAGGGAAAGCGCTATTGAGATTTTTCATTAGAAAATTCCTCAGCAGCAGCACTTAGCAGCTGGCAGTACTTTAAACCGCCTCGACTGCCTCGTTGGTCTAGTGATCGCAAGCGCGACTGCATGAGGTCCTGGATTCGATTCCCAGGTTTGGCAAAATGTTATTGGGTTTTACCAGCGGGAATTTCTCAGCAGCAGCCACAGAGTCTGGGTTTGTGCCCGGTTGATGGCAATAGGGTCACCCCCTATTACATATGACTTACACACAGGCGAAATGTGGGTATACTATTATGTACACCTCTGCCTAACAAGCCGTGTTGTTTTGTTAATGTTTAATTCTTCAGAATAGTCAGGTGCCTATTACTTGCAACCGGCGTGCGTGCTTATGACCTGATATGCGAAAGGAGTATGTAAGGATCGAGCCGTTCTGTGGTTTCTGCCTAGACCCATGGGAAAAAGACGTGAGTATGTTATGTATACGGGGTGTAAACAGACCCTTCACCAAGCCGTCAACCAAGCATTCTGTATATCAAACTAAGTAACTTTACGCAAAAATTATTGCTGGGAAACGACTTTTTTTTTTAGGGTGACAAATCACGTTTTACGGTAAAGCTCAATGTAACGCACTCAAAACATTGTGCTGATGGATGGATTGAATAGTACGAGGGTCGTGAAGGTGTTTAAAGTAAAAATCTTACATTAGAAACATGTATTTAAAAAAAAACTTGTGAAAAAGTTGGAACTTTGACCCTCAATATCTCCGAAACTAGAAGGTTCCCAGGTATGGTCTAGAACAAAAAAATGATCGCAATGACCGGGAGAACAAGTAGCGTTCGGCTTCGTTAAGGGTCTTTTTACACCCTTTATAGTATGTAAGTTCTTTTGTGAAAATTGAAAATTAAGGACCTAGACGGTGAGTTAATTCCAATAATTGTATACTAAAGTACAGAAAGAAAAATAATGTACTAAGGTTAAAGAAACAAACCTGTTATATAACGAATTATTAAATGGTAATAACTATTGATCTGAATGAAGATCTGGATTCTATAGGCATTGTATTGTATATATATTGTATGTATTACGTGTATTATACTGTATGTATGTAGTTTAGTTTATAAAATTAATTGATTTAAGTAATGAGATGTTATGTTAATGCACATAGGTATATCCTCTTATGCAAACGCAATCGAAATTTGGTTTGCTTGAAGAAAACCCAATTCTGGGTTAAGCCCATTGTACATAAGCTATGTTATTGCAATTTGTATGTATATAATTTTTATTGTTTTGTGTGCAATAAAGAATAAGAAGATTCCTTACGAACAGAATTATATAGTTAGCAATAAGAAAACTAAAATATATGCAAAAGTGAACAGAATAATTAAAAAATGTAATCAATTTAGGAAACAACATATATAAACACTTTTCCAAATATATTCTACTGAGGAAGGAGCGTGTTGATTTAGTTAATAAGTTAATTAATTATATCAAACAAAATCAGAAGATAGTTTAAAATTTATGAAATTGATACTCAGCATTTGAAATCTGAAATACAGGTACTTCAGGACTCACTTAGGTCCTTATCCAATAGGTATGTGAGTTTGAGAACCAAATATGGAAACATATTCTTGCTGCAAATGAGTTGGTAATGTGTCAATGTAGTTGTCACAGCTACCAAACACGATACTGTCCAGCCTGAGGTAATGGAGGACCCGTCCCAGGCTGAGAATTCGTCTCAGAACTGAATAATCAACCAAGAAACAGCTAATGATACACAAGATTATTTACAAGTGGACAGCCTGAGATATTGTGATAGTCATGATTGTTCATACTCAATAATGTTCTCAGATAGATAGGGAGAGGTGTAGGTAAATTTGTAATAAACTGAGTTTTTCCAATCAAAATTATTGTATGCCAGGGTCGGATACAAACGGATGCATGTTGCAACTTATTCAAAAATGTTTAAAAACACTTTAAAAACGTAAGGTAGCTAAATCATTATTCATTAGCAACAAGATGAAAATTATCAATAGTGAAACTAATAGAAATAAAAATGTAATAATCAAATGACTCTTGAGAATCTACGTGGTCTTCGAAGCTCTAAAAACGAAGTTGCTCAAGAATTTGTACATTTCACTTAAAACTACTGAACCTTACCTACCTTAAATTCCTCACCCTTGCTTTCTATTAATTTTTTAAGAGAGAACGTTTCAGCCTGTCCGGTTGAGTTTCATAATAAACCCCATAAAAGCTTAGGAAATTAAAACCAAATTAATTGAAGATCTATGGGGAATGTCGATTAAAGTTTGTCAAGCTATTATTGAGACTATAGCACCGTACTTTGCCTTAATATTTGCAGCCTTGCAATTTGAGATCCACGTACCATTTGAATTCAATTTTAGCGTGCTCGAGTGCATCGCGTTCCACGTAATTCACTTGGCTTGGAGGAATTGGATTAATCGACCTACAGTCACGATATAAACCTGCCTCAAGTGCCACAACAGAGAATAACTTATCTATCTACAAACACAACCTGCACTTTAACCCTTTTGTGCTAATCATTATGAACAACTTTTACCTTGGGGTATCCTGAAATTGCGAAAAATGACAGCTGTTCCCTATATTATGACGTTTAAATGTGATCCCAAATGTTTGGGACGGGACAGCGTTTTTGCCGAGTCAGCTTTGTACCCATAGTTAAAGTTGTTTTATGATTAAAATTGGGTAAGCAAAGACAGAGGTGGCGAGACGATCTGGATCCGCGAGGGCTGGTTCGAAGAGGCACGGGAAAAGATCACATGGAAGGAATTGGGGGAGGCCTTTGCCCAACAGTGGGACAGTACAGGCAACTGAAAAAAAAGCAAACACAAAGCTTGTATACCTATCTATCGATTAAAGGTCGACGCTTAAGTAGGTACAGGGGGCCTAAAATAAAAATAAAAATCATAATAGGGTAATAATATGAATCACATTAAAATTCTTAAAGTGATCACAATTGTCACTTTGTAATGTAATTTATATTATCCTTTTATGATTCTGCTAAAGCGGCCAATTTAGACCCCATGGAAACGGGATCAGCATTGCCGCAAATAACACTATTTTATTAAGTACGCAAAAACACTTATCGGTCGTGAAGTCGACACGTCCAGCCCGATCGATAACTAAATAATAATAGTGTATAGCATGTATCGCTTTTCGTTTCTGAATGCGTGTGCGCCCCCTATCGCCCCGATTTAAAACATTACCGTGGGAGGTGTCTCTACCTTACCTTTCGTGCGCGTTTAGTTCTTGTAAACTAGAATGGCTACATAATAGATTTTTGTGCAATTGGAATTTATTTCAAAAGGTGACTTATGAAGCTTTAGTTATATTAGGAGGCACAAAACTAACAATCCTTACTAATACTATTAATGCAAAAGTAAGTTTGTTTGTTTGTTTGTTACCTTTTCACGCTTATACCACTGAACCGATCATCCTGAAATTTTGCTTATACGTTGTCAGGTGTACAGAAACAGACATAGGGTACCTTTCATCTCGAAAAAAAGTACTGTTTCCGAGGAAAACAACAATAACGTTCTTGTGATAATAATAGATGGTGCCACGTATCTTTCTAATCATGATAGCATTACCTATATTATTACAAGCAGAGTACAGCCCGAATTGATTATCAAATTCTAAATTAACGAGAGCGAAGCCGCGGGCAAAAGCTTGTGGATTATACACACCAGTAGCAATTCATGCCAAGCGATGATTCGCTAGCTCTAGTATAAAATGTAGGCAAATCACAATTAAACGAAGGAAACACAGCATAATTTGCAATTCTACGATTAGCGACGCAATTTTTTTACTGTCCATTGTGTTAGGTCATTAAGTCATTACGTCCACCTTTGTTGCATACACTGATAACCATGCAAACGTGTTATTAGCCTCTAAGCAAAGTCGACTCGAATTATTTTATTGGTCTTTAAAGAATGTCGAGATGAAGATTGTCCTTTGTTTCTTGCTGGCAAAACAAATAAATGTCAAATTATTATAAACGATAGCCTGCTATCGCTACCCATACTAACTGTTGCTGAATATCATATCGCACGCGTGCCTATAATAATACACACACAGGTCCTGTATGGCTATAGTCTATCACTCCGTTGGACTCATGGTTATAGATGCAAAACGGGTTTTAAACCATTTGGTTTTAAACCGTCTTTTTTGTTTAAAACCACAAGTAGCGGTTTAATATGGTTTAAAATGTTTTTGTTTTTTTTATTGTGTGCCAAATAAATCTATTTTCTTCTTCTTCTTTTTTCTTCTCTCTCCTCATACCCTACGTTACGATTTTGGTACCAAATTGCATAAAAAAATACGGCATTGCCGTTATATTTTAATAAACACGCATTTCATGATTGTTTTCAGTCTGTCTAATCCTAAAAAGTAGTATAAGTATGATATATGACTTCACATATATTAATAAAAATGCTAAATGATTTCAATTAGCCTTTTAAAATAATTTATAATCAATGTACGGCCCAAGTGGTCGTGATTTTAAACTGTTTTAAACCTATTTAAAACCGGTTTTAAACCACGGATTTTGGTTTAAAACGGTTTATTTACAACTATACTCATGGTTGCAGGCATGAGTGCTGGGCGCGAGGTTTGGGGTTCGGGCATAGTAATATTGGGTTTTGCCATCGGAACTTCTCAGTAGCAGCCACGGATTTCGGAATTGTGCCCGGTTGATGGTAATAGGCTCGCCCCTATTAGGTGCGACTTGAAAATAACTGGCGAAATGTGTGTAGGTATACTGCTAGGTACATCTCTGCCTACGCTTTCCGGGATTACAGGTCCGATGTGATGTTATGTTATTTTGTCGGTAAATAAAAACGTACTAACACAAAAAAAGGGCAATGGAACGCAGCATTCTGGGTGTCAAACGACAGGACAGGTTTCGTAACACCACGCTGCGTTGCAAAACTGGCATAGTAGACGTCGGCAAGAAGGCTGCTAGGCTAAAATGGGATTGGGCGGGTCACGTTAGCCGCATGCACAATGACCGCTGGGCAAAAGTCTCCACGCGATGGTTGCCGGAAGACGGACGGCGCCGCCGAGGCCGGCCCAGAAAGAGGTGGCGAGACGATCTGGACGCTTACCGCTAGGGCTGGTTCGAGGTGGCACAAGAAAAGAGCACATGGAAGGAATTGAGGGAGGCCTTTGCCCAGCAGTGGGACAGTACAGGATACTAAAAAAAAAAAAAAAATGCCAGCCATTGGTAACGAGACCAACTGACCGGTATTCAGCTTCAATAGTTAGCAATATGTAATAGTTAGCTTACACGGATCAACGGATGCACATTGATCTGTCATTTGAACAAGGCTGCGAATAATTCAATTAATCGAATGGATGACCACTAAGGGCGTGACTGCGCTTGCGACCATTAGTGCATTCTACGTTTTATGTCAGCCATTTTGGATGCAGGACGGCTCTAATAAAGGAATGCAGAAATAGCTAATAATTAATAATTCCGAACATAGCTATTTCTGCTATAATCAACATCAACAAATTAATGGAAAATTTCAAAAAAATGATAGAAGATGCATAAATTTAAAAGGAGTGAATTTTCAAGTACCTATGTAGATGTTTTTCTAAAATCACATACTATTTGTAACTGAATATAGTTCTATGAATAGATTCTAAATAAAAACTGACAATGGAAGTTCTATAGATAAAACGAAAATAAATAAAAAAATCATTAATTAATAAATGAATCATTGTCGAGTGCAGTAACTTTGCTGAAACCCCACTAAGTTATTAATGGTCGAAGTATAAGTAGTATAAGTAGTGTAAGTAAGTATAAGTATAAGCCTTAATAAAAACCTTTAAAGAGATGGTTTCAAAACATGCTTTCGTCCAGATTTGTTCATAATATTTCCTAAATATTCAACGGCTGAATAGACTATAGGCATGATAAGGCACAGTTTACAGTAAAATTATAAGATTATGTAGTATATAACGTCCGGAAATTCGCAGTAAACAGCAAGTTTCAGCCAGTCCCAGGTATTAAAGTTTGAATTTTCATCCATTATACGACTGTTCCGTAATAAAAGGTTTACGTAAACTGCAGGAACCAGGATAGTTACCATGGCAACAATAAAACAAACAAGTGTAAGTGTATGCAAATAATGGAAATTTTTTGCGTAAAAATCAATACTTACGTAAACTGAGCGTAGCTTAGAACATATTTAATTCGGAACAAGTAATTAGCTGTTAATGTTACCCACTGTAGGTATTTAGGATAAAAACCTCTTTTCAAAAAAACAAGGAATTTTGTGTCGGAACAAAAACTTTCCAAGAAAGCCGAGATTAAATCACACCTTGCCGTTTTTTAAAGTCAGTCCAAAACAATGTAGAGTACAAAAGAAAGCTGCGTAAAAATAGATGTATTTATAAATAGGGCGCCTTTTCGAAAATTTTCGGACGAAATATTAATTCTACCGGTTTTTAAATAAAATTATCATTTTCAAGAACAGTTTCACTTAGTGCAAACAATTGTATCTAAGCATCTATTTATGACTACATTTTTATAGGTTATAAACGGGTGCGTTTACAAACATTTAAATTCATATGCATACACAAACAGCCAGACCCAGAATAACTACCTGTCATCATCATCATCATCCACAGCCCGACTTCACCCACTACTGGGTATAGGCCTCTCTTTGCTTGTGCCAAGCTCCACGGTGTTGTGCCAGCCTCATCCAGGATATTCCCGCCATGGCAACAATGTCGTCTGCCCATCTAGCCGCCGGACGACCAACACTTCTCTTTCTATTTCTTAGACGCCACTCCGTCACAGCTTTACTCCACCTGCCATCACCACGCCTTGCCATGTGTCCTGCCCAACTTCATTTGAGTTCCATAACGCGATTTCCAATATCGAAGACCTTCGTACGTCTCCGGATTTCGACGTTTGGAACTCGGTCTATTAGTTTTAAATACCTGTAGGTCACACAAATATTCGTTCCGTGCGGGGATCGAACCTGAACACGCAGCGCAGTAGCCAATCGCTCAGCAACTGCGCCAACCGTGCCGTCATATATTCAGAGAAAATTCATAGATACATTGGTATTTAGGAAAAGAACAGTATTTAGGCGCTGTGGCTTAGAGCTTCATTTTGTGAAAAAACAAATCTTCTTACTTACTTACTTACACCATTGCAGGATAACCCAGTGCGATAAATGCGACTATCTTTACTTTATGATTCTAACTTCTACTAATTTCAAACAATACATTCTTTGTGAATTCACTCAGAGAACAATAGGTAAAGTCTGTCTCACTCACTATGAGTTTGAGCTGAGTTCAAGAGTGTGGCTCCAATTTTGGTGCATGACGTACTTTAAAGTAACCGAGAGTGAGTGGTCTCGATGTCAGACTTTCGGGCCACTAACTACCTGTAACGACAGCCGGGGCAAACGGTTTAAGGTGCTTTCCGAGGCAAGAGGAACCTCGGTATGTAATGGATGGTCACTCACCGACGGAAAGACCTAGGTAAGCGCAGCTTAACCTCAAAGATCGGCCCGAGCGGCTGTCATAATTTAGCCATTAGCTCCTCTTTTTATCGACCATTACATCCACACATTTTTAAATCTGCCGCTTTGCTGTGTTAAATCACCAGAACATAGTATGTATGGCATTGTGTGGCACCCCTTAGACATTAACAAAATATCTGCAGATATTAGCGCCAAACTAATTAGCATTGAGAGTATTGGAATATTCCTAGATGAGGTAGTGAGTGACTTGTATTCTGCTATGACGGCATTCACCTAATCAGCTTTTGTCCGCGCCTTTACTCGCATGGAAATAGTAATATCGGATTTCCATGCCATTCCTCACGGGAACGTACTTACTCCAGGAAAAAAGTTCTATTTATTTTAATTAATGAATAATCCTTTATCTTCCTGTGTACAAACTAAAAACTTTTTCCAAAAAAATAACCGCCTTCTTAGAAAAACACTAAAAAGTGGAAAATAACTTTACTTTCGGAAGGTGAGTTTTATTTGTTTCTTTGACTTTTTAGCCACCTTTTTTTTTTTTTTTTTTTTGTTTTTGCAAAAAAGTTTTTATTTTACCCTTTTGAGTTGTGGTGACTAGAAGGCATTAGCTAATCATCCACATATAGATTACACAGAGAGGAGGCTCAGCAGAGGGTGGAACTAGGCTACCAATGGTGATGATGGCTATAGCCTCAGCAAACATAGCACCCTGTTTAGACCACTCTGATACACTTAAATCACCTTACTTACGACTATTGCCTCATATTTGGCATCAGAGTGTAAAGGTGCAGTACAGTATGACCACTTTACGTGTGCAGTTCAAGTGTGCGCTGCTTGTCAAGACAAAATCCATCAATGTGTCTAACTAGGTACATTTATTTTTATTTAGTTTTTTTAGTTCTGTGTTTTCCCGCCTGCACAATACTGCACATATAAGTTGGTTGAAGTGTAACAAATTTAAATCTTTGTACAAGGATCTGAAACATTATCAGCCTGGAATGTTCCTGCTGGAACAGCACAGGGTTCTCTGTGAGAGTTGGTGGGCAGTGGGCACTACGTCTAATACAATTTCTAAGAATATTTTATGTTTTCCCTCTTCTATTTCGGTCTAGGGCGGGTAAAGTGTTATTTTATTGACTTTTTCGATTACTAGCAGGCTTTGTGCCGGTTGACGGCAAGAGGATCACCCTCTATTACACGGAACTTAAACATAACTGGCGATATGTGGAAGTACAATAAGTACACCTCTGCCTAACCTGTCGGGGATAACAGGCGTGTTATTGTGAAATGGGGGTCTATTGTTCATGACTAGCAAAATAATGCTCATTGCTTTATTAGTGTGTGGTACAAATCCATCCAAATTTAAATTATATACCTACTACGTCAAGGTTGTTAGTATCAATGAGACAGCACCAATGGGTAATTTCAAGTAATTTGCTTGTGCAGGATATGACGGCAGGTTAACAAATTGGGCAGCAAATTAATTTGTTTAATTTAATCAGCGTTATTTACAATTAAAATTATGTTCTACTCTGATTTCGGTGGACTAGACGACCAGAAAATAGACAAGTTTAGTATAATCATGTACGGTTCACGTACAGACAAGTATTTTTTTAATTTTATTTTATTCAAAAATGGGCCTGTGCTTGACCTCGATCACGCCTTATGGAAAACGATGGATTTGCTGACACGCGATACAGGTGTACCTATAGGTATACCTAATAGTACACCTCTGCCTAACCCCACATTTCACCGGTTATATTTTAAAGCTGCGACGTCAACGATTATATTCTAAGTTGTTTACATCGAATTTTAGATCTTGCTAACATATACCGAGGACAATTAGACACTCACCTGATTCCAGCGTATCAACTGATTGAATAACTAAATAAAATATCCGGAAGGTTGCCATAAGGGCTACCCATACCAGTAAAGGTCATTCAAAGGGATTTACAAAACATCTAAACATGTGAAGACTCGAATAACAAACAACTATTTGGTGTTCAAAATACAAATCCCATTGCTAAGTGATGAAGACCAAAAGATAGCCTTTTCCCAACTGTATTGGGGTCGACATCCAGTCTAACTGGATGCAGCTGATTAAAAGTACTTTATATGGAACGACTGCCTATCTGACCTCCACAACCCAGTAAGGACTGGGTATTACGATACCGCTAGGTAAGACCGGTTGTCAGACTTTTTGGGCCACTGACCACCTAACGACTGTCAAAAATCTACAAATGACACCCGGGACCATCGGCTTAACGTGCTTTCCGAGGCGCGGAGGACACTCGGTATGTAATGGGTGGTCACCCATCCACAGACCAACCTAAGCAAGCACGGCTTAACCTAAAGATCGACCCGAGCGGCTGTTATTATTAAGCCACTAGCTCCTCAGTGATGAAGACCACAAGATATACCGAGTAACACTAACACCGTTCCCAAGACAAGGACATTTGAAACTAGTACAACCTAGTTCATACTTCATTGCAATCAACTTTGTAAAAAAATCATACACAACATGGAAGAACTTCTTACGGAGAAGATGAATTCATCTTCTCGGCAACCGGTCTACTACTTCACGATAAAGGCGCCCCATGTGAGGTTCAATTTTCAATCAACAACCGACATTATCATGTATCCTCAATGACTTATTATGCAAACAAACCTGGACTAAGTTACATAAATCAAACACGTGGCTATTTACACTTAGCGAGAAACAGCTTATGCGTGTAATTTGCAATGATCAAGTTACACCGGCAGTCATTGACGGATTTCAGAAAAGGACGCCACAATATTAATTTACATATAATCAGCCGAGAAGTAACTATAGCATGAATATTGAAGTACCAATAATTAACTTTGCGATTAACAACCTTATCGAACGGCTGAAAAAATCGCAACAAACTAGAAACGCCAACTGAAATAGAGATACGAAAAGTCGACCGGCAGTTGGAAGTTCAGAAACAGAATTAAATAATACCCAATAGGTCTGATATCTTAAATCACGACGTATGTATACCTACCTTTTTTTTTTTTACTCGACGGACGGCGCCGCCGAGGCCGGCCCAGAAAGAGATGGCCAGACGATCTGGACGCTTACCGCGAGGGCTGGTTCGAGGTGGCACGAGAAAAGAGCACAAGGAAGGAATTGGGGGAGGCCTTTGCCCAACAGTGGGACAGTACAGGCTATGAATTTTTTTTTTTTAAGCCTGGGAAATCATCAAATAACTCCTTCCGCTCTGGGTGGAGTGGGAGTGAGTGTCAGACTTTTACTGATTAAAACCCATCCATGTTCCTTCTTTGCCCTTTGTGTTCCAGGGCCGCCGTATCTCTTTCGAACAGTCCCGCAGCCCCGACAGGCATCGGCCCTTGCTGACATCTCTTTGAGGCGCGCGTGGAACACGAACGCGCCGTCGACACGGCCTGTCGTCATAAGACGGACGGATGCGGACGGTGAGCTAACCCGTTACTCGCTGTTCTCAGGCCCGCGATGTATACCTACCTTTATTCGGTTACTTCTTTGTTGTTAGGAGGGATTGCTATACTGGGCTTCTACATTTCCCTGTAACGATGCTGCGGGAGAAGGGACACTACTAAAACTGGTCTGCAATCAAAAGTAAGGGACAACATTGAAGGAGACATCGTGTTGCAAGCAATTAACGGCGGAACCAACGAAAATATTCCGCTTTGAGGATATAAACTGATGGTGCTTTTTGTTTGCTTTACATTTTATTAATCGTTTACTTTGACTCTTATTTTAGCAATTGTTTGCAATGGATGCTCATCCCAATTTTCGCTCGGGAGCATGTACTGGTTACGTACAGACAAGGATGACGCCGTGGCCTACTTTCCGTAATTTTCACAATTTGGGGTTATTTTGGCCCTTAATTTTATTTCTTATAATAATAGATCAAAGATTTAGATATCTCTTTCTGTTTGTGCCTAACTTTCCCCAACTATGTTGGGGTTGGCTTCCAGGCGGGTACAGTACCAGTGCTTTACCAAGTATTTCCGAAAAAGAGTATTTCTGGAAAAACCTCATCATCATGTTCCTGCCCTCTCCACCACTCGTTTATTTCTTCCATTCTCCTTTGTCAGCCGTCATACAATAACTTAGGTAGGATCTAATACTTCATAACATATACTTTGTCTTTATATCAGTCCTATAACATAGTCCTTCCATCTTCTTGGAAATACTTGAAGCGTTAATACACCTACGACAATAGTAATATGATTATTATACGCTACGATAAATACTTCTTGTGACGCGACGCGACGGGTTAATTAATCCAATACTTGATTAAGCATGAGGCAATCTGCACGTGCAAGTCTTTATTATCTAGTAAACAAACTTAATATTGAGTTGGTAGGTTGATCCGTGGATGGGTGACCACCCATTACATACCAGGTTTCCTTCGTGCCTTGGAAAGTACGTTAAGCCGTTTGTCCCGGCTGTCATTTGTAGAAAGTCCCGAAGGTCTGACAGTCCGTCTTACCAAGGGGCATAGTATTACCCAATACTAACTAGGTTGTGGAGGTCAGATAGGCAGTCGCTCCATGTAAAATACTGGTATTCAGCTGCATCCGGTTAGACTGGAAGCCGACCCCAACATAATTAGGAAATGGCTAGTCAGATAATGATGATGAATTTCTCCCAAGCAGCCCAGAATCAGGATTGGTGTCCGGTTAATGGCAATAGGCTCGCTCCCTATTACATAGAACCTTAAAGCATAAATGTGGGTGTACTATAGGGTTGCCTAACTCTTTGGTGATTAAAAATAACTGGATGAGAGTAGCTGGCGATCGAGTTATATGGCTTGCGGTACGATTCGGGAAGCCTATGTTGACATCCAGTAGTGGATTTCTCAACGCTGATCTTGATGATAATGGCCCAAAATCACCCAACTTTACCAGATTGTTTTAAGAAAACTCAAGTCTGTAAGATACCTCTGGAGTATTGCATTTGCTTTTTCACACTGTACTCATAATACCTACCTATACCTTTCGGCACGGTCCATTTTCTGGAAGTATTCCGAAGTAAATGGAACTTTAACAGATTGCTTGATGGTACACTAGGAAGGCTATCCTAAGTTTTCGACCTCGAGGAACTTGGAGGGGGGGGGGGGGAACCTTAATTACTTTTTTTCAGTTTTTTGCGTTTACCTCTTAAAACTATGTGGCACATTTTGAGTACCACATGAAAAAACATTTTTGTTTTTTTTTTGACATTGGACGACAAAATTGAATACAAAATTTCCTAAAAATCGTTGGTGAGCCAGATTTTCAAGCTCAATAAAAAGTGTCATAAAATGTTCAAAATAACATAACTATTTATTACCATCATCTTTATGTTAATCACTCATCAAAACGTTTTGAAAAACCTACGACAACAAAGTGAGCTAGTTTCCACAAGAAGTCAGGAATTGATTCGAGGCAGTAGCTGCACAGGAAACGAGACGACAGAACAGGAAATCGTTGCACCCACTGAGGCGTCGCTCAACATTAAAGGGAAGCAAAGTCATCTTCATCTCCTGCCCTTATTCCAATTTATTTGGGGTTGGCACAGCATGTCTTCTTCTTCCATTTTTTTCTATGACTCGTCATCGCAAATTAAAAGAGAGGCAAAGTTATATAAAAAGTCTAAGAAAAATAAAACAAATCTGATAGTTCCAAAAATACGTGAAAATTAGTTTTCCATGTTTCCTAGGGTTGGTTTGTAGCAAAGACATTCAAATATTTCCGAGTGATAGACGGGACAAGACGAAGGAAATCGAAATCCAAAACTTGCAACTACTTAGTAACAAGTCGCTCTGTCTAGTGTCATACGCCCGCTGTCAGGTAGCATTCGTGTGTCAAAATCGAAAATATTCAGGATGAAAATTGTATGACAATATTCCCAATGTCAGCTCTATGTGTTTTAAATCTCTTTGGTTTGTAGTTAGTTAGAGTTTATTGTAAAGACCAGTGTAATTTAATTAATGATTTTATAAGCAAACTAGCTGTGCCCCGCGACCTTCGTCCGCGTGCAATTAGCGTTGTGAAATATACTTTACGACCTATTCTCATACCTACCAAATAAGTATACATGAAAAAAATCATAAAAATCGGTCGAGCCGTTTCGGAGGAGTGCGGCCACAAACACCATGACACGAGATTTTTATATATATAAGATAATGTGCTGAGTAATGCATGATACATAATACGGATAATTATTACCTACCTACATTCAACCTTAGTGTGATTGTTGTTTTATGATAGTTTATATTGTAGTGACGTATTTACTGAGGTAAAGTACCTACTTTGATAATTGGGATCAATGAACCCAACCATCAGCTGTTATCGTTGTATGGAGAAAACCTCATGATAGATAATCACACAACATGTTCAGCCTAACCTTTGTTTGATACAATTATATTGAAGTAAGAGAAGCAACAACATCAGTACAATGTTGCAGTTTTTCTGAGAGGAGCTCATTAATTTTACGTTCTAAGAATGAATGAAACATATTATACCATACCATATTTTATTTAAAATAACAAAATTTCACACAGCTTTAGAAACTCGTTAATAATTTTGTTTCTAAGGAGCTAGGTGTTTTATATGGAACTTAAAACCGCTAGATTCACACTTGACCGTTTTCCCTTTTTTACTCTACCATCCTTGGTGACAATACCAAACAATTAGTTTGCAGAACGCAACTCCTTCAAAGTATTCACAATACAGGACAATACTGTATACTGACGAATGAAAAACCTTAGTTAGCCCGTATTGTCCCACTCCTGAGCAAAGGCCTCCCCTCATTCCTTCCACTTCTCACGATGTTGTGCTTCTTCTCGCCAATTCGCTAGGAAGCCATGCAAGACATCCTGCCTCTTCGGTTTACTGCGTCCCCGTCTAGCTGTTTCAGGGCTCCAGTCTTGCGATATTCGGGCAAATATGGCCTGCCCAGTCCCATTTTAGTCTCGCAGCTTTATAAGCTACGTCGGGCGTTCTGGAGCGCAGTGTGGTGTTCCTTATACGGCGAGTTATTTTTACATTCAGTATGCTGCGCTCCATCGCTCGTTGGCAAACCTTGAGTTTGGACTTCTGGACGTTAGTCAAAGACCAAGTCTGTGCACTATGTCAGCATGTATTTAGTTTGCGTTTTAAGGGGGTAGGTAAATCGCCTTTGAATGGCTCTGTCATGAACCACTTCTTTATCTTGTCTGGCCTGGAAGGAGACTACTTACTTGGCCCAGGTAGAAGTTATTCTTAGACATCGTGTAGTTTCTCCCTGTTTAAGACAAAATTAAATTTGTTTTGTGTTGTTTATTTTAACCTTCAATATCCCGCGTTACGCTAGGTACTAGTTTCTGAACCATAGTCTGACGTAATGACGGGGTATCTTTTACATTCACTGAATGGCAAAATAAGATTTTAAAAAGCCATAAGTATAAGAATTTAATACAGGGTTAAATAAGCCCAATACACAATTTAAACGAAATCAGCGCGTCCTAGTTACCGTTCATTCATTCATTTAAATGGGTCCTCGCAGAAAGGTCAGTTCAGTGTCGCGAGCCCATGGGGGTGTAGGGCGTCATCTCGCCTAGCGCCCGGCTGCTGGCATTGAATGAACTGAGCAATCGATGGTGCCGGCGCCGCCATGTCTGCTTCCATCTTTGACGTCATAGGAGAAAGTACTTGGGGATCAGAACGGGCTTCGAAACAACCTAGACAATGTAAAAGTGAGGTTTTACGTAATCTTTGTAGCTTTATAAACGCGTTGTGTTTTGGACACAAAGGAGTCATAAAATTAAAAGTATTAATTGGTCTTGTAAGAAAGGACATAGATAGGTATATCCTCTTATGCTTTCGCAATTGAAATTCGGTTTGCTGTAAGAAAACCCAATTCTGGGTTAAGCACGCCATTGTACATAAGCTATATTATTGCAATTTGTATGCATATTTTTTGTTGTTTTGTGTGCAATAAAGAATACGAATAAGAAAGGTTATTTCTCTATCAAGCTTATTTCAAAATGATGACATGTAAAATTGATTCCGATATCCTATTCTATTATCAGAATAAATTATTCTATTTCATTTGTGTATGTCACAATAGTTCAATCAATGTTTTGAATATGATTGTATATGTAGGTATCCGAGATTTTGATCTCGAACATTTTCGATTTTGACACACGAATGCTCCCTGACAAGCGGGAGTATGTCACTAGACAGAGCGACTTGTTACTAAGTAGAAACAAGTATTGGGTTACTTGTCCCGTCTATCGCTCATAAATATTTGAATGTCTTTGGTTAATAATTAACATCCCTAACTTATAATCAAAATGAACACACACACGGTTCTCTGAACGAATGGAAGCCCAATTCTAATTTGAGTATTTGATAATTATTTTATAGAACTAAGGTGTTTCCTTTAACGCACTTGAAATTCAAAAGGAGATGAGCAGAATCAGTCCAAATGGCGTCGGTTAACAACACCCATATTTTGTTAAGGCTGATTGAAAGAGGATCTTTTTGTGTTATGGCGCCAAAAAAAGATTGTATTGATTACAAAATAGCGTCGGTGATTGAGACATATACCACATTAAGGTTTTAGAAGAGGGATATAAGCAAATCGGCGTTCGGGAGAAAAAAGTTATAGTCCATACATTGTACAATTACTGACAACAAAATGTTCTAATTCAAGAATTTATGGGAGTGTAGTCTTTGGCAAAATGAACGCAATATTATGTTGGATAGTGTACAGGTTCCATCTGGAGTTATCTACTATACGTACCTTGTAGAAACTAGAACTCCCCGTGCGCTTAAGAGTTTTTGCCATACCTATTATTGGAATCAAATATAACAGCACACAATTTGGGCCCATTAATATTCATGATAATATTTATCCGTGGTGGTAGGCAATGGTGGTGGGCTTATCCCAATTGTAAACGCCCATTTGTGCTAGCTTCACTGATTAAATTCAGAAACCGTCAATTAGTACACTGAAGAAGACTGTTTTGAATGGGGTTGACATAAGACAGTTTTCTTGTGCCTTAAGGAAAGTTCAAAAGGTCATGATATATTCTTTGTCCGCACTAATTAGCTCATCTGGGTTCGATTACCCTTGTTGTTGTGTCTTTGACCAGTTAAATACACTTGCGGACAAAGAATACGGATCAGTACAAAAAACTAAAATTTCTCTTAAAATAATAGCTCAATACACCAAATGTTGGAAATAAACATTGTTCACAAACAACATCGTTTACATTGTTGGTTGCAGTTTCATTGTCAAAATAACATTAAAAAAAACAAATGACAATCATTTTTACGGTAAAAAATAATGATTGGTACCTCACTTACAACACAAAAACGAACTTTGAAACAGTATTAATATCTTGTATTGTCTCCACGTGGTCTTCTGATAGCTGCCAGGCGATTGGACATGCTGTTTGTTAAGTTTCTTATACGATGTTGCGGGATATTGGTCCACTCTTCTACTAACGTATATTTCAGATCTTGAAGTGTAACTGGGGTGAGATTTCGATTTCTTACACACCTCACAAGCTCGTCCTCAGTGTGTTCAATTGGGTTCAGGTCCGGGCTTCTCGCGGGACAGTCCGTGCTCTTGATGCCAACGTCCTGAAAATACTCATTTACGATTTGAGCTATATGTGGCCTGGCGTTGTCATGCATGAATATTGAATTTTCACCCGTATTAGTTTAATATGGACCGACATGCCTATTTTGAATTTCTTAAACATAACTTGCTGTCTTGAACGAATTAGCGTAAAAGATCCACCGCCAAACGGCAGTTATTCAGTCTCGACTCGTTTGCGAAATTTAAAAAGCCTAACAAAAGCCGGACAAGCCGGACACCGTTTATTTTGGCCGGACACGCAATCAAAAAGGCTACCTATGTCCGGCTTTATCCGGACGCCTGGCAACGCTAGTCCTAACAATAAATATTCATAAATGTTCTAGAGTCGTAGTACATCTCGGTATGTCGATTCCTGCTCTTCTTACGTTCTGCCCAGATTCTCGGAAACGTTGGACGACTCGCTGCACCGTAGAAAGTGACACGCCTATGTTCTTGCTGTACTTTAATGACTTTTGTCTTCTTCGAACATAGTGACGATGCGTGTATATTCTTCTGGTGTTAGCGACACGATAGTCATTCAATAATGATGGTGAAAGACGACAATGACCGCCTTTTATCATTTTGATTTGACAGATTGAAAACAAAAGTGAGAAAACAAGGCAAAGTAAAACAATCGCGAATTGCATTTTTAATGTAGATCATACGTTGTAGATAATTTAAGGTTTTATTTCATACGGTATTACATTTTTCAGTAAAATAAAGTTAGTTTCACGCATTTATTAATTTGCAAGTTACAGGGATTTACTTGATCGACCCATATTATTTGACCGCGAGTGTAATTATGATCATAGAAGCAGAAATCCTTTGAAGAGTTATAATTATAGATTCCGGAACCACTCGAAGAAAAACGAATCTTCTTCCTGTGACAGAGAGCTCTGTCTTAGTTGTTTTTTCCCGTTTGTGACAATGTTTGTTATTATATTTATTTGGTACGTATCAATTATTACTCTTATAATTGGTATTTCTTACATTTTCAGTTGCTTTCCGACATCTGCCCCTTGCTGATGTCTTCAATTTTATCAACATGGCGCAGTTTTTCTTGAAATAGTTCCTAATCAGTGTTTTCATCAAATAAACTGTCTTTATCTTAGTTTTTGATTGATAGTGTCATACGGGTAGTAAGTCAATATTATTCATTTTGGGAACTTTACTAACGTGGTGTGGTCGTGAATCGTGACATGTCAATTGGTCGTTGGTGAATTCCATCTAATTTAGTTAGTGCGGAGTTAAGACCTTACCTGACCGCTGCGCTGGTGAAATTCTTCGGAAAGGTGAGGTATGTCGTACTCGTTATCGGCGTACATGTATGAGATGGATTGGACGTATACGAAAAGGAGTGTGTTAGGATTGCAGATGAGGTTCTGTACTCTCTGCTTACCTCATAGGGCATGGCGTGAATTTACCCATCTATGCCCTTTTCTTTATGCTGTTATATTTTACACCGTTGTTTGTTAGTGGTCACAAGTGCGACTGGTTAGCAGATTGGGTTCCTGTGTTCAGTTCTCGTCTGAGGCCAAATGTTGTTGGGTGACTTCAACATGAATTTCTCAGTAGCTGCCTGGATTGAGAATTTGTGCCCGATCTGACTACTTTAGGCTGAACTGTGGCTTTTCTACCTAAACAGATGCCTTAGTAGAACACAGGTGTGGTGTTGTGAGTTCAGTACTTAATCTAGGTACTTCTCATTTCTGGAGCTGAACTTTCAATATTTTTTTCTTCATCCAGAATAATAAAATTGTGACTAGATTGTCTATGAAGAGTGAACCAGATGTTTCATGAAGAGAATATCAAATCTTTGCTTCATATCACATGTGTCTTCAAAACCACGCATTAAAAATATCCTATTGTTCTAGTTTGAATTCACATGGTGCAGTGAACGTGCAGCCTGTATGTAACATACGTTTAAAGCCCTACGTGATTGACGTACCTAACCTACCTAATTGTAAAGATCCCATGCAAATCTGATAACAATGAGTAGTTACTTTATACATTATTTACTGAACTATACAGGGTGTAAACGGACCCTTCACAATGCCGTCAACCAAGCATTATGTAGGTACATCAAACTAAGGAATTTTGCGCAAAAATTATTGCTGGGAAACGACTTTTTTTTTGGGCGAAAAATCACGTTATACGGATGGACTCAATGTAACGAACTCAAAACGTTGTGGCGATGGATGGGTTGAATAGTACGGAGGTCGTGGAGCTATTTAAAGTAAAAACCTTCCATTAAAAACTAGTATTTAAAAAAACTTGTGTGTGAAAAGACTTGTGAAGAAACTTGTGATCTCCGTAACTAGAAGGTTCCCAGGTATGGTCTAGTCTAGAACAAAAAAATGATCGAAATGATGGGGAGAATAAGTACCTTTCAGCTTCGTTAAGGGTCTTGTTGCACCCTTTATCATTAGTTTTATTGAAAAAGTCATAAAGTGTTTGAAGATATAGTGAAAACAGATCGTTGTCCCTAAAATGCCCAATGATTGTTTGGAAACTAAATCGTGAACATAGCATATCTAATCCTAATATTATCTGGGGTAACATAACATGACGCCTGTTACCAGAAGGGTTGAGCAGAGGTGTAACTGTACATACATCCCTATTATACCCAATTCGACAATCTACGTCTGGTTCTTCCACAGGCCGGCTAATTGTTTTTCGTTTTGTTGCGTCATGTTGATGTCTCGGCTGTACTTTTCCGCGAATTGTTCGTCTAATACGCCAATAGGGATTTGCAATGTTTCCAACTGCATCATTGATAAGTCCCCGCAGACGTCTGGAGTGTCCACGTGTTGTGTCATCAGAAGTTCATTGTAGCATTTTAGTTAATTACACTCGTGAATTAGCTGACTATCATATCACACTGTTCTCTGCCTGTTGTTTTGCACGTTTTATCCGGGTATGTCGTAACTTTTTCAAAGGCCTGCATACCTTCCCAACACGGAGATATATTATAAAATACTACTAGGACCCAACTATCTTTTTCGAGATTAATTTTGGCTATTGGGTCGAAGTAGAAAGATTGGTTGTTGTTTATGGAAGTAAATGCCATGGCGACATACCCAGCGTCCTTTGTTTTAGCTCATTGGGGCTTACGGATTTTAAAGAGATTGAAAGAATGCAGAATGAATGAATTTGGCCGAAATCATATCACAAATTACTGTATTCGTACAGTAAACCGAAATATAGTAATCATTCAAAAGCTATTTCCTCGTGGAATAACGTTCAAGTTCATAAATACGGGATTCAAATCCCGACTAATTTAAAAATTAAACGAAGTACTAAACATCTAAAATATACATCCAAATCCAAAATAACCTACGTAATACTAATAAATTTTCAGAACTACGTCACTAAAGTAATGGTCAGCGTTGATAAGATGCCAAACAAAACCAAACGTTGACGTAATCAGGGCGGCCGTGAACTGACCTACCGCTCGTTGCACGACTGTGGCATCATCGGCCCTTATACAGATAGATATAACGAATTAGATTCAACGCAGTCTTCGTAATCGTGCATGCATGTTTATGAGCTTATTAAATGCGTCTGACAAATTAATGGGAGCATTATACGATGTCTAGTTTTCTTAATGGATTTTATTATGATATTTGCGATAGTTTCGAACTTTCTTCGCTTGGTCTTGCATCTTAAAATGCAAGTCTCTTAGAGATATTTCTGAAACTTTAATAGGTATTAAGTGGGAGGAGTGGCAGGAGCTCGTGGCTAAATAATAACAGCCGCTCGGGTCGGCTTCCAATCTTAACCGGATGCAGCTGAATACCAGTATTTTACATGGAGCGACTGCCTATCTGACCTCCACAACCCAGTTAGTTCTGGGTAATACGATACGCCTTGGACTGGTTGTCAGACTTTTTGGGCCACTGACTACCTAACGACTGTCAAAGATCTACAAATGACAGCCGGGACCAACTTCAAAACGTGCTTTCCGAGGCACGGAGGAAACTCGGGAAGTAATGGGTGGTCATCCACAGACCAACCTAGGCAAGTTCAGCTTAATCTAAAGATCGAACCAAGCGGCTGTTATTATTAAGCCACGAGCTCCTCAAAAAAAACAATACGCTTTTTTTATTTTTGGGAACGGGGACATAAATTGTTAAAATGACTTTAAACCGCCTCGACTGCCTCGTTGGCCTAGTGATCGCAAGCGCGACTGCATGAGATCATGGGTTCGATTCCCAGGTTGGGCAAAATATTATAGGGTTTTACCAGCAGGAATTTCTCAGTGGCAGACGAAAATCCACCATAACAACGCTAATTAGTAGTGCATGAGCTAGTCACATGTTCTCGAATTCTTTATTCAATTTCCTTACGAGTTTTTTTTCGCCATTTTGTAAGCAGTAGTGATAACATAAGTACACAGATTGACTGCATGGCTTGGCGACTGCAATCTCCTGTTACCACTAGATCACTATACAAGGTGCAGTTCTGCCTCCTGGTCAAATTCAAGGAGGTATCTATGCTAATGATTCTCGATCCGAATCAATAATAAAATGGTAAGTTTTTTTTTTTTTTCTTATAAAAGAAATTGGTATGTGTGGGTGGACAGCGGCAGCGGCGCGGCACCTCGCACAGATCGTCGACACTCACGCATACAGCGACATATCGCGCGATGGGTGATTCTGTTTGTTTTGTTGAAAATGTAAACACGAAAGTATTCGTGTTTTTCTGAAATACTGTCAACCAGGTACTGTGTACCAGGTACCGTAATTTAAATTGATTATTTATGTCTTTTGTGACAACATTTTGGTTAGGATGCAACACTGCACCTTGTCTAAATACTACTGTAAAAGCAACTTTGATCTTATTATGCGAGTTAATCAATTAGAAAACCCACACAGTCTGTGTTTCCGTGTTAAAAAGAGGAACTACTGCCCTAAGGCTCTGACCAGGCTCTTCTAAAGATCATTTTCTAGGAAAATTAATTTGCAGCGCTACCTACATCGTCTGTAAGTGCACCGCTAACATTTTCAATTTATTCACATCTAACATTGCAGAGTTCATAATAAGTTTATTGCCGATGAGGTAATTTATTAACCAACCAACTAGAAAGAAAGAAAGAAAGAAAATACATTTATTTGGCACATGCCACAAGTGCACACAATATAAAACAAAAATAATACAAGACAAAAAATAAAAACTTAAAACTAAACAAACAAAACAAAAAAAAAAAAATAACACTGTGTGCCTCACGGCTGCGCCAAATAGGCCCAGTTCAGCAAAATGCCGGGCAACTAGGGCCTGACGCTGGTTTTCAACTGGACCTGGATTAGAGAGGTTACGGATGTAAAACAGCATTATGTGTTGAATCATTGGTGATGGTGAAAAAGGTATTTAAATATGTATAACAGATGTGTACAAAGAAATAAATAAACATATCATAAATTATTAGTACCTAAATAAACTACGAAATAATAAATATCGTGAATGTGCAAAATAAAACAAAAAATAGATAGATAAATGGCATGGACGCATGATAATAGAACCCGTTTGACACGATGACTATTTACGCACAGCATTTTATTCCTCCATGCATTTCGTCCAATACGCTGCAGGTAGCCGAGCGCGGCGGACTAATTGAAAATTAACGGAAAAAAATCCTAACAGTGGACCGGTATAACAAATATTACTGCGATTCGTACATAGAATGGCAGGAAGGAGATGAAAGGTAAGCGCTAGTCAATAAGAATGTTGAAATATGCATAAAAAAGAATGTCCTGGATTATTTCATAAATAATAATTAATTGTAATCTGACGGTATCCGTTAAAAAAATAATTTAGGTAGGAGCGTATATTATATAACAGAGACATTTAGAGCAACCATATCCAGCTTACGTTGCGCTTCTATAAGATACTGCCGTAAACGATTTCGAAATGTGTATATTGTGTTGATTAGTCTCATCGGTGGTGGCAAGTTATTCCATACTTTGGAAGCCGCATAACGAAAGCTGCCTCTGAATGCTGCTGTATTATGCGACTGAGTTGAGAGTTGTTGCGAACATTGTCTTCTCCCACATTCCCGTCTACTTGTTATCCAACTCAGTTTATTAAACAAGTAGTCAGGTTTTTGGTATTTGACCACACCAAATAGAAGGCACGCCAGGTGAAGTTTGCGTCTAGACTTCATTTTTAAAGTGAAATGCTTGTTTAAAAAAGGTGTGACATGACTTCTACGAGGAATGTTATAACAAAATCGAGCGCACGCGTTTTGTACCCTTTGTATGAGCCGATCAGTACGAGCTAAGATGCGCGGGCCGTACACAGTGTCGGCGTAGTTCAACCTAGATAAAACTAAGGTTTCGACAACAACTAGGGAAACGTCTACATAGATCACATAAATAAAGATATTATTTACTGCAACAAATCGTTGCAGTATACAGGGTGTAAACGGACCCTTCACGAAGCCGTCAACCAAGCATTCTGTACACTAAACTAAGTAACTTTACGCAAAAATTTTTGCTGGGAAACGACTTTTTTTTTTGGGGTCAAAAATCACGTTTGACGGTAGGACTCAATATAACACACTCAGAACATTGTGCTGATGGATGGATTGAATAGTACGGGGGTCGTGGAGGTGTTTAAAGTAAAAATCTTACATTTAAAACGTGTGTTTAAAAAAAAACTTGTGAAAATGTTGAAACTTTGATCCCCAATATCTCCGTAACTAGAAGGTTCCCAGGTATGGTCTAGAACAAAAAAATGATCGCATTGACGGGGAGAGCAAATGCCTTTCGGCTTCGTTAAGGGTCTTTTTACACCCTTTATAATATCGTTCTACTAAAATTCTGAGGATGATCTTGCCCATATCCTGGAGATCATCTTGGAGACCGGAGTATCCAAAATAATCCTTTAGTAGAGTTAAAAAAATTGTGAAAGATTAAATATAAAGAAATTAAATCTTTCGAGTATGACTAACGGTAGAAAGATACGTTTACTAGCATTACATTCTTTTATATCTAGGCACTATCGTTTAAACTACGCGCATTTTCCCTTAAGGGAATCATCACGTAAACGTTTACTATAAAGACACGAGACAAATTCTCCACACAGTCTTAGTTTTTTTTACCTTTGGCGCAAATAAAGTTTTAAAAAACTCGATACTAACGATAACCTTACCTATATCTTGAGTTTCTATTGATAACAAAACTCTAGATAGTTACTTATCTTAAGGTTGATGCGCTAAGCTCGCACGCGAAATTCAAATTTTACTTACGTTTTTGACAATTTGAATTTCGCGGGCTACCCTGGCGCTTCTTTTTTTTTAATCATTAGCAAGGGTTGTGCATCGTTCATCGTTTTCATTTCCATGCAATCCGACAGAGGCATCGCTTTCAGCGTTGGTCGTTGTCCGTTGCTAATGAAATCCCTTGAACAAAACAAGTGTCATGTAAATTACACGCATGTTCAGAAAATATAAATAGAGGACTTACACTGTAGGCCGAGGCATTTCTTTTGATGTATCTAATAACAGGCAGGCTAAGCACTGTGAAGGCGGAACCATCGTTTGTTATGAAAGGGCAGGTTGGGTGGCGACCCTGTCACATGCTGCCACCAGTCCACCACCGTCATAAAATATTGAGTATTTAATGCGCCGCTGGCTCGTTGCCACAGTCGACATTTAGACGTGAACGACAGAGCCACCAATTTGTGTGTCCAAAAACTCGGGTCCCAATTTTTGAAGCCCTACGCATGTTACGCATGTGCGTTGGCAACTCCTTTTTTCTTCTTTACTCTTTGGCTGAAGCTGAGGGTATATCTACCCACCGTTTAAAAGGGAAAAAGTATGAACGCACAGGGTGTCTCAGTTGTTGCTCATTGCTCGAGTTACAGCCACCAAGATCTGTTGTTTCAGTTCTAGTTTCTTTAACTCAGAATATCCGATTTTTTGGGAATAGGTTACTGTTCACTTTAAAAAAAAAACCGTTAAAGATTATTGCAAAAACAAGTGAAGACAGTGTTGTTTGGTCTAAAACAGTCACCAGTCAGCAACGAGGAACCAAGAATTACGTTGTTTTTTCATCTTCAATTCTGTATCATCATCGACGATGTAGACCTGATCTTCTGCGGAAATAGTGGTAAGTACGTACTTGTTTATAACTTATTAGCTTTTGCCCGAAGCTTAGCCTTCGATGTGAATGGAAATTATCCCACGGGAAAGTTTTAAATATAGCCTATGACTCGCAGGCATAATATATAGCAGCATTACTTCCTATTAGTGAAAGAATTTTAATCAGTGGTTCCAAAAATTCACACAAACTTACAAGTGCCCAAGAGACTGGCGGCGTTGCCACGTTGTATGGCAACACTTAGCCTCTGGCAAAAGTAAAAGCCAGCCCTTGGGTAACGGGAAGCGTCACCTAGACGTTTCGAAATTTCCTTAAACAGGCTATGAGCACTCTGACCCCACGGCCCCAGAGTTTCAACCCCAAACGGCTCGGAAATACAGTTTCCACAAAGGTATCTATATTTACGTCGCTTGAGGTGCTCAGCAGCCGTAGCCGCAGCCGCAGGGCCAGCACAG
Organism: Noctua pronuba; assembly: GCA_905220335.1. NCBI lineage: Eukaryota > Metazoa > Arthropoda > Insecta > Lepidoptera > Noctuidae > Noctua > Noctua pronuba. The sequence goes on along the minus strand of LR999891.1, from coordinate 18,943,185 downwards.
CATATTGAGCTTGGATGATGATCAGGAGGAGTTTTTTTTTTACTAGCCTGCTATGTCCCACTGCTAGGCAAAGGCCTCCCTCCACTCTTTCCATTTCTCGCGAACCCGCGCGAAATGGATTTTTTATTTATTTATTAAAACTTTATGCATATGCAAAAAAAACACTGCACAAAAGCGGCTGAATGCTTTTGCTAACTGGGTACAAACAACTTCCTAAGAAAGCTCCCAGTTTCATGGAATATTTTACACCGATTCACACTAACGAATTACTTCAATCATAAGCCAAACAATTCCAGAGGGGCAAGTAGAAGGACAGAGGCTAGTAGAAGTCAGTAGGTAATTGTGTCCTGATGTGGATTTCATTCAACTATAGTGCATACGTCATGGAACGACAATCGTCCAGGAGGCATACCAGGAACAGGAGAGCAACTCAGAGGTTCCCTGCGGTTAGTACACAATATACTCCAAGTGATCTCGTGAATACAGTGAGTAGTGGCTTTATTGTCTTTGTCCTTTTTGCCTAAACTATTATTATAACCAGTGATCGGATAATCGGGCGCTAACCTAAACTTTAGCCCACGAAAGAATAATATGCAAATTCCTTTCTGAATAAATAAGTAATACCGGGTTCCCGGGATTGAACAGTTTTGTAAAAACAACTATAACACTATTAATAAAATTATAGCAGTGATTTTTTGGTTTAGTATATTTATTTTATTCAAAACAAATGAAATATCAACAGAAAAGGATAATGAGCACAATGTGGTCAAGTAGTGAAATTTATCTATCTAACAGATTAGTGATCGAATTGGCTAATTTATTGTATTTTATGCGAACAGAAGACTAAAAATATTATTCAGGAATTTCAAACGATTCCGGGATCCGGGATTCTGACAGGCATGTCCGTATTATTCTTTCGTGGGAATAAAAGTGAAGTTTAGATATATTAGCGCCCGATTATCCGATCACTTATAAAATTCAAACTTAATTAAAACTAAATGTTCATCAGCCTTGCTGAGTAGGCTGATTCACACTGATCCAGTATCCCATTCTAACCCAGCAACGGTGCAAGGCAGTGACACCGAATTGATATGTTTGTGCTTGCAGCAGTTTGGGTAGAATTAGTCAAAATTAATATCAGTCCAGTTTAACTCAAATCACATTAGTTGGGACCTAATTGTGAATGTAATTTGGACGTTATAGATGGTAATTCTACTAAGTATCTATTTAAATATACATATCTAATCTTAATAGGCTTTAAAAGGGTGCAGGTATACCAACCGAACCCTGGATTGATATAGGTACTGGGTCAATGTAAATCAGTTTTTAATTAAACAATCAAAACGAAACCCAAAACAACCCATATAACCATTTTTGGTGGTCGTTACCATACACGCTGACACAATATTTATTTTTATTTTTTTATTAATTCAAGTCGCAATTTTTACAAAAAATAGGGAACAGTCCAATGATTTATATTGATTAGTATGTAAACTCACTACCATATTTTATTAAACTTTTTTAGTCAAGAGTGTTAGCAGTGGTAACATTACACTATTGTTTCAATACGATACGTCAATATTTTATTATTTTTTGAATTCTTTCTTTGTTGAAACTGAAGGCTGAGCCCGCCCCGAGCTATGGCACGCAATTAGAGCGGCGAGTTAGTTATGTTACTTTTATCAGACGGCTTAGTTTTGCACTTTCTTTTACTTTTTGCTGGATTATGTACAATCCTTTTAAATTCTTTATTTTGATATAAGTTTTTTAATTGACATGGTCACTTACATTTTACATGGAGCGATTGCCTATCTGACCTCCACAACCCAGTAAGTACTGCTGGGTAATACGATACGCCTTGGTAAGTCTTGTTGTCAGACTTTTGGGCTACTGACTACAAGACGAACGGCTTAACGTGCTTTCCGAGGCACGGAGTAATGTTTATTATTTATATTGAGTTCCCGATATTTCGGCGCTCTTGCAAGCGCCAAACGCCGTCATCACGGATAAACTACAATTTTTTGCGGGTGTTCATGAGCACGATAATATAAATAATAAACATGGTTAATATCCCGTTTCAAGTGTTTATATTTCTTTTGAGTTTTTAATTTTTTACATCATCACTAGCTTTCAAGACAACGGAAAGCATCACTTGATGTAGTGCCTGAGGAAGCGACTGAGGAGGTAGCACCTCATGTAGCGCCTGAGGTAAGTGCGTACTCAGTAAAGGCACGGGAAAATTACGGACATGCTGCGGACACTGGACAATGACAGAGACTTCCACCGTGCTTCAGCCACATCCGCCATTTTCCTAGTGTTAAGCTTAGTGCTCAAACCGCCGATCCAAATTTATGATGAATTTATACGGGCGGAATTTCTCTGGCTCATATCTGACAGCCCTGTTCGGCGTGCACTGTTCAAGAGACAAATCACATGATACCAAATGTTCTTAACAAGTTACTTACCTACTTTAAAACGCTTCGTATGTTCATCCTCTTTATGGTATTTATGGGGAACCAGTTGATTCAAAAGATACCTAGGACCCCGGCTGTGTTTTTAGCCTACTGGTTTTTATCCTACGTTATGTACGGTCATCTGTTTAACATAAACGGCAACGGCACCGGCAGTCCCTCAGTAGCGCCGTTTTCGATAACTTAGAAGCAGATAAAGTAACATTAACTGTTACTGCCGTTTCTATAACTTAATTGTCAAACGTGTAACGATATAAACGATTAATAGCACCTCTAACCCTAGTAGGCAATAGTAAAGTAAACTGTTGGGCGAAAGCGACGCCGCAACAGACCAATGAGATTATGTTCCGCCAAAATTTTGTTCAACCATTATTTTGTTCAACATGCAGCACAGAGTACTATATAATCACAGACTACTATATAATACTAGGAACCTGACATTGACTTGCAAATTGCAAAAAAACATAAGAGAAATTAAAATTGAAAATTTGAATTACGCGGGCTACACTGGCATTGACGTTTCATTCGTTCAGAAATCATATTTTATAGTTTTTTTTCATGTAGCAATATAATAATTATTGTTGTTCATTAATCACTATTTTTAGATGTTTTTTAATATTGAAATATTTAATCAATGTGGATATAGTAATAAGTAAAGGGGAATAATAATTTAATGAAATATGCATGGATAGATTATCAACGCTTTTTTTAAATCATGATTGATCTTATGGCAACTTAACAGCTTCATCAACAAATAATGTCAATCAATTTCAATACTAATCACCACAAGAAAAAGTTCTTGTATCCCCATTGGATTATTATATAAGCCTGAGTTACACTCCGTGAGCTTACTATTTGAAACATGGCAAGGTATCACAGAGTTGGATTTACCAGGCTAAACACGTCCTCGTCTCCTTGCCTGCAAGTCCGAATCGACTAACCATTGTTGGAGTTTTTAATTTAATATATTATATCCATTCTTTTCCCAAAAAATTAGAAAACCTAATAAAAATTAAAACTAAAGGTCCGTCTATAATATAATAATTATAGACGGACCTTTAGTTTTATTTTTTGCATTTACATATTATATCTTCTATTAGATACCGCGTCGGCCCTAAGCTCTTGAACGCCCTCTAGTAGAGCCAGTTAACAACAACACAACGACGCAATCAAAGCGTGAGCCCCAACAAAATGTCGTCGCCTATGCTCAACAAAACGCATGCGCGGTCCAAAACAAAATGCGGGTTGTTTCTGAAATACGGACTCGTCCCTAGTATCAAGCGGGGCGAGGGATGCACAATATATATGTACCAAGGTTGCACGAGTTGCACCCCTTCCAGCCTCCCACCAGATACAGGTCACCTACAATTAATTCTTGGAACCAAGCTCTTGTTATCCCAGGCGAAAACAAGGTGGCTTTGTATTAATTCTGATAGTAACTATCTTTTGTTGTTACCTGTTTTTATCTTTAAAAAGGTCAATAGTAGAAACTATTGACCATTAAAGGTAAAAACTGAACTACTGCGAAGTACTGATTGATAATGATGGTGTTTTAGAAAATTGGCCTTACTATTGTCCTATAAGTGGTTTAGTTTTAGCCACACTTTTTTGAATGGGAAATCTAAACATCGGCGTTGGTATAGCGCGGTAGTATAATACCTCTAAGAAATGTCACGATTTGCCGGACGACAAGTGTGCATCCTTACAACTCTCTAGTTAAATAGAATTGAATTTCTTTCTTTCTGCTCTTATGGTATAAAAATATTAAGAAATGACGATAAAAGTATTTTTTTCCAACCTGACTCTTTATATTACATCTTTCTACATTGGAAGATATTTTTAGCCACTTTTCTGCGTTAGTAAGTAACCTTTTACATACGATTTTTTTTTTTTAGTATCATTAGTTTTTTTAAGATTTAACTATAGTCTGTTTTTTAATCTCCGAGACTAAATTGACAAGTGAAAACGTCAAAACTGACTTAAATGCTAATGAAATCTATGTCAGTTTGCCATTTTCACTTGTCAATTTAGTCTCCGAGATTAAAAAACAGACTATAGTCAAGATATTTAAAAGTACTGGCAACCCCTAAAGCCCACGCGTCCGATTCCCTTCACCACCCCTCTTCCCTCTGATGTTAGTCTCTTGCTTGGCCATGGGTGGACCTACTATTCTACTCTTGGTTTTACACAACAGGGCTTGACCTAAGACAGGTTGCTTTTGTAACATTGACAAAATAAACAAACCAAGAGTAAGATAATAGGTCCATCCCTGGCCAATGGATGGACCTACTATTCTACTCTTGGTTTTACACGTACTGGAAGGGATTGACCAAAGAGTGGTTGCTTTTGTAACATTGACAAAATAAACAAGAGACCGTTTAAAAAAAATGGCTAACTTTGAAGAATCTTAATCCTTTTTCTTCAGACAACGATGAATCTAGTCCTTTGATTGAAAGCTATGTCACTAGTAGATAAAGGATTTTGTTAGATACGTGATAGAATGCAGGTACCAAATGTATTTATTAGGTGCTACCTACAGCCAGTCATGTCATCTCATATCTAGGTCGTAGGGCATATTTCAGGAAATATGAATGCTCCAGTGCCCCAGCCCCAAACTAGAAATCGATCAATATGGGCTGCAATGCCAGAGCGCCCTTGCGCGCGCAAGCGACGCGATATTTTGTATTATTTTTCAATGGTCCCAATGGTACCAACACTGCAAACCTAACTAGATTAAAAGTCTTGAATATACTAAAATACCGCGTTCCAGAACCCTAGAGTAGAATGTCGAAACTTTTATTTATCTCTGTTGCGCTTTGAATCCGAGGATGCTGCTATCTTTCTCTAACATTCAAGTGCTAGAGATATTAAAAATCTTTCTTGAAATGCACTCCAAACAAAATTCAACATGGCTTTTGCTTGTAGCTAATGGCAGCGAGCGAGCGAGTATAAATTTACCGATTTTTTGGCATCAAAAAACTAACTAAAATCCGGGTTACTTGCAGTTGTAAATTCAGTTAAAATCAGAGTACTAAATTAGTTTTTTCTGGTTTTACTTGAAATCACTCGACGAGTTTCGATTCTGTGTAATTAAGACTTCATTTTATCGTTCTTGCTAGGCGCAGGTGAGGTGATAAAAGATATCAGTTGTAAATTAAAGATGAATTAAAGAATTGTTGCCCGGGAATTCTACATCAATGAACGGATAATTTTACTTTTGGTAAATATAACTAGATGGAAGCTGTAAGTTATTCATTGTCATTTAAAATTCACAGCATTATCCATTGGGACCATCGGTGTTACACTTCAAATTGTATTAGCTCTTGCTTTGGATTATTATTCATTGCTTCTTATGTCCTACGTTACATTAGCAACTTCATTGGCATCACCTGCTAAGCACACTCAAAGAACCACTATGTGAATATTCTTTTTCATTATCTTTTGAAAAGGAAGCTATATTTTTGTTTTACAATTTGGTAATTTTTGATACTACTATAATATTGTAATCTAGCAAGAACACCTATAAAGTCAAGTTGATGGTGCAGTAAGTTGATTTTCACTCAAAAATTCATGATAAGACCCGTGAATACAGTATAAAACCGATTAATATTAAGAATTTAATGCTGCAAATATATATAAAAATATAAATATATATATAACTAATAAATGTATTGTGAATCAATCGGTCTAAAGCGCTTTATTTGTTCAAACCTACCACAGCCTGAATTATTACAATTAACTAATTATTTATTATGCAGACAGTATCAAGAATTTCAGTGATATAATATAAACGGTTTAAGACATTTATTTCTCAAAAAGAATACAATTCACTTAATATGATAAATACAAGGTAATCTCTAGACTACCTATAATATGTACTGTAGTGTTTTCTTGGTTATTTATTATGAACTCATATTACATAAAACTAACTACCATACCACCATATCACTTCTGTGTTGATTCTTATCAACATGTGATATACACATAAAAATAATTTTACATATCATAAGTAGTATTTAAATGTTCTGTATTTATTATGATTCTTGTAGTGTTCCTAAATTCCCACCTCTTTTGCATCAATGGTTGATTGGGCTGGTGATATGTGTAGTAATTTGGTGTTGTGTGTAAACACAACTGCAAAACTGCAGTAGCTAACCTGCCCTATCGCTATCATAGACCACAGCGACACTTACAATTAAAAACGATAAACAGCGAGCTTTTACTGTTGTAATAGCATTACATAGAAACTAGTTTTGTTACTGGGGTTTGTCATTGCGATAAGGCTTTGCTGCTGCTGTTTGTGGTTGCCTTCGGAGTGGACACTAGGCACTTGATAGGCACTTTTTACAGTGGAGGAATCAAGCTAAATATCACCATTGTCGCCGGCACTGGGTTAAATTTTAAGTAGTCTTTAATTTTCATAGACACTAGACGCTCATTAACATCAGCACAATTTTTATATCTATACTAATATTATAAAGCTGCAGTGTTTGTTTGTTTGTTTGAACGCGCTAATCTCTGGAACTACTGGTCCGATTTGAATGATTCTTTCAGTGTTGGGTAGTCCATTTATCGAGGAAGGCTATAGGCTATATAACATCACGCTATGACCAATAGGAGCGGAGCAGCAATGAAAAATGTTGCAAAAACGGGGGAAATTGAAATTTAATAATTTTACGCGGACGAAGGTCGCGGGGAACAGCTAGTTTTATATAAAAAGGGACAATTTCAGAGCTTGTCATAAGATGCTTATGCATTAGTGGGTTCATTTTCTGTGAGAATTGATATTCATCTGTCTTGATTTCACACCATTTACTCTCAGCTTCCTTAAGAGCTAATTTATGTTGTCTGATGAGAGTGTAGGATTTTCAGTCACAATAATGCCTAGTGTGAGTGGAAATTGATGTGAACATCCTTTATAGGACACACCTACACTTATCCCATACAAGATAAAATTATCAGAGCCGAAGGAGCCTAAAGAATCGAATTTTAGAATTGTATGAAAACCTATGAAACCTCGCACACTTATTCGTCCTGAATAGGAAGAATAGATAATGTTATACATATGATAGAATGTTTCGTTTGGTTTGATTCTTTCGAAATGGTGCTGTTGGATTTTCTTAGCATTTAAAGTTAAAACTCCAACTGCATTTTTCAAGCATCCTTTTAGGTATTGTTTGGTGTTTATGAAAACAGGCATTAGTATTTCAAAGTTGTGTTAGCTATCTTGAATTGCTAAGTGCATTTGAAGTCAAGTCCAAAGTCAAATATCAAATAATTTTTCATATACATGACTTAGAAAGTTTCTTTTTAAAACCTGGGCTCATTACTACTACAAATGCAACTGAATAAAAGATTAGAAATAATAGCTCGAGCTAAACGCACTACCCAGTAATTAGGTTGGTAGGTCAGGTGGTAACCTTGTTATGATAAACATTAATGTGGCTGCAGTTTTAGTTAGCCTGAAAGCTGACCTGACCCAGTTTATGCATGAAAGAAAGGGAAGCCAATGAGAAAATAAACAGTCAATTACCTTCTCAAGTAGAAAAGTAATTTGGGTCACGTTTACTGTTTACACTTGCTATATAAATAATAGTAGTTGGTAGAATTCAACAAATTATACAGTGCGGAATTGGAAAAGAGAGAGTTCATGAGAGAGAGCTAATTTCTGAGAAAAGATTTTGATTGATTTTGACTTTTCTAGTTTATAACTGACAAATAACTCTAAGGGACCAAGTCTTAGAGTTATTTGATTTGAGTGTTTTCCTATAGCTACAACGGCAAAGGTACTCGCCCTGGTTGCCCTGTCTCAAAATTCTACCCTGTATAAGAAGTGGACATCCATTAATTCATAGTTCATACTTTCAGACAAAGATCTGATTAAAATTATAAATATAGTCTATGTAATGGGGTTATTAAAAATGATGATATTGCTTGCTGGTAAACAGATCTCATTAAATTAAATACATTAATAAATTAAAATAACCTAAACTTAAAAAATGGCGTCAAAAAACTCCTCCTCAACGCTGTCAACTGGTAATGTACCCAAGAGACTGGCGGCGTTGCCACGTTGTATGGCAACGCTAAGCCTTTGGCCAAAGTAAAAGCCAGCCCTTGGGTCACGGGAAGTGTCAACTAAGCGATTTGAAATTTCCTTGAAAAGGCTGTGAGCACTCGGACCACGGTCCTAGAGTTACAACCCCAAACGGCTCGAAAATATAGTTACCAATAAGGTTACTATATTTACTCCGCTTGAGGTTCTCTGCAGCCGCAGCGGCAGCCCCAGCACAGCACGACGAGCTAGGAAGATGGGATGGCGCAAGCGTATCGACACATGTTGCGTCCCACACTAAGGGCTTACCCATCTTCCATGAGTAAGCTTATCCATCTCATTAAATAGTTCAATTTCATCGAAAATAAAAAAATGACGTATTGTGTAACATACATATTATTTCAAAGTAAGAGCTCAATTCAATATGAAGTGATAGAAACGTTCATTTGCGCTGCATTTTTTAAATCGTTTTTTACATACAAGATCATTGTGTTGCCATATATCCATCTTAAGCTTCCCTAAGTCAAATTACCTGGTGATGTATTCGTTTTAAGCACATTTATGAATTATAAATTGCTATTGTCATGTCTTCGTCACTGAATTTGAATTTATATCAGTGGTATTTACTCCGGTTCATAAGTGAGAGGTTTTCTAGGTTTTAAGTCTATAATGAGGAGTACACAATGAAGGAGATGGTAGGAGGCTGCTGTGTGTGCTCTGACGAGCGCGGTTGGCCCGACAACCCGCTTGTCTACTGTGATGGAGTTGGCTGCACTGTTGCGGTCCATCAAGGTATTTCTACTAGAGTGTTTGCAACTGCTGATGCCTGTGACTGATTAGTTGAGGCTTCAGTGTCTTAACACTCTAAAATCTTTACTAACTAACATGAATGAATTAAATGAAATAATTTAAAAGACTTAAAATGTTTGCTTGGATTGATTACTACTCAATTGTTACTTTTACTGAGAAATTCAATATATTTTCAGCATGCTATGGAATAGTGACAGTACCAACAGGACCGTGGTTTTGTCGAAAATGTGAAAGTCCGGAAACTAAAAACAAGGTTGTAAGTACAGCGATCCATGCACAATACAGGTTGTTGATTTATTCTGCATTCATACTTGTCATGTTTTATGAGGCATTGGGTAAGTGCTTTGGTATGCCCGATAGATTTAATGTTTTAGCAGATCCAACAGCAGCCTGTATTAATATTAAGCACCCTTTTCGCATAACACCAACCCTTTCTTTTTGCCGATTCAACAACATTATATGCTCCTGAATTTTTAGACAAAGATGCAATAGAGTTTCTTGTTGTAAAATTAAAATGAATCGGTTTGTGAGTGTGTCACAGTAAGGGTGTAGTTTGCACTGTTTTTGTTTTGTTTTAACTGTGGTGTTGTTCTAATATAAAGTGTGTAATGTTTCAGCGCTGTGAGCTATGCCCTTCCAAGTCAGGTGCTCTGAAGCGGTCGGACACAGGAGGATGGGCCCATGTTGTCTGCGCCCTTTACATACCGGAGGTCCGATTCGGCAATGTCACATCTATGGAACCGATCGTATTGCGTCTCATACCACCAGAGAGATACAACAAGGTGAGAACCATTTAATATACAGGGTGGTAGGGACACCGACGCGAAAACGGCGTATTCAGTACATCATTCTGAGCCACCCAACATAGAAATATTAAATTGGTTATCAAAAAAAATCTGTTTCCTGCAAAAGTGCAATACCTACACGATCAAAATGTATGGTGGTGAAGAATGGCAAAAGACTATGTGTTGTGACTAACATGGGACAAAGACAAGAAGATAATGATGGTATTACTATAATTAATTAAATGTACCTACATTTTTCAGACCTGCTACATCTGCCAAGATTTGGGCAAGACACACCGAGCCAATGCTGGGGCGTGTATGCAGTGCAACAAATCTGGTGAGTTTCGATTTTGATTACTCTTTTTATGTTTTTGTCATCCTACGATTACCACAATATTATGGGTGTTTATTATGTCAGTTACTCCTGACAGGCACTTTTGAATAGTCCAAAACAAGCTACAGGCATAATAACTTTGAATGAACTGCTGTTGCTCATTCCAAAGAGTGGATCTCATGGCGAATTATGGGCAAGAAACTCCATGGGGCACTCTTTTCAAATGAAGTTAGATATTAAAGTCCTGGGTATAATATTGTTGCTTCTATATTGTGAGCGCAACACAAAACTTCAAGACCAGGATAAGCCCTACAAACCATCAAAACATTTCTACATGCTTCTCACATTTACAAAAAATTAATAGTGATTCTAATCCCGAATCCTAATAACAAAACATGGTATGGCATGCTAAAATCAAAATATTTAAATATCCAAAAAAAATAACTAGAAGGAGAGCATCTTTTCCAAACATTAAATTCTTAAGATTGCTAGCCCAAGTGGCTGTGGAGTAGGACCGGCACTAACAATGAAGAGCTTTCTTGTGCAAGTTAGTCCAACCTACCAATAGATTACCTATCTTAACAAGATGCTGGCCATTTTGATAGCAAGAGGTTGGGGGAGTCATAAGAACTGTATGAAACATCGTCCAATGAAGGAGATTTTTTAGTATGGAGAGTCTCCGACATTTTATTTTAAAATAAATTGCGCAGCCGCGCATCAAGCTTATATTTATGAATTGAATAGCTGGCATCCATACTAATAAGTATTGTCCACGACTAAATCTAATGTTCGAACCCCAAGACTACAAGCTTGATTTGAAAAAATAAAATTAAAGACGTACAATGTCTTTATTCCCTCATCTACATGTTCAAAAACCTAAATTCACTGTCAGCCTAAGCGGCTATGTCTAGAAACTTGTAATTTTTCATGAGAGTTACAATAACGAAAGTCAGCACTATGGAAAGTTTAAAAAATTCTTCCTATAAAACGAATTAATTAACGGATGGAAGTTCGTAATTATCGAGCTTTACGTCTCGTTTCAAATAATACATTAAATTGTCTTATCACCAGCCCTGTAAAATATAATTATCAAATTATAAACCACAGGATGAAATGTCGCTTTATCGGGGTTGTTTGTCACAAGGTTGCAAGCAACAGTTTCACGTGACTTGTGCGCAAGGCCTGGGCCTGCTGTGCGAGGAAGCAGGCAACTATCTGGACAACGTTAAGTACTGCGGCTACTGCCAACACCATTACAGTAAACTGGTTAGTTCGCAACATCTTTCTATCTATCTTTCTGTCTGTATTTGTCCTCTTGAATATCAAAGATAAATAACGAAGAGACAAAATTTTATGTTACGACGTTAAACACTTTATAAAAGGTGTAAAGAAGTGATTATGGAATTCAAGTACAGGGTGATCCTGATGAAGCAATTGTGCACTTTTTAAATGTTTGGTATGGTGCTAATATTATATATCTGAAATATTATAATGTGTATGTATGTTTGTTGTGATGTGGGCTTTAGGCCAGCTTGCACCACAAATCACTTAAAACATTCAGCTCTAAACATAATGTATACATCACAACCTGAAATTAAAATTATCACTTTATTGTTTTTTGCTTAAATGGCAAGACGTGACCTAAACTTCTTACAGTACCTACCATTGTATGTTAATTGCACAATCAAGATCATTTTAGAACTATTGCTGTAAACTTCTTTGAGATCATTGTCTGTGTTCACATTTACTGCCATTAAGATTTATGTTCACACTGTGACAGTCTTCCGAGTCTAAAGACTGGCGCCTATTACAAGTAGAAGGTCGCTCTATACTGGAACAGTAAGAATTTACGCTCAGATTTCATGCATATTATGTTGTTTCTTAATTATAACATACATACCTAAATTGATTGTTTATGGTAACATGCGTAATGCGCGCCAGCATTTAGACCACTTCGTGCGGTCATAAGAGCTGATTATTGTGTTGAGTACGCGTTATAGTGTTTAACATTTTCACTTTGTCATTTTGTTATCATGTCGGAAACTGCACCTAATTATTGCGTTACGTCGCCACTAATTTGTGCATGAAAAATTGACTTATTCATTCATTATCATTTTTTTAGTTCACCAATCATGACGTCACCATCATCGCCAAGGTACTAAAACCATTTCATTATATAAACGTAATTGGAAGTCATTTCTATAAAGTAGAGTAGAGTAGTGTACATGTCTAACTGACCATAACTAAAGGTTTATCAATTATTGAATAAAAATATCCTGTTTCGTAGTGGTTTAGCACGAACTCGTTATAATTTGACACCGACATTATTGGCGGCGTTAATGAGCGGTGTGTGATACGGTGACGAACGTTGACTGTGCAGAAAAAGGGCGGTAACGTAAAGACCATCCCGCCGTACAAGCCGGTGTCGCACGACAGTCAGTCGAGCGACTCGAGCTGCGAGAAGGAGGGCGAAGCCTCGGGCTCGCCCAAGGCTAGCGGCGCCGGCGGTGCGACGCCGACGCATGCCGGCAAGTCCAAAGGGGTACGTACGTCTCATGCCTGTAGCACAGCCGACCATGTATGTATTAGTATGTATAGCTCCCTACCATCTTCCATTCAACCCATTATTATAATAGTTTATGGTTTTATGCTTGTGCTTCTTAGAATCACCGTTCTAGTCCTAGTTTACAATACTAGCCCAAAACTGCTTTACCTTTGTTCCTCGAAAATGAAAAATGAATGAAATGAAATGACTAAGTGAATGAAAAAATCCATGACAAATATTGGATCAGATTTATATTTTCGTATTCTAATCAACCCAATTTGAAGTCCGTTAATAACAGGGTACATTTTATTGACTTAAATAATAATTACATATTTTTCCGTTTATGGTATGGCATACTAGTAACAAGTTAGTATCGCAATAACTTAGTGGTTATTAAAATATGTGCAAGTAATTATTTATGTAACGTAACACAATATTATGGGTATTTTAAGTTAAGTTGATAATAACCGTGAAAGTTGACTTAATAGCTCTTTGACTTTGATTTTTCATTCGTAGCCGGGGCGCAAGTCATCTGCGCACGCGACCAGCACAGTTGTGTCAGGATCAGGGAAGAATACTCCGAGCACATCCAAGGCTCCGAATCCTAGTCAGCCTATGGGTAAGTACATTTGTTGCTTACTTTATTCTATCAACGCTATCAGGTAGATGGATGCTACAATGTCTTCACTGGAAGACATCTGTCAATCCTTTTGTCATAATAAAAATATTTTGAACTATTGTGTAAAATATGTGAACGACATAGTTCAGGCATCGTATTTCGCAACATTTTATGCAGAGTTAACTAATAATAATGCGTATGTTATAAATTAGTATCAAACAATGAGAGTTTACTTCGACTTGGACTATTTTAGTGTTATTACAAGTTGCTTGTGTTCAAATAACAGTTTGTAACAAAACCTTGGTATGAGTATAGTATCCGAATAACTGAACATACATAAGAACTTTAATACTTTTGAAATTAAAACGAGTACTTTTCATATTTTTATGCAAAAACAAGACAATCATATTGATTGGATTTGTATTCACAATAACTGAACAGTTTTTCCCGCTTTGTGCTTGTTTTTACCTAACACGACCTCTTAATTAACTAGGTTAAATAGTTTACAAAGCATTGATATGATAACATTGTTTTAGAATAATATGTTATTATGAAATATCGATATTTCAAATCATGCTTAAAATTAATTTTCTTAAGCAAGTAAAGCTGTATCAAATAGTCTGTTTTTTAATCCCTGAGACTAAATTGACAAGTGAAAATGTCAAAACTGACATAAATCCTATTGAAATCTATGTCAGTTTGCCATTTTTACTTGTCAATTTAGTCTAGACCATAGAAACTTATGGTTTTAATTGTAATGGTGCGATTCCGCCGAAATTGTGCGCGAACATTTGTGCTGCAGATCCGTTTGCACCGGATAAGCTGTGCGTAACTTTTGTTCGCGCACAGTGCAGCACATTTGTAAACGAACATGTTGAACCCATGGCCAAAATGTTTGCCTCATCGTGCCTTACGACCAAACCCGTATAAAAGCAAAAGATTTGGTTATTCAGATATTATTATGAAAAATACTTTTTAGGAATCACAAAATCAACAAACATGTTAATAGGTTTATGTAGTATTAGGTTGCATAAGTATAATCGGTTTAAGACTCACGGTTTCCGCGTTGAGCGAGTCCACCGTAAGAAATATTTGTGCATCTCACTGTGCCGCACCCGGTGGAATCGCGCCTTTAGGATAAAAATATACTAAGGTGCATATCTTATTTTAATCTTTTAGGATAAAATAACACTTCTAAACAACATAGGTCTAATATAGGACGCCTTTGCAGGGACCCACGGGAATCTCAATAATTTCACCATTGAGGTGAGAACGATTATTAGCAATGTGTAGGTACACACCTACACTTATTGGTTACCTCTTTCAAAGGTATCGTACCAATTCATAATATTTAAACTTACTCGTTCTTACTGAAATTACGTATAAAGGTGGAAGGTGTATTAATTATTAGTGTGGAAGGTAAAAATATTTACTGGTAATAAAACTAATTGGAATCGTTTTTTTTTTTCGTTTGCTCTCACCAGATATGTCACAAGATAGCACAGATTCGGTCAGTTCGGGCCCCGTCACACGAAAACACAAGGCGTCTGAGAAAAGTTTGTCTCGTATGTCATAATCCTTTTTCGTATACATCGTATAAATATTTACTGGTAATAAAACTAATTAGATTCCTATTTTTTTCGTTCGCTGCCACCAGATATGTCGCAAGATAGCACAGATTCGGTCAGTTCGGGCCCCGTCACACGAAAACACAAGGCGTCTGAAAAAAGTTTGTTTCGTATGTCGTGTAATCATTTGTCGCATGTTAGCTCGTGTATCGATGTGGCTTATACTGTTTTTGGGCGAAGTTTTTATAAAGAATAGCTGCTTGCTCAATTGTGTAGGTGTAAGGTCATGTGGCTCCTTATTTCATGGGACTACCACGTAACCAAATCTGGGAGAAAAAATGAATAATCTACACTCCTGTTAAACTCTTTCAGTAAAAACAGACGTAATTTTTTGTATGTTTATGTTACTTAAATAAGTACGTATCAAAATTGTAATGAAAAAACGAAATGTTTATAATTCTTTTCACAACATTTCTTTGTTTTTCTTTTACACCGCAAGGCACCTTGCTTTTAGACCAGATCGGTAGCGAACATAAGTAACTGAATAAAACAATAGAAATAAATGGTGTTGCCGTCGCCATTTCGATCAATTATTTAGTGTTCAATTGCAGGCAAGAAGCTAGTCTTTAAAAATCTATAACCCTTGGACATGCAAGCTCTACATTACTACGAAATAATGTTAGCGCTCTTTTAGCGTGTTTATGTAGTAGCAATACGATTGAGCTGTTGCTTTCGGTTTTTCGGTAATTTGATTTCGATGTGTAGTTTCAAAATAGGTAAGTGATGGTATGCAGAAAGCCAAAGATTTGAATCATTAGTTTTGTCCTCACCGTACTTAGCTCGCGCAAAAAAGTGTTCACAGTGAGACGAGTGAATTCGCTTTTACTACTAGGTACAATAGATACACGTCATAGGAAACGGAAACGAGGCAGACCACCAAGAAGATGGGTGGACGAAATAAAAGTTATGGCGGGTGGTGGATGGACAACAACAGCCAACGATAGAGAGAAATGGTGACAGTTGGGGGAGGCCGTTGCCAACAAAAGGCACACAGACGGGTGTAATTAAGATTTCCTTTATTCGTATTTACACATGTATATTAATTACATTTTTAAATATTCCTATACAAAGTAATATAAAAAATAATTAAGATTAATAGAATAATAAATAAAACGAAATAAAAATGAAATAATCAATATATCAAAAATTAAGCTGTGGTCAAGATTGTATTCAATTATATTAAATTAAATTATTATTTAGCTATGTTAAATTGCATGAAATTATATTATCACTAAATTATAATATCTGAATAAAGGCTATTTGAATTGAATTTAACAATAGATAAGTTATGAGTGAGCGAGACAATACTATTCAAATGTCATCCTGTTCACGAATCACGAATCATATTTTGATGCGGTAGAATGAATCTAACGATTTAAATCTTTGCAGAAAGCCTAACTAAATTTCTGATCAGTTAACTAGCCCACCAATCTCATGTTGACTGCTATGATTGGTTGCCCAAAATGGTAGCAACCAATCAAAACGCTTTACAAGAGACTGAACCATCAATCAGATTTAGTGGGCTTTCAGAATACTTGGGAGGAGAGGAATGTGATAGATTTGCTTGTTTTTATTTAATTTATTTAATGTATATGTGTTCGTCGTTTTCGTTATGCATGTTTTTGTCTACATAAAGGTAATTAGATGTCGTTTAGAGTAAAGGTTTGAGGTTTGGAGAATGATTCGAGTGTTTTTTCAAGGGTTTTAGCGTAATAGCGTTTTATTTTTAAGTAAAATTTTCATTTAGAACCCTTTACTAAAGCTTTGGTTATATTGGTAAGGATAAATCGCGCACTGGACAACGGCCACCGGTCTATAATATGAGTGATGAATCTGTCGGAGTCACCGGACTGACAGATTCATCATTCACATTAAAGACATCTCATCTGTCCTTGCCAGTGTGACCGAACCTTAAGTTCTCCTATTTTGTTGATATACATCGTTCTTTTTTGATATCCCGTAACTCTAGGGAAAAAAGTCAAAGAGTCCTAGAATGTGTGGTCCAAAAATGCATAGTTTCATTGATAAATACGAGTAATTCATTTTCATTAAACCAATCATTCATATTGAAAGCTAAAAAAATGTGACGTTGTCATATTTCACATTGGGTGTTTTACATTAATAATCGTGACTTAGTCGAATAATTTTGTATGAAAACTGAAAACGAAAAAAGATAATTGAAAAATAATTCACATTATCGCCAGTTGATTTTTGATATGACCTAATTCATACCCTAGAGTTATGGTATATAAAAAAAACACCTTGTATATGTAACGTATTAGTCTAACTTCCAACCATCCTTTACACTTCACACCGTTCCTAACGCATGCCCATATTTATAAGATCTCGTAGTCACAGTATACGAACATGATACTTAGGTGGCAAATTACACCATTCGTCAGACAAGAAAAAGCCGTCGCCGTCGCGCCGGGGCTCGTCGGCCGGGGACGGGGGGTCGGGCAGCAAGAGCAGTACCCCAGCGCCTTCGCCGCAGCATACCATGGAATCCTCTTCTACACAGACCGCTAAAGGTATGTTATGCTGACGTTTGAACACTTTGCTTCTTGGACCAGGCCCTGCAGTCTCGACATTAGATGACGACAAAAATCGGTCGTTAAGTGTAATCGATGTCAAATTTCTTTAATACATTTTCAACCTTATGCTTTCGAAATAAAGTCGAAAATCTATTAAAGGAATTTGAATTGACAACGATACGAGTTAGCGACCGATTTTTGTAGCTATCTAATGTCGAGACTGCAGGGCCTGATACTGGACCAAGTTGTAATATTGGAAACAATGAAGGTCTATTTTATTCTTCTATTCTAATCTATTAAAGTGCTCTTAGTTATACATAGAATTAGAAATATTGTAAAATAGCTGTTTATCAAGTTTGGTGTATAATAAAGTATATTCTATCAAAATTTTTAAGTAACGCGCACTCAGATAAAAAAACAACATATTGGTACTGTGAGAAAATGTTACAAGTAAAACTTCAAACTCAAACTCAAACTCAAACTCAAAACATTTATTTCAATTAGACCATTACAGGCACTTTTGAATGTCAGAAAAACAAAGAAGGCGAATCTACAGTCCCAGACATAAGACATAATAACTTATGAAAGTACTGTAGTTGCCCATTCCAAGGCGTAGATCTCTATGGAGAAGAATGGGAAAGAAAAGTTCGAAAAGTTATTCCTATATTTCTTCATAGAACATGACAGATTTCAAATAATATCATTTCTTCGTTAGTTGTCCATTTCAAAGTATAGATATCTATTAAAGAGAGCGGCCAAGAAACTCAGTGGCCAATCTTTTAGTCAAACATGTTTTCATTCTTAAATATCTTCTCAAACCGTACCTCTTCCTATTTGTTCCAGCATCAGGCACCTCAACTCCAGTAGCCGGACCATCGAGGGTTTCGCCACCAGCGGCTTCGCCCAGCACCAGCAAGCAGCCAGCAGTGGAACCAGTAGGAGTCATCAGCTCGGTGGCACAAGCCGTGGCCTCCGCGTCCACTATCACTACCAATCCTACTAGGTGAGGAACCGCTCTTTACTTTACTGTATAGCATAATCAGCCTATAATGTTGCCATTGCTGGGACACTGGCCTACCTCTGTGAGAGGATGTGGGCCATAAAGGCTAATCACACGGGCCAACTGCAAGTTGCTGTATATTGTGTCTTGTGAATATTGTCCTGTCCACGAAGGTACAGTGTTACTAACCCTAATGGGGCCGTTAGTAAGGTGAAATTGTTTCGAGAACTTTTATTGGAAAAATAAGATGTAGGCATTGGTCCCATTGCAGCCACGTCCTAAGATCTACCACTAATATTCCAATATCTGTCACAAAGCATGATTGGAAGATAGTGGTGCCAGCTGACAGAGACATGAGACTGACATGACTGGCATTTATCAATGGCCTAATAATATGATCACTAACCACCATTATTTTCCCATAATCATTCATACTTAGCATATAATTAAAACATTAGTTAATACAACAATCGGTATCGTAATCAATGCCACTTCACATATGCATAAACGTGAAGTGTCATTTTAAAAAACAAACAGTTATAAACATTGTGTTTAATCAACAATCAGAATTTTCAGCACAAGTGTGTTTTACTATTGTTGTGTTATTATTTGTTACTATTTAACTAATAGGGAGGGATATTTACGAAAAAGCCGAAAAATAAACCTTTTGGACTGAATTTAAGTGTGTTAAAAAAAAAATTAAGTTGTTATGAATCAAACCTGAATAATTATATGATAAAAGAAAATACTTAATTATCTAGATCTTAAAGATATAGATAATTTCGAACCCTGTCCATACTTTCCTACCAGTATTGATAATAAGGAACTTACCGTTATTTAATGAATAGTCCATTTGTTGTGCCCAGCGCTCCTGTGCCAGCGTCAGTGGTGCAAGTCCCGACTGCTAAGCCGACCTACCAAGAGTCGGTGATTACCAACACTGATCAGGTGGAGACCAAGCAGACTAAGAAGAGGAAGGCTATCGCTGCAGCAGCTAACAACATGAACGGGCCAGTCGACTACACTTCTAATACGCCTCCTAACTCTGCGGTAAGATGGCCTGAAACTACTGTTTTTTATATATAATTAGGCCAGTGAAATCGCAGGATGGATTGGCAGACTAATATAAGAAAAAAAAACTACACAACTGTCTGACTAGTTTTCAAAGACCTTTTTCGGTCATCGCAGTCATTCAAAGCGGATACTAGTCATGGATGCAGAAAATATTATAGTGAAGTTCGTGCCCAAACACAGAAGCTCGCTTTAGGAAGTAACAAGTGAATATCTAAATCTTTAAATCGTATAATTTAAAATTAAATTATCTAATTTATACTTTGGTCAACGGCTATTACAAAAGTGCATGAAATGATAGTTTTGTTTTAAGTTACATTTGACTATTTTTATTTTAAGCTAGGCTAGGTTATAGCAAAAGCAATATACAATAGACATAGTAATAAACAAAAGTAACAGTTTTCAATTGAAATCATTTAGGCGGGAGAAGGCACTTCCCAAGGGAGTGGCGTGTGGGAAGCCACGCATGTACCAGCTGACGGTCAGCTGGAATCCGTTGACAAAATTATTAAAAAGGTATCTTCATTGTTGTCCTAACTCATCACTTTCATTGCTTAACTCCTTTTGTGTCATGGTAACCTGGTAGTCTGTAGTGTATCGTTCTATTGTAGCTGTACTTCATTAGATATTCATAACTAGTTTAAACATAGTATATCATTTAGTTTTAAGAGCTACTAAAGCACTTTATTTATATTGACTTTGCACAAAGACTTGGTAAACTTCGAATTTTAGAATCCGAACATTGCCCATGTGCTCTTTATCATATACAGGGTGGCCGGAGAAGTGACGTTTAAAGGCATCAAAATTTACCTTTAGACGTCACTTCTCCGGCCATCCTGTACAGTAGAACACACATCTCTTAGCTATCCTTCACTTAGTTTTACAAATTGTGTGCATATTTGCAGTGAACAAATCCACTGCCTGTATTTTTTAAGTTTTCCTTTAACACTTGTTGTCTATGAGCCATTAACCAGCAAACTAAAATAAGCTAAAGCCCACTTGCACCACAAATCATGAACAGTGTTAAACATAGTATTTATAGTTAACATAATATTCTGAAATGAAACAAATTTATGTCTCCGTCAACTGCATACAATTGACAGAAACAAAACCATGTTTTAAATATATTTAGCGATAAACGCATTTAGCGATAAACGCATTTAGCGATTTGTGGTGCAATATTCTAAAATTTACTTTCGTCGTTCTAACTTTAATCTGGTTATTTCACACAGGCTAAAACAGATGGGTCGGGTCTAGAAGCGATCCCGGTGCCTACATCTCACTTCGCGAGCGTCAGCCCCGCTCCCCCGCCGCCGCCGCCGCCGCCCGCTCACAGCCCGGCTTCTAACCCAAGCCCTAGGTATGTGTTAGTACCTTTTTGTATCTAACATAGTTTATAAGAAGATGCCCTGAGGGCCTAAACAAAATGACATTGTATCATCAATTACGATGATGTAAACGTGAAACATGTAACTTATTTCAATCATGTTGAAGTCTTTGTAATACAAAACGCTTTGAAAGTGTTTGTCCCTTGTCTAGATCCTCATGTCATAGCTGGAAAAACTAACATCAAATTGGTAGCCAAAGGAAAACAAAAATGTGGAAAGTGATTCTTTTATAAATGATCAGACCTCTAGCTGCGAAAAATGTAATGAACATGGGGAAACCTTGGAAAAGCATTCAATTTACCATACAATATATTTTTTACAGTTTATTCTAATCCTTACTCCGAGGTGATATTGTGGTGTAAACACAAAACGTTTAAATACACTTTTAATATAATCGTGTATGTATTCAAAGGTGGTAAAACAATGATATCTTTCCCACAGGCATCAGATGCCAAGCCCAATGCCGGGCCCAAGCGGGATGAACCAGGTGTCCAACATACGCTCTCCGTCGAACCCGCAGGTTAGTTACAACACATTTACAGCAGTTTTCAATGCAATATGTATATGTACCATCTCAATGTATCATCATACACATAGCATCGTGCCTGTACTCCCAAAATGGGTAGACAGAGGGTATAGTACATCCATATTTCGCCATGTAATAAGAGGGTTAGCAAAAATGCCATTTCCTCATCAAACATTGTGATATGTACTTATAAAATCATGAATTGACTAAAGAAATTGAGTAACAAATTCCTTCAATTCGCCATCAAGTAACAAAACAAGCTTTGCTTCCTGACGAATGCCTTTGTGTGTTTCAATTATGCTTTACCATAATGTTTTTTCATTAAAAGACGATGCTTAGTTAACCCGACTGTATTTTTTATTAAAAAAAAACATGAGTCTCAAATCTAATTTGACATATCACAGCGACACAAAAAGTGACAAATACATGCATAATCTTCCCTTTTCCCATAAAAATACAAACAAATGCTTATTATACCTATGCATGAGTCAGAAATACTGAAAGATGAATGCCACAATGCTTAAACCAGTAAGCCTGTATGAAACTATTATGCAAAAAATATAAGTATACAATAAAAGCTAAACAATTGGTTCATCGATGCATATCGCATGCAACCACGGAGTATTGAACAAATGGAAGTGCTGATATAAACTTACTTATAATGGACGCTGAAAGAACGTCCGAAATCTCGAACGCAAGTCAAATTAGGCATTGGAAAGTATCATTCTGTCCTCGTTACTTTACGGTGAATTGAAAACAGCGATTCTTAAAGCAACCTGAGCCATCTTATGTATGGAGAGGATTAATTAAACAGGTGAACTTGCTTCACTTGCGTGCAGGTACACGAAAGATTTTCGTTTAAAATAACGATTTGTGCGCGCTCTGAAAAGCGAGTACAGCTCTAAAACATCCAAACATGAAAAGATGCACTATTTATTGCACATAAACAAAAAAATATAGTTTATACGTATTATAAAGTAATGAGGTGAAAATCAGGATAAATCTAATCAGATTGGCCTATAAACTTACTTACCACATAACGTATTGAATGAGAAGTGCGGAAAATGGAGTGCACTTACTATGTACATTATGTGCGTTTGAGAGTTTGGTGTCCAGAAGTACCCTTACACTTTAGCACTCCATTTGTTAGTACTCCGTGTGACAGTAGGCGTCCCTCAGCGTACTAATGCGTGAGTTGTGTAGGGCGGCAAGGGCGATCGCGAGGGGCCTGCGTCGCTTCTCGTGTCGGTGCCACTGCCCTCCACCAGCCACGGACTCAACCTCACCGCGCACTCACAGGTTCATGACTAACGGATGGACGCATAACTGTCGCTGGCTAACTACTAAACTCTGTTCATGACAGCAGCGGTTCCACGACATGTGGCGTGGAGATATTGCACGATAAAACCGTTCTAGTACTATAAAAAAAAACACTAGCTATAAAATACATTAAAAAAAAATACTTTTGAGACTCTATGCAAAGCCATTTACCACTTGTCGTGGAACCCGTCCCTACGTCAATAGAATGTGACTAGAAACGTATTTTTTTGGAATAAAGAGTAGAACGATGTAGTTTCATTTCTTAGATTGATACGACAATAGTCCAACGGTGGGGACGTAGTTTAGCTTCTCCGTTGTGCTATTGTAGTGAACCTACTCCGGCAGGCCTAACCGTGCACTTCCTGGTCGTGTCAGGGTCGTGTGACCTTATTCTCAAGACTCGATTCATATACGTCTGTGTCAGCACCGGAGCTTCTACAAATGCTAAGAAATCGGTTCGACCACGGCTCGGACGTGTACGGTCAATTAACCCCAGCTCAGTCGGGAGTGACCAGGACTACTAGTAATGTGCAACCTAGACATTCCTAGTAATCTATCGTATTATTCGCATTCCATTGATCTTTAATTTTTGATTTCGCACCCATAATTCATTACAACGGACTATATTTGGTATCATGTGATTTGAGGTGAATCTGTACATAATCATCGGACCGAACTACACAAACAAAAAATGGTATAATACTTATTTATCATATTTTGATGTTAAACGAATAAGTGCAACAACAAATCGTAAGTACTGAGCACGTAGGTAGGTATATCGATGTTATATAAAGACGTAAAGATAGGGGACGAAAGTACTGACTTAATGATTTGATGACAGTTGTGTGTTCACTCAGACATGCTTTATACAACTACCTACTAACAATTACTGCTTGGCCGTGTGCGCCGTACCATCAAATTGGAAGATGCATGGTCTCCCTACGGCGCGGCGCAACGAAAGCTTAGCTTGTGCTAACATTGGATCTGGTAACATCCTTCATTTTTTAACCTTTTATAAAAGCTTCAATTTCAAATAAACATATTTTTGTTTTGAGAAAATGTAAAAGGTGATGTAATGGTGTAGGTGTTTATCTAAATATATTCAAGCTCAGTGTAGTTAATATATTTTTTCTCTGCTAGGTTGCAAGCGATATGCCGAGTCCGTCGCCGCACATTTTTCATCAGCCGCCACCAATAAAACAAGTAAGTAAATTAAGTTTTATTTTTATGTATTTATTGTTCTCATATTATTGACTATGATAATATGTATCTTGTAGCTTCCTAAGTAAGTTTTAATTCAACTTAAATGGAAAGCTCAAACTTATGTCCGGCCAAATCTTGTTTTATTCGTGAAAAATAGACGGAGTAAGCCTAAATTGAGGTCTAGT
The DNA here is from genome assembly GCA_905220335.1 of Noctua pronuba. Taxonomy (NCBI): domain Eukaryota; kingdom Metazoa; phylum Arthropoda; class Insecta; order Lepidoptera; family Noctuidae; genus Noctua; species Noctua pronuba. The sequence goes on along the minus strand of LR999891.1, from coordinate 18,918,714 downwards.
TTGGTCACACCATTGTTTGTTATTTTCAGCAATCATTTAACAAAGACGCTATAAAAAAAAATTGCGTTACTTTGCCCAAGCACAAGAACGAAATTGTTACTACTGATTGCATCCCAGATAAATTAGGAAGGTCAATTCCCATATTAAAAAAGGTCGCAATAACATATCAGCAAAAAACACACAATCTATTTAAAAAAAAACTTATCAAAAATGATGGTAAATTAAAGATTTATTCGACATTAAAATATGAAAGTCCTCAAACATATGTAAATTATTCCTCAGTTTTGGTGTTGAATGTGCGTGTAGGGCTATGGTTACATAAAGTACTCGACGTAACCGACCGCCGGAAGTCTTTATTACCAACACATTGTACACTGATCAACCGAAGTGCTGCACCACTTGTCAACGGCAACGCGGTCAAACACGAAATGCGACTACAATTTATTTTATAACTAGCTGTTCTCCGTGTTCTTCGTCCGCGTGAAATTATTATAAAAATATTACTTCCCTATTTGATTCGGATTTTGTTAACAATTTTATAGGTTTTAATTTTTTGTACGGAACCCTAAACCTTTTTCTGAAATATAATACTCCTTAGAACATCAGCTATCTGCCAGTAGAAGTCCCCTCAAAATCGGTACAGCCGTTTCGGAGATTAACTGGAACAAACAGAAAGCCAGACGAAAAAAAAAATGTTTTAAGTACCGTATATACTATAATATGCATTTAGTAAAAAGCTGTCATTTTGAAATTACAAACAGACACTTAATTTTTATTTATTTGTCTTACTAATATTATAAAGAGGAAAGATTTGTATTTTTGTGTGAGTGTGTGTATGTTTGTAATGAATAAACTAAAAACGATTGCGCCGATTTCAAAAATTTTTCACCATTATAAAGCTACATTATCCCTGAGTAACATAGGCTATATTTTATCCCAAAATGTTTAAAAAATAAATGTCCACCCATGCAAAGCCGGGACGGGACGCTAGTATAGAATATAATATGTGTGTGAAAGCTTTTACAAACAATTTCTTCTTCACCGTTGCTCTCATAGTGTCATCGGTATACGGTATATTATGCCAATCAAATGTACATAAACTGTTGGTAACATGAAATACTTTTTTGTTAGCCAATATCGATAAAAATACTCACTGACCACAAACTAATAATATCATTCGTTCGATAATAAACCTAAAAAAATACAACATTACTGAGTAATTAGGCTCACGTTGTGGCTTCAATGATACCGCCAATTACCGTAATGACATGTCATGCAATTTTCCTTTGTGCAAATCAGTAGTGTGACATCCCGGTTGATGACTGAATGAAAGTATTATGATATAGACAGCTGGTATAATTTCCGCCCATTAGTACACGCAATATGGTAGGCCTCACGGTCTTGTGGTGGACTAAGCTTTCATGCTAACTATAATGCGTGTAAAAATACCCTTAATGAAGCGGAAAGCACTTGTCCTCCCCGTAATGGCGTCATTGGTATGGTCTAGACTAGAGCCTCTTAGAGTCCATGCCATTTTTTCAAAAGTTTTTAATGTTATAACTTTACTTTAAATACCTCCACGACCCTCGTACGCACGACCGCCAATCAAGCTATACAAAACCAGTTTATGGGGATCTCTCATTGTATAGGAAATCTCAGTATACAAAGCGTGGCCAAGTTATACTGGAAATGTACAGGTTCATGTGCCGCCGTGTGTACTATTCAATGAATCCATCAGCACAATGTTTTGAGTCGTTACATTGAGTCTAACCGTAAAATGTGATTTTTCACCCCAAAAAATAACGTCGGTTCCCAGCAATAATTTTTGAGCAGTTGGTTTGATGTACGGAATGCGATCTTTCGCCCCCATCAAGGCGAAAAATCGATCTAGATAGGTCTCATATCAAGAAATGCTTAATTAAAGCTTGTAGAAAACATACGTATGATAAATTGCAACGTCGCTGTTTACCTGTGTGCACCAGTAACTTCGATTCACACCTTTATTTCCTGTAGGGTTCGACAAAAGTGTTCAAATACACCCACACTGTGCTACTTATGTTTTAACTTCAATGTAATAGGCAGCGAGCCTATTACCATTAATCGACCACGTGTTCAAAATCGGGGCTCGAGAAAACAGCCCGACCTGGGAATCGACCTCGGGAATTAACACTTAACGACGCGGTAGCGTCAATAGGACAGTCAGTTCGATGTATACTTTTTTCTCCATAAATAATTCTCTCTAGTTTCACTACATTTTTAAATTGATGAAATCGGATAAGTAGTGTTAGAGATTACTTCAAATTCAAACTCAAAGCATTTATTTCAATTAGACCATTACAGTTATTTTTGAAAGTCACAAAAAACAAAGAAAGCGAAGCTACATTCAGAGACACAAGGTATAATAACTTGTGAAAATACTGTAGCTCTCCTTCCAAGGCGTAGATCTCGATGGAGAAGAATGGGCAAGAAACTCCATGGAACACAAACTTACTACATCAAACCCATTATAATACTAGTATAGAAATGTAAAGTGAAGCCAGTTTCGTCTGCTCAAGGTATTGAACTACAATATGGCGGTAGACAAGTTATTAAACCATTTGATAACTACCAACCGAAGTTGACTTTCTCAAAAGACGGGTGTGAATAAAAAATGTGAAGAACCCACACACAATGAGCTTGCCTTTACAATGTACACAACTGGCACAAACATGGTGTAGTAACTAGTAGGGCTGAAGGGCTGACAATGCGGCCCCTAGATAGCACTAGAAAGTAACAATAATAATTAAATAACGGACGACTCGGATTTTTCTGTTGTATTTTAATGATTCGTAGATCACATTATTAGGTATCTATTATAATTGGATGTCGTTTAGCGAAAAGTATAGATTCCACAACACTATAATTTCTTAATTAAACCCAAAAAATATATATAGTAAGAGGATTTATATGAATAGATGTTCTGATCTCATTTTAAAATACAAGACGTGTTGGGTAATTTCTTTAAAAAAAACGGTATTCTTAGAAATGTTTTGTGCGTGACGCCCTAGCGTCCCTAGCAAAGATAAATATTGCGATTTTGTACCTGCTCGCTAGACGCAATCCCCTGCCTACCTGCTCCATACGATAATCCAAAGCTTTGAAGTTTGTGAGCACATGGACGCCATTCATTCAGTCTGTAACCGACGCTTGGTAACGACGCATGTCAATCTGTTGTACGGCAGTAATACACACGATAAATAGGCAATCGTAAGAGGAGCGAATAAAAAACAAATTACGTGTTATGCTGAGTTTACACACGTTTGTGTCAGTGCGAATGTGTATCATTTGTTTAGCACGTGTTCTTCTCCCGCGGTTTTGAGCGTACACTCGAGTTTGTACTTGTTAGTTATTTACCGGGAGTTTGTGAAGTAGTTTTGTTGCCAGTTTCAACGAAATCACAATATACTACAGACTATAATAGTTGCCGTTTCGGTTTGTTAAAATTTCGAATAGACACGGCGAATATGCAGAATCGGTTTCCGTGTTAAGTTCTGTCATAACAATGTAGAAGAGAATGGAGTCCCGTGAGTTGAATTTTATTATCACTGCATGCTAAAGTTTTGATAATTATACAATGTGTTATACCTACGTATATTGTTATAAAAATTTCAGGCACAATATCAATATTTAAAAACTAATTATATTGATGAAAGATGCTTAAAGTTAAGAGACATTTATTTAACTTTAAGCAAAAGCAGAAAATACGAATCAAAATGTTTCAGCAGCCTTTAACCGTTTACTATACTCTGTAATAAACCCATCAATATTTAGAATTTGATAAATGATAGTTATCAAATCTGACCACTATTATAAACGCGAAAGTTAGTGGGTATGGATGTTTGTTATTCATCCACACAAAAACTACTAAACGTATAAAATATATTATGTAAAAAACGTAATTTACGCGCATGAAGCCGCGGGCGGAAGCTACTAATAATCTTTAACTTTAGTATAGCACAGAATTCGATGTTTTGACATGCCACTAGATCGATCGAGTTTTCGTCGAAGGACTTGAAACCAGACGCAGGCAGATCGAAATTATATTCAAATATCATTCATTTTATTGTCTCATTTTGTTACGAATGTGAAATAAACCACAATTCGTAGTAATGCGACGCCACAGCCCACATTGATGTGACCTATTTCATAACGTTCACAAATTAAGCTGGTAACGATTTGTTTTTAGCAACGACATACCATTTATGAACACATGTTTGGAGACGCGAAGCTGTTGAATAATATTGTAATTCTACCACACGAGTAGATTTTTTTTTAGTTTGTAAATGTAACAAATAATTCAGTACGCAGTCAAAATGAATATAAGTTTTACATACATATAAAAAAACTACAGAACATCACCTGCTACTATCCTAGATTTATATGCTATGAAATAGACAATCGTAGCGACGCTTCTGAAGTCTATATTCTCTGCTAGATTTAAGACGCGCCATCTGTCTGCCCGTTGGTGCGAGTATAACTTGAGAACCACTTATCCTATTTACATGGTATTAGCATTGAAATGTCGTCTGGTTTATTTTTAAGGTATTACGAGACGCTGTTTTACTATGCAAAATTAAAAGAGAAATGTAACTAAAAACCCCTAAGACTGTTTAATAATTGTATGAGACCTATGACTTGGCAGTCCAACCGTCACACCATTAGACTATCACTGCTTACGCCTTTTACCCATGGGGATAGGCAGAAACTACGGTACACTTTCTTACATACTTTAAGTCTAAGATTGAATATAAATTAATTGGTTTTAATATTATAAATGTTTCCTTACAGCCTGTTCCTATGCCGATAGACAATGGCATGACAGGGCATTCACCGCACGCTCACCCTGGGCGCTCCTGGGGAGGTCTTAACGTAGCCTACGAGATGCAACAAGATCCCAACAAGCCTGGGTAAGTACCTATAACGTCACAAGTAGAGTGAACCCGATTGATAAGCAAATTATCTCCCCACTTAAATTGTTCGTAAGTTAGCACAACCGTCAGTCTGTATAACTGACCACTGCAAATTGAAGAAGTGCCATAATTGCTCATCAATCAGGTGCCCTGTCTGTAACTTTAACATTTCCTTGTCATGTCTTATTTGGTTTACTGACATACTACGAAAATCATTAAGCTTTCACACTTTTATGTTAAGAGTATATGTTTTGATCTGTGTGATACTCATGTCATAAAAAATATCAGCTTGTTATTAACCCAGGCCGGCTTGCTCGCAAAATAATTAGTGCTAAACATATTAATCTAAAAATCAGTACCCTAATTTGTTATTTTGAAACGGTTGACAGAGTTCAGTGATTTGTGATGCAAACGGGCCAGCGGCGACATCATTTTTGTTTAACAAATAAGACAAGTAAAAGAAAATAAACTTAACATTCAAGGTGTAAACGGACCCTTCACGAAACCGTCAATTAAGCATTCTGTACATCAAACTAAGTATTCCTACGCAAAAATGTTTGCGCGGAAACGACTTTTTTTTTGGGTGAAAAATCATTTTTTCAGTACTCAATGTAACGCACTCAAACATTGTGCAGATGGATTCATTGAATAATACCGGGGCCATGGAGGTATATAAAGTAAACTTACAACCTTAAAAAATAGTAATTAAAATAAAATCTTGTGAAAAAGTTGAAACTTTGTATATCTCTGTAACTACCCTCTAGTTCCAGAACAAAAAAAATATCGCAATGCCGGGGAGAACAAGTACCTTTCAGCTTCGTTAGGGGTCTATTTACACCCTTTATACCTAGCTATTTTAAGAATACGTTCACATAAATCTTGCTTAGCGAATAATATTATTTAGCAGCGCGTCTTTATGATCCACTTATCTATATTTTCCTGAATAAACACGAATACAATACAATATAAGTAACATAGTTCACAATATTTGGATAAATGAATTAAACTTGACAAGGAATCAAGAATTTTTTTCTTATTTTTAAATTTATTAACTTTATACTGTATAATTCATTGTTCAAAAGAATAACTATAATCTGGCTTTATGTAACGTAGTTACAATAATTGGTATTTTCAATCGCAATATTTAATTTAGCAATAAGGATAAATTAATCAATACAGCGAAATATTTGAAAATTATTTGCGAAGTTCTTTGACTTTTAAAATTCACTCTCATTTTTAATGAGAGTCCTCTCATACTTAATTAAGTCTTAGCCCATAACATGAATGCGTGTCATCCCCGAAGGGTTAGGCAGAGGTGTATTGTAATAGTACCCGCAAATTTCGCGAGTTGTGTTTAGAATCTTGACCGTTGTAAGGAATGGAGGGAGGTTTTGCCCAGCAGTGGGACAATATGGGCTAGCTATAATAATAATAATGTTTAAGTCTCACATAATAAGGGCGCGCTTAAAAAATCCTGATGGACAAAGCCAATAACACTTTGACCTGGGAATTGTATCCAGGTCCTCATGCTCAGCAGTAGTGCTTGCGACCAGCAGATAACGGGTAGTCTAACAGCCGTTTCTCTAAACAAGGCAAAGTTTACTTATTTGAGTAAAAGTAATTATTTAAGATACGATTTTTATTCTGTAGTTTAGTAATTGCTTGAAGTTAGAACTGTCAGAAGTTAGCATTCATAGCTTTGATTTCTTTGACGGTTCTTACTTCGTTCAAATTCTTGTCTTTTTCATAAAAAATGTTGTTTAAGTAATTATTTAAATTCAAGTAATTAGTTCTTGTCTTTAGATACAGGTGTTATTCAAAGCAAAAATGAAACAATAACATCAATTTTTAATCTCTATTGCCATCGATATTGTTCATATCCTGTAAATTGGAACAAGGGTACCATGTTTTATCAAACGCGAATAAATAAATCGGAATACGTACATTTTAAATATTTAAATCGCGACTTACCTGCGTACGTACTGCTTTGTTTGCACACATGCGACTTACTATGACTGAACATTTTTAGAAGTAAAAAACAACATTTGCTAAGAAAACATAACACAACATCACGCTTTTAATCCTAGGAGGGCTAGGCAGAGGTGTACCTAATAACATTACGCCTGTTATGTTTATGTCCCATGTAAAAAATTTAAACTCAGTCTTGTTATATACCTACATCATGCCTGTTTCCCCGAATGATTAGGCAGAGGTGTGCCTATAGTACACCCAGATTTCGGCAGTTTTTTTTAAGTCCCATATAATAGGAGACAAGACTAGCCATCATTCGACCACAAATTCGGCCATAGATAGTTACCTATGGCATAAATCCTATAAATATCGCTTAAAGCTGGAGGGTAGACTGCCAAGTCAATCCATCTAACTCGCTTGCTATGCTACTCAGTGCTGCACTGCAATTGTAACCTTATATTTAGTCCAAGTCACTTCAGAACTATTAATTCCGGCTGTACCTGCTAATTGGACATTTCTAGTCGGTACCCAAGAAGCATTATTTTCTGATGATAGGTTGTATATCAAATAGCTGCGGCGTTTCTGGAAGGAAAATCATCGTCACGTCATTTTCACCCGGAGTCATGTGATCTGATTGGCTGTTGGTCAACCAATCATAGCAGTTTACGCGCAGTTGCCAATTTTTGTGTTGATTTTCGGTCATTAGTTAAATTGCTTTGCAATTTAGGCAATATAATTACAGAACTATTATTAATATTTAATATTTAAATCTAATATTTATTATGCTGTGCTATAAATTAAAGTTTATAACAAAACTATAGTCTACGCAACTTAGTAGATATAAAAGAAGATTTATGTTTGTTCTACAGTATGAGTAGCATGCCTGGCCCGAGCAAACAGCCAGATATGCCAGTGAACATGGTGCCCATGCCGCCGACTACTGTCAGGACAAAGAAGCGAGCTGCCATGGCCACATCCGTCGTAGCCATGGCTAACACCGCATCGGCTATACGTAAGTAACTGTGTACGGTGTAACTTTTAATGATAGATTAAGGAATGATGTGAAAACATGGGACGAGCTGGACAAAACCAACGACCAGTGGCCCACTTTAGCCCTGGATCGAAACAACTGGAAGTCATGGGGAGAGGCCTTTGCCCAGCAGTGGGATGATGCAGGCTAACAGTATCAGTATCAGTGATAACACAATGTACCGGATTTAAAGTGATAAACATTTTAAAGAGTATGCTAAAAGGCGATTAACAGAAGGCAGATATGAGTGAAAATGCCAGGGCCTGTACGTGATGATCTTCAGAAGGGTCAGATGCGTGGTACTCGCAACCCAAAATTATAAGTGTCAAAGAATTAATATATTTTGCTGGTATAAACAATTATAAAATGTGTTTGTCGACGGAAAATAACTTTGGTTTTCAGTATCCTGCTAGGTCAAATGTAATAATATATTGATAAGTACTTAGTTGTTGGTAGGTAGTTAAAGGGATAAGGAAGTTTGTGACGTCTGTTGGTTCCAATAATATAGTTCAGTGATGACTAGGATTTTGTGAATGTTTTTCCTTGAAAAAACATCGGATCAAACGAAAATTTGGTATGGAAAAAATTATTGAGGTACACACTTGTGAAAAAGTTGGAACTTTGACCCCCAATATCTCCGTAACTAGAAGGTTCCCAGGTATGATCTAGAACAAAAAAAATATCGCAATGACGGGGAGGACAAGTGCCTTTCGGCTTCGATAAGGGTCTTTTTACACCCTTTATTTCCTTCCAACCCCGACAAAGATGTATATGTACTGTACTTGTATAGATTCTTTTATTTTCAGAAGACAGGCCATTATTCCTCTAAGTTCAGACCCCTAGCTGTGATTGGCATGTCAAGTAGAATCAATTCCATATCGTTAGTCGTAGCAGTCAATGCCAGCAACCCAGCTGTAATCTTGTGTAAACGAGAATAAAGATCATTTTGATTTTGACAGTGATGCAAAATAAACAACCAGAAGTACAAAATATAACTGAAAAAGGATGCTTTTCATTTTGACCGTCCTTCAACATTAATGGAGTTTTTTTACGTTGTCGAGCTGACGAATTATTCCAAAATGGGACAATGTATTATGGTTTTTTCAAAATCCTTCGGAACGCGATAGAAAAAAGTATATGTGTTGTGAATATTTCAGAGAGCATGTCCACTCAGACTCAGACCCTTGCCAGCGTGCGTCGTCAGCCGCAGCCGACCCCGCCGCCGATCTACTCGGAGACCATCAAAGATTCTCCGCCCAGCTCTCCAAGTAAGTCTACGTTATAATACAATACCAAGCCTCCTCTATGGTGACCAATGTAGTTATTAAGTAGTATTGTTACTAACACATTGAAATGGTAAATATCCTAAACTTAAGCTAGATGGAATCCACATATTCTATCAGACTCCTCTGAGGGGACTTGGCGAAACAAGCTCAGGGAGTTAATTGAGTTGTTTCTTGCTTATACTCCAATTAGCTACGTGCCATAGTCATACTCGCATGAAGAATCTCACAGGAACCATGCAGTTTTCAGGCTTGAAAAGTATCTGAAAATATTTTTTTGTAGTATTTAGACTTGAAGTTTTACTGAGTAGCAATAGCCAGCTCAATGGTAAGTCTCAATTCACATGGGCGAACCTATTGCCATCAACCGGGCACAAACCCAGACTCCGTGGCCGCTACTCAGAAATACCTGATAGAAAAACGCAATAAAATTTTGCCCAACTCAGGAATCGAAACTGGGAACCTTCATACTCAGTAGTCGTGACTGCGACCACTAGACCAACGAGTCTTCAATCTATTATACTGTAAATTCAATATTGTTTGATGCTGATAACACATTGATAGTCATGTAGCAAGCCGCTTTAAAACAAAGGTCATACCGTTTGTTTTATTCATTGAGTACCGCATCAAGTAATATGGATGTTTTATTTCACAGGCTCTGAAAGACCATTGAAACCCAAGATGGAGACTAGGTAAGTACAGTTTTGAGTATTTGTTCTAAATAAGAATAAAATAATTTTTTAAATTAAAATCTTTATCTAAAACTAGAGGCCCGTCCTGGCTTTGCACGGGTGGACATTTATTTTTTAAACATTTTGGGATCAAATGCCTATGCCTATCCTATGTTACTCAGGGATAATGTAGCTTTCTAATGGTGAAAACTTTTTTGAAATCAGCACAGTATTTTTCGAGTTTATTCATTACAAACATACACACACACAAAAATACAAATCTTTCCTCTTTATAATATCAGTAAGATAAAGAAACATTTAAAAAAATGAAAACTTGGATTCTTTTATTCTTTTTTTTTATGGAATATTCAAGGTGTGGCATTTGTTTTATAATGCATGTCCCGAAAAGGCAAGTTCTGGTGAACATTGTGTTCTTCATGTTGTTTTCTGTGCATATTATATTTTTGATTTAAATTGAAGCGCACTGGGGAAAAACATACTTTGTGACATTTTTATGTTTTTAGAACTGGCCATACCATTGTATAGTGCAAAGGTGGTAGAACGAAACTCCAGAACACACATTGTAGTACAATGCACAGTCACGGAGTAATCTTCATAGAAAAATATTGATACAGTGCAATAACAAGCAATGTCCAAGTTTTGTGGACCAAAAGCTAAGCAATACTACTTCCCACGGCTAAAATATAGTGAAGCTTAACCTAATACTATTTCATGCTTTATTTTCTGAGTTTGTTCAATAATATTTCTCTAACTTAATAAAATAAGTAACAAAAGTGGTATTTGTAAAAAAAAACAAATATGTCCTTTAGAAATAAATATTTGTTATTATTTCGAGCTTTAATGTACTCTTTTTCAAGGATCAAAAGACGAATTTAGCAATTTCTCAGTTCATAGTCTTTGTGACATCGCATGTTTATCCTCTGCTGTGCCTTCAATTGTTTTACCTAAAGCTGCACGTTTTGAAGTAGTTGATTTGGACTACAGAATTATTGTGTTAATATTTTTAAACACAAATGACGTAACTGTTTATTTGGTCTTTCGTTTGCAAGCAGTTTGTTTCACCACGTTAAGGTAGATATTAGCTGATTTGAACTTCTTTTTGACCAATCGAGATGACTTGATATCGAGGCTACTATCCCATCTATTATTCCTTCGGGAATCTTCTCTAAATTTAATGGACTTACATCATTATGACAACCAGCATCATCATTACAGTAAAATCTTGTCAAACGAGGTTTTATTCCAAAGCTGATGATAATCTTTGAGGATATTCAATATACCGTGACTGACCCTCAGAACCTTCATGTATCCCAGGATCGCCTCCTGCACTGCTCCTCACATGCTAGGCAATGAGTTGAACCCGGAGAGTGGCGCGGCGGCGTGCCTGCAAGAACAGTTGACTGCTGAGCTGGCCGCTCATGCCGCCGGTAGCGTGGGCGGAGACACGCTCATCCCGCCGCCGTTGATCAACAAAGCAGCTGTAAGTTATTTTTGCTTTATCTACCCACTTTTAATGTATTTTATTTCAGCACTCAAAGCGGTGAAGGAAAACATCTTGAAGAAACAAAACTTCGAAAATATGTGATCAAAAAATATGTATCCAATCCACCAACCCGCACTGGTCTGCGTGGTGGATTATAACTCACTTCCTAACAGAAAGAGAGGTTTTGGTTTCCCAGTAGTGGGAATAATGCTGATGATCTTGAATTGTATCCTATAACGGGCTGAGTTCCGCAACTCCACGTCAAAGCGCGTATTTTGCGTGCGTATGATCTTACTACAGCATGGCCCAATATATTTGTATCATCTTGATCTACTCTACCGTTTTGTAGTTCGACAATTCGTGTCTAAAAACAAAAGAAGTTTTGTAATTGAAAAGTCTGTCGTTAGCAACAGATAATTTATAACAATTTATGCAATAACAGGGCGGCAGTATCAGCTCGGGACGTTCATCCAGCGCTCAAAGCCTGGACCAGCTGCTCGAGCGGCAGTGGGAGCAGGGCTCGCAGTTCCTCATGGAGCAGGCCCAACACTTCGACAGTAAGTAAACATTCCCACACAACCAACCACCGTACCTAGAGTAGTTAAGCATTATCTCAATCTGTGACGTATTTCATATTCCGAGCACTTTTAAGATCAGTCAAACCGCTACAGTCAAATTGCGGACTCGCTGCGGACACCGGACACTGGCCGTATAGTATCTGTCAGAGTCCGGTACACAGAACCGCGTCCGCAATTTGTCTGTACCAGTATGACCGGACCTTTACTGGAGACGGCATGTGGGGTATTCGCCCTCGTCAAAAAATTGACCACATGGCATGAAATAATCTATGTGTGCGTAATTTTGCGCATGTACCTACTTAATTCTTTATCCTTCGTAGTTAAGTTATTATCACAGTAATTTTTAATTTTCATAAGTGTGTATGATTATCTGTTTTATTTTCTCCCCTTTGTGTTCCCTAATATATTGTTAGACACAGTACTTTGCAACAATTATGAAACGTTAAGCTCAAGAAGGGACAGTCGGCAAAAGAGAGCCAGTGAAGTATTACGCCGTGGATGACAATCATCCATCTTAACCTATGCTTTTATAACAGTAGTGGATTAGTGTCGTAACCTCCCCTGAACATGCAATACCGCTGTGCGTTTTATCCCCGGTCTCCTCCAAACGAGAATGAAAGGCATATTTGTGTTAGCTGGTAAGTAACTGGTTTTTGTAAAACTTTGTTTTTATATAAAGCCAGCCTGCTTTATTTGATTTCTGATTAATTTTATTTGAGGCTACTTGCAATTTAACTGTATTTAGTTGCGCGTTGTCTAGAATGATTTGTTTAGAAAATGTAACGCGGATTCTTCTTTAAAACTTAGCCTAATAAAACCTGGTCTGTTGATATAAAATAGAAGGTTTTTTGTTAGTTTTATGAATATGAAAGCATTTACTTTTTAGTGATAGTATTCTGATATCTGCGTACAAAATATCAAAGATCGAATTTCAAAGCTTACGCATATTAATATTTATAATTTTGCTGGTAACAGTCGATTACATAAAAAGAAACGATACATATGGGCAAAATCTAGCGACATTGCTCCGTATTTTTTCTTATTGCTAGCTTTTTATTTGCAGCTACATATAATATATGTTTTCTGTCCATATTTTGAGATTTGAATATAATGTTATTGTAGAATTGAGCGATGAACGACAGCATCCCCAATAATGATTAGTCCTTAAGTAAGTAAAAATGGACAACATTCGTGCTTTCAAGCGTCACTGTCAGACTTCGAGCATTCCGCGGTAAGGAAACGAAGGATTCATTCAATACACTCGAATTAACTGCGTGCAATTTATCAAATGAAACAACAAACGTAATCAAATGAAATATCTTTGATACACAAATTAGTATGCTCTTAATCTCTAAAAATACTCAGATTTTCCTTTTATTTTGCCATAATAAACCAGTTTGCTATTATCAGTATTGTACAAATCAACTTTTTTTTTTTAATTGATCGACGTCAGTCAAAGTTTTGTCTTAAGTCGTTAGTCATCAGTCATTAGTCATCAATCATGACTTGATGGACTAATGGGTCAGATGAATTGATGAAAAGCCCGAGGCACGGGATCCCGAGTAGAAAAAGCACCTGCAGTTGGTTTTTATGTAAGTAGTTAGACCTCGTAGGTGCCACCGTTTTGCTTAATTTAACAGAATATGAGACTACTGAAGTGCAATGTGACTGATCAATCATTAGTCACACGAACTGATTTTAACTAAGTAGTCATTAATCATCAATCATGATTGGACGTCTTCAATCATTAGTCGTTCCTCATTAATCAACTAAATCTTGCCCAACGCTTCTTATTATAAACCGTACGTACGTAAATTACAAGCAAATACTTGCTCTTTGATTCTTATCAACCTAACTCTATCTAATCTATCTTCCATCAATGTAGAAGCATGAATGATGTGCAATGAATGATCATTTCACCTGCATAACAGTTTGCATTATGGAATCATCGAGAATAGCGAATTCAGCAGCTATCGACTGAGAAAAAGGTGTATGTATGAGGTATTATCAATAGTATTTTGTATGCAGGTGCGACGCGTCACAACCCATATATGAGCCGCGAAACCTCGCTTACGGAGGAGGCCGGTGAGTAAAAACAGGCCCTCAGACACAACTGACCCTCTGTCCCAAAAGCGCGATGTTTCACAATACCTGTAAAGTACTGTATCAGTGTAAGGACAGGCTCTGCCGTCTCTAGTCCCTGCTCTATGTTTAGAAGAGAGGTTTATTTTTATTACGTATGTACCGCTAACACAAGATACGTGTGCACAGTCGCTTCGCTGTTATCATGCCTACACCAACTGCGCACAGAGAACGTTCGTCTGGAAGAACACGTAGGAAGCCTGCTCCAGCGACGCGACCATCTCCTAGCCGTAAACGCTCGCCTAGCTATACCGCTAACTACTGGTACGTGTTTTGGGTAAAGCTCCGGAAAATCTTAACAACTTTTTCAACAAATCGCTCTTAAATAAGATAGTTAGTGGTTCAAGTTGTTGTTTCTGAAATAGCAATTTTAACGACTGTCATCTTGACAGCAAAAGAAGGGAGGACAATGATATGTTGACAACTTGTTAAGGTTTTCCAAATATTTGCCCTAGGATAGCTCCAGATTGTCTGCTGAATGTTAGTAACAAGTTTATTTTCTTCTTCTCTATGTTAGTAACCCTGCATGCTATATGTGGTGGTTGAGATCCCCTAGTTTGACGTAATCATATCTTCGGCAGTTCAGTTACAGGATTCATTTCATCAGAATTTTGGACATGTTTGCTTGGAGAATAAGTTTTCAGTGTAGTTGATAAGAGAACTAAATTTCAATGTGGTTTTAGAAGACCTTGCCCAGGAAAAGAGAGGCCTATACCCAGCAGTGGGTGAATTCGGGCTGTGGATGATGATGAGCCAAGGTGAACCTTTTTGGGTTCAACATATCCTTCAATTTAATTCGCATAATTACAATTGGCCTTTGTGTAAATGTTTCTCAGTTCAACTTATGATTACTTGCATGACACATCTATAAAAAGCATCTGCGTTTATCAGTTCTAAAATGAACATTTGTTATGCGAAATATTAAATCATATAATATCGAATCATCACAAAGTGAAGAGGGAGTTAATTGAACTAATACTGAATTACATATAAATATATGATAGAACAGTCTTGTGTATGTTTGTTTAGAGATAGCAAAATAAGTTTTATTTAAAGTTTTAAAACTGAACTTAATAAGTGTATACTTAAAAAAGATGAACATGTAACCTGCTCTTTTCTAAAAAAGTAATCACAGGAGTATTTGCTTGAAGAGGAATACATTTGTAGCACTCCTGAGACATACCACAAGATATCATCTGTCCTCGTCAATCTGTAACTCTGAAGCTTTTAATTTTTTTTTTTACTTTGTTTTATTTTGTGTTTGTGTTTAATAAAAATGGAAATTAACGTGTTTTTTTGCTGAAACTGTCACAGAAATGCTCCTAGGCGACAGATGTTACAATTCAAGTGATGTACAATTGCGCAGTGACCACTGGCCCGCCCGAGCCGAGTCGTTGCACGCGCGAGAATGGCCCGCAGATGATGCAGCGGCCGCCGCCGCCGCCGGTGCGCGCCGCCGAGACCGTCACGTCGGAGCGCCCCCATCAGGTACAAATTTAAACTGGTAGCCTAGGGACGCACTGATAGGATATACAGATTAGAGTGAATTTTTGAAGAAAACATCTCAAAGCATCCCTTTCTTCTGGAATGAAAATCAACGATGTGTCACACTAAACGCAATACAAAATCCTATTGGATGTTGATAATTCAGTCAACCGATCACAGCGGTCCAAGCGCGCGCGCGCGATCTGTGGGCTTACCATGAGTTTGAAATGTATTATTCGTTATCGAATACTACCGCCCTGTCTCTTTCATATTCATCGACTGCTTTACGACACGAGAAGTATATCCGATAGTTTTCGATATCGAGGACAGTTTTTTACAAACTCATGGTAAGGGCACTGTTAACAAAGTTTTGTATTGATTTTATTTCCAGAAACCGGGCGTTCATCATTTTGACACTTGAAATCATTGTGTTAGAATAATTGAGTTACGTCAAATGAGCGAATGTAGCCTCACGAAATTATACTGTTCTTAATTAGAACTACCAGCTACAATTTGCATTGAAATGCTCACTGCAGCTATTTGTTCTGTCGTATAGTGATTAAAATATGATGTTCAGCAGTTATTTTAAAGTATTCCCTAATTAACAATCTTAGTAATCTTCAATATATTTCTCTTATGTCATGTTTTCTTGAAATGGTCATATTTTGAAAATTGCGGGCTACCTTAGCCCATTGTCCTTTGTTAAGTTGAAAATGTCCAAAAGTTCACTTTTAGAGAAATGATGATAACCTTTAGTGCACCGTGTGCATCTCAGGTTCTTAGTAAATTGCCAATCTTCCCTCGAGGCTCCTTTGTATATTGCTTCTCTTATAACAAAGGAGCTTGCCAGAAAATGTTGATCTCACTCGATGACCTCAAAAATGAAGGTAACTGCGTTTTGTCACATAACACCTAAAAAGCAAAACGCTGTCTGAACGGCCCGAGGGAATTCTTAAATTATAATAACCTTACTTCAAAGGGTAGTTGTAGTGATCCAATAATATGTGATTTAACCCACATAATGCCATCTTACCATTGCCGTGGCACTTTTATTGTTAATCTAGCCTTGCTTCAGTAGATTTTTAAATTAAAACCCCTAGCCATTGTAAATTTCTTTACAAAATATCGTATTCTTTTAAGTTTTTTGAACTAGTTCCATTTTTCTCGATTTAGCGTTGTAATTAGTGTTCTAATGTAGTTAATAAATAACCGGGCCCCAGTCGCTAAGCAGTCCACCTAGCAGTGCTGCCTTAGGCTACATGCTCACAATATGGGCGTTACAACTCAGTATAAAAGCACAGAAATAAGACATTTGTATGGACCTTTACAGGCTCATCGCTTACACCGAGACTCCGTGGTAGGGGCATATCTTGAATATATTTTTACCGGGGTTCGAAGTGATAATTATCAATTTAGAACCCTGTTTTTAACGTAGGATGATAATAAACATTTTGCGGACAGTATTATAAGAAAATAACGGTATTGACAAACTCACTTGACGGACAGTGCAACCAAAATTATTTTGCTCCCATTAAAAAGTTCCATTTGCCAATAACACTCCACGTACATACCATGACGCCATGCTTAAAACGCCACCCCACATGATGAAGACGGTATATCTTAATTTTTTTTAATCACTATAAGTCATTTTTATTTTGTTAGTAAAGCATCCGCTTCGCGTGCCATGGACCATATTCATGCTTTTCATTCATTATTTTCGACAAATTGGAAACTTTTATAAGTTTATCATGATTTTTATTGTTCAGTGATCGGCAGTTAGTTTTACATTGATTATTTTTATTTTGTTTATATTTTTGTGTATTTTGGTGGAATTAATACGATAGACGCTCAGAGATCGTTAAGAATAAACTCTAGATTATATCTGGTTATAAACACAACAACAAAAGTGGACTGCAACACTCTGTGATATTAAATACCTGCACTATTTCACCTATATTCGTTTCAGGATCCCATAGTTATGTAAGAAATCTTATATCTATCAAATTTAGGGTACACTTGTGACATAAAATGAAGTTGAATCTAAATATGTATTTATACAAGGTGTAAGCGGACCCTCCACGAAGCCTTCAACCAAGCATTCTGTCTATCAAACTAAATAATTCTACGCAAAAATGATTCCTAAGAAACGACATTTTTTTTGGGAGAAAAATCACGGTTTACGGTAGGGCTCAATGTAAAGCACTTAAGACACTTGTAGTAACATTCAAAACTGGTTTAAAAAAAAAAAAAACTTGAAATCATTATAAAATATTACTTCCCTATTTGAATCCGATTTTGTTAACAATTTCAAGGGTATTATTTTTTGGCACGGAACCCTCATCCTTTTTCTACAATAAATGTAGCCTAAGTTACTCCTTATAACATCAGCTTTCTGCCAGTAGTCCCGTCAAAATCGGTCCAGCCGTTTCGGCGATCAGCCGGAACAATCAGAGAGTCAACAATTTAAAAAAATGTTTTTTTTTTGTTATAAGTACCGTAGACTTTCATATCCATTCAGTAAAAAGCTGTTATTTTGGAATTACAAACAGACACTGCAATTTTATTTATTTGTGTACATGAAATACATTTATGTGATAATTATATGAATATAAATATATGCTGCTATTTACTTTGCTCTGTTACTATTATTTGTCAGCGCCTTTTGATGGGCTGGCAGTGTAGTAATGGCACCCTGAAACGAATATCATACAAACGAGTTCTCAGTGTCAATTAATGTCGTGTATTATGCGAAACTGCGGAACAACGGAACACAAATACACAGTGCAATTAAATTGTTTTAGCTTATAATGCGTGAGGTGCAGCAGAAGCCCAGCTGAAAGCAAGAGGGTGGCGGCGGAGGCGGCGGCGATGCTGCCGTCCCGGGCCCGTCGTCGGCCAACCCGGCAGCGCTGCACACCGTCCAAACCTACATCATGCTCGAGCAACGACGCAGGGTCGACTTTTCCATCGATTCCATACTTAAACTCAACAACTAAATCACGCACTTGCCGCCATATATTCATTTGAGAAGCCACATTGAATGTCAAATTGTTCTAGAACATGGCTTCACCTACAATCTGACTTCTCAAAATTGGCATAGTGTTGGAATTGAGTACGCATTAAGTGTCTGCGTTGTTTAGCTCGTGAAGGAGCAAGTTGTTGCGCGCTCCATCTCGTTGCCACCACCCAAATAGGACTCAGCTCGACTCAGTCGGCTCACGAACGATCTTGTGTTTCAGCTCCATGCAGAGCTTGCACTATTGTAGTATTTAAAGTTCTTAATGTTATACTAGATTAACGCACAGGTGTGTGTTATATTTTTGGGCGGTTTCAGCGTTTTTAGTCGTGTCGAGGTTAATATCTTGAATGCTGCAGGTCTACTACAGAAGTACGAAACCGATGCTTCGTGTATAATTGTTTTTCACAATATATTTATCGCGGTGTATTTTAATTTATCTCGTGCTTATAATACTGTTTCTGGCGTTGCCAACTTTTTGTGCCTAATTGTATATAGGCGTCCCCTTTGGACCGAAGTTGGTAACATTTTTCATTGATCAACTATGATATATACGTGGTATTGTGTCGTTCGTCAAATAGTGGCATTGTGTAACGACGTAGAAGCCCCGGTTGGTACTTTGGTAAAGGCCTCAGGTCACGGCACCACCGACTGAGTAGATTACGCGAAGTGCGGTATATCCTGTAAGTGTTATCATATATTCGACTGGATCAACATCTTGTCTATTTGGACTGTCAGTTCTTTTGGACGACACAAGCGATTAAGGCCCTTATTACAGAACGTCACTCGATACTCAAGCATTATTTAAAACTAGATTCAAGCCAT
Source organism: Noctua pronuba (assembly GCA_905220335.1). Classification (NCBI taxonomy): domain Eukaryota; kingdom Metazoa; phylum Arthropoda; class Insecta; order Lepidoptera; family Noctuidae; genus Noctua; species Noctua pronuba. The sequence goes on along the minus strand of LR999891.1, from coordinate 18,899,260 downwards.
TTGATTGGTTGAAACTAGTTTTAATGCTTGAGTCTTGAGTGCGTTCTGTAATATGGGGGTAAACGTTTACTTTAGAATTAAGGATTTTAACCTTTTGAACGCCTAGCATAAACGCACGCGCATGCCCCTACGCCAAGCCACAATGGCGCCTACCATTTTGTCACATATTTGTGTTGTATAGCGTACAGGGCACGCGCATCCTTGTCACGTATATGTGACTGCGGCGGTCAAAAGTTTAAACTATGTGTAATAGGATTATATGTAGTATGAAAATAAAATGATGATGATGTAGGAAGTAAACTTTCTACCTGTGTCATTGAAATAAAATAATGTTCCACATGCAGGAAAATATTCCTTTGCTGAAGCCGGATACTGGAAATTTTGTTAATGATAATGAATAAAATAATAGATTTTATGTAGCTCGGGATTGCGAAATGATTGATTGATTATATTGGAGACTTTGGCCTGGAATCAAGTTGTAAGTAAATATTAACTGGAACCGATTGATAATTACTTATCGATACATGTCTTAATTCTTTATCGTTAAAATAGTTAACTTGTGTGTTAGTTGTTAATTGTAAAATTAATAATTATGATTAATATTTGCATTATTTCAATTGATGACCGGCACACATCTTGGTAATAAATAGATGTTCTTTATGCTGGTGTTGATGATGTACCGTGTCTTGAAAGGGCCGCGTCTGCTCAGCGATGCTCGATAGATCGTTGTTGCCGCAGTATATAACCGAAGTTTATAGTCATAAGATTGTTGCACCATAAGTAATTATAGAAGTAATACTCAAGTTTGATGTTCATGAATGTACCGTATATCTCTGTGTTAGATACGTATTACAATAGTGTTGTAATTGTACTCGGCGCGAGACACATATTCTATGTCTTGTTATCTATGTGCACTGCACGAATCTATTTGAAAGAAAAGACGCGGCCCTCATAAACTATGTTGATTTCTTGATAGTTTACGAGCACAGAATCAGTATTATATTATATATCCACGATGTGATAGCGTACGTTCCTTTAAGATTGTGTATAGGTGTTTGCATCAGATTTATGTGTTGTTGATGAGTACTATGAGCTACGTGGAGAAGTGTCGCTTCTCCCGGGTGCGGAGGAAGATGATCGAGCGAGTCGTTGTGTGGGATGATGACCCTCGATATACTGTGACGCAAGGAACCCCTCGTCAGCTACGTACAGCCTTCACCCTTGCCAACGAGCCGTAGTACAAGCCATCATTATTATCGGTGTAGCCCAACGTTACGTAAACAGTGAATGTATCGATATTATTATCATGTTATACTAAATTCAATGTTGTTGATCGATGTACATCTAAATATCGGTGTTGAATGTTAAATGCCTCATATTTATTTCGTTAATCAGTAATAAATGTTTGATCAATAGTACTCTACCAGGCCAGTCACTCGCTTTGGTCTTTGGGACCGTCTTCTAGCCTGTCTTCCGCTAAAATGCGGGGCTTTCTGTGTTGTCTAGCCATTTTAAAGCAGATTAATAATTAGTAGATTTAAACAATATGAAGTATATTTGTTGTTGATAGTCAGTGTTGGGAGCTCGCGCAAACAGATAGCGGTCATGCGTTCTTTTAAGTTGGACGTTACCAGACACAGTGCTTACCGCACAGGCTCGGATAGGAGCGGTTATTAAAAACGCGTGGTATTCTAATAAACTTGCGTCATCTCGCGTGCGTGTGACGTACCGTCAAACGGGGTGAATAGAGATAAAACTTTGAAAGGGATTTTAACGTTGAAATAATATGGTATGTTGCCAAAAAGGTCTCTAAATAATAAATTAAAATTAAGCAAATAAAATAGATTACTTATTGGTAACATATCATATTAATTCAACGTTAAAATCCCTCTCAAAGTTGTGTCTCGATTCACCCCTGCATTTTTAATCACCCCGTTTTACCGTTACTTGACAACACGGAGCAGGGACCGATGTGTGCATGCGAGCGCTCCTATAGATAAATGTCAGTGTTTAAGATGTTCAATCGCCGTTGTAGCTCTTCATGAAATCCTAGATGATTCCACCGCACCCTTAAGACGGTCCTTTTCTTAATGTCACATAGATCAGTATCAATGTTATCCGCGTTTCTTCAAGTAGCTGAACTCTGATAGGTAACTCCCAGTGCACTGTGAAAATGAAACAAAAAATGATTTATTCAAAGCTTGACAGTTACATAGTTCGAAAACAATTAGTAAAACATACAAAATTCTAATGCGAAAATTAAAATCATATCAAAATTGACAAAAAAAAACAAATGTTTCATATCATGCGTGACATCATGTTTTAGCTTATTTTAAACTAGATAGACTAGCCTTATTAACTTATATCAATGCAGCTCCATTTTATAAGTTTTTATTATGCATAATATTTTAAAAGAAACTTTTAAAATTGTCCTTGTATATCTTTATCCAAATGAATTTTTGAAAACTACTTTCTGTTACGACGTCACGACCTCCAAATTATTGGAAATTGTGTGTATTTTGGTATAAATGTTGTTAAAATCATTTTAATTGAGATAAGTTGTGGAAAATCGTAGGTATTTTATTTTTTGAGAAATCTGTCTATCAAAATATTTGATAACGTGAGTAGGCGTGGCACTATTGTTTATTGTACAGCTCTTTTAGCATTATTTTATTTGTTTTTATTATAAACATTGTTTAAACATAAATTGTGCAATAAAGTGGGGATAGAGCGGAGAGTTTTTAATGGGACACAAAACCATTGCACAATAATATCTAATATTATTAAAATGATGTCTAGATTTCTATCAGATATGTTGCTGGATGCTAAAAAAGAACAAATAACACGTTCTGCGATTAAATTCACAGTGTTACAGTAATGTTAGTATCTCTTAAATTTCTAATCAGCGGTTGAGTGTTTCCCAAGGAATGAAAATGTTTAAACAACGTTTATTGTCGAAACAACTGGGTGTGAATGTTTGTTACGCTTAATTTCCAAACAAACATAATATTCTTTGTTGAAAATTAAGTTCTAAGTTATTTCTTTAAGTTAATTTAAGTATCAATTGTTTTAACCGATTCAGGAATAATCACGTTTCTAAATAATTTGTAAATGTGAATGGAATAGTTTTAGTTTCGTTCAGAATTGTTGGATAGAAGTCTAGATCCTTTTAGTGCACGCCTTTAGCACTAAAATTGGCGTGCTTCTGCTGTGTCAAGTTCTGAACGATACTAAATCTATCTTATGGGGAATTGGTAAAATAGCTGTTAGGATAGTGTGCTTAGACCATTGTAAACTTCATACGAAGTGATCTCAGTCGATAGTACTGATATATCACGAGTTCATATTTTTATTGTATGTAGTAAGTTTTGACAAACGTTATTTTAAACGAAATTTCTTTAAATGATGACCTATTAATATGATAAGTAAGTGGATCATTGATTACAATGGTGTAATATGATCATTATAAAATGAAATCAAAGCTTTAAAGAAATATTACTCGGACAAAGTGACAATGTTAAAATCAAATTATTTTCTTGTTAATTCCAGTGTACAATAAAAATGTGATCTCGTATTAGAGGGAATCGTAACGAAAAATTATGACTGATTGTTTATAATTAGTTTTAATTATCCATTTATTTGGTTACGCAAAATAGTTTTAACGATTTAAGTTTGAATGATGTCATGTTCTTGGTGATAGCAAAATCTTATTGCATTTATTGGATCTATCAGTTTCAGTCAATTACCAAATGTAATAAAACTACCTTGAATAAATTAAATCACTACAAAAAACGTGCTTTTATTAAGCCTACCTTACCTGTTCCTGTATAATACCGACTACACACTTGCCCACACACAGCTCTTTACTTTTGAGAACTCGTTTTCAAAAAGCTGTCAAAGATGGAGGAAAATCTGGAGAAATAAGATAAATTTTGACACTCCGCCTCAATCTTCAGCAGGTTCAGCAACTTTCGATTCAATGTGGGTACCGAAGTACACTTAATCTTATCTGGCGAAATGTGGGTGTACTATTAGGTTCACATCTGCCTAACCCATCGGGGATTACAGGCGTGATGTTATGACGTTATCTTAGTTAAGTATTCAGACGGGTAGACTTACCTCCTTAAAGGATGCAGGCGACTAAATCGCGAGCCTGTATGTCTAATTTAACGCTGGTTTGTTAACAGTTGAGGACAATGGACTAAACTAGCAATGGAACAAAGGCACACGCCAACTAGCACACAAACGCAGTCTTACGAACTTCACTAAAGAAGAAGGGGCACGGTCCATACAAATTTAACCCACGTCCTACAGCAAAGAGAAGTATTAAAAAAAAAATGATAAAAATGGGTTTAAAAAGATGGCATACTTCCAAACTCCATGGTTACAGTCTAGCATATAAAAAAATTTTGTTATGAGAATTCGTTCAGGGGCAGTAATATCTACGATGGATATATTATAAATATTACAATATTGAGAGAGGGAGAGAACCTCAAGTCCCAGCCGCCGCAGGGGACGCCCCGGGCATTGGGGGTCACGTGGTGGCTACCGGCCACCGTAGGCGCGAGCCTGTGGACGGTGAGTAATGGGTTAGCTCACCGTCCGTCCGTCTTATGACGACAGGTCGTGTCGACGGCGCGTTCGTGTTCCACGCGCGCCTCAAAGAGATGTCCCGCAAGGGCCGATGCCTGCCGGGGCTGAGGGACTGTTCAAAAGAGATACCGCGGCCCTGGAACACAAAGGGCAAAGAAGGAACATGGATGGGTTTTAGTCAGTAAAAGTCTGACACTCCCCTCCCTTGGATTGGATTTGATGATTTCCCATCCAAAAAAAAAAGTATGGTGAAGTACTTGTATTAATTTAATATTAATGGTTATAACGAAATTAATTAGTCTCCTCTGCACCATTGATGGTGCAGGTCAAAGGTGCACACGTCAAAAGTATGGTGAAATAGTTGTGCAAACGAAACTAATCAGTCTCCTCTGCACCATTGATGGTGCAGGTCAATAGTGCATACGGTACAATGGGGAAATACTTGGCTTGATTTGACTTTAATAATTGAGTTCCATCAAAGTTTTTTTTTTAAATAACTTGTTTCCCCGCTATAATTTTGCGGTGAAGTTACTTAGTTTGATGTGCAGAATGTTTGGTTAACGGCGTCGTGAAGGGTACGTTTACACCCTGAATTCATTGCAGAACATCATTGAACGAATTTTCATAGCATTTTTTTATATGTTAGACTGTAAGGATGGAGTTTGGAAGTATGCCATCTTTTTATACCCATTTTTGTCATTTTTTTGAGATACTTCTCTTTGTTGTAGGACTTGGGTTAATTTTGATCCTTCTTCTTTATTGCCTGTATCCACTTTACATTATGTACACACTAAAACACAGCTACAGAATTCACCGTGTCCTATGACCGTACGCGGTCTAGAAAACAAGACTAGATATCTAGAGTATTATTACTTGGTGTCCTGGGGAACAACAGACTAGCGGAAGGTGCGCGTCTTATGAGGCCGGTTTCTGTTTAACCAGAAAATATATACTTTTAGATCGTTTCCATTCCTCCCTACTAGATCGCGCTAGTGTGCACATCAGTCACAATAACATAATTAAGTCCTGTTACTAAACTACTTTTGTAAACACTAACAACCTGTTCAGAGAATAAAATCCCAAATTAAATAGCTTAGTCTAATATTTTAAACGTTTTATTTCCAACACATATTTTATACAAAGGTGAATTTATGCCATAGTTACGTTGCTGCCGTTGCTGGGAGTTATTTTCGCCTGTTGCTATGTCCACAATTCTCATTATGCTTGAAGCTCGTGCAAGGGCTTCAGCGAGGGTGGGAGGCGCCACCCCCACAGTGCAGAATGCACCCCGGGGGCCCCATCTCGGTGGGTGGTGACAATTTCAGTATAGTTTCTATGTAACATAACTGTTGATACAAACATGCTTGCACAAACATTTTCTGAATACTTCGTCAATTACCAGAATTATGCAACTATTAGCATATTTAAACATTATAACCTTTTTTGAGGGAAGATCTTAATATTTTTGACTACTTAGCTATCTATTCATATGATGTTGAAATATGATTAAGGATTGCAATCCGGCGTCATTTCCAAACCGGTCGGATCCGGCTGGGTCTCCGTCAAATCAGAATAAATTTCCCTTTTCGTTAAGTTTAGATGGGTTGTTTATAAAACAACTCCTTTACTTTCAAATGCAGTAATTTCCTCTTTTAGTACTTTTTCAAAATCTTTCTCTTTTATAGTATGTAGGTATAGTATAAGACTACGCTTCCTGATGGATTTGTAGTTGTTATTGTTCCTGTGATGTCAAATCTTTTTTCAGCGATGATGAATCTTAGTCCTTCTCTGTTATTTCGACCATGTTTTTTTTTGAGTTATAATATGTCGAATAAGTCTTTCTAAGATTTTTTTGTTTTCTAGTCGTATGACTTTTATCTTTGGGATAGTAAATGTATCATCAGCATGCATGCATTATAGGCGGAATTAACAGTCGATTTTTATAATAATAATTTCACGCGGACGAAGGTCGCGGGTCACAGCTAATTTAGTAATAAACAGTATATTATTTTGATGTATCTGGTAATACAAAGTCACATCATAATTCTCAATGGAACAGGGATCCATTTCAGTATTCTGAATTTCTTCTGATCACAGCGTAGCCTATTGTAGGTTGTGATCGTGACGGCTCGTAGGCGCGTAGCGCCGTAGCACCGTAGCCGTGTAGGCTCGTAGCACTAGATGACTGTGCGAAGGGGCCTTAGATTTTAGACGTGTGGGCAGCTGCCAATCAACCATACATTGTGTTTGTAATTTGAGGTTAGTTAACCCATCTCGACGTTGCGACTAGAGTTGGGAGGGATGAGCGGGGGGAGCCTTTGGTGGCGAATGTTACAAACATCGAATGTGAAATCATACTGAACGGGGTAAAAATGGAATTCATTAAATAAACGGGTTTCCTAGGAATCAAGCTAGACGAGAAATAACATTGGGGACCAATAGCTCGGCCGCATGTGCTGTTAGAAAAATAAGACAATTAACAGATGTAAAAACAGCGCATTTGGATTACTTTAAAATTAGTCTCTTTCACAGCATTATGTCTTCATTTTACTGTGGGGTCGGGCAGCTGCCATTGAAACAATTTTAATTTGACAAAATTGTAGTTTTTACTTAATTACAATCTACGCACCTTTGGGATCATCGGCCAAGTACCAGCTGCAAGCCTTGGAAGCGACGTGCCAATAGGCTCATTGACAACAGCTCCTTTGTCATAGCCAAACTACAAAGCCTTGAACATCGCCGGAGAATTGCCAGCATATCGGTTTTTTTTATCGGTTACATTTCGGAGAATGTGCTTTGGAATTAAAGTTAGTAGGTAGGAAGTAAAGTTATAACAACTTTACTTTAAATATCTGTCTTCACGGCCCCCGTACTCTTCAATGCATCCATCAGCACAATATTTTGAGTGCGTTACATTGAGTCCTACCGCAAATCGTGTTTTTGACCCCCAAAAAAAAGTAGTTTCCCAGAAATCATTTTTGCGTAGTTTGATGTACAGAATGCTTGGTTGACGGCTTCGTGAAGGGCCTGTTTACACACTGTATTAACACTTCAACATCATCATCTGCCTAGCCTTTTCCCAACTATATTGGGGTCGGCTTCCAGTTTAACCGGATGCAGCAGAATACCAGTATTTTACATGGAGCGACTACCTATCTGACCTCCACAACCCAGTTAGTACTGGGTAATACGATATCCCTTGGTAAGACTGGTTGTTAGACTTTTTGGGCCACTGACTACCTAACGACTGTCAAAGATCTACAAATGACACCGGGGACCAACAGCTTAACGTGCTTTCCGAGGCACCGAGGCAACTCGGTATGTAATGGGTGGTCATCCATCCACAGACCAACCTAGGCAAGCACGGCTTAACCTAAAGATCGACCTGAGTGGCTGTTATTATTTAGCCACGAGCTCCTCAACACACACTTCAACACTTGAACATCTTACAAGAAAAATAAAAATACTTTCATTCATCATTTGCACTAAGACTAAAGCTGAACCAAGGTGAGTAGCGGCCATCGCACCTTTATCTAGCCTTGACTCAGATGATTGATTAGAGTATCTAGGCCAATAAAATTCTTACACCAGATTAACACCTACTTATCTAAAAAGTAGCCTATCTCTTATCACAGTATTTACCTACGTCCATTACTCCATTATCATAGTGATTATAGATAGTATTAATTATAAAATAAACACTAATCTTATGATGAACTCTTCATGAAACATGAAGACAATAACACGTGTAAATCCATAAGAAGTTAGGTAGATTTTGCCAGAGGGAGCGAACCTATTGCCATCATAAGTGACTTTCTCCTGACTGAATTTGTACTTCCCACAGCGCCATAGAAAACCATGAAAAAAACTTTCGGTACTGTCACACGAATTGAGAGTTATTTTAAACTAAGGTGCGTTATACAACTCATCTCAACTTATAGTGGTTGATGTAGTGACTCTCGTTGATGTCTTTCCCTTTCAATACAATGAAACACAATCATTATATTGCTGTTTTTTCTCACAAAAGTAATAGTGTCATGCTATACATTCTTGCATATCGATAAATAAAATATCAATGCTATCGATATTTTTTTTATTTATTTGGACAAAAAAGTTCAATTAAAATACATAAATAAATACATACAATTTATCGGTTATTCTGAAATAATAAATCTGTTTTTGTGTGAATGCAACCGTCAATTAAGCTAATGACAAAATATTTTTTTAAAGTTAAAACTTTAATTATTCCGAATAATCTGTAACCTATTAAGTATCGATAATGATTAATTAGGACCTGTACCGCAAAAAAGTGAACATTAATTTGCCATTCTGTTTAAAAATTATCAATCCCGACGCATCGCGTGCCTACCGCCAAATTTGGTAAATTCGAATACAAACAAAATGTTCATCATACGAAATCTAGAGGAGGTTATTTGTGTTTTCAACTCACAATAACTAATGCGAGCTCATACTTAGGTTTTGTATATTAATGAACGTACAAAAAACCCGACTGACCAGCAAAAACAAAACAAACAAACAATTTGGAAGAATGTTTTAATAAAAAAAAATATTTTCTTAAAATTACTTTTCAGTTTAACAATGTGTAAGATTTCACAGACGATTAAACTTCTTGATTTTACACTTTTATAGATTTGCCATTTCGAATAACTAACTTCTTTATAATTCCGAAATAGGCATTCGAAATGAAAAATAATTAGAGAAACCTAAAGATACGTACTTAAGATCACGCCTGTCATCCCCGAAGCGTTAGGCAGAGGTGTACCTAATAGTACACACACATTTCAGTTATGTTTTTAAGACAAATGTAATGGGGGCGAGCCTATTGCCACCAACCAGGCAAAAATCCAGCCAACTACGTGGCTGCCACTGAGAAATTATTTATGGAAAAATCCAATAACAATTTGCCGACCCGGGAATCGAATCCAGGACTTCATGCTCAGCGGTATCTCAGAAATAAACATAGAGGCGAGCTGACGCCGCTTATGAGTACTACTACCTTATAAGGTTTTTAAAAAAAAACGTCAAATTGATTGATAGTTGTCATCACGCTGATTCCGAATCAGGAATTTACTCATCTTTCTTAAAAATCCTAGTTACGGTAATTTTAGTGAGGTGGGGTATCACTCAAGGGCAGTAGCACTCAATGCACGTAGCTAATGATACGTATATTGAGTAAGCAGTATGTACGTAGCTTGGATTTATAGGTAGATAATTGACACGCGTGGGGGAGACGCTTTCGACACCCCCAGTACCAGTCCTGTCCGTCGCGTCGACTGGCCGCGCGAAAGCCTCGCACGTGAGGTGTTGTTATACTGTGACACATACCACCTTGCGTCTCAGTAACGGTAGGGTTCGCACCTCTAAAAAATGTTTTTTGGAGAAAATTACAGTAATTTGAAGAAGATTCCTGTCTTTTCTTTCTTTTGATTTGTGCTACATAATTATGTGTTCTTTATTGCAAAGGTCATGTTAATTGTAGAGAAAGATTTGTTGCGAAATATTGCCGGGTGCTTAAAATATAAATCGCACGTTCTCAAAAAAACCGCTGTAACACAGAATAGCATAGCATAGGTTTAGCATTTTTAAGGTGTTGTGTTCGAACCGATGCAACAGATGCCTTGTGAAAAAAAACTTTCGCTTGTGCCATTCGGTGACTTATTTTCGCAGTACACTTATTACTTTTTTTTTTAATTATAGAGCAAGGATAATAAAAGTTGAAGTTCAGTGGGGTATTTTCAAAAAACCTAATATTTTCGTGTTATGACAGTTATTTAGGCGATTAACACACTGCCACGCACCACGCAGCGTAGCGCGTGAATGCGTGTTTTAACGTTGCTTGTAAGTATCTCTGTTTGTATAGAAAACACGCACAGTGCAACACACAGAAAATGCATCCACGCGCGTTCATTCAGATAATAAAAGGCGCGGTGACACGCAACATGCAGCGTGATGCGTCGCAGTGTGATAATCGCCTTAGAGAACATGCGCAATCATAAAAACTAGGTGCTCACATTATAATAATGTACATGTTACAGGCCAATTTCAGGCCAAACTAGTTTGTCCTAAACCAAACCGTTCTACGTAGCTTCGCTTGCTTCTGTTTGCAGGGTTTAAAGTAACCTAACATGAAGAGAATGGAGTGGACATAGTTCGCTCGTTAACCCCGCCATCCCCTTCGAACCTAACCTGTCCTTATTTGGCTGACACATACTTATACAAGTTATAGTGTTTATTCTTAATTTCTTATATACTTTTTTTATTAAAACCACATTATGTTTTTATAGACTGCGCATTAATTTCTTCGTTGTTGTTTGCTTTATTGTAGTTGCGCTATTTTGGCTTGTTCGTAAACATTTTGTCATTTTATACGTAATACAGCAAAACTCGCTGTGGAAAATTTTGAAATACTCTTATTAATGGCTGAGTGGACAACTAGCTTACCCGTAAAGGTGGCTGATTCAATAATCGATGGACTCGTCCACTTATTAGACGGGGACGAAAACTTATTAAACACTTTCTGTGCGCATGTGGTTTCAGCGGGTAATAGGATTTGCTAGATGCAAAACTTATTACACGCTGAAACCACGTGCATCACGTTTCATTTTAGTTCGAACAGCTTCGAAATTGCTGTTCAGTCATCTAAAAATGATGCATTTTAAAAATGTCTAAGTAGATTTTGTTAACGGCGGCGGCATGTAAATATTTGTCGTTTTGAGGGGCCTAGCTCACGGCGGTATAACACGTTCTACGCATACCTACAAGGAAAAAAAGGAAAATTTAGGGTTTAGTCTGGTGGAAGACCATTTGATTTGTTTATGACCATTTTTTTGAGCGATAGAGGATTCCAATTGCATAGAAAAGTAATATTAATTAATTGATTTTGAAAATAATTCCTTCTCAATTATAAGATTTTGGGAGCACACAGTACTTACTAGAAGAAATGTACATTGTTAAATTTCGTTGTATTATAATCTCATAAAATAGTTTTAGAGATATTATCACATAAGGCGGTGAAAACTAGGATATGACTAAAGATATCCAATAAAACCGGCCAAGTGCGAGTCGGAGTCGCGCGCAGAGGGTTCCGTAGCACCAAACAATATAATAACAATTCATTGCGCGGCTGGGTCAAGGGCTTGATTCAGAAAGCAGTACTCCTAGACACGGCACGCATAGTGAGGCGGTTCCTCTCTCTGGAGCCCTGACCACCGGCAACCTGGACCCTGTTCCCGATGCCGGTGGGCTACTATTTTTTATATTTTTAAATGTTTTGTTTACTTTTGTTTTTTAAAATATTTAAAAATGTAATAGATAAGAAAATTAATGAATAAAGGAAATAATAACAATATTTTTAACGCTCATTCATATTTCAATTTACACTCAAAAGCAAAACTAAATTATTTTTCCTTGTATATTAATGAAAAACAAAATTGATTGCTGCAGTTTCACGAAAAAGTCCTATATTTCAAAACTAAATATAAAATCTTAACAACCAATTTTCGATGAAAGTTCTTTTTAACGCAACATCACGCCTGTAAACCCCGAAGGGCTAGGCAGAGGCGTATCTTATTGAATGCACATTTCACCAGTTATGTTTAAGTCCCAAGTAATAGGGGGCAAGCCTATTGCCATCAACCGGGCACAACTCCTCCCCACCTGCTCAGCTATCTAGATCTACACGTATTTCGTAGAAAATCACTTTTGAATTTTTCTCAGTGTAGATATGCATTTTATTGCTCGTGACTGTACAGTGTACACCTCTGCTGAACCCTTCGGCGATATGATAATGATGCGTGATTGAGTAGGTACCAACAAATATCGTCACTCATAGATACTTTTCTATTAAGCGCCCAAGATATAACTACCCAGTGGCATGATTAGATTAGTAGGATTAAAATAATGAGATTATAGAATTCAGTACTTATAAGCAAATAGGTCGTTTTAGAATGGTAAATTAAGGACACATATCATTATATTATCAACCAGCATTCTGTACATTATTGCAGGGAATCGAGTTTTTTTTGGAGTGAAAAATCTCGTTTTTCGGTAGGACTCTACGCAACGCACTCAAAAAGTTTTACAAGTATTGAATAATTCAGGAGCCATGGAGGAATTTAAAGTAAAGTAACAACGTGAAAAAAGGTATTTTTTTTTAAACGTGTGAAAAAGTTATCATTTTGACCTTCAATATCTCCGTAACTAAAGGTTCCCAGGTATGATCTAGAAGAAATATGAATTCGCAACGACGGGGAGAAGAAGTGCCATTATCTATTGACCTTAAGTTAGTTTCACAGATATTTCCAAGTCCTCTCTGTTTACATTGGCTAGTAAAAAAACACAAGGTACATTCGAGAAGTCCAAAAAGTCTCCATGAGAAGATCTATGTTTGACTGGAGAAATAATACTATAACATCACCCCTACACTGCACAAAAAGATAGGCAGAAGTGCTCCTACCACCAAGTGTCAATAAAAATAACTTAACGCACGCGCCCCGAAGGGTAGGAAGCAGTGTACACAATGCCTAATATGTATTGTAGGTATATTCCGCCAGTGTTAGACCGTTACTTGGAGGGGCGGGAGGGAGGGAGAGGGAGACACATCCAGGGTACAAATCCAGACTGTTATTGAGAAATTCCTGGTAAATAAATAGGACGGTTTATTTCTCAATGTAGTCAGTTGTTTTGTGGTAAATCGCAATCTATTGTTAGGCAAACAAACAGAGATTAGAATAGGTGGGGTTTTAATACGTAAGGATAAAGGAAGTAAGTTACATGCGTATCATAAATCTGACTTTTAAGTTCCGAATAATGCTGACTAATTAGAGGGAGGTATTATCTACATGTTAATTATTTCCTTGAGTTCAGGCAAATAAACTTTGTTATATGTTTCTCTGTTTACAATTCCCTTCTACAGGACTGAGGGCAACAGGTTAATAAGAAACCCGCATTCATTAAAGAAGGCATGTTCTCTGCTTGCATGGCTGACTCCTGAACAACTGATACATGACTCAGTGCTGGATTAAGCAAGCGCGGGGCCCGTAGCAAATTCTATCGAGGGGCCCTTGATCTGCCAGAGAGGGTGAAACCCAAAAAATATTTTGCCAACTTCGTTCACAAATAATTTGCTGCGCGCGGAGCTAACTTTTAGAAATATGTTGAAATGTATATTTATTGTAGAAGCTTTTGATACCAAACTACCCATTGGTCAGTTGTCCATTGTAGGGACAGGTGGTGGGTAGGGCTGCCGCCAGGAATTGATTTGGGGGGCTTACCCTAAATGTAAAAAGCAAAAGGGGGAGATTAACCAATGATAAAAACAATAAAAAGGGAATTACTTAAAAAAACTGATGCTAGACCATTTTTGCAAGGACTAACTTTGTCAACTTATACAGAAAAACTTACCAATTGAGAAAACTTAGGATTTACAAATGAAAATTTTAGCATTCACCTCTAATTTGATGAGTTTTCTTTTGTCTGTTAATAAAAAAAGAAAGTGAAAGCAAAGGACGCACGAAAATAAAATATATAATAATCTGCGAAAAGTTAAACTTAAGTAAATACAGTACACCAACATTTCGCCAGGTATGTTTAAGACACCCTATTGCCACCGCAAATCCAGACTACTAACGAAACAGACCTGGTAATCGAACCCAAGACGTTAATAATTTGACTCTTAAATCAACCAATCAGCATTCGGGTTTCTAATCGCCCCAAATAGACCATGTTTAATGCAATGGGACTATGGCACACGTTTATCCTTTACTAGGGCGAATGGAAGGAAAAAGGTCACGGTATCATTTTATCCTTATTCTTTCACTAATAAACAAAATAACCACGATGTATAGCCCTGACACAGCCAGAAGGCGACGCGGTAGACCTCGCAAGAGATGGCGGGACGAGCTGGACAAAACTAACGACCAGTGGTCCACATTGGCTCTGGATCGAAGAATTTGGAAATCATGGAAAGAGGCCTTTGCTCAGGAGTGGGATGACACAGGCTTACAGTATCAGTATCTTTCACTAGCTTTTACCTTCGGCTTCGCTCGCACTAGTTTAAAATTTTACAATCCATTCGGGTTGTATTCTACTTATAGTAATATATTTGAATCAGGATTCGAAAGACACGTGGCGCCATCTATTATCATTAGAACGTTATTGTTGTTTTCTTTGGGATAAGTACTTTTTTTGGGGATGAAAGTTACCCTATGTCCGTTTCTGTACCTGACAACGTATAAGCAAAAGTTCAGGATGATCGGTCCAGTAGTTAAGGCGTGAAAAGGTAACAAACAAACAAACAAGCATACTTTCGCATTTATAATATTAGTAAGGAAGTAAAGTTAACGATATCATCCCTCATACAATGCATCCATCGTATGATTACAAAAACCTTCGTTAGTTTCCAATAAACTGGTACTTCGCCATAAATCTAGGAATTTCCCAGGACTGCGTTTTTTCCAAGTATCCTGGCCATACACCTACACCTTGTTTTTCTGCAAGCTATTTATAGCGACTTTATAAATGTAGATAGTTTTTTTATATGTAAAGTTTCTAGATAAAAGCTGATCGAGGGCGGCACCAGCGGCATTCTATCTCTAATCTAAGGACTGATAAGTACACATCCTTTGAAAAATATTAGCCTCCGACTTTGAAATTATCTTCTCTGACCGATTGACTTTTCTCTTCGTCTGTTTAGAAAATCTTGTTTAGTGCTAATTAGGGGTTTAATTACAATCTTTAAAAAAAAAAAAAAAAAAACTTTTTTAAATCAAAGTAGTGCGCGTAATTTATGGAAATTCTTGCTATTCTTTTCTTTTATTGTTGCTCATTAGATAACTTAGTGGTAATGAAATATTTCAATAAAATCATGTTTGATTTCAGAGAAATGCGTGAAAATTTTGGAATCACGATCTGTTTTTCTTTAAAAAAAATATATTTTATAAGTTTCATTTTTAAATTCATTGAAAAATCTGAATATTATGAAATTACGATATCAATAAAAATATATAAAAATTAAAGTCTTGAACGTAAATCTTCGTACATGTACTTTATTGATAACACGTATAAACATTATTATCAAGCGCCTTAATAATATAAATCTTGGATATCGTTATCAGAGAAAAAATGTGGTCCACATTGTCGCGCTAATCGCAATCAATCGCGTGTAGAATTACCGCACGGTCAGTAATTATCACCTGTTTATAATTATCGGTGTAATTAATTTAGTGAGTGCGAAAATGTGCGGAATAATCGGGAGCGTGATCACCTTGGCCGTGGGCACTGTGCTGGTGCTGGCCACCAGTCTGATCGGATTCGTGTGGGTCCCCGAGATCGTCAGGAATACCATCGTTGATGTAAGTAATGCCAAAACCGCTGCTCTAGGAAAGCACAGAGTAAATCTAGCGCAGAAAAAAAATCCGCAAATGATCATCACTCAATCATTCTTTAAAATAAAATTCAGGAATATTTTAAATATTTTTATTACTTTTTATTTAACATCTTTTAATCCTATTTTTTTCTACAATGTTGCAACATTTCTTCAGAAAATAGTAATAGAATACCATATACCTATCCAGTACACCATTCTGAGCCACATAGAAATTTTTCAATGGTAATTTAAAAAAAAAAACACCTGTTTCATACATTTTGACCGTGTAGGTATTGCACTTTTGTAAGAAACAGGTGTTTTTTTTAAAATAACCGATGAAAAATTTCTATGTGGGGGGGCGCAGAATGATGTACTGAATACATAATAGCCGTTTTCGCTTTGATATCCCTTCCACCCCGTATATGCAGCATGTACTTAGGCTAACTTAGCACAATTAGGAAGATTACCCCGAATCATATGTATTAAGTAATGGTTCTATTGATTGCACAGATCTACACACTTGCATTGATTAGGTGCAATGTTACCGACACATAATATGTATCGGTCATGTAGTATAACATGTACCTACCTATGTATTTACATGTTATACGGCCTGTGAGCAGGCGCTTTTGATAGATAGTTAAATGGATTGCTGTTCTCCACACAGTGGTTTCGACAGTCCTTTGTCTACAGGCAGTCTGTTGGACACGGTATGTAGATAACTAGATACTGCTCTGTTTGTAGACAAGCATCGCTTCTATTCATTGGTACGAACTCCAGATAATGAGATCGAATGTTATATCGCTGTTACGACCACAGAAGTACTTGCTTTTGTGAAACCATGGTTAGAAGCTTGCGAGCCTATTGCCATCAACCGGGCACAAATTGAAAGTCAGGACTGAGAAAATCTTACTAGAAAACCATATAGCACTTCGCTTAGGCTACATCTCTCTCAACTAAGAGAAAACTTCATACAAACGCACAAAGATAGGCGGAGGCATTGAAAGAGGCATTCGTGCATATTCGGAAACACGAATCTCACCAAAACTTCTTTCTAGTTTAACTGTACCTATTGCCTAATTACATTCCATCCATTACTGTAATTTTCACTAATGCGTATTTTTGCATATTCTACCATTTATTCTTCATGGTCTCTGAAAATGACTACTGTTGCCGTTTCCCAAGTATGTTGGGGTCGGTTAACTTGTGAACGTTGGGAGGCCCCCGGCACTGTATTGATGATGCAAAGTATCGTTCATTATTCCAAGGGTCGAAACTCGAACACAAGTAAAACAGCCTGCCTGTGAATTTAGTTTTAATTGTTATATCTAAGCCGGAGAGGTGATCTGTACCTCAGGACCTTCCTACTTCAGACACCTTTCTCTATATAAGATTGTGCATATACCAGCGCCTGTAATTTCTGATGTTGAGATAAATAAAGATTTATGATTATGATTATGATTATTCCTTTGTTAACTTTAAAATATATTTATTTAAATGTTAGTCGTGTGTGAGTCTAATAAATATATTTGCGTTTTTTTAAATTTTTTTGTTTTTCATAAACATACTTTTTTTTTTATCTACAATTTACTCGCCAAACTTTTCAGTTTGATGGCGAGAAGCGCTTGTTTTTACATACAAATAATTTAGTAAACTGACCTTAAAACGACTAAATAACTTGAATACTATAAGATGTGATATGTGATGTAAGATGTTCTCTGTCCATACCCTGAGAGTTGATTCAGGCTGCAGATCTGTTTTTATGCTCCCTGCTATCTGTAATATCTTTCGGTATGTAGCCTGCAAACAGTATTTTCATAGCTAGTAGTTGCTGAGGAAACCAAGCACAAGATGTCAACAGGATGCCTTTATCTACAAATAGAAGCCAATATTCCTGGAGCGTGCCGGTTGCTTCCTGCGGTTAATTAGTCTTTACAGGATGCTGGGAATTATTGTGAAGGAAGTCTTCGAGAAAATCAATATCGTCGACTTATAAAAGAAATAGAGCGTTATAATAAACGTCACCGGATGTTTATTTATTTGTTTTCGATGATATTTGCTAGAAGCAAGGTATCTTTTTGTTAGTATTTTTCCGTTTATTTTATTTATAAATAACTAACTTGCAACAAAGTATAGGATCTTCTTAAATCGCTATGGTTTGCCGTCAACGGCGTAGAAATATCAAAAACGTGTAAATCTATTTAATCATAATTAAATTATGTCAAACTCGGATGAGAGAAGTAATCAATTGTTAAATACAAAGTTACCATTATTTCAAACAATATTGCCCGAAAGTCTGACAACCAGTCCTACCAAAGGTTATCGTATTGCTCAGTATAAACTGGGTTGTGGAGGTCAGGTAGGCAGTCATTCCATCTAAAATAGTGGTATTCAGCTGCCTCCGTTTAAAAAGCCGACCTCAACATAGTCGGGAAAAGGCTAGACCCTTAATTGCCACCACGTTGGTAATAGGGTTAACTTCAACTTGTTTTTTGATACCATACACTGCTTTTGGGATCAGATAAAAAATATTCCATTGTTGTTTAAATGATTAGGTACCTATTTTTCTAAAGAATCATTTAATTTGTTAAACATAGGTATGGTTACAGATAGTATATTGTCTAAAATATGTGCACTATGTTTTGCCATCAAAATCCTCCAATGATTTCTGTGAAAGAAAAAAATTTTTCGTTGTTTACAACTTTTCTGCAGGTGAATGCGAAATAAATTATAAAAGAAAACCTAGATTCGCTTCGTCGAACAGAAGATATGCGTAATTCAATCAGAATTCAATTCAGTAGTTTTATGAGTTACTTTTGAATCAACTCAACGAACGAAAAAAACCAAACAAGCAACATAAACGACTTCGTTATCCTTCGTTATCCCTGAGTAACATAGGCTATATTTATTACTAGAAAAAATTAGAGGGGGGGGGGAATTAGGGGAAAATAAATGCCCACCCGTGCGAAGCCGGGACGGGCCGCTAGTGTCATGCACGCGTAGCATGACCACGTTAGAAACGGGTTTTGTCGACGGAAGACTCGACAAAATGACAGATTGTGTCCGTTCCTACGGACCTACAATCCGTTGCTACGGTGGTCATACTACGCGTGTTAGTCATATTTAATAGTCTGAGTAATATATAAGTAAATTCAGTTAGACCTGTGTGCACCAAAAACCATTCACCAAAAACACAACACAAGAACCATTCCAGATCGTCTATTTGGTATGTCCAAAGTTTGGGACAATATCTCGCATATAAATAGAATCGTGTCTTTAATTCATTTTTCTAAATCTCCTTTCCTATGGTTTTTAAAAAAAAAATTGTCTAGTATAATGAACATGACTTCTATTACATTTAGGTTTCTGTTGCGGTTGGAGCCTAACACTTTTTCTCAGATAATTGGGTTTATCCTTTTTTATCAGCTATAAAAATTAAGAAATAAGAAATCGTCGCCTTACTGTTTTTCAAAAATAATGAACAGATTAATAATAGGTTTTACAGAGATTTAATAAAATAACGCAAACGAAAGCTTCTAAAAATACTTTGAAGAAAAAGACTAAAAACAATTTTCCTTTGCTAGTCTTGTCAAAAAAGCCAATACTCCGTTTTTATTGCAATTTAATTATGGGCCAAATAATTACATTTAATGAAAAATTCCCAGATACACGCTTAGGAACTGCAATTTTAATACGACGTAGAATATTACCATTCCTAAGCATATCCTTTGAGCAAGGAGTGCTATTTGAAATACCTTTAGAAAATATCTGGTGCTATTTCAAGATTGAAAAAGTTGTAGTTAGGGAGCTCGATTACCTATTTAGGTACTTCATGTATGTTCGGAAAACTTAATTACGTACTACTGATAGGTACGAGCCGGGTGCGGGATGAGAAGTTTCTTGTTTATTTTGTATGTAGAGTGACGGGTAGGTACGGGTACTTTATTCTTGGATTTAAAAAATGTTTTTTAAAAACTTTGTAAACTGGATATTTCATTAAAGAAGGTAAATCTTGTTAATAACTATTATCATATGAGTACCTATTTAATAGTATATTTAAATATATTTATTTATTCATATTCTTTATTATTTAAATTCTCTTTTTTCTGTGTACATAAGAATTTAAAACTAACGGTGTGTTCTAGAAACAAGCAAATATAAATAAGAATTCTAAACTATACGCTATCTCCTAAACTATTCCTTTACGTGTCTTGGGTTTCTGTAGGGGTGCTTTAAAACGAATTTTTGGTAATGTAACAACGAGAACTATTGTATTTCTTATTTATTAATTTTTACTTTGAATTATAAATGGGTATCTAATTTTATCTTCGCGGCGGCCTAGAGGGTCTCTGCCGCTAGTCCAGTGAGTCGTTGGCGCGGCGCTCGCTGCCTGCCAACACGGCGTACAGTTGTAGCTACAGCAACAATCTCCCGGCCCTTGAAGGCCCAGGGCGCTTCGAGCAGTCCATTATCCTCGACCAGAAGAGGACATAGTCTGGTGATTGCGCGACGAATGATTCCCTTTGTGGTTTCCACGTCCCCAACCCTGCTGCAGCCGTCTGCATCAGGATAGAATTGCTTGATCCTACCAAGCGGCCAATTGAGTGGTGGACTGTGCTCCTCCTTAATCAGCACAAGTTGGCCTGGTTGCATGTTAGGCCTTTTTATAGGCCAATTTGTGCGCTGCTGAAGTTCGCAAACGTATTCACGGATCCACCGTGACCAAAAGTGCTGACGCAATTGCTCTATTTTGGCGTACCGATGCAGTAGGTGGGTCTTGATTTCCTGTAAATCCGGAGCTGTCAGTGACGTCAGTGGTCTTCCGATGACGATTTGCCCTGGGGACAATAGGTCCCCCTATTGTCCCCGTGAGGATCGAGGATAAAAGGTCGAGAATTTAATATTGCCTCGGCCTGGAAGAACACAGTAGCATGTTCTTCAAAGTGTATATTTCCCACAATGCGTTTAATGTGAAACTTAGCCGATTTTATAGTGGTGTCATAGAGCCCACCGTAGTTTGGTGAGTAAGCGGGTGAGAATCTGAATTGTATACGTATACTAGGAAAATTGTCTGATACAGAATCACTTAATTCGGTAAGGACTTTTCCTAACTCTTTACTAGCCCCTACAAAATTTCCTTATTTACTCATAATCAATATATTAAAACAAGATTTTTACGTCGACGATCTGTGTATTGGTCATCAGGATCCTGAAAAATTAAAATACATATTCGAAACAATAAAAAATACATTAAATATAGCTCAAATGAATCTACGTAAAATTATCTTTATGCAGGGATGCAGTATGCAGTTTCCACGAAGCGGTCTATCGGATACGCCCGGTAACCTCGGATATAATTACCGTACTTTGATGTCTTTATTGAAGTTTCTAGGTAGCCCAGCCAGTGGCTGCTGCTATTGAATTACAGAGTAAATCTCGTTTCCAAGGCTTCCAAGGCATCGGTGCTCTTAATAATATTAAAACGGCAAGGCCATACTTCCTATCGAGTTTGTTTGCTCTAGTTCTAGCTAGAAAATAACGATATTATGGAAACTTATTAAGAGCCCTCTTACATTTCAGCGTTACGCTAATTTTAGAATTTACCTAAAAGGCATATAACATACAGGGTGTAAATAGACCCTTCACGAAGCCGTCAACCAAGCATTCTGTGCATCAAACTAAGTAACTTTACCCAAAAATTATTGCTGGGAAACGACTTTTTTTTTTGGGGTGAAATATCACGTTTTACGGTAAAACTCAATGTAACACACTCAAAACATTGTGCTGATAGATGGATTGAATAGTACGGGGGTCGTGAAGGTGTTTAAAGTAAAAATCTTATATTAGAAACATGTATTTAAAAAAAAACTTGTGAAAAAGTTGGAACTTTGACCCCCAATATCTCCGTAAATAGAAGGTTCCCAGGTATGGTGTAGAACAAAAAAATGATCGCAATGATGGGGAGAACAAGTACCTTTCGGCTTCGTTAAGGGTCTTTTTACACCCTTTATATGTCATCATCTGCCTAGCCTTTTCCCAACTATATTGGGGTCGGCTTCCAGTCTAACCGGATACAGCTGAATACCAGTATTTTTCTTGGAGCGACTGCCTATCTGACCTCCACAACCCAGTTATTACTGGGTAATACGATAACCCTTGGTAAGACTGGTTGTCAGATTTTTGGGCCACTGACTACCTAACGACTGTCAAAGGTCTACAAATGACACCCGGGACCAACGGCTTAACGTGCTTTCCGAGGCACGGAGGAAACCCGGTTTGTAATGGGTGGTCACCTATCCACATACCAACCTAGGCAAGCGCGGCTTAACCTAAAGATCGACCCGAGTGGCTGTTATTATTTAGGCACGAGCTACAGTCATACACTATAATATAATATTATATACATGTAACGGCCCAGAACCTGGTTTTTTGTCTGGTTGACGCCCGTATTACTTGGGATTCACATAACTGACGTAATGCGGGTGTCCTATGGGTTACCTCTGCCTACCCCTGAGCGGAAAACATGTGTGAGATTATGTTATGTTTCGAAGAACAAGAGCTGACGGAACGAGGAAGGAGAATGATGATTATGATGATGATAGCAACCAATAACCAATATGATATTTTTTGTTGCAGGAGGTGGCACTGCTGGACAACACAGTGCAGATGGATCGATTCGAGACGGTTCCTTTTGCAATGAATTTTACGGTGTGGATCTTCAACATCACCAATCCTGACGTGGTGTTGTCTGGTGGTGTGGCAGTCGTGAATGAAGCTGGACCCTACATTTATCAGTGAGTACCTATGTATATAAATAAGCCTTGTGTACGATGGGATTTCCAACGCGTAGATATGATCATCCCCTTTAAAGGAGATGAAAAAAATAACTTTAGTGTTCATGAAGTGTGTGAATGATGCTATGGCTAGAAAGGAGGGGACTCCTGAGATGACAAGTAATAGAGAAGCATGGAAGAACAAGAAATGCTGCGCCGACCCCAAATAAATTAGACTAAAGCAGGACAATGATTCTTTAGTTGTCATCTACGATGCAAAAGGAACTATTGTGCAAGAACTGGCAGTTATGCCTTGTGTTCTTAGTTGTTAGCAGAAGATAAATCTATTTTACATATCATAGACGTACTTTACTACATTATGTATTTAAAAAAATGATTATCGATCATATTTTATTGGGATGGTTCTTGCGTCAGCAAGGGTAACAAGTTACAATCCTGATGAGTCACAACTGTAAGGGTTAAAATATAACCTTGGTTGGCACAACTAACCTGGGCCTAAGAAGATAAAAACAAGTTACTTAGGTATTTTGAGATCTTGAGTCGAATAGGGAATATGCATGTAATTTCTTCACTTAAATCGATAAAATATAGTAGTATCAACCCAAGAAAATAATCAAAAGTTTAGTTCAACCACTGATTGTCGCTCAAAAAAAAAATTAAACTCCTACAATTTTCTATGACCGACATTTACCTCTATCTGCCTTATTTACATCAATTTTTACACCCTTAGGGCCTACGCTTAGGGCCGATTTTTCAATCATTAGATAACTTTTACCTGAAAAGTAAATGTGTCATTTTAACAAAATGTCCATAAGAAAACTGTCAAAATGACAAATTTATTCGCGCATAGAAGTTAACTGGCGATTGAAAAATCCGCCCTAAAATATTTGATGTAGCGTGTTTTTGGAGGAACGGAACGCAAGCTCAAAACGCATCGTCCCTAGTTAGCGCCTGTAGTGACGTCAAAGTCTATGTGTCAAAGAAACACTTTTATTTGAAAAGTACTTAAAGTTTCACTAAGATTTTATTATAATATTGTCATTGCACTGTTTGCTTGAATAAAGCACATACAATTAGTAAAATTAATATATTCTATCCGACGAATAAGTTTGTCATTTTGACAGTTTTCTTATGGACATTCTGTTAAAATGTCACATTTACTTTTCAGGTAAAAGTTATCTAATGATTGAAAAATCGGCCCTAATTGTAAACAAGTGTACCACAACGTTTTTATGGGCCAAAGTAAGGCATTTTTAACAACAACAAAAAAAAATATTTCTTGCATATTCCGTTGTTTGCTAAGGAAAATAGTCATGTTACGTTTGTTTTTAAGAAAGAAAAGAAAGCAGTGTTCTTTAATTATGTTTTCAAAGACTTCTATTACATTCTTTAAAGTCACAAAAGAATATTATGACGTAAGTGCACTATAGTGTTTTGACGCAAAATGTTTTGACCATGTTATTTTGATATACATTTCTACGGATTCCAAGCTTGCTAGTTACATGACTTTCCAGAAAGAATCTTTACAAATACTTTACTTTTGCTCGCAAAAAATAATTTATGTTTACCTTAGGAGCTGAAATTATTTAAATCCTAGCTGTGCTAGCAACTTCGGTTACGAGACCATGTGTTATTTTGACATTATAAGGGAATATTACAATATGGGCTCGCGAAGTTGTAGTACATTCCTAACATAACTAACCGTCAACAATCTGTATAACAGCTGTAAGTTTTGATAGAAATAAAATAAAATAATAAAGTGATAAACTATTAATTTAAACTAAAACTTATTAGTAGTACTAGTACTTCTTTGGTTTAGGTATTATATGAACTCGTAATCAAGTTCTGGGTTCTCGTAGTGGCCACAGGAAGTCAGTGGCCCGAAAGTCTGACAACCAGTCTAACCAAGAGGTATCGTATAATCCAGTATTAACTGGGTTGTGGAGGTCAGCTAGGCAGTCGCTCCATGTAAAGTACTGGTATTCAGCTGCTTTTGGTTAGATTGGAAGCCGATCCAACATAAAAAGGATAGGGAGATGATGATGAGAAATTCTTGTCTGAATTTCCCTTTTATTCGACACCGACATTACCAACCTAAACCGCTGCATGTAGATGTGGAATATTTCTTGTCTGTAGAGACACGAAATATTCCACAAGAATCCTTTTATATCGAAGACGCACTAGAGAAAAGATTGTGAGAATTCACTCCTAAAGGAGTTGAAAAGACGATGAATGTTCTAGGTTTCTATGGAAGTTCGAAAACTTTGCGCTGGGAATGTCATCTGATATACGTCTTGCATTTATAAGGAAAATTCACCGTGAAAAGAGCAGGGGAAAGGGTGGGAGTGAAGCTGAGCATTTCAAGCTTCCTTACTAATATGGTCTTTGACAGCCACCTCTTCGCTTAATGATAGACATTCCTGAAAATCATAATTGTGATATTTGCAAAGGTTTTGTTAGTAAAGCCCGTTCGCAGAAATTTTCTGTCGTGATACTCCCGTCCCTCGAGTCTCGGAATGCATTTAAATTGGACCTGCGCCTCTCCGCGTATTCCTAGTACGAACAACTGGAGTAAAAGTAACGAAACTTTAAAATACTTATATTATATTATTTATATTTCGCACATAAAATTCACTCATTTTCAGCTTGTCATATCTTTGAGTGAAATTAATTGTGTTACTGGCTGAAATTCTGACCAATATGCTATTATTGTCAGTTACGTTATGTTTAAAAATTATGTTTACGGCACAAGCTTGTGTGAAAACCCTCGGTCGTGTCGGGCTGCTATCCCATAGGAGAGAAAAATAACGGAGATTGCAACGGTGACCCTGCATATCATACACTTGTACATATTATACCATTTCCGGCGTGGCTACCCCCATTGATGGTCTCCATTGAAATTGGCCACTGTGACTAAAAGGTTGGGAGGATATGAATCATGACACCCTATATTGCTTAGCATAGTTATTGTATTTACCTAAGTGGCATATCCCTAAAGTGTGCTAATTAAACGGGTTGGAGAGTGACACAGTGCATCCTTGAGACAGTGCATCCTTTTTACAGATGTATGTGTGTGATGTGTGTGTGTGGGTGTGTGATGTGTGTGTGGGTGTGTGATGTGTGTGTGGGTGTGTGATGTGTGTGTGTCACCAACCCAACCAGCAACCTTATTGCGACGCTAATAATGATCATTTATCTTAACAGTGATGCAATATCACAAAATATCCGTCGGTACTTGCTTTTCTCACAGACTTAGCCTTATATCATTCTTTTTTTACAGACTCTATCAAACCCGAGACGTGAGCGAAACTAACGGCGACATAATCAAGTACAAGCGTCATGAACGTTTCATATTTGATCACGTGAATTCTTACCCAAACAAAGAAGAGGACCTGTTGACCATCATCAATGTTCCATACCACGTAAGTTTTTGTACTTCATTAATACTTCTTTTTCACCAATTTGCTGCTTGATTCTTTTGCTGCTTGGATGATATTGTCTCGAGAGAGCTGTTGGTATACAAGGTGTATACGGACCTTTCACGGAGCCGTCAACCAAGCATTCTGTACATCAAACTAAATAACTTTGCGCAAAAATTATTTTTGTTTAACGACTTTTTTTTTGGGTTGAAAAATCACGTTTTATGGTAAGGCTCAATGGATGCCTTGAATAGTTCGGGGGTCGTGGGGGTGTTTAAAGTAAGGTTATAACATTATAAATTTGTATTTAAAAAAAAAATCATGTGAAAAAGTGGAACTTTCACTCCTAACATCTCCGTAACTAAAAGGATCCCAAGTACGGTATAGAACAAAAAAATAATCGCAATGACGGGGAGAACGTGAATTTCGGCTTCGTTAAAGGTACTTTTACATTTGTGAAAACGGGTATGTAGTGGATGCCATTAACCAATAATTATTTCTTCTTTCTAATTCCCTAAAAAGAACACCTTATAAATAAAAACCCGATTTATTTTCAATGAATTATAAGATTTGATTTTTAGTTTCAGTAAAATCAATAAATAGTTGAGTCATTGAGTTGGCTAATTAGTGACGTCAAAGGTTGCTATTGCCAAACAAAATCTATTTAGCCGCGTTATGACAGTTTATAAAAAGTATGTCAATTGATTGGTGGTATTATTACCCTATCGTCTGAATTTTGGGCGAAAAATGTTTAATGATAATTTGCCATCGACACGCTAAAAAGAAGTTTGAATTTGTCTGTGTAAAAGTGGAAATTGAATTTAAAAATCGATATGAATCGATCCGGCTTAAACCACTAGCCAGGTTTTCGGTCGCCGATTCTTATTTCCTTTCTGTGATGCATTTTTTACTTCACAGGGACTCATTTTTTACTTATTCGCTGTTACCGTCTTGTTGTGGAGTCGGTTAAGTGTGTTTAAGGAACGTATTTTATATTCTGAAAAAGGTATCAAATATTTACGAGCGAAGCAGTAGTAAGTTTAAAAAAAAATGTAAGGTATTTATTTCTTTTGGTATATTTATAGGCTTTCCTTTTGTGACAAACGTGTTTGGGGTCATAAAATAAAGGGTGTAAAAAGACCCTTAACGAAGCCGAAAGGTACTCGTTCTCCCCGTCATTGCGATCATTTTTTTGTTCTAGACCATACCTGGGAACCTCCTAGTTTCGGAGATATTGGGGGCCAAAGTTCCAACTTTTCACAAGTTTTTTTTTAAATACATGTTTTTAATGTAAGATTTTTACTTAAAACACCTTCACGACCCTCGTACTATTCAATCCATCCATCAGCACAATGTTTTGAGTACGTTACATTGAGTTTTACCGTAAAACGTAATTTATTACCCCAAAAAAAAAAGTCGTTTCCCAGCAAAAAAAAATGCTTAAGTTACTTAGTTTGATGTACAGAATGCTTGGTTAAAGGCTTCGTGAAGGGTCTGTTTACACCCTGTATTTTTGGTGGTAATTATGAAAAACCTTTTTATTTTTTTTTGAACTTTGTTTACCATCACGGTTTGTATAATTAGTGGTAAAATTAGGAAGTAATTAACACAATTACATTTACTTATCATCTGAAACTGGGGGATCGGCATCACCACTACTCCAGTCCTTTAGCATTATATCTGTGAAACTTCATTCTGCAGACATTAAACAGACCCTTCACGAAGCCGTCAACCAAGCATTCTGTACATCAAACTAAGTAACTTTACGCAAAAAAATTTGCTGGGAAACGACTTTTTTTTTTTGGGGTGAAAAATCACGTTTTACTGTAGGACCCAATGTATCGCACTCAGAACATTGTACTGATGGATGGATTAAATGGTACGAGGGTCGTTGAGGTGTTTAAAGTAAAAATCTCACTTTAAAAAGATGTATTTTAAAAAAAACTTGTGAAAAAGTAGGAACTTTGACCCCCAATATCTCCGAAATTAGAAGGTTCCCAAGCATGGTCTAGAACAAAAAAATGATCGCATTGACGGGGAGAACAAGTACCTTTCGGCTTCGTTAAGGGTCTTTTTACACCCTTTATACAGATCGCTTCTTAACGGCATCGTCTTGCCTCGGGTCAGTTAGTCACCGAATTTAGGGCCTGAATACACGACGTTATTTGAACCAGCTGTCTACGCGAAACACAACTGGGGCTACTTTTTAACCGATTTCTAAAAAGGAAGTAGGTTATGTATTCCACCAGCATATTTTTCATGTATGTTCACCGATTTCTCCGTGATTAGTGGTACGATTTAAGTGTTTTTTTTTTGTTCATTTGGTGAAAGAAGCTCGCGCTGTGGTCCCATATAAATTTTAGGTACTTTACGAGTTATCCTCTATAATATGCATTTTTTCTTCTTCGTCAATGTGGATGATGTCCTTATAACTTCTAGTAACAATGTAAAATCTAATCTATACATATAAAATTCAAAGTCCTGACTGACTGACTGACTGATATATCAACGCACAGCCCAAACCGCTGGTCCTAGAGACATGAAATTTGGAGGGTGTATTTTTTGTGAAGAGTAAGTATCCACTAAGAAAGGGTTTTTCGAAATTCCACCCCTAAGAGGGTGAAATGGGGTGTTGAATTTTCTATGAAACTTTTTATTCTCGCAGTCGATTGACTTGACAATTTGTGCACATACTTTTCAGATAAAATTATGAGATACGTGTATCACAGTTTTTCCAAAATCATCCCCCAATTTAAAAATTCAATGTCTTGATTGGCTGACTGATATATCAACGCACAGCCCAATCCGCTGGTTCTAGAGACATGAAATTTGGAGCGTGTATTCTTTGTGAAGAGTAGGTATCCACTAAGAAAGGGTTTTTCGAAATTCTACCCCTAAGAGGGTGAAATGGGGTGTTGAATTTTCTATAAAACTTTTTATTCTCGCAGTCGATTGACTTGACAATTTGTGTACATACTCTTCAGATAAAATTATGAGATACGTGTATCACAGTTTTTTCAAAATCATCCCCCAATTTAAAATTCAAAGTCCTGACTGGCTGACTGATATATCAACGCACTGCCCAAACCACAGGTCCTAGAGACATGAAATTTGGAAGGTGTATTCTTTGTAAAGAGTGGTATCCGCTAAGAAAGGGTTTTTCGAAATTCCACCCCTAAGAGGGTGAAATGGGGTGTTGAATTTTCTGTGAAACTTTTTATTCTCTGAGTCGATTGGCCTTGAAACTAGCCCGGGTGTGAGGAGCTCGTGGCTAAATAATAACAGCCGCTCGAGTCGATCATTAGGTTAAGCCGTGCTTGCCTAGGTTGGTCTGTGGATGGGTGACCACCCATTACATACCGAGTTTCTTCCGTGCCTCGGAAAGCACGTTAAGCCGTTGGCCCCGGTTGTCATTTGTAGATCTTTGACAGTCGTTAAGTAGTCAGTGGCCCAAAAAACAACCAGTCTTATCAAAGGGTATCGTATTACCCAGTACTAACTGGGCAGTGGAGGTCAGATAAGCAGTCGCTCCATGTAAAATACTGGTATTCAGCTGCATCCGGTTAGACTGGAAGCCGACCCCAATATAGTTGGGAAAAGGCTAGGCAGATGATGAGTCGATTGACTTGAAATTATGAGACACGTGTATTACAGTTTTTCCAAAATCATCCTCCAATATAAAATTCAAAGTCCTGACTTACTGATATATCAACGATTCTACGCACAGCCTAAAGTACTGTTCTTAAAGACATGAAATTTGATGGGCGTACTCTTTGTTAATATCGGGTATCCACTATGAAAGAGTTTTTCAAAATGCCACCCCTAAGAGGGTGAAATGGGATGTTGAATTTTCTGTGATACGTTTTGTTCTCTGAGTCGTCTCTGTATTTAATATACATACATAGATTACTTATTATCCCAAAAGTAAGATCCCGTGGGCAATTACCGAACTCCACGCGGGCGAAGCCGCGGGCATAAGCTAGTAAGGCTAATATAAACACTCTTTACAATACCATAAACACATCAAAAAAAAATTGTGGAAAATAATTTTACTTTCGGAAACTTTTGTTGGTTTCATTGACTTTTTTCCTTTTTTGTAGTCTCTACAGTACTACCTGCTACTATAATGGTATTTTATAAAGTGCTGATGACCGCAACTCCACGTCAAAGCGCGTATTTTGCGTGCGTGCTACTTTATTAATATACAAAGGCAGTATCCGAATATCGGTAAGGGCTCTTCTCGCAGATTCTCGATTCGATGACCAAACTATTCATATGCGCACTCATCTTCGACATATACACATAGTCGCATTTTATCAAATGCGACTATCTGTGCGACTTTCGGCTGGCAGTGGTACCAATGGTTAGGGCAACAAAAATAATTTAGACTTAATTTTACATACGGCAATTGTTTCAAATATAGAATGACAAATACAACATAAACGAGATGCATTTCAATTTCGTTTACTATAGAATCAAAACTCAAATTGCAAAGAAACTTTTCAGCAATTTTTTTCCGTAATTGTACTTATTTTTTTTTCTAATAATAAAACCATGGCTGAGCACACCAATTAAAAATGAAATTGACACTGTGTGAGTCACATAGGTTTTTTTAGTGTGATAGTTTGGTCCTTTGGTCTGGTTGGTCGGTTGTTTGCAAGAGCCCTCATAAATGCTTCAGCCAAAACACGTTTAGTTATATGTTAATCGATACAATTGAATCATATGCAGGTACTTGATGACAAAGGCTGGCGCATACCTCGTCCAATTATGCTTTGCGAATTGTAATTAAGAGACATGTATCATGCATTGATGTAGTTTCGGACATATCTTGTTAACTATTCAGTGTGCATTTCTGACAAATGCTGTACATGTTTTGAACACAACTACTACTTATCACACATATATGTATAAACTCACATAATGTACATATGTAAAATAGAAATCATGTCTTATATCTTCATGTAAACTCATCCGGGTTCATCGTTTTGGGTACAGATGCAAGTACTCAATTTCATTTAAACTACTCGTAATTGCTAGCACCTATTCCATTGCGATGAGTCGACCACCCGCATACGGGCTAACGACCAAGCCTAATTGCTCCTTAAGTTTGTTATCATCATGGTTGTGGTTATATGTAGATATGAAGCGTTTTTAGCGATAAGTTTAAATAAGCTCTGCTACTCACACTTGTTACCAGTGCAACTATGCTCGCTCGCGGGCCGGTTTAATATCGGCCACATGACAATTGCGAATTCTGCGGACAATATTTTTATCGTGCATTTTTTCAGAGGAGAATTTTCAATTTATTGTGATATTTCTAAATACTCTGGTCTAGCGTTGCCCTGAAGCAGCAGTGGGCTAGAGCAATTGACCAGTCTCGGTTGTTCAGCGGCTAGTTTTCCGATGTAGTGGGAGGCACCGGGACTGGTCCACCAGACACTTTCCATTATCTTTTTCTGAGTCAACTTTCGCTTTGGGCAGGATTTGGCCGGTTCTCCTGGGTTCAACCATTGTGAAGAGCGTTTCCAACTTTCGTATAAGATTAATTTTTCATCATAAGTAACAATACGATTCAAAATGTCCTCATTATTGGGACGGTTGATTAATCCATGTGTGCCAGCACGCATACCTACTCAAAAAGTAAAGGTCAAGATCTTTACCAACTTAGGATTCTAGTTCTCAAAGTTTTGAGATTTTTCTGTCTTGGCTCAATGCTTGAAAATCAAAAGCTTTTAGTAAAAGTACAGTTAGTATTGCAACACACAAGGGCGATGGCTCCTCGAACTACTTACGAACATGGTTTTAGCACTCAAAGTTAAGAACATGGTTTAAACTCACGAGCACCAGTACACTTTTCTTGGATCCATTCCAGATGGTTTTTGTTTCCATGTCTTAATACATAATTATTTAAATAAGCTATAGCAGTATAAAGCTTTCATGAAACCAGAATACCAGCGCTTTGGGCCCTATTAGCGCTGTGACTTTTTTTAAATTTTACAGCACCATACTGAGATAAGGACCTAAAGGCCTGGTACAGGCCAAATTTCGTTGTTCTACTTTTATTTTTTCTCATGTTTAGTTTTTTCTTTTTTTTTTATTGTTAATTCAACCATTTTTTGTTATGGCCTGTGCGAGGCAATTAAATACTTTTTGTTTCTTTCTCATTTTATGTTGCCAAAACCAATATTGAACCCGACCCTGCAAAGCCAGCGCGGGTCACTAGTCCATGGTACTTTGTACTTCTTGATCGGACCGTTTGAAAGCGTCACCGTGCAGTATATGCAGTGTATGCAGTGTGTGCCCAGCCGCGTCATTCTAGATTAATAAGGAACCTAATTATCCAAGCCACGTCCCCTTTAATTGACTTAATTAGGACCTTAGTTTAACACAGAGGTTGTTAGGATAATCTGATAATCAGGCCATCTGCAATTATGCATACTTCGATGGTGAAATGTAATTATACTATACTAACACTTCAGTCACTTATTCAGGTATGATATTATAAGTTTATTCATTCATTCGGACTTTATTTTAAATCAGGGGTATCGGACACAAACTGTCGTTCAATCAGCAAAATCGTTGAAATAAAAAATAATAAATAATATTGGTCTGACATAAGATGTCGAAAAAAGCAACCCTGTGGAAAAACATAAAGGGTGTATAAAGACCCTTAACGAAGCCGAAAAGCATTTGCTCTCCCCATCAATGCGATAATTTTTTTGTTCTAGACCATACCTGGGAATTCTAGTTACGGAGATATTGGGGGTCAAAGTTCCAACTTTTTCACAAGTTTTTTTTTTAAGTACATGTTTTTAATGTAACATTTTTACTTTGAACACCTCCACGACCCTCGTACTATTCAATCCATCCATCAGCAAAATGTTCTGAGTGCCTTACATTGAGTTCTACCGTCAAACGTGATTTTTGACCCCAAAAAAAAAGTCGTTTCCCAGCAAAATTTTTTGCGTAAAGTTACTTAGTTTGATGTACAGAATGCTTGGTTCACGGCTTGATGAAGGGTCTGTTTACACCCCGTATATAAAAAGCCCGTTAGGCCTTCAGTTTGTTGTTACTATCATTGAGATCTGCAAGCGTCAACTGTTGATTGACGACCCGTAGGTGTGGCGTACCTGCGTAGGCACGACGTAGTCGTAGCAGCGTAGTCGTAGCCGCGTAGCAGTGTCGTAGTTGGAGCCGCGTAGCAGAGTCTAAGTCGTAGCCGCGTAGCAGTGTCGTAGTCAAACAGCTCCGTGTAACTGCGTAAGCGACATTTATGTAGATGTTACTTACTTTCAGATTTTATCAATAAATTTTTTGAATATTAAAAACTCTTTCACTCAAAAACGTCTGAATGGATTGGGATGAAAGGCACACCTAGTTTATAATCCGGATTAAAATATAGGGTGTATTTATACCGTGAGATAACTTATTTATTAACGAAATCCATGCGGGCGTTGCTGCGGGCATCAAATCAATCTGCCTTTATCACTTTATCGCAAGCAATCAATGATTGAAAAATGAATTGATAGACATAAGCCACTAAAATGTGTATCAGATTTTAAAAGCCTTAATTTAACGACACTAAGAACTACTTTAAACTAAATAGGCTAAGATCTTGAGGCTCTGAGCGGCCCTAAGTTATAGACCACCACTATTTTATTGATTACGAAATAAACAACAACCTAACATTTCGCCTTTACTACCGAAGGGTTAGGCAGGGGTGTGCTACGGAGGGCCCACAGCACAGCGCTGGTTTTCAGTCACCCGTAAAAAACGTACAGAAGCCAAAACATTATAAGAAAATAAAATAAATAGTTCTTGCATTGTAATATAAAACAACTATAAATACTAAATATTATAATAAATACTACCAAAAATATAAAAGGATGTGTGCAGAACCAAAATAAAGATAAATACAATATGAATAGCATAGTGACATTCCTCTTTCAAACTGATATAACTAGGACCTAGAAAGTTTCTCGCTTAGTTCCTCCAAAACTATGAAAGATTCTTTACTTTCAAGGTTTGAGTAACTTCATATAGAATACAGTATTAAGCAGCATCCGATTAGACAGGAACCCAACTATAACTTAGTTGAAAATAGCAAATGATGATGAATCTTCAAGCTTTGAGTCTTGCTACAGATACACTTTTTGTGAGCACGTCTAAAATTAATATTGAGCCGTGCTTGCCCAGGTTGGTCTGTGGATGGGTGACCGCTCATTACATACCGAGTTTCCTCCGTGCCTCGGAAAGAACAAACGTTAAGCCATTGGTCCCGGGTGTCATTTGTAGATCTTTGACAGTCGTTAGGTTGTCAGTGGCCCAAAAAGTCTGACAACCAGTCTTACCAAGGGGTATCGTATTACCCAGTACTAACTGGGTTGTGGAGGTTAGATAGGCAGACGCTCCATGTAGAATATTGGTATTCAGATGCATCCGGCTAGACTGGAAGCCGACCCCAATAGTTGGGAAAACGCTAGGCAGATGATGTCTAAAATTTATTTTTCCTAGGCTGAACATAAACACATTATTAAAAAGAAAAAAAGAAAAACAATTCGAACTAAGAGTTTAAGTGCTAAAACATTCGTACTATCGGCTTAAATAAACAATTTACCAAATAAATTATGCAAGCATTAAATACTTTGTATTAACGACGTGTTGATTAGGACGATGCCATAGGCATAATCGGATAAAACAGATAACGATGTCCTGTTTATAATATGATTGTATGAATGTTTAATTTGTGCTATCAAGCGTGATATGTGGTCGAGTGTGAGGGCGTGATAAGGGGATTACAGTAAAGACACTGTTGATTATCTGTGAAATCAGTGAGGTTTGTTGATGAAGAAAGCTGAGACGTTATATTCAATTCATGTATTTAAATCAGAAACAACGATTCATAATTTTGTTAGTAGGTTAACTTAAAAATACATTTACTTGTAAAAAATCAAAATAGCATATACAATAAAATAAATAAAAGGATTTTTCATTTTTCAAATTAAGTGTAAAATAAGTTAAATTAAATAATATTCACTTTTAAGATAATTTGAGATCTACATATAAATTAATTAAAATTACTCGAATAAAATAAAAACAAACATCTTGTCATTTAGAAAAAAGGAACACAAATACAATGTGGGGGCGAACAAGGAATAACTCAAGTGGAGCGTACTGTGTGTGTGTTATAAACTAACTGTACATTTTATTCTTAAAATTGTTTCTGTCGGAAAAACTATCCACTCAATCCAATTCCTTATGCATTATGTCACCTACAATTCTAAACAGGTCGATGAGTATAAAAGTCGTGATTCGGAGAATTCGGAAAATGTCAAATATAGCTCAAAGCGCCCATACCAGTGTATGAGATTATCCATCGGGAAAAATCGTGAAATTCGATTCAAACTTGCACTCCTGTTTAATTATCTCCTATTTAACTCATTTCGAGAAAGAATTGTTTGTAAATCCTTCCTCATCAATTTCTTTTAAATCGTTCCTCAACTTCGATATTATAAGGAACTCTGGTACAACATGGTGACCCACGGTTGACGGTTTAGGCTCTGTATTGTTTATCAATGAGTGAATTTAAGTTTAATTTTATTTACCACGCTATTAAACTACCTATAACCACTCATCGTATGTCCTTCAAACTACTTGTACACAATGTACTCGGATCGAACTTAAAAGGAATGTGTGGCGCGCTCACAGGCCAAAGAACGCGCTTAGTAATTAATCTGAGGATTATGTATTTATCAATTTAATCAATTATACCGAGACCACGCAACGTGACACTTATCGTAATGATGATTGTAACGCTATCATAATTGAGAACACATCTTCAACATCATAATCATTCTTCATCATCTTCATCTTTTTAAATAATAGACTAGAAAAAAAAAGAACCATCCAGTTACTAGTGCCACTAATTGCAAACACTAAAGCATCTACCTAGCCTCTTCCCCACTACGTTGGGGTCAGTTTCCAGATTAACCTGATGCTTCTAAATATCAGTATTTTACAAGGAACGACTGCCTATCTGACCATCGCAATCTAGTAACTGATAAGACAGGTTGTCAGACTTACGGGCCACTGATTCCCTGTAACTACTGTCAAATATTTACAAATGACAGCCGGGGCCAACGGCTTGAAGTGGTTTCGTGGCAAGGAGGAGGCTCGATATGTAATGAATGATCACTCATCCATGGACCGAACTCGGCAAGCGTAAATTCAACAGCTACACAAGCGTAGCAGGTAACTGAGACGATTCTAGAACTTAAGAAGCAGAGTTAAAAAATAACACACCACGGCAAAAGCTTCACAAGGGAAAAGATACCATTACTTTTCTCAAGCACATTGCGTTTGTGTCAGAAAATGGTATAAAAATCCGGAACTTTGTTACATACTGTACTGGTAGAAAATAACAGGTAGGACCCCACACCCAAACCCATGCAACAACCACATGCTCTTTGGGTAACAAAAGCTTCATCTGAAATAGAACCAAAACTACGTGATGTTGACCGTTCTTAAAATAAAAACATGGCGAAACCACAACGTAAATAAAACCTAAAATAGTATCGGAGTTTCATGATTGTTCATAGAACTGTTGAATAAAACGTGGCATTAAAATGATCTTGTTGGGAAATGGCAGTTTACAAATTAATTTAGGTGACGATGAATCATCTACTTCTACTACTTCTTCATTCAAAATAGACGGTAGACTTCATTCCTGCGGCTTTCAATCAACAGTGTAATATAGCAACGGTTTGGACACGAAACTCACGACAAAGACATTTACTTTGCGAATCGCCAGTCTGTGAAATTCACTACCAGCTTCTCTGGTTCCCGATCACTATAATCCGAATCTCTTCAAAGTTCGAGTGAATCGGTTTCTTCTAGGCAAGTGTGCAAGTGTGCTCCACCCTTGTCCCTATAATCGCTTTACATCAGGCGAGTCGCGGCTCAACGCAAGTGTAATAAAAATACTAATTACTGGACTCAAGTCGTATCACCCGAGGCCGTGATTGGCGCGTAAGACGCTGAGTGTTTGTCCAGCGGACAGACGCGGATAATTTGCAACAACCAATGGACGACAATCAACCAAAACTGAATGAAAAAACAACGCGGCGACTAATGGAAATAATCATTTTAGCGATCACCAGATCACAGCCTACAGATGCGGGCTACACATATCCGCGGGTCTGTTTACACGGGGGTTACACTCTAATAGAGCTGTGCCGATGCCTGTACTCACGCGTTCGCACGTGGTGCATACGCGAGAACAAACAACCACTTTCATCCCGCTCAAAAACCCAGCAACTCAATTATACCGGCTTATGTTACAGCTTTTAGTGAATCAATGCGAGTACACGCCACGCTCGCGGAGATCACTAATGGAATGAGGTTCTATAAGCCACTTCCTATATATGATGTTTTTCCACGTAAGCAAATAGAGGTTGCATACAACGCAAATACGGCATTTTTATTCAATTATGCTTTTCAACGAACAGTGTTATCGTGTTTTGGATCTTGTTATTTTGTTAGATATCAGTCCGTTTACAAACTGTAAATTATGTTTTTGTAATAGTATGGCTTTCACTTTGTGAATCACAGTTCAGACAATGGTAACTTACGGCAATAAGTAAGGTTGTGGAGTTCAGATAGGGACTAGTATTCAGATGCATCCAATAAAATTCGATTAGAGCCGAAATTGACCCCAACAAAGTTCGGGAAAAGCTGTCGGTCCCGGGTGTCATTTGTAGATCATTGACAGTCGTTAGGTAGCCAGTGGCCCAAAAAGTCTGACAACCAGTCTTACCAAGGAGTATCGAATTACCCAGTACTAACTGGGTTGTGGAGGTCAGATAGGTAGTCGCTCCATATAAAATACTGGTATTCAGCTGCATCCGGTTAGACTGGAAGCCGACCTCAATACAGTTGGGAGAAGGCTAGGCAGATGATGAGTTGTTGATTTTTATATATTTTCGAAGTAAAAGCTCACTGATGATAACGCGTTAAATGGATCATAACCGTCTTAAAAGCGTCTAGCGTACTCCGAGAAACGACATCAACTTTATACAAACATGTACTGATCTTACCACAGCCCTCCAGTCTTAGTTCAAAATTCATTCTACCTAACAATGCAGTGTGTGTCAGTTATTAACAGACAGTTAAAACTTATATTGTTTAAAACTTGGTTCAGCTGAAGTTAGTAGTCACGCTCTTCGTCACCACCTCCCAACTAAAACCATATAAGTTACGTTTCCACCAGAGATGAGCGAAGATGTGTATTGAGGATGTACGTGAAACTAACTCATCATTGTTGGTTAGTTTCACACCCATCCTTCGCTAACTCGATACACATCCTCGCACATCTGTATCACAGCTTACATCGTGCAGAGTTGAGTTCGAGCCTGTGAACACAACGCAAAGCCATCGACTTTTGAAGTTAAAAGATATTGGACGCGATGCAATTTTTTTTTTAAACGCGTCCATGAGCTGTGAGCTGAGTGGACAATGATCCGCATTGAATGCAGTTTTTTGATGATACCATATTTTAGTTTTGTTGGCGAATTTCGACCTAAATAACTCACACTAACAAAGTAATTTTCATTTTTTTCTATTACTGTGCTGATTGACGTTTCTTTTTGTTAATTTAGTATTAACAAAAAGAAACGTCAATCAGCACAGTAATAGAAAAAAATGAAAATTACTTTGTTCAAGAGACTTATGCACTTCCTTTTGCACTTCAAGCGGATTTAACGCGAGTTAAACAAATACCGCCGTTCCCCGTGTTATTATCCGAACAGTAATAAGCTACCTAACTAAGGTAATCTAAGGTATTTACTAGCCTGTCCTTACGTCAAAGGACATAGGTTGCTTTCATATTAAACACACAGGTAACAAGTCGAGACGTATCGGTACCGGTAAAATAGTTCTATATTTTCGCGAGAGAAAGGCCAAAGAAAAGATGGCTGAATTTTTTGAGGAATGATATTATGAAAGAGAAAGGAGTAAATGTTGCCGTGACGTCTGACAGGGGAGAATGGAAGAAGGAGACCTGTTGCGCCGACCCCAAGTAGAATGGGACAAGGGCAGGAAGGTGATGATGATGATGATTTCTTTCTATATCCGATCACAAATAAAAACAGGTTTATAAAAACATTAAGAAAGGTAAAGGTATAGGTTTTTCTGATAGCGACAAATGTAGACAGGAAAACCTGCATCTTTATATATATAATTATTATCAGGCAACTAAGGCCCATATATAAATACACAAAATAATCTTAAACAACAATAAACTAATACATATAAAAAAAACCTTATTAAACTATAACTAGACGCTTATCGCTGGCGGTGTCGTGTTTTGCTGTGTGGTGTTGCGTAGCCGTCCTCGGAATCGTCGGTATACGATACCTATCGGCCAAAAGTCCTCTTTATGCAATTCCCTATACCTACTCATGCCATTTGCACAATTCGCGTATAAAATAAATAACGTTTTATTTTGATCTCTTAAATAACTATTTACAGTTGTACGAGAATTGTTTACTTTGCATCGTATTCAAACAAGTTCAGCCCATGTTTATTTATTTATATTAGTAGGGAGGGGGCGGGACACAATTGCCTGTGATTTAAAAAAAAATATCCATGAAAAAATTCTTCTTGAATAAAGGCTCCTATAGATATAGATAGGTACTTGTAACACATTTATTTGATGTAAACTTCAGGCAAGGAATCCCCTCAAATGTCAATGTACCCACAAGACTATGTACGAGCATAGTGCTCTACTAACGCACCGAGCAGAATTCAACAGCTATTTAAAGATAAAAGCCAAATAAAGATAGCTACTTTGATAGTTAGTGTAAGTTACAAACCTCTCCATGACCTAACATTTCACCTGTAATCCCCTCAGGGTTAGGCAGAGG
Organism: Noctua pronuba; assembly: GCA_905220335.1. Classification (NCBI taxonomy): domain Eukaryota; kingdom Metazoa; phylum Arthropoda; class Insecta; order Lepidoptera; family Noctuidae; genus Noctua; species Noctua pronuba. The sequence continues at coordinate 18,859,143 of LR999891.1, read as the reverse complement.
TTCACCTTATAGTGCACCCTCATTACGCCAGTTATGTTTTAAGTCCCATGTAATAGGGAGCGAGCCTATTGCCATCACGGGCACGAATCCAGACTCTGTGGTTGCTGAGAAATTATTGATAGAGAAAACAGTATAGAAAACCTTATGCTAAGCATTGAGGCGCTTCCTCTAACGTCACTTCGCAATTGCAAACGTTAACAAGACTTGTACCGTACCGTGCATTATTTTTAAGCGAAAATTCTTTTTTATTATTTCACTTCACACAGGTGGATTCCGTACCTGAGCTCTATTAATTATTTATTAATTAAATTCTACAGAAGTCAAAGTAATGGAAGAACCGTACAAAGTGAAACAACGCGGCGTCCTGCCGCTTGTAAACTACAAAGGCAAAGAAAATTCTAGAATATTTCTACCTCAAGTAGTTAGCTAGCTTCCGCCCACGGCTCCGCCTGCGTTTTTTTGATTTAAATTTAATTTTAAATTATAATCTGCGCACAAGTGCAAGCAATAAGTTGACAAAGTTTTATCGTTATCGGATGAGCCGTTACGAACAAACAAACTTCTTACTAACTATTATTAATGCGAAAGTTTGGATGGATGTTTGTCACTCCAGAACGGCTTAGCAGATCTAGATGAAATTTGTCACAAGATTACCTATAGTCTGAAATAGTATAAAGGCTAATTTTATCCCGGAAGTACGATCCCGTGGAACCACTTCCAGGAACCAACTATGTAATTGTTTTCTGTGCTGTTTCTACCTGAACATGTACCAAGTTTATTTTTTATTTATTAGACTATAATTATACTTAATAGGAAAACTTTCCTTTCTAAAAAAAATTCTATTGTGAAATTACTCGTATTTAGAACTTAGGGGAGAGTTATTTCGAAACGACATTTTTATTTACGCATACAGTGATTTTCGTAAGAAATTTCGCAACAAGCGTTGTGCGTCAGTTCACAGACCAAAACTTAGAATTAGGTACTTACGTCATACTCTTGCGCTGACTGACTGTTTCCACTCTCACTGAATGGTGAACAGTCAAAAACTGCTGCTTAACCAACAGAATTTGAATAAAAAGCCAAAGTTATTTGATGGTTTTTTGCTAGAATAAAAGGTGTAAAAAGACCCTTAACGAAGCCGAAAGGTATTTGTTCTCCCCGTCATTGCGATCATTTTTTTGTTCTAGACCATACCTGGGAACCTCCTAGTTACGGAGATATTGGGGGTCAAAGTTCCAATTTTTTCACAAGTTTTTTTTTAAATACTACTTTTTAAGGTTCTAACTTTACTCCAATTACCTCCATGGTCCGTTTACTATTCAAAGCATCCATCAGCAATAAGTTTTGAGCGCATTATATTGAGTTTTACCGTAAAATGTGATTTTTGACCCCAAAAAAAAATTTCGTTTCCCAGCAAAAATTTTTGCGTAAAGTTACTTAGTTTGATGTACAGAATGCTTGGTTGACGGCTTGGTGAAGGGTTTGTTTACACCCCGTATATCTAGATGGATAATGAAGTGAGTTTTACGTGAGGTTCAAACTAACTAACGCGTAACTATGTCAGTTTCATACATTTTGTTAACTGTGACGTAACTTTTAGCGTTATTATTATTATCAGCCATTTGTGTCCCACTGCAGGGCAAAGGCCTCCCTTCCCTCTTTCAACTCATCCCTATCCAGTGTTTTGTTTGCCAATCCTTTTTAAAAGAGTTACTTTTAGCGTTAATTAGCTTAGCGTTATAAAATTTTGGCGTTAGGCGAACATAATACATTATAAAGTCTCATTATACTTGCTTTTATTCTGCAGAAACCGTTTATTTACGGAGATAACAACCCCTGGAAAATGTATGGCGAGGCCTGTCTAGGCATCCACCTTAAGCACTTATCAAGTGATCGATTTCTTATTTAATAAATTAGATAAATACACTAATTTAAAACATAGTTTGCATTGATTTCTGGAGGATTGCTGGCAAAAAGAGCGACTCTAAATAACACAATGGGGGAATAATCATGTTTACGGATCAAGCCACCACTGACATGAAAGATCTTTCTTTCCGAACTGAATATCTCAGTTTAGTTAAGATGCCTATGAATAATAATGATGTGTAATAATTAGTGATCGGATATTCGGATGCATATTTACCTAAAGCACATATCTTTCCGGCAAAGGGTACAAAAGTGTGGAAGCAGCTTCTTATAATATTTTTTTTCCCGATTTCGCGGGATTTCATAAAAGAAATATGTAGTGTGTATAAAATGTATTGTAGTATAGAATAGTAAATATTCACATTCTGTTTAAAACTGTCCAAGAAATTTGTGGAAACACGTAAAAAATTGCTCCAACTTTATTTTGTTGCTGTGTGTGAGAAATAATTGAATTCAAATTTTGCTGTTGTATATTCAAATAGAATAAAATAGAAAACATGACTGGACTTATAACAATGATTATTTTGATAGTCGTATTCGCACTTCATACTAGTCAACACTCAACTTTAGGTAAATATGCATCCGAATATCCGAACTCTAGTAATAATGCAGTATCATTAAAAATCTTCCAACTAAACAATATTCTATTCTTCTCCTTATCTCATGTTCCTGAGTTCATCATCATGAGTTGAAAAGATAAATATCCGCCCAGTATGTAGCTATTTTCAATTATTCAATTTGACTTGTTAATTAAACTTTTCAATTACATTTCTGTTCACTTTTAATCTGTCTAAACAAACACAGCGTTACTGAAAAGTAAAGTTTGAAAAAACGTTGCAATTGCAAACTGCCAATTGCTCTTAATTTGAGTGCCAAATACTAGCACGTGGCTTTGACTTGTGTACTGAGTTTCATACCACTTGCACAGGGCCGGATTATTAAGGCTATTACATCGCTCAAATCCCAAATCTCAAATCCCATCACGCATGTGAAGTTTCACTAGCAAAATTTGATCTTGAGAACCTATAAGGTGTAAATCGCAATCATAAAGGTCATCAGACCTTCAGAATGTGAAATGCAATAGCACCCGTTCTCAATTAGATAAAAGTTGAAAGCTAGGTCACTATAGTCAATCTTTATAATTTATTTCAAAACAAATAAAAATTATGATGTAGGTACTCCTAGAGGAACAAAATGTATTCAGGTCTCTCAGAGAGCGAATAAATTAGTCAAAAAAGATGACAATACGGCGACATATCTGTGTTTTTCCTTAATCTTTATTGTAGTATGGTCGTTTGCCGGTAAGGGCGTCAAAAAAACAAAAACCAGTACAGAGGGCAAATCATCAAGGTCATCGAGCAATGTAATACCTTTAAGCTGAAGTCCAGAGATCACTGCTAAGGGATCCCGCCTCACTTGGGAAATATTATGAACTTGGACATGCAATCTTACACCGCGAGCTCTTGCCTTGATCTTACAGAACCTCACACAAAACTGAATGTTTCAACCAATCAAATTCTTTTCCATTTTGTTAGATCTATTTGTAGTTTGTAAATAATGTATACTGAATTCAAATAAAATACTTATTAAAATACATCTCTACTAATTAACCTTTTTTTAAGAATTGTGTCATGGATAAGTTTCTTATAAAACTGGCGGCCTGAGAAACCAAAACAAAACTTGGAAATCAAGGAAAACGGATGAAAAAGTAATTCACTGGTTTTTCTACGGAGTTACTTATACCAAGCGGCTCGTTGGTCCTAAGCTAATCTCTAAGCTCGTTGGTCCCAAATTGTACTTTTTTAATTATGTTAAAAAAGAACAAGTTTGACTAAGCAGAGTACACCAGTCTTACCTACAATTAGTTATCTCCACCGGCAAAGGCTGAGCCCAGGAGGTTCTAATAAAGCATTCCATAAAAAGCTGAATCCGACCCTGCCGGCATCATGTTAGTGGTTAAACAATTAATACCCCTTCAGTTTCCTGGAACATTGGAAACCGCTTTGTAAGATTTTTATTCCAATGTTATTATAAGTTTAGAATTGCATGCGGTTGATGTGAAGTCGGGATTTTGGTTTCCATAATGGTACACAGAAGCAACATGGGCGTACCCAGCATTTTTTAAGGGGTGGGGCAGTAGTAAATAAACTAAGTAGTAGGAAATTAAAAATGCTTTTTATTTACTGACTGATACGTTTTATTGACTGCACTACACCATTTCAATAATAACCTGCAAGGGTTCTGGCTAAATCTAGCTAAAGTTTCGTTTTCAAATGTATGTTGAGCTTCCAGAACTCTCTTTCTATGCACACTCATCATACAGAGGCCGACAAGACGGTTTTCTGTCATTGTTGATCTTAACCAAGTTTTTATTTTAATGTGAAAAATGTTAAAAGTACTCAAATGAATATTTAATTTTGTCGTTATATTAATGTTGCCTAAAAATTCTTAGCTTCAGGTCAGACTGCAGGGTGGGGCAAACGCCCCACCCTGCCCCACTGTAGGTACGCCCATGAGAAGCAAGGTAATAACTATTGGTTGCAGATAGAAAGGTACTTTGAAAAATCAAGTATCCTCCTTTATTGTACACAAAAATGCAAATAAAATAGAACAAGCTACCCAATTTATTTATCTTGCTATCCACTATTAACGTCTCAGTTGACTATAATAATTTACTGGCATTCATTTTTAAATCTGATGAAGTTTTTTCAATATATAACCACGCTAATATTATAAAGGCGAAAGTTTGTATATGTGTATGTGTGTATCTACTTTTGATCCCGGAAATAGTAGGGAACTACGTAGTTAGTTGTTAGTAGGTAGGCAGTAGGTTTGCAGGAGGCAGGCAGGAGATAGGGAGGTAGGGTAGGTGCAGAGTAGTAAAAACATGGATGGATGGATGTTTGTTACTCAATAATGCAGAACGGCTGAATGGATCTGGATGAAACATAGGATTCTTTTTTTCTCTCACACTTATACATCAAAATTACCACGCGAACGAAGTCGAGGGCAACAGCTACTTATATTATATTTGTCTATGCGTCTGTCTAGCTAGGGTGCCTTGTAACTGTTTTGGAAAGCCCCAAACTTGGTTGAGGGATGAATGGGGGTCATTAGGGCACTGAGGCCACTCAGCTGTTTGGGCGTAAATGATATAAAGGGTGAAACTAAATTTGGTAGTAAATCTTCACAAGCATGATGACTTCGATATCTTTTTTTTTGACGTGTTTTACCGTATCGCGTAACTGATGCAGTTTTCAGTCGATGTCGCTCAACTTACAACTAAAATTTTTTGCCAATCTGCGATCTCTTTCCGTTTCAATGTCTGTGAATTTATTCCGACGGAATGTAAATGATGTTTATCAAACAAACCACTTGGTGAAGGTGACAGAGTCATCTTCTCATTTAAGAGCAAAGAAGAAATAAGACCCTGCTTACAACTTAAGGCGATGCAACTTGCGGCGCGAATTGCATCTAGATCTAGAGATACGTTTGCGCCAGTAACGCCGCGTCATAAGTTGCGTAGCACTGACTCGTAGCGTGATCAAAAATTTTCTTTCAGTATTTTCTGCGCAATAGGTATCACAACACGTGCCTGCGTGTAGTCTGTGACCAAGGGGTAAAGACATGTAGGACCTGCACTAATCGACTCAATTACAACACTTAGTCGCATGCCATTGTCCCACTTTTTACCGCATTTTTATCTCGACACGAGTTGTCAACAATGAACTCGCATTGTACGCATTTATAAACGGGTTACAACATAATTTAGATGACATCGCTTAGTCACAAGAACAATCGAGGAATAGCAATCCGTATAACTAGTCAAAGACCTCATTTCAGGAATTTAGTTTATCGAAAGTACGAGATCATAATTTTAACTACACAATTTTCGACTCAGACGCATTATGTATAAACCGAACCGACCAAAATTACTTTTTAGTTTAGCGATATTATGTTTTTGTTTCCGTTTCTTACAATCTGACCCTGGTATTTCTATCTCTTACTGTTGAAAAGATACATACATGCACAAAGTTGGATGTACTTACAGACTTTTGGAAATACCTGAGAGCCATAAATAAGGCCTTATGTTTTCTTATACCTCTAAAGGGTGTAAACAAGACCCTTAACGAAGCCGAAAGGCACTTGTTCTCCCCGCCATTGCGATCTTTTTTTTTTTGTTCTAGACCATACCTAGGAACCTTCGAGTTTCGGAGATATTGAGGGTCAAAATTCCAACTTTTTCACAAGTATTTTTTTTAAATACATGTTTTTAATGTATGAATTTCACTATGAACACCTCCACGACCCCCGCACTATTCAATCCATCAGCACATTATTTTGAGTGCGTTTCATTGAGCCCTACACTAAAACGTGATTTTTCACCCAAAAAAAAAAGTAACTGAAAGTACTGCTCCAGCGATAGCTACTTGGCCATTGGCCTAGTTGGCCATTCCAAAGCGTAGATTTCGCTGGAGAAAAAAAGGCAAGAAACTCCATGGATACTCGTTTAAATTAGAATATCAATACAATACAATATCTTTATTTTCTCTCTTCACAAAGGTTCAAATAGTCTGAATAAAATAAAATTATAAGAATAACATTTTAACAAAATGCTTAATAAAATATGTTCCTTTGTGAGAGACGGCGTTCATACTAGGATTAAAATGTAATTGTATACATATCGTTACTAAACCTGGGTTAGGTAAAACATTCCTGTTGAGATAGTACATTATGTGAGAACGATGTTACGAGATGTGCAATTTAAAAGTGTTCATAGTAAAGACAAAAAGACAATTCAAAAATAAAATAAAATAATTCATTCAGATAAGCCGTGGCAACTAAGAGATGACCAGTCACAACTGACAGCGCCCGTTCACGAACATGACGCAACGATCAGTACCATTCAACTCACAAAAATACAATGACAAAAATTCATGAATGCACTGTTATTCAATAGCCAACTCGCCAACACGCACACGTCGCATTCAGTATTGTCCTCACCTACAGCAGAATCTGAAAAGGATACGATGTCAACTAACATATCAACAGATCTACATGTTTATTTTAACGTAGGTTATTGTTTTCTTTTTTGAGGGAATCGTTGTCGAGTGGAGGAATAGTACATTCTGATACAACTGGGGATACTTTGTTATTGCAGCCGAGGCGGAAGTCTCGCCCGAGCCGGCTGGATACCTTTTCTTCTCCGTCAACCTGCGAAACCAAAGCGCGGGGAACAAAGCAAATTAAATCATAGTTTCATAATGCTTCATGACAAAAAAAAACATTATTTTATTTCTTTGAAAGTGTATAAACGTCGTTTGATTCACGAAGGCATTTGTCATTGCAATTCTCGGCTCCATAACACCCACGCCTACGGCTCGGGTGTGAATTCTGCCTCGGCTGCAATGACAAAGTTTCCCCACTTGTATCAAAATGTACAATAGAATATGAGTACTAAACTTTAAATTATCATTTCGTTGTTTCAGGCTATCATACAAGTAGCAGAGCGCTTGTATCCGAACTTGATGACTCTGCTGAACATGGCCATGAAAGACGTGTTCGGCGAGTACGATAAACCCATCGTAACAATCACAGCGAAGGAGCTACTATTCAGCGGGACTGTCCTCTGCAACCCAGGTCCCAGCATTATAGCAAACATTGCCTGCGACATCATACGCGGTATCGCGCAAAATGCGAGAAACATTGAAATAAAAGAAGACGGGTCCCTCATTTTTTCGATTTTAAATTACGTAAGTATTTTTAATTTTCTAACATTTATTTATACTGTCTCTGAGGTCGTTGTCGCAAGCGTCTTTGAGGAGTTAAAAACGAAAGAATTTTAAAATTTGTTCAAACAACAACAATTCTGTTATGCCATCAAATAAATACTTATGCCAATGGGAGCTTAGCATAATGTCAGATGGCAAGGTACTACCGCCTTATGCTAATTTTCAGCGGCAGCAGTAACCCATGTACGCCATGCGATGACTCTTTAAAATCGAGTATTTTTTACTCATAATGGATGTGTAGCACGTTCATTACACCCTAATTGTAACGCCTGAACACACATTCCCTTTGCATAATATTTTCCAATAATAGCGAGTAGTTACTGATGCCGCATGCTGAAATCTAACATAGTTGGATTGGTTCACTAATGAATTCATTTACAACGTTCCATTAATTGTTTATTCAGACGGTTCACTGCCTATGACAGATGGGATATCAAAGGCATAAATATAATAAACAAAAAGTGAAGCTTCTCATTTTAACCAGACCCTCCGGCCTCCACACAGCAAAACAAACAACTAAGAAGAAAACAAACTAGCAAACTTATAAATTCCATCTTTAGCCAAAGCAACTCAAAACCTTTATTTCAATTAGACCATTACAGGCACTTTTGAATGTCACAAAAAACAAAGAGCGAAGCTACAGTCACAGACACAAGGCATAATAACTTGTGAAAGTACTGTAGTTGCCCATTCCGAAAGACGCTAGACGGTTCTCTAGTTCTCTTAGTTATATGCTTTCGATTCCAAAGCAACTGCAAGTTTCTATTCAAGAGCTGTAACCGCGGCAATCGGCATCACCCGTCAGCATTTGTTGCACAAGTGATCCGAATCTGTGTACAAATTCCGGATTATTAGTAGCTACTCCAGTTTGCATCAAAGACTATTTATTGAACTTAATAAGGGTGGCCGCAAATGTACTGTTTCAAGAAGTAATAGTTTCGCAATTCCATGATTCTAGCAGAGACGTTATTTTGTTTTTCATTTGGAATTTTTGCTATCAATTGAATTGAAATTTCAAAAGCAATCAATCATGTCATTACTAAGTGTAGGTATGTGAGCGATTCGTTCAGAAACGAACCTAATGCTCTATAGCATTACGTTCGTTCGGACACAATTCGTAGAACATGTTGTATAAAATTCGCTTGTTAGGAAAATAATTAGGGAATAACGAAATCGAATCAGAAAAGATGCATCTGCAGCCAGCCTTAATTCTTGCGAGCGGTCGAGCGCTTCGCCACCCTGCCACCCCGTCCCAACCCACGCCCATCACACAACCATGCAGATTTCCTTCTCTCGAAATAGTCCGAGTGATTACTGAGTGGCATCGAAATAAGATGAGCAAAACCGCAGGGACATTCCTTCGGACGGCATTTTGCCGTTCTAGTTGCACTTATTAAATTACATCTAACTATCAGCAATCTACCCGGTTCGACCTTCAGATACCACTCTCAGATTATTGTTTGTTCTGAGAATTTTAATCTGGACTACTAGTAATAAATACTGTTTTGTAAATAATAATACACATGATGAATTTTCCAAGTGGGCGTGGATGGCAAAATCGGAAATTATGTGGAATAGCGAAAAATTCTCAAATGAGTCTCTAGCCCAATTTTGATGAAAACTAAAACTGCATAATTCGATTTTTGAATAATCAATATTCCTAGCCAGGAATCGAACTCATTGAACACACACTCTATTATGACACCTTTCGATAGCGTCGCTAACAAGGATCAAATTCTGACAAGTAATGATATACGGCAAACTTAAGAAAAATGTTTTTATTATGTTTTTTTCATATTTTTAATTAATTTCCTTGATTGAAGACACCCGCAGCCCAGTCGATCTTCACAACATTATGTTCTAATTTCAATTTTGTAGATTCTTCGGAACTCAAGGCCACAGTAAAAGACAAAAATCGTAAACAATTGAAATTAGAACTTACAAGTGAATTTGCGCCAATAGTAATTTAAAAATGTAAAGAATAAGAATAATTTTGTTCAAGGTTTCGTTAATTACTACTAACTGTTATGTATTTTGTCAAAATTGAACTGTTTCCTTTAGTTTTCCGTATGTCAATTTTTCCCAGAATTTGATCCTTATTAGCGACATTATTGAGTAGTGTATATTTATGTAGATTTCGAAACAAATACAGTGTGTATTTTTTTCCGAAATCAATGGGTTCGATTCCTGGCTAGGAATATTGATTTTCCAAAAATCTAATGATGCAGTTTTAGTTTTCGTCAAAATCGGGCTGGAGACTCGTTTAAGCATTTTTCGCTATTCCTCATAGTTTCGGATTTGACCATCTACGCCGACTTGAAAAAATCACCCTGTAACCGTTGTGTAGTACAAATCGGTTTCTATGGAACCCGCTCGAGTCGAGCACCAATTTGCAGGTTAACAAGGTAATGCAGTTCTGTGAAGTTGGATTGATTTCCAATTTCATGACAACCTGTGACAGCGTAGTTGGTACTAGGAATATTGCTTTTGTCAAAATGGAACTGATTCAACAACCAGGGCACTTGAACTGTATTCAACCTTCAACGATTTTCCGGTTATTTGTAATAGTTTGGGAGATGCGAGCGAGAGTCACTCAGGGTTATTTATTTTCTAGAAAACATGTGGTTCCGGACTCAAAGAATAACGGCACCCCATCTCTTCTAGCGGGTGTCGTGAAAGGCCACTAATGAAATCACAACGAAAGCATTCCCAAGGCGGGTTGATGCCAGGCAGGCGGCCGATCGAATAAAAGAGAGACGGAAGGCTTATTTAAAAAAAAAAATGAATGAAAGGCAATTGCATGTGGCTGAGATGAGAATGCTAAGGAGGATGTGTGGTGGAATGCTAATGTTATTGACACGCTAAAAACAAGAAGATTAGTGCTGAATATTCTTTCAAAAATGTGTAAATTTTCAAAATCAGGTTCATTAGGTTGATTTAGTACAAGGAAATATTTTTTAACCTCGTCAATACCTACTAGACGATGGACCAGCCGTTCGTCCGATCCGACACGCGTCCTACTCGCACCAGCTCCACATGTTTAGAGCCCTAAGCTCGAGCTGAAGTTAAACCGCGATTTGTAACAAGTTGGGAGCTTGTGTTTCTCACCCTTTCTTCAAGGTGGCTGTACACTCTCGCCGAGACACCCCAAGGCAGGGCGAGTGCGATAGTGTATTTTGGGGCGCTCGACTAACCTCGGTGTTCCACGCTTGCTGTCGTTCTTTGTCGGTTTATCGTGAGACGTTTCGGGAGAGACATAGAGAGAGCTCTCGGTCGAAAGTGTACAGCCCCCTGAATTCGTACCGACGATCACTGCAAGTTTTGTGAAAACTTGTTGCTTTGAACGTTGCCACAAACATTTATATATAAGAGCAAGCTTTTAAGGCTGCGAGTTCGCCAACGTGGAGTTCGGGAGTTGTCCCACGGGATCGTACTAAAGAAACGGATAAAAAGAAAGAAAGAGGAGATAAGAAGAAAGGGATAAAAGTATCCTATGTGTTATTCCCGGTTATAAACTATCTGTGTGTCAAAGTTCGTCCAAATCCGTTCAGTAGTTTTTGCGTGAAAGAGTAAGAAACATCCATCCATCATCACAAACTTTCGCATTTATAATAGTAGTAACAAAGTAAAATAGGTTCCAATACTTAAGTAACACGGTTTTATTTTATAACCGAGTTTGAAACTCCGTGCCCCGGGAGGCCAGCTCAAAGCCAACGTGTATAAAATGGGATATAAATACGAGCTAGTACTGACTGACAGAGCTACCGTTACACTCTAGAACACTTTGTTCGACCTATGGTATCAAATCCAGAACCGCTCAAAAGAAAGAAAATATGTTTATTTGGCACATGCCACAGGTGCACAAACAAAACAGGTGCATAAAACAGAAAAAAAAAAACAGAATTCGCGCTTGCGACTACCAGACGACCGAGACGTTCTAGACTTTTATTTAAAAACACATTACGCCATTTTGTGTGTATGATTACAGAAACAGCAACTACCCAGTGAAGAGTATGAGGTATTGAGAGGGACGGAGGACCCCGCCGATTTGGGTCGAATCTTGAGGTAGGCTTTAGTTGAGCTACATTTATTAAATTAAATGATTGTTGAAAAGTCCAGTGTAGTTCTCTGATCAAAATACCATCTTAGTATCAATCAACTCATTTATTTTCAGGCAACTTTAGCCCAAAGATATAATATTAATAGTACATTTTATAAACATGACGACAGTGCCAACACACGGCGAATCGATAGTAGTTTTTCCACGTCAATAAATCCTGGTTGCAAGTAGCTTCAGCGGCCGTTCACACGGGGCGCGTGGCGCTGTCCTACTCGATATTTTACATCGAGATCACGTCAATTACAAATGCAGTATGATACTGCCTTATGATCTCAAAATGACACGAGAAAAAACGTGCAGCACAATGCCGTGTGCCCAGTTTTACAGTGATTGTTAATATCATCAGCATCATTCTCCTTCCCTTATCTCAATTTGTTTTGGGGTCCGTGCCGCATGTCTTCTTCTTCCATACTTCTACATTACTTGTCATCTCATCAGTCATCTGTGAATTAGTTATTCTTAATACCAATGTACAGAAATAAATAATTGTCATTTATCTGAAGGTACGGAGAGTCCCGCTACTTCTCGGAGTGGATTAACCCGCCTGAAGGTGGCATGAGCGTGTGCAACGCGATCAATGGAACTGACTCCGGGATCTTCGCGCCCTTCGTGGACACTAGCAAGAGCCTATATGCTATCAACACTGATATCTGCCGGTGAGTTATTGATTACACTCATCATCCATCATCATCTACTAAGCCTTGTGTCAACTATACTGCTTTAAGGGCGAGTAGTACTCATGAAAATAACACCCACCATGAGCAGCTTCATACATTTACTGTCGCATAACCCGAAAAAAATGGATGCTCAAATTTATGAGTACTGCTTTCCCTTAATTAAACTATGCCCACGTTTAACCTTGGGGTCGGCTTCCAGGGAGCGACTGTCTATCTGATCTGTATAATCTAGGTACAGAATGTCGATATGGATTGGGTCACCTATCCTTGTTCCGATCTCGTCAAGTTTAGCGACACCACAACTACCTCCAATTGATTTCTCTATGCAAAGTTAAGATTCTAATTCTACTTCTTTTCTGACCTTTAAGTAGCAAGTATTATAATTGTTAGGTTACTACTTAAACAATAATAACCGACGAAAAAAAAAGAAAAGGTTCTCATGGAGCATTTGCAGTATAAGAAGAACTTAAAACTCCTAAAGCAAAGTTAATAAAATTGAGCGTCTACTACCAAATGAAAAAAAGTTCACATAAATGGTCCCTCTTCGTAAACATAAATGAAAAACAAAATACGCGTGAGCACGGTTGGCGCAGTGGCTGAGCGATTGACTGCTGCGCTTCGTGTCGCGGATTCGATTCCCGCACGGAACAAATATTTGTATGGCCTACAGGTAGTTGTTCTGGTCTGGCTGTTTGTGTATGTGAGTTTAAATTTTTGTTAACGCACCCACGATACAGGAGAAATTCCTAGTGTGGGGCAACATTTAAAAAAATAAAAATCATGACCTAAAGAAGAAACACTCTTTTGGTTTAAAAATATACCAGATAGTTGCCGGTAATCTAAGTTCATTCGACATAATATCGCGAATTGATCCATTCACAGAACTTTTCCGTAAATTCTGTAGCAGCACTTTGGCATAGCACATGGTGTTTCAATAGAATACGAGGAGAGCTTACATACACTGGTCTGTTACAACTACCGTACAGCAAGCAGTAGTAATGAACACAGTTGCCAATCCTGTCTCTAGCAGCACCAAGGGTTCTGCAAGCTCTCGTAGCCTCAGAAAACACATTGATGGAGTATCCATTTTAAACAATGCTAGGTCGTAGGTGGTCGCACGGCGTAGATACGTACCTAGGTATACCTAGTGCAACAAATTTATTTGGGCCCGGTCGCCTAAATTGGAACTCCAGCGCAAACAAAAACAGTTTAATCTAGAATATGTTTCTTTCGAAAATCCGGAATACACCAGGCTAGCTGAAAAACTAACGTGCCTTTGCGGTCCTACCTATACTGGAAAATTAATTGGAAACCGTACCAACCACTACCAACAAATATAAAGCATCACACCTTCATACCATCAAAAGTTATTTTCTTGTTCAATGTTTATTTTATTAAAAAAAAACAAAGTTTACATTTAAAACAGTATTTTGATTGGAAACCGTGCCAACAAGTACACACCATGTTATACCATCAAAAGTGAGTTCCGAGTAAAAGCCTTGTCAATAGTATCCCGGTGTACAATGTATGTATGTACAGGAGATTCTGGATTTCACTTGAATCGCGTTTGCGTCATCGGCCCTGTCGCTGTGTGCATCGAAGAGGCGGGGCGTGACCCACACTGCCTTGAAATTCGCTTTCAGATTTCATCGAAATTAAACACGGAGCAAGTGTGCGTGCTGAATTTCAAAAGCATAAAGTGCAATAGTAATTTTATCTCTATCCCTCCCGTTCAACGTTACGGTTACATAAACAGTAAGGCATAGTTGAAACGTGCTGACGTCAGTATAGATACTTCCCTCTCTCTCCCACTGTTTGTCTCGCTCTTTTTTCTGATACACGATCGGTCAATATATATTTGTATTAATTTAATGGTTTTATTGAATTTTTTTTCATGCTTGCCTGTGTGGGTGCAAATATGGGTTATTTCCGTCTGAAAGCTTTCAATAGCATCGGGTATCAACTTCATCATTATAAACATACTGTATTCGAAGTTTAAGTTGGTTATAACTTTTTTGGGGGGATTCGGATTCTTATTTCGGATTCAATTTTTAAGTGAAACACGTCCAAAAGGTGTCCGACAGCTATCAATATTTCGATGCGTATATAAATAATTAGTACGTAAATAACGCAATAATTTTAGTTCAATAAAATTCTTCAAAATGGAAGGCATTATTGATAATTAGACAAGACAATACACTGTCTGTCAGAGGCCAGGGTTCACGTTATAATACTCGTATATATCCGTGACGTCCACATAACGCAATTGAGCCACTAATTTGCTGAAAGTTATATCGCAGCTCTTCCACTTGAAAGTGCGGTCTAGCAGCCTGTTTTATGTGAATTAGCCTGACTTGGCCAATTACGAACTGTCCACTCGTTGCAAGTCAAATAAAGCGTAGTTAGCCCAACTGACCGACGAGACGCGCGGCGGCTGTCTAACCGTCCGCACAATGTGGTCCGTCTATTTCTATTCTAAGTCCTCTTCTTATTACAAATTAAGGAAGTTTAAAATTAGAATCAGGCAAAAAAAACTGAATAATCCAGAGACAAATATTTTCATTGCACTCGAAACTTTTTCCACAGGAGGACTGATTTATTTTTACCTTTTCATCAAGGTTCGCTAGCTTTTGTTGTGTAAATAAAGTTGAAGGATTAACGACCTCTGACGTGTTTTCTCGGTAATCCATCTTAATCACATGTTAGCTAAAACTAATAAGATAAGTAACAAAAAACATCAGATATTTACAGAACAGGGAATTTGCTTGTATTTTTTTCTTCTCTTAATCAATAAAATATAGTACTATCAACCCAAGAAAATAATTAAAAATTAAGTTCAAGTTCCCGACCATTCATGTCATGTTAAATGTGACGTCATCTGCCTTGTTTACATCGTATTTTTTACCCTTATTTTATTATTTTTACTAATTGTTTGTGCTTTATTCAAGCAAACATTGCAATAACAATATTATAATAAAATCTTAGTGAAACTTTAAGTACTTTTCAAATAAAAATGTTTCTCTGACACATAGACTTTGACGTCACTACCGGCGCTATCGAAGGACGATTCGTTTTGAGTTTGCGTTCCGTTTCACCAAAAACACGATACATAAAATATTAAATTGTAAAATAAGTGTTGTGTTAGAAAATTAAAGAAGTGTACCACAATGTTTTTATTGGCCATGACAAAGTATTTTCAAAGAAATAAAAAAAGTTTTGTATTTCTTGCATATTCCCTACTGCCGGCATCGACACAATTGACATCAATAAAAATTGAATCGGCACTGAGGTTGTATTCAACTTTGAAACCAAACCAATCTCGGCACAAGTAGTCTATTGTGCTTAAAAAAATATGAATCCAGTTATTTTTCATATCGAGCCCAACAATACGACACAATCACAGACCAATTGAATACAATAAAACTCAACATCACATTGCAAATTGCTATACAAAGAAATTGAATAAAAAGGCTGCCTCATTGGTCTCGGCACAAATGCAACTGCGTAGTATGAACTACTGAGTTCGCAAAGTGTTATTGAGTTCTTCCATCGGTGATTTCTCAATAGAAGCCTTGACATCCGGATTTGTGCCCGGTTGATAGCATTAGGCACCCACTAAAACACGGGACTTAAACAACTGGCGAAATGTGGCTGTACTATTAGTAAACCTCTGCATAACCCGTTGGGGATATTATGTGATTTAGCTTTGTGTCGTTCAATCATGACTCGTTTGTGATGTTGAAGTACGACACACACACATACAAACTGCGTTGATACACGTTATTGATGTTAGTTATTGATTGGGCCTCGGATACCGGACATAATGTGCATGTGTATCAATGTCAGTGTTCTAAACGGCGCGGCGCGGCGCGGCAACAATATCGCCGCGCCGCGCCGCGCCGTTCTGATGATCAAGGTATCCGGCAAGAGGTACGTCGTGTTCATCACAATCTATCAGTAGGTTCCCATATGAAGATTCCTTTAGGTTTAGTTTCGCTAAGTTTGGACTAGTTTCCCCCTTCAAATTCTTATTCTAGAAACTGTGTGTGTGAGTCTACGAACGCCGTCTACTGTGCTCAAATTGGGGTTACCCAATTCCCTAATTGTCGTGTCGTTGCACCCTTTCATTAGAGGACGTTAAACTCCCTCATGTCGGTGTCCTACTTATGATTTCCGAATTTATCAACTCGTGAGTATTCATAAACTGGAATTGTCTAACGACTGGAGATCTATAAAGAGGCTGATTACTATAAAGTTGATTATTTTACTTTCCTGTAATTTTGGTCTGCCTCATGACAAAAAGGCAATCACTTAATATTATAGCTCTTTGTTCGTCAAATAGCGATACAAAAAAGATTTTGTTTTAACTTTAAAAATCATCATCATCTGCCTAGCTTTTTCCCAACTATATTGGGGTCGGCTTCCAGTCTAACCGGATGCAGCTGAATACCAGCATTTTACATGGAGCGACTGCCTATCTGATCTCCATAATCCAGTTAATACTGGGTAATATGATACCCCTTGGTAAGACGGGTTGTCAGATTTTTTCGGCACTGACTACCTAACGACTGTCAAAGATCTACAAATGACATGTAGGACCAACGGCTTAACGTGTTTTCCCAGGCACGGAGGAAACTTGGTATGTAACGGGTGGTCACCCATTCACAGGCAAGCACGGCTTAACCTAAAGATCGACCCCAGCGGCTGTTATTATTAATTAGCCACGAGCTTCTCTTTTTAACTTTAAAATACATACAATATAAAAAAAAAAACATTTTTCCATGGCACAAGCGGGCGGGAACTACTGAACGCACTCACTAGGAATAACTTAAGAAATGCGTTTAGTTCGGCGTGTAAGTTAGCTTTTTTCGGTTTAGCATTGAGTTTAGAACCACTTCAGTAGATTAGGTATCCTGCTTTTAATTCAATTGCTAGACAGAGTTGACAGTACAGTTTCAAATTGAGCTTCACTTTTGAAGCTCTCACGAAAGTTTTTTTTTGTACAGACTGTATGTATACGTTTTTAGGCTTCTGTATCCGAAGGGTAACCTACGGGATCCTATTACTCAGCCTCCGCTGTCCGTCCGTCCGTCTGTCTGTCAGCAGGCTATATCTCAAGATCCATAATAGGTAGACAGTTGAAATTTTCACAGAATGTGCCGCTATAACAACAAGTAAATTAAAAATAAAAGGGGGCTCCCCCTACTACGATGGACCGACACCCTTCACGCGCGAGTCCAACTCGCTCTTGGCCCGTTTTTGTTTGAACAAATATCAAAGCACAATTTACGAATACACGGCTCAAAGCTGAACTACATAGCGATTGACGGATGTTTGACCGATGAATAGGATGATCCCTGTCTGTTGCCGGTACCATTGTCTGTCTAGCGGACTGCCGGGCTGTGGATGATATGCAACACCCTCCCTCACCCCTCACCCTCGCCCTTCCCAGGCTCTCTTTCTTGCTAGAGAATAGAGGTTTCCCCAGTATAACCTACCGACAACACCTTTGAATCTTTGGATGTTCGCTGCAAACTGAAAGGCCCGTTTCCACGAATACTAATAAACCTCTAGCTCGCATTGTGAGGCGCCCTAACCACCGTAGCTTGGACCCTGCTCCCGACACCGGCGGACCACTATTTTTTGAATTTTTAAATGTTTTTAAGAATAATGTAAAAAAACGCGTAGAGAAATAAATAAAGGAAACCTAAATAAATAGCCAAACATGGCCTACCCCAATTTTTAATGATTTAACAGCGACCTTAACGCTAGCTGTCACTAATTACCACGGACGCGAAGCTTTTTGACCTATTGAGTGAATGGGCACGATGGGGAGGGTACGATTCAATTTTCACAACAGCGAACAGCATTCATTACACCTGGCGCGAACCCGAACGGTGACACAAAGATCTTTTTATTCAGGCATACATTTATAAAGGGTGTAAAAAGACCCTTAACGAAGCCGAAAGGCATTTATTTGGCTCGTCATTGCGATCATTTTTTTGTTCTAGACCTTACCTGGGAATCTTCTAGTTACGGAGATATTAGGGGTCCAAGTTCCAAATTTTTCACAAGTTTTTTTTTGAAATACTTGTTTTTATTAAACGGTTTTATTTAGCTCACCCCGTTTGTTTTTATTTATTATTTATTATTCTTGGGTCAAATTTAGTAATTCAAATTTCACCCTCTTCCTGTCAACCGATTAATCTGAAATTTTGTATACACTTTGGATTTTGGTGACAATACAATTATGTTTATTCATTATCATTATAAATTCAAGATGGCCGCCGCTACAAAATGGCGGATAATTTATGTTTTATTAATCCCATCAATATGGGTATCAAATGAAAGGGCTCAACAAGCAGAATACAATATACTATAAAAAATTGAAATCCAAGATGGCGGCCGCTACAAAATGGCGGATAACGTAGGTTTTATCAATCCCATCAATATGGGTATCAAATGAAAGGGCTCAACAAGCAGAATACAATATACTATAAAAAATTGAAATCCAAGATGGCGGCCGCTACAAAATGGCGGATAACGTAGGTTTTATCAATCCCATCAATATGGGTATCAAATGAAAGGGCTCAACAAG
Source organism: Noctua pronuba (assembly GCA_905220335.1). NCBI lineage: Eukaryota > Metazoa > Arthropoda > Insecta > Lepidoptera > Noctuidae > Noctua > Noctua pronuba. The sequence continues at coordinate 18,840,030 of LR999891.1, read as the reverse complement.
CAGAATACAATATACTATAAAAAATTGAAATCCAAGATGGCGGCCGCTACAAAATGGCGGATAACGTAGGTTTTATCAATCCCATCAATATGGGTATCAAATGAAAGGGCTCAACAAGCAGAATACAATATACTATAAAAAATTGAAATACAAGATGGCGGCCGCTACAAAATGGCGGATAACGTAGGTTTTATCGATCCCATCAATATGGGTATCAAATGAAAGTGCTCAACCAGTATAATACAATGTACTATATAAAATTAAAATCCAAGATGGCGGCCTCTACAAAATGGCGGATAACTTAGGTTTTATCAATCCCATCAACATGGGTATCAAATGAAAGGTCTCAACAAGTAGAATACAATTTACTATGCAAAACTGAAATCTAAGATGGCCGCCGCTACCAAATGGCTGATAACAATTTTTTATCAATCCCACCAATATGGGTATCAAATAAAAATAAAAACTAAAAACTAGAAAATAAAAATAGGTAAAAAAACTTTTTAAGTTAAACGGTTTTATGTTAAACATACATTGCAATGTTTAAGATAAATGTACTAAAAACCAAAAAATAATAAAATAGATACAGTCGTGGGAATTATAAACATATGCATAGACTAGACTAAAATAAAATCGTGTTTAAAGATCTTACTTTAAACACGACCCCAGTACTATTCAATCCATCCATAAGCATATTGTTTTGAGTGCGTTACATTGAGTTCTATCGTAAAACGTGATTTTTCTCCCCAAAAAATAAGTTGTTTCCCAGCAATAATTTTTGGGTAAAGTTACTTAGTTTTATGTACAGAATGCTTGGTTGACGGCTTCTTGAAGGGTCCGTTTACACACTGTATATATCTTGCTTAAGCCTTAAATTACAGTGAAAACAGGAATTACTTCTACAAGCTAATATTTAAAGTTTCACTGCAAACTGAAACTTTAGAAAAGCACTAAAGCACGGAACAGATCGGTGTTTGATTATTGATTAAAACATTTTAATCAAAGCTAAGTTCTGTTGGGTAGAGTATTCAAGTGTGTCTTAGATAGACTGGAATTTACGTTGCTCGTGCTTCATTACTTACATACACTCACTAACACTAACTTGTATCTATAGACAAATTTAAGTTACTTGAGTGCAATATACAGGGTGTAAAGGGTCCGTTTACATCTCTCGAAGCCGTCAACCAAGCATTCTGTACATCAAACTAAGTAACTCGACGCAAAAATTATTGCTGGGAAACGACTTTTTTTTGGGGTGAAAAATCACGTTTAACGGTAAAACTCAATGTTACGCACTCAAAACTAAGTGATGATGGATGCTTTCGATAGTAAACGGGTCATGGAGTTAATTAAAGTAAAGTTAAAAACTAAAAAAGGGATTTTTAAAAAAAGCTTGTGAAAAAATTGGAACTTTGACCTAAAATATCTCCGTAACTCCGATATTAGGGGTCAAAGTTCCAACTTTTTCACAAGTTTTTTTTTAAATACATGATTTTAATGTAAGATTTTTACTTTAAACACCTCCACGATCCCCGTACTATTCAATCCATCCATCAGCACAGTGTTTTGAGTACGTTATATTGAGTCCTACCGTAAAACGTGATTTTTCGCCCCAAAAAAAAGTCGTTCCCAGCAAAAATTTTTGCGTAAAGTTTGATGTAAAGAATGCTTGGTTGACGGCTTCGTGGAGGCTCTGTTTACACCCTGTATAAGAATTTGAACAAAGTAATAACCGTCAAAGAAATCAAATCTAAGAATACTAACTATTGACAACTGCAACGTTCTAAAACAACGCAGCCACGTTCATACATAGGTCTTCCGAAATCTTTGCGGTTTCATAACAAGATGGCTTGCACCACAGAATAAAGAATAAAGACTTCCTTTACGGTTTTTGCACAAACTTCGATATTCCAGTGAAATCGAACACCGCGAGGAATGGGAACTTCCAATTTTCGTACTTCAATGACGTTAGTTAGAAGTATTATTTAAACACTAAGTAAACTTTTAAACTACTAACTTACGTTTTAAAATTTACGTTCTTTGCTGCTACAGCACGATTAGCATGACCACCGTAGAAACGGATTTTTTTGAAGGAAGAGTCGACAAAATGACAGATGGTGAAAAGAAATCTGTCATTTTGTCGACACAATCTGTCATTTTGTCGATACTTCCGCCAACGACAGGCTTCTTATCATTTTTTTCTTGCAATCCACGCTTATATATTATAAAGGTAAACCTTATTTTTTCCCAAAATATGCCTATTAAAATATTACCTATCTGAAAATACTCCTTTCATTGAGCACATTCCTTCCTGGTAGTAGAGCGTGGTTGCGATCCACAAATTTACAGTACATCTCAATTTCTACTAAGTTTCTAATTGATAAAGTGCTTGTGCATTTTCGGCTTCAACTGACATGTTGAAGTTTACCGTACTGAAAGTGTGGCAAATGGGGGAGGGAGTTTATTTCCACCGCACTACATCGACCTCTTCGGTTTATTCTTAAAAAGAAAATATTTTTGGCCTACTTACAAGGGTATATACATATCATAATCTGCCTAGCCTTTTCGCAACTATATTGGGGTCGGCTTCCAGTCTAACCGGATGCAGCTGAATAGCAGTATTTTTCATGGAGCGACTGCCTATCTGACCTCCACAACCCAATTAGCACTGGGTAACACGATACTCCTAGGTAAGACTGGTTGTCAGACTTTTTGGCCACTGACGAAAAAGTAAACGACTATCAGAGATCTACAAATGACACCCGGGACCAACGGCTTCACGTTCATTCCGAGGCACGGAGGAAACTCGGTATGTAATGGGTGGTCACCCATCCACAGACCAACCTAAGCAAGCACGGCTTAACCTAAAGATCGTCCCGAGCGGCTGTTATTATTAAGAAACGAGCTCCTCAGGCAGGGCCTATACATATAATAATGGTAAAATGAATGGCGCTCAAAAAATGACTTGAAAAAAATTATCATGTGACGAAGACGGCATGTGTCATGGAACTAATAAGTACTAAGGTAGTTATGAATAACTAGTACGCCTATACTCAATGAGATTCAGCTAATGAACAAATGACGGACTGTCACTGACATCATAATCTTCCTGCCCTTGTCCCGTTCTACTTGGGGTCGGTGCAACATGTTTTCTTCATCCATCCTCCCCTGTCAGACGTCACGACATCATTTACTCCTTTCTCTCTCATATCATTTCTCACACATCCGTTCATATGTTCTTTTGCCTTCCTCTCCCTGGAGGGCAAAGAAAATGTGGCGCCATCTATTATCATAAGAAGGTTATTGTTGTTATCCTCGGGTACAGTACTTTTTTTCGGGATGAAAGGTAACCTATGTCCGTTTCTGTACACCTGACAAAGTATATGCAAAATTTCAGGATGATCGGTTGCGTGGTTTAGGCTTCGAAAGGTAACAAACAAACTTACTTTCAGATTTATTAGTTAGGATTAGGAAACTAGGATTATTCTGAATGCCTAATAATAGTTTTTATTATTTTCAGATCCGTGGAACTGCGCTACGAAGCAGACACGGAATACGAGGGGATCCCGACGAAGCGGTACGCCGCAAACGAGTGGCTGCTGAATAACAACGAGGGTTGCTTCTGCCTGAACTTCACGACCGGGTTGAATCGAGAGGATGGCTGTCTACTGGAAGGAGCAATGGAGTTGTACACTTGTGTCGGTAAGTAGTTATGTTAGAATTATTTGGTCTGCTTAACTTACGTTTTTTTTTTTTTTCGAAATTGACTCAGGACAAGACAAAAGTGACAAGCAAGTGCGAGCCCTGGTCGCCGACACAAATATGTGACAAAAAATGCGGTGCACTATACCACGAAATTAACAATTAAATGATTTTAAAATTGCTATTCTTTTTGTAGGTGAAATAGTGGCTTGGGGTGGAGGGCACGCGCGTGCGTTTATGCTCTAGCGTTCAAAAGGTTACTTAATAGATGGATTCAATTACAAACAAGTATTGTAAGGGAGAAAAATTTTCTTTTCTGAGATAAAAATAAACTATAAATTGCAATCTTTGCAACGAGCCGCTATATTGAGTAAAAAATAGAGTGGCGGAAATTAGGCAAGCCTGGTTACAAGTACCAATAATACTCTAAAGCTGAGGCCAAACGAGCGTAATTTTTTGGGCTGTGAGTTGCGTAAAATGAGTCGCGGAATTTACGCTGCATTCGGTTACGCTCGTTTTGCAAATTACGCTCGTTTGGCCTCAGCCTAAGGTATATACCTTATATCTATTGCATTGTATTATCGTCTGCACTTCCAATTTTAAGCTAGGTACTTGACAGATTTCGATGCTGTTTCATCTTCACTTGGAGTAAGTCTTGGGAATAATACGAACAAAGCGAGAGGGCTTAACAACCTGCCTCGGAAAGCTACAACTTACTAAGTACCTACTTCAAAACAAATTAATACGATTATGTTAGCTACCAGCTAATTTATTATCCCGTTTTGAATCTTATACTCAACTGGCGACCCGCCCCGGCTTCGCACGGGTGCAATGTAGATACACATATACATATAAACCTTCCTCTTGAATCACTCTATCTATTACTGAATTTAAAATAAAAAAATATAAAACTGCACTAAAATCCGTTGCGTAGTTTAAAAGATCTAAGCATACAAACAGCGGGAGCGACTTTGCTTTATACTATGTAAAGATGAAGTATTTACGGCGCGTTCGTGTTCCACGCGCGCCTCAAAGATGTCAGCATCCAGGAAGGGGCTAGCAAGGGCCGATGCCTACCGGGGCTGCGAGACTGTTCGAAAGAGATACCGCGGCTCTGGAACACAAAGGGCAAAGAACGAACATGTATGGGTTTTAGTCAATAAAAGTCGGACACTCCTTCCCACTCCACCCAGAGCGGTAGGAGTTATTTGATGATTTCCTATCCCTAAAAAAACGAAGAAGTATTTCAAAGTGAACTCGGCGGAATAGTAGAACCTACAGTTTATAGTTAAACCAACCTAATGATTGCTTTGTGATAATCGGATTGCAGCGTTCGCAATTAGACTCGCTTTTAACCTCAATGACGGTGCGATGGGCATTGGTAATCCTTTGCGGCGTGGTCATTTGGATCGGCCTAACTAACGCAGGGCAACAGGATCGTTAGCTCTAATTGATTTATCTCTATTAGTATGGATGTGCAATCGTTTAATATAAAGTAGACAAATGTCGTGTGATTCGGCGATGTAGTCGAAACGACAATACAATTGATAAAACCGTGGAGCTCATAAGAAAGAGGTGAGGCCGGTTTGTAGGCAATCGCTTCACAGGTTAACTAATACATACTATCTATACAAATAAATAAAACTAAAGCGTCCGTTAGTAATTTCAAAATAACATATATTTACTGAATGCATAATGAAAGTACATACGGTACTTGTAACATTTGTTTTCTTTTTTTTAATTTTTGTCTGTATGTCTGTTTGTTCGGGCTAATCTCAGAAAAACAGACTTACTGGCAGATAGCTGATGTTATAAGGAGTAACTAAGGTTACTTTTATTTTAGAAAAAGGATTAGGGATCCGTGCAAAAATATTGAAACTCTTGAAATTGTTAACAAAATCCGACTCAAATTGGGAAGTAATCGACTCAGGCCCTAAGGTCTGTTTGTCTTTGTGTCAGGGCAATAATTTCAACCTTACTGGAATTTTAATAAACTGGGAACAAATATGATCATGATGACTACTACAAGCTTTCCTCAGGATAACAATAAATCCGGGGCTGCGGGACTGTTCGAAAGAGATACCGCGGCCCTGGAACACAAAGAGCAAACAATGAACATGGATGGGTAAGAGTCGACTGACAGTCCCTTCCACTCCGCCCAGAGCGGGTCGTTTGATGGTATACCATCCGAAAAAAAAAATGACGATCAATAAAAAATGCTTTCCTATTTTTGTTAACAAGACGATGGCATTATGTTATCAAAACTAGGAAAGCAATTTTTACGAGGTACCAACCGAGTTACCAACACAACACAAAGTTACAACGCCACGGATCGCGAGTAAATGAAAATAAAAATATTTTGCGAAGCAGCACTAAGTAGTCTATAGTGGACTAAAGTAGTAGTAGTGGGTGTATCACCAACACAGCCAACGAATTTAATATTATAAGGGGTTCTCACACTGCAGTGAAAGCGATACTCAAGGAACCGAAGCGAGACACTCACGAATAACGAAAATTTCTCGAATGTTTCAAGAGCGGTACAAATGTTAGGCATGTCTTAATTAAAACATTATTTTCTCGTGAAATGAAAGTTACTCACGTATCGTGTCGGGTCGTGAGTTGGTTGAGAGTCGCACAGACCAGGGAAGAATGCCACAAACAGGAAGAGGCCTACAGGGTGTAAACGGACCCTTCACGAAGCCGTTAACCAAGCATTCTGTACATCAAACTAAGTAACTTTACGCAAAAAATATTGCTGGGAAACAACTTTTTTATTTGGGGTGAAAAATCATGTTTTACGGTAGGACTAAATGTAACGCACTCAAAACATTGTGCTAATGGATGAATTGAATAGTAAGGGGGTGGAGGTGTTTCAAGTGAAAATCTTACATTAAAAACAGGCACTTAAAAAAAATCTTGTGAAAAAGTTGGAATTTTGACCTTCAATATCTCCGTAACTAGAAGATTCCCAGGTATGGTCTAGAACAAAAAAGTGATCGCAATGACGGGGAGAACAAGTGCCTTTCGGCTTCGTTAAGGGTCTATTTACACCCTTTATACTGAGCAGTGGTGGAATAAGTCTCCCAATGACCATGATGTGAAAGTGAATCAAACGCTTACCACAAAACACTTTTCCCTTAGACACCTACCTGAGTCAGGTTATTGCCATTCTCACCTTGCCTGGTTGGTCATCGCAATTTGCCTTAAACAAATATTGCGCAGGACGCAGAAACTACCTGATTTGGTGAATTCTTTGTTCATTTATGCTCAGTCTAAGAAGATACTCGTAAAACAAAGAAATTACGCACGACAGCGATCAAGCTTTACAAAACCATTTTATGCGGATCTGTCATTGTATAGAAAATCTATACAAAGCGAGGCCAAGTTATACTGGAAATGTACAGGTTCATGTGCAGCTGTGTGTACCTAATTTAAGTAAGATAGTTAAGTTTAAATGCTCTATATAGAATAGTTTGTTTCAATCAACAACACTTGCGTAGATATCAAATTGCAAAAACAAACCTTATTCCTAAGATAAGAACATACAGCCTTATAAACAAAGTCTTTGAAACAAACTACATAAATAAGCTCAAACACGACACATACTCATATCAATCCGTTTGGCAACTACACAGCCACTAGCACACGCAGAGAGAACGAACAGCCCGCCAAACTTATAACAACCCCCTATATATGCCACTAGCTATCCGCGAGTTCGTCTGACGCGCGATTTTATAACGTAACATTGCACCTGTTGTTCCCGAAGTGTTAGTCAGAGTTGTACCTAATAGCACACCTACATCTGAAAGAAAGAAAGAAAGAAAACATATTTATTCGGCACTTGCCACAGATAAAAACACACACAAGAAACAAATAACAAAAAAATAAAACAAAAAAACTGAAATCTTTACAATAAAAAACTTAAAACTAAACAGAAAAAAAAGAAAGAAAATATTTCGTTAGTTATGCTTAAGTCCCACGTAAAAGGCGAAAACATATACTCAGCGGTTGATACTGTAAAATTCCTGATGGGAAATCCCCCTTATAAAATTTGCAATAAAATGACCTGGGAATCGATCCTAAATACTTTTTGCCCAGCTGTCCTATTTGTGACCACTAGCCAAAAGAGGCATTATTTAATAAATAACCTATTTGTGGCTACTTACCTATCTGTCAAATCTTGATACCAATCAGTCCAGCGGTTTAGAAGTGACAAACAAAAGTATTTTATAACCAAAGTTATATATTTGCGCTAAATATTGTACAAAACATGGTACATTTGTAAGTGCAATAAAAAAAAAAATACAAAAAAACGGCATGCAAATTAAAAAAAACGCGCTCTTCCAACAAATAATTCTACCTACAAGTATCAGGTATATGTATGGGTTCGCACGCAGAGGGTTTAAAAAAATTAATCAATTAACTGCCAACGGGCAGATGCAATTTTTATGATTGTTAAAAGATTATCCTTTGATCGCTGGAAATTGACTTGCGGGAATAGCTTCCCTTGCCGCTCCGTGGAACGGACTTAGTTCTTTTGCACTTCAATTTTCCACATTGTAATAGGTATTTCATTTTTCACACAGATTACTGTAAAATTCTTTTCCTTTTGAAAAAATTATGTTTAGAAGGTGCATATTTATGGACACAAAAAATACGTTGCATTGATTCAAGTGATTTTTTTTTTGTGAGAAACGGACGACAAGAAACGGAACTTTTAAGATCTGATCTTCATTGCAAAAATCATATTTTTTTCTTTTAAGGTATCAATCTGCCTTTCACAACTATGATGGGGTTGGCTTCCAACGTATAGTGGCACAGTAGCACTATGTTACATGGAGCGACAACCTATCGGACCTCCACGGCCCAGTTACTGAATGACGCAAAGTATTACTGGGTGTACTTGCGAATGCTTGCAAGAGCGTCATCTCCCACTTTACGAATTGTCTCGATTGACAGCAGGGGTCCGGAGTGCCGGACGCAGCCAATCGGATACTAGCGATATTCTGCAACACTCAATCAGCCTGCAATCCTGCATAACGTGCGCACCGCACGTGTGAATCTCTGATCATAGAGACACTAAACGTGTGACAACCGCTTTCAAACCGTTTCTTATTTCTACTACGATTTTCACCAGGATTGTCATAAGATGTTTAATAGCTTATGTCAACCCGTACAAGAGGCTTTATAATAGGTCTAGCTTATGCCCGCGGCTTCGCCCACGTTGGGCTCAGGAATTACCCACCGGATCGTACTTCCGCAATAAAAAGTAGCAATGTACGCTATTCCAGACTAATCTCTCTCTGTGCCAAATTTCATCCAGATCCGTTCTGCCGTTCTGGTGTGACTGAGTAATAAACATCCCTCCATATAATAGTGTAGCAAGAAGTAAGATTAACACGCTATTAACAAAATCTTTTTTTTGGAAAAGCAATATTCATGCAGTTAGCAATATTCATGCACTCGCAATATACGTATCATACCGACGAGGCCATTCATTAAAGGACCAATTAGTCCTCTTCGTTATAAGCTCTCCAATGTACTTTTTATGATTGAAATAACCTGGGCTGATATTTTTCCTGTAATTCCTTTCCTCTTTGATGCTATTCTGTTGAGCATATAAATTAATTTTTAACCGACGTCCAGAAGGAAGAGATTATCAATTCGTCTGATTTTTTTTTATGTGTATGTTCAGCGATACCTTCGCCAATTGTGAACCGATTTTGATGATTCCTTCTCGTTTGGAAGAATATTATTCCGCGGTTGTCACGTTTTGGTGAAGATCTGATGCTGATCTTCGGAGATATACAATGGAACTCTTCAAAAATAGACAGCAAATCTGTTCTAAGTGCTGCAATCGCTTGGATGTTTATTGTTTGAAACATCACCCCCAGATTTCGACAGTTAGTTTTGTTAAGTTCTATTTTATTGGGGATAAAACGTATTACCATGAAATGTATTGCTAACAATGTAAAATAAATGCATAGCAAATATTTGTATACGGTTTTTGAAGAATCAATAAAAATCTTAATATCGATGATATATTTTCGTCTACTTCGAAACCTCGCTGTCTTATTGACAACTAAAAATGGAAAACTTTTTTTGCAAATAATCACCGACTTCAACTTCGTGGTAACAAGTCGGTGACTTTTATTTGTTTGATTCAGTTGTTTGCCACCGACTTCTGAAGCTAAAGTTATTATTCACTTTTATGGTTTTGAAGTCTGTTAATTTTTTTGGAAAAACCTTTTTTTATAAGCATATCACATTAATGACTTAACTGCTATTTAAAACAAATAGTGAGCTCACCTTTCAAAACCATGTGTGATGAGAAAATACTACTACTTTTTATGTACAGTTTTTCGCATAATTTTGCGATAAGTACTTACTTTTTTACATTTAATCAAACAGTAGTTATCAATATCCTTATAACCAATAGTCCTTTGAAATGATTGATAGTCACGATTATTCATATGTAGATGCGAAGCGTAAGGCGTCAGAAATATACGATTATATCTTTAAGTTCAAACTTATTATTAGGCAACAGAGGCCAGCGGCTCACCTCTTGACCCGACTCGGAAATCAGCCGAATGTTTACATACAAGCGCGAGCGCATGCCCCGCTCAACCTTGTACTCGTCTGACATAGCCACCATCGCCAGGTAACACCATTCCGACTAACATTTACGACACACTGATGACAGGAAAATATTAGGCAAGCTAGTGCTCACAACATTAGGTACTAATAATACGCTCTTTACAATTCCAGGAACAGGTTGACCATATTAAAAATTGACCTTTAAACTATCGCGACCCGTAATAATAATTTCCTTTATAAACCAGTCGCACCCAGATCTTCTCACGGTAGGTATATTGTATGTATTTGATGTGAAACAATGGGAAAATGTTTCATTTTACACACGTATTTAGCCAATGCAGAATTTGCGTGCACAGAATAAATATATTTACATTTATTCTATTAATATAATATGCGTAGTACTATAAGTTCCGAGTTGTACACACGACATTTGGTGCGATGAGATGATGACGCGTTCCTTCAAGGTGAACTATTGGCCTCGATGTTGTTCACTAGGTCCCTCATACTCGATGTTGAGAATCCCACATCTATAACCTGGAAACAATGACCTGCATTCGTGCACTAAAATGCATGGCAGCTCAACTTGAAGCAATTAAGATTGCTACGAAAATACGGGCGCGACACACTTGGGAGCGGCGCGCGGCGGGAGGTCGGCGGCACTTACGTAAAAAAGAGTGCGCGAGCGCAGGACGGTCAAACGCATGCTGCGATGTATCGCGTTGCGTGGTTGACGTGTGCGCTGCTGTCGGTGGTGGCGCGTGCTCGCGTGCTCGAGCGCTGTGAGTTGGCGCGGGAGCTGAGCGCGCTCGGCGTGCGCCCGGACCACATATCCACGTGGGTCTGCATCGCCTACCACGAGTCGCGCTTCGACACCACCGCCAACAACCCCTACAGCGGCGACCATGGCATCTTCCAGATCAGCGAGCTGTACTGGTGCGGGCCGGGCAAGGCGTGCGGCTTGCCCTGCTCCGCGCTGCGGGACGACGACATCTCCAACGACCTGGACTGTGCGCTCATAGTGCACGAAGAACACACTCGGCTCCAGGGGGACGGGTTCCTCGCCTGGGTAGTGTATCCGCAGCATTGCAAACATAACACCAAGAAATATCTCGTGGATTGTGATGTAAACGTGAAGAATTCAGTGCCGGTACCAAGATACCGTGGGTTTAATCCACATGTGAACAGTTACGACCAACCAAACGACTCGACGGAGAGACAGAATATAGAAAGATTGTTGCCGCCGTACCTGTCGATTGGGAATATCGTCAGAGAAAATTACGGTAAAGTACTGGATCAAAATAGAGATAGATTCGATTGGTATAATTATAAGTTTGACAACATTGACGAACTCAAGCTCCCTGTGTTTAACCAACCGTCTCAGCATATAAGCTTGCCGCCGGCGACGAATGCTCCACGTCTTACCACAACCACAACAACGCCTGCACCACGACGCACCACTACCGCCGCCACGCCGTACGTACCACGGATAAAAGTGTGGAGGGTGATTGAAACGAACCAGTTCAGGAAGAAACAAAAATTCAGTGATACGACTAAACAAACGACAACTACGGAAACATATACACAGGGTACGAAAGCAAGCACAGCTATACAACTGCCTAGTACGAAACGTCCGCAAACCATAGCAACGACCACATTATCACCAAGACTAACTACTACATCATTGAGGCCGACGACGCAGACGACAATTGCTACAGCTACGTACAGGACACCCACTTCTGCTTGGACATTCAGGCTGCCCTCTTCGACGACAACCTACAGGCCTCCTACTGCAATAACAACAACTACGTACAAGCCCTTTACCTGGTCAACAACGCGCAGGCCAATTACTTCAACAACTACGTACAAGACGCCAACAACAACATTAACAACTACATACAAACCTTTTGTTTGGACAACATTCAAGCCTCTTTCCGCAGCCTTAACAACAAGGCAATGGTACAGTCCAACCACTCAAAAACCGAGCACAACCTCAGTGGTTCCCAAAACCGTGTTTCCAACCTACAGACCTGTAACTACAACCACACTTAAACCAAGTACTACAACGACCACTAGAAAACCAACAACTGTTTGGACGTGGAATCCATGGAGTTCAACAACCCCGAAGACAATTACTGTCACAAGCAAAGCAGCCACAACAAAACCTCCGTGGTACACTTTTACGTCACGAACATCGACAACTTCGGGGACGACAAAACTTCAGCCTTTTGGCCAAGCTAGGACGACGCAACCATTTGTATTTACGACGAAAGCACAAAATAATTCACTGGCAAGGACTACTCAAGTGGTGACATACTCAACGGCTAAGAAACCGCAAACAACCACGCAGAAACCAAGAACGACCCAGTCCATATTCGATCTCTATTTGAATCCCACGAAAGCACCACAATTACCTAGTTACAAGTTCAACTGGGGTCAATCCAAGCTTAGTATATTCTCTGGCGGGACTACGACTCCTGCGACAGTGACACGAGGACGAGGGGAGAATAATAATGGCGAGGATAATAATTTGACTAAGAGACAAGCATAATGTGCATCTCTTTCCGTAGGTTATTATTAATCTATGTGTGATCTCCGTTATCAAACCATATCTAGTACAAATAAGTTTTTTTTTCCTTGTCATAAACGACACGTGTAAGTCTCAGTTTGTTTACTATAAACATATCACAAAGATGCCTTTCATTATAAAATCTGCGCAGTAAAAGTAACTGCTTTGTATTTAATAGTCAGTTGCGCAAACGCATGCTATAGCGAGTTTGCGACTCACACGCATCCGACGGAGGTTGCTCTTACTATGTAAATATAAGTTGCGAATTAAGCGAACGTTTATTTTAATACCAGACCAAAAAGCATTATCTACTATTGTATATTAATCTATTATACTTTTAATTGTACATAATCTTGTTTTAATTGCGAGTCCTATTAATATTGAAATTGGCTGCCTTGTTGGTCCAGTGGCCGCAAGCGCAACTGTTGCGGTTGATTATGGGTTCAGTGCCCAAAGTCAGACGAAGGTTAGGGTTTTTCCATCAGGAATTTCCTAAAAGCTACCATGGAGTCTGGATTTGTGCCCGTTTGATGGCAATAGTCTACGGGTCCCTATCCTATCATGGATTTAAAAATCACTAGCGAAACGTATTGTACTATTAGGTACACATCTGCATAACCCTCCGGGGATCCCAAGCGTAATGTTGCGTTATGTTAAATATATATTAATAAACTCTAAAAATAATGCATAACATCATCATCAGAGGCTTGTTATTTTTGTAATTAACATTTAAAAGAACAAGTTCTAATGCGGAAATAAACACTGAAGGTGTGAATGTACCGAAGGACAATACTCTATGAGCACGCATCGCTCTGTAGTTTACATAGTAAATAGAAATATAACCACAACCATCCATCATTTACCCAATAATAGTTGAATTTATGACACATGCGAATTGGTTTTTACTTTAGATAATATTTGGCTAAAACATATATCTTCTTACTTTCTTTTTCGTGTGGTTAGTGCCTAACCTGGTGTCTGAGTTTTTATGCCGCCCATGGACCTCTGATTCGGCTTTACATGCCGTCGAGAAATATCTCTCAGGCATGCTGGTTTCCTCACGATGTTTTCCTTCACCGAAGCAAATGATAATTATACAATACGCACATGAATCCGAAAAATCAGAGGTGCGTGTCTTGGGTTCGAACTCGAGACCTGTGATTTGACAGTCCGACGGCTCATCATTAGGCTATTTTTTAACATAATTATATCGAAAGTTGGTTATTCAATTCGTTGTATTATTCATTTAAGCAAATATGTTATTTTAATTCTAATCTAGTTTTTAACATGCGTTTGAAACGTAAAATACTAGAGCGTTTTTATATTATGTTAAACAAGATCTAATACTTAATATTAACAACAACAAAAATGCCTCATTGATCCCAGTGGTCGGTAGCAAGCGTGACCGCCGAGCATGAGATCTTAGGTTCGATTCCCAGGTCAGGCAGTGTTTGTGTGTTTTTCCCTGAGGAAGTTTCATCTTCCGGATAATTCTCGTTGCTTCTCAAGAAGTTCAGTTAGCAGTTCTTATCTAGTTTATAACAAACAATTGATATTATAAAGTTTATTATGCTTTGTAAGTTTTCGTTATAAATTCGTATTCATTCCGTTCTGTGTCAACTGGAATATTAACTATTGCGTAAGAGTTAATACAAAATCTGCAACTAATACTAATAATGCTAGGTAGAAATATTATACTATTATTTTTACAAAAGACACTTAATAATACCATGTTGAATTAATTAGCTGTTCTCTCTATTAATATCGAGATTTTTATATTAATTTTAGACTAACTGTTACCCACGACTTCGTTCGCGTAGAAATTTTGATGTGTTTATGTGAGAAAAAAGCTAAGAAGTAGACTATATTCTATTCCAGACTATAATCTATCCCTGTGCCAAATTTCATGCAGATCTGTTCAGCGGTTCTGGCGTTATTGAGTAACAAACATACATCCATCCAAATTTTCGCATTTATAACAGTAGTAAGATTATCGGTACCTACAAGAACTTCTACATAATACTTGAAAAAAATTTAGCTATTTAACTGTCTCGATGGTCGTAAGCCTGACTGCCAAGCATGAGGCCCTGGGTTCGATTCCCAGGTCGGTCAAAGTGCTATTGGGTTTTTCCATCGAAACCTTCTCAGTAACAGCCACGGAGCCTAGACGGGTGCCCGATTTATGGCAATAGGCTCGCCCCCTATTACATGGGCCTCAAACATAACTAGCGAAATTTTGATGTTTTAGGTACACCTCTGTCTAAAGCTTCGGGGATTATAGACGTGATGTTGATGTATGAATTAATTTACTATAAGTCTATTAATATTCAAACTTAATGTGACACCCATGAAAAGTGAATTGATCGACGAGGCGGTACCCGCGTTGGCCGGTCCAGCCGGTTTGCTAGGGCTGCCAAAAACAACATTATTCAAATTGATTTATTATCATAATGCCGGTATTACTTTCAAAGTTCAGAGGATGATACAATCAATAAATAAAAGAATAATTTTATTTGTATATAATTATTATTTACGGTTTATAAATAATGATGCATCAGCGAAAGCACGTGCTGGTACCTAATAATATTTGTTTAGTTTTTATTAAATATCTGAGTTATTATTTTAATAACAAAAAGTAGCTGTGTGTGCCCGCAACTCCATTCCCTAAGAATATTGATGACGTTTGCCTTTTTTTAGGGTTCCGTAGACTACCTACCCTAGATTTGATCAGAATTTATTTTTTGTAAAAAAAAGCATCGGTTTTTTTTACAAAAAATAAATTCTGATCACCTAAATACGCTTATTTTTGGGAATCAATTGGTAATAGGGCGATAGTACCGGTGTCCTCCTAAAATATTCAAAATACCGCAATAAATTTATAAAATTACTGGCTTTGTACGGGTGCAATGTATAGGTACTGATGTTTGCAACTTGTCTAAACATCTAGATCTCTATTATATCCAAGTTTAATAAGTTCAAATTTCGTAGTTTTCTCAAAAGCCCGAACTATTGACAAATCAACCATAAACTAACTCAATAGAGCAAATACCAAAATAAAATGAATCGAATAATTTGATGTCAATGTAGATCAACTCCACGGACACACTATGTAGCGAAATAAAATCCAAGGTTCGCCACTAATAATACGTTTATTTTTTGTAAACTTATGACATAATAAAAAAATAAAATAAGTGTAAAATGATAATGAATATTAAAAGTTTTGTCGTGGTATTAGTCAGTTCAGTTATGTATTTACAAATTCTATGTAAGTGCCTGCTAGCAATAGCAATAGCTTTCAAATACGGGGTGTAAACAGACCCTTCACCAAGCCGTCAACCAAGCATTCTGTACATCAAACTAAGTAACTTTACGCAAAAATTTTTGCTGGGAAACGAAATTTTTTTTTGGGGTCAAATATCACATTTTACGGTAAAACTCAATATAATGCGCTCAAAACTTATTGCTGATGGATGCTTTGAATAGTAAACGGACCATGGAGGTAATTGGAGTAAAGTTAGAACCTTAAAAAGTAGTATTTAAAAAAAAACTTGTGTAAAAATTGGAACATTGACCCCCAATATCTCCGTAACTAGAAGGTTCCCAGGTATGGTCCAGAACAAAAAAATGATCACAATGACGAGGAGAACAAGTGCATTTCGGCTTCGTTAAGGGTCTTTTTACACCCTTTATATCTGCCTAACCTTTTCCCAACTATACTGGGGTCGGCTTCCAGTCCAACCGGATGCAGCTGAATACCAGTATTTTACATGGAGCGACTGCCTATCTGACCTCCACAACCCAGTTAGTACTGGGTAATACGATACCCCTTGGTAAGACTGATTGTCAGACTTTTTTGGGCCACTGACTACCTAACGACTGTCAAAGATTAACAATGGAAATGACACCCGGGACCAACGGCTTAACGTGCTTTCCGAGGCACGGAGGAAACTCGGTAAGTAGTGGGTGGTCACCCATCCACAGACCAACTTAGGCAAGCATGGCTTAACCTAAAGATCGACCCGGGCGGCTGTTATTATTAAGCCACGAGCTCCTCGCTTTAGCTTTCAAATAAAAAAAATAAAATCATCTATACGTGCCAAATAACGAAGTACTAAGTAACGGCTTTGGCAGGAAACTGGTATTGAGGATATTTATGCCACAGAAGCCATCACTTGAATTATCTCATGTGTTTTAAAACACAACAGCACTTACCGTAAACTAACACTGACGCCATTAATGTTTTATATAACCTCATCTTATAATTGCATATTAAATAGTTTGGATTTTAAATGGTTCTATTCAACATAAGATAACATGTTGCTTCTCAAAGATATTTCCCACGACTGACAAAACGAAATAAACACAAACAAAATAAACGACTATTTTTTTCATTTCAAATTCCAATTTTAAATTTGACAGTTAAAAAAGCATCAGTTTGTAAGCCAGTAATGAATCGAAAGGTTTCAAGCATAGAGGCTTTCATGCAGGGAAACACTGCAACTACCGGTCGACCGCAACCAGCAGCCCGCTAATTAGCTAATTAGTTACCCTTTGTTTCAGTTTCTACCTCTGCCCCCTCCAGGTATAGCTGTATGAGTAGGATAGGTCGCAATAGGATATTTTGGTGCACGGGCAAACTGAAACACAATTTCACACACAGTTTTCATAAAATAAAAAAGATTGTGATTGAAGTAGGTGAGTAATTTTTTTATTTAATTATGCAGAGGAGAAATATCATATGTCCGGTTGACAGTAAAATTTAAATTTAAAAAAAAAACTTTTTTTGTTTTGGTTTTTTTTTTTTTTTTTGAATATACGAAATGGGCCTACTCTTGACCTCAATCTAGTCCTGAGGACAGAGATGAGGTCTGTATACAACAATTCATTCGAAAATTTATTTATTTATACGCGAATAAGAGCAAAAAAGTATTTATGAATATTTTTTAATATCCATGTTAGGATTTATTTGATAGTTTAAAAATATTCAAAAAACATAAAAGATGGTATTTTGTTTTTTACCAAACGGGACGTACCTGTATGGGTAGAGGAACTCTTAAACAAATAAAGAATGACAGTAGATATAAAAATGCCCTAAAGTGTTAAAATGCGATCTTTGCCCCCAAAAATCCTGATAAAAACATACCTTGTTTATCGATCAAGTTGACAATAAAATTATGCGTGATATTTTTATGTATTTTGATGTTATTGTCCTCAATGTTGACGTCAATTCGATTGTCAACCTCCGTAGAAAAACATCGGTCCAATATAAAAATCACAAAACAAATTTTTGTTCATCTCTATATCTGAAATGTTAATGCATAAACATAGTGTGACCATCCGCTCGGATTTGTTTTTCTCGACTCCCCGTCCGCGTCACGGCTTTGTCCAGCTTTGGCATTTGTCCGGAAACTACAAAAGATATATGAGGACAAAAAAAGTAAAATGTACGAACTTTATTGCCAATGCCCGGCTTTTTGTCCGAGCTTTTAGCATAGCACTAACTATATTACCATCAAAGGACTCTAGAATTTAATAAACTTCAACGTATCGCGTGTCAAATTCAGTGTGGGGGCGTAAAGGTTTCCCGTGCCTGCCTGTCCAGTGTTCAATCGTGCATACCAAGGCCCTAGGGCGAGAACAAAACATAGTTCGATGAGCCGGGCTTAGCTCGCGTATGCAGCGACGGCGCGGTGTCGCGTCGAAACGTCGATAAACGAACTTAATTTTTCATTTTATTTGGCGGGCACTAAGCCCGCATGTCATTATGTCATACTCAATCATACCGAATTTATTTCAGTGTTGTCTGCATGCAACCTCTTTTTATTACTTCTGTCGGAATATAATAATACGAGTATCTCGATAATCTTATTTACAAAGTTGATAAATACAAAATAATATAAAATTCAAAGCAGACAAATATTTATTTCTAATAATGTTATCTTTGACAGCCCCAAATAAATGATTTGGATTTTTTTTAAGCAATTTTGAACTAAGAACCACGTTGTTTCCAACTTAT
Organism: Noctua pronuba; assembly: GCA_905220335.1. Classification (NCBI taxonomy): domain Eukaryota; kingdom Metazoa; phylum Arthropoda; class Insecta; order Lepidoptera; family Noctuidae; genus Noctua; species Noctua pronuba. Next base: position 18,821,149 of record LR999891.1, on the reverse strand, counting down.
CTATATAACTTACCAGTAGCGAAGGGTCAATTTTTGTATGAGGTAAGCTGGAGTACATATTCTTAATGTAATTATATATTTAGCAACCAGAAGTGAAGATGTTTAATAAAAAGACAACAAGATCCATAACATAATAAACACAACCATTTATTATAACTTAGGAACAAAACAACAACCACAGTAAACCACCACGAAACATAATGAATTGAATTCACACGTTATAACATTAAAAACCAGTGTGAAAGTAAACAAAATGGGAAATTATAAATCCTACAGCCCCTTGAACGATGTTCCCGACCAGCGTGTCACCCGACCAGCCACAATCTCTATGTCACTCCTTTATATTATTTGTCTATAAAATACTGACTGAGCCATTTTTCAAAAGGAAGCCGGTAGGAATCGAGTTGTATGGAACCTTCGCCACTGTAACTTACCTTCAGTGCATGCGTCGGGCGGGCTACGCAGGTCGCTGTTAGCTCATATATTGCACGCAGCAGACCAGAAATATCCACAGTCACAATTTTATTTGTTATTCGCAGCGATGCGGAGTAAATAACTCTTTAATTAACTTTCCTTTTAACGAACTTTTCGATAATGTTGCACGTGTGTATGTTTTACACCTAGTTATGTTAGGCTGATTATAGTACACCCACATTATGCCAATCATGTTTAAGACCCATATAATAGAGGGCGGGCCTACTGCCATCAACCGGGCACATTGTATTGTATAACGGATTGGTGTCCGCAATTCCACGTCCAAAGCGCGGAACCGGACACATATCCAGACTCCGATGCCAAAACTGAGAAATTCCAGATGGAAAAACGCAATAACACTTTGCCCGACCCGGAATCGAACCCAGGACCTCGTGCTCAGCCGTCGCGTTACCGACCACTATGCCAACAAGGTAGTGCAGTTTGATACATTTTTATTAGGTTGAAATACTGGTAAAATAACATAGAATAAAATTTCATTTTGCTCATTTCGTTTTTCGATCATTCGGAGTGCTACTGAAAGATACCCCGATATTCAGAACGGTTTTCTAATTACGTCATTTCGCACTTTTGGTACATTTTTCTTTAGCTTCAAGTGACAGATAGAGACGTCTCAACGGTTCACCAGGTTAGCCTCCTACTTTTTATTTGGGTAGTATGATTCCGTGGGAAGCAGTCACTCGATGAAAAATACTGGTATTCAGCTGCATCCGGTTAGTCTGGAAGCGGACCGCTGCGGACCCCAATATAGTTGGGAAAAGGCTAGGCAGATGATGATGATTCCGTGGGATCACTGCTATCGAGATACACAGGGGCAAAGTCATTGGCAGAATCTAAATTTATACTGCTAATATTATACAAGCCGAAGAGTTTATTTATTTGTTTTTTTTTTGAACGAGCAAAAACTTTTGCATTTGTTTGCCCAACTCTTGAGGAAGGTTATAGGTTATTTCAATATGAACTACGACCTTTAAGAGGCGAGTAAAAAGAGAAAAACTCAGAAACAGCGCGGCGTGTGAAACCGCGGGGCTCAGCTTGTTCTAAATATAACTTACTCGTCTAAGATAACTCTACATACACAAAGACTTGTATGACTTACACCCACTTAAACAGTCGACTTTTTTAAAGGTACAAAGGAGCTCGTGGCTAAATAATAACAGCCGCTGGATGGGTGACCACCCGTTACATACCGAGTTTCCTCCGTGCCTCGGAAAGCACATTAAGCCGTTGGTCCCGGCTGTCTTTTGTAGATCTTTGACAGTCGTTATAGGTACTCAGTAGCCAGAAAATCTGATAACCAGTCTTACCAAGGGGTATCGTACTACCCAGTACCAACTAGGTAGTGGAGGTCAGATAGGCAGACGTTCTATGTAAAATACTGGTCTAGTTACTACTACTAATTCTAATACTAGCTGCATCCCAAAATTGTTGGAAAAAGGCAAGGCAGATGAGTTGACTATATTCACGTCTGTGGTAACACTGTGACCTTAAGTTGGCGCAACTTAATACAGAGCGTCATTTTTGGCAGATATGTTCGGCGCAAACGGGGGACCGTTTGCGCCATGCTTCCGTGGTCTACCCGACTCTCAACACCCTCCTAATATACATACACACGACACCTTGCAACTTCTAAATGTGATTCACTCCTTTGGGTTGATAGTAATTTTAGGCTCTATCCATCATTGTATTTTAATACACACGGCGGCACGTGAAGCTTTTCGTTTCCAATATAACTTGGTCTCGCTTTGTATAGATTTCCTATACAATGAGATATCCGCATAAACTGGTTTTGAATAGCTTTATTGGCCATCGTGCGTACCCATGCTGTTATGAAAAAGTTCTTACTCAATGTTACAACCGATATTCCACGAGAAAGTGGCCTTTGAGTCTTGCTAAGTGAAGACCAGTGACCCACCTTGACCCCGGATCGAAACAACTGGAAGTCATAGGGAGAACCCTTTGCCCAGCATTGGGATGGTGCAAGCTAACAGTATCAGTCCCAGTAAGTGTACCTATACATATTACTGCTCTTGACTGTACTTAAGTTCTTGTCCTTGAGCAGGTAAAGATGCGAATAAGTGAAATATGTTGAAGGTCATGTGTTATTTTTAAAGTGTCGAACCGCAAACATTTTAACTTACAATTCTTGGAAAAGTGTCTCACCATAACCTGTCTAATTTATGCGGAAACTTGACAAACAGACCATAAATAAAGTTTTTTTTCCTGACTTTAAAATATGTCGCTCGCGGTTCTGTGAGCGAACCACATCACTTAATGATTAAATTGCCTTAATTAATATTTAAATTAAGGTGTCGTTTCAATTCGTTCCATGTATTGATATTAATAGGCAAGTTTTGTGGACCTGACCGGCCGCCACACATTATTCAACGTTACTATCTCAAATGAATAGCAAAAACATATAATAATATGTAAATGACCACATAAACTTATTATGCATACCTACCTGTATTGACGGCCACCTGCACTCCAAAAAAATACTACGAAATAGATTTCTAAGAAAACAGAAAGTAAACATCAGATAGCCAGAAAATGAAGCAAAATACCTAAATTTGTGCTGTATTATTATGTTGGCATATGACCTTAATAGTAAGTAAACACCAGCCTACACTATAGAAAGGTATGACGCGAAATACCTAAGTGACATGCACTTAGGTAAGCTTCGTTTCGAATGACTTTTAAAGCTGTAAGCTGTCAGTATTGGTACTTTCTCCCACACCACACTACTCCTCTCCACAGTTTACATGTAGACTGCTCAGTCACACAGGTGGAGTTCGTAAGTACATGCAGCTTTCAAAGTTCACTCATGCGTTAAAATAATTGTTTAGATAATTGAAACATCAAATATCTACAGAAACGTGAATAGTCGGCTTTGTGTTAAGATCATTCTTGATTTTGTTGATACGTATGTACAGTATAAATAGGCAATACCTGCGTTGGAATAATAGACACTACTCATCCCCGTAGGTGGAGCGTTCCCGGAGCTCGTGGCTCAATAATAACAGCCCCACATGTTGTTTGTCACGGTTAAGCAGCGCTTGTCAGGATTGGTCTGTGGATGGGTGACCTGCGGTGACCACCCTTTACATCCTGAGTTTTCGACGTGTCTCGGAAAGCACGTTTAGTCGTTTGTCCTGGCTCTCATTTGTAGGTCTTTGATACTCATTACAGGTAGTCTATGGGCCGAAAGATGAACAGCCAGTTTTACCGAGTTGTATATTATTATCCCGTAAAAACTGGTTTGTGGAGGTCAGATAGGCAGTCGCTTCTTGAAAAATACTGGTCGAAGCTGCATCCGGTTCGACTGGAAGCCAACCTCAACATAATTGGGAAAAGACTAGGCAGATGATGATCATACGTCATAAGCAGTAATCTGATAATTGGGCGCTAATATATCTAAACTCCACTTTTATTCCCACGAAAGAATAATACGGACATGCCTTTCAGAATCCCGGATCCCGGAATCGTTTGAAATTCCTGAGAAATATTTTTAGTCTTCTGTTCGTATAAGGGTCAATCTCCAAAACGGGCGTATTCGTGTGATCGCTCTGGTGCTTTTCAGATATTGATATTTAATGGTAATTACGTATCTCATTTAAAAGAATGATATTCAAATGGTATATTTTTACTAGTGGCCTTCAATTTACACAAACAGTTATGGAAATATTTAAGTTCAAAAAATTTCGCGACCAGAGCAATCATAATTGGTGCCAGAGTGATCATAAATGTTGAAATCAGTGAAACAAAAAAATAAATATTGATAAGATATTATTTATTTAGCCGTTTTCAGTCATATTCAGTGTACGTGTACAAGATTATATGTAAGAGAAATGTATTATTGACTTTACAAGCCATTGTGCGTACAGATCTGGATTATTTTTTTATCTTGGCCATTCTACGACGCTGAGCCTATTTCTTCCTAAGACGTTTTTCTTATTTATTTATTTATTGAAACTGCATGTACAAAAGTGGTACATAGGTGGACTTAATGCCGCAAGGCATTCTCTACTAGACAACCTTTGGGTCAAATAGGACAGCATTGTGATAGAGTACAAAAAAATAAATAAGAAAATACCAATTTGTAAACATAAATTGATATATATAAATAGGTACATACTAATACACCTATAGACAAATAAAATGAAATAAACTAATATATATTATAATACATACAAATAGTCCAAAAATACGAGAAACCTTATAATAATTACTATGACTAGCTAGTGAGCAATTTAGTCTGAATTCACATAGTACTTCCGAACTGTTCTTTTGAAAGCCATTTCGCTTTCAGCTTTTTTAATGCCAAGGAGTAGCGCGTTCCAAAGCTTTATAGTTGAGACAGCGTAAGAATTAGACATAAAACCAGTACGATGTAAGGGAATTTCAAGGAGTATGTTTTTAGAAGCTCGAAGGTTACGATTGTGTGAACTGCCCAACACTTTGAAATATTCTTTTAGGTAATCGGGAGCACGAGGATCCGTCAAAATAGTGAAGAGCATACAGAGAGATCTGAGAGACCTCCTGAGTCGGATAGGCAGCCACTTAAGCTGAGAACGATATGAAGAGATGTGATCGTACTTACGAAGGCCAAAAACAAAGCGAATACAATTATTGAGAAGACGATCCTATTTGTTTAAAAGTTCTTGGGATAGATCAGAGTAACAAACATCAGCATAGTCGATAATGGGAAGCACAAGTGACTGGACCAAAGTTAATTTAGCGCTAGATGGGAGAAAATGTTTGAATCTATAGAGAGACAGCAGCGAGTAAGTGACTTTCTGGCTAACCTGAGCCACCTGCTTATTCCAACTAAGTGTCCCGTCAATGTGCAGGCCCAAGTCTTTTACGTGTGGTGAGAGAGAGATCACAGAGTTGTCGAACATAAGCGGTATTAGCTGGCCAGTATCCAGATATCAGGTTTCCAGGTCTTTCCACGTTTTTTATTCAATAGAAAATTTATTTCGAGGCATGATTTCAATCTGCAACAATAGTTGCGATTAAATTTTAGAAAAGGCGTTACAGCTGGAGCAGGTAGCTAAATGCAAGGTATCATCAAGGTAAAATACGTCAAAATCTGTTTATGGGTTTAGGTTATCCGAAGAAACACAGGAAAGGTTATAAATTAAAGGTTATATTCATAGTTCATCGTTTGTCATTATTACAGTCCGGTACTACTACTTAAAATAGATTTATAACGTACAATTAATGCAAAATATCATCGCTCTGGTCATTTTGGACAGAGCAATCAGAGCCATAGCGATCAGAAAAAGTCACAAAATCATAAATATAGCCGAATTTAAAAGCAGTAGAAAGTTGTGATTACGTCTCATAAAAAACATCATATCGATGACTTAATTCACATAACAAACACATTCGCAAGCTTACTATTGAATTTAAATAACGTGCCATAGCAATCATAAAATTCGAGAACCAAATCCAGAGCAATCATAAACTTACCTTCGTAATGTTGGAACGCGGGAACGTGGCACACAGATATCCTCCTCGGTGGTTAGACCACTACCGACGCTGCCCCGCGGAAGGGGAATAGAGTGTCTATAATGCCTAACTAAGGATGAGGGCGATGTTTTACCTCAGCGCAGAGCGATGAGATAAAATGCCCGGTCACGATTTTAAATTAAAACTGTGGCAAAAGTATTGTTAATTATAACAAAAAAAAAATATTACTATGAAGATTAACTATTTATTATGTAATCTAAATAAGTTGTTTCATAAGATCCTTCTCATTAAAAAGTTAAAGAATATTTTTGTCATTCAATCGGGAGTTGGGTCAACCCAGAGCGATCAGGATTTTAGGGTTTAAGATTTTTTTATAAATATTTATAATAAACTTATTCATAATATTAGCCTTGTACCACGTAGATTAGACACCGAACTGTCTATAAAAAAATATTTTGAAAACGTTTTTCGATTTTAAAACGGGTTTATCCCGTCCGACACGAAAAAAAAATGCCTCTGGAGATCGACCCATAAAATACAATTTTGTCGATTCGATCACCAATCTATTAGATAGATAAATCAATTTACACTTCTTGACCACATTGTGCACATTATCATTTTTTATTGATTTGTTTTGAATAAAATAAAGATACTAAATCAAAATAACCACTGCTATAATTTCATAAAGTTTGTTATTGTTGTTTTTAAAAAATTGTTCAATCCCGGAAACCCGGGATTACTTATTTATTCAGAAAGGAATGTTGTATTCTTTCGTGAAAAGAAGTTTAGGTATATAAGCGGCCGATTATCCGATCACAGTGTCGTAGTGATAAAATATGCTTGGTTTTTAAAGAACGTGTTGAAAATAACGCCTCAAACAGCGGCCGCCGAGAAATCTCCGAGCTCTGCGGTGACTCTAGAACAAAATAACATTTTTAGTTTATTTTTTAAATGGTCCAACGCTCCGGGCACATTTTCTCAGGCAGTAACTTGTAATTAATTTAGCTGGGCTGCGCTGGCAATGCCCTCATTTCTACTTCTTTTAATCAACGGCTTCTAAAGAAGTGTGTCACCCGCCACACAGGTCACTGGTTGCAGGAACAGGTTACAGGGCTTACTTTGCTATGTATACACCTATGTATTTGCTCTGTCTAACCCTTCGGGAAAATACTGGCTTGATGTTTTTATGCAGGTACTATTGTATCGTATAACAGGCTGGTGTCCGCAACTCCACGTCCAAGCGCGTATTTTGCATGCGTATGCATGTACTATTAATACGAGACCTGAATCGTTCATTTGTAAATAAAAATCAGGAGAAGTTCGACCTAAAATGGAACGTTGCGGTAAGTGAAATTAGGTTAGTCGTTGCAACCTAGATTTAAAAGACTTGATGAGCTAAACATCCTATCAATAGTCTATTACAGAGTCGGAAAAACAGACTAGTACAACTTACTGTTTCTGACGTTCATATTGAAAAAAATATTCGCATAAATTTTGTGTATGCATATATTTCTTGTCAATCATATACAGGGTGTAAACGGACCCTTCACGAAGCCGTCAACCAAGCATTCTGTACATCAAACTAAGTAACTTTACGCAAAAAAAATTGCTGGTAAACGACTTTTTTTTTGGGTGAAAAATCACGTTTTACGGTAGGACTCAATGTAACGCACTCAGAACATTGTGCTGATGGATGGATTGAATAGTACGGGGGTCGTGGAGGTGTTTAAAGTAAAAATCTTACATTAAAAACAGCTACTTATTTAAAACTTGTGAAAAAGGCGGAACGTTGACCCCCAATATCTCCGTAACTAGAAGGTTCCCAGGTATGGTCTAGAACAAAAAAATGATCGCATTGACGTGGAGAATAATCGGCTTCGTTAAGGGTCTTTATGTATGCAAATACGTAAGAGTATTTTATTTCGTCGATGATATTTACACTTAACAACATAGCTCGAAATTAAAAAAAAACATTTCATTTTGTATAACAGCCTGGTGTCCGCAACGCCACGTGAAAGCGCGTATTTTGCGTGCGGAACATATAATTTTAATTGACATGCGTACGAAATCAAAGCTGCGGCGCGGTGCAGCAAACAAAGTTTAACATCGATTCCGACTGCCGCTACGAGTACCGCTCCAAACCTCAGCACGTAATTAAATCTGTTTGCAGAGAGAGGATGCTTTAAACTAGTACTGTAATTTGAAGTTATGTTTAACTGCAAATTACAGTACTAATTGTCGTGTTGATATCAACAAAAATTCACTCTGTATGTCGTTTGGCATAAACTTTATATCATACAGAGTGATTTTTTCAAGTGGGTGTGGAACTTGACGACGACTTCATATTATATTACTTAAACCAAAAATGTAGTAACAAGTTTCAGTTTAAATTAATAGGTTATCATTTTTTTTTCTATCAAAACTTATAGCTAGATAGTTGACAGTTAGTCAGTTATGATGTAGAGGATGTTAGGAATGTACTACAACTTCATGAGTCCATATCGTAATTTTCCCTAATAATGCCAAAAGACACGGTTACGAGAGCGAATCCGCGGGCAAAGCTAGTTAAATTATAATTGAAGAGTCGTCGACAGAAATTGAGAATACCTATTCAAATAATAACTTATGAAATGAAACGGAACGGACGGATTCAATATTGAAAGTTCAGGTTCAAATAACATAACCTCACTTAATTTGTAAAGTCAACTGTCCACGTGAGCTGCACGTCAGACTCACACTGTCGTCATATTACGCTTGCTTACATATGACGTAGAAACAAACAAAACTGTGTCTCCGCTCTGTGGACACGGTATAGTGTGAATAGTACCTTTATACCTTTCACAGTCACCAAAATAGTACCTAGGTCAATAAGAATATGCACGGAGTTTCTATCTGTGAGCTCTGCCTGCCCCTTTGAGACGCAGCGTCGTGATATTTGATATTGCTGTGTCAAAGGCTCTTTGATGGTCTCCTTTGACCACGCAGTAGGATAATCCTATCTTCTAACCAATAATTCCTAAAACCTGTAATTCAATTCTGGCTGTTTGTATATACATAACATAACATCACGCCTGTAATCCCCAACTGGTTAGGCAGAGGTGTACCTAATAGTAGACCCACATTTCGCTAGTTATGTTTAAGTTCCATGTAATAGCGGGCGAGCCTATTGCCATCAACCGGGCGCAAATCCAGACTCCGTGGCTGCTACTGAGAAATTCCTGATGGAAAAACCTAACATAATTTGCCCGACTTGGGAATCGAACCCAGGACCTCATTCTCAAAAGTCGCGCTTGCGACCACTAAACCAACGAGGCAGACTATATGATGTATATGTGAGTTTATATGTTTGTAAACGCGCCCACGATACAGAAGAAATTCCTAAAGTGGGGCAACCATTTTTAAAAAGAACAAAACAAATAATGTAAATACTGAGCAATGGATCGAAAATCGTTCAACATTTTTCATCAATTTCTGCGCAATCTTCAATCCTTAACCGTCAAAATCATGCAAGACCTGACACTATGCAACAATAGTATAGTTATAGGGCCCGAAACGGAAAATTGAAGAAAACTTGACATATAACAAGAAACAAGTCTTTTTAAAACGAAATGTAGGCCAAGTGTCCCAGAGCTAATTGAAAGTTCCGGAGCATTCCCTCCTCTATAGGTAACGAGGCTATGTATTGAAATAACTGCATACTGCGAAAGTCTTCAAAATTTCTCATTCCAATTTTCAATTTAAACGTGATTTTTGATACGTGTATGTTGAAAGCGAATAACAAGGCATCCTTTTTGTCTTGATACTCACTACCCGCCGCTGTTTCTCACGGATGGAATAGAAACATGACAAAACATCTAGATTTATATGCGACAACAGCGCCACCTATCAGTATATCCTATCTTTCAAGCTGGAACCAACCATAAAGATTCAATATACCTTTTTTACATAGTTACCCATAAGATTAAAATTATATGTGATTATTTAATCAATTAATGTTACCTCCAATCGCCTGAAACACAGGATTACCGAGTTCAGGCCCAAAACATGGGTGAACTTGACATAGATTTAAGAAAAACTGTAAATGTTGTACCTTATGTTTTAAGAATAAATTTTATTTATTTATTTAATATGTTTCAACACGCAAAACAACAATACAACTGTTGCTGTTAGCCAATTTTCCATGTTCTAACTATTGGGAGTGCATGAGTACCTATTTAGTTTTCAATCACTTCACTCACAATTTTCAATATTTGATCCTCCTTTGAGGATCGCTGACCTTTGTTTGTCAGAGAAAAGTAATCATGTTTGTGAAACCTCCCTGTTCCTCTCCCCAGTCGCCTTGCCTCTCGATGTCAGTGGGAAGTCATCGAACACGGCTTGTTTGTCCGTTCACGAAGAGGTAGGTACCTGTACTTGTTGAAGTTCAGAATTGAAAGAAGCGAGGATAAACTAGACAGAAATATAGTTCACCTTTTAATTCGCTTACTTACGATACCAATGACCTTTATAACTGGGTTAGTTACTTTGCTTGGTTTGGAGTCAGGACTCGCTATAAAGGTGTTTTTACTTAGCCTCTATTGTCCCACTGCTGGGCAAAGGCCTCCCCCATAGCCTTCCACTCTTTTCTCCGTGCAGTTTTTTCCGGCCCATCTCTCGTAAATGCCTCTAGATCATCACGCTAGCGTTTTCTAGGCCTCCCTCGGCAACGACGCCCGTATTCTGGTACCCACTGCGTGACGACTCTGGACTATAAAGCTTAATTTTTTTTTTTTCCCTTTCGTACTACAATATCTTAAGCCTGCTACCACAGTAACCTACTCTCTTCCAATTTCTTTTTTTTACTTTTTCCCAACTTCAATCATGACTATGACTCGTCTCCCCTACCCCGCCAAGAAGAGAACGCGGCTAAGCAGTCCTGTGACGAACAAAGTTAGAAATTGTATGACAATGGGTTCTCTCTGAAACCCATGAAAAGAATAGGAAGTTAAAAAAAGAAATGGGTATGTTATACAATGAATACACTGACGCCATAGAAGACCGGGATTGGCTTTAAGTTATTGTGGACGTGTTTAGCCAATGTACCGCAGCCAAACGCAATATTTAGTGTAAAAAAAGAAAAAATAACCATCGTTTTTATTAGACAAATCTTCCTCTATAAACCACTGATGATCCAACTTCCTTTCGTTTACGAGCGCATCCGTCGTTGTCTTTCCTAGAATGGCTAGTTGCATCCAATTTCCGCCGCCGGCATCAATAGCAAAAATAAAAGGCTGAGAACAGACTTGATAAAATAAAAGGTTGTAAACAAAGATGTAGATCGTTCGATGTGTCCTCGTCACTTGTTGCATGACCGGCCGCTATCTTTTACAACACTGGTCGGACGCCCTGTTGTACGACACAACTTGGCGAAGCTTCTGCGGTCAAAGTCGTGGTCGTGGCCGTGTAGTGTCAAGTCTCGATGTCTTTGGCTCAGAATACATTTGTTATTCTGAAGGGTTTCTGAAGAGTCAAGTACCATAGGATATCCGGTTATTAATGGATAATTACTTAACCTTCAAATAGAAATTAAAAAAAACATAGATACAGTCACGACATCACGAGTACTAATATGTATACTCATCAAAATTTCAAATCAATTTCTCGTAACGGTTTCAATTTTGAGAAAAGACCTATTTCGTAATATATAGTATGGCTACTAAACAACTACGTTTGAGAAAATGGAAAACGTTAACCAATACAGCAGGAGAAAATCACTTTTAAAAGTGCTTCGTGCACTTTGTGCTCGTGACGTTTAAAAATAGATATAAAAATGTACCTTTATAATAAGCCTTTTACCGAGCAGGCGGGCACTCCGTATGTACCTTGAAAAATAAGGTCAGATAGTTTCTAGAAAAACGTCTGTTCTCCAGCCATTAAAGCACTTAGTACTTACTTATTTCTTGATCGGATTAAAAATTTCATAAGACTACCTCAGTAGTATCAATAGGTACCTACTTTATTGTATATAGAAAATTAACAGCAGTTTTTTTTTAATTACTGATGAAAATTTTCTATGTAGAGGAGGAGGAGATGAAGGATGATGTACTGAATACGTGGTAACCGTTTTATCGTCGGTGCCCTTCCACCCCGTATGTACAGGTAAACTGTAGGTAACGATCATTCTAATAGATAGGTATTCTAATTAATAGGTATTAATATTATGTGGTGACAATATGAATACAAGTTGGTTAACCAGTAATTGAATGTATCTTCATTAATATTATTAACGCCTATAATAAATATTTATGCCCGAGTGGTCGCATGCGCTTTTGCAAGCAAGTGCCGCGCCGTGGGTTCGATTCCCAGTTTGGGTTAAAGTGTTATTGGGATTTTCCCTACAGGAAATTCTAAATCCTGGAATTAATATTTGTGCGCGGTATAAGCTAATAGGCATGTTTCGTATTTCATGGCACACAAACATAATTGGTGAACTGTGGGTGATGTAGATACACATTCTTCTAACCCTTCTGATCTAACCCTTCGAACGGATAAGGATGTTATTTTAAAATCGTTTTTAATTTAATTGGACGTTATTGCATACCTGGCACAATTAGCATGATTAATTGCGAAATCACTAATATAAATCCTCAAACGAAAATAAATTTCACCCTTCTGGATGCACTCTCTTTGTTAAGCGTTTAATCAATTGGGCTTAACTAATTGATGGATTGCTTAATCCGCCAGGGGGAAGCACTTCGCAACGCAGGTCCGCAAGATTGAAAAGTGCACTTAGGTTTGACTTGTTGTTTATTTATATAACCAACACGTAAATGTATTTGGAACCCATAATTATTAGATCTGGTGTGAGGTATGACCAGATAGATGTATGAACGTGGTCGAAGTAAAGGAGTTTATAAGATCGTAATATTAATAATATAAATATTACGCAAATTAACATTCATATGTTTTATGAATGTTAATTTTAATAGCCGTGGTGCCAGGCAAGTGGGCTTGTCCCCGTTGTAAACGTAGGTAAATTTGTGCCATTTGGCCGAGCTCTATTCCGTCTCCTGCTTGATATTAAGGGGAATGGAAATGATGTTTTTTCAAACTCTTCTGCTGTTTTTCTAATGGACGCGGCAGGGGGAGCAGATAGAAGGGGAGGTAGAGGCCTGATAAAACGGAATTGGTATTGTACGTAGCGTAGGTACAATAGAATCATTAAAAAAAAAGGTTTAAAATGACTGACTTTTACTACCGCTACGAACATACACATTCTATTTAAAAAAATATTTTCTTTCGTTACTATTAAGTTTGTAAAAAACATGTGTAGCAGTATACATAACACGTATAGTATAGTAACATGAGTTAGCTATCTCTTCTTTTAATTACAGCTACGATTTACAGCGAACTGATTCGCAATCTCATCGCAATATCCAACGCTTTTCAAAAATGTAGGGAATAAACAAGTTCCTTTGACAAACAGAGAGCGATATTTGAATATAATAAACTTTGAATTGCCTAGCGCATACGATAACATGAATGTTGTGATGAGAATTTGCTGTACTGAAATTGAGCTTCGTGTTTGTTTTAACGTTTGAATATAACTATTTCCTGCAACTCAAATATAATATACCTTCCTACTATCATGTCAAAGGGTGAATTCCTGTAAAATGAATTCACTCTCCTGGCTGTTTATGTTGGGGCTTCAAAGTTCCTGGAATACCGTTAATGAACTAGCTATTCACATTTTGCTTTCATAATAAAGTTCCATCTCATTTCCACGTAGTGTTTGCAATAATTTCATAATGTCATTAGTGCGGAACTCACGTTTCGTCATCGACATATATTTTTCAATGCTAAAAAATGTTGTCAATATGTTTGGACACAATCTGATACGTTGTTTAGGAATTTCACGGTTTTCAATTACAAGTCACAAACATCGATAGTTTCGTTCGGGATAGTTATTTCGAAAAATCGTTTGCCGATTTTCGAAATATTTTTAAGAATTGTTGGTTCAATTATTTTCGCTGTCATCACTGTATAGAGTGTATGTTCCACTGTACATGTTACCACGTTAGGTATGTAATCTTCGTTACCGTACGTTTTATTTCTGTATCACTATACTGTTTCGTGAATAGCGGCAAACACAATAATGGACGAATTCGAGCTGTTTTTTTCGTTTATCATGTTTGAGAAAAATAGAGAAACCACCTTGCCTTTTATTTGTACTTCTCTTCCAAATTAAAAAATATTATTGTAACCACTTTTGTTGCAGCATCTAACAAAAACGTTTTAGAAGATATCACGTATCGTTTTGTAATCATTAATATTAATGCACAACGTACACATACACACAACACTGAAACACTGGCCTCCAAAAAAGGCCCAGGCCGAGTTTGAGAGTTAGCGCCAAGTTTTCGCAATAAATAATTATGTTATGTTAGAGATAGTTGTTTTTTTTCGGATTTTGTATTTGTTTTTTAATTCTTTAATTGTGTAATTAAATGCGCATAATGTAGTGCGTGCTGTGCTTTTCTGTAAGTGATGAGGCGCTTACACTTAAATTTGCAATGTACAAATTATAATGTAACAGCATACTTATCGTTGAGAAGCATGATAAAAAATAAATAAACATTGTATTTTAAGTGCCTAATCATTTATTTTTAGTTTATTTATGAAACAAATATAGCTGCTTGTATACAAGTTCTCCGAAAGTTAGGTAACAAATTAATAAAAATCATGTTAACGGATCTGCCGTCATCTTTATTTTAAACAAACACTTCTCTATTTTGACCAGTGCAACCTTTACCTGTATGACTTGTCTATAGTAAACACATCGGTGGCCAGATTAACATACCATTAAAATTAATAATAACGTCGGATGATTAACACATGATTTGTGTTAATGTCTGTATACTGGTCAGGTAGGAAGCGTATGTGTAATGTGATAGGTCTAGCTGCTGGCGGGCTTGATTGACTCATTGAGGACGATCTATGGTTTAGTACTTGGTAGTCTGCCTTGCGCCTTTCTTTACACGATTAACACACGACTCCGCTCGCTATTTTTTAATTTTTTTTTGGCACTTTATTAAAATGGTTACGGAACCATCGTTACTATTATACTAACCATCTATATTTTTATAAATATTTGTTTCTTTAGAGACAAAAAGGCTATTAATAACCTTAATTAAACAATACTGCCTAAATGTTTAGTAAAAAATACTAAATTAATACTAAAACTAAGTACATGACAACAATAGGACACTTGGGCGTCCTCTTTATTGGTTCCTGGAAGTCCGGACATATTTGTGTCATTGGCGTACAGGGCACGCGCTATCTTGTCACGTAAATGTGACAAAAGTTGTTGTTCAAAAGGTTCATTTCTTTGACTTCTCACAGGTTTGCCACGTGTAGAAGTAATTTCTTTTTTTTACCCTGTAGGTATTCGTATTTGTACTCTGTATTTAATATTATTGTTTCTTTGTCTTAGGTGCTTTCCTCGTGATGTCGTACCCGCACTTCCTGTTTGCTGACATCCGGTACCGTGACGGGGTCATTGGGATGCGACCCAATGAGGAAACTCATAAGATATTCATAGACATTGAGCCGGTACGTAAAATATACTTATTATTTCATTTATGTTATCAACCATGTGAATGTTTTTAGGGTCCAGTTGACATATGGCCAAAAACGGAACCTTTATAGATTTTTCCTGTCCGTCTGTCCGTATGTCACATCAATTTTACTCCGAGACTTGGAAAGCAGGTGTCTTCTATGAACCGCAACACAAATGTGATATGAAATTACGGATCCGGACCCGTCATTCACCTAGGTTTACGAATAAAAAAAATAAGGGTGGCTGTCCATATACTGAAGGTTGAAAAAACATCTATGTATATTAAATCAATGGTTGATAGATAAGGCTGCAAAAATGTGCCCTCCGCCTCTAATTTCTAAAGTAAGAGAAGGAAAAATCTGAAAAAATGTATATGTAGGTATTTTATAGAACGTAAAAAGATCTCAACTAGAATTGGTTTGAAAAAGATTTGAAATTTAGCTTTTGAAATATGGGACATTTTCGTGAAATTGCAGCAGTAATTTTGATTTTCACTATCATCTTTATCATCATCTGCCTACCCTTTTCCCAACTATATTGGGGTCGGCTTCCAGTCTAACCGGATGCTAAATACCAGTATTTTACATGGAGCGACTGCCTATCTGAACTTTTGATTTGCTTTCAAAACAAAAAACAAAATTGCTGTTGAATGTAAATTGACTTACGAATGATAATTAAAAAAATCTATATTGTTGGTGCGGAACCCTTTGTATGAGAATCCGACTCTTCGCTGGTTTTTTTTAATTATACGTTACGAGGATAATACAAAGGTTGTCATACAATCATACTTACCATGTAGATTTTTGCCTCGTTAGTCTAATGATCACAAGCGCGACTGCTTAGCACGAGGTCCTGCGTCGGTTTCCGGATCGGGAAAAGTGTTATTGGGTTTTTCTATCAGGAATCTTTCAGTAGCAGCCACGGAGTCTGGATTTGTGGCCGGCTGATGGCAATAGTCTCGTACCCTATTACAGTAGACTTAAAAATAATTGTTGGATATTTGGGTGTAACTAGTATTAGGTACACTTCTGCCTAACCCTTCGGGGATTAACCTCAGGTCTAGGGAGAAACGCCTGCATTCAGGTCAAACGGTTTTGTAAGATTTTATCTCCGACAAAGTAATGTGTTCAAGCAGCATAAGGGTTGCGCCACATCTAACAGCACGGAATTGAATTTTTCCATGATCCTGTAACTTTTCTGTAGGCCAACCCTAGGGTTACGCTATCCATTGGAAAATCAACATCTAACTTTTGTTAGACTTTAAGGATATGATGATAATTTGGGCACCAAAATCGGGGTTTTAAAATTCATTAATATGTTTACTTTCGTGAATATTATATGTTTCTTATTTTATTTGGTAATGCGGTTGGGATAGCTATACGCCCCTTTCGGATCGGACAGGGTTTTTAACTTATTGTATAAAAAAATATGTTCGTTTGTTACTTGATAATAATCTATCTACCAGTCGGTTTCGAAAAAAAACTTTTCGTATCTGATAGCTCATTACTTGAGGACGAGGAAGGTTATATGTTTATGCTATAGAACATCACGCTGCGCCCATAAGGAGCTGAGCGGTGGGCGAAGCCGCGGGGCACAGATAGTACTTAATATAATTATTGAATACAAGCCGTTTGCCTGGTGGCCACATAAAAACCCATGCATAAAAACTTAAAAAATACCATTAAAAATACCTATCTTGATTTAAAAAATGATAACCATTTTATTAAATATCTTCTTTAGAGCTCATCTTTAACATATTTAGAATTCTCGTGCAAAATTCCATGCTTCTAGATCCAGCGGTTAAGCAGATTTTAATTAAATAAATTAGCTGAGCTAAACGAGGTTCGCTGTGGCTCATTGGAATTTTCCTTTCTAAAAAAAAGAAATAAAACATATTTATTTGGCACATGCCACAAGTGCACAAAACAAGTATTTTTCTTCCAACAGGACTTGGAATGGAAGTAGGAAGTTTAATCGTCTGTAAGTAGGTATTTATTTGTAAACATGATTGTGGTCCTTATTTATACGAAGTCACGGGTCAATTTCCTATGCAAGTATTTTTTTTGACACATGCTGTGGCGACGCGTCGCTACGCCAACGGTCGGTCTAACCCGCCGCTATAGATGTTTCACATAAAAAACTTAAATCTAAACAGAAAAAAAAAAGATTATATTGTGTGTCTCACGGCTGCGTCAAATAGGCCCAGTTCAGCAAACTGCCGAGCGGCTCGTGCCCGACACTGGTTTGTAACTGGACCTGGAATCGTGTTGATGGATGTAACACTGTTTTGTATTAATGAGTAGATACTTATACAACGTTTACAGAAAGGGTGCAGTCATATGAGAGGCTATTGTGCAGACCATTATCAGCTGTCCCATACATCAGTAACTTCTTGACCTAAATGTATGGGACTGCTGATATATTTTTCACAATTACGATATTGGACCCATGGAGGAAGTAATTCAGTTTGATGGTCTGCAGCATATCCTTTATATGACTATACCCTTTCTGTTACACGTTGTATAGAATAAATTTGTGTACAATAATAACAAAATCGAGAAAAGTACAAGACAAAACAAAAAAAATAAGGTAACTAAGGTACCTAAATAAATGGACCGGACGCATAAAAACATAAACCTGTTCCGCACGTTCACAACTTGTAAATGCAAAATATTTCATGAATCCGTGCACTCCGTCGCTCAATACGCTGCAAGCAACCGAGCGCATCCAGTAGGAATCCCGGTATAAAAGTAATAAAAACACTCTTATACAGAAATGAAATTCTGTGGTATTGACTACTTTTCGAACTATGCGAACACAAAGGCACGGAAGCAGTTTTTTTTTAAATACTTAGAAAAATCATGCCTTCTTCCCCAGGAGGCAGACGGAACCTGCTACATAACATAAAATAACATAACATCCTGTAATCCCCGAAGGGGTACCTAATAGTACACCCCGTTTCGCCAGTTGTGTTTAAAGACCCATGTA
The DNA here is from genome assembly GCA_905220335.1 of Noctua pronuba. Taxonomy (NCBI): domain Eukaryota; kingdom Metazoa; phylum Arthropoda; class Insecta; order Lepidoptera; family Noctuidae; genus Noctua; species Noctua pronuba. The sequence goes on along the minus strand of LR999891.1, from coordinate 18,802,596 downwards.
TTAGGGGGCCAGCCAATTCCCGGGCGCAAATCCAAACTCCGTGGCTGCTACTGAGAAATTCCTGATGGAAAAACCCAGTAACACTTTGCCCGACCTGGGATTCGAAACCAGGACCTCATGCTCAGTAGACGCGCATAAGACCACTAGACAAACGAGGCAGTACAACCTGCTACGATCTTTACATACTGCTTTCGCCTCATCCATGCTGATACTTCAGCTCACGAAAATATGAAAATGATTATTTCGCCGTAGCCGCGTCGTACCCGTATTGAAGCACTGTCGTAGCTCTGTCGTAGCGAAATCGTAGCTCTGCCGTAGCGAAATCGTAGCTGTGCCGTAGCGAAATCGTAGCTCTTTCGTAGCATCGTCGTAGCGGCGCGGTTGTAGCGTTCGGTTGTTGTAGCAGGTATCGGTATTAATACTGAGTTACCTAGTTATAAAAATAAATTCAGTACAAAGATACAGACATTCGATATCACAGAAAGTAACGCTCTTGATACTATGTGCTCTACAATTGAAGACTCAAATAGAACGATAATAACCTTGAACGAGCGAGTAGATTGTGTATATAATTTAAAAACAAACGGGGACATGACCTTGGCCGTGAAAATGTTGAGGAAAAGGGGCTCGTCTGTGGGGAACTTGGCAGACGCGCGCCGTTGTCAGGGGTTGGGGCCGTCTCACCCCTAATCCGGTGCTTACAACCCCGCAAAACGAGCGAGTCTACCTTGACCTATATAACATACATTAGCTATTTTGATAGATTTAAAGTTCTCAGTTTCGTGATGTTATTTCACGGGGTAGTTGTAAAATTACTCAAGATAAGAATGCTGAGTAAAATATTCCCTCAGTGGTACCAAAAAAACGGTCAAAGAAATAAGGGTAGACCACAGAAAGGTGGGATGTGTTAATGATGACATCAAACGGGTCCCTTAAATATGATTGTTTTCCTATAGTTAATGGAATTAACTAAAGTTAACTTAATGGAGTTAATGGAATTAACTATAGGAAAACAATCATACATCACTACATAGTATAAAGCAAAGTCGCTTCCCGCTGTCTGTCTGTCCCTATGTATGCTTAGATCTCTTAAACTACGCAACGGATTTTGATGCGGTTTTTTTTAATAGATAGAGTGATTCAAGAGGAAGGTTTATATGTATATTGCAGCCGTGCGAAGCCGGGGCGGGACGCTAGTAATATAATAAATTCAATGATCTACATAAAGAGCCGATCGTAAAAAAACCTTTAAAATAAAAAAAAGACCTTTTAATTTGGAAACGGTTTTTTCAATAATTTTCTTTTATCAATAAATTATTTGTGGTGTATACTAATATTAGCATTCGGTCTTACATGTGGGCACATAGAGCCTAAATCACTGGCATTCCTCTTTGAGAAGCACTAATTACTCCTAAAATTAATTTACCTACAATTCGAAATGACCAGAAATGTAATCATCATTTTAGTAGAACCTCTATTGAAATTCAGCCGGCGGTTTATAGAAGGTTTAATTAATTTTCACGGAAAATGCAGCATTCAATTACAGCCAACGTCACTAGCACTAATATTAAACACGGAGCTAACTTCCAAAGCGATTACTGGTGGAATAATGATTGCAATGTTAAACCGATTTTTTATTAGGATTAATTCATAAATACTCTATTCGTAACAACAACAAAAAATACAAGCAGTTATGTCGTATCATCTGCCTAGCCTTTTCCCAACTATATTGGGGTCGGCTTCCAATCTAACCGGATGCAGCTGAATACCAGTATTTTACATGGGGCGACGGCCTATCTGACCTCCACAACCCAGTTAGTACTAGGTAATACGATACCCCTTGGTAAGACTTGGTTGTCAGACGTTTTGGGCCACTGACTACCTAACGACTGTCAAAGATCTACAAATGACAGCCGGGACCAACGGCTTAACGTGCTTTCCGAGGCACGGAGGAAACTCGGTATGTAATGGGTGGTCACCCATCCACCGACCAACCTAGGCAAGCACGGCTTAACCTAAAGATCGAGACCCGAGCGGCTGTTATTATTAAGCCACGAGCTCCTCTCAAGACAGCAAGCAGTAATGTCTAGAAGAGAAAAAATAAACGAATTGTAAAAAAAAGATGCTGGTGGAATACATAACTTCCTCCTTTCCTCCTTATTAGGGTTGCGTACTTCAGTTGGCAAAAACTAGACCGTAAGACCTTTTTCTCAAGAGCGCGTGGAGTTGCAAGCTGAAATTAATAACAAATACTCAGGTCTGCTAACCCCTTAGAGCACTGAAAAAATAAAACTTGTAAGTCTACGCGATCAAAAGATATGACCGTTTATGTTGCATTTTTTTTTTTCGCAAAATAATCAGAATCTTCCGGCACTTTCCGTTGACCCAGAATCAAACATGTTAAGGAAAAATCTAAAAACCGTAATTATGTAGTTAGTTAGCCCAACTCACACTTGGCCGGTTTTTTTAGAAGTCGGTTAAAAATCTCTTGTATTTGCTTAAACTGTGTGCTTAACTGAGTAAATATTAGTGCTCGTGTCTGTAAATCTCAATCGTTTAAATGTTTTTGACTTTGTGTCTACAAGCTGTCTGATTGAAATACGAGTATCAACGAGCTGAGGGAGGGAGATCGCCCCATGATCGCCCCAGCTTCCCCCTGTTGTCCCCTTCCCACTGACAAACCAAACAGTAACCTGTAGCAACCTGATAATAAAGTTTTCAATAACTTCCACACTTTGAGAGAACTTTAACAGTGAGAGCATCCTGTAATGTTTTGGTCTCAATTTGTCTCGCTAACAAACAAAGGGAACTGAATGAAAGGGAATTAATTGAATTGGTAGAAACTTCTGCTGTTAAAGGAGTAATTTTCGCCTGGTCAATTAAGTAAGAATCGTGGCGGAGGCCCGGCGTCGTCTCAAGGCCCGGGCTCCTTCAAAACGAGTGGAGCGGTGACGATACCAATCATATTGGTTGAAATCCGTATCTTGCGCAACTTTCACGTCTTCACACCGCTCCGCTCATAAGGGTGGCGGAGATTAGACGAAAGGAAAGATGTGTTGTAAGCAACCAATAGAATTTCGTTATTTACACTTCTCGTCTCCGCTTAGCTTTAGTGGAAACAGTTGAGCAGAGAGGAGAGATGTCTCCTAATTGTTTAGGTAAGACTCCGCATTAGACGACCAAGCGCAGCGGAGACGTGAACCGCGTGCTGCGAGCGACATGCAGGTGCACATCGCCCCTTCTCTCCGCTTTGCACATCTCCGCACAGCTTCGATGGATACATCCTAGCTCTTACGCATCTCCTCTCCTCTCCGCCGCGCACATCTCCGCTCGTCTTCGCTTTGGTGGATCCGGGTCTGAAGCTATGCATTTATTGGCGACGCCACTTATAATTGGCAAAGGTTTCACTGTTTTTAATAAAACAGATAAAATGATAAAATATCGCTCAGTAATAAAAGAATGAAGACAAATTCCACTTATCTTGTAATAATGTAATGTTATAGTAATGTTTTGGTTAATGATTTTATAATTCAACCACCAGTGAGTCCTGAATCAGTATTTAATTCGCTCAGGGAAAAAAGTATTGCATCAAAATTTTTGTATCTCAACGGAGAACCTAGTTATTGTGAAAAAACTGAATTTAATCCTTTTTTCAAGATGGCGGAAAATGCACATAGGAAAACTTGGTCGACAATTTGAAGTTAAGTCCCCACGTAATATCAAAAATTTTGACTTCTCGGTTCACATGCATTTCTAACCCGTTTTTTCCGACGTAATGACTGGCTTTAAGTATTTTTGACGTAATGAATGACTATAAGTATTTTTGCATCGGAAAGTAGGTTTTGCCGTTGATCCCGGCTGTCATTGTCGATCTTTGACAGTCGGTACAAGTAGTCATTGGCCCGAAAGACTAACAACCAGTAGTAATAAAGGGTGTAAAAAGACCCTTAACGAAGCCGAAAGGCATTTGCTCTCCCCGTCAATGCGATCATTTTTTTGTTCTAGACCATACCTGGGAACCTTCTAGTTACGGAGATATTGGGGGTCAAAGTTCCAACTTTTTTTTTAAATACACGTTTTTAATGTAAGATTTTTAATTTAAACAACTCCACGACCCCCGTACTATTCAATCCATCCATCAGCACAATGTGCTGTGTGCGTTATATTGAGTCTTACCGTCAAACGTGACTTTTGACCCCCAAAAAAAAAGTCGTTTCCCAGCAAAATTTTTTGCCTAAAGTTACTTAGTTTGATGAACAGAATGCTTGGTTGACGCTTGATGGCTTGGTGAAGGGTCTGTTTACACCCCGTATTTAAGATGCCCTGTGTAACCAGTCTTACCTACGGGTATCGTTTTACCCCTTACTAACTGGTTTGCGGAGGTCAGATAGGCAGTCGCTCCATGTAAAATATTATTCAGGTGCATCCGGTTTGACTGGCGGCCGACCCTAAGATATTTGGGAAAATGCTAGGCAGATGATGATGCAGAAATAAAATACTTTGTTTATTGTTATGAAAATTAGAGTCATTTATTTCGTATTTTCAGAACACCGGCACACCGATCAGAGGCGCCAAGCGGGCACAGTTCAACATCTTCTCCAGGAACGTCCGGGGCATACCACCCACAAAGAACCTTCGCACTGCGCTGGTCCCCATCCTTTGGGTCGATGAAGTGAGTATAAATTAAACACAGCATTTCATAGGGCTTTCTCCTGGCTGAAGGCTGTACACTCAAGGCACCCACAGGGTAGTCCGGTTAAGCTTGGTTGACCTACGAGATGCCATCCACAATAAAAGGGTAGATCTTTTATCTACGTACATAGATGCAGTATAAATTACATTACATAATTAACTGATGGAGTCTGTCTCCTGGGTCTTGTGTTTGCAATTGTAACTGCTGTGTAGGTAGATGCTGGATTCGGTTTCCGGTCCGGCAAAAAGTTTCCGAATTCTCGATTTGTGCTCGGTTGAAAGCAGTAGGTTCACCCTCTATTACATGGGACTAAAACATAACTGACGAAAGGTGGGTGTACTGCAAGTAGACCTCTACATAACTCTTCGGTTAAAACAGAAGTGGTACTTAACACAGCTTTTGTAGAACTTCTAACTGCTGGAATGATGAATATTCTCTCTTCCATATTCAGAACATTTCAGATGTTATTCTTTTGTTAAAATGCTCCAAAATATAAAACGTCAATCAAATCAGGTACACAAGTATGAAAGTATTCTTGACTTCAATGGAGAGTCTACAGGCCACATTGAGCTATCGAGGCGGCGACTTGTTGCTCCGCTTGAATAAATTATTGAAGGCCCAAGCTCACACAATGAATGAGCTTTCCATTCAATAGAGCGAATGAATGAACGTACAGTCTGACAATGAAGTTCAATAGTTGGATGAGTTAATCGAGGGTTTGTTACATTATTAAACGTCAAAAAGTTTTTTCTTTTGCAATTCGTGCGCCTTGTAAATAAAGCTTAGTAATACGCAGCGACGTAAACCAATGCATCTGCCATTCTCAATCTATACAATTATTTATATTTGCCATCGTGGTGAAAGGATTAGCCAATCGACTGTAGTCGATTGCCCAGGGTGCGCCGGACGTAACAGGAGGTCGGAAGGTACGTCGCTCGGGGAGGCTCCTTTCATGCACCCCCGAATATGCCTGTCCAGTATGGGACCGATCTGCGCACGCACACCTAGTGGATACAGCTCTAAACGAGACGTGCCGCATAATTACTGGTTGTCTTAAACCGACACCGGTACGAATGCTGTATCCACTGTCCGGCATCGCGCCTCCTCAAGTTCGCAGGACTATAGCCAGCCGTATAGAGAGGACGAAGCTACAAGCTGACTCACGCCATCCAATGCACAGCTGCGTCTCAGTGCCTCCGAGGCTGAAAAGTCGTAAAAGTTTTCTTGGATGCGTAGGCCCAACTAGCTCAGCCAATTTCAACGCGTCCACAGCGAGGCGCAATCTCTGGCGGGAGCGGTTTAAACCCCCGGACAACTTTAACGACCCTTCCGAAAACCTTCCACCTGGGCACGCGTTGCCATGGCCGACTTGGAAATCCTTAAACAGACTTCGAACCCAAGTCGGCCGGACCAAAGACAATCTCTGCAGATGGGGGTTCATGGACAGCTCAGACCTCAAGTGCATATGCGGCGTCTCCCCACAGACAATGGCCCACCTTCCATCTTGCACCGCATGCCCTATCACCTGCGCACTCGAAGATCTGCTTACTGCATCAGTAGGTAAGTGGGGTCCGCGTGGCTGAGTTTTGGGCTGAACATAACATCTGAACTTTTTTGCCATCGACACGCTAAGAAGAAGAAGAATCTATACAATAAATTACTATGCTATGCTGTCATGATTTGCTATGAATTTTATTGATATTGATTTTGAAAATAACATAACATCACTCGAGCTGTACCATAGTAGGTGTACACCCACATTTCGCCAATTATGATTGAGTCTCATGTAATAACGGGCGAGCCTATTGGCTCCAGCCTAGACTCCGTGGAAAATTCAATAGGCTTGTGCCCGACCTGATAATCGAACACAGTACCTCATGCTCAATAATCGCGCTTGCGAACACTAGACCAACTAGAATTATGACATCATAAAAACACATCGTTTCCTTTTCGGTAGATAGTGGTTGTTTTGTGGAGTTTTACATTAGAATAGTACACACTGCCTGCCCTAACAAAACAAGAAGTTGCGTTACACCAAAAGATTATACGCAGCAGCCTGTACCGAGCCGTTCACACTGCAGGAGATCGAGGCTTAGAGACGTGTCAATTGTAGTCGCGATCCTCAGCAACAAAGTAGAAGAGGGACCGTACATAGGTCCCATTCACATACAGAACTCCTTATGAGCTACTTTGACCTCAAACATACGTTTTCCAGGGCTGCGGGATTGTTCCGGGGCTGAGGGACTGTTCGAAAGAGATACCGCGGCCCTGGAACACAAAGGGCAAAGAAGGAACATGGATGGATTTTAGTCAGTAAAAGTCTGACAATCCCTCCCACTCCACCCAGAGCGGGGGGGGGGTTATTTGATGATTTCGCATCCCAAAAAAAAACACGTATTTCGTAGTGTTTGTAACTGACTTACATGCTTTAAGTACCTAACCTACTGTTACCTACTGTTTTATTTTCAGGCCATTAATCTACCTGAAGAATTCGTCGAAGAGCTGACAGACCGGTTACTTAACAGCCTCCGATTGGTGGATATCTTTGTTCCAGTGATTATAGCCTTCTGCTGTGTCATACTTCTGTTGGGTGTTGCTCTCACTATTAAAGCTAAATATTTTAAAGCAGCGACCGTAAATGCGATCTAAATTATTAAGGTTACTCACCTACTGATGTATTGATTGCTTATTTGCTTAACGAATATAATCGCTTGAAATTAAATTATATTAGGCACATCTCTGCCTAATCCTTCTGGGATTACAGGCGTGGTGTTTTGATGTTATGTAAATTAAATTAATAAATTAATCACTAGAAATTAAATTATGTAAATCAAATTAATAAATTAATCATGATATTACGTAATTCTTGTTTTATTCGAAATTACCTCCCTTGTCTTTTTTCTATAGTATATTATTAGTGTATATGCTGCTTTTAGACATCTATTGATATGCGGTAAAATAACATTTATACTGATAGTGCGCGACTTCGTTTGCGTGGAAATTTCAAAGTGCATGTGTCAGAAAATAAAAGGAAAAGTGGTCTACGTGCTATTCTAGACTATAATCTATCTGTGTGCCAAATTTCATTCAGATCCGAACAAACATCAGTCCATACAAACATAAGCATTTATAATAGTAGTAAGATAAGAATAAATTGGTTCTACCTTTAAAAGTCAATAGGTAACTATAGACCGACCGCTTTAATGAGTCCTCCGCCTTGCCCCATCAAAGTTACATTAAGCGTCCACAAAGTCCTAACAATATCCCACAGGTGCTTTTAAATAACCATAATCCACGTAGGTATATTGAACCAATACGTGATCAACCTTCAGAATATTCTATTTAAATTAATATCTTCGCGAGGACTCAGTAAAGCGGTCGATCTATAAATGAATGCCTGAATAAATGCACTCTGTTCGATTTCAACTTTCAGCGCTGACTCGAGAGTTGAAAGACCTTTAGTTTATGTAAACCAATATTTAGGCATTTAGAGGTTACTAGCTATTGCCCGCGACTTCGTTCGCGTGGATATTTGATGTGGCAGCGTTTTTTTTTTTCTAAATAAAAGAGAAAAAAAAATCATCATCGCGAAAAGTGGAAGGAATGGGGGGAGGCCTTTGCCCAGCAGTGGGACAGACAGTACTAAAAAAAAAGATTTAAGGTATCTCCTTGCCAAAATTCATTACGACCCGATCAGCCGTTTAGTCGTGAAAAGGTAACAAACAAACAAACAGAGTTACTTTCGCATTTATAATATAAGCTTGGATTTCAGTTGCTAAAGAATTATACGCCTATCTCATTTCCGAGTGCACATTTCGGACTTGAGTAGATACAATTTGACGATCAGATATGGACTTGGTACTCGCCATCCGAACTGATCTGGTGGGTGGAAGTCAAGTCAAGTCTCCTGGCGTGGTGGTTCGTGACGACCTTCGACGGAACAGGTCGTAAGTATAGTCATGGATACACTTAGCAATATTCAATAGCGATTTTCTAGTGGAATAACAATTTGTAACTTTTAGATGAGACCCATTTCTTATTAGCACAGGTTCCAAAGTCACAATATCAAACACAACAACATCAAATTACAATCAATATAGGTAGTAGGAGTAAATTACTTTTAAAAGTTATTGCGACGTGTATACAAATTAGCTATCGTGACTGTACACGTGGCTCACAAGGTAGATGGTAAGACTAGTTGAGAAAGATGATCGTTTAGGCGATTCGCCCACTGCACCGCGCTCAGTCGCGTAGCGCGAATTTTGACATTGTAAGAAAGTTTCTGAATTTGGTTAGAAAACACGCCCAGGTTGTCCTGGGCGTGTTTCACTTTGGCACGCGTCGGCGTTCAGTGTTACAATCTGCGGCCCCGCGCTACGCGATGGAGCGCGGTGCAGTGGGAGAATGGCCTTACTGGCCTAGTTTTTGGTTCTACTTGCTGTAAGGAGTACTTACAGACAAAGCTCTGTGCCTAATCTTATACCAGGCTGCCTTTTAAGTTCTGTCGGTTACATTTTTGCCGCCAATTTTGAATTTGGAACTGTTCAATATTAACATTTTTTGAAATTTAGAATATCAAAACAATTGAAGGAATTAGGATTAATTCTATTGTTTAGTCACAGCTTTGTTTTGAATCTGTCAGGTCACGTAGGTACGAAAATTAATCTCACTAAGGAAAATGTCCGGGCAATAATTTTCTGTAACTTCCGATGATGCCTAACACGGCTTCAGTGTTTCGAAGAGCTAACATCTGTATTTCTTGATGAAGCCCCATGTCTGCGGACTGTCGAACACTGGTATTTAGAATTCCAGCGTGACATACCAGTCTAATGCCCGGTGCCAATAAACAAGAAACGAGTCGTTTTGCTTACGGATAGTAGTATTTTCTACGAGACGTATGCCAAAACCGTTCCTATAAAAAACGTTTCGTAAGTTAAGTTACCGATAGGTCACTACCTACGGATGGGAGGGTTACGAATAACGAACAGTAAGGCAAATTTATGCAGATGTCGGGCGATGGTGTTCCTATACATAAAAAGAAACGTCAACGAGCTGTCAAAGTTACGAGTCGTTTACAATTTGTTTACCGCCCAATTTCGGTCGGTTGTCTACAAAAGTTTTACTTGTTCTGCGTTATTTGCATGAAATAATTGCAAAATGTCTCGTTCAGATAGTGAATTAAGTGATTTAGAATTGTTATCGGACTGGAGTAACTCCGAATCAGATGAAGAAAGTGGTTCTAATCGACGGAATTACAAAACGAGGGTCGATCATTTTAGTATCTTCCCAACCAGCAATTCAGTCCTATTATTTCAGCTCATAACTCTAAAAAGCTCTATAAACGATTTATTAAGGTTTTAGCGGTGCCAGAGTGTTGTATAAAAGTGTTCGACAGTACATTATTGCTCTGAATGCTTATAGAGCTAAAAATACCTATAAACAAAGGATGTAAACGTTTACTACGCCATTTTATACAACCGTTATAGTCAAGTACTATAGCAAGTTCTAATATAACTAGTACATAATAATATTGCTCTATAAAATTGTTAACAGGTGCCTTTATTTATCTGATTAGCGTAATAAGGGTTCCAAACGAAGTGCAATAGTAGTTTCGTTATAGCAGTGATGAACACTCAACTACAGGGCGATATTGTGATATTGTGGATATTCAGATCGCTGCTATAGTACGTGTGCGTTAGTAGTCACAAAGACTTTACAATAGAGTGTTTTTGTGATGTAGTCTAATTTCAGATCACGCTAATAGAACGTAAGTGTAGTATAATAGTTTTTAGATTCATCTTATAATTTTACCGATAAGCATATCACACAGACACTATAATAGAGCAGAATTATTGTATAACAACTTTTTTGGTGCCTAGAAATTCGCTTGTTAGTATTATAAATGGGTATTTATCACTATAGTGACGCAAAAGTGGCACATACATGTAGATAAATGTTTCTATTAAATGACAGTTAAGTCCCAAAAAGGATTATTGCCTCGCTTTTACAACAATATTCAGACATTTTGATGCGACGTGCATTCACAATCACAATTACGGGAAACGGTTCCGTACAAAATGGAAATCATGTTGAACCTATTGAGGACGTCTTTAAAACTCCAATAAAATCTTCATATTTGAACATATATAAATGCAAAACTAAGCACATGAACAAAATTCAAAGATTATTCAGAGTTGACGCAATAAAGTGTAAACTTATCTCGATCTCTTACAACTCAACAACTTATTTTGTGCCATTATTACATACTGTATAATAAACACATTTTACTAATTTCTAAGGTTATTTACGCAGATGGTATATAAATAAAAATCTTTATTAATTAAATGGTTCTTTATTTTGAACTAAAAAAGAAAAATCTTTCATTTCTCATTCTCCTATCAGTCTTGATCTCACGTTAAAATCAACCCACATAATTAACTCAGCTTATACAATATCAGGTACTCGAAAATATGTCAAAAATATAAAATTTTAGAATATTCACTTCACAGGAATATTAAAGCTAGTATAAAACAGGAGTCTTAGGGCTGATTTTTCAATAGATTTTAAAGATTTTTTATGTATGAGAATGTTATTTAATTGCAAAGCCGACATTCATCGGAAGGATAATGGTCATAAATAGCCATAAAATCGCAACCCCGACACCAGAAAAATAATTCATTTAATAATTGGGCCATATTTCTTTTATATATGGTGAAGTGACTCGGTAAAGATGAATTAGTATGTAATCCACAGTTTACACAGTTTGCACTTAATATAAAATGTGTGATTTTCCACGGCCATTCCGCTGCTGCAAGCATCATGAAATCGACTCGACTAAGAAATCTATCGATATCCATATTGGCGTCCATTAGGTACACTGAAAAAACACAATGTTGACTGTAGTTTATATTTATAAAGGTATTGCTTCTAAAGTCCAGTAATGCTACTAGATACAAACATAGGCACTATATATAAAGAAATATAAACACTAGGTACGTAAAACTTGATATAACTACGTAAATTCTTCCCGAAAAAAAAAACTGGTTACATGATTAATTCACTCTATTCGTCAGTAATCAGTTTATAATTAAGTTTTTTTTCATTACCTATGGTCTTCAGAAAAATAGTAAAAAAAACATCATGCTCACACAGAACCCCAATTTTAGGTTGAATCCACGATGACTGACAGTGAAAACATTGTCACGGCAAGTACTATAATGGCTCTTAAAAAATCGAAATCATTTTATATGATAAATATTTTTGTAAAAGCTCAACAATTCGAGGGGGCACTTTAAATTCATGGTAAACCTACCCCTAGTTTATCAGTAAACCTGCAGTCGCACATCATTTCCCCCATAATAGACTAATATAATAATAACAAAATAAAATCTTACTCACCTCAGATTGCTTGTATGCTTTTGTAAAATTATTTTATTTATTTTTTGCACTCTACACTAACACGAATGTAAAATAATGTATAGTGAATGAAAAATGTGAGGTAAAGGAAACTAAACTCTTGTATAGTATGAAAAAGTACTATAAAAGGTCCTACAGTTGCCAGTACATCATTATTTTGAGACCTGCATCACTGTTACATAGATTTTATTGGACTGTTTCGTCATTTGGAACACTGCAATAAAATTATTTTGTCCCTGAACAGAGATATAAATGCGCCACTTCCGAATAAAAGATACGTTCTTTGGGGTTTTATAGGACCAAGAACAGTTTTTTACAAAACGTTCTATGGTTCTTTATAGTACTAGTTTTTGCTGCTTGGGTTGGATAATAACGAATTCCAAATTAGATTTCGGCTCGACAACCCAACTGAACAAAGTTTACTCGTCGAAATTTAGGTTTAGCGCCTACATCCTAGCGAGTAGCAAAGTTAAATTAATGTTCTGAATTTTCGCATCCGTTCGCAATGCGCGCTTGGCGCCTTAGCTAATGTAACTACATGTTAAGTCACTACCTAGCCTAGCCTAGTGCCTCACAAGGCACTAGGCGCTAAGCAAGGCGCAGTCAGTGCGTAGTTGCTGCCTGTCTGTAATCCCATTATGTAATAATAGTGTCCTACAATTCCTAGGTTCTTTAGTCAGAATACTATGTGTATGTTGGTACTCGGTATACTTATAAAAGAGTCCGTGAGTAGTCTTCCAACGAACGTGTCGACTGCCTTTGAAGCGCACCGTCCGCTGCGATGCTCCTCAGCTTTCAAACGATAATACTTACCATAACTACATACATATAGGAATGTATTTATGTTGTGTGTGTGATTTCCACAGGGGTTATTTTTACCAGTTCTTTGAGAAAATTTACCAGATTTCAAATATCTGTAAACAAGTAAGGGATGCCTCCCTTACTGAAGTTGCTGGCAAATTGCGATATTATAGGTCGCTGTTTTGTAATAGCTACTGACGCAGATATTTTATCTTCTGATTAGCACATCATTCACGTAGACGAAGCAGAAAAAATGTATATTATAGAAGATAACTCATCAAGTACCAAAGCAAAGTTAACAAAATTGATTGACTTCTGCGGGTCAAGCGTGATAAGTGAGTATATATACTCACGATTTTTGAATAAAAACTAGGGTGATAAAATAATAGATTTTAGTCCTGTGATACATTTATTCGTTAAAATATACGACAACACATAGTATGTAGCTCATTTTTAATATTGAGATAAATCCGTAACGTGAATGGGAATCACCTTGCCTATTGGTAAAGATCACGGAACACCTGACATACTGACTAGTACTTATTGAATCATTAATTTAAAACGAAGTTCAAATAAGATTATATAATATGTTTTTTTTTTCTACATTCTAAACCTATGCGTCTAAAAACAATAGTTTGAGTCTAGACAGGGATACAGATCCCAATTCCTATCATAAGTAGATGTTTATTGGCCTTATCACATAGGTATAGCTCTCCCTTCTCAAACTTGAGTACTAATTAGCAATGAAATAAATACATTTTTAACATTGAGCTTTATTTTAAAAAAAATCCTGATTCACAGACACGAATTACATACCAATAGATTTTAAACTAATTTCTTGTGTATATAGTGAAAAATGTTAAGCCTTCTCTAAAACATTGATTTGCTCTAATACATTGAAAAATAATATTACATAGCTGTTATCGTGGTGAGGCTGATAATGCGGTAATTAGTCTTTCCTTATTGGACTAGATAAAACAATAACTAATGCTGAGATTTCAATATAATATGTACTTAACACATTCGACTACTCAAAAAATATCTAATGTAGGTATAAAAATAGTTAACAAATTAATTTACTCAAGTCGATACACAAATAACTCACCGCGTTGTCAGCCCCGTAAGGACATAACTTTTGACACAGGTAACAGAAATTCAGTCGATAACATAAATTCATAACTGCACACAAAATGAACCAACCCACAACTTTACAAATTACTATTGTATTACTGTATATAGTAAGGATGGGTTTAAAAACAGATCCCATCATGAAAGATGAAAGTTTATAAGTAACTTCGTCTTTTTGTCGATAAAATCCTATCGGGTAACGCGCCTTGTCAATCAATAAATTAAATATTTCACGTCAAACTGATCTAATAATTTCCAATTCTGATATTTAAAATACAGCAAAAAGACTGAGAAATAATCCAACATAAATATAGAATTTTGTTAATTTAATCAGCTGTAATGATTTACGTTATTTTTTCACATGATAAAAAAATTACGTGTGAGTTGGTACATGTTGGCATGTCTGGGTACCACTTTACAATAATTCCGAAAATAAAATAAATCCATAAACATAATTCATTAAGGAACATTACTTCAATTTTATTATGCTTTGAAATTTCTACATACATTTATATTCGCTGACTAAAATTATTAATATTTTAAAATTACAGTATAAGAACGAGGCATTTTTAGTCAATACACTTTCATGAATCTTTATTCTTTTTTTTCGAATATTCATAAATGTACGATCATTTAAAACACATTTATTTTAACATACATAATACTATATTATTTTAACTATGTACAAAATAGATAATATTATAACGATAAGTGAATGAATACGTGCTCGTCTTTTCTCGGCTCGAGAAATATTACATATATGTTGACGAACGTAAATAACTTTTTATTAAGTAGATACAGACATTTAATAAAATTCTAAACCTTATTCTCTACTTTTTATATCCCAGAGACTTATCTACGGCTTTACCAGTTTTTGTGCAATTTTATATTAATAATGTGCAACAGTTGGTAATTATTTATAGCAGAAATTGTGGTTTCCAATATTAACGTTTTAGTGAAAACAGTGGCTTCTACACATCTACGGGGTTGCTAGAATTTGTGCCATTTCAAACGAAGTTTGTGCCACAGTTCATAATTGTAGCAGAAATGGAAAGATATTTCCAATATGATTGTTTTAGTCAAAACAGTGTTTAATTTTGATTACTTATATTAACAAGTAAATTGTCAGTTTCATAAGTTTCTCCAATAGTCTCCGAGATTATTAAACAGACAATGAGTGGACAAATGGATTTATTGATACAAAAAATCTACAACAGGCGACGCGTATGAACTAAAAATGCCCACGTCGTTGATATATGTAGGTGCAATCCATCGAATTTAAATAAATGTTCCAAAAATTTACTAATTCAGGAGTTGACAGGACATTGGCTCATTCAAAATTTAACTAATGTTTTAAAACTATTTATTACAATATTTACAACAATGAAAGAAAAAAAATGAAGCTTGTAATGTCTGATCAACTTACGTTTTAAGACATTTAATAAAGAACTAGAATATTATGTACAATATATTTACAAGATTAATATAATCTAATAAACTAAACTTATTCGACAAAATGACGTTTATCATCAGTTTTTCCCTTCCGACCTTTCGCATGCGCTAGCATCGTGACTAACTTCTTGTGACTGTCACCCACGATCCAGCCGTGCTGCTGCACATGCTCGGGCTCGTCGTCCCCGTCCGACGACCAGTTGTAGTAGGCCGTGGGACGCGCGCGCGGTCGCGGACCGGGCGGGGCCAGAGACAGGTGCGCGCTCGACGTGGACGGGGCCGGCGCGTCATACGGGTTCACGCTGACCGCCTCGTCGCTGTCCCTACCCGCTCGGCTCGCTGTCGCATCGCCGCCCCTGGCCGTGGTACGACTAAAATTAGATAGCCTGCTTTCTACGTCTTGTTTCTTGAATGAAATATGTCTGTTGTTCGCTCGTCTTGCGCCGCCGTGGTGGCTGTCCCGTTTCTTCCCTTTCTTTCTGCGAGCGGATGTGAGAACAACTGACTCCGCGCTGTTGGGCCGCGGCGGAATGCCGTCTGGCTCTGATTCCGAACTC
Source organism: Noctua pronuba (assembly GCA_905220335.1). Classification (NCBI taxonomy): domain Eukaryota; kingdom Metazoa; phylum Arthropoda; class Insecta; order Lepidoptera; family Noctuidae; genus Noctua; species Noctua pronuba. The sequence goes on along the minus strand of LR999891.1, from coordinate 18,786,549 downwards.
CAAGTCTCGGCTAACACGTTTTGTTTCCCTACGGTACATTTACGCCGCGCCCTTTGTCTAGCTACTCCCGTGTCATCGTATTGGTCATATACATCAGCGTTGTAATCATAACTAGTGCTGATGCCTTCATCTAATTTGCTCGATGGAGATTTCTCTTTCTTTGATTCGCGTTTCTTTGTAGGTATAACGTCACTCTTTGAATGTGTAGGTTCACTATGTTTAATTGTTGCATATTTTGGTGGCACCTCGTGCAATGGAGTGTCATATTTTTTCGGTGATAAGTCTTTGAAGTCTTTTGGTGAAATTGAATCACGTTTTTTAGATGTGCTGGGGCCAAAATCGATTGCTGCTGTTTTAGAAGTTGAAGGTCCGTAGTCTATAAGAGATGATCTATCATATTCTCTAGGTGAACTCATATGCCGCTTAGGCGATGGGCTTTTTGACTTCGTTGGAGAAGAACACTCATCTCTGCTCGAAAACGTGCGGCTGTATTTTTCATATTTGGAAGAGTGGTCGTGTTTTTTTGGCGTCACGAAAACGTCATTCTTGGGTGATACTGCGTCGTTATTCAACACAGATGAATTTGGTTCATCCTCTAATAAGCTGTCAAATAATTGATCCAAATTAGCTTTTGGCTTCACGGTTTCTTTTACCTTTGTGCTCTTCTTATCACTACGCACTGCATTAAATTTAAATATTTTTCCCATGACAGCGTTTTTCTCAACCGCGTCTTTTCTTTTTAAAGGTGATGAATTTTTCTTCAGTTCACAGCCAACCTTACCGCTGCTCAATTCACAGGATAACAGACTGTTTTCAGTTTCATTATCGCTGCAAATGTAGTCATCGGACATGTATACGAAATCGTCTCCGTCAGAAACGCTATCTCTAGAATTGTCCGCATCGTCAACGCCTGTATTCAGTTTGGATGTACCGGGCGTGTCCTTATAACTAATGCTTTTAAATCTTTCCATGAGCGTCGAAGGTCTGAACTCAAAAACTGCCTCTTCATTGTCCAGAAACTCATATACATCCACTTCCTTCTGTGAAGTCATACCGTCTCCTGCATGCCGCTGACTATCGTTCTTGCTGCTTAATTCGGCAATTCTTTCTTTTTTCCTTGTATTCAGTTTCTTTTTCTTTTTCGGGGAAGTTATCGAAGGGACAATAGCGGACATGTTAATATCGGATGTAGGAATAGATACCTTGATTCCATCGAATCCTTTCAAGGCGCCCTTTGTAAGCACCTGGGAACTTTGATGAGTTTTTTTAGAATTTCTTCTCGCTTTTTTCTTTTCAGCTTTCTTTCGGCATTTAAACCTGAACAAGAAGTACGTGTAAGAAAGACATACAAGCTACAAAAAGGAAACTGGGAACGTTGTTTTAAAAGATGTAATTGATAGATATGTGGCGAGACTCGGCGTCTATAGCGACTGATTATTGGTTATATTTTTTCACCTATTATTTATTATTATATAAAGTTTGTCAGTTTGGATCTAGGTGGTAATCTTTCGAACTACTGATCTAATTCAGAAAAATCTCTTTCACTAATAAGAAGCTACATTATCTGAGTGTCATAGGCTATATATAAAACGTTGCCATTGGATAGTTTCCGACCATAATGCAAACGAAGCCGCAGGCAAAATATAGTCATGAATAAAAATGTACTCTCGTAAACTGTAATGCCTAATATAATTGCATTTTGGCAAATCCATTAATTCTGCTCTTGTAACTAAAAACACAGTTACTTACATCCTTATCTACAGTCAAGTCAAAGCAGTAATTACGAGTACTTATGGAACCATTTTTATGCAATAGATAAGAATTTCAACGAAGTAAGAACGCTCTAAGAAAGCAAAGTTAAGAACTCTAACTTTTGTCAGATCTAACTTGAAGCAATTACTAAACCACAGAATATATGAAAATCGTATCTTCATAACTACTTTCACTCAAGTAATCACTCTAGGCCAAAATTAAGTTTTACGAAAGAGTGAACAATTGCAAAACTTAATTTTGAACCAGATACCGAGTATAAAAGACTTTCGGATTAATTGTGCCCAGTAACCTTAGTTTAAGATTAAGACTTACCTAGCGCTGGGTTCAATAACAGCTTGAGTTTGTTTTGCAGCCGCGGCCGCCGCTTGAGACCTACACTTCCTCTTGATTTTATCGAACTTATCTTCAAACATATCTATGCTTTCGATTATATCAGGATACATTTTCTCCTTAATTTCAGGTTGCTTCTTCGCTTTACTAGGGTTAGATACGGGGTATGGTTCCACGTTCTCATACTTAGATTCATGTACTTTTGAATCAGAGTAATCTAATTTTTCATCATCGATCTGATTTAGTCCCACATCACTAACACTTCGTTGGTACATGATTTTTGTCTTCAAAGAGCCTTCATTTGCAGCTTCCTTAAGGCCTGAGATTAAATCTTTCTCCAAATTTTTCACTTCATCGCTTTCTAAAATATTTTTTGCTGTAATAGAATCCACATCACCGTCGCCTTTGATGGGTTTTTCTAGTAAATCAAATGTTTTGACTGTTGACTCAGATAAATGATTAGGTACTGGATTAAAACTTATCGGATCCGGGGGTTTTAGCTCGCTTTTATTGGACTTCAGCAATTGACAACAATCTATGAACAGCGCTTCATCTCGGCTTAATCCCCTTTGAGCAAGTTTTTGCTGCCGTACTTTTCTGTTCACTTTCGCTAAAATTTTATCTAACGATGGCAGTTTTATTTTTGCATATTTTGAATGCTTTCTATTGGCAAATTTTTTTGTGAGTAGTTTCAATCGGTCTAGTTGTCGTTTATATGCAATAAGGTAGTTAGGTTTTTCAATAATGGGTATTGTTCTCATTTTTAATTCTATTTCAGATAATTTTGATGCGTGTAGCACGGTCATTTGATGGCGCAAAAAGTTATCTGGCCGCCGAAATTCTTTCTTGCACAAGCGACAAAAGCATGGCACTGGTTGAACGAATACTTTCTTTTTAATTTTAGGGATTCGTTTATTCACTTTCTTGGCAGCTAAACGTCGTCTTGGCCGCGTCGTTGTATCGCCACCTCCGATGGATTTCTTATTTTCGTTTTGATTAGATCGCTTTTGCGTTCGTTTCTTAGAACCGAAATACGCGTCATCACTTTCATTGGCTATGATATGGAATGTCTCAGAAATTTTTTTAGAAGCCAACAAATTAGATTTCCGAGGCTTCCTCTGTGAGAAGAAACCAAAGCTTTCCATAAATTTTTCTGATCGTAGTTCTTCGGCATCATTTGGAGTGCTAGATTTATCAATATCATTAAATGTAGTGAGAGTTCGTCTATTCCTTTTAATGTCTTGATTATTTCGTTTGCTTTTTACATTTTGCTTTCCATTTCTTCCTAAATTGGTATCTTTGATATTTCTTTTATTGGACACAGGTTTACCAGATTTCTTTTCTTTATCTTCTATATATTTCGTGAGTGGAACATCACTTTTTGTAGAGTCGTCAGAATCAGTCACGTTGTTTTGAGAGCCAGCTGCCATTTTGTTTCTATAATTAACAAGATAATCTGAAGGTTTCGAAGACTTTTTGACGAGAGCATGGGTTTTATTAGAAGTTTGGTTGTTACTTTTAGATTTGCAATGGTTATGGATTTTCAGATTTTGGGTGTTCTTATCTAATACGTTTATTTCACGTCTAAATGAATCGGGTTTTTCGATCATATCATCCAAGTCGATATCGTAAGGATCATAAAAGTCAGCTGTCGAAGACTTTACAATAACAGACTTTGAACGTGTTCTTCGTGCTGCCACTGGCATGTAACAAGCAGTACGTTTTTCCAAAGATAAGGGAACTTTCTCTTTAAGAATGTGAATATCATGTTTTAATTCCATGTCTTCTTTGCACTTATCCAAAAATTTTAGTTTCTTAGTTTTTGTAATTTCACTACAATCCTCAGTGGCCGTATCGTCGACTTTTCTTTTATCTCCTGAAGTATTTAACTTTTCGTTTATTGTAGTGGAACCAGACTGAACGTTTAGTTTCTTAGTAGTCGCCTCCAGATCTTTGTTTGCACTTGGACTGCGATGGCTTTTATTTTCAGTTACGGAAAAGTGTTCTTTATCGTTAATTGTTGTAGGTGAGGCATGTCGTATTTGATCTGAAGTAACAGAACTTTCGGAATGTAATCTTATTTTAGACTTCTTCTTAACCCTCTGGGAATATCTTGCTTCGGATTTTTCACTAAATTCATAAGATTTCTTTTTCTTATATAATCGTCTTAATTGCACCGATTTCTTCCGTTTCGTTCGTTTGCGTTTTCCCTGGTCGTGTTTTTGTTGAGTTTGTTCTGCGGCAACATCAATAATCGGCGAAGTAGGACTAGACTTCAAACTTGCATGGTTTGTCTGAATGCTGTCTTCAACAGGAGTTAAATCTTTTTCGGGCGTTGAATGAGCTTGTGGCTCGGCGTGATTTTCTTCATCCAACAACAACTTCGAGAAAATTAATTGCTTTTTAGTAAGAGGTGTTTTTTGTTCGATAGACGCACCAGGTTCAACTATAATGTCATCTTCACCTAAAGTAGATTTCCTACGTCTGCTGCGGCGTAACGGTGTTGTATTGTTATCATCTTTTTCGAAATCTGGCGATTTTTTATTATTTTCAATGACAACACTATTAATACTTTTATCAGCAATTTCTTTTAAATTATCTGTTTCATCTACAGCGCTGGTTTTTTTAGTGATAATATTTGTGTTTTGACATGGATGCGATTCTGTAATACTTGTTTGAGCAAGGATTTCTTTAGGTTTTTGATTAACAGTTTTCAATGAAATGCTTTTTATTTCAATTTCAGATTTAGTGTGGGTCGTCAGATCATCATCATTTAGAGAAGTAGTCGATAAGTTGCTGGCAGAGTTATTTTTCTGCTTATCTTTTTGGACTTCTAGCATTTCTTTATCGTTTGATTTTAGTGAAACTGGGGATATTTTAATTCCGTCTTCAACAACGTTTTTCAATGAACTAGTTTGCTGATCCCGTATAACGTAAGGTTTATTAATTAGCTGTTCAGCACTGCCCGCAGTTTCTTTATCACTTTTGCTGTCTGCAATTATGATAGTTCTTGCTTTATGAACGTCTTCTTTATTCGCCAACCTAACAGTTTGGATCTCTATAAGTTCATGATCATTAGGATCGCCATTCGATTTTCTTCGGTTATTTGTTTTAGTTGGTTGGTTCTCCTCAGTCTCTTTTATTGTTTTGTTGGTTTGTAATATTTCCTTTGATATATCACCAGCAGGTGGTTTTTGTATTATTTGTTGCTGTTGCAGTTGTTTTATTTCGATTTTATCATTAATATAAGAATTTGGCTCAACTATTCTATCTTTGTTAAGGTTATTTGTAGTTTCCTTAAGTACTACGTCTTCTTTTATATTGTCGTCAAGGGTTTTATTATTTTTAGATTTATTCTCAGACAAATTATCTATTTGTAAATTATTTTTCAGTTGATCACGGTTTTTCACTATTATCGCTAGCGACACGTCGTCATCAGAATCGTCGTCTTCGAAGGTATTGTCTTGTTTAACAGTTAATATATATTGAGCGTCGGAGACAGGTATATGTACCGAAGTTAATCTTTCTATAGCAGTACTTGAAGCAGTTTTGTCATAGCTTTTGGGTTCAATATTATCTTTTGATGGTAGCTGAGCACCATCTATCAATTCATAGTTTTGGGATGCTGCAGAATTCTGCGATCGATCAAGAACGTGACTATCTTGTTGCGGGTCAGATGCAATAACGGTTCTGGACTCGAGTAACGAATTGTCAATCAAGTCTTTATCATTTTTAATTAAAATATCTTCTGTTGGTGCGACAGGGTTTAGTAATTCATTGTTTGTAAGATTTTCTGGGCGTAGTATAGATCCGGGCGAAACAGTAGCGGTTGGCTTAGAAGAGCTGGCTTTGTTTTTATTGTTTTGTTGAGTGCTAGTAATCTCAGCTTGTTGAATAGCTAACGATATTTTCCATTGTAATAATTTGTTGTCCTCTTCTTCAGAGTCTTGAAATTGATCGATAATAGGCCTTTTTTCCACAGCGGTGTTTGCTACATGTTGTTCAGTTTGTTCAGGTGAATCTCTGACTTTTTCAATTTCACGCTCATTCAGAGCTTTTATGCACTGTTGAATTTCTTTATGTAGTGCTGGTCTTGCAGGAACTGCAGAAACTTCCGGTTCAGTGTTTAGCCGGGTCTGACTTACGTTTACTGTTGAAGATTTATTGCGCTCGGATGCTGTTTTAATACGTACAGCTCTTAAACTTGATGTCTTGTCACTAATAGTTTTTTGATTTGGTGTAGTTACTAAAGCGACATGGTAGTCGGTAAATAATTGTGGTGGAATTACTGTTGTCTTGGTATGATCATCTACCAATTCGACAAAATCTGTATTGTTGGGTGTGCTTTCTTCAGTCAGATCTATGACTATGTTTTCTTTGTTAGTATTTCTGTTTTCGGGCGCAGCAGATGGACCAGGTTGAAATTTGTCGACGCTAAGATCTTCATTTTCTAAGTCTTTTTCTTCTTTCATATCCATGATAGGAGGTTTTACATCTTCGTCCTCGTCATCTGTTTTATCAGTTTTTATAACTGCTGGGAGGGGGAACAACGGAGGAGGTGGGTTAGGAGGTAGGGGTGGAATAAAAGTAGATTGTATTTGTGGCGGCGGGTTATTTTGAGACGTTTCTTCTTTTACTGGCGGTGGTGGAGGTGGCGCAAGGAGTATCGGCGGCGGCGGGGGCGGAGGAGGCAACATAGTAAACTGTGGTGGGGGAGGTGGTGGCGGTGCTTGATAAGCCGAAGGTAGATATGACATGGGATGATTTTTATCCATGTTAAACGATCCCATAAACTGGGGCGGACAATGTTGCATATTCGTGGGTAATTGGTAGTTTGGAATAAAACCATGCATATTAGTCATGTTTTGATTTTCATGGACTAACATATGCTCAGATGTTGATGCTTGATGGTTAATATTTAAAATGTTACCATCGTAATGATTCTTCCTGGGTGATTTTAAAGTTGAAACATATTGAGGCAATACGTTTAACAGCATGTTCCGTTTTTCGGTAGGCAATCCTCCCAAAACATCTGCTAATTCTGGTGGTAACAAAGCGATTTTTCTAGCCGTTTCGGGATCTGGTGTTTCACTTGTTGCAGTACTAACATCAACTCTATTTGCGGCTGTTGTATCTTCGAAAGCAGTGGTTTGCATTTGGCTGTTTCGCATGGCTGGGCCCATTTGCAAATCCTTATTCTGTATACCTCCATAATTGAATGGTGGTCCTATTCTTGTATCTGCTACAGTATAAAGTGACGTGGTATTTTTTGTACCAGTTATACTGTGAAGAGAATTAGTCAGAGTTGTCGAATTTGAAGATTCTATTTCGTTGACTGATATACTTGCGTTAACTGATGTGCTTTCATGTTTATTCACAGTTGTTGCCTTTATAGGATTTGATAATGTATACTCTGGTAACGATCTAATTGCGTCGCTCTCAGAATTTAAGGAGGACGTAGCAAAAGCCGATTGCTTTGCTGTAGCACATATTTCTGAGTTTGTTGAGATAGCTGCTTTCGCTATCTGTAAAGCCGTATCTGCTTCTAGAGTAGGATTTCTCGCTGTCACAATATTAGATAACAAAACATTTGAATTCAACTGCTGTATATTATCAGCATTATCAATTATTCTTGCTTCACTAGTTGGTAATTCAGTTTTAATGTCTATCGACTCGCTATATTCAGGTTTGATATCCTCAGTGCTCATAATATCAAGAAAACTTTCATCATCCGCAGTAAAATCTGCAGTATTGCTAATGTTATCACTTATATTTTTATCGACAAAATCAGAATTTAAAGTGCTTTTCCTCAAATAGTCGGGAGGTAAGTGTGAGGTATTAGTCATTATATTTGGGAAAAAAATTGGTTCTCTTTCAGCAAGGATTCTACTTGGATCATTCATTGTGTTCGAATATTCTTGAGGTAATGTTTCAGCAGGGATTCTGCTTGCATCATTGACTGTGTTAGAAATCTCTTGAAAATGTCGACAAGTAAGGTTTCTGCTTGCATCATTCATTATGTTTGAATATTCTTGAGGTGGGTGTTCAGAAAGGTCTTTGCTTGGTATGACCCGTACGCCATAAGTCGTATTTTCCGCTTTGTTTTCTGATAATGGATTCCATGATACACCTTTACTAAATGATAATTCTGTTCCTAAGTTTCTTTCTACGGTCGGGTCAGTAAGGTGTTGCCAACGGGTCCCAGCATGAGGGATAGGAGTATCTGTAGACCTTTGGGACGATAAATCCAGTGGAATAGAGTCCTCTTTCGCCATGTAAGCTTGATTTTGTACATTGTGAGGTAAAGCATGATTCGAGTGATACACGTTGGTCATGGGATTTTGAATGTATGATATGTGAGGGTTTAATCCAGTATATGTTGGCTGCACCAATGTTTCCTCTTCACGTAAAGAGTTATTCATCATCAGCTCCTGTTCAATTAAAGGCTTTTGTTCCGTAGAAGATCTATGTTCAGATAGTCTCCTTTCATTTAAAGATATTTGCTCATTTAGTAATCTTTGATCGCCCACCGATTGTAATAACTGGGCATGCTCTTGTAAGAACTGGGCATGTTGTGCTTGCAATCTTTGTTCATGTAATAATTGTTGATTGATTGGCGGCCACTGCTTATTCAAAATACCTTGTTCACTAGGTGGTGTATTTACTTCACAAAGCATTTCGGTACCGATCACCGTGTGCTCATTTACATGAGGCAGTTCTTTCGAAAGTCTACGTTCATATAATGGATCTCGTTCAAATGAAGGCCGTCGATCAGAAGACATCCGGCTTTCGGCTGAGGGTGCACGTTCGATAGAGTGCCGGCTTTCGACAGACGGCGCCCGTACGACAGCGGGCCGGCTATCGATAGATGGACGGCTTTCGACGGAGGGCGCTCGTACGACGGACGGCCGGCTATCGACCGATGACCGGCGTTCAACAACGGGCTTCTCCTCGGTAGAGAATTGGTGTTCTAAGGTGGGCCGTCGTTCGATAGAAGAGTTTTGCTCAATAGAGACCCTGAGTTCCACAGACGGCTGGCTGTCTAGGGCGGGGGCCCGTACGATAGAGGGCGGGCTGCCAGCCGAGGGCGGGCTGCTGGTCGAGGGCGGGCCGCCGGAAGAGGGCGGGCTTCTGGCCGAGGGCGGGCTGCCGGTGGAGGGCGGGCTGCTGGCCGAGGGCGGGCTGCCGGCCGAGGGCCGGCTTTCAACAGCGGGCTTTAGCTCGGTAGAGAATTGATGTTCTACGGTGGACCGTCGTTCGACTGATGGCTGGCTTTCGACGGAGGACGCTCGTACGACAGTGACCCGGCTATCGACTGAAGGCCGGACAACAGAGGGTTTTCGTTCTTTAGAGGGCGCCAGTTCGACGGAAGGCTGGCTTTCGATGGCGCAGCAGTCCTCGATGGAGGGGCGGTGTTCGATGGAGGGGCGGTGCTCGACAGAGGGCCCAGGTTCAAGAAAGGGCCGGTGTTCAACAGAGGGCTTTTTCTCGGCAGATAGCCGCTGTTCATCAGAAAGTTTGCGTGCATTGGAGAGCCGGCGTTCATCAGACAGTTTGTGTTCATTGGAGAGCCGGCGTTCATCACAAAGTTTACGTTCATTGGAGAGCCTGCGTTCATCAGACACTTTACGTTCATTGGAGAGCCGGCGTTCATCAGACACTTTACGTTCATTGGAGAGCCGGCGTTCATCAGAAAGTTTGCGTTCATTGGAGAGCCGGCGTTCATCAGAAAGTTTGCGCTCAGCAGAGAGCCGTAGTTTGGCGGGGAGCCTAGGTTCAGTAGCTGTTTGTTCTACAGATAAACTCAAATCTTTTGTAACGTTCTGTTCTTTGAATATGTTTTGCTCTTGTATTGCTAAAAGATCATTTGATGGTCTCCATTCATTTGATGCCCTTTGGTCTGTGGATAGTTTGCGTTCAGAGACAGATTTCAGTTCCTTGGATAATCTACGTTTAGTTAATGGTCTGTGCTCTGGTGGTAACATTAATTCATTCTGCTCAACAACTTTTTCAGCGGTATTTCTGTTTTCAGGAAATAATGCCTGATTTGGATATGACGTTTGTTGTGAATTCTGCCTCTGTTCTGGATATTTTCCCAGATCCTGGCGTATTGCTATATTTGGGCAAAAGGGCTGATCTGGGAATAACCTTTGATTCAAGAATCTCTGTTCGAATGCCATCTGTTCCAAAGACCTGGGTAATGGTCTCATTTCGGGAAACGGCATCTGGTTCTGGAACGGCATCTGCTGCGTGTAAGTCCTCGAGTCAGGATGTGGTCGTGGTTCTTGTGGCATATTTTTATCGACTTGAGACTTCATACCCGGGTACTGGCTCTTTTCGTGAAGTGTCCGATTCTCTGGCAAAGGCCTGTGTTCCGGATACTTTATGTGGTCTGAATATGTTGGATATGGGTATGAAGGAACTCGGAACCGTTGTTCTGCTTGTATCAATGCATCTGGTACTACGTGTTTTGGATGTGGCCTATAATCCAATGATGCAGTCTGTTCGGAGTTTGTCCTTATTTCTGATAAGCGTTCTGCTATTTTTCTCTGATCCTCAAGTATTCTGGACTCAACAGTTGATCTTGCACTCGGCTCAGTATCTGCAGGTTGTTGATAAGATTTGTTCTCAATAAGTTGACCACCGGACATGTTAAATGTATGAAGATATTCAGCTGTTTTAGGTGATTTGGAAAAATCTGGTTGATTAACTAGTGTTTCAGTTGCAATATCATTTTGCTTTCGTTTTTTCGTCTGATCGCTGTCTGGACTTATCATCATACTGGAATACGGCCCAGGAAATTGTTGGGGTGGCATCATTTCAAGTGGAGTTAATCCAAATATATTCTGCGGCAAGTCAGGTGGAACATTTGTTCTCGACGTAAGACGTGTTGATTTTCGTCTCACTGGAGTTTTCTTAGGTGGAGTCGAGGGTTTTGTTTGATTTTCTGTACACAAAGGTAGGCCGTGTGCAGCTTGATCATGGGCTATATTGCGTTGCAGATACGCTAATCCTCTTTCAAGCGGTGAAGGGTCAAATGGTCGAAAGAAACGAGAATCCATAGGATTTACACCTCTATATTGAGCTGCTAGCTGTGCTTGACCAGCTAAACTCGCAAAATGGGCTAGTTCAAGTTCTGGACGAATTGCTGAAAACATGGCTGGATGGATGGGATGTCTTACCGGATGTACAGGTTGATGTGCAGCTAAATGAGGCACTGATTGTAGACCAAGATGTTCAGCTGCATGCAAGGCTAAAGCGCACGCATCTGGCTTTGCGAGTGGATGTTCAACTGAATGTTGAGCTGGATTTGCAGCTAGATTTGCAATATGATGTGCAAATAGTTGAGCTTCTGATGGAAGTGTCGGATGCGGAGTCGTTCGAGCTTCTGGCTGAACAGTTCGTCGCATATCTGGCTGAAAGCTTCTAGCCTTTGGCTTGGCAGTTGTGAAAGCAGCTTGACGGTCATCTGCGGCAACACCTCGTCGATTATCTGTATGTACATCTGAGTGATCATCTTTGTGAACATATGGACGATCACCTTTGTGAATAGCTAAATGATCTTCTGTGTGAACCGCTTGACTGTTATCAGCCTGGACAACTGGAAGAGCATTGGTCTTCCCAGCTGGACAAACTTCGGTTTCGACAACAGAACCAGCTTCAATCTTGCCAGTTGGTTGAATAACTGTACGAGTATGTGTTTGAATGGCTGATCCAGTAACTGGCTGAGCCAAATGTCGGTCATCTGTCTGGAAGCTAGTCTGGGGAACTTGCCCAGTGTCTTGCTGTATAGTTTGAAGCGCTTTTAGATCAGCGGGACCAGAAGCCTCGTAAACATCTGTGTTAACAGCTGGACGCAAATCCAAGTCCGCTTCTGAAGCGGCTCGTCCGTGTGCAGACAAATCGATAGGACTGTCTGCGCCAGTGTCAACTGGAGTCTCTTTATTATTTTTCATTTTTAACATCTCTATGCAGTCATTTAGGCCTTTCCCTTTTCTCGTTTTGGTTGAATTATTCTTTTGAGGGTCTATAGCAACCTTTTGATTACAGAGTAAAGGTGGTTTATCTATTCTTGAATCCGCAGCTTCGTTTTCAAACTCTGCCTGTCGCGTAGGTAAGTGTTGTGGGCAGTTTTTACTCTCTTGTTGGTCTTTAGACTTGACTTCAGTATCGCCGTCCGCCGTCGAAGTTGCCTTCGAATGTTTAAGTGGGTCGTTCTCGGCTGGGGGATCATTTTCCATTTTATCTTTGTCTTTATCCTGATTCCCTCTCGCCCCTTGGCCTCTGTTATTGTTTCCGTGATTGCCATTTCCTTGATTGCAATTTTCCCGATTGTTATTTCCTCGATCGTTGCTTCCCCGATTGGTATTACCTCGATCAAAGTTTCCACGATCATTGTTTCCTCGACGGTTCCTACCCCGATTGCTGCTTGACCGGTTGTAATTCCCACGACCAGAATGCTGCCTAGAACTATACTGGCTATTATTAACATAATTTTTTTTAGGAGCATTTGTTTTCTGGAATTCTTCATCTGGTGAATTTGATGAACTATTTGCGTCTACAGTGTCAAGATCAGGAAGCTTGACAATGCTAATATTTTTCATCTGAATTTTTCTTTTGGCTCGGTTCAGCACAGTTTTTCTCTTGATAGAATCAGAATGACGAGTAATTTTACCGTCAGTTGGTCTTCTTGTAGGCTTAAGAGGTTTGTTGTCTTCATCATCTTGGTTTGGTATCATTTTATTTTCTTCCTCTTTATGTGGAGGAACGTTTACAGAAATCGCAGAATTGTTAGGATCTTTTACAGACCGCAGCTTTCGACTTTTGGAGTCATCTGTTGAGCGGTGTTTTATCAAAAGCGTACTTCTTTGTTTATCAAGTTTCCTTCGTGGTCGTAACGTGGGATTCAGAGGATTTACCACAACGCGGTGTCGTTTAGCAGGTAAGTCGGCAATCATTTTTCGGATCGTCTCGGCTAAAACAATAGAACATAATATTATTATTATTAAAATAAGGAGCAAAATATTGTTATAACAAAGAGCATTTGAGAAATGATTATACAACAAAAAACAACTTACCATCTCCAACTTCGCTTCTTATTTTTTGTCTCGATCTCAAATGGTTCTTTTGTTTGTGTCTATTCCTCAAATCTTTACGAATTTTTCTTCTCATTACATTGTCTGGTAGGCGCGGACGTCTCCTGCGCACTCCGAATGGCCGATATCGGCACTTCCTGCGTACGGCTGGTGTATCACCTGCGCAATCTAACATGTGTTGATGCAATTCTTCTAACGTAATAGACTTTTGACATTTTGTGCAGTCTCTTATCCCACGGAGCGGTCTGGTCCTATTGAACACCTGGCTCGGTGGTACATATAAATGCTTCAAAATGTCAGCATTCAATAGTGGTTCTCCAACTATTTCATAATGCTGTACTTGTGCATTGGGATGTTGAATCGAAATATGAGACGAGAGCGCTCTAGAGTCGCGAGTTTGAGCGCCGCATGCGCAACAAACGTAGCACCTGGGCCGCACCCATTCTCCGCTAAGAACAGCCGGTTGTAAATCATAGGATGGCGCTGACGGCGCTAACCCTAAGTAACTTGGGAAGTCAAGTCCATCTCTAACTGGAGGAGGACTGTTTGAATATTTAATTATCTGCGCCGAAGAAGTAGTTGGTATTTCTCGACTCTCGAGAATCTCCTTTAGTTCTTTATCAATTATACTCTGTTTTTCAGTCTTCTTAACTGCACGAGAAATGTTAAATTTATTTTCAAATTTCTTCCGCATGCTCAGCTGGGTCCATATGTCCAAGCTCGAAACTAACGTTATAATGCAGTTGTTGGTATGAGAGTCCCGCTTGACTTGATCAGCATTAATAACGCTTTTATCGCTCTCTGGGCTATCCCATTTCCATTTGTGTTTAGGCGCAATGCTTCTTGGCATATAGCTGTCAAACAAGTTGCGTGAAAACTGTTCGCGGGCCAAGAGTATTGGGAAACCTTCTGCTGTATTGATAACAACACTATTTTTTGCTCTTCTAGTCTTAATTGTGTTTTCCAAATCGGGATTGAAGTTGAACGAGCCATCAAGACATTTAGCTAGATTTTCAGCGACATTACTCGCCACTTTGGAGTAAAAGCTAGTCTCAAAACACTTTTCAAATTTTTGAGTTGAATCGTCGATGGTTTTGAACCAATCTCGCCGAGTCGTTTCACCTGTCCGTGGTGATCGGTGCACAACACCCAATCTTGAGAGAATCTGATCTGCGTCGGTGTTGTGAAATGAAAAGTTTGGAGGAATTCGTTTATTCCACTGTATGTCGTCTAATACGATAACTGCATTCTTTTCTATTACTGTACTATTAGCTAAAGACTTGCTGGGCGGCAAAATTAAATTCGTTGTTATGTTATCTTCAATGTCAGCTTCATCGTGTATTTGCGATGGCTTAAGTTCACATGATATAACTATGCCATTAAAGCCACGGTTTTCAATATATTCTTTGTCGTTTTGAAAATCGTCTCTTCCGTCGATGTTAAGATTTTTTTGAGTATGCTTTGATACAGATGTATTTTTTTGCCGCAATTTGCTGCGGTAAGGTTTTTGCCTTTCGCAAACATTCAGCTTGTGTTCGGCAAGTTCGGAAGTTGAGGAAAATCGGGTTTGACAGTCAAGGCATGCGAAGTATTGGTTAGGATGATTATCAACCATATGACGAATAATTTCATTTGCTTCAGCTTCAGTGTGATTACAAAAAAGACAAGCAATGAAAAAATCTTGTTTAGAATCCGACAAATGTATGCGCCGCGCATGTTTAGACACTGTCTGCTTGGAAGAAAATTTTCTATCGCAGTGTGGACACAGATGTTGCGGCACAGGAAGAGAATCCGCATTGCTAGTGAGATCTTCTGGTTTATTTGGCAACGCCCTGGACGGGGTCCGTGTTCTCTTGGGTTTGTCCTGAGCAGTTCTACTGTCACATTTCTTAGTATTTTTCGATTGGAGACTGGAAGTCCTCCTCCGTGGTCTCAGTCTTGAATTTAAACCAGACAAAGGTTCATCTTCACTGGAATTCATGATGTCGCAGAGATCGCTAAAAAAAAACATTTACATTAAATAATTACATTTTTTTTTCAAATATGGCTTATTAGAGGTGAACACACACGAGCCGCAAGTGACTTTTTATTGTAAGCGAATTGATTATTAACAAAAAAATTACACAACTGCTTGAAACCTGTAAATCTGCCAATATCGAGAATTACACGCAATCAATCTGAAACTGATGACGTCATTCATACGTCTCATTTGTAGCAATTTGCGTGTTCACCTTTAGATCTACGTATCCTGTATAGGGTGATTGGAACTTCGACCTTATCCTAGGGTAGGATCAGAGCGTATTTTATGCAAATACTAATATGGCTCAAACTGGTTTGTTGATACATTGAATGGGTTCGCGGATGGTTAAGATCCTATCACTCGTTAATTCTTCTACGGATCGATTAGCATCATAAAATGAAAAAAAGGAATCGATGTTTATACGATACTCAAGTCAAATTTCCAATCATTTTGTATGTGTCTCAGTATTTTATGAAGAAAATAGTAGCCCAACCAAGGACAAAAATGTCATGCAATGAAAATATTTTGATTAAATAAATATAACCCGCCTTGGCGATTGTTTGCGGCTAATTTGAAGACATTATTAATTTAAAAATCAAAGATGAAATAGGTTAAACATATGTTAGATCATGGTATTGTAATAGGTCGTGGAAATGTATTTTCGTATTTTGTATGTATAAAATTGAAGAAAAATCGCTTTGTTTGTACTGTTTGTGTCTGGCTGGTTTAAATATGAAAAAATATAGGACAATAAGAAAAATAAAAAGTTTAAAACACTTTCCCGCGATTTTTCAATTGTTTTTCTGTCCGTCAAAATGTGTGAATCTAATGAACAAATTCGATACATTCTGAAGTTTTATTACAAAAATTGGTAAATGCGACACAAGCCGCTAAAAAAATTGTGACGTTTATGGACCTAATGCAATGTCAGCACAGAGCATCATATATAACACTGTTATAGAGTGCCAAGTTACGAGATTTTTAAGCCAACCTGTCGAGAGTAGCGCCATCTGAAGATTGGTGCCCATAACTAACCAGACTATTATTCCCACTCTATCCTTCATTTTCATTTCGTTGTTTTGCATACTTTGTATTATAATGTAGCTATTATGATTTCGATTAAATTGTAAATTAAAAAAAAAAAAACAATTTTAAATAAGTACACTGCCATATATTTCAGTCTTGTTGTCTTTATGTTTTTTAAAATACACTTGTTTTTCATTTCGTCATTGCCATCGTATAACTCTATGCCAACAAAACTCGGTTGATACTCAACACTATACCAACTGAATACAACACATAACCACAAAGCATAACAAATAAATAAAATGTTTTTGGATATTTTTCAAGAATATTATTTTTCCGACATCAGACAAGATGTTTGACATTGACGTTTCAAGTCTGGCTATACAAAAAAGCTCGATATTTGGGTGCCACACGAGCATACTGAAAGATACCTAATGAATCGTGTACTCATTTGCAGTTTTCTATTGAAACGTAATGAAACCGAACCATATTTGAAAAGATTGATCACTGGTGATGTAAAGTGGATCACTTACGACAAGAACGTGCGAAAAAGATCATGGTCAAACGGTAGTCAAGCTCCACAGACAGCAACGAATCTTGGATCTGGTATATATCTGGAAGGTGAGGCTGGCTGTACGGAGGGGTTGGTACGGCTTTGTTCATTTTGAGCTTTTACCGCCGGGCAAAACCATCGATTTGGATTTCTACTGCCAACAACTAATGAGACTCGATCAAAAATTGAGAACAAACGACCGGTATTGATCAACAGAAAAGGAGTGGTTTCATCTTGATCATGAACGCCAGACCACACACATCTTTGGCCACAAATAATAATTAAATAATTATAAGTATCATTAGGAGGTTCCTCTCTCAAGAGCCTTGACCACCGGTAGCTCGGACCCAGGTTCCGATGCCGATTGGCTACTATTTTTATATATTTAAATGATTTTTATATTACTTTGTATAATAATATTTAAAAATGTAAATTATATGTGAAGAAAATAAAAAAAGGAAGTAAATAAAATAATAAATTGAAAGAGTTGATTGGGAAGTGTTAATGCTTCCACCATTTAGTCCTGACCTTGCACCCTCAGATTTTCACCCGTTTCGGTCTCTACAGAATTAGGTATATCACTACCTACTACATACAAGTTGGCAACAAGTTATCGAACAAAATGATACTTAAAAGGTGTAAAAGTACCCTTAACGAAGACGAAAGGCACTTGTTTTCCCCGTCATTGCGATATTTTTTGTTCTAGACCATAAATGGGAACCTTCTAGTTACGGAGATATTGAGGGTCAAAGTTCCGACTTTTTCACTTTTTTTTAATACAAGTTTTTAATGTTGTAACTTTACTTAAAAAACCTCAACGACCTCCATACTATTCAATGCATCCATCAGCACAATGTTTTGAGTGCGTTACATTGATTACTACCGTAAAACGTGACTTTTCATCCCAAAAAAAAAAGTCGTTTCCCAGCAATAATTTTTGCGTAGGGTTACTTAGTTTGGTGTACAGAATGCTTGGTTGTCGGTTCCGTGAACGGTGCGCTTATACCTTGTATACAATATGTTGAAAAAACCCTGTCCGATTCGAAAGGGGCATATAAAGGGTGTAAAAAGACCCTTAACGAAGCCGAAAGTCATTTGTTCTCCCCATCAATGCAATCATTTTTTTGTTCTAGACCATACCTGGGAACCTTCTAGTTACGGAGATATTGGGGGTCAAAGTTCCAACTTTCTCACAAGTTTTTTTTTAAATACATGTTTTTAAAGTAAGATTTTTACTTTAAACACATCCACGACCCCCGTGCTATTCAATCCATCCATCAGGACAATGTTCTGAGTGCGTTAGATTGAGTCCTACCGTAAAACGTGATTTTTGACCCCAAAAAAAAAAATTGTTTCCCACCAAAAATTTTTGCGTAAAGTTACTTAGTTTGATGTACAGAAGGCTTGGTTGACGGCTTCGTGAAGGGTCCGTTTACACCCCGTATGTAGGCATACCAATGACATTGCCAAATAGAATAAGAAACATAAAATATTGGAGGAGTATTAATTAATTTTAAAATGCAACATTTCTGAAAAAAAAAACCGTCCGTTTCCCTAAATTCCAAAATTTTTAAAACGTGACAACGCCTTCTTCGGCATAAGTATGTTTGATCGTCTGTTTTTTTTAAGACGTCACTACCCGAGACGCGACTGCTCGCGCCCATAGAAGTTTCCTCATTTTAGTAATTTTATTTAATTATCATCGGGGTATTTTTTTTTACTTGTTCTCTAAAAGGGATTACATACATAGAATCTAATCTCGATACCTAATAATACCCTCACGGATCAGACAGGGTTTTTTAACATACTTTTTTTGTATATTATAATTAAAAGTAATTAAAACTTTGAAAAAAAAAACTTGAATTAGTAAACAAAATACGTAGAAAGTTTTCCCCGATCTTATATGTAATAATTCTTTGTTTTTTTTTCCGGCTCAATGCCATAAATCCAAAACGGACTCTAACTTTCGCGGGCAGCGGATGTGTGACAGTGGCGGCAAGTACGCGATTGGCGTCCGCGGATAGCGTCAGTTTGGAAATGGAAGTCGACGAAGAAAAACTATATTTACTCACTTTAACTAGAACTTCTCGAAATAGTTTTGCAAATAGTAGTACAATAATAAAAATGGACAATCCCCATTTAGTCGAGTGCAATTAGACAATAAGGTGGAACGAAGTTTATAGTGATCGGATTTTCTTGAAGCTTTTTTTATTGAGTTGAGAGAGTAGAGAAGAAAATAAAAAAATTCGCCGCTCATGACTTTTTTTTACTATCCTTCTGATTTTTTTTTTTTCGATTATGAATAACTTGAATTTCGGCGTGATTTTTTTTTTTCGATTATGAATAACTTGAATTTCGGCGAATTCATATTGTGACGTAAGAATGTGACCTCTAATCGAAACTCTATATTCGTGAATTGTCGTATGTCTGTTCAATGTTACCTTTGGACATAGACTTAGCACTCGGCCTGGTTCACGCGCGGCGGTTGCTGCTTACACGCATAGGACACAAAGGTTTTGAATAATAAATCAGATTTGAATTTTATATTCTCATTACCCCTCACTGTGGCCTAGACACCTTCAGATCAGTCTCTGGAGTCTGCGGGACTGACAGTGAGTGTAACCTTCCCCAACCTGGAAATCCTTTCTACAATCGGTCTGTAAACTTAGGTCGATTGGTGCAGACATCCTAAACTTATTTATAAATTTATTTATCACATAATAGAAAGAAGAAAAAAAAAAATATTTGTCGCAGGGACATGACGTGCATACAAAGTAAATAAGTTAACAATAATCATACGACGCATAACAAATATTATAAGTTATCAGCTACAGTTACTAGGTGTGATAGGTTAGGGCTGTAGGGCTTATAGGGCTTAGGGTCGTAAGGACTGTTAGGCTTGTGGGTCTTTGTAGGTTCCTTTAAGTTATCATGTATTTTCATGTACCCTCACACCCTTAACAGAATTGCGGCCTTACGTGACGTTTGTTAAGGGTGTATGTACAATGTCTGTACGAACTTCGGGTGAGTTCATTGCTCGTGATCGCTATCCGAGTTTGCAGCTTTTTCTTGTCTTTTTTATTATTGTTTTAATACGTGTTAACTGTCTTATAAAAAACGTAAACAGGCGCTTCACGAAGCCGTCGAAATCAAGCATTCTGTTCATCAAGCTAAGAACTCTACGCAAAATTATTGCTGGGAAACGACTTTTTGGGAAAAATCACGGTGTGCTATTAGGACTCAATGTAACACCTAAAACATTGTGCTGATGTGAATAGTAAATGGGTCATGGAGGTATTTAAAGTAAAGTTATAACATTTAAAACTTGTTTTCAAAAATAAAGGTGAAGGATTTGGAATTTTGACCTTCAATATCCCGCGTTACGCTGCTAGTTTCTGGACCATAGTCAAGACCAAAAAATATCGCGATGACGGGAAGAAAAAATGCCTTTCTGCTTCGTTAAGGGTATTTTACATTCATTTGGTGTAAAAATAAGATTTTAAATCGATTTTCAACCGATGTCCTGAAGATATTTTCCTGTTTAATGGGTTTCGGTTTCAGCCGAAACTGGGACCAGGGCCGAAGACGAACAATACACGAACGAACACCGACCTCCAAAAGTTAGTTGAAATTTTTCACTTCATATGTGTATCGTCGTATTATTTACTCAAAATCATAGTTTTATTTGTTTGAACTATACTCTATGGCTTTGTAGTATCTAATACAGCTATCTATGATAGGCAATTTCCTGAATTTTATTTTTTATTTGACAACCGGGTTTAGTCGGCTGAATATATGAATATGAGTCGGCAAAAAATTTGCAATTTTTTAATTCCAGTACTATATTTGATGTCACATACAAAAAATGAAGTCTTAAATCTCCTTAATGACCATTAGATAACTCATTTAAGAGGCGACGTACGCCAGAAAGAAACCTAAGTGATCACTTAGTCCATACATCATGTGCCTAGCCTTTTCCCAACTTTATTGGGGTCGTCTTCCAATCTTAACGGATGCAGCTGAATGCCAGCATTTTACATGGAGCTACTTACTATCCGACATCCACATCCCAGTTAATACTGGGAAATACGGTAGCTCTTGGTAAGACTGGTTCTCAGATTTTCGAGCCACTGACTACCTGTAACGACTTTCAAAGATCTACAAATGACAGATAGGCAGTCGCTCCATGTAAAATACTGGTATTTAGCTGCATCCGGTTAGACTGGAAGCCTTTTGGCAACATAGTTGGGAAAAGGCTAGGCAAATGTTACCACCCAACACAAATAAGTAGAATACTAACACTGTTTTGATTTTTTTGTAAAAATGTATTTTTAGATAAGCCCATAAACGTCCTTTTCAAAACATATACTTCTTAAATGCGATTTTACGAATAAATCCTTACATAAGTAAGTTGGACAGGTCGTTAATTCTGCCCCAGCATCCAATAGCGTTAAGATATGTATCAATTGACTGACCTCTTCAAGAAGACTATTTATTGCTTTGAAAAATTTTCTTCATTCAGACTCAGACAGGAGCTAGAGTTCGGTGCCCAATCAAATACCTAGTTACATCAATAAAACCGAACTGACTACGAATAAGCAATAGTTGTATTAGTAGCGAATGTTCTCATTGAAAAGCTCTTTCATCATCATCTTCCTGCTCTTGCCCCATACTATTTGGGCTCGGCGCAACCCGTTTTCTTCTTCCGTTCTCCCCTGTCAGACGTCACGGCATCATTTACTGATTGCTCTTTCATATCATTCCTCACACAATCCCCTTTTAATTTCCTTTTTTTTTGATACCCTACTCATAGGTAGGTATGGTTATTTTTTTATTAACGTATTACTATCTCGCGCCAAACATCCACCATTTTGTTTTTTTTTTTTCAAACACTTGTCTTTTGACACTTGGGTTTTTAAGACGAATATAACGATAGCTTAATTGTCGAGATCCATCCAGCCGTTTGGAAGATACAAGGTAAAAATAAGGTAAAATATTTCCAACAATTTTTAGATTTCTAACTATGACAGTTTCTTGGGTAAATTAATACTCCTCTGTGTGCAGTTTCTTGATCATGTTGCAAAGTTCTCAGGGGACTGTTAAATGTCTTAGTCCTGACCGATTAGTTGCTCCTGGTTTCAACACTGAAAATTTGTGTGTAATGACTCTATGATACTGCATCGGGTTAAATAATTATTTTTCACATCTGCTTCAAAGCTCTTTCTAGGAAAACTAAGTGTCGAAATATCTTCAAATAAAATCTTGAATAAAAGTTCATTTAGGTAATATCAAATGTGATACGTTCTGTTAAGGTTTTAAATACGAGAAATACATTCAGTCAAAAAAATATCGGGAATGGATGATTTGTTTATGGTTCCAAATTAAATTTTTTGTTATTTTTTTTTTGTTAGATTGGCACAACTGTTTTCCATTTGAGTTCCTGTTTTAGTTGTATCTGTTATTTAGATTAAATTCCGTGCTGTTTTAGTTGGATCATATCTAGTATGTATTGCGAATTTCATAATGGACAAAAACATCGAACAAAGTGTTTGTCTTAAATTTTGCATCGCCAATGGAATTTCGTGTTCGGCGTCCCTGAAAATGTTGCAGAAGGCTTACGGTGAATCGACTTTATCAAAAACACGTGCTTATGAGTGGTACAAAGCGTTCAAAAGCGGTCGAGATATGATGGAAGATTTGCCTCGCTCTGGTCAACGTCAACGTCTTTAATTGAAGTTAACATCGTAAATGTCAAGGAAATAGTGACTGAAAATCCTCATTCAACTTTCAGAGAGATAGTCGCTGAAGTTTCTGTGTCTGACGAGTCGATCCGTACCATTTTAAATAATCACTTGGGTATGAAACATGCTGCCGCTCGGCTGGTCCCAAAAGACCTGAATTTTCTCCAAAACTCAATCGCATAAGAGTCGCTGAGGACATGCTAGAACGAACGACTCAATTCCGACCCAACATTCATGAAACGCACTGTTAATGTTGACAAGATACGGGTTTACGAGTTTGACAAGCAAACTAGTCAACAAACTTCGGAGTGGCGCCTTCCGACTGAACCGAAACCGAAAAAACCACGCCAAAGTCAATCAAAAGTCAAACTCATGATGACCGTTTTCTTTGACTATCGCGGTGTTGTGCACTCGGAATTCTGCCGGAAGGTCAATTAGTAAATAAAGAATATTATTTGAGCGTTATGCGGTGTTTAAGAGAGCAAATTCGACGAAACAGGCCAATTTGTGGGAATAAAATTCTTGGATTTTGCACCACGATAATGCGCCTTCGCTTCGCACAAGGCCGTCACAGTGAATTAATTTTTGACCAAAAACTCAACAAATACCATCAAGTAACCACCTTATTCATCAGATATGGCTCCAGCCGACTTTTCTTTTTCCTAAACTCAAATTACCACTTAGTGGCACCCGTTTTCATTCGGTAGAAGACAAAGGAGAATCCACGGCGAGAACTGAACTCAATTCGGAAAAAGCGTTTATAAGTTTTGATGATTGGATTATTCGTTGACGTAAGTGTATCGTTTCTGAAGGAGCATACTTTGAAGGCGATAAAATAACTTTGGATGAATAACTAACATTTTGTATATTATTGATCGTTTCTCGGTACTTTCTTGACGGAGAAGTATATTGATTGATTGATTTGTTTGTTTGTGTAAATGCACTTAAAAGATGTTATCTTTTCATCATCTCAGGGATTTTCACAAATTCGTCCATAACTCGAAAAAAAACAGTTTTTTGAAAATTAGTATAAGGTGTGTTGTCTACGTTCGCTCTGAAGTATATTCTGTCTTCGTTAAATGTTATTCGACAAACCACATTCACAACAGAAAATTATTCGACAAACCACATTCACAACAGAAAAACTTGTGTGGCTTCCAGCTGTTGCCCGCGTCGTGGTGTGAAGCAGTGCTCTTCGAGCCTTGGTGATCCTCGCTTGGCTGCACACTCTTGCCCTAGCCCTGCCTCGGAGTGTTTCGGCGAGAGAGCACAGCCACCACATAACAAGATCAAGTCGCGTGTTGTTAATAGCCTACTCGCGGTACCACACGACATTTTCGAGGCCATTCTCGCGATACGACGCATTTTGGTAATGAAGTCAAGTTTAAAATGCGTTTCAAAGAAACGAGGAAAATCGTCAAATAAAAATTTCACCACTGAACAGACATGAGGTTTTTTTAGAATAGTTGATATTATAGTCTTCTTACATGCTTTTATTTTGATTAAATTTTTGATAAATCGATTCAAAAGGTTTCGACCCGCATAAGCGACTATTGTTCAATAAAATTATTTCCCTTAAGAAATACTGAAACACATACATTATTTAAGAATGAAGTTTTGGAACCTAGGGCCGCGATTACTTACCTTTTTAATGTCGTCCTAGTAAAAAGGGGGGTACTTGTTTGCTAGGGTCAAGTCGACCGTCTACTGCTAAGATGAGATGTTTGCCGCGTTAGCTGCGCGATTCATATTTATTTTGGTAGCCAAGGCGTGGCTTTTAAATTATTTTTATTAAATAATTTAAAAAAAAGTTTGGACTCGCTGATTTTGAGAAACTAAGTCGAGTCTTGACAGTGACGAGCCGGGCATAACTCATTATATGGTCATGTTGTTCCTCTATTGGCTGTACACTCTCACACTCGTCCTGCTTCGGGAGTATCTCTGCGAGAGTGTACAGCCACTTTCATGGTTACCACGCTGTCAGATAGGATCCTACATCTTGTGTTTACGAACTATTGTCAAACCAAAGATCGTATTCTTTGGTATCTATTAATTCAAACTATCGTATTGTTGTGTAATAGCGGCCCTAGGTTTAAAATAAACCTATAATGTTTGATAGCTTTATTCGACTTCTAAAAGGAGGAGGTTCCCCATTCGATGAGGTTTAGCAAGCAGTACTAGGTACTCGATTCACGAAGGTAATTTGGTAACAAATAAGGAATTATCTAAAAACTTAATAGATACATTTGATAGTTATGAGTACAGTCACGATCACCAATATATAAACGCTTAACAACTTGTTTAACAACTTGTTGTAAAAAGTGTTTTTCTCCTACTGTTCTGATTAAAATGTCATGTTGTTGCGAACATAGTATTCTGGGATTCATATGTTTATCAAAAAGAACCTATCTCCAAGTTACAATAGTTATTTCTGGCGAAAATTGCTTGTAAATTTAGGAAAGTGTATACATGGTGCTCGTGACAGTAAAATACTCTTGTGACAGATTTGATTTTAATTAAATTATTCTTGTATATACAAAACAAACTGTTCCCGAAATAGAGCTTATAACTTATGCTAGTTTTCTTTTCTCTTTCTTTTCACAAATTTGGGTTTCGTTCTACTGTGGTTTTTACCGGCATTTTCTTGTTTAGGAGTTTGGGCATCACCCTTTGTTTACTGTTACCACGTGTCCGTGTTTCTTTTGTAATAATAAACAATACTGAGTTATTTTTCAGTGTTTTACAGGTATTTCGGTAGTTCAGGCTGTGTCGGCAGATTACATATTTTATCAATCATCTCACTAGCCCTAGTCTTTTATCAACTATGTTGGGGTCAACTTTCTGTGTAATTGGATGCACCTGAATACCAGTATTTTACACGGAGCTGACTGCCTATCTGACCTCCACTACCCAGTACCTGGGTAGCACGATACCTTTGGTAAAACTGAAAGTCGCTAAATATTGTACGTCAACATCACATTGTTGTTTCTTTTTAGTTACATTCTTTAACAAAAAAATCTACTCTACAACTGATTTAAATGCTGTTTTCGCTGGTGAAGCCGAACTCACAGAAACCATTCAAATTACCCTTAGAAACTTCAACTCTCCGCTACTGAACAGGACTTCTCCGTTCTTGAACCGAAATTCTCCATTGGACATTAATTCTGCTTTCGCTTCATAGTAAGCCTGTTCCCAGCTGAATGTCTGACCTTTATCTTGAATATTTCAGGTGCATTGATCGGTACCCGGAATAGTTACCAAGGTTAATTCTATTCCCTTTCGAAGTTGACTAAAAATATTAGTGCGATTCTGCAATTCTACGGCGACGGAGATTTATTTTTAACTCAATCCCCTCACTCAAACTCCTCAATTTATTATTAACACTAACATGAGTAGATACTTGATTAGTTCTGGTTTGGCTTTAGTATTTTTTATTATACTCTTAGCAGTTCTTTTTCCGAAGCAAAAAAAAAGATTGTGCTTATTAATTTAAGTGGTAACTAATCAGGAACCGAATTGATTAAACCAACTTAATGATATTATTAAAGATTTAGCGGCGATCAACTGCACCCGCGCTACAAGCTTTTATTCTCCGAATATCCGAGTTACGCGGCAGCTACGACGTAGCACGTAGCGAGTGCTACGAAAGCGTAGCCTCGACACATCGGTAACATTTCAGATTTTAGACAACAATTTTGTGAAATTGAATGAAATCCATTTTTAGATTTTAATTATGGAGTTTCAGAAACTTATTTTTAGGTTCCTTGGCCTCGTTTGCTTGGATATTCGATATTTGAAATGTTTAAAACGTTACTAGAATTGTGACGCTGTTTTTATTTTCTTTTTCTGTACAAAGTTGGATTTGTCACCTCAAATTTACGGAGTTTCAACCATGATACTGGATTAAGACACTATCATTACTCCGTGAGTCAGTGAGACACAGCTTAACGTATCGCGAACGATCCGCCCTAAGGTAGATTCACGGAAAAGCTTGTCTTAAATATCATCACAATCCGAAATGAAAAATGGAAATAGGTATGGTTATTTTTCTTCCAGTACGTGACAGTTCGTTAAGACATTTATTAAGATAGTCACTGTTCAATTAAAGGGGCGTCGTAGACTGTTGCGCTTTCTTCATATTTATCAGGACACTTTTTTGTCTGAATTATTTTTTTTGTCTCGCAATGATTTGCTAAGACTGTATTGCCCCCCTTGCTGGATTTTTATGTGGCGCATGATAATTGGAAAAATGATTTATTTTCCGTTAAAACATTAGGATTATTTTAAGACCTTTAACGACTTACGGCATTTCAAACAAACTTTCGCGTGGTAGATTACAGCCCATTCTCTTCCAGAGAGGAGCTGTGGCTCAGCAGTGAGAACGTTACAGGCTGTGGTATACGTGCGATTTATGTTCGTCAAATAACCACGCGATTCAAGTACTTCGACTCGTGTGCACCGCGATGCATTTCTGACCAATTGAGGAGTGATGAGTGGCGGATGTATCTAGTATTAAGCTATTACTTCGTGTCGCTTACCAACTGCGTGCTCGTGAACACGATTTCAGCATGTTGGCATTAGTTTTAAAAGGAGGAGAGAAACGTGATTTACTATACTGTTTTTAAATGAAATGCCGAAGTAAAGTTGACGTACTCATGCCACATTCCTCGCAACCCTAACAATTCCGTTGAAATGGTACGGAAAAATTGCGACTGTGTCTCCGGATACGGGACACCTACAGATACTGATCTTTTGCTTCGCTTTGGTACGGATCGCACAACGTTATTGTTAGTACTAAAGGCTGAGGTTTTTGCGATGGACTTCGGAGAGTCGAATACAGAAAAGAAACAGATTTTTATAAGCTAAGTCACAAGCTAATTATAGAATATACAGAAAATATATTTAAAATGACGATTTTTAACGAGATCGTTTACCTTCGTGAGTTTTGTACCCTAACTTGCTAATTCGCCAACAAACAAACATACATATTATAAAAGCTAACGAGTACCTCCACCTTTTTAGTCGGTTATAAAACAATACCAAATCACCGTATTACCTTTGAATGTTATGACATGCAGTATGAATGTAAAACTTAGCAGATTTTACTGATTCAATACTAACCAATAAATCAGTAAAATCCACTAAATTAATGACCCTGAAAGTTACACAGCCATTTTTGGTAGTCACTCAATATTGTTAGTATACTTTTTCATTGTAGGTTATTCGTAAAATTACGTTGCATATAAAGTTATTGAGAAAAACGTACTTTACACTGTTATGCGAATTTCAACTCTAACACAACTCCAAATAGAATAAATCCTTTCGTCGCTGGCTGTCTGGCGGGCCACCTGTAGCTTTAGTAAATGTCCTTACTGTCCCGTTGTGTGGCAAACAAGGACAATATTCTCTGCTGTGCTGTAATGTATGAATGATAGACGAACGATTGTTTTAAATTAAAATGACAAATAAAATCTTTTAAATGACAAGAAGGGTGAATGAAGTGAATCGGCTAGACTAATGCCAGTAATGGCACGTTTATTAAACAACGACAAAGACAGCTAAAGTATTTTTTTCACGTAGGATAAGTAAGGACTATTTATAAAATAATGTTTTAAAGTTTTGATTTGCTTAGATTATTATTTTTTATCTCTTGTATAATGATTTAAGTTTAAAGCAGCTCCAAGACGCGTCCTACGTGAAAAATAGCAAGTAATAAGGTCTAACCAGATAGTGAACAACATTTTACGGGTTAATAAGACATTATTCAAAATTTATTCAAAATTTAACCCTTATTTCTTCGGATAAAAACTACCAGTCCACCGCGAGAAAAACGAAATTACACATTAATATTAGAAATTATACTCCACTCGCATTTATTTGCTAGATTTATTTAAATTATGTCAAAGGATATTTTTAAATTACGTATTGTGAATTAAAACGAAGTTAAAATTTATTATTGATGATTTTTCTCAGTAAAATTTTCTTCCTAACCTGTTCTTGACGAGCCAACCCTGCAAATAGTCCCCACTATTCAAGTTAGACCTTATGCAATCTAAGGGCACTTACTTCAGAGGATATAGATGCTTTCCACTAGAATCATCAGAGTCGTACAGCTCCGCCGGATCCGGCGCAAAGACGTCTGGATCCAAATAGGACTCTACATCGTGCTTGGATGTACCGCGAACCGAGAAATTTTTTGATGAATATCTAAACAAAATTACACAAAGTAAGAAAAAGTGTCACATAAAAATCAATTTGTAAAAAGGCCTAATGTGACACGATAATGTCTGCGAGTTAGGGACGCGAGCTACGCTCAATATGAAAATTGATATTTTACGTAGTTACTACTACACAATGCATACGCTTGCCTAAGTATAATGCGCGTTATTATCTAGGGGGGAGAAAATACAATGCTTTAGTTAGTCGCCTATTCATTTATTTTGGAGCTAATCGGAAAATGTTTTACTTATCTAAGTGACCAATAGTTTCACAACAAACATTTGCTGGCGAACAGCTTTCGGGGAAATTGTTTTTCGTTTGAATTTCGTGCTTTGAATGTTTGCATAACTAAGTCGTGAAGCCGAAGAATGTCCGCGATAAATATCATATTTTACCCAACTCAAGTAAAATTTTCGTTTTGTATAGCCTTCATAGTTACGGAAAGTAGCTGCGCAGCCACAGTGGCGATACTTGGGAGGGCCACCTAGCATCGGTCGTGTTCGGCTGAATCATGTTGATGAAAGCTTTTAAAGCTTATCTATTGGGCCAAAGGGCCACAAATTGGGTTCAGAACAACAAAACCCGGCGACGCGGTAGGCCCAGAAGGAGATGGCGCCACGAGCTGGACTCTTACCAAAAGGAATGGGCCCTAATGGCCAATAACAGAGAAACAATGAAAGAGGAAAGGGAGGCCTTTGCCCATCAGTGAGACACATCAGGCTTATAATACAGTTACCACTAACTGACACGTTTCTAATTAAAGTTGCAACGTGAAAATGGGTTGTGTAACTATTATGTAAGAAGGCTTGGGGAGTTGAAGGCACGCAATTTTTCTTGCTTTTGTTGACTAGAGGAGCCGGGGAGACCTAACGTCTTACGTAAGGAAATTCATCGTATGTGTGTACGATGACGAATTAGGTAGGTATACAATTCATATATTCTTGATAGGTTTGTGACATAAAATGAGAATAGAATGTTAACTGACAGCTCAGCAAATCTTTCCTATTGTATTAACTAAAATACTTTGCCCGACAGAGAATCGAACCAGGACCTATGGCTCAGTATACTCGTACACACACACTGAAGGCCTGAGAATCCAGTACCTGTTGCTCAGCAAAGGCAATCATTACTCCTTAACTAAGACATTTTGTCAGCCTGAGAATCGAACCCAGGACCTCTGGTTCGGCATATTGCGCTAGCGACTACTTGGACCAACGCGGAAATGAACAATACAACAACAAACAACAATAGCAAGCAAACAAAAACAAATTTGATAAATGAAAAAGGCGGACATGGTATGGCATTTAGAAATAAAAAAAATAATTGGGATAATTTCTAAATTATTATTAAGACGAGAAGTGTACTGATCCTCACGCATTGACTAAGACACTTTGCCAGCCTACGACCCGAACCCAAGACCAATAGATCAGCAAAGTCAATCCTAACTCATTAGCTATTACGCTTAGCCAGCCTGAGAATCGAACCCAGGACCTATAAGCTCAGCAAAGTCAATCCTAACGCATTAACTAAGACGCTTTGCTAGCCTGATAATCGAACTCAGGACCTTATAGCTCAGAAAAGTCGATTCTAACGCATTAACTAAGACGCTTTGCTAGCCCTGATAATCGAAACCAGGGCCTATAGCTCAGCAAAGTCGATCCTAACGCATTAACTAAGACGCTTTGCTAGCCTGATAATCGAACTCAGGACCTTATAGCTCAGAAAAGTCGATTCTAACGCATTAACTAAGACGCTTTGCTAGCCCTGATAATCGAAACCAGGGCCTATAGCTCAGCAAAGTCGATCCTAACGCATTAACTAAGGGACTTTGTCAGCCTGAGAATCGAACTCAGGACTTATAGCTCAAAAGTCGATCCTAACTCCTTAACTAAGGGACTTTGTCAGCCTGAGAATCGAACTCAGGACCTATATATATAGATCAGAAAAGTCGATCCTAACACATTAACTAAGACGCTTAGCCAGCCTGGGAATCGAACCCAGGACCTATAGCTCAACAAATTAAATCCTAACGCATTAACTAAGGCACTTTGTCAGCCTGAGAATCGAACTCAGGACCTTTAGCTCAGCAAAGTCAATCCTAACGCATTACCTAAGATACTGCCAGCCTGAGAATCGAACCCAGGACCTATATCTCAGTAAAGTCGATCCTGATGAATAAACACAAACACTGACGGCCTGGGAATCGAACCCAGTACCTATGGCTCAACAGTTGATTCTAACTTGTTAACTCAGACATTTTACCAGCCTGAGAATCGAACCCAGGACCTATATAGCTCAGCAAGGTCGATCCTAACGCCTTAACTAAGATGCTTTGCCAGCCTGAGAATCGAACTCAGGACCTATAGCTCTGAAAAGTCGATCTTAACAACTCAACTAAGACACTTTGTCAGCCTGAGAATCAAACTCAGGAACGCTCAGCCAAGTGGATCCTAACGCATTTACTAAGACACTATGCCAGCCTGAGAATCGAACTCAGGACCTATAGCTCAAAATTCGATCCTAACTCCCAAACTAAGGCACTTTGCCAGCCTAAGAATCGAACTCAGGACCTATAGCTCAGCCAAGTCGATCCTAAAAGACACTATGTCAGCCTGAGAATCGAACCCAGGACCTCTGGTTCGGCATGCTTGCGCTAGCGACTACTTAGATCAACACGGAAGTGAACAATACAACAACAGACAACAATAGCAAGCAAACAAAAACAAATTTGATAAATGAAAAGGCGAACATGGTATGGCATTTTGAAATAAAAAATAATTGAGATAATTTCTAAATTATTATAAAGAAGAGAAGTAGGAGGTCCTAGGCTGAACAAAGTCGATCCTAACGACTTGACTAAGACACTTTGTCAGCCTGAGAATCGAACCCCGAACTTCTGGTGTGGCATACTCGCGCTAGCGACTATTTAGACTAACGTGGCAATGAAAAATTAGCAAGCAAACAAAACAAATTTGATAAAAAAAGTGAACAGGGTATGGCATTTTGAAATAAATAAATAATGGAGATATTTTCTAAAATTATTATGACGAGAAGTAACCCTTAATTCGATACTTTTACAAATTCAAATTCTAGGTACTTAGTTACGAGAGCAAGCATCTTTGTTGATTTTTTTGTTGAAGTTTACATTTACAATTACTCTAGATTTCAAACATCTCTTTTCTTCTTCTCTAACTTTCCAAACTTTTTTAAAGTTTATTTTTTTCAGTTTGGTAAAATTACGATAAAAAACCTTTGATAGTTGTTTTCATTGTATGTTTTTTTATGTATGAATTTGCAACAAAAACACAAACTACTAATAAACTTTATAACTATATAAAGTTGTTGCATCGATTCGCAAAGCTTTTGCTTTACTTTACAAATATTGCGAGCTTTGAGTGACGGTAAAATGTAATTGAAAATTCGAAATACTGAATGGAGATGGGGAAAGACCGTCGAGAATGAAACTACAGCGCGGGGGTGAGCTCTACCCCCAGCCTCCCCCTAGGTCCGAAGCTGCCAGCTTGACCTATTTTCCCCGCTATCAAGAGACGCACTAATTGACGTCACATAAAATTTCCCTGCAACTATTTCACAGGCTTAAATTCAATTTAAAATAAAGTAAGTAATGAGAACCCTAGCTAGCTAGTTAGCTTTCTAATTTAAACTCTTCTTTAAAAACAACAATAAAGAATAGTGCAAAATAGGAAATAGCATAGGCAAAATAAAATAATAAAACAAATATTTAAAAAAACAAAAAATTAAGCACAACTGAAAATTACTCAAAAAATAAAAGTACACTAACTCGCTACAGGCAGAAAATCGCCGTAAGTTATTAAGACTAACCTGTGTACATCAAATATCTTGTGAAATTGCTGCACGCACATTTTGAAAATATTCAAACGTCACTTCCACACGAGAACAAAAAAAAATGAAAATAAAAAAAAAATGTTCTAAAAGTAAATTACTCGAGAGCTGCAACGTTCACTCTCCCCGATTTAAGTTCTTTCAGATCGGTTATAAAGAAAAGAAATACTATGAGTCGAACCAGAAAGATGGACATTAGAATAACAAGATAGGCAAAAACTGTTGCACGCGGTATCATAGTGGCGAACTCTAGACGACCGACGTCGAGCTCTGCCAACGAATGAATAATGGCTCTCGCAATTCGCAGGTAAGGTAAGGGTTGGCGGGGGCTACATCGTAATGGAGATAGGAAATGCGCGTGTGTGCGGGCGATGGACAAGTAATACACTTACATATACAGTTGTGGGGCGGCGCAAAGCGCCCGCCCCCGGGTGTACGCAGGCCCACACGTGGCGTCTTCTCCCCGCTTTGGCCAATACGCGAACAACGACTAAGAATAATTTCACAGCGTGCACGCGAAGATGCAGCCAGCATGACCCAGCGCTGGGCCCATGGCGGTTAATTTTACCTGAAACAAAGACGTTATGAATATCATCGACAGCAATACAAATCTAGGTCGAGGTTTGCTATGGGTGAGTTCTAAACCCCCTAGAAGCTAGTCTTCCTAGAATCCGTCGCTTTGAAGAACTATCTTGAAGAAATCCTGGTTATAGCCAAATTATCTCTTCCCCTTCCGCCAACTATTGCGAAATCCTTGCTACAATGCTCAATAGAAAGCATGTACCTGTTGCATGTTACACAATTCGCAAATAACTGTGCCGAGTAAGAAAGAAACTTAAAAAAAACAGTTAAGACCAATTATTTTA
The DNA here is from genome assembly GCA_905220335.1 of Noctua pronuba. Taxonomy (NCBI): domain Eukaryota; kingdom Metazoa; phylum Arthropoda; class Insecta; order Lepidoptera; family Noctuidae; genus Noctua; species Noctua pronuba. Next base: position 18,753,061 of record LR999891.1, on the reverse strand, counting down.
AAACTAAGTTTTAAAGTTCTATTTACACATTACACTAGTAAATATTTGGTCAATATAATTTTGCTATACATAAATCAATGAATGTGTGGTCAAATCGTGGTAACTTGTGTGCCTAATTCCTAAATAAAAGAGAATTAACATCTTAATGTATAAAAATTACGTGATACTGATCTCCGAAACAAAACACACAACCGATTTTAAAGAAATGTTGTGTTTTGTAATTTTCTGTTTGGTAGTTCCCATCTTGAAAGATATAGATAAAGTTCTGGATCCGATAGGTAGCGCCTTGCAAAGCAGGGGTGGGTCGCTAGTAGTACTATTTAATTTCTCATCAAATGGCTAGGGCCGAATCGGTTTTTAATGCAAACCGTTCACGTATTAATTCCGTAGCGCTGCGTTTTGCTACAGAATTTTAGCTATTTCCTGCTACGCGAAGCGACTTCACGCGCGTGAAGGCCGAAAGTTCAAAAAAAATTGAGCGGTAAAAAATGTTCTGGTTTTTTAAAAAAATCAAGATTTTTTACAAAATTAATTTCCCGCGACGCACTGCTACGGCGTAGCATGGACACGAGGCTTGCTTGAAGCCTGGTGATTACTTTCGCAAATATCTTTATACAATTTTTATGAACCACTCTATAACACCGATGTTAATTTTCCTATGAATCGATTTTGACCTATACAATCATGACAACCGGAAAACTTAAACGCAACACACACCGGGAGCGAGCGCAGGCCGGGCGCGGGACGGGTCGGGAGTACGAGTGTATTGCATTTATTTATAAACGGACGACAACACACAGAGAGCGTGCGTGGGACGGGTGCAGGCCTGGGTGAAGCGCGGGAGCCGCGCGCGATCTAGTGGGTCGGGAGCGGAGTGTCGGTTTTGATTTTGTGAATATTTACAGAAATATATCAGTTTCTGAATGGATCTAACGAAAAATGTGTAATGGGGTAGTGTTATAGGTTATAAAAGTTTGATCCAAATTCAAATTGTAAGACTTGCGAGAGCTTTTCGACAGTTAAAAGAAAATTACTGTTCAAATTGCATCTTATGGCGTGAATTGTTGAATATTCTTGTCGAGTGTAGATAACTATTAGATAATTATTGCTGAATTGTTTCATTTCCCTGACATTTTCAAGTCTTGATACCGTTATTCAGAGTTCTTAAAAATGATTGACAGGACGACATCAACTAGCAAAATTAAAACAATGCTTGAAGAAGTTTGAAGTCAATTTCATGTAACCCAGAGAGCCCGGTTATATTAGTAAAGGCCTGGCTCTGAAAGAAAAACATGCACCGATGGCGCATGGATGGCGGGTCCTAATGAGTATTGAAAATTTGCAAGTTTACTGAAAGTACCAATGAGATACCAAATAACGTGACCGTTTTTCTTGGTAATTATATGACACAGATTTTTTAAATTTTATTGACGAATTGAGGCATGTTTGTGTTTGCATTTGAATAGACATTAGTATTCTGCCTAAAAGTTGCATTATCTTACTGCGATACCCAATCTGCCTGCCTATCGTAGTGTCTATCAATTTATTGTTAACTGTATGTGCGAATATTCAAGAAAGAAGTAGATAAAACAGAGTTAAATATTAATCGAGAGCGAGGGAGACTCAGTACAATACTTCAAAACTATTTGATGTAAAGTTATAACAGTACCTATTTATTGAAAGTCTGGACCCAAGTCTGCGAACTGTAATGGTTGATTTGGACAGTTTTGGTAATATCCTAATTAAATGCGTCATTATGGTATACCAAGAGTGTGCCACTAACAAATCATTGAGTCTGGCGATAGTTTGATAATCTCCTATTACTTTGACATTTCTTTCGACAAATTAGTTTACACTTGCTTACCTTTTGGCAAGCTCTAACACTTGCTTCATTGCTCAAACACTTTTAAATGGCTTTAGGAGACGCGAACTTTTGGCACAATGGTAATGGCGTTGTTGCAGGTCCACTTACATCACAAATCAATTAATGCAATTAAGAAATGATGAATGGTTTCATTTCTTCATTTTTCTCAAGGTAGTGGGGCAGGGTAGTGCCAACGAAACGACGGTTTTGATTTTCCCCGTTGGCCCCACCAGAAGGGCCATGGCAGTGGGGTGGGTCAACGGGAATACACCACTGACGTTAGCAACTTACGTGTCGGACAAAAATAAAATAACATTCAATTGGCAGGAAAAGCAGACAATCTTAATATATTATGTTGCTAATAGAAACAGGGTGACAATACTGTCTGTGTGGGCTCTTAAAATAACTGTTTTCTTTTAGTATCGATCAGTATTATCTAGAAAGTGACGCAGTGAGACTTTCCGCCGGAAGTAGTCGGATGGAGGCTTCCGTGCACTTATTACACTATTGTGCACCAAGGTTACTTTATTAAGAATTGTGTTAGTTTTTTTTTTATGTACTTACATAAAATAAATAAATAATTTTCAATGTGTTTGTTTTCAGCTTTGCAGTTTTTGTTTTTCTTTTATTTCCATCTTTTTACTTTTTCGCCTGACGTCTGACGGATGAATAGAAGAAGAAAACGTGTTGCGCCGACCCCAAGTATAATGGGACAAAAACAGGAAGATGACGATGACCATTGTAAGCCTATAACGTTCCCAATGCTGGGACACAGGCCTTTTCTCAGGGAGGGGTGGTACATAATTCACCACGAGGGCGCAGTGCGAGTTGGTGCATATCATGTGGTCTTTGAATTTTCGTGAGTGAAGAGAATATGAGAATACACCACCATACATGACATAACCATCCTTTGTACCGGCGGACTGGTTGTCAGACAATCTAGTTTCTCCCTGCCTGTGACGTCCGACATCTTGAATGAACTCCGCGACGTCCCGCAAAAGCAATTTAACAGATTCAATTTGTAACCTCTCCATAGGTGCATATTTATAGACCTGCAATCAGTTGCAATAGCCCGCATCCTGGGCTCCTAGATATTCATATTGACAGTGGAAAATGTTAACAAGCCCTAGAGGAGAAGTACCTACTCTAAATGTAGTTGTGACTGTTATACTGAAACGTGAAAGAAAAATATGCAAACGTAAGTATAATGTATTTTAATATTTCTGAAAAGTCGCTTTCTTGAACCGGGTGTCGAACAAATAGAAAAAGACTATTCTGAATTTTTCAGGATGTTTGTACATGTAAACTATTTTATGATTATTTTCGCTAGGTTAAGAAATACTATCACACAGCCAGGAAATCTCGATGTATATTTCTCATTGTGTTACTTACGTTGAATTGCTTAAACGAAAGGGATGCAATTCCAAGTGAAATACGCAATGAGGTTGGCGTTGATTTGACACCTTAGTGGCATTGCTCGCCGCTTGGCGCGCCGAGCAATGCCACTAATGTGTGCTGATTTGCCGAGATATGCCCGCGGCAGAGACGCGTCTCTGCAGTTTTAGTATATTTACATCAGCAGTTTGCAATTGATAAAACTAAACTTCAGTTTTCAGACTTGACTGGGAATTCCAGTTCAGTTCCACAGACGTAGCACACTTAAAGGGTGTAAATAGACTTCTCCCTGCTATTGCGATCATTTTTTTGACCATACCTGGGAACCTTCTAGTTACGGAGTAATTGGGGGTCAAAGTTCCAACTTTTTCGCAAGTTTTTTTTAAATACAAATTTTTAAGGTTATAACTTTACTTTAAATACCTCCATGACCCGTTTACTATTCAATGCATCCATAAGCAGAATGTTTTGAATGCGTTACATTGAGTTTTACCGTAAACGGTTATTTTACACCCCAAAAAAAAAGTTATTATTATTATTAAGCAATAATTTTAGAGTGGGGTTACTTAGTTTGATGTACAGAATGCTTGGTTAACGGCTTCATGAAGGGTCTGTTTACTCCCTGTATACTTTCTCTTTTTGCGACCTTAATTATCCAGAACTGTCTAATTATAACTGTTACAAATTGCTTCTTCTTTGGTCTAGCCGGGGATACTAGGTCCAATATACATGGGTAGGGCAAAGTTTTATAATTTAAGACTTTTTCATTCGCTTTCAGTTACATTCTGGTATCCGAGTTGGAGTTTGCCAAGTTTTTCTGTGATACATGATTTTTACATCATAACTGGCAGTAAGAATAATGGGTATAGTATAACTGTAAGAATGGCTAAACTGCTGTCTACCTTTTCGGGGGATAGAGTTTTACAACGTTCAGGCTACTAATACATACATATATACTATCTCTCGGTCTTTATATCGAATTAATCCATATCTATTTACTAATAGATTTTGCAATCTTTTATTTTTTGCTGTCCAAAGAGTTCTACGATTACGATATGAGTTGCATTTAGAATCTTGTTATCTTCTCTCTTACTTTAAACCAAATTTAATCCGAATGCTTTTAGAAGTAATAGCGTGATTCGGAAATAATTAAAATGAACGCGATCAACTTATCTAAACCGCGTTCAAGTCAATATTCCATAGCAATGACGACACCAGCAGCTCTGGAATGCGTCCTGCTGTTCCAATTAACTTTAATTGTTGAAGTCGATGGTAAACTCCGTAAAATAGTGAACAATCCGTGATACACAAAATCATCCAAACGTATTGATGATAAACTAATCTTAAGCTTAACTGATAAAAGATGTATTGTAACGATAATTATGTTAAAAGATTACAATAATTATATATAATATTAAGAAAAACGTTGATTATGTCTGTTTTTTCACACATTTCTTTACATAATATGCAAAGTCGCTTTTCGTGTGAGTCTGTGTGACCACTTAGATATTTTCACAATAATGCATTTTGATGGGGTCATGTATATAATAATACATTCATATTTAATTTTGCTAACGTGACATCAAGCCTTGTAATCCCCGAAGGGTTAGGTAGAGGTGTACCTAATAGTACAACAATATTTCACCAGTTACGTTTTCCCAAGTAAAAATGGTACTCTATATTTAGAATAGAAATGTCGATGTTTTAACATAGCACACACAAGCCCGCCACACTATTCCCAAACCACTGCAACTCAAAAGAATAGCGCAGGAGTAGGAAAAACATAATTTCCGCTTCCCTCCATATCAGCAGGAGACAGAAAAAAACAAGGCCAATAGGCACCAAGGGACGCTTACAACTGAGATAAGCCCAGACAATGCACACATGCAAAGGACAAGCGGGTCCACTATAAAATGCTACTATCTCAACACCATACTGTTCTTCAATTACATGGTTGCCTACCCACCCATGAAGTAGAAACACATTTCTTACACACTCTTTTCATTTTCAGAATGCTATCCTCCAATTAAGAGCAATCTTCCGTCCGAGCAATGTCCGTTTTACCATTGCGACGACACGGCAGATTGACCCAAAGTGCATGAATCGGGGCCGTCGGCGTTTCGTCGGAAAAACGCGTTCTCGGGCAGAATACGAAATATCTTTTACTCAACACCACCGCCAATGTTTTGCAACGCCGAATGGAGGCGTAATTTTGTCGTGATTGTGTCATCATAAACGCATCTTTTTCTTTCGTATCGATGGAACGTTTTATAAAACTTGAGTTCGTTAGGTAGACTTGTTAAGATGGAAGCACCAGGGTAGCCCGCGCAATCCAAATTTTATTACAATTTCAGGCTGTATCATCATCTGCCTAGCCTTTTCCCAACTATATTGGGGGTCGGCTTCCAGTCTACTCGGATGCAGCTGAATACGTTAGTACTGGGTAATACGATATCCCTTGGTAATACTGGTTATCAGACTTTTTGGGCCAGTGACTACCTGTAACGACTGTCAAAGATCTACAAAGGACAGCCGGGACCAACGGCTTTACGTGCTTTCCGAGGCACGGTGGGAACTCGGTATGTAATGGGTGGTCAACCATCCACAGACCAACCTAGCCAAGCACAGCTTAACCTAAAGCCACGAGCTCCTCAAATTCAGGCTGTATGTTGAACAAATTATGATTCGCGGCTGTAACACGTATGTATGTACTGAGAGAATTATAATCATTAAAATCATCAATACACCTTAATCGTGGCGTCTGAGGCGGTTTTAAATTAGTTAGGACACGAACACATTGGGGCGATAAACCTTAAAGACTAGAATTCTACACACAGCTGATAATAATAAAGTAACACATGAAAACATTACAGGATATAAAACACAGCAAGTCTGTTACTGCACATTTCGGAGTTTAAATTCCCCTATAAAATATTATCGGATGAGAGTCTTGTTTTAAACCCTGATTATGTCACTTGTTTGGTCCGAGTCCATGAGCTGACAATAATTTAGGTTAATTTATCCACATTTCAAATTCCACCATGGCGACATGTTTATAGTTTTGAATACGAAATGTACTGAAAGTGGAAATTAAAAAGTTTTGTTATTTCGTGTGAGCGAAGGTCTCTGATTGCAGTGTTTAGGCGAACTCTGTTGGGGCATGATGAATGCTGTTTTAAGCAGGGTTCGAAATTATCAAGAAAATTATTTTTTTCAATAATTATCGGATAATTATCAGATAATCATCGGATAATTATCATATCATCCATCTCCACGCAAATTCATAACTTGATCTCTACTTTGTTTTTTTGTTGAATTGGAAATGATAATTTCATTACAAAAATATGATGTGAAGAAAGACATTTTTTATCAAAACTAATTGTTTTTTTCTTTAGTTTTAACCAATATGTACTAAACATTCTGTTTGTTGATTAATTAAACACAATATTTGTGACCGTTTTTTTGGTCGCGTTCTGATACACGTGAAGATTTATTATCAATATAAGGTATACCAAGATTAAATTAATTGAATATTACCAAGACAAATTAATGAAAATTATCACTTCAAACCCTGGTTAAGGAACGCTATCAGGGCGCATTTGTGATATAAGCTCAGCAGGGAATATTAGTTTAAAGCTAGGCCAAAACCTTGTAACATAATTATTTACTCTTTTAATAGATAAAGTAGGCCAATTATGTTATATTTCTCGTTTGAAAAAAAAAGCCTGAAATTCTATGAAGAATCATTCTTCTGTTATAGTAGATAAGGTATACGTAGAATTCCTCTTAATTGCCATAAGACAAAAAAATCCAGTTCACTGAATATATTTCTGCCAGAACAAGCATTAGTTTCGTGTAACTTAGAAACATCCGCACTTGAACACTCAATGCACTTAACTAACTAGCTAACTTCAGCTGTTATGTCAACAGCTGTCTTGTTAACAAAACAAATAATTGGCTGATAGGCTATGCTATCATAGATTCTGGATTTACTTATTCGTACAGGCAAGAAAATATATGCTTATCAGTCTGACTGCTATGTCAATTTGACGTTTCATACAACTGTCAAAAGATGACAGTTGTGTTTGAATAGACGCACTATTTCGGTAGGTACCGGTTGCCTTTATGCTAAACAATAATATCTCTTTACGTATTTAGTCATATTACCGTAGTCCGGTCATTTTAGACAATTGAAATAAAGAAAATTCCGACAGAGCCAAATCTTCGTAGAGACCTTAGGTTTACCACAAGGAATAAAGTGTCAAAAGTCCCCATCAGTCCCATGTGAGCTTAGGGACTTATTCGGGGCCCAAGGTCAAAATTTTAGGTTTTTTGGATTTTTCTCGAAAACGGTAAGTTTTATCGAAAAAGTACCTCAGAGCAAAGTTGTAGATCTTAAAATTTTCTATAAAAATGGTCCCTATGATTTTTTCTCTAAGACCCACTATTTCCCAGATATTGCGCTTGTAAGAATCACGTTTTACATAATATGCACACATTTCCACACCACCTGTAAGGTAGTGTACTCAGCGCATTTTTTTTAACGTGGTATCCCCGGTAGGCCTATTCCACGAACCTTTATGATGTTATTTTCAGGAACAATAATTATTTAATAGTATGAAGATTATTGATATGGGTTACTGAGTTTAACTGTCGTTCTAACTTTTTTTTATTACTTTAATCTGACTCATACTCTTCATATTCAACTTCAACAATCATGTTTTCTTCAATTTCTTCTTGTTCTTCTTCTTCTCCTTCCTGTTGATGAACACTTAGAAATTGTTCAAATGAAGATGAATCAGTTGTCTCTTCATCAAAATCACATGAATCTTCCTCTCTTGTATTTAATTGAAGATTTGAGCAAGAGACACCTTGGCAATTGGTACACGCTGGAGAACACTGCAACCCTACTTTTTTACAGCCACATTTGGCACTACAACCTTTCTTGCAATTGCAAAAAATAGTGTTAAGAAGTTTTTCTGGAGCAGGGGGCAGTAAAGTTCGAATCGGTTCCAAAGTATTATTTATCAATTTCCAACCCCAGTCTTCAGGGTTCAGTTCATTGCCTTGCCATGTCTGAACTTGATAGTATACTCGAAACAAATGTTGAGTAGCAGATGCCGATGTTGGAGGAAGACAAGATATTTGTTTCGAGTATACTATCAAGTTCAGACATGGCAAGGCAATGAACTGAACCCTGAAGACTGGGGTTGGAAATTGATAAATAATACTTTGGAACCGATTCGAACTTTACTGCCCCCTGCTCCAGAAAAACTTCTTAACACTATTTTTTGCAATTGCAAGAAAGGTTGTAGTGCCAAATGTGGCTGTAAAAAAGTAGGGTTGCAGTGTTCTCCAGCGTGTACCAATTGCCAAGGTGTCTCTTGCTCAAATCTTCAATTAAATACAAGAGAGGAAGATTCATGTGATTTTGATGAAGAGACAACTGATTCATCCTCATTTGAACAATTTCTAAGCGTTCATCAACAGGAAGGAGAAGAAGAAGAACAAGAAGAAATTGAAGAAAACATGATTGTTGAAGTTGAATATGAAGAGTATGAGTCAGATTAAAGTAATAAAAAAAAGTTAGAACGACAGTTAAACTCAGTAACCCATATCAATAATCTTCATACTATTAAATAATTATTGTTCCTGAAAATAACGTCATAAAGGTTCGTGGAATAGGCCTACCGGGGATACCACGTTAAAAAAAACGCGCCGAGTACACTACCTCACAGGTGGTGTGGAAATGTGTGCATATTATGTAGAACGTGATTCTTACACTCAGAATATCTGGGAAATAGTGGGTCTTAGAGAAAAAATCATAGGGACCATTTTTATAGAGAATTTTAAGATCTACAACTTTGCTCTGAGGTACTTTTTCGATAAAACTTACCGTTTTCGAGAAAAATCCAAAAAACCCATAATTTTGACTTTGGGCCCCGAATAAGTCCCTAAGCTCACATGGGACTGATGGGGACTTTTGACACTTTATTCCTTGTGGTAAACCTAAGGTCTTTACGAAGATTTGGCTCTGTCGGAATTTTCTTTATTTGATCACTATTTTTATGTCTAAAATGACCGGACTACCGTGAGACCTTTTATTTGTCCAAAATCAATATGATAGCGACCACATATTGGAACTACGCTAATCATAGAAGTTGAACCACACAATGGATGTCACCACATTTCTGTTTAAACTAGTATGCGGTGACCAGTTCTATGGCGCCATTAACCTTGTGGCTGTGATAAATGTGACGGTGCGGTCGGCGCAGTGGCTGAGCGATTGACTGCTTGGCTGCGTGTCGCGGGTTTGATTCCCGCACGGAACAAATATTTGTATGGCCTACAGGTAGTTGTTCCGGGTCTGGCTGTTTGTGTATGTGAGTTTAAATGTTTGTAAACGCACCCACGATACAGGAGAAATTCCTAGCAAAGTACAAAAAATAAATAAAAAAATGTGTGAATATGAGATTGTGAACACAAAGCCGTACTAAAGAGCTGATTTTTGACAGCCAAGTCGTCAGTAGAAGCTATTCTATTTCTTTCTACAGTTTCACGTTCGAAAGTACCTTTTACTGGCCCAATTGAAATAAATGGTTGGCTTTGATTTTGTCACAACAATTTTTAAAAATCATACCGTCATCCACTGACTGCCAGACAACGTGCACCTCAATTGCTGTGTGTAGAATCGTTATTTTTTTTATGATCGCAGTTTCTAATACCTAAGGATTTTTGAGAAAACATCTCCCTAAAAGGGTCGAATTATAAAAGTATGTCGTGGAAACTTGTCGTTATTACCGTTTGAAAATCCCATCAAGAATACGGTTTGTTTTAGATTAATTATCTAGTATTGTAACAATATTTTATACTAATCACTCGAATGTAGTTTTCAATGGTTTTACATTCAATTCTGTTTTCTCTATTTTAAAATTTAAAGTTGTTTCTGCCACTGTAAACTACAAGTGAAATTACAAGTTAGGAACGTCGTAATTCTCTCGTTATATCTTCTACTTAACAAAATCGTAAATTCACTGACAGACAACGCACAACTTATACCGCTGGACTAAAACCGTTGAAAATTCACCCCTTAAAAGAGTTAAATAAGATTGTATGGAATTTCGTCACATTTTCCGGCGGGAATTCCAATCACATGGCTTTTAATACGCATAGTTTATTTTGTATCTTATGTTTCCAATATGGACCGTAATTCACGTTGCGGTCCCTTTGCGGGCAGGTGGATCTAACTTTATAATGGAGTCCATGAATACAGCAGTGTTGTAAAGTGATGCGATATTTTATTTATTGACAACAAAACATTACATAACGCCTATATTCTCCAAAGGCTTAGACAGAGATGTACTTTTAGTACACCCACATTTCGCCAGTTATATTATGATCAGATACATTATGTACATTCGTATATAACTTAACACAAGCTCAATGCCTGCATTTTCCCTTCCAAGGTAACTATATCGTTTATGAATACGTAGAATTAGTTAGTCAATGATGGACGTCCCTCAGTGGGTCGTGCCAATCTTCCACAGACGTCCCCTATCCATGACGTCAGGGAAAAATAATACCGCATACTACCATCTACTACCAGATCTGCCTGAACCCGTCGAAACAATAATTCTGGGTGTACAGAGAGCAGATAAATTACGAAACATTGCGCTGCGCTCAAAAACCGGAATTGCAGACGTAGGCAAAAAGGCTGCCAGGCTCAAATGGGATTGGGCGGGTCACATGAGCCGCATGCATAACGACCGCTGGGCAAAGGTTTCAACACGATGGATGCCTGAAGTTGGACGGCGCCGCCAAGGCCGGCCTAGAAAGAGGTGGCGAGATGATCTAGACGCGCATCACGAAGGCTGGTTCGAGGTGGCGCAGGAGAAGAGTACCTGGAAGGATATGGGGGAGGCCTTTGCCCAGCAGTGGGACATACAAGGCTATTGAAAAAAAAAATATATGGGAACCATCGACACGAAGAACAAACTTCCTTTTCGAACTGAATAAAACCGAAGGCCTTAAGTTCCATCACAATAAATCTGATTAAAAACACTATCATAGTACTTAGACAAGTTAAAGTGTCTGTAGACACATTTTATCCAGTTTTACGAGAGAACATCGCTGAAAATGGGATTAATATCAATGTCAAAGTAAACTTGACCGATAAAAGAAGTGGGTTTTAATCGAATATTGGACCAATGCGATTTAAGAAATTTAAGAACCTATAAAAGCCAGCTGAAATTGTGTCGTTAAATACAAGTCTGTTGTTTTCGTCTTGTGTTCGATATAGCAAAACCTATCTAATGCGTCTTTGATTTAAAAAGATTTTAAAAATATCTTTTATACATGTCAAATAAATAATCTCATAAATAACTACAATAGATATATGCCATAATTTCAAAATACAGGAATCGCAGCGTTTTATTCTCTATGTCACAAGACCGCAGTAGCGAAGGGTTAATTTTTTTAACAGGTAATCCGGAGTACGTAATCTTTAACACGGTAATATTTATTATAATATTACCGTGTCTTTAATGTGATTTTATTATTTTTCTATGGAATACTCATTGTGTCCGTTTTCAAAGGGAAGCCGGTAGGAATCGAGCTGTAGGGAACCTTCGCCACTGCAAGACCGTATTCTAAAATAACAATAATGACCAAGTAATTGTTGGTTAGTCAGGACATTATCTATACATGTTTCCCCTAGCTACTTAATGAAATAGTTAACCAAGCAACAGACTCAAACTCAAAGCATTTATTTCAATTAGACCATAACAGGCACTTTTGAAAAACAAAGAAGGCGAAGCTACAGTCCCAGACACAAGGCATAAAAACTTGTGAAAGTACTGTAGTTGCCCATTCCAAAGCGCAGATCTCTATGGAGAAGAATGGGCAAGAAACTCCATGGACACTCTTTTCAATCAAAATATTTTTACAAGATCTTGGTTACATCATTCATGTTGAGATAATACATATATGTGAGAACGAGCGCCCAGAAGAATTAAAGAAAATTTTAAGAGCGTCCAGAGTAAAACCAACCAAGCCTAAGCCGTATTTGGGTCGAAACCTACCTTATTCCACGAAATCTCTTTCTTTAGTCACCAACCAACTTTTGTGAGCTTACCTAGTTGCTGTAAAGCTCATCATTTTAACTTTTCAATGAAAATGTCAGGGTAGATAAAACTAGTTTTACTTGTTTGGACGCAAGATGGAAATCTTAGTAATTCAAATTAAATTGTTGAAGATTCACTCAACAATTTAATATGGGTCACTTTGGCATTAAGTATTGACTTACTACTCCTTAAAAAAACATAAATTGCACATGTTCAATTACAAAAGTCATAATGACACAATCATCGTACTGTAGGTACGCACGGCGGCCAATCAAGCTATACAAAACCAGTTTATGCGGATGTCTCATTGTATAGGACCTCTAAACAAACCGAGGTCAAGTTATACTGGAAATGTACAGCTTTATGTGCCGCCGTGTGTACATACGTACGTAATTACTTCAACGTTCTGCTACTAGATGGTTCAACATTCTAAAATGATGTTATACGATTCTACCCTTTTTATTTTAAAACTAGCACTTCGCCCGCGACATGCAAAAATTGTGATAGCTCGGCTAATGTGCATGATATAAATATAATTTATAGCCTATAGCACCCACGAATAATGTAGCTTTCTGCCAGTGAAAGATTTTTTAGAATTGGGTCACTAGTTCAGGAGATTACCCACTACATACAAACTTACAAACAAATACATCTTTATTTTGTAGGATGCACGTCATGTCCATGCGACAAATAAATATTTTTTCTTTCTTTCTATAATGTTAGTATAGATCAAAAATAGATTGTCTATCGGTATCATCAATCGATCGAATTGAATCTCTGAAAGATACGTTCTCATGAAGCGATTTCATGATTCAAATTGTCAATCAATGCGATTTTGCACGCATTGGCATTGCTATTAGCGCTATCAGTAAAGTCCCTAAGTCATAGTTCTGGGTGATGCGCTTACAAACGTTCGGCGGGTCGTCTTAGACATTCCGATGTTTCAGAATGTCTAATGCCCGATTTTACTAACACTGCGGCACCTGACAGAATGCCGTGTTGAATACCAGGGTAGCCCAAGAAATTCAAATTTTCTTACGTTTTTTGCAAATTAAAATAAACATTTTTGTTTTTTTGCGATGTTGTCAAATAGCCTATTAGTACTAGACCAAAACTTACTCCCACCAAAAACTATTATAATTAGTAAAAGGTAAGGTTTAACCCTCTCTTTTGATCTATGGTTAACTCCGAAAGTTGCTGTCGTTGTCGTTGAAGTCGCATTGGAAAACTTTTCATATTGAAAAATGTTCTCCCATACCTTACCTACACATTGCAATTATGTAACAATATTTAAAAAAAATACATTTTTCGATTTTTTCGTTAAGTTGCACCTCCTTTTAGTCTTTTATGATGCAACGTCAACGGGAAGTACCCTCATAGGTTTTGAACTTGATGTTTTCAAAATACATGATACACCTAAATAAACGTATCTTTAATTACGTTGACTTAGAAGTTTAAAGTTATTTAACTCGTCCAAGTAACCGAACACTTTAATAGAAAGTAATTGGTGCACAAAGAGAGGACGAAGGAGAAAGATGTAGGGGAGTCTATCTCCGTAACTAAATAGCCGATTTAAAAAAATCTCGCTGATAAAAAGCTTCGTTATTATTGTCAGACGTGTGAGATTTACGAGTGTGAGAGTTTATTGTTGTAACTAACTTTAAATACACGAAGTTCCAGGCAAAATCTATTGTATAATTAAATATATTTTATCTATTTATCATAATTATCGTCAGCCCGTCCACTGAGAGTAATCTCATTATATAAATGTGCATCCTACAAGCCCATTGATAAATCGATATGGGATATTAAGTCTCGAGGTGAATTTAAAAATGCAAAGCATTTTGCTTTTAACAGAAAACCAAGGTGAAACTATAGAGCAAATGCATTCAGATTTGGAAAATGGAAGATCTTTTAAAAATAACCAAGGAACTCAACATTCTGAAGAAAAAATATTCAGCAAAACCAATGTCCGAAGGCAATGTTTACTCATAAATGATCAATTTGATCACAAGCAAATTGCTTGTTCGGTAAGAAAACTATGTTCTCTGCGAGTCGTAAAAAGTATTGGACTTAGTACACGAAAATACTCTTGTTATGAACTCTATAATAAAGCTAAGTTTCCTATGCAAACTAAGGATTACTTTTAATGCCCTTGTAAGAATCATTGCTACAGCTGAGGGTCTAATGCGACGTTTTATACGTATTCGGTTATGTTTCTTCAGACTACAATTTGTACTGAAACTGAACCAACGCCATCTGGTGACAAAGATTGGAAACACAATTATTTCGTAAAAATTGAAGTTTAACACGATCGAGTAGGTTTTGTCGCGACAAAAACTCTACTAGGCCCACTGATGTTAAAACCTAACATTGTGTTTCTATAAAATCATGTAGCTTGCTTATATGTATAGTCGAGTATAATCTATAAATTGCTTCGAACACATCGGCACTTCAAATAAGACATACACATTCACACACTCAAAGACACATACACCCACAAACAAACCCTGTTTAAAAACAATGTGCACATACAGTTTCACATAGACAAACAGCTACAGTTACACAAAGAGCTGCTAATTAGTTTCTAAGTCATTTATTGTTAATTTTTCTTCCTATATTTAATTTTAAGTCACATTTTGTAATAATTTGTGCAATAGTCTCAATATTGTTAATAATTAAGGCAAAGAGTGAGATAGCCCCGACACAAGTATTATCAATTACTTACTGGGGTTGTCTCATTTATTATCCATGTTACTGTTTTTGGGACAAATAAACCTTTTTCAGTTTTTCATTTTTTCATTTTTCATGTGCTACTTCATCATGGGTATCATTTAAGCTATCACCAATTTAATTAGTTTTGTGTTTCTTAAATAATAGGGTTTGTCCTCAAAATAGTAGATCTGTCACCAAAATGTAGTCACCAAACAATGCAAAATCAGTTCCACAATAAATCACCTAAAATCCTGAGATATAAGGTCTAGTACCAAATAAATGTTTTTGTATGTATTATAATAGGTGTGTCCTAATAAGTATTTAAGCAAACTAATTTAAAGAGATCACCAATAAATCATATTATGTTACTAGAAAATTGCATTAAACATTAATTAACTAACCTAACCTAACCTAACCCAACACTGAAAGAATCATTCAAATCGGACCAGTAGTTCCAGAGATTAGCGCGTTCAAACAAACAAACAAACAAACAAACCCTGCAGCTTTGGGATCGATAATCGATTTATTTGGTGACAGATCTACCATTCTGAGCACAGAGCTATTATTTAAGTAACAAAACTGTTATTATAAGAACGAAGTTTATATTCATGTAATGCAATATAATTTTATTGGTTATCGATCTCTTATTTTACACATATATTAACATTAATTTGATAATTCATACCTGGGAACAATTTTTGTTTATCTGAGAACGAAAATATTTCGTGGCGATAGATCTATTTATTAGGTGATACAACTTGATGACAAATATAAATTTTGGTGATAGAAAATATAGTTCCCCTTCATCATCATCATCAGCCTACATCAGTGGCCTAAGTCTATTGCATGGCACTTCAATTCGATGCTCGGCAACTCTCACCAAGAAATATGCTACTTGGTTTAGTTAATTACTATTTATATTCTTAGTGGAACTTCATAATTACGTTTCTGTTTTATTAGATTTAGAAAAGAATATCTCGTTTCTTTTGGCGGGAGGCAAAACCCCCTTTTAAATCTTTTAGACTTCCAGTAACTTTTCTTTTTATATGGACAATTCTATGTCAAGACTTCTATTCAGAGTCCTTGACAAATCAAGATTTTATTAAAATGAAAAGGAGAAATATGAAAATTGAATGCGCTTACAAAGTTGTGTGTCCGTGCTATTAACTGTTGAGGAGTTCTCTCAAGTCAAGTCATGTCTATTATAAAATTGTATTGTCACCAGAACCAACGGTCTGTGTAAAATTTCAGCTCAATAGGTTGGGGGAACTGGTTTGAAATTCAGTTGCAAGATTTTACCAAAACATACTAACTAATAAGGCAACTTCAATAAAAGCTTATAAAACATACTTTTTTTCAATGAATTTACTCAATTGACATAAAATTCATAACATAATATAGAGAAGGAGATATGATTACTTTAAGTGTATCCATAAAAACTGTGACCACTAGCTGACATGTCTTTTTTTTCAACATTGGCCCTTTGCAAACACATGCACTTACATAAGCTAACAACCCATCCACGTTTTTCTCGCCTTGTTGAGTGTCATGATTGATCTAACTGGCTGTCAAGGCGTGTGACCCAACGCAGGGGGACACTGCATGTGAGACAAGAATAGAATGATACTGCACTTCACAAAGTGCGACGGTCAACTTGCAATGATTACCACTGATATGTTCAATAAGTATATTTAAAACTGAACTTCGATATTTTTATTAGCAACAACACAGTCAATTACTGATATTCATATTGGAATGAAATTCTCTTCCTCTTTCTGCAACATGTTTTTTAAGATATAAACCACTTTTTACCAAAAAAACATATTTTTCACAACTTGTGGTAACAGAATTTAAAAAAAAAAGCTTGAACAAAAGCAATGCAGGCAACCATGTAAATGCAATTCTTCGAGAGTTTCAAACAAAGAGACAGGGAGACTATAGAAATGGCCTTGCTTAAGGAGCCGGGGAGGATGAAGTGATCAATTTTCCCGCCCATAAATTACGCTCATGTAGAATTGTTAAATATCAGGTTTTTCAGTACTACCATGACAGGGAATTTTATTTAATAACCTATTATGTACCTAAATGCATCCTGATTGTGTACGCAGACGACGATAGTCTTCAAGTGATATAGAATTATGTAAAAATGATGGTAGGTTTGTAAACACTTAAGTTTGTACAATAGTACTGTCAAACCTCATTTCTTTACATGACATGTAAGTATTCAATCATACATGATCTGTTGCTGATTAATATGTGTTCAACAAATTGTTGAAATCAATTTAGATGTTCATTGACATGTTGACGACATGATTATTCTGTATCTGTCATACTAAGATGATAGAAACCGGATGATGTTTTACTATGTTTACCAGTAAATCACTTCAGTGATTAATTTTCAAAGCGGCTGAAGATTAAAGTGATAACAAGGAAAAAACAGTTATCTCATTTTTTTTTTCAGGATATTGCCGCTTCTTTTTATGAGATCTTAATTAAGAAGAACTATGCAGTTTATATGAGAATGAGAGTGAAGCAATAAGCTCACTACTGGGAAATGACTTTTTGTATACTATGTCCAAAATATCAAAAAGGATGCGCTTGTCCTTTGTTCCTTCAGATATTAAGGCTATGTAGGTCAGTTACTTGGCAAACCATTGCTGTTTTTATTAAGATCGGTTCTTTTGTCAGTCACAAAGAAACCATATCACAGCTGGAATATTCCCTGTGTTGGCTCACCAGCGCCATCTAGTGACCATAACCTGAATCAATTCTAAGTGTACACTGGAACTATGTCATTTGTCAGATTTGGTATTATCTTGAGTTTTGGTAGTCTTTAACAAAATATTACTCCATCTCCTTAGCGGAAACACACCACAATAAATGAGGTGTATGTGTGACATGTATGATTGCAGGAAATAAATCCAAGTCAATCAATTTTTATTAAGTGTCTGGGTATTGATTGTCTCTGTAAGATTCAAGGTATTTTTATGTAGTCATTTTTATCTTTGTTAATTTGTATGTGTTCCAATCAATATTTAATTTAGTTTCACATCCTCTGAAGAACACAATGTGGACCCAAGGATTTTGACAAAAAATTATGTCTTATTGGCCTTGTTACACAAAAATACAAGTTCTTTTTCATTTAGCCCCAAATCGATAAGTATTTTTAAGATACCAAATTATTTTATTGATTAAAAAAATCAAAAATATGTAGACCCCAACTATAAACGAGTCGTGTTCAATCCAATTCATGTTTATTTCCTAACTGATGCAAGAGAAAATGTACTAAATATTGGGCACACAAGCAAAAAAAGCCTCTATAGCTACTAACATTATGTAGTTGGTACCATGCACGTAGCAGTAAAATATGGAGGATGCATATCCGATACCATCGAAAATCTCTTCCAAAACGAAGTGGGCCGCTGTGATAACGAAGGAATAGTTTTATTATGCTGTTTATCAACGAATCACGATGATTTTTATTGATAAAAAATGCTGTAAGACAAGAAATGCTGTCAATTGCCACACGATAGTACCGCCCTATCCACTGATGTTGATGTAGCATAAAATTGGACTTACCTCGCCCGAAAATAGCATGTTCCACGAAGAAAATGATAAAAGATGAAGAGAGATAAAAACTAAACCGAAATTTTTCACTGATTGTGTAGGATTTAGTTAAGTTTCACAATTTTTTCCACAAAACAATAACACTACGTGCAATCACTATCGAACCACCACACTGAAGTTGTTGACAACGATTCAAAACAGCCAACCTAAGAGACAAAATTAATCAATTTTTTTGGAGAAACTTCGTGGTTGTGCCAGAGGCAAATCTCCAAAACCAACCACAGCATTGCAAGAAAAAAAAGTATTTTATAATGTTTATTTTGTATTTTGAAACGATAAATAAAGTACTAAGTACTACATATTTTACAAACTATTTAAAACAATATTTTCGGGATATTAAATATAAAACCTACACAAACATTACTAAATCAATACCCCGTTTTAACCACATTGTTTTATTTATTAGTAGAGTAGGAATCAGGTTAGATAAATTTAAGAATACTTTGCTTATTAAGCCTGAAGAACTTTATGAATAACTAACTAGTAAGTATTGAAAATACAAAAAAAAAATATTGCTAAAATATTACAAAAAGGTTTTACATTGGCCCCAAACTAGACAAAGCTTGTATCTTGGGCATCAATACCGATCGAGGGTATACACATGGTTTTTTTTTATTCTTCTACAACTTAGCAATCTGTTTCCTTGAAACAGTAATCTTATAATTATGCTGTCAATTTTCATCGGTAGATATATCTTCAGCTGAGTTGTGCACCTATTGATGCCATTGTCATCTTCTGTGTGCGAATCTTGTTTCTAAATCTGGTATATTAGTCCTCTTAAGGCGAGAGAATCTTAGACTGTCCACTCCCTGCAGTTCAGCAGCTAACTGGTTAATGTGTCGGCTTGATAATTCTTGCTGTGTGACTCGATTTCTTCCTTCACTGTTCGCAGTTTCAAGTCTAGGTTCGCATACTTAATGCTTATGTCCGGTGGAATGTTCAACATAGCTCTCATTGTTTTACTTTGAAACCGTTCTAGTTACTGTGACTGATTGTGTCCCATAGCTGTATGCCATAAGTCTACATTTTACTGGCGACTGTCAGCTGTGACTTACGTCCGATGAGCCAGTACATGCTTCGGAGTTTGCAGACTAATTGTTACCTTTTGATCCTTATGTTGGCGCCAAGTGAGGCATCGGTCAAGATGCATACCTACCTAAGTATTTACATACCTAAGTTATCTGATTGTGGGATCTCTGTATAACAAAGTTTCACAGGTGCGCAGGTTTTTTTCTGAGTGTGAAGGTTATTTGAACCGACTTATCTGTATTGACTTTAACACGCCACTGCTCGAGCCATGCTTCGATCAGAGTCAGGTGTTGTGGGAGCCTTTCGGATGCGGAGTCGTGATTCTCATTGTGATGAAAGGATTGCGGTATCATCTGCTTATGTCTCAGTAGTGGTATAAGTCTCAGTATGCTGCCCTGTGCCACGCTTAATTTCGTACATTTGAGAGTTCCAGAAAGAATGTTGTACATGCAGTATAGAGAAGAAATCTTTATAGTCTTCCTTGTTATCTGATGTTTAGGAGGACAAAACTGCGGGGAAAAAAATTTTAAACATTTTCAAGAAACATCCATACAAAAGTATTATGCAGAGCACTGGTTTAATTAGGTGCATACTCCATGGTAGAGCAAATTTGGAAATTATTAATAGAATTTGATTTACACAGCAGAGTTTTCAATTTAAATAATGAGAATTAAAGCAGATGTTATAAATAAGCACCACCTGTTATTTTCCAAAACTTCTTGAAAACTAACCATCAACAATTATAATTAAAAGGTGATTATAAATAAATAATTGATTCAACATGCCACACTCGCCAGTCTACGAAAAGACGGTCATAGTACTAGTATAGAGCCTAGAGTATAGGCAACAAGCCAGTTAAAAAAATGGGACCAACCAGCCAAACCGTTTCGTTCCGATCGTTCTGAACGTTCCATGTCAGAACTAACTTAAGTTCTGAGTAATGTTATTAAATTATGTATTGACTCACTTTGCCTCTGTTTCCAATATATTAGAGAAGCTGATCAACTCTACTGTTGCAATCGCGAAGCCGGTAAACTGTTTCACGTCCGACGGTAAACGACTACCGACACCTAGCGTGAGAAGAAAATTTATTTATTTGTCGCAGAGACATGACGTGACAAAAAAAAATAGACAATAAGCGTTCAATGCGTAAAAAATATTTATAACTAGCTGTGCCCGGCATGCGTTGCAATGCACCTTTTCCTACCCTACCTACCTATCCTACCTACCAACGTACCTACCCCACCTAACACCTACCTACCCTACTTACCTACCCTACCTACCTATCCTACCTACCTACCCTACCTACCTACCCTACCTACCTACCTACCCTACCCACCTACCTACCCTACCAACGTACCTACCCTACTTACCTACCCTACCTAACTACCTACCCTAGCTACCTACCTGCCTACCTACCTACCTACCATGTATCCTATGTCCGTCTCTTAGTTCTAAGCTACCTCCCCACCAATTTTCAGCCAAATCGGTTCAGCCGTTCTTGAGTTATAAATAGTGTAACTAACACAACTTTCTTTTATATATATAGATTATACACGGTCGGAACAAAAAAAAAAGTTGACAGCGTACTGATGGCAACGATGCTCCAACTTCGTGCATTTTTTACAAAGGCTACCTAATCAAACAGAAGTCTCTTAATCCTCCAAACTGTATTAAAAAGAGGTAATAGTGACGGGAATTTACAATAAGTAGGTAGTTTCTATGGGGAGGAGGTGAAAATCAAAAAAAAAAATCGCACTTAAATTGTTGTTCTGGGGTAAACCCCAGAACAACAATTTAAGTGCGATTTTTATCTCTTATCAATTGTTTTGGTTTCGAGCTTGGATCTTTCTAATACTTATTTAACAATTAGGTACCTATAAACATACAGGACCTACGTCAATCTATTTTAAAGGGTTTGAATGTTTTGGTCCGTATAACTAAAGTTTTTGTAATTTATTTTTTAAATAGCAGTCATGCATAACACCCTCTTAAATTAATCAATAACTGGCATCCATCAATACAAACAAGTATTGTGTTTGACAAATTCTTCCAAAGCGTCACGTTTCTGAGATTATGAGCTATCGGAATCCTAAAATAGAAAGACGTTAGGAGGACTTTCTAGACACCGTAACTTCACTCGCGGTAAAATAATAGGTACGGCTCGATGACGAAACTCCCTGTAACTTGCAAATTAAAAATGGTTCCATGCATGAAACAAACTTTATATTACAGTGAATTTATTTAAAATAGGTACGCCAACATTACAAACATAATACATTTAACAATAAAAGTATACAGGTTAGGGTTCTTATGTAGGTACCTACCAATTACAGATACCCAACATTCTCATAGGTACCTACAGACGCCAGCACATCAAACTACCCGAAACTGACAAATTTTCCCATTCAACCTTGAACTTTACGTAAAAGCATTAGGGCTTTAACATAAAGTTGAAAATCTATTAAAGAAATTTGACAGATTGTAGTAGCTTGATGTGCTGGCGTCTGTAGGTACAATAAAGCTATATCATCGTAATGTTATAGAAATAAAATGTAACATAAAATAGAAAACAAAACATCTTTGACTTAAACTAAAATAGAGATCAAACAACTGACGGAGTAAGCGCTGATAGAAAATAACGCGCTAACTAGTGCAAGATATATGGAAGAAATTCAAAATGAGCATGTCAGGTAATATTCAATTAATTTGGGTGAAAATTCAACGCCAGGCCACAAACAGCTCAAGGCCGTTGTTGGCAACAATCGCATGAATTGACCCGCGAGAAGCCAGACCAGAATCCAATTGAACACGTTTGGGACGAGGTTGAGAGATGTGTAAGAAATCGAAACCCCGCCCCACTTCGAGACCTGAAACAAGCGGTGGTGGAAGGATAGACCAATATCCCGCAACAACGCGTATGAAACTTAATAAACAGCATGCCCAGTAGCCTGGCCGCTGTGAGAAGAGCCGTGGTGGCAATACAAAATATTAATTTTGTTTGCAACATACAGTTTGATTCTTAATTGTCAATTATTTTAAGAGTAATTTTAGTTTTTCGTTTAGACACGCGGGCAAAGAATATGGGTCAGTCAGTACAAAATTTAACCTTTTCCTTTTTGCTGCATGTCATTACTGCCCAGAATTTGATCCACAGTTACACAGTTAGTATACAGTACAGTTACAGTTAGGATACAGTTTTTTTTTCCAAAATCAATAAATCAAGGTTCGATTCCTGGCTAGCGCGCTTAAACGCTCTCAATTATTCTTAATGCTTTTATTTAAATCCTTAATAAATTCATGATACCTAATTTAAAAGTTTCATCAAAAGTTATTGGCGCTTGATGAAATAAGAAATAAATAATTTGTATTCAGTTAAGTTATTACAGTTAGTTTTGATGAAACTTTTAAATTATCATGAATTTATTAACGATTTAAATAAAAGCCTTAAGATTAATTGAGAGCGTTTAAGTATAACTTTCGCCTTCAATCAATCTCGTTCTAAGTTTCCTTGAAATATTAACTATGACGAATAATTAAGATTCTACATTATTTTGCCCAACTGCAGCGTCGCGTGCCGCTGCCGCCTTGGTAATTTGTTGGACTAAAAAAGAGATAGTTACCAGTTCTAAAAACGGATAACGATTATCAAGAATATTTATTAAAACAAAATATTCAATTCCCAGCCTCATCTAGTTTTGCTAGATTTTAAGATTTTGCTACCGTGTTGTGATTCTAATCACAAGGAACATTGTATTCAATCATTACAATCGAGTAATTGAATACAATGTTCCTCGTTGTCCGTTGATTTTCTATCATCATATTCTTTAAAGGCCCCCGAGACGGTCAAACGACTTTATTCCAGCCGAGTTGGATTAATTGGTAGTTGCCGGTTTAAAGGCTCGTCTAACGATTCTACGCGGTAAGGGCATACGCTCGCTTAACCATATGTAGCTGAAAACCATTATTTTAATTAAAACGCCTGCAAAAGTCCTTCCGACAACTATTTGCTGTCGTAAGGACTGATGTGATGTCACAATCGAACTAAGTTTTCAAACAATTTTGGTTTCGGTTTTGTGAGGGTTTTCAATGGGATTCAATGTAATGGTTGTGAATAATAGCTATGCAGGCAATTAAACAAACAATTAATTATCGGGTCGGAAATCATTAAATGACCCCCCCGCTCTGGGCGGAGTGGAAGGGAATGTCAGACTTTTACTGAATAAAACCCATCCATGTTCCTTTTTTGCCCTTTATGCCCTTATGCTTCGCACGGCGACCAATCCAAAAGGTTATAAAAATCCAGTTAAAGCGGATCTCTCATTGTACGGGAAGTCTATACAAAGCGAGGCCATGTTATACTAGAAATGAATAGCTTGATGTGTCACCGTGTGAACAATGTCAATTTATTACGTCTTCGTTTCAAACAAAAAGTATACTATTCTATCAAACGCGTTTCAATCGCGCGCATGCTTATCTTGGTAGCATCAAGTAAATAATGGAAAAATGATTTAAAATCATTCGTAATCGCAGAATAGGTAACGAAACAATCAAACCGGCATGACCATGATCGGCTTGACTCAGGCTTATACTAGAAATGCTTAGCTTGAAATTATTCAACATGGAAATATTAAGTACTTAAACAACTTCCAAACCGTGTCGGAGCCTAATGAACTGTCAAATCGCCAATGTCAATAATTATGTCATTTCGCTTCGCTATCATACGCAGTGAAAATTTTTATGCAGTCAGATGTTCTGCAAGAAAGGCCATCAAAAATATTTTAAATAATATTTTTTATTGTACTGAAACTGCGATTGAGACTAAATGTGTTGTGTAAAATTAATACAATAGATACATAACAGTGTGACTGTTCCATCCATAATGATGAATTCAGTAAATTTGTTTAAAAAATCATTTCTGATGGCTCTCATTATAAGTGCTATGGTTTTTGTTTTCTTCTGGGCGAACTTGGGAATTGTAAGGTAATGTATTTAAATTTAATTGTAAAGCTAAAGCCTACCGCTTTTTTTATTTTTGATGAAAATTACAACATATAATCATTTGTATACAAATTTTATTTCTAAAATGATTAAAAATATAATTAAAACGACCTTGCGGTTCGTTTGTCACGATACCCATGGATAATAGTAATAAATAATTCAAAAGGGACATAATAGCATTTCAATAAAATTTTATGACATTGTTGTTTTTATGTAGTTATTTAGGTAAGTATGCCAATCAAATTTTGTGCTATAATGTTATACACCGATAAAATATTATAGCCTCAGTTATATTATCATTAAAATAACATTTCACTTGACTTGTCAAAATATCTGCAACATCCTGCAATGGGTCAGGTTTATCCATTTTTTGTATTCACAATGAATAGACAATGTCACAAGTGCAAATCAGAGTATATCACTCAAGGCATTGTACATCATGGCATTGAGTTTATGTGAGGCTGCCAGTTTTATATTTCTCTTTGTGTCTATGATGCACATTCTGCCCGACTAGCAGTAGCGAAAGGTCTATTTTGAAAGAGGTAAGCCGGAGTACATATCTTTAAAGGGATCATTATGATCAGTCTACTGTGACTGCCATTTTTCAAAGGGATGTCAGCAGGAATTGAGTTGTATGGAACCTACTAGTATTTTGCGACATAGACAGATAAGTGTTTCAAATAATAAATCAGACTATACCACTCAAAACATTCCCAGGATAGAGATTATTTATTGTGAGGTTGCCAGTTTCTGTTCTTGTGTCAATGATGACATACTGAGTTCACTGACAGTCAACCACTGTTCATCCTAATGTCCTGAGTCATCATCTTCCTGCCCTTGTCCCGTGTTGCTTGGGGTCGGCGAATCACGTTTTTTTCTTCCATTCTCCTCTGTCAACCGTCACGCTATCATTTACTCCTTTATTTTTCATATCATTCCTCACACAATCCGTTTCTTTGGTCTTCCTCTCCCTCTCCATCCATCAACATTTATATTCATCATTGTTTTTGTCACATGCGATTTGTCCCTCCTCATCATATGTCCATACCAAGACAGTCGATTCCCTTTCAACTTTTCTGTAACTGGTGCAAGTTTTATACTTCCTCTAATATACTTGTTCCTTGCCTTATCCATTCATGTCACACCACACATCCACCTCAACATTCTCATCTACGCTACATGCAATCTTTTTTCATCCATCTTCTTCACAGCCCAGCATTCCGATCCATACAGTATGACAGGTCTAATAACAGACTTGTAAATTTTATTTATACTTATGTCCTGAGTAATGGTTGAAAAGAGGTTGACCCTCAGTGAGTGCAGTAGTACATTCTGTCCGCCCAGTGTGTAGCAACCTGAATAGCTCTGTAGTTAGCCTCATTTGAGTCCTGAAGGAGCAGATAATTGTGATTGACTGGTAAGAGGATTTAGTGTATCTTGTGACAGAGCTCTTGTGTCAGAGCAGTTACTTTTAACTCCCGATGCTTATCTGTGTTAATTTAGCTCCTTTTTTTAAATTACTTGACATATTTTAAAGATTCCAGTTGTATTGCCATGCAGCTGAGTTGGTAACCCAACTGATTATCGGTGATAAAATCAAATCGAGATAAGTGCTGGGAAAATTTTGTGAGATACTTGTCTGTTACTCTTGATAAGCAATTTCTTTCTGATACGATTAAGCTTATGTAATACTGTGCCAAGGCGTAATATTACTATACATATTTTAGAGTTAATGAGAAAAAATGAGAACTAAAGTAACTTTCACACTTTACATGCAAATTACATCACTTTAGGGCAAAATTTTAGAGCACCATACAAACAAACAAGACGATTGGTGGATGGTTTAGGGTTTCTTTGACTTAACATGAAGGAAGGACTATGCAAAAGAATGATTTCGAGCCAAATAGTGACATGAAAATATTCCTCATATATATTTTTTTTTAAATACGAAAATACTCCATGTATATTCCACGATTCTTGCTTAGCATTTTAACATTCTTTACGTTAACTTGAGTCATTTTCTAATTTCCTTAGCATCACTAGTAACAAATAGCTGTGTAAAAATAAAGATAGATTTTTTTAAAGCGGTTCCCAAACAATTTTCATGAAACTATAACTAGTAAACTATCAAGAATCGCAAAAAATACATGGGGCACATATTTTGGGATATCCTTATGCATGAGGAACCTAATTTATTTTTTATAAATAGGTTATAGGTACTTTACTGCAATGTAATACATTGTTTACAACTATTGAGTTTTTTTTTCTACACTGTAGTTGGAAACTATTGTTAACCAAAAGCTTCATAAACATGAATATCTGACAGTTTTCTATTAAGTCAGCCATAGCCATTTAACATGTTCAATAACACGACACATTAATTGTGCTTTTGAACAACAGTGATCTGCTCAGTTTTATGCAGTAAAAATAGAACCATCAACGTCTCAATTAACTGTTAAAACTATTCTTATTCTTTATTGCACACAAAATAAAATAAGATATACATACAAATTGCAATAATATAGTTTTTGTACAATGGCGAGCTTAACCCAGAATTGGGTTTTCTTACAGCAAACCTTATTTCGATTGTGTTATTTGCAGTAGAGGATGGGCCTATGGGCATTAACAGAACATTTTATTACTTAAGTTAGTTATTTTATCAACTTCATGCATACAATATAATATACGTAATGTATATAATTATATATATAATTATTACACTAAAAATACTAATCAACTATTTTATAATGATAAAAATTCTTTGCGGCAGGTTTGTATACCGATAACGCAAGTAAAACAAGATTTAATTAACAATGATTTAAACTAGATGCAATAGATATTACAATAATGAGGCCAGCACTAAATGTTGATTAGTACAACCATTATTCACCTATAGTAACCAGAATTTTAAATAAAAACTCTCCAATAAAAGTTGTCATTTTATTGAAATCTTGTTTCTGTGAGGTAAACTGATATTATTTTTAAGTATGTAAGATGTTGTAATAATTATTTTTTTATTATCATCTCAGCTGCTACTTGCACTATGAAGGATAGGCCTAAAAATCTTCACAGACTGGCCTACCGCTGTCTGCTGCAATTTAATAAAAATAACATCATATTTTCACTTATTTGATATGATAGCAGATTTAAACAGCCTGCAAGCAACGATGCAGGCAATCAAAATTGAGGAAAATCGAATACATTTTCCCATAGGAATAAAACTGGCCTTGTGCGAGTCAAAGTTAAACAAGTTGTTACAACTCACAATAAGGCCATTAAAATGCACTTTTGAATGTCATATTTTAAAATAAAATAAAAAATGGATTCGTATTGTTTCTATATTATGTGCATGACTCCCAGACTAAGGGTCCTATTTGTTTTTTTTTTTTTAATTTTGAAATATTTTGTTATTTTTTTCATGTTCTGTGAATGGTAAAAGATACAGTCCTGCGGTAGAAGCGGAAACTGAAAAGAAAAGGTAAAAGAAAAATTATATTTAACAATTGTTTGTATCATAATAAAGGGTGTAAAAAGGCCCTTAACGAAGCCGAAAGGCACTTGTTCTCCTCGTCATTGTGATCATTTTTTTGTTCTGGTCCATACCTGGGAACCTTCTAGTTATGGAGATATTGGGGGTCAAAGTTCCAATTTTTTCACAAGTTTTTTTTTAAATACTACTTTTTAAGGTTCTAACTTTACTCCAATTACCTCCATGGTCCGTTTACTATTCAAAGCATCCATCAGCAATAAGTTTTGAGCGCATTATATTGAGTTTTACCGTAAAATGTGATTTTTGCCCCCAAAAAAAAATTTAGTTTCCCAGCAAAAATTTTTGCGTAAAGTTACTTAGTTTGATGTACAGAATGCTTGGTTGACGGCTTGGTGAAGGGTCTGTTTACACCCCGTATATTAAAATCATCTTTACTTACCTACGATCGACGTAGTACCGTGCGAGCGACGTAACTAGAACCTGCAGTTATCGACTTTTAAGCCTGATGTGAAGAAAGGCAAACACAATATACAAATGACAGTAAAATAGCGTATATTAAAAAAAAAACACATGTTATAACTACAACATATTATTGATATGTTGAATGCATATTTATTACATCTTTGTATTGTTTTTGCCTCCTCTTAAGTTTAGTTACGTGGCGCACAGTATACGCCTAAATATGCATTATTTAGTTCAAAAGAATTATTCCGTAAACGGATTCGTTCTGAAATAACCTCGCAACATCATCGAAGAGCTTTTGAATGCTGGACTATGTGATCGATGAAAATTTAATCGAATAGAGCCATATGTACGGACTCCCATGTCACCGATAAGTAGGCATTCTCGCCCTGTTCGCATATAGTGATTTTCATGAAGTAAGTAGGTTAAAACTTTTAATAAAAATAACGCTGTGAACCTCACAGTCACCCATCACAATCGAAATAATATGATATTTAAAAGGAGATGGCCAAAAACTGTATGAGCCAGTTCCCCAGAATGTACATTTATAAAATCTTTGTCATTTGATAGTAAAGATCTTGCACATTGCTGCACATTGCTAAGCAGTCTTGGACAAAAGTTATAAAGGTTTAAGGAAGTTGTTTTTGTCACTACGGCTAAAGTATTTTTATCTATATTGTAGTGCAAATATATATATATATATATTCTGTCCCACGCATTTAAAAAACATAGTAGGTATATTGGTTAAAAAACACTAGGAGATAATTATTTTTCAAGCTGAGACAATCTATTTGTTTGTAACAATAAGATCACCGGCGAAAAAGTAGGTATATAATCTTTTTGCTTTGAAAACAAAACTGGCACAAAACAAAACATTCAAATTATAACAACATACATTTATGTCAATCAAATTGAAATAAAGTTACCAGCGTAATAAAAATGTATAGCCATATTTAAGTTTCCTTTTTATTTAAAAACTTTTTCTGCTCAGAAACCCCTAACAAAGTTAGACAGACTGTATACTCAACTAACCACTTTGGAAACTAAACTATTAATTAAATAATTCGATTAATGGATAAGAAAACATAAAAAAGAATAATGATGTATACATAAATTTCAAATTACGATAAGTTACAATTATTTTACATTTTAGGCCCGGTATGAGTTTATTTTTCCCTATTCTGTTCTTTGTTAACATTGTATGGCAACATTGAGGGTACTATCGACTTTTCCGAGTAAATCAAAAATTATTAAAATCCTTTTTTATTATGAGTTTTTTCAAAATCTGCTATAGTACGTTAATTATTTTCCAAAATTCAAAAAAGACAGTAAAATATTACAATAATCGCATAGAGCTGTGATCTTAGGTGCACTTTTACAAATAAAATTACTATAAAAAAACTCGACTACGGGTGGACCGACGCCGACGATGACAGTGGGACTCATTTAATTTTATAATTGCAAGTTCAAATAGATCCCGCCAACTTTTATTAAACCTGAAATGTGTTTGTTTTTTTCTTTTTTTACCGCACTCGACTGCGGTAAAAAAAGGAAAAACGCTGTTGATGGGTTCAACAGTGAGACATTAACTGGCTCTCTACTACGGTTTAAAAGATCCAGTCTTGTGGAAAATACATCTGGAAAAGTATCAGAAGGAAATCATCATGAAGACAACCGTTTCTTAACGACGTATGTATCGTACTAAAACCACATTTACTTGTATAATAATGTAGATCTGAAATTATTTAATTTTTTAACCCCCGACGCAACGACGTTTAAATCTTTTTGAAATGTCCAGTACTTCTATATCCCTAGACACTTTTGATATGTGTAGTTCTGCCATAAACAGCCAACCGACATTCTCGTAAATAAAATTATAATTATATAAGTAAATTAATATAATTTTATATGCGAAAAAAAAGTAGACGTTCCTCCGTACCACGTATGAGTTCGACCCCCACGAAGGGTTCTATTGCCATTTGATTTTAACTTTATTAATTTTACTTTTCATGTTCTGTGAAAATATCCACTGGCTATCTTTTATGGCTAAAACCATAGTCCTGTGACAGAAGGTGAACTTGAAGAAAAAAGGTAAAAAAATAAATCATCGTTACAGATTGTTTGATTCATATTAAAATCACCTTGAGAAACCTACAGATTAGTTCTGAATTACTTTATATTATTTAAAAGTTCTTTCATCCATTGACATTGTAATATTTTTAACAATCATAGGTAACAATACTGCGTCACTCAAGTCAGTAATGATTGTATTGTCTGTAGATGCATCTATATTTATCTTGAACATTAAATATAGTCTAGGTTACCACAAAGTCCGCATTTGTACCTCTGTGCGTCTAAATACTTTTTACCCAACATCATTAACTAATATCAAATCACGGGAAACTTGTTCAGCCGCAATATCAGTATTGGGCTGTATTGTAATGATAAGCGCGGATGATGATAAATGTTTACCTCAGTTTTAAGGGTCCCGTACGAATCTGGTAAAAATGGTACGGCTTCGTTTATCCGTTAATTTGTAAATAAGCAACTATCATAGATGTGTCACAGCTGTTTATTTCAGGAACTACACTCTTGAGCAACGAAATCGACTCTATTAGCGCGCATTATTACTACTACTTATTTAGAAATATCGTATGCGGCCATTAACCATTAACACTAGAAACGGGATATTTATCATGTTAGTAATATTAAATACAGTAAATGTCCCGTTTTTAGTGTTAAGGATTGTGATATGATCATATCAGTTAAAAAACATCGTATACGGTATAAAAGGTCTTAGCTATAAATAGGTACCATAATCATCAACATTTTATAGTACTTTCGAATGAGTGATAACGGAATGAAAATTTAGAGAAATTGGAAGTTAGCAATGTGTTTTGCATGGTTTTAAAAAAATTAAACAGAAAGCATGTTATGTGGGAACTTGGAATTGCTCCCCCCCTGGCAACCAATCATGGTTTGCAGTCGGTTTTAAAAAGATACCATGTATGTATGTACGTAAATCACACCTCGGGACTCCTGTAGGCCCGACGACTCTCCTGTCACTGTCCTGTGACCTAAGACCCATTTGCACTCAATAAGTGAGCAACGCTGACTCTCATAGCGCGACGCTCAAAATCATAAGTAAATTAGAGGCGCGGTTTGAGTCCGTGCCTGGCCCTTTTGGAGTAAGATGGTCTGCCTCAAGCGCCTACCTGTCTAACGTCCACTCGCTGGCAGCCACACTTTGAACACACCTCAGCTCCTGTTGCACATTGACACTCGTCAGGTGGTGTTTCCGCAGGGATTTTAAGACAATAAAACGGTCGTTTCTCTCTGAAGTGCAACTTTGGCGGATCGCTCTTGGTCTCCGATTAAAGGCACCGGTCTCTCGATTCCTTCTGTATACTCTTGATTCAGCGGCCTGGCTCCAGAGAAGCTGAACAGAGTCGGTTCGCTGACTGAGTACTTGTTGCAGTTTGACCAGCTTTTTCAGGCGTAGTATCCTTAGTTTCGTCAAAACAATTAATGCAAATTCCTGAGATGTGTACAGGTCAACTCCTAATAAGGCACTGATAACGCAAAGCGTATAAACCGGCGGAGTTTTTTTATAGGGGTGTTTTGTGATGCAAGCCATGGTTACTGAAAGGAGTCAACTTAATTCTTATTTATCAAGCT
Organism: Noctua pronuba; assembly: GCA_905220335.1. Taxonomy (NCBI): domain Eukaryota; kingdom Metazoa; phylum Arthropoda; class Insecta; order Lepidoptera; family Noctuidae; genus Noctua; species Noctua pronuba. The sequence continues at coordinate 18,720,678 of LR999891.1, read as the reverse complement.
TTTAATGGTTTATAAAGGATGTAAAACACCCTTAATGACGCCGAAAGGCGCTTGTTTTCCCATCATAGCGATAATTTTTTTGTTCCAGTCCATACCTTGGAACCTTCAGTAACGGAGATATTGAAGGTCAAAGTTCCAAATTTTTCAAACATAATCTATACATATAAAATTCAAAGTCCTGACTGACTGACTGACTGACTGAGATATCAACGCACAGCCCAAACCGCTGGTCCTAGAGACATGAAATTTGGAGGGTGTTTCTTTGTGAAGGGTAGGTATCCACTAAGAAAGGGTTTTTCGAAATTCCACCCCTAAGAGGGTGAAATGGGGTGATGAAATTTCTATGAAACTTTTTATTCTCGCAGTCGATTGACTTGACAATTTGTGTACATACTCTTCAGATAAAATTATGAGATACGTGTATCACAGTTTTTCCAAAATCATCCCCCAATTTAAAAATTCAATGTCTTGATTGGCTGACTGATATATCAACGCACAGCCCAATCCGCTGGTTCTAGAGACATGAAATTTGGAGCGTGTATTCTTTGTAAAGAGTAGGTATTCACTACGAAAGAGTTTTTCGAAATTCCACCCCTAAGAGTGTGAAAAGGGGTGTTGAATTTTCTATAAAAAAATTTATTCTCGCAGTCGATTGACTTGACAATTTGTGTACATACTCTTCAGATAAAATTATGAGAGACGTGTATCACAGTTTTTCCAAAATCATCCCCCAATTTAAAAATTCAATGTCTTGATTGGCTGACTGATATATCAACGCACAGCCCAATCCGCTGGTTCTAGAGACATGAAATTTGGAGCGTGTATTCTTTGTAAAGAGTAGGTATTCACTAAGAAAGAGTTTTTCGAAATTCCACCCCTAAGAGTGTGAAATGGGGTGTTGAATTTTCTATAATTTTTTTTATTCTCGCAGTCGATTGACTTGACAATTTGTGTACATACTCTTCAGATAAAATTATGAGATACATGTATCACAGTTTTTCCAAAATCATCCCCCAATTTAAGAATTCAATGTCGACTGGCTGACTAATACATCAACGTACAGCCCAATCGGCTGGTTCTAGAGACATACAATTTGGAGGGTGCATTCTTTGTGAAGAGTAAGTATCCACTAAGAAACAGTTTTTTTTAATTCCACCCCTAAGAGGGTGAAATGGGGTGTTGAATATTCCGTGAAACTTTTATTCTCTGAGTCGATTGACTTGAAAATTTGTATACATACTTTTCAAATTAAAATTATGAGATACGTGTATCACAGTTTTTCCCAAAATCAAAATCATCCCCCAACAGAGTCAAATAGGGCTTCGAAGCTCACGTAGGCGCATGGCGCGCAGTGTCGCGCGAGGGGTACGGGGCGCGGGAGTATTTCCCTAATAGTAAGTAGGTAGGATTTTTCTGAGGTAGACGTGTCTGTAAATATGGTTTATGCCACCGATTTTCGCGTTGGCTTGATACGCGACATTGATATTAAATATTATGTAGGTAAAAGTATTATGCCTATAAATAGATTCCTAATTAACCTTTTGCCTGCCATGGTCACATAATTATACGTGACAAGAAAGCGCGTGCCCTGTGCGCTAAACGACACAAATATATGACAAAATGGTTGGTGAAATTGTGGCTTGGCGTTTAGGGCATGCGTATGCCTTTATGCTCTGGCAGTCAAAAGGTTAATAATTTGATTGTCACCGGTGTCCAATCTCAAACCAAGGTATAAATATTTCACATATGTAATTTAATTGATAATGCTATGAACTAATATTTGCAAGTTTATTGAATAATATTTTTATTTTTATTAATAACAAGTGAATATTTACATTATATACAAACTACAAATCTATAATAGTAAGAAGTTGTTGTTGTTTTGTTCTTATAGTTTGCAAGTTATAAGCAACTAGGTATATAAAAACCATGTATCTACTATACATACATAGATTACTTATTATCCCAGAAGTAAGATCCCGTGGGCAATTCCCGAACTCCACGCGGGCGAAGCCGCGGGCATAAGCTAGTTTTTTAAATAAAAGTTTTATTTGTTATAACTTTACTTTAAATACCTTCATGGCTCCTGTACTAATCAATCCACCTATCAGCAAAATGTTTCGAGTGCGTTACGTGGCGTGAAAATCACGTTTTTCTGTAGTGTTCAATGCACTACAGAAAAACGTGATTTCACGCCAAAAAAAAGTCGTCTCTCAGCAAATTTGCAGTGTTACTAAGTTTGATGTAGAATGCTTGGGTGAAGGGTCCGTTTACACCTTGTATAAATTGAGTGCGTATTTCCTGAAAAACAACGACACGTCTGTTTGCATGGTTTTGGCGTAAGTCAATTAGGTAGCTCGCGATTGTACTACTAATGCTATTGACTTGGGAATACCTTCCCCTGTCCCGTCGCGTAGTGGGGTAACAATGATGATGATGATGACGTAGTAATTAATGCTCATGCTTTCTCTGTACAAAAAAAGGCGTTGTTGCCCTGCAGTGGGACACCAACACATATCAAAATGGTACATATCAAAATGGGTCATGTAAATATTGCTGGAAAATAAAACTATGAGGAGAAATATTTTTCCTACCAAAGTATGGAACCCTCGGTAGGCGAGTGCGACTCGCTCTTTTCTTCGTTTGTTTGTGGTTTTCCCAATTGGAAATGCACTCTTATTTAAGATTGACTTGTTCGTATCTACTGATAAGAGCCGATAAAAGCAGGCCAGGTACGGGCCGGATTTTACATAACAAAAAAAAAAGTCGTTACCAAGCAATATTTTCTACGCAGTGTTACCGTCTTAGTTTGATGTACAGACGCCAGCACATCAAGCTACTTCAAGCTGTCAAACTTCTTTAATAGATTTTCAACTTTATCGCAAAAGAATTAGGTTCAAGGTTGATTGGGAAAATTTGACAGTTTCGGGTATCTTGATGTGCTGGCGTCTATACCTACAGGCTTTTTGATGGGCCCTTTTTCACCTTGTAAGTTTATCAAAATAACCATCGAGAACAAACGTGTCGTTAAATAGTTATGTAGTAACACTATGTTCTGGCTAAATGTTGAAGTTCAGGTATACAGGGTACGGGTGTAGCTGGATGTACTTGTATGTTCTACTATTTTTTTTGGAATTGTAAAATGGTTTCAATTGTACCATTCTCAAGAGAGAGAGACAAATAAAACGAAAATTGGAAAAGAAAAATTTGGGATTCGAGAAAAAGCACCTATTAAACGAAAAATATTTGCTTCCAAAATTTAATTCCACACCGCAGTTATAATCAAAGATAGAGTACCTATGCAGTTTAGTGATACTTTAAAAGTGTACTTAATGACTTTTTGCCATATTGCACCTTAAAGAAGTTATAATCCAAAAACCGAAAACGGTGGATAGTTTTGAGGTTTTTGGAGCACCACGCAGTTAGCACATGACATATGTTTCGAAGCGGCAAACTTGGGTTTTACACTAGTCATATCTATCCTAACAATGTCAGTACAATTAATTGTGATCTAACGCCATTTTTGTGACCACGGTGACCGGACTATTGTGTCCACCAACAAACAAATATAATTATTTGTTCTGTCAGTGTTCAAATTGTATTAATACTTTGTTCTTCTTCTAACATGTCATACTACTTATATTTCAGGAGCATAGACTACGAATTATAATTATACAATTAATGTATACGAAATTTTGTCAAACGTATCTTGCCCATTCTTCTTCATGCAATTACCTTTGCGAATGGGATTCTTAAAATGCCTTTTAATGTCGTAGCTGATGCTGGTGAGAGATGTGATATACAAAAAAAACATTACCCTCCTTCTGGGTCAGTCGGGTAACAAATGTAGCGCACAACTCAACGGTAGCGTCTCAACTGAGTTCCGATATATCCCCGATGGCGACTAGACGTTCTCTTTAAGTTGTTATCTACTTGGTGGTCTATTCTAAATCCAAAGCCATAGCTGAGGGAGCTATGGCTTTGCCAATCCAAAGCCATAGCTCCCTCCTGTCAATTTAATTTACTTAAACGCCAAGACAAGCATTCAGCACTGTAGATACTTTTTGGTCTTCTAAGTTATTTCATGTGGTTTTCTTTTTCAATAGCTCTGTGGAGACGCCAAGTACACCCCTGAAAGTAAAGAACAAATTGTGCTACATGAACTTCAAGGATAAGAGGAAACATGTGAACGAGACGACTGATCTGAAGATGATATATTTTGTGACGCCTACGTACCCCCGGCCGGAGCAAGCGCCGGAGTTAACGAGGCTGGCGCACACACTTATGCACGTCCCCCGTCTACACTGGATCATAGCTGATGATAACCCGGGCTGCACGGATATAGTTTATGATATACTTAGGTAAGATAGACGGTACACTAGTTTGTAGTGTGTGTACAGCCCCGAGCACCAATATGTAAACACTTAACAACTTTTAAAACTGTTTTTCTCGTACTGTTCTCATTATAATTTCATGTTGTTACGAATATAGTATTTTCGAACTCATATTTTTATGAAAAAGATCCTATCTCCAAGTTACAATCGTTATTTCTCGCGAAAATTGCTTTTAAATTTAGAAAAGTGTATACTTATTGGTGCTCGTGACTGTACACTGAACTTATTGGTGAGGTTCTTCAGTAGTGCGTGTATGATCAGCAGTGATCGGAGTAGGTAGATTGAACTGGGGTCATTGATCCGAAACGTACATATTACTATGGATATTCCTCCGGAATTGGTGGATTATTGGTGTGATTGTTTTTATTATTCAACAGATAAATAATGAATTAATTTAGTTTTGATACCTTCCTTTAAATTTTGAATTGAGTAGTAATAATATCACTACCAACATTAACAATATTTAATTGAATCCGGAAATACCGGAATTACTTTCCGGAAAAATGGCTTATCCATGTTATTCTTTCTGTGTGCATTTATGATACAAGTACCAAAAATCAATCTACCTACTCCGATCACTGATGATCAGATGTATGAACGTGGATGACGCAAAACTAGTGAGTGTGTAAGGACCCCACGGGACAAAGAAGTGAGTTTATGTATGTTTTAATTAAGTGGATTACTATTGAGCTAGCTACTTTACCCGCGTGCGTGAAGGTAGGAAATCCCACTGGAACGTATTACTGGAAAAGTATATGTCCTAATCAAGGTTATGGTCTTTCCGATACAAAACCGTTCAGCTGTTAAGGCGTGAAATGGTAAAACTTTCTAACTTTACCTAAGATTGTCTGAATAGAGAATGACTAAATAGAGTAAATTCATGTGGATATTGCAAAAAGAGAATCTGTGGCAGATAGCGGAAGTTTTCATAAGAACAGTGAACTTATTCAAGCAACTGCAAGTGAAATGGCATCTCGGTCTGAACCACTCCCATAATTACATATTTTAAAGTTAATAATTCAGAGAATCAACTCAAGTACTTTGGGATTTTGGCATTCGCGCCAAAATCCCAAAGATTTAGAAACAAAGTTTGACCTTTCAGTTGCACGTTTCACAATGTCAAGCTTCTTTGAAGAAGGTTGGAAGACCATCAAAACATAGATGTATACTATACTTTTGGCTCTTGTTATACAGGGATTTTCTAGATGACCTGTTGAGGGGCAGGCTAGTACAGACGAGATGTTTGTCTTAAAGTTTTTTTTTTTGTATCGAGCACTATTGTCATACAGCGAGAGATACCCACTGGGATTAACTTTTAGTATTCGGTAGCTCATTGTAGGCCATCCAGGTTAAGGATATTTCTTCTCTTTAGGCGATCTTTAGCGTGTCAGGAATGGTGAGCTGCAACGGTAGTGGATTTGTATGATTTTGGAGAAACTTTTATTTTAAAGTATTGATGACATACATACATATTACATACTACATAAACTTATATCTAATTCTAGGCGTTCTGGTTTACCCTACACGCACATATCAAGCCCAAAGCCATACGCGTACAAAGAGAGTAATTTCCCTCGAGGCGTGGCGAACAGACGAGCATCGCTGACTTGGCTCAGAGAGAACGTCCACGAAGGAGTCTTATACTTCGGCGATGATGACAACACCATTGATCTCCAACTCTTCGATGAAATAAGGAATACGAAGAAGGTGTCCATGTTCCCAGTGGGCCTCATCGGAAGCTATGGAGTGTCCACACCCATTGTCAAAGACGGAAAGGTAAACTGTCTTTTTTTATGTGCTTTCGCGATTTAGTTGCCAACACACAAATACAAATGCTCAAAACTTTAATAGCCACGTGAAAAGTTCTGGTTGCGCTATATCTTCTAACTTTGTATGACCTTTTAAATATTAAGCCGATACTTACCTATTCGTTTAACCTTTCGTGTGCCGGAACGTAGATCTACACGAGACACAATGACTTTTTAATTGTGTCTGGATACTCGGCATACGAGTGGTTAAATGGAAATACAGATTCGAAATTGGGTTCAGACTGTGTTGTAATGAGAGTATCATAAAATGCAGCATGACATTACCTGCACATGCCATGTCTTGCACGGTTTCGGCGTGCCCGGCCTGGATTCCCCTGACACAAAAGATAACCGGGTTTTAACCGTACCTTTTTTAAACGCCGCGCGGATGGACCCCGAACGCCCTCCAAACTGCGACAAACCAGAGGAAACCCGGCCGCATGGCAACCCTAATTACATGTCACACCTTAAACAGTAGGTGGACATGGCCGGGTAAATTGTATTTTTTTTTCAGGTAAGTATTGCAAAAGTATTCTACTTATTCTAATCAACATGAAACAATAACAATAAAAATATCCGACTACAAATTGTATTATGTACCTAAGTATAAATATTTTTGTAATTTCCTTCATTTTAATATCCTACTCGATAGGTTCGTTGAAAAAAAAATATTAACGACTTTCAATTTAGCGACATATTTACACCTATCTAACGACACTAAGGTTTTTGAGACGAATCTAATGTTAACTTAATCGTCAAAGCTTATAGACAAACTTACAAACACACAAGATACGCGTGAAAATCATAACTCTTCCTTGGCAGTCGGGTAAAAAGCAGCCTAATATTACCTGACGCTACCCGAAATATTTTTAGGTTTTAAGTTATAATTAGATTAGATTTTACTGCGATAGATGTCTTAAGAGGTGCGAGGCCCCTCGAGTCAGCCGACGTTGCTCCATCGTTTCTCTAAAAAAAAGTACTTGTAAACCACCCACCACACCACCCTTGTCATTGAATTCTATTATATATTTCATTGTACAAACCTAATGCCCTGCTTATGAAATTCCAGGTGGTGGCCTTCTTCGACTCCTGGCCGGGCTCTCGAACATTCCCAGTGGACATGGCAGGCTTCGCTGTTAACATTGAGTACCTCAAGCCCTCCGCCTCCATGCCCTACATCGCGGGACACGAAGAAGACAGGTTCCTAGTCAGCTTAGGATTAAAACTAGACGACATAGAACCTCTTGCCGATAATTGCTCAAAAGTACTAGTATGGCATACGAAAACTGCGAAACATAAGAAGCCATCTCTAAAAATTAATCTTGAGAAAATCGATAATTTCCCTAAATACGGTAACTTTGTCAGTTTACTTAAAGAAACTTCTCGATTAGGCATGGCGCACGTGAGCTCCCATAATGGGACAAAGACGTATGTAATACGGAACCGTACGCAATATGAAACCTCAGGTGGTCTGCAATAGGGTCGACCCACCCTGAGGGAAATCCGTTGGCAATACCGTTTAAGTTCGGCGTAGACGAGAGAATTTTTGCCCGCATTGTGCGTGCACGCATCTCTGATCGGCAAAGTCCCACGTCTGCACTGGCCTAACCATACCGTTTAGTAAGTAATTTTTTGAATAAGGTCACAATGTACGTGATTTTAATGTTACGGTCTTAATATGTTATCATAGCAGTTCAGAAAACGAGGAAATAATAATGTTATCCAATTGTTCCGGATAAACTGAATTCAACCATTTTCGTAAAGTTTCGATAAAGAGTAGAAAAAGGAGAAATTCAGTAATGACGTGTGTACCTATTTTACTCTTAACTGAGTATCAAAATAACATGCGAGGGACATGCTCAATTTAATGTAAGTAGGTATTTATTTTATTGACAAACGTCAGTTTTAATACCCCGCGCTCTTTAATAGTCTGAGCAGTGATAATGTGATCGAGGCAGGTTTATTTTATGTGATATTGGGTTTTCCATAAGGAATTTAGGTACCAGGCAGTCTAGATGAGTACCTGGTAGATGGTAATGGGCTCAACCCCTATTACAAGGTACTTAAACATAATTAGTTATAAGTGAGGGTCTCTGCCCAACCTTCTGGAGATTACACGCGTGAAGTTATGTTATTTTATGAAACTTTTGCGCTGAACGACAGCCCACGGAGGCTCCAAGTAATGAAAATGATTGTTCGGTGAATATGGAAATATGGAATTGATATCACCTCGGACGGGTAAAAACGATTTTCTGTATTATCGATCTAAGACCTTATTGATTTATATTAGGAACGTTTATAAAATAGTGTCCACAAGTTTCCAAAATCATCATCTGCCTAGCCTTTTCCCAACTATGTTGCCAAAAGGTTTCCAGTCTAACCGGATGCAGCTAAATACCAGTATTTTACATGGAGTGACTGCCTATCCGACTTCCACAACCCAGTTAGTACTGGGTAATACGATACCCCTTGATAATGCTGGTTGTCAGACTTTTTGGGCACTGACTACCTGTAAAGACTGTCAAAGATCTACAAATGACAGTCGAGACCAACGGCTTTACGTGCTTTCCGAGGCACGTACGCAACTCGGTATGTAATGGGTGGTCTCCCATCCACAGACCAACTTACGCAAGCACTTAGGCTAGCTTAACCTAAAGGTCGACCCGAGCGGTTGTTATTATTTATTTTTTCTGTAGTTTCCAATATACCTTTTAATATTTGAGTCAAAGTTCTGTTAACTGAACAAACATTTACTCCGTGTTCGATCTTTGAGCGGTGCACCTAAACTTGGGCCTCTGAAGCCAGGTAATTGTCGTAACCTAGTTCTCGTCATAACCGTTGGGCATTACCGTCAGCCAAACACATTTATAATTCATTTTACTTATTTTAGTACGGCTAGCCACTGCGCTCTAATAAACTATTTAAAGAGAAATTTCCAATTGTAGTGTTTCTTACTGTACTGTAGAAAATACCAAAGAAAACTGTTGTTTAATAACAGGTACAAAATATCGAACTGTAAAGGATTAAGCTTAGTCCTAATTACAGCTCCCGAGTCTAATACAAAAAGGAAAGGATTAAGAATTTTTTTTATAGATATTTTTCTTTTGATTAAAAAAAAATACCCATATTTCCGCTCACAGTCATTACGTCAAATGACAAATATAAATTATTAAGTAATTAATTTAAAAAAATAACTTAAGTAATAAAAAATCAACAATGGACGTTACGCCAAACAATACATTTGCAACATGTTGCGTTTAGGCCATAGGAGACTGCTCCCAATTTAGCAATATTCCCTAAATTTCAACAATAGCTGTTACAAAAAGCTTTTAAAGGAAAGTCATACTTAGCACACGTTCCTGGCTCAAATTTTTATGCCAATAGTACCTAAATTAAGAACAGAACATTCCAGGCTTCAAAATTGTATCATCATCATCTTCCTACCCTTGTCCCATGTTACTTGGGGACAGCGCAACACGTTTTTTTCTTCCATTCTCCTCTGTCAACCGTCAGGCTTCAAAATTGTATGCAAAAAGGAAAACAGTTTTTTTTATTAATTTATTGAAACCTAATGAAACATAATTTAATTTGTTAACAAAAAGAACAAGAAAGATAAATCTGTATTTAACCAACGGGTAGCTAATAGATAATTTAGTTTCGACCATTGAACTCATAAACTGTGTAAATATTTAGTAAATTCAGAGTTACTATTCACATCACTATCACTTAATTAGATTTTGTTTTTATTACTAAACTAGCTTTTGCCCGCAGCTTCGCTTGTGTTAATTTATAATTTGACAATCAATTCGGGTTGTACTCAGCTTGTCATAAGATATCGCACTTCTAGTTACTTCGATTCGCTTCGTTGTGTAGCCAAAATCAGACTGACTGTTCCCGCAAACACGACGGCGATTTATACGCCGACCGATCCTTCGAGAAGGTTCTACAACTCTCTCGAAATTTCTAGACAGTTCTATAGTGGAAGATTCTAGACTCTAATATTCTAGACAGGTCTTTACGAGAACATTCGAGACTCGTACGTAATCTAGAATTTTCTCGTAAGCAACCGACGTAACAATATTATTTTTCTGTTATTTTATGTTTTTAACTCCATCCTGGCATGTAGGAAAATTATTTTCTTAGTATTCTAAACTGCTACGGTTTCTGAACAAAAACACGTTATATAATATATTTCGTTTTAATTACGGTTGTGTTATCAAAATTTTAGTCAGTGATCTCGTGAAAATAGATAAGTACAGATTGATATTTACAGATTTATTTTTTAGGACAAGTATAATTGAAACTGTGTGTATATGTAGTAAAACACAAATAGTAAAAACTGGCCTAGATCTGAAACTTATTTACTAAGAGATAAAATATCTCACGAATCTCTTTTAAGTTAAGTACAAGTATTACTACGACCAATCTCGACAGGTAGCCTCGAGACAGATTTGTGATATGATTTTGTTATTTGACCAATCATAGCCAGCAACTCGACCCATTGACGTATTTAGGCAGCTATCTTACCGAGTAGCGAGTAGACCTTGCAATAACGAATAATAATCTTCTTAGCGTGTCGATAACAATTTAAATTGAGTCAGCCCAAAATTTGGCGACGAATTTGGCATTTTCAGTAGCTCCTGTGATGTGCAAGCAACAGGACAGGCAGGACACGATATCACGAATAACAATAATTTTACAATAATTTATTTAGAATATAACCGACCTAGTACGAGTAGGACTCGCGCCTGAAGGGTTCCGTACCATCGTAGTAGAGGAGCCCCTTCAATTTATTTTTATTGTTATACCAGAACAGAAATACACGTTCTATGAAAATTTCAACTGTTTACCTATTACGGATCATGAGATACAGCCCGCTGGCAGACAGACAGACGGACAGACAGCGGAGGCTTAGTAAGGGTCCCGTTGGTTAGCCATCGGGTACGGAACCCTTAAAAACGAAGGGGACTTGGGCGGCTAGCATAGTATCTATAGCTAGTGACTTTCTGGTCGGTGGTCAAAAAGTGCCATCAATAGGAATATACATTTTACACTGTTTCGTAGTTCGATCGGTTCCAACTTAATAATTTGAGCAAATTAATAAACATTGATAAAATAAAAAATATATAGAATGTTCTCTTAATTTAGTTTAGGGTTAAAATCCAGTGTGATGTTAGATAGAAATTTAATAAATTATTCATAATAAATTAGGACAAGCGAAAGATTTTCACGGGGCTATGGAATTTAATCCAGTATTAGGACTACGGTGTTTTTCGTAGATTTTTTTACACTCTTAATTTTATTTAAAGAAGGATTTGTTTTCTTTAAAAGAATTCTTGGATGTGCAATGTTAAAAGTAGTTAACATTATAATATTATATAAATATTCAATGGGTGTCAAAAATATTTGTAATCCTGTCAATATTTCATTAAATTAGCACGGCCTGCAATTGGTTATTTTTGTGACATAAATCCTTAAAATGTTACCCTTTAAGAAGGTCTAGAAATAGTCGGAATACATTTTTCGTTTATTATAGTAACGTTAATGATATAATTGTAATTCTATTAATAATAATTACCAATTTTATTTAACATTATTAATTATATACTTTAATGAAACAAAGCAATATTGAGTGTTGTATTTAGTCAATTTAATTAGATGGTAGTGTTTTTTGTGTGAAGGAGATAACGCTGCTTAGCTGTTGGTACAAATACTATACCAAAAATGAAACCTTAAGGCGAGCTATATATTTAAGGTTGTATAAAGTCGATTATATTCTCGTTTCGTCGATAATTTATTGTTGTTTTGTGGCTTATTATATTTTTGTTTCATGATAAATGCTGTGCTTCCCTAGCTAGCATATTAATACTTACATATAATTAGTGATGCAATATACAAATATTTTATTATACACTACCTCATCCACTGTACAAAAAGAAACATATTATATTATGAAATTACCTAAACAAGCTTCTAAGTGGTTTTCTCCAAGTAGCATAGTCAATAGCTGAAATTGTCTTCAAATAGTTAAATACTACAAGCATAATGTTTCTGTGTTAAATTCAACGCTATTTATTGTGTGTGAAGTTACTCTTAATTTAAAAAAATTAAATACGTTTTAAAGTAGGCCTATAATGATTGTTTTAGGATTAATATTGTATTGCAGCACAGTGTACTATTTGATTATATACGTAATAATATAATTATTATTTAAACACCCAGTTAGTTAATATGTGAAAAGGCAATACTTTTAGTTTTGGTTCGTGATTGAGATCCTTGTATAATTTTAATGTTCTATCACCATGACGGCTGAGCCCGTATATTCTTTCACACTTATTCGACTCCTGGTAATAAGAACCTTATTGTAAAGCAGTAAGTTTTATTGCAAATCGGGCTTTACGCCAGTAAGAATAAAGTACTGGTGCTGGAATGTGTTAAAGCACTTACAAATATTACGTAATTATATGTAGTTAAGAATATGTTATTTTAGGAACCTTAAGGCGCTTATTATACCAAAAAGGAAGAGTAGTTTAATTTTAATTTAATATGTTTTAAGCATTTGAAAATTCCAAAAAACAAAACTGTGAATAAAAAATTAAGTTATGATTAAGTTATTTAAGAAGATTTTCCGGCAAAGAAATTATTTTCAGGTTGTATACTGTTGAATTAATGTAGCAATTTTTTTTGTTGTTGTTCGTCCAGTGTATATTTATACTAAAACTAACACAATATAAGTAAATTACTAGATAGCCGATGTTTACCTGAATAAAATTTATAAAAATAAAATATATAACCCAGACTCTCACCAAGAAAGCTTATATAATGACATTTCATGTAGTTTACTTTTATACTCCGTGTATTGACGCCATAAAAAAGAAACACCAAAGATAAAAGAACTTTAACTTTTGATCCAATCGAATGTATATTTCGCCACTGTGCAGTGTCGAATCAGGCCGAGCCGAACTCGTGTAAATTGGTGAGAGTAAGCCTTTATTTGTGCACTATATAATAAACGGATACCATAGACTATATAATAAACGTAACTTATTTTATAAGTGGTTTTTAAAACCCTATACACACAGATTGGTAGACAAAGACAGCGTAGTCTGGTGGACTTGGAATATATTAGCGGAAAGGCTTTATTTTTGTACAGATACGCTTTCAATGGCAATACATTATATACTATATTAAATTATATGGACTTAAATTACCTAATATTCTCGTACTTACATCTTTTGTAGGCTATGTAGCAATTTGAAATCTCTTAAATATTATTGTACGGATAATTGATAGATGTTAATTATGTGCAATGATAAAAGTAAGATCTGATAAGGGTGAGCCATGTCGCGGAGTGAGCTTGTGTGTTCTTGTTGCCGACTATGTCTTCTTATGTAACAGATATAGAACATAATGTACAAAAGAAATTAGCGAACGAAACATTGCAAACCTGATAGGTGATTTATAATATACTATAATATATATATTTAAATATATAATATATATTCTAAATATATTATATATAAATATATATTTAATATATATATTTTAAATATATTATATTTAAATATATATTTATAAGATACTAATACAATAACTATAATTTATTCGGTTTGGATTTTCAAATTGTCTTTGGGTTTTTCCATCAGGAATTTCTCAGTAGCCTTCAATCGGGCACAATTCCCGCCATCCCGCATGGCAATAGGCTCGCCCCCCTGTTACGTGGGCTTCTGCCTAACCCTTCGTATATTGCAGGCGTAATGTTATGATGAAAAAAGTTATAGTTGGGGTTAAAAGTTATTTATGGGCATAAATGTCATAAATGTTTTACCATACAATAATACATAACACTAATAAAGCTTTCCTCAAATTAATTTTAAATCAGTGTTTCCTCAATTTTTGACGATTTAAATATTAATAAATGTGTAAACAACAGGCAATGGACATCGTATTTCCTTTAATACATAATGTATGTTGTGCAGATATCTTTGATCGTGAAAATATCGCATATTGAGCTACAATAGCGCTCGTGAAAAAATGAGCAAATCTGTGTACGCTTTTAATGGCTCATTTGCAGTTACTGACTAGAGATTATTTCATATTTATTCTAATTGAAGATTAACTTTATATATTACCTTGCGCAATATTTAATGTCTATGTTATTGTAACGTGTTAAATAAACTTAGGTAATCTATTTCTGTCATTAAGGATCGATTTTTTCCATATAAGGTGTCTTTGATCCTGGAATTAAAAGTAACGTCTGACGGTTTTTTTTAATGGAAATCGAAAGCGAGGACAAGATCTGGGATAGCTGGCGAAATGTGGATTTACCGTAGATAAGCCTCTGGCTGGCCTAACCCTTCGGGGATTACAGGCGTGATAATATGTTCCTGGGTGCTGGAAAAATCAAACCTTAATATCATATTTTCATAATTATAATCTGCAAAATAAGTTTAATTGGTCTGTCCACATTAGGTGGGTATCCATGTTTAAGCTAAACAATATTGTAATCATCATAAGCATGTAGGTATCAACACGGTTGGGAAGACATATTTTTGATACTAATTACTTGAGGTACGTAGTTTGGTTCAGTTACGTAAATAAATTAAAACATTGTATTAGAAAGGATATTATTTGGCATAAGATGTTCATTTTATTGGTTTAAAAAATGAACATAATAAGAAAAAAACGAATTAAATAATATTGTCTATGGAAGTGGTATGCTGTAGAATAAGGTTTTAAAGAAAAAAAGTCGGGTTTCGTGAATCTTTACGGTTGTGGTACGATGATAATTATTATTATAAGTTTGTATTATGCTCAAAATGTGATTCAAAATTAGACTTTATTCTTATTTACGTTCCAAACATGTTTTTTTTGTTGTCCCACATGTAATTAGTCGATGTAAGTAGGTATATAGTGCAGCATTGTTCTCTTGGAGCTTTGTCACTTCAAAAGGTCGCATTTGGGGAACATTTGTTTAGTATTCTGAGGATACTGTATCGTAACCAAAAAGTTAAAAAACCACGCGACAAAGCAACCTTACTGCACTATAATAAACAATATTGTTCGTTGTACCATAAGAAGAAGTTACTGGTACATTTTAGTTTGAACATCATAAAAGAAATAAAAACATTAAATGTATAAATGTCTTTTATTTATTTCATTACGTAGATACAGATTTGTGCGATTGATAAGCACATGATTGTTAAATGAGAAAACGACAATACTAGTGACACATGGATCTTTTGGCATGGTTCTCTTAAAATGTAGGTAAATAGTTAAAAAAAACAACAAGATTTAGATTTTTCGATTTTGGCCACGTCCTAAAAGATCCTTGTAAAGCTATAATTATTTCTTTCGGCTCACTTTCCCTGAATTTCAATTTACTTGGCTTTGTGCGCCGGCAACTCGACGTTGTCCCAATGCAGTTCCACATTGTTGAAGAATCTAGAAACAAACGGAATAATATAAGTTATAGGTAGGTACATCCAGAAAAGGTTGCCGTAGTTTTCCTATCAAACTAATATAAAGGGTGTAAAAAGACTCTTAACGAAGCCGAAAGATACTTGTTCTCCTCGTCATTGCGATCATTTTTTTGTTCTAGACCATTTCTGGGAACCTTCTAGTTACGGAGATATTGGGGGTCAAAGTTCTCACTTTTTCACATGTTTTTTTTAATACATATTTCTAATGTAAGGTTTTTACTTTAAATACCTCCACGACCCCCGTACTATTCAACCCATCCATCAGCACAATGTTTTGAGTGCATTACATTGAGTTTTACCGTAAAACGTGATTTTTCACCCCAAAAAAAAAAGTCGTCCCAGCAATAATTTTTGCGTAAAGTTACTTAGTTTGATGTACAGAATGCTTGGTTGACGGCTTCGTGAAGGGTCTGTTTACACCCTGTATATCAAATATTTCATAATACCTTCACCACTAATCTTGTCAACAAATTAAAATTGTTTACATTGTGCTACACGCTAATTTATAACAGGTGGCGTCATCTGTGAAATGGAGTATGAACTAAAATGAAGCCTAGTGCGTGTCGTAGCGTTTCTTCAGTGCCCTATCCTAGCCGCCCCGTGGTTCCCAACAATTTTTAAACTGTCATGGTCAACAGTAAAAACGGGATATTTACCATGTTTACTGTTTTCTTTGAGCTCCCGCTATTTCGGCGCTGTTGCAAGCACGAGGATTATGATCCGTTAGTAAACATGGTAAATATCCCATTTCTAGTGTTTATGATAAAGTCAACTCTTCCTGTCAAGGGTACCTAGATAGCGCTACTGTCTACAAATTGTCCATTGCACTGTTACTTAATACGCCTATCACAAAACTGCTGAGATGTACTGCGGTACTGAGTTGAGGCTTCAGGCAGCCGACGCCTCGCATACATTTTTTGTAAATATGAAATTAACTTTCTTATGAACAAACGGTTATTCAGGTACATTTTACGTAAAAACATTAATGTGGTAAGGTGTAAGGAGACAATTAATATCTACACTTTCATAATGAAAGTGGTGTAATTTATTATAATATATTATACTTTGATTGAATCAATCATCTGGTGCAAGTGTTATTGTGTTCAATTATTTAAAGTCATTCACATTAATCTATTATAGTAGATACCTAATCGATATCCTATTTTATTCGTGACATAAACTTAATTATCAGATTTGCCGTCTTCCAGATTGTGAATTAAGCATTTTTTTTAATATTTTGAAATATAACGCTTTTTTTAAACCATATCTCAACTTATTACAATCTGGCCCAGAAACCCCCGTCTCCTTTACAGTTAATTCTGAGCGTATTTAGTAGTTTTGTGGTTCTGAACGGCGATTTTTTAATGGATCAGATATTCCAAAATTCTGTGGCCACTATGAACTAAACCACTATTCAAGAGATATTATTACATATATTTCAGTTGGTTTGCTTATTTACTTACAATAGTTCAAAACCACGAACTCGAAAAAGTGCCGGACTCGCGGATATTATGAAAAACTTGCTTCGGAATTTCCGCTTTACATACTTGTATAGAAAATTGGGAAAAGGGACTGTTATAAATAACTATTCTCCACCACTTAATAAGTTAAAGTAGAACGCCAAGTTGGCCATTTAACGCAAAAATCACGGTCGAAATGTGATAGGCTTCTTAGTGTTTTCTTATTACAGCATGGTTGAGGGATACAGTGGGTAGGTACTCCTTCAACATCATCTGCCTTTTTTCCAACTTGTTTTCGATCGGCTTCCAGTATTCTGTATTTTACATGGAGCAATTGGACCCATGGGACTTCGGACCTCCACAAGTCCGCAAACCAGTTACAGGCTAAGCATAATATCATACCGAGATAATTGGTACCTAGGTAATATAATATATTGGTAGGTATGGTCAGTTCCAAAAAGTATTTGATGAAAATGTAAGCAAATGGATCAACTGTGAATACAAGCAACACGTTTTTTTTCTTCTCTTCTCCCCTGTCATTCGTCACGCTCTCATTTAATCCTTTTTCTTACACATCATTCCTCACACAATCCATACATCTTTTTTTTTGGTCTTCTTCACCCTCTCGATCCATCAACATTTATATTCATCCCTCTTTGAGTCTCATGCGATTCGTCCCTCCTCATAACATGCCCATACCAAGACAGTCGATTCCCTTTCAGCTTTTCTGTAACTGGCGCAACTTTCAAACTTCCTTAATATTCACATTCCTTACTTTATCCATTCTTGTACCTACATCACACATCCACCTCAACATTCTCATCATCTCAAAACTCTCCCTCCCTACAATGCCCGCTACATGCATTAAGTGCCTTGATTTGATTAATTTAGTTATTTTGTACCCAGTTAAATCTTAAATTATGATTTTAAAGCACCGTCGAATTACGATCGAATGTGATCATGTTGTAGGGAGGGAGACTAAGTATGAAGGTACTAGGTAGGTTTGGTACCTATGTTTCTCTCACTCACCTTAATTGGATGTCGTGTAGGACTTGTTGTTCGTGTTCAGTCAACCCGTTATCCAGTACGTGGACCGAGTCCCTAAGCTGCTCGACGTTGTAGAAACCGCATATGTTTGTGTCAATACCAGGTTGATTAAGCGTGAACCAGGTCGCTAAGCGAGCTAACTCGACGTTTTGTTCCTGGAATAAGATAAAAGGTTCGTAAGGATCTTTTACTCAGGATGCATTTATGTACTTACGTCAACATAAGTTTTAAGTCTGTTTAATTTCATTTCATTAGAGATTAAACTAGAGATACTTAGTGCGATTCCTCAGCAATAAGTTAACCCGAATTATATTTTATCTTCTACTTAATAATAATGGCGAATAAATCGCATAGTGAAGCGCAACCCTACAAGCAGTATCGTACAAGTACATCCCTGGCTGAGCAAACTGTCACTTGTAGGTGACAGATGAACGACATTTCCTGCAATTTCCCGCGCTTGAATTACCGGGCGAAGCGTCGGAGTGAGTGATACTAAAGAAGAAATAACCGACTTCCATAAAAACACCTTCCTATATTATTGTGCAAACCCGGCTTCACTCTTTGCTTCTTCTTTTTACAAGGGTTTCTGTGAGCCACCTATACCAACTCGTTGAATACTATACTTGTTGCTTATTCGTTGTGTCAATGCTTGGGATCAGGGCCATGTTTGGGCTGAATAATGATTTTTTTTACCTTGCAGTAATCCGAAGCTTTCTTGCAAATGGCTTTGATGTCATCGCTAGCGGGGTGCCATGGTTGGGGACCGTGGTTGGAGAGGAGCCCCATACCTGTGGCGGCTGCATTAATCACACCCACTCCTTTACTCTGGAATTACGATAAAAAACAAGGTTGACTAAAAGTCCCCACCGATAATTTCCAGGATAAAATAAATCAGCGCGAATGATTTTTCTTCACACGATCACGTTTTAATTGGGGCAAGTGTTGCCATACCGTACATGTGTACCAGCTTGAGAAGGAGTTTTTTAATGCACTTTTATAGTTGGTTTTTATTTTATTTTATAGTTTTTAATTAATAATGTATACATATAGTTAGTTTACTCTACTTAATAAATTATTCTTATAAAATGTAAAAAATACAAGTGAAAAATCGCTACGTATAACATAAAACTAATAATAAAAAATATCCATTTCTGTCTAATACACTTAATAAGATCGCAAATGTATTTATGTTCAAATTTATTTTGAAGCCATAAGTATTTGAAATACTAAGTACAAAATACCTCAGCGTCAGGTAGGCATTTGAAATACTAATTACAAATTACATTTTTAAAAGTAATTGAAATACAAATACCAATACGTTCTTGTGACGTATTTTAATTACAAGTAATTCAAATACTGCCCAACCCTGGTCATTATCATTCATGGTAATGATAATCACATTATGTCAGTTCGCAGAACATGGGTCATGGCCTGGGTTATGTCGTTCAATAGGGCACTAGACCTGAATACAGCAAGTGGACAACAAAAATGCATTCTCAGTAAATGGCTCGTTTTGATCAATAATAATTTGATCAGAATCCCAACAACTAGATCCCGGTCACAGTTAATAATTGTAACTAGATGTGTAAGGCCTGCATTCTGCGTAGACGAGAAACTTCTTTCCGCGTAGGACTAAAATCTCTGAAAGAAAACGGCGCAATGTTGGTGTACAGTCAGGAGCACTAATACATATACACGGAGCAAAATTCAATGGCGAATTTCTCGTGGAATAACGTTTGCATCTTTGTGATAAGACCTATTTATGCAATACTCGGAGCACGGTAAGCAAACTCCGAGGTTGGCGTGTGGCGTGCCATGCATCGTTGAGTGGAATGCGAGATACCTATATAAAAATATTTCTTATCATAACGTCGTTTTACTCGCTTTTCTTTTGCGGGGGGGGGGGGGGGACATACTCCGGGTGCGATCTTAATAAAAATAGCTTGCGGTCCTTGCGGGTTTAATGTTTTCCAAGTAGTGTTGTGCTGGTAAGCGTAAAATGAAACATTTACCCAAGGTTTAAAAGTGTTGACTGTTGTGTGGGTATTAAAATTGGTAAATATTGAAACATTAATGATCTGTGGCTCGATCGAAACAAAATGTATTCATGAATGAATGAAATGAATAGCTTGCAGCATAATAGTATGTTGGTGGTTGGGTTGTAGGTTGGATGTTACTTGTATGGTGTACATAATAAAAAATATTCTATGCTATTCTTTTCATGACATGGCAGATGCCCGTGGCTCCGCCCGCGTCGAGTTCGGTAATGTCTCACGGGATTGTTCTACCGGGATAAAAAGTCATATGAGCTAATCCAGGTTATAAAATATCTGTGTCAAATTTCACCCAAATCCGGTCAGTAGTTTAGCGTGAAAGAGTAACAAACATCCATCCATCCTCACAAGATTTATAATATTAGTAGAAGTAGGATGTTAATTATTATTTTCAGGAACTTTTATAAAAGAAGCATAAAATCGTAGAGACAAAAATTCCATTTACAAAAGACCTGGCCAGGCTTCATACAATTATATTCCCACACTTTTTTGTGCGGGATTGGCTGGCTCTTCCTCACGAGCCAGCCCAGAAGATACCAGTTCACTCTAAGGCTGAGGCAAACAATCGTAATATTTTGAGATGTGAGTCGCGTAAACTTTGCGTCGCCGTGTGGTGTGACAGGACTTTAGTATGAAACCGAATGTAGCGTAAATTCCGCGCCTCATTTTACGCTACTCACAGCTCAAAAAATTACGCGCGTTTGGCCTCAGCCTTACTTGCTTTGCTTTGTTTTGAGAGAAGAAAATAATTGGGGAGCTGTGCGTTTGCATACTTACCTACTAAATTATTAAATTTAACCTACCTTGAAATAGCTGGTGTACTTCTGCAGCCTATTGTCACACAGCGTAGATTTCGCGTAAGACAGTATGGAAGAGATTTTCACATTCGACTCTTCAATGACTTCTTTCATGAGCCCGATATCGTAGTCTGCGAGGCCTATGTATCGGGCTTTGCCGTCTCTTACTGCCCTTTCTAAAACGGGTAAGGTCTCTTTGAGCACGATCGAAATGTCTGGAGCGAAGGTGCAGTCATGGACCTGTAGGAGAAAAAATTAGGAAAAATTTAGTAAGACTTTAATTAGGCCCGAAGCTATAAATGACTCAAAACAAAGGGTACTTCAATATTGATTAGGATAACGCAAAGATCCGATGAAGTTCGAGTCCGGGTTAGCTCTTAAAAGAGCCGTTTGGAGTGACTCTTGAAAAAGACTGGTCTAACAAAATTCGTGCCAGCACGAAGAAGAATAAAATATCAATGAAGTTTACCGACGTTAGACGTAGACACAGATGAATGTGCTAAAAAAACAGTAAACGAAATGTAAAACAATTGAAGTACTTAAGGAAGTAACTACGTCAATAATTTTTCTGATTAAGAAACGTAGGTAATTTCACGCCAATAGTCCGTATTGGCAAGTCGCGGTCACTGGCGTAATTATTTTGCATGTATTGTGCATGAGCATTTTTAATTGTGAAGTGGTGACATAGATTGCAGGGTTTGTGAATAATGCCTGGAAAGTGGTTACTATTAGATAAGATGATGACGTCTTCTTTAGGTGGGTACAGCAACCAATTTAGTTCGACTAAACACACTGACGTGTAGGTAACACAGACCGAACAATGTAAATTGCATTTTTTTTTTCTTTTGCGTGTAGAATTTTGAAGAATGTTTTATGTTAGATGTGTCTTATTTGTTTATAATAGGCATAGGTAGGTTTATAATATGATCGATTTAATTTTGCAAAAACAGCAAACAAAAACATCTAAACTGTCATCTTTTTTAATAATTGAACCTCTTTCATTGAGAAATAAAATAAATCAAATCAATCGATATTTTAATCTGTTTAGAACTACGCAAAAAATGTTTGAAATGTAGATTTTCTAAAACCGTGCCTCTGATTTTTTTTTCCAAATCAGGATTTCATGATGTGTCTTATTTAAGGATAACCAAGAGATTTTAGCTATATCATCCGTAATCCCAGTTAATCTGATCTACCTACTTAAGTGGCCACTTAGATTCTTAACGGGAAAACGCACAATAAAATCTAAATGCATAGCTACCTACACTAGTTGGTCGAAGATGCAATAGGCAATCTAAAATGTGCATCTGGGATTCTACGGGTTTTTTTCCAATCACTACCTATTTACTTCTGCAGTCGTCCGCCCACGTGGAAATCCATTGGAAATGTAATCTGGAATTCTCGTACCGCGCGCAGATTAGACTGAATAGGTAACAGATAGTATCGAAGAAAGTAGCTATTGCATGCCATTGGCCATTAGAAAGGACGTATCATCTTGGACTTTGCGGCCAAAAGGTCTAGTCTCGAAACTAGTTAGTTACCCACTTGAACGTCAAATTTAACTACAATATAAAGGAATAAAGTTTGTAATTTTGGACGTAATAGGTAGGCAGTTGAAATGTTCACAGAATGTGTATTTCCGTTGCCGCTTTAACAACAAATAAGAAAAAAAAATACAAAAACAAAAGGGGGCTCCCCTACTGTATGGTACGTAACCCTTTATGCGCGCCGACTCGCACTTGGCCAGTTTTCGTTTTATTATGGAAAGCTGCAATGCAAAGAAGTCCGCAAATTCGAACGCGTAGGTATGTCTTGCGAGAGGGCAGCCAAAGCAGAGCAACACGGAGGGAATTATATGTACCTATAAAATCAATAAGAGAAAAAGGCAGGCATTTTCTCTTTAACAATCACAAACCCTGTCAAGTCACTCCTATTATCCTATTTCTTTTTGTACCCGTACCTATCTCTACCTCCCGGAACTGTTTAAACGAGCGAATTTTTAATTAGGTAATAGAAGCCTTTCCACGACCTATAAAAAACATTTTTGTAAAAAAACACTAATAAAGTCCTCCGTCGACCACAATTTCATGTATAATTTCCCTGTAGCCAGGGTACCTCGGAACTCAGAGTATAACCACAACCCAACGAACTATTTACCGTATTAAATTTAATAGCATGGGTAGCCGAAAATAAATGCAAACCGATTTAATAAAATTATTTGTTAAGTTTCGTTTCAATGATATTTGATCACCGCGCCGTTTATCTGCCCCGTTTAATTAATTGAACTCAATATTTCGTATTTATTGGCAATGCTTTATGTAACAAAACTTTTTGTATTTACATTAAAAAACATCACAGTTGCTTGTTTGCTGCTATTAAATAACAGACAATTTGGAATTTCCCGCGCGGAGTCATCCTAGATCGTACTTGCGTAACAAGAGCTGTCAGTTTCAATTGGCATTGCATATAGAATAATGCACCTAAGTCAAACTAGTGGCCGTGATTTACAGCTATCAAATAGAAGGTCAAGTTCGCGTATGCACGGGACGATTACATGATACATCGTTACGTCGCCCCCTCTGAGGTGATACTGTTAGCCGGAAGAGTATTAGCGTGAATGGGCAGCGCCCGCATGCTCATAACCTGTATCAAGTCCACGTAGTCCAAGCCGAGCAGTTCCAGCGTTCTGTCCACACCAGCCTCCGTCTTCTCTGTTGAGAAGTCGAACATTCTCTCCGGAGCCTGCTCATATCTTCCAACTTTGCTTCCGATGAAATACGATGACCTTGGAACTCCGACTAGAGCCTGTTAATAGATAAAGTTTTAACATCATGTGTGATACCAGTTAAAGGTAGGTACTGATTTTTATGAGCGAGTGACGTAACGTCATTTGACATTTTAAAATAAACCAAGTACTTAATATCAGACCAGCACTGCAGCGAAGTAAATCATTTGAGACAATGTGTAGAATAATTTTATTAACGTAGGTAGGTATTGAATACGGTTTGATGAACAATGAGAGTTTTATTAGAATATACTCGTTTAACAATTAACTAAGTAACATTAATGATATTGACTGCATTAATGTCATTATAGGGCACTGTGTCCCCGTTTACTGGCGCATAAGTAGGTAATTAGGTCCCAGTTCTTTGGATTCCTGAGCGAGATCGGTAATCGGTATAGTACCTACGTGTTAGTCGCACTGGACTGCGAAATACGTCCAGGGTGGTTACTATTACATATATTTATTTTGTAAACGATTGTACGATAGTAGTAGGTATAACTTTAGATAAAATATGTTAATTGGACTCCACCATTTTAACGAAGCCTATCAGTACAGTAGCCTAGCTTATAATAATTATGTATAGGTAGTTATGTAGGTACTCACACAGCCATTATTACCCATCGATAATTGCATAGTTACAAAATAAATACTAGGTTCTTCCTATACTAGTGTTTAGAACTGTTAACAATAACATCATTTATTCAGGCTACAATGGCCAATAGATATACACCTCATAAACTAACATATATAAAGTAAATACAAAATTGTTAACGTCTCCTCTGATAGAGCCCCTTCACATTAGCGTTTGTCCAGCGATGTTCGGTGCAGCCAATTGAACGCTGCGCTAGCGCGGCGCAGAAGTCACACAATTTCGTTGTCGTTTCGTTATTATCGTTAACAAAATGGATTCCTAAGAGGAAACTATTGATGGCTTTGCTTTTAAGAAGAAAATTAGTGCAAAAACGAGTGACAAAAATAAATAAAAGGATATGGGAGAATACATTATGGAGTGTGCGGACAAGTGAAAGTGATTATTTTGTGCTTTATTGTAAACACTTAAAAAATGATTCAAAACATTTTTATTCTTACTTTCGAATGGCGAAACCTGTATTTGATGAATTGCATAGGATGGATTGAACAGTATTGTACAGGACAGCGCAGTAACGCGGCGCATGCGGCGCGCACCTGCGACGCTAGCGCAGCGTACTCACGTGCCGTTCATCGTACGCCTACGCTGGACAAACGCTAGTGAAAAGGGGCTCTTCGTCTTAAGTTTTCACATCATTTAAATTGGTGCAACAGAAATGTTATAATTTAAGCAAACATTGTAATGATACAAAGTTTTCTTCCATTAAAAATAACATTTCAATATAAAGGTAAAGCATGAGCTATATACCTTTATATTATTCAGAATAGCAAATAATATGAAAAGACTCGCAGTGAACAAAATCAAATGCTTCCACTGCTTTTTATTAAGTATTCGTTGAATTCGTTCAAGTGCATGGTCCTTTACAGTACCAGGCCCGCATACGTCGGACAATCCTTCTAGAGCCGAACTTAGAAGGTAATTGAGTAGGAGAAACAATGTCTTCTCGATATCTGAGAAAACGTAGTTGCCATTATATTGCTGCTTACTTATGAAAGAGAACGAATGACTTTATTTACTGCAAAGAAATAAACCCGCGAAAAACATCCTCCGAACAAAATATGACGTTGTTATTTATTTTACAAAAAGGAAATCTGATTTTGTATCTTGTGCAAAAGTTCTTGCTAATTTAAAAAAAAAAATTGTACAGGAGGTGAAGTTTTCGCGCGATATCCTACACATTTAATTAATGCAAAGTTGGCCTAATATTCGGCGTAAATTCCCCGGACTATTTTCCGTTCCCGTTTCACACGCCCTTCTCAATATTCTAAAACCAAAATGCCATTAGTCTAGTACCTATAAATTAGCTACCTTTCCGTAAGTTCGCTCGGATGTCCCCGCGCCATACCAGGGTCCAGTTTCGACGTAATTAACGCCGCATTTGAGAGTATCTCTAATTAACTGCACACCTTTTTCTTCGTCAAATGATCTAAAACAAGATAAATACGAATAAGGATTTATTTTTTACAAATATGACGTACCTAAAAACAAAAAAAAAATTGAAATAATGTTAAGGGAAGAAAATCTAAAGTAAGGGGGGGCCGAGGCTGCGGGACTCGGGGCTGCGGGACTGTTCAAAAGAGATACCGCGGCCGTAAAAATAGGCTTAATTAATACCAAGATGTCTACAGAATTGAGTTTAATTGATGAATAGAAGAAGAGAACGTTTAATATTAAACTTTTCTTCCTTCGATTCATCAATTAACATTCCAATTCCATCAATTCTTTACATAGGTACCTATATAAGTATTGATTAAAAGCCTAAGGCGTTGTAGTTATGATCAGAATTTATCGGAGCAGCAATTCAGGTAAACAGCAGAATGCACTATACGCTTCAGATGGCATAGTTTAGATTAGAAGTTAATCTAGTGGCAAATAACGAGCATGAGATGCAAGTCTTGCAAGTTACGAGTATACAAGGTGTAAACAGACCCTTCACGAAGCCGTCAACCAAGCATTCTGTACATCAAACTAAGTAACTCTATACAAAAAATATTGCCGGGAAACGACTTTTTTTTTGGGGTGAAAAATCACGTTTTACGGTAAAACTCAATGTAACGCACTCAAAACTTACTGCTGATGGATGCTTTGAATAGTAAACTGGTCGTGGAGTTAAGCGGTATTTTTAAAAAAACTTATGAAAAAATTTGAACTTTGACCTCCAATATCTCCGTAACTAGAAGGTTCCCAGGTATGGTTCAGAACAAAACAAATGATAGGTTTCGTTTAGGGTCTTTTTACACCCTTTATCTATGCATGTACTGCAAAATTATAGACATAGCTGATGAATCCAGATCGAAAGATATCAACCTACTGCTATTAATTTTAGCCCTCGAGCTCAAAAAAAAAAAAATATCCAGGTAAGAAATTGCACCCCAAGAGCTTAGATTCATTCAGTGGCCCGTACGTATTACCCTACCTCTCTTTCACTATATTTCTTTCTTTGTAAGAGTATGAAGTAATACAAGTGTACTACTTAAAGGGGTAGCCCCCGCCAGGGTAGACTGCGAAATTATTTTTTTCTTATTCTTCAGTGTCAGGTTGTGTTGATTAAAATATGATTCGCGGCCGTAACAAATATGGTTTTACAGAGTTATTACCATTACTGTATGATACCCACCACGTCTGTCCAGTTTCGCTAGCTGATTTAATCTAACCCTGTCTATTTTATAGGTGTGTAGGTAGGTCATCATCATTCTCTTGCCCACATCCCAATTTATTTGAGGTTGGCTTCAGAATGGAAGAAAAAAACGTGTTGTTCCGACACCAAATAACATGGGACAAGGGCAGGAAGATGATGGTTGCGGCGCAGCTTGTCCTTTTCATCCATACTTCTTGCCATATCGTCCTTCACAAAGTCCATCCATTGTTTCTTTGATCTTCCTCTACTCTAATCATCAATATGCATAATCAAAACTTTTTCCTCATTCCTCCGCATTCCATGCCCACCAAGACAACCGATTACCACACGGCTTTTAGGTACTACGTCACCGGCTCCACTTGCAGACTTCCTCCTAATATGTAGGTACCTAATCATTTCTTTTTTATCCATTCGCGTAGCACCACACATCCACCTTAGCAGTCTTTTTTCAGCCATATGCAAATGCCTTTCATTCATCCCTTTTTCTGGCTCGACATTCTGATCCATATACCTACATAACAGACAATAGGTCTTACCATCCTAACTAATCCTAATACTATAGGTATGTATATATTATTTATAGTGTTATAAAATGCGAAAGTAAGTTTGTTTGTTACCTTTTCAAGCCTAAACCACTGAACCGAACATCCTGAAATTTTGCGTATAGGTACGTTGTTGAAACGGACATAGAGTACATTTTCATCCCAAAAAAAAACTGTTCCCGAGGAAAACAACAATAACGTTTTTATGATAATAGATGGCGCCACGTGTCCTTCCAATCATCATTGAATTATATTATTACAAAGTAGAGTACAGCCCGAATTGACTGTCAAATTCTAAATTAACGCAAGC
The DNA here is from genome assembly GCA_905220335.1 of Noctua pronuba. Classification (NCBI taxonomy): domain Eukaryota; kingdom Metazoa; phylum Arthropoda; class Insecta; order Lepidoptera; family Noctuidae; genus Noctua; species Noctua pronuba. Next base: position 18,692,712 of record LR999891.1, on the reverse strand, counting down.
AAAGCCGCGGTCAAAAGATAGTTGTTTTAGAAATCTTCTTAAAGCGGGAGTCGCAGAATGTTCCCGTGAGTCCGTGATCTGCCGCCATTTCATCCATCCAGTGTTAATTATGAGCTAAACACTCCGATCTATTTCGCCATTCCAACCAAGATACCAAAAGTCGGAGTTAATATTCATCACCACATGAGCTAAGCTGTTGTTGTACACACGGCGGCACATGAAGCTGTACATTTTCAGTATAAATTGATCGCGCTTTGTATAGATTTCCTGTACAATGAGAGATCCGCATAAACTGGTTTTTTATAGCTTGATCGGCCGTCGGTCGTGCGTAGGCACGGGTAGGAAGACTAGGCTTGGTCACCTTTAAGTAATTAAATAGGCAGGTGGGCAAGACCCTAGTCTTAGTACCCTAGTATTAGTATTTGTACTAGGTACAAATAACCACTTAAGCGATAAAACAACAAGATTAGATAGATAAAGACTGTTTGTTTTTCTCCCCAAAATGAATAAACCAGGGTTTAAAAATAATGATCAGAATAGGTAGGTACGTAATTATGTCGTAATAATGTTTACGAATACCTACGCGGGATGCTAACGCGGTGTTATCACGATTAATTTATTACAAACATATCTACCTACCTACCTACCTCAATAATAGCGTTTTTATTAACTCGTTCTTCGAAGATAACATGATGTTGTGCAGTTTTCATTATCACAGGTCATATAATTATAACCGTTCCTTGGATAAACAGACAAAAAACAGTCGATGATTGAATGAATACAAACATTATTTATCAAACAATTTTTTAATTGGTACGATGTGCCTAGGCGTTAAAGAATGGAGTGTCGAAATTCTTCTACTAGAGCAATCGATCGTAACGCGACCATTAATATAATCAATGTCAACGATCTATATAAACGGCCTTGACCCCAGCAGAGCTGGAGCTGTTTGAGAAAATCGAATACAAAGACACATTAAATCCGTTCCATATAAAAAGAAAAACAAAGATATCCGTACGAGTTGCCACATCCCTCGGCCGAGTTAAAAATAAACGCGAATATGGAACAAAACATAAACAATAACCGAGTTACAATTACAACAGCCGGTCGTATAGATAATTCGTCACTGCCACCTTTGTACCTACATGGATCAAACTTGATTTAAAAATATTCATGAACAGCATGAGCTTCTCCAGTTAATATTAACACGACAAGATTCCTGACAAATGTTAACGGACCTATTAAAGCGATAATGCAGCGCTCACAAGCAAAGAAAACAAAGTCTGTTATTTACATTATTAAATGAGTATAATTACCCGTAGAAGTTACTGAACGACGCGCCTCCCAAGCTGATATGGGAGACTTTGATTCCGGTATTGCCGAGCTCGTTATATCTCATGTTTAATTGTTCAAACAAGGTAAAACTAATGACACGATACGCCGCCTTCCTTGCTTGCGACACATTGAGTAGGTATTTGAAGTGAGTTACCACTACACTGATAAGCTACTAGGAATAGAAATAACTACAGTTAAATGCACAATTTACTAGCTAAAAACAATTGTTCTGTTTGCTTCTACCCATCTCGCTAATTTATTTTACGTACCTATTTTATTATTTTTATGTTTTACTTTTATTAATATTTCCAACATAGGTAATTATTGTGTTTAACTTGGTCCACAGTTTGGTGTATCATACCTTTTAGATAATAAGTTTTGACAGCAAAGTACCTACTGAGAAACAAAAAAAAACTCAGAAACATTGAAATACATTTATTTATTTGAGCCGGTAATCAATTTTAATTAAAAACTCCTTGTCACATGACCCAAATATGATGATCATTAACAAAAACATATTATATCTTTTTAAACAACCAATTTCCAAAGTACCTAGTTATTTATTATTCTACTCTATAACTTTCAAACTTTTACGCCACTTTTTTCTACTAAAAGATTATATTTTTTTCGGATGGTATCCGTATAAGTTACTAGTAGTGTGACGCGTGTAGCCAACCTTCTAGTAAAATTCTCCCCGGTTCGGACTCGGGGTGGCGTGGCGCCACTATAAAAATTACCGACGTTCGTAATTTGTCAAACTAGTAAAATTACAATTTAGGCACAGTACACATAATAGTACAAGTAGACACCAAACCACAAGATTATTACCACATAGACAATTGTTGTTCAGGTGTTATTTAATTCCAGAAAATAAAATATAGTAACCAATCTTAGAAAGGTATCAGTCACTATACAATACTATACATGCTTTACGAAGAGAACAAAAATAATTTACAAAAAACTCCCAATTTTTTTAATAAAATATAGCTTGGTAGCTCTTTTGAGCGAGGCTGGCAACTCTGTAGCGAGCAGGTTGCCGTTGCCAATCGGCAGGGCTACCAGATTGTATAATTGGATACAAAAACTGTATAATTTGGTTACTGATTGTATCCTCTTTGTATCCTGGACCCTCATGTATAATTGGATACGGAAAGCCTAAATTCTATTATCTGAGTTTTCTATGGTGATATTTTTTGAGTTACCATATGGATGCGCGTTAAGCCTGTGAAAACATAATAAATAAATAAATAACATAAGTAAAAGTAAGTTAAATTTGTAAGTTTACGTGATTAATCTTTATTGTGTATGTTTAAAAAAATTAAGCCCTGTGTGTATCCTGACATTCAATTTTGTATAATTTCAGAAACATTTCCGAATAATTTAAAAATATCTACTGGCAGCCCTGCCAATCGGTATTGTATCCGTAATACGGAGGGTTGGGAGTACGCTGTGGCGCTCAGCTGCCGCATGCAAGCGTGATTCGATAACTTATATTACAGTTAAATAAATATTTGATTTTATTTGGCGAAAAATAAAATGTGAACATTGTTTCCTTGAAAAGTGGTGACTTATAAAATGTGAGTTAAATTATTTTAAATAGTTTGAAGTGTTTGCCGCATCTTTGCTGTTTACCTACAGTTTAGTTTGGGTTGAGTCGATTTAAGACGAGCCAATATTATTTTTTAGCTGTCACTTTTTTGTGTTAAACTTTTGGTTGTAGTTTTTAAATTATTGTTTTACGTATTTGGGTTGTTTTTGATGCTGATAGATAGTGATTTAGTGTTTGGATTTCTTATATTGACTGTTCTACGGAGGTAAATAATCTTTTATTTAAGTTGTTTTCGATCTTGAAGCTGGCTGGTTAGGCTGTTGGTAAATATTTTAGATTATTGTTTTATTTAGGAGTAGTCGTATTTCGTCGTTAGTTAGTCATGTTCTATCGAAATAGGCTTCGTTGCGTAAATATTTAAACCTCTAAGGCGTCATGTATATCTACGAGTAGTTTCTCTACCTACACTGTTATATTTTAAGGTAATGTAGGAAATATTTAGATTTACACCTACAAGATTTACGGCGTTTTTCTCAATCTAGAAATAAAGTTGTAAAAATTAAGTATGGACTTAATGAAATCTTACTTTCAATTTTCTCAGCCACATCATATAAATAAGTATAAAGCTATCTATATATCAGTAACTTAAAAAAACCTTATGTAAGCAGACCATTTACGAGAAGTTAAAAAGTTTGTTCAACTCTTTACAAAACTTTTTTCTGAGAAAAAATAATTATTTGGAATTGTAGAATGTTGTCATAGCCTTCATAGGGTAAAGCAGTAGATTATTATTTGCTTCAGTAAATGATATTATTTTTATAATAATTTAATGGGCTATGACATTTTATTGAAAGTAACTGTTTTTTACAGTTACCAAGATGAGGACCCGGGTTCTGCGTTGCCGGCCCTTCTCCACCCGTATCCTGCTGCTCTTGCTGATAGTTCTTGCCTTTGGGGTCTACTGCTACTTCTATAATGCTTCTCCTGCTCGATATAACAAACCAAGTAAGTGCCCTTAATAAAGAAACTCAGCTTATCTTTTTTTATGTTATTTTGACTTATTTTTATTCCGATGTATTTTTTTTGTCCATGTTTTGTTTAGTGTTTCTTTTTCTTAGCTTAAGTTTTTTGTTTTCTTATTATTTACATTGCATTAAGTTGTATTTAAAAAGTTTTTATTTCATTATTTTGTATGATTTGCAAATATTTTTAGGGATTTTAACTACAGTCTACCATAGAGGATCTTTATAAATTTTACTTATCTATTCATTCTGACACTTTGATTAAGTTATCTTAGCTTATATTATAAATTATATTACCTATATTTGAAATAATGGAAATCTTGGAGACTCATCTTCCAAGTACTAACTTCAAAATGTTATCTAACTTTTATCATCACAGATCACAATTTCATCTCATCCCTGAGAACATAATTATTAGGATAGTGAATATTCAACCATCCTGATGTTTAAAAAATATTTACCCAGGTATTTGCCAATGGAAGAGTCAATTTACAGAATCAGGTAGGCACTTAGATAAAATTATGTACTTAACTAAACATATTCAACAAAAAACATTAAAACATCAGAGTCTCGTGACCTTGACCATTCAGTAGAATTTTTGTTAGAAATGATATTTCCTTTGCTTTACGTTTTAGCCTTGAAGAACTCGTTTAAAGAAATTGTTAGACTATTTACTATGCATTAAAACGCTATTACGATGTCCGGACATCGCGTTATTGTGGATAATATCAAGCAATTGAGCAACACACCTCAGCGTGAGGTACCTACCTACTTGTAGACCGATGACTCAGTTCTTAATTAGGCAGAATACGGATTATAGGCCACAGTCCAGCGGAAGGCCGCACGTTCGCAATAAACAGCTGCTATGTCTCACTACGGCTTTACGCGAGTTTCATCAATCCTTCTATATACCTACGAGCCCACCAGGATTCTTGGCCGTTCTCCAGTAAAAGATCCATTTAAATTGGCTGCCCGTCGGCTGTGTTAGATATTCGAGTCAGCAATTTTCATTTTATGAATCATGGGCACAAAAAATATTTGCAACGATAAAATGTTTAGTTTACTTACCTGTATCAAACTCAAACTCAAAGCATTTATTTCAATTAGACCATTAAAGGCACTTTTGAATTCAACTCAACCATTTTGAAGGGAACTAAATGATCCGACACCCGCCACTATCAGAGAGACAATTGAGTGAGCATAACAGTCTCTCAACCGCCAATACCCTCCTACAAAATTTGCGAATATTCCCAAAACTCCAAACGGGGAAAAGGCAAATAAAATAAAAGTAACATGTTACATGCGTGTTTGTGTTCCTAGTTTAAAAAACACGCTTTCGTGGGGTATAATTCTGGCAAAAAAAAAAATCTCCCGCGCTTATCGTTCCACTCGTGGTTGCCAGTTTGCGAGACGATTTCAATTTTTGAATTCTAATGCAATGCAACACCGTAGGTGAAGCACATATCAAAATAAAACATTTTATCGATGGTCTTGTTTTGCATGTTAGGTATTTAAATCGGTGTTACAAAACAAAACTTAATTGGCCTTTAATGAATAAATTAATGTAGTAATATGTTCTGAGCCAAACTTCTACCTAAAGTGCGGTTAGCGTTAATTTAGCTAGGTTAATATGACGACGAACACTACGAAATTAATTGGTTGCACTATGTACTCTTAGCACCATAGGCGCTCGCACTTCTCAATTAACTTAGGGGATGCGGAATACGAATACCTGCAGTTGACTGCTCATTGACTGTTTAGTTGACGGCTTTGAGTTCTAATGTTTCTGATGAAAAGTTTAAAATACAATTATAATGGAAACTGTTAAAAGGCAGTACGCAAAATGTTTATCGAATTCGTTTCACGACATTACGTACTTAATTTCAGTGACAAGTGTTTTTACATACGCACTTAAATACCCTGTTGCGCTTCTTAGCGCTAATAGGAATATAGTATATCCAAACAATAAAAATTATATAATAAGTAAGTACTTAAATCCGAATAGTGAGCCAAACACCATGAAGTACTTAATTGATATCAGAGGGTCAAAGGGACAAAGACATTTTATAAAAAAAAAAAAAAAAACGATACAATACATGTATTTTCATTCGTAAGGCACTCAACAAAAGTATACAGACTAATATAAATTACCTACTTAGTCTGTTTACAAAAGTGAAACAAGTAATCCAACGTAGTACTCGCGGAGCTAGTTTTCTGATTTTGCCGAAGATGAGAACTAAGTTTGGCAAAAAAATGTTAACATTTGAAGGAGTACAATTATACAACAAATACCCCCACTTATTAAAAAATTATACTCATTCGATTTTTATTTTTTTACTCATTCAATCCCTTCAAAATTATTAGCTGAATATTTGAACACAAATAATACACCCTAAAATCTGAATTCATTGGATGGGTGTATCATACAAAATATTATAATAATTGCTACCGGGACGTCTGTGACGAACTTTAAATATAATTTATTTTAAGCATTGATCTCATGTGTCTTTTTTTAGAATAAATATCTTTAAACCGAACGATAATGGAAAAGTCAACAATGTATGAGACTCATAAACTACTGGAAATCTTTTGTCAATCCTGATGAAAACCTTTGCAGGAATACGAAACAGTTTGAAAACGAAAAAACTATTTACTTATTTAAATTAATGTACAGTGGTACAACAAAACTTGTTTTCTACCAATCCATTAAGGTAGGAATATAAATTAAAGAAAAAAAACATTTTTTACATCTCTACAAAAGCCACAATGTATATAGTATCGCTGCAAATAAAACTGCACAACACAAGCCTCACTTTGTTAGCACTCGGTATTGATGCGCCTCAAAATACTGAACAAAATAAGAGAATAAAACAATAATCCCACGGTTGCCTCATTCAGGGGAGAACTGATTTTTATGCCCCGGTAAAATAACGGTTCGGATTTTATACTCCGGGAATTCGGAGAATCACAGGAAATAGTATCGTTTATTAAAAGATAATCGATTGCAATGGGGACTGCCCGGTTTTCAAATATTGTACTAATTGCGAAAGAATTTCGAGGAATAAGGTCCTTAAACATTTATTTCTTGTTAAAATAAAAAAAAATACTTTAAATTCATTTATATTTTTGAAGAAATTTGGTCAAACTAGCAATTGATTTTCAAAAATATTCAAATTAGTTTCATACTATATATTAAGTTTAAAAAAAAACTTTTATATGTTTAAAAAAAATACAAAGGTTACATTTTTTGGACAATGCCCATTGCATATTTAGCAGCTCGTATTTTACCTCAAGGTATAATTCTACGATTGTTAATTACATGGTACAAGCATGGTGAATTTCACAGGAGTAGGTACCACAATAAATGAAAAATTTCCCGCGGTTAGCCGCGGCAAATTTTCCGCTTATCGTGGAACCAATTTACTCAATAACTGCGACGCCGACGGGAACATCAAATTACTTCATAAAACAACTGCTTAAAAAAGAATTCAGGAAAACTTCTATTGTGTGTTAAGAGTTTCAGAGGTTTTGTTAAGAAGCCCTTGGATAAGTTTAATTTATAATACTTAAGGATACAATACGACTTAAAGAATTAAAGTCTTACTTAAGGAATTAAAGGCACACAAAACAAAAAAAAAAACGATAAAAACTCCATGCCTGTATTCCCGAAGGGTTAGACATAGATGTACCTATGTATATTACACCCACCCACATTTCGCCCTTGTATTAGGGGGTGAGTCTGGAACCACGATCTGGGTACAAATCCAGCCTTTGGGTAGCTATTGAAAAATTTCTGATGGAGACACCCAAAAACAATTTGCTTGACCTAGGAATAACCCAAAACCTGGAGAAACTCTCATCTTGTACACACGGCGGCACATGAAGCTGTACATTTCCAGTATAACTTGACCTCTCTTTGTATACAGGGTGTAAACAGACCCTTCACGAAGCCGTCAACCAAGCATTCTGCACATCAAACTAAGTAACGCAAAAATTTTTGCTGGGAAACAACTTTTTTTTTGGGGTGAAAAATCACGTTTTGCGGTAGGACTCAATGTAACGCACTCAGAACATTGTGCTGATGGATGGATTGAATAGTACGGGGGTCGTGGAGATATTTAAAGTAAAAATCTTACTTTAAAACATGTATTTAAAAAAAAACTTGTGAAAAAATTGGAACTTTGACCCCCGATATCTCCGTAACTAGAAGGTTCCCAGGTATGGTCTAGAACAAAAAAAATCGTATTGACGGGGAGAAAAAGTGCCTTTCGGCTTAGTTAAGGGTCTTTTTACACCCTTTAGATTTCCTATACAAAGAGAAATCTGCATAAACTGGTTTTATAAAGCTTGATTGGTCCACAATACAGTTGCATGTTAGTACAGCTAGAGACAAAAATCCAAAGAGATAGAAAGAAAGAAAGAAAGGAAAAAAGAAAATTATTTGTCGCAGGGACATGGCATCTATAAAAATGTCTGTACAAAAATGGTACACAAATATGAAGGTATTTTCCGGACTTGGAACCGCAACCACCACCATTGAGTTACTTACGACCGACACGTGGGCCTAACCCGCAATGTGAAGTGACTTGATCTAAGTTATGGCTCATAGAATATACTAGTATTCAAATTACATTCATATTATGGTGATCGAAAACTGTAAACGTTTCATTCTTAACGTATTTTGAGAGGATTCTAGTATCCCTATGCTGGTTAATTTAACTATTTTCATTGCAATGTTTTAATACCTTTTTTGAGCAGACGAAGTTTTCAAAATTTTGGAAAGAAGTTCCTTGAAAATCTCCCGGATTGTGATTCAAATTATGTTACGCAATTAAGGTGCTGGATTCCATTTAATCATCTCGTCTAGACTGCGATCATCTTGTCTTATTTTATTAGGAGTTGTCGCAGCACATCTCAATTTTTTCTTCATTTAACGTTATTTCCGTTCTGAGTTCACTTGCGACCCTTTTAGCCTATCTCTTTGATATCTGCGACTGCGAACAATTGGAATAAATAATAAATACGAGTATACCTTAATCAGTCGACCACGTTAATAGTTAATTCATATTAGCATGGTTTTCCGGGAAATTTTAAAAAGCACTCACGTATTAATACATACATACATATCAATATAAAGATAGATTAAAATATTAATTACTAGCTGTGCCCGGCATTCGTTGCAATGCACTTTTTCCTACCCAACCTATCCACACTGCCCTACCTGCCCTACCCTACCTACCTATCTACACTGCCCTACGCTACCTACGTACACTACACTACCCTGCCCTACCCTACCTATCTACCCTAGCCTACCTACCTATCTATACTACCCTACCCTACCCACCTACCTATACTACCCTACCCTAACCTACCCTATCCACCTACCTACTTACCTACCTACCCTACCATACTCTACCCCACCTACATATCTACCCTAGCCTACCCTACCTACCCTACCTGCGTGACATGAGCTATCAATTACGGAAATTGCCAAACCTAATTTATTTAAAAACTCTTTTTTTTTCGTGAACTTTTCAGATATATTAATAAATGAAAAACTTTGTTTTATATATAGATTTAATTTAAATGTAAACAAGCTCAGACAAATGTAAATAGCTTCGAAGCGTGTCATATATCTACGAGGACTGTCAACAGGATTAACAGCTTTTGAGTAGCAAATGTCACATTTTAGGAGTTTGCATAGTTGTGACTGATAGAATGTCATTATTTCTAGACCTTTAGGAGAGTTCCATAAAAGTAGAGCTTCTTAAGAACCTAAAAGCTAAGAAACATCTGCTAAGTTCTCGATTCTCACATCATACACAATTTTATGTAGTATGGTACGGCAAGAGAAAAAATGCAATTTACTTGCAGTTTTATTATTTTAATTCTGCTGCACGCCGCGCCGGCAGTCCAAGTCCCGAAACCTGATTAGGGTGTAATATTTAACTGAAATATATAAATTACTTTTACCTGTTTACCGTATAACTTAACTTGTTTATTGTATCTAATTAATTTATAACTGCTAAGTATGGAATGAAAATATTACTGACTGGCTACCCTTTCTCAAGACTAGCTGTTCTTGAACAGCTTCTGAATCCTGAGGTGTATCAAAATCTCTTGATAGTAAAGAGCGTAGATTTCGTTTACCAATTACAACGAGCAAGCCTTTCATATTAATCTTAGTAAAAATTACTTTAAGTATTGTATGTATAATTATCCCATATAATTACATAATAATAATATTATTAGAATTGAACATTTTCTGTTATAAGCTGTTACAATATCCCAATACAATCCAACAACTGTGATATTACGACTCGCATAAAATTCTCAAATTTATTTGTACGGATTTTATGTGATCCAGTGCGTGTATACCCCCATCTCTGTATTCATATTTAATTTTATTCAAACAACACGAAGAAGGTCCTCCTATAGCCATCCACCTACTGGGCATGGCCAGCCATTTATAGAAAATATAGCTGTTCCCCGCGACCTTCGTCCGCAACAAGTTATTAAAAATACAATTTTCCCCGTTTTTGCAACATTTTTCATTGCTGCTACGCTCCTATTGGTCGTAGCGTGATGATATATAGCCTATAGCCTTCCTCGATAAATGGACTACCCAACACTGAAAGAATCATTCAAAGCGGACCAGCAGTTCCAGAGATTAGCGCGTTCAAACAAACAAACAAACAAACACTGCAGCTTTATAATATTAATAATATATTAGTATAGATATCGTGAAAATGTTCGTGTGACCTACCGACCGGCCCTCTCCGGTTATACGGCAGGATTTGCGCGTCCATTCCGTCAGTCACTATGGTGACGTACAAACTCGTTTGACAAGTTTTGAGACCGATAAATAAATCGAAATTGTAGTTTGGACATGAGTTGGCGACCATCGATTGACCAATACATTTGTAATCGTCGGTCATCATGATGTTATTTTAGCTTACTAAAGGCAGAAACAAATTAGTCTGTGTGATTTCCTGTTGATATTTTTGTTACATTCATTGATATTGATAGATCTTTTAATCTGCGTTGTTTACTTTTGAAGTATTCGCCTCTTTATCTACCTTGAGGTGAAACGTCATACAATTAACCTTGACTGCCCGTGACATTCAACTTCATTCAATTCGGAAAGACTACGGCGCGGCGTGTAGACGGCGCACACCTAGCCCTCCGTCACCTCGATCCATGTGCACGACAATAATACGATTAGCACGTTGTGTGTAAACATAAACTAAGTATTCTTGTTTACTGCACCTTTATCTCTCTCTCTTTACTTTCGTTTTTCTTCATCGGATATTCTGAAGTTACTTATACAATGGGGGATAGGTTTGTGAAGCTCGAATTTAGTTTTAAATTGTACGTGAAAATACTGAGAATTAAGATTTACATTATCAGTTTATAGTTCACTATAGCGAACAGACGATGCAACGGCAACCACTTGCTAGTATTAGCTTAGCTTGCTAGTAGTAGTACTTGCTTGTAGTTAACAGAACTTAGCAGATAATAAACAATGCTCCGTCTCCTATCCTGCCGTCTTAGCCGAAAAACATGTAGCCGACGCGGTGGAAGTGGCGAAGTTCTGGGCTAACAAGGTAAAAAAATTGTCGTGCCAGCTACACGAAGAAGAAAATACAGATATGCAGATAACACTTTTTCAATGGACCCCCAGAATTTCAACTTTGCTTTCAAAATACGTGAATGCACATTTTGTAGGTTTTGGTGCTTTGAGCTTTTTACAAAGCCGCGCAGAACGGCCTTAGATAATAAAAGAAGAAAATGCCTTTGCTTTTATGTGAGTAGTTAGTGCTTGGTGTGGTGTATCGCTCGCGCGAAATCGTTTCTAGTTACCAGCTTTTTTGGTTGGAGAGCTAAAAATCCTTTTTTTAATTTTTTTTTTTTCGGATTTGTAGTCATCAAATGACAGCTAACAGGCCTCACACTTTCATTCAAGCTAGACTAGGAAATAAGGCATGTAAAAGTTTTTACCAACCTAAGGTTCTCGAGCTTCAAATTTAATATCAAACGCCAGAAAAATCGAGTCACCTTATCATTTGGACATTTGCGTTAACTAAGTTGTTAATAACAAAAAGATGGAGTACTTTAACTTAAAACTGATCTTTGTTTTGTTATGATTAGGGTAGAATAAACACTTGAAAGTCCCGTGGGTGCTGGCTGACAAATGCTTAAGTGGATAATTTTCTTTTTTCTATACACCGACTTATCCATGTTTTTGCAGTTTGTGTTGACGTTTAGTGTTTATTCGAATTTTTCGCCAATACATCTCTTTTTCACATTATTACTGCTGTGATCAATAGTTTGTTGTTTTTGAAAAGTTTCCAGTAAGTTGCTTAAAACCAAGTCTTTTTGATTTTGCTGCATTTTTTCGGTGAATTACGTGTTCGCAGCTTTAAACGCAATATTTCAACATAAAAACATTAAGCGGCGCAAATACTGTAACCTTATTGGTAACTACAGTTTTCAGCCGTTTAGGGTCGAAACGCTCGGGTCATGGGCCCCGAGTGCGCGTCTCCTTTTTAAGGAAATCTTTCGCCGACCGGTCGACACTTCGCGTGACCAGAGGGCTGGCTCTTTCTTCGGCCAAAGAACTAGCATTGCCATTCAGCGTGGCAATGCTGCCAGTCTTCTGGGCACGTTTCCAGATGACAGCGATGCGGAGGAGTACTTTGAAGCCTAGTATCCTATTGTCGTCTTTTTATCATTATTTTAGTTCTATTTGTAGTCTGTATATAATTTACATAATAATCTAAATAAATTTTGATTCCGGTAATAATTCAATAAGTCAATTATAAAAATTATATTTATTTGCAGTTTTTTGAAAACACGAGAGCGGTTCGATTTTTTTGACGGCCATTTTATCTAGTTTCAGAAAACCTTTTGCAGGTCACCCCGCTCGGGAAATTGCATATTTTGTTCGGTATAGAACAAACTTTAAATAATAGTCTTGGAACTTATTGACTCGGGTTTAATGTGCGTTCAAATGTACAAACGACACAGAAAGTACTAGAATTACTTATATATAAATTAGGGAGCACAGAGTGTGCTATTATGTAGATGGTCATTAGCTAAGTAACTTGATTAAAATTGCGCTATCATGTTATTTATAGTTTTTCGTGTCTGTAACCGCTTAGATCTTCGAAACTACGCAATACATTTTAATGTAGTTTTCACCTCCATTTAAGTGCATAAGTGCCGAGAGGAGTATGTCTTTAGAATAGCACAAATCGATGTAAGCACCCGTGCGAAGGTGGCGCGTTACCAGCCGCCGACGGATGATGCTAATTAATGCAAGATATAATTGCCTGCAGTCAGAACTAAATACGTAACTCATGAAACGTGACACCTACGAATTCTCGGGAGAAGAGGATTACTCAATACTCTTTAGTTTAAGGAGCAATTTCTTTAGATGCTTTTATAAATAAATGACTATTCAGGCCTATTTAAGAGTCTTTGCTTCCTACGCTACAACTTAAGTTGCTATGACTTCTACATAATATTCTTAAATGCCTGCAGTGGGTGGGAACAGGAAAACGACGCTTAATAAATATGTAAGTAGGTATTACTGATTGACAATGAATATAAAAAAGTTATCGAACAGAATAATAGCGTCAGTACTGAGTTGTCCAAACAGCACCGTGTATAGTCCCAGTAAATAATCATTATCATATTTTTTGTACATGTGAATACTGTTTGATTGGGCTAAAGCTACCGTATTTATTGCCTTCGAAACATAAGAATTCAAAAGACTGTTTCTATTACTTTTGTCTTTTTGTAGATTAACTAGCTTGATTTGATGAGAAAAATGTATTGTTCCGTCATCAAAGTGAATATAAAATCATTTACGAGATGATTGTCTTACTTGTGAAAGATAGATACTGCTTCTATTCCACTTTTCCAGAAGGCAGGCTAACGTTAGTCATATCCAACTAGACTTTGTTTAACTAGACATTAGTGAAAGATAGACATAAACACCACTGATTAATTCTAAAAATAGTATAATACTCAATAACAACGATAAGACGATCCATTGAAAAAAAAACAAAAGGTCAGGAGTGAGCGCTAGTCACATGAATCGAGCTCTGTCGAAATGCGTTGCCCTCGGAAAATTGTACAGCAGGACTGGAGCTATTGTGCGACCCAGAGGTAATGTTTAATAGTTCTTCCACCAACTTTAGATTCTTTCCGTCTTACGCAAGATTTTTCATGAATTTGTAATATAAAGTTCTGGTTTTTAGGGTTCTGTAGCCGAATGGCAAAAAACGGAACCCTTACAGATTCGTCATGTCTGTCTGTCTGTAAAAGTAAGTAAAAGTTACTTATGATTAAATATTTATCTTTGTCCTTTTTGAACATCGTGGTTGTAAAGGAGAATCCCCATAATCGGGCACCTTTCATCTTTGACAATATTGCGAGGAAAAAAGTAAAAAGATATAAAAATAAATGTGAAGAAAATGGAAAAACACTAGAGGAAAATATATAATGCTTTGGAGGAATTGTGTATCTGACATCACGTATTAAGTACCTTATCGGCAGAACATACAATTATCATCATTACCTATTCTGGTTTATTACTATATATCTGTCTGAACGTTATCATTTTCTAAATATTGTTTTTTCCATGAAGTTATAATTTTATATGTGCAGTTATCGAAGTATTATGTGAACGCAAAAAAAATGTACCTGCTATAAATTTATACAAATACAGGCTGGAAGGGACATAGATCCGTGTTGGTATTGCACTTTTGGAGGAAACATCAATTCTTTTTTTTTATTCCCGATTAAAAAAAAAATATACGGGGAATCACACCGACTCCGGGGGAGATTCGGTGTGAATCCCCACATAAAAAAAATGTACTGAACTGTACGTGGAAACCGTTTGTGCGTCGAGGTCCGTTCCACTCTGTAAAATTATAAGAAGTTTAAGCCAAAACATTGGGATTTCCCATAAAAATTATAAACTTCACTTTCCTTGAAACAAAGATCATTGTCAGAGTATTCTTGTGAATCTAGATGTTTACTATAATTACCAACCTATTATTATGATGCATATAAAGGGTGTAAAAAGACCCTTAACGAAGCCGAAAGGTACTTGTTGTCCCCGTCATTGCGATAATTTTTTTGTTCTAGACCATACCTGGGAACCTTCTATTTACGGAGATATTGGGGGTCAAAGTTCCAACTTTTTCACAAGTTTTTTTTTAAATACATGTTTCTAATGTAAGATTTTTACTTTAAACATCTTCACGACCCCCGTACTATTCAATCCGTCCATCAGCACAATGTTTTGAGTGCGTTACATTGAGTTTTACCGTAAAATGTGATTTTTCACCCAAAAAAAAAAAGTCGTTTCCCAGCAATAATTTTTGCATAAAGTAACTTAGTTTGATGTACAGAATGCTTGGTTGACGGCTTCGTGAAGGGTCTGTTTACACCCTGTATAATTACTAGTGCACCTTTAATCGACAGTACCTAAGTCGCGAGTTCGGAACCAGCGAACGGGAGATACCTTTTCTAAATTAAAAATGTATTTATTATAATCGAATAGACATTCATTCATCACACTACTTAAGATTATAGAAATACCCTTTTATTCTTCTGGGGCCCGGCAGTTTGTGTTTTATGCGTTGTGGTGTTACACGTTAATTAGGTATATCTGCCGTCTAGGGGGCTGTCCATTAATCATGTGAGGCTCGAAAGGGGGGGGGAGGGGTCCATAAAAAATCACGAAATATCACAAGGGGGAGGGGGGGGTAAAATATTAAATCACGTGTACTTATTTTTTCGGCAAGCGCGCGATACTCAACCGAAAAGCGGCGTTACATGTATTTATTTTTAGTCAAACGCGTACAAAATGTTGTTGTTAAGGTGTTGAAGAAAGTCTTGCTAATCCGTGGTCCGAAAATATTGTACATTAAATAATGTTCATGTACTAGTACAAAAAACTTTTTCGCATTTCTTTCATTATTTTTATGTCAGTCAAAAACAAACTGCAACCTTTCTTTCTACCTCTGAACGTTTATTATAGTAGTCTTTAATTTTCTATAATAAAATTAGATGATACTTATACCAGTACTTTTTTATAAATAAAAAAATAGATTCTTTGCAGGTACGAAAAAATACACGTGATATAGGGGGGAGGGGGGAGGGGTAGTCTTAAACCTCACCACGTATCACCAAGGGGAGAGGGGGTCAAAAAATGCCAAAAAAAACATCACGTGATTAATGGATGGCCCCTAGTCTATTCCTACGCGGTAAACTGAAATATAATTAGAACCGGCCGTGTAGAAAAAAAAAACAAAGCATTACTTTTTATGTAAACAAGAACCTAACAATAATAATTGTTATCGCAACGTGGCGGTATGATCCAACTCAGAACAAAGCGCATTTATAAATTTATTTCTATAACGCTGTGACTTAGTTGCAGTCGCGTACATATTTGTTTTTACCAGTGCATGTTTGTACAACTCAACAAAAAAGTAAACAACGCCGGCCGGCCGTAGGTATAATATATTAGCTTTTGCCCCGGGGTTGCCCGTGTCGAGGTCGGAAATTATCCTTTGTGGGTTGGAACTGTAACTTGTAGCCATGGTCAACCTGTGTCCCTATTTCGTTGAACTCCGCTCAGCCGTTCAGGCGAGAAAAGGCAACAGGCAGACAGTTTACTTTCGAATTGATATGATATTAATTTTACTCTTCGCAATATTTATTAACTGTTTATCCAGGAAACTTCTTCTTTCTTCTTCTTCTTCTTTTTTCCTAACACCTTTTGTGCAGACGATTTGCATATTTATAAGCAAGCTGCTCTTTTGAATCTGGCTGTTTATATGAATGGATCTGGCTTCGATTTAAGAGTGGACTGAGGCTCATGGGTTGCATGTTAGTTGGGTTGTTGGCAGGTCCTGGTCGCAGCAACTCCAGGTTCAATTCAACGGGACCACTTTTCCACTAAGCGAAAAGGTTAAAAATCTTAGAATTTGGATCGACCAACATCTTTCTGGCCCTAGCAATAGGACGTAAGCCGCAAAATTTTTGCACCCGCTAAGTCTTTGAGGCGATTGCGGAACTTTCTTCCAACCGCCACTAAAGCTGCGCTTGCACAATCCCCTTTACTTTCCCATCCTTGATTACGCTATTGTCAGTTATCTTGATCTCACTGAGGCACAACTAGATAAACTTGACTTCAAAACTTTTGCATAAGATTTATATTTGGCCTGCGCAAATATGACCATATTTCCGAATTTCGTATAAAGTTTCCTATTATACGTCTTCGCCGGAATTCTCATATCTTGTTTCAGCTCTACAGAATTCTGTTCAATCCTTCCCACTGTTATCTTAAAGGAGGTTTCAAGTTCCTTCATAACACGCATAATATCTGATACCTGATATGAGATATCTGAGATCATCCAAAAACTTAGGACTGCAGATGCCAAATCATTCTACCAGTTTTTACGGCAGATCATTTACAGTCGCAGCAGTACGACTATGGAATGCCTTGCCCGTGTCAGTAAGGCGCGCTCAAATCTTGTCCACTTTTAAAAATATGGTCAAAAAACATTGCCTCTCTCCATAAGCATCACTATACATGGTTCTTTGCTCTTCTTTCATGATTATTTACAAATATTTATGTAAATTAGAATCTGATTTATTTATGAATATTATTATCTACATTACCGACTACCTGCAGTATTATTTCTCCCTCTTCCTCTAATCCATCCAAAGGTTGTCTTGAAAAGATTGCTTTTAGCGATAAGACCGCATATTGTGTCATCCTGTGCGAAATGTTTTCTTTTATGTAATTTGAAATTTGTTTGGTGGACATCAGTAGCGAAGGCTCAATTTTTGTAAGAGGTAAGCCGGAGTATATATCTTTAAAGTGATTATATTATTTGTCTATAGAATACTGACTGTGCCATTTTTCAAAGGGGAGCCTGTAGGAATCGAGTTCTATGGAACCTTCGCCACTGGTGGACATAATAAAGAATAATACGGGGTGGGAGGGACACCAACGTGAAATCGGTTACCACGTATTCAGTACATCAGTCTGAGCCCCCCCCCCCCACATGGAAATTATACATCGGTTATTAAAAAAAAAACAGCTGTTTCCGATAAAAGTGCAATATGTGCACGGTCAAAATGTATGGAACAGCTGTTTCTTTTTAAAAAACCATTCATCATTGACGAAAAATGTCTATGTAGGGGGGGCTCAGAATGATGCACTGAATACGTCGTAACCGTTTTCGCGTCAGCCTCCCTTCCACCCCGTATATCTATCTACCTATCTATATTAGTCATCATCATCTGCCTAGCTTTTTCCCAACTATGTTGGGGTCGACTTCCAGTCTAATCGATGCAGCTGAATACCAGTATTTTACATGGAGCGCCTGCCTATCTGACCTATTAATTATCTATCTATATTAGTATGGCTTCAAAACAAGTAGGAGCTTTAGTAGTTCTATTTCATTTGGAAACATGGCGTCTCCTTTTACGGAGTGCGTTCCTCATAAAACATTTATTGTTACCGTTAAACCTACGTAGTTAGTTGTACTGTTACACTGTGTCGTGTGCGTCTTAACCTCGCTCTTGTTATTAGATAAATAGAACACATACTCGCACGATCTTCGTCATTTTCTTCCTTCAAGTATATTTGATCCTACAAAAGTACAAAACGCGCTCGGAAAACTCTTAGCGTATTTTTCTTTAAGAACGTTTACGATTTACGGCATTTCATACAGACTTTCAAGTCCTTTTTTTTTTAAATGACTGAACCGATTTTAATAAAATTTTATAAGCATAAGCAGGATACATAGGTCTAAAAAGTTTTAAGAGAACATTTTCGAAAAATAGTGTTACAGCTAAATTAGACCGATTTTAGATTTTCCATAGAAACAGAAATTTCCGGTTTTTTTAAGACATTTCGAAAATGTTCTTTGCGCACTTGGCCGGTTTCTTAACACGCATGTATGTCCTATGTGCATAAGTGCGAGTCGGACTCGCGCATAAAGGGTTCTATGTGTTCGTTTTCATTTATTTTTATTATTTGTTATAGCGGCAACAGAAATACACATTCTGTAAAAAAATCAACTGTCTACCAGTGGCGAAGGTGCCATACAACGCGATTCCACCCCGCTTCCCTTTAAAAAATTGCACAGCCAGTATCCTATAGACAAATAAAATAATCACATTAAAGATATGCACTCCGGATTACCTCTTACAAAATTGACCCTGCGCTACTGCTGTCTACCTATAACTTATCATGAGATACAGCTCGCTGATAAACAGACGGACGCACAGCGAGGCTTAGTAATAGGGTCCCGTTGGTTACCCTTCGGGTACGGAACCCTAAAAAGAGCCACTTCGATTATCAACATCGAATCATCATCATCATCGCTCAACACGAATAGTTCTAAACCGAGTAGTGGTTAAAAAATCACCTGAGCTTCGATAGGACTTGCTAGCTATCTATCTGTGCCAGTCCCACGTTACTCGGGGTTTGTGCTGCACGTCTCTTTCTTCCATACATTTATATTCCCTCGTCTTACCTTCTCGAGTTCCAAGCAATGTAACCAAACCCACTTGCATTATTATGGGTTGTTAGAAAATTGCTTGGTTTTGCAGTCCAATGGTAGAAGCCTTATGCATCGAGAATAAATATCAATTTTATCAAACGCGCGCCTATTTAGTGTAAAAATAGAAAAGATGGCCGATTACTAAAGGAGGTGCTCGTTGCTATATAATAACAGCTGCTCGGGTCGATCTTTAGGTTAAGCCGTGCTTGCCTAGGTTGGTCTGTGGATGGGTGACCACCCATTACATACCGAGTTTCCTCCGTGCCTCGGAAAGCACGTTATGCCGTTGGTCTTGGGTATCATTTGTAGATCTTTGACAGTCGTTAAGTAGTCAGTGGCCCAAAAAGTCCGACAACCAGTCTTACCAAGGGTTATCTTATTATCTAGTACTAACTGGGTTGTGGAGGTTAGATAGGCAGTCACTCCATGTAAAATAGTGGTATTCAGCTTCCTCCGGTTAGACTGGAAGCCGGCCCCAATATAGCTGGGAAAAGGCTAGGCAGATGATGATGGCCGATTACTAAAATTATCCAGACCATTATTGATGAATATTTAATGACTACCTTAACTAACTATGATTAAAAAACACGAATAAAACATTGCCTGGTAAAAAAAAAAACAAAGCCCAACTAACAAAGTCAAAAATTTCGGCAGTGTCCTTACGCTTCACAAAAGTATCAATTGGGGCCCTTTGATCTGTGCCGACTACCGCGCAACACTGGAAATTCACTTTTCTAAAGCGTGTTAAAACTTTTGAGTCTGACCGTACGAGGGAAAGCTGCGAACTTTGTTGCGGTAATTTCATTCATTTTGTTTAAAACTGTGACCGCGAGTTTGACCGCGTGGTATTTGGCAAAAAAACTTCGTTAACTCTAGTTAACGAAGTTTTTTTGATCCCCTGATCACCAATCACCTATCGGTGCAACACTGTCGATGTTTATGTTATTTTGTCCGTTGAACCGCGGGTTTTCGTGAATATATTTTCAATTGCTATTGAAATTATTGTACACCGCAGATAATTTTTTGTCCAAAATAAGATTATTAAGTAGATACTTGTGTAAAGTTACAGTCAAGCCATTCAGTTAACCGGGGCTGCGGGACTGTTCGAAAGAGATACCGCAGCCTGGGAACACAAAGGGCAAAGAAGGAACATGGATGGGTTTTAGTCAGTAAAAGTCTGACACTCCCTTCCACTCCGGAAGTCAGTCTCGGTCATTCGATGATTTCCCATTAGAAAAAACCATTCAGTTACAAAAGTATTTCCAAGTGTCTTTTTATTGAACCGCTTTTATTAACAAGAAAGCTAACTGTTGTTATCAAGTTATCCATGAAGTTAACTTCGTGCTTATATCCTGTTAATTTCACAGTCTCCCGCTTACTCTTGAAGTAACTTTAAATGACCAAGTGTTTAAACTCACAACAATTGTAGAGATAAAGTTTTAAGTCTCATTCACAGACTTGCGTGTGTACAATCTAGTATAGTTTTAATAGGATCGTTTATGCTCTTTGTTTTCTTTTTGTTAAGTACAAGTAGTAACTGTTACTGCCTCGCTTGTCTAGTGAGGCAGGCATGAGGTCCTGGGTTCGATTCCCGCGTCAGTCATATTTTTATTGGGTTTTTCCATCAGAAATTTCCCAGTAGCAATAGGCTCGCCCCCTATTTCATGGGACTTAAAAATCATAACTGGCTAAATGTGTTTGTACTATTAGGTACATCTCTGCCTAACACTTTGGGGATTACAGTACAGGCGTGATGTTATGTAACTCCTAGGAAGAGTATATTTGCCTAAACTTCAAGGAAGTAATTGTTACATAATTATGGATAATATCTCCCGGCAAAATCTCGGAATATTTAAAAGTTCCATCACTAAAGAGGAAATGCGGGTCTTTTCTCCTTAAAAACGCTCTCACCTGTTTTCTTTCTAGTTTATGTTTTTAGAGCAATGATTTTTTACAGTAAAATAAATATCAACCTCTTCTATGTCCCTATGTTTTCCCTTTTGACCATACATTATCCTTACCCTTACAAAATGTTCAAAATTGCATGCAAA
Source organism: Noctua pronuba (assembly GCA_905220335.1). Lineage (NCBI taxonomy): Eukaryota > Metazoa > Arthropoda > Insecta > Lepidoptera > Noctuidae > Noctua > Noctua pronuba. The sequence goes on along the minus strand of LR999891.1, from coordinate 18,671,156 downwards.
AGTGTACAAATTTATTAATAAAAAAAGAAAAACATGGGACACAAAATATTTCCTTTATTCAGTTTATGATATATCTTTTAAATTGGTCTAATATTGGAGGAGAAAATAGTAGAGAGCCAAACCTCGAATTATGTATTTTTATTTAGGCTATTCAGTCGGATCTGTAGTTGTCCATATCGCACCAATTTTGAAATTGCGCTCGCAGAGCGACAGCGATAGTTTCTTCAAATACCTAATTGTCAAAGGTATCTCCGCCCGCATTTCCACTTAAATTAGGGGAGGTATTATCCACATGTTACTTACTTCCTTTTTGTTACAAGTGTAGGTATGTTTTACTTCTTCCGATCTGTGATCGTCATTTGTACACGCTTTGCTTCGCATGCACGAATGAGCGATTCCCAATACAAACGCTGTGAATTAAAAAATTGCTCACAACCTTCGTAAGTTTCGAATCCTAGCTTTTCTCATTAATTTGTTTCCTCGTATTACTGGATGGTTTTATATTCTCGATATAAAACCATCCAACACCTTTTTCATCCACCACTTTGATGATAAAACGGGCTTCTATAAAATTCATTTGACAAGAAAAAATATTGTGTTCGATTGAAATGCAGTTTATTTAGAAAATAAAACAGTTACTCTTGTTACCCAGTTGTAATTCGAATTTGAATGGAATCGTCTCGACCGGTAAGACGTAAAACACTCTTTGTGGATTTGTACCTACTTACTTTTTTTTTCGGATGGGAAATCATCAAATGACCCCTCCCGCTCTGGGCGGAGTGGAAGGGAGTGTCAGACTTTTACTGACTAAAACCCATCCATGTTCCTTCTTTGCCCTTTGTGTTCCAGGGCCGCGATATCTCTTTCGAACAGTACCGCAGCCCCGGCAATTTGTACTTACTTCAGTGCAATAAGGCTAAACGGCATCTGTCTGTATACTGTGCCTAAGCAAGGGTAAGTACTTTACCTACCCTTACTAAGGCAGAGTCCATTATTCGTTGCAATACCAACCTTACGGACAAAGTTGGAATGTCGCATGTGCCTGTAATATCACAATAACCCTAACAAAGCAATCAATTACCGATTGACGCCGACTGGCAGTTACATAGTACACGTATGGCAGACGGGACTGGAAATTGCCCGGCCGGCAATAATTTTTCGTGAAATTTTCCACATGCTGTCTCGTAAGTAAAATTGTTGCAACTAACTGCTTTCTCTAATTCTGTGTGACTGAATAACCATATAAGATCAAATTTAACATTGTTTGTGGTTAGTTAGTTAGTTGTAATATGAATCGCCTTTGAGGAATTCATGAATTTATGTAACGTGGATTATTTGGTGGTTTCCGACTGTGCCGTAGTGAGGCGGGACAAGCGGGGAGGACGCGTCACATTTTTTAGGGGCGGCCGAATTTCACTCTGAAGTACCTGTTATTAATATAATATTTATATTAATATAAAGTTAGTTAGTTATACTTTATATTATTAATATAAAGACAAAAGTATTGAATTGACATAAGTCACCGAAAAGGTATATCATACCTGTTATAGGTAGAAATGCGAAACGCTTTAGAAGTGTTTGCCACTTGTAAAGGCTCTTTGGGTTTCTTTCGTAACCGTGCCACTATCATCTGCCTAGCCTTTTCCCAACTACATAGTTATGTTTGCATCGGCTTCCGGTCTAACCGGATGCAGCTAAATAACAGTATTTTACATTATCAATCAAAAGATCCACTTGGACTGACTTCCAAATACAAGTCCATCCGTGTTGATTTGTCAATTTTAGTAAAGTTATCTTGCACACGCCTCGGGCGGAGGTGAACCTACGCTTCACCACCTGCTACCGACTTGCAGCGATTCATTCAGTCAGTTTCATTTTCGGTGGAAATCTTCTCCATTCAGCACTTGGACTAAATACAGAATTTACTCCCATTTTCTCTATCTTATTCTCTATTTCAAAAGGTTATATTTGCAGGCAGATCTAAAATAACATTATAAACAGAGAGTGCGAAGTCTTATCTCTGGAACCAAAGCACTTATTTGAAAAATTGAAAGGTACATTATATCGGATGGACATAGATGAACGATTTTAACAAACTTTTTTATCTGTTAAACACGCGGGCGAAACCGCGCAAAGAAGCTCGTAGCATATAGGACGTAGTGACATTTTCATGACATGTTACATTTCGCTGTATGTTCCGTCAATATTTGTCGAAACTCAGCGGAAACGCCCGCGGGACAGGAAATTCGTTTGACCAACAGTTTACCACGTCATGTCACTGTTAAATCTCTCCTACCGGCAATTTGCTTGAATTCGAACTAGAATTTGCTTAAAACTGTAATTTAATTTAAACAGTTTTTGCTCATTTTCGCATTGTATTTAATAACTTAATATAACAAAACTTATAACTGTACTTTAAATATCTACATAACCCCTGTACAAATCGATGCATCCATCAGCACCATAGAGCGGTACCGTAAGCCGTGATTTTTTTAAACCAAAAACAAAAGTTGTTTCGCAGCTATAATTTGTGTGTAGTGTTACTTAGTTTGATGATTTGACGGCCTTGTGATGACTCCTTTTACACCCTGTATTACCTTTATGTATGTATTTTAATAATTTACTGAATCGATCAATGAATTGCAAGTTATTTTGCAACGAAACAATGCGTCAATGTAACATCGTCCGTTCCCCCACGCGCCGACGTCCCCTTAACTATTTTGTCTATCAGCCTCCCCCGTATTCCGCTAAATGTCAACGTTAATAAAAATACTGACAATATCATGGATGGACTAAACGAGGTGCAAAGCTCTTATTATGAAACAATAGTTCTATTTACAGACCCTTAGTCAAACAACCCTTATTATTTACCCATGATGACGGTAGACGTCTTTTTACTCGGAGAGTTGGAACTTTTATTATGCGAGTAAACAGCCTTTGTGGGATTAATTAATACCAACACTGCTCATTAAAATTCGTTGTGAATCCAGTGCATGCATTTATTATTATATCAAAGGATCTGATTGTTGTTTTTATTCTGCACTAATTTATACATCCTACCCCCTCCAGCCTATTCCCTCCAAAAAAAACTCTCCTTGCTCCTCAAAGCATCCTTGTCTGACACATAAAAATTCAATTGCATTATCTTTTCTATGTTACTTCTGAGCTTGATTTTACAAGAAGACTTTTATGTCAAAGAATATTTCAAATCTTGTTAAAGTATCTCACACCGAGCGCTCGGCACGTCACAGTTAATTTCTCACACATATTGCAATTTATTACATAAGTGAACTAAGTTGATACACTTCACAATAAAGCTTTTTTTCAAGGAAAACTCTTTGAAGATTCTTTTTAAAAGTGGAAGTTGTTTTTCATGATCTTTAATTAAAAACAGTATTCAATTTAAAAGGAGTTTCTTTATTACACTCGGGTCTTTGTTATTAATATAATAATAGTATTATTACAAACAATGTATTATTTTTCGCTTTATGCAATTTGCCTGTGTTTTAATATTATTTTTATTTGTGTTTTAAAACATTCTCAAAGTAGTAAAGGGGACTTAAAATACAATATAAAGAATATGGAGGGAATTCAGTACTATCAGGTGTGTCCAGTAGCTGTGGTTTTGTACAAGTTATGGTTTCCTTTAACGTCGCGTTTAATTCATGTTAACATCGTGTTACAGAGCCCTAGTCTATTCCTACTATGGTTTCCAACGTGTTATTTAATCTGGTGTCATGCCCACTTCTTCCACAATTTTTCTAACGATGCATATGTCACCGGCGGTGCCCAGAGTGCGAAGTGCACTCGCGATAATTCAATTATAACTCTTTATGAGGACTTTGACTGGGTTCAGATTAAAATAGTAGCAGTCAGTCATTCCTTACTGCTTTTGTTCGATCTTGGAGGAGTTAATAAAAAGTGACCTTTGGCTCAAAGCAGTGATGGTGTTAAGAAGTTTGCTCGATGGGTTTTATGGGGATTGGCAGCCATTTCAATTTGAGTTTCTAGAGACAAAACGGTTTTAAGAGATTAATGCATTTTGCCTGCCTTATCCCCCGCATAAAGTTTCACATAGCTAGTAAACAAAATATAAAAGCCAGCCAATATTGAAAACGCGACCATTCATGTCGGTGGCCGACGGTGGGCACCCGTCTTTGTGGCCATTTAAATCGGAAATTAATCTAACTGTAGTTCGTATATTGTTGTTGTCGAGTGCGGTCTAAATAAAGTCTATTTCCTGTTACGCTCATATGAATGTCGTATGACTGTGATCTTCATCGTCTGCCTAGTCTTTGCCCAACTTTATTGGGTTCGGCTTCCAGTCTTACCGGATGCAGATGAATACCAGTATCTTACATGGAGCAATTGCCTATCTGACATTCACTACCCAGTTAGTACTTGGTAATACGGTAGCCCTTGTGTATGGTATTTGTAATGAAACCACGAGATGTTACATGAACACTGTATTCTCAAACTGACTGAGCACTTATGTTTATTACACTGTTTTATGGATATTATAGACTTATAAATTAGGTTTAGACATTTATATTGAAATAAACAATGTGCAGAGACACGAACGGAAGAGCGGGATAGATGATGTAAAAGCGACACAACAATTTAGTAGTAAGAATACTAAACACTTTGGTAAGACTGGTTGCAAAAAAAAATCGTGGGTCCAAGGATGAGTTGGGGGGGCTGGAGAGACAGCAAATGATCCTTTCGGCCCGTCCAATTTGGCAAACGGTGCATCAAACACCTTATACATAAAATTATACTGTTATTCAAATCCTACCCTATTCAAAGATAGAATTAAGAAGAGCCGGACATTGCTGCATACAAACAGCAAAGAAATGTATCCTCTGTAGCTTTCAGCTTATTAAAATTTCTAAGAAGTGGGTTCCCATTGTAAGTTGAACTCGTATCGAAAACAATATTTACGGTCGTTACCCCTGGCCTTGTATACTTTTAGTTCTCAATTAGCAATTTAAATTTTTAAACCCAAATGTTATTTTGGTAATTATTATTTCATAAGTAGGTACTATGCAAGTCATGATTTACCGTTTTTTTGGTATGTTTACTTCGTGTACTAAGTTCTGCGAGCGAATTCGACCGCATCGAAGAAACATCGTATAGCAATCAGTTATAGTGTAGCTATCAATGAAAATATTTTTGAAATCGTTTGAGTAGTTTCCGAGTTAATCTCCTACTGAATGATATCTGAACCTAACAAACCTCACTACTGTTTTCATTGTCACAAGTCAACGATATTTATTTTACTTCCATTCAATTGATCGAGCAATAAACGCGGATACTGCAAGAAGCTCAAACGGAACACCCGCTGTACTGTAATAATTAATTAAACTTGCCTAAACCTCAGTTAGGAGATACAGTATTTGAATATGAAGCCGAACAATTCTTGTTGGGGGTTAGTAATACTATTTTATCCGCACTCGAGCAATGTATGTACGAGTATGTGCCTGAGTAACAATTTTATCTACCAAGATTATTTAAAAAAAAAACTTTTTCGGCTATAAGAGAAATCCGGTTACAAATAACATCAATGCATGTATAAACTGCATAGCATAGAGCGTATATCAACAGCTAATTTGTCACGGTAAATAACAATTGGAGCGCCAGCAGTGTTGATTATGCAATTATCGGCTAGCTATAGGTGTCTACCGTGTGTACTGCGGTGTTGGTGTAGCTCGTATCCTATCATACCGGGCTTTTGAGGGACGGCGTTTCGGCTGCTCAAAATGCACGTCAATTATAATATCACCGTAGCCTAGCTTCTGTCACGTTGTAGCTGGCGGCTACTTCCGAAAGCTCAATTATTGGAAACATAACTACACAGTGTGCCTAGCTAGAAAGCTACCTGGTATATTGCGAATTTTGCCGCTCTCGGCCGCTCCGAAATGTCACGTATAAGATTTTTACTTTAGCGCGCCACTGCAGTTTCTGTAAGTAGTCGTATTATATTTTCGGGAAATGTAACGACAGATTTCATTTTAACGGTAAAAGCTTGGTGCTTTTAAAGGTAGTGGTTTTAAAACGTGGCGGAAACTTTTGGTGCATTTTTCTGTAGATCGTGTCGAAGGGACTTAAGGACTTTTTTAGGAAATAGTCATTCAATGGGATTAAATGAACTAAGAGGGTTGTATTGATGATTTTAATGATTATAATTCTTTAAATGCAAATGTGTTACGCTCCCGAATCATATTTGGTTCAACAGACAGCGTGAAACTGTCCTGCAAATTCCAAAAATCGTAGGAAAATTTGAATTTTGTGGGCTACCTTAGCGCATCATCCTTAATTTTGACGTACTTTCCACTCTTAGACAGCTTTCACACGACACCGCTCGTCCCCGCGGGCGGGCGGCGCGGAGGCGAAGCGGATCACACGTCGCATTGGCTTGTATGAAATTCGATTCGCTCGGGTTGAACGGCGCTCACCGCCTCGCCGCGCTGCAGACGTCCACAAACTCCGCTTCACCGGCCCCGCCTGACCGCGCGGTCGAGCGGTGTGTGTGAGAGTCGCTTTATAGGTACTAAGCACTTAAGCGGCTTATATCAAACTACGTACCTACACTGAGCATCGCCAGTGACTCAAGAGAAAACCAATAACATCTTAAAATAATATATAAATTCAAGTTATATCGGAGACTGTAAAGCACAGGAATTACGAATAAGCTATTAGCCAAAGAGTCAATTCCATTGGCTCTAAATCTAACGGACATAAAGTCGACAATAGCCAACCAATCAGAAGCTTATCACTTGACTAAAATCCCATTATCGCTTTACGACTCCAGCAAGCCATGCAGTAAGGATGCCATCTCATTCAAGTAGCGATCACTATTGTAGCCAATTGCATTTGTCATGGTGATAGATCAGTCTTAGTTTTCATATGCGTCTTTTTTTGTATGCGATTTTCAAAACAAAGCCTCCACACCGCTTTGTAACAAAGAAAAACAATGAAAAAGTCGACAAATTCTGTGAAACGCGCCACACAGCAGATCGACTACATCCCGTTTGGTAACTTTCCCGATTCGCCAATGAAGGCTTCAAACCACTCGACGACTTGTTTTAATGAATTGGTTTTAGCTTTTAAGAATTGGATTCTATTTTGTGCGACGCGGTTCTTTAAGCCTACCTTTAGGTTTTAACTTCGTAAATAAAACGATATTCGTGGACAACTTCTCAATGGACTTTTACGTTAAACCTGGAACGAACGCCAGAAATGCGCGTCTCGGCTTTTATACGTTACATAATTAGATTTCTCAGACAAATCATCTTAACTTTCGAGACTCGATTTTCTTATTTATAACTCGACGAAAATGCGAATAACCTCGGTCGAGGTTGAATGGGACGACAAATTGCATTTTGATAGGTTAGCTGTGGTTCGAGTCGATGCGGATTAAAGACCTTCAAGACTAACAGGGGTCTAAAATGGCCGCTTCAGCAGAATCCTAATAGGACAATAATATGAAACACTTTAAAATTCTTAAAATGGTCACAGACGCAATTAATATTATGAACTAGGTTACGCCCGCGTGAAGTTCGGTAACTGTCCCACGGGATCATACTATCGAGATAAAAAGTATCCTATAGAAACTATCTATTTGCCAAATTTCATTCAAAATCATTAAGTAGTTTTTGCGTGAAAGAGTAACTAACATCCATCCATCCTCACAAACTTTCGCATTTATAATTAATATATAATTAAGTAATAACTATTATATTATATTATGAATTGTCACTTTGTGACCATTTTCTCGTTCCATTGTCGACCTCATCTCTGTCCTCAGGACTAGATTGAGGTCAAGAGGTTAATACATAAAAAAAAATCAAATTGTTACATAATTCATATTATTATCCAATTATTATTCCTAAAACGGCCATTTTAGATTCCTTAATTATTTAAATAAATCATTGTGCCCACTGACTTCATAGGTATTAACGGCGATGATTTATACACGTGGGATCCCTTCATCCTCATTAATTGAAAGCATGGAAGGAGCCTCCCCAAGCGTCGTATCTACTGTCTCACTATACGTCCGGTGCACTCTGGGCAGTCAGCGAGCCCCCTGCTGACTGGCTAATTCTTTCACCACGATGGCAACCCAAAGTCCACTTTTAAGTGAAGGAATTCTCATAAACACGTTTTTTCCTTTTCTCACACACTATCGTTTTCATCTCTCCTTTCGCCGGTCTGCTGGAAGGTATTTCTTGAGAAATAAGCAGTCCCTTTGTACTCAAGCATTGTGTGTTTAAAATAGTAAAATGAGTTCATTTATGTGACTTTGGTTTTAATTATTAGAAAGGTATGACAGTTCACTTGGATAAAGCCCATAACGTATAAAGGATTCTTTAAAAAAAAAAATGTTGATTGACGCAGCTGACGGATATTCCCCTCACTTTCAGGCAGCTTTCTTTTTTAGGTTCAATATGATCCAAACAATCGCCCTATGTGGTTTTGGCGAGGTATCAAATTGATCTTTTTTTTAAAAGTTCTCTGACATGCTGTAACTTCGGATTCCCCCATGGGTGTGGCAGCTGACTTTCATTTGGATGGTCAGTGCAAAACAACTAGAAATGATTTTCATTCGGTGTAAAATTGCAAGGTTTGCCAACGTGCTATGGAGCGCAGTATCTTAGGTGTAAAATGAACAGATCGTGTACGAAACACTACACCGCGCTCCAAAACGCAAATCGTTGACGTGGCTCAAAAGCCTGCCCAACTTCAATGGGACTGCGCAGGACATGTCTGTCGCATGCCGAAAAGGCCCGTAAAGCTCAGGATTGGTGCCCTGAAACAGTGACACGGGGTCGCGGCAGACCACGAAGGAGATGGCGGGAATGTCTTATTTGGGAATTGGAAAGAAGTAGCAGATAATCGAGACCTTTGGAAGGAATGGAGGGAGGCCTTTGCCCAGCAGTGGAATAATACGGGCTAGCTATAATATAATAATAAAATTAAATTGCGCGCAGCCTCCCGAAATATATATTTATGTGTAAAATAAATCGATTGATTGAACAAGATCATACTTTCGTCACCAACTAGCAGCAACCTCGTTGCTAATTATTCGTTAATATTACAACCGTGTGTGAACACCAATCACATGTTGATTATTGCTCCCTCCCGCCCAATATCGCAGCGATCTATTAATTAAGATTCGTGTTAAGCATAAGCTAGACGGCGTAAACTAATTGCTACTTAGTTGATTGCTTAAACGAGAGCGACGTTTGGAATGCAATCTTACTGCAATCTATCCATCGCAAGAATGTTCAGATAAATCAACAATTTAAAAATATTTCCAATGGAATATCAAACGTCGAGTCGATCGATAGGAAATGAAATTCCCCAAAACGGCAACCCAGCGTAACAAGATTAATCAACGTGCGTGCAGGTGCATGCCATTGTTGGTTTTTGTTTCGTACAAACTAAAAATAACGTTTCTGATATAAAAAGCCACTTCGTTCAGACTGCATTCAAATGGGAAGTGGTTTTAAGTTTTAACCACAAACCGCGGTGTTTTGTGGGCTATATCTATATAAGAGAGAGTTTATTATTTACTTATAACTGCATAGGTTCTCCGAGAAAAAAGTCGGGAAGCGTGGCGTGACATGATCAAGAGTGTACTTTATATCTTTATACACCGTGACTCTTTACAAAGATAGTCGTCGTCTTACAAAGATAGTCCACTCAATGTGCCCGACATAAAATAGCTCTAGACGCGATTTTTTTCTTTTACCTACCATAATAGGTACAAAGAAAAATAAATAAAACATTAGAAAAAATTATGAAACATCCTGTTAATGATGTTAACGTTTCAAACGGGAGAACATACCTACCCAGCGCTCGAGTCCAGTAGATCATCTCTAACAAAAGGGTGTTTTAACTACGTCATGCGTCATAATACTGAATAATATGTTTATTTTTAAATTATTAAAATCTCATAAATACCTATTTTTTTATGAATATTTAGTAGACATTGGATACATGAAGTGGGCTGCCGTTGTAAGACGACTAAAAAGTCACGGTGTATTGTTACGTTGAGTTTAAACATAATGTAGATATGGTAGGACATACAATGTTTAGTGTAACTGCGATGAAGCAGCAAACAATAATATTAGACCTGACCCCGGTTCCTGAAACCTACGACGTTTGCAATTAAATCTTGTCTAATCTCATATGCAGTGATTACACTAATTGTTAATTCCGATACCCAATCATGTCAGCTAATAATTGCATATTAAATTAATTAAAGGTTTGATTACACTACTAGAATCCAGCTGTCAATTTCACGACTTATTTGAAACTCCATCCATAATTTTAATTTATTCTGCGTTAGCAACAAAATATTGTATTTACATGAACAAAGAAATCGCTGTTAGGATTTTTATCACGTAAACTAACGGTTATTGCATTTTTACGAGTATAATACTATACACTACTACTAACTACTATACTTAAAGGGCTTCTTGTAGAAGGTCTTGTTATTATATATGTAAAGTTTCAATAAATAATATTCATAAACAGCAATGTTATTAGCGTTTGTTTATATCCCAAAATGTCACTCAATTTATGGAAATATTGTACAGGCTATTCATAGTAGTATTCATTAATCATATTCTTAATTGCAGTTAACTAAAACGCATCTTTATGCTTTACGATTTAAAACTAAGATAAAGTAAAATAAATTCAAATCAAATTTTGTTTTTTTTTTACTTTTGACTACACAAATATGATCAGTAACGGGTAAAGACAGAGCCCAATTTTTTTTATACTAATTAAAAAATAGTGGTGTATAAAGGGTGTAAAAAGACCCTTAACGAAGCCGAAAGGCATTTGTTCTCCCCGTCAATGCGATCATTTTTTTGTTCTAGACCATACCTGGGAACCTTCTAGTTACGGAGATATTGGGGGTCAAAGTTCCAACTTTTTCACAAGTTTTTTTTTAAATACATGTTTTTAATGTAAGATTTTTACTTTAAACTACTCCACGACCCCCGTACTATTCAATCCATCCATCAGCACAATGTTCTGAGTGCGTTATATTGAGTCCTACCGTCAAACGTGATTTTTGACCCAAAAAAAATGTCGTTTCCCAGCAAAATTTTTTGCGTAAAGTTACTTAGTTTGATGTACAGAATGCTTGGTTGACGGCTTCGTGAAGGGTCTGTTTACACCCCGTATACATACGGCATGCATATAGTCTAACTTAGCACAATTAGGAAGATTAGCCCCGAGTCATATGTATTAACTAATGGTTCTATTGATAGCTTTACGCACCGCTCAACACACTAGGTTTGCATTGCAAGCATTGATTAGGTGCAATGTGACTGATACGTGTTATGCTGATAGTGAGCAGGCTCATTTGATGATTAAAAGCATTTAGGTAATTAAATGGATTGCTGTTCTCAATTCAGTGGTTCCGACTTGCCTAAAAGCAGTCTGTTGGTCACGCACGGTAGGTAGCAGAGGCGAAGGTTCCATAAAACTCGAACTCGATAACGACTCGAACTCGACTTTGTTTTTTTTTCAGGAATCTGGTATGATATGAGTTTCTTTGGGACAGTTCTTTAATGTGGCGGGTAGACTCACTTCCTTAAAGGATTAAGGGACATCGACGCACAAACGTCAACATACAGGGTGTAAACGGACCCTTTACGAAGCCGTCGACCAAGCACTGTACATCAAACTAAGTAACTTTACGCGAAAAATTTGCTGCGAAACGACTTTTTTTTTTTGGGGGTGAATTTAAACATGTATTAAAAAAATCTTGTGAAAAAGTTTGAACTTTGACCCCCAATATCTCCTTAACTAGAAGGTTCCCAGGTATGATGTAGAACAATAAAATTATCGCATTGACTGGGAGAACAAGTGCCTTTCGGCTTCGTTAAGGGTCTTTTTACATCCTTTATACATTTTTACGTTTTTGCGTCGGTGTCCTTCGTGTTTTCATCGGTATTTTTTTCTAAATCTTCTGTTCCTTACATTTTGACCGTGTCATAACTGCTGTTTCCTGCCGGCTTCCCTTTGAAAAATGGCACCGTCAGAGTTCTATAGACAAATATAATCACATTAAACATAATATGTACTCCGGCTTACCTCTTACAAAATTGACCCTTTGCTACTGGTAGGTAGGTACTGGTCTGTTTATAGAATCATCACCATCATTCCCCTGCATTATACAAAGGAGAATACCGTATTTTTATGGAAGTTCAGCTTTCCTCGTGTCATCGGTAAAATAGTGGAAATGTAGTCCCGACTTATGTAAATGAAAAATCATGAATATTCGATGGCAGTTTTTGTAAATCGGACTTTTAATGTTCCAATTGTTGTGATGTCGCGCTACAATTACCGACGATAAAGAAAGTAAATAATGTCAATAAATAAATAAACTAAAGTAAATATAAATAAACTGAGGTATTATAATACGTAACCAATGTCTGCTTTACACAAAGAGATTTCAGTTTTAAAATGTCCGTCACAAAATAAAACACACTCAAATTATAACAACATGCATTTATGTCAATCAATTGTTGTTTGGCTATGACGTAAGGTTACCAGTATAAAAAATATATATTCCCATATTTAAGCTTCCTCTGGTTTATTAAAATAAAACATCTGTCTGTCGTTTGCAGCACTAGCCATGCGTAGTTTCCACATTCGTATTTGTGATTTTTTATCAAGTTTAAGCATGTTTGTAACCACTATGTAAGCTTCGTTATAGAAAATTCTTGTAACAATGGTTTACCGATGGTTTGTAAAATAATAACGTTTTCGGATTAATATGTTTCAACCTTACACCACTTACACTGACACTTTATCTCATTAAAAATGGAAATTAAAATAAACGGGTATCATTTGGCAAATGTGGCTTACCGGGGCCAAAAGGCTCGGTACTCGGGGCTGTAAAATAATTTAAAAAAATAGAAAACGATGGCGGATATTTTTTATTATCTTTGAAACCTTCGGTTGCTTCAGACTAAGTTAAATGTATGTGAAAAGATACTTAAAAAAAGATTTTTGCATGAAAATGGAAAAAACGTAGCTACAACCACAACCTGCTTTATAGCGTTATCCTCGACGCAGCATGTCTTCTTTCATTCCAGCATTCACATCTTTTTTAGGGTTCTGTACCCGAAGGGTAACTAAAAGGACCCTATTACTAAGCCTCCGCTGTCCTTCCGTCCGTCTTTCTGTCAGCGGGCTGTATCTCAAGATCCGTAATACACACAGTTGAAATTTTCACAGAATGCGTATTTCTGTTGCCGGTATAACAACAAAAACCCTTACTACGAAGGTACGGAACGGAACCGTTCATGCGTGACTCCGACTCGCACCTGGCCCCTTTTTACAGAATAGTTGCTTCCGCCTATAACCTTAGCGCAAGTGCAAACAATAAGTTGACAAAGTTTTAGCAGCGCATGAAATACAAACACAAATGGACAGACATATTTTTCATAGCGCGATTGCTGATTCCCTTCCTTGGGATTCCCAGGCCGGGCAAATATTGGGTTTTTCCATCAGGAATTTTATAGTTGCAGTCATGGAGTCTGGATTAGTGCCCGGTTGATAGCAATAGGCTCGCCCCGTGTTACATGGGACTTAAACATAAGTGGCGAAATTTATTAAAACTTTATGCACATTATACAAAGGCGGACTTAATGCCTTGGGCATTTTCTACCAGTCTACCTTAGGGTGATGTAGAGACAAAACAGGTGCAATAGTAAGTATAGAAAATTTCCAAAAATATAATATAAAAATAAATACATATATACATACAAAATAAAGATATATAAAAATACATAGATGAAGAAAAACAACAAATTAATTGTGAGACGAGTCTGCCAACTTCTTACCCCCGAATTGTGGGTGTACTATCAGGTACACCTCTGCCTAACCCTTCGAGGGTAACAAGCGTGATGTTATGTTATGAAATATACAATTCTTGTATCGTATTGTTTGCGGTATAATACTGGCTATCGAGCATCCGAAGTTTACACCGGCGCGGCGTTTTAAAGTTAGTTCGCCGTCTGTTCGTATTATCTCGTAGTTCTCGTACTCAGGAAGTGGATGTTTGCCTATACAAGAACTAATCTCCTGAATAAATGTTTAATGCAGTCCCCAGGAGCAATACCTTATTGCAATAAAACTGGACTAAAAGCAGCGTTTACTTTATTTTACTGGTATCGGTGATGGAAATCAAATAAATTAGGGATGCATCCAATACCGATATATCGGCGATGTAACGAGTTTTCCAATATATCGGAATCTATTTTTTTAAATTTCGCGCTGTTGACAACCCATGTGAACCCGCCATCACCGTTACCGAATAATTTAAGAATGTTGTCTTTCCTCAATAAAAATCTCATAACTGTTAATTTTAAATTAAGAGTTGTCTTCGGATTTGTTATCAATTGTCATTTCTAATTAAATATTATGATACGTATGAGTAATTTAGACTGTTTCTAAAGCCTCAGTTTTTTTATAGCTTTCTTTGAATCTTAACTGTCCGTATCGTTATCGGCGATACTTTTTTATAAATATCTGCATCGGTATCGTATCGGCTGAAGTGCATATCGATGCTTCCCTAAAATAAATCATCTTACTTTTATTAATGTAAGTTTGAAATCGCCAACAAAGAAGAGAAGAACCCTTTTGCTTCAGTGGGACAGTAAAAAGCTGGTATTTTTAATCTATGACGCCATTAAAAAAATAAATCGAAAGAGTTCTATAACTGGACAAAGACCTCTTCCAAAGATTGGTGACGGTCCTGGAAATCCAGGTACGAAGTGATAATTATCAAAGAAAAAAATAATTATCTTGATAATTCCGAACCCTGCTGACAAACCTTTGGATCCCGGCACCACAAAATCTGTCGCACTGGCACGAGGCTATAAAAATATTATTCTAATATTTTTCAACGTAGTTCAGAAACTGTGAGATGAAGAAGGTTAAATCGTAATTGAAAAATGTAATAATCCTTGAAGTTAAGTGAGTTTTTGATGTGATCCTAGATGAAAAAATAATAACTGCTCTATCCAAACTGTAATTGAAACCCTGAAAAGGGATCAACAATAAGCATTTACTTGTTATGCACAAATTTTATTTTGCGACCGTCCCTGAAATAGAGAAAAAGTATCAGATTTTTTCTGCACATTGTCGGGTTATACGAACGTATGGAGGAGCTCTTCTTTTTCGCGACGTCAGGATTGGTTCCATATTTAAAAATGTTCGTAATAATGAGTGCAATGACCCCTTTTCAAGTTTTCTGGCATTTCATTTTTAATTACATCTTGTCGGTGTGAGCAAATCGCTTATACGTATACATAGTGTTAGTTGACTCCACTCAAGAAAATATAATCGTATATTTTTCTAAAAAAGAAAGTAAAATTCAAACCAGCCAATAATCAAAAATACGCCGTATTATTGCTTCAAACAGTTGGCGTCATATTAATACCCAGATGTGAACTTTGTAATGACCAAAATAGACTTGTAGACTGGCTTATAAATATGTCAAGTGCAAGGCAGCCGTTTTAGGTCAAGTTTTCGAGAGAGTTCTTCATCGGATACCTAGGTATTGTATCGAATAACTTTTAAGAATACTTTTAGCGTTCATCCATATTATAAGAGATGTAGACTTGATGCGTCATGGAAATGATGAGGTTATTTCTGGATATACCACCCAATATATTTTTTTCATCGCCATGTTTCATTAGTATCGTTGGTACACACGGCGACACATCGAGTTATACGTATCCAGTATAACCTGATCTCGCTTAGTATGAGCTTCCTGAACAATGAGATACCAGCGGCATATTTAGAACAACTATGTGAATAGACAAACCAATACAAATATTATAAAGCTGAAGAGTTTGTTTGGTTGAACGCGCTAATCTCAGGAACTACTGGTTCGAATTGAAAAATTCTTTCAGTGTTGGATAGCCCATTTATCGACGTACGGGTGTTGGTTGATTGTTTAATGAAACAGTGGACTCAAATTAATCCACCACACTGCGAATAGTGTTCTCAGTAGGATTATGGCGACCATAATATGGGCGAAGCGCGCTGAACGTTGCCCGACCAGAACACCTATTTTGATAAAACAATTTTATTATTTGCACGTGTTGTTGAACGCTAAATCCATCCATGGTGATTTGGAAAAGCAGACTGAATAAATCACAGCCACTTTGACAGATGTAGCTTCAACCATGTGGCCGCCATCAACTGTTAAAGTTCGGAAGTCTTTATTATTTATTATATTAGGTCTACCAACAATTGTTCACACTGGATACAACTACATAATTCATTCAGAAATTAAATTACAGCGCAACAATTACTTAGAGGTAAACACCACATGCACAAAACAATAAAATAATACGCAAAATAGGCTAAGCTAAGTAAGTACTAACCGCCAATATTCAGTTAAATTAAATTTAAATTGGAAATATTGAAAAAACAATCATGAAAAAATTGATAAATAAAATTAATAGATTTGATAAATTATTGGAAGACCCTGTTTATATAACGACCAAAGAGAGCGGAGCATCAATGTTGCAATAACGGGAAAATTGTATTTTTATAATAACTTCACGCGGACGAGGTTAGCGGGCAACAGCTAGTATACTATAACATCTTCCGACAATCAAACCCACAGGTTACAGCTGTTTTGCTACCAAATATGGGTATGAGCAAAATGTAGAGTGGCTCCACAATCCACACGGACATGTGCAAGCCCGTATGCCAACCTGCTGGCCTAAGCCAAACTGATATTCCACCAGCGGTAACGGTTGTCGAAAAGTCCCAAATATATGGGATTGAAATATCACGGGGTCTTCAAACTACACACCATTGATTGTTATCGCTAAAGTAATGACATTTTGTCAACCTGGGTGTGTTTCTAAACCGAGTTGGGGCTAATTAAAGCGTTCTCTGACGTGCATTCAACTTTTTTATTAGTCTCTGCACTTCTTCCATCTACAGATGTATTTTTTTACGTTAATAGAATCGTATGAAATATTCATAAGGTCCTATTATATTCACAAACGATAGGAAGAAGTGCTTCTTGCCCATCAATCAATATTCTTGTGTCCTAATCACATAACACACAATTATAATGTATGTGCGGTCGTAGCAGCATAATTATATCTTCTTCTTCTTTCTCTATCTCTTACCATATCAACTTTCGCACTGTCCATCCATCGATTATTTTGTCTTCCCCTTTTCTAAGAGCCATTCAAATTACTATATATTTATAATATACTCAAGAATAACCTCACAAGATTTTACTAACCGTTTTATGAGATATTTTATCTAAATCTCAAACAGCCGGCAAAAGCAAAATGGTATAGAAATCAGTAACACTACAATTTTATTAAAGTCCACCGTCATCTGACTGTGTCATCTTTCAGTAATAGCTGCACGGTTTAATTTATAGAACAGCCGGTTTAAAATAAAACGTTACGCTGCAAAAACAGTTAAAGTGGTAGCCATAAATTTCGCTGGAACATTAAATATTCAGTCTAACTCTCGACTGATGTATTTTAACCTAGTTACAAACCCTACTTCTTGTGTGCAGGAATTTCTCTCTTTAATTTATTTCTGTTCAACTGGACCTGCACGCGTAGCATGACCAATTCCCTTCTCTATTCTACCAAGAATAGACAGAGTTCTTTCTATACAACTCGACAGTCGACATCTCGTCTACCCGAGCATGGGGTGACCCGTAGACTCGAGTTTCTACGAACACAATGGCAGAAATTCGTTCCATAGCAACTAGGGATTAATTACGGAACAAACTTGCATTGCCTTTTAATTTTAGAATTAAAAAAAAATCATTGCGATTTTAACATTATCGAGCAGACGAATTTTCTGAACATATGAAATAATGGATTATTGTGGAGGAGCTTGTGGCTAAATAATAACAGCTGCTCGGGGTCGATCTTCAGGTTAAACCGCGCTTGCCTGGGTTGGTCCGTAGATGGGTGACCACTCATTACATACCGAGTTTCATCCACCCATTAGTCCCATCTTCCCATTGCAGATCTTTGACACTCGTTTCAGGTGGTCAATGGCTCGATAGTCTTCCAACCAGTAAAACCTAGAACTAACTGAGTCGTGGGTAACTGTCAGATAGGCAATCGCTCCATGTAAAATACTGGTATTCAGCTGCATCCGGTTAGACTGGAAGCCGACCCCAACATAGTTGGGAAAAGGCTAGGCAGATGACGAAGCAATGGATTAGCATGCAATGAATTTCTATCAAAATTGTTCACGCTGTGATAGGAAGAGTGATACGTAATTGGGCCGCAGGAATTTTTAATTCTTTTTAGAACCGCCCGCAGCGCTAATTGTGCATTTTTGCACTTTGATGTAATGCTCTTTTAGTATTTTTTCTATCAATGCTTTTCTTCTTGTTTGCTTACTTCTTTGATTTTTTTAAGAACATTAGCTGAGCGTTTTGTTGGTACTTTGATTTTCACTCCTTTGATTATTTAGATTAGATACTTATTTACTGTGCGTGCTATGAGGAAAATGTTGTGAGGAAAGTTTGGGTATAAGAGTAGAGAAAGACCGAAGTTACGATGGATGGACTGTGTGAAGGATGATATGGCAAGAAAGGAGTTGTCTGATGAAATGAGAGTAGGTAATAGAGAAGTATGGAAGAAGAAGACGTGCTGCGCCGACCAGAAATGAATTGGGATAAGGGCAAGAGAATGATGACTTATCTACTGTGCCAAGTAAATACTAACTTTATAAATACCTTACAACTGCGTCTTATACAGTCATAAAGCATATTGTTCATTGTCTTATTTCTTTTTGATTGTTGTTCCATGCGAATGTTTTTCTTGTGCATTGATGGTTTCGCTTTTACGCAGTATTGCCAGTAAAGTGCTAAGCGATTTATTTTTTGTTGCTGGCTTGAAATTCCTATATTAAAGTCTACTGAGGGCTTAGACAGGTAACAACCGCTTGTGAAGCGTTCTGTTTTCTAAGCAACTTTTAACGAGAGGAATCTTCTCGGTACCTTAAGTCAGTCTCGTACATTTATAACCTTTCCTTTCCTTTCATCTTTGCAACCTTGCCACTTTATCCAGGCCAGGTTTTCACGACACTTATCTATTGTGAAATGAATTGTTGCGCAAATATCGATGCTTCGGAAAGTGCAGTAAAATATTAATTCATGGCTTGTTTCCCTGCCCCCTCTACATGGACAATTGATATTAAATTTGATGGGCAAAGCTTTACGCAGAATTCAATAAAACGCTCAACCACTCATGAAAATTTCGATTTATTTGAGTGCAGGGTGCTTATCCTTTTAAGCCGTTAGCACTTGATATGAGTGATCCTGACTGCTGCATTGTCATTTGCAGATTAACAGAGGCACACTCAAAGGGAAATATGAAATACATCCAATCAATTCCACTCCCAATACAGTCCACCAATTTATACTAAGTGTATGATTCCAAACCGCTTGCTACTTTTATTTCTTTGACGCATGTTAGTCTAGACTTGTAAAGCTTTAGATAATCGCTGGCGCTGGTAAATGTGGGTACTAGGGTTGCGCCACATAGTATCAGCAAGGAATGGCCTTTTTCCAGGGTTTCACTAAGAACCGTCATTTGCTAGAGCGAGAAACGGAGCATAGACATCGTCTTTGCTGCCGCGTGTGATAGCACTCACGCTGTTTCTCGCTCTAACAAATGACGGTTCTGAGCGACAATAAGGATAGGAACATAAAAAAATGCAATTCCGTGCTGATAGATATGGCGCAACCCCCATACGTAACATCTCTTCCGTACCCATTTAGGAAAACAAGGCGAGAGTTGCGATTGCGCATACCTAATAGCGAATGTATGCTGCGAATCGATATTCGTTTCCCTACCACTTCCATTTGCGTCGTTTTCTTTTCTGTCCTCCCTGAAATCTATCACGATCTGTGGAAGAGTCCACATTCCCTGCCATGTTGCTATGCATGCTTTTGTCGTTTTAATTCATGTCATAACTTTTAAAATTTTGTTTAATTTCATCGTGTAAACTGCAAACTTCCGTAGCTAGCACCATCCTGAAACAAAATTCGCTATTCAGATTTTAAGAAATAATTTTCACTTAACTTTTACGAGTTTCATCTGAACTAGAACTTCCAGTTTATGTGCAGTTGATTTTACGAGATAAAACTAACTTATACGCAGTCGTTATGTCTCTAGTTACTGTTTCCACTTTTAGATTAAAATCAACGTACATAATTGCTGGTTGAAAGGAAATTACAAAATAACACTGCAGCCGAGTGCGCTACGCCAACGAAACAATGATGTGCCCGCATTCGTACGACTCATTATAAAAATGACAGCAAATCGTAATCAAACTATCCGCTCTACCCGACCTACTGCGGGGCTGTTGCAAAATTAAAAATGATTTCGTCGAAAAACATTACGAATTAATACAAAAAGTAAATTCAAAGTGCTTCCAAGCCCCGCATTTGGGAGCTCGCAATCAATAGTTTTCATAAAATTCAATCACAGAATTGTGTAAAACAATTTATATTGTATGTAGGTAGACCAATTTTCAGCTTAAATTGCCCTATAATTTTGATAATGTGGTAACAATTAAATAATACCACACTGCGCCTCAATTGGCATTATCGCAATTAATTCCTTCCATTTCAGCATTGTAACCGCAGAGTAGACGAGTGGCTGCATGATTGGTAACTAAACGCCATCATTCAAAATAAATATTTTCCAAACAATCGGAAATCACTCAAGTTATTCCCGAATTTCTGATGCATACATTGCTTACTAACTTTTTAATGGAATCCTGATAATATCCGCTTCTCCTGGGCTACTTGTAATCTAATCGTAGGCCTGCCCGATCACTACCCGATACGAATCAATGATCGAAAGGCTTGATTTACTCTTCTTGTTTTACATAGGATGTAAAGGGACCCTTCACAAAACCGTCACCCGCTCATTCTGTGCATCAAACTAAGTAACGCTGCACAAAAATTATTGCTGGGACACGACTTTTTTTTTCTAGAATCACTGTTTACGGTATTGTAAGACAGCGTCTAGCTTATGGATGCTTTGAATAGTACAGTGGTCATGAAGGTATTTAAAGCAAAGTTACAACATACAAAATTTGTATCAAACTATCCGCTTTAACCGACCTACTGCTAAAAATAACAATAAAAATTAAAAAATGTCAAGAAGTTGGAACTTTGACCTACAATATCTCCGTAACTAGAAGGTTCCCAGATAAGGTCCGGAAAAAATGATCGCAATGTCGAGAACAAGTGCCCCTCGGCTTCGTTAGGTGTAAATACACCAAGCAGGCACAATAATTAAGCAAACTTACTAATTAGTTTTTGTTGGGTTTGGTTGAGTCGCGCAAGTAACTCGTAAGTAGTTACAGAATTATAATCATTAACTGTTTTTCTAAAAGTCGTACTAACATGGTTCTTAAGTAATTACTAGTCACCTATATGGACTCTTTTTTGAAATAAAGTATTTGATTTGATTTGATTAAAATCGTTAATACAACCCTCTTAAGTTCATTTAACTCCATTCAATAACTATTTCATGAAAAAGTCATTCAATGTGGTTAAATGAACTTAGAGGATTGTATTGATGATTTTAATGATTAGAATTCTGTAACTACATACGTATTACTTGCGCGACTCTTTTTTCATCAACATACAACTGGACACTGACCGGCAAATTGCAAAAACACGTTAATTAGCTCCAAGTCTTGAAAATTAATATGAATTTCACCGAAATTGGCATATTCAATATATGACGGATAAAATGTCGTTATTATTAAGCACACCAGATCTCGATGCAGCTTACGCGATATCAAACAAATTGAATGAGCAATATTACCGTGATGAATAGATATTTTCGCAGTCAGTTCTGTGAAGTAAGGAATGCAGCTTCATTTGAAGAGGAATCTCTTATTGCTAGACTTTTAACAAAAAAAAAATGAATAGTTCGAGACGCTGAGACGAGACCGTACCGACGTATCACTGGTCAGTTTCCCTCACTCGTCAATTTATTTAATTCGCCAGTTTCGCTGGTGATTGGACAGTTTTGTGAATGACACAGTTGCGTCATTTGACAGTTCCAGTCTTAGCCAGTTTTTTCAATTAAATTTAGAAATTCTAAAAGTTATGTAGATTGAACTGTTGAAGGCTTTGAAGAATTTCTTTGAAACCGTATCATATTTCATATGATGAAATTAATTCTATTTCTACGTCTTATTGACAGGGTTTCTAATGAAAGCTTTCTAATTGGCGACGTATAGCTTGTTCAATGGACGAAGTTTACAACTTATATAAGTTCCATTTTAGCTAGGCTAATTAATAGTCAGTAGTTGTAGAGCTTCACACACGAAAATGAACTTCACAATTTCTGTAACTTTGCATGTAAACTGATACAAAGTGTTGAATAGAGTTGGACAGAGTTGAGGTGCTTGTTAATATTTTACAAGCAAACATGAAATGCGATACGAGCGTTAACCGGGTTTGTTTAAGATGCGCCAGTGAAGGTAATTAGTGCGGCAACACGTACCATAACGCGCTAACTAGTATACAGAGCATAACTACAAAGTTCGCTACAATTTGATTCCGGTTTCAATCAAAGCCTTCTTCACACCAGCAATCTGAACTTCGGCCTCTGTGATACGATTCTCATGCTGGTGAGAAAGTTCCACAACTTTCTTGAACCTTCTTCAGAACTCAATGCTGGAATCTTCTTTATAGTTTCTTAATGAAACATTCTAGACTCGAATGTAATCTAGAATGTTCTCGTAAAGCAGCTGACGTAACAGTATAAATTCCAACTTACCTGGTCATTGAGCACAAAACCACCCCCACATATTTACAATTATTCTTCCTGTTTCCGTCTTAACGCCATAAATTAGTCTTCCCTTTTAAGAAGATTGGAAAGTTTTTTATTTCAAATTGTTCTGCAAAACGTCTAGTTGGTATGATGAAAACAGGCAAGTGCGGCTAAAACTAAAGATAGAACCTAGCGGCTGCTACCATTTAGCTCCTCATTAGTAATTATTCAAATAAAATACAAAAATCTTAGACATTTATAATTTGTGGGTGCACGAGATTTGAACCAGCATGATCCATTTAATTACGACAATGTCACAGTGTTAACCGCTGAGCCAGTTCGTTGTTTACTTATACCTTCGAAATTAATAACCAACCATAATCTTAACTAACTGAGCCACCTAAGCAAACGATTATATACCGCGCTCTTTCTGATTGACTCCTAATGAAAGAGTGCGATATATTTACCTATGTGATGTGTATGAGTGTGAAATGTCTTTATTGAAGAAGGTCGTAAGTGCGACTAGTTTTAATTTGATGCTATAGCTTTGTATGTAATAGACTTCTAACCGCGACCGTACCGCCAAAGCCAAAACATTTTTTTCACTAGTTTAAAAAAAATGTTCACTAGTTTCATAAAAGATTTTTCCATCATAAAATTTTTGTGTGTGGAGCAGTTTGTTTGGCTCTAGTCAATATTTGATGTATTTGTTTACCTGTCCAATTAAGTCGTACCGGCGTAAAAACTCCGATTTGTGTACATTGTACGTTCGTACATTTATTATATGCATATTTGAAAGTAAGTGAGTAACAAAAACGCAATGTTCGATGATCAGGTCGTTAGGTTATCAACTTGAACTTGCTGATAAGGTGATCTTGAGTAAATCTGCGTGACCTCGTCTGAGACTGACAATGTATACAAGACGCAAGCTGCATTGCCTTGAAGTTATTGACAGTATCAGTGTAATGTAATGAAGGTTGGATAAATAAAAACGGGACCATAATTTGGTTGATAAGGAATAATCACATCTTACTAATTTTACAAATGCAGTTGTTTGTTATTCAATCACGCCAGAACGCCTGAACGGATCTTAATGAAATTGGCGCATATAGAGATTATAGTCAAAATTTGAATTTCGATGGAAGGGTGCAGAGATTGATGTGGGTAGGTAGGGGCTAATATAGCAATAAGCAAAACTAATTGCCCCGGGGCTGTTGTGGTTGAGGGGTCGCGTTTGTGTGCATCCGTATTCCATTGACATCGTATTGCGTCATAACAGGTTATGATCCCCTGTCTTGATGTATGGTGTAATCAACATTGGATGCTGCGAATAGTCTAACCATGGATCTTTGATGCGTAACAGAGGGCCAATGTAACTTTTATAGCGTTTTGTGTTTGTGTAACTAGTTTTAGCACTTACGGCGGTTCCATTCATTTTTACAAGCTTTAATTTAACTTGCAATGTTTGTATGTACATATGTATGTTTGTTATTTGTTTAGGTCAAATCTTGCAACTGAATTTTAAAACTGTTATCTCCAACCGATTGGGTTGATACTTTGCATACACGTTTAGTTTGGATGACGATGCAAGGTTAGCTAAGTGACGTCTTTCTGAATCTAATATGGCGTACTCTCGATTATTTAGTTCTACTGAATAAAAATGCACGATACTTTTAATTGACTTCCAAAACAACAGACGAGGTCATTTATATGATTGTTTTTGCTTTTGTTAGAGAAAGCCCGCGCGGTAGTCCCATATAATAATTTTATTAACTTTGAGGAGTTTATGAGTAATCTCTTTTAATACTAAAACTAATACTACTATTTTTTCTTCTTAGATTAGGATGATGATCAAGTTACAGTGTAAAATTAATACACAACAAGAATTTGTCGTGCCCCACCACAAATTATTTTACAAAAAAATATACAATCGACTACCGAAACTAAAGTTATTTTATACTTTTGTTTTCCTCTCGTATACTCACGAAAAAGTTCTCGCTCATGGCATATCTTCATTATCTATATACATATAATAAGACTGTAAAAAAGCTGTGTCTGTACATTGAATATATTAAAAAAATAAAAATTGAGGGGGGTTTAGAAACAGTAATAGAGCACGAATCCAAAAAAAAAAATCTGTCTGTTTGTCTGTATGTCTGTTTGTCTGTTTGTCTGTTTGTTTGTACACGCTAATCTTCGGAAGTACTGGACGGATTTGAAAGATTTTTTTGTTGTTGTATAGGTATTAAGTCTAGGCAACACATAGGCTATAATTTATCTTGGATACTTGAACACCTGATGCAGAACCGCAACAGACCAGCTAAACTATAAGAGATACAAAAATGGTACCATAGCAAAAATTGTTCCACGTGATGAGCATTTTCTGTTGAGAGAATAAATTTGAAGATCTGGAACACCTGATGTGGAACTCCAAGAGCCCAGCTACACTATAACATTTATAGGAATGACGTCTTAGCAAAAGTAATTCAATCTGATGAGCACTCTCTGTTGATTTATAAAAATCGAAGTTCTGGAACACCTATTGTGGAACTCCAAGAGCCCAGCTACACCATAACACAAATAGGAATGACGTCTTAGCAAAAATTGTTCAATCTGATGGGCATTTCTTATTGACTTATAAAATCGAAGATCTGGAACACCTGTTGTGGAACTCCAAGAGCCCAGCTACACCATAACACATATAGGAATGACGTCTTAGCAAAAATTGTTCAATCTGATGAGCACTCTCTGTTGACTTATAAAAATCGAAGTTCTGGAACACCTATGGTGGAACTCCAAGAGCCCAGCTACACCATAACACATATAGAAATGACGTCTTAGCAAAAAATCTTCAATCTGATGAGCACTCTCTGTTGACTTATAAAAATCGAAGTTCTGGAACACCTATTGTGGAACTCCAAGAGCCCAGCTACACCATAACACATACAGTAATGACGTCTTAGCAAAAATTATTCAATCTGATGAGCACTCTCTGTTGACTTATAAAAATTGAAGTTCTGGAACACCTAATGTGGAACTCCAAGAGCCCAGCTACACCATAACACATATAAAAATGACGTCTTAGCAAAAATTATTCAATCTGATGAGCACTCTCTGTTGACTTATAAAATCGAAGATCTGGAACACCTGTTGTGGAACTGCAAGAGCCCAGCTACACCATAACACATATAGGAATGACGTCTTAGCAAAAGTTGTTCGTTCTGACGAGCATTTCCTGTTGACTTATAAAAATCGAAGATCAGAAACATCTGATGTGGAAATCAAAGCTATCACTAATTTCACTGTATAATTATAAAATAACATAAGCTGGGAGTAACTCCACGCGGTGAAGGCGGTAACAGTTGAGGACTGATTTTCGATGACGACGGTATATCATTGAAAATTTGACTCTACTGGACAAAACTCCCATTTTTTTTTTTTTATCGAATAAATATGCCTTCGGGCTTATGTTATTTGAGTGTTTAATTTCCTTTTCCACTTATCTTCGTGACACGGTAGCCTACCCGGTAGCGCAGGGGAGCAGTCACTTAGATTTTAATTGATCAGGTATCTTCACAATAAAACTATAACCATGCCTAGAAAGAGGTCAAATATTTCCCAATGTTCCAAAGGAGCTAAAAGATTGAGGGTCATAAGATCCCAAGAATCTACCGAAGAACGTCAGGAAAGACTTGATGCTGTTCGAGAACATCAGGCTGCAACTCGCTCCGTGGAAACCTCTTCGGATCGCGAAGCACGCCTGCTTTCTCAGCGTATTTACGCATCTACATCCAGGTCTCTAGAGAACTGTAAAGAATATGATGCGCGACTGACCGCTGATCGTGAACGTCATGCATTGTCTCGCGAGTCGGAGACGTTCACGGAAAGAAAATTACGCTTGAGTTCTCAGCGTGTATACACATCGACTTCGAGGTCTCTAGAGAAAAGTGCGGAACGTGATACGCGACTGACCGCTGATCGTGCAAGTCATGCATTGTCTCGCGAATCGGAGATGTTCACGGATAGAGAATTACGCTTGAGTTCCAAGCGTATCTATGCATCGACTTCTGACTTACAAGAATGAAAGATATGGAACGTCTCGAATCGTCTCGCGCATCACGTTGTTTTCCCGTCCCCGGGCTCTTAGAATTCGACATCAGACGTTTCAGATCTTCGATTTTGACGACCCAGTTGTCGCTGGCATAAGCAACAGGATCCGCGTACGAAGTCGCGGGCAGAAGCTAGTTACACAATAAAATGTCAAATGTCTATACATATAACGTACCTACCTGTTGCCCATCAGATACCTCATTGGTACTGACACTTGTGAACGTCTACCTCGCACGAAACGTCCTCTTCCTCGAAAATACGGTACAGACATGGAATATACATTATACAGTTGACCAGGCGGCCCGTACCAGGATGCATTCGTCCATTGCTGTGGGGTGAACAAGATGTTTATACCTTTTTGGGATCGCCCCTTTTCTTTTCATAATATTTCCTGCTAGACCGTGTAGGATTCAAGCCGTGACACGTGCGAGGCGCGTGTGAGACACTTTTTTGAAACATTTTATGAAGCAGTTTTTCATGAGGCAGGGATTCTTTAAGCCAAGGAGCTGTCATTGAACATTGCCTTCGGGGACTTCCGTCGAGTCTTGGATTGGCACGCCACCCAAAATCAAACATTCTATCCCCATATTCAAGCACTGAAAAACAACCTTGTGTTCGTCGCTAGTCACAGCTAATCACTCCTACACTGTAAATTTCGTAACAAAATAAAAGTCGACAAATCAAATTTCTAGTGGTAGTAGCTAATGAAATTAATCCTTCAGTTTGTAAACTAACATGTTCACTAACATTATAAATATCAAGAACTCAATATAAATAATAAACTTATGGTAAACATCCCGTTTCAAGTGTTAATGAATAAATGAATCCTTCAGTTTCTATATTGCAGATTCTATCTTAGTACTTTTGCTTTTTTTATATTTGCTTTGTATGCTGGTCTTGGAATGATTGAGGAAAACATCGTTAGTAAACCTAGATTTAATAAATGGTCTGAAAGAATGCTTCGAGTAATTATAGCGTCGTTGGTTCATTCTTTAGTTGGAATGACAAATAACAGAACATTTAAAAATACAAAAAATAACAGCCCACCAGCATCGGGAACAGAGTCTGAGCTACCGGTGGTCAGGCTTTCTTGAGAGAGGAACCTCCTAACAATTCGTGCCGTGACCAGAAGTACTACTTTCTGAATCAAGCCCTTGATCTAGCTGCCAAGCGAGAGCCTCCTAAGATGTTGATCCAGGCTATTGGCTATTAAGCCATTGACCGACACGACTATCGGCACAATGACTGCTGTACTCACGTCCCACATGTCGACAACCTCGCGATCCAGATCTAGGTATTTGACCGAGGTATATGTATTCATGGATATATTCAATCACTACACCTCCTAATTTCTGTGTTACGCTATGTGCTGTTCGTCATCAGTTTTGTATTGGTCATATTCTTGAAAGCCCGACTTGGAGACCGGCGCGGATCAGTTGATCGAGCATAAGGCCTAGCTCAGCTGCTGAGGAAAAATTCTCTTATTTCTAGGAATTTTATCAAGGAACATCAACATATAACAATAATGCTATGGCGACAATATTAATTTCAAGTAATTAAAATAATCAAATAAAGAAAAGTCGAACACATACATGAAATGAAATGAAACAGTTTTAACTGAATCAGTCTAGTTAGAACTAGTTTTCACGGGTATTCATTTTTGAACAGCAGTTGTAACAAACGCAGTTAGTAAAAACTAGTTTTAACTAGAGAAAACGCATTGTAACTAAGAACGGGTTCTAACTGTAACATACGGGGTGTAAACAGACCCTTCACCAAGCCGTCAACCAAGCATTCTGTACATCAAACTAAGTAACTTTACGCAAAAATTTTTGCTGGGAAACGAAATTTTTTTTGGGGTCTAAAATCACATTTTACAGTAAAACTCAATATAATGCGCTCAAAACTTATTGCTGATGGATGCTTTGAATAGTAAACGGACCATGGAGGTAATTGGAGTAAAGTTAGAACCTTAAAAAGTAGTATTTAAAAAAAAACTTGTGAAAAAATTGGAACTTTGACCCCCAATATCTCCGTAACTAGAAGGTTCCCAGGTATGGTCCAGAACAAAAAAATGATCCCAATGATGGGCAGAATATGTGGTTTTCGTTAAGGGTCTTTTTACACCCTTTATACACAGTACTGAGCACAGATTGGTTTAAAGGCCTGTGTAGACGAGGTGCCTTTGTCCGTAAAAAAAATCCCCAAAACATTACTGGTGAATCTTTGGTGTACCTACTAAAGTAAAAGACGCGTGATGCTATGTTACTCACTAGGTTACACATGTGCACGAGCAGCGACCGCACGCTGACCGTGCACGCTCCAAAATTGAAAGGCTGTGGAAGCATTTCGCGAACGTGTCCGTACTCTGTTCCAAATATGCGTGCGAACCGCGCTTTTCGTTTTCGCGAGAGAAGATTGCCCTACTTGCCCAGTACTGACGATAGGGCCACTGACGCCCCGGGCAAGAATATTGTGGCGCCCACTTAAGGGAATCATTCATCATCATCATCATTCTCCTGCCCTTATTCCAACTTATTTGGGGTCGGTGCATCATGTCTTATCTCCCATACTTCTCTATTACTCGTCATCTCAGCAGTCACCTCCTTTCTAGCCACATCACCCCCCTACATCATTATCAAGAGTAATTTTTTTGCTGAACCAATGTGAACGTATAACCTAACGTTTGTCGTGTCAGCCCCAGACCTCGGCGCCCCCCAAATTTGGCGCCCTGGGCCATCGCTGCATCGCGCCCGCCCCTGGCGCCGGGACTGTACATGCCCAAAGCTGTCCACACTATGTTCCTCAGACCGCGAACCGCGCTTTTATTGCACGTGCGCAGGTGAGGGAAGCCTTAACATAATGCAACAAAACAGCACACGCGCACCTCGCAAACTTTAAGACCGACAAAAAACCCTCGTCTGTGCAAGCTTTTAACTAAACTAGCCTGAAGGGTAGTTAGGTACGAAACTGATCCCATGCTTTGAAATCAAATATAGCTCAGCATATTTGCTGCGGTAATAGAATGCAAATTAGCAGTACGGCTCGCATTTCCGCTTCAAATAGAAATACGTGTTTCCAAAATTATATAAAGTTACGTGAATTGATTTTTCGATGATTTGATTGGTGAATAGTGGTTTTGTAAAATTATCGTTATTTATTCGGTTCGCTTCTTTAATGTACATTGTATTGTATTGTTTAACGGGCTGGTGTCCGCAATTCCACGTCAAAGCGCGTATTTTGCGTGCGGTATAATGTACATAATAATGTACTCGGACAAAGAGCATTTATTATTACAATACCATTAAAACATTTTTCTATCGACAATCCAAAGGATTTTTAAGTAAATTCGAGATTAATATAAAAAAGTTTATCTGTATACCAAGTTTTGTTTACAAAAACGAACACCTTCAAGTTTTATTAACATCTATACTATAAAGAGAGTTATTTTTTGTTTGTTTGTACCGAATAAACTCCGAAACTACTGGATCAATTTTAACAATTTTTTCACCAATAGAAAGCTAAATTATCAGGAAGTAACATAGGCTATAAATTTTATTTATATCATGCAAATTAGCCGAGCTATCACAATTTTTGCGGACGAAGTCGCGGGTGAAGAGAACTAGGAGGAAGTATAATATCGAGTTCGTTTCCTCTATTGTCGCGTCTCAATTTCCGCCTGAAGCTTTATTGAGTAGATTCAGAGGAAATATATTCTCATATCCCAGGGCTTATTCTGAGTATATAACCACGGTAGTAATATCTACAGTAGTGTATCTTCGTACAAACGGTCGGAACGCGAGTCATACCTATACGCCTCGAGTTCGGTATACACTCGGTACGCAAGAAGTCGCGAATGCACCGCACTGACGAACGAACGTTTTGATGGTTTTGTAAGCAGTAAGCATGCGATTTGTGAATTTAAAAAAGTCTCGAATTTATATTTTTTATTAAATCTACTAATCAAAAGACAACTTGTATTTTTTTATTAAAAAATATAATATTTACAATCACAAAACTAGAACGAAACTCAACTAAGTAGATGACAATAAAATACTGTAGGCGGGGTAGCCCTATCACTTGCGAACGTACCGCCCGGCTAATTATTTCAAGGACAGGGCCGAGTCACAATACTGCATATATTTATACTGTGGTGCAACTGTCTGCACTCAACTGATATTGAGCTAGGTAGACATGAATAGTGAACAGGCCGTTTCAGTTGTTACCTCCGCCTCCGTACCTAGGATTCTAAGTGGATCGGAATCCGATAGCGTCACTAAAGCATTATTCAATCCAATAACCAATATCGAATACCATAATGAATATGAAAATGATGTGGAACTAAACCACTGGATATACAATAATGCAAAAGGGAGCTCGTGGCTAAATAATAACAGCCGCTCGGGTCGATCTTCAGGTTAAGCCGCGCTTGCCTAGGTTGGTCCGTAGATGGGTGACCACACATTACATATCGAGTTTTTTCCGTGCCTCAAAAAGCACGTTACGCCGTCGGTCCCGGCTGTCAATTGTAGATCTTTGACTGTTGACAGTAGTTACAGGAAGTCAATGGCCCGAATGTCTGACAACGATTCTTCCCAACCCCTACCGTAAAACGTGATTTTTCACCTCAAAAAAAAAAGTCGTTACCCAGCAATAAATTTTGCGTAAAGTTACTAGTTAGATGTACATAATGCATCCTAGACGGCTTCGTGAAGGATCCGTTTACACCCTCTAGTTGGGCAAAGGCTATGCAGATGATGACACAATTACACAAATAGACAGCAATGCTTTACTAGTTTGTTTTCAATTAAAACCGCTAATTTGTCCCTTTGATGTAAAATAACTGAATCAATTGCCAGTATTCAACAACACAAATCGACGGCTGAATTAATGCCTAATAAATAATTTTTCACTGTTGGATCAGCACTGAACTTCCTACAGAACAATTTTATTGAGGCTTATGTGTATCTATGTATGTATGTGTTATGTCTCTTAGTAAAACGGCGAAATATGTTTTTTTCTGTAGGAAGCGAGCCAAATGAAAGAGAAGATTATATTTAGTACAGAATTAATTTTAATTCCTAAAAGTATTCCTTTTATTTGGTTTAATTGAGCTTATGAGATACTAAAAACTTGTAGCTTCGTATAGTTGGATAATGGTTGTGTTTTTTACTCGGCAAGCAAGAATTGATAAAAAATATAAAGGTAATCAATAAAACAACTGTCAGTATACATAATCTGATAAGCCACCTGTGCTCTATTAAAATAAAACATTTCGAATATATGAACCAGAATTCGAAAGCCAAAGTTTCATGTGTCTTCTTCATTTATGACGCTTTAATTTTTTTAGTCGTTGGTACTTAAAACGGAAAACGAAAATCGTAAAATTCCGTATGAATTTTTGTCATATTTGATTTCCGCAGCGTATTCGCTGCGGAAATCAGATCAGGACGTTATTTGTAAAAGGAAAAACTATTTTATGATGTTTTTGAAATTCGCTATAATGATTTTTGTAGTATTTTGTCACTGTTTCTAATATTTACTTATTCAGAAATCTCTATATAAAAGGCCAACTACACAAGTCATGTATTAGTTGTTAAATCTCTTTCGAAAAGTTTGTTTTTATAAATAAAAAACAACTAGCAACTAACGAATATTTTAAAACGGGCCTGCCATTTTAAAATATTCGATAGTTGCTTGTTGTTTTTCAGTAAAGTAATTGTCCTTACAACACTCACACACGCATTTTTAATCGTTTCTATTGGTACGTTAAAAATGTAATTGGTTGTCGAACCTCCAATGGTGGAAAAACCACGACGCGTCAAATTATCGGGCGCACTGATAATAAAGCGCTAGCAGAGATATTACAAAACTATTCGAATACGGACGAATTTCTAATATTCCCATAATCCGTCTGACCGAATCCAAATTAAATGCAGCTTTCATTTGGTGATACGAGTATGTCGAGCAACCTGCGTGATACTAAGGTTGCTAGTTACGATCTACATTGGTACTTACTTAAAATTATAAGAAAAAAATTCATGAATGCGTACTTTTTGTTACTGCTTCTGATGGAACTTTGCAAACGTACAAACACATACATACATGGTACATGAATATCTTGGCGCTTGAGTGACATTTACAAGAGGCTTCAAGAGGCTTTTTATTTTATTTATTTTAAGAAAACCTATAGCTACTACATTCGAGTAGTCAGAAGTAATATATAGAAGCCAATAACAAGTTTCCACTTATACAAAAATAAAAGTTGTATAAAAATTTTGTAAACCTAAGGTCGGGAAAATGTTTCGTCGTATTTTGTTTATGTTACGGCTAAAAGCCGAAGTAAGGTTACACCTAGTTCTAGCCGGCTATACCTAGGTGCGGCCTTTTTTTTGGCGGTGCAGTGCTTTTTATTTTTCTAATATCCTATATTTATTGATATTAAAACCAGCCAGATGCAAATAGACAACAAAAGAGATTTTTCTTCAATTTTATACATACAAAATACGAAAAGACTTAATTTTCGCCGAACTATTATTTGTGAAAATGTTTATGAAATTGAAAAAACAAGATGGCAAGTTGTTTCCAATTTGATCGACACCATGAGATCCACGTTCAGCTATCTAGTATCTTAAATAACAAAAATTATAAATTTCACACATTGCTGTTGGCGGGTAGCTGTCATAGAGACTGGCAGCTCTCACAACGGGTAATGGACGAGAGTAACTAAATACCTATAAATAGACGTCAATAACAGGGTATTGTTCTGATTAAAGCGTGAATGACATTTCCATTAAGCTTGCCGTTAAATATGAAAACTGTTATTGAATACTAAAACAAAAGTGATATATTTTATTTATGTATTTCGGTTAGCCACCAATTATTGTTTACATAAGGCTCGTCTGGCTGTTCACAATGATGTGCTGGTGCCCACACTTATGTATGGAAGAGAATATTGGGTGTGACAAACGAGGTTTGAAAGAATAGAATAGAATTAATGCTGTGGAAATGTGTGCCTTACGAAGCATTTGTGGTGTAATTCTGATAAATTTAGTAATGAGGTTATACGGGACGCTGCGGGACTGTTCAAAAGAGATACCGCGGCCCTGGAACACAAAGGGCAAAGAAGGAACATGGATGGGTTTTAGTCAGTAAAAGCACCCAGAGCGGGAGGAGTTATTTGATGATCTCCCATCCATAAAAAAAGGTTATACGGGACCGTTGCGGTTTAAAAGAAGATGTAGTGACAAAAATTGAAAAGATTATCCTTAGATGGTTTGGTCATGTGTAGAGGATGGAAGGGCGACTTACAAAAGGTATTTTTTACAAGGCCGATGTGAGTGGCAACGCCGGGAGGGAACGCCCTAGAAGGACATACACTGACCTAATTGGTGAGGTTCTTCAGAAAGGTCAGGTAGTACTCGCAACCGGCGTGCGTGTATGACCAGATAGATGTATGGTCGTGGACGAGGGAAAAGAAGTATGTAAGGATCGTGGGAGGTGGCGTTCTGTCCTTTCTGCTTACCCCCATGGGTAAAAGACGTGAGTTTACACAAAATGTTATATCAATTCCTTATTAATAATTTTATAAGTTTACTAAAATAATCAATATAGTTGTTTATTTCATATTCTATTTGTTTAAATAAGCTGATTAGCCTTAAATACAAAAACTATGTAAGCAGCTTAAGATCGGCTTTAGTTGGCTAATTAAATGAAAAAATAAAAGAAATGGAGAAAAATAAATATATTGCAAATTAAAATATAAAAAAATAATAATTTTGTAAAATCATTAACCTAGTATTAGCAGACGATAAAACAACTCATAATAAAAAGATTTCTACTATTTGATTTCACTCGAAAGTACCCTCAATGTTGCCAGATTAGAACAGGGGAAACAGTAATGAAATTCATACCCAGCAAATGTACAATATATTATTTATAACTAACTTAGCATTTGTTGTTTTCTTATCCATAAATCGAACTATTTATTA
The DNA here is from genome assembly GCA_905220335.1 of Noctua pronuba. Taxonomy (NCBI): domain Eukaryota; kingdom Metazoa; phylum Arthropoda; class Insecta; order Lepidoptera; family Noctuidae; genus Noctua; species Noctua pronuba. The sequence continues at coordinate 18,636,211 of LR999891.1, read as the reverse complement.
TTGAATTCATATTTCAAAATAATCTATGTGCAGTTGGATGGATAACATCATTTCACTTTAGTGCTGGCAACACTCGATCGACCGTCGAATCACAAAATACCTAAATACATTCGTTAAACTTTAAATCCTTTGATGTTTGCGTCGTCCGCGTCGGTCGCAACGTAACGTCACGAGTGGAATTCTGACGTTCATTCCATTATAGCTCACCACGGTACCCTATCCTTGCTACATGTTAGAAACTAGTGCAATAGACGGACAAACTATAACTTAACCATACCGTATTACGTCAAATAAATAATATTCTGTTCTATTTACATATTCATTTTGGATATAAAGGGTGTAAAGAGACCCTTAACGAAGCCGAAAGGCACTTGTTCTCCCCATCATTGCGATACTTTTTTGTTCTGGACCGTACCTGGGAACCTTCTAGTTACAGAGATATTGGAGGTAAAAGTTCCAATTTTTTCACAAGTTTTTTTTTAAAACGACTTTTTAATGTTTTAACTTTACTTTAATTACCTCCATGACCCGTTTACTATTCAAAGTATCAGCACTAAGTTTTGAGTGCGTAATATTGAGTTTTACCGTAAAACGTGATTTTTCACCCAAAAAAAAGTCGTTTCCCAGCAATCACTTTACGTAGAGTTACTTAGTTTGATGTACCTACAGAATGCTTGGTTGACGGCTTCGTGAAGGGTCTGTTTACACCTTGTTTAACGTTTGAGACAATAAACTTGCTTATTTTTCCTTACACTACAGAAGCGAAATCTATTTAATACTAGTAAACTTAAAGTTCAACAAAAACAAGATAATTCATTCACTCACATTCTCCTGCCCCTACCTCATTGTGTTTGGGGTCAGCGCAGCATGTCTTCTTCTTCTTCTTCCATACTTCTCTGCTCCTCATTATCTCATTCATCATACAGTCCGTTCATCGTTTCTTTGGTCTTCCCCTACTCCCTAGATACCAGTAACGGTGGGTAAATTTTTGTAAGAAGTAAGCCGGAGTACATATCTTTAATGTGATTATATTATTTGTCTATAGAATACTGACTGCCAGTATTCAAAGGAAATCCGGTAGAAATCGAGTTGTATGGAACCTTCGCCACTGCTAGATAGAATAAAGATGCTTCTCTTGTCGTACAAATCCCGCAAAAGAAAGTTATTCAATATGAATGATTATCATACTGCACAATATAATATAATCAGCGAGCAAAAGCAAAAGTTATTTTTCAATCCGAAGAACTGCATCAAGTTTCTCGATAAGATGACAAATTGTACTCAATAATTGGTCCAGCAAATAAGACGACCTAAACTATTGAATTCTTACTCATTAAAAGAGATCCCGCCGTCTTTATTGTTCCTTCAATTTTCCTTTCTCCCGTCTGAGAAGCCTTCGAGATCATCGGAACGTTATACAAGTACCTAGCGATAAATGGTAGTTTTTTCTTTTTAAAGCAATCCGCAGCAAAATATTTTTATTGCAGAAATCACTATTCTTTAACGCTTTGTTGTAAAGATTTACGAATTATTGTAATGCCTTTCTTCCCCTAATGATCATATTGGTGTTTAGTTATTTATTACGAAGTGGAATCTATGTATTTATGTACTTTGGAGGACCTATAGCTAAACAAACCAGACTTAAAATTACCTAAAGTTAAAAACGAAAATAGTAAAAAAAACGTCTTACAACGGCAGCCCACTTCATGTATCCAATGACTACCACACATTCATTAAAAAAATGGTATTTATGAGATTTTAATAATTTAAAAATAAAAATATTATTCAGTATTATGACGCATGACGTAGTTAACACCCTATTGCGAGCGATGATCTACTCTACTCGAGCGCTAGGTAGCTATGTTCTCCCGTTTGACACGTAAACATCATTAACAGGTTGTTTCATAATTTTATTATAATGTATTATTTATTTTTCTTTGTACCTGTTATGGTAGGTAACAAAAAAAGTCGCGCTTAGAGCTATTTCATGTCGGGTACAATGAGTGGACCACCTTTGTAAGACGACTAAAAAGTCACGGTGTATATACATAGGTACACTGTGCTTCAGCTAAGCACACAGTAATTAATCCAAGCTTGGCCGCCGAGGTTTTAGAATCGACTAATAACTGTAGAGCTTGTGTTTCGGAATTCACTCGTTAAACTTCGCGCATTCGTAGCTCTTTTTAAATTTCAGCGCTTGCTAGAAACCTTCGGCTTCGGCCCTAACTTTAAAACGACGGTTTGGCCGATGGTGGCCAAAGCCAAAGCCGAAGCTTCGGTCGGACTCTAAAGAGAACACATCTTGTGAAATATAAGCTAGAAGATTTATGTATGTGGTACGCATGACGACCAATCAACCTATACAAAACCAGATAATGCGGATCTCTCATTGTACAGAGAATCTATAGAAAGCGAGGCCATGTTATGCTGGAAATGTATGGCTTTATGAGTCGCCATGTGTACTTAGGGCATCCATAAAACGTCAATTTGGATGGTAACCTGTCAGTCATTTCATTTTTCGCCACATTTCACTGGACAGATGTAAGTGAGACGTTTAATTGTATATTTTAACTGTATTCTACTAACATAATTAGCAATATCGGCACCTCAATTGCAAAATCCACTTTTAATCACATCCATTGACAAAATTCTGCGTAACGAAATGAAGGTTGTTGAATTGTCAAAATAAAAAGCATTGTGTGTGTTATGCAATAACCCCGTAGGCCATAAACATACGCCAGTTGTGAATACTATGAAATATGAACTCTTAGTACACGTTCATTCTACTTAGCTCATAAGGCAGTTTATAATCTCATACCGTGGCCCCAATACGCTATGGTTAATGCAATTACAGACCGCTTCAGAAACGTTCTCTGTTTAGGGGACGGGCAGACGCCCTATCAAAGGGGTGACGACCCGACTGTGTTGACCTCAGCTCGTAACTTTGTTATGCGACCCCCGAACTTTGTGACCTCTAAATCTAAAGCAAGTTAATGTAAAAAAATAAACGATAGTATTTTTTCTATATTAACTGTATAACTCTTTAGAATCTATAATTCTGGATAGTTTGGTGCAAATATCGTAGCTCTGGTACAGTCAGTCTCAAAAAGATTTAAACACCGAGCAGAATTCATTTTTGTTTACAATTTGTGTTCCAAAATATTGTAACAATATTTAGCTACAATGAAGCCCAGTGTGTAATGTTTTCTGACTACAAATAGATACAATATTATGGCACAATGGATTGCAGAGGATGAAACAAATTTATTGTTGATGTGAAATCATGTTATACGGTTGAAAACAAACAAAATCAAATGTTGCGTTCGATTTCACACTTCAAAAACATCACTACGAATATGGTACTCAATTGAATCCAGCCAAATATTGAATCATCGATCCAGACCAGATGTGACGCGGTAACGGGTGCTCGAGCAAAGCAGAATAGATAAACATTTCAGGAGGAAGTAGCGAAACTAGCGAATACTCAAATCACAGGCGTGCTTCTCGATTCGGTTCACTCCATTCAATGGTGCGGGATTTTACCGAAGCAACCAATTCTGAACTACAAAAGCGCTTCATTTACCTGTCAAATGTGTGTTGAATGGGGTACAATTTTTGCACGGCTATATCTTCTTATATATAAAATTCTCGTCTACAATGTTAGTTACCATACTCCTCTGAAACGGCTTGACCGGTTTTTATGAAATTTTATATGCATATTCAGTAGGTCTACTACTATCTGTTTTTCATACCCCTAAGTGACGCAGACGAAGTTGCGCGGGTCAGCTAGTTTTGAATATAGATAAGGATTCAAAGTTTAGGATGTAAAAAGACCCTTAACGAAGCCGAAAGGTACTTGTTCTCTGAACCGTACCTGGGAACCTTCTAGTTACGGAGATATTGGAGGTCAAAGTTCCAAATTTTTTCACAAGTTTAAAAAAAAAAACACTTTTAAAGGTTTTAACTTTACTTTAATTAACTCCATGCCCCGTTTACTATTCAAAGCATGCATCAGCACTAAGTTTTGAGTGCGGTTACATTGAGTTTTACCCTAAAACGTGATTTTTAACCCCAAAAAAAAGTAGCTTCCCAGCAATGATTTTTGCGTAGAGTTACTTAGTTTGAAATAGAATGCTTGGTTGACGGCTTCGTGAAGGGTCTGTTTACACCTTGTATAACGTTTGAGAAAAACACTTGCTTATTTTCCCTTACACTACAGAAGCGAAATCTATTAAATACTAGTAAACTACTACGGTCAGCCCTAAGTTCGTACATTTTGTTTGTTGGACTTCTTTTCCAAAGCACTTTTCTTATTTATACTTACATAGCATGTAAGTTGGCCTATGTAAGTACGCTACATAGGAAAAGAGCAAGCATAATTGAAATTACAACGTTCTTGTTTTCGAATCGATGGCGAAATATTGCATATTAAGAAAAGTGTTTTAACACCTGCTGCACTACTGAGGACCTAAAAACGACATTGATGCCGCGATTTGTGTGGCCACCAACTTATTTCATATTCAAATACATCATAAATGAATGCTGCAGGTGCTGAAAACCTCAAACGGCGCAAATACAATCATTTAATTGATAGTTATGTGTTTGAGCCGTTTGGGGTTGAAACACTAAGGCCATGGGGTCCGAGTGCCCACCTAGTATTTCGAGAAATGGCAAAGCGGTTGGTCGACTCTTCACGTGACCACTTTTCATGTCGACAGCGATGTGGACGATTTTTTTGACGCCCTGTAACCGTTTTGATACTTGTACATATTTTTATTACCTACTATTATATATTTGTAGTTTGTAAATAATGTAAATATTCGTAATAAATTAATCATAAATTATAGTAACTTACCTGTAAGTTTCGCAGTAATTCTGGAAATAGTTTCATACTGTTGTTTGATCTAGATCTTGCAATCATGGACCCTCAACTTCAACTTAATTTTGTAATTGCCACTATGCAACAATATTTCAAACATTCATGTGACTTCTATTCCTTTTCATTATCCCAATTGATCATGAAATAAAAAAATAAAAATTTTAAATAGACGTGTTTATTTAGTCTACAGTGAGTTTGGCAAATTTTAACGTTCGCTAGCTATACAATATTTGAAATTGAAATCTATTTTATCAAAATCATCGTTGTCGGCCTTGTTCCACGTACTGCTCATCGTATGTGTTCTCGAAACTGGATTAAATTACTTGACTTTTAAAAAAATCTATTGGAATGGATAACCGACTCTATATACATATACAGAGTCGGTTCTATTTCGTTTCTTTGATGCTGGTATAATTTTTTTCAAAGGCTTTTATTTGCGTCCTAATGAGCCACCAATGCTGTTTGTTATGATAGTTTCCTTCTTGTCTATCAAGTTGAGTAAATACTTCATCGTATAATTATATTTTATCGATAATTGCTTGCGTGATTTTTCATAAAGTTTTAAAAATAAACCAACTATTGGCCGCGGCTTCGCTCGCGTTAAGGTTGGAACTAAACCAAGTGAACGTTTTGTATAAAGTCTACGACACTCGGGGATAGTGTATAAGTGTAGCTTCTCATTAGTAAAAGGGTTTTTTGAATCGGATCAGTAGTTCCGAAGATTGCTTCTTATATTATAACCTACAAACAAACAAACTTGACCACTTTATAATATTAGTAAAGATTAGGTCCTTCCACCAACTTATTTAGAACTTTTAAAAAGAGAAAAAAGTGCCTTAGGAAAACTTAAAAAAAACCACTAAATTAAGATCTTAGAAAACTCCACTCGCTCAGAAACTGTGATGCTTCAATTGTGTTATCTGATTCATTTCGTTACGGTTTCAAAGCAGTTGAATCATTTCCGTAGCGCTACCATTCACCGAGCTTTTTTTGTTTGGTCACTACTTGAAATAGATTCTTATCTGACAAGAGATGCAATGGAAAAAGTATGGCAAACATACCGCATGAAAAAGTTTTTTTTAATGTTTTTGACTAATTTATCTCATCAAATTCCTACGTTGCATAGACGTCGCGAAAAACCTCTGTGACAAACGGACAAGAAAATGATAAATATATTCAATTTTGGTTTCCGAACCGTAAAAAGCGGTCTTAAATGCATTTCCTGTTTACACTATGTCCTGTAGGGCCACAATCCATTTTAAGTCTCCTGAGTATCTTGTGTTGCAAGTGTTGCAACGTAAATAAATAGACTTGCGTTAATTAAAATGGATGCATTAATTATTTCTGAGAACGAGTGCCGGATCTCGACCGCAGTTGTGGCCGCACGTGCACGGTAGCGCCGCTGTGCACTGCAATCCCTGAGGACGAAGCTGCCTCACACATGCGCGACAGGACACGTGCTAACTTTTATATAACGCTAGCCATCCGCCCCGGCTTGGCTCGGGTGCAACAATTTTTTTGGAGGGATTTGGATTTAAAAGTACCATCCCAGCGTTTCCGACATTACCAGTGGATTTCTCATGCAACAAAAAAGAAATCAACCTAATCGGTCGGATCGTTCTCAAGTGATGATCCTTCATACATGCGGCAAAATATTTTATTTATTTACATACATTTTCACATAAAACTTTATTCACTTAAAAATATTCTCTTCTATTGCGCTAAGTTCTTCACATTTTTGTAAATACTCTTGTGAAAATTTCCCGACATTTTATCAAGGAAACAAAATTGTCTCACTTGGTATTCTTGGTAAAAATACCTTTTAAAAAATCAACGTTCTGAAAATGTTCTTGTAGGAGGTTCTAGTTTTTTCTACAAAAGGAATAAAACGACTACAACAAATGCCATTGTGTTGCGAAGGTAAACGATACCATATTAAATATGAAACAAGAAATAAAATACACTGCAATTCCTTATTGTAACTTAAGTGAACTGTCGACCATGTCTTAACACGATCGAACTATTTACAGGGAAGCCTGTACCAGTTGAAGGTTTAGTTCAAAAGTCGATTTAGTCAGGTTATTTTTTTGTTTCTGTAATACAGTACTTATTGGTATACAAATAGATCCCACACTTAGATAATCTGGATGACTGATCGGAACCCGGACGGAGGTTGTTGCTTCGAGGCTCTCTGAGGAAATCAAAACCACATTCATCAGTGCAAGTTTGTAAAAGGCAATACATGCACATGCACTATTGCAGTACCACAGGTGTCTTCTTGTGTTAGTAAAACGGCCATTGAATAGCTTATGTATTGTGTGCAAGTATGGAAAAAAAATAGAAAATAGAAACAGCTATGAATAGCATCTAGCACAATTGAATCGGAGACAATAATAAAATATCTAGGGACAATGCGAGCACAATTTCACACGCTCCTTGTCTCAGGTTTTATTGTTTTTACTTTCACTTTCAAGTAAAAGTATACGAGTACTTCAATGAACCTTCCTGGTTCGACTATTTAATGTTTGTAGCACCATAAAGGATGATTTCCACCAAACGGCTCGCGTCGCATCGGAACGGAACGGATTTTACAATCTTTAAACGATATTAAATCGTGTACACAGTATTTAAAGTCTATATTACCAAGCCGCATATATTATTACATCAGCGGTCAACCGCATGCATTTTCCGCGACACGCGATCGTAGCCGAAATTATGGTGCGACGCGCGATCAGCTCCGTTCGCCTGTCGTCGTATCCGATACGGTAGAAATGAAACTATTTGACTAGGCGCAGAAACGGATACATTCGCAAGCGACGGTACGGATCCGATCGTATGAGTCGACGTCCTGCTGGAAGCGATCGGCTGTTTGGTGGAAATCATCCTTAACAGTTCTAGTCTTTCGTAAGTGTAAGGTATTTTAGCTCGTGACCGTACATACGTACTATTACTACTAGGTACTTGTAACATAGTGCGGTTTGCAAACTCGATTCGGCCACTGAAACACGGTCGGCATCGCACTTAAGAGCACTCGCCTCTATTTCTGTACTACACATAATTATTATGCATCAATTTAGCGTTGAAACGGCGAATCATTTTGCGAATGCTCACATGTGATGCGAAATATTGAACAGCAGATGAAAGCAGTGTTCCCAGATTGCAGAGGTAAAGATAAGGGGCCATCCATTAATCACGTGATGTTTTTTTTGGCATTTTTTGACCCCCCCTCCCCCTTGGTGATAAGTGGTGAGGTTTAAGACTACCCCTCCCCCCTCCCCCCTATATCACGTGTATTTTTTCGTACCTGCAAAGAATCTATTTTTTATTTATAAAAAAGTACTGGTATAAGTATCATCTAATTTTATTATAGAAAATTAAAGACTACTATAATAAACGTTCAGAGGTAGAAAGAAAGGTTGCAGTTTGTTTTTGACTGACATAAAAATAATGAAAGAAATGCGAAAAAGTTTTTTGTACTAGTACATGAACATTATTTAATGTACAATATTTTCGGACCACGGATTAGCAAGACTTTCTTCAACACCTTAACAACAACATTTTGTACGCGTTTGACTAAAAATAAATACATGTAACGCCGCTTTTCGGTTGAGTATCGGGCGCTTGCCGAAAAAATAAGTACACGTGATATAATACTTTACCCCCCCTCCCCCCTTGTGATATTTCGTGATTTTTTATGGACCCCTCCCCCCCCCTTTCGAGCCTCACGTGATTAATGGACAGCCCCTAATAGGTATGCCAATTTTACAGTGAAAATGGCAAATTAATCAAGAAAGTCTAAAGTCTATAATCTAATAGTAAACACCTAGGGAGCGCACCACGTATTCATATTAGACAAGGTGTCATAGATACCTTATTAGATAATTCTCGTGAAGCAAAGGGCTCTTTGAAAACATAAGACACACAAACAATTTACTCGTTTGAAAACATCGCGTCAATGAGGCTGTAGCTGCCACAGTCGTGTTCTCGATTACTAACATAAATGAAGAACAAAAAATAAAGAGATACGCTGGGATTTGAGTGTTTGGCTTTCGATGCATAAAATAAATAGATCGAAACTGAATGGTCAGATAATTTTAAAAGAGGTATGATTTGTTAGTAGTTACTTCCCTTGCGTGCAATAGTGACTAGGGAAAAGAATAATACTGTGAATAGGACGCGACTTGGGATCAAAACTATGACCAGACGTCTCTGACAATCATCATCAGCCTAGCCTTTTCTCAACCATGATGGAGTCGGCTTTCAGTCTAACCGGAAGCAGCTGAATACCTGACGATGCGAATGAAATATCTGACATTGATATAGAAATGCATTATTACAACAATCGTAAACGTACTGAATTTGAAACTTTTACAACGACGATGTTTATAAAATTGATGCACCAAAATTCAGATTTCGCTTAGCTTCTTATTCTTTGAGAAACAAGAACGGTTTGCCTCAAGTAATTCAGCGCCTCCTCGAGTATTCAAGTCTTAAATATTTCATGAATGAGACTGAACAAAAAACCTGAAGGATGCACTTTAAAAGGAATGGAGTGATTTTTTCAGTGCTTTCCTTCGCTTTTGTTCCAGTTACTTTATTAATTCAAGTCTTACAAAAACGCTGAGGAGAAAAATATCTACGCAAACTATCTTATTATTATAACTTATTAAAAATATTTTTGAAAATGATACCTACATACCTACATAAGTATTTATGAGACTTTTATCTACAACTGATATTTTACATTGAATGATTTCTATCGAATTTGATTACGCTTTTGCAAGTGTGCGTGATTCCGTATCATAAACGCCGTCATACCGAATCAATTGTACGAATTTTCTATAATAATGTAATAGAAACTATTACCGATGTACAATTGAGTGATATTCGTATTAAGGTATGAGTGTATTCACCACTTAGCATATGGGTGTCATATAGGCTGTCTAACTGTACGCGCGTTGCCCGCAAGGAATCTAGCTGTCATGGGACATTTAGATGTCTAGTACTTGCTACCTGGCCTTGGTGTGAAAGGACGTTTACCTTTTTTATCTCGAGTAGTGGCCAGCACTTAGAGCTGCGAACTGTTTTGAAGCTTTAAGCACGTCTGTAAAGCCATACCTGCTGAACACAAACAGCTTGAAACAAATTTCATCTAGAGCCCTTCTCTTTGATCTGCACTTTTCCGTTTACGTTGCCTTTTGAAAATAAACGTATCCAGTTACGAGTTTGTACTGATTCAACACTTTTGAGAGACTTCCCCAGAATTATTTGAAAACTGAATCTTGCAATCCACTCTAACCGAAAACAAACGCAATTAACATTTCATACGGCTTTATTATACCTCGAGTTCAGACAAGGAGTTTTCTTGCAGTTATAAAAGTTAGTTTAAACGGATGAAAGTACAAAGTTTAGTATCAGAATTCTGAGAGCTGGCACGAAATAATCTTATTTGCCAATCCTTTATTCCTTGAATTTACGTTAGTAGACACTTATGAAAATCGAATGTATCAAAGATGCTGCGGGACTGTTTGAAAGAGATACCGCGGCCCTGGAACACAGGGCAAAGAAGGAACATGGATGGGTTTTAGTCAGTAAAAGTCTGACACTCCCTTCCACTCCGCCCAGAGCGGGGAGGGGGGTCATTTGATGATTTCCCATCCAAAAAAAAAAGGTATCAAAGATTTTACGGTCTTACCATCACTGAATTGGAAAAAATCTCCATACGGTCTGGTGCAGATAAATGATTCGTACTCGTACTACATTGTAGGTAATAGTTATTTGAAAACATGGTGATCTAAAGTGTATCAAAGATGTAACCAATTGTTTTGATCAATGCGTTATGCGAATTATGCAACGTATGACTCCATATTACTCAGCAGTGGGTGGCTGGGTGGAACAAGGCGGCTAATGATGATGATGATCCTATGAAACAAGAGTAATACCATAATGAGATCAATCTAGGTATCGAAATGATTAACTCGGTTTATTGAAACTAGTTTAGTCACAAACTTGCCTTTTATGTTTTGATTTTATATCTTCTTAGAACACACGGCGGCACATGAACCTGTACATTTCCAGTATAACTTGGCCTGGCTTTGTATAGAGTTCCTATACAATGAGAGATCCGCATAAACTTTTGTAAAGCTTGATTGGCCGTCTAGCGTACTACTGCTACTAGGAACTTAAAGCCAGATACAGTGATGGTTTCAATCGAAAAGGATAAAAAATTGCAGTTATTTATACACTAAGGATTTCTCAGTGAACATTGCACGACCGTCAAAATCAAAAATCTCTCATCATTTAAGTAACTATTCTTGTATTAACCGGACGAACCAGCATTAAAGGAATACAAACGTTATCCGTACAATACGTAGGTACGTAAGCAACTGTCTGGCTGAAACTTTTTCACGTTTTTCACTGAAAGGATTTCGATGTTAGTATACAAGTATACCATGATCAGGGTAGCATATTCTTGTGGGTGATCTTCGGAGGAAGCCGCGGGCAAAGCAAGTTGCAAATAAAAAGAAATGCGATATTTATTGTGAAGTCAAAAATTTATAGCTTTAAATTCCTTTCCCGTTTGACAAAAACATCTGTATCTCCCGTGTAATGCAATATCGATGAAGTCCAATCTAGTGATTTCATTGAACATAGTCGATGCTATGATATGCAGATATTGAATTTCACCATTTCGAAATATTTTGCTTTTAAATTGGCAATGCTGCCAGTCTTCTGGGACACGTTTCCGAATAACAGTGATGTGGGATACTTTGATGCCCAAGTGATTTTTTTGTATTAGTTTTTTGTTAGAAATATTTAGTTAGCACTATTTTATTATTTTGGTAAACATTTTGACAAGCACAATTAGTATCACTCATTTTTTTTAATTTGTCTCTTGTAAATTAGAATATTTAATTTCACATAAAACTAAAAGGGCCAATAAAGAAACGTCAAAAGATAAGCCGTTTCCGGAGAAGAAACTATAGAGTTACCAACTAAAAAAAAACATTTACAATTTTATGGTGTTGCAGTGTTATTAAACTTAATTGAGAGAGGAAAGCAGTCCCAGAATTGCCGAAAGTAATGAAAAGTGCGTCCTGCTCTCTTCCACGAACAAACTGATATGTTTGAGTTGTCTATCCGAAGTGCGGAGTGTGACTTGTTTGTACAGCTGAATGGGTACGTCGACCCCTGCACCGCGGACCTAGCGGGTTCTATTAGGGAGCGGAAGATGCCAACTGAAGTATCGAGGGTCCATTACAACTTATCACTGAGACATCTTCTAAACAATTGAGTCGTATACTGGTCTTGATTTCAATTAACGTTTGTCAAGTCGTGACAAGCACGTGTGGCTCATTTTACACTGGACCTCATTAGCGATAAAATCATCAATATTCAAAAAGCTAAAAAACTCGACTGAAAAGCAAGAACCAAGCAGATGTGCTTGATTTTTGCTTTTCATTTTTTCAGTCAGGTTTATTTAGTTTTTTTAATTACTCTTTTACGAGTACTTCCAGCTCTTTGGTTTAGTCATGTGAAAGATTTCGCAGACAATTTTACTTTTCTTATTATACGATCTTTTTCGAGCTCCACAATAAAATCCGCCATTTTTCTTAATTTTTGAGGCTTAAGTTGTCTGCGTTCATAATTACGTAAAATATTGTTATTTTAGGGCAAATTTTAAAAACCGATATTTTCAATTATATTTATACGTTAACCCGTATCAAAACACGCGCGTAATGCTTTCATTACTTACATTTTAAATACTCGTTTTAAAAGTTGGTTTGATTTGACATCGTTTACGAAAATATCGTATACTCTGTGACGATAGGACCTCTGAAACTGAGCTCTGTGCTTCCTCTACATATAAACGTTTCAGTGTAATAAATCAATTCCTTATAGCCAACCCACACTATTGGGCCAAGGTTAAGCATAAACTAAATATCTTCTTTAAATAGCATATCCTTTTAATATTAAAAAGTAAGGTTTCCATCTATCTATAGGCTACTAGAGACTGAATTGATTGACGGAACTTAAAGTTGCCAATACCTATTAAATACCTAATTGGTAGTTAGCGAGTGAGCTTGCAGTAATTAAAGTATTTACCAACCCTCTCTAGTTAGCCAAAGTATTCGGCTTATCAGCTGCATCCGGTTTGATTTGAAGTCCACTCCAACAAAGTTGGGAACTGGCTGATAATTTCTAAAACTTCAGAAATTATGCAGACTGCACAATATTGACAACCGAGAGCATTCGTTGGGCGCCAGTGGGAACTGCCTCGATACGATCGTCTAAAGCTAGTACAGGAAAACAAGGAAAACATGCAATCTTTTAAAACTTGTGACATCCACCATTGACATGCATCATTTGTTTACAGCCATGCACTGGATGAAACAGAATTGGACCTATATATTAGGATGATTGGTAATTAGTGACCGATACTTAAACACGTGATTATACTCTTGATAACAAACAACTTTTCCAAAGAAACATTTCTTTTCGTAGGTAATCGTTCATTTAATCACAATAACACAACAGCCGTATGTAATTCGCGCGCGCGAACCTGTGACCTATCAGCTGTTATAGCCGCGTGACGCCATTCTGTCTCATTACTATGATACCGTGCTACAGTGGGTAGGCAGAGCACCCGCGCGGGGGATTAAAGTGAATGAGTATAAACAAAATGTTTCTTTTGGAAAGTTGTTTGTTATCATGAGTACAATCACGTGTTTAAGTATCGGTCACTAATTACCAGTCACCCTATATATTACCCAGCTGTTGAAATTGTAGCTTCATATTCTGATTATGTATAAGTTTTATAATATTGGAGCCGCCCACTTCTTCGTTCAGAGTGTAGGTAATTCGTGCGGTTCCGCTTTCCATCGTAAATTCGCCCATCACTGAGGTCCGCGTGCGCGCCGGATCGGCGCACACTGGTCCCACATTAAAAAAAAGTGGACATTGATAGTAGACCGCTGATATTTTTTTTTATTGTTGATACAATGATAACAGATAAGGCAAAAAAATATTATTGTCCTACTTCAAATACTTTTCTGTAAAAAAAATATTTCTTTTTTTTTTGTATGGGAGCGATTACATTTTACTCAATTTCTCAAAAACTTTAAGCGATGTCGAGATGGCAATCACATATGTTAGAAAACTAATAATTCTGAGTATTTGGCTCGAAGAAACTTATTGCTTATCTCTGCGTACTTTCGAGATAATAGTGACAGAAAATAACAATTTTTTTTAATGTTAATTGTTTGCTTTTTTTTAATCATAGCCTTACTTTAGCACATAATTATAATGTATGCGTAATGTCAAATAAATAAAAAGAGACTTCTCTGTAAAAGAGGTTATGGGGGCTCACTAATGACTGAAAAGCTATGACCTTTCTGAAGGAGTACTTTCATCAGTTCTAAAAAACAATCAAAATGAAGACAAATAAAGCTGCAAACATAAAGTTGAATATGTTCACAAACGATTCTGAAAAAATATTATGGTGAAAGATTAATATTTGGGTCTATATTCTCTTGAGAAATCTCTATTTCCTCGTTTTCCAACGAAAGCAATTCATTGTTCAAGATCAAAGCACTAGCCTCTGGAAACAACTGTTTATGTAAACGAGCAAACTTTGGTTTGATATGGCTGATGTAAGGATCTGAGCTAATTAGAAAGCTGTGGATAATGTCTAAATTAGTCTGAACTCTACCGATTTTTCTTGTATGTGCCATTCTAACATTCCGGAAATCTATATTCCTCGCTTCGGAAGCTTCTTCGGAAAGCATGCCTATCGGAATAAAGGAGAAATTTTCACAAATATCAGCACCGTGTATCAACAATTTATGGACACTTGAAGGCATGTAATACCATGGATATAAGTTTACATACAGCATTGCTGTTTCTTTACAATATTCCCTAAACAAGTTGGTATTAATAAGTTGACCAGATGAAATTGTTTGTAAAATGAATGCAAATCTCTTGATTAAATCAGGGTGGATTCCCGTTATTTCAGCAGATACTTCATAATTTTCAAAAAACCTTCTTGCCGTGTTACCGTCATTGGTTGTACCATATCCCTGTTTTACTATGTCAATTAACAAACCAGTTCTTTCCCGGAATTCTTCTTGTGTCAAATTCTTTTTAATTTCTTTTAACAATTTATCTTCTTTTCGTGCAGCCCACTTTTTGAAGTCTAAGTTGTACGAAATGTGTAAAATACATTCCATACATCTTATCCACATATGAAGCGAAGACAGACCATATTTATACATATCTTCTCTGATGAGTCTTTTGGATACAAAGTCCAAGTCATTCATTTTGCTAGGTAGGGTATTGCAAATATTACAAACAGCTGCAGAAGAAGTATTGGAAATCACAGTAGAAATTTTCCCATCAATCATAGTCATGTACAAAACATGTTTAATATCAAAATTATCTACAATTGTGGGAACAAGATTACGAATTTCTTCCTCTAAGGATGCACTTTCCTTCTTGTTATCCCGGCAAACTCGCGTCGAAGCTCCATTTTGCTGGCCAGCGGACCTATTGTGATATGAGTAAGGCTATGATTAAAAAAAAGCAAACAATTAACATTAAAAAAAATTGTTATTTTCTGTCACTATTATCTCGAAAGTACGCAGAGATAAGCAATAAGTTTCTTCGAGCCAAATACTCAGAATTATTAGTTTTCTAACATATGTGATTGCCATCTCGACATCGCTTAAAGTTTTTGAGAAATTGAGTAAAATGTAATCGCCCCCATACAAAAAAAAAAGAAATATTTTTTTTACAGAAAAGTATTTGAAGTAGGACAATAATATTTTTTTGCCTTATCTGTTATCATTGTATCAACAATAAAAAAAAATATCAGCGGTCTACTATCAATGTCCACTTTTTTTTAATTTGGGACCAGTGTGCGGCGACCCAACTCTCCACCCACGCGTACTGTTTAGTACTCTTATTGTATTGTCTCGTGTCTGTCTCACGACACGCTATACTATTGTGAGATTTATTTTTGGTACAAGTTTTTAAACTTTCATGGTCACATTATCATTAACACTAGATCGGTGATCATGGTGCTTGCAACAGCATCGAAATATCGGGAACTCAAAACAAACAGTAAACATGGTAAATATCCCGTTTCTAGTGTTATTTTGGTACGGAGTGAAGCCACACCAGGCAATAACACGAACGCGCGACGTCAACGTAACGTAATATCGAACGATATTACAAATTATATCCAGCCAGCAGCTTTGTTACTGACCTGCAATAAAAAAACTTTTATGAGAAACTGAGTAATGGACTTGTTACTGTATTTTCTTTTATGCTAATAGTGCCCTTCACAATAATATAGGGGGTGGAAGGGACATTGTCGCCAAATCGGTTACCACGTATTCAGGATATCATCGACTATTTAGCATTATAGATTATGTTAGCGTTATAGCTTATACAGTAAATAAAGTCTCGTAAAAACGTAATTTGCATAAACTTCAAGGCAGTAAGTAACATGCGGATAATAAGGGAGGTAATATCCGCATGTTACTTACTGCCTAATCTAACAGCTTTATTAATTTTCATGGATTTTATACGGTGGTATTTACCCATATATTATGTCTTTGAAGTTTAGTTAAATAAAGTCTACGTTCTCCGATCTCTGATAATTACAGTAGCACTTCAGTTGTTCATCATTTGCATTAAGTTGTGAACTAATAATTACGGATCTATGCTCCCTGACAGAGCGAGCACTAGAAACTAAGTTGAACCCTCCCGCGTACTGAACCTGTGACGTCGACTCATTTTCTCAATTTGAAACCATTCGTCCTGCTGGCATAATTCGATCAAAATATTGCGGGTTTTGCAAAACAACAGATGCATAAATTATATCTTCCTAAGAAAACATTCATTTCATTTCAGTTAAGAAAACATTCTTCAGAATTTCATTAACTATATTGAATAAACAGTCAGACGTCTAAATTCATATAATTTATAAGCGTCCATGTGACGTCATGCACACGTACATATTTACACTCCGAAACCAAGTAGTGAAGTGTGCCGGAGAGTTCGTTAAACATTAGGAAGTGGTAAGGGGCGAGCGTGTGGAGGGTCCGTCTAGTGTAATTTTGAAGATTAAAAGTGCTGATTCTCCGCCTAATTTTAATAAATCTTCAAGCTGAAGATAATAAGCAATTAATGATAGTTTTGCATTAAGAGCTTATCAATTTTGACATTTTGTCAGCTGCCACAACTTCCAATAACATTTTCTTTTAAGGTGCTACAAAACGCTCTTGGCTTTGGCCATAAAAATCCGGAGAAAGGTCGTTTTTTCGTTCAAATTATTACTGGCAATAACTGCAAGTGAATTCACCTAACAACCTGGTAGTAGTAACAGATTCCCGCAACTTATAGAAAAGGAGAAATAAGGTTATAGTAATATATATATATACATATATATATATATAAATACGCTTTTAAATATAGGTGTGACGTAATTTTTTTTCGTAATTTAAGATAGATACCCATATCATGCGGGTGCTAAACGTGTATTCAAAATTTCAGCTCAATCGGTGTGATTTAAAATTCAGTTGCAAGATTTGACCTAAATAAAAGCTAAAGTATGAAGGTTCAAATCTCGAAAGAGACAACATTTTAAAACTTTAGTCCTCCGATATTTAATCGAGTGTCCTTTGAAACGCGAAGGACTGGAAGGATTATGAATTTAAAGAGAAAAATTGTTGTGATGCCCGTCAATTTGAGTTTAATGAGTTTATCCTCTTAAGCACATACTTAATCGCCAATCCCCCTCGGGGTGAACGATCGTGCCATCTCTGTATGAGAAGATGCCTTTGCCCAGCAGTGGGAAAGCAACAGGCTGGTATTATTTAAGCATGCGCTTAGGCATAATATATCACTGAACCGCTGAACATAAACATGGTTAAAAAGAGCATTTGCATTTGGGCATTTATATGCACGTCATGTCCCTGCAACAAATATAGTACATTTTGATATAAGTGGGGAAACTTTGTTATTGTATTCGAGGCGAAATTAAAACCCGAGCTGCAGGCGAGAGTGTTATGGAGCCGAGAACTGCAATAACAAATCCCCACGCGTATCAAACGACGTTTTTCAGTACACTTTCGAAGAAATAAAATATTAGAACGGAAAGTATTTTTGTCAGGAATTATTAGGAAACTATGATTTAATTTGCGGAAAATAGAAAATTACTTGAATTTTCTATTTTCCATATTAGGCTGTTTTTTTTATTTATTCATTTAGATCACAAATAAATGTTATTTGTTAATAAAAGTAAATATTTGTTTGAGATAATCATGTTTATCTATGATATTCTATTTATAAACACAATTTAAATACTCAAAAAATATTTACGCCGTAAAAACGCATATCTCTTTGCCGAGATTAAAAAAAAACAATCACCGACTATAGTCACTGAACCCATTTGGACTTAGTATAGTAGTTATCTGTGGATTTTTTTATTTCCGCACGCGTGCGGAAAAATATTAAACATCAATGCATGTTGAGGTTCAACATGCATTGATGTTTAAAAATAATATATCGTGCGATAAGAACCAGTTTTCGAGAAAATGTATTGAAACTTATTTTGTCTTTCATTTCCACAGAATTAATTTACTAAACTTTCCGTACACGTGTTGTTGTTATTAAATCATTTACAATTCACACCAACACGAAACTAAACTGTGTTATAACTCTTACGTTTATTAGAACTTGCAAGTTAAATATTTAAGCAGTGAAAATGTTTTGTGAGGGCGGAAAATGTCTACGTCACACGGTGTTGGAGTTTAACGCGCCCAATACAAAAAGTTGTTTAATATGACCGGCTTGTGGCTTAAATATTTTAGTATTGCCAACTAAATTCTATTATGGAACAATTCAAACATAGGTTGACTAAGCTCTCATACTGTTTAAAAGTATTTACCAAGTATATGTTTGTAATTTTGTAAATTAGACAAACCGCGTGCGTAGGATAGAATAGGGTGACTGGTAATTAGTGACCGATACTTAAACATGTGATTGTACTCATGATAACAAACAACTTTTTTTATACACAGTCTTTTATTACAATAAGACAACAGCCATATGAAATTCGCACGCACGCGCCTGTGCCAGCTGTTAGCCGTTTAAAAAAAATGTTTCTTTGGGAAAGTTGTTTGTTATCATGAGTGCAATCACGTGTTTAAGTATCGGTCACTAATTACCAGTCACCCTTTATGGAAAAGGTTTCAAATAACTAGCCAAATAACCGATATCTCTAACTGCATTGACATTAAAACATTTCTAATAGAGATAAAGACTTTAACTAAAAGAGATTGCGAGAAACAGTTCTTCATGTTATTGTGTGAATGTTTCGCCCTTGTTCGGTAATAGAATAAAATATTTCAAGTAAGTAAAGGTATAAAGGGTGTAAATAGACCCTTAACGAAGGCGAAAGGCCCTTGTTCTCCCCGTTATTGCGATATTTTTTTTCTTCTAGACCATACCTGAGGACCATTTAGTTACGGAGTTAATGGGGGTCAAAATTCCAACTTATTCACAAGTTTTTTTTTAAATACTACTTTTTAAGGTTTTAACTTTACTTTAATTACCTCCATGATCCGTTTACTATTTAAAGCATCCATCAGCACCAAGTTTTGAGTGCGTTACATTGAGTTTTATCGTAAAAGGTTATTTTTCACCCTAAAAAAAAGTAGTTTCCCAGCAATAATTTTTGTGTAGGGTTACTTAGTTTGATGTACAGAATTCGTGGTTAAAGGCTTCGTGAAGGTTACACCCTGGTTAGGTTTACACCCTGTATATGCTGCGGGACTGTTCGAAAGAGATACCGCGGCCCTGGGACACAAAGGGCAAAGAAGGAACATGGATGGGTCTTAGTCAGTAAAAGTCTGACACTCCCTCCCACTCCACCCAGAGCGGGGGGGGGGGGGGTATTTGAGGATTTCCCAAACCAAAAAAAAGTAAAGGAATATATTTCCACATATGAGTTCCTTTGTGATAATAAGGTTTTTTATAAATTCTTTGTAACGAGCTCACTGCCACAATTCTTTTGTACTGAACTATTTCCATCTATATCCAGCCATTGAAACTTGTAATCGAAATATGTAAAATATCGACAGGGAAACGTTTTTTTTTAAATAATTAGTGTCTGAATAAGTTAAAAGCGTTAAATACCTGAAGAAAAATTGTGAACAAACCTTTAGAATATTTCAACGAAATCTAAAAAGGAACGGTGGTCAATAAAAATGAACACTGGGTGCATGCGATTCAATTAAGCATTTTAAAAACTAATACGATTATTCTTATGCCATTATTCATAATAGGTATACAAATAAGCATATTAAAGATATTTTTATACAATCTTACTTCTTACTACTATTATAAATGCGAAAGTTTGTGAGGATGTATGGATGTTTGTACCTCTTTTACGCAAAAACGGTTGAACAGATTTAGGTGAATTTTGGCACAAAGATACTTTATAATCTGTATTAACATATAGGATACATTTTATCACGATAGTACGATCCCGTGGGATAATTACCGAACTAGGCGACGCGGGCAAAGCCGCGGATATAAGCTAGTACTACTATAAATGCGAAAGTTTGGATTGATGAACCGTTTTTACCCAATCACGCACACAGTTTCCGAAATCCACGTGGGCACAGCCACGGGGTTAGTATGTTTATATTTCCAAAGAATGCTTTTTGCAAAAGATTTCCAGAGCATTTTATATGAATAGCCTATTTCCGAAAAAGCGGATTTTCCAGAACCAACCATGTGAGCCCGCTTATCTGAGAGAGCCTCTATTGTTACCAACTTATGCTTGTCGCCGTAGCCCATATATCTAGTTACAGTTTCCTGTTTGAGGATATCCAGCGTTCTGCAATTATGTACCTACCACCAGTGATATACCCATCTACCTTTGTTGAAACTACTTTTTTATTTAATCTGAGGTTTGAAATAACTTTATTCGCATAAGAATACAAAAAATCACTTACTTGAGAATATAAAAAATATAACATAAATCGAAGTTGTTGAGAGTTTTACAAAAACTAGAAATTTGTACAATAATTATTATTTTGTGGGTAGATCAAAAATAATAATACAAACAACTCAATGTTCGCTTGATTCACGGGCTCAACAAATATCAACATAAAGGGAATCTGGTGTATAAAAATAATAATAAATAATCTGTGTGTTGCAGTTGTTAGTTGTCACTGTGCTTGTGGAAAGTATTTCATTGGGGTATTGTGCCTACCTTAACCCATATGGGATGAGAACACTTACTAAGCCTTTTTTTGCGGCTTTGCGTCCATACATTATTGTACAAATTGGATAACTTACGACCCATTTCTCAACCGGTTGCTGTTTCCTTTAAATCTTCATGAGCGCACCTAGCTTGGTATAATTAGTAGTAGGTACCAGTGGCGAAGGTTTCATACAACTCGATTCCTAACAGCTTCCCTTTGAAAACGGGCACAATGAGTATTCCATAGAAATAATAAAATCACATTAAAGATATGTACTCCGGCTTACCTCTTAAAAAAATTAACCCTTCGCTACTGGTAGGTACTTAAATTCGCCGCGAAATATTGTGTAGCGGTTTTGCTTAAAACTCACCCTAGGCATAAGCAGTTTTTTATACATCAATCAGGGTATTATTAAGTTTAAATTTTAGTCCTAAATGGAATGTAATCTTGCTCTCATTTCAAACTGCGCGCGAACCGCATGTCAACTGCACCACAATACAATTACGGAATTAATGTAACCTTAAGAAAGATAAATAATTATTTGTAGGGTTATAATCGAGTGTTTTTTCTCACCATAAAAACAAATTACTGTCTTTTGAATTGGTTGTGATCGCGAAATGCGCTGTTCATCAAAAATTAACAGCAACTGCAAATAACTTCCGTGATCCGTCGTAACTACTGACGTGAATCAGCCTCTGAACGTTTAGACGACCTTTACCTATTACGAGTCAAACAGCGTTTAATTAATGTAAGCGTATCTAGTTAGCGACTCAAAGGGGGAAATTTTGTTCGCGTTCAAATTCAAATGAATTTTGATGCATGTTTGTCCCTGAACATAACGTTATTTAGAAGTTCAGGCGTCAGGTTGCGAGCAATTACTTAGTTTTGGTGTATACCTACGAACTATGTGTCCGTGTGTACCTTTGTAACCGAAGGTATCTACGTGTCCGTGTGTATCTTTGTAACCGAAGGTATTCATTCAATTTAACATCAAAGGGCGTGCTTTGTTCCGAACTTGTCTTTTAGGTATACAGGCTGGTCGCACATTGGCAATTTCCATGTTAGCAAGTAGTTGCTTTGAGACTTGCATTGGTTTCGCGAGAACTTGTTCGGCCTCCATTATTGTTACACTATCGTCATTCACGCATTCGCTCCTGGCTTTCCAAGGGAATTAAATTGTTTAGCGACAAAATAGTAGTCTTAAGCCATTCGGTTCGATAGCAACTAAGCGGTTTAAGCCATGCTTCAAAAATCAAGTCCGTCCGTCACCCAAGCGGTAACTCACCGATGTACGGTAGGCCTCCGCTACTTTAAAATGTAAATGCTATCAACTAGTTATCGATCCTAAAGAATAAACAAGGTTACTATGTTTCGAAATCTATACCTGGTCGTGATGTTGTAATGGATACTCACGTTTACATACTCTAGGTTTATTTTTAAAACCTTTTTATTGATTACTTTCGAAGGCACAACGCAGGAGGTTCACCAAATGCCTTGAAAAGGAAATAAGTGCATTAGGAAACTATGAAAGGTAAATTTCTAATACTGAACGACTATGGTTTGACCTCAAAAAGGGATGGTGTGATTACCTACTAGTTTTACGGGAGGCACGCAAAGAAGTTCATTTCTGATGGTTGATTAACGTTCTCTAATCATCAAATGTCGAAGTCAGCTGCCGCACCTATGGGGATCATCCAAACTTACAGCATATCAAAGTCGTAAAAAAAGTAATTTCGACGATTGTTGGGAACACCTTAATAACAGAAAAAATAGTCAGCTGCATGGAAATGAGGGGAATATACATCAGCCGCTTAAATTAATCTTTTTGATGGCACATTAGGCTCTAAACTACTATAGGTATGACGTCAAAATGGTGCAAAAAACGACGATCGCTCAGATTAGAACACAGCCGTAACGGCCGTTTTTCGAGTAAGATCATTCTATTAAAACTCGAGGTAACAATAATAGTCGCACTCATATTACATAGAAGGACGAGGACCCAACACAGGTAGCTTGTAGATACTGCAGCTGCGGAGATACGATCTCTTTGTACTGGAGATGGGCTATTCATATTCGTGTTACGGTATTGTGTATCTTGCATAAAGCTACTATTCAAACTATTGTAAGTTTGTAACTTTGGGAATAGCTACACTACAAATGTTTGATCTATGTTGTGGAATAATTGAACATCCATTTATCGGTACAATTTCAAATTCTAATTCTATGAAAAAAATAATCCATACTAATATTATAAATGCGAAAGTAAATTTGTTTGTTTGTTTGTTACCTTTTCACGAATAAACCACTGAAACGATTATCCTGAAATTTTGCATATACGGTTTTCAAGTGTGCAGAAACGGACATAGGCTATCTTGCATCCCGAAAAAATGTACTATTCCCGAGGATAACAACAATAACGTTCTTATGACAATAGATGGCGCCATGTGTCTTACGAATCATGATTGAATTATGTTGTTACAAGCAGAGTGCAACCCGAATTGATTGTCAAATTTTAAATTAACGCGAGCGAAGCCGCGGGCGCAAGCTAGTAAGTCATAAACAAATGTAGGAGTCATTGTATAAGATTTTCATGACAATTCAAAACTGTTATTAGAAAAAAATTACCACAGAGAAAACAACATATCCCATACTAATATTATAGCTGTGAAAATAACTCTGTCTGTCACCTGTCACGTCAGGCTACGTTCAGGCTAAACAGATTTGAATAGACACAGGGATTAGGACATTAAATACTTTTTTATTTTTATCCCGGGCTCCCGGTGCAGTAGAACGTACCCAAGTCAGAAGCCCGCCTAACACACCACCCGTCCTTTTCAACGTAGTATACTCCGACCCGTTCCTCATACCTCTAAAAGTCTAATCAAGGGAATCGTTTCACCCATTAACTGGGTTGTGGGTTGTGGAGGTCAGATAAGCAGTCGCTGCATGAAAAATACTGGCATTCAGCTGCATCTGATTAGACTGGAAGCCGACCCAAACACAGTTGGGTAAAGACAAGGCAGATGACAACGTAGTACGCACAGAATAAAATCCGACCTCCACGGTCCGCGCGGACGAAGGACAGTTTCTTTAGACACATGAAAGCTCGCCTCATCTAAAATCAACGAACAGAATACATCATAATACCAACGAAGCGACAGTAAATGATGGCTGCCGTTGTCTGTGTTATAAACAAGCCTTTGTTTCATGAAAGCTGAACGGCCGGCTCGGCTGTACTTGAACGACACTAATGGAAATGCATTATGCATCAGCAAATTTATAATGACATTGACGTTAATCATGTTAACAAGCGCCGCGTTTTGGCGGGCACCCCGAATAGATAAAGCTGGGTTGCTGGGTTGCTTTGTAACTGGACAGGGTCATCGACGCGATAACCTTGAATTCAGTATAATTATGATTCGAGACAGAACAAGCGAAAATCAAATCGCAAATGGTGTCGTTTAACCTTAAAGGCTACAATGAATTTCTATACTGCTATAACTACAATGGGTGTAAAAACATCCGGGTTTTAATTAATGAAATAATTATTATAATAACAGCTTCAAGAACAAACTTTCAAGTATTTACTTTAGACTTTTTTTATAAGAAATGTAGCATTGCATACTTTTTAGATACAAAAAAAAATTACCAACAAAAAAAAGCTCACAATGATTTTGATAGACTATGGGTAAAATATTAATAAAATAAAACAATAAATTGTTTTATTATAATCACTCTTTCTATTTAACGCAGGCAGACCGTTAATTTGGCGTATAGTTTTACTTAATATCTAAAAATAATAAATTGATTTTTTTAATTGAAACTCAAACAAACTATTTTTTATCTTGTATATAAATAACGAAAATAAACTTTTTGTTAACGGTTATAAATGAAAATTACCGCAAGCAAAATACGCGCTTTGACGTTGAGTTGCGGACACCTGCCTGTTATACAATACAAATGAAAATCAACACTTTTTCCGAAATCAAATAGAACTTTTTTCTAAATAAAGTAAGGCTTTGATAGGAAAGCATTCACTTCAGTTAAAGCAAACGTTGTTTACAAAATATGTACTCTGAGCAAATTTGCATCAATCTCGTGGTATATCAGTTGATTCATACTCTGAAATAAATTATTTATTTATTTATTTATAGATAGGAGAACCAACAGCTATGACAAATGAATATCAATATTATATAGGCAACACAGAGCCAATTACAGGTTCTCACGAGTAAACACAGAAAAGATAGTAGAGATCTTAGGATCACTAGTTAACAAGCACGATACAAATAAAATAAGAGATTAGAATAACATACAATAAGCACTATAAACACTCAGACACCAGGTTAAGTAATAAAAAAAAAAAACTATGCGCTTTTAAAAAAGTTAGCATTCAGCCGAGTGCGTGCTGCATAGGTATAGGTATAGTTTACAAAAATAAAACGTATTACATACAAAATGTAATGGCTACAGGTCACTGGGACAACTTGTGACCCAGGGATGCCCCTCAAGTTAAAGGGGAAAATATACAAGTCCGTGATTAAACCTGTCGTACTGTATGGATCGGAATGCTGGGCTGTGAAGAAGATGGATGAAAAAAGATTGCATATAGCGGAGATGAGAATGTTGAGGTGGATGTGTGGTGTTACAAGAATGGATAAGGTAAGGAACGAGTATATTAGAGGAAGTTAAAAAGTTGCGCCAGTTACAGAAAAGTTGAAAGGGAATCGACTGTCTTGGTATGGACTTATGATGAGGAGGGACGAATCGCATGTGACTAAAAGACTGATGAATATAAACGTTGATGGATGGATAGGCAGAGGAAGACCAAAGAAACGATGGATGGATTGTGTGTGGAATGATATGATAGATAAAGGAGTAAATGATAGCGTGACCGTTGACAGAGTAGAATGGAAGAAAAAAACGTGTTCCGCCGACCCCAAGTAACATGAGATAAGGGCAGGAAGATGATGATGAGTGTAAAAACACCGGGTTGCAAGTGTATCTCCAAACCTGCGCTCGAGTACAACCACTATCCCTGCGTGTTCGAGGGCAATGGTCGACTTAGAAGAATACTTAGAACCACAAAAAAAAAAAGTTACCCGGCTGTAAAAACACCGTTGTAGCCTTTAAGCGTAAAAAAACTATATATGTATACTTATAATTACACCGTGTATATCTATTCTACTTACCAACATTTTGTTAAAACAGTGGACTGCACTCTGCAACCCTTTTGGATATGTCGCTGAACGTGTATTTCATCCTCCACCAATCGATCATAAATTAGCTAAGTAAATGACGGCTGCATGATCTGCATAATTAAAAAAAACCCTATTGAACCTGCAGAGGGACCAAAGAGCATAATACAGGTAGGGAATTATTCATCGACACGGTTTAGGAGTTTTAAAATCCCTTGATTGATCCACTTTATCATTCTAGAAAACTACATTTCTGAAGCTGGACATGGTTACCTCGATTTTATTTTAGCTTTACACCGTATCCAATATATCTGATCCAACAGTGATCAATTATTTATTAGGCATTAATTCAGCAATCGATTTGTGTTGTTGAAAACTATCAATTGATTCAGTTATTTTACGTAAAAGGGACAAATTAGCGGTTTTAATTGAAAACAAACTAGTAAAGCATTGCTGTGTATTTGTGTCATCATCTGCACAGCCTTAGCCCATCTAGAGGATGTAAACGGGCCCTTCAGTAGCCGTCAAACAACACAACATCAAACTAAATAACTTTACGCAAAAATTATTGCTGGGGAACTACTTTCTTTTTGGGGTGAAAAGTCACGTTTTACGGTAGGCTTCAATGTATTGTAACGCACTCGAAACATTGTGCTGTATTAAAAAAAAAACTTGTGAAAAAGTTGGTAATTTGACCCCCGATATCTCCGTAACTAGAAGCTTAGGTATGGTCTAGAACAAAAAAAAACAGCTCAATCGGTTGAAGATATCTTGCTTCAAAATTGAGTTGCAAGATTCCATCCGAACAAACATGTAACTATGCTTGTTCGGGTGGAATTTTGCAACTGCCTACATACATACATTGCAAATTAAATAAAAGCTTGTAAAAAATGATCGCAATGACGGGGAGAACAAGTACCTTTCTGCTTCGGGGTGTACAGGTACACCGTTTAGAATGTCCTGCAAGCCTGCCATTTCTATCTTTCTACTTCATTTGAATTTAACTAAAAGCCCCCTACAAATGGCATGACTAAATGGAATGGATATAGTGGTATGTATCGCACTAAAAGCCACTAGTGACAATCATTTACGTAGCTGTCATCGGCGGCGCGAAGATCGATGTCGACCAGTCCACCTGTCGCTTTTGTTGATGTTAATGATCTATCGATAGTATTGTCGGTGATGGAGCCGTCCGGCTGCAA
Organism: Noctua pronuba; assembly: GCA_905220335.1. NCBI lineage: Eukaryota > Metazoa > Arthropoda > Insecta > Lepidoptera > Noctuidae > Noctua > Noctua pronuba. Next base: position 18,608,652 of record LR999891.1, on the reverse strand, counting down.
TATTAAAGTTATGGAACAGTACCGTTTCCGTCACACGTCAGCGACGTACCAGCTTCCTGATACTTCGAAATAGATGAGATCTACTCGTGACATATCATCGCCGTCATAATTATAATATACATTTAATAATCTGCACTAAGTTTTTAAAGAAAAAAAAATACTCAGTTTAGTAAACTAAGTATTAAATTATTAATTAAAAACTATTAAATACCTAAACTAAAATAAATAAATTAACAACAAATTATAAATGGGCATCAAAAAATTCCTCAACGATGTCAGCTGAAAAAAAAAAAACTTAAAAAAAAAGTTATGTTTTTTGAAACTGATAAAATGTAATCCAACAACGCTATCGTGTCTTTGATGCTCTACAACACCCGTAATGACTTTTTTAGTTTAACAAGATTTTATGCAAATAAGATTGATATCGTACCTAATTAAGTAATTAGTTCCATTAAGTTAATTAAGAAAATAATATTTAAGGAGAGTTAATTTGATACAAGCTTGTGGCCTTGAGTTATCAGTGCTGTCATCAGGCACTAATTCAATGATAACATGTTTGTGCACGTGACAGTAGTTAGTGAGTATACTAACTAAACTACAAACTTAACTTTACTTAATTAACTTTGTCCTTAATCTTAGTCCTAATCAGGTAGGTAGGTATAGGTTATATAGTAAGGACAAAGTTCTTCTTGACTAACTGTCTAGATAAGTGTAATTTAGTCATGATTGCGACACTTACTAGGATTTTATTTATCTGAAAACATCTTAGCCATTTGTCAAAATAAAATGACACTAACAAAACTTTCTAATTTTGATACAATACAACTAGTATAATAATTCAAATACGACTTAAATACAAATGGAGTACAATTAAAATACATTAAAATTAAATAATTCACAAAATAATATAAGGTGCAATCTTCTCCGGCATCGACAGCTACATGACTTAGAACATTGCCGCCATGCCGAATGAAAGGACAGACAAGCCTTCCCTCAGTCATCGCTAGCAGGGTATTGGAGCTGGCCCTTATTCTGCGCATCAAGGAGGCGGCCAATAATATTTTTTTTCTTTTTTGCAAATAAACACAAAAAATAACTTACCAAAATAAAAGTTTAGTTTATACTCGAAACTTCCAAGGCTTTGCAATTGTAAACGAAACCTTTATTTTTGTTTAGGTCCGAAAAGTTGAGCTGGCAAAAAGTTACTTTGAACTTATTTCTCTGAACACCTCATGTGGACTCACGGCTGAAAAGTCGCATTCGCTTTCACGGGGATATTAACTAGCAGGTGTTCTTAAACTATGCTTAGGTTTATCCCGTGCCGTTTATGTCTGTGCACACAACATGCTCACATTATCTAGCGAAAAAGAATAACCTCTTTCATTCACATTTAAAGACATCTAAGTGGCTAAATGAAATGGCTTTTTATCAATGATAAAAATGGTGCAAATGGTAAAATGAATTAGAAAGAAAAACGTTCACTCCTACCCCCCCCCCCCCCAATTTTGCCAGTTATGTTTTTAAGTCTCATGAATAGGGGGTGAGCTATGGCCATCAACCGGGAACAAATCTAGGTTCCGTGGCTGCAACTGAGAAATTCCTGATAAAAACCCTCTTCTCGACCTGGGAATTCGAAAACTAAACTAACAACGAGGCAGCTGTAATATCCATCTCACCACAACTAAGTTATTTCTGGTTCAGTCTAGTAATTCTCATCTCTGGTTGCAAACAATCACCGGAATCGTACCGAAATGTCAGCTTCCCATATAATGTCGATTGGCCGAGATAACTGACCGGATGTGTGGCTGCCATTTTCCATTTTAGTTCGTGCAGGAAATCATACAACTGCCTACTAGCTGCCCCTTCGTGTTACCCACAATACACATATAAAAATCTGGGCCAGTTAATCACTGTGTTTATCATATCTCCCTGCAAACACAAATGGTTATTTTCCAGGCAATACGTAAACATAATAACAGACGATTGTTTTATTTAAAGGCAATACATAAACAAGCACCTATTTTATTGGACGACGACGATATCCGGTATTTTATTTCATTTGAGATAAGTTAGGTTACTTGATTTATACTTAGAAAAAGTTGTAATATTGTATATCCTAATATTGTTTTCTTTTGTTCCAGGTGTATCTTACCCATCCGGCGTGGATGTTCATGTCAAGTCTCAACTGAATTATAATGGAAGAAGGGAAGAGGCAAGTATTTTTAGTAACTTAAAGTTGCTTCAATACAACGGACCGTCAACCAAGCATTATGTTCATTAAACTAAGTATCTTTACCCAAAAATATTGCTGGAACGACTGTTTTTGGGGTGAAAAATTACGTTTTACGGTAAAACTCAATGTAATGCACTCAAAACATGGTGCTGGATGCATTGAATAGTATGGGGGTCGTGGACGTATTTAAAGTAAAGTTAAGTATTACATAGTTTTAGGAACCCCGATGTCATTTTTAAGGGCCTATCTATAGACACCCAGTACATATAGGTTTGATGAAAAAACAAGTTTCAGTTCCATGTATGGGGTGTATACAAAATTATTAAAAAATAAAAGATGAAGGGGGGCTCCCCTTAATCTTTAATTTTTAATAATTTTGTATAAAAATCGGACACCAGCTCACAGAATAAATCTCCCTACCAAGTTTCAACTAAGTATAGTCCTAATAGTTTTGGAATAAAGTGGCTATAATATACGGACAGGCAGACATAACGAATCCATGAGGGTCCCGTTTTTTGCCATTCGGCTACGGAACCCTTTAGGTAAATGATCGCAATGACGGGGAGAACAAGTACCTACCTTTAGGCTTCGTTAAGGGTATTTTCACACCATTTATAAAACCACACTACTTTAACAATTATTGTATTATTTTTTTTCTGTCTTGACGTTTAAATTGAAAGCACTAAAGAAGCCCGGGAAAACAAATTTTCTTACCTTTTTGCAATTTGACGTGATGCAGGATAATTTGAACTTAATAAATAGGTTCAGATTATTTTACGAAAATCTTTTACAAAAAACCTATGAATTTTCCAACAGAGATCCTAACCATGCCAACCTATTATTAGAAAAAAAAGAAAGATTTTCGTAATAATACGAGCTCATATCAGGATAACTGCAATTGAAACATGTCTGCCAAATTAGGACGATTAGAAACATGATTTTGATCGGCTACTCTAAAAGTCAGATTCATAACAAATCTATTCAGGTTGGTCAGAGCGAAGCGTGAATGTAGCTGTCAACCAATCAGCGCATCTGTCAGTCCATACGTTCATATCATCCAATAAAATTTTTGACGTGAAAAGGTATGAACGTTGCGGCAAAAAAGGATTTGAATTTGAAACATTTTAGTGGAACGCCTGGGGGTTTTGATCTCGAATTTTTACTGCAGTGAAAAATATGGTTGAAGTGGAATTTTGTTTAATAGTATAAATTACTTAGGTACTTATGATGAATCGGTCTTACTTACTTACGATGAATCGGTATTTATTCTTTGAATAAATGTTTACTACAAATACATATATTTTTGATCATCATTATAATTTTGACGTGATAATGACCCGACAATTACAACGATGCGGTTTTTAAAGGTTTTCAGATTATTTACCAAAACAATCATAATAAGCTTAAAGTCATTCACACGAGTGACAGTCGGCGGTGTCAGCCAAGAGGCAATGCAGGTCCTTACTCCCAGACGAGCTAGGCACTTCGACTTTGAAGTCGACGTACCGCCTTATTAAAGTACTGTCAGGTATCGGTGCTTGAAACTTTATATGTCCTTTATTAGAACCTATGGTGAAGGAAAAAAAAACCCGAGAAAAAAGTTATGAGAAGAAGTAGTCCACAGTCTTCAAAATAAAATTATTGACTACTTACTTACTTTCTTTAATTATGTCATGGCACTGTCAGAGAATGATACACTTCAACCAAGTTATCTGTGCAGGCGAGAAAACGCAAAACTAATATAAATGTACCAAGTTTGACAAATCGCTGCAAATTTTCTTGACAATCAACGCCACCTTGAACTGCACACTTGAAGAGGTATCACACTATACGGGGTGGAAGGGACACCGACGCGAAGACGGTACCGACCACGTATTCAGTACATCATACTGAACCCCCCCCCCCCAAATCAGCTGTTTCCTACAAAAGTGCAATACCTACACGGTCAAAATGTATGGAACAGCAGATTTAAAAAAAATAACCGATGTATAATTTATATGTGGTCAGAATGATGTACTGAATACAAAGAGATTTAAAACACATATAGAGAGGACATTGGGAATATTGTCATACAATAATTTTCATCCTGAATATTTTCGATTTTGACACACGAATGCTATCTGACAAGTGGGCGTATGACACAGATGACACTAGACAGAACGAATTGCTACTAAGTAGCAACAAGTTTTGGATTACGATTTTCTTCATCATGACCCACCCGTCTATAGCTCGGAAATATTTAAATCCTTTAGGCGCGATTGGTCCATTTCGCGATTAGTCCAATGTTCAAAAAACTGTCCAATTCGCAGTTGGTCCAATTCGCAGTTAGTCCAATTCGCAGTTGGTCCAATTCTCAGTTGGTCCAATTCGCAGTTGGTCCAATTCGCATTTGGTCCAATGTCTTTGACTGAATACGTGGTAGCCGTTATACTGTGCTACTTAAGTTGGTAGACAATAGACATTTTAAATTCATGTCTATGAGTTTGAAATTAATATTGTAGCATTTACTTAAAGGTTAATTTCCCTGACTTTACATGCCTTTAGACTACAGAAGTTTCTTACATTATTTATTCAGGCATGTTCAAGCAGCTATTCACATAAGCCGTCTGACGCTCTGTATTGGCTGCAAATACTGAGCGAGCATGCTGAAACATTGGTAATTCCAGGAGAATTGGTTATTCAAAGACTTATACTGTGCAATCTGGTTACCCAGATAGCCGCAAGGAAATGTGACTTTGAGTAAAATAAACGTTTATAAACAAGTATAGGCTTGTAAAGAAATACTAAAATATCTGGCAAATGATGGGCATATTCGATAGTGAATTAACTAGAAGTTCTTTATTGATACCAACTCAGCTCGTTATCAACTTAATGACCCTCACGACATACCCGTAGATTAGAAAATAAGAGGAGAAACTGTTTTGTTTTTGAAATCGAAAAAGATCTCTTAATTAATCATTGAACATTAAAATGTTGTCATGTAATTGTGATTTTTCAATGAATAAATCTTCGTTGTTTTAATATATTTTCTCGTTTTATCTAATCGGAAACATATTCTATGAATTTGTTGCGTAGCTTTGAGTCTATATTTACCCTAAGTCGAACACATTTGCACTACTTAGAAAGACAAAACATTCTGGGAATAGGATCTGTTAAATGATCATGTCATCTTTCCAGTATTCCTGAATCCTATTTGACAGTAATTTTGAAAGTTGAGAAATATGATTTAGAGGAAACTAAAACCGCAACCATTATAAATGTTTTGTTGTTGATATAACTGATTGTGAATTGTTTGACAGCCATTATAATAATAATAATAAAAATTTATTTCAGACCATAAGTCCATAAACAAACACACATTACAATTTTATACACAAAACATCAATACATACATGAAAACACACTACACAAAAAATACACTAAAAACAAACTTATTTTAAATATTGGAATGACGCACGATGACTGGTCATCCATTTCCACATCATTGGACTATCCATCCTGTCGGCTACTATAGCCACCAAGCTGTTGGAGCTGTCGCTGCCATTGTAGATATTCATATTCTAGGAACTTTTTGACATGATCCACATTTCAGTTTTCCCAAATCCTATTTTACTATTATTCTGGGACTTGTGAAATATAATTAATAAAATAAAACAAAACCGCAGCCGTTATAAAGATTCTGTCGAACCGATGAGGACAGATTGCGGACACTGGACTCTGACAGATATTTCGACACATGGTCCATCCTGTGTTCCCAGCCAGTCAGCAATTTGTCCGTAACGTTTCGACTGTTCTTTCATCGCTTTGTCATCGATGTTACTGATTGTGTATTGTTTGACAGCCCTCTCCGGACCAATGCCCAGTGCTGAAGGAAAGCGTAGCAGACATCGACACCGTCTCTATATACCCCACTTTCGAGTTTCAGGTACGTAGCCATTATTAAATTATTTATTATTTTAAAGGGCCTTTAAAAAATAATTGTTTAAACTCGAGTTCAGTATGTTATACGGTTTCACTTGTTGAAAAATGGACATGTTGAATCGGGAACGTGCTTGTGTGTTCGTTAATGTTTATAATAAAATAAAAACTTGTAAGAAAAGTATGCCACATAAACTCATTTAAGGCGCGAATTACACAGAAACGGCGTAAGGTGGGCAACAGGCGCAGGCGTGGAATTTATAAGGAAACGAAGGAACGGCGTGCCTGCGCCGCGCCGCTTGGGTGTAATTCACGACACGTCGCCTACGTACATTTTGTATGAAAACGTTTTGAAGCGGCATCATGCCTCCACCGCGCCTTTACCTTACGCCGTTTCTGTGTAATTCGCGCCTTAGGGCCCTCCTTTAAGGAGAGCAAAACTCAGACGGAATAGTGCTATTTTTGTTTGATTGGTGTCAGAGCGCGCGGGACGCGGTGCATAGACATATTTTGTAATTACATTCATTAATTACTTTTTTGTTAACTATTTAGGGAATGGTAAGTGCATGTACCTACAGACAAGTTATGCGATTTTGGAAATATCACAATGCCTACATCACAAGATATTAGGATAATATCTAGAAATCTACGCGTTGTAGAGAAAATCTAGGTACCAAGTAAACTTAATTTATGATGAAGGTACCTATTATAAATAAGCATATACGATTTCTATGATAAGCTAATTCTGAGCTAAGAATGATGAAAAACAAGGATTTAGAATTAAAATGCTGTTTAAAAATCTTGATACGTTCATCAATTTAAAATACCTGCCAAGTGCGAATTGTACTCGCACACAAATGGTTCCGTAGCACCAAACAATAAAATTGTGTATGTATTTCTCAATAAATTGTATGTAGGGGGAATTACATTAAAACCTTTCCTTTGGTAATCAGTTTCTAAAATTAGGTACTTGCTTGTAAAGAAAACGTATATGATCTTTAATGACCAAAAACATCTTTACACAAAAATATTTTTTTACACAAAAACACCGACTCTGACCCGTACAAAAGCAAAAATCACGAAACAATGAGAAGTAAACAAAACAGGTTCCGAGTCCGACGCGCTCGCAGGCGGGGCGGTTGCGACTTGCGCGCGAATCAGCTGTAAACGAAGGGTCACGGAAATCCTCGAAACCGTGATCGGCTTGGCCGACTAGACGGCCTCTTTACATCCGACTAATCGACAAGTCGGCCAGTCATAATCGGCACATCTCTAGTAATTACTATATTTAAACACAGCTATGGTTCTCAACCCATATAAAATTTAATTTAATTCGCGCGAAGTTAGTCTACCTAATACGGATAAAGTATAAGAATTGAAACACCCCTGTAAAATTTTATAAGCATACAAAACACAAGATATTTTTTATCAAAGCTTTCATACACGAGCATACCAGTAGCGAAGGGATAATTTTTGTAAGAGGTAAGCCGGAGTAGATGATTTTATTATTTGTCTATAGAATACTGACTGTGCCATTTTTCGAAGGGAATCCGAAAGGAATCGAGTTGTTGATGGATTCTTCGCCACTGATACCTACTGATGTTCTTGCATGAAAGCTCGAATATTTATTGCGAGGTAAACCGATTATATGCCTAAATTCATCAGAAAAGCTGCAAAAGAACCCACATTTTGCAACAAAAAACCAACAATTTTAACCTTATCACCGAGGGAAACCTGCACCAACATTTTAAGATTTAATTTACTTACATTATTTGTGCCATGTAAATACTGGTATTCAGCTGCGTCAGTTTATACAGGAAGCCGGTCCTAAAATAGTTAGGAAAAGGCTAGGTAAATGATGATTTACTTACGTTATTAAGTTTGTATACCTGTATCGTCACAACAAAAATTGATTGGAGGTACAACAAAGTAAAAGTAGGAGAATCAATCAATAGCTTTTAAAACTTTACATTGTAGAAGTAGGGCATTAAAGGTAGTCTATGCTGTATAAAAAGGCCAGTTTGACCAACTAATTTAATAGTTCTAGTAGGCAATAGATAAATAAAATTGTAGTGTCTGTTTGTCATATCAAAATAACAGCATTTTTCTGAATTCATATGAAAATATATAGGTGGCACTTTAAATAAAAACACATTTTTTTCAATTTTTGTCTGTCTTTTTCTTTCGGCTAATATCCGAAACGGCTGGACCGATTTTGACGGGACTTTTGTTGGCAGAAAGCTGATGTCATAACTATTAACTAAGGCTTTTATGTTAGAATAATAATTAGGGTTCCGTGCATAAAAATTAAAACCCTTGATATTAGTAACAAAATTCGATTCAAAAAGGAAAGTCATATTTTTTATAATAATTACCTACCCTATCTACCTACTCTTCATATCTACCTTTAACCCTTACCCTACCTACCTACTCAACCTGCGTGACATGAGCTTTGCTGTCAATTGCGGAAGATGTCAAACCTAAATTATTCGAAAACTATTTTTGTTCCCCTGAACTTTTCAGATATTTTAAGTTATTCTGCTATTTGGGACGGAGACGAATCCAACAAATCAGAGATCATTAAATTCGGTTCAGCCGTTCTTGAGTTATAAATGGTGTAACTAATCCGACTTTGTTATATATATATATATATAGGAGATTTGCAATAACTCACCGTTGAAAAGAAAATATCGCTAAGTGACCACGTAATTCCCATAACATTAAGATTATTAACGTCTAGATTTTCTCGTTTGTGGTCTGCATTTTATTTTATGCTTATTTTTATTTGAAAGCCTCACAATATTGCAATTTTATACGATTAATTAATTATAATTCACTTTGAGTGAAAAGCACATAGATAGTCGACATTAAACTCAAACTCAAACTCAAACTCAAAGCATTTATTTCAATTAGACCATTACAGGCACTTTTGAATGTCAGAAGACCTAAATCATTCACTTTTATGAGTTTATGTTTCATTAAATGATTTAATTAGTAGCTTCATTAAATTAAGGTGTAAGTGAACCGTGCAATATTGCCATAATACATAGCGTTTATGCGTATGATAAACTTAAGTTTAGGGGTTATTTTGTGCTCAATTTATCCCCTAATTAAGGTCTGTCCAGGTTAAGGGAGTGAACGCACTTGTCGACGCGGAATCGACTCGAGCTGATCACATATGAGTATGTGTAGATCCCACCTCAGGCATCATTCTTATTCTTTATTGCACACAAAATAACAAATATACATACAAATTGCAATAATATAGCTTATGTATTATGGCGTCATCATCTTAATATCCCATCCCGTAAAACCGAATTCTATTCTAACTCCTTCTCTGTTCACGCAGTACGTCTGTGGAACTTACATCCGTCTAACATTCGAGATTCTAAAATTATATTGACTTCAAAAAGCAAATCAAATAGCATTACCTCTCCTCAATACCGCAATATTCTGGGTATACCTGTATTATATGTATACATATTTATAATACCAGTATTTATTTTTTAAGTGTATATATTTGTGTGTATGTATATTTTTGTTTTAAGTTCCAATTGAGATTTTCGTGTTTTGTCTTTTCTACACTACTACTTCTACTCGAAGAAATTTATTTTGAAATAAGCAGTACATTTGTGCTCTTCTAACTTAATGTAATGTCCTGTTAAATCTTTTGTGTGAACATACATAAATAAATAAATAAAAATATGACCCCATCCACATTTTGGTGCATTTAGTTAAGCCAGAACCAAAAGGACGCGGCTGACGGCTTTTGGCATAGCTTTCTGACCGACTCACTACGGGAGTTATTAATGAATGTGGCACATCTGTCCCCGTGCCCCAAATACGTCCATCCGTTATCAAAGTGCACTTTTCCGAAAACTTCTTACTCGAAAGTCAAACTAAAACTTTGAGGTTTATTAAGGTTCCTTTCGCCTTTCCGCTTGTTCAGAAAGTTTGTTTCCAGACTGGGTCAGCACTTCGTTGTTTCACATTTGTTGTTTGATTGATGTGGACTACAGCATCAATCATACTTTCATTTTCGTTGCTCCAGATTTCATTTTTCCCCTTTAAAGTTTTGGAAGCACCTAGCTAGTTTTGAAAGCAAGCAACTAGTATATGCTCCACTTGGTTTTTGGCTTACCAGCAATACCGTAATTGTTTATGTATGCAAATACCAAAGTTCTGAAATATAAGTTTGTTGCTCCTACGATACTACTAAATGTTGCTAATTTTTCACTGAAGCAAGTGAAGTGGAAAATTGTTAGCGAGAGATAATGAAACCTGATGCAGAACGCTTCGCTTATACAGATGTAGATAGGGACAAAAGATCGGTATGCATGCGAGTGCTGCACCACGGGACCATACCGCTATACACGCAACGTTTACCGATCACAATGTGGTTTCAACATAACATAATACCAATGAAAAGAATTTGGAAACCATGCAATGATGGAATCGAACAAAACTGCTTTTTATTACCCTTTCAAAGTTTTTCACAAAACGGTTCCATTCAACTCTGTGTTATGTGTGCTGGTAACTTTACTAATTTGTACGGGATGTATCTACTCAATTCAACATTCATTTGAGTCACGTGATCGGGAGCTGCATGTCGGATGAGACTCGGCGCCGATAAAAAGTTAGCAGCGCGAACTCGGGGAGCTATTACCGTTTTTTACCTTTGAACGTTTGCTCTCGAATCTGTAGAAGAAAGTATTGATAACAATTTTGATGCGAGCGGCATACTTACCTGACTTCGCTGAGTTCCGAGTTGCTTTGCAATTTAGAATAAAAGAATAGAAGTACTGAAACGAATGTAAAACTTCCAACAATATCTCTGGAACTATTTATTCCGGGTCATATTAGCAATGTTTGTTTTCCCCATTTAGGTAACTGACGATTATTTTCTTTCTCGAAGCAGTTGGAACAACACGCCGAAAGATAGCGACGACATAAGTACGACGTTATTGATTTGCGACTGCTTAATGTACTTATAGGGAGTTATAGGTACATAATCGCCGCAGAGTTAGAAACTAAAGGGTAGTCGGAAAATGGTTCACCAAGTATGTAGTCTATTTAATAATATCGTGGCCGCGCTGACCACTTATTGGGCTTCGGCCGTCATTTATTAAACAGAACATCTTTATTTAACCGACTTTTTTGTAAATATTATCCAAAAGGATCCTTCTCTCCTTTTGATATATGTACATATTTTTATTGTGATTTTATTTTTTATGCTTATAGTTTGTTAATTATGTATTGAAATCATTTAAAATTATTAAAATCCTTAAGTTAACCGTGTCCCAGAATATGGAGCCCATCTGCCCAAGATTTCACCCGAAATTGCCAGATTTTCAGAAGTTTGTCCGCATTTTCTCCCACGAAAGGGTAATTAAACGAAGAACTACTGCGAAGTAGCGTTATACTTACGTTACCTCAACTAAATATGATGCACGTAAGGGAAATAATAAATAAGAAATGGAAAAGTTTATAAGGATATTTTCGATCACTGATAGAAAGCGACATTATGAGCGATATGACACAGGGTGTTTTATGTTAAAACAAGCGAGAGCCCGCAGCAGATGCTAGCAGTATTTATATTCCAGGCACTAACTACGAACTTTAGCCTTCAGTATCAAACATACATTGAGTATTCCACCCATCAATTTGAATGCATTCCGTTTGAATCGACTATAGGTTGTTCTATCATACGCCTTGTTTGGTCTAATCATGGGCGCAATACAATGCGGACGACAAATAATGCACACTCATAACTGACACTTATACGGATGCTGTCCGAAATAAATGGATAATATATATATTAATTTATTATTAATATACATACTATTTTTTATATTTTTAAATGTTTTTTATATTATTTTATATTAGAATATTTAAAAATGTAAATAATATGTATTATAAATGAATAAACGAAATAATAACTGGCGAAATGTGGGTATACTATTAAGTAAACCTCTACCTAATCCTTGGGTAATAACAGGCGAGATTTTTAGTAATGAAGGCTGCACTACGGTCTAACATAAACTTGAACTATTAAAGTTATACGTGCAGTTTTGTTTGTGCCAAGTTAAAACTTGTTTGCCCTATTGAAACTAAGCGGCGCCTAGGGGAGGATATTCACAGCGCTAATATATACTCATTAAATATGGTATCATTTTCCCCTAGAAATCTATTTTAGTTTCAAGATATAAGACCCTGTTAGATGTAAATATTTTGTAACGCAAGAAGCTTTGGTTAGTTTTCTCGTTTCATTTTGCGCATCTTTTTAAAACGTGAACGAGTATCAAGATCGGAATCTATACAAATAAATAAAATTGAAGAGTGTGTTACTCAAAATAACAGCTTTTTACTCAAAATAACAGGAATGCATTTGAAAGTATACGATGTGTCAGGGACACAGACGCGAAAACGGTTACCACGTATTCAGTTGAAGAGAAAACTCGCGTAGTTTTTGATACGTAGTTGTTTTCGCATGTGCTGTGTTTGTAAAATATAATAACTTCTAAACGCGAATTCCTATAATTCGATAGTGTTCACGATAAACTTCTCTTATTTTCATTGGGCGCTTCCCAGTCATCTGATCACCAGTCAACTTCTGAACATTTCGAAATTATCCAATTTCCTCGCAGGAAACTCCGTCCAAGTTAAATCCTTTTGATTTTCTTCCGGAGTTTATCCGTAATAATAAAACTAATAGCAGGATAAGCTTCATTCCTTCATCGAGGCACCCTTTCCCTTGATTGGTCCTTTGTAATCAATCTAAATGAATTGAAGGGATGAATAAATAATGTATGTATGTAGCATCAAAGAAACAATTTGATTGGGGTTTCCGAACAATTTGTTTCGGCGACGCGTTGGATTCATTTTCGTGTAAAGATAGGTGAAGCTGCTTTTCAGACTTGACTTCACTTTCAATGGTGATCATCAACATCCACCACCATCAAAATCCTTCTTTTCATGTCAACTTCTACTTCTTATAAAGTTTGAGTCTATTGGGTTAAGGTGTACGGGCACTTGGTATAATAATAAAGAGACATGGTGTAGTCAGACGCATCACGCACTAAGATGCCATTATACTTCTCCTCCTATCTCAAGCCAATTAAGTACCGTGGCAAATATCAAAATACACCTCATCATTAAACGAACAATAGGTAGGTAGTCAATTTTCTGACATATTTCAATTTCAACATGACAACAATTGGAAACAGATTTTCAGCAAAATTAATTAATTTTGAATAATAGCCGCAGAATGCAAGGTGCAAAACGAGCATTCCCAATCGCGATGTTAACGGCGCCCTCGCTTGGTGTCAGTATAAGCACGAATATCATTTATGGCGTATCGTATAATCGAATTAACGGCGGGAGTATTGAAGATCCCGTATCGTAATAGGCTGCCGTGCATCATTCCATTCATAGCGTCCATACGGCCCGTGGTTTCACGTTCGCTTTCTGAAATGTGTACCAATGAAAGTGAGTAGCACGCGTCGCTTCCATCTCGCATCAATTGTTTTGTAATTACTGAACGCTAGTACGTCAATCGCGTGTGAAATTGTTGGGACAAAATCACCTTCGATTTTGTTTTTGATTTTCTATTTTTTTTATAAACCTTATTGTTAAGCTTTAAGCTGAAATACTATGAACGAATACACATTAAAAATTAAGTTTAGTTTACAAAAATAATGTTTTATTACAAATAATTACTATGAACTATTAAAGCATTAAAACGTAAAGGAACTTACCTTACACCGATGCTTATACTATAATAAGCCGATAACTGCAGACCTCTCGCTCGAGGGGTGAGCAGTGTGGGCACCACACCACAATCCACAAGCATCCACAACCCGGGCCCAATGGTGTGAGAGTGAGTGGATGTCACATGACATCGACTGCCTGGCGCTAGAACATGCCGATGGCTCCACGGTTAAAATAACTTAATGAAAGGGCCAATTAATTGCATAATGTTTTATTTTCAGCCGAGCTGGTTGCGCACAAAGGAGTTTTGGGACAAATCCTTTGAGGATCGCTATGAAAAGATACACAACGATACCTCACGGCCCAGGTTGAAGGCAAGTTCAATAACTACATAAAATACATTACCTATCTATCTATCCTATCAAGTTTCACCATCCAATATGCAAACGCCTTCGTCAAATAAATGTGTCTGTCGCGAACTTAAAGTGACCGAAACGTTAGACTCTAGGATTTAACAGAAACTTAAAATTGAGTTCTGACTTAGATTAACTTGTTTATTAACTTGGTCTGCAAGTTTGATGAAGTCGTATCTAGTCACTTCCCATAAGAAGAGCGCCGCCGCGCCGGCCCATTGCAAAAAGTGTCAATAAAAGTAGCCTTGCAATTTCTACTCATTTTGTGAAGTTATAATTTTTCTTCCCAACAACAGGTAATAGTGGTCCCTCATTCCCATAATGATCCAGGATGGCTGAAGACCTTCGAGCAGTACTTCGAATGGAAGACGAAGAACATCATCAACAACATTGTGACCAAACTGCATCAGTACCCGAACATGACCTTCATTTGGACAGAGATCTCGTTTCTGAACGCTTGGTGGGAAAGGTCTCACCCAGTCAAACAAAAGGTACATTGTATTTATAAACAAAGCTAAAGTTGTCATAGACAAATCATTGTAGAGGTCACGTATTAAAGTTGTCATAGACAAATCATTGTAGAGGTCACGTATTGTCGTTGTTGCTTTTTGGTCTAGCACCGAATCTAGTTTCATAAATCTATGTAGATAGTAGTAGTTAAGATGGTTATTGGGTTAAATCTACCCTATTCAGCTTTCTACTTCGCATATTATTATAAATATCCAATCAGCTACATTGCCATACGTATTCTTTATGTAATTATTTTAAAAAGGTTAGGACGTTAGCCGTCGCAGTCAAAATATGAGTAAAACGCTCGTCTAGTCACGGGATTAATTAACGCCCTATAATTATAATTAGCGTACGGATGACTGCAAATCCGTAAGCCTATTGTGGCTACGCTAAGCTTGCTAACGGCGACGAGTATTTATAAACAAAGCTAAAGTTGTCATAGACAAATCATTGTAGAGGGCTAAAGTTGTCATAGACAAATCATTGTAGAGGTCACGTATTGTCGTTGTTGCTTTTTGGTCTAGCACCGAATCTAGTTTCATAAATCTATGTAGATAGTAGTAGTTAAGATGGTTATTGGGTTAAATCTACCCTATTCAGCTTTCTACTTCGCATATTATTATAAATATCCAATCAGCTACATTGCCATACGTAATCTCTTGAATCATCTGCAATCTGTCGATCATAGGTAATCATCAAAACCATAGAAATTTGGTCACTGAAAGAATATAAAGGAGAAGATTTCTTTCGTCGCCGTTAGCAAGCTTAGCGTAGCCACAATAGGCTTACGGATTTGCAGTCATCCGTACGCTAATTATAATTATAGGGCGTTAATTAATCCCGTGACTAGACGAGCGTTTTACTCATATTTTGACTGCGACGGCTAACGTCCTAACCTTTTTAAAATAATTACATAAAGAATATGTAGATAGGTATTTTAAAAGCTGACGTGGATTTCATTTAATAAATAATTATTATAAAACGAATGGTAATAACTCTCGGAAAATAATCACTGACGGTCTGTCTGTGTATGTGACCGCCAGTGAATTCGGTACTACACTAGCTATAATAATTGATCTCATTACAGTTATTGAAAAAGTTGATCAAAGAAGGTCGACTCGAGATCACCACAGGCGGCTGGGTGATGCCCGACGAGGCGTGCACGCATATCTACGCGCTAATTGACCAGTTCATTGAAGGTAACAACAACATACACATTCATATTTTGATTTGAAAATCTCACGTTTTAGGTTATTATATTTTGATCTATTGTTTAGGCCATCACTGGGTGAAAACGAACCTCGGCGTCATCCCGAAAACAGGCTGGTCAATCGACCCCTTCGGCCACGGACCAACTGTACCTTATCTTCTGGATAAAAGTGGTCTTGAAGGAACCATCATACAAAGAATCCATTACGCTTGGAAACAATGGCTGGCCGAGCGTCAGATTGAAGAGTTCTACTGGATGGCGGGCTGGGCAACCACCAAACCCTCCATGATTGTCCACAACCAACCTTTCGACATCTACTCGATAAAAAGCACGTGCGGTCCACATCCGTCGATTTGTCTAAGCTTTGACTTCCGTAAAATCCCTGGCGAATATTCTGAATATACTGCTAAACATGAAGATATAACTGACCATAATTTGCACAGCAAGGCAAAGACGTTGGTGGAGGAGTACGATCGTATCGGATCCCTTACACCACACAACGTGGTGCTGGTGCCGCTGGGAGACGACTTCAGATACGAGTACAGCATCGAGTTCGATGCTCAATACGTTAATTACATGAAGCTGTTCAACTACATCAATGCTCACAAAGAGATTTTCAATGCTGACGTGCAATTCGGAACGCCAGTTGATTACTTCAATGCCATGAAGGAGAGGCATCACACTATACCGACATTAAAAGGCGATTTCTTCGTGTATTCAGATATCTTTAGCGAGGGCAAACCGGCTTATTGGTCTGGCTACTACACGACCAGACCTTATTTGAAGATTCTCGCCCGCCAATTCGAGCATCAACTCCGAACTGCAGAAATATTATTCACTCTTGTGGCGAACTACATCAGCGGCCACCAAGGGTTTGGAGCGTCTGAGAAGAAATTAGAAAAATCCTACGAACAGCTCATTTACGCAAGGAGGAACTTGGGTCTATTCCAACACCACGACGCGATTACTGGCACATCCAAATCTAGCGTGATGCAAGATTACGGAACTAAATTGTTCACTAGTTTGTATCACTGCATCCGCTTGCAAGAAGCTGCGCTCACCACTTTAATGATCGTTGATCGCTCGCTGCACTCGCAGAGTATACTACAAAGCGAAACAGAGTGGGAAACATACGGCAAACCGGCTAAGAAGCTGCAAGTGTCTTTCGTCGACAAGAAGAAAATTGTGCTTTTCAATCCCTTGGCCGAAATCCGAACCGAAGTGATCACTGTGAGGGCCAACACCTCGAACATCCGCGTGTTCGATAGCCACAAGAAGCAGCACGTGATGTACCAGATCACACCGAGTATCGACGTGCAGGACAACGGCAAGCGGGTCGTGAGCGACACCAACTTTGACGTCATGTTCGTGGCCACCATCCCGCCGCTCACGTCCATCTCCTACAAGCTGCAGGAGCACACCAACACCTCCCACCACTGCGTTATATTCTGCAACAATTGTGAAGACTCCCAGAAATCTAACGTATTTTCTATAAAGAAAATGATGCCGGGTGATATACAGTTAGAAAATGCGGTGTTGAAACTTCTTGTCAATAGAAACACTGGATTCTTGCGACAGGTTTATAGGAAAGATATTAGGAAGAGGACTGTTGTTGATGTGCAATTTGGGGCATACCAGAGTGCGCAACGGCATTCAGGAGCATATCTCTTCATGCCGGATTATGATTCACCCGAAAAAAATGTTCTGCATCCTTATACTAATCCCAATAATATGCAAGATGATAACATAATCATAGTTTCCGGCCCGATCTCTACTGAAATTACAACAATGTACTTGCCGTTTTTAGTTCACACCGTGAGAATTTATAACATCGGAGACCCAGTGCTGTCTCGTGCAATTCTCATCGAGAACTTGGTAGATTTCGAGAGTCCTCCAAAAAATAGAGAAACTGAGTTGTTTATGAGAATTCAGACTGATATTCAAAACGGTGACATTCCGGAATTCTACACCGATCAGAACGGATTCCAGTATCAGAAGAGAGTAAAGGTGAGCAAATTAGGCATCGAGGCGAACTATTACCCAATAACTACTATGGCGTGGCTGCAAGACGAGGAGACCAGACTGACACTGTTGACTAACCACGCTCAAGGTGCGTCTGCGTATGAACCTGGACGCTTAGAGGTGATGCTCGACCGACGGACTCTCTATGATGACTTCAGAGGAATCGGGGAAGGAGTTGTGGATAACAAACCTACAACTTTTCAAAATTGGATTTTGATTGAATCAATGCCAGGTGTCACGCGAACTAAGAGAGATACTAGCGAGCAAGGTTTCAAGTTTGTGAACGAACGTCGTTTCGGACCCGATCAAAAGGCGAGCCCTTACCAAGTGCCGTCTCAAACCGCGGACTATCTGAGCCGAACGTTCAACTACCCCGTCAATGTATACCTGTTGGACACCAGCGAAGTAGGCGACATCGAAGTCAAGACATACCAATCGTTCCTGCAGAACTTCCCGGCCGGCATACACTTGGTGACTCTACGAACCATTACTGACGACGTACTTGAACTTTTCCCGAGTTCCGAAAGCTACATGGTGCTGCATCGACCAGGGTACAGCTGCGCCGTCGGAGAGAAACCAATCAGCAAGTCCCCGAATTTTACGTCCAAAACCAGGTTCAATGGTCTGACCATACAGAATTTAACTGCAGTCAGTCTGACAGGCCTGAAGACGTACAAGTCTCTCAGCGGATTGAGCGATATCCACCTAGATGCCATGGAGATAAAGACATATAAAATCAGGTTTTAAAGACTGTTAGAAGTATTAGGTGTAACACATTTGTAATTTTATTATAACTTACAACTTATTTGCCAGAACACGCTTCGGCAAAGCTTAAGATAATATGTAGGAGGAATAAGTAGGAAAATGCAATTTTTAATGGTACTGTTAGTATACTCGTAGCTGCAATATAACTGACCGTGTAATAGTATACTCGTATTAGTAGAATTATTTTCGATTCACGTTATAAACTCTCACTAAGTCATGGTAATTAGCCCTGTATCATTTTGATATTATATTAAATTGTATAAATAATTTATTGTCGAACCAATGGCTGTTTTAGTTCAACGGAAATTTCGACTACTAGATAAATCTACCTCAGGACCAAATGTTATACCTGTTTATCTATTGATTCTATTACAAATGATTTAATTATACTAGTTCAATTAATTATAGTCTATAATATTTGAATCTCCTATTATTAATCTTCTTAACTTTTATCACTGACTTTTGTAAAAATTGTTTTCTTCTATTTTCATGTATAACAACACCCTAAAGTTTATGTTATGTGACGTTAGCGCTGAGTTTGGAGAAAGTACACTGCACGCATAATAACTTCTTACTTTCATAATACTTTGCTGTGATACCATTCATGACATACACTGTATTTTATATTATTTTAGTTACCGATAGTTTAATAGTTATAATGTAATAATTCGAATCCTTTTCTATTGATCTAATGAGATTACTCGTACAATTGAATCCTTCCTTATTAAAATTCTCATAGTTAACAATAATACACTTTGTCTGCGGCAAAGGCTTTTGGGTTGTGTTTCTTATGTTTTGAAATGATTTAAGTATTTTTAAGTTTGAAAGTGATATTTGAGTTACATTTAATATAGTAAGCTATAATTTAATCCATATGCTAGGCATACAATTTATATGAAAGGAAGGGTGTTAAAGTCTATAATATATGAACTTTAACAATTATTTTCACCCTTGCCTTAGTTATTATGCCTTATTAATAAAAATTATGCAGTTCTAAAAGAACAAATAAGTAAAAATATAAAACTGAATTCTCTCAATACGTTTTAAAGATCTGTGTAGGATTTATTTTAAATAAGGCTTATGTTTCTAATTGCATTTGATGGACCAAACATTACTATTTCTTTAGTTGTTAATCCGTTTAGCTTGTTCTTGTGTTGCAAGTTGCCGTAGTTAATTTAATATTGCAATTTCCACTTTAATTTTTGTGAATATTTTTTGTGTATATAATTGTGAAAGTGTATATTTTTAAGATATTATTTTTATATTTTGAAATGGTCACTATTAATTTAGACTAGTAGGTACAATTAAATCAACATATTTTTTAATTATTTACGACTCTTGTTTATTGTAACCTTTAAGCTAGTTATGTTTTGGATTCTCGTACTACAACTAATCATTATATTAATTTGTACAATATTATGTACCAACATGAATTTTATAAAAATATATTATTGTAAGGTAAACTCGAAATCATTACCATCGATAATATTTAGTCAATGAAAATTAGATCTTAAATGGATGATGATTAATCAATACTAATTAATACGCTGACCGTGATTGGTTTATATAATCTGTTTCTCAATTAGTAGAACTGTACTATTTCGTTGTATAATTTGGTTGTAATTGACTTTATTTAATCATAAACATAAACTAGCATCTCAAATTGTGTGTACAATTATTGTCTGAAAACATGTAGTAGACGAAATAAAATTCAATAAAATATACAAGAACGTGTTTATTTTATAATAATATATCCCACTCATTCAAAACAACGGACAATGATCCTGATAGGTCTCTCTTTAGAATATATTTATTTAGTAAAGATAATGCAAACAGTTATTCAGGAATTAGAATTTTATGTAACTTTAACAATAGTATGTACCTATTTATAAAATTACTAGTAAAAATATAGTCGAGTCATTTCTTCTTTATTCTACTCGCAATCCACTCGAGCCCTAAATGTAATCTGTAAAGAGAAAAGTAAATTAAATAAGATAAACAGTCCTGATTACCAACCATAGTAACCAAACAAACCTATAGAGTCCCTACACCTGACAAACTTCACTGCTAGCCAGACGATCGTCGGCATCCCGACTCTCTTATTAAAACACATCTTACAAAGTCTGTGACTTCAAAACTGCTACAACGCTTGGTTACAAAAAAACATTAAAGAACATAAACTTACACTCACTTACGGGATATCTTCCGTGATGATCAATTATTCTGAGGTTATTGTGGGAGCTCTGAATTATTTATAATCACGTAAGATATCCCGTGACAGTATAAGTTTAGTTATAAACCGTGAAAGCTTAAAACAGTGCATAAAGAACATTCTATAAACCTTAGCTGTGAAGACTGAACAATTTATATAAAGATCCTGACCTAACATCCGAATCAAATACGTAAATAAAGGGTGTAAAAAGACCCTTAATGAAGCCGAAAGGTACTTGTTCTATCCGTCATTGCGATAATTTTTTTGTTCTAGACCATACCTGGGAACCTTCTAGTTACGGAGATATTGGGGGTCAAAGTTCCAACTTTTTCACAAGTTTTTTTTTAAATTCATGATTTTAATGTAAGATTTTTACTTTAAACCTCCACGACCCCCATACTATTCAATCCATCCATCAGCACAATGTGTTGAGTACGTTACATTGAGTCCTACCGTAAAACGTGATTGTTTACCCCAAAAAAAAAAAGTCGTTTCCCAGCAATAATTTTTGCGTAAAGTTACTTAGTTTGATGTACAGAATGCTTGGTTGACGGCTTCGTGAAGGGTCTGTTTACACCCTGTATACATGCCATAAATATCACACAAAATATGTTGTGTATGTGTGTGATATGTATGGATTCTGTAAACCTTAGCTGTGAAGATTGAACAATTTATATAAATTATATAATCTAATATCCGAATAAAATAAGAACGTAAATATGCATGCCACAAATATCACACATATAAAGGGTGTATAAAGACCCTTAACGAAGCCGAAAGGTACTTGTTCTCCCCGTCATTGCGATCATTTTTTTGTTCTAGACCATACCTGGGAACCTCCTAGTTTCGGAGATATTGGGGGTCAAAGTTCCAACTTTTTCACAAGTTTTTTTTAAATACATGTTTCTAATGTAAGATTTTTACTTTAAACACCTTCACGACCCTCGTATTATACAATCCATCCATCAGCACAATGTTTTGAGTATGTTACATTGAGTTTTACCGTAAAACGTGATTTTTCACCCTAAAAAAAAAGTCGTTTCCCAGCAATAATTTTTGCGTAAAGTTACTTAGTTTGATGTACAGAATGCCTGGTTGACGGCTTGGTGAAGGGTCTGTTTACACCCCGTATCTGTGTGTGATATGTATGGCACACTCCACTCCTCACGCACACACAATTCGGCTTCACCACATTCCTTATCAGTATCACCTCCCTAGTCTCCACTCAGGAAATCAAATACCGACCCCTAAGATACAGATTAAGAACTGTGTAGTTTGGGGCTCACTAGCAACAATACTGTAAGTAAAATACACTTATAATACTCTCTTGTGTATAACCAGTGTATCTACGTATGTAGGTATACCTAACCGCGGCTTATTTATTACCTAGAAAATAACAATTTTCTATTTATATTATCAACGAATATTCCGCAACACAGAATTGCAAATCCTGCAAAAGAGTCTAAAA
Source organism: Noctua pronuba (assembly GCA_905220335.1). NCBI lineage: Eukaryota > Metazoa > Arthropoda > Insecta > Lepidoptera > Noctuidae > Noctua > Noctua pronuba. Next base: position 18,586,191 of record LR999891.1, on the reverse strand, counting down.
ATAATTGAGTGAAGCGTAACAGTCACTCCAGTTAATGGTTATGAATTAAAAATAAACCTACCCAAATAGCAGTTACAATAATTGAGATTCCTAAATGAACCGCTACCGATTCTATGCAAATACATCGTAAATACCAACGCTAGACGAAGCAACGCGTACAGATACCGCATAGACTAACTAAAGCTTGAATTTATATCAAACCTATGCACAAAACACGATTCACGTAATTTTCGAGTGAAACTCGAAAATATAATATTCGCAACTGACTAGTATTATCAAAATCCGATAAACCTTTCACATTATAACTTTGACGTTACTTACGTAAAAAGTTAACTCTTCACAAAACTTTGATTTATGACCCGCAGATACACCTAGAGCCATCTAGTGCACTTGCATCAAACTAAATGACGCATGACGTTTGCAAAATAGCGCGAAATGCAGTAATGCTTGAATACGTAGTACCGTCGCGGCGCGTCTCCCGCCATACTAGCGTCAAAAGACCCTGGGCGCACTATTTCAGCTTCGGGTTATTTAAAGTATTGATATAGAATCATACATAACTCATACCTTAGAGATAGGTTATAAATTAAAATGCATAAGTAAACCAAACACTTTATTTAAAATCCACAGATAACGATAAATAATGATAAAGTGCAGTTTGCGTTGTAAATTCTTATCAGCTTTTTCTTATTATTTCTTCTAGGCACGTCCGAACAGCGTAATTTGTTTATAATGATAGAAGGTACAGGCTAGCATTATGTAAATAAATGGTTATGTGCAACTTGCCACAATAAATTATCATTTATTTCGATAAACAAACGTACTGAATACAATTTGTACAAGAACATTTTCTTCCTACTACTTGTTTGATAAATTACAGCTAGAAATTTGGTATTAATTAATGATAAACAAAGTTACAGAAACTAGGCACTTTATGGTAAATAAATTAATAGGTGCTAGTAACTAAAGATGGTTTATGGTCCTATTCTCGAAAGCTTATTAAATAGGTAAGCAGATCCTCCTCTCATACAAACCTACTCTTCAGATTTTGAATGGAATTAGTTGGTATTTTTAAATATACTCGTATATGAGATGCTAACACCAATTCAAAAATGTTACTTAGTATCTTAAAATGATATCAGTGTCACCTTGAACTCACGTGACCTGCAGTTTTGAGATAGTAAATATCAAAAGTAACTGACTTAATGACTGAACACATTTTACTTAAACATAAGACTTTTAATATTATTATATAAAGTTTTACAAAAGTAAACTATTCATACAATAAAGAGGCTTTTGGCCAGCAGTGGGACAATATACAGTACTGCGTGGCGACGTATCTTCAATTAATCTCTGCATAGTTCTTCACCACTGTCTCATAGATAAATTTTAATGATAGATTAGGTTGTCACTAGGTAATTGGAAAGCTTACATTTTGTATGTCCTGAAGTCTTCGACAAGGACACCAAAGTGGTTGCCCACTTTATGCACTTCTCTGTGGTATCTGTAAACGACCCAAATCACCGACAAAGTCGTTTTCTACAACAACATTCAAGTGCATAATATTAATTAATAAATAATAAAAAAAAAAAAAAATATTTGAATAGTTTCTCAGTTGTAAACAGATATTTATACTTGATCATTGTTTTAGAATACGGGTACACCCGTATAACCCTTAACGTTTTCTTTTTTGAGTAAACTTGCTATAAAGGGTGTAAAAAGACCCTTAACGAAGCTAAAAGGCATTTATTCTCCCCGGCAATGCGATCATTTTTTTGTTCTAGACCATATCTGGGAACCTTCTAGTTACGGAGATATTGGGGGTCAAAGTTCCAACTTTTTCACAAGTTTTTCTTTTAATACTATTTTTTAAGGTTATAACTTTACTTTAAATACCTCCATGACCCGTTTACTATTCAACGCACCCATAAGCACAATGTTTTGAATGGGTTACATTGAGTTTTACCGTAAAAGGTTATTTTTCTACAAAAAAAAGTCGTTTCCCAGCAATAATTTTTGTGTAGGGTTACTTAGTTTGATTTACAGAATGCTTGGTTAACGGCGTCGTGAAGGGTCTGTTTACACCCTGTATACATTATTAATTAAAAATTATTAAATAAACTAACAACTAACTATAAAAGGGTATCAAAAAACTTCTCAACGCTGTCAGCTGGTAATGTGCCCAAGAGACTGGCGACACTGACACGTTTTTTCCCAACCCTTAGACCCTGGCCCAGGCGAGGCAGAAGGTCGTGTCGTCGAGCAATGTGGCTATGCTCGACGTCGGCAGTGCGTGAAGCCAACGACCCGACTCCCACTCACCCACAGCCAGCAGGCGCGCACGCTCAGCAGCAGTAGCAGACGTGTTCAGTAGATTGTTCTGAACTACTCTTTAGAGCGACTCGTCCCACCGTCTCTGGGAAAATGGATGGTCGAGTTCTTCAGTATTCGGGCGAACGAGTTCCCAAGCATCGATAGCCTCGGAGAAGAAAGGCACATCAAAATCAATCAATATTGAAGCCAGGATATTCCTGATTAATTTCTCGGTGCCGTGGACCGAGGATATGAAAGCCGGTAAACTAAAAATTTTACCAGAAATTTTGCGGACACCGAGTCCTCCCATGCGAATGGAAGAGTAGATTGCGCCTAACCTCGGTAATCCAAAGCCACATTTAAAATTGATGATAAAGTATAATATCTGATATTTAATTTGATCCATTTTGTCCAAAAGTTGAGTGTTATATAATAATGCATATAAAGGGGAAGCAACGAATTATGGTGATGCATGTTAATTTGGAGAAATCTTTCCGAAACACTTTAAAATTTTGATTTTTTTTCCGATAAAATCGAGAAAAGAATTTTCATAGATCGGAGACCCAAGGAGACGAAGGGAGCTCTTTCATTTTAATATCAGGGGCTATTGCGTTAAATTTTGAAAAAATCAGTTGTCTGTCGGTTTTGTCCGCTACATATATTTAGCATTTTGGAACGTTGAGGCCGAGGCCAAAGGAAAAAAGTTAGTTTTTTAAGAAATTTTGATATTTTCAAACAGAATGTAAATCGCCTCCGAAGGTTTCATCATCAAGGAGCCAAATGTTAAGTTTGGAATTTAGCTGTCGAACAATTGGGTGGATAGCAAAGCTAAAACCACTGGCCTGAGGAGGTCACCTTGTTGACAGCTAACAGCAGATTCCAAAAGGTTGTCCCGATACAGTAATGTAGATGGGTGTCCGTAACATTACTAAAGAAAACTATAAATTTGGGGAGATTCTTTTTAGTTTAACGTTTTATATGAATGTTAGAAAAAAGCCCTTAAAATATTGGATTCTTTCGTCTTGATGGATTGCCAGACATGTATTTGGTCTAGAGATAGGTATTACAATATAGTAAATCATTCAGCGGTACAAGGGTTTTTTGCCGATTAAATGACTTTAGCAGGGAACATTATTGGACTTTACCAACATCTTAATAAGTCCGAGTGTCCCTTTAATTCGGAAAGTCGAACTGAACCTAGCTCACCTGGGACTACTTTACCATTTTGGATTATCTGATGTCAGTGATGACGTACGGCCATATGCCTCAAAAAAAGACTGCTGCACCATGTAAGTAGGATGTGTGCAGAGTGAGGTATTCCGATTTGTTCCGCACCAGCCTGTCTCTTGATGTCCCCCTCCCCAGCGACGCCCTAAGCCGAGGCTCGTACACCACAGGGATGCCCTTAGCGTGTATTTACTTAGTTTTTAAGCCCGTAGCTGGAGACCTTACACTCAAGGCACTCACCACGAGATAGTCCGGTTAAGCAGACGACCACCTCCTAGGTTGAAAGCCGAAATGCCATTCTTAAAAAAATGTATATTCCACGTCAGGCGCGCGGTACATTTCTTTGCCAGACACGCATTCGCGCGTAGCTTAGCAGTGAGCCGCTGTGGAGCGGCGCCTTGACGCTCTGGATCTTTTCCAACACACATATTCTTTCTGCTAGCGGTCGTCGTTCGCTTGAACCCAGGAATGATCTTTCATCTCCCGCAAGTCTTGCAGAAATTACCTGGAAAAAGTAATAAGAACTTTATTATTACACATTTTTAAGCATAACAAATACCACTATTTATATATGAATATAAATAAATAGATATAAACGGTGTATTTATGTGAGAAAATATATAAGCACTACTTCTTATAATAAAAAAATAAGGTAAAATAAAAGGACAACAAAAAATCAAAATAAAGTATTTTATATCATACTTACATTAGTGCTAAGTGAATGGCGTACTTTCACGACACATTGATCTTGATTTCAATTTCAATTCACATTTTAAGAGTGCAAAGAGGATAAACCGTTCATCTTTTCTTCAAACAAAATAATATTCCACAAATCTCTGTTTTAATGCATACATACATATTTATACATGATGGATTCTCGCTGTATGTGTGTCATGCATGATACGGTTTTGAATATTTTTTTAAATACTGATATAAAACAATGTGAGGCTGCATTGAAGTTTATAATAAATTGAGTCACGTGTTTCGTAAATTGATTTTAAACAACGAGATACTTACTAAGCTCTTTTTAATTAACAAAGTTCTTTGTAATTTAGAAAAAACTTTGTTTGATCATAGTAAAGTTAGGAAATATAGTGTTCCTAGTGCTGGGATACAGGTTTCCTCTCTGTGAGGGTATGTGGGTGTAATCAAGATTTTAATGTGTTTGATAATAATACAGCAATATAGTAAATGTTGTAGTTTGAGATTTTCCAAATATTATTTCACGTCAAGAAGAGACAAAACGCGTTTCCTAATCGTATAAAATGGTATTTTTAATATAAGTTTAATATTTTTGCAACGCTAAACGACTCTTGCAGTCGCAGATGCTGCAAATATCCACGAAATTAAAAGTACCTTAAATACGAACATTATTTTGTACTAATGCCAATATCAAAGCGTTATCTTCACACCAAAGCCACGTCATCTACGACATCTCAACTAGACGCGTACGATAGTTGCCGACACGCTGCGGCTTTGATGCGCAGAATTCTTTAGATGTCACAATATCCTCTACTGCAGTAAATACAAAAAAAAAAGTCAAGGACAAAACAAAACGCAATCAAAATATAATATAAAGCACACATCATAAACGTTTTTCTAGATAAAGCAAATAATAATTGATACGAGGTTTGCTATGAATTAAATAAATAAACTCAATGATAAGATATTTTTAAGATAAGTACGTAAAATGGGGATTAACATAATTTACTAGTCACAGATAGTAATTGCTGCATTGTACAATATACTGTAGTTACAAGCTGAAGAAGTAATTAACTTGATAATAGTTCTAATCTCAGGTAGTTGTTACGGGTCCGGCTGTTTGTGAGTTTAATAAATGTTTGTAAAAGCATCCACGATACAGGAGAAATTCCTAATGTCGGGCGACTTTTTTTTTTAAATAAATATATCCAAAGTATTTGTTATCACTAGTTGTTTCACGAAAATATATTATTGGTGAGGCGGAATCTCGGTTTAAAGTAAAGTCTTATCGAACGTATCGTATCCATTAGTATTGCATATTAAACCCTGCATGTTTGCTTTATCGGTACACGTAAAACTCCTTAAACTATTTTCAATTATTATTCTACATTTTATTGTATTTCAGAAGTAAATTTATTTTTGCGGAAATTGACTAACATAAAATTATATTTTATATTATATACGGGGTGAAAGGGACACCGAGGCGAAAACGGTTACCAGACGGTTACGGTGACGGGTATTCAGAACTTGGAGCCCATAGAATTTTAGGTTTAGCACTTTTGTTGTAACTTTATTTTTACACGGCTTCTCCATATTCTTTAACGTTCATTAGAAGCATTTTCAATCTCATTAGTATCAAAAGTAACAAAAATAAGTAAACTCACATGATTTTGAATAATAAATAAAACGAATGATTTTTGAAGTGCCTCTTTTAAAGGTAGATTGGACGACGCGACGTTGGTATTTGGACTACCCAGTATAATGACAATCTATTACTACTGACTAACAACCATATAATGTGTAGAGGCCAGTTCAAACTGTCACTTTACCATATAGATCGAGAGAGAGAGAGCCAATATCCTTCGACAAGTTATTCTATGCAAGAAAAAATAAGTACAGGTTGGCGAAATAGTCTGTCTACTGTTATACAAGATGTCGGTACATAAAGTGATGTTTCGCGTATTTTTTATTTTATTGCAACTCATTTCAATATTTTTCTATTCCGAGCTGTAGTTAATTTTTAATAAATTTCCAAACTTGCTCTTGATGACGTCAGAGATGAGGCCGAAGAGTTCGATGTCTTTGCCACGTAAAGTACAAGAATAAAACACCTAAATTTGACGTTTATACCTGATACGAGGTGACGATACTTGGAGGTGAAATTAAAGTTTATTTTAACAAAAATACTTGACACCACAAGTGGTTTCAAGTATTTTCAAAATCACGCTATCTTTTAATTTTAAGAGCTCAAACAGCAAAATAAGGTTTAGATACTTAAAACCTGGAAATGGTTTCGGCATCAGCAGAGGCTATTTTTTATTTTACATACCGTATTTGATAAAAAAAAAATCACGAATCCATCAATTATGAGTTTCTTAGCGAAAGTTGCTTAGGAAGATGGGTATGCTCACCCCCTCAGCGGAACTATGTGACTAAATCGCCATCCTGTACATCACTGTACAGAGAATATCGTTTCTTGGGCTGGTTTTCAAGGCCAAGATTAAGTAGAAAATTTGTCGTCCATTCAAAGTTATTTAATAATCTTATTAGTGACTAACACTAATAAGATTACTTAGAAATAACTATGTAGGATCCAGTGGAAATATGATATTAAATATACGTCAGAATCGAATTAAGCCAAGCCTATTATATGACTATCTTATTTTGACAAATCAATATAATTTTGAATACGTTCAAATACGACGTTTTGCTTTCACGACCGCGCCTAAAAGCCAAAGAGTCGAAGTTGTTTCTATCAACTGAAAGAGTTGACCAACGATTACTACGGAACCAAATGAGAAATACAAAACAAACAATTTTTTTTTTTCGATGGTATTCCCATATTCAAAGTTATTCATTTTCAAAGTAGTAGAATTCTACTCTCATTATTTATTAAAGCTGCGATTTTCGGGAACAATAAATTTTATGGAAACGTCAAACGAGTGACTTTGAAAAAACTAACAGGCAATTTAGTTAGGCGATCATAAAAATGCATCTTATTTTGGGAAAACGGACTAATTTATTATTAAAAGCCTTCGTACTTTCCCTACAATATATCAGTCGCTCGCAGTGACTGTATCATACAACGCACTCGCTCAAACCCGCCGTGCGGTGACAGAAATTCTAAATTTATGTTTTTATTTGTATTTCTATATTTCTTGATTTAAGTGCAATTAATGGCTACCAAAAGAAGAGTTTCTATTCCTATATTATAAAACAAACTGTATTGCTGAATATAAAAAAATGACAATTATAATAATTACATGACAATTATTATCTTTATTCAACTAAGTTGTGTTTCAGATGCTAGTTACCCAGTCCGGACAATTCTTACCTTCCTAACTCTTCTTTGTGAAATGTTTTTCTTTTATGAATGTTACTTGTATGGTGTACATAATAAAGAGTTTATTCTATTCTTCTAGCAGTGACCACTAGCGAAATTGCACATAAAACCGTGAAAAAAGATTTAAAGAGATAAAGATTGAAACTAAGAGATGAGACAGAGATATAGATGTAATTATTAACATGCCTCGCTAGTGGTCACAGTTACACTACTCGGACTAGAAGCTAGAAGAGTTTTGAAGGCAACAAATTGTCCTGGCTGGGTCATTAGCATCTGACCCACAAATAATATTTTCTAAAATATAAATACTCCTCTTTCAGAGGGATTGAGTCGTGGTGCCGCACTCCACCACGCATGTGTGATGAGTTTATAAAGATAATAATGAGCCATTAGAGAGTATGAATACACCACCTAGACTAACTGGGTTGAGGAGGCCAGATAGGCAGTCGCTCCATGTAAAATACTGGTATTCAGATACATCCGGTTGCGCTGGAAGCCGAAGCCAACAAAGTTGGGAAAGGCTAGGCAGATGATGTGAGAGTATGAATATAATATGTTATGTAGTGGACCGTACCCTTCCCCGGTGAGCGCACAACAAGCCTGTATATGCCACGGGTGCTGCTTTATCGACGTCAGGTCCAACTGCTCCGATATCTCCGCAGCTGTCATCGAGCCCTTCACATCCTGGAAGCAAAGAAACGGGCTGGTTTTAATCACTGACGTACATTTAACAGTAAAAGAAACAGCGTGACATACTTTTACCATGAATTCAAAGCAAGGGGACCATAAAACGGGGTGAATAGAAACGCAGGGTGAATCTAGGCAAAGCTATGGAGGGGATATTAACTTTGAATTAAAATAGTATGTTGCCAACAAGGTCTCTAAGTAATCTTCACATAGTATAAAACGAAGTCGCTCCCGCTGTACGCTTAGATCTTTTTAAACTACGCAACGGATTTGAATGCAGTTTTCAGCAATAGATTAAGGTTTATATTTATACATATAAGTATAAATTAGTAAATCAAGTAATAAAGTCTTCCTTGAGAATGGGAAAGAAGTAGCACAGAATCGATTAGAAGGATTGGAGGCCTTTGCCAAACAGTGGGACAATATTGGCTAGCCATAATAAGTAAATAACATAGTATTGGGGTCGATCTATCGTCATGGACAGGACTATTGTAGCAAATAAACCTAATATTGAGGTGATAGATCGCGGAGACCACCGTGTAATGATTGTTGACATCACTGTCCCTCATGACGAGAATCTCGTGAAAGCTGAGAATGATAAAAAATCAAGTACCTTGATTTAGCACACGAGGTTGTCGACATGTAGAACTAGGACTCTGCAATCATTATACCGATAGTCGTGTCGGTTAATGGACTAATAGCAAAGAGCTTCAACCAACACCTTAGGAGGCTCTCATTGCGCTGACTAGGTCAATTCTAGGCTTGATTCAGAAAGCAGTACTCCTGGAAACGGCAGGCGTAGTGAGGAGGTTCCTCTCACTGGAACCCTGACCACCGGCAGCCTAGATCTTGTTCCTGTTGCCGATCGGCCATCTGTTCTGTATACTTTTGTTTTGAGAAATATTTAAAAATGTAATTGATAAGAGAAAAGATGAAAATAGAGTACTTATTGGTAACATTATCATATTAATTCAACGTAAAAAACCTATTCCTATTTAACGCGTTTTATCCGCTACTTATAAAACTGCTACTTAACGAATACACAATGATTTAAGTAACTATATAAAACTAAAACTCTCAAAGCAAACTCAAAGCATTTATTTCAATTAGCCCATTTCAGGCACTTTTGAATGTCACAAAAAAACAAAGAGCGAAGATCCGTCGATCTATTGATCGAAGCGTAGATCATCTCTATGGAGAAGAATGGGCAAGAAACTCCATGGACACTCTTTTCAATCAAAATATTGTGACAAAATCTTAGTTACATCATTTATGTGGATACTATACATTTATGTGAGAACGATATATAAAGAAGGGCAAGCTAAGAGCGTCCAGAGCAAAAAGATCATATACAGTTCAAAAATAAAAATACACCATGGCAGCTAAAAGATGACCAGTCCCTACTGACAGCGCCCGTTCACGAACATGACGCATGGATCAGCACCATTCAACTCAACCACTTTGAAGGGAACTAAATGAGCCGACACACCCGCCACCATCAGCGAGACATTTGAGTGAGCATGACATTCTCTCAACCGCCAGGGCAAATTCAAGTCAATGAAAGATAACTCAATGTAAATGGTAGCTTTACAGTACATAGTATAGTACTCACACATTTGTGCTATGCAATTATATATACACATCACGTTGGCGTTCCCAGGCATTCACGTGTTGCAAATTGCAAGTATGCCACACTCCATCAGTGATAACAAGCAAATTGGACCCCTGTGCAGCCGACCTTCCTGCCAGGACCATTAAATCTGACGTCTGACGACCGGCAGCCCGCATCCTTGTCACATAATAGATAAACATCGCCCGCTATGTGGGTTAGCAGATAAAATATCTGCAGGTATTATGTATGCCTATAGGTAGCTGTGATCAAGGGCGTCGCCAGGGGTGGGGGCAGCTGCACCCCCGCCCCTAGAGGCTCAGGATTTTTAAAGTTATAACCTTTCTGCCTGATGCCACAGAACGTACGTAGTAAATTGTAGCGTACAACAGAATCACTCAAACTAACATATTTTTTAAGGTTAAAAATGAGCCTCTGGGTACTTTTACTACCGCTACAAACTTACACTTTTTCTTTAAACCAACGCGCGCGAAAAAAACTTTTATCACAAAGGCTCCTTTTTTTTGCCCTCTGGATTGGCACTCCTATTAGATTTTCCCATGATCGACCAGTATAGACAGAGGCTGAAATGAATTAGGAACCCCTTGACCAGAGGACTTATTAACGCAATTATAGCAAACTTAAAAAAGGTTGCAGAAAATGGAGCATGTGGAGATTTTGATCTCAAAATAACATAATTATCTGAATTTATTCGAGGCAAGATATAAAAATTTCCGAGCTCGCTTCGCTCAGTTTCGCAGCCTAGTTTCTCTTGAATCTTAACTTTATAGGTCGAAACAATTCTAACCTAAGTTTTCGGGCTTGCTTCGCTCTCTTCAGACTACTTTCTCTTGAATTTGTCTAAAAGTCAAGTAAAGCCATGAAACTCCTATATGAACGGTTGAAACAATTCTAACCTGTCCAAGGTAGGGTCTTAGTTCCTTGATTTTATAAATAACTCTTCAAAATTAGTAACGTTTACTTGTAAAGGGTGTAAAAAGACCCTTAACGAAGCCGAAAGGTACTTATTCTCCCCGTCATTGCGATCATTTTTTTGTTCTGGACCATACCTGGGAACCTTCTAGTTACGGAGATATTGGAGGTCAAAGTTCCAATTTTTTCACAAGTTTTTTTTTAATTACTACTTGTTAAGGTTTTATCTTTACTTCAATTACCTCCATGACCCGTTTACTATTGAAAGCATCCACCAGCATCAAGTTTTGAGTGCGTTACATTGAGTTTTACCGTAAAACGTGATTTTTCACCCCAAAAAAAAACTCATTTCCCAGCAATAATTTTTGCGTAGGTGACTTAGTTTGATGTACATAATGCTTGGTTGACGGCTTCATGAAGGGTCCGTTTACACCCTGTATATAAACAAGTATCGAAAATCTAAGCAATCCGAGGTAACCGAGGTACTAACATTTTTAAAGTGGCTATTGCATTTTAGATTCTTAGAAGAAATTCAGCTGCATCCGTAAATAGTAAATATAATCCTTACAAATCTGTTTTGACTCGCACCCTTCTGCCCCCCCAAGACCAAAAGCTGGCGACGCCCTTGGCTGTGATTGCTTTGCTTTGAATCAGCTTGAACTACTAAATATATGAAATTTGGAAGGTATGATGGTAGAGGAGTCGAAGTTTCGCGAGGAACTGCTTTCATTCGTGTTCTATCTTCTTGTATATCGAAATGAATTATAAATGTATATTTATGTAAAAGTATGAATCAATTAGGTTTGACGTAGGTAAAAATAAATTAAGCAGCTTTACATTTTATAAGATGGAAAATCTTCCTCTCTGCCCTCACATGCGCTTATAATTTGTGAACCACTAACCGTAGCCATTTTAGTAATTACGACGTAGTCATGTTCCTTAGGCTAGGCTAGGTTTTAGTACATAATTTATTACAATAAGTTACCCGCGTCTATCATTATTTTAATTTTTAGGCACTCAGGCAGGATTTTCGACTTTCACTTTTGATCACAAATTGCGTTTAACCAGTTGTTTAACTGCCAAGTTTGACGGCTACAGTTTATTTTACATGTATTTATATGTGTATCGCGGTAAATACACATGTTCGTTCAAGGATACTTTGGTTTACACTGAGTTTCGGATATAAATATAATGATGACGCAATAAGATTGTCACAGGTGGTTACGCGAGACATAATGATGGCAGTTTCATTATATTATCAGTAAATATGTACTGCTCACATTTTTGGTTGTATGTGTGTGTTTAGCTGTAACATTTTAGGTTTGGCAAATGTAATGTTTGCTCAATGACTTTTAGCAGTGGTTGTTTCAGTGTCCGTGTACGCACCATTGACCAGAAAAAAAACTAGAATTTCAGCCCATAATTTTTACTTAGTCTTAAGACTTTATTCATACTTGTGTTTATAGCAAAAAAGTTAACCAAAATTATAAAGGATTCTTGCGTATTCGGTTCATAAGTCGTTCGTTTTCCATAACGCATCGTCGCGCATTCGTGCGAGGACCACGAGTCCTAAACGGAGGTGGTTACAACAGGCTTTACTGTAATCTCCTTAATGCTTGAGGAGTTGACCTTCGTTTTTGTTACCGAGTAACTTTCATCTTAAGCAATTATGTAATGAATCACCTACACAAATAAATTAGGAATGTAACGTATGTAATTACATAGGTAGTACCAAAAACATGGATATAATTTGAATATGCACCGAGTCTATTTACATTCTAATAATGTCATTATGAGTTGAAACATTATCTGAGTACTTTCACATTCCACAGACACATGAAGGTTTTATTATATAATTACTGTGACAGCCACTACTTTTGTATACATTGTTACAAGTAGCAGCGCCAGGTTTTTCTCGTTTGACCTTATAAATTTAAACCTAGAGATGAAGAATGTATGTGATGAATTTATAGCTAAAACCGTCTGTTTGCTTGAATTATTGCGAGAAGACGGAATTAACTGGTTTATTTTATTTCGATTTATTCTTCAATTTCAGTTTAAGCGAGGCCGCGGCTTCCCAACGAGAACAGTCCTAGAAAAGGCGAGGTCCTTCCTTAAAGCCTGGAGTCCCAAGGAAGTTTATATGCTAGTAGACAGAGCTAAGCTGGCCATGTTCTCCGGAACCAACCACGTACAACAGACCGATTGCTAGTCTATTCCGGACAATGGAGTCCACATACATTCAGTATAAAGGACTGATCCACCGCGTTTATAATTTGTAAGGAAAGGAGAGATTATGATCACCTGTTTATTCGCGTAAACCAGGAGGCAGGCTCTGGTGAGCTCCTCGTGTTTGAGCATCTGATGCAGCTCCTCGCGACTGATGCTCAGCCGGTGGCGATCCGTCGAGTCAATTACCATTATCACGAACTGAAAAGACAGAAAAATAAACAATGGAATCATCGCACGAAACATTAGCATAGCAGTACTGTCACGGGCATAAATGCATACTATCCTAACTAATATTATAAATGCGAAAGTAACTCCGTTAAACGGCTGATCAGAACGTAATGAAATTTGGCAAGGAGATTATATTCTGGAGCCGGACATAACATTTTTTTTCTCACGCGAACAAAGTCGCGGGCAACATCTCGTACTTTATAATTACCTACGAAAAGTTTCTAAAGTATTGATAATTTTTATAGGTTACGAACATATTTTTTTCTTTTATACAATAGGTGTTTCGGCGCTAAACGTATTTTAAATATATGTGTGAAGGATGCTAGGAAGGAGGTGACTTATGCTATGACGAGTAATAGAGAAGTATGGAAGAAGAAGACTATGCTGCGCAGACTCCAAATAAATTGGGATACCCTGCATGGTAGTGATGATGAAATCTTTTTATAATATCGTTCCATTTCCGTCAATCGAATGACGCGTGACGTTTTGAATATTAACGTTAAATTTATTTAGTGATTAGTGGTGCAAGCGGGTACTTATAACTGTTGCTATCAAAGCATTTAATTGATTTTGGATATTTGTAAACCACATGGTGCGGTATTACTGAACTTATAAGACTATTAACATAATATACAATTTATCAAATAAATAAATTATGATTCTGTATTTAAAAGTATTCGCAAGCCCTTAGTATAAATAAAACATCGCGTAGCTATGGCTTAGGCTTTGTGCACAGCGCAGCATTTGCAGGTGCAGTAAGCAGAATCAGCCTGCAATTTTCGCATCTATGTTTCATACTATGAGAGGGAGTAGTGTGGGCCGAACCGGTCTCCGGCCGGACTCAGTGCATGTTGGTAGTTGTCACAAGTCTTCGACTTTTTTAGTACTAATGTACCCAGCATTATTGAGCTCCTTAGGTTCTGAGTTACAGCATGACAGACATATTCGTGATCTGATCCGACAAGTCTACTCTGTCTAACTGTGAGGTGCTTTCCTCAAGAGCTCTTGCAATGATCTGATCATTACGTCAATACAAGATGGACTTAGCAGAGCCACTGCAGGGTAAAGGCCTGTTCCCATTTGAACAGAGTAGCATTTCGCCAATTTATAAAATAATTATCATTTAGCAATAGTCGCGAGCCTATAATTTCATTATTAGTTAGCCCGGGCTGGGAATCTACACCCTTGGACGCCATGCTCAGTAGCCGCGCTTTCTTCCACAATGACTAACTGGCCGTGCAATATGTTTAATTAAAGTTGACAATAGCAAGACGAACTAACGTAACCATCGCAAACTATCGAAGTTCAACCGTTCGCAGATTTTATTAAGTGATACAATGGCTATAATACTGTTAAGTAAACAACAGAACCAACTTACCCAAATGGCACAAAAATAGATTTTCATGAAACTGTGGTTGAAATGAAGTCACCTCGGTTTTAAACTCTAAGTTATAGCTTAAATTCGCCAATTGCATTATAAGCGTTCTTTTAGTAATCAATATATTGTTACGTAATTGCCTACTGTTGATCATAGAACTCGAAATGTACCTGTCTCTCAGAGCTGCAGTGCTGCAGAATTGCTGCTACTTGTGTATGTAGGTAATGCATATTTACTTAATGCCTTGTCCCTTAAGGAATAGGCAGAGGAGCACTGTACAGTTTACATTCAGCCAGAGGTGTTAGTTCAATGTATTAGAAAATTACCCTTTTTCCATTGGCCGAGCACGAATCAAACCATAAGCTCTTCACACTGGTTCAACCCGGGAATCGAACCCGAACTCTGACGCTCAGCAAGCGCGCTTGCAAGTCTTGCGAGCACCACAGACATGATTTATTTCATACTATGTTATCGGTTAGACTTGTCTTCAAAGATTTGCCACGATGCATTCAAGTTTCATTGGCTATTAAAAGCTTAGATAAGACACAAAAACAATATTCATTTTCAACACATAAGAACCTGTTTATATCACGAAGTAAATGTACCAGGTGTACATGTCAAGTTAATAATATGTAATGTTTTATTTGTCCTGTTCACGACTAATTAAGAAGACTCCGTTTAATTGCAAGCCTCGTAAGCCATAACTACATAATATAGCTGCATTGTGTTATGATTAGTAATTTACTACAAATGGGTCTGGAAACAAAATAACTGTTGCTTATCACTTATTATTTGTCATTATAGTCATAAAATTGAAACTACGGAGGTATTAGAACATATAGGTTATATACTACATACAGGTATGTACACAAAGCAGGTAGGTACTTCAACTATTTAAGGAAGAACATTGTTATACACGTAGGTATGTGCATTTGGGTCGACTAAACAAGCGCAAAATTATTGTTTGAACAAATTGATGATGCAGGAAAATAATTTGTTAAAGGAAAATTATTCTGCTGAATGTAATAATGTTTAGTTGAGGTGACTGCGCTATCTCAAGATCTGTCCCTGAGATAGCTTGGACTATGTTTCTGCTCATAGGGACTTCAATATTTAAGGTGAGATTAGAGATTACTCTAAGGGCTCATTTATGGCGACGGCGCGGCCCGCTTTTAATTCAAACATAATTATGGCGATCTGACGATGCATGAGCCGCACGCCGCACGGGACGCGCACCGCGTCTCCGGGTTACCTGGCTACCTAGGGTTCGAAAATATAAAACCTAAGAAAAAACATTAAAAATATACCGTATTGATTAAACTTACTAATCATGAAATTTTGGTAAATTATAATGCTACAAATTCGATTATACAAATTATGTGAAGGCGTACAAGATCGCAAAAAATCGTTTACAAGGTCGACTTGCCGCCGCGCTACTTATCACCTCACTTATATGCCAAGGGTAATTTAAGGCAAACGAGGATAATGAGAGACATTACAAAAACAGGAGATATTGTCGTTTAAAGACATAATGTCAAAATGTATGGATCTTCTTATGTGAATGAATTTATGAAGTATAAAATAGTACATTTACTTATTGCTTTACAAAAACCAACTAAATATTAAACCACTTGTGTCCTTTATTGGGGAAATTTGTAAATAGACCTTAGTAGCAAAATGAGGAGCATATAGAAAAACTGCATACAGCAAAAACATATTCATCATCTTCCTGCCCTTGTCCCATTCTACTTGGGGTCGGCGCAACACGTTTTCTTATTCCATTCTCCCCTGTCAGACGTCACGGCAAAATTTACTCCTTTCTCTTTCATATCATTCCTCACACAATCCACCCATCTTTTCTTTGGCCTCAACATACTATTTACTGTATTTTATTCTGAACTGAATAAGATTGTCCCGAAGACAATCATATTGTTATACATAGAGTGCAACAACAGGCAAGCATTGTGGTTTGATCAAACACATCACAAAACGTACTCTACTTTATAATTTTATGATAAGCATACACACATACATATACTCACGCCTTATTCCCGTAGGGGTAGGCAGAAACTACAGAATACTACCAGCTATGACCCTTACTCCATGCATCGGTATGTATAAAGGGTGTAAATATACCCTTAACGAAGCCGAAAGGTACTTGTTCTCCCCGATATTGCGATCATTTTTCTGTTCTAGACCATACCTGGGAACCTTCTAGTTACGTTGTTATTGGGGGTCAAAGTTCCAACTTTTTCACAAGTTTTTTTTTAAATACAAATTTTTAAGGATACAACTTTACTTTAAATACCTCCATGATCCGTTTACTATTCAATACATCCATAAGCACAATGTTTTGAATGCGTTACATTGAGTTTAAAAAAAAGTCGTTTCCCAGCAATAATTTTTGTGTAGGGTTACTTAGTTGGATGTACAGAATGCTGGTTAACGGCTTCGTGAAGAGTCTGTTTACACCCTGTATGCAGTCAGTTGCTAAGCCTAGGCATCTGACCTTGCTGTGACATACGTATTTATGTTTTTACCTAACTTAATTGTATTACTTGTGCCAAATAATTATTTACCTAATTAAATAAAAAGTGATGATTTAAATTTTATTTGAAATCCCAACTCTTTGTTCAGTCTGTTTTTAGAACAGATTTTTAATTGGTTTTTTTAAAGAAAGTTTTGTAAGTGAAAGACAAAATCTACTACTTTCAAAATGTTAATACTATCAGTTACCTCACTATTAGTATAGTATGTGTTCCATGCTGATCTCAAGCTCTGCTGGCCGCCCAGGTCCCACATGACGAAGCGGAGGTTCCTCCACACCACCTCTTCAACATTGGAGCCAATGGTTGGCCTGGTGTGGACAGCTTCGCCCAAGAGTAGCTGGTACAGTATCGTGGTCTTGCCGGCATTATCCAAACCGACAAGCACAAGCTTATGTTCTGTGGATGGGTACAGAAAAAGAAATAAAAGTATCAGTCTTCTTCATTTAGAATCAATAGTAAATGAAATATTTTTATTGTAAATAAGTCGGGACAAGTAGCTGACCATGCCAATTGCAGCATCAGTGGAAAATTTAATATCCATGGAAGTTTAAGTGTTTGGACACTGCAGGCTACACTCCAATATTATGGAACATGGTGAGGGCAGGAGCATCACATTTGCACTGGGTCTGCATAGCACATTCATCAAATCAGTTTGATTTGGAATATGCATAAGAGTCAATGTAGAATAGAAGTGAATAAACAATCAAGCGTTTCAGATATTTTTTAAGAAAAACCATTTTCGACTTAAATACTGAGTTGTTATTACTTAAAAACTAACAATATTTTCTGATACTTATATCTTACTTTACAAATTTATTTAGAAATATTGTTAAAAGTTATGAGAAATTTACTGTTAGTAAGCATCACCCCACTGCTGGGCAAAAGCCCCTCCCCATGACTTCCAGTTTTTATGATCCAGAGCTAGTGTGAAATGTCATCATCATCTTCCTGCCCTTGTCCCATTCTATTTGGGGTCAGAGTAACACCACTTCCATTCTCCCCTCACACCATCATTTACTCCTTTCTCTTTCATATCATTCCTAAGCTAATGGGTAATGTGCAAAAGATATTTTTATATGCAAAAAATCATGTTGAATCATTAGATCATTACTTCACCTAAGCAATGTTTGTAAATCATTCTTACCATCTAGACTTGATGCTTGATAGTTATGAGTTCATGTGAATATATTTCTAAAAATAAGATTGTTACAATGATTTCTTAATATTAGTATCAGTGCCTAAATATTGTTATAATATAATATTGCTACAATATAATGATGACAGTGACAGACCAAAGTAATAATAGGAGTAGATTACTTAATTAATTGCTTTTCATCACCTTCTTGTTTGCTTCTCTACACTGTGTATGTATATGTTTTGAACACTATAGGCAGGCTCAATAGGTTTTTCTAATTAGCAAGCTAGTGGTCTCTAGTATTTATTCAGGAAATACCATGGTTTGCTTAAAACTATATAAGGAGTATTATGAGTCTACCATTGTACAGTGATAAAATTCAGTATAAAATCAATTGCCACGTTGTATTAGCATTGGCATTCAATGCGGCAATGCTGCCAGTCTTCTGGCTACATTTCCGGACTACAGTGATGCAGAAGAGTACTTTGACTCCTAAGTGTCCTGTTATTGTTTTATATGTACTTAGTCTTAGTCTTTTTTGTAAATATTTAGTTTATATTATTTATTTAAGGTTGTGTTTAGTTTGTAAACAATGTGTATGATTTAGCTTTATTAAAAATTCAATGTATTTTATTTCACTTATACCTACATAGGCACTTATAAAGGGTGTAAAAAGACCCTTAACGAAGTCGAAAGGCACTTGTTCTCCCCGTCATTGCGATCATTTTTTTGTTCTAGACCATACCTGGGAACCTTCTAGTTACGGAGATATTTGGGGTCAAAGTTCCTTCTCTTTCACAAGTTTTTTTTTTAAATAAATGATTTTAATGTAAGAAATACTTTAAACACCTCCACGACTCCTGTTTAATGCATCCATCAGCACAATGTTTTGAGTATGTTACATTGAGTCCTACCGTAAAACATGATTTTCTGACCCAAAAAAAAAAGTTATTTCCCAGCACAAATTTTTGCGTAAAATTACTTAGTTTGATGTACAAAATGCTAGGTTGATGGCTTCGTGAAGGGTCCGTTTACACCCTGTATAAGTAATATCAGAAGCTACATGAATGGTTTGAATTTGTTGCTTCCTATAGAGAAGAACTAGAAAATGCTTGTCAACATTATTTAATAAAAAACAGCACTAATTACAAAGTCAACATTTACAGTCACAATAGTCTAATAAATGTTAGAACTCTTTAATTTTAAGACCCTAGACAGCTTTAGAACCAGAATTAGTTTATCTATAAAATATGATTCTGAAATAAAGAATAGAAAACTTTTATCATTGTAAAAAAATATATTTAATAAACATTTTATGTTTATATTTTTACAATGAACATGTAAACATTAGTACAAGTTATGATTCTCAACCCAGTTGTTCTCAAGTCAGTGTACCAAATGTTTGAAGACAAACATCTTTGAATTAATTTTCTAGTTGAATTCCTCGAATAAACTGGGTCACTCTACTCGACAAAGGCCGTTTTATCAGTAGGAATTCTTAAATCAAACATAAATTTAGGTGCATAGTAATACAACTTACGCTATCTCGTCGACAACGTCAAACTAATTTGTACAGTTATGTTACTTACCCTCGTTCCCGAACAAACTCCAGATCTTTGATATAAGTAAACCCATTTTGGCAAACTTTGAGCCAGTTCGCAGATCAAGGAGACAATGACTGTAAGGTAAACTACTTATTTATTCTCATTGTCGAAGGCGGTTACACAAGTACACGCAGTGTTATGACTTAAAATTCCACTGCATACTACTTAAGGAACTCTTTTCACGCTCTAGTTCACTTTAATATTTCACTAAAACGCATTTTGATTAAAATTTGTAGCAAAAATATGTTTGATACGTCTCTCCGTACTTTCCTAGCGACTATTTTATATCTGAGATAGAATGAATGACACAAAGGAATGACAAGCAAGTGGCAAACTGGCAACTTTGACTGACAGGACAGAATGACGTCTCAGAAGTCAGAACTCATCTAGACGATCAGCGCCCTCTGAACACCAAGCTATGGTACTAAATTTAAGTACATTGAAGGTAGATGTTTCGCTGCGTTCGTTCGAACCGTTAGGCCCGCACCACCCTTATTATTATACTCTTTGGCCCGGACTCCATTGATAGCATTTGTAAAAAAATCAACAAATTTGTATTCGCTTTAAAGAAGGTCAAAGAAACCACTTCTAAACAAACTGCACTCTTGGTGTATCATGCGTATGTGTGTTCCATAATTCGATATGGTATAGTTGTATGGGGATACACAGCAGAGCTGTCACGAGTCCTAGTAGCACAAAAAAAAATGCTTGCGTGCTATCTTTAATATGCAGTGGTCTGAATCCTGTCGACCCATATTTAAATCTGAAAACCTATTGACCGCCCCTAGCATATACATTATGAAGTAGCCAAATTTGTTAAAACTAACATGAATCTTTTCCAAAATAAAAATAACTTAAACAAACGTAAAATCACTCACTCAAATTTAGAATTACCGGTACCCAGAATAGAAATGTTTAGACACAGCTGCGTGTATATGGCACCATTAGTTTATAACTCGCTACCTAAAAAAATTGTAGACCTGCCCTATCGCAAATTTTGTTTTAACTTATGCCGGCCACACACGTTCCAGTATACTTGCGCAAGTCCAGACTTGCGCAAGTATACTGGAACGTGTGTTGGAAGATAATTGCGCAAATTTCCGACTTGCACAAATTCTTGAAAAAGTTCAAAATTTCAATTCCCAACTTGTGCAAACTTGCGTTTGTGCAAGTTTACTTGAACGTGTGTGGGAGCATTTCGCGCAAGTTTCAGTATTGTTTTAGCCACCTACATGTACGCACGTCATTTTCGCGCCAAAATGAACGAGACTACCGAGAGGCAAAGAGTTCGCGATATTATAGAAGAATTAATAAAATATGTACAGAAATGAGCCAAGTCTTTGGCAAATAAAAAGTAAAGACTATCACCACAGGGACAAAAAAAAATGCTGCTTATAATAAAACAATTGAGCAATACCGAAAATTCGAACCAAACGTTATTTATAAATATAATATGTAATATATATCCATAGCATAAGTAGCTCGCTGCATGTACGCACACTTGTACAAATATCATTGAAATGATACTTGTGCAAGCATGCTTGAGCCGTCTGTGGTCACCATCGAAATACGTGTATTTGTGCAAGTCTGGACTTGCGCAAGTATACTGGAACGTGTGTGGCCGGCATTACGGAAGTGGTTAATATAAGTGATAAGTATAAAAATTTTCTTATTTTTATACTGTCAACGAGTTATGCCGGCCACACACGTTCCAGTATACTTGCGCAAGTCCAGACTTGCACAAATACACGAATTTCGGAGGTGACCACAGACGGCTCAAGCATGCTTGCACAAGTATCATTTCAATGATATTTGTACAAGTGTGCGTACATGCAGCGAGCTACTTATGCTATGGATATATATTACATATTATATTTATTTATTACGTTTGGTTCGAATTTTCGGTATTGCTCAATTAATTTATTATAAGCAGCATTTTTTTTTGTCCCTGTGGTGGTGGTCTTTACTTTTTATTTGCCAAAGACATGGCTCATTTCTGTATATATTTATAAATTCTTCTATAATATCGCGAACTCCATGCCTCTCGGTAGTCTCGTTCATTTTGGCGCGAAAATGACGTGCGTACATGTAGGTGGCTAAAACAATACTGAGACTTGCGGGAAATGCTCCCACACACGTTCATGTAAACTTGCGCAAACGCCAGTTTGCACAAGTTGGGAATTGAAATTTTGAACTTTTTCAAGAACTTGTGCAAGTCGGAAATTTGCGCAATTATCTTCCAACAGACGTTCCAGTATACTTGCGCAAGTCTGGACTTGCGCAAGTATACTGGAACGTGTGTGGCCGGCATTAGGTACTCACAAAATACTCTTCGCATTCTTATTACTTTAAAAATGCGTTGCAAGTTTTAATTTTGTTATTTTATGTAATAATTTTACAAACTGTTTATACCTCCATTTTATATTATTAGGTACCTATTTGTTAAGGATTTTATTTTTTGTTTAATGTTGATTTGTTTTAATATAATTTCTTTTGATGGTTTATATATTGTACGGTGTCCTTTTATTGTGTTTTTGTATGTGTCTTTAATAGTCTTTATTATTTTGTTTAATGAATAAGGTTTCAGTGAATATTTAGATGTGTTTATGGTTTAGGTGTTTCAGTCTTTCAGTATTATTGTTTTGTTTAATGATGGTCTGCTTAGTATCTTTCAATTATTCATAAATTATATTAGAGGAGATTTATGTATAGATATCTATGTTAGATAGGTACGTACCTATGTTGTTCATTTTAATGTACCTAACTTATGTAAAAAAATGATTTTGCATGCTATTATTATGGCGGAATGTGTCCTGCTCTATAACTTTTTTATAACATCCTGTATATACCACATTTTATGCAAATAAATACTTACTTACTTACTTATTTTTCCAAAAAGCGGAGAGCGAGAAAACGCGATGTTGATTTCAACCAATGTGATTAATTGGTTTCCGCACTGTGAAAATAAAACAGCGGAGCTAGAGTTTAATTTAAAGTAAATATATTGAAAACTATCAAAAATATAAGTGAACGTCACGGTTGGCACAGAACAGTGACGAAGGAAACAAAAGCACATCTAGGCTAGTTACACTTAGTTGAACTAGATAGCGCTACTTGTTCTACACTGGCTTGTGTTCATTTATTTACTACACGCACGTCTCCGTTCTGCTCCGCTCGTATCCACTTTAGTGGAGTCGGGCGAGCCAGGCCTAAGAGCCTATCGTCCCGAACCCGTCCTGCGTATAAAATCCATGGGTATGTCACACGAGTACACGGCTCCGCACGACGCGCTCCGGCGCGACGCGCTACACAATTCTCGGATACCGGTTCAATTTTCAAACCGTTATTATGTACTTGAAGCAAAACCTTTTCATTCGGTGTCGTTCGCATATACCGGTATTTTGAACAGTTATTCACATAAAGGTTTTTTTCGGATTAAACGGTTTAAAGCAATAAAACCGGTTAATACGTATGCACGATAAACAAACGTCGCGCGCTGTATGGTTTTTATTTAGTAGTAAGAATTTTTTAGTTTCGGGTTGGACTTTTATAAATTATGTCATTGCATCAATAAGCTCCGCTGCAAAAACATAAAAAATGGGTAAATAGCTAATATTTTTTTTGATAAAATTAAGTTAGTAATGACGATAAATCATTAATCGGTAAACATACTTTTATTTTTCACAGATCCTATGGACTAGTTAGATAGTCAGCCATTTTTTAATGAAGAAACAAACGCTCAATATCTCGCTTTCTACCCATGTTAAACACAAATAATAAAATTAACTGGTGATTTCACCAGCAGCAGCAGACGCAGCAGATGTTGACTCAGGAAGTAACGAATCGAATGAAAAGAAATAGCGTAGCGCCTAACGGCATCCTGAGGCGTGAATTATACAGGAATGGCGTAAGGTTAAGACGCGTCGCAGGCATGATGCCGCTTAAAAACGTTTTCATATAAAATGTACGAAATGAGCTCCGTACTCATAGAAACAGGGCCGGATTTATGGGTGTGGAGGCCCTGGGGCAACCAAGCAGTAGACGCACCGAAATTTGTTTTGGGACAGATGAAAAAAAAAAAAGTTTCTTTTTTTTTTGCTCATTCATTCAGAAATGAGAAAAGGAGTAAACGCGTCTACTAATATTGAATTGAGTAAGCATATGATTAGGATGTATTAGCGAGCGAAGCGAGATCGAAAATTGTAGTATTCCGCCTGGGATAGGTTGATTTCTTTATAGATGTCCGAGATTTCGGGGGGTGTTTGAACATTCTTTGATGGACTCATGGACACAATGGATGTAGTTTCTTAACCAATTGTGGAGGCCTCTTCCTTGTGGTGGTTTGTGTGTTGCCCTGCCCTAAATCCGGCACTGCATAGAAACTAAAAGCAAGGAACTAACTGGAATGAGTACGAACAAAATTTTGATATCAAAAAACCGTTTGAAAATGAACTTTATCTCAAAGTTATAGAATTTGTATTCCTTTAATTAATTCAAAGGGGGAAGAAAACTTCAGAGCGAGAAAGCGACGAGAGTGGATTGTGTCCTTGTCTAATAATTGCCAGTAATCAAAAAATAAATAAATATTTTTTCTTTTTTTTATACAGCAATCGGAAATCACGTTGATAGCTAAACTAGCACATAAATCGTAACTGGAATTATTTGATATTTAAATACCAAATATTAAAATAATAATTTCTTGCGAAATTGAATTCTTTAGTAGTTACTTACATTTTATGAATGCCAAAATTCATGAAAGATAAAAAAAACACAAAAAAATGGCCGAAACGGTTTCGCGTTGCAGTCGTATTTTTGCTTTCTCAGGTGCTTTTTATTGTATTTAAGTGAAATCTTCCACTATAAATATGGCGAAATCGTGTTGTTTGAAGGGGTGTAATAGTGTGAGGGGTTGATGGATATGCAATTTTTTTTTTCAGGTACGTTCGTTTAACTTTGTTTACAAATTGCGACTAGGGTGACAATGTTTTACATTTGTAAACGGGGATTATGAAAATATTGTAAAGAATACGCCTTTTCTAGTTTCCATATCGATATTTATAATCTTGTGCACATGCGTATAAAATACAAAACATTGTTATTTATAATGCAGTAGCAAAACTTAATCATTTACTCAATTTAATATTAGCAAAAGTAACTTCTTGAAAATAAACATTTGAATTCTATCTTTACATTTTTAAACCCTTCCATTTTGGCGGCAATTGTCGATTCAACCGATTTTTTTTTATTCGACACAAAAGTCTCGAGTCAAATCCAAAAAGTCTGAATAAACTCCTTGGTCAAGTAAAATACTATTACTTTATTTGAAAAAATCACAGTAATTCTTATTAATATTTGGAAATCTATTTATTTATTTATTTAATGCACAATGTACACAACCAATTTTACACGCTAGGCTTAAAACTAGTGAGTACATGACTCTGTTAGGGCGCAACAAGATAACTTAAAGCTAAAATTATTGCAGTGTCAGTGTTATTTATAATCTAACATAACATCACGCTTGTAAATCCGAAGGGCTAGCCAGCTCATTTCGCGAGTTATGGAAATCATGGCAATATAAATCACTTCTAAGCATTACAAAATAGTTAAGTTCATATTTTTTTTTCATAAATGAGAAAAATCACTGTTCGGAGATCACACTTATTGCGCACAGTAGTTTGCTGTAACATATTAATAATACTGTTCTGTTTCCATGCAGACTCCACAACAATGAGAATCTTCAGCAACGATGGCTTGAAGATGTCCCATTAGAAAAAGTATTTAACCTATTGCCTAGTTTGCAACCGTCATCCATCATCAGCATCTTCGCACTTACATTTAAGATTACCGACTCATACAAAAAACCAACAATTACATAAAACCATATGTTTAATAACGTACAGTGTGATTAATAAATTTATCAAATACTATTAAGTTGTTTGAATATGCTACATGCTCAATTGCTCATGCTTTGCATTGCAGCCCTGTACGCTTTAAAATCTCTATTTACAAATGAAGTATATAACCTAACATTCAGACCACCGTGAACGAAAATAAGTGTACGTATTCTTCACATTATCAACCTATCCCACTACAGAGTTTTTTTTTAATGTGGCACTCTTGGAAAACTAAAATGTATAGAGATACGTTACCGCTGGTACATGCCGGCAGCAGTCAGATGAGGTTTTTTAGTATTATTATACCTAAAAATAAAGTAGTTTTTTTTTACAAATAGCTCTGCCTTAGATGAACAGTATGCGTAGGTTTCGGCATCGCCCATGCAAAGCGGGGAGCGGGGTGCTAATAAGTTATAACAGAATAACTGTCCCAAATGTAAGTACAAATAATGGACACCCTATTAGAAAGAGATGACATCCACTCTCGAAGTTCTCTCACTCGGAACGGCTTTGCGTTGGACGTAATCATTCCAGTTAGTATATAAGTTCCTTGACCAAAAGTAAAGAATTAAAAAAAAAAAAAAATGTCTCTGGTAAACCTCCCTTTAAGTATGGATGCTATTACTCTAATTGCACTACGTGTGAAAAAAAAAAGTTTTGCGCTTTTTTTAGGGGGTAAATGCTTAAGGCGATAGTCTTGTCGTGCAAAACTCAGAAATTCACAGAAAATACAAAAACACATCGTGTGTGGACCTCCCCCTTCGACACCTAGTCATGCTTAAATTATTTGAGATGATGCTAAAGCTTTAACCGACTTAAAAAAGGAGGTTATCAATTCGACGCTTATATAAAATTTATTATTATTGTTTCTAGGAACCATCATACAAAGACATCATAAAAAAAATTGCTTTTTTGAAATTCATGATCACTCGTTTTCGAAATATTTTTGTTTGGTTTTCGCATAATGGATTATGACGCCTTGCCACTGCAAAATTGTTACATTATTATAGAAGGCAAGTAAAAAAAGTAGGGTTGAGGTTTATGGGCAAGAAATCCACTGCTTCAACGAGTACCTACATTTATTTACCATAGTCATGACATCCATGACGAAAAAAACGAAAATTTTGGTCGCGCCATCTTGTATTTTCATTTTGACCTTATTTTCGTTATGTGCGACCCCGGAAAATATGAAAATGACACTTAGGATGAAAAATTCGTTAATTTTCGTATCCACCATCTTTGATTTTGATTTTGACTCCATATTAGTTTAGAACGCCCACGATTACCATGAAAATGACACCCATGACGAAAAATACGTTAATTTTCGTATCCGCCATCTTTGATTTTGATTTTCACCCCATATTCGTTTAAGAGGGCCCTCGATTACCATGGACCTGACACCCATGACGAAAAATTCGATACTTTTGGTACCCGCCCTCTTTGATTTTTTTAGAGCAAACACCGAGAAATTTGACGATATTATCGTAATCAGATTAAGAAAATAAAAGATTTTTTACAAAAAGTAACGAGGCAACTTTGAAGATAAGGATGTAAAGGTATTTCGGCAGATTTTGTGATTTAGCCTCTGTTGCCTCGGAAGGAGTGCGGAAACAGAACTCGGACTCGAGTTGGGCGCGAGAGACATTTTTTCAATGCCAGATTTTCGCAACAAGAGCGAGTTTCACGAAATTTAAAAAAATACGTAGTTATTAATTAAGCATATAATCAATATTTTTGTACTTGAGTGCACCTAAATATTGACTATATGCTTAAATAATTGCAATTCCTTTATAACTGTAGTCAAAAAAACATTATAAACCTTCGCGAATATTTCAACGGGCTATCAATGCTACTGGACTGGGCCCTTAACGAAGCCGAGAGTCATTGCGATATCTTTTGTTCTGGACCATACCTGGGAACCTCGTAGTTACGGAGATATTGGAGGACAAAGGTCTAACTTTTAAACGTACGTTTAGTCAAAAAGCCGTGCGTTTATTAATACTAGACCTCATGTTAGTTTACTCCAGTGCTCATGCATCATTTTTTGCATCTTCTCTTAGCGTGTCACATTATGCGATGATTATGGAACCTTCAGTAGCGTCCATCAGTTCCTGTAGCGTGCGGACATCAGCACAGGTAGGATCACGGGCGTACCCACGGTGGTGCAGGGTGAAGCACTTGCCCCACCCTGCTCCCTGAACCGAAGCTAAGAATTTTTAAGGCAAAATTAATATAATGACAAAATTAAATATTAATTTGGGTCATAAATTGATATTAATTATTAATTTATGTTATACATTTAACATTTTTTACATTCAAATAAAATCTTGGTTAAGGTCAAGAATGACAGAAAACAGTGTTGGGTAATATCAAAAATAATTGTACATTCTAACATGCAGAAATGTCCATGGTAGGTTCTATCGAAATAATGCGATAATTTTATAAAACAAGTTATGATACGTAGACATACAGAATTATGGATGAATAATATGAATTTCAGAGCATATTATAGCATATAGTTTTTAAAATACAAATTTTTGTTTTGGGGTAAATCATATTTCTCCCATGTAAATAATAATGTCCTCGAAGATTTGAGCGTTACAAAAAAGACTCTAGTTTTTTGCATGCTAGATATCTCATTAATCCAAGCTAAAAATGAACTTCAGTATTATTAAGACTATCTAGATCCTGCATTATTTCTTAAAAATAATAAAGAAATAGATAATTAACTTAATTTCAAATCTTCGTCCACGATTTTTGTCATTTTTGTTATTCCATTTTGTAACACCAATATTTAGTAGTTTTTAAAATGTAGAATTGGCAACACTGCGTTTATTGTGAGCAGCCAATCACATAGCGCTAACTAGTGACAGTCGGCCATTTTGAAATGTGCGTATTTGTGAGTGCAGTGTGCTTCAGGCAGTGGTGAATTATTTCAACATTATTACGTTCCTTTTTGTGCGGTGGTCTGTTTATCACCATTTAAGTTGTTTATTTACAATTAGACCATTTAAATATTGTATTACTCTCGCACAAATCAAAAGTAAACAACAATTGTAGCTAAGGAGCTTCATTGATTTTTAATTCGTTTGAGGTTATATTCAACACGTGTTTTACATTCCTTTTCGTTACAATTTGTGACATTTTTTTGTTACGTAACAAAAATGAGTTAACAAAAAGGAAGTAAGGGTGATTTTATACTGCTCAAAGACACGTCACACCTTTATTTTGTTACAAAAAAAATCTAGCAATGCTTTCACCTTAATAATAATAATGTCTCACGAAATGTTTCATAATTTAAAAATTAAATGTGAAAATATTGCTATATTTTTCTAAAGTTCGTTTATAATCCCAGATAGTAATCTTACATTTCATGTGTTTGTTTTATAGTATCGAGTTTAATATTACACCTGTCAAATTACAATCTGGGTTAAATAACGAACTATACAGCTTAATTGGATGGATTAACAGATTCCTGTTAACCCAATTAAGCTGAATATGCTTGTGCTGGGGTGGGTTCACGTTTATTAAATAGTGTACTCACAACCGAGATTTTTAACAAAATAAAATTTGTTCTAGAAAAAATGCCTATGACACCAGCCGAACGTCAACGGAATTACAGAGAAAGGCTTAAACAAAACGATCCTGAGAAATATGTTTAATTATTTTTTTTTAGCAATAGTTGATTTGGTATTATTAAAAGTTCAGATGAACCTATCCAAGTTGTATCTAACTAAGTAGTTTAGTTATTATGTGATTGATTATAATTAATAAAAAAAAACGGAAACCTATTTTGTTTTGTTCATAGTGTGAAATTGCCCTATTAGTTCCTTTTTGTTTCCTTTTTGTAACACTTTTCATTTTTGTAACGAAATTCATTTTCGTTTCTTTTTGGTGACTGTACAATTTATTTTAATATTACCCTGTTGTCGGCCAGTAGTGCAGTCAATAAAACGTATCAGTCAGTAAATAAAAAGCATTTTTAATTTCCTACTACTTAGTTTATTTACTTCTGCCCCAACCCTTAGAAATGCTGGGTACACGCATGGGTAGGACACGATATTAAAGTATCTCAACGTTTGAGGGACAACACCACGTCTACATTTGTTACCCCGGGAGTCAAAACGCCCCTGCATTGTATTGTATTGTATTAGTAGAGCCCACAATCAACTATCAGGGTCAATCACTGTCGGGTATTGATGCGGCTAATGCGTTTGCTGATTTCTTTGCCAGTGTTTTCTTACCTGAAACGCCTGATTTGAATGTCTCCCAAATATGTGCTCTTGATACCTACAGTAATAGTAACTCCGTCAGTTTAGCTAAATTTTCAACTAACGATGTAGAACGTGGTATCAATAAATTAAAACTCAGTAGTTCTGTTGGGCCGGATAACATTCCAGCTAATATCCTTAAACTGTCTAAAGCTTCCATAGCCAAACCTCTATGTCATATATTTAACTTATCATTAAGCACCGGAAAATATCCGACTCAATGGAAACTCTCTAGGGTTACGCCTATACCAAAGACAGGTGTGAAATCATCAGTTGTAGACTACAGGCCTATTGCTATATTGTCGGCCCCTGCTAAAATATTTGAACACATTTTATATAAGGAAATTCAAAGACAAGTAGATATTTATTTGTGCAATGAACAACATGGTTTTCGCAATAAAAAGTCAGTTAACACCAATTTGCTAACATTAGTTGATTTTATTTCTTCTCAAATGGACCGCGGACAGCAAGTGGATGTGCTGTATTTCGATTTCCGTAAGGCCTTTGATAGAATTAATAATTATATCTTGTTGCGCAAGTTAAGTACCATAGGATTTACACCCAGTCTTCTTCTTCTGATTTCTGACTATCTCCGGGACCGTCAACAATTTGTTCGTCTTGGCTCATACAACTCACATGCATATCATACACGATCAGGCGTGAGTCAAGGTTCCATTTTAGGTCCCTTGCTCTTCTTGATTATGGTAAACGATCTGCCACAAATAATAAAACACGTGAAATGTCTACTTTACGCCGACGACCTGAAAATATATGCAACTGTAAACTCCGTGTCTGACTGTATAGCTCTCCAGCGTGATATCGATGCCTTGAGTGAATGGGCCGCCACCAACAAAATGGAATTCAACACCTCTAAATGCCAAATTATGAGCTTTGGCCGCATGCGGAGTCCTATACAGTACGATTACAGTTTGAACAACGAGTCTATAGCCAGAGTGTCGACAGTAAAAGACCTAGGTGTACTGTTTGATAGCAAACTGACCTTACATACACACATTATAAGCTTGGCGAAAGAATCTTTCAGACGCTTAGGTTTTATTTTACGTAACTGTCAAACCTTTAAAAACCAGGCTGTTATCAGGCTCTTGTTCAACGCTTTAGTTCGGTGCAAGCTCGAAACCAGCGCTTGTGTATGGAATCCTCACAAGGTTACCTATACACTCATGCTGGAAAAAGTACAAAAAGCCTTTCTTAGATACCTCTACAAACATATGTTTGGTTATTATCCATATATGTATCCTACTAACTTTCTTTTAGGATGTATGAATTTTAATTCCCTTAAAGTTAGGCTTGCTATTGACCAAATAACAACAGCGTATAAAATTTTACATGGTTATACCGACGCCTCAGATTTACATGCGGAGCTGTGTCAATTATAATCGCTCTAGAAAGCAGAAATTGTTTAATGTCCCATTTTGTCGCACTGTAGCTCGATCCACTTCCCCTATACCGCGTATGCTTAGGATGCTCAACGCGCTCGTGGAGACCAACACTGGATTGGACTTGTTTGCTGATGAATGGAAGACGATAATGTTAGAATGTTTGTGGTTCTGTGAGAAGACCGCATAAAAGGATAACTTCATTTAGTATTAATGGCTTATGCTGTACTAAATATAATAATAAATAAAATAAATAAATAAATATACATAGAGTTTACATAGAGTTCAATAATACATTAAAAATGAAAACTAAATCTATTTGCCCAAAGTTTATATTCAGTGACTGGGCAACTAAAGGTATTAGGAAAAGTAGAAGGGCGGGTTTGCAAATCAGGCAAAATTATGCTGTTTTTCAGTACATTTTATAGGTATAACTAAACAAAATCCAATATAAATAATAACTTTCTCGTATTGGTTCTTCATTTTCAAATGAAAGACAATTTATTATTGAAAATTTTAGTCTTTTTATAATGTAAAATCGATCTTTCGTTGCCATGTTCCGCAAAATTAACAATACCGGGTTGAGTTTCAGTACATTTTTTGTGCTATTATTAACATATTTTACCATTTCTAAAAATACTATATGTAGGCAAACATATTCAATTCTTAATGTTAGAATTTTTTTTTATCTAAATGCTATAAATAGTCGCAGAAAAAATAAAAACCGAAACTTATTTTTTCACATTTTTTGCTATTCCGGGTGAATCTTAATCTATTGCAATAAGGGATATTTTATTTTTGGTCCCCGTCTTGATTTATTGTACAAGCATTTCGAAAGAAACTGCAGCACTCTGAGCACTCTGGACTCTGGAGCAGTCCGCGCGCGGCCGCCGTCGGGAGAGGACACGTACACCTGTTTGGAGCGCCTCGAGTTGAAAAAGATCGCTGTACGGACACAAAATATTCGATAAACCAAAGATACTTGACAAGGAAAGATTTTTATTCTATTTTACTTCGCTATAAAAAAGTAAGTAGACCGCCGCCTATTCGTCCTAGACTTGATGGAGTGACCTGAAGTGAAGATGTACTTCAGTGACTGCTACTGGACTGGAACTCCTCGACTAGTAGAACTAGGAGAGCTGAGTTTGGGCTCGT
Source organism: Noctua pronuba (assembly GCA_905220335.1). Taxonomy (NCBI): domain Eukaryota; kingdom Metazoa; phylum Arthropoda; class Insecta; order Lepidoptera; family Noctuidae; genus Noctua; species Noctua pronuba. The sequence goes on along the minus strand of LR999891.1, from coordinate 18,553,534 downwards.
TTTGTTAGTTATGATGAGACCTTACCTCCGGACTTGATAGAGTGACCTGAAGGTGTACTTCGGTGACTGCTACTGGAACTCCTCGACGTGTCGAACTAGGTGTGCCAAGTTTGGGCTCGTTTTGTTAGTAATGATGAGACCTTACCGCCGGGCTTGATGGAGTGACCTGAAGGTGTACTTCGGTGACTGCTACTGGAACTCCTCGACGTGTTGAACTAGGTGAGCCGAGTTTGGGCTCGTTTTGATAGTTATGATGAGACCTTACCTCCGGGCTTGATGGAGTGACCTGAAGGTGTACTTCGGTGACTTCCACTGGAACTCCTCTGCTCTTAAAACTTGAACATTACGTTTTAGGGAAATTAACGCTGTTTAGTGAAATCGTATTTAAACGATAGACATCAGCAAGTACAAATAAATGGTGTCAATTCAATGGGTCTAAAAGTAAGAATGGGTGTACCACAAGGGTCGATATTAGGTCCTTTCCTCTTTTTGGTCTATATTAATGATCTACCCCATTTATTTAAAAACCAACCACAAATGGTGTTGTTTGCTGACGATACTTCTTTAATAGTTAAGGTAAACAGACGTGCCACAAATCTCGACGACGTAAATAACGCCCTACTGCAGGTTCATAATTGGTGGTAAAAATAGTGATAGTAATGAACCAAGAGAAACTAGAATTCGTCGAAAATACTGTTTTCCTGGGGATCACGCTCGACTCAAGGCTACAATGGGGTCCGCATATAACATCTCTTGAAGGACGGCTGAGTTCAGCAGCATAATATGCTGTTAGAAAAATCCGTCAATTTACTGATGTCATAGTAACCGCGAGGCTAGTCTATTTTAGTTATTTTCATAGTATTATATTATTTCACATGGTATTTTACTATGGGGACGGGCTGCAGACATCGAGTCTATATTTATTCTGCAGAAAAGAGCCATAAGAACCATATATGATCTTCGTAGGCGCGATTCCCTTAGGGAACTTTTTAAGGAAATTAACATCATGCAGTACCTTGTCAATACATATATGAAAACATCATGTACGTAAGAAAAAATCTGCATTTATTTAGTAAAAGAGGTGACAGACACCACTATAGTACTAGAAACAGGGACCAACTAGTACAGCCAAGTTTCAGGCTAGCTAAAGTAGACTCATCTTTCATGGGGTACTGTTTAAAATGTTACAATAAATACCTCCCCACATTCTACTACTGAATGAGACGAAAAAATCTTGTATTAAACGCACACTATGTAGGCAAGCATACTATAAGTTGGGGGATTACATTGATGATAGAAATGCTTGGCTCAATGCTGGTCCTGCTCCACAACCATAGGGGGCAAACTAATTGATTACCATGTGAAGTTATTGTGGAAGCTGCAGAAGATTGTAAAAATATCCTTGTATTGTATAGATTCAATCACTTAGTATTATATAATTGCATAGCGCACGTGTGAGTCTATGTACTGTAAAGCTACCATTTACATTTAGTTATCATTCATTCATTGACTCGAATTTGCCCTGGCGGTTGAGAGAATGTCATGCTCACTCAAATGTCTCGGTGACGGTGGCGGGTGTGTCGGATCATTTAGTTCCCTTCAAAATGGTTGAGTTGAATGGTGCTGATCCATGCGTCATGTTCGTGAACGGGCGCTGTCAGTTGGGACTGGTCGTCTCTTAGCTGCCACGGTTTATTTTAACTACTTTGTTTTTAAATTGTTGATCTAATCTTTTACTCTGGACGCTCTTAATGTGCACTTCTTTCCACATCGTTCTCACATATATGTATGGGTACAATTTAAACGCTCACCAAAATAATTTTTAGACCCTAAGACTAAGTACCAAGAAAAATATATTAACTTCAAATAAAATAAACCCACTCTATACCGAGGTGCCTAAAGAACAACGTTTTAACTTCCAAAATAAATATACATTCATCAGAATATTGTACGTGTTGTAATAATATACTTATTGCCTATCAAAATGGATAAATGCTCACCAAATCTTGTTTCCCTGAAATAGTAAACATTAATACCGAAAATGACAGTTCTAAAAAGCTTTAGCGTAATCAAATTATCCAACCTGAATCTAATATTATTGTCAAATTAAAATTATAGTCGTTTCCTTTTCTTTATTCAACCCGCACAGCCGCTACCGGCACGTGACGCACAGGCAGCCAGATACAAACCCGCGCTCCGCTCTGTCGTCTCTGTAGAGGCATAAATAATAAGTCCGTTTCCCAACAACCCACTATTACTCACAAACAATGGACTGAAGCGTACCAATGGGCTAAATTGCCTAAAAGACTACCCGTCAAACAGACAACTGATTCAGCGACATACTATAGGATTTATACTATAGGATTCCAGCTGGTGAGGATATGGAATGTAAAACTTTCGATGTCCACTGGGAAAGTTTCGGCGATTTTAGGCAACAGTTTTTCAGTGAATGGGAAGTAATGACACCAATCAACAGCGATAGTAAGTAGTAAGTAAGTATTTATTTGCATAAAATGTGGCATATACAGGATGTTATAAAAATGTTATAGAGCAGGACACATTCCGCCATAATAATAGCATGCAAAATCATTTTTTTACACAAGTTAGGTACATTAAAATGAACAACATAGGTACGTACCTATCTGACATAGATATCTATAAGTACATAAATCTCCTCTCATATAATTTATGCATAATTGAAAGATACTAAGCAGACCATCATTAAACAAAACAATAATACTGAAACACCTAAACCATAAACACATCTAAATATTCACTGAAACCATATTCATTAAACAAAATAATAAAGACTATTACAGACATATACAAAAACACAATAAAAGGCCACCGTACAATATAAACCATCAAAAGAAATTATATTAAAACAAATTAACATTAAAACAAAAAATAAAATCCTTAACAAACAGGTTATAATATAAAATGAAGGTATAAAAGTTTGTAAAATTGTAAATTAATGATAAATTAAAATTAATAATAATTAATAATAATTGTAAATTGTAGCGATGATTGGCTAACCGGTAGATGTAACTGTCCTGCATTCTTAAAACAGTATATCTGCAGACATTTGCTGGGTTTAGCAATAAGGCTGAAGTACGTGGAACCACCTCCTGAAGCCAGGAATATACCCATTGGTGAGAAGAGAAAGAGAGGACGGCCAGCTAAATCTAAAAAAGCTCTGATGATTCAGTAATTTTTCTTTTGTTAATTTTTTATAAAGTTTCTGTGATTGACTGATTTTGTATAACTATTGCGTTCCTTAAAGTGCAATTGATAAATCTTAACAAATTAATCTTATAAGTACGTATACTTACATAATTATAATTAAACGTTACTTCATTTTACATTTTGATTTTTATTTTCCTACCAGCGCAAGTGATTCTTTTGATTAGGTATAGTTCGGTTCAAACTTTATGGCGGCTCGGAAGTTAGCTGCGAGTGACGGTCTGCGCATTATACAGTCAAGACGATGCGTCCTCTGCACCTCGCTGATACCTAAAATTGTGTTCTGCGCAGCTTTACGTTAGATGTTCCGAGCCCCCATAAATTTTGAACCGCTATACCTGCGCAGACCGTCACTCGCAGCTAACTTCCGAGCCGCCATAAAGTTTGAACCGAACTATACCTTAGTCATTTGTTGCAGTAATACTGAGAGTGAAATATTTATTTGGCTATGTTATCATATTTTAATCAAATTCATAAAACAATAAACAAGTAACATGTGTTTGGGATACGCAATATAATATTTGATATTCAAAAAAATTGTAGGATCAACCGTTAGCTTTTTTGCCTCGGCAAACCTGACTAAATTGCAGGTCGTGAAATGAAATATTGGTAACATCTATTTAACGATAATATAAAATATTTGGTCTGAAATTAACTTTATAGGCGTTTATAATTTTTTATGGCATAGAATAAAAAGGAAAATAGGTTAATTTCTACAATACTTTAGGAAACACAATTTTGTGAGCATTTCTAATTTTTTGGTAGTAAAACAGGCACTTTTTTGCTAGACGTTTAAACACAAGCCTATATGTATTATCTCAACATGAATGATGTAACCAACATCTTGTAAAAATATTTGATTGAAAAGAGTGTCCATGGAGTTTCTTGCCCATTCTTCTCCATAGACATCTACGCTTTGGAATGGGCAACTGCAGTACTTTCACAAGTTATTATGCCTTGTGTCTGGGACTGTAGCTTCGCCTTCTTCTTTCTTTTTCTGACATTCAAAAGTGCCTGTAATGGTCTAATTGAAATAAGTGCTTTGAGTTTGAGTTTATCTTCAATCCAACTTTTTATGTCCTCGTTTTCTCTTCGTCTTTCTCGCTCTCATCTTTTTCATATTAATTGGTTTTCATTTTTGTGTTTTATTTTTGATGGTAGAACTTATCCAATCGATATAAGGGCTAGTTGGTGTAATAACTCCAACTGTATAAAAAGGCCTACCCTTTTTATCACGCAATTCGCAGACTGGCTTACCTTCATTGTACATTAGACTGTTGACGCCGACTACACCTGATGGATGGAGCAGTGGCCCGCCGGAGTCACCCATACATAATGTAGCCGACCTCCCACTCACTAGACACATAACCGATTTAACAATCACGTAATCATGCTTCTTGTCACAAGGCACAACTACAGCATCCAACAATTGTAGTGAAGTAGCCTCTTTTGCAATGGGAATGGAAAGCGTTTTGTTTAACCTTATGGTATGCTTAGTTCGTCCGTAACCGGTTAAAGTGACTTCTTGGCCAAACATAGTTAAATAATCCAATCCGCTGACGCGGGCGTACTTCTTCAATATGATTGGTTCGTGTTTAATCAAAGCTATGTCATTATTTATGTAGTTACTTACTACATAAGCAGGGTGTGTGACAAAATATTTAATATTGCTATTGAGACCGTTATCATATGTGACGACAGGTCTCACTATAAGTTGGTCTGATTTATATTCCATAACCGATTTACAGTGGGCCGCCGTGAGTGTCCAAGTAGGAGTTACGACAGAAGCAGTACACGTAAATAATTGGGCGTACAGTTTTTCAAGATTATTTTCAAGCCTTATGAATTGACATTGCAGTCTTACGACGTATGGGTATTCAGTTTCGCTAGCATTTCTTCCGCCCATGATCCTTAGTTTATTTGGATTTCCGCTTCGCCGTGATTCAATTAATCGTAAATGCAAACAAAATAAGTAAAACAGTACAATACAACGCATGGTATACAATTATTTTAAAAGAAATAGAAATAGTTTTATCGTCTCGAGTTATTTTACGACTCGGAGCTGCTGATGGATTGAAAGTCGAAATCACTGATTTATTATTATTGCTGAACGAATCGCTATAATACTGAGCTGAAAATTGAAACAAGCTTGTCGTTTGTTTTATTTAAAAGAGTAACCATGGAGTGTTTTACCGGTTTCATTTTATTTGTTTGAATCAATTCCCGTTGGCTTCACTACCCCGCCCCACTGGTGGGGTCAACGGGAATAATTTTGAATTATTTTATCAATTCCCGTTGACCCCACCGCCGTAGCCCCACTGGTGGGGTCAGCGGGAACAATTTTCAATTGTTTTAATCAATTCCCGCTGACCCCACCAGTGGGGCCAAGGGCGGTGGGGTCAACGGGAATACACCGAAACGACTTCCCCGAATCGTGCACCTTGAGGGTGGTCGAAATAGTGAGGTCATTTAAATAATATTAGATTCCTCACGCCCAGGGACGGAAAATGTCTCATGTATGTTTAGCGATACATAATAATTCTCGAGTTATTTTCTTGATAATTATATGGGGTTCCCAAACAATTTAAAAAACAACTTTTGCAAATTCTTTAACTTTAACTTGAGGCATATTTTTATCTCAGCATCAAGAGCAACAAAAAGCCGTGTAAAAATAAAGAAAGTTTTTTTTAAAGCGGTTCCTGGACAGTTTTCAAGAAACTTTAACTCGAAAACTTAAAAAACACTCGAAAACTTTTGCAGGTCTGCTGGCAGAAATTTCGTATGAAATAAGCAGTACCTATTACTCATAATTATATTAAAATGTTATTTTCCTGTGTTGTCTACTGTGTGTACATAAATAGTAAAATAAATAAATAAAACTCTCAAGAATCGCGGAACATACATGGGGTCATTTCGAATACCCCTGGGCGTGAGGAATCTATTTTTTTTATGACGTCACTATTTGGATCACCCCGCATAGTCAATAGCACACTGATGTGCTGTTATTTTTCTTATATCTACGTATAGATGAGTGAGTGATCAACGTTAAACATACTTCTACATATGTACGAAAAAATACTTCTCAAATCTTTCTGTTTTGCAAAAAATAAATACTATACAGAAAAACAGTCACTAATTTACCTCGTAAAAAAAGTCGAAATTAGTTTGACAAAATAACATTCTTGATTTCATTTTGTAAGTCAAAGAATGTTTAACAAAATAAAAGTATAATAATTAGCGAGGACTCAATGGATCATTCTAAATTCGCCTTTATTTTGACGCAAACAATGCGCCTTTTAACACATTCGCTGCCCAGCACCCAGCGTAATATGGGAATTGGACTCATGATATGCTGGGTGCTGGGCAGCGAATGTATTTTCAATGATAAATTACAGCTTTCCGTAAATAGAGCGGTGAGGCGGCAGGGTTGCAGTAAACTAACTCTGTGGCGTCCGTAAAAGTTTATTGATTCTTATAAAGTATTACAATATTTAGGTATGATCCCGCACTAGCACTAGGATCATCTGCCTAGCCTTTTCTCAACTATGTTGGGATCGGCTACCAGTCTAACCGGATGAAGCCGAATACTAGTATTTTACATGGAGCGACTGCCAGTCCGACCTCCAAAATCCATTTACTTTGTAATTCGATACGTCTTGGTAAGGCTGGTTGACAGATTTCCGGGTTTCTGACTACCTGTAACGACTATCAAAGATATACAAATGGCAGCCGAGATCAATGTGGTTTCCGAGGCACGGATGATGCTCGATGTGCAAAGAATGGTCAGTAGGCCGACCTCGGCAAGTATGTACCTACTGCTTGACCTAGATGATAACCTAACCTAACCTTCTGTTCTACCCGCCACTATCCATGGTAGCTGTTACGAACAGTCTAGGGAGGGTTAGAGGGGGGGGGGGGGGGGCAGTATAATAACGTCAGCCAAAAAGTAATTTTCGCGGTGACTTGCTTACCATCGCTTGTTTCGAGTCATGTTGAAATGCAAGTTATTAACTATTTTGTTACAGGTGACCTCTGATAGGTCATTAGGTATCTTCTAGACTTTTTCATTGTGTTTTGGAGGAGATTATAAAATTAACTAAATTATGCTAACTATGCTTATAGAAAAGTAAATAAACTTCTTTTTGAAAGTTGAAAGAAGTAAATAAATAAATAAATAAAAGTTTATTTCGGAACAAAAACACAAGACTAGGTACAATAAGTAAATAAGTAAGTAAAGTAAAACGATGGCAGCTGCAAAAGTATAAACTCTAGCGCAACTAACAACGCCCTTCCTTCCCCAAATACAGATTGGAATGGTGTTCCATAAGTTAATTTAGATTAAGTTAATTAATAATAAAAATAGAATAAAAAAATAGTAAAAAAATTAAGAAAGGAAATTAAACAGTACAGTACTTATGATTTGGGATGTATGTATATTGACGCTGAGCGTGGTGAGTGTAGGGTGAATGGGTGTGAGGGAGAGTGTTAGTGAGATGTGCGTGGGGTGTTTGTGGCAATGTGCGTTGAGTGTGGTTTTGTTGGGGTATGTGAGGGTGTGATGAGTGTTTTACAGTTCCACAAGTTTCTCTGTTTCATCTTAATTCTGTGATTTTAACCAGGAGTCAAGTTTCATTTTGCATTTGATCTTAGTTAATGGGTAGATGTGTAAGCTTTTGTTTAATTTGTTATAAATTTTTGAACTTATATGTTTATAATGTCGACTTGCAGTTACGGTTCTACGAGACTCAGTGTTACATACCCTATTCGAGCGGCGTGTAGAACAGCATTTAGGATCAAAGGTAAGTTGGTTGTGTTTGCGAAGAATAGTTTGGAGGATAAATAGCTGTCTGACGATAAGGACCTGACAGAAGGTATATAGAGACGATGTCGAAAATCGGATCGGTTTCCTTGCTATCACCTTCATCAGCCCGGGTTTCCAATTTACCTGCCGATCAGATATTTTTAGTTACAAAGGTAAACACGGCCACAACTAAACAAATCGCTACAAAGAAGCCCACGCTACCTAAAGCCCCGTTCACGGAGTCGGCGATGCGAACTGACTCGGTCCTCGGGCGATGCGGCTTGCGTCGAGCGACAAGCGCGCGTACTTTTTATAAGCATTTATAAAACGTAAACATTACCAGAAAGCCTTTTATACTGTTAAAGATTATATCGAGGACGAAAAAGCTTGGGATTGAACTGCTCCAATTTGAATTTATTGTATTTGAATTGAATTTATACCTACATATTTTATTTTTTAGTTTGGCATTTTGTTTTATTTTTATTTTTTAGTTTGACATCTTGTTTTTTTTATTTAATATATTTATAAATATATATTTTCGATTTAGTTGGCATTATTTACTTTTTCAATTATGTTTTTTTTTTTAGTAGCCTGTAATGTCCCACTGCTGGGCAAAGGCCTCCCCCAATTCCTTCCATGTGCCCTTTTCTTGTGCCACCTCGAACCAGCCCTCGCGGTAAGCGTCCAGATCGTCTCGCCACCTCTTTCTGGGCCGGCCTCAGCGGCGCCGTCTGTCTTCCGGCAACCATCGCGTGGAGACTTTTGCCCAGCGGTCATTGTGCATGCGACTAACGTGACCCGCCCAATCCCATTTTAGCCTAGCAGCCTTCTTGCCGACGGCTACAATGCCAGTTTTGGAACGCAGCGTGGTGTTACGAACCCTGTCCTGTCTTGTGACACCCAGAATGCTGCGTTCCATTGCCCTTTGGCAAACTCCAAGGCGGAACTTCTGAGTCTCGGTGAGTGACCAGGTCTGAGCACCGTAGGTTAGGACGGGCAGTAGGATGCACATGTTGATGAGTTTGCGCTTCAGGGAGATCGGAAGATCACCCTTCATTAGCGTCTTCATGGACCAGTAGCTTTTCCAAGCTTTTTCGACTCGGCGATCGATTTCTCTTTCTTGCCTGTTTTCGAAAGATACTAACTGGCCCAAGTAGATATACTCATCAACATAATGTATTTCCTGCCCATCTACCTCGACCCTACGCTTAGTGCTGTTGGTCATAACCTGAGTTTTCGACCGATTCATCGTAAGTCCCACCCTAAAGCTGGCTGTGCTCAATTCTTGGAGCATGGTTTGTAGTTCCAGGGCTGTGGGGGCAAAAAGGACTGTCGTCGGCAAATCGGAGGTTCGTCAAGCTCTTACTACCGATTTTAATACCTTTGGTGGTCCATGAGGCTGCTAGAGTTCTAAATATCTCCTCAAGAGTGCTTGTAAATAACTTCGGAGAGAGCGGGTCACCCTGTTTAACACCCTTCTGTATACAAAACGAAGGTCCTGCAGTATTCAATTTGATGTTTGCGGTGCTGTTATGGTAGAGATTTTTCAAAAGGTCTATATATTGCTGTTCCAGTTCCTGATTTGTTAATGCTTTGAATATTTCGGAGTGTTTGATGCTATCGAAAGCCTTCGCATAATCTACGAAGGCCAGGTATAGTGGTTTATTGAATTCGGTATATTTTTCTAGGACTTGGTTCAAGGTCTGTAGGTGGTCGGTTGTTGAAAAACTAGGGCGAAATCCGGCTTGTTCTGGTGGCTGATGTTTATCCAGTTTACCATCTATGCGATTGTGTATCACTTTAATAAAGGTCTTATAGATGTGAGATGTTAAACTGATTGGACGGTAATTGCCAATGTCACTTTTGTCGCCTTTTTTTATGCAGAAGAACTATATTTGATTTACACATTGACTTTGGGACTTTTCCTGATTGCAGTATGGTGTTAAACAGGTTAGCAAGGTGGGGTAGCAAGGTGATAGAGCCGATTTTAAGCGCTTCCGTGGTAATTCCATCTTCCCCAGGACTTCTGTCGTAGCGCATAGTAGTAAGTGCTTTGTGCACTTCATAACCGTTTATTGGGGGAATGGAATCTGAAAGAGTATATTCGGTGTTGATATCGGGCGGTGAATGATCTGAATATAATGATGTATAGAATTTGGTTGCTATTTCCATGATTTTCACTGTAATGTTTGATGCCGTCATCGTCTACCAAGCTGTTAATCCAAGTTCGTCATCTTGTGACTCCTTGTTTTAATACTCTTAGGGAGGTATGATTTTCTAAAGCTGTTTTGACTAAATGTGTGTTCAATTTCTCAAATCTTTATATCTTGATTATTTTGTATTTTCTTTTTTTAACTTTATTTACTTTTTCAAGTGTCAAATTATAATTAATTTTGTTTATTACTGTGAATATGAGGACTACGTGGGTCACAATAGTATTTTATTATTATATAGTTTCACGATTGTCTGGCAGTTTGAGTACTTTATGCGGCCTACCCAAATGTCCTTTCTTTGGTATTGTTCGTCGTGTCGTTGAGCTTTTTGGATTATGAGTCGAGCTACACGATCACTGACAAATGCTTGCACTGACTGGACAGGTCCACTAAAATCTGTGTGGTTATTTCTTCGAAATACCATCTCAGACATTAATCTGCATTTTCCTCATATGTCTTGATCAATGTCTGGATTTTAAAAGAGACAGTGACCTCTGACTTTTTTTCGGATATATAAAAGGAGAACTGACTGACTGACATATCAACGTACAGCCGAAACTACTGGGGCTAGGAATGTGAAATTTTATACACGGCTTCCTATTATAATGTAGGGGAGCACTAAGAAGGGGTTTTTGGAAATTTAACCTTTAAGGGGGTGAAAAGGGGGAATTTTGTTTGTATGGAAAATGTACGTAACCCACGCGGACGAAGTCGCGGGCAAAGTGCTAGTAGTCTATATTGGAAGTTGGTCTGTACTGGTGTTACAATACCAACTCACTAGTGAGAGGTCCAATTACATGTCAAAGTGCTTCCGATGTAAATGAATGACGCCTTCACATGACAGAATGAGGTTGAAAATACTTGAAAATGCTGACCCATGCATGCAAATGTGATTTCACCCTTACTCAGTAACACAGGTTTGGAGGTCAGGTATATAATACTGGTATTCAGCTGAAGTTATTTAGACTAGAAATCCTATCTAGCTATCTATTCTGTTGGTAGCTGTGATAGCCGTGATAGGGTTATAATATGGTGAGAAATTAAACAAATTTAATCCTTTATTTACTGCAAATACAAAACTATTTAAAAAAAACTTATTAATGCACAGCAGTTCTCTTTGTACGTCCTTAGACAAGAGACAAAGGCCCCCTCTAAAACATTCTTCTTTTCTCATATTTTTTTTATGGAATGAACATTATGTGGTTCTCAAAAGACATGCTCAATCATATACAGATACACAGAGAGACTGCGATTGCGCCTTATACAAATTAAAAAGTTCCGTTTTTTATTAAATTTTTTGAGTAAGATTAAGAGTATAATTCTACGCACTTTGATTCAAGTATATTTTAAGACATTCCTTATAGTTAGTAAGTATCGGGAATGGATGATTTGTTTATGGTTCCAAATTCAACTTTTTGTTTTTTTTTGTTGTTAGATTGGCACAGCTGTTTTCTATTTTGGCACGGAGTTTGAGTTGCTCCAGCCGACTTCTTTCTTTTTCCTAAACTCAAATTACCACTTCGTGGCACCCGTTTTCATTCGGTAGAAGACAAAGGAGAATTCGCGCCGAGAACTGAACTCAATTCCGAAAAAAGCTTAAAATTTTTTTGTTGATTGGATTATTCGTTGGCATAAGTGTATCGTTTCTGAAGGAGCATACTTTGAAGGCGATAAAATAACTTTGAATGAATAACTAACATTTTGTGTACTAATGATCGTATCCCGGTACTTTCTTGACAGAGTAGTATATGTGAATAACTAAAATACCCCTAAAAACTTTTGATGTGGGTAGTTGGGAAAAGAGTAGGCGATGTAGATGACCTTAGGATATCAATTAAAACAAGAAGTACTTATTAAATTAAGTATATTTTATAAAAACATAGTTAAATGAAGAAGCAAAATCGCACGTTTCATACAAATTAAGAATTGTTGTTTCAGGTAACACGTTTTTTAAAAACTTATAATACTTATTTCTACGTGTAACATAATAAACGCAAAACTTCCCGTGTGGTCTCTCGGACCATGAAACAAAAGTTAGAATTCCTAGCTTTGCTTTCTTTGCCGGTTCTTAATTCGTTTAAATTCTTGTCTGGCGATCTGTGAGACTTAAATTCAAATTTCTACGTCTTATAGAACCTAGAAATACCTCCAACGACAGACGGACAAAAAGTTGAGTATATAAATGTTCCGGCTTACATTTGGTTTGTGTTGGTTCCAGTTTGTTAAGCTATACAGGACGTCTTGCTTCATGTCCTGCCCAAACTGAGATTGAAATAATAAAAGCTATATGAGGTGATGGTAGGCCTCCAGAAACTGTGTCCACAGTTCTTTTTAGTGGGTGTCTGTGCAAGTGCTGAACAGCTAGCTGAAGCCGTTCCAGAAGCACTTTTATTGAAGAAAAGAAGAGCAAATATGAGTATTTGCATTGCATCAACCTATTTCTTGAGATTTCTTGCTTTAGTATCATTAAATTAAGTAATTATCGTTTGTAGATCAGACACGCCAATTATTTGCAAAAAGTTTTAAGGATGACTCGCTATTGGCCGGGGCATCTCGTGGCATCCAAGGTTGGTGAATGGTTTGATTTCAGAATAGGAGAGCCGTTCTGGAACCAAATCAATTAATTCCCATTGTTATCAACCACCACCTAAATTAATGCCAAAATTAAAGAAAAAACTACTTAACTAAACTTTAATTTTGGCCTTTGAGCTGAGCGTTGAAAACCCAATGTCAAACTTTTATTTAGACTTAAAATAAGTCTTCCCTGTCGATGCTCCTAGGGTGTTACATAAAGTAAAAAAAAACCGACCCAAAGAATACTTTCCCACCGTACAAGGAAAAAGTCGTCAGGTACTCCACAGGTGTACTGGTTACACGTACTTTGTGCGTGTTATAAGTAGTTCATCGATGTACATGTACATACTATGGGGACCTTGCATTTAAAACTGTACCCTCAAGGTCGTCAGCTCCATTGGTGGGAAATTGGCATGATTTAGATAAAATGATTCAGAACCGTCGTCGGTACCCGGCAGATTCGTTTGATACACAGACTTGGCAGTGCGTAGTATCTTCTGTAAAGAGAAATTAGGGTCTCCACTACAGTGAAGATTTGAAGGATTTTCAATGTGACACGAAAAGCTTTGCCGATGCAGTGTCATAAGAGCAGCGGTCGGCATCACATTTTGTATCGTACTTCTGTGTAAAACTGCTCTGTAATTCACAAGGGCAACGTCGCACGGAAACGAAGTTTTGACTAATGGTAAAAACGCGAAGTAGCAAAGGTGCGTCTGATTCTTGTTGATAAGAAATATATCTAGGAGGTAGTCCAAAGTGTTGGCGAGGTAAAATGCAGATAAACTAGGTAACTTTACTTCTTTATGGTGATGATACCAAGTAACAGTTTTGTGACTGTCATCAAAATTTTCTAGCAATATGAAATTTCTATGACACGTGTTTCTACTATCGGCCAAACCTTCATGAGTGCCTCGGCCGTCGTTAAATAGCACCCGTCGGTCTAGCATCACCAGTAACTGCCCTTCTTGTAGAGCGGTGACACCTTGAGCATGATCTGTAATGAATGTAAACCGATTTCTGTTATCTTCTATAAAAGCCATACTAGTAATCGGGTACATATTAGATTCAATACGTCTACTAATATTTAAAATCCGCGATGTATATTGATAACCATTGTTGTCTGTATAGATCTTTGGAGGATTACCATTTCCTATATCTGTCTGTACGGAGAGAAACAGTTCTAACTCCCTGTTCTTCGGAGATATTTCATAATCTACTTTACTTTCAATATAAATAGCACTTGACAAAGGGCTTCTTAAGAGATTGAATATTTTTGTTGTATGTTGTAAGAGGCGGCCGTAAATGCAAGACAACTCTTGGGTAACTAGTCCCGATACTATGAACACTACTTTCTTCCTGATTCCCAATCTGTATTCCGACAAAACGTCTAGCAGAGGCTTGCTCACATTTGTGTTGAATAAAAACATTCCTGAATTAACATCAGAGTCCCTGAATGCGCCGTAGTCAATAGAAACGCTTTTCTCAATGTTTGTTTCTTTCTCAACAACGGTTTTCATAAGGCCGGTAAATTCGTCGAACAACAGTCGATGTTTGTAACTTTCAAGCTGTATATCACCTGCTTGTATTGGTTGAATTACAAACGGAAATGCTGTCACGTTATTCAACACATCCTCAACATCACATGATAAACAATATACCGCAGCAACGTTTTGCGAAGCATCATATGTTTCTTTAATTTTAAATAACTCAAGCGCCATTGGAGGTATCATTACTGCAAATATAATTTTGAAGTATCTCCTGGATAATTTGATAATATTATCAGAATTATATTTCCACACAGGATTTATCTGAACTGTTACGTCTTTTTTCGTATGATCCACTATTCTAATGTTGGGATATCTAGTAATGAGTTCTACTATTTCGGTCCGCTCGTGACTTAGGGAGTTGAAGATATAAATTTGATCTCCTGGAGAAACTGTTCTTAATAAATTGATGAATTCACCATCCCTGTAGACATACTTTTGAAGGTATGGTACGTGTTGTTCGGGCTTTAGGCTTAAGAAACTCACTGACAATTCTTGTATATGCCAACAGTCTTTAACGGTGGTCAGAATCTGGCTTCGAACATATTTTAAGACGTTTGCTGTAACTGTTCCGCTTGCAACATTGCGATCAATAAGTCGCGCAACTGTTTCCCTCGCTTTGATTAAGAGTTCAAATATAACAGTCATATTAGTTTTTCGAAAACTGTTGTAATTTAAAGCGAAAGAAAACAATATTTCTGTCGTCCGTAGCGTTGATTGCAGACGCCTTAGCAAAATTTTACAAAAAGGTCTAGATGTGTAAAAACCAGTCCAATATGCGGGGCTTCCAGAATTTATATCAGCAAAATTAAGAAAATCTCCTTTTAGACTGTGATAGTATTTATATTTGTCTTTTATAGTATTAAAATAATCTTTTGCTGTTCCAAATTCTATTGTAGCTTTATAAATATCTTTGTTAGCTGTTATAAATTCAACAATTTTCTGATAATTATTGTATTGAAAATCAAATTCAGATTGTGTCTCATAAAAATAAGGACCACCTAAAGGTGCAATTATATTGTTGTGAGGCGATATAGTTCCTGATTTAGAATACTGTTCTAGAAGCAGCTCCGATTTTTCTTTAACATTATAAGCGCTGATATCAAGTTTTCCACGCAGTGTGGCAAAATTAAAATCTGCAGCACAAAGAGGGCCATTTGGACCGCACGCTTTAAAATCAGCTGAATTGAATTGAAGAAAGTGTGTCATAACCGCGTGTCTTGGATAACGATCTACACCCATTCTGTTCAATGCTTCATTGAGTTTAGTTGGATATGATTGATCGTCGTCCCAATTTTGTATCCAAATAAAATCACTATATTGATACTCAGCAAAAAATTGTTCCCAAGCGTAATGAACATTTGTGATAACTAGGTCATTTACGTCGCATGCGGAGAGGAGGTACACCATTGTAGGGCTATGAGTTACGCTGCTAGTGAGCCAACCGACGTTTGGTGAATAATTAAGATGTTGTTTCAGCCATTGATGCCCTGAAAATGATTAGACTTGTTTCATGGAACCTTTTTTTCAGACATCTCGAATGTTCCCAGTACATACAGCTGAACTAATAAATTTACCTTCTATGAGCTGATGGACGAGTCCAAATAAATGCGTAGTTGCTTCGTCCGGTTCAACCCAACCTCCAGTGGTAATTTCTAGTCTACCAGTTCTTAATAACTTTCGAAATGCCTAAATCACACCAAAAAAACATTATTTTGAATATTCTTGCCATGTTTTATAAATATAAAACATGGCAAATTTTAGTTTTACACTTATAAAAGTTTTATACCGTTTTATATCTATGATATATATTTAGTTATTTTCTTACCGATCGATTTCTATGTGTAGTTGTTTTCCACCAATAACTCAAATGTGAAACTTCATTCCAACTGAACGTTAATTTAGTATAGAATTGCATTTTCTTCACGATATTTGATAAAATTTGACTACCGCTGTCTTTATGATATTGTTCGAATGTTTTTTTCCATATCGTATCTACATGCGTACGGGGTACTAGTATCACCTGGAAAATATTGACCAAATTTAGTGTTTTGTACGAGTTGATATAGGTATTAAAGCTATATAACAGTGCATTACCTTTAGAGGGGGCCACTTTGAATTCATCATCAAAGATTCGTAACGGCTATCAAAAATATGATTCCAAAAATGCTTCTTACTCATCCAGAAGGGCTGTAAAATAAACAGGTGTTAGTTTTATTTTAACGTTTCCACACTTAATACTTACAGCATAATGATCTTACCTCTATATTGAATTGCGAAAACCTTTCTTGAGCATCGAGGTCAGCGGTCGCTGATCGAATTGCTGAGCAAGTGAAAGGATCTGAAGTCAGATTATAGCTGAACATTGTACTATCCATGGGCAAACCTTCAATAAGAAAATCCGCCTTTTCATTGTCAGGATCGATGTCTATGATGCTATGCAATACTTCTCTGATAACAACCGGAGCTTCAGTTTGAGTTTTTAATTTAGGTATAAGAATACCTTTCACTTTTAAAGTGTCCTTTTCTTTAGGTGTATCTTGAAAATCAGGAATGACCACAGTATTCTCCTTGCTATTCCCTCTTTGTTCAAAGCCTTGAAGGCTTTGTGACTCCTGTTCTCCTACGGGTGGGAAAAACCTTGATTGCGTTGGTATTTGATAATAGTTTTTGATAGCCAATTTTATGTTTTGGTTGCTCACGTTATTTGGCATGTCTTCAGGTGATTCCAAAGTCTTGTAGTCTTTATTATAGTCTTTACTCTTATTTCTAATAGTCTTTTTAAATTCTTTTGCAGTCTCTGATTTTGTCATTTTCATATTCGAGTGCATTATTTTACCTTTACTCGTTTGAAGTGCAGCCAATATGGTAGATAGTTTTGGCCTCTGTACATTATGAAAAACAGTCTTTACTTGAGTGCCTCCTGGGAAATTAAACACTTCATTGTTGTTTAGGGAATGATGATTGGTGATATTTATCCATGTTTGCTGAGGACCATTCATTTCACTGAATGGCCTTTGTACCATTTTCGATTGGTTACGAACGATTTTGCGCAATGCTGTAAGTTAAAGTTTTGTTAAAATTGCTACTGCAAATGCTAATCTTGATAAGATTTTTCATGAACTTGGGTAGTCATTAAAATCACGTTTAAATATATATAAGCGTAAATGTTTCTTACTCTTCTCATAGCACACTGCGGGCGGGCTCAGAAGTAGGGCTACACACAAGAAGCGAAGTGCACTATCCATCGCCGATTACCGACTAAATGAGGCATTGCGGGTGTTGCTTGAAAAATGAACCTCAACCCATTATTACAATGTTTACGTACAGTCATGCAGTGTCATGTTTTGTTTTAATGGATACCTTGTTTGCAAACGGTTTTGCATTGAACATTTCATGTTTTGATAGAGGATAAGGTTGAGTCGATTCTCTGTAGGTTAATTGCAAATTCACTGCTACATTTTTCTTTGTTTTTGATTTCACAATAATTATCGTCGCAACCGGCGTGCGTTTATGACCAGATGTATAAACGTGGACGAGGCGAAAGGAGTATGTAAGGATAGTAGCAGGTGGCGCTCTGTGGTGTCTGCCTACCCTGATGGGAAAAAGGTTAAAAGGCCTGAGTTTATGTATGTAACTTATGTAATTAACGTCATGGATGTCTGGATGGGCACTGAGACAGGCAAGGATATAATGATTAAACGAAACAATGGAGTCACTTGAATGTTTAAAGTTGACACTAAGGAGTTGAATTACAGTTTAAAAAGTACAACCTAGGAAGAAGTAAAAGTGCTTTTCGAACTAGGTACCTAGGTATCTGAACAATGTCTTACTAGATTCTCGCCTGTAGTACTCTTTGTAGAGGAGCTCAACGAGAAGGATGTATTACCGCCATTTCCATCTAGCTTTTAAGGTTTGGCGACCCTAACAAAGGGTGAAATAAATGATGACAAGTTTTTTATCAGAACAAAGAAAGAGAGTAAGAAATATAGTGGCTTTTTACAAAGAAGCGTAACGAGCGTCTTATGAAAATTCTACTAGATCATTCTAGGAATGGATGCTTGATTGTAACTATTGTTTCAGAAAGCTCAAAAATATTAATATGGCTATCTATGAACTAATAAATAAAATTATCACAAACATGCACAACAAAATCCCGGTTTCAGCGTTATTCATGGATATGAAGGAGGCGTTCGATTTTGTAGATCACAGAATCGTACTTATAAAATTAAGCTTGGAATTTAGGGGCAATGCCCTAGAGTTAATTAAGTCGTACCTAGTCTATAAGAAACAAATAACTATAATAGCAAAAGTATGCCCTAGAACCAAAACAGAAGAAACTTTTCAAAACAAAGATTTATAATTTACGGAGTGCCCCATGGCAATGTACTAGGTCCGTTGTTATTCCTATGTTATATAAATGATATACCCTTAAGGGCCCAGTCTGCCAACTTTGACAGCCCGTCGAAATATTCGAGGAATTATTTTTAGTGCAACATAATATTGGTTATACGCTTAAAAAATAGTTTTTTTTTTAAAGTTCAAAATAACTCGCTCTTGTTGCGTAAATCAGCCGTTGAAAAGAGGTCTCTCGCGCAGTCGCGCCCAATGCGAGTCCGAATTCAGTTTCAACAATACTTCCAAGGCAACAGAGACTAAATCGCAAAATCCATCGAGTCAATAAATACCATTAAATCCTTGTCTTCAAAGTTGGCTCGTTACTTTTTGTAAAAAATCTTTTATTTTCTTAATCTGTTTACTATAATAAAATTTTTCGGGGTTGGGGTTAAGATAAACTAAGATTAAAAATTACAAAGATAGTTATTTATTTATTAGTTACTGTATCTAAAATTGAGTCCTGGATTCGTCGAAAGGTATCATCAAATTGTTGGCAGTGAAACCCGAGGTTATGAAGTCTGCGATGAGAGTTATGTTTTGCACTTGCTTAGCGAGATTTTTACGCGAATCTTGGTTATAATTAAGCTTTTGATTTATTATTTTGTGATGTATGTTTATTGTGTTCTCCATCCTTTTCATAAGATTAAATTCAGCTTCTACCACCGACGTTTGGTATTTCCAGAGGTTCTATAAATGGTTTCCGTTATGCTTTAATTTAAAAGGTCAAATTCTCAATTTTTTCTGCAAATCGTTGGTCCAACACTCGGAAGACACTTCCTTCACAATAAACTATTTCCAACGTAGCATACTCCGTCTATCCAGCCGTGTCGCCGACGTTTCTGATTAGTTATAAACGAGTCATTTATCATAACAATATTATCATAATGTTTAATTTCTTCAAACTCGTGCTCGTTGTAACATAACGCCGCCGTCGCAAGATATTTGTATTGTAATCGTAGAGCAAAAGGTTTCAAAATACGTGACATATTTTAATAATACCGACGTTCCTTCTTGTTAAAGATTTGTGTCATTTGTGTCGTTTTGTGTCAATCCTCTCTAATTAAATGCATTCTAGATATTTTGTATAAGTAGACACTATTGTTTGTCTGGGTGAAGTTGTAGGATGCTTGAGCAGTAATTAGGTTATTAGTGCAGGCAAAAATAATGCCAAAGATAAAACCATAGCTGATAATGAGATGGGACATTTTTTCTTCGCCGCTGGCTATTTATTGTCAACTTTTGGGGCTTTTGGGTCTTGATAATTTTTATTTATTGGCATAAGGAACAGTTTTACAACTGGACGTTTTAAGAGCCCGTGTCCGTCACTTCCAGGATGTAGCGCTACTACGCGACTAGACTCAATTTTCCTAGTTGAAGGTTCATGTCCTTTATAATGACGATGTCGTTAAGTTTGAGATCTTTTTGATGCTGTCGCCATTAGGACTTCGTAGAAAGCTGCGAGAGGTAGTCAGTTTTTCACTTATCCCATATATCTTGATATATTTTTTTTCGTCAAGTGCCACCCCACCGTGTTCTGAGATCATGCTTTGTTTCGAAAATAGTTTGGTTGGGGTAGCTTGCTAAAAAGTGAGCCGCGGTCAAAAAGTCCAGATCCTCAGGATCTTCTGTCAGAGGGCACAGTGTTCTGGAGTTACAAGTCTCGAGTTGGGATAGATAGGGTAATATATATTCCTCGTGGATTATTTTTTGCACGCCCGCGACACGCTTCAAATGATGTTTTAGGCTCTTCACTGCAGGTTCGTCAGAGGTCCAGAGTCCGCCAGCAGATGGCCATGATGGGGAGTTAAAGTGCCACTCAATATTCATTTCAGAGATTGTCGAGGTTACTTCTTGGTCAGATAAGATGTAGGAGATTTCGGCAAAATCTTGTTTTAAAATTTTGTTGGCTCCTATGAAGTTAGTTCCCTGATCACTATAGATGTGCCCAGGAACTCCTCTTCTAGCCGAGATTAGTCGAAGCGCGGCAATATTTGCTGACGCTGTGAGATCTGAGACGATTTCTAAATGTATGGCTTTATTTACCATACAAACAAAAACTACGACATATCCTTACAGGTTTTAATGCGACCTTTGTTTGCCTTAATGAGGATGTGTCTGGTATAATCTATCCCAGTGTGGTAAAAAGGCCGGTTAGGAATCACTAAAAGGGGTAAGTAATCTTACCAATATTATAAACAGGAAAGATTTGTATTTTTGTGTGTGTGTGTGTGTGTGTATGTTTGTAATGAATAAACTCAAAAACTACTGTGCCGATTTCAAACATTTTTTCCACCATTAGAAAGCTACACTCACCCTGAGTAACATAGGCTATATTTATTGCTAGAAAAGATAAGGAATCCTTACTAAAACTTTAGTAACGTAACCCAAGGTGTAAAAAAAATGCCATAAAACATCTTACGTCGCATGCGCTGTGGAAACTATTCATGATAGAACAAAAGTATGTTCTACAATATTAAAGAACATATCAATAACTACAAAAAACTTCAATGCAATGCTATATGTCCAACTATTATCGTTATGTCACAATAATCACTTTTTACATTTTAAAAGTTGATAGAAATACCGACCAAAATTAGACCATGTTATTCATACTTATGTTTAAATCCTTATCCAAATATATCACTGAAACTAAAAGACTGTTTCAACCCAACAAGCATAAACGTCATATAGTCCGATATCTATACGACTTTTGGTTATATAGCAGTTTTATAGTGGTATTGAGCTAACTACTTGGGTCAGTTTAGTCATGTGACTAATAAGTCATATTGTAAACGTCGCATAAACGTCTACACAACTAAATTATGCGACGTTATTAAAAGGTTTCAACCACAACGTTTACTCGACACTACTTGGGTCAGTTTAGTCATGTGACTAATAAGTCATTGTAAAAGTCGAATAAACATCTACACAATTAAATTATGCGACATTATTAAAAGGTTTCGGCCACAACGTTTACTTGACATCACTTTTGGTCGTTTAAACGTTTTAGTCAGACAGAGATTTTTGGAAGACAATTACGTAGTTTGAAAAACCACTATATAACATTTACATGACAAATTAGAAATGAGAAATTATTTAGAAGCTGACGGATGCTTAGGAAACTCTTTTACTACAACAACAATGATCACTTAGAAAATATCCTGATTTCTTCTCAAGTTTGAAAATCTAAAATTAATGTAGAAATTCTATACTCATGCGCGACTGTGACACATGAAGTTAGCGACCATTTTACTACCAACCTGCGGCACTAAAATGTAGAAATTCTAAACGCATGCGCGACTGTGACATATGAAGTTAGCGACTATTTTACTACCAACCTACTGCTAAAAAAGGGCGGGTTGTTTCATCGATCGACTCGACCCCTCAATTGGGGGTGAGACTGCCGGCTTAACTCTCAACAAGAATTTCGTCCACAGCCAAATATAAACATCGCTTAGTACTTTTTCTATGAAGTGACAAAAAGAAATGGTAAGTGTAACGTTTTGTGCGCGTGTATTTTGTTTATTTTTATGTCATAGTGCATTATTTACACTGATTTTATTGTGTTGTTGACATAAGATTATGGGTAAGTTGCTTCTTCCTTCCTGATTACATCCAAATGGCTTAGTAGGTGTGTGTAGGAGGACCTTTCACGAAGCCGTCAACCACGCATTCTGTAGGTACATCAAACAAAGTAACTGTATGCAAAAATGATTGCTGGGAAACGACCTTTTTCGGGTAAAATATCACGGTACATACGATGGGACTCAATGTAACGCACTCAAAACATTGTACTGATGGATGCATGGAATAGTACAGGGGTCATGGAGGTAATTAAAATAAAGCTATAACATTAAAAACATGTCAAGTATTTAATAAAAAAACTTGTGAAAAAGTTAAGAGTATTTTTACACCCATTACTTAGTTTTATGAATACAAGATAAATAAACAAATAAAATAGTGTCCTTTATTATATGCAATGTCTGTCTTCTTCTTATTTCGTAATCGCGGCGTCTATGGCGTAATTTAGATCCTCTAAAAGTGCAGGTGTTGGGACACATCGGACACTCCAGCAAGTGGGACATCGTCAGGTCGGAAGCACCGGCGAATTCACACTGAATCGGAAGGATCTTTAATTCCCCATTTTGCCAAATTGTGTTTACAGCGGCCTACTTGGGGGCGCAATCGATTAAGTGCTTTCCATACCGGCCGCTGCAGATCATGTCCTGGAGGCCATCTGCCTTCTTGGGGTTTAACGAAAGCGGGTGATGGTGGGTGCTTCTCTTGCCACAGTTTGCTTCTCACGTTTGGTGGTTTGTCTTGAATAGCCTTCGTGGAGCATAAGAAGCTCTAACGACTTATTAAGTCTACCCGGGGTCGTTGTGTAATCGTAGAGAGGATGTTAGGAATCAGATTCTTGGTGATTTTTGGCAATGTTTGTTGATCAATGTAATTGTACGGTTCAATAAATTTGCAAGTAGATACCTACCTACTTACCTAGCTGTAAAGATACGCCTACAGTTAGCGGTAATAATATGTGGGTGATAAGAATTATTAAAAATGTTAAGATTTCGTGGTTTTCCTTTCAGTTAATTTATCATGTTTGTTAGAGAGATTTGATCCTTATGATTGACCCTATCGATTGATGCCATAAAAGTATAGGATATTATTTTTTTGGAATTTAGCCGGTTCGATGCCCGAGTGCGGCAAGCGAATTTTCGAAAATCTTAGAATGAAGATTTATTTCTTTTAAAAAAAAAAAAAAAATTTTTCTTTTTTCCTTTGAGTAAAATTTTCTATAACCAGTATTCAGAATACTTTCCTTCCAGGTGGCGTTGAAAAATTCCACCCTGTATAGTGTGTTAGTGTAGTGGACGTTAGTTCTAATCAATGTAATTTACTCATATTCCAGGATCCGAATGTTATGACATCGTCTGGTCTGCTGGAATGGGAGTTTTCCTTACCATCAGACCAGATTATCTCCCACGGCTGGTACCACGGTGCACTCAGCAGGACAGCAGCCGAGAGCCTGCTCCAACAGGACCGGGAGTTCCTTGTGAGGGACTCTTCGTCTCAGCCAGATAACTACGTGCTCAGCTGCCGCTCCAATGGACAACATTTACATTTCGTTATACAACGGGTAAGGAATCACAGCAGCTGCGATATCTTTTTATTTGTTACTAAATTATGAATTAAATAATACATAATTTCAGATCATCGTCCACCCCGACACGGTGTACGAAAGACATCAATATCAATTCGAAGACGAAGCCTACGACACAGTCGCCGATCTCATCACCTCTTACGTTGGATCTGGTAAACCTATATCAGCCGCATCTGGAGCCAGGATTCAATACCCAGCCAACCGGGTGACGCCTCTTACGAATTATATTCAGAACGATGATATGAATCTCGTCGTCTCACCAGTTGGAGACGGCTCCTACGGAAACCCATACAGTCTATACAGCCATTTTGCAGCAAAACCTGGAATGCAACTTAGAGTGCCTTTCAAGAAACAACGATCTCACTCACTAACACCTATCGACATGGGACAACATGTCACTCATGGCAAAAGCGCCAGCGCTGATGGAGTAATTCAGAGTCAACAACACATACATGGGAAAAACTTTTGCAGTGAGTCAAACTCCGGTTCGAACACCTGGGATGCCAATCTCCCAACTAGTCCTCCAGCCAAGCCAGCCAGATACGATGGACCAAAAGCAGATGAAAGACGATTAGAACTCCAGCGACTCTACCAAGTTTCGGGATCAGATTCAGGCAATGGATCCGGAGATTCTACTCAAAGCTCCGCGCACAGTGATCCAAATAAATCAAGAATGGAATCTGATTACAATCTGGTGACACCGACAATAAAACAGCAATTTGATTATGAACTCACTGAAGCAAAACTTTTACAGTCAGAAAATTTGGATTACGTGGTGGATTCAAGAATTAATTTAGAAAACTTTCAATCGCAAATCATACCGACTGGATTATCAAAACCGCTTGAATCTGAAACGTTACACACGATCAAACTGTTATTACGAACGTCTGGGCCGAGAATTCTAGCGAATCACATGACGAAAGTAGATTTGTATTTCTTCTTTGACGATGCTATTCAAATTGAAGGTCTTGAGAAAACTGCATCAGGATTAGAACTATTATTTTTACCTCAAGGTCGACCCTTGCGTTTAGATGTTATAGAAAGGTAGACATAAACGAGCATGAGTATAAAATTCATAACTTTGGAGAGGAATAAATGGGACTTCAATCTGATTTTCATTTTCAGGATTGAGACTTTTCGTCTGTTGATCGCGGTGACGATATTGACCTGTCAGACAGACAGGCAGCGAGCTGACACCATCAACGACTGGATTCTGTTAGCAGTTGAGACAAAGACTGCGTTGGGCAATCTGTACGGGTTTTCAGCCATTATGTTTGGACTGTGTATGCCTCAGGTATTAAATATGTCAATGCGTAGAATCTAAGCTATTCTAGCGATGACTACGATGACAAATAATAAAATATCGTATTTTCTGTGAAAAATAATTAACGTTTTCTGTATTTCAAAGGTGGAGTGCCTGGAGAACGCCTGGAATATTTTGAGAAGGGTTTACACGGACAATGCGTTTATGTTCGAGGCTAAACTGAGGCCTTGCTTTAAAAGTATGAACGAAGGCACGAATCCTTTGCCTCCCAACACAACGACGCCGTATATCCTGCCGCCAGTTCTGTGCTTCCATTTATTTGGTGAGTGACATGCAAACGTTTACATCAGCGCTAAGAATCCAAGAATACATTGCGAGAAGCAGAATCTTTTATACGCAGAGACAACGCAAGTTGATAAAACGAGTATTTTGCTTTTCCAGACGGCGAAGGCGGAGGCCTAATGCAGCCCGACGAGACATTCCCTGCCAGCCTGATGAACAGCCTGGAGTTTGACTTCAACGCGACTGCGGCCCATTTAGACGCCGCCCGACACTTCCCCAACCAAATCGACATGTTCAAACGAAACGCTAGAACGGTAGTGCAAGAGATGTCTTCTTTAGGACCCGTTTTAGACCCCACTCTCCTCGAA
The DNA here is from genome assembly GCA_905220335.1 of Noctua pronuba. Lineage (NCBI taxonomy): Eukaryota > Metazoa > Arthropoda > Insecta > Lepidoptera > Noctuidae > Noctua > Noctua pronuba. The sequence continues at coordinate 18,527,683 of LR999891.1, read as the reverse complement.
CTGTTCAGAACAGAGTTCCACATAAACTTCCTTTGGGGAGAGAGAGGTGCCCTAACTACGCCAAATCAAAGATTCGCTCGACTAACAGATATTCTAACTGCAATGGCAAATAAGTTGGCCAGTCAACCGCCTGACGTAGATGATAATGTTTAGGTATATTTTTAGAATCTTATACCATATCACTGAAGTAATCAAAACGCCAATTTATACTGTACATTTTTTGTTAAACACAAACGCGATGCTTATTTGATTAGATACCTGTTTGTACGTAACTAGTGCTAATACGTAACCTAAAGTCTACTTTTTACTATCATTTTCCTTGTGTTTTAATACCGTCTTTTAAGGTAAGCCAAGTAAAGACCCTGTACTTATGAAACGTGGTATGTAACGTGTGTGAAATCTAGTCCTAGATGTTATTAAGATACAATGCAAGTAATTTTAGCCCTAATTTTATCTTATAAAATTTAAATTTATGAAACCAAATTACTTGTACCAATTACGATATTTGTTATACATTTGTAAAACGTGAATATTATACGAATCTAAACCGAACATCAATATTGTTTTTTTTCCAAGGCTATAATGACCTTTTGATATTATTAAGCCACAGCAGATAACTAAGCCCAATAACATAAAACTCTTCATATTAGTCGACAGACTGCTTTATTGGTCCAGTAGTCGGAACCACGACTACAGAGCAAGGTCCTGGTTTCGATTTCCAGGTCGAGGAAAGTGTAATGGGTTTTTGGGAATTGAGTTGAAATAAATTGAGTCCTAATTTGTGCCCGGTTGACGTCAATAGGCTCGTCCCCTACTACCTGGGACTTAACACCTCTTCCGTTTATGTCAAAGCCAGAAACGGGTTTTATTATTTACCTTTCACCTTTCGGGGATTACAGGCGTGATGATATGTTATAAAATATTAGTGGACAGTCCGCAGCTGGATAGGAGAAAGGGTGGTCCTGTGCTGCGCACATCCCGCGGATTCTGGCTACTTTGGGTAGTCGGTCCACCTTGTTGTGGCCTGGGGGCTGCGCATTTTATACAATCCTACTCACAGGTGCCACGTCATTAGTTCAGGACTAATGTAAATGAATATTATGCTTCGAGTGAAGGGTGTACTAGTTACCGGTGACCAGTCAGTTCACCAAACATTAATTCAAAAATTTTTACTTGACAAGCAACGATTGGCAAAAAGCTTATTTGACATTTCATCATTCTACAACAACAAGTTTACCAAATATTTCACTTAGCAAAATAATTATCCGATATACTTTTATTTAATAACGTATTATTTGACAAACAATTCATTATTTTTTAATTTTATTACATAAATAACGTTTGGAATAAAGACATTACACAAATTGACTTAATATATCATAATTTAAAAAAAACTCATATTAGTATAATTGCTCTGGACTTTTCTAAAAAAAGAGAAAATAAATGAATTTTGTTTTCTATAAGCACAAACCCCCCAAACAAACACAGAAGCTGACAGAAACCCTAACCCTAGACGGTCGACGTCAGGGGTACCCCGAGGTTCGGTTAGTTAGGTTCCTTTAAACCCTGCAGACAGAAATAGGAGCCCCGCGCAGCGGGGCTCCGTCGACTGTATTGTGATTAAATGATATTTAGTAGAAACGTGGTTTATCCTAATGAATCTAAATGAGAAATGAAAAATGTATAGATGATTAAATATCATATGATGCATTTGTAAAAATAATTGTTTGCCAAATAAATGTATGTAAAAAGAGTGTGTATAAAATAATATATTTGCGGAATAAGTTGTTTTCGAAATAAATAGTATACGAAACGTTGGTTGTAAAATAAAAATTTGTCAATGGAGTTTTGGTGAAACTTTAGTGAACCCTAGTTACCACTTACCGAATTCAAAACTATCCTAACTACTAACTGTACAAATTCACAAAAAATCACTGACTATTGGCATTCGTGTACAAACAACACACGTGAATTTTATATAATAACATACCACCACCATAACCGATTACCTACTCGGCTCTTTATTTATATGGTACTCATGAAACTATAAGGTCTACAATATGAGAAAAAACAGCATTTTATCAAGTAAGAAAAAGTTCTTAGTTTGTTGTCACTCTGTTGTCTTTCTTAAGAAGATGGATGTAAAAAGATTGCAGGTAGGCGGGGAGAGAATATTGAGGTAGCTATGTGGCATGACAAGAATGGATAAAGTAAGAAATGTTTATATTAAAGGAAGTTTGAAACTTGCGTCAGTTACAGAAAAGCAGAAAGGGAATCGACTGTCTTGGTATGGGCATGTCGTGAGGAGGGACGAATCGCATGAGACTCAAAGAGGGATGAATATAAATGTTGATGGATCGAGAGCAAGAAGAAGACCAAAGCAAAGATGTATGGATTGTGTAAGGAATGATGTGTAGGAAAAAGGAGTAAATATATAGGTAGCGTGACGCTTGACAGGGGAAAATGGTAGAAAATACCCCAAATAATATGGGACAAGGGCAGGAAGAAGATGATGTTATCTCTATCACTTCATATGATTAAATGGTGTGTCTTATCAACGGCTGCGAATTGTATTAATTGCAGGTGAAATGATTGAAACAAGTCTTGAATAATAAAAACTAACTTTAATCATGAAAACATACAAAATATCAACTTAAATAAGGTACAAAATTATCTCATACAAAATTATTTCAAGTTGTATTTCCGATAGAGTAAATTCCCTATAAAACCATTGGTTACCCAGGTAAGAAAAGAAAGAAAAAATAAAGAAGAAATCAGAATAAAAAGATACAGTACGTACCAGACTGAAATAGTCTCTACTTCCCTACATACACGGATTCCTCGTGTGCCAAATCTGAATTTCATATAGTGCAGGGGCTGTAAGTAGAAGGTTAGATATGCAAAATGTGTGGACCGGCAACTATAACTAAGTGTGGGAGAGTTTTACGAAAATACCCTGCTCTTTTACACTTAATTTTATATCATTTAAGAACCCATCATCACTTTCATTACTAAAATATACTATTAATTTTATTTTAATCATATATAGAAGAGGGGGTGAAACAAAATGGACCAAATATTTAGCCGGCTAAATACATATTATTACTAACGAATCATAAATCCACCACTGGTATTCGGTTCTCACATTTTGCATTCTCACTTCCTCTAGAGCCTGGTCTTGGTTTTAACTTAATTCCGCATTTGGTGAGGGTTTGTGAACCATATCTTTAATGATTTTTTTTCTTTTTTTACCACTATTTTCAGAAAAAATACAGTAATTCGATTAAAGAACAGATGCCAGCACATCAAGCTACTAGAATCTGTCAAATTTCGTTAATAGATTTTAAACTTTATTGTTAAAGCATTAGGTTCAAAGTTGATTGGGAAAATGTAACAGTTTCGGGTAGCTTGATTTGCTGGCGTGTGTACAATAAACAGCGAAGGCAGATTGCTGAAGTCTTCTGTAAGTTGCAACTAAAGAAGGCTTGCACATGTTTAAAACTCAAATACACTTATTATTATAGCAATATTTATATCGTACGGTAAATTACGGTTATTATAGTACACAGTAATAGCATATGCTTATTTTTTAATATTTTTCGTGATTAAATATAGCCAAGTGAATAGGACGAATGCTTCCTAGTATTCATAAGTCTGAGACAATCTTAATATAATACGCCACTAAAGAAAACATTGTAATCCATACAATCATTTAAACCACAGTTCATCAAGTGTAAGTCTCCGAATCCGCAAGTAGGCACAATCCAGTGTGCCGTTGAATTGATCAAACTATGCACAATATCCTGCGTAACTTCCTAAGTTAGTCTCGTAAAACCCCAGCTTAAGTAATATTTAGCATCACTCGTACACAATACACTATTAATGTACAAAAAGTGATGATCAAAGAAAAGCTTTCTATCACCAGTAGGTGACGACATCGCATTATCGTGTCATTAAACTAATTCATAATTCCAAAAAACAAAAATAAAATTTTGAAACGATCTACAATTAACATTTTAACATAATAATGGTTATTTTTTTGTTGACTACAGTCATAATTTATATTAATATTTGTGTCTTAATTACGTTTAAATCGTCAAGTGGTCGACAGTCTGTCTGGGGCTGATTAGCGCGCACATAACTCTAGTCAGAAGCGCGATTAGAACTTCAGAGACTTCGCGAAGAGCGCCACGGTGGCCTGAGTCTTGTCGCCGTTGAAACGCCGTAGTTCCACAATGGCCTGAAAAGATAACGGCAAATTGAGTAAAAAATCCTCTATCACTAGTCGCACAAAACTAGCATGCTTACTTCGAAACAGGACAGTGGCATGGTTTCAATGGAATCCGGTAATTATTTCATGAACTTGTAATCGTTTGTCTAGGATAGGGGACCATATAAAACAGTTCAGCTGTTTATGCGGATTACTATTACGAACATCTTCACATACTTCCATATCTATACTAATAGAGTTTGTTTGTTTGGTTGAACGCGCTAAACTCGGGAACTACTGGTTCGAACTGAAAAATTCTTTTAGTGCTGGATAGCGCATTTAGCGAGGAAGGCTACAGGCTACATAACATTACGCTACAACCAATAGGAGCGGAGCAGTAATGAAAAATGTTGCAAAAACGGGGAAAATTGTATTTTTAATAATTCTACGCGGACGAATGTCGCGGGGAACAGCTAGTTTATAATATAACTAGCTGACAGACGTTAAGCGCTACGTTTATGCGAACCGGCAGTCTGTGGAATTCACTGCCGCCTTCTCTGTTCCCTGATCATTATAATCTGGATCTATTCAAAGTTCGAGTGAATCGGTTTCTTCTAGGCAAGCTTGCTTCATCATCATCATCATCATTTCCGCATCATCGCTTCACATCAGCCGAGTTGCAGCCAAACATATTTAGTATAAAAAAATGACGTCCTATCCTTTACTATCACCCAACGGGTTCCATAATATAGCTAAGAACCATCCAGGTCGCCGTTTAGGAGTAGCAGAATTACGAACGTACTCACATCGGAATTTAATATAAAAAATATATATATTGTATTCAAACCCATACCTGTTCCCTGGTAAATCCAAGGGACATTATTTCTTCTACTTCAAGTTCGCCAAAGTTATCATTGGGCATGATAGTCTGGCTAGGATCACCCAGAACTGAAAAGATATAAAAAAAACGTTTAATTTAAAAATACTAGTTGGTACTTAGTGGACAGAAAGAATTTACTCCAATACCATACTAATACACGCGAACAAATAATACGAGTCGATGACGAAACTAACTTTATATTACGTAGAATTTTAATAACATATGAAACAAAACCTTAAATGATCTACAACGTAATTAAAAAAGTATTTTTTTAAAAACCTTGTGTTTGGAAATTTATCCAATTTACGGTTGTAGTACATTTGCTTGTTTTCTTACTTTTATTTTCAATGTGTCAAATCAAAATGAGAAAAGGCGGTCATTGTCGTCTTTCACCATCATTATTGAATTACTATCATGTCGCTCACACTAGAAGAATGTACACGTATCGTCAATTGTTAGAAGGCAGAAGTCAGCGAAGTACAGCGAGAACAATAGACGTGTCACTTTCTACAGTGCAACAAGTCGTCCAACGTTTCCGAGAAAATGGGCAGAACATGAGAAGACCAGGAACCGGCAGACCGAGATGTACTACGGCTCGAGAGGATCGATTTGTTACGACCATGATCCGCAATCGGCGCCTCACGGCAGTTGAAGTAACAAATCTTTTAGAAGAAGTAACAAAAACTTCGGGAGACCCGTAGAGATGACGAAAGCGAGCGGACTGAAAGAAGGCGGCTCCTTAAATGTAATTTAACCCCACAAAGACCTGCAAATGGTCCAAAACTTGAAAGGGAACACCGGGTAGCAAGATTTCGTTACGCCCGCGAACAAGCACAATGGGAAGACGGAGAATGGGCAAGAGTAATGTTTTCTTACGAATCCATATTTATGCTGTAAGCACAGATGGGCGGCGAAGAGTTTACCGACAGCCAGGGAAACGTTTTAATCCATCTTGAACAGATCCACCGTTGGGCGGAGGATTAGAGAGGCTGTTATGGTTTGGACTAAAATCTCTTCAGAGATTCGCACGGACTTAGTGCTGAAAGAAAATGGCGTGCTAACTAGTGCAAGATATGTGGACGAAATTCTCAATTAGCATCTCGGCCCACATTTAATGGATATGGCTGAAAATTCGATAATTATGCATGACAACGTAAGGCCACATACAGGTCAAATTGTAAATGAGTATTTTCAGGAAGTTGGCATCAATGGACCGGCTCGCGAGAAGCCCGAACCAGAACTCGGAAATGAAATCGAAACCCCGCCCCAGCTACACTTCGGGACCTGAAACATTTGTGTTAGTAGAAGATTTTGACGGTAAAACTAATAATGTTTCCAACATTCAGTTTCATTCATAGCGCTAACTCAATTATTTTAAGAGTTTAGTTTTCGTACTGACCCGTATTCTTTGTCCGCGAGTGTAATATACTTACCCATTCGCTGGTTACCGGCCTGGTTATTGATTTGCATTGGCTCTGGTGGCGATTGGCGGCTAGTAGTCGGTTTAAATAGGGTGCCACCGGACTCTGTTCAATGTCAAACATGTTACACAATAGTCATAAACATCACCAATCCAATTGTGTCCAAATATACTTGTCATTCTAGCGGGGACGTTTTACATACTCTATACAATGCAGGACCACTGTACCCGCTCCACTTAGCCCGGGCTAGACTCATTTGAAGATGCACACGTACAATAAAACAGTATTGTGCTCTGGCCTTCAATAAAGGGTGTAAAAAGACCCTTAACGAAAACGAAAACCACATATTCTGCCCATCATTAGGATCATTTTTTTCTTCTAGACAATACCTGGGAAACCAAAGGTTCTGGAGATATTGAAGGTCAAAGTTCCAATTTTTTCACAATATTTTTTTAAAAAACCGCTTTTTAAGATTTTAACTTTACTTTAATTAACTACATGACCCACCAACTATTCATAGCATCCATCAGCATTAAGTTTTGAGTGCGTAAAATTGAGTTTTACCGTAAAACGTGATTTTTCACACCAAAAAAAAAGTCGTTTCCCAGCAATAATTTTTGCGTAGAGTTACTTAGTTTGATGTACAGAATGCTTAGTTGACGGCTTCGTGAAGGGTCTGTTTACACCCTGTATATCACTATTGTTGCATACCAAGTTGAACCTCTTTTGTTATTTAAAATCTGGACGTAGCAGGCCTCTTGACAGATATTCGGTGTGAAGTGGCGCGGATACATAGGTCCTGTTTCGTGTCTAGGATATAGCTATAAAATGATGGAAAGCATACTGGATGTAATAACTTTCAAAAGATAACAAGCTGGTCAAATCACTATATCTATCTATTTTTTAGGTTAGTTCCCAACACCCTTCTCGTGCAAGCACCCAACTAGCCACCGGAATTTGGTCTGTGAATTGGAATAGCCAATTATAAAAAATTGAAATTCCAAATCGCTAAACAGTTGTCTGAAGCATTTGCTAGTATATTAATTTAAAAGTTGTTTGTATTTATGATTGATGTCCCGATAAATTTAGTCAGAAGCCAACAATTAAAAGCCAATATGTTAACAACCCATTTTGTTATGATCTCTACTCTACTTACTCGAAAAAGTACAGTCAATGAAGTCATGACATAATAAAATAACACATACCGGAAATACGTCAAACATCGCAGCAGTTAAACTCTTCTAAAAGGTGAACATTAACGAAATTATCAAAATTGTAAAGTCCCCATGCATTGTCGAGTCCCATTGTTTCATTTGTTTCTCAACTTGGTTTCATTACCGTTCCCATTCACTGACCCAACTTTCCCGACAAAAATGCACACGATACCGACAAGCTGTTAGCTACTCCGCACATGCAATCAACTACACAGAAACAAGGGATTAGTTTTACGATTTTTATTGTTTTATAAATATTACGTTACTATTTTTATTACTGTGCAAGAACGAATGACATCCCACAACTTTCCATATTTATCGTACTTGTTATTTCTTTTTGGCACGCCCACCTTGCTTTGACTTCTCCATAGCTTCTTTGACCAGTCGCTCTTCGTGGTCCCTCATAGATTGGTTGACGATTTCGTCTTCGGAGTATCCGGACAGCCGGGCGCACTCGGGCAGCTCGGACTCGGGCAAGAATGGCGTCTCGGTGCCGGTCGTGCCGATACGAAGAACGTTCCGTTTCAAATCTATGTTGCACTATGTAAAAAGTCGTGAATGTTTTAGTGAGACAAAGTCCCTACAAACAATAATACTACCAAATACGCGGCTATAAAATTATTTTTACCTGATGTCTTTTGAGCATGTCTAAGCCGAGCAGCATGTCCATGGGCTGCTCCTCAAGTACCGAGAAAGAAGTGGTGAGGAAGTCTTTCTCAATTCTCATCTGCACCATGTGGATTCTGCCTATGATTCGCTGCACACCGACGCCTTTGGCAATGCCTGCCCATCTAGGGAGAAGTATAGGATGTATATCGCAGTGTGTATTTATATAATGAAAGATAGCGCACGCACAAAGTGATCTGCGTTTCAATGAGCTGGGAATGTGTCAATAAATACGTTGGAAGCAGTTTGCTGGTCACACTGCAAACGCATCCTTATTGCTATAACGCGAGCTTATAATGTTTAAATGCTCTTTCTATAAATTTCGGATATTCTCGGGGGTTCTTGGGCTCGTGGTAACCGTTTGTGCGTCGATGTCCCTTCCACCCAGTATAACATTTAAGCAAGTATCTCTTTTTGATAATACGTAGGATAGTGCTATAATTATCGAATGTGTGTGTAAATAACTTAATCAGTTATACGCATAAACAATATAGCCGAATCTAAATAAAATATACATCTACACTAATACCTATTATAAAGAGGAAAGATTTGTATTTTTGTGTGTGTGTGTGTGTGTATGTTTGTTAGTAATGAATAAACTCAAAAACTACTATGACGATTTCAAAAATTTATTCACCATTAGAAAGCTACATTATCTCTGAGTAACATAGGCTATATTTATTACTAGAAAAAAATAGGGGTGGGGGGGGGGTTAGGTGAAAATAAATGTCCAACCGTGCGAAGCTGGGACAGGCCGCTAGTAAGTATATAAAGATGCCCAGCCGATTCAGCATTATTTTGGTTTACAATACAACGCCGAAATGATCTGCAGAAATTAATTATTAGATAAATCTACTGTGATCTATGTTATTGTTAAATAGCTTAAGCCTGCGGCTTCGCCCGCATGTTCCTCTGAAAACCGTCCCATGGGAACATACTACCAAAATAAACATTTGTCTGACCATGACCAAATCCAGGTTTAGGGTCTACCTGTGTCACAAAGGCAAAAGACAGACAGTTATAGTACCAGCCTATTACTGTCCCACTGACCACTGACCGATAACTGACAAATGCTTGCACTGACTGGACATTTCCACCCAAATCTTTGTGGTTCTTTCTTCAAAAGACCATCTCAGACACTAATCTGCATAGTCCCCATGCGAGTTGACAAAGATTATGTCTGGACTTTAAAAGAGACTATGACCTCTGAGTTTGATTCGGCTGTTTCTTCTCAGAGTAGTCAGGTACGAAACACCTGCCACATCTAGTTTAAAAAAATCACGTGTAAGTGTTTATAAAAACCTATTTGCATAATAACGATCATTTATCTCTATTGGACCTAAAGACCTCTTCTCTAACAGAGAAGTTACAAGCTTTAATCACCACGCTTGCTCACGACGGTGGGCCAAAACCTCGAGATACAGAAAAAAACAAAATGTAGATTGTGAAATATTGTGTAAGAATATTTTTTGCTAATCATACATTAATTATCAATTATTATTTCTATCAAACGAATCTTCTTTACGTAGTATAAAACAAAGTCGCTCCCGCTGTTTGTACGCTCAGATCTTTTCAACTACGCAAAGGATTTTAATGCAGTTTTCAGCAATAGAGATGAGAGTGATTCAAGAGAAAGGTTTATATCTACATTACACCCGTGCGAAGCCGGGGCGCGTCGCTAGTTGATAATTTACGGTTTATGTTGTTATGGCTTCTAATGATAGGCGATAAAAATAAACCTCAAGCTAATGTTGTGAATCTTATGACTCCCATATCAAAATGTACAATACCTCGGGACACGGGTGGGAGCTTTAAGGAATATGACATTGATATCTATGGAAAGATGAAAATAATGATAATCCTAATGTGGGTGACAAAAACATATCTACCAGAAAAAAGAAGCTGTGGGCTGTTCATGTTTTTAAAATACATACGGTAAGGTCGCATAGGCCACGTGTTTAGGAATGAATTAACCGCAGAAACAGGCCGAGAAATTGTTGAAACTCCATAAGGAGAAAGTTTTCAGTTCAGAAATAGGATAATATAATTTCATCGGGTGGATTTTTTTTAAATGTAACAGTTTCTTAACATTCATTTTATGGCTTCGACTCTGCTGATGTATTTCGTTGACCTATGGCGAACTTCCATACAAACTTTCATGCCCTATTTAGCAGCTAGAGCGGGCTTTTTTATCCGCCCAAAGTCAAGTGATTCCACCTTCGCGGCTTCGTCAGTAACTCCATCACTCACAAAATTGTTTTTGTATAATTCGGCGTCAAAAAAAAAAAACAATTAATCACGTGGTTATTCTAAAATGTGATTTATACTAATAAGGCTACAGCTTACTCTTGTTTTTTTTTACTGTCCTACTATCAAAACACGGGCTACGAATTTGCTACCAACCTAGGACTCCACGCTCAGCAATCTCACTTGAAACCACAGTTTGGTGGGTTTATAAAATGTTTGGGCCAGAATAAATGATTTATTTATGTATCCCAGCACTATACTCTCCCGTCATCAACCACTACTGGGCACTACACGAGGCCTCAGCATCTCCACGTTACAGTACCAGTCAAATCGGATTTAGACCCACACGGCAACAAACCCTGTGGCGATTCACTTGAATCGAATACTGTTGAAAACGTGCCGTGTGATATCAGCATCATTTGCAAAGAAACGTGGAGTGCAATGTCGTGTAAGTGACCGGTCAGTGACAGATTGGCCTCCTGCCAGGTGTATGTTCATAACATCTTTTGCCACAAAGACGGATAAACGTACTGTGCATAAATACTGCAGCAATTATCTGGGCGCGCATTGTGCTGTAGTGCTCGCAGCTAACATATATTATGTAGCCTCTCCGTGCACATCCTAAGCCGCAGTGGAACAACGGCTTAACATTCGTTTAAACTATGTGATCCCGCTCCAATAACATAACAATAAACACAAAACAATCAATCTGACATTGTAAAATGATTAATGATCATATAGTTATTCTCAAATACTGTTTTAAAATAATCACATTATTCAGGTACTCTTAAGTAAGATATGAAAGAAAAAGAAGTAAATGATGACTTGATGAGTGACGGTTGACATGAATTGAATGGAAGAAAAAAACGTGTTTCGCCGACCCCAAGTAACATGGGACAAGGGAGGAAAGTGATGATTACATTATTCAGACATTCATAAGTTTTGATCTTCATTATCGCTGAATTCATTATCGTTTCGTCACCTTAAATAACAACTTAAAATTAAATCTTCTAAAATTAACGTAAATAGTTTAGCACAAACAAATTTAAAGTAGATAGTAATAAGTTAATGACAAAAGCAAAAGAGACGAAAAACTGCAATTATAACAAAACTTGCAATGCAGCTAAAGAAAATTTTTTGTAATTTTTTCGCTTTACTGCTCAAATAAAATGGAACCAAGTCTTCTAATTTGGTATTTAGCTGTATAGTATCAACACTAAAACAATGGCAAAATGGCAGTGTACTCATTTGAGCCAAATTGATTTACTGAGATTGACCTCCACCAAAATGAAGGGTACAATGGCTGACATTGAATTACTCGCTTTTTTTACGCGAATTAGAGCGAAATTCACCAATGACAATGAACGTGATCAGATCTAAACCGTGTCATAAATTGCTAAGGAATATTGACACTAACAGCTCCTTAAGGCTGTATAGGCGTGTTGATCGCGATCAGTTTCATTGGTCAGCTCTTAATTTGGTTGCTTGAACTGAGATTACATACCTTGTGTCCACCAGCCGCATGATGTTGCATCGCTCCGCACATGCTGCTGACATGATTGTTGTCTGTGCACCAGAGTCGATGAATGCTTTCACCGGAAATCTAGAATACCGATTTGCATATATTATTCACATCATTGGCCTACTTGCCTTAAATATTGATTCCAAGTTTCAAGGTCTTAAGAATGCTACACCTCTATTGCCTTATCAAATATTCACATGACAAATAATAGCGCTAACAATCGATCTGAATGCAACAAAAGTGTGTTCTATTGACTATTTATTTTATAATAATAGTGAGGATCCTTAGTCATACCCGTTTACCACTAAAAATGAGACAGAAGAATGAGAACAGAGCTATAAATACTATTGATCAAAATGATGCAAAGAAAAACTAGTGTATAAATGATAAGCATACCCATTCACATGGCAATTGATGTACAGCATCACCACTGTGCCGAATGTTTCAGGGTTGTACTCCATGGCGGCTTCCATGTTGGCTTCTATATTCTTCTGCCGGATCTCCTCGGCTATCATACGCTGCGCTTCTGTATCAAATGGATCTGAATTCATCATCCTGAAATAAGTCTAGCTTTAAGTCATGTCTCCCTATTTACACCTATCTCACGAAACCAATCTGTAAAGTTTTTCACCTTATACGCTGTTGCTGACGTTCCGTTCTAGCTAAGATTTGTTCGCGAAGCACAGAAGCAAATGTATCTATGAAACAAGATTTAAATTTTCAACATTATATTTTTGTTATGGTTAATTACCCTCCTTTATTCTTCAATCATACTTAAAAATTATATTTGTAAATATTTATAAAGAAACAAAAAAAACATTTAAAAATATAAAAAATAGTGAGCCACTAGTTTCAGGGATAGGGTCCAAGCTACCGGTGGTCAAGGCTTCAGGGAGAGGAACCCCTAAACAATACGCGCCGTGTCAAGAAGTTCTGCGTTCTGAATTAGACCCTTGATCCAGTGCATAAAGACAGCCTCCTCAGGTGTTGATCGAGGCTATTGGCAATTAAGCCAATGGCAGACATGACTATTGGCACAATGATCGCTGAGTCCACATCCCACATGTCGGCAGCTTCGAGAGTCAAGTCAAGATACTTGATAAGCTTAAGCTTATCTTTCTCGGCTTGCACAAGGTACTTGTCATGCAGGACTTTTATGTCAACAATAATTGTGCAGCACTATGATTGATGCACCAACACTATATCAGGCTTACTGTCTACAATAGTCCTGTCAGTGATGATGGATCGATCCAAGTACAATGTGATATTGCCATTTTTGGGTTGGATACAAATCTGTAGTATTGTTAATATAATTGATTAGAAATCTATACATTAAAATTGTAACAGGCCAATGTCTGTACATTGAAGATATTGAAAAAAATATATATGGTCTTTATTAGAGCAACAGAAGCCAAAACAACAGTTTTTTGAATTTTTGTCTATCTTTCTGTCTGTTGTTTGTACTCGCATCACGCAAAAACTACTGCATAGATTTGAATCTAGTTTTCCCCACTCTACTGCTAGATGCTTAACTTAAAATATAAGCTACATGACATATAGTTTTGGACCCGATACGTGGCGCTGTGCGAAGCAAGGGCGGGTCGCTAGTAATTAATAATTCCTTGTCATTTTTAAGAGAACCACTCTTATTATTAAAGTTGGTTTTCTCAATATTAACTGTTAATGTTATTCCAATCACCATTATTATTAATAAAGCATACCCCTTGTCAATTCAAAGAATTTGATGCAAATATTGTAACTTAGTCCCTATGAAATGCATGTCTAGAATATGTGCAATCATAGTAATTCTGTTTAATTTGGTTTTAGGGCTGTGGTTACCTAATCTACCTAAACATAATTTTGTGCTACCTTTAGAAGATGACTTTAGTTTTTGTTAAACAGTTTAGTATTACAAATCGATTTTTTTACTAGGTTTTATTTAAGAGACATTTGAATCAATCTTTTGATCAAAAATGAAAAACCTTGAATCTGTACTTACTAGACTTATTTCAAAGGTAATCTTTTAACAGTATACAGCTAAAAACAATGTAATAATAAAGGAAAGCACTAGGTACAGTAATAACTGTTAAAAACATAATTTCAGCTTTTAAATACTCTTTCCAGGGAATATACCCCCTTCCCATACAAAATAAATTATAATAAAAGCTACAATATGTTAAGAAGAACCAAATAACTATCCAAGATTTATTACTATGAACAGGAAATTAACAACATGCACTAACACTTAAACTCTTGTTATAAAACATGTGGGTAGATGCAAGTTACCTCCATATTTTACTCCAAGTAATGTAATTATGTGCGTACCTAAGTTTCCACTGAGAAGTGCATCAGCTAATCGGGGATTATTTTGTTTCAGGAGAGCAAGTTGATCTGGATTAGCCAAGAACATTTCCCTGATAATGCGTGGGTCCTCTTCAACAGGTGGGTTTCTAGCTGCCATTGAAGTGCTTGCACTTGCTGGTGGGACTCTGATGCCGCTGAAGTCTAAACTGGCTAAGCCAGTCGGCAAAGCTGAAAGGATGATGAGGTTTTAATTTATTTATAAAAAAAGTAGCTCAACCTATAAATATAAAAAATATTTATTGACATTAACTGTCATTGTTTAGTTTTTTTTTCTAATGGAATATTGCATTTAGCTCTCTTTGTTTGGATGTTGGCTGCCAGTAATAAAATTGACGAAAATACACTATGTCATCAATGACAATAAGCATGACAATGCAATTTTAAAATGCACAGTGAAAAGTAAAGTAAATTGTGTTATAAACTTGTACCTTGACTGGAATCAGTCTGGTTGAGGTTTGAGGCTGACTGCATCATGTGAAGAAGCACGATGACGTCCCCGTCGTGAACACCGTGCTGTTTTAAGGATTTCTTATCGTCCAATAGCGGTTTTCCATTGAAATTCAGGATGAAGTCTTTCGCAGGGAACCCGGATTCGATTTCACAAAACGCTTTAAAATTTTCTAACTCCAAATCTTCGGATACGTCCAAGACGAAGATTTCATCGTTCAGAGTTGTAATTGTGAGTTTCATTGTGAAATTTGGGTGATGCGGCTACTGCGAATGAACTGTGTTCACTGAGGTAAATACGTGTTGTTTGATTTAAACTCTGGGGATGACTGGCCAAAACATTTTAAATCTGTAATACGCCCCTTGAATACACTCGTTTTGTGTACACTAACACAAGCACAACTAATACTCTTGGAAATGTTCCCTGCGATAAATAAAATTACAAAAGTATGTTACCTATTCAGTATTCACAAAGGTGGACTCGCTCGGTTGGGGCTAGGGTTGTATTTCGGTGGCTTCCTTTCTACGCTTTGTGCTTGGATAACGGTATTTTTATTATAAAACTCATTGATGTAAATTTTATTTTTTATTAATATTTTCAAAGTTCAACTTTCTACGTAGTTTCGATTTTTGACGTACCATTATTTTTTAAATAATTATTAAATTATCGGTTTTGCGACTCGATTCCAATGTCAAAACATGTCGATTGGGTTTCCTACATCTGTGGCACGCAACGAACATCACTTTTCGTGGACAAAATCACAACACTGGGCAGTCGTTGAGGAGAAAACTCGGTGGAAATCAGTGGAAACATCTCCTTTGTTACATATATTTTTCTTTTTTCGTAGGTAGACGCGAGTGCGGAGTGTGGGCTTTTGTGGATATTTACTTAAATAAAAAGTATGCGTTTGTTTTAGAAGCGAGGGTAATTCGTGATCCTTGTTAAATGTGTGTTTTGGATTTTATTTTACGATGTGAAATCGTGACGACACGACGTAGATTGGTGAGATATTTTTTGTTACTTACATTATTTTTCTAGTAAAAACTTCAACAAAATACTGGTTCTGATGGATTGTATTCTTTGTACGTTATTTCTATTAATATTTGTTTTTTTTCTTTAACGAAAGCTTGTACGAAACAAAGCGCAGCAGCCGATATAGAAGGCGAATCATGTTTTTGTTATTGACTCATTTTGGGTATTTTCTCAAGCTTTCATATAGGTTTCATCTGAATCTATGCACTTACTAGTATGACATATGGTTAATAAATTACTTCAGTAATAATTATAGTCCAAATCATTCTAAAAAGATTTGTATACCTGCCTACATTGTTTAAAAATTGATTCTATGAGAGTTCGATTTATCAGGAAAGGTATTTAATTGGTTACCTAATGTAAATGATAAAAAAAGCAACATAATTAACTATAACATCATAAAAAAATCCTAAAAAACAAAAGTTCATAGTTTGTCTTTTGTAAGTCTCCTCTAGAGGTGTATGAAAGACTTATCATTGTTAAATTTAAATAAATGCTCCATTTTTCATTACACCTGGCATAATAGCTGCCGATTTTGTTACATTTAAAAATTAAAATATCACTGTAGGAGATAGACAGTTTGTGTAGTCAATTCCTATAATTAATGTAGTAAGAATTGGAGAACTGCACATGCAATCACAGCCTGTATGTAGAAGTTTTTATATACAAGTACAAAGTATTAAAAGCCTGTTATCAGTCTTCTTAATGTGACTGGTCATTACATGGTCTTTAAAACATTGTCCAGAATGGGTACATTTTTTTTTTTTTTTTTGTACATGTCTACGACTCAGTGCAGTCCATATTTGCAATAGCTATCATCTTCATCCGAATCAAACTATAATTTTCCACTGTTGGGCCAGTGGTCCCCTCTCTGAGGGAGATAGTGTGCCATTATCACCGAGTTGGATCACTGTGGGTTGGTTGATATCTACAGCATATTGCTTTAAGTATTGGCTCACCTAGAGCATATTGTTTCAACTACCAACTTTGTTACATTATACATAAACTCACGGCTTTTTCCCCAGGGGGTAGGCAGAAACCACAGAATGCCACCTGGTATGATTCTTACAATGTTACATTATATATACACTCAACAACAACAACTTTATATTAATTAATCTGCTAACTGATGCTATTATGATAAACATGTTCATCAACTCAGACCATCACAATATGCACGTCTGATGCTCTGTGGTCTGTCAAGTCTTCAGCCCTACCAACTTTCAGTTTCTAATCTCATAGCCCGATCAACTTTTATTCCCAATATCTTGTTGGAAGCAGCTAGGTTTACTCCATGCAATACAAGAGTGTTAGGGCTCAGTCTCTTACACATTCTCGTGTTTGTTATTGATGGGTCTAAAAATGTTTGCCCCAAGGATGTAGAATCTTCCAGAGATACTATATTATATCCCTGGGGGCAACAGCTTTCATTTCTGGACCAGTACTTTTGGTACGACTGGCCTCTCATTGTGAAGGCAAATGCCCTGCGGTGGGGCAAAACAGATTCATTTCGTGTTGTAATATGGGTTTTGAATACTTTTGTACGAAGACTGGTCTGCTTAACTTTAACCATTTTAGTTTATTTTAAAAATAGCACCCACTCTAAAACAAGTATTGTATGAGAGAAAATCATCTCAAACGTCATGTTTCTGAGTTAGAAAAAACGTAGACAGGCCAAAATATTCAAACCCATGTAACAACAAGAGCGAGTTGGACCCTTGCAAAAAGGGTTCTGTCCGTAGCACCAAACAATACAGGGTGGAAGGGACACCGAAGCGAAAACGAAACTCAGAACTGTAAACTACAAAAGTGCAATACCTGTACGGTCAAATTGTATGAAACCGCTGATTTTTTTTAAATAACCGATCAATAATTTCGATGTAGGGGGTTTTAGAATGTTCATTCATATTATGTTAATTTGCTTCACATAGTGTATTAATGACAAACAAAAAACTTTCAGGAGACCACAGCATGCATAATAAAATGTATAACTAAGCTAACAAAGTTATAGTAGCATTTACAAAAAAAAACACTAAAAATTGGTAATAAAATTAAATTGGAAAAATTAGAAATGAGTAGATAAGAGGATGTCTGAAAGTGGCGCCGGTGCCTGAAAAGTTGTGTGGTAATCAGCTGTCGTGGTATGGACATGTGATGCGGAGGAATGGGGAAAATGTCGTGAGGAATGTTTTGAGTATGAATGTGGATGGGTGTAAGAGTAGAGGAAGAAGTAAGAAACGATGGATGGACTGTGTAAAAGTATGATTTGGCAAGAAAGGAGGAGTCTGATGAGATGACGAGTAATAGAGAAGTATGGAAGAAGAAGGCATAGCATAAGCATAATCAGCATTTACTGTTCGTGAGACGGGGGGTCGCAATTTTAAGACTTTAGAAGCATATATCTCATCAACCATTGACTTAAGAAACCTCGATGGCTGTGACATATTGATAGACAGAGTACAGACAGACAGGACGAATCTATAAGGGTTCCGTTTTTTGTCTACGGAACCCTAAAAAGGAGAAGAGGTACATATGTTTTTAGAGGAATGGTTGTGTCACTGAATAGATATTCAGTATTGTAGTGGTTGTCAATGTTGTGTCAAACATATTATATTGTTTGTTCTGCTTGACATTTCATTGGTATGATGTCAGCTCTTGATAGTGTCATACATGTCTAGACAAACTTTTTAGAATCATTGTATGTGTTGTTGTTTGGTTGCAGACATTTTTTTTGTATTTTATTTGTTTACTTAGTTGCTGTAATATTATTAATGTTTTTTTTTTAATAATTTTTTGATGACGAAATTGGAACGAAACGTATTATAGCGTACTAGCTTTTGCTCGCGGCTTCGCTATGTAAGGAATGTACTCATAAGAACTTTTTAAATGTAGCCTATAACACTCGGGAATAATGCAGCTTCCCTTTAGTGAAAGAATTTTCGGAATCGGATCAGCAGTTCCAAAGATTACTCCCTACCTACAAACTTACAAATACCTCTGTATAATATTAGTATATATTTACTATTCTACAACATTCAAACTGTTTCGTAAACTGAACCACAGACAAAGATATGGAATCTGGTTAGTATCACCTCTATTTTCAATACTATTTACTTCGACACTATGTTAAACAAACTGTTGTTTCACATTCGGAACTATTTCGTAAAGTACGCTAATGCAATCCATTGATGTAAACCAGTAGCCTGAGTAAGCTCTGCATTGCTATTTTCTCGAAAACTGATGAGTAGCTTCCGAACAACATAGAAGTAAGACTCGGTTTCCACCGAAGCGAAGAAGAAAAAAGTTTTTTTTGTATACAGGGTGATTGGTAATTGGGTGCATAAGCATAGCACCAGATACAGACAAACCACCTAATGTAATCGACCAGGAATCGGCGCATTAAGTCAGCCAACATCAAATAGTGGTAACAAGAAAATCTGCATCAAAAAAGTGTACTAAGTAGGTACCAAGTTTTATTAAAATACCGCCGCGCGTTTTCTGGTCGTACACTTGTTAAAAGCGGGCAATGTAGTACTTTCATTTAATAAAGCTATTGAGACAGCGAAGTCTTTTCTGGAATTTGTACGTCAAATGCCAAAACTTTATTTTGAGAAAACAACCTATTTCAAAACACAAGGGAACTTTCAAGAAAATTTCTCGTCATGTACTTTACGGCGCATGATTTCCTAACATTGGGGTACTTTTTTCATAAATTGATTTTCAAAGGATTCATTCGTTCACGAGCTATCAGAAAAGTGACAAATAAAAAATATGCAGAAAACTTTTAAGTTTTCTCGAAAACAACCCAGTTTGGAACCCAACTTATCGGGGTCAAAATTGCTGTAAATTAGGCCTCGTATCACCCATTTCAAGGAATGTACCCAATTACCAATCATTATGTATAATCAACCAGATGATATGGCTAGAAAGGAGATGTCTGATGAGTTGACGAGTAATATAGAAGTATGGAAGAAGAAGACATGCTGCGCCGAACCCAAATGAATCGGGATAGGGGCAAGAGAATGATGATATGTTTATGTAACCAACCAGATATCGTTATTTCCACATGAAAAGTTGAGGAGAGGATATAATGTGTTATTGTCTAAACACATGTGCAATGAAAATGGGTCGGTGGTGGTGCGCAGCATGCAGGTGGTGGGTGGCGCGCAGAGACTTGAGGGCGAACTCTAGAAACCGTTGGCGTCGCAGGCGCTCTCCTGTAAGCGCTCCTCCTCCTCCTTTTTCAATACGCGAGCGTGTGGCGCGCGGAGTTTGTACGCTCTGAGATTTGTGTGACGACTGTTTGACTGTTTTCTTAACTCAACACTCGGAAACAGCACTGATGCACTCGAGCCAGCTCACACCTCCGCATCGGTTTAAATCATTGATTCCCAACTTATGTTCCGCTAAGCTAAAATAATGGCCGCGTAATGTTTAAGCTTAACGGTGCCTGAACGTTTATTAAGAATGTGGTCCCTGGTAACAAAAAATAAACCAAAATGGTCCATGGTCAATAAACCGAACAAGTGAGAGTCGGACTCGCGCGCAAAGTGTTCCGTAGCACCAAACAATACAGGGTAGAAACTTTCTGCGGGGCAGTAAAGGGAACTACTTTAACCGTTGTAGCAGCACGAAACTGGTCTTAAGAAACTATCCATAATTTTTCGTGAAACTTTTGATCTCCATCCACAGTTAAAAAAAAAATGTATAGTTAGCAAGGAAATGGCCATTTTCCACAAAACATTTTATTGATGCAAATCGATCCTGTTTCTAATACTGATCAAAAACTTCTAACCAACCATCGTAGGAGTACTAAAAACAAAACCATTTTCTTGCTAACTATAAGTAGGTAAATTTTTTTGAAAATTTGTGAATGGGGATCGAACTTTCCCGAAAAATTGTGGATATTCTCCTAAGACCATGTTCTCGTAGCTGCAACGTTAACGTAGTTCCCCTTACCTTACCGCTGAAAGTTACCATCCCGTATAATAATAATATTTTTAACGCTCAACAATCTCGGAGTAAAATGGCTGTGACAGATAGATTGACAGGACGAATCTATAAGGGTTCCTTTTTTTGACTCTAAAAAAGTTTGGAAACACTGGTTTAAAGGCTGCCACCACACCGCTCTTGTCCTCACAAATGTCTGGAAACCTAGCCCAAGACGTCCCTATTTAAGTCTTAGGCACCTGTCTTACCGCGGACGAGCAAGCGACTAGCTCACTACTATACTCTTGCCCGAGAAACATACAACATATAAATTTGTGGGTACTGTGTCAGTAAAAGAGATATAATAGTTGACACATTGCCGACGTGAACCGAATCTCCACCAGTTTGTCGCAGGGAAAAGACCTATCAAAGAAGAAGCTCAGCGATACTTGCTTGGCAGGCAGAATTTAAAACGATTTAAAACCACAATTAGGGGTTTAATATGGTTTAAAATGTTTTTGTTTTGTTTTTATTGTGTGCACTTGTGTCATGTGCCAAATAAATGTATTTTCTTCTTCTTCTTTTTTCTTCTCTCTCCTCATACCCTACGTTACTATTTTGGTAGCAAATTGCAAAATAAAAATACGGCATTGCCGTTATATTTTAATAAACACGCATTTCATGATTGTTTTCAGTCTGTCTAATCCTAAAAAGTAGTATAAGTATGATATATGAATTCACATCTATCTATATATATAAAAGGAGAACTGACTGACTGACATATCAACGTACAGCCGAAACTACTGGGGCTAGGAATGTGAAATTTTATACACGGCTTCCTATTATAATGTAGGGGAGCACTAAGAAGGGGTTTTTGGAAATTTAACCTTTAAGGGGGTGAAAAGGGGGAATTTTGTTTGTATGGAAAATGTACGTAACCCACGCGGACGAAGTTGCGGGCAAAGTGCTAGTACATTAATAAAAATGCTAAATGATTTCAATTCGCCTTTTAAAATAATTTATAATCAATGTACGGCCCACGTGGTCGTGGTTTTAAACCGTTTTAAACCAATTTAAAACCGGTTTTAAACCACGGATTTTGGTTTAAAACGGTTTATTTACAACTATAGGCAGAACACTCACTGAAAGGGTCGTTGGTTGCTTACGTATACACAGCAAGTGAATGGGCGCGAGCAATCGATGGTAAACCTATCTGAACTAGATTCTCGCTCTTTGCGCTTTTCGCTCATCGACGGAGAGACATGTGCCTTATCCCTTAAATGAGAATTCGCCCAAGAAACTGATAATACTTTTCTTTACAGAACTTCACCGACACCAGTCAATAACACGTACTTGGCTACCAGTGATTAACATGTCATCAGTGGGACAGTTAGTTCCTCAGGTGACGCGACGCCCCCCAAACATGACGATCAAATTCAACGGCCCCCATGTGGAGGGGTCTTTCTGTACGCAAATCGATTATAACTATGACCCTGTAATAAGCGTACTATGCGCTATGTACATTGCATTCGGGATAGTTTACACGTTGTTCGGTAAGTGATGTAGCTGCTCTATGTATCTGGTGTTTCTCTCGCCGAAAAATTCATATAAAATTATATTGTTTAGAATGTATCTTTAATTTAGCGAAGTTTAGATAATTATGAACGGGGAACGAAAACACTGTTAAAAATGATACTTTTACACATCTAAATTGACGCTAAATTATTTTATAATTTATTTTTGGCATTCCGGTTTTCATTATATTTTTAGCTTTTATTGTCTTAAACATATTTGTATAGCTAATCAAACACATAGGTAGTAGTCCAATTAAAAATATCTCTAACTCAATTACTATTTGGTCCTGAATTTAAAGTAGTTGTCGATAATAATTGTAGATCTTTTAAATATTTCCATGAATTCTACCTGACGTAGGTAGTATATATTAATTGAGAACACATAAATTAAATTATTATGACCAACGTGTGGAATTAAGTAATTATAAAACCGACAAAAACATTAGACGCGACCAAACTTGATTTGGTTATAAAAGTAGGTACATAATCCATAATGTATGTGTTTATGTCGCACATTAATTTGTAAAATGTACTGTACTCATAATTAGTTAATTACCTAGTTACATAATGAACTTCTTAGTTAATGTGAAATTCTATTCTCAAAATAACATCTGACTGCGTTCTAATTTTTTTGTAATATGAATGTACGTAACATACACAATTATAAAAATTATTATGAAGAACCGTTTTTAAGCACACAGTTATGTTCTAAAAGCATCGCATCGCAAGTAGGATCCCGCATGCGTTCGCGTTCACGTTCACGCTGATAACTGACTTCCCATTGTTATTTATGAGATGAATCTGCGGATAGTCTATGTGCATTCGATATTTTCTTCGGATAAAATATCGGTAAATGTGAAAATGATATTCAATTTCATTAAAATTTTAAAATCGTTCGATACATACTCTGACAGACAACACAGCCTAAAACGCTAGCTAGGTCGAACACGACATTTTGCGCTATGCTCTATAAATGATTGTAAGCACTAATGAAGAAAGGACTTTTCAAAATTCTTCCCCAAATGGGAAAAATAGGGAGATTAAAGTTAATAATATGGGAGTTTGTCTTTTTGCCAACAATGGCGTAAAAAAGAAAACACGACATCGATGTCGTAGAAAATTAAAACTGCATTTGAAATCCTTTTCATTCCGTGAAAGAAAAAGACAGTTAAAATATTTTTAACTAGTTGTTGCCCGCGACCTTCGTTCGTCTTATTCTAAAATAAAAGTCTAAGTTAGACCTTATAAAGCCAGAAAAGTCCCGTCAAAATCGGTCCAGCCGTTTCGGAGATTAGCCGGAACAAACAGAACGACAGACAGTCAAAAATAGAAAAAAAAAATGTTTTTGTTAGAAGTGCATGTGTATTTTGATATTACAAACAGACACTTCAATTTTATTTATTTGTATAGATTTATAGAAGATAAAAGTACTTAATTTTTTTTTATATTATATTAATCAGGTTATTTATTTTAGGCTACCGATGTTTCAAAGCCAGCATGTTTCTCACGGGCTTCACCTTCGGATCAGCTATCGTTTATCTAATTTGCCTACAGGAATACCTGATGCCTCCGTACGGCAACGTCGGTAAGTCAATTTCCTTCTTAATTTAACTAACTACGCTCACTAACTAAACTAACCCTCAGCAGATACCGGTCCCCGGCCTAATTTTCCCTAAGTAAAATGTTTATCATTTTCAGAACGCATTTAATAGCTAGTTCCGGTATCTAATAACTTATTAGTAGTTTTGTATCGTACTAAGCGTGTCTGGCGGTGCATTCGCTACGGGCCGTGTTATGTACTTGTGTCTTTACATAACTACTGTTTAGGTGCATTGCACTAAAGAGGCCATTCTATTTTTATAAAACCAATACCACTTAGCTTAACGAAATCTGTTGGTGTCGCTTCGATTCGACATCTGGTTAATGAAATGGTTTTTTTACTTTGTTTGATTGATTTTAGGTGTGGCTCTGTGTGCTGGACTGCTGTTCGGGCTCATCACTATGCTGATTCAGTACGTTGGGCTGTTCATGACTGGCTTCCACACCGGTGTGCTACTCGCTATCGCCGGCCTGGCCATCTACGATCATTTTCTGGACTCCCGCCCGGCCACAGTAAGTATTTGCATATCCTCACACTTTAATGTCTATTCTACCATACTTTGTGCGTGATCATATCGTGACCATGCTTATGTAGGTCGCAATCGCAGAGAATACCAATTCGACGGACGCAGTATCTTTCCTATTGACGGGTAATATCGTTGTGTCTTACACTGTCGCCAAAATTGGGACAGTTAATGTTGCAAAATGATAAGGCACCTTCACCATAGCTAGCATTGTTTAAAAATTATATTATAATTGAGCTCTGGTGAGTGAAGAATCCTAATAAAACTTGTTGTGGTAAAATTGAATAATAATATGTATATTTTAGTTAATTAAATTTATGACGAAACTGAATGACGAATGGCGTCGACGAGGAAGGATGTCTTGACAATACTTTGCTAATGTTTGTTAGTCGTCGTTCGTAGGTACCGCGTCATCGAACTCATCGATTCGGTGTAAATAAAGTGAATCATTGTTATCTCGTGTCAGTAGGTTCGGTAAATCGGCCGTAGCTTAGCTTGACACACATACCGTCACTTTATATAAAAGCTGATTCAACATTAAAATAGTCACAAAAGGAGACCGGTAATGGAACCGGCTATTTTTATTTTTGATTATGTAGTTGGTGATCTGATCACGCATTTATAAAATTAGATATCTTCAAAATCCCAATAAATGTAGCATACAGGAAAACGGCAATGCAATATTTATTTTCGGTCATGTAGGATGAGAAAACGCAGTTATAAAACCTGAACCCTCCAAAATCCCAATAAATGTAGGCAGGACTTGCAACACCTATGTAGAAATGCACTTGAATAACAGATAAATCTGGTCGAAATAATGGCAAGCGCGCTGACTATTGGTATTAATTCCAATACTAAATTCCTGCGATACGAAATTAGTATATAGTCCGTATATTTGGCATAACTTGTAAATGGATTCCTGTATGTGCTGCAGACGAGGACTCGGAACTAATACTGCTGTGTAACTTTTTATTTTGACGTGTCAACTTTACGCGTTCGAGCACCACACGTCGATAATACCAGCTTGCCTCGTGCTTTGAAGATGACACAGTGTCATAGACAAAAGGTGTTATGAAATTAAGCAAGCGTTTTGAGTAAGTTGGATTGTTGTCATAATAACATGTCGATGTTCACATAGAAAATACTCAAGTATTCTTAGCGCATTAAAGAGGATGGATTCTAAAGAATCATTCTCGTTCTCGAAACTTATTTTTATAGTTTTATATTGAAGCTAGTATGTCATATATCACCTTGGTCAGTTCTAAACCTATTGTTAGCCTTTTTGGCACCTGTATATTAGAATGGGATTGGATTTGGGACAAGCGGAAGAAAGACTGCTTAGTAGGAGGCGTGAGACTGATATACATTATGCATTAAAATACCATTGAAATTTTAGTTTAAAAAATACTTAATCAAATCTATTTTAAAATTTGATACATTTCAAGAAACAAAAATTCGCACCTGTTCTGCGGTTTTTATCATTTTAGTCGGAAAGTGAAAATAAAATAAGGTTACCGGTACATTCAAACTCGGTGGAAAATCAAGAACTTATTTTTGTTTGAGGGGCTTACAAATGAAGTAAGATTGACCATAGTGATTATGCTTTGATCAGGAAGGCATGATTGTGGACCTATAGGAATATTTCTTCTGTTTTTTAAGAAAGGAAAATGCCGATATCGACCCTCCTTTTATTAATTTACAAGAAATGTAACGCAATTATTGTTCTTAGAGTTAATCAGTAACCGAAAATTCTAAAATAATTTAATTGAACATATTATTTTTAGTTATAAGTAATAAAGTAGCAATAAAATGACATATGTGGCATGCTTGAAAACCGTATTAAATTGGATGAGTCAAAGCTCTTATATTCGCTATATCATTATACTATTCTAAACAAGTTTTCTAATAGAAGACTCCCTATGATTTGTAAAGTTCTTTCCTAAGCCGCGCAAAATATCAATTCAATTTTTTGTAAATTTTCCACTTGTTTACACGTGTACGGGCTTATTCCGAGGGTAGTTTCATAAGAAACGCCCCTACCTATGCGATAACAGCATCTTCAGAGGTGTTGCAATATAAATGCTGAGATTTCCAGGACGATACAAAGTTTTGCGATTAGCCGCGCGAATAATTTTCAATCCCTATTTCTACATATCACACCTTCGGTTCAAGTTTGACATTTATGCCCTTGTCTTAACAAGGGCATAAATGTCAAACTTTCAAAAAGTCGGTTAAATATGCCTAAGTGCTTTAAAAATGCCCATATTTAATTCGGCTTAATGTCGCCAGAGGGCAATAGTGCCTTTATCACATTAGTGCTCTTTTTACAAAACGTCGCTTTCGCCCGAATCAGTCGACAGATGGCGCGTCAAAGCCGTAAAGATATTATGTCCTTTTTTTGTTTCATGTTTCTAGAAGGACAAAGCCATATTTAATTAACCAATTTTACTGTTTAATCAATAGAAAATTAATAAACAAGGAAAACCTGTTGTTAAGTGCATTATTTTGTATTCAGCTACATCGCAAGGATGTATGGCACAGCTGAATTCACTTCGCGGTGTCGCTAATAAAACTTGTTCATAGTGATTAGTACAATTACGTGGACATGAGGATAATACCACCCACAAATTTAATAGCGTTATGTCGGAACTTAAAATTCATTCCGCAATTTTTAAGGCCGTATTCCACGTGTTACTAACTTCTTAAAAGTTTGGGCAAATATGCTCTAACTATACAAGGTGTAGACGGACCCTTCACGAAGCCGTCAACCAAGCATTTTGTACATCAATTTAAGTAGCTTTACGCAAAATAGGTTGATGGGAAAAAACTTTTTTTTTTGGGGATGATAATAACGTTTTACGGTAAGACTCAATGTATCGCACTCAAAACATTGTGCTGATGGATGCATTGAATAGTACGGGGGTTATGAAGGTATTTAAAGAAAAGTTATAACATAAAACCCCACAATTTCTCAGTAACTAGAAGGTATGGTTCAGAACAAAAAAATGATCGCAATGGCGGAGAGAAGCAAGTACCTTCCGGCTTCGTTAAGGGTATTTTTGCACCCATTATATACGGAAGAGGAAGTTATTTAGCCGTGCAGCTTGCTAGTTATTTAGTAGAGCATACATTTAATATTGACTGATAGGAACCGCTTCCCGGTGAATGTAATAGCCATCAATAGGATGCGTCAAAGCCGTAGCTGTAGTTGCATCTAACGATATAATGTGGGTATGCGACCTCAATTGCATGCTCCGATGTGTTTTACTCTCAAACGCACAACGCACACCGCTAGCTATGCAATCTCCAGCTAGGGTTACCAGGACAAAAAAATGTTGATTTCTACTAAAAAGTCTTGACATTATGCTAAGAGCGCCTACACGGTGCGACGTACTGTGCACGACAACACATTATATATAGATACTAGCTGTTCCCGGCATGCGTTGCAATGCACCTTTTTCCTATCCTACCTACCTATCCTACCTACCCTACCTACCTACTTACCTACCCTACCTACCCTACCTACCCTACCTACCTACTTACCTACCCTACCTACCCTACCTACCCTACCTACCCTACCTACCCTACCTATCCTACCTACCCTACCTACCCTACCTACCTACTTACCTACCCTACCTACCCTACCTACCCTACCTACTCTACCTACCCTACCTACCCTACCTATCCTACCTACCCTACCTACCCTACCTACCCTACCTACCCTACTATAATTTGAGATTTAAACTATCCTATCTCTCAAGTTGGATCGAACTGCACATGGTGTGCGAATTTTATTATAATCGGTTAAGTGGTTTAGGAGTCCATTGAGGACAAACATTGTGACACGAGATTTATATATATTAAGATAAGTTATTTTTCTTGTTTCTAATTTTAAATGCGCTGGAATTTAAAAAAAAAATGTTTTATGAGCGCTATGCGTGATTGTTACCACAGAAAATAAATTGTGGAAACAATTTCTTTTCGGCAAATAAGTAAAACTTAATTACCAAGATTTGTTTTTGTGAAGAAGCCTGACATATTATCAGGGTTTTTTAGATATCGGCTGGAATTCTGACACAACATCCTGTCATGTCACGACAAATCCTGACGTCCGGTAACCCTAGCTCCAGCTATTCACCTACTGGCATCTGTGCAAGTCAATCGTGGCCGGATTTCTTTAAGTTTTGATAAATGGGCCCCTTGACGTTGGCAATTATACTTTCCCAGAAATAATAATAATAGGTGGAAAGAATGATGCTGATATAAATAACTTAACTTTTTAAGGGATTCTGCTCAGATGAATAACAATGGAAATGGACAGTATTTGATAGAGTCACAACGGGGAATAATGTGCCCTTTTATACTCATTTCAAAAGGCGTATTATTTAATACATTTGTATAGAACTACATACGTACAGCAGACCGTTGTGGCTGGTTACCATTACCAGTTCTCTTGACCACTACCATTTACAAAGTTCCATTTGCTGTCTAAACTCGATTTCAATAGCTGTATTTTAATCTTACAAAATGGTTCTCATGTTATTTCTTTGTTTGGGTACCGTTTAGTCTGCAAGAAACAAAATGACAGCTTCGCACGGTAGGTAACAAACGGCCATTTTTGTTTGGTTGGTTGAAGATACGCCACGTGTATCAGAATATAATGAGATATTTTTCTGTTGGCAACACACTTCTAAAGGGCAAGAAGCTTCTGTTTAATCCCCTCTTCAAACCAGCTTCAGTAACTGAGAGCATCTTGATAAAGAGAATCTCTCTCTTTATGAAATAAAACATGTTCATTTTTGTAAGCGGTCGTTAGAGTTGTGAATACAAGCGATACAAATATTTGTTCGTATAAATACATAATTGATTGACATTCACGTAGTAAGTGATTAGCGAAAGTTTTGTACCTAATCGTGTTTGTAAGAAACAACTGATTGGCAGTCATACTATAGCGTGTATTTCATTGTAACTCTGTTGAAAAAAATAAAATATTTGGTTACAATGCTTTTTACTACAATTGAAAATATAAACACTCGTGTGTTTTTCACTGTAACTCTTACGTTATAAAAAAAATACCAATTTTTATGGAATTATTAGTAGAACAATGCTTTTACTGCTGTTCGAAATACAAACATGATACACTTTGAAAATAAATAAAAATAAAGCACTTATAAAATTGTCCAAATCCCTGTACCTACCATTTTCGAGGAAAACAGTCAGTGAATTTTAAAATTAATTACTTTGTTTGAAACCTCGATTGGTATTATATCAATGGTAGAAACATCAATGTCCTAGTTATGACGAGTGTAGTAAAAGATATGACATGACTGAAGTAAAAAGTACTGAGGTGCAGGGAGGCAAAGTACTTTTTACTTCAGTCAATAGGGTGGCAAAGTAGTTTTAAATACCACGTTGCACTTGCCATATAAGACAATAAAGAAAAATAAACTTTATTTTCCTAAAGTCTAGACTTAGAATAGAATAATCTACGGGTACATGACACAAGAGGTGACTAAACCATTGCGGCATGATTATAATAAGCAAGTGATCATATCGCACCGCATCCTCTAATTACCTACCTTAATTCACTGACTGACGACGCACAACCGAAACCATCATCTGCCTAGCCTTTTCCCAACTATATTGGGGTCGGCTTCCAGTCTAACTGGATGCAGCTGAATACCAGTATTTTACATGGAGCGACTGTTTATCTGAACTCCATAACCCAGTTAGTACTGGGTAATACGATATCCTTGGTAAGACTGGTTGTCAGACTTTTTGGGCCAGTGACTACCTAACGAATCTCAAAGATCTACAAATGACATCCGGGACCAACGGCTTAACGTACTTTCCGAGGCGCGGAGGAAACTCGGTATGTAATGGGTGGTCACCCATCCACAAACAAACCTAGGCAAGCACGGCTTAATCTAAAGATCGACCCGAGCGGCTGTTATTATTTAGCCACGAGCTCCTCCGAAACCGCTGCTAGGTAAAGGCAAGAAATGTTGCAGGGAAGTTCCTTATGTAGGTAACAAAAGTGAGCACCCAGGATATTTGGAAATGAATCCCCTAGGGGTCAGATAATGAAAGTTCCTATGAAAATTCATCATTTTTGCTGATGGGAGATGTCCCATTATAGTCCCGATATGGAATGCCATATCAACAAATATTACGATACCCAATTAGCCAGCAGTAAAAGCTTGTGTGTGTAATACGCGGTAAAGGCTGTTAATCAACGCTACTTGCAAATAGGTTAAGCCCGGTCTGCTCTCTATAAATAAAATAAATAATACATTTTGATCCTGTTCTTTCGCTTGAATTTAAAAGTGAACATCCCATCTGCCTAGCCTTTTCCCAACTATGTTAGGGTCGGCTTCCAGTCTAACCGGATGCTGCTGAATACCAGTATTTAACATAGAGCGACTGCCTATCTGACCTCCACAACCCAGTTAGTACTAGGTAATACGATACACCTTGGTAAGACTGGTTGTCAAACTTTTTGGGCCACTGACTACCTGTAACGACTGTCAAAGACCTACAAATGACAGCCGGGACCAACGGCTTAACGTGCTTTCCGAGGCACGGAGGAAACTCGATATGTAGTGGGGCCCATCCACAGACCAACCTAGGCAAGCACGGCTTAACCTAAAGATCGATCCTCGCGGCTGTTATTATTTAGCCACGAGCTCATCAATTTAAATCCTGAATTTAAAAGTGAACAGCGGACGTAAGTAGTGTAAAGTAAACGAAATATTATCTTTTAAAATTACAAACAATTTCATCTTGCTTTCATTTTGTTCTGTTTTTTGTTTCCTAGTAAAATGAACTAAATGGGCAGTCGACCCGACGATTTCAAATGAAGTACAGTAGTACAGTCGGCAGTGGTTACAAAATCAGTATAAGCTGGCCTCGTATTGAAACACCATAATAAATTACGTCAGTTCATGATAAAGGTGCAACCACTGATTAACTGGTTGACTGTACCATTCCCGTATGTACAAGTTTAGTGGGCGGGGTTTAGCAGCAGATACTTTCCATGATTAAATTACGTAGGTAGACAGTTCCAAGAAGACTAGTTATATTCTGGCAAGGATGATAAATGATAATGATGATTTTATGAGCAATCTTGCGCACCTAAGAGCGCGTAACCCTGAAATGCATTGTGATATGAATGAACTTCGATATTATGATACCTGGATCATAGTACCATAGAAAAAATCAATAAAAACCGTATTTCCTAGTTTGTAGTTCTTTAGTACATACGCTTAGGTGTCTTTGTTTTTTCCGTTTTCAACAAGTTGGTTTCAAGTGGCCGCTTGTAGGCAATTTATGTTTATATTATTCACGAGTGTGTCTTCGTAAGTGGCACATGAGTCGTTCAACTGACCTGATACAGCGATGAGCACATGGTGTTTATTTAAACCCAGGAAATAGGAAGTCCTAGTTTACCTTTTACTACAAAACGCGACAAAACTAGTCTATAGAAAAAAATACCTCAAAAGCGACACTGATATAGCAACAAGATTGGTCCGTGCAGCTACTGTTACCCTTTTTAATTTACTGAATACTCAGAAAGATTGTAATATTAGTTCGTAGCATCAAAGCAGATAGCAAAGCTTTAATAAAATAGAAGGTAGTATAAAACATGACTTTATACATGTAAGCTTTATTAAATTATGTCTCTTTCCTAGATCAGAGACTGCAGCTAATCCTTTTGCGAATGCCATGGAAACTGTTTCACCCCAGAAGCTTTGCGATCGAGGATTTAAATATTTTTCATAAAACAAGTTTCTAGTTTTTGCCAGCTTTACCTGTTACTTGCATTTCCTACTCGTACATTGATGTTTGTGTACATTATACATACAATTTTGTTTGAATAGTTAACGTAATGTATATAAACGTGCTGGGTTAGCTCATCGCCATACCTCTATTGATCATGTTCATGATAAATTTCCGAGTAACACGAATTCGATTCAAAGCAAACATTACGTATTGCAACGAATAAGATTTTCTACAATTCCACGAATCGTTGTAAATAAAAGACTCTTTACTGTCTAATTTAATTGATGCTCTATATGAGAGATCCAGACCTTAGATGGATTTCTAGTTTCATTACGTAATAAATGTTACTACGCACAAATATAAAACAACTTCTGAGATAAATAAAAACTTTCCTTACACCTGATAAGGTTTATATCAATCAAGTTAGGTGAAAGTGAAGCTAGCGATAGTGAAATCTAAATGATGATTAATTAATGAACACGTTTTAGCGACGCGACTTGTACATATATACAAGCCACAAATGTGCCGGCGAAAGGAAAGTATTGAATACTGCTATGCGACTTTACTTAGGAAACTAACAAACCTCAGTATGTAAACAAAATGGAAAGCAAATGGATTAGATGCAATCAAGTGATAGTGTACGACGGCTGAAGGTTTTTCTAAATCACTTTTAGCCAATCTTGAACTGGATTTTTAGGGCTATTAAACTTGTGGTTTCGGCTTCTCCCTAAGGATGCGGAGAAAGTCAAATAAATCCCTTCGGCTTTGGCCAGAAATCGACCTTCGGACGGACACCATCAAGTGATGTATTCTAAATTAAATAGAATTAATACAATTTAAATTTTATGAAGAAATTATTAATTATTATTGGGAATTTAATGGAGGTGTCATATCCAGGCCCTGCAGTCTCGACAAATATAACGACAAAAATCGGTCGTTAAGTGTAATCGATGTCAAATTTCTTTAATAGATTTTCAGCCTGTTGCTTTCGAAATAAAGTAGAAAATCTATTAAAGGAATTTGACAACGATACGACTTAGCGACCGATTTTTGTCGCTATATAACGTCGATACTGCAGGGGCAGTATTTGATTCCCAGCGGATCGATTGGTCAGCTAATCTTAACACCAATTGCTCTTTGGTAACAGTGTGGCATCATCATCAGGATTGGTAGGTAGCAATCAAATGCAATTTTACAATTGAATGATATGCCCCAGTCAGTGGGTTGTTAATCGCAGTTAGTAAGTAATCCAAACTGACACAGATCGCTAACTGGTGGCGGTGTTGCTGGCGACTTACGCGAAGCTTTGGCGATTAAACGCAATGATTGCGATGATGCCATTTTTATCGTTAAAGGAAATGAATCATACCTTATAATCAGGGAAATATTTTGTTTAATAACGTCATCGATGTACAAGTATTTTTATTAACGAAGAAATGTTGATAATGCAACAGAGGTGTTGGGAAAAACAAGCTTAGATGACGATGTCAATATTGTTTGTTATAAAACTCTATTCCATTACTTTTATTAATAAAAACGAACATTGTTTTTTGTTTTATATGCTTGCGGGAATTGTAAAATCGTACAGAATTTAGTAGTCCACACAGACCCAACAGACAGCGTTCCACAGTCCACATGTCGTGTAACACCACAACAACAGAGTTACGGACCGATTGATCCATTTGTGTTACTCACAAAACAAAACTTGTTAAAAGTCATTGTAGTTCATTGGTGTGGGCGATTATTGTGGCATGCAGTGTACGCACGGCGGCCAATCAAGCTATACAAAACCAGTTTATGCGGATTGCTCATTGTATAGGAAATCTATACAAAGCGAGGCCAAGTTATACTGGAAATGTACAGCTTCATGTGCCGCCATGTGTACGACTATCGTAGGCCCAGAACAATGTACGAGTACACTCACGAGCACTAATATGGTAGTACTATAATAAGTCACTTTTAAAAGTGAGTTTTCTGCTGAATTGGTAGCAAATGTATGCTTTTTACGATCATGGTATTTTGGAACCCATACTATTATGGTAGGTCTTACCTCAATGCGACGTGACTATAGGTCTTACCTCAACGCGACGTTGCAAACGTCCTCAGAAAAATTATTTTGGAATTTTACCATGTATAAGCCCATTAGTTTATAATAATACTTACATGATTGCTATTTTGAATTATATGAAAACCGGAATATTTCAGCGAATATATTTATTCATTCTGTTTCACGAAATTGAGTTTGTTAACAGTACAATAATTATAGCGGTTTTCATGAAACGCAAATTGTAATTAAATTGAGTGCGATGCATATCTGAGTTTTAATAATAATATTTCGTAATAGAATGGGTTCCACTACTATTCTGTACAGTACAGATCAGGATCCAATATCGTGATATTAATCACTTAGCCATGCAAGCGTTTGTTATCAGGTTATCAACGTATAAGTTGTATCCATAGCCTATTTCAATCCATCAAACTACAGCAGTGTAAAATGGGGTTGGTCTATTTTTAGCCCCAGGTTGTGGCACACGGTTTCACTCATACACACCACAGGCTCGCGAATAAAAAAGTAAACTTTTTTTACAATTGTTTTTCCTGCTTCTCGGTTCACAGAACGTCTTGTAACATTTTACTGAACCTGATTACTTAATGGCGCTGGGTGTTAATGAGGTAACGTAGATGTTTCAGTGCAACACTGGTTTAATTTAACACCTTGTTGTACCTACCGTACACGTAACACGTACTTAAATGCAACTTGTATGCAATACACATTGTTCATGTTCAAGAGCTCTCCTTTTTCATTCAACACTTGAAAAGTCTATAAAATATGAGACGTTGAAATGTTAAACAGATATACAAATTATGTAGTATTATAACATGTTGAATAATGTCTAATAATGAATCTCATCTGAACCGTGACTGATGGGGCTGACATTAAAATGGCATGTTCAATGCCGTCGCTTGCCATTACCAGTTCTAAAAATGTCTGTTAATAGACGTGTGACGCCGGACTTAAGCTTTTTTTAATAACTTTTTGAGGGTATGACTGATAGTAACAGCCAATCACTGCACTAAAAAATATTTCAGAGAATCTTTTGAGTGCTGTTTTTTTCATTTTGTATTCGGATCGTATTTACTAGTTCCAGTTATTTTACAGAGGGTAAATAAAATATTTTTTGTTGTTTTTAAGTCCGGAAGCACACAACTTTTTATGTAACTTATTTCTTTGCAAAAATAGTTACACGAGAAATGTTTCTGATTTACCAACGTCATTTGTCGGCTCAATGGGAAGTTTTAAACTGATCTGATTAGGTGAAATAGAAAATATATGATATAAAATGTTGCGGAGTATTATTAAGTACGCTGAGCGCAACCTGCAGTTCCAACGAATGCTTAATGAGGTCAAATGAAGGTCTGTCGTAGATTCTCACAAATGGATTTATCTCGGTGAGGCTGCAGCCCGAAGCGAATAATATTAGGGGTTAAAGTATGAATTGCCGATTTGTGTGGACGATTTCGTGAAAAGTGATATTTCCATACTTTTATTTTTTATTTTTCTTGTAAATGTCTGAACCGATATGTATGATGCAATTGCAAACTATAGTTAGAAAGAAAATGCGCTGCACTGCGAATCTTAAATTCCCAAAACACAGTCTATGACAAAAATATACCTACTTGAAGTACCTGACGCACTACCCTATGAGGTAATATGCAACCACTAGTACGGTTATAAAACTCTAAAAGGTACGTAATTTAACAATTAATCCAATAAAAATGGAATAAGGAAAAAAATACAGCTATACGTCAAAGTTACAAATATAAAAAAATGTGAGAAAAAAACGGCAATTTCTTAGTTAAAGACCTATTACATTGTACGATGAGCGAATAGTAATTTTCATTGCGATTGTTTGCATCCTAGTTCATTTTTCTGCGAATTTCTTCTTGAGTAGATTTGACACCGTTTTCATCGAAATAATTTAAATTAATATTTTTCCATTTGTTTCAGTATTGGCTCTGTGTGGTAGTATTGCTGTGTTCAGGAATATTCTTCGCTGTCATCAACTTGTATTGGAAGAAAGGTAAGGCCGCTATCTTATCTCGACAGATAACATTGTGATAGTACCGACACTATTGTTATACCTATTTATTTCTACATGTAAGTATCTTGTGTAAGGAGGAAATACTCGTAATGTACTGGTTATCAAGTTATCGTGACGTGGAATGTGATCATGATTAGTGGTCTTTGGAGAGTATGCTACTACAGAGGTTCTATTTGTATGGTTTTTCTAACCGACTTCTATGATGATTTAATGAGTAACTGGATTAAACCTCGTAAGTGCAAAAGAAGTAACTGTTCAGAAGGAAGAAAAAACTGCGTGCTGTAAAATTTTTGTACGGCGTCTTTTATGTTTTTTTATTAATATGGAAATTTAACCCGCTTTTATATCCAGAACTGTTCGATGCTATAAGATACTTCAATTTTCAAATAAGAAACGACACGTTCGTTGCAAGGTATTCACGCCAAACTGACAGATGCGAGTATTTACGAGGTTCTCATACATGGAGCGACGAGTATCGAATTAACAAATTAGACGGATCAGGATTTGCGTTGCGAGGTTTTCTTCCTAGAAATGCAATAAAATAAATTTGAGCAAAAATTCATTCCTGAGGTTTTCACTCTAAGGCGACGATATGCACAAATTCGAATTTAGAAAGCAAATGACAGTCGGGTAACTGCCAGGGTTTGTAGATGAATATTGATTATATTTGAAGATTAATATCAATACCTCCTACTTATAACTCTTGTTATAATTCCGAGCACGACGATCCTTTACAGTACCTAGTGAACCTAAATAGTTTTAAACAGACCGCAACTCAGTTCTCAGCA
The DNA here is from genome assembly GCA_905220335.1 of Noctua pronuba. NCBI lineage: Eukaryota > Metazoa > Arthropoda > Insecta > Lepidoptera > Noctuidae > Noctua > Noctua pronuba. The sequence goes on along the minus strand of LR999891.1, from coordinate 18,490,380 downwards.
TTGGGGCGATCCACAAGATGGAAACTTTGAAATATAAACTAATATAATTACTGAAGTGAATAGAACACGTTTCAATAGAACATACCAAGTAGCTTAAGTAAAATATAAATTAATCAGCTAATGTTTATTTATTTATTTATTAATATACTTTGTGTAAACAGATCCTACACGAAGCCGTCAAGCAAGCAGTATGTACATCAAACTAAGTAACTTTATGCATCAATTATTTCTGTGAAACGACTTTTTTTGGGGTGAAAAATCACGTATCTCAATGTAACGCACTCAAAACATTGTGCTGATGGATGGATTGAATAGTATGGGGGTCGTGAAGGTGTTTAAAGTAAAAAACTTACATTAAAAACAAGTATTTAAAAAAAACTGGTGGTCAAAGTTGGAACACTGATCACTTTTTTTATAAAAAAATATTGCAATGACGGAGAGAACAAGTGCCTTTCGGCTTCGTTAAGGATCTTGTTACACCCTTTAGGTTCACCAACAGCTTGTGTGTACAACAAAGCTTAAGTACCTATACATAGGTTTTAGTCTTGGAGTTACACAGCCGCCAATTATAGGTTAACCAGCATTCACAAAAATAAGTGATAACATAAGAAAAACCAAAAATTAAACGAGTCTAGATATCAAATTCAACAGTAAACTCCTTACATTTAAGGGTTTATTTAGCTTACCAAATATAAAATAATATAAACAGATTACTTTTAACTTTTCAGTACCTACCTAGTTTGAATACTAAACAAATGTCTTCTATAGTTTTGTTTGGTCGACTGTGGAATCAAAGATTGTAACGTTGTCCCAGACTAGCAATTTCTCCTGTATCGTGGGTGCGTTTACAAACATTTTAAACTCACAAACAGCCAGACCCGGAACAAATACCTGTATGTAGGTCATACAAATATTTGTTCCGTGTGGGAATCGAACCCGCAACACGCAGCGCTGCAGCCAATCGCTCAACCACTGTGATAACAGCGCCGTCAAACAAAAAAAATCAAAATCAAAATTGATAGATAGACAACGCTCTGCCTAAACTGACATATGAAATTACGAACATGAGTTTTTTTTATAAAGGAAGCTGAACAATGATCAGGGGGGTTACCATGACGTCTTAAAGCAGCAGTAATTCCAGTGTGGGAAAGAGACAGCAATACAGGTCGTGTAGCGCCATCTCTTTCCCACACTGGAATTACTGCTGCTTTAGGACCTCATGGTAGGCCACCAGGTATTGTTTAAAAAAGCTGTCTGTATGGAAGTGCGTGGTTTTTGCAATGGGAAATCCTTCAGGCACACCACTTGTTAGAATAAAATACTTAAGTTGAGCTTCGTGTAAACATTTTAGGAAGCGTCTAGTCCACCTACAACATTAAAAAAAACTGAAAAATAAGTCAATGTAAGTAATTATTTTGCCAGTTCTTGGACGCCATTCGGTGACTGTCTTAGTCCAGCTGTCATCACTGCGCCTTGTCAGGTGTCCTGCCCAACTCCATTTGTGTTCCGTAACGCGATTTCCAATATCGAAAACCTTTGTCGTCCGGCGGCGAGATGGACAGACGACATAGTTGCCATAGGGGAAAAAACCTGGATGAGGCTAGCACGGGACCGTGGAGATTGGCACATGAAAACAGAGGCTTATACTCAGCAGTGCGTGAGTTCGGCTGTGGATGCTGAAGTTATTCAGTTCAAAATGCAGCAATATTTTTTGAGTACCTTGTAAATCCTTTGAACGTGGTAGACGTTGATGTAAAAGAGCTTGGTTATCACGGAAATACGTGACTATCGCGGGTAGTTGTGAATTAAGGCTTTATGTATCGTCCCCTGATCCCCGTACCGGGAACAACATACACACATTGTACTGTGCACTTTTGCGGTGCATAGTTGATCCAGGATGTAAAAAGACCCATCACTGCATTCTTTATATCAACACAACGCACACGCACTAATCGTTGCTTATGGATGCAGGCAACAGTACAGTCATCGGGGTATTTAAAGCTAAGTAATATAATTAAAAACTTGATCCTTATTACACACAGTTTCGAATGGGGTAATGCAGTTTTTTTTCCAAAATCATCTTGGTCGATTCTTGGCGGAATATTGATTTTACAAAAACCCAATGGTGTAGTTTTTATCAAAACGGGGCTCGCAATTCCTCAGAGTATTTTTCGGTATTCTTCATAGTTTCGGATTTGGCCACCCACGCCCACTTGAAAAATCATCTTAGATATGCAACCAGTTTTTTAGGATTTTTTAAATTTAATAACCGTCAACCAAACATTCTGTACATCAAACTAAGTAAACCTATGCTAAAATTATTGTTGGGAAATGACTTTATTTTTTGGGGACAAATGAAATGAATTGAAAAATCACGTTTTACGGTAAAAATCAATGGAACACACTCAAACGGGCCATGAAGGCATTTAAAGTAAAGTTTTTTAGTTTTTAAATTAGCATAGAGATCATTTGGTTCTAAATTATCTCCTCCCCTTCATATCGTTGCATAATAAATTACTATAATAAGAACAGATTACAAATATCAAAGATTTATTCTTGACTAGCGGCCCGCCCCGGCTTCGCACGTGGGTGCAACATACATATAAACCTTCCTCTTGAATCACTCTATCTATTGCTGAACACTACTTTAAAATCCGTTGCGCAGTTTAAAAGATCTAAGCGTACAAACAGCGGGACCAACTTTGTCTTATACTATGTAAAGATAATAAACAGGTGCCATTTTAAATGCCCGTTCCTTTACATAATAATAAAGTGGGAAATAATATTTCGAATGGCACGTCGTTTAGCTAACAATTATTTTTGACACAATTTTCCACATGATGTTCGGAGGTGCGGTCGCCCGTCGGCTTTTCATGCAACTGATACTGAAACAAAATACCTTGTTTTAGAATATTGCTGCTCATTAAATTCATACGATACACTGAATCTCTACTATTTTGAATTTCAGGAAATAAACTTTTATCTGAATAATTGTTACGCATTTTGATCACTACTTATTGAAATTCTTACTGTACTGCTATAGCAGTTTGTGACTGGATGAGCCTTGTTTTAAAATCGATATTCCTTACATAGAATATCGTTTGATGAGCAGTCTTAAAGGCGATGAAAATAACTTAATTGTTGATTATTGTTCGTATAACACTTTTTTTATTTTATTTTTGTATACAAACTTATGTTTATACTAGACTATTACAGAACGCACTCTAGCATTAAAACTAGTTTCAACCAATCAAATGGCTTGAATCTAGTTTTAAGTAATGTTTGAGTATTCAGTGACATTCTGTTATACGGGCCTCAGAGTAATATGCCACGATAGCCATTTGCCCTTGTCTTTGAATCTTTTGCTAAGCTAAATCATATACCTAGTAAAAGTGAGAAGATGAAAGAAAACAACTTTTATACTTGTTTGAAACCATGTTGGTAGATCGGCTGAAATATTTGTCAACAACTGTCCTTTAGGGCCACCACATATTGATCGACGGTTTGTCCATACAAAACGAGCAAAAAGTATGTAGGCGTTCGCCGATGCGAATGATGAGTATGGCGGGCGTCCCGTACTTAGTGAAGTAAGTTTTTTATTAGAAACAGGATCGAAAATTGTCATTTTCTTGCAAATTGTCATTTTCTTGCAAATTGTATTTTTTTTGAAAACTGTGACTGGGGATCAAAATTTCTCGAAAAATTGTATATAAGACTATATACAATTTTTCGAGAAGACCATTTTCGTGTAGTTGCAACGGTTAAGGTAGTGCCCCTTTGAAAGTTTCCACCCTGTTATGTTTGTTCCTTTGTGGCGCACATGCAACAAACTAGGTTTGCGCAACATTTTGCAGTATGTAACTAATCCTAAATTACCTAACAGGTCAGGGCAATCTGTAGTACCATCTGAAGGGGCCGCGTCTGCGCTCATGCAGTGCATCGCGCTACATAATTGCAGTGCCGGATTAACCTAGTAGCAAGAGTAGCAATTGCTATGGGCCCCGCACAAACGGGGGCCCCGCGTATCCAAATCCACAAAATTAGTTGACAATATTGACTGCACGGTTGGCGCAGTGGCTGAGCGATTGGCTGCTGCGCTGCGTGTCGCGGGTTCGATTCCCGCACGGAACAAATATTTGTATGGCCTACAAGTAGTTGTTCCGGGTCTGGCTGTTTGTGTTTGTGAGTTTAAATGTTTGTAAACGCACCCACGATACAGGAGAAATTCCTAGTGTGGGCCTATTTAAAAAAAAAAAAAATAATAATTCAGTAATAATGGTCAGAGAAAAAAGAACGACCTCTGGTTGATTGAAAAATTTTCGCACGCGTTTTGCAATCACGGGTTTGTTTTTTAATTGACAGAATTCGTTCTACTTTTTTATAATAGACTAGCTGACCCGCGCAACTTCGTCTGCGTCACATAAGAGAAGGTTAGAGGGTGTGGGTCGTAGGCACCTATTATACAATTCTAAAGGAGCACATCACTCACATTATAATGAAAATGCGAGCGCGGTACCTGACCATTATTTTGCTGCGGAATTATTTTAAAACTGTGATATCTCCTAAGATATTCATTGGAATCAAATGATGTTAGAGCAATTTCGTTTAAAATTAAATACTTGTGATGAATAACGTATTTATTTGGATAAGGATAAATACCATGTTTACAAAAACACCTTTGCAAAAATAATGCATAACTTTTGAAGAAAAGTGAGTGAGTAAGTTAAAAGATATACATATGCTCTCACGGACTTTTTTTAGAACTTTTAAAAGGAACACCTCCGTCATACATTATTGCTGCGTAACTTTAACCGTTTACGCAGTGGACGCAACGGAAGCTCTCAAAAGGAATTTCCGCGTTTTTTATTTTGTGTGCAATACAGAATAAGAATCACTAAACTATTCTTATTATGTTTTTTCAAATAAGGGCTGCCCTCGACAGCCTTTACGACTTCATCCTCAGACACTCGATGACAACCAGAGCCCAGCTAGATCTACAGTTCTCATCAAGGTGCATGAAATGAGCCCGAACACGATATAGATGCTGTAAACTTTTGAGGTCCTATTGCAGCTGCCCTCCGCTCCATCGTCAGACCTTCGATGAATGTCATACTCCAGCTAATTCTAAAGTTCTCATCAAGGTGTATGAAATGAGCCCAAACACGATTTTTAGGGTTCCGTAGCCGAATGGCAAAAAACGGAACCCTTATAGATTCGTCTTGTCTGTCTGTCCGTCTGAATGTCACAGCCACTTTATTCCGAAACTATTCGGACTAAACCGTTGAAACTTGGTAGGTAGATGTATTCTGTGAACCGCTTTACGATTTCTATACAATAACAAAAAAATAACAGATTAAGGGGGGCTCCCCACAGTTGCGATAGTTGTTGAGAGGATCCGGCAATTGGGTCTCGAGGTGGCTTTGTACAAATCCGAGGCCATGTGCTTTCATGGGCCTCGGAACGCGCCACCGTCGGGATCCATGCTGACGGTAGGAGGGGTTCCCTTCGGGGTCGAGTCGACTTTGAAGTACCTAGGACTCATCTTCGACAGCCGGTCGAACTTCGTTGAGCATTTCCGACGTTTGGCTCCCAAACTGGAACGGGCTGGGGCTGCCTTCAAGCGGCTCTTGCCCAACCTGAGGAGTCCAAACGCCTTCTGCCGTAGGCTCTACGCGGGGGTCGTGCGGTCCATGGCCCTTTACGGGGCCCCGGTGTGGGCGCGTTCAATTAAGCGGCGTGCCGCCCACTACCTGAACGCGCCCCAAAAGGTGGTAGCCGTAAGACTAATCCGGGGGTACCGCACGATCTCCCGCGAGGCGGCGAGCCACCTGGCCGGATTGCCTCCATTGGATCTGGAGGCGATAGTCCTCGCGCGCCTACATGAATGGCGCGCGGAGGCACTACGTCGGGGGGAAACTCCGCTGCCGTGGCAAATCACCGCTCAGCGGACAGACCTCCGACGCGATCTCATGGCGACATGGAGACAGCGACTGTCGCAACCCAGTGCAGGGCACGCCACAATAGTGGCGATAAGTCCCCTCTTTGAGGAGTGGCTAGAGAGGCGCCACGTCGCCCTCACCGGACACGGTTGTTTCGGGAGGTTCCTGCACCGAATCGGGCGGGAGGAAACGCCCGGGTGCTATCATTGTGAGGATCGTCTGGAAGACACGGTGGCGCACACCGTGGAGGTCTGCCCCGCTTGGGCGGAGCTCCGCCGTGTCGTCGTAGCGAGCTCGTAGTATGGCCCTGGTCTAGAGCGAGAGGGAATGGGAAGCCGTCACCTCCTTCTGCGAAGCAGTCATGCTAGCGAAGGAGGTGGCGGGACGTGAGAGGGAAAGAATCTCTCGCCCCAGCAGCCGCGGGGGACGCACCGGGCGTCGGGGGCCACGTGGTGGCTACCGGCCACCGTAGGCGCGGGCCTGTGGACGGTGAGTAATGGGTTAGCGTCTGAGCCGCGCGGGTACCATACTCATAGATCTAAACTCCCCTCCCGCACGCGCATCCCGCCTTGGTGACGCCCACTTCGCAACGGGCCGTGCAGCAGAAATCGTAATATTTTAATTTCGCCATAACTTCAAAACCAAACGTCCAATTTTAATCATTTAAAGACCAAATATTATTTACATAAACTGTACTTAGTGATGAAATAATTTATTTTGATAAGGATTGTAGCATGAGTAAAATAAATGCGTTTAAATGTAGTCCAAAAAAAATTCAAGATAAAAAATGGTTGTTGTGCCTCACTCGACATAGATAGGTATAGTGTGTCACGGACTTTTTTGTAGATATTTATAAGATCTATAATTAATTAGAACATTTTGTGGTTCTATCTTTTATAGTTTAGGCAGCGTACGCAAAATAAGTAACTTTTCTGGTTGATTTTTTACACCTTGTGTCCGAAAAACCCAAATATCTTACGGAACCCTATTTTTTTCCAAAATAAATTTTAGCCTATGTTACTCGTGGATAATGTAGCTTTCGAATGGTGAAAGAATTTTTAAAATCGGTCTAGTAGTTTTTGAGCCTATTCATTACAAACAAACAAACAAACAAACAAAGTTTTCCTCTTTATAATATTAGTGTAGATAGTGTAGACAAAAGAAAACTCATCAAATTCGAGATGAATTCTAAAATTTTCGAACTCGCTACGCTCGCTCTTCAATTCTATGTTTAACGTACGGTCAAACGACTGATTTCTTTAAGTAATTCTCAATTTCCTTTCTTTTTTTATTCGTGTTTTACTCATTGGTTAACCCCCCTCCCCCAAAAAGTTCATTTGACCCATTCAATAACTATTTCATGAAAAAGTCATACAATGGGGTTAAATGAACATAGAGGATTGTATTGATGATTTTAATGATTATAATTATGTAACTACATGCTTGTACGTGTTGCTTGCGCGACTCATTTTTCATCAACATACAACCTGACACAGACTTGCAAATTGCAAAAAACGTAAGAAAATTTTTAATTTCCCGGACTACCACGCTTCCACCTTAATGAACCCATTCTTCTCCGTAATCAGGCGCGGTTCTAGTAGGGGTTCATAGGTGTCACGACCCCCCTCAAAACCATACACGCCAAATTGACTAACTTCTTTTTTTTTTTTCGTATGTAAATGATTAACTTCCTGCTTAATCGTTCAACAAGAGAAACTAACCTTTACGAGGCAGAATGCAAAAATTTTCGAGCTCGCTTCGCTCGCTGATGCATCCTGCCCTTTTGAGTTACTTTTATTCTCATCTCTGAATGAATGTACAAAAAGAACCATTCACGGGTCGGAGGCGGGCTGCTTTAATTCTGAATTCTGAAGCTCTCTTCTCTCGTTCTTGCATTATATTAGTAGTAAGAGCGGATCCAGCGTCATGACAACCCCGCCCTGGGCTGGGCCTAGATCAGAAATCAGAAATAGGTCGACCGTGATCATGTTTCAGAACTCATTGATTTCAATAAAATAAATAAAGGCCCGGCTCGCTCCGCTCGCTCTTGCGTTCTCTTCATATTAAATCTTGAAAATCTTACTATCTCTGGGGCAGGGCCTTGGGCAGCGGGGGGGGGGGGGGGTGGTTCATACCTCTTGAAACCTGACTTTTCACATATAATAAGTCCAGAGATGGTTGATATAATTTCATTTTTTAAAACTTGTTCTAGTTTAACTCCTCGACCCCCCCCCCCCCCCGCCCAATCTGCTTTTCTTTTATTCGGGGTAACCCGTCCCAACCACATTCCTGGCTGCAGCCCTTTGAGACCTCCCCCCCAAGTCTTAGACCCTGGATTTGTGCCTGGTAATATAAAAAAATGAACGCATATGTAATTATAAAAAACCTGTGTACGTATTGCGGTTGTTGGAGTTTGATACACATTGACTTCCGTAATAGTGAGAACTGTATCACTGCACAAACTTCCTCGTTCAACAACACTCATACACTTGCATACATTACCGGTAATTTTATTGCCCGCTAGATTAAACACTGATTTATAAGTATTGATAGGATGATTTGATGACAATATTAACGTTAACGTTATAAAATTTAACGTTTTATAATTACGCTAATTATAAAACGTTAAATTTATGTCTACTCGTACGCAAAAATTTCAGACAAAATGTTTTGGATGTTATGAGTTATGATTAAGACATCAAAATATAAACAAAAGTTGTTACTAATAATAGCAATACTACAAAAACAATTAAAAAAAAGTAAATCTGTACACTACACAGATAATAAAATCGTTGTTTGTCGGTTTGTTTGTTCGTTTGGGTCAGCATTATGTAAAAACTACTGCATAGATTCTGATCATATTAAGCACAATTTTCCTTACAGGCTTCTTCAACTTTTAGGCTATATATTATAACGCTACTTGCTTAATAATTAAGAAAGTTTCAGTCATGAGTTCATGACGTACTTGAACGGCTATTTAGGTATAACTTATGTCAACGAAGTAAACTGCCTAGCGGTTTCATGACCGCTCTGCAAACTGCGGGGTTGCAAGTTCGATATAAATATAATTCAGAATGTTTGACGACTTCAGAATTTTATGCTTGAAACATATAGTGTAATAAAAGTTTGTTTAGTTCCTTTCGCTTAGTACAACACACGGCAACACATCAACCTATACATTTCCAGTATAACATGGCCTCTATTTCCCGTACAATGAGAGATCCGCATAAACTGGTTTTGTATAGCTTGATTGGTCGCCGTGCGTACACTCTTGCAACATAAATATCGCGAATTCTGAAGTACGGATAAAGCTCACCGCTGACTAAAGTCGCGTGTGTGAGCAGCAAAACATTAAAACCGAGTCGTATACTACTCTACTACTATTCATATATATTATAGCAAGCAATGTTAGCTGTTGTTGTGGTGTGACCGTCCGACTGCCAAGTCATAGGTCTCAACTTCAAACCCAAGCCACGCACCTCTGATTTTTCCGATTCATGGGCATATTGTATAATTATCACTTGCTTCGGCGAAGGAAAACATCGTGAGTAAACCAGTATGCCTCAGAGGAATTTTTCGACGGCATGCAGTCTAGTCAGAGGTCCATAGGCGGCATACAAACTCTGACACCAGGTTAGGCACTAACCACACGATAAAGTAGAAGAAGAATCTATTTTATTAACTATTTATTCCTCCTGTTTCAGTTCTAACTATATTCGGCACGAGCGTGTACGGGGGCGCTGTGATCGCGACGTCTCTCGACTACTTCTTCGAACGAATGATGATGCTTAAATGGGTCAGTAGCATTTTATTTTATTTGTTTTCATGTTATGAACTACATGACATGGTTTAATTCTAGGGAGCGTCCTTCAACACGTCATAATCCACCTGTCAATTATCATCATCATAAACATTTCAGCAAAACGACTTCTACTCGTTAAGATAGACCATCCCCATGCGTCGCCACACCGACAGATCCTCCTGCAGATCTCTAGATTTCTGAATCGATCTCGCAGGGAAATTCCGACTCTGCGTTGAGCTTTACCTTTAGTTAAAAGGTATCTCAGGCAAGGCAAGTAGTTTTCGCAATCTATCGCCGCTATAGGCTTGTGTTAATTCTGTGCTTGATCGCTCCATTTCCCCATCACTTCGCATTTGGGTCAGGCCAGCACTGTTTATGACCGAAGTGAGATCAAAACAAAAATAGGTCGATGGATATTTATCTACCCACATTTGAGCGGATATTAATACATATTGTGTCTCAAGCTGAATTTTGTTTGGCCGAATGGGCATCACTATTTCTATTCCATGACGTTACGTTTTATGGTCATCACGTTGCAAGAGGGTCATTGGCAACGGCTTCCTTGTCGAAGCCAAGCTACAAAGCCTTGCCTATCGGTTTTTTTTTATCGTTTACATTTTGAGAGTGTGCTTTGAAATAACGCAATCTAATTCCGGATGGAGACCACGAATCGGCAAGCGTAAGGTGGGGCGCCCTCAGGCTTTTCGAGGTTCAGCATGTAGGGCAAAAAGGGTGATGAAGAAGTTCATAATTTTTGGCGTGTAATGAAAAATAAATGACGGAGTTATTTTACAATTTTCTAGCTGTGGGAGCGCGCGAAACTGGAGCCTGCCGTGGCCCCGCCGTGCCGTCTGTCATGGCTGACGCTGGCTGCCTGGCCTGCCGCGGCCATTGTGGGCCTCACCGCACAGTGCGCTCTCACTGCCACCGGGATCTACCACGAGCAGAGTGAGTAACACGCTGATATCAGCTATAGATTTTTTTAAAGTATTTTTACAGAAAGTGTACAGTATTATTTCTCATCGTCATCTATTTGACCTTATCCCATGTTACTTGGAGTCGGCGCAACACGTTTTTTTCCAGTCTCCCTCATGCTAGCGTTTAGTCTTTTTTTCTTTCAAATCTTTTCTTTGGTCTCATACAATGGTATAGCCATAGCTAATCAATTAGTGCTCATAAGTTAACTTAAAGTGAAATATTTTTATAACAGCTGCTCTCGGAGCATGACCAGATGACAGATTTCTTTTGTTGATCTGTCATTTTGTCGATTCTTCCGTCGGCAAACCCTGTTTCTACGGTGGTCATGCCACGCGTGCTGCAAATAACGAAAACCTGTGTTTTCAGGCTAGAGCTATACAGAATGTCTAGCACCATCTTTACAATCACAGTTGAAACTGGATTTACTCATCAAAAACTTGATTATAGAATCCTCGTCATTATTTATCAAATATAAATGTAGTAAATATGTAAATTTCGCTACTACACTGAGCTTAAGCTCGCGTTTAAACATTGGCTGTCATTGTAATATTGTAACAATGTCTCTGTTATTTTCGTGTTAAAGAATGAGCAGGACCTAGTTAATAAATTATTTTCATCATCATTCTCGTGCCAAGCTGATTTATTCGTGGTCGGCGCTGTATGCCTTCTTCTCTCACACTTCCTTGCTAGTCATAAAATCATTCTCACCATCCATCGTTTATTTTTTCTATATCTCGTCAGGTTTGTAACAAGATGCATTGTTTTAGGTATAAGCGCGCAGAAGCGTCACATGAAAGCACAGCAGACTCGTCCGATCACCCGCGAGCAACGCACGGAGATGAGGCAGCGCAAGTACAGATACCTGTACCAAGTCCGCACCGCACATGGTGATGTTATCTCGCAGGTATGTTCTGAAACCAACACAACGCACATAGGGTACATACAAGACAAGCGCATGCTTATGGAGATCAGACCATCAATCTGGACAACTTTACTAAAATAACAAAAAAGCATTTTTTGACTCCCATAACAAAATATCGTATCGACTCACGCACGGCTGATGCAATGAGTATAAAGCGTCCAAACATTTTTTTGACTCGTGTTTCTAAGGGAACACCTAAAACGTATTTTGCTTACTCTGTTACACCCTGTATGCACGGTGTTAGGGACATGGTTAATTGGCGCGGTTTGCCGGTCAATATGTCAGGAGCTTTTTATTCACATGACTCGTATGAAAAAGAAACAGTGAGAAAAAATATCCACAGAGTAAAAATTCAAAATTTAATTCATCCATTGACACTGGGCATAAAAGAATGCAATTTTGCACAAGAGTTCTAGAGTCCGCATACAGCGCTGGTAAAGTAGGATAGCTAACGTAGGATTTTATGAAAATATCATCTCCTAATGTTAATTAAATAGAAGATCTTGAGATGAAAGTTGCTTGTTGCTTTAGCCAATTGGAAATCCAATCGGGTCACACGACTTAGTATCATTATAATCAACTTGCAAACTGTACGCTTTACTATGGGTGTTTGCGTAAAGATTTAGGGTCCCAGTACGCACAAGTCGGGAGGAATCGGCAACGATCAGTGCGGATAAAGTACGTATGAAGAAACAGTAAAAAAGAAACAAGTCCCGACAAATCGATATCGTAACACCTGTCTCTTTATGTAAGTTCCCTACGAGCCTAATCTGCAACAGTTTTTTTTTTATTACGACAGTCGTACGTCCAAGCCCTGCAGAAGAAAGCCCAGTGCGGCAACTGGAGCGGCAGCGGGGGTGGCGAGTGCAGCACCCTGCAGAGCGACTCGACCCACCTCACTGTACTAGCAGGCTCCGAGGCCGCTCCGCCCACCGACAGCGACGACGACCTGAATCAGATCAGGGCTGCTCATTAAAATCGGTACATTTTCATTATTTATTTTTATTCTAGCTGGTCCAATATCGATAGCTGCGCCACCTATAGCTAAGAACCATTCAGGTTACCCCATTAGTAGAAATGAATCAATTTTTCATTACATCTGAGCGCAACAAATAAGGCGCAGCAGTGAGACATACAATATTTTTTGTCTTTTTGTTTACGTCTTGTTATTTTTGTTTAATGTTGTATGCACATGAGGCATGTGCCTAATAAACCTATTTTATTATATCTTAAAAACTCAGACCACAAAACCTTTATCGACCGACCGCTTTAATGAGTCCTCCGCCTTGCCCGATCAAAGGCACATTAAGCGTCCACAAAGTCTTAACAATATCCCACAAGATATTTGCTTAAAATAACATTAAAATTAATATTTGCATAATCAACGTAGGTATAACGATACTAATTGAAATAATACGTGATCAACCTTCAGAATATTCCATTTAAATTGATACCTTCGGATTCATTAAAGCGGTCGGTCTATAGTAAGTAGCTGTGATTACAATCGGCTAGATGACATCATGGTTGATCAGCCTGTAGTGTAACATTGTCCCAAGCCCTTATGCTTACTCTTGCCATCTATCTAACTTCCATTTCTTATACTTTGTTGGGTTTTTCTATATGGTCTCAAGTCGCGGATAACTTTAGTTCTTCATTTGCGTCATAGATGGCGCTGTAGTACTTTCTGTACTATGTAGCTGTAGTACTTTTAGTATGTAGTGCCGCTACAATATCATATACGAGCTGTTTCCCGCGACCTTCGTTCGCGTGAAATTATTATAAAAATACGATTTTCCCCGTTTTTGCAACATTTTTCATTGGTGCTCCGCTCCTTTTGGCCGTATCGTAATGTTATATAGCCTATAGCCTTCCTCGGTAAATAGGCTACCCAAAAATAAAATCATTTATCAATTCGAAAGAGTAGTTCCTGAGATTAGCGCGTTCAACCAAACAAACTCTTCAGCTTTATAATATTACTAGCGGCCCGTCCTGGCTTTGCACGGGTGGACATTTATTTTTTAAACATTTTGGGATAAAATATAGCCTATGTTACTCAGGGATAATGTAGCTTACTAATGGTGAAAAAATTTTTGAAATCGGCACAGTAGTTTTAGAGTTTATTCATTACAAACATACATACACACACAAAAATACAAATCTTTCCTCTTTATAAATTAGTAAGATAAATATAGATTTCATAGGTTGACAAAAATCATCGTTATTGACTTGTTATTTTCGTTTCCAGACTGTACGACTTAAGTTCAAGATGACAACACATACACAAGGCAGGGAAACCGGATCACCGTATAATTTACTCCCATTTACTCTGATACCCTGGAAAGTTAGATAAATTCTGCGAAAAAAATGCTGGGTTTCCATCGGGATTATGTTTATTTAAGCTGAAGAATTAATGGGTTAGGTCTATGATATTATCACCTTCCTGCCCTTTTCCCATATTACTTGGGGCCGGGTCGGCGAAACACGCTTTGTTTTTCCATTCTGGTCACACAATCCATCCATTTTTTGTGTGATATCATACAAAGAAGAACAAGCTCTCTACTCTATCATAAAGGTCTACGGAATCAAATGCATCGTTAGTGCAGTATTCCGGAGTTGTATCTTTCGAAAATCAATCAATGCAAGACTTTTTATTTTATATTTCGTAAGGAATAAATGGACGTAAAAACAATGTAACCAGTATTACTAATGCTTGAATGAAGATAATTCCGATGTTAAATCTTTAGTAGGAGTATTTATTTCGCAGATTCGACTTTAAATTAATTATTTATTTGACTATTGTAAGAGGAATCCACTCATATAATTAATGAATAATTATTATTGTAATTAATAATTATTACAAGTAGTGTTTATCATTACTAGTAGTCGTATATTAATATTTGTATTTAATATGAATTTATTGTTGTATTATGATTATAATTGAATGAGTCAGTGACGGAGTTCAAGGCCTACTTGAATTATTTATTGCCAAATATAAGTTAGTTTTAAGTAAGTCACGTCAATTTTTGGCTGAATTTTTGATGAATTTTTCATAGAAAATCAAACCGTCTCTTTCTATCAGATTTTATACTAATAGCAATTACTGAACATTCCAAAGTAAGCTGATTACATAAGTTAGTACTAAGTATGATAATACGTTGTTTTGACGCACAAATTGCGAGATTTCCCTATGTTCCAAATATAATATACATTATCACTGCCATCGGTACAACAAATTCTGTCCTAAATAAAATATTGACGGTCTTGGACTCCTTGCGATATGATTGACATGTTTATTTGTACATTTCTAATCAAGTACTGAGTACGACGGCTTCGTATATTGGTACCAATATTGGCCTTAATGACCAACATAGTTGGCGCACAAATGCTGGCACAATGATTGGTGAAAAGCCTTTATGATAAGGTAGAAATTCCAATGAGCTATCTATAGGTCGGGTAGGATGCTTGTAATTTAAATGCGATATAGATGTCGAGGTAAGAGAGATTGGCAGAAATAGATAGGTTATTGGCATGATATCTGTAATACTTTAAAACGTCTGTTTGCAATGGTGATCTTAACTTGCAATAGATTCGCCACCGGGGTTTTTAATCCCCGCGGTAGTAAAAGAAGTATTCATTAGCTTGGCAGCATGAACCAAATACTTATAGTCATCACAATATACCAGTTGAACATCACGAAATGTTACTTTAATTGGGGCGGAGTCGTCGGCATACTTTGTTATAACCAGTCAGATTTTGTATAGTTTCTTGCCAGCATCTTATCCGCGAGAGTATAAGAATTGAACTGTCCAATTCATGAAGACGTAACTTTATGCATTTCTACGTGATTACTATTCTTTAGCACGATGCGATTTGGATGGGATGAACGGGTAAACTCTTGTGAAGAGTCTAGTATTAAGATAGATTACTGATTATTACTAAAAGTGTATAAGTAGAGATCGAATTTCTTATAAAATATCTTGTACTATTAGTTTTTTTGCTCATTTGTTGAACGGCTATAGACGCCAATGCAAAGCATAAATTTTTGTAATGTAACGCTAAACATTAATTTTTATTTAGACTTCACCCTATACAGGGTGGTTTTTTTAAGTGGGCGTGGATGATCAAATCCGATACTATGAGGAATAGGGAAAAATACTCGAGCCTGATTTTGATGAAAACTAAACCTGCGTCATTGAATTTTTGAAAAATCATTTTTCCTAGCCAGGAATAGAAAGAACCCACTGATTTTGGAAAAAAAACACTGTATTATTACACCATTCGATAGTGTCGCTAATAAGGATCAAATTCTGGGAAATAATGACATACGGCAAACTTACGAAAAAAAATTAATTTGATGTTTTTGCGTATTTTCAATTAATGTCCTTGATTGATGACACCCACAGCGCAGCCATTTTTTTTTATTGAAATGCGCCAATAGTGATTTTGTTCGACGTTTCCTTCACTACTACTAACAGTTTGCATTCTGTTACGAAATTTATCAAAAAATAACCCTATCCTTTAGTTTGCCCTTGTTAGTGGCGCTATCGAATTATGTAATGATACAGTGTGTATTTTCCTAAATAAACAGGCTCGATTCGAGATTCGTTTGAGTATTTTTCGCTATTCTTCATAGTTTCGGATTTGGCCATCCACGCTATCTTGAAAAATCCACCCTATAGACTTGATCGTTTGAGCGCAAGCAAAACCAAATGCTGGAGAAATGTGATAAGTCAAATGACACGTAATGTTTTGTTCCGCTCAATATGTTTTCGGGAACACCAGTTTGCTCAAAGCAAAAGCGCAAATATTTGATCAGCTCAGATGGTCAGTAATATCGTACATTCTGTGCACAGTGTGATAATTTAATATTTTGGCCAAAGTTTATTTTAGTTGTTACATGGCTTAAAGCGTAAGTTTATTTTTATCTTGATGTTATTATTTTGTCATTATACGCGCATATTATTGTTAAACAGGTATTTAACATATTGATTCTCAAGATTTAAACTTTATAATTTATGTAATATGTAACGGTAATCGTCATTGTACTGATGGGAATATGAATGTTTTTTAATGAATGGGATCAGGTCTAATTGCCTGAAGTGTACATTTTGGTGCATAGCCTTGAGGTTGGGGAATTTTTAAACGTTATTATTGAACTGGCTTTAGAAGGGGAACAATCTGAAGGGTTTTTCAATAAAACACGATCAATGGGCAGCTTAGATAAAGTTGAAAGTCAGCATCATCACAACATATATAACCTGAAATCACATTAAAAAGTGCAGTGAACAAAGTATAAAAGTTTATGAGCAGCTCAATCAGCTATTATATATAATTAGTAATCATAATAAGATTTGCATGCAGCGTTGTAATTGTTTTTAACATGGTAACATTGTGATGAAGGATTTTGGTTTCCCGCCTCGAGGTTATAACAAATCGGTTTGAATTTGAAAAAGGTAAATGTGTATATATTGTATTGTAGGCATAAAGTAGGATTTATATTACTAGCTTAGGGCATGTGGCGCGTTTATGAGGTGACTATTATTCTTTGTCCCTTTCTGTCTCTAAACATAGTCTACTTCAACGCTCAATTTCTAGTCTTTATGTATTGAATTCAAAAATTACGTTACATATATTAAAAGATTTTTACGTATATATTTTGATCGTTTAGTTGCTAGTTTTAATATTTGCATAATTTATCGATTATTTAGGTTTAATATCTAAAGACTTGTAATTTATTCCACATTATATTGAAACAATTTATTTTATTTCTGTTATGTTTTCTAATATAATTTTGTAACCGATATTTCATTGATATGAGTTGTTTTTGTTTTATTTTATTCCCGACCCTGTACAACACATTATATATTGTGACTTATTACCTACTTATAATATTGTCCTGTACTGTAAGCCAGCTAAAACCCTAGTCATTCAACACAATTGAGACCCTTCACTCACTTTTAATCTTTTGACCACCACAGTCATCCAATGATGATCTAGATCTAAACGCCTGTCATCGTGTGGTGACAAATGTTCCATGACACATGAAATAAACAATATAAGTCGACGGTAAATGTTATAATAGATGTTTGAATTTTGAAAGTAATTAAACATTCAGCTTCTGTGCAGTAGTATTAGTAAGCCGATGTTGTTTCTCAGTGTTTCATTGTTGTAGCGGTCAAAAGGTTAAATATAATATATATTAGACACAGTTTGAAATAGTTACGTACATAATACATAAGATTAAACAATAAGAAATACCTTCTTGCCTTCTGTGTATGCCCGCACTCTGCGGCACTCGCTGTACTTGTAGTAAACTGTCCTTGTAATTTCTAAAAAATATCTAATACTCTATCGCTAAAGTATCACTATTAGTTTCAGACTCATGAGCAGAGGCCTCTCAACTTGTCATCTCATCAATATTTATAGGAAACCGTGACATACGAACACTGCCGAATAATAATAACTGAACAATAAGTAGTAACGAAGCTCGATCTAGACTGAGTTAGACATGCACATAGTTGTATATGACACAGTTTTATTAATTAATTTAGTTCATAATTATTCAGGAATCGTTAAGTCTATCACATAAGATATACATACTACGTGCCTAGCCTTAAAAGCAGCCTGAGACATCCGTTCTTCTGATATACGCCCGTTATACAAATTCGCACTGTTTTGTTTGAAGTTTTAATCAGCTAGGACGCTAGGTTAGACTATGTAGGTAAGTTATCTCAAAGGCGAGTTTGGTGTCCTTAGTTTCAAGTAGAATATCCCACGATAAAGATTAGTATAGAATGGTTGGGTCGGTACGATAGGGTCCACACGGCGTAGCTTCACTGGGCACCAAACTACTAGGAGATAGGATCGGCGGCGGTACCTCGGACGTCTCCGTACATGTTTCACCCTCTACAATCAGTTTTAACATTTTGTTTGAGGAGAACTTTTTGAACGAATCGGCCTGATGTAGTATTTATATTTAACTTTGATAATCTTCTTATAATGTAATCCCTTATATACTCTTCACTTAGATATTTTGGGTAAGTATTAAGATGTAATATTTTGCATCTAATCTAAAACGTATTATGGTATAGGGGCGCTACTGTAACGGGGTTATTCGCCTGTAATGTAACAGGCATTCGAGCATGAGGAAAACCGAACTAACCTAACCTGTAATGATAGGTACAATTTGCAACATCGACTTGTTAAATTACGAACGAATGGTCCCGGTGATGAAGCGCCTTGTGTACTTATATTCATTTGGACCTTACGTTTGCTTTGAGGTGTCCGAGAGGGCCTATCGCTCACACTGAGCTCACCGCAGGGTGTGGCTGACTCTGGCTTGCCCACCATCACGGATTTCAATTTTGATAACACAAAAAATTAGTCGCTAATTAGTCGAAATTTGTCGCCAAATATCAGAATTTGTCGCTCACTGGTTCAAAAGATATAAGGGTTTATAGGTGGCCGATCTGGAGAGAGTCTCCCCAGCTTGGCCACATTTATATCTCAAAAACTAGGGCACCTAGGGAAGATCTGTTTTCTCCCATATTTAGTCGCCAATTAGTCGGAATCAGTCGCCAAATATCAGAATCTGTCGGTCACTGGTTCAAAACTTATAAGGGTTTATATGTGGCCGATCTGGAGACACTCTCCCCAGCTTGGCCACATTTAGATCTCAAAAACTAGGGCACCTAGCGAAGATCTGTTTTCTCCCATATTTAGTCGCCAATTAGTCGGAATTAGTCGCCAAGTCACAGATTTAGTCGGGTCTTAGTTTAGAAGATATAATGACTCCAATTATTAAGGTATAGTCCAAGAGCTAGATCAAAGAGTTCACGAAAAATTGCCAAGAAAAAATATTTCTATTAATATGTGTAATATACTTCTAGTTTTATCGGTCTATAGTCCTTAAAAATGTCCGAGAGAGACAAATTCTCAATAAAATACATGTTTTTATGTTTTAAATTACTTGGTTAGAGTGGCTTAAACTTATTTGAAAACATTAAACCTTGCTCTTGGTCTATTTGGTGTCAAGTTGTACAGTCGCATGCAACTGTTTTACCAGTTTACAATGTTAAGCTCTAATTTACGAATTTTTAGAATAATAAAATAAATTAAAATTATCGTACCTTTAGCAAAACGTTTAAAATACTTAAACGTTGAAAACGTATTGTAAGTATCAACCCATTGCTTGAAAAACACTACAATACGTTACAAAAAATACCTGCCTAATAATCTTTAATTAAAGATGTAAATATTTAGATACCTAATATGAGCATTAATGGTAATTATTTTATTAAGGTTTAATAAGTTTATTTTATTGCTCCTTAGAAATATAACATGTTGAACAGTAGGTATTTAAATGCAGTTAGAATTAAGCATAACCAATAAATATGATCGACTGCGCTTGAGCTAGGCGGAGCTTGTATTTCAGGTCACAGTTCTCTTCCCAGAGTTATGAGCGGTTAGACATTTCAGTAAATCGCTTTTTATGTACAGAAATAATAAATCAAAATCAAATCAAATTATTTTATAAAAATGAATTTCCAAAAAGGTGGTTTGATGTGTGTTGTGTATGTGTGTGTATTTTGAGGTGATTGTGAGTGTTGTGTTGTGGGTGTGTGTGTTGTGTTGTTTATGTAGAGTTTGTAAGGACGGATGTTGAGTTTTTATTTTATCTTAATTTAGGTTAGAATAATAAAACTTCTGATGTCGAAATATAAAATGATTTATTACCTTAAACTTATTGTACTTACAGATAATGAGACCTACTTATTCAAAGATGTAGGATACCTATCTTTACTAATATTATGAAGAGATAAAGTTTGTGAATTTGGATGTTAGGGATATTCTCCGGTACCTACTACTGATCCGATTTTGAAAACTCTTTCACTGTTAGAAAGGTATATTATCCCTGAGTGCTATAGGGTATATAACATCATAGGAGCGGAACATGAAAAATGTTGCAAAAACGGGGAAAATTTATTGCTTTGGCTCTTTCTCTTATACGACGCAGATGAAGTTGCGCGGGTCAGCTAGTTAGGTATATATTATATGTCTCAATAAAAAAATCAATGAATGTTTCTTCACTGGACAACCCTGCTTGAAACCAACACCGATGCCTATCGATACCTACCGACTCGACGACACGTCACCGACAGCTACATTCTTCATTTCGCCACCGTCACGACCGCGACCGCTATTTATGATTTCGCATTTGAATTTTGAATCTTCTGTACTATTGTGTATTCTGTGGCCGTAGTGTAGAAATGTGACAGTATGACCATTTCGTACAAATATTATTTATAATTTTCGGTAGCTTTGGAATGGGCAACTACAGTTCTTTCACAGTTATTATGCCTTTTGACTGGGACTGTAGCTTCATTTTATTGTTATTTCCTTTATTCATTTTATATACACATTTTTGATATTTTTAAATATCGGGCAGGGTCCAAGCTACCGGTGGTTAGGGCTCCAGAGACAGGAACCTCCTCACAATGCGAGCCGTATCGAGGAGTACTGCCTTCTGAATCAGGCCCTTAATCCAACCGCCAAGGGAGAGCCTCGAAAGATGGTCGTCGAGGCTCTTGGCTTGTTTCGACAGTTCAAAAGTGCCTGTAACTGGCGTACTTAAATCAAAACACTTATTTCAATAAATGTTTTGATTTTGGAAAGTGTTTACTTTTATTAGTAAGTGTAACTATTTGACTAAAAACAAAACAAAACGTTTTATTTATTTATTAACAACCCAAGCGAGGAGCTCGTGGCTAAATAATAACAGCCGCTCGGGTCGATCTTTAGGTTAAGCCGTGCTTGCCTAGGTTGGTCTGTGGATGGGTGACTACCCATCACATACCGAGTTTCCTCCGTGCCTCGGAAAGGACGTTAAGCCGGTGGTCCCGGGTGTCATTTGTAGATCTTTGACAGTCGTTAGGTAGTCAGTGGCCCAAAAAAGTCTAACAACCAGTCTTACCAAGGGGTATCGTATTACCCAGTACTAACTGGGTTGTGGAGGTCTGATAGGCAATCGCTCCATGTAAAATACTGGTATTCAGCTGCATCCGGTTAAGACTGGAAGCCGACCCCAATACAGTTGGGAAAAGGCTAGGCGGGCGACGCTTCACATTATATTTTACACAAAATAAACATTTATAGGTACCTCTAACCCTTCTTGAATTATAGTATTGATATTATTTCATTAATTAAATAATTAATAATTCAAGAATTGTAATACAATATTCGCCTAAAGAAAGTGTGCCTACCTACTGCTTCATGTTTTATACCAGGACACGAAGATTTCGCACCCTTATGAAAAATCGAATGGCGCGCGGCGTGTAGGTTTGAATCATACCCGTTTTCATGATCTTAGTGTCAATCAGATTTTAAATTTACCTTATTCACAAAAATAAATAAGTCTACCTAAGAACTTATTTTTAATTTGTTAGTAATTAGGTTTAAGTTCATACAGTACTTAGGTTCTAATCTATGTATAACCAATACTTCCTAGAAAAACAAAACAAAATGAACGTATACTTATCAATTCAAGTTGATTTACTGCATTGTTCTACTCTGCTTTCCGCGCAGCGTAATTTATTACGTATCGAGTCTCTTTGCGCGGGCTGGGGTAAGCGATAATGCCTACGTGCGCTCGGGTTAACCGGGTTAACTCGGGTTAACTACTACTTAAACAAAGCTATGTACGAATGTGAGATTTATCTAGGTAAATAGCTATTTTTGGAATAAAAATATCTCATCAAAGGGCATTTTTCAAATTAGGTACCTAATAACCTAGATTATTTTACTTACTTTATTTTTTTTTGCGTTCAGAGTTTAACACACTAACATTGATTTAAAATTTCCTTTTTAAATATCAATGCACACTAAGCGTTTCATTTCAAAGTTATCCAAAAGCTTCCTCTGTTTATGTTTTTTGTTAATGTTGCTTTACACAGATATACCTATAAGGAAAAATATATAAAACACTCGAGTTCCTAACTATTCAAAATAAGTCCCACTTTAAACTGGCTGACTATAACTTACGTCACGGGCAACTCGTTCTAAGTAGCTCGTCTGTGGTACACGCGCATCTATCTCTTTCTAACTTACCGTAAATGAAAAGGAGCGCAGCGATCTATCTGCCAGCGACTAAGTGCAAATTGTGTTCGATTAATAATTACTTATTTATTGTAGATCTGTTTATAGGTAATGAATACAGCTTTTATTTGGTGGGTTGAAATCATAGAATAAGTTTAAATTTATATATTTCGAAACAAACGTTCCTCCATAAGACGTCATAGATACTTTCTAGAAACTACTTAAAGTATTTTGTACTTGCTTGTACCACTGTATGGGGAAATTGATTCTTTAATATCTTTTTAATTATACACCGACTAAATCTGTGACTTGGCGACTAATTCCGACTAATTGGCGACTAAATATGGGAGAAAACAGATCTTCGCTAGGTGCCCTAGTTTTTGAGATCTAAATGTGGCCAAGCTGGGGAGAGTGTCTCCAGATCGGCCACATATAAACCCTTATAAGTTTTGAACCAGTGACCGACAGATTCTGATATTTGGCGACTGATTCCGACTAATTGCCGACTAAATATGGGAGAAAACAGATCTTCCCTAGGTGCCCTAGTTTTTGAGATATAACTGTGGCCAAGCTGGGGAGACTCTCTACAGATCGGCCACCTATAAACCCTTATATCTTTTGAACCATTGAGCGACAAATTCTGATATTTGGCGACAAATTTCGACTAATTAGCGACTAATTTTTTGTGTTATCAAAATTGAAATCCGTGATGGTGGGCAAGCCAGAGTCAGCCACACCACCGCAGGACTTAATGATAGAATTTAACACGTAATGCTATTTTTGTACATAGGGAAGATAACGAACCAAAAAATGATATTTTCGAAAAAATTCGGACAAAAATGCGAA
Organism: Noctua pronuba; assembly: GCA_905220335.1. NCBI lineage: Eukaryota > Metazoa > Arthropoda > Insecta > Lepidoptera > Noctuidae > Noctua > Noctua pronuba. The sequence goes on along the minus strand of LR999891.1, from coordinate 18,466,799 downwards.
TTTCGGTCCAGATAAAATTAAATTATGAATTTCGCTTAGTATGGCGTATCGTGTTTATCACAAAAAAATTGTTTTGATGACGTAATTATCGGACTTGTTTGAGAAAAGTTAAGGAGGTATTCGAGATATTAAGGTTGAGATATACTCGTCGGCGTTGATTTGCACCAGTTTCCTTCTAAAAGTGTTTTGTTAGACAAAGCCAGCACCGCGGGAAAATCGTGGCTTGGTTTCATCCGTATATAATCGACGCTGACTAGTATACCTCAACTCGTACTAAGTCCAAATTCAGTGTCATTGATGGAGAGACCCTGAGCGGGTCACAAAAACAAATCTTGGTTGTTTTCTTCTTCCAACGACTCTTCGCTCAAGTGTTATTCTAAAGATTTTCTAGACGTTTTTGCAAAATATAATTGTGGTGTAAAATTGTTCACATTATTGTTGTGTAGCTTAAACAAGCCAATCCGGTCCAACACACGTCTGGATTCATTTCTTATTGATGTTTATGTAGTAGATACATAGATAGGTGTCGTAGTATTCAAATGTTTGTATAAAATACGGTATTCGGCTCAAGCCGCTATAAAGGTAAGCAGATAAATGTAGTTATTAACAAAATTGTCTCTCAAACGGAATTGTGGTTTATTTATGCTTTGGTTAATATCATAATGTGTGTCTGTTTTGTTTGTCTTCTGGTCTATTTGAATAAGATTTGGTATAACATCGGCCTGTCTTCGTTTCTTTTTTGAATGAGAGATATTTCCTGAGGATAGCTTGTTGCTTGATTGATGATTTCTGCCTACCGACATTGTACCAATGAGTTTTTGCTAAGACACTTATACAGAGCGAGAGTTGCCCGAGATGAGAACTAAGTGACAACTAAGTGCAGTTAATCAGTTCCAATAATGTCTTTTGTTATCAATATCTCTCATTCAAATGACACGGGGATAGGTCAATGTAAGGCCAATCTAAGATCATAGACTGAATCTGTGCAGTATTCGATACATGGGCGTACCCACGGTGGGGCAAGGTGGGGCACTTGCCCCACCCTGCTCTCTGACCCGAAACTAAGATTTTTTAGGCAAAATTAATATAATGACAAAATTAAATATATTCATTTGGGTACTTTAACATTTTTCACATTAAAATAAAAACTAAGTCAAGTCTAGTTAAGGTCAACAATGACAGAAAACTGTCTTGTCGGCCTTTGTACGATGAGTGTGCATAGAAAGAGGGCTCTGGAAGCACAACATACATTTGAAAACGAAATTTTAGCTAGATTTAGCCAGAACCGTGCAGTCAATAAAACGTATCAGTCAGTAAATAAAAAGCAAAAATTTCCTACTACTTAGTTTATTTACTTCTGCCCCACCCCTTAAAAAATGCTGGGTACGCCCATGATTCGATAGATATAAATAGAAAATAATATGTAATTGTTTTTCTGTATTGTAGTAGCTCAATGCTGATATTCTGGAAATTGTGAGATGTCCCAATATTGTTTTTAAAGACATGAAGTTCAATATTTTTAGGGTACATTAAAAGAATTATACTATCCTTACTAGTTATGCCATCCAATGCTCACCCATCGTTGTTGAGCATAAAGAGGAATACAAGGGAACCTACCCACCATTCAGAAAAAGTGTTCATTCATATTTGTATCTATCGAATCCTCTTTGCACAGACCCGTACTTTTAATTTCAAGGCAAGTATGTCTCGTGGAGCAAAGTATTTGGAACAAAATTAGGAATGTAAATTGTGTCGATGCGCATTTAGTAAGGTAAGATAAAGAATTCGTGGTGCATTTATTAGCAGAATAACTATACGAGTCTACTCGTAATACCTTTCATATCAACATCATTTCTGAAATTTTCAAGTTGCGTCCCCTAAACCCTGGTATTCGAAATTAAACCTTAAATCTCGGGTAAAAGGTATGTTTTTCAAGACTCTATCAAGTTATTCTGTTAACTAGATTGAGAGATGAATGAAAGTGTGGTCTATTAATTGGTCTCTTAGAAAATGTCAGAAGACGATAATAAAGGTAGGCATAACGTGAATGATGTAAGTCATAGATATTTTTGGACTAAACGTCCCATCTTGCCAAAACTGTAATTTAAGATCGTTATTTTGAATAAATAATTTGTTGTCATCTCACACAATAGGGGTTTTATTTTAGTAATGTTTCCTTGTTGTGTCCCAAAAAATAAAACAGAATTCATCAAAAACAACACTGGTTTAATTTTATTATAGTAAATTTACATTTTCAGTGTTGGGTAGTTATATTAACTTTATTAAGATGTATTAGTCCGCGGGCCAGGGTATGTACAAATTTGGTCAATCATTTCCTCTCGGTCGATAACTTGTAAATTGCTTGAGAGAGTTGTATTATGAAGCTGCGTCAGTTCGGTGGGCGCAAGTTGAATTTTTTTTTTAATCATTTCCTCCCGATAGAATATTTGTCAAATTATAGTTACTCCGATATCTTAAAGAAAAAAAAGTCAGCTGACTACAAAGTGGTGGATAATACGTCAGCTGGTCACACGACAGATCTTACTTCTCAATTGAAAATTTATTAGATGGCAGTTTATACATACGATATTGTGAATAAATAAACATGTCAGCTGGCTTTATCTCGGTGGGAAGATTGTCAGCTGATTCTCCCAAGGGTGTAACGCAGGAGGACAGGACCAGATAGGAGTGTCTCTCGCCTATTTAAATGCACTGTGACGAGTTTTCCTCCGACATATTGTTAGCTCTTTTTTTTACAGGATCATAGTAACTATCATCTTACAAATTTTTATCCGGGACGAAATGACTTTCAATACCGAAAAGTAGTTACACGTCGTCAGCGTTTAGGTGGGCCTAAGGACATTTCCGACAGAAAAAAATTACAAAGATCTTTCCTAGAAACCAGCGTGGGAATCGCAAACCTATAGTGCTTGGCACTAATGACCGCAGGGAGATATGGCAGAGTAAGGAGCATCACGGACGCTTTTTTCGTTGTAGACCTATCAGCGTCCGTAACCTGGCTACGTTCCGGGGACCTCTTCGGATACACCGAAGGTTTTGTCTGTGCAATTATAGAATAAAGTTATGACGACGAATAACTACCGGAGATTTGTGGTAAAGGACAGCACAGTTGATATAATTATGTCGGTTATGCCACCCTCCAGGCGAATCAATCCTTTGTTTTTTCTTGATGTGAGCACTGCTATTACAAAGCTACGACTTCACCTTCCCATGTATTGTTCCCTGCAAATGCCAAAAGAAAACGCGGTCACGTGAGCGAAGCCGGCACAGCTAGTAATAAATAAAACAACACTATCCAATTAAATATTTATTGAAAATAATTTAAAAAAAGGATTATTATATTAGTATTTATATCTTGTCTTATAGGTACGAGGGAAGTCGATTCTATTGAAAAAATAATTATTATGTACAATTTTACACACATTTTGTCTTCATAGGCTACTACTACAAATGTAAGAATTTAAAGGTTAAAATACAACATATTGAAACTGCTGTAAATAGAGATAATCAAATGAGCTCATAGATGATACTACTTTAAATTCTATACAGCAGTCCTTAGCTCTTTATATTGAAAGGTTTTTCGGCATTATGCAATAATCGTGCCTTGAGTCGTAGTGCTTTTAAAATACAATAAATTCTAACTACATGCCAAAACAAACAGGGCAATTTTGAGACAAGTACAAAGCCTGCGAGCTGCAGATTGCTCAGCATTCGTGATGGACTACTGTATGGAGTAAGACTGGTCATACTAAAGCAATATACGCCCACTCAAGCCTTTGAGAAGCCACAGTGAATATAAACTTTATAATGTAGGTATTTAAAATACAATTTTATTAAAATCCTGGTCAAAACCCAGGTATTACAACAAAATAATCTGTTTTATTGAAAATAATAGGTGATGCTGTAAATTTTCGAGAGTTAAATATATTTTTTTAGCAGACCAAGTGATCTAACATGATTAACAAGATAATTTAACTATAAGGTTCAACCTTTGGTATACCGTCTGAACGTGGATCCGCGACAAAACGACATCAAGCATTTTTTTTTAGATAACTTTAGTTATACCAAAGGTTAAAGGTATGCTACAAATCTACAAAAAAAGAGGAGTTAGCGAAATACTTTGACCATCAACCCACATTGGGCCCGTGTGAACGACTATGGCCCATTTACTCTCACAGGGAGGGAGCCTGAGGCCCAGAACTCCCCAGCACTGGGAACATCATGGGCGGATTATTTTCCATATCTGTGGATGTACATGGGAATATGATTGATATGCAAATTCACGGTTCACATTTATTGTTCAACATCAAATCACTGTTTGTTCGTTCAAAATGGCTATAACAGGGAAGTAGTGTGACAAACTAACAACAATTAAGTTCTGTAAGTGACAGGAAGCAACAGTTACTTGTGTAATGGACTTGCAATTTTGAAATGTGCCTACATTTATACCCCTTATTATTTATGGACTGAATGAATTACAAGCTCACAACGCGTCAAATAGCATTTTAACTAGTATCCCACCGAAGTTTCGCTTTCGGTTAGATTCGGTTTTATGTACTAAACTGCTTAATCGATTCTAATTGAAATTTGTATAAGAATTCTACCTCTATAGTAAAATATCATTATGTGAATCCGGAATTCATTTCAATTTCTCAATACACTGTTGCGAAGGTAAAGCCTGCTTATACCGTGAAAACGTACGATAAACTTGAAGTACTAGCCCTAATAATTCAAATATCAAGATGCGATAGACAATAACAGTCGACTTATTATTTTCCAAAAAAAATCAGGACATTTAATAGAAATTGTATTTCAATTATCTAGAATTTTGTTCTATAACTTAATTATAGGTTGTTTTGAATTTGGAAGAATTTTTGGAGGAAATTTGAATCGGAAGAGCTTGTGGCCAAATAATGACAGCCGCTCGGGCCATCTTCAGCTTAAGCCGCATTTGCCTATGCTGGACCGTAGATGAGTAACCGCTCAATACATACCGAGTTTCCTCTGTGCCTCGGAAAGCACGTCAAGCCTTTGGTTCCTGCTGCCAATTCTAGATCTTTGACAGTCGCTACAGATAGATAGTCAGTTGCCCGAAAGTCTGACAACCAGTATGGTCAAGGGGTCTCGTATTACCCAGTACTAACTGGGTTGTGGAGGTCAGAAAGACAGACGCTCTATGTAAAATACTGGTATTCAGCTGAATCCGGTTAGACTGGAAGCCGGAACCCGACATAGTTGGGAAAAGCTAGACAGAAGATGTTTGAAAGACAAAATTTCAGAAGTTGCGAGATAAAGTTCAAGAGAAATATAAACTGCACAATATTTTCGTGATATAAGTTTGTCTTATAACAACAGATATTGACACTTCACCCCTACTTATATTTTGAAAATGCTGCCTTTTTGTTTAACCTACTCGTAATTTGGCACGAAATGTTTCCAAGATTACAACCAGTGGTTTCTGAAAATCTGGATTACAGAACAACGATCTAAAACTATGTCGAATATCATACGAGGGCAGTGACTGGTTCGTCGAGATCTTACAGCAGATGTAGGTTTATCAATAGGCTGTCAGAAACCAGTCAATAATTTTGTAATGACAAAATTTATAAATAGATCACTTATTATTTTCCATAAAACACTCATATTAATGAACTATAATTACATAATAATCACGGGCTCCGTCGTAGTTAACTTTGACAATTTTATATAACACCGTGATCACCTTGCGAGAAAAGGTGTGAGCATACATTGTAAGATATAATGAATGAGGTAAAAACGACAACTCCCTAAAGAAAATAGTAAAACTTGGACCTTATGGCTATTATATTACGGCGGAGGCAAACCTAGGGTTTTTCTCACAAGTCGCTCAGCAATTTTATTGAACTGATCGCGGTCTTCCCTCCACATTTTAGCGGCGTCTACGTTAGCGCCGCTTTCGTCGTTTGGTTCTGAAATAGTACAATATTGACAATTAGGAAAAGATACACTTTTATGAACTCCCGCAGGCATCAATAGAGCCACCCTACATTTCAACGTTGAAAGGTCAAAATCACCGAAATAATGAAGAATAAAGAAAAAACTAATTATGCAGTTTCGAAACGGACATACATAAATCATTTTGAAAACAGCAGAAAAGCAAAGTAATTGCAAGAAACAGAAACTTTATTCAGAGCATCTAATTGAATCGTTATTTTGTTGTCCTATGGTCATAAAGAGTAGTTGCTTGATTTAATATATTCTGACGGTCACATTATGGTTACTGCACCTAAGGTTACTGGGCAAGCTGTGGCACTTCTTCAGTCGAGACTTAACAGTGAACAATTAGTGCACAACTTCAAATAAGTCGTTTCGCCATTCAAAGAGATTACAATCGACACCTGGAGACCGGCGGCTTGGCTGGCCCAGGAAGACCACGAAACCAGGTCACAACAGCACGACAAGACCTATTTATTTTTACCATCAGTTTTCGGAATCATCACATGACCTCAGTACAGATCAAGGCTTCAAGACTGTCGTAATGCACTCGTATTGTTAGGAGACACTAGGAACGTAGCTTGAAACCTCATAAGCCAGCCAATGGTCTTAAGCTACCACGAGCTCACAGAATCGCGCTCCTATGGTTTACACCTAAACATTTACATTGGTCTCATGTCTTTGGAACCAGTTTCGTTTTACGGATAAAACCAAAATTATGCTGCATAGTATTTCAAGTGACGGATGAACTAGCCTTGAGGTTGTATTGAGGCTGTGGTCACTACCACTAAATAGCGACGGATTCACCGATACATTCAGTAATTTCTAGGGGCTCATGTGCTGCCATATGCTGAGTTTGTGGACCAAGATTAAATTATATTTATGCATGAAATAAAGCACAGAAAAATGTTTATATTATCCATGAAATTGGCTTTATTTCACTGATTTTATGCCATTAGAGTGTGAATATGATTTCGGGCAGGCGGCGACAAAAATCTTCATGAAAATTAAAAAATGAAACCGTTTTTTATTTGAAGTTACTGTTCGCCGTCTTAAAAAAAAACAGCGTTTACTATCTACCATCAATAAAAAGTTATTGAACTTTACGCCGCTTGTAACTTACCAGCCAGCATGCTAACAACGGACAGTAATATTTTCTCTACGCTCTGTACGGGCGACCATCGCTCAGCACTGCTCTCGTACCCCATGGGGTCATCACCCGGCGCGTGGAGAATTGAAATGCACACTCGACCATCAGCATAAACTGGGAATTGGAAAAGTTCATGTTAGTCAAATTAATTTATTGAGAGTACCATAAGAAATTTTACGCCTTATGTATCTTCTATTAATAAATATGAATTGCTGTTCGTTAGTCTCGCTAAAACTCAGAAATGGCTGGACCAATTTTAATGAAGTATAGCACAGTTGTTCTAAATACGACAGGGATGGGTCTGAAAAAAAGGGCAGACAATAATAATAAATATTGTTAATTCAAATATCTAGATCTGGCTCGCGAGGTTGTCGACATGTGGGACGTGAGTACAGCAGTCATTGTGCCGATAGTCGTGTCCGCCAATGGCTTAATTGCCAAGAGCCTCGACCAACACCTGAGGAGGCTCGCGCTTGGCAGCTGGATCAAGGGCTTGATTCAGAAAGCGGTACTCCTGGACACGGCGCGTATTGTTAGGAGGTTCCTCTCTAAAGAGCCCTGACCACCGGCAGCTCGGACCCTGTTCCCAGTGCTGGTGGGCTACTATTTTTTATATTTTTAAATGTTTTTTATATTGTTTTATATGAGAATATTTAAAAATGTAAATAGTATGTGTTAAAATGAATAAAGGAAATATTGTTAGATAGGGTAGGGTAGGTAGGCTAAAGTAGGTAGAAAGGGTAGGGTAAAGTAGGAAGAAAGGGTAGGTAGGGTAAGGAAGGTAGGTGTAGAGTAGTAGAAATACAAGGAGGTAGAGAAAGGTGCATTGCAACGCATGCACAGCTAGTTAAGAATAAACATAACCTAGCTAGAATCGACACTTCCTATCTGATTACCCAAAGAAGAAATGGCGAGACAAACTCAAGGGCGAGTCTTTTTAAGTAAAGACATATAAAAAATAAATCGTATAACCAAATGCAGACAGTGCGAGCAAAACTGTCCTTACAGCTGTAAGAAATCAGCAAAAATCGGTAAAGCATTGATTGCGCTAGCTGCATTTTTATATATAACCTCTCCTTAACTACTTTAAGTTATACAGGGTGTAAACGAAACCTTCACGAAGCCGTCAACCAAGCATTCTGTACATCAACCTAAGTACCTAACTCTACGAAATAGATTGCTGGGAAACGACTCTTTTTTGGGGTGAAAAATGTCGTTTCACGGTAGGACGGACGGAGTGGATGCATTGAATATTACGGGGGTCCAGGAGGTGTGAAAAAGTTGGAACTTTGACACCCAATATCTCCGTAACTAGAAGGTTACGAAGGTATTGGGTATGGTCTATAAGAAAAAAAAATGTAAAAAATAGCACAATGACCGGGATGTCTTGAATGTCTTTCGGCTTCGTTGAGGGTACTTTTAAACCCCCATTATAGTCTGACGTTTATAAATATTAAGGAACCAACGATGCGCATAATTCAGCTGTTGTAAATAGCTGAATTATACGCATCGGCACTCAGCATTACGTAAAGTATAACAAAAAAAAACTGAAATATAAGCAAAATAAATGAATAAGCCATGGCTTGCATACGATTGTGTCCTAGCATATGAACATTCAATCGAGACAGAAATTGGCAGAAGCAAAGAAAACAACATCACGCCTTGTAGTCGTAAAGGGTTTTTAAAGGGTTGGGCAGAGGTATATCTAACAATACACCCACATTCGGTCAGTTATGTTTAAGTCTCATGTAATAGGGGGCGAGCCTATTGGCTACCCAGCGCTCGAGTCCAGTAGATTATCGCTCACAACAGGTTGTTTTAACTACGTCATGCGTCATAATATTGTATAATATTTTTATTTTTAAATTAAAATCTCATAAATACCTTTTTTTTAATGAATGCTTAGTTGTCATTGGATACATGAAGTGGGCTGTCGTTGTAAGACGACTAAAAAGTCACGGTGTACATTAAAAATGTCTTATTCAAATATTATAAAGAGGTAAGGTTTGTAAGTTTGGAAGTAGGATGTATCCTCTGAACCTCTTCATCCAATTTCAAAAATTCTTTCACTGATGAAAAGCTATCCTGCGGGCTGAGTCGCGGTTCAACAAAGCTAGTCAACATCAAATTGGTAGTGAAGAATCAATCACTTACTGTTTGGATGAAACATTTCACAGATGAACTGCATTTTAGGCGGACTCAGTGGATAGTCCGGAGGGAAGACTAACTTTGCTGGAAAGATGCCACCTTCAAAACAGGTTCCTTCTGGACCACTGAAAAGACAATTTAACTTCTATTAGAGTTGAAGGTAATTACAATTTTAAGTCTTTCCCTGTTCTACCCACTTTCTTGTTCATTGTTTATGGTTCAGGGTGATTGTTTAGCTATTATACTACTTCATGACAGGGCATGTGTTAAGTTACATGATTTTTGCTGAACTCACACAAAAATAGTGTTTTTGATACACCCACCTATATTTGTAAGCTTTGAATACAAATAGTCAATATATAATTTATTTATTTGAAACCTGTGATTCAGGTTTCATAAAATGCTAAATGCTAGCTGACTATTGTAAACTGCTAAAGAGAATGCAGTATAAAAAATGACTGTGATGCCCAATGTTTGCATCATGCATTAATCATTGGAAGTTTTGCAAAATCAGTCTCCTTATTGTGTAACTCTTAACAACCTGAATCACTTTTATTTCATACCCATATATCTATTGTTAAATGCCAGTGTGTTGAGATCACAGTCCATTTTTTCAATCAGTGGAGATATGAATCCAACATGAAAGCTTTTGTATGAATATGAATGGGTATGAATGGGTTACAAAATTAGGGTTCAAAGTTTGAGTGAATAGGTTTCTTCTAGGCAAGCGTTCTCTACCCTAGGCCGCATCATGGCTTCAAAACAATCAAGTTGCAGCCAAATGCAAGCCAAAATAGAATTTAAAAAAAAGGGTGCAGCTATAGAATAGTTCAGTGGCACTGGAATGATCATCATCCGCCTAGCCTTTACCAACTATGTTCGGGATGGCTTCTGGTTTTACCAGATGCAGCTAAATACCAGTATTTTACATGGAGCAACTGCTTATCTGACCTAGAATGAATGAATGATGTACTACTGTGACATGGAAATTATTTGGTGAGTTCAGTGTATCAAATCTTACGTTATTAGCGCCTCCCATTCAAAGAAGTTCTCTTCATTGATGGGTCCTGCAATGATGCCTTCTGGGGGGTTGAGAGTTAGCTCTGTAAATGGAGAAATGTCATTAAGGGCTGTTTTTAGTAAACTCGAGAATCTTTGCATCTTGAAATAAATTTAATGTGTAATCTGGTAGTTATTGCATGGGAAACTCAAAATTCTAAATTTATTCACTAGTGTATTTATATTATATTTGCAGTTTTCTACTAGAGATTTTCCTTCACCGTTATAATGTTAATTTACAAGAAAAAAAAAACAGTAAATTACACTCTCTACAACCATTTATTTTACTTTTGACAGCGGCTGAGAAAGTAACTATTCTATGATTCGTAAAAAATAAACTTAAAAATGGATGGTTAAAGAAATAAATATAAACTACCTCATACTACCACTAACATTTAAGTACCTACCTACCTCTTATTTTTTACCCAATAAGAGCATTAAAATGACAAATAAATTCTTGGTTTAAAAAAAAAAGTGATAATAACAGTTACCTTCTATCATACCTAGTGTTGGCATTGTGTTATCAAATTAACTAATCAAAAGTAATGATTTAAACTTACTGTACTTACATCAGCTAAAAATAGCCTTGGGTTTATAGTTTAGAACTGTTCTACCTACTTGTAATGGACAGCCTCAAAATGTTGAAGTTCATAGTTCAGGTAAATTGTCATTGGTTTTTTTTCCATCAGGAATTTAACAGTAGCAGCCACAGAGTCTGGATTTGTGCCCGGTGGATGGCAATAGGCTCGCCCCTTATTACATGGGACTTAAACATAACTAGCGAAATGTGGGTGTACTATTAAATACACCTCTGCCTAACCTTTCGATAATAATAGGTATGATATTATGTAAAATCTTGTAATTTTATCACCTGGGTATGTTTTTAACACAATACCAAACGGTGAGCAAAGAAAAAATATTGATATGTTAAAACTTCTCTCTTAGTACACAACCTATCAAAAGTAAAATAAATGGTTGGACAGAGTGTAAGGGGATCTTAACTCTGCTTTTTGCAAATTTAATGTGTTGGATGAAACTATGAAGTCTTGAAACAGTGTACCTATAGGACTTTTGATGTGAAGCCAAAACTGTTCATGGCTAATGATGTAAAGAACAATCAGCAATTGAACCTTTGATCTGGTTTGTATTTGAGTAATTAACAGTTCAATTTAAATGCCTATCGTACAGATGTCGGTAATGAATAGTCATCCCGCGTTAGCATATTTTCATATTCTGTTGCTAATAAAAACAGAAATATTATAAACATATTGAACTTGTTTCTCATAGTATGACACTGTTGACATGGTTGACGAAATTAAAATAGTGTCTAAGCAGAACAGAGCAGTAGAAATTATTCTAATGATGATATTACCAATTTAGTTTGAAACTAATTAGCAAGGTACAATTCAGTTGAGATGTATTGTGAAAGTGTATTTTAATAATTAAGTATCGAGAAGTTGAACTTACGTTTATATTCAGCCATAAGCCGCCTTAGCGCTGACCCAGCCATGTCTTTAAACGCAGTAGCTACAATAATATAAATAATTTCATTTAATCTAAAATTTCGCCAAAAATCTTAGCCGTGCTGTGACAGAAACTATGGCATTGACTGTAGCAAATAACGCGTTGCAGTTATCGGCGAGTCTAAGGTGTATTGCACGACAGTTTGATTACGCGCTCTCGCTTATTTATCACTGGCTAAGTAAAGATAAAACTTTTTGTACGGGAAATCGGTGGAAATTGTGCAAGTGATTTCACGATTTGTTGTAGTTGTACTATCAAATCAAGTGACGTATTGGTTTTATTTATCTGTGGTTTGAGTGTGACCAACAGCAAGGGTCTGAGCCAAGGAGCAACGTGCCAACTAAATATTTTGTCTATGGTGACAAACCAAGGTGCCAAGGCCATTGCTCAACCAATACAGAACAAAACCAATGCGCTCGACTTTATTTTATGAGAAAGCGGTGGTGTTGCAAATAATCACACAAATGCTACTCCTGTGTTAAGTATGCAACGACCAAATAAAAATTACGAAAATTCTGCTTACTTAATACTTAAACGGCCCTTTGATAGATATTTGAAATTATGCGGATATAAGATATTTGGAAATTATAAAGCCATGATGGCCTCTGGTTTTGATTTTATGCTGATAAGGGATAGATAGCTAGCACCATTAGTACTTAATAATTCCAAATAGTTACAAAAAAAAAGCTATTGTTTAAAAAGTACAACATTGTCTACGGCATTTTTGATTTTTATTTATTATCTGTGGTTAGCAAAAAGAAAAGCGGATTTTTTAAAAATTCAACGAAGTGTAATTATATATTTTTTTCCGTTTGTTTGCAATCAGCGGAGTAATTTTACACAAACTGTATGCATAGCTAAGAGGTAGGGTACGTTTTGATGAGAAATATATACACTGACTGATGAGTGCTGGCATTCAAGCAAGCCCAAAGTAAGAAATCAGGCCAGTGGCGTCGTGGTATCGAGTAGCATCGCTTCTCAAGAACCCACTGTAAGTTTTAATCATCTCTGGCCATCGAGACTATTGTTATCAATTTGCATAACGTGAAAGTATGTGTACTCGCCAGGCAATGTAATACGGACCGTTTTGCCTGTTGGCGGTTTCCCTATGCCCTATTTATTTTTGGCGCGTTTTTGCTTGATTCAGAATATTTACATGTTAGTCATTTATTGTAAAGACTACGACACTAGGCGCCAAATGTCCCTTTCTACGTTAACCAACTAAGAATCATACTTACCAGTCGCAATTCGCATTTTGTCTATTGAAGAAAGGTGGGTCTTAGGCTGTCTCCTCGTTAGGAGAACAATGAGCAACAAAGAATGTTTGCTTCTAGTTCGCCTTCCTAATATGTTTAAATAGATAGTCCATACACCGCATACTGTACACAGATTCTTCTTTGCCAAGAGTCAGCCAGTGCTACGCGGCTAATTTACAGCTAAGTAATTTGTTGCAGCTCGCCGCTCCCTCGACATTGAGTTTACGAGCGATTCGCCGATCAGACTCTCAGCGGACAGTCAGCCGCTTACTGTTCACCTAAAGGTGCTCCCAAACCGGGAGCATTCGCCTGTAATGGAACAGTTCAGTTTCGAGCATAACATCAGCGTGTGAACAGAACCGAGCATTACAGAGCGCAGTCTGTTACGCTATAATTGTAACAATCACCTGTTTCTGTATAGAATTGCATCTTGGATTGTTACATTACAAGCGAATGCTCCGGTGAGCGAGCGCCTTTATGAGAAAAAAAGAAAGAAAACATATTTATTTGGCTCATGCCATAAGTGCACACAACAAAAATTAAAAGTTAAATCTAAACAGAAGAAGAAGAGACAATATTGTGTCTCAAGGCTGCGCCAAATAGGCTCAGTTCAGCAAGCTGCCGAGTACCTAGCTAGTGAGGACACACACACAGCCTTATTATTTTAAGAAGATGAATGAGAAATGAGCACGATGCAAGCATAGTTAGAAAAGACAAGTTTCTTTTCACTTGACTGACCAAACTTGGGTTGGTGTGGATGACGGATTTTTTCCACCACTTGAATGTTATTAACCACCTTCGCATTTATCTCTGACCTTCAAATTACAGCCCACGTACTTAATACTTACTCGTTTTTCTAGGTTTTACTCACAATTTGGGAAGTTTAGACTGAGTTCAAGGATAAGGTACCTAAAAAAGTAGCAAAGAAAAAAGAAAACCTACTTAGGTACCTGGTGAAGCGTAACTTGGGGTTCCTAAGCATGGAAATAGTTGGAGAAAACGTTTCACCACCAGAGCCGTTGCTCCTATTGCCTGGAAATCCTGTGAGTCCCTACATACTACAAACATGAACAACGAAGCATCGCAAGGGGTTTGAATATTTTTGTATGGAGCCTAGCCCTGCTTACTGTATTGTAATTTTTTGTTCTAAATGGCCTTCACATAACAGGGCTTAAAAAATCAACCCTCCCCCCTCGCGCCCCCAACGCCCCATTAGCTAGTAATTCATGTTATATTACGTAGGTATGTAATACTATGATTTATTATTCTAAATTCAAGCACCGGAACTGAGTTTTTTTGAGTTTTTTTTTTGAGTTTTATAATAACTACATGTATGTTTTTATTTTTATTCAAATAGTTACAGTATCCCATAATATGGCGGGAATCGGCGGCGGATTATCCGTGTCGAATGTGTATGAAAACCTTTTACAACAAAAAAGCTTTACAAAATCATAAAAAGACACAACATGACGATGACGGCAGTGATGGAGAATTTCAACAGAAACCTATGCCACTAAATGAGCAGGTAAGTCAGGCTTCATTTACGTATTTGGTTGGTTTAAAACTTACAATTTTATTTTAGCTCCGTATGCTAGTAATCTTCAGAAATTGATATGTGCTAAAGGAAATAGTTGGAAAGGCAATAGCACACTGCATTTAGCGGGAAATCTTTGGGTTCAATCCTCTGGCCGGGAAAGCCATTCGACTTATTGGAGTTTTTCATTAGGACTATATCAGAAGCAGATCCGAATTTAAAGATTTTTTTTTAAGTTGGTGGTGTGACAACTGACAAGCGCGGTTGCACCTGATCCATCAATGTCAAAGTATTTTACCCTCTCGCTCGGGCTCGTGGAACAACAGAAAATAGGACAGGATGATCACTTATATATGTACACATTTGTGCACTACTTATAATAATTTCCTGCGAACGTGACTAGTCTAAGTTGAGATCAGCCGCCGTGGCCTAAATTGAATTTGGAGGATATTAATAAAACAGAGCAGAGGCTTGGCACACGTTCCGAACCACCAAGCACTAAGTAATTATATGTAAAACTGTATCTAAAATCTTAAGATTGTAATGACTTTTGCGCAGAATGTAAACGGCCTCTGCGGTTTCAAGTTTATACCGCTACCGAAAAATAATAGCGATAATCAAGTCATTGGACGCGATGGTTTTATTACACGCACCTTTACCGAAAACACGACTTATTTGATCATTAAAATCGAGAGGAATGAGATGGATACTGATGCCATGAAGCGATCACGACTCGATGGTATCGTCAAAAGGACACGAATGAAACCTAAGCTGCCTATCGATCTGAGGTAATTACGTTTGGACTTAATCAATTCGCAGTAGGATTAATTTTTGTATTTTTTTACGAGGATGGCGTGTTTAATAGGTTTATGAGTAATCTTACTTGAAATCGAATGACGATCGAATAACAACTGCTCAAAACTTACAGTATTTCAAAATAAAAATCAAAAGTCACTTTTAAATTAGGCTGAAGAATCGTCACGCCCGCCCTTCAACACTTCTTAGTGCTTAGTTAGGAGGAAGAAGTGGTGCAACAATGTTGTAACAATCTTATAGATATCGAGATATTGATGCATCGAGATAGTGAACTGTCGTTTGACGATCTCCAATCGGTTTCGAACGTTTTCGATTTTTTTGTCATTCGATCAAACATCACTCGATTTCAGGTCGGTAGGGAACCAACCCGGTTTTACAGCGTGGTTCCATCTCGGGAAAAGATACTGAAAACTCCAAATATGGGGAACACACCCACACACCATGGTACAGTATTTTGGATGATTTAGAGTATTTTGTGTATTTTTAATCGCCAAAGCGACTAAATACCATTTTAGGTTCTTAAATACTTACCTAGTGCAGAAATTAAACGAACCTGGGGTCTTATTTTTAATTTGTTTCAACCAGGGGGCCCTTTACTTGCACTTTTCCTTCAACCCTGCGTCCGGACCTGCAGTGTCGTCAGATTTTCTTCAACTGCTGTGATTATTCATTACACTATCGGGAAGAGCATACTAAAAGACGCAAAGCCGCGCTGCGCTGTCAGGTGTGCGAGAAACGACTCGACCGGGACTACCCCACTGACACGATCGATGCTCAAGTTCATGCCACAAATCGGTTTACTTTCTCTTGTCGCATTTGCAGTCAAATATTCCTGGATAGCACCGAGTACGACGAACACAATCGTATCGTACACGCTAAGATGAAACCGCACCAATGCTCGATCTGTGCTAAACGATTCACTCAACAAGGTGGTTTACAGCAGCACATGCGCATGCACACAGGTGTACGCCCCTATGTTTGCACTTTCTGCCAAAAAGCGTTTACACAGAAGGCTGGGCTGGACCAGCATCTGCGGACACATACCAAGGTGAAGCCGTTCAAGTGTGTGATATGCAGCAAGTGTTTCTCGCAGTCGGTGCATCTTCGTCAGCACATGCGTACCCACACCAATATACAGCCGTTTGAGTGTTCCGTGTGTGGCCGGAGATTCAAGCAGAGCAGTCATTTGAACTTCCATATGCGCTCGCATGTCGGTGACACTTCACTAGTGGTGGAAAATTATGTGCAAGAGGAGGGGCAGGACAATCAGATGGAATTTCTTAACCTAGCCAATTTGCAGCCCGTGCAAGACGGAGACACTTTATATTACACGACAGAGCTGGCGGTTGGCTCAGCATCTAATCAAGACACATTTCCTATCAATTCCAAGTAGTTCTACCTGACAACGTATTTTCATTGTAATTTTTCTGGTAAAGTAGCAAAAAATCTTCATATTAATTATCATTAAGGTTTCACTTATTTTAATTGTTGTTAGGCTAGAATTTTTCAGAATGCATATTCCGCATGAAAACTTGTTAGCTGACTAGCTAAGACGTGTCGAGAGAACGCCAAATCTAGTAGATTTGAAAAGTTGGAATAAGAGCCCGGCCCTGGCTTTCAGATTTCAACGTTGACTTTTTTTGTCATCGTAAGGGACCTGAACAAGACGACAAGGAAAACTTGAAGATATTCTGGAGTTTCACTAAAGTCCGAAACACACCGGAACCGTACACGTGACGTGACGTGACGTTATAGTATAATAATATGGAACTTTATAGAGACATGGCACACCGCTCACGTGACGTACACGTGCGCGTAGACTACATGCGCAGAGGTACGTGGTACAAGTACGTGCACGTCTACGTGTACGGATCCGGTGTGTTTCGGCCTTAAATATGACGAATTCAAATAGGCGACGACAACTTACTACACAGCACAGCTATTAAGTTTTCATGCTATTGAGTATTGCTATTAAGTTTTTATGCGATTATAGTTGTTGAAAAACCATCTGGGGTCACCTACCATTAAGAAACATAACATTTTCAAAACAAACGCCGACGGCAAATTAAAAATGTTGTCACAACTTTAAATATCAATTATTAGTTAGATTCACGTTTTTTTACTATTGCATGATATTAAAATGAATAATTATTAAATTATACCTAAACATAAATTGCATTTTATTTTAACTTCTCATTCATAATGTAAATATCGATATTATACCTATACTTACAGCGCTCATCTCAGTCCATAATATGAATTACGTTACACTTCGTAAAATAGTCACAAAGTGACAATATTCATAATAGTAAAATGTATCTATCACCATTTTGAGAGTTTAACGTGATTCATATTATTTTGTGTGAAAAGTGTCCCAGTCAGTATTCTATAGACAAATAATATAATCATTATATTAAAGAGATGTACTTCGGCTTACTTCTTATAACAATTGATCCTTCGCTACTGGTAGACAGGTCAAAATGAAAACATGAATATTACCTAACCCTACAAATAGCTATTGATAATATTGTAACAAGCTTCCTTCTACAAAATTAATAGATAGTCTGAACAGTCAAACTGCAAACCTACAGAATATAAATTGCGGAAACGTATATAAGTTGTAGCGTAGTTTGTTATGATATATGAACACTATCCGTTTAGGCCAAGGTATTGGAGCGATGACGCGTCGTCAAAACATGTATTGCATGTGTGGGCGCAGCATGTTGGTTACATTTCGGAGTCTTGTATATTTTCTTTGAGCCGCGTATGGCACACCGAGAAAACAAAGGGATCCAACTGATGGCTGCATCCTGCTGAGTCCTGACCGACGTGCAACCCTTTTGTTTTGAAGTTGAACTGACCCTTGTAATGGCATGATCTAGTTTGTTTTCAATATTTGATTTTGTTGTTGCTATATAGACATTGTTATACTGATATAGTACACTTTATTGTACCTAGGTATACCGAAATTATTACGCAGTATGATGATGCTCTTTTTGATTGATGCAGTTTCATTATTATGTGTTAAGACTTAGTACGCTATCTTAGCGTAGGGTCTATAAAAAATAGAAAGCATTTTTCAGACATTTTCAGGAGACTACATTTTTTTTTATCTGAGATTAAACTTAATGATTATGAACAAGTGCTGCAATAGCTTATTTCACCATGACTGTATTGAAAAACCCTTTAATAATTTTTTTGCGCGTCCTAAAACATTTGCTTTTTCTGTTTTCGCACCAGATGTTCCCTCGACCTTATCTTTACCAGACAAGTTGTAAAATGTTAATTTTTTTATGTCAGAATCAGATACCAATTAGTAAGTTTTTTAACTTCAAACAGTGCACATGTGGCGACTGGCGGTAACGCCAATCTTGATTTACATTTGTTTACATCCGCTGTCCGAGGGTTAAACGTTACCTATGTGATGCTGTAAGGGTTGATTCCTAAATATTTGTTGTGAAAAAAGCAGTTGTATGATATTGCCCGCCCAAAATATGTTTAAAAAAATTACATTGCTGAATGGTTATATGCTGAATCTTCTAATGGTCTCCCGACAGTCTTTCCATCGTCTGGCTATAATTGTTGATATGCTTGACAATCCGAGTGAATTAATAATTGGACAGACAGCCAAATTTATCGGTGATGCACAAACCGCAGGTCCTAAACATGGGTAGCTAGTAGGACTAGTAGGTACACCGGACAATGAGTGGGCCCATTGTCCGGATCGGTTTCCTAACTACTTATTAAATTTGTTATTAAAAAAGCCGTTAGTACCTGCATTGACTTCTTGTGCGGCGTGAACAAAAAGCATTCGGGAGATTTAAATTCTCCCTAACGCCTTTTAAGTTGCCGTTAGCCGATGGTGTTGTTTACATTTGCCGAGCGTTAATGGATCCAGTTCCATGCAAATGTAGGCGCACTGATAGAAGTATGTCTAATATTACTCTGGCTGGGCCCATTATACCCACGCGGAGATTTTTAAACTTATTAGACATCCATTCTTTGCCGAGACTGATGAGATTGTTAAATTCGTTAACTAACTTAATATGTATAATTCGTTTCACTATACACACAAAATTATCTTTCAATTCCCTCATATTAATAAACCAGTTTAATGTTGGATTTTTGCAAGCTAATTTTGGGCATCCTTTCTATTTCAGTTCTTTGCCTTGCCTTATCACGTTATGGGATAGTTATGAGATGGTATTTAAGGTGGAAACACCAGGGTAGCCTGCGAATTAACTTTTTTTTTGCAATTCTCCGGTCGTTGTTGGGCTGTATGGTGAACAAAATATGATTCGCAATCGTAACAAGTATGTAACTACAGAATTATTATCATTATAATCATCAATACAACGAATCATATTTTCAACATACAACCTGACACTGGCCTGCAAATTGCGAAAAACGTAAGAAAATTTCAATTTAACGGTTTTTAGTATCTGCCCGAAGGTAAACATTTCATGGGAAATTCCCTGGAACGTACAGGCAAGTTTTGCAAGATTTTGGATAGACGGATCGCTGGGTATAACTTTTCCAGGCATTTTTATGTCGGTCGAATGTTTTCGGTGTTATTAGAATATACATCATTGCCAAACGGTGGGACGCTAGTCGCCACAGACAGAATAGATGTAGGAACAATGTACCGGGAACTTTTTTTGACACCAATTTTCACACTTATCTATTATATAAAAATGAATCGCAAAATGTGTTGGTAAGCGCATAACTCAACAACGCCTGGACCAATTTGGCCAATTTTTTTTTTAAATGTTCTTTGGAGTTCAAGGATGGTTTTTACGGCAAGAAAAATTCGAGGTAGGGTAGGTAGGATAGGTAGGGTAGGTAGGGTAGGTAGGGTAGGTAGGGTAGGTAGGTAGGGTAGGTAGGGTAGGTAGGTAGGGTAGGTAGGGTAGGTAGGGTAGGTAGGGTAGGTAGGATAGGTAGGTAGAATAGGAAAAAGGTGCATTGCAACGCATGCCGGGAACAGCTAGTTGATAATAAATCATTGATAAAAGTATTGATGGTACGTAATATTTAATTTCAGTCCGAAGTTGGTTTTTCAGAGGGTCGAAAACGACCCCCTGGGTACAATACGATACCAAAATAGATAAGATGGAAAATGGATGGATGATTGAGGTGGAAATAATTAAAGTAAGACGAAATTGTAAATTAATCAGTTTTTATTTTTCTTAGGCTAGTAAGATGGAATAAGGGGAATAAGTAAGAGCAGTGGCGTGCTCGGCATGAAATCGAGTCAAAGCCTTGAATAAACAACTGAAAATATTTAGGGGGGGGGGGGGAATTGACCGAGAAAATCTGTTCCGAGTTCTGACATTGGTATTTAATAACGCCGGTTTTATTTTCCTATTATTTAAATATGTCTAAATATAAAATACAAATAGTGGTTATTAACTTTTCATATTTTATATACCGTCACAAAATTACAACAACTAATTCAATTAAGTTGTCAGTATCAAGTAAATGATATAAGAGCCATCTATTGACTTAAATGTAGCAACTCAACTCTTCGAGTCAATTCGTAATTGTTTCCCTCGCTTTGTTAGAGATGGCGCACGAACAATAAATTGGTTTCTAACTACACATTATTGTAAATGTTTGTAATTACTCACAATGTAAACAGCCACAACTCAACTCTTCATTATTCGCTTCTTTACCCCGGACAGATGACAAACAACAAAGTACACAGAAGTCACCACGTATCTATTACTAGATAGATTTTCAAATTGTTTGAATGAGAGCAGCCGAATAGCCATTGAACACGCTAACCTACGCTGATCGACTAAAATGCACATTTATGGGTTTTAGTTTTCTGAGAATATTCAAATCAGGGGTAGGTTTATTTAGGTGAAGTAACGAGATTATATTTTTCTGTAAAACTCAAAGTATTTATCTTGCTAAGTAGGTACCGATTACAGACACTTTAATCCTTCACAAGGAATCCTTCACAAAATTGCGTTTCCGAATTAATTTTAGTGTTCACTTCAAAACACAGTTAATTACGGCAATAACTAATCAAAAAACTTTAAATCCCAAGAAATCGAAAAAATAAAACCACAAAAAACAAATGCACCAGTTCCTAATCGCTCAAAACTAACTAAAATACGAACTATCATGAAATCGTACTTTGTACCTATCAAAATTCGCGCGAAGCGTATATAAATTGCGCGCGTCCTCGGTGCGAACACACTTCTCTCTCAAACTTACACAGACTTACACGCACACATTCAAAGAAAAGCCCAGCTTTAAACTCTATACAAATTCTCAAATCAGTACCTACCAATGTTATCAATAACAGAGACATTTTGTTAGGAAAACTGAAAGGTCAGAGAAGCCAAATGCAAGCCAGTGGGTGAGAAAGAGAAAGCATTAGCGAGCGCGCGTAGGTACGATTGCGTACTAAAATTCTACGTTTAACTCTTTTTTTGTATAGTGTTAGAGCGAGCCAGAGTATCGCGGCCGGCATCGGAGAATAAGCGCGCGAATTTAAAATAATTTCTGTCATAGAGGACACAGTTGTGGAGATAGCGAATTTTGTTCTTGTTTGACAAAAATTTATGTTTTTGTAAAAATGTTTTTTTTTATTTCTTGAGTTTGATTTTTAGGCAAGCCCGGCTTTCCGGCTTGTAGGATAGGTTCGCCACTGAGTAAGAGGTAGTTAAAATAGGTGGATAAAGTAACCATTGGTAAACTTCTGGCGTGACTACGTTCGCTCCTAATGATATGGCAAGCATTGATGGCCATCCCATAATTATGAAAGGAAACCAGGGAATTTTATTAGACGACAGTGGAATTACTAACTCGTTGGATTACATTGCACACCTTGTGGATGTGGAGGCAACCAATCATCTTGTTGAGAATGCATACGTAGGAAAGAAAGCCTCTAGAAGGCTCATCCATGTCTAAATCCACGTTTTCAAAATCCCTATGGACACCTCGACTATCTCACAGGCTGTGAAGTAGTCGAGGTAGTGCTGGACTCGAACCAGCAAAACCACACTCCTGCCCCGCCAGTGTCCCTCTGACAAGATCAGAGACCTTTTTTGCGTATTTTCTGCCTTGTTCAGCGACTAGTTTTTAGTAAGCCGAAGAGACCACACTCTATAATTCTGTTTCCAGCATTATTTTAGCCACTTTCTCAAGAAAGCTCTTGCGAATGCGTCCCACTTCCTACGTACCGGGCATTCTTTGCTGAACGCATTGTCCGAGTGTTCCCCGAGCTTGGCTCTGGTACAGTTTACGCACACCGCTGCTTTGCGAATATGTTTGTCTGGGCAGTCCACCCTAAGGTGTGGACCGCCACAGTGGCTGCATAAGTCGGCTGGCTCTGTGCACAGACGCTTGCCGTGGCCGTATGCTAAGCAGCGGGTGTACTGCACCAGAGGCGTCTGGTCTTCGACGCGAACTCTCTGGAGGTCATTGCGGAGCTTGCCTCATTCGACTGCCCTCTTCCAGATTGCAGGGGAAACACTCAGCACAATGCTGTTCACGTGAGGTTCATAGGCCCTTAGGGCCAAGTACCTATTATTCATTTTTAGAGAACATATGAAAACGATGGAATATGAACCTTTAGTTACAAAAATCGATTGATTCCAATTAGTTAATAAACCTTGAGAATTAAAATTTAAATCAGTGTTTTGTTATAAAAAAAGGTTTTTTTGTTTTATAATAAAACACTGATTCTGTTCCAATAAAGCCAGTCAAAACAAGTAACGAAAAGTATTTGCAGGTGTTTCATAAATCGCTTTTAGGTAGGTAGCGCAGGTGCTCTCGTCGCTTGTTTCTAAAGGAAAATAATCTGAGTCTAGATCTACGTTACGTTAGAAAGCAATTTTTGTACATACCTACGATGTCTGCGCACACGCCGCAGTGTTATTTATAGAGACAGGTTTTTCAGATAAAATCTTAGGCATTCATATCTACTCTATACAATATGTTTTTTTTTTAACTTATTGTATGTACCTAATATTTCTGAAGTGCAGATTTCGTATTAATGTTTTTAGGAGAGCAATTGGAAAGGAATTTAAAGGTTTTGTTTTTTAAAGTTAAACACGTTAAGTATTACAAACACATGTGAAGCGATAGTTTGACTATAGTGGAGATTCATAGCTGACTCTGCCCGGAGTCTAAAAATGTGGTGTTGTTCCGCAAACGATGGGACACTTGATAACGTGCCCTGCCTTTCCTACTGTTTGCACATTTCAAGTGCAGATGGACGCTACTGAAAGTGCCCATCATTAAAAACGTGTAGTTTGAAAATACAATGTTCGTAAAAACATAATTTATACCTAGGTACCCAATTACGATCAATAAAGTTGAGAAAATAACTTTTAAAAGTTCCCAAATGAATAATATTAGTACTCGTATGTCCCTAATCGTTCCCGATTTTGGACTTACTCACGGGTGAAGCCGCGGGCCAAAGCTAGTTTTTATATCTGTAACTACTAGTATTCTCGCCTGGTCGATACAAAACATCGACATTTCTGTGTTTTCTTTGGAATAATGCCGAGACTACATAACATATCGGCGTGGTGGCGGGCAAACAGATTCATTTTCACTAGGCATTGACAGGTTAGGAGGGCGCTTGCCGACTATAATTTTTTATAAGTACAGTACAGTAGTAGTAGTTTAAAATGTGGGCCTTTGTATAATAAATATTAGAAGGAGGAGATGGCGGGATGAGATGGACTCTTTCGCAAAGGATTCGCGATCGCGAAATGTGGAAGGAGGGAAGGGAGGTCTTTTCCCTGAAGTGGGACAATACAGGCTTATAATAATAAGGTGGCTCACGCTTGGCAGCTGGATCAAGGGTTTGATTCAGAAAGCAATATGGTGTATGAGGTTCCTCTCTCAAGAGCCCTGACCAGCGGTGGCTCGGACCCTGTTCCCGATGCCGGTGGTCTACTATTTTCTATATTTTTAAATGATTTTTAATATACTTTTTGTTGTAATGTAAATAAGATGTAAAGCAAATGAACAAAGGAATTATAATAAGTATCAGGTCCTTACATATTAAATTGACGTTTCATATGGAAAAAGCAAAACAACCTACCTACCTACCAACCAACCTACCTACTATTGTTATTGGGTAATGTGGTGAGGGTGAGGGTAATCTGACAAAAATAGCTTAACTTAGACGCATACTACAGGGTAAATAGACACCACGCATGCATAGGTTCGATGAAAAAAAAAAACAGTTCCATATATGGGGGCCCCCCTTAATCTTTATTTTTTTTTTAATTTTTGTTTAAAAATCGTAAAGCGGTTCACAGAATACATCGACCTACCAAGTTTCAACTGTATAGTCCTAATTGTTTCCGAATAAAGTGGCTGTGACATACAGGCGGACAGACAGACTGACATGACGAATCTATAAGGGTTCCGTTCTTTGCCATTCCGGCTACGGAACCCTAAAAACGGTTGCCACACAGTGAGACTCAATGGGGAAGATAATCCCAACGAGTCACACTGTGTCACGATTGGTGTGACTCGCTGGGAACCCACCCCGCGGGTTTCCTTTGAATATCGCTGAGACAGTCAGAGACGCAACTTGCGGAGAACTAGGAGAAGCGCACGCATTTCATTTGATCCAAGTCGTATCGTCCGAGGCTGCGACCGGAGCCTAGTAGTGCAAACTCATTGCACAACTAGGGCACACGTTCTGACAGTGGACTACTTACTAAGTACCGATAAAAAATGATAATTATTAAGTTCAAAGTATAATTGCATTTTAATATTAAGTTAAAAGTATAATAACATTTTAATATTAAGCTAAAAATATAATTTAACTTTAATATTAAGTTAAACGTATAATAACATTTTAATATTAAGTTAAAAGTATAATAACATTTTAATATTAAGTTAAAAGTATAATTTCATTTTAATATTAAGTTAAAAGATAAGTATATTTTCAAATTAGGTTTAACAATAAATTGAAATCACAATTATTAAATGATTAATTCTCCTTAATCCTATCAAAGACAACAAATTTGTAGAAATATTCCACTTCCAACTCTCCATCTTCGGGCAAATCTGTGCAATGCACAGCATTCTGAACTATTGTTTTCCCATATAAGGCTCTTATGGAATCTGGATATAATTGGCGGCATAAATTCTGTAATTTCAAAACTACATTTTGAGTGTGCCCATCGCATTAGGATGGGAATGCAAAGTAAAAAAGCATACGTTTATAACAAATTGTGAACCTAGCTGTTTTTAGATTGAGGATAAATTCTTGTAATGCATTATATTCGAACTGTAGTTTTACTATGCTGCTTTGAACAGTAATAGCTTGCTATGTAAAGGGGGTCTGGTGGCAGAGTTAGGATTTAAATTACGAACTGTGCTTATACCTACCATAGAGCGGCGGAGCGAGCGGGAGGCCGCGTTTTATTTGTCATTCGTGAGGGTTATTTAATCACAATGTCGCAGCGGACTGTCTATTGAGGCGTTTTCAAGGCAAATTATTCTTGTGTTGTTTTGCTCGTCGTAGATTGTGTTCACAGTACAATATTCGTCGGTTACGTGACGCGCCCACTGAAAATTTGATTCAGTTGTAGGTGCGAAACTTCCGAGCAACAGTTTAGGAAAAACTCCGCCGCCAGGGCCCAGCCGAACGTCAAGAAGCGATGACAACATTGAACTCGTCTCGTCGCGAACAGTTTTATAATTCCCGCCAGTCGGTGAGCAAGAGGGCGGAAATTCTTATCGGCGCATGATCAATGGTTATTTTCTTGCAATACTTAGAGAACATCCTTCCTTCACTTCACACACATGGTTTCAGCAAGATGGCGCCATGCCACATACTGCTTGAGACGCCATGGCTTTGTTGCGAGATTTTTTCCCAAACAAACGGCTTCTCAGCCGTTACGGAGACATCTCTTGGCCACCAACATTGCCAGATCTCACCCCCCCGGATTTTTTCTATGGGGATACCTCAAGAGTAAAGTTTATTCAACAAATCCAGCAAACATTTCTGAACTGAAAGAAAATATCGTTCGGGAAATAAACAACATTCCGCGATCACTTCTCCAGCGCGTCGAGCGGAATACGGTCGACAAATTCCAGGAGTGTGTACGATGCGACGAGGAACATTTAGACAGAATATTTTTTTAAACTAAAATCTGCATTCATGTTCTATAAAGAGCAGGGTTAATTAACTATATATTGATTTTTTTTTAATTTAATTTTGAAATTCTAATTCGGCCACCGGACACCCTGTTTAATAATAAAATAATTAAAAATTCAAATTATTTTGTGTCGAAGATTTTGGTGCTGTACCAAAGTAGCATAGTTACCCAATCACCATCTGGACATTTTTTTTTGGCGTCGTCTACCGGGAACAAAAAAACTGCCATAAGTTGGGAGGGGACAGGAGAGGAGGAGCGGCGTGCGGTGAGCTGTATGTAGCGGTAGATAAATTGGGCATGAGTAGTCTTTTCACAAATCTCTACTCCGGTCTTGCTAGAGCGTAGGTATCACCGCACAACTTCGATGGCGATACACCCTAGCTCCTGACCATCTCCTCTCCTCTCCGCACGTGTTCGCTTTGGCTGAGCCCGGGCCTTAAAATTTTTGTCATCCACATTATATAGGTACACACGGCGGCACATGAAGCTGTATATTTCCAGTATAACTTGGTCTCGCTTTGTATAGGTTTCCGATACAATGAGAGACCCGCATAAAGTGGTTTTGTATAGCTTGATTGGCCGTCGTGCGTACCAGTTGCATCGAGTGCCGCAACTTTAAGGAAAAATCAAAATAGCGTTGGTGTCTATGCCAGCTGCATACATAGAAGGTTTAGGTAAAACCCATTACCGGATCTCGAGGTCCACACAATTTTCTGAATTCACAAACAACATTCTCAGTAGGATCCTTGCATTTAACTTCTAATGCTATACATTTTCCTTCGGTTATATGAATGCACATTGCCTGAAATATAACGATTTATTGATTGGTTCATTATATTCAATCAAACTTTAAAATCATGCTCTATTCCAAGGCTGCAGGACAGGAGGACCTTTCTTATTCGCAGTTGGGACAATAATGCGTTGGTGTCCTGGTGCTAATAGTTAGGCTACAGTCCACAGTAGCCCACATGTACAGTGCGAGTCTCGTCAGGTATGAAGAACGCGAAGTTTCAAACATTATATGAAGCTATGGTAAAACACTATGGATGCAAACTGAGGTTTTCAACCAAACACAATGGCTTTAGAAACCAGCCTAAGAGTAGAAGCATGAGATCGTAACAAAGAAATATTAACCTCATAGGTAGGCAGAACTTGATCATAAACTTCATAGAACTCCTTAGCGTTAGGTATTGTCATGGAGAACATAGCCATGGCAGATATGTAAAACTTGCTTGACGTAGCAATATGTTCGATAATGAAGCCTACGTTGCCGTCTAAAACCGCATGCGGGAGGATTACACAACAAGTGCAGTCTTTACATGTTGCTCTGGATGGTAACCGTTGCGTGCCATTTTCCTCTCCAAAAAATAACTCCAACATCTGAAATATAGAATAATAATTTGGTTTTCTCATCATCTCATCACAGTTTCATAATTTTTTACCGAAAAGTCCTGACAATGTTTTTCAAGATCCAAAATAACCCGACTGCACTATAGATTGGTAACACGAATATTGCCTTTCTAGATAAAGGCTCAAGTACTTCAGGAGGATATAATAATATTATACTTCGTTCATGATTCAAATAATGCAGGTTTGTTCCGTTCCTGATACCTACTTCGTTAGCATCTTTCCTCGAGGCCACTCCATGCGCGATGTTTCTGAGTATATCTTCTCCATACTCTCCTCGGAGAGTGCCAGGCGCAGCGACAGCCGGGTCTGTTGCGCCCAAACAAGCCTTAAATTCTTTAACAGCGTTAGGAGCTACCAGTTCCAGGCCAATAACTTCACCACTAATTATGTAGTCGATAACAGTACTGTAGGGACAAATAATTAGTTTTATTTTCCCCTTTTTTCCTGTGTTCCATTGATGGTACAGTGGAAGATTAATTATACTGCCATATTCTTGGCCGTGAAACCCGATCAAATTAAAGGAACACGTGTCATTTATTTAAAAATAAAAATTATTAACAATATTTAATTATTTTTTATTTTATTTAACGTAATTTATCTAGCTTATATTCTGTTGTTATTTCACCGTTTATTAGTTGTAATTGAAATTTTCTTATAAAGTCATCATTTACAATATCTTAAATATTTTACGATTACTAAATGTATTAAAACAGAATGATAACGTCGTTCAACACAAATTGGTCAGTATTAAAAGCGGTAAGTACAGTGCTGTTCTCTCTATATACAGCTGATCTACCGTGCGATACAAATGTAGTAACAGCCATGCAGACCCGGCCGTAGCATCAGCAAAACTACAAACAAATTTGTTTGAAATTGACAAGTGGTTGGAAAAATGGAGAATAAAGCCAAATGTCACTAAGTCCATACAAATAACGTTTACGCTCCGCAGAGGACACTGTCCAGCCGTCACACTGCGAGGTGAGCAATTGCCCACAGAAAAGTGTGTAAGATACCTGGGACTTCATTTGGATCGAAGGCTAACATGGGCTACTCACATAAAAACAAAACGAAAAGAAGCGGATTTAAAACTTAAGAGATTCTACTGGCTGATTGGAAGACAATCACCCCTTAATTTGAACAACAAGATGCTAGTCTATAAATGCATAATAAAACCCATATGGACATACGGAATTCAGCTCTGGAGATCAGCTAGTAACTCTAACCTTGAAATCCTGCAAAGGTTTCAGAACAAAGCATTGAGGGCAATCTCAAATTCACCATGGTTTGCTAGAAATGCCAACGGTCAAAGAGGAGGTAAGCAGATATTGTGCTAAATACAAAGAGAGACTGAAAAATCACACAAACCAACTCGCTAGAGATCTAATTCTCACCAACAAGGACATTACAAGACTGAAAAGATGGCAAATACTACAGTTGGACCAAAGATGCTAGAAGCCAGACACTATTAGGGGAAAACCCAGGGAGAGAATTTACAGAAATACCCCTCTGAACAAGAATGAAAAAGCCCAAACATCTGATTATGACTTAGTCGATTGCAGATATAAAAAAGAAAAAAATAATAATGACACGTGTTCGTTTAACTTGATCGGGTTTCACGGCCAAGGGTACAGCGGTTAAAATTGATCTTCCACACTTCCACAGTACCATAAAGGGAACAACCAAGGGTACTCAGGAAAAAAGCGTTATTTTCGTGGGTTTATGAAACCGTTAATGTCGCAGGATAGTTGGAAAAATCAACAGTGTCACTGCCGGGAGTCAACCTGCACGCGTAGCATGACCACCATAGACACGGGTTTCTTTGACGGAAGAATCGACAAAATGACAGATTGTGAAAAGAAATCTGTAATTTTGTCGACAGTGCAGGACCGCTTACTAGCAATGTGTATGGCTGGATGGCATATAAAATGAGCTGAGCAGAGCAAATCTGCATTTATACTCATCGTCGTTATTCGCGACTTACGTTAAGATAAGATACTTTAAAAAAAAATCGATCAGTCAAGAACAATCAATAAGCTAAAAATTGTTGTGAGTTTTAAAGTGTTATGGAACTGCTGTCTCTATTCTCTATTGTATTGTAAGTGACTGGGATTCGTATTGTGTTGCCACACAGAATACAAGTACTTACGGCAGCAAGTTACTTCCGGCCATATGTCTGTAACAGATCTGTGCGAAATCTTTGTTTAATTTGGCGTTCTTCATACGAACAATGCGGAAACCTTTCTTCGTAATGAATGTAATTATTTTTCCATACATACTTGGTGATAAAGGTTTGATAAAGGCAAAAGTACTGAAATCAAGAAGAGTTTTATTCGGTGCCCTTTATTC
Source organism: Noctua pronuba (assembly GCA_905220335.1). Taxonomy (NCBI): domain Eukaryota; kingdom Metazoa; phylum Arthropoda; class Insecta; order Lepidoptera; family Noctuidae; genus Noctua; species Noctua pronuba. Next base: position 18,436,415 of record LR999891.1, on the reverse strand, counting down.
TTCCCAAGGAAACCTTAAACTGAAAAAACCTGTAGGCAGGCTAAAGCACGCCACAGTAGAGACCGTGATGGATGCTACTGAAAGTGCCAAACTCTGGCATATTTTGCGCCGACACAATTTAGATTGACATAGCCACGCTGATAAGCTCTAAAGAGCTGGCTGGCAGAGGGCGTCAGCTGCACATTTGCATCGGAGAATACCTGTGTCACACATGTACTGCCTAGACGACTCGGCGCAGCACCAACCACTGTAGCTATATACTGTCAGATGAAAAAGGGCCCAGACGAGGTGCGCTAGCGATTACCACAGCACCATTTGAAAACGATAATACAGATACGATGGCACCGAATAGACGGCGCAATTAGAAAAGATATAGTAAGTCCCAAGGAAACCTTTGTGTATTAGTTTGTCACTGAGCAAATTAGATATTTTATAAACAGGACCAAATGTTACCTTTCACTATTAGCAAACAAAGTCCTCTTGGTGGCTGGGGCACAATCTGTTATAAGAAGTAGTTTTGAAAATATATTGACAATATTTCCAATTTGTAGCATTTCTCTTTTAAGGAATGGCGCATGCACACGTCTAAGCAGGTTTTTTCCTTTTCTTGAGTTTATTACTTGACATGAATTATCGAATGGAAAGAAATAAAGTACTAATTGCACAACAGTACCGGAGTGTTCGTCATACATGTCGCACAAAAATATGTATTTGTCAAAGTAATCATAAACCTGAAACAAGGTTGGTTTGAAAGGTTAAGCATTCTAAAAATCTATTAATCTGAGTTTGAACCCTGGGTACCCAGTGTAGTATCCTCTTGTAGCAAAGCTAATAGGTTGATAACACAATTTACTAACTACATCACAGGCTCACCAACACCACCAAGCCCCAAACCAGGGTACGCTTCACCTTCCAACTTCCCGCCATTCGTAGTGACTGACAGTTGTCATTAGTGACAGCTACCTGACTACTTTGGCTGTGAGACAGTGTTTCCATATCTATTAAATAGATACACTACGTCCAGGGTTTCAGCGGAACGATTAATTGATTGTGAAAATCGAACAGAAGGAGCCTGCTGTGGCCCCCCCTTTGTAAATAGTACCCCTTTTTTCGGAAACATCAAATGACTCCCGCTCTGAGCGGAGTGGAATGGAGTGTCAGACTTTTACTGACTAAAACCCATCCATGTTCCTTCTTTGCCCTTTGTGTTCCGGAGCCGCCGTATCTCTTTCATAGTACCCCTGACGTCACGGCTGGGGGTGGGGGCATAAAGGAGGCCTTGAATGCGTCCCCGTACCCCAACCAGAAGTGACAAGGACGAACACCTTGTGCTTTTACCCCCGTTGCCCCCTGATAGACCCCTTTATACAGGCCAGGCATTCCAAGGGGAAAATAATTAGTTTGAAATACTAAACACTTTCATTTAAATCTTGGATCTTTAAATAATTATATAAATTTATACCATTTTGAACGATGTCCTAGCACAATAATAACACAAACTCAGAGATAACTAAAATAAGCAGGCAAGTACTAAGGTTCAACCAATAACACAGAGTACATTGAATATATACTGAAACCAATAATTTAAAGGACAAACTTCAACCTTCCACTTTTTTTAAATTTGTTTTCCTTTTGACACTTGTCAGTCTCAAAAAATATAGCCAGCGTAGGTTGAACAAAGTCCTCATGGCCCCCAACATGAAGGTTCTATACCCAGTTACCCACTCCAAAGTTCCATTTTGCATGTTCAGGCACCGAGATAACATATCGGTGTGGTGACGGCAAAACAGATTCATTTTCACTAGGTATTAATAAGTTTGGAGGTAATTACCTACAATTGATTATCACTTAATATTAAAAAAGTACAGTACAGTACAGACAACTGACTCTTTCAAAATTTAACGCAATAGCGATAATAATAACCACTGGAATCAAAATTATAGAAAAAAGCTCTCTTCGTCTTCTTGGGTCTCCGATCTTTGAAAATTCTTTTCCCGATTTTATGGAGGAAAAAATTCAATGACGTGTTGGAAAGATTGCTCTAAATTAACATACATTCGGCCATCACAATAATTCGTTACTGCTGTTTCGGCCCAAAATTAACATATTTCCTTCGTGCTTCCCCTTTATGGAAGAGCGTACTCACCTTTCCAAGAAAATGGATCAAATTATCAGACATACATTATCATCATTTTCATGGGAGGACTCGGCGTCCGCAAAATTTCCAGTATTAGTTTACCGGCTTTCATATCCTCGGCCCACGGCACTAAGAAATTAATCAGGAATATCCTGGCTTCTACACTGATTGATTTTGATGTGCCGTGCTTCTCCGAGGCTATCGAAGCTTGGAAGCTCGCTTGCCCGAATACTGAACAACCAGACCATCAGTATTTTCCCAGAGAGGGGCGAGCCGCTCTGCAGAGTAGTTCAAAACCATCTGCTGAACACGTCTGCTACTGCTGCTGAGTGCCGGTGCGGGTTTGGCTTCACGCACTGCCGTCGTCGAGCATAGGCACATTGCTCGACGACACGTTCTTCCGCCTCGCTGTTTCTTGACGCCTTGGTGCCGCCTGATGTTCTCCTCATCGCTGTCACTGTTGTGAAGCTGTCAACAACCTCGGTCACAAAGTCCTGTCATGCAGCCGAAGTGCGGGGCGTTTTGCACGGCAAGCGAACATAAATGACAACATCCGACGAACACTTGTTATTGTTGTGTACCGTCGGCGTTCCAGCTGTTTTAGAATCCAACGGCTTAGCACGCGACGATATGGCATAAGACCGGACAGCATATCTTTGTTTCCTTGGTAGATGGGTAGGCATTTAGTGTGGGCCGTAACATGCCATTGGAAGATGTGATGGCGCAGAAGTATCGAACTTCTGCGCCATCACATCTTCCAAGCTCATCGTGCTGTGCTGGCACTACCGCTGCGGCGAAAGCGTCGTTGGCGTTCAAAGGGTTAATAGGTATGCACTTTTTAAATAAGTTGAATTTGTGTATTTACTAAAAAATATTTGTGTGAAGTATAGAAAAACTATAACGGCATAAATTAATAAGCAATTCACTGTAGGTAGCAACTTACAAATTCTTTATTACAATAAGTAGTCAAATAACATTTATTGTCACTCTATTACAATTGTATGAAATGGCTTTCGGTAAACCACCGTGGACTAAAATACTTTCCAAGCAAAATAAAATTCATCAAAATCAGCTTACAATAAAATAGATTAACAAATGGCTGAACATACACAGAAAATAAATAAACGAAATGTAAGTATAACCTAATCTAAATAAACAAAGGAAAGTAATAAGAATTAAAATTAAAATTAGAGAATTAAAAGAATATCTTAAATAAACAATGATCTAACAAATTATGTAACTAACCAGCTGATGGACCGGACGAAGGTCGCGGTCAACGGCTACCATATTAAAATTTGGAACAATAGGGATTAAGGTGTCTTAACTATGAAGTCATATAATTGGGTAAAAGTTTAAAGAAATATTCCACTTCCAACTCTCCATCTTCGGGCAAATCTGTGCAATGCACAGCATTCTGAACTATTGTTTTTCCATATAAGGCTCTTATGGAATCTGGGTATAATTGGCGGCATAAATTCTGTAATTAAAACATTCTTGTTATCATCGGCCAACAAACCAACACATTGTTATGTCAATGTTCACCCAATGCAAACGCCTAACACGTGTTTAAGAGGAAGCGCCAGAGCAGCCCGCGAAATGCACATTTTCCCTCGTTCCCCAAAAAAAAAAAATCGTTTCCGAGCAATAATTTTTGTGTAGAGTTACTTAGTTTGATGTACTGAATGCTTGGTTGACGGCTTCGTGAAGGGTCTGTTTACACCTTGTATATACTATATTCATTTAAATTTTTATATTCATTATAATTTTTCTTCTAAAATCTATCATTGGTTCGGTTTTTAGTCCAAGTTAAGTGGCCGCTTCAAGCGGACTGGACTACAACATATTTACATTATAATTTTTTTATTTATTTTTCATTTTTAGTGTTCCGTAGTCAACAAGGAAAGGAACCTTATAGTTTCGCCATTTCCGTCTGTCTGCCCGCAGCACCGCAGCTTAGCTCAAAGACTCTTAGTACTAGAAAGCTGAAATTTGGCGTGAATATACATATTAGTTCCGCCGACAGAGTGGTATAATAAAGTCTCGAAAAGTATTTTTTTTAGGGTATCTCCTGTAACCTACACGTCAAGTGGGGATTTATTTTTTTCGCTTACCGCATAGTGGGGTACGTCGTTTGATAGGTCTTTAAAAATATTGCGATAATTTTTCGATTAAGTGATTCGTTTATGAAATATGAAAAGTGATAATTTTTGTAAGACTCAAGTGTCTAACAAAAATTAACTACACTACCAGCAAAACGGTTGTGTTTGAGGGTGTGAAAAAATTCACGGTTGTAGTATACATAACGAAATTAAAAGGAAAACTATCACAGCTAAGTAGGTAGATTTACAAGTTTACGAGTAATAGTCGACCAACTTATAAAATGTATTTGGATAACATTTTGATAAGATTTTCCTAGACTTAATGTAATGGGAGCACAGGTTTTTCAACTGCAAATGTAAGTTTGTTTTTATTATTACAATAAAAATCATCGTTCGGAGCCAAATCCGCATATTCGATGGGCAACTACGGAACCCTATATTGTGCGTGGCCCGTCTCGCACTTGGCTGGTTTTATTTTACACATACCTCAGGTTGGCGCAAGGATTAGTTAGAATAGCTGTGAAAGGACAGTAGCCATTCATGGGGCCATGCATGGGGCATAGTGGGCTGTATTGTTACTAAACAGCTTTAAATAGGTACTAATTAATTAAAGGTTGGGCGTTTGGTAATGTGGCGATTGGAATATCGGCCTTAATTAGTGAACGAAATGAATCAATAATAATTAATCGAATTTACCGGATCTCGAGGACCGCACATTTTTCTGAATTCACATACAACATTCTCACTAGGATCCTTACATTTTACTTCTAACGCTAAACAATTTCCTTCGGCCAGATGAATGGCCATTTCCTGAAATAAAACTTTACAATCATGCTTTTACTCCAGGGTACGCAATCGATGGAAAAAATAAAATTATGAAAATGGCAGGACAGGCTGGCATTGTCAACCAAGCTTAAAACTAGAGTACAAGATCTCGTAACAAACAAATATTGACCTCATAGGTAGGCAGAACTTGATCATAAATTTCATAAAACTCTCTAGCGTTAGTTAAATTCAAGGAGAACATAGCCATAGCAGATACGTAAAACTTGTCTGACGTAGAAATATGTTCGATAATGGACCCCATGTTGCCGTCCATAATTGCGTGCGGTATGATCACACAGCAAGTGCAATTTTTGAGAGTTGCTCTGAATGGTATCCGTGGCTTGCCATTTACCATGCCAAAAAAATTGTCCAATATCTGAAATAGAGAAGAATCACGCGTTATCATAATATCACGATAAAAAAGAAAAGAAATTTTTTTGGGAAACAGATCACGAGATGCGATTTGAGAACGAGTGAGAGAAAAACTATGATTTTGTACTAGGTATATAAATTCATATTGTGAGAGCTGGTGCCTGAAGTAGGTTTTAGAAAAAACCTGTATTACAGGTCGCCAGGCCCAACTTAGTGGCATCATAAATAAATAGGCAGGTAACATGTTTTTCCACTAAACAATTATAAATAAAAAATAAATAAATGACAATAAAAGAAATTAAATAACACAACAAAAGGAGTCACAGGACTCACAGGGTGTGTTTGATTAGGTGAATGGTGGTGTGTACGGTATGTGAAAGGTGGTGAATGTGTAGGTAATTATTTGAGTCTAGTAAGTATTATGTAATTGGGTGGAGCAACTTTTCTGTGTCCGCATAGGAAAGAGTTTTCAAACAGTCATTTACTTTTTTCTTACAACTAGGTTTGTGTAATGAATATATAGGTTGATGACATTATATATGTCGGATATGTCAGGATTTATTCCGTAGGGCTCGCACATCAAGGGCAGACTATGGGTTTCGTGCTATGAAAACACACTGGGACACGATACACTGTTTCTAGCAAAACTATCGAATTACTTGAGATTACAACTTAACACAATAACACGGGGCACAATGAATCGGGTACAGTTCCAAGACGTCTCAGCTCCGCCGCGATCAGACACTGACTGTCGTCCACGCCTCGGGCTGGACATCAGGGCTCTGTAGAAGCTCGCTGTGTTGTGGGTAGACTGGTGCCCACTAGCGTGTTTGCCGATTCATTTTATGGTCGTACTAACGACCGGATCCGGTATATAAATAATCACCTAGGTAACAGAAAAACTTGCGGGACTGGCGTAAACGGAAAAACTCTGTATTGCGTACCCTTTCTTCGCTTTTATTTTAATAGATCCGAATCATAAATTAGCTGCGAGTGCTTCTTAAGGACTGTATGCAGAACGAAAGTTTGTCTTATAGACAGTACTTTTTGAATAAGTCAAATGTAGGAAATCGGAAAGGAAGACCCGCAGCAACCTTAAGGATGGCAAGTTGAGCTCTTTCCGCCTCCATCAAGTGCGTTTTATCAGACCCTCCCCAGGAGATGATGCAGTAGTCAATAAGCGACTGATACAAGGCATAGTAGACCATCTTGATGGTACGAAGGTCGGCTACATGTTTTAGACTCTTGAATAAGTAAAAGAGTTTGCGCAACCTCGTTACCAGGCCCTGCAGTCTCGACATTAGATAACGACAAAAATCGGTCGTTAAGGGTAATCGATGTCAAATTTCTTTTATAGATTTTCAACCTTATCCTTTCGAAATAAAGTAGAAAATCCATTATAGGGATTTGACAACGATATGACTTAGCGACCGATTTTTGTCGCTATCTAATGTCGAGACTGCAGGGCCAGGACGTCTATATGTGGTTTGAAGCTAAGGAATTGGTCTAATTTAACTCCAAGGTATTTCTAAAACAGACGCCTGTTTTTCAGTGTTTGACAAAAACCTTATTTTGATGGATTGAAGAAGCTCGAATATTGTTGGTCGAAGTCTATAAAGCTAAAAGGAGATTTATGTAGAAAAATAAAACAAAATTTCGTGATTTTTTCTTCCTTTTCCTTCTTCAAAAGTCACGGACTTATCAAACCGCCCTCATATTATAATTCGTTCATGATTCAATTAATGTAGGTTTGTTCCTCCTGTAAGTAAACCGGTAATCGGTCGGTAAAATAGCGCAGCTCTATCGCCATGCATCATTCGTTCAGGAATATTGTCTATGATTCCGTTCGACAGTCATGTATCCGTAATCAATAGGGAGTAGGGTTTACTCCGTAGTTACGGACTACCTTCGGACGGGCCCGTATTTTCGTTGACGGACTTAGAGAGTAGTCCCCCTGATACCTACTTCGGTAGCTTTTTCCTTTGACTCCATTCCATGCGCGACGTTTCTGAGTATGTTTTCTCCATATTCTCTTCGGAGAGTGCCAGGCGCAGCTTTAGCCGGGTCTGTTGCGCCCAAACAAGTCTTAAATTCTTTAACAGCGTTAGGAGCTACCAGTTCCAGGCCAATAACTTCACCACCGGTTATGTAGTTGACTATAGTGCTGTAAAAATAAGACAGTGTTAGCGTCATGGGCTTATTATACATACCTTATGTATAAAATGTAACAAGTTTATGTTCCCGTGCGGTTATTTTAGCGGATCCACATAACTACCGAAAAGTTATTGAGTTGAGTACGAGGCAACCTAAATTCCGCGTGCTTTAAGAAATATGTCGTTGGTCAGAATTTTATAACAATGGAGATTATGGAATCCGTGGGAACTCGTAATACTTTGGGAATGCGTGAAACTCCGCTCTCGGATTCCATATTCCTTAGATCTCTCTCCTAAATCAAGACCTACAAGTATTTGGGTACGTCGAAAGGATAATGGTGCAATATCACCGAAATTGTGATCGGCACATTTGTTCACAAACATTTTGTGGAAAACTCTGATGAACTCTTTCTGAACTTTGTCTGCATTTCCACCGACAAAACTGCGCAATGTTTGTTCGCGCACAGTTATGTATCAGCAATCCGGACATTTGTAGTAGGGCAGGAAGATGATGAGCGGGAATGGCGGCAAGTCATTGTAACAGCTGATCTGGCTTCTGAATTATTCCCATATTCAATCAAAATTATACGTTTTGCAACTTTTTCCTATTCATATTTTTTTCAAATAGGAAATATAAAAACAGATAGATGTAAAACTATGTTCATTCAACAAGAATTTATCTGGCAAAAACCCAACTACTGAAAAATTACGCTCTAATTAAATTCGGGGTTTACAAGGTAAAATCGACTCCTCCTATTTTTAAAGTCGGTTAAAATGTATCCTATGTTATCCGGGCCATAACAACGATTCGATTGACACCTTATTCATCAACATCGGATGAACAGTTTAGGTGCTACGGAGGAACATATGTAAATACAAACATACATACATACAAACTGAATAGACAGCTAAAATGAATACCCTTCCTTTTGGAGCATATAGAGGTCCTTTTAAGCATATAGAGGTCTCTGCTGTTCTTGGTATTTCTCTATCAGTAGCTCCAAAGTATGTATGTGGTCGACTGTAGAGAAACCCTTCCGGAGCCTGCTTGTTCGACCGGTTGGTGTTTTTGTGCGGTAGCGCTTATCCTTTTTTCAATTATCAACGAGAATAATTTTTAGGGACTTGGCAATACACTTATAGGTCTATAATTTCAGATATTTCTCGGGTTACCCATCTTGTCCTGCCGGGGCTTTTTTTTTTTTTTTTTTTTCCCGATGGGAAATCATCAAATGACTTCTCCCGCTCTGGGTGGAGTGGGAGGGAGTGTCAGACTCTTACTGACTAAAACCCATCCATGTTCCTTCATTGCCCTTTGTGTTCCAGGGCCACGGTATCTCTTTCGAACAGTCCCGCAGCCCCGGCAGGCATCGGCCCTTGCGGGCCCCTTCCTGGTTGCTGACATCTCTTTGAGGCGCGCGTGGAACACGAACGCGCCGTCGACACGGCCTGTCGTCATAAGACGGACGGACGGTGAGCTAACCCATTACTCACCGTCCACAGGCCCGCGCCTACGGTGGCCGGGAGCCACCACGTGGCCCCCGACGCCCGGTGCGTCGCCCGCGGCGGCTGGGACGAGAGATTCTCTCCCTCTCACGTCCCGCCACCTCCTTCGCTAGCATGACTGCTTCGCAGAAGGAGGTGACGGCTTCCCATTCCCTCTCGCTCCGGACCATGGCCTGAACCAGGGCCGGGCGCGAGAGGTCGCCGCCGCCTATCGCCGTTACGAGGACACGGCGGAGCTCCGCCCAAGCGGGGCAGACCTCCACGGTGTGCGCCACCGTGTCCTCCGGACGATCCTCGCAATGATAGCACCCGGGCGTTTCCTCCCGCCCGATTAGGTGCAGGAACCTCCCGAAACAACCGTGTCCGGTGAGGACCTGCGTCAGGCGGAAGGTGAGGGCGCCGTGGCGCCTCTCTAGCCACTCCTCAAAGAGGGGACTTATCGCCACTATTGTGGCGTGCCCTGCACTGGGTTGCGACAGTCGCTGTCTCCATGTCGCCATGAGATCGCGTCGGAGGTCTGTCCGCTGAGCGGTGATTTGCCGCGGCAGCGGAGTTTCCCCCCGACGTAGTGCCCCCGCGCGCCATTCATGCAGGCGCGCGAGGACTATCGCCTCCAGATCCCATGGCGGCAATCCGGCTAGGAGGCTCGCCGCCTCGCGGGAGATCGTGCGGTACCCCCGGATCAGCCTTACGGCTACGACCTTTTGGGGCGCGTTCAGGTAGTGCGCGGCACGCCGCTTAATTGAACGCGCCCACACCGGGGCCCCGTAAAGGGCCATGGAACGCACGACCCCCGCGTAGAGCCTACGGCAGGAGGCGTTTGGTCCTGCCGGGGCTGCGGGGCTGTTCGAAAGAGATACCGTGGCCCTGGAACACAAAGGGCAATGAAGGAACATGGATGGGTTTTAGTCAGTAAGAGTCTGACACTCCCTCCCACTCCACCCAGAGCGGGAGAAGTAATTTGATGATTTCCCATCCGCAAAAAAAAAAAAAACCTTCTTGTGTATTAATTCGAATTTGACCATTGTGACGGTGTGGTAGCGATATCAAGTATTCGATTAAGTAAACACGACAAGGGGTAGCTTAGTATTGATGCTCCGTACTTTAATACATCGTTTATTATGCCGTCTGGTCCTGGGCTTTTGTTTGATTTTAGGTTCTTGATGTTATTAAGTATCTCTGTTTCGTCTATTGGTGTTATTTCAGGAATGTAGCAGTCATTTTTGTTTTCATCGTCCAAACTGGGTACATTATTTTATAATATTCGGTTGCTGTTCTTATGATTTCGTGTTTGTTATGAGATGTTTTTCCTAGGTTGTCCAAGCTATCGATCCAAGTCACCTGTGTTTGTAGTACGAGCCTTCTTTATGCTTCCAGTTGTTTCTAGATGCTTTTGTAACTTGTTTTTTCTGTGATTCTGGTAGTCGTTTCTAATGTATCTACTGGTAAGCTTATACAATGCTTTAAGTTCGTTTTCGATAGCTCTAGTTTTCAATTCTGTTTTTTTAATCTGGTGTCTTCTCTCTATGAGGGCTTTAGAGTGCTCTGATATGTTTGTGCTTTTCTGGTTACGGGTTTTGGAGCTTGTTTGCTGTAGGTTTTTGTTCATAGCATTGAGTATTTTGTCATATTAGTTTTGAATAGAGTCAGTGGTGTTTGTTTCTTCTAGTTCTAAAATATGTTAGTGAAGTTTATCTTTAAATAGTTTAATTCTTTCTTGTTTTCTAAGATTTTAAATCTTATTAGTGTAGTTTGTTGTACTTTTTTCAGTTTTGGTTAGTGAAAGGGTCGATCTTATCATTCTGTAGTCGGATGGGTAGTTTAGATTAAGTATTTCTAGGTTTTGAAAGGACTTTGGTTGACTTGACAGGATAAAGTATATTTCATTCTTATACTGCCCGTTTAGTGATTGCCACGTCCATTTGCATCCAGGTCTTTTCTAAAAAAAGTGTTCATGTTTGATAATTTATGCTCCAAGGCAAATTCGTTCAATTTTCCTCCCACCGCATTTTGTGTTCCGTGTCCATTTGTTTTCATTATTCTGTATTCGTCGGCACGGGGTTAACCTATCTTAGCATTAAAGTCACCCTTGACTGTAATAAGACTGCCTTGTCGGCTATTTTCATGGCTTCGGTTGAGGGTCATATAAAATTTATGAATGTCCTCATTGCAGGCTGATTCAGTTGGTGCATAGACTTGTATTAATGTTATTTTGTAATTGTTTATGTTCATGATTAATAGAGCTACTCTTTCTGATAGACCAGCGTAGCTCTCTAGGTGATTTTTTAGATGTTTCTTGACTAGAAAACCAATTCCATGGTGCCCTGCTGATTCTCCAGTGTAGCAAAGTCGTCACCGTAATCTTATATTTTATTTCCTAGACGTCTCACTTCTGATAGGCATAAAATGTCGAACTTTACGTTATTTAGAGCTTCTGTAAATTCGATATATCTTTCGTATGACGATAGTGTTCTGACATTATACGTAGCCCCTAATATCTCAGTGGCGTTTGTTATGGATTGTTAGTGGTTTTTTTTATTTTTCTGGAGGATTGTGGTCGTAATCTTCCACGGTGACTAGCCGGCTTGGAAGATGTGTTGCACGTGTTACGGTTTTTTCAAATTGCTATGCGTTTGTGGTTTTGTATTGAGCGGTGAACTTGTTATCACTGTTTTTATTAATTAGAAAGTTTTGCATTCCGGATTTTACCACACCTCTCGAGAAGCTAGCAGACCTTTGAGCTACTTGGGTGTCTAGGGTTTTATTCTTTTTGTTTGTTTGTGATATGGGTTCGGTTTATTCTTTAGTATGACCAATTTGTCATTATTTGATAATGACTTTGTTACCCGTCGCTTTTCGGCTTGTACTTGTTCTTATTTCTCTTCACATTTGTGAAACTGACAGTCTCTAAACGGATAGTCTTCCTTTTTACAGTACATGAAGTCTTTTAAAGCTCCTTTATTTTTGAGAATTTCGAGCTGCTGGCCGAGTGTTGTGAAATTAACGACAACAGGTCGGTGTCTTGTCGGATTTTTTTCCTAGTCGCCTTATGGCTTGTAAGTCTTTGCAGTCAATTTTCACCGGAAAGTATTTTGTTTCTGTTATGTTGTTTTCCATATCGGAGTAAGACTTTTCGTGTTTCTCCGAACCAAAAAATACAAGGTTGCGCTTGTCTTTGTTCTTGGTTTTTCAACGGTAGCATGAATCCTGCTCCCGATACAAGCGAACCTCAATTTTTTATGTTTTCGAAATATTATTATGGAAATGTAAAAATTGTGTAAAGAAGACAAATAAACCAATTTAAGTAAATATACGCAAATAAACCAACTTAAATTTTCAAAAATAAAGGTTCACCGGTTTCGGGGCAGGCCAGGAAAAAAAAATAGCATGTTGTGCTAAGTCACCAATTCCTCGCACTCTGGCTGCGCTTAATGATCTCTTGGATTCTAATCCAACAGACGATCTGTTTGCAATGAATGGACGAAGATTTTATTGGTATGTCAGATGTACTGTGTGAGGAATTTATGAACGTGTCGTTAACTTTCTTTTATTTATGTTTTCACTTAAAATTTTGCTTCACTTTGTTATTTTGTACATTTTAATGTGTTAGAATTGTCTCTTTTATTTTTATAATTTTAGTTACTGTAATTGGTTGTAAGCACAACCGTTGTAATTAAACAAATAAATAAATGTCAAGTGGCAATACCAAATTTAGGGATTAACTTACGGTAGCAAGCTGTTTCCGCCCAAATTACTGTAAAGTCTCAATGCAAAATCTTTGAATAATATTCCATTCTTCATACGAACGATACGAAACCCTTTCTTCAAAATGAACGTTATTATTTTTCCATGCATACTTGCTGACACAGGTTTGATTAAGGCAAAAGTACTGAAATCAAATGCAGCTTTAGTTGTATTATTCGATAAAGCCGACATAAGCCTTTATGGAGAGGTATACTGAGCACATGTCAGTAGCGATAGTAAGATCCGCTATGAAGAACTGGCTGGAGATGGCATGGCGGCTTGACGTAGGAAGATGTTCTCTTGAACTGCTTGGGCGTTTCGGAATCTACCTGTGCGTTATAGGCATGGCAACTGCTTAGGCGACACGGACCACGGTGCAATCACATTGGCGAGAGCTTGGCACATGTAGCGCTGTCCTTTGAAAGATGATGCAGGTACGCAAAAGGCCAAGAGACGATGGAAATTTGAAAATTAATAATAAATGCGATTTTTAAATGTTACCTTTCACTATTATTATGCAAAGTCCTCTTGGTGGCTGGGGCGTAGTCAGTTATAAGAAGTAGTTTTGAAAATATATTGACAATATTTCCAATTTGTAACATTTCTATTTTAAGGTATGGCGCATGCACACGTCTAAGCAGATTTTTTCCTTTTCTTGTGTTTATTACTTGACATGAATTATCGAATGGATAGAAATAAAGTACTAATGGTGTAAAAGTGTCGGTTTCTTTCTCATACATGTCGCACAAAAAAATGTATTTATCGAAGTAATCATAAACCTGAAACAAGGTATTAAGGTATGTTTAAGTTAATTTTAGAAGGCGACCGCAGGACGCAAACCGACAGGGCGCTGCAATGGGAATCTACGAAAGCGTTTTCATAAAGTTACAAGCGCTGCGATGTGAATCTACGAAAGCGGTTTCATAAAGTTACAAGCGCTGCGATGTGAATCTACGAAAGCGTTTGTTTAAAGTTACAAGCGCTGCGATGTGAATCTACGAAAACGTTTTCATAAAGTTACAAGAGCTGCAATGTGAATCTACGAAAGCGTTTTCATAAAGTTACAAGCGCTGCAATATGAATCTAGGACAGTGTTTTCTCAGAGTTACAAGCGCTATGTGAACCTACGAAAGAGCTGTCATTGCGTATGCGGTTGCGGTTGCGGTTGCATTCGGCTTGCGGAATTGTACCATAAAGATGCATTATGGTATTTGGAATAACTCCTTTTTCTAGGTACCTTGTTTTATGCTACACATTAAGGCGAATTATACACCGACATTAACAGCGACGTCGTCGAGGCTTTTCTGCTAGAATTACTAGATATCATCATGCCAAAAATAACTCAACTTGGTTTCCACAAGAGAAAAGTGTGACTCGAATGACGATCACGAATGCAAAAGAATCTCTTTCGCTGTTATTTGGGGAACCTTGGCAATCTATTAAAATGGTTTCTGTCAAATAAATGAATCACTTTTACCATTTTAAAATATGTCGGGGACTTCAGGTCACCTCAAAAAATATTAATAGATAGTATACCAAACAATGTAAAACAACGACAATCAACAATTATAAGTAATAGCACTTCTAAATCTGTTGTCCTCGCTGTATCGATCAATTATTTGTCAGTGTCAAAACACTGACGGAACAACCATTAAATAAAAATCGCTCTGTCCCTGTTCCACACTCCTTTTTAAGGTTCGTAGCCAAACGGCATAGAGGGAATCATTATAAATTAGAAATATCCGTCTGGCCGGATTGCACACGATTATTTTACTCAGAGACTCTAGGTGTATTCTGTTGTCACCAATGCGTATTTCGTGCCGGTTCCAACAAAGCGTACCATGCACCTTGCCACGCCAATATTGCTCTGTTCCAACAACACTGCTACATGGACCTTCTGGCGCTTGAATGGCATTGGCAAGTGAGTGTTGCGAATAAACATTCGTTAAAGTGTTTCATGAAATTGGATAGAAAAGTAGGCTGGCGAACCTGCATGTGTTTTGGGACCCAGTCTTAGAGGTAGCGTTCATTATGACAACTTATACATAATTTGTAAAACGACTAAAGACTGACAGAAAAGTAAATGGAAAGTAAGCCGAAAAAGTTGGGAGAAAAAAGATATACGTCTATATACAAGATAACCTAAAATCTTACGATTAAGGTTTTTAACTGTGGAATGCCTTCTTATTTAAGATGAATAAAAAATTTATAATATTTAAGATGATTCATACAGGAAGATTCAGATAAACTACTGTATTTCCCTTGCAGTTTTAGTTTTAACGTTACGTGTGATGCTTCTCGTCTTAAGCCGAAACCCGAATTTTTATTTCATTGCCTGTACCTAATTGATGAATCATAAAATTGCCAGACTGCGGCTAGAGGCTATACTAATTACTAACCTAGTTGTTAGTTCAATCACTATTAAAACTATGTCGTTTTCCAACCTTTTTCATGACACGACCACGAAAGTAAAAAAACATATTTTTCGACCCCCAACCCTTCGCTTTTTTCATGTATTCTATTATGGTAACATACTAAATATAATATTCAATTAATTCAATCCTAATAACAGTTTTATACATTTGACAGATCTGACAGTGACAGTAGTGACGGGACTTAATCGATCACCATTGATATAATGTTATATATGATATAATGTATGTTATGTTCCATTAATTGGGGATAAGCCTATTACCATGAAATGTATTGTTAACAATGTAGAGTAAGTGCACAGCAAATATTTGAATAGGATATCACAACTAAAAACGGTAAAACAAAAACATTTTTGAAAAAAATTTTTTTTTCGTATTTTTGATGTCGGTTTTATTTTTTGCAAAAAAGTTTTTTATGGTATAAAAAACTAGACTACGGTACACTACGGTACGGTATACTATACTATGGTATATAGCGGTTTGACATATTACCTGTAGATAAGCTGTCAAACCGCCATTTTTATTCCTCAGATACAAGCTATCTGACTATTGGAAAATCAGCCCTAAAAAAAATAACTTAAATAAACAATGATCTAACAAATTATAATATTTAAAAATGGAATTGAAATTCTGAAGATATAAATAAAGGAAAAAAAAATTAGAGAACTAAAAAAATATTTAAAAAAAACAACGACATAACAAATTATATGTTATTGACCAGCAGTTGCCCGTGAACCTCGTCGGCGAGAATTATTATAAAAATATTACTTCCCTATTCAATGATGATGCCATCTAGCCGATTTCGGCCACAGCGACTTCATTCAATGGCTTTCTAGGGAGGTTGTCGAGAGCTTTGGTGTGCTGCTCTATCATGTGCTCTCAAGTGGCTAGCATACACAACTTTGGCTGAAAATCTCCGAGCACAAAGCGGACATGTCAGAACACCATTGACGAAATTGTAGGGTATAGCTGCAGATGCCCTAGTTTTAAGGTATCACGCTTTAAGTCTAGCTGCGACCTTCTTTTCTCTTCGAAGGCGTTGACCTGACGATGCACACGACGTCTCCACTCGGGCCGATTTTGTGCCTGCTTTTCCCACACTAAGGGGTCAATTTCGCATCTTTTGAAGTGTCTGTTCTGAACATCCTTGAAACGTAAAAAATGACCACCACGTTTCTGTTTTCCTCCCTCGCTTCGCCAGTCTCTCTTCGTCCATTCTAGAGACACCACCTTAGCTGACGTCTCATCAAGTAGGCCTCTATGCCAAGGACCTTGGCTTGCCTTAAGACGTTCGTATTTCTAATACGATTCGACCATCTGATGTTCATGATGTTTCGGAGGCATTTAAAATGGAATTTGTCGAAGGTCCGTATATGTCTACGATAGAGACACCACGTTTCCAACGCATACAGAAGATTGGGAATAACTATTGCAATGTACACAGAGATCTTGGTAGTCAGCTTCAGATCGTGCGAACTGAAAACTTTGGGCTGCAATTTGCTAAAAGCTGCTGCGGTAGCACATATTCTCTGTTTAACCTCTGCGTCGAGATGCCCTTTACTGGTAATTATGCTGCCTAAATACTTGAAACATTCTACTTGTTTCAGCTTGCCACTGCCGATTAGGATGTCAGGAACTATCAGCTGTTCGTCTACGTTCATAGCCATAACTTCGGTCTTTTTGACGTTTATTGAAAGACCAAACTTACAACAAACGTCATTGAGGCCTGCTATCAGCGCCTGCAAACTTTCGCAAGTGTCCGCCACGAAGCATAGGTCATCAGCGTACATAATCTCTGTTATCGTGGTATAAGAGACTTTTGTTCGGGGTTTCAGTCTGGCATGGTTGAATAAATTGCCATCGGTCATTAATTAATCAGTCAGATCGGTGGATCGGGCCCGTGATCGGTTATTGGTTTTTTTATAATTGCCTATTCAATAAGGAACTATTTCCATAATAAATTCACGCTGAGGAAGTCGCGGGCAACGGCTAGCATATTATAAAATAGGGAACAATATTGATTAAAGTGGCTTAACTATGAAGTCATATTTTTGGGTAAAAGTTTAAAGAAATATTCCACTTCCAACTCTCCATCTTCGGGCAAATCTGTGCAATGCACAGCATTCTGAACTATTGTTTTTCCATATAAGGCTCTTATGGAATCTGGGTATAATTGGCGGCATAAATTCTGTAATTAAAACATTCTTGTTATCATCGGCCAACATCGGATAACATATTTTCCTAAACATAATGTAATGGGAGCACAGGTTTTTCAACTGCAAATGTAAGTTTGTTTTTTATTATTACAATAACAATCATCGTTCGGAGGCAAATCCGTATATTTTGATGGGCACCTACGGAACCCTACATTGTGCGTGGCTCGACGCGCACTTGCCCGGTTTCTTTTTACACATACTGGGCTGTATTGTTACTAAACAGCTTTAAATAGGTACTAATTAACTAAAGGTTGGGCGTTTGGTAATGTGACGATTGGAATATCGGCCCTAAAGCTCTGGTTTCCTCCACTAGCGGAGCCGTCATATGGCGGCCGTAATACAGCGGTGAATGACGTCACATGAACGTTGTCTATGTAAACAAAACGGCGTGGTTTCCTAGAGAGCGGTATTTGTCACCGTAACGTTAAAAAGCGTTGCCGTCATTTACATGACGGCCGTCTTTGCGGAGGCGAAGAGTCCTCGAACGTTTTTTTCAAAAGCGGTGAACAATTTCTCATAATGAAATCCACCTGGAGCAAAATCTTAAACGAACTTTTGTGCGGAATCATGACATATTATATTATAATATGGGGGAAATTTTACTATTATTATAAATGCGAAAGTTTTTGAGGATGTATGGATGTCTGTTCCTCTTTCACGCAAAAACAGTTGAACGGATTTGGGTGAACTTTGGCACACAGGTACTTTATAACCTGGATTAACATATAGAATACTTTTTATCCCGGTAATACGATCCTATGGGATGATAATTACCGAAATCGGCACGAACGAAGCCACGGGCATAAGCTAGTTCTAAATAAAAAAGGGAAGGTATTTAGTACAATGGACATTCCTCCGAACGATTTTTTTCGTCTTCTGATGATTACTCATCTTCCAAATATATTACTATTTCTGCTAAATCATGGTCGTCCATTTGCCACCATTGACATCTTTGTGTTCTGTTTTCCGTAAAAAGACGGCCGTGCGAGTCTCGAACACCCCACGTGTCGTCACCGTAAAGACGGTCGTCTTTTGCTTCCGTAATATTACGGTCGCTGTATGACGGCACCGCTATTGGAGGAAACCAGAGCTTTAGTAGTGAACGAAATGAATTAATAATAATAAATCGAATTTACCGGATCTCGAGGACCGCACATTTTTCTGAATTCACATACAACATTCTCACTAGGATCCTTACATTTTACTTCTAACGCTAAACAATTTCCTTCGGCCAGATGAATGGCCATTTCCTGAAATAAAACTTTACAATCATGCTTTTACTCCAGGGTACGCAATCGATGGAAAAAATAAAATTATGAAAATGGCAGGACAGGCTGGCATTGTCAACCAAGCTTAAAACTAGAGTACAAGATCTCGTAACAAACAAATATTGACCTCATAGGTAGGCAGAACTTGATCATAAATTTCATAAAACTCTCTAGCGTTAGTTAAATTCAAGGAGAACATAGCCATAGCAGATACGTAAAACTTGTCTGACGTAGAAATATGTTCGATTATGGACCCCATGTTGCCGTCCATAATTGCGTGCGGTATGATCACACAGCAAGTGCAATTCTCGCAAGTTGCTCTGAATGGTATCCGTGGCTTACCATTTAGCATTCCAAAAAAAATCTCTAATATCTGAAATAGAGAAGATGATAATCATGCATTATTAATCATGCGGTAAAAAAGAAAAGAACATTTTTTGATTGACAGATCACGAGATGCGATCATACCATTGTGGTCAAAACCGAAGATATCATGAACAAAATCCATGATGTTATTTTGGCAGACCGTCAAGTGAAGATACGCGAGATAGCTGATGCGATGCACATCTCGACTGAATCTGTTTTTCATATTTTGCACGATATTCTGGGCATGAAAAAGCTTTCTGCAAGATGGGTGCCGGCGTTACAACTTCTGAGCAATGCTTAGCTATGATACCAACTATTGTCGCACGCCCGGATTCACCAGATTTGGCCCCCAGTGAATTTTTCCTATTCCCAAACTTGAAGGAATGGCTTGACGGACAAAGATTTTAATCAAATGCGGAAGTGATAGCTGAAACAAACGTCTGTTTTTCAGGGTTTGACAAAAACCCTATTTTGACGGATTGAAGAAGCTCGAATATTGTTGGTCGAAGTCTATACAGCTAAAAGAAGATTATGTAGAAAAATAAAGCAGAATATGGTGAAATTTTTTCTTTCTTGTTCAAAAAGTCACTGCCTTGTGAAATAACGCCCTCGTATTATAATTCGTTCATGATTAAAATAATGTAGGTTTGTTCCGTTCCTGATACCTACTTCGATAGCATCTTCCCTCGTGTTCACTCCATGCGCGACGTTTTTGAGTTTGCTTTTTCCATATTCACTTCGGAGAGTGCCAGGCGCAGCTTTAGCCGGGTCTGTTGCGCCCAAACAAGTCTTAAATTCTTTAACAGCGTTAGGAGCTACCAGTTCCAGGCCAATAGCTTCACCACCGGTTATGTAGTTGACTATAGTGCTGTAAAAATAAGACAGAATTAGCGTAATGGGCTTATGTATAACTAATGGATGGAGTTTGGAAGTATGCCATCTTTTTAAACCTATTTTTATAATTTTTTTGAGATACTTCTCATTGCTGTGAGACGTGGGTTAATTTTGTATGGACCGTGCTCCTTCTTCTTTTGCTTCACTTTGTAATGTATTAATGTATTTTAAAATGTATTATAATTGTTTCTTTTATTTTTATAATTTTAGTTACTGTAATTGGTTTTAAGCACGACTGATGTAATTAAACAAATAAATAAATGTCAAGCGGCAACACCAAATTTAGGGATTAACTTACGGTAGCATGCTGTTTTCGCCCAAATTACTGTAAAGTCTCAATGCAAAATCTTTGTTTATTATTCCATTCTTCATACGAACGATGCGAAACCCTTTCTTCAAAATGAACGTTATTATTTTTCCATGCATACTTGCTGGCAGAGGCTTGATTAAG
This sequence comes from Noctua pronuba, assembly GCA_905220335.1. Classification (NCBI taxonomy): domain Eukaryota; kingdom Metazoa; phylum Arthropoda; class Insecta; order Lepidoptera; family Noctuidae; genus Noctua; species Noctua pronuba. The sequence continues at coordinate 18,415,952 of LR999891.1, read as the reverse complement.
GCAAAAGTACTGAAATCAAATGCAGCCTTAGTCGTTTTAATCGATTAGTCTGACATAACCCTTTATCTCCCCATGGGAACATTCCTCGGAAATAAAGCCTGTGGGCACACTGAGCACATGGCAGTAGCGATAGTAAGATGCGCTATGAAGAACTGGCTGGAGATGGCATGGCGGCTTGACGTAGGAAGATGTTCTCTTGAACTGCTTGGGCGTTTCGGAATCTACCTGTGCGTTATAGGCATGGCAACTGCTTAGGCGACACGGACCACGGTGCAATCACTTTGGCGAGAGCTTGGCACATGTAGCGCTGTCCTTTGAAAGATGATGCAGGTACGCAAAAGGCCAAGAGACGGTGGAAATTTGAAAATTAATAATAAATGCGATTTTTGAATGTTACCTTTCACTATTATTATGCAAAGTCCTCTTGGTGGCTGGGGCGTAGTCAGTTATAAGAAGTAGTTTTGAAAATATATTGACAATATTTCCAGTTTGTAACATTTCTATTTTAAGGAATGGCGCATGCACACGTTTAAGCAATTGTTTTCCTTTTTGTACGTTTATTACTTGACATGAATTATCGAATGGATAGAAATAAAGCACTAATGGTATAACAGCGTCGGTGACTTCGTCATACATTTCGCATAAAAAAGTATATTTATCAAAGTAATCATAAACCTGAAACAAAACAAGGTATACAGGTACGTTTAAGTTAAGATAAATTTCAGAAGGCAACCGCAGAACACAAACCGACATGGCGCTGCAATGTGAATCTACGAAAGCGTTTTCACAGAGCTACAAGGAAACCGATAGTGTCTGTCATTGCGTATGCGGTCACGGACGCATTCGGCCCGCGCATTGTACCATAGCTTAAAATAACTTGTTTTTCTAGATACCTACGAGTAGTTCTAAACTACACATTATGGCGAAATATACACCGACATCGACAGGCTTTTCTGCTAGAAATACTAGATCATGCCAAGAATAACTCAACTTAATTTTCATGAGAGAAAAGTGTGACTCGAACAAAGATCACGAATGCGTGAGAGTCTCTTTCTCTGTAAATTGGAGAACCTTGATTATCTATTTTAATGTTTTCTGTCAAATAGATGAAACACTTTACCATCTTTTAAAATATATCGGGGACGTCAGGTCACCTCAAAAATTGTAAATAAACGTATTCAAAACTATATAAATCTATAATTATAAGTTAAAGCTCTTCTAAATCCCTTGCCTTGTCCTCGCCCTTGAAGAATTATTTGTCAGTGTCACAAGACATCACAGACTATATAATATAATATGCAACACGCTGACGGAAAAACCATTAAATAAAAAAATTGCTCTGTCCCTGATCCACACTTCTTTTTAAAGTTCGTACCCAAACGGTATAAACAGAATCCTTATAACTTCGTCAGGTCCGTCTGGCCGGACTGCACACGGTTATTTTACTCAGAGACTAGGTGGTGTATTCTGTTGTCCCCAATGTGTATTCCGTGGCGGTCCCAACAAAGCGTTCCAACAACAGTGCTATTGAATGGCATTGACAAGCGGGTTTTGCGAGGAAATTGGATAGAATATGGTGGAGTAAGTTCCAATTTTCGCCATACGCTAAATGGTACGCATAGTTTGCAACAAATATTATAATGCACTTGTTCAAAATTTAAGTTATTAACACGCTAGCTGCGGCATACATTTTAATCTGGTACGATGGCGCCGTGGCGGTCGAAATGCGCATCGATCGACCTTTTCGAGAGTGCGTAGTTTTTTTTTTCTATCAGTCCTTTTAGACCTGACACCACTAGGTAAGATTAAAGCGCTCATAACTTTACCTATTATATTTTTTTGTATATTAATATTTGAATTCAAATACCGAAGATAATCGTTCCGCATCAGCGAGAAAGATATAGTTTTCACCGTGCACCGCAGCGGTAAGCACCGTGTTGGACCGATTTTGTATGATCCGCAGTGAAGCTGTTAATAGCAGGGCCAGGCCCAAGCCTCAAGAGCCTGCCACAAAGAAGTCATGCCTCAGCCCAGCTCATAAATATAAAACACATTGCGGAACTCATTTTCTACGGAGACATTTTACAGACGTCCTTCACCTCGTTACTTTCGAACAACGCCCGCTTCCTAAAGCTCGACATCATATAATGTGATGGAAATGTTCCAGCTTCGAGAGTCTGTTTCTCATTCCAAAAAGCTTCACAGAGGCCCCTTAGTCGCGCAAATTTGTCTGCCCAAAGCTTCCCGTAGATGACAGACGATGCGCACATGGCCTGCGCGAGCGCATTATAAAATTAAATTATTACAGCTATATTTCAAGCGCACACGGCTTTCGAATTTCGAAAAGCTTTCATGTTGTATTGTTGAGTTACATGAGAGTTTATCTAACAAACGCCTCTGACGTCTCTTCTGGTTTCCGTTGTGCACTGCTGCCGGCTTGGTCTTAACTAATATGACACATCTCCTCTCCACCGAAGCGGAGACGAGCCACCAACAAAATTTCCTTATTTACAGTTCTCGTTTCCGCTGTGATTTAGTGGAAGCTATGTCCAGCAGTGGACATCTTTGAGCTGAAATTATGATGATGATGATGATAATGATACCTCCTTGCCGTACGTAAAATATGCGCTTGGACATGGATTTGCGGACACCAGCCCGTTACACAATACAAATACCTCCTTGCTAGCCTAATACTGTTTTCTGGGTTATAATTAACGATATAATTTCAGTTGGCTTGGAGAACCAAAACATTTCTAACTAGCTAAGCTTCGAATGAATGTCATTTTAGGCGGCTGAACTGGAATAATAAAATTTCAATGTGCAAACAGTGTGACACGATGGGAACCCTCCTGGTAAAAAAGGTTGCAACGAGTCACAGTGTGACTCGATGGGAAAAATAATCCCAAATCATACTGTGAAACTATTGGGAGTGACTTGTTGGAGGAACTCACCGAAACGGCAGCGGCGGTGAGCAGAGAGGAGGGGTGATGTCTCGTTATTGTTTAAGCCAGCCTCCGCACTCGGCGGCTAAGCGCACAATGGAGACGATAAAAGATGTGAGCGGTGTGTTGTATGCGGCATGCAGTGAGCGGTGTGTTGTGTGCGGTATGCGGTGAGCGGTGCACACCTCCTCTTCTCTCCGCTTTGCACATTTCCGCACAGCTTTGGTGAGTACACCGTAGCTCTTACGCATCTCCTCTCCTCTTCACTCGCCTCCCCTTTGGTGGGGTCCAGGCCTAAAAGTGCGCAGCTTGCACCCATACAATTTGGAAAAATCACTAATAAAATGTGAAACTGTCGGCTACCTACCGACACTAAATATCAATAATTCATTCTCTGTCATATCTGCCTAAACTGTTCCCAACTATTTTGGGTTTGGTTCCAGTCTAGCCGGATGCGGTTGAACACCAGTATTTCACATGGAGCGACTGCCTATCTGACCTTCACAACCACTGGGTTGTTAACACTGAGTAATATGATAATCCTAAGTAAGAGAGGTTGTCAGACTTACAGGGCCACTGACTAACTGTAGCAACTGCCAAACATCTACAACAATGGCAGCCGGGACTTCCTTCAGCATAACGTGCTTTCCGAGGCACGGAGGAAACTCGGTATGTAATGGATAGATCACCCATCCACGGACCGACCCTGGCAACCTTGTTCGACCCGTGTGACCATTACCTTGTTACAATTTCTATACAATTATTCACTTGTAGCCAATCGTGAACTGAATATGTTAGGGTTGTTAAACCTTCAGTTTCGGTTCGACCGAAGGTTGTAGCGATAACCGATTAATCGGCTTCGGGCCGTAGCTACCTCCGGTCGGACAATAATAATTAAGAATAATAAAAAAACTTGTGGTCGATACGTATCGGTCAGACAAAATCTGAGCCAACGATTCAAGAAGAAGAAGTCACACAATTTTATATCATGAAATTCATTGTTTTATTAAAACAAACTTTTCAAATTCTTAAGCTAAATGTTACAATTTATGCATTAGTTACTTTCCGAGCTGGAGATCCTTGCGTATCTTCTCTGAAAATAACGGAATACACATTGCTTAGTCTGCTGTCACTTAACAAAAACAACAAAATAAATGACCGGTAGACGATTTACCCACTTTAGCTCGTGTAGGACCAGTAACTTGAATGAGTCCTGCGATTCGGTCAGCAATGGCCTCCAAGGCTCCGGCCAGCCTGTGGATGGCCGCAGTGGCCTCCCGCTTTGCTTCGGTCTTCATTCGCTCCATATTGAGCAGAGCTTCCGTAGCCTCACGTATAGGGACAGGACCTAAATATAATTAAACAGTAGTGGTCTTTAACTAAACCATATGTGAAACATGTAGCCACAACCGATTATGTGTGAAGTTCCACCGTGTCGTGGTTGTTTGAAAAATGCTCAGGACACGTTGTGGTATTTACTCAATGCTAGAATGCAACGGTCGTTTTTAAAAGAGCCACGACGCAAATTTCTTTTAGATGTCGTTTTGAAAATACCACAAGGCATTCTGGTCGGCTATTTCGCGTTAGCGTTTTTGGTTTTTGAGCCTTACATATTATATAATACTAGCTGACCCGCGCAACTTCGTCTGCGTCACTTAGGGGTATTAAAAATAGATAGTAGCCGATTCTCAGACTAACTGAATATGCATATAAAATTTCATAAAAATCGGTCAAGCCGTTTCGGAGGAGTATGGTAACTAACATTGTGACACGAGAATTTTATATATAAGTTGTAAATTAGAACTTGTAACTGTACCCAGTGTACCTACCATTATCTTGCTCAGAGCTAGGTTTGCGTCGTGGTCGCCGCGGCGAGACCTCTACGGTCTCCTTTTTGAGTAGGCCACCGCGGACCACAGGCTCTATCTGCCGGTCAGTATGAGCTGCCGGCTCGAGCTGCTGATCAGTGTGGAAAAAAGGCCGCTGGCCTGTACTGGCCATAAGCTCCAGCTCCTGGTTAGTGTGGGCCACGGGGTCCAGCTGCTGAGCTGTGTGGCCCAGAAGCTCCCGTTGCTGTTTGGTGTGAACCAAAGGGTCCAACTGCTGGCTTGTATAGACTACAGACTCCAGCTTTTGATTAGAGTGGGCCACAGGGTCCACCTGCTGACCTGTATGGCCCACAAGCTCCCGCTGCTGATTAGTATATTCCACAGTATCAGACTGCTGGCTTGTATGGACCAAAAGCTCCAGCTTCTGGCCGGTATAGACCACAGGCTCCAGCTGCTGATCATTACGGACCATAGAGTCAGCAACTAGCTGAACAGCTTTCACAGGGCTAGTAGCTAGATGTTCAGCGTTATCCTCAGGGTAGAACAACTCAACTTCGGAAGAATCGGATCTGAAACACATTTTTTTTACTTTTATGCGAGGATAAATGATGTTTCGAAGGAGAGAAGAGAAGCTTTTAGCAAGCAGCAGGACACAAGACAGGCTACCGAAAAAAAAAAACTGGACAATTGCGAGGCTGCCTCGCACATCGAGGGTTAACATACAAACTTGTATGTTAATGGATTGTCTATCACGGAAATGAGGTTTAAAGATTCACATTCAAAAGCTCTTAAGAAAAGTCGGATTAAAGAACAAATTTAATTTTGCAGTTAAATAATAATCTCCCAAACATCGATATAAGTAACATTCAATTCTCTAGCTTTAAATGTATGAGAAGAGTGGAAACCTATGGGGGTGGCCTTTTCCTAACAGTGGGACAATATAGGTTGAAGAAAAAAAATTAAAAAACTAATCTAACTACTATTAAACTTAGTAATTTCTATGTGATATAATCACAAATTAACTATTTGCGGATTTTTTCCTTTACTTGTACTGTAAGTCCTTGCTTATTACTAAATGCATGATACTAAATCACCGGGAAATACCTAGTAGGTTTTGATTTACTTGAGAATGAGCAAAATATTCGACATAAATGGCCATAATTATTTTTATAATACGTTGACTAAGAAGCTCGTTTTTTTACAGCTCCGATTGTAGACCTAAGCACTTGATATTAATTTTAACTTGATACCACCACCACACTTTCTTGAAAAAAAGGATCTTAGCAGGTAGACAGACAACGAAGTGATTCTATAAGCGTTCCGTTTTTTATTTGAGGTACGGAACCCTACAAATACCTATAAGTAGAACAGTTATTTACATAAATAGAGATTATTTACCCTATAGTGATATTAGTGTCTTCTTGCAGCAAAAATTCCGCTGTGCTTGAAGATGGCTGATGTTCGGCTTCAAGACGCTATATAAATAATATATAAATAACAATGAAATTTTTTACTTCGCTCAATCAAACGTTTGTCAAACTTATACAAGGTGTAAACGGACCCTTCACGTGCCGTCAACCAAGCATTATGTACATCAAACTAAGTAACTTTACGCAAAAATTATTGCTGGGAAACGACTTTTTTTTTGGGGTGAAAAATCAGGTTTTACGGTAGGACTCAATATAACGCACACAAAATATTGTGCTGATGGATGGATTGAATAGTACGGAGGTCGTGGAGGTGTTTAAAGTATAAATCTTACATTAAATACATGTATTTAAAAAAAAAACTTGTGAAAAAGTTGCAACTTTGACCCCCAATATCTCCGTAACTAGAAGGTTCCTAGGTATGGTCTAGAACAAAAAAAATATCGCAATGACGAGCAGAACAAGTGCCTTTCGGCTTCGTTAAGGATCTGTTTACACCCTTTATACAGTGGCGACAACAATACGACAACAAATGAAAATAGTACCAGTGTTTTCATTTAATTTCTATTAGTACATAGGAATATTTTTAAACTATCAAATAAATTAAAAATCGAATCGAATTACTTATAAAAAAAAAATTCTAACAAACTAAATAGCATTAAACCGTTAACGAAATAGAACACCATTAAGTATATTGGTTCCTAATCATAAATTGCACTTATTTGCATCGGGAAATAAAATTTGAGGAACCAATTTGGCAAATGGATTTAGCCTATTAATCTACTTCATGTTGAAAATGATAAATTAAATGAAACATAATGTCCTCTGATGAAACCACTGGATAATAAAGGGTGTAAAAAGACCCTTAACGAAAACGAAAACCACATATTCTGCCCATCATTGGGATCATTTTTTTGTTCTGGACCATACCTGGGAACCTTCTAGTTACGGAGATATTGGGGGTCAAAGTTCCAATTTTTTCACAAGTTTTTTTTTAAATACTACTTTTTAAGGTTCTAACTTTACTCCAATGACCTCCATGGTCTGTTTACTATTCAAAACATCCATCAGCAATAAGTTTTGAGCGCATTATATTGAGTTTTACCGTAAAATGTGATTTTTGACCCCAAAAAAAAATTTCGTTTCCCAGCAAAAATTTTTGCGTAAAGTTACTTAGTTTGATGTACAGAATGCTTGGTTGACGGCTTGGTGAAGGGTCTGTTTACACCCCGTATGTTCGATAGAATTTTTGTGTGCAGTTTAATTTATTGTTGTATTGTAGATATTATTCAGGTTTGCACCTTAATAATATCTAGGATATAGTGCTAAAACCCAAATATGAAATTGTTACTTTCGAGATATGAATGAATGAATGAATTCCAGAGAATGGTGAAGTACTATTGTAATATTTAAAAAAAGGTTCACTTACAGAAACCGGAGTATTGCAAACTCTTGGGTACTGGTCTCCCAGGTCAGGTCCTAGAATTAAAAACAACCTGTTCTCCACCTCTGACAGCCTTTTTTTGGCAGGACCTCCTCCTTTAAAACAATGGTAATATTAATAGTTTAATTCCTTGGCCCATAAAATTAAAACAGGCCAAGTCCGCGCCGGACTCGCACACGAAGGGATCCGTACCACCGTACAATATTTAACACTTCCTAATATGGAATGATTAAGATCTAGCAAAAACACGGAACAAAACACGATTTTTGTTTTGGCTTAGCGGTCATAATAATACACACTCTTTGAAAATTTCTACCAATCACGGTTAACGAACTACAGTCCGGTGACAGACAGGCAGCGAAACCTTAGTAATAGGGCACTGTTATCACTCTTTGTGTACGGAACCCTAAAAAGTATGGAAAAAAAGCGTTATTACCTGTAGCCATCATTTCGGCCTTTATATCCTTCACCTTTCTTTTAAGTTTGCTCTTGTACGCGCTGTAATACTGAAAAAAAGTATTTAATTTATTATTATTATTTTTTTTTTTTCATAATTTTGGATGAAAATGAACAAATATTTTATAAGAGTAGACTATTTTTCCGCACGCAAAATACGCGCTTTGACGTGGAGTTGCGGAAACCAGCCCGTTATACAATACAATACAATACAAGAGTAGACTACCATCTGTATGTTTGTGATATATCTACTAAACACAACGGATTAATATGCGTTTCTCACTATTATTTAGAGACATTTTCTTGCGATTTTTGCAATTTGCAGGTCAGTGTCAGGATGTATGTTAATTAAAATATGATTGGCGGCAGTAACTAACAAGGCTTTACTGAGTTATAATCATCAATGCAACCCTCAGGAAGTCTAAGATAATACAGCCTCTCTATCAAACAGTGGTTTTCGAAAAAAGGCACAAACACAATAAACATAACCGGAACCGTAATCATTATCACTTTGTCAGCCTAAATGTTTCTTTTTGTGATATGTATTACTGAAGAATTTTAAAGGTAAATCAAGATGTACTTGGCCCTGTCGGGGCTGCGGGGCTGTTCGAAAGAGATACCGCGGCCCTGGAACACAAAGGGCAAAGAAGGGACATGGATGGGTTTTAGTCAGTACGAGTCTGACACTCCCTTCCACTCCGCCCAGAGCGGGAGGGGTCATTTGATGATTTTCCATCAGAAAAAAAAAGACGTACTTGGCCAGTTATTCTACGAGAACTGCTGGCAAATGGACTTCTGCGAGTAAGTCAAAGAATCGCTTCTAGACTATGAATAAAAGCTGATTGGAAGACGATCGGTTCTATGGCTAATATGACCGGCCCATTGCCACTTCAGTTTACTTATTCTGTGAGCTATGTCGATAACTCTGGTTCTCTGCCGGACCAACTCGTTTCGGATGCGATCCCTCATAGAGACTCTAAGCACAGCGCAAACTTCACAATAACATTTTCTTTTAAACTGCTTAATGAAATTACAAAATAAATGTTCCTATTTTAATATTGCGTTAAATTCACTGTTTTAAGCTTTCACGGTTTATGTCTAAACTTACTCTGTCACCTACGGGATATCTTCCGCGATTTTCAAGTCATCCCGCGATCATAGCGCTCAGCGTCGAAACATCGAAGGCTCAGCATCATTGAAAATCACGGAAGATATCCCGTAAGTGACAGTGTATCTTTGCGTTTTATTTGTTAAATTAATATTATTTGTTTATAAAACAATCTAGAGGGTCGTTATAAATACAGAAAAAAATAAACAGACCATTGTCCACCTACAGACGAAAAACTGTGCACGTGGTGAATTGCTAATTACATTCGTTTAAAAATATATAATTATTGAGGAGCTCGTGGCTAAATAATAACAGCCGCTCGGATCGATCTTTAGGTTAAGCCGTGCTTGCCTAGGTTGGTCTGTGGATGGGTGACCGCCCATTACATACCGAGTTTCCTCCGTGCCTCGGAAAGCACGTTAAGCCGTTGGTCCCGGGTGTCATTTGTAGATCTTTGACAGTCGTTAGGGAGACAGTGCCCCAAAAAAAAAAAAAGTCTGACAACCCGTCTTACCAAGGGGTATCATATTACCTACCCAGTACTAACTGGGTTGTGGAGGTCTGATAGGCAGTCGCTCCATGTAAAATACTGGTATTCAGCTGCATCCGGTTAAGACTGGAAGCCGACCCCAATATAGTTGGGAAAAGGCTAGGCAGATGATGAAAAAAATATAATTATTGACTTTACCGCCCTCCATTGTTCTGGTGTTTTCTGGATGCAGTCTGACGAGACGTTGTTGGCCAGATCGGCACATGCAGCCCAATGCCGCTGCCACAGGCCGCGTCCCTCCTTGGTGCGACTGAACCGGCTGTGGGCCAGTTGCGGGTTGTCTCTCATGTAGTCCAGGATGGCCAATATTTGCTCCACGGCCACAAACTTCAGTTAGAAAATAAGTATTTTTACGACTCATAACTTCGTAGAATGCACAATAAATAATTTAAAAAATATGATGTGATGACGAGTAATGAAGAAGTGTGGAAGCAGCAGACATGCTGCGCCGACCCCAAATAAATTGGGATAAGGGCAGGAGAATTATGATTGTAATAAATAATACAAAATTAAAATAAAATCATATTACTTTCGGGGAGTAAAATAAATAAAAACATGTTGTAATAAATTTATAAAACACAAAATGGGTAAACATCCCATTATTTCATTGCCTTCTAAAATCATCCCTACCTAGAATGTTTACCATGGAAAATTCAGGGTAAACTTTGCTTACCTTTTTGTTTACTCAAAACTTTAATGGCTGACGCATTGGCAAAATATAACCTATTCCAGTACTAGAAAAATAATAATCTGTTGCGTTCATTTTACGGGTAAAATTGAGTAAAGAAAATAAACTGTTATTGCGAGTAATTACTAAAGTTATTCAATATTTTCAAAGTCACCTCGTTTTACCAGTAACATAACATAATATTTCAAATGAATACTCACACTTCTTGGATCTATGTAGCTCATGATGTTCAAATCAACTTCAACTATTGAACAATATTCATTGACTGGAAGACTATCTTGTATGAAGCGACTGTGGAAGTGACCGAAAGTAATGATTGGTGCCACCCAATTACCATTTAAGGTAAAGGACCCTATTATTATTTATTTATTTAATGCACAATGTACACAACCAATTATAGACGCTAGGCTTAAAACTAGTGAGTACATGACCCAGTGAGGGCGCAGCAAGATAACTTAAACCTAAAATTATTGCATTTTTTATTTATAATCTAATATCACATAACTTTAAACATAACTTTCACATTAAAAAATATTATGTAGGACTTAGTAAAATTATCTTGCTTGGATTGGTTTTAAACACTGAATGTTAATAAATTACTAATAATTCGTGGATACTGAAAAGCTGCAGTAGATATTCTGTTACCATTACCTAATTTGCTTTTTTCCCGCGGGTTACCTTCGCAAGTTGAAGACGTTAAAACGTCTTAAATTCCCATGTAGCTGTGCTTTGTTAAAATACTAAAGATCAAACAACTGCTTTAACCTGTATTTACAAGAAAATAAAAAATAGACGAAGCAATCACGACAATTTTTTTTCTATGAACTGGTACCTACAGCTACATTTCTGCAGGAAAAGCAATAAATGGGCGCTTTACCCTATTGACAGCAATTTGAACTGACAGCTTATTCAGTCATAATGTCATTGACGATAGCGACTCTTTTTTTTCAAATTTACATAGATGAAAAGGCACGTGCATACCTTGACAGCCAGGATTCATTTTTTAATTTGTCTAACAATAAGAAAAAAAGGTTGGTAGGTAACTTATAATAACTAGAGTAGTGCAACCTCTGAACTAGATGACACTGAATACATTTATGTAAAAACTATTATGTATCATGTAAATAATCATTTTAAGCATTTCTGTTTAATTTTTTTATGGAATACGCCGATCTAAACTTACAAAGGTACTTCATCAAGGAAGCTGACTGGTTACAAACACGACTGCTGCGTATGACGTCCTGGGGTTTCTGAATATATTTGAGTCAAAACTATTACGTATCATTATCATTCTCCTACCTTTATCCCAATTTATTTGAGGTAGGGGCAGCATGTCTTATTCTTCCATACTTTTCTATTATTTGTCATCTCATCAGTCATCTCCTTTCTTACCCATATCATCCTTCACACAGTCCATCCATCGTTTCTTTGGTCTCCCTCTACTCTTATATCCGTCCACATTCATACTCAAAACTTACCCCACCCCATTTTATTATGTACCTATCTCATGTCAAAATATTTTAAGCACTTTTGTTTCATAAATGCTTCATGGATTACGTCGATTTATACTTTGTCACATACTTCATCAAAAAGGCTGGCCCCTATTACATTGGGCTTAATTTTTTGTAAACATACATGGCGAAATGTGGGTGTAACTATTAGATACACCTCTGCCTAACCCTTCGGCGATAACAGGCTTGAATATAACTTATGTTAATCAAAAAGGATAAAATTTCTTGAAAAAAAAAATATTATTTTGTCTTGGAGTCAAACGAAAGTGATGTCAGACATCCCGGATGACCCTGTTTTCATTTCGTTTTTCTGGGACTTGTTCTATATTTTGACATGGAGCATTCGTACCACATTCGTACTTTCCACTCAGCTCAGGTGGACGGCATATGGTAAGTTGGAATCAATTTTTCAGTTCAAAACGATCCCCCATGCCTAAAAACCCAGCCACGCTTAGCTCATTTGGGTGTCACGCAATCGGTAAGTAGGGTAAGCCCTACTTACCGAGTGCGTGACACCGAAATGCATCGCCAGATGGACGTCTATGAACTAGGCGATACGCCTCAAGTGGAATTCGGCAGGTCATTATAATAGCTGGACATGTAGATGGCCGATGTTCGTTTGACCGAATGGTGACCAATTTTTACTGTTTATTTTTGTGTGCACTTGCGGCATGTGCCAAATTATCCTGGTCCTAGGCACTGGTACAGTCCGAGACGCCTCCCGAATACTCGTTGGGGTGATGAAATCGCCGAAGTAGCGGGAAGTACCTGGACGAGGCAAGGAAGTGGAGGAAATATGGCTGAAATAATGAATGATGACCCTGGCTGTAGTTCCTTTCTAGGACCTTTAATTAAATAGTATGTACACTCGTAAACTAAAAACTTTGTTTTTCCTGCCTTGTCTGACTGACTTGTACAGCATTTATTTTAAGACTAGCTGTGCGCGCGGTTTCACCCTCCGCTCAGCTCCTAAGGGTCCCAGCATGATGTTAGTGCTGCCTACCTTCATCAACAATTGGGCTATCAAAGGCAAAAAATTTTTTTCAAAAACGTGTTAAAGTTTCAGACATCAGCGAGTTCAAATAAACACTTGAGGTATATATTAGTACTAGCTTATGCCCGCGGCTTCGCCCGCGTGGAGTTCGGGAATTGACCACGGGATCTTACTTCTGGGATAATAAGTAGTAGATACATGGTTTTTATACAGTTGCTTATAACTTGCAAATATTAGTTCATAGTAATATCAATTAGGAACTTTACATATTGTTATGTGAAATATTGATACCTTGGTTTGAGATTGGACACCGGTGACGAAAATCAAATGATTAATTAGGAATCTATTTATAGACAAAACGAGCCAACGCGAAAATCGGTGGAATAAACCATATTTACAGACGTCTACCTCAGAAAAATCCTACCTACTTACTTAATAGGTAAATACTCCCGCGCCCCGCACGCCCCGCGCAACACTGCGCGCCATGCGCTGGTCTACGTGAGCTTCGAAGCCCTATTTGACTCTGTTGGGGGATGATTTTGATTTTCGAAAAAACTGTGATACACATATCTCATAATTTTAATTGAAAAGTATGTATACAAATTTTCAAGTCAATCGACTCAGAGAATAAAAAGTTTCACAGAATATTAAACACCCCATTTCACCCTCTTAGGGGTGGAATTTAAAAAAATTGTTTCTTAGCGGATACTTACTCTTCACAAAGAACGCACCCTCCAAATTTTATGTATCTAGAACCAGCCGATTGGGCTGTGCGTTGATGTATCAGTCAGCCAGTGGACATTGAATTTTTAAATTGGGGGATGATTTTGGAAAAACTGTGATACACGTATCTCATAATTTTATCTGAAGAGTATGTACACAAATTTTCAAGTCAATCGACTGCAAGAATAAAAAGTTTCATAGAAAATTCGTCACCCCATTTCACCCTCTTAGGGGTGGAAACCCTTTCTTAGTAAATACCTACCCTTCACAAAGAATACACCCTCCAAATTTTATGTCTCTAGGACCAACGGTTTGGGCTGTGTGTTGATATCTCAGTCAGTCAGTCAGTCAGTCAGTCAGTCAGTCAGTCAGTCAGTCAGGACTTTGAATTTTATGTGTATATGTTACGGGCAATTTGATAAGTCCGGGCACTATTCACAATGGCCGGTCTGTATTCATAATGCCCGACTCAATTGGGCAATGTGATTAAAACAGCATGATTAATCACTTTTCCCGGCCATTATGAATAATGCCCACCCTATCTTGGGCAAAGTAATAAAATAGGTGAACTATTAGGATAAATCACGTTTCTACTAAATATCATTTAATTACAATACAGTCGACGAAGCCCCGCTGCGCGGGGCTCCTATTTCTGTCTGCAGGGTTTAAAGGAACCTAACTAACCGAACCTCGGGGTGCCCCTGACGTCGACTGTCTAGGGTTAGGGTTTCTGTCAGCATCTGTGTTTGTTTGGGGGGTTTATGCTTATAGAAAACAAAATTCATTTATTTTAGAAAAGTCCAAAGCAATTATGCTAAATTATGAATTGTTTGCCAAATAATACGTTATTAAATAAAAGTTTATCGGATAATTATTTCGCTAAGTGAAATATTTGGTAAACTTGTTGTTGTAGAATGATGAAATGACAAATAATGTTTTTGCCAATCGTTGCTTGTCAAGTAAAAAGATTTGAATTAATGTTTGGTGAACTGACTGGTCACTGGAATTATCTATACTGCCCGGTCCAAGTGATAAATTCAAGCTATCTCAAACACTGACTTATTACATGGACCACGGGCCGTCGGATATTATTAATAATGGCCGGTCAAAGTGATAAATTAATCACTTTGAACGACGTTCTTGGGCATTATTAATAATGGCCGGTCCTTATTAATAATGCCCAGTTAATCACGTTGCCCGTAACATATAGATAAACTAGATTTTTCCCGCGGCTACGCTCGTGACATGGTCGGAAAATTTACCACTGGAAAATTTTAAATATAGTTAATGACACAGAGGGATAATGTAGTTTCGAATTAGTTAGTTCGTCGAGTAGTTCACACGATTACTTTTTTCATCCAAACTCAAGCCTACAATCATACAAATTTTACGTCTTTATAATATTACTATGGTATGATATTATAAGTATAGATTTAGACCAGTCATTAAACGGCCATGGGCTGCTTATCGAATTATTATTACAAATCTAATATAGGTTTCTAATAATATTTATTATCGATTATTTTCGAACGATGTATGCTGATAACATCATAATATAAAATGCATACTCGATGAAACAGTAATCGCATTTTATGTAATGAAATCGGCATGAATATTTCTTATTATTTATAGTAAGAATGAAAACAAACGAATCACACTCACACCTACATAATGATATGAACTCTGAAAACATTGCATTCCTCTTTTTTGACAGTTGTGTAAAAAGCCTCAGTAGTCAAAAAACCCGTTAAGTTACTGAAAAAAACAAGAAAAATTAATAACGCTCTAACACTCAGAACAAATAATCTCAAAGAAATTCTCGTTCATAATGCGTTCATTCGGTGTTATTTTCACACAACATTACCAGTTCTGAAAAAGCCTGACATTAGCGTAACATATATCGATCGCTATGTTTCTCATGTTAAAACGGTTTCACATGCTTGTGTCAAAGCAGCCGCCACGTTTGCGAATCAAAAATTGCAGTGGCTGTGTTATACGCATTTAAATAGATAGTACAGCTTTTCTATAGCACTTAAGTACTGTTTTCATTTAGTGCTATGCTGAACTGCTATCCAGCTCTGCGAAAAATGTTATGATGTCAATCTACTGCGATTTGTCATATAGCTTGCGTGAAATAAATAATGTTACATTGGGAGACTACTAAATAAATAAATTTTGCGTTTTGTTTTGAGTGTTTTATTCATGTTTGCATGCTCATCTCCTACAACACAGATATTATTTGTCCTGAAAGTAATACACGATATATTATGACAGGATAAGCATATAACCAACTGCGAGCGAGCGAGTAGGCAGTTATCAGTTAATTTAATATTACATACACTCGACAGATACGGCTTTACTTATTTCGAGCATACAGGCTCGGTAAGGTTGCGATTTCAAGGATTTTAGAGTAGGCTGGCTATTTTTTAAAACCCAAGAAGAATGCCCACTACATTTTGACATTTATGATGGCGCTGTTTTCAAAGGAAAATGTCCGAAATTCAGTTCATTCTTATTTAGCTTCACTGTTTGCCACCAATCAAGTTAAGTTGAGCACAGTGACCATTTGTACGCATGCGGGAATGGCTAGTGTTGCCAATAGAATAAAGTCCTTATTACCACAGGTTAAAAAAAAAACAAGCTGTATTTTTAATCTAAGAATAGTGAGTAAAATGGATATCATTTTAACAACTGGAATGGTACCTACCTACCCATTTTAATTTTACCAACGCAACCAATAGGAAATTACTGGCCCCGTTCGTCGCTAGTGGCTACAATTAGGTTTTTTTCCCCCCGTTCGTTGCCAGTGGTGACGATTGAGAATAGACGATATGAAAATATGAATGAAGTTGGAAAACTCCAAAAGTCTCACCAAAATTAACAATCGTTGTAAAGGGCGCGGTAGGTTGGTTTTTTGGGGCGGTAACCCTAATAATGCTACAGACCGCGCCCTTGCACCGTATTGATTTCTCAAGCAATAACTTACTAGGAAAACATGATTGCTAAAGAGAACTTAGGTCCAACTTCAGGCGTTCTAGGAATTGGCGCATGCGTATAAGGTGTTATTAAATTTTTTTTATTGTGCTTTTGCTGCCATCAGACAACGTGCGGCATTACCAATAAGTCTTTTGGCATGACAGCAACTTGACGTGAGCTTTGAACGGATGCGAATGTTTGAAATGTTTTTAGATTTTTTATTATTTTATGAGAAGGTAAGTACCTAAGCACTTAATTCACTCATCAATCGGAGAAGCTGACTGTGCATTCAAAGTTTCAGGAAGGATAACAAAATTAGGCCTAAACGCATAAGTTTCAACACCTAGCTGTTTAAAGATCACCCGGCTCCCTCGACTCATTACCCGACTATTGCGAAGCCAAAAGGAAGGGTTATGATTTTAGCAGTCTATGTATGTATGGATTTGCGTAACTATGTTCCTCCGTGGCGCCTTAACTAATCATCCGATTTTGATGAATAAGGTGTCAATAGATTCGTTATTATGTCCCGGGTAATATAGGATACATTTTAACCGCCTTCAACTATAGGAGGAGTTGATTTTACCTTGTAAACACTCTCACTCGAATTTAATTAGAGCGTTATTTTTCAGTGGTCGGGTTTTTTAGTTGTAGTAAACCACACAAATTAGTGTTTTGTTTTTTATAAGAATGAATTGAATTTATTATCAAAATGTTTATTTAGCTATGGTAGGTAGATAAGCTCAAGAGTTTTTTAACAAGCATATTCAGCACGAAGACTTGATACTGAGCGTGATTATAGAACGCCAAAAATATATTTGAAGTTTGAGGCGAGCCCCGCGGGTCGGAGCCCAATTTCATATTTAAAAAAGGACAAACATTTTTGGTATTTTCATCAAGGCTTAGGTATATCCTCTATCTCATTGCTAGATATTTGACTCGAATTCTATAGACTAACGACCTAAATAGTCAAATCTGACGAAAATATTGAGGACTTTCACAAAATCCAACACCTCTGGCTTTTTAAATTTGGACATTTTAAAAGGTCCCAATATCCAGCACGAATAAAAGCAATTCTCCCTGACAGTGTTCCTTCCGATGTGAATACATAAATATCGGGAATATATAAATATATGAGAATTGCGACCAGAGGAGGCTCGAGCGGCGCGCGGATTTTTCTGTTCTGTCAGAACCGACCCTAAGGGCGTCCGTTCGCTAAAACTCGCGAGGGTTTTATAGGTGCTGGTGCGAGTGGGTTCCACAGGCGTAAGTACTGTAAAATAGTATGAGCAGGGTCGGGTTTCCTAAGGATATTTTGACAGCGGGCACCCACCCGCACCCGCTCCGTGCACCCGTGCGAGTTTTTGCGAACGCCCTGAACTATTAAATACTAAGTGCCACTGATATCATCGACAGCCAGTCTTGAAAGAGAAATCCAAAATATGATTCGGTTCTTTACGATTAAAGCAAATAAAATGTTTAAAAAAGTAGGAAATGTCAAGAACAGGTTTTATGTTCCAGGCAAAATATAGTATGAATTGAAAGAGTATAATAAACATAAAATATATTTTAATGAACTGTGTGTAGTTGCATCAATCAATAACAATCAACTTACTTAAAATAAAAATTAAGAATAACTATTATTAAATTAAAAATAGTACCTAATTGACAACTTAACAGCACACTTTTCCTAAAAAAAGTAAGTAATTTAGTACACTTTTCCTAAAAAAAATAAGTAATAGCTATTAAACAAACCTAAGGTAGCGAAATTCAAATCTTACGCAACTTTGCAATTCACACGCTGTTAGTAGTATCAGGGGGTCTTAAATGGCCGCCGGGGTCTAAAATAATATGAATCACGTAAAATTCTTAAAATGGTCACAGACGCAGTTAATGTTACGAATTGTCTCTTTTTGCCCATTTTACGAATGTTTAAATAATTCACATTATTATCTTACTATTACGATACTACGGCCATTTTAGACCCCCCAGCTTGTTTAAGAAAACTAACATAAACGCGCCCATAGCAAAAATGTTTATTTAAAGAAGAATAAATAATTAGAATAATTTAATTTAATCCAACACATTGTACTTAGATATCACGATATCATACAAAAATAGTGATTCAATGATAGGATGCATAATTAAAATAATTATTTTTCGGTGAATACATTACAGGCGCGTAATTTTTAAATGAAGGATATAGACCAAAAAAAAGAAAATCATAAAAAAGCCTTTAAGTTTCCTAGTCATGAAATGTTGATGGCATCAAGGACTTATATTGTTTTTAAGCTTCTTACACGCTTTTTACTTGATGCTACATACGCGCAGAAACCTAATTGTCATAAGTCGGTACTAGTCAATTATCTGAATATCATGTGGCTTTCCTTGTTTTTCGCCTGTACCCTTCAAATAACCATACATCCATACATTTACAGGTTGGTAGGTAATCGACCTACTGATCCGTAAATTGCACTAAAACGTAAAAGCCAATGACCAAAAGTGGTACCTTTCTATACGTTGTACGTTGTACGTAGTTCGTTGGTTATTACGAAAAAGTAACTAATCAAAAGATTTTTTTCAATACACTTCCTCGAAAACTGGCTCTGGTCGCTCTATTATTAGGTTCGAAATGTAATGAATTTCACACTCTTGGATTTTTTCATGTATTTCTACTAGTGTTTCATTTCCACATATGTTTATAAACAGAATATCATATTATATCCTGCAGAACTGCAGTGACAAATGTCACTGCGGCTACAATGTCAAAGTTTCGCCACTTTTATCAACATGTAAAGTTATACGACGGTAAACCTTAAAAATCAATCTGTGCCGAGTTAAGCAAATCAGTTTACACAGGTTGATTTTTGAGAAAACTTCATGCAATACATTGAATTTGTTTCCATTTTAGAAAAAATAAATCCGTAATCATTTTAAAATAAATCTGCTTGTTTGGTTTTTGAAAAAGATTAAGGAAGGAATCAAAAAACGGGATCGACCCTTTTGTAAAATAAACATCTTATAAATATTTATAGATTAATGTCGCTAAGGCTTTGATCAAATTGATGTTTGCGCTTTTCCACAATAACTAAATTTGTTTGTAATGTAGGTATATGTTTTTCTATTAAATTTAGAAATGCTTCGTTTATTATCGCTAAAATAAAAGAGGTACCTATATTGGTCATTGTCTTTTCATACCTCTATACCTATAATCTATACCTTCTATAATTTTTGGAATATTTACTAATTCTACAAGATAACATTAGTTTTTCACTTCGCAATTATACCTTCAACCCTGACGATCATCTTAATTGTGATGAGCAGTTTCTGTCCTAAGTTTTTAAGACGAACTGATAGGGCTAGTAACTCCACACAATATCACTTTAAACACACATAACTCTAAGTTCTTATTCTGCGCCCGATTTGTATGTTGATGTTTTTAATCTGTTGAAAAGAAATAACAATTAGTCACCTAGGTTTAGATTCGCCAATGAATGACCACCCAAGTAAATTAATGAAACAATTCCGGACATTCATCGACATACATCGGTAAATCTTAAGATTAGCTTTTTTTGGACATTCACAGAAGCATGGATACGTCGCAGTTGGACATTCCTCATACTCAAAAGTACTAAGGCAAATAAGTCATGGGCATTTTAACATAGAGGGTGTAAGGGACAGCTCACCGCAAACTGACAGGGTGCCATCAGCTCCTTATTCTGAATCATATTCTAGCTATTAGAAAATATTAATGACTAAAATCAAAAAACCAACAATGGATGTTGAAATACTATCTAACGAACGACGCGTGAAATCAGCTGTTAACTTTCTGCTCAGCTAAAGAGATCACCGAACTCGTCGTCGCGCTTACCATTTACTATGTGCGTTTTGCCACGGTAACGATACATTGCGTATGAGGAAATAAAACAAATCAGGTTTTTTGGATTCCCATAACGTGCCTGAAATAATTTCTTGTACCGGTAATCTTAGTATGATAATATACTTACTGAATACACCTCATCAGTCTGCGGAGGGCTGTCACTTACACCAATTATTTTATTTATATTTCAATTATTTTTTCTCTTCGCCTTCCTTGTCTCAAGAAATAAAGATGTTACAATAATTTCAAACCGTTGATATGAATAAAATTATTGTATAATATGTATAATTGCATACTCGTATGATATATTCTGTAATGGCTGATTTCCTAAGGCCAGATACGAGCACATCCTCTTCCGTCTAACATCGCTCCAGTAGCGAACTTTGGGAACTCTAATCCTGTTAGGAAACAATCTGCAATATTCTGCAATCAAAGAAGTTGTGAGCTAATAAACTTACAAACAAATGTAAATCGAATAAAGGTCAGAAAGTATAAAATCAGTAAAACACACGTCATAAACACTGTCCGGGATCAGAATCGCTTTAACTCGAGTCGCTTGAGATTCTATATACAGGGTGTAAAGAGAACCTTCACGAAGCCGTTAACCAAACATTCTGTACATCATACTAAGTAACTTTTCGCAAAAATCCTACATTAAAAACATGTATTTAAAAAAAACTTGTGAAAAAGTTGGAACTTTGACCCCCAGTATCAGATGCTTCGTTAAGGGTCTTTTTACACCCTTTATGAAACTTTACAATGCAACACGTAAGTACTTATAAGCACCGTAACGCATTGCCTGAAATTGGGATCAGCTAGCAAAGCCTGCCCCGGCTGGAGTCGGGTGCAGAAGACGACCCCTTACAACTATAAAAGAGTATCAGGAGCCCCAAGGAGACTCGTCTGACGAACCTGTTTCTTCCAAAAGAATAAGAGTGTCGTATTCTTCATCAGACTTGGCCCTGGCTATAGGTCCTTTTCGACCTTATAGAGTTAGGATTGGTAAATTGTAGCACGTTTTGCCATCTCATCATCATCAGTGTACAGATTGGCATTTTTTTTCATAGGATGCACCTTTTTGAATTAAAAAAGCCGGAAACGAAAAAGTCCGAGAATTTCGAGTTTTTGGAGCAGTTAGTACAGAGGCTTAGCTCGAGCGCGCGGTGTAAACGTAAAGTAAGTACGTCTAATTTTTGAATCGATAATACAATTACACACATACACACATATCCAGTACATCATTCTGTGCCCCTCCACATAAGTATTTGACATCGGCTATTAAAAAAAAACATTTGTTCCATACATTTTGACCGTGTAAGTATTGCACTTTTGTAGGAAACAGCTGTTGTTTTTTTTAATAACCGAGGAATAGTTTCTTTGTGCGGGGGCTCAGAATGATGTACTGAATATGTGGTAACCGTTTTCGCGTCGGTGTCCCTTCCAACACGTATATGAAACCAGTATTTTTAATTTTAAAATCGACGTGTTAACGTCACGTTTACACCGCGCGCCGTGCTATGGCCACTTGTCTTTCGAAGCTGCAAACTTGGTTTTACACTATTGATAACGATCCTTACAACATCCCAATAAAACAGTAGATTGCAAATTATTTGTGACCTTTTTTTCGGATGGGAAATCATCAAATGAACGCTCTGGGCGGAGTGGGAGGGAGTGTCAGACTCATACTGACTAAAACCCATCCATGTTCCTTCTTTGCCCTTTGTGTTTCAGGGCCGCGGTATCTCTTTAGAACGTCTCTTTTTATTTAGTCCCGCAGCTCCGGCAGGCATCGGCCCTTGCTGACCCCTTCCTGTTTGCTGACGTAATTATTTGTGACCTAACGCGACGTTTCTATCTACGGTGACTGGCCTACAATGTGACATGTCCACTTATAGGTAAATTAGACAAACTACTTACCGCACAACATTCGCAACAGACAGAGAAGGGTTGCACTATTACGTAGATTATACCAGCAAAAATAGCTATTATATGTGCTGGTATGAGGAGGATTAAAAACCACATAACATGATAAAAGCACTTGCACATTTTCTGAAAAGACCAATTTCAAGATGTTAGCGCCGTTTCAAGTGACGTACAAGTACAAGCTTGCTTGTATACATTTTAATGGTACTGACTGACCTAAAATGAAAAAACGGAGCCTCTATAATGTGACTTTTATTTTGTCCGTCTCTCATAGGGATTTTCTTCTATGTTGTTTTACAGGACGTAAAATTCGATATTAAGAAAACAAAAACATATTTAGAAACAAAATGGTGGTTTGTTGGCGACGTAAATAGGAAGTGTTTTTAGGTAAGTATATAGCTAAGCTAAATAAGAACGTGTGAAAATTAAAATCAAGTCGCTGCGAAATCACATGGATATCACAGCGATTTGTTATGGCCTTTTGGATACTGGTATATCCACAGGAACACTGCTCGAGGCGCGGTGCCCCCTGCCACTTCACACACTTTCTTTTTCGGGAGGTAATCAAAAGTAACCGACTGTCTTCAATCTCTCAAATCAAATCTTCAATCAGTGCGTCCTGCCTGTTATGACTTGTGGGACCGAACGTGGATACTGACGGTACGTCTAGTAAACAGTACACAGTGTGGACAGTAGTCCATAAATTAAAAATCACTCAGCTATACGGAGATTCCAAGCATAGCCCGTACCTGAGCCTAAAGCTTTCCAAATGAAAAAATAAATAAAATATAGTTTGGCATAATTATAAACGCAACCATCACTTAAACGGACGCGGCCTGCAAGGTAAAGTAAAACTTAAAATAAAATGAACACTACCTAAGCTTTTGTTAACTAAAACAGTTAATTTAGAAATCAAAATTTTAAAGTTAATATAAATACTTGATAATATTATGTTTATTAAACGGAAAATACTCGATTCGTTCTTTTATTTTTATTCATTGGCTTCGCTGTGGTCACTACCAGCACGACTTTGATAGCTTTAATCTCGGACACGTGACGCTTTAGAAGATTTTATCTCATTCAAAATTTGTTTGAATTAATGTCAGCTATCGATTGGTACAGGTTTTATGAGTGGCTAATCAAATTGTGCTGAAGATTTCATCAGTGAATGGACTTTAACTTTGATACCTCATTTCTCGGAAACGTGACGCTTTAGAACATTTTGTCTCATACAAAACTTGTTTGTATTAATACCAGCTATCGATTAATATAAGATTTATGCGCGGCCGCAACTTTGAAAAAAAAAATGGCGGAAGTTAGGCCGGCCATTTAATTCAAATCCCTTTGAATTCGCGGGCCACATTATATTGAAGGAGGAGTTTTATTAGTTTTCTCTATTTATATACGATTCCCCGATAATGCATCTCTTGTCGATCTGACTTGCAATAAGGTACGACCTCATGGAGCGATGCTATTAAATGCCGATCGACTTAAATACGTCGCCGAAAAACTATCATTTTATTTCGTTAAATCAGTATAATGACAATCTATTGAAACTTATAAAAATTAAGAGCGTAAAAACGTATATTTTTTTTTTTTTTTTTTTTTGACGTAGGCGGACTTAATGCCACAAGGCATTCTCATTCAACCATTCATCATTCAACTTTATAATTAAGTGTTCAACCATCTTGTATCAAATGATAAACTACTAAAATTAATTGCAGCAATTGTCTTTTTTTTGTTTTAGACAAGCAGTTTCTTTAAGAAGTTAGTAATGTTGGCAGTAGACGGAGTCGCTTTTAAATCAGTGAAATACTTAGTAACGTGTGATATCTTAGAATCTTTTCTTTTAGATGGCAATTGGAAGCTACCCATCATTATTTTAATCATGAACAGGCTTGTTCCACCCGCCAAGACTATTACACCTCCATACTACGTCACTGCCAGTCCAAAGCAGGTCTTGTCTGACTGCCGAGCTGAAGAAAATTCTTAAAAAAAAAAAAAACTTTTGATAGAATTAGTCCTTATGGCACTAAATAACTTACCTATCTCGTCTCTCGTCTATCTGTGAAAATTTGTTGCATTCCGACAACACAATATTTAACACTAGCAGCTAATATTTTTCACAGCATCCTCTTCCCTCTAACATCGCATTTGCACAGTATTTCGGGAACTCCACTAATATCAGGAAAAAATCTGCGCAGCTCTGGAATCAAAGAAGTTGTCAACAAATAAAGTTACTATGACTAATTACGTAATATAGGTAGGAATAACGTGAAATCGTTTGGAATTTGGATATTGTTAATTATACTTTACACCGGGATATAATCATCAACGAAAGTCGATTTACAGGCTTTTTTTTCAATTGGTTTGATAGTGTTACCCAGAGGATTATTTAGCATGAAAACTTGATAGCTCATTAGGTAGAGCGTGCGTTTTGGTTCATGCCGCATGCGATGAGATGAAAATCATCGTTGCTGGACAGTCCATTCTTAGTTTTTGGCCCTTATTGAAATCTGAAAGTTGCTCCCGCCCAAACGGCTCCTCTCCTGTCTGAAACTTTTCATATCAGTTCCTATTTGTTTTATCGTCCTCTCAACACGACCAGACGACTCAGCTATCAAGTGTTCATACCGAATTTGCTCGCTGAAAATCCTCCTAGGCTGAATACTGAAAATTTTATTAAAAAGTAGACGTATTCATAGGAACTTACAGATACAAACCACGTTCACTGCGCACCTAGTTCTGAGTTTCGAAGGCCCTAGTACAAGCGCGCGCTGTAAACGTAACGTAATACGTTTACAGCGTGCGTCGTGTCGTGCGCCGACGACGTTTGAATCAAAAATACAATTATACAATAGCATTTTTGTTAAATTATTTGCAACATGCATAACCAATATCATCCATAGATATGTATAAATTCTTAAAATTATGAAAATATTATATGTGAAATTAGTATTATTAATTTTAAAATATACGTATAACGTTACGTTTACTCCACGCGCTTGTGCTATGGCCTCTGACCTGCTGGTGGTGTTGTAGATAAAGGATCTCAAAGACAGTAGTCTCAGGATCAGAAAGTCAATATAGCAACGAATTTAAACTGTGTCATACAGACTTAAGGTATATTTTCCGTAAATGTTCCGATCTTTATGATCATCCTGACTACGTCGATACCTTTGCAGTGCTTTCTGATATTTTTAGCTCGTTATGTGTTCCGAATTTATTGAAAAGTAATGCTGCTCCGAAATATGTGAGTACCTCGCCCGCTACGATATATCTGATGGCGACTGTACTTAGTAGAAGAAAGTAAAACAGTTTTTATCTCCTAACTCTACCGATTAACAAATATAATTATGCATCCTGCAACAAAGAAGTGCACCGCGCAAAAGGACCAGTACACATAATGTACATCCGATAACGCAGTGAACGTGTCGAATCGAGTACCTAGGAACAAATTCGTCATCTGTCTCAAATAATGCTGGTTGAGATCTACTTCAGTAACAGTGTCATGTTTCTAATAAATCGACTTTCGTTGTTTAGGTACCGTACCGAAATCTCAGTGTTAGGTATTATGTATTAACATAGGATGATAAAAATAAACTATACAACTCTTTTTGCCTCCATTTCGGTTTGAGGTCAAATTTTTCTTGTTTTGGAGGCCATAAGTTGTATAGATTCTTTTTGCCCACCCTGCAATTTGATGGGTATATTTTGACCAAAACATTTAATAAATAGATAGGTACTTATAATCTAGTCTAGATAACGTTTTTTTATTATTTAAAGGTGCGTTGAAACCAAACAAAACAAAATCAACGTTCTTTCCTTGATATTCTTTCTCGATTGGTGTAAGCAGCAAGGATTCTATCGGATCTATCGCCATTCGAAATAGAATTCGCAAAAACAAAGGCAAGCGAATGTTCAGTCAGCGTCTGTGGTCGTAGCAGACAGCACTATATTCTCTCTCCACGGTAAGACACTTTCCTTGACAGATGGAACGTAAATTATTGTGTCGCGACGGGAAAGGCTCGACTTGATCGATATCTTATGAAATATCAAATATTCATGGTAAATCTACGCTTCACTTAGGACATTGTCTGCATCAGCTTCGGAAGTAGAATATGGTGCTTCATGAGCTAAGCAATGCAATAGAGGTCGAACTGAAGAGGGACATGTCGAAAACTAAATCTATAATCTATGACCAACAGCTCACCAACCAACGTCAGTCAACGTGCACATAGATAGGTAAAAATTACATGTATATATCTACTGGGGCCAAGTACTGGGGTAAACGCGTCTTGCACGGAAATTTGTAAGTGGACCACTTGTTCTTGCAGATGTTTTCCGTTTATCCTTCCCCTATTGTGCCCCACATTTGCAGTCCAGACTGCATTGCTGACGTGCCTAACCCTTGAAGTTGCTAGGCTAAAATCGGTCTGA
Organism: Noctua pronuba; assembly: GCA_905220335.1. Lineage (NCBI taxonomy): Eukaryota > Metazoa > Arthropoda > Insecta > Lepidoptera > Noctuidae > Noctua > Noctua pronuba. The sequence goes on along the minus strand of LR999891.1, from coordinate 18,389,064 downwards.
ACAAGCCATGTATGTCGGATGCCGGCCAAACTGTGCCCCCGTAATATGTACGGACTACTGTTAGTACACACTAACATTTTGAAAATAGTACTCAAGGGTCACCCCTCAAAATGTTGCACTGCCGGTCATTCAAAGAACGTTCTAGACAACTGTTCTGATGTTTGAGGAACGAAACGAGCGTTAAGGCGAACGAAAACAGAGAAAGCGATCAGGATCTTTCTCACACGGGAAAGCGTTGAAGAAAAAAAACCTAAACTCATGCTTCATATCATTCTCGAGCACGACATAACATTACATTTGCTCTTCTTGGTTTGCATGCTCGGTGCCGTATACATGACATGAACAAATGCTATGTCTGCTTACACCATAAGAATGTATTCATTGCTTATTTGCTCGTTTGGTTTAACGTAACCTTCGGCATCGTCCTAATAAAATGCAATTCCACGACCATCGCAAATTCGCGTAATTTTTGCTCTCGCGAACTGGCGATCAAACGTACTGATGTCAAATAGGTGTGTTGGCGTTCAATGTTCATGCCATGCAATCGCACGATTAAAATGTGTAATATCGCGTGAACCTCGTTCCCGTGAACGGGCGATTAAACAAACATATAATGTCGAATTGGTGTCCTTATTGACATTCGCGCGAAAATCGCGTCGGTGACGCGGGTGAGTGAAAAAGAACTCGCGCGACTATCTATTGGACATCCAATTTTTATCGCGTCGTTGATTTGCGCGATGAGCGCGTATCCGCGTTTTAATAGGACGATGCCGTAGGCACACCTTTAGGGTATCGCTTTGTTGAATTAATATTAGGTAAAAAACATGAAATACTCACCTCACAACAACGAATACAGACTCCGAAAATTTGCGCATATACGTAGACAGGTACGGAAATGATAGCTACCAATATTGAAACTAAAATGAGGATAAAAAACCACATAATGGATAATAGGCACCTGCTCATTTTCTGAAAAGACCAATTTCAAAATGTAGTGCAAACCACAAGTTGCAAGCTTGTGGCTGATCAAATGATCCGGGTTGAGCAACTTGGTGGCGGGTGGAACGAAGGATAGATCAATATTTTTTTTTACTAATGACTAGCTTTAAGCCCAGGCCCCACCCCCACCGTGGTTCCACCACTGCCAGGAACCCAGCCTTTGTGGGTACAAACACTCTTACTACCTACCCAAGTAACCATTCTAGTGTTGGGCATAACTTTGAAGACGTACGTGCGTTTTTACGCTCTTTTTTAAAAACTAGCTTTCACCTGCGGCTTCGCTCGCGTTATACCCAGAAATTATTCCAAGAGTATAATGTAGCTTACCTAATGGTAAGTTCTAATGTGAAAGAATTTTCTGAATCGGATCAGTAGTTCCAAAGATAACCGCCTAAATACAAACTTACATACATTTCCTCTTTATAAATATTATAAAGAGTTATAAAAAGCACCATAATAAACATAGTTTTACAAACAAAATAAACAGTAGTTTGTCAGAGAAGTAAATCTGTGAAATTGCATCGCATCGCTGATGAGGACGTACAGTCGAACGGATGCTAATGGTAAGGAAACCAGTATAAGCTGCCACCGTTACACTGGATACACCAGTACAACTTTGAGCTATCAAAGCGCTGTTGTACTGATTGCGGAAATTGTAACTTTAATAGATTTTTTGTTAGATAGTATCTGTTTATGATGGTTTTGTTCTGATACCAGCTATTGATTAATACAGGTTTCATGTGTGACTGTTATTTTTAAAATAAAATAAAATGGTAATGGCTTTCGTTTCAGTATTTGTACTTGGAAAAAACTAAGATAGCCATAAGACTACAACTATACCTTTTGCAAAGCAAATTTTTAGTTATTAAAATATGCAGCCAATGTAACCTAAGTATTTAGAATTCGGTACGGTAGCATAATTTTGAAATTACTTATTGATATGTATCGACTCAATAGGTTTTTGTGTCGATCGACTTACATCGAATTTGTGATAAGCACAACACTACCTGTTCGTTTAGAAAAATATGGCGTTTTGAAAGAGTGATTTTTCATAATACCTATTTACCATATTCATTGCTGTATTCAAAATTGGAAACTTTTTAATAACATCTCTTCGGAACAAATTGGACCTACTCTAATTCTTCTCATTTTCCTCAATTTTTGTTGTACCTACCTAACAATATTCTATAAATACTTTGCATGTAGAACCTTCATAAATAATATTGTCTATAGCTAAAGTTCTTTTGAAACAGTGCAGCGGCCGGTGGGTGCGAAATCCAAGCTGGTCGCATCGCATCCCTATTAGACCCGGGAACCCTAACAGGTCATTATAACAATAACACCAGCCTATTATTGTCCCACAGCTGGGCAAAGACCTCTTCCCATACAGAGAAGGCACGAGCATCACTAACTCATTAATATCATCACCATAACGTAGCCGGCAGAAGGTACTATCACTGTAATAATATCCATTTGATGTACCTACTACCCTTGTCAAGAATACCTAGGTACCCACTCCAGAGATTTAAAAAACTTATAGAGCGGACATCTATACATATAATAAGACAGTAAAAAAACTGTGTCTGTACATTGAAAATATTTAAAAAAAAAAAAATGAGTGGTGTTTAGAAACAGTAATAGAGCACAAATCCAAAAAAAAAAATCTGTCTGTTTGTCTGTTTGTCTGTTTATCTGTTTGTCTGTTTATCTGTTTGTCTGTTTGTCTGTTTGTTTGTACACGCTAATCTTCGGAACTACTAAACGGATTTGAAAGATTTTTTTTTTGTTGTATAGGTATTAAGTCTGGGCAACATATAGGCTATAATTTATCTTGGAAACTTGAACACCTGATGCAGAACCGCAATAGAATAGCTAAACTATAAGAGATACAAAAATGGTACTATAGCAAAAATTGTTCCACGTGATGAGCATTTTCTGCTGAGAGAATAAATTTGAAGATCTGGAACACCTGATGTGGAACTCCAAGAGTCCAGCTACACTATAACATATATAGGAATGAAGTCTTAGCAAAAATTGTTCAATCTGATGACCACTCTCTGTTGATTTATAAAAATCGAAGATCTGGAACACCGGTTGTGGAATTCCAAGAGCCCAGCTACACCATAACACATATAGGAATGACGTCTTAGCAAACATTGTTCAATTTGATGAGCACTCTCTGTTGACTTATAAAATCGAAGATCTGGAACACCTGTTGTGGAACTCCAAGAGCCCAGCTACACCATAACATATATAGGAATGACGTCTTAGCAAAAATTGTTCAATCTGATGACCACTCTCTGTTGATTTATAAAAATCGAAGATCTGGAACACCTGTTGTGGAACTCCAAGAGCCCAGCTACACCATAACACATATAGGAATGACGTCTTAGCAAACATTGTTCAATCTGATGAGCACTCTCTGTTGACTTATAAAAATCGAAGTTCTGGAACACCTATTGTGGAACTCCAAGAGCCCAGCTACACCATAACACATATAGGAATGAAGTCTTAGCAAAAATTGTTCAATCTGATGAGCACTCTCTGTTGACTTATAAAAATCGAAGATCTGGAACACCTGTTGTGGAACTCCAAGAGCCCAGCTAAACCATAACACATACAGGAATGACGTCTTAGCAAAAGTTGTTCGGTCTGATGGGCATTTCCTGTTGACTTATAAAAATCGAAGATCAGAAACATCTGATGTGGAAATCAAAGCTATCACTAATTTCACTGTATAATTATTAAATAACATAATCTGGGAGTATCTCCACGCGATGAAGGCGGTAACAGTTTAGGACTGATATTCGATGACGACGGTATATCATTGAAAATTTGACTCTACTGGACAAAACTCGACCCCGTTGTCGCTGGCATAAGCAACAGGATCCGCGTACGAAGTCGCGGGCAGAAGCTAGTTGAGAATATTTTCATACAAAAATTTTGATCCCGAACATTTTTGACTTTGATACACGAATGCTCCCTGACAAACGCGCATATGACACTACAAAGGCCGATTTCTTAAGAAGTAACAATATTGGATTACGATTTTCTTCGTCTTGTCCCGTCTATCGCTTGTACCTAAATATTTGAATGTCTTTGACCAACTCTAAATAGTCTAGGACTCCTCAAGGTTCTTTTTAAACAAAATTTGACATGCGTGTACACAATCTACTTACCGCGACCAGCGACCAGCACCGTGACTTTCAATGGTTTCCACTCGACAACTTACAATGAGAAACTACATTGAGTAACATTTCGCATACGGCGGGCTGTCGCGATTCCCGTATTATGTTACAGCTTTTTTCGCGAAAACCGAGTGTTAGTTGTCTTTTCCGTAAAAAAAACTAGAAGTGCTAGAACTTACAAATTCTTCGTACGATTTTTCATCAAAACCCACTGACAGTAAACCCAAAGATTTATGTAGTTTTTTTCTAAATTATTTTCAGCCAGGAAGCTGTAAGTTTCCTCTTGAAGTAACCTTCACAGTGCCAAGTACCAAGTTGTCTACTACTTTTTTATAAAACATTTTGTGCGCTTAGATTAGATTTTTGTAAATATCTTTAATGAATAAATAAAATAAATTTAGTTTAATCAAGTATCAAGACTCACAAGAACACTCACAAGGTAAAACAATTTGTCTGCTACAGCGTTGCTGGATATAAGGACAATCCAGTATGTTAGCGACCATCGCCAGAACGAATAGGTTTATCGTTGATATTGTAAGCTAGCTAATGCCGGCCACACACGTTCCAGTATACTTGCGCAAGTCCAGACTTGCACAAACACACGAATTTCGGAGGTGACCACAGACGGCTCAAGCATGCTTGCACAAGTATCATTTCAATGATATTTGTACAAGTGTGCGTACATGCAGCGAGCTACTTATGCTATGGATATATATTACATATTATATTTATTTATTACGTTTGGTTCGAATTTTCGGTATTGCTCAATTGTTTTATTATAAGCATCATTTTTTTTTTGTCCCTGTGGTGATAGTCTTTACTTTTTATTTGCCAAAGACTTGACTCATTTCTGTACATATTTATTAATTCTTCTATAATATCGCGAACTCCTTGCCTCTCGGTAGTCTCGTTCATTTTGGCGCGAAAATGACGTGCGTACATGTAGGTGGCTAAAACAATACTGAAACTTGCGCGAAATGCTCCCACCAGGGCTGCCAGTAGATATTTTTAAATTATTCGGCTATGTTTCTGAAATTATACAAAATCGAATGTCAGGATACAAACAGTGCTTAATTTTTTTTAAATACATAATAATGATTAATTACGTGAACTTACCTACGTTATTTTTTTAATTTATCATGGTACTCACAGGCTTAACGCATATCCAAGCCAAAAAATGTCACCATAGATGACATTCATAATAAATATACACTCAGATAATAGAATTTTGGCTTTTCGTTTCCGTATCCAATTATACATGAGGGTCCAGGATACAAAGAGGATACAATCAGTAACCAAATAATACAGTTTTTGTATCCAATTATACAATCTGGCAGCCCTGGCTCCCACACACGTTCAAGTAAACTTGCACAAACGCAAGTTTGCACAAGTCGGGAATTGAAATTTTGAACTTTTTAAAGAACTTGTGCAAGTCGGAAATTTGCGCAATTATCTTCCAACACACGTTCCAGTATACTTGCGCAAGTCTGGACTTGCGCAAGTATACTGGAACGTGTGTGGCCGGCATAAGTTATTATTAAAAAAAAAACCAGCCACGTGCGAGTATGGCTCACACACGGAGGGCTCCGTACCACAGTAGTCCACACAATATGTTTTATTTAAGAGCATGAATTTTATAGTTGCAGAAGTGTGACGTTTGTACTACTATGTATTGCCATTAATAAGATCGAGAAAAAAAAATCTGAAAATAACACGGTTCTTGTATAAAATAAAAAAGGTTTTAAAATGAGAGGCGGACCCCTCTCCCTTTCAATTTAAAACCTTCTTTTTATTTTTATCTTACACACTGTTCAAATTTCAAGTGTATATGAAAAATTGCGTCAGCCATGCGAGCTAAAATAAACTACATAATATGTTAGCTTAGTTTTCGGTTAAAAATAAACAGCCCTGTGACGGACGGTCAGACATACAACAGCGTCTGGCAGGCCCCGTTGGCACCCTTTGGGTATGCTAAGCATAAGCTAGCTAGAGTGACTAGCACGCTATCTTCCTAACACGATCTTGCTATCTTAGGATCCAAATTGAGCTCTAGCCTTATAATAATAGTAATGGGGTCAGCTTAAACTAGCCACAACTACTCTTTAAACGATTTCCGGCGAAATAATATTTATACAAGCATGTTCGGACCTCTTATCTTAATTTGACCGAGATTTATCTTTTCAGAGTAATTTTACGAAAAGGAGATTGGGCGTAATTGCCCTGGCGTCCAATAGCGTTAAGATATATACTAATGGATAGATCTCTTTTAGAAGAACATTTCTTATTATGGCGACTTTTCTCGATCGCCATCTCTTTCCTGCACTTTACTAAGATTAAAATAGTACTTTAAAAGATGATGGGAGACCCCCCCTGCCCCTGTTCCCCCTCTTGTGTTGTGAAATGTTGAGCAGGTAGACTGCATCGTTAGTCTAGTGGGCGCAAGTGCGACTGCTGAGCATGAGTTTCTGAGTTCGATTCCCAGGTCGGGTAAAGTGTTATTGGGTATTTTCATAAGGAATTTTTCAGTAGCATCCTGGATTTTCACCTGGTTGATGGCATGAAGGCTCGCCCCTTATATTACATGCGACTTAAATATAACTGGCGATAGATGCACCTCTGCTTAGCCCTTCGGGGATTACAGGCGTGTTGTATATGTGGATTTCTTACTTGTGCGCATGCGCCAAAGCGCCACGTGACGAAATAGCTAGGGGATGAGGCTATCAATATAAGTCTAGATATGATGTAAGTTCAGATGGAAAAGGAGAATGCATAAACATGGTGCTATTTCACTCTGTCCTAGTTTTGGACACTGTTGTGTAATGGACCCAGTATATTTCATCACTTAGGTTTATTCAACCCTGCATCCTGCATGTGTGTGTACAAAGTGCATCCAGTTTATTTAGGCATTTCGATGCAGTACATTAATACTTAGGTCTCCAGTTAGTGGGCAGGTCATGATATTCTGGTTCACCCTAGAGGGTTCCCCTATGAGGTGTTGCAAATACTCTTTAGTAGTGGGTGACAGTATTTCAGAGCCAATCATGTGCTGGGTCCATGGTCGACGTCGAATAACACAAACAAGGATTCTGCCTGTATCAAAAAAGGCGCCAATTATTCTATTTCAGCAATATGATATTAAAATGGCACAACAGTCATGTTGGTGATGCATTTTTTTTACGCTTATCAAAAGTTAAAAACAGATTTTGCCTTAAGAAGTCGTTTGTCATTCATAAATGTTTGGTCATCCGTTTAAAGCTCCATAAAACGATAAGCTCTGCATTTCATTTCTTTTTTTTCTTTCATTGATTTTATTATTTGAAAAATGCAAATGTCTACGAGAACATTAGGTTTTAATATTTTATTTTAATAGAATTGGGACATTGTAAACACCGCAACTGACAACACCACCAACAACCTCAGGGATCAACGTTTTTTGGTCACGTGCTCTTTGTGCTACTGCACTCCTAGTACCATGTTCCGCAGTATTGGCACCATTTCTATGCGAAACACCACTAGCGACATCTAGGATTGGAAGGGGAAGCTCTAGTTAGCCCGGGAAATTCAAAATTTCCCCACGATTTTACAATGTTGCCATACTTCTAAGGGTCTTTTCCCATTTACAATGGTGTAGAGATTGATGTTGCCTACTTAGGCTTTTTTGTTTGTTAGTTACTTTATGTTGATATAAATGTGTTCGCAACGATAAAATTCATTTTAAATGTCGTGAGGAAAGTTCTGAGTATGAGTGTGGATGGCTATTAAAGTAGGGGAAGACCAAAGAAATTATGTATAGACTGTATGAAAGATGTTAGGGCTAGAAAGAGGGAAATTCTTGAGATGACGACCAATGGAGGATTGGTATGGAAGAAGGAGACATGCTGCACCGACCCCAAATAAATTTGGATAAGGGCAAGACAATCATGATGATGTTCTAATTAAACATGAATTTCATTTAATTTCATTATTACATATTCTTATTTATTGTCATAAATAAGGCGCACTATATTACAAGTTTAACAATAAAAAAAAATTTTGACCAAAATATAGGATTTGTAGCTTTAGTTCTTATATACAGAAGAATGGCTCTTCATAAGATCGGATAACTTTTTTAAAATAAAAGTGCTCAAGTGCTCAGAAATTTGGCAAGCAATTATTTATGAAATGTTATTTATTTTTGTCTGGGACTGGGTAGCGTCAAGGACTAAATTCCTCGTCGCGATAAATCAAACGAATCGAGACTCGATGGTAATGCATTCTTATGGCCACATTCCGTCTCCACCATCAGACCAGCTCTATGACATCATTATAAATAACAATGTCATCCGATGTACCTATATGAGCATGCAAAGTTTTAGCTCAATCGAACACCAGGAAGTGGGTCATATTTAAACTGACACTCAGACAGGTGAAAATAAAAGCAAAATACGCGCTTTGGACACCAGCGAACCTCACACCAGTTAGCTGCAGGTCATGATATTCTGGGCAATCCTAGCTAGTTCTCCCTTGGGGTGTGGCAAATGCTCTTTGGGGTAGGAATCCAGTATTTTAGCACCAATAAAGCGTTAGACCCCTGGTCGACTAGGCAGCGCACATTTCGCGCCAATATCAAGAGAAGGCCTCAAATATTCTGTTCTAATAAATGGGACTTTGAAAACACCACTCTCGGCAACACCAACAAGCTCCAGGGATCAACGTTTTTTGGTCATAAGATTTTTGCGTTACTGCAGTGCTAGTATCATTTTTCGCTGTTTCCTACATTTTCGCAGCATTTCTAGAGGAAACGCTACTAGCGACATCTAGTATTCGATGAGGAACCTCCAAAACAGCCCGCGAAATTCGAATTTTCCCACGTGTTTTGCAATGTTGCCACACTTCTAAGAATGTTTCCCAGAATCAATGGAGTTGGATTTTTGTTACCTTATTAGACTTTTTATTTGTTTGTCATACTTATTTTGATAAAAATGTTATTCGTAACGGTAGGTAGAGATATTTATAATTATGTGGCTGTCGATGTGATGAGTGACATAAATGTAGTAATAGTGTTATTGGGTTATTTCATCAGGAATTATTTGGAGTCTGCATTTTTGCCCAATTGATGGCAATAGGCTCGCCCCAATTAGATGGGACTAAATTAAACTTGGCGGAAAGAACATATTATAGCTAGATCGTAATCAAGGTGGATCAGACATTTAGCTGTAAATACATACATACATATATTTACGTAAGGTAAATTTTAGGGGTCAGAATAAACTAAACGCCACATGCTACGATGTTGACAAAATGCTGCCGCTTCATCCACAACAAAATGTGGACAAAATCCGGTCAGCTACAAGCTACATTCTCAGAAGGTACTATCGTTCGATGCGGTTGCGAATGTTGAAACAATGTTAAGTCATAATTATGTATTCATCGTTTTTTCATACGCTTTACAAAAACATATACACGTCGAATTGAGTACACACTTTTTAATCAGTTCAAAATTTAATTTTCACAAATAAAATGACTCGTTAACTGATTAATCTTAATTACTTGGTTAGGAAATATCCATCTAATTAAAATTTTCAAAATAATTACTATCAGCAGATTTGAGATTCCTCTGAGAATAGTTACACAAAAAAACACCGCGCTCACAAAGAATTCAGCTACAATTGAATGTTACGGTCAACAAACTGTTTTAATTCAGTTCACAAAATCATTTTTTTTTCTATACCTACCTAAAAGAGAAAAAAGTAAAAATTGAAGCATTTTATTGTTTTTTTTATTATTTTATCTTTTTCATTCGCGTAACTTTCTGTAAAAGTTCTATCGACTACTGACTGAAGCTGACCCAACTTTGACCGATTTGAATGCAGATTGAAATATTTTGTACCTGGGCATCATAAACCAAACAGGTGTATCAGCAAATCTGAATCTAAATAGGTCGACGAAATAGGTAGTTAGGTACACCGAGTTCGACGCATGCGTATAGTTATTCAATCGAACTGCAGCTTGCAGGAGGTGTCGTCGCTCTTTGCACGTCCCGAACATTTATTAGAAATAAGTGGGAAATTAGTGGTTAACCAAGACAAATCAGGAAGTAAATATCATCATGAGGCCCATAAAGAACCCCAAGATGAAGCCAACGGTGGATGTGCTCAAATACGAAGATTACCAAGAGAAAAGCTTCAAGGAAATGCTGGAAGACTCCGTACTTTTTCAACTAATTTTAATGTTGGTACAAATCTGTCTGCTGCTCTTCAGAATCCTTTCCTCCATGATCCGGGATATAATCGACGGCGTCTTGCTCACCTTGCGGAGGATATTTGACGAAGATGGAGAACTGATGATAATGCTGGACTATCTGCTGCCATTTATGTATTACGTGAAAACTACCTAGATCATCAGTCAAGCCAAATCCTTCATTTTGACCAGAAAATGTTGGAGCTCCGAATTTTTTGTTGCAGTCTATATTTCGGATGAAAATCAATTTGGAGCAAAGAAAAATGCAGTGTAGTGCGATCGTTGTGTTTAAAAAAAATTGTGGTTGTGTGTTAAAAAAAAAAGATTATACTTTATACTCATGAAAGCAGTACTCAGGTCGTCGGATTTTACCAATTAATGTTTTTTCTTTATGTACTCTTTGGGATCGTTTTGGTTTTACAAATGTTGCAAGTTATTAGGGAATCTTTACTTCGTTGTCAGTGTTAGCGTCGTGTTGTGTGTATCGATGTGATTTTAAGCTATATGTGATCAATGTTTCCTATTAGCTAAACTCTACTACTAAATCTACTGTACCTCTTCCTCGTCATTGATATAAATCCTGTGCAAACCTCAAAATATTGGAAGTTTTAAATGTGTCTTCATGTTAGTGTGTAATGTCTGTCAATGTTGTTTGTCATCCGGTGCGTACAGAAATACCCTTCACCTTCCATCAGTAATCCTATTACAGAGCCTTTGAAGTAAATTACTATGCGTTTACCTACTCCCTAATGTTATATGACGTCAAAATTGTGAAAATTCAAATGTGTGTTTGAAAATATTAGTTGTATATTTGGATATTGTGAATATTTTGTTATAATAATTACGCTTCAGTCATCTGTGTCCCCCTGTGTATGTCGTTAAGTTCGTCCCTGTACTGTATAAACCGAATTTACCCTTGTAGTTGTAGAATAATGTTGTAAATGTTGTCATTCGCTTTTCCTTATTAATTTCAATAAATGGTTAAATGCAACAGCTGTTTGTTTTACCCACACTAAAACATCAGTGTAACGTAACCCTACGTTAAGAATCTATGTAGGACGGCGAAATAGGTAGTTAGGTATACCGAGATCGACGCATGCGTATAGTTATTCAATCGAACTGCAGCTTGCAAGTGGCGTCGTTTCTTAGCACGTCCCGAACATTTATTACAAATAAGTGAGAAATTAGTGGTTAACCAAGCCAAATCAGCGAGTAAATACCCCCATGAGGCCTAAAAGGGACCCCAAGATGAAGCCAAAGGTGGATGTTCTCAAATACGAGGACTATCAAGAGAAGAGCCTCAAGGAGATGCTGGAAGACTCCGTGCTCGTTCAACTGATATTGATGTTCGTACAAATAGCTCTGCTGTCCTTCAGGGTCCTCTCCCTGCTGTTCTGGGATATAATCGACGGCGTCTTCCTCACCTTGCGCAGGATATTCATCCACGGCGGAGAACTGATGCTAATGCTGGACTATGTGCTGCCGTTCATGTACTACGTGAAAACTACCTAGATGAACAATCAAGCCAAATCCTTAATTTTGAACCGAAAATGTTGGAGCTCCGAATTTATCTGTTGCAGTCTGTATTTCGGAAGAAAATCAATTTTGAGTAAGAAAATTTCAAAATTGAGTGTAGTTCGACCGTTGTGTTTAAAAAAAATGGGATTTTGTGTTAAAAAAACTGATTATAAGTTATACTCATGAAAGCAGTACAAAGTTTGTCGGATTTTACCAAGTTATGTTTTTTACTTATTAACTCTTTGGAAACGTTTTGGTTTTACAAATGTTACAAGTTATTATTATAGGCAATATTTACTTCGTTGTCAGTACTAGTGTCGTGTTGTGTGTATCGACGTGAATTAAAGCTATATGTGATCAATGTTTCCTATTAGTAAGACTCTATTGCTATTCAAATAACAGTACTTCTTCCTCGTCATTGATAACCTGCGTAAACCTCATAATATTACAAGTGTTAAATGTGTAATGTCTGTCAATCTTCTTTTACATCCGGTTCGTACAGAAATAACCCTTTCCTTCCCATCAATAATCCCATTACCAGCACCTTTGAAACAAATTACGATGTGTTTACCTACTCACTAATATTATATAACGTCAAAATTTTGAAAATTCAAAAGTGCCCATGTTTGTGAATATTATACTTTTGAACAAAAACATCTACTTAATTAATAAAAATTGTTTGGCTAGTGTTGATTGGATTCAAATAAGGAAATTAAGACCTATATCAGTTGTATATTTGGAAATTCTGGATCTTTTGTTATAATGATTATGCTTCAGTCATCTGTGTCCCACTATGTATGTCCTTAAGTTCTCCCCTGTACTGTATAAACCGAATTTACTCTTGTAGTTTTAGAATAATGTTGTAAAAATGTTGTCAGTTTTTTAATTTATTTCAATAAATGGTAGTATGCAACATTTGTTTGTTTTACTCACATTCATAAATCAGTGTAATCAGCTACGTTACACTGATACTGAGCTCGCTCAAAAAGCTGCAAAGCTAAAGTGGCACTGGGCTGGCCATGTCTGCCGTATGGCCGACGAGCTGTGGGCCAAAATAACCACGATGTGGAACCTTGACACAGCCTGAAGGCGACGCGGTACGCCTCGCAGGCGATGGCGGGACGAGCTGGACAAAACGAACGACCAATGGTCCACATTTACGAAGGATTTGGAAGTTATGGGGAGAGGCCAGCAGTGGGATGGCATGGATTAAGCCGTCAACCAAGCATTATGTACATCAAACTAAGATTTATGACACAGTATTAAGACATGCACCCACTGCAAATTTTAAATATCAATTTAAAAATTACAAATAACTTTAGCTTCAGAAGTCGGTGACAAAAAAACTGAATCAAACAAACAAAAGTCACCGACTTCAGAAGCTAAAGTTATTTTTCACTTATTTCAGTTTTTGAAATCGATTTTATTTTTTCAATTTTATTTTTTTATTTTTCCATTCTTCTTCTTAGCGTGTCGATGGCAATCTAAATTGTGTCGGCCCAGAACTGAGCTACTAGTTTGGCGCTTTGCTTTCATTTTTACATTTTTAGTTGTAATATCTTATACAATTAATATTTGCTGTGCATTTATTCTTCATTGTCCACAAAAACAAACAAATCTGGTTGTACTGTACATATCTGCGTACACCCTCAGAGCATACAGGCGTTATGTTATGTTACGATATTGTGTAAACAATACACATCTAAGCGATTGCAGCAATCACGGCAGATTTGCTGTCTATTATTGAAGAGTTCCATTGTATATCTCCAAAGATCAGCATCAGGTCTTCACCAAATATTATACGGGACCACCGCAAAATAATATTCTTCTAAATAAAAAAAGAATTATTGAAATCGGTTCTCAATTGGCGAAAATATCTCTGACAATGATGATTACCAGGCATAATGCCTACGAGTGTGTGTGCCTATTCAATTTGAAGAATTTCCTTGATTTCCCCAGGATCCCAACATCAGATCATGACCTGATGATCATGGGACCAAATGGGAAGTATACTGTTTCAAACAATGCCCATAAAAGAGGGTTGCCTTTAATTTTCCTGGGATCCCATCATCAGATCCTGACTCATAACTTCCATCATCGCTCAACATCATAAGATGATGATTACCAGGCACAAATGACTGAATTGTTTGTGTGTGAAGTGTTGTTGTTGTGAAGTGTTTTGAATTGTTGTTTTGTTGTTGTTGTTGTGTGTGTTGAAAGATTGATCAAAGTTTTTAGATTAGGAGGACGATATCATTAAGATTCCCAATCATTGTTATCCTCAAAACCTACTAGGAGCTATGGCTTTGAAACCTACTGCCCTAAAAACTTAGTCTGTGAACTAACTTAACTACTATCAAAGCTGTGGCAGTACTTTCACTGATCTGAAGATATTTTTTCAAATATACAGAGAAGGTACAATTTGTGAACAAAACAGGACAGTTAATTTTATTATGCATAAGAAGTAATAAGTAGGTATATTAGTTCTTCCATGAAAAGACGAATCATCTCGTGTTGTGAAGTCAAAACAGGTGTGCAGGTGAATAACCCCTCGGGCTCTATCGAGACCAGTGGGACAATTCGCTGATCGATAAGAGATACACACGCATGCAGTTTACAATATTACAGACCGATCATACATTCAAATGCAGCGCAATCAATGAAAGGGATGGGAAACTGAAATAGCGAATAATTAAGCCGCCGCCGCCGCCGCCCACAGACATGCGCACAGCATCCATTCCAGACGAAAGCGCGCTATTCCTAGACCCCTGTACCAGGACCTAAGCGGAGCTCGGAGCTTTATTGGAGCTTTATTCTTGTCTCTGTCCATCCTATTTGAAGTCTCCTGAACTATCATGCACTCCTAGTCATCAATCAAAATCGGCGTGAGTGGCGTTTCCAAATGGAGTTGTTTTATTTCTATTTGTGAATATTTTCGAAAATCCAACACATGCTTCACACACGCACACAGATACATGATCAATTCGTGTGCACACTCTCGCGTCGCTCAACGTGTTACCATGCAACAAGTTGAATTGTAAACGGATAAGGTGTGTGGAGAGTAAAAAATAAAGTTTAAAACAAGCAATGTCACTCGATTCTGTAATCTCTTAATTTCAATAAACCTTTAATTGAAATTATCTTATGAATCAAACTGAGTTGTAATTTGTTTGCGGTTTTTGTGATTCTAAATCCGAATCCCTCGTTTACAGCTAAAAAGATGAGTGATATCTCTTTTTTAACAAAGTGGAGACTTCGCATGTCAATATAAACATGTTATTATATGTATACATAACTTGGTGTGTATATAGGGTAAGATGGTGTATGAATAGTGATGACGTCATGATGAATTAAATTTTAGTCAAGATCCACTTCTGATCACATTTTTTCCATAAAGAATAAGTAAGAGGAGGAAATCGCGTATGTATATATATAATATAGGTCGCAAAGGGTATATATACTGTATAATACTATAATAGTTACATATTTTTAAACAACGAAAATAAAGGAGGAAGAGGCGGATTTTGCTAAACTAGCAATGTAGCTGCTGTCATTGTTAAAGCTATCTTCATCCCCATTCTATCATCAGACGAGCAGAGATAAGACGAAGCGTCACCGTTATTTGGTTGCAGTTCCACGGACCCGAAGAAAGCGATCTTCACACATTTACTTTGCGAACCGCCACTTTGTGGAATTCACTGCCACCTTCTCTGTTCCCTGATCATTATAAACTAGATCTATTCAAAGTTTGAGTGAATCGATTTCTTCTAGACAAGCGTGCTCCACCCTAGGCCGCATCATCGCTTCACATCAGGCGAGTTGCGGCCAAAGGCAAGCCTAAGTATAAAAAGCTCTTCATTTAAGTAGAGATCAAAACAAATACGTTTATTTCTATAACCACTTCATCATCTGCCTAGCCTTTTCCCAACTATGTTGGGGTCGGCTTCTAGTCTAACCGGATGCAGCTGAATACCAGTATTTTACATGGAGCGACTGCCTATCTGACTTCCACAACCCAGTTAGTACTAGGTAATACGATACCCCTTTGTAAGGCTGGTTGTCAGACTTTTTGGGCCACTGACTACCTAACGACTGCCAAAGATCGACAAATGACAGCCAGGACCAACAGCTTTATGTGCTTTCCGAGGCACGGAGGAAACTCGGTATGTAATGTGTTATCACCCATCCACAGACCAACCTAGGCAAGCACGGCTTAACCTAAAGATCGACTCGGGCGGCTGTTATTATTTAGCCACGAGCACCTCCTCCTTATTTCTAAAACCACTTATGACATTTTAAATCCTAATAAAAACTGTATCTTTCTAGTCGCATGAACTGTTTACACTAGATTAACAACGTTATACGATCGCAGTCGGGTTTCAAAGAACAGCGCGGGTCGGATATCAAACAAAGCCGTAACGCGCGATGTGTCTGGCCGTGGTCGCTACAAAGTTTATTATCCGGCCATTACTGTACTAATGTTACTGTACTATGTCAGCAGAGATAGCTAGTTTGTGAACAACATCTGTGGGAGTCTGTGGGGTTAAGGTACCTTATTATTACGCACCTACATACCTACACGCATATAAAGGGTGTAAATAGACCCTTAACTAAGCCAAAAGGCACTTGTTCTCCGCGCTATTGCGATCTTTTTATGTTCTAGGAATCTAGGCCATACCTGGGAACCTTCTAGTTACGGAGTTATTGGGGTTAGTTAGATAGTTAATTATTAAGTTTTTTTTTAAATCTAATTTTTAAGGTTATAACTTTACTTTAAATACTTCCATAACCCGTTCACTATTCAATGCATCCATAAGTACAATGTTTTGAATGCGTTACATTGAGTTTTACCGTAAAAGGTTATTTTTCACCCCAAAAAAAAAGGCGTTTCCCAGCAATATAATATAATAATAGTTTGATGTACAGAATGCTTGGTTGTCGGCTTCGTGAAGGGTCTGTTTACATCCTGTATGTATGCGAGATCTTTACTATCAACCTTCACTTTCAAAGTCAACCTATTTATTCAATTCTAAAGTAAAGAATTAACGTAAGAACGTACGTACGAAAAAAAAAATCATTTCCTGTGATAAAATGTAGCCTATATTTTAATTTTAGCATCTAGCAGTACTTAGAGCCGTGAAAATTTCGTTCAAATTCATGCTGTAGTTTTTCGTGATGCGCATACAAACATACAGACAGACAGGTAGAAATTCTAAAAACTGTTGTTTTGGCTTCTGATGCTCTAAAAAAGACCCCCCCATTTATTTATTTTGTTCTAGTCGTCATGAATTAGATTATAGAATTTTATTATAATATATCGTCAAGTCATATTAAGTAATCAATTATCATGATATTTATCTTGATACAAAAAAAAAACATTAGTTAATAAAACAATCGCTAACGTTATGAACGCGATTTGCCGCTGCCGCGTGTTAAAAAGCGGTTAGCGTCATCAAAAAAATATAACGGTCCCTTGGTCACATTGTGTTTAATACAAACAGATATTTTAACCAACAAAATTATTTTAAAATAAGCTTTTTTTAATGCTAGTTTCAAATAATAAAACACATAGTAATCCTAAATGCCTTTCTTAACATAATGTTTTAGTAAATAAAAATAAGTGAAAAATCAGCATCATTATATTATTATAATTATCATGATTATTAGGATATATAAGGGAAAGAGATGGCGCTAGACGACATGTATAGCTCTATCTCTTTCCCACAATGGAATTACTCCTGCTTTAAGACGTCATAGTACCCCCAGGCTTCTTTTGGATTTATTGAACGATTTATTGAACTCCTATAATTAAAAAAATACCAAAAATAAGCCTTTCAGAACCCTATGTACACAACAACATACCGACTAGCACGTGACGTTCAATAAATGTTTGTAGTAAATAGTCCCATACAACGTCATCAACTTTCAATGTAAACTAACCTATAAACACCGGATATTCGGTGTAACTTGCACTGTTTTATTACCTACCTGTAATAAAAAAAGTGCAAGTTTACGGAAGGTCTACGCCGCTACGGTTTTCGTAGCACAGGCTACGAATATCTACGAAATGTATTATTGTAATAAAATCTTTTCGATTTAATTAATTTTAAATTAACGCTTATTCTTTGGTCAAATGGTATTTATATGTTTATTAAGTGTTACAATCCATGTAACATTGAATCAGTAACTGTAATTAGAATATTCGAAAACTGTTAAAATATAAGGTATGTTAGTTATATTAAGGTCACATCGTTACTGCTTACCCGAATGAAGCCCTTTATCTTAGTTCGCACTGAGTCATAGACCCGCTGACAAAGGCAAAGTATACCTACATTCTTAGAGGCCACGGTTACTCGCTCAGCCGAGGATGTGCTTATCTCAATAGCATGCGTATGCGCCGCCGGGCTTACGTTACATAGTAATCTAATAAACCCCGACGTTTACTATACCAACATGTGTAACATGTCTAATAAATCGTTACTTGTCGCTCTGGATGTGATTTCTCGAATTTTTCGGTCTGTAATAATGGTTGGAAAATCAATTAAACTTCAGCAATAAAATGTCTAATTGCACACCAAAAATTAAGGCGAAACCGTAAAAACCTCAAAGCAAACATGACTAGATCGTAAAAGGTGATGAATGGAGGGTTCAAGATCAGGCAATGCTCCGCCGGCTGCGCGCGCGCCGCTCCGAGCGCCCGCGCCATCTTGTGGGCGGGGTTTAGCCGGCCGTGTCAGAGCGCATCTTCCTTTTAACTCTGTATTATCTGGAAACACTGCGTTGGAAAGAGAAAAGTAGCTTTGAAATAGTGAGCAACTTTGTATGTGCGGTACCTTCGTTTGTCATCCGCGCCGTACCTGATGGACTATTTTTGGAATGGGTAGGTATTTATGTTGTCTACTGAAATATCTAGGTTCTTAGAATGGTGGTATGGTATTTTTTGTATGTTAGCAGCTTTGTTGTTTATATTTTATTATGCATTGTTGTAGAATAAGTATGAAAGGTAGACATGACCCCTGAATTTATTTTAAGTTTAATCGTAGTCGTAACTAAAACATAAATAAAAAATTACAATGGTAGTATTAATGTTTACTACAGTGGCAGTGATTGTTTATAGGAGAGATCAGCAACCCGCGGCGCCTGCGCATCCGTGCCCGGTGCTCTGATGCCACGTATTTATAGCACCGTTCGATAATAATGATTTATTTATTTATCACGACATTCCTGTTACGTCACTTTAGTATACATTTAGAGGCAAAAAGGTAAAAATCACACTGAGACATTGAAAGATTGAATTAATTAATTTAGGATTTAATTTGTCTACTTAGTACCTAAAGTTTGCTTGGAATATCTTCGGAGCATGTTGTGTGTTGCTTCACAACATCATATCGAAGTTATAACAAAACCAAAACTTTAGCCTATTCGAAAAGTGACAGACCAAACATTGCTTTTCGTGGCGTAGGGTGACGTCACGGCGTCACTTCCGCTCAACAAATACATAGTATCGTTATTATTATGTATACGACTGTATACGCAATAGATTTCTTTTATCAATAAAAAGTGCTTAATGTACAGCAATAAAGTTGAAGTTTGTTTAATAAAGCTAGTTACAATGTCTTCCTCTTCATTCTCTTCAATATGGTGGGAAGAACTGCCAAACGCCATTGATTCTTCAATTTCAGGTTTCTAAAATAAATCGTATGATGTTCGAATAAAGTTTGGTTTCGATTGCGCTCTTTAGTTTACACGTGTGCGAGTAAATAAATCCGGCAAGTTTAATGCAAAACTTTTGGTTTACGCTTTATGGTAAATATTTGGTGTACGTCGTATAACTGTTTTATAGTTCTAGTAAAATGTTTGGTTTAATTGTGCTAGGTCAAGACCGGGCGTTCGACAGGCGTCCTTGCGACGGGTAAATATTATTGTCTAAGCGGGTTTTCCGCTGTTTGGATGTTTGTATGAGTTTGTGGATGATACAGACGGGGATCCGCCAGTGCAATGACCGCACTCTCGTACATGTCCATACATCCTAAGAGGAGCCGTGCTGGACCTGAACTCCAGTCACCAACTCACCACGACTCACTTCCTGTATTTATACCTAGGAGAATATAAGCTCAGGGAGCGCTTGCAATTACAAATCTGTCAAAGCAGCTACTAGTTCCGCAAAAAGCCGAGTTACAAGTAATTCCTAAGAAGAACCTTTGAACTTTGTCACAGGGCTGTTCTAAGAAATATCGTTGAGGAAATTTTCTACATAAATTGCGAAATATAGGTTATGCCTTTCAGTATTCAGTCAGTTTTCAGACTCTGCGCGAGATGGTATAGCGCTTGAGCGAGTATCGGTTTGCCAATAAGCTCGAGTATAGAGGCGGACGTGGGAGTGGTGTGGTGGGGCGGCGGTGGGCGGCGCGCGGCGGCTGTGAGGCGGCGCGCGCGCACTGCGAGCTCGCACGCGACCCGGCGCACACGCACGTGCACGCACGCATGAAGACCGAGGACCAAACCACGGAGGAGGCGGCTCGCCGCGCGCCTGCCACCCGGAGACAAGAAAAGCCACCCTTTTCCTACATCGCCCTCATAGTCATGGCCATACGGCATTCGCCAAATAAAAGGCTGACGCTCAGCGAGATATACGCGTTCCTCCAACAACAGTTCCCGTTCTTCCGCAGCTCCTATCAGGGCTGGAAGAACTCAGTTCGCCATAATTTAAGTTTAAACGAATGTTTCGTGAAGTTACCGAAGGGGTTGGGCAGGCCAGGCAAGGGTCACTACTGGACGATCGATCCGTCATCCGAGTTCATGTTCGAGGAAGGTTCGTTTAGAAGAAGACCGCGCGGTTTCCGTCGGAAGTGTCAAGCGTTGAAGCCTCAGTTCGGGAGCGGGAGTTATCTCTGCGGCGGTGGAGTGCCGTCGCTGCCACCGTCGCAGCCGACGGGGTACGAGCTGGCGGGCGGCAGCGGTGCGGGCGCCGGCGGCGGTGGCTCCATCGACTACGGGGCGTGCGCGTACTCGCACGCGAGCTCGGGCCAGCAGTTGGCGTACGGCGGCGAGTATTGCGCGTACGGCGCCATCAACGAGCGCGAGTGGCCGCTGGCGTACGGCGGCGTGGACGCGGGCTACCGGCCGCCGCCAACCTCGCCACCGCCGCACCACGACCTGCCCGACCTCATCCCCAACTACCAGTATGCTGTGGCCAATGAACATGGTGAGTTTACCATCATATACTGTTTTCATAAGCCCTGACGTGGAAAACACTCTTCGCCTAGTTACATGTGGCTGTTTATATGCCTATTAGGGTTTCCTGTTGCGACCTTGGCAAGGGGTGAATAGTTTTCCATTATGTAAAAGTAACTTGTAAAAACTTCGTTTCGCAAGGAGTTCGTTACGTATACATAAAACTTGTAAAAACAGTTTGCGAAGCTGAGAGGCACTTGTTCTTCTCGGCATTGCGATATTTCGGTTGTTCTGGACCATACCTTCTAGTTACGGAGATATTAAAGCTCATAGATCTAACTTATTCATACATTTTTTTTTAATACAAGTGTTAAATAATTGTTATAACTAGAAAAAAAATCGTTTCCAGCAATATTTTTTGCTCAGTAGGTATTACTTAGTTGAATGTACGTACGTCAACCAAGTAGACGGCTTCGTGAATGGTTCTTTTGAACCAATGACCCTGTAGATAAATATCCGTGTTCTGTGGCCGTATATCTCGAAATCATTTTTTGAGTACTATATAAATTTCTAGTTGGCTTCTTTCTAGTTAGTCTGTTAGTTCTAAGAAATTCAATTTAAGATGCAGGATGGAAAATCTCACAGAAAATCATAACTTGCAAGTAAAATCTGTTAGTGATTAAAATTTACCTAGAATCTGATTCTAGATAAGTTTACTTAAACCTATTTGAATACTGAAATCCTATGAACATTGGAAACAAATACCTACTGTAGTTGAAGGGATTTCCTCTTTAAGTTTTACAAAGTTGCCAAGTTACTTCAACTTTAGGGGGAATTACTACTTAAATATTAGCATTTCTTGCAGAATATTTAATGCAAATAAGTTTATTGTATTGCGCCGTCAGAGGTTTTCAGTACTAGGTATTACAGTTTATGTTTTGACAAGTTTATTGTAGTCAAACAAAAGGATTACCAATATTACCATCATAAACAGAAAATTTTGAACGCTCTTTGAACATATTGAATTAAGAAGAATAGTTATTCAAAACCACTATTATTTTTCCTTTTTTCATAGTTTCTGGAGGAGTATGAAGAAAGTGGAAACTATTTTTTTTTCTTCAACACAGTTACTCGAAAATAAACCTCTTTTTGCAATGCGTGTCGATGATTCCCAGAATTATTTATGGTTTACAGCGCAGTGTATTGAACACTTGTGCTTTTTACTGAGTGATTCCGAACTAGTGCGGGAAAGTACGCCACAGTTAACTACATGACAAACTTACTAGTCAGAAAAGCGCTAATACTCCTCAAAACTGTGTGATATACATATGGTTACATAAACATTCTACCTATTAAATATTTTTAATCATACATCCATGAGTCCATAAATTCACGCCCATAGACCCGCCTTTTTCCCGTGAGGGTAGTCAGAAATTCTGAACGCCTCGTGCTTTTGTAAATAATTGTCAAGAAATTAACATTAATTAGTATTAAAAAAGTGATCAGTTTTTATGTTTTTGATATAAGCAGTAAGTTTAGCGGCTTCCAGTCAGTGCCATTCTTTCAAAATGCCAAGCCACACAAATAATTATTATAAATAATGGGTCTATGAAGTTTTTCTACTGTACCTACAGTTTTTGCCTTTAAAGATTGGATCCCTTTAGGTAACTCTTTAGAGTCGACACTAGAAACATACACCTTGCTCTGTGCTGTGGCCAGAATTAGCTGGACAGCAGGAATTGTAGCGGTACTAACTGATAATGATAAGGGTTCCATGCATTCATCATTCTCCTGCCCAACGGGGAATGCCGATTTTAGGCCCAAGAATGCCCAAGAAACTTGTGTTATTAAAATATCTTATGTAAATTTTACGTAATTAACTCTCTATTCACGACGTGATAGAATTTGGGAACATGTTTGAAAAAATAAAAAATATTGAAACAATAACGAAATTCTGTATCTGTGGCTGTATTGAATAAAGTTGAATTACGTTTTTTTGTGCAAATACATATTTCAGTTTCATTTTAATAGAATCCTAAACCTTAATAGCGAAAAATGAAAGATTTGTGGCAAAACAATAATTTAAGCGTTTACACAAATATTTTACTTTACCTATTTGTCATTTTATGTAAACAAATTCCATTGCATTTTTTTGTATTAAATATTCATTTAGAAT
The DNA here is from genome assembly GCA_905220335.1 of Noctua pronuba. Taxonomy (NCBI): domain Eukaryota; kingdom Metazoa; phylum Arthropoda; class Insecta; order Lepidoptera; family Noctuidae; genus Noctua; species Noctua pronuba. The sequence continues at coordinate 18,365,790 of LR999891.1, read as the reverse complement.
CGACTTACGATACTTAATATAATAAATTCAATGTTCTACATAATGCTTATAATTTGGAAACTCTGAGTTTTTTCAATAATTTCTTTTATCAATAAATTATTTGTGGTGTATGGGTGTTTCTCTGCTATTTGGAAAGTCGTCCATACAAGACTGTCCTAAGCAAATTTTATTAAATTTTCAGAAAGTTTGTTAATAAAATGGAAGGCAATAGTAAATTAAATATATATCTTAAGAAAGCCCACACATTTTCCTCTTGGTTTTTGAGTTATGGACGGTTTTATGCAAAAACGTGACAGGGGACTGTTTTTCTGTAGAAAAACAAGTATTTTTGTTTAATAAAAATATTTATTTTTCTTTGTCATTCTTAAAATATGTAATTTTTGGAATTAATCAACAGTATTAAAACAAATTTTACTTATAATAGTAACTTTTCTTAAGCCTAATAACATTTGTGTTCATCATCATCATCATTTCAGCCGAAAGACGTTCACTGCTGGCTAGGCCTCCCCCAAGTTTCACCACATTGACTGGTCCCGTGCGTCTCACATCCAGCGGATCCCTGAAACCTTCACCAGGTATCGGTCCACCTAGTGGGAGGCAATCCAACGTAACGTCTTCCGGTAATGACAGGGGACTGTTGGCCAGGGGACTGTCATTTTTACATGAATACTTAATAAAAGAAAATCGTTTAAACATATCAGATTAACCAAACAGATGTGGCTACATACTAGATAATCAATTATTTTAAACAAATTTTCGTAATTAAAACTCGTAAAATAGAAAAAAAAAGGCTTATCAGGGGACTGTTTCTACTAACGCCGAGACGCGTGGTTCACCAGCAGACGCAATCGTAGCACAAAAAAATGCTTCCTTTTTACGATCTTAATATTTCGCTCCAAAACAAAATTTGACTTCAGCGCGGTTTTAAAATTTTGACAGGGGACTGTTTTCATAATTTGAGGACAGCATTCACATATAGATATTTTGATTAAATTTCTATTGTAAAAATATGATCGTGATGTGTAAAGATGCTTACTGTTTCTTTTTATGTATTTGGATATTTTTTATTCAGTTATCAACGGCAAAAAAATATATATTGGTAACAAGATTTGTAATTCTGGAAAAGGGACATGCCAGGGGACTGTTTTTCGAGGTGTTTGAGGTTAATTTATTCAAATATTACATTATTAAATTAATAAGTAAGCTGTGGCGTGCCAAGAATACCTAATACTTTATCGGTATTGATACAAAAAACTGAGAAATATTAAGATTTATTACATAAAATTAGCTTGGGACAGCGATTTTCCATTTAGTGGAGAATTGCCCGTATACTAATATTAGCACTTTGTCTTACATGTGGGCACTCAGGGCCTAAATCACTATGGCGGCCTGGCATTCCCCTTTGTCAGTCGGCCCAGCATGTCGTTTTCTTCCGTACGCCAGAGAAATTGTGTCTTGGAATTGTTGGTTAATGATGTCAACTACCCATTATTTCAGTGAAGGCGAGTAAAAGGCACGAAAGCACGGGTTGGTGGTGTTATCGGTGCCCAGCCGTGACAATTAATATGAAAATGATGTCAATCGTAAACCTTTTAACCGCCAGAACATAAACGCACGCGCGTGCCCTCCACTGCAAACCTCAAGTTCACCTACCATTTTGTCACATATTTGTGTCGTTTGGCGTACAGGGCACGCGCTTGTTTGTCACGTATAAGTGACTGTGGCATTCAAAAGGTTATAAAATATTGAGTCGGGTTTTCCGGCGTTACCACTAGGCGGTATTATTGAGGTAATTTACTTTGAGGCCAATTTACTTCTAAATTAATAAGGTAATTATTATAACTAGCTGGGCCGCTTAATGCCATAGTTAGTAAGAATAGATGTATATTTTATTAGAAACTTCGTACGGAAAAACTTCGTGTCTTAAGTAATGGATGCCACAGTGCTCTGTGAGCTTAACGTACCATTTTCAGCCTGCCTGGTTGGTCGATAAGATATCGAAAGATAAGAAGGTTACTTTTAATTTTCCATCAGGAATTTCTTTGTAGCGGCCACGGAGTCGAGATTCGAGTTCGCCATCAAGGCTCAACCCCTTTGGTGGTTGTACTATTACTCTATTAGGTACACCTCTGCCTAACCCTTCTGGGATTACAGGCGTAATGTTAAGTTCGAGTAGTTTAAAAAGAAAGAACATCTATACTAACACTATAAAGAGGAAAGATTTGTATTTTTGTTTGTTTGTAACGAATAAACTCAAAAACTACTGGACCGATTTCAAAAATCCTTTCCCCATTAGAATGCTACATTATCCATGAGCCGGGACGGGTCGCTAATTGTCTATAATTAACAAAGGAGGTTAAACATACATAGCCAAAATTGTCTAATACCTGCTTCGGTGAGATGGGCGTATCGGAGGAAAGGGGGTCCCACGCGTGGCAGTCCTTTATCACACACTAAATCAGGCATCCTGACGACGTACGAGGAACTTAAAGGAGGTGTTGAGAGCATTAGTGCTGGGCCACGGCAGACTCTCAAGTGGTTTCGAGTGCTAGGCGAACCATGCGAAGCTAATTCATTCATAAAGATGGTAGTGTAATGTAGCTTAGAGGAATGCTAGTTTGATTGTAAACCTGCTCAATTTTTCTTCGTGTGTGAGAACTAGAGAACACGTGCTGCGATTTCTCTTTGCAACGTTTATAGTCGTCTTTGCACCTGTCCTTTTTAAAGGATAAGACGTACTTAATATGTTTATGTTGCTGGATGAAGAAACGCTCTCTTTTTTGCAAAACTTCGGTACTTTGTTTTTTTTTTCAAAAAATCTCTGTATTAATTTATACTGTCACTTACGGGATATCTTCCGTGGGAACTCAAAATAATGAACAATCACGGAAGACATCCCGTAAGTGACAGTATAAGTTTAGTTGTAAACCGTGAACGCTTAAAACAGTGAAATCTCTTTATCTTAGTTAAATCGCGAACAAAGGCGATAACTATGAACTCTGACTGACATGAAGATGCCCTGGTGCAGAAGCGTAAAAAGCGATGTCCTTAGCTGCCTTTCCTCCTAGTCCCGAGCATGATTGCTGAATTTAGTTTCATTGGTTCCTTGTGCAAAATGTTATGTACTTACTGAATTCTACTATTAGGAAATGGTCAGTACTTACCACACATATTCCAACCTAGGGGATTGTACCCAAGAAGTCGCGCTTGCAAACAAAAAGGCTGAATAAGTGAAACAAAGGTAACACCATCCAGCCATCATGATACTGCAGCACGAAAGCCTCTTCTCGGGCAGAGAAGGCACAGCTCAATCAAGGTGAATTGGCGATTTCGTTCTGGAAATTTTGACCTACAGCCCGTGGACGGCCGGAGACGAGATAGTTGATAATAACTATTTTCCGTCGCGTTTAATTTCAAAGCTAGCTAGTAAGTAGTCGGGATTAGCAATTCATGATTATTACTATTGCGAACACTTGCAAATATCCGTGGTAAATATATATTAAGCACGGTTTCTTTCTCAAATCGGTAGGTATTTGGAAATGTTCATTATCGTGGGAAGTCATGATAAATAGTCGTAATCTGGAGTATCGTACACATGTACACATAAAAGATGAATACAAGCTTAATTCATTTGATATTTCTAAAGCATGAGAAAATTAACGCACCATTTTGAATCTCAGAGAATAAGAGCGAGCTTGCCTATGCCCGTGTTGTTTTGTTTATACCTACGATACCACCAAGTCGCTCTCATTGCCAGTAAAGCGATAGTAGGGTGACTTACCCGTGTTACTTCCAATCCTACTACCTGTTGTAATACCTACGGGTAATCCCATTTCCTTTACGTTACAATTGCAGTAGTATAGATCGTAAAAAGGAAGAGACATGTAGCGCTCGCCGGCCGCTGTCGTGGCCAGTTTCTGTTATATTGCAATAATAATATAATCAGATCGAATACTTATTAGCCATTTAGGCTAGTGTGGTTTAGCCGGCTTATCTTAAGTTTGTTTTCTTATGATACGGGTAAGGATAGCTGTAAGCTAGTGGTGTAAGTAGTGGTATCCCGATTAAATGAGTTACGTTATGTTAGAACTGTTACCAAAACACGCTTAAAACATGAGTAGAAGGCGGCTTGCTACTGTTAAACGGAAGAAGAGAAGGGCCGACACACCATTATAATGGGTAACCACAACCATGCCATCCGCACAAACTCATTCTGCAGAGTAATGATGAGAGAATAAGCGATAACGAAACCAAAGAAATTCAAGGCAGGTAGGTAGGTTTCAAGGAGGTAGCAGGGTACAATTTATTAAAAAATGCCACGCGACCACGTGGTTGTCATTCATCCCTGGCAATCATCCCTGGCAAAAATGGAATAATAACGGTGGTGGACGTAGCCACTTCGGATGCCTTATTTCTTCAACAAACAAAGTAGCTTGTCAGCTTTCATCCTCTATCAATTAAACAGTCCCACAAGGGAAAAGATAAGATAAGATATGTCAGATTGATCAGGGTGTTTCAAAAATTTCTTAAATAAGGTTTAAGGGTTCCAAAATGCAAAATCAGTCACTTCCTTGGATTTTCCCCTATTTTTTTCAATATTTGATTCATCTTAGCATATTGCAAAAAAATAGGGCTCTACAGCAAATATCTTTGTATGTGAACGTTTGTATGCTCCAGGTTTTGTTTTTGTTTATAATTGAGTGATGTTCATATTTATATTATTGCTGTCTCGTTGGTCCACTACATTCATAAGCACAACTGCACAGTGTGAGGTTATGGGTTCGGTTACTAGGCCATGCAGTGTTGTTGGGTTTTACTAACCTGGAAACTGGATCCAGTCTTACGCAGTACTAAATGAAAATGAAAAATTTCCTTTGTTTTTCTGTCTATAAATAATCTAGATATTTTCTTATTTGTTATACGTTCATACTATTTTTAAAATAAAAATCCAATTGGCTTGTATAATGTATATATTTTTTTTCATCTACTTCAATTCAGTGAGGCTACAAGGGGGGGGGGGGGGGCCTAAAACGTTCCAGCTTTGCCTTTTGGTAAGCTTCTTCTGCTGCCTTCACCAGCCAATTCTTTTATAAAAAATAAAATGCTTCGAATGAATACAAATAGATTGATATTATTTAAAATTCTGTATTGGTGCCACTGTTAAGCCACACACAGGTAACTTGACTTTCTGATGTACTATAATGGATAGAGTTGAACTGGAAATCAGCCCTACCAAAAAACTGCGAGTTTGCTGACGCCAAGTCAGTTGGGTTATTTTCAAGTGGCCGTTGAGCCACCGGTGCCGGTACTTCGTCTGCCGGACGAAATTCCAGAACTGAAAGACGAAAGTAAATATTTTTAACAATATGTTAATATTCGTTAATAGAAATAATGGAATCAATAAAATTACTATAGGTGTACCGTCAGCAGGAGTTTCACTAGGCACAGTGTCACAGTCGATTGCGAACCTCAATTCCAAATCGGTGGAGGCCTTCAGTGCATCTGCTACTCTTTCGAGATCTGAGGGCGCTTGGCCAGGATAAGGGCCACCCCCAGTCCCCATCCTTTTTTTTTTTCTAGCTTTAGGGTGGTCTTTTTCTTAGCTTGACTACTGGACCAGCATCTCTTTAGCTGAGATTCGGTTCTCTATAAAAAGAAAAGATTGCTGATGATCATCAAACATAGATTAGGTATTATTTGGTACTTACGCGTGAGTTAAAAACGGAGTTATACTCTTAGTAGTAGTTGTTAGTTTCTTGGGTTAGGCGAGCCCGGGCACAATTTTTTCGCTGATGGGCTGCACGCCAACGTCGTATTTTGATGTAGCTTGTACTTGCGGATAAGTTCCTGTACGCATGACTTTTCAGTATCCGAAAAGAAAACTCTTGAAGCCATTTTCGGACTGTAATTCTTAAAAATTAACCACGAAAAATTAAATATTTTATTTTCACGTAAATCCGTTTTAAGATTTGAAGTTCTTTGACAAATAATGTCAACCAAGACCATTCGGTAGAAGATCAATTTATAACATCTCTAGCATTGTGACGTATTTAACTATAACATTTTTAGCATACAAAGCAGCTTGAAACCTTCATGCAACATACCTATTTTGGGTTTGATATGGACAGCATACTTTGAAAGTAGATTAAGGCGAGTACTCATATGAGCATTTCCACGTTTTGTAATGTTTTTACGAAAGCTTGGCATGGTGTTCAAAGTATTTACCCGAAACATTCCTTTAGTCTCTGTCAAGAATGTGTGATGTAACATTGGTTGATAAATTGAGGAATGATGTAATACTAACAGGTTGCGGTTGAAAAGAAGATGTAGAGAAAAAAATTAAAAGAATATGTTAGATGGGTTGGTCATGTTGAGAGGACGAGTAAAAAGCGACTAATAAAACCCGAAAAAGAACACCCTAGAAGGACATACTTTATTGATAATGTTCTTCAAAAAGGTCAGGTGGCAGTGCTCGCGACCTGCGTGCGTGTATGACCAGATGTATGAATGTGAAAGAAGCAAGAGGAGTAAGCCGGTGGTGTTCTTTAGTGACTCTGTCCATACTGTGTGGCATTTACTCTTCGTTGATATGTTGGATTTGCAAGTCGCGCGTGCTGCAATTTATCATGACGAGTTATATTTAAAAACAAAAAACATAGCGAATTTGGAGAAGTAACGACCAGCACGACCCCTCAGTCCCTTTGCCCGCGCTCGTGTTTTTTTTCTATGAAATGTTACAAAAGATTGCTTGTTTCTTAGCAAAATCAAGTTTAAAAAAAATGTCAAGCGGCTCGATGTCTTGTTGCATGCATGCTACAGCTAGTCTGTCCTCACCTTATTGAACATCATTGAGTGGGCGGTGCTTAGGCCGTGGTAGGCGTTCGTCACTTGTTGCCATGGCAACAAATACCGACTTAAGTTCAGTCCACGACTTAGAATACCGGTGTTAGTTTGATGTACAGAATGCTTGGTTAACGGGTTCGTGAAGGGTCTGTTTACACCCTGTATATAACCACCTAAATAAATCATCATCTTCCTGCCCTTTTCTTGTTCCACGTTTTTCGGGGTCGGCGCAACACAGGTTTCTATCTTCCCTTCTATCCTGTCAATAGTCACGCGATCACTTACTCCTTTTTCCTTCATAACATTCCTCACACAATCCATCTTTTCTTTGGTATTCCTCTCTTTCTCGATCCATCAGCATTTATATTCCTTCCACCATTTATATTAACCACCTAAATTAACAAACAAACTAAATATTTACAAAAAAAAAAACGAGTAAAGAAAAACTAAACCATGAATTAAACTTATATTGATTATAAATACTGGTTTCCAAAAGAGGTTTTCTCTTACAAATGTCAGTGATATCTAAGAAAAACTTGGAAAAATAGCTGATTGCTTTGTTTTAGTTATAACGATTTATCAAGTTTTAAATTAAAAGCCAAGCAGTCAGGAACTTGTTGCTGGGTTAGTTGCTCACAGCATTTTGAGGACTGTCTTTTGTAACTTTTGATGGGATTTGTGGCCTCGCGCCTCGGTACGAACAAATGTGTTTTTTACCCGACTACGGCGAAGCCAAAAGGGTTATGATTTTAGCAGTCTATGTCTATTTACGTATGTTCCTCCGTAGCGCCTAAACTATTCATCCGATTTTGATGAATAAGGTGACAATCGATTCGTTATTATGGCCCGGGTAACGCAGGCTGCATTTTAACCGCCCTCAACAATAGGAGGAGTCGATTTTACCTTGTAAACACCGAATTTAATTAGGGCGAGATTTTTCAAGAGTCGGGTTTTTTAGTGGTAGCTCTACACAAATTCTTGTTAATTTTGAATTTGCTTGTTGATACTGCCCTTTCGCAGTTTATTTGCGACTACCTATTTTGTTGGGTAACCTAAGGTTTTAATCATTATGCGGAACATTTTCTTTTTCTCGTTGGCTCTAGTGGTCGCAATCGCAACTCGATCGTTCGAATCTCGTGTCAGCCAAATTGATTTTGGGTTGTTCCATCAGAAATTTCTCAAATTTCCCACGGAGTCTAGATCTGTGCTCGGTTGATGGCAATAGGCTCGCCCTTCTATTTCACGGGACTTAAACATGACTGGCGAAATGAGGGTGTACTATTAGGTACACCTCTGTGTAATCCTTCAGGGATTACAGGCGTGATGTTATGTTTATGTTTTTTGTACGCAAGCCTCATGGCACGGTAAATAAACAGTGAAAAGACAGCAGGTAATATGTCTATGTAGCCGCGAACCTGACTGTCACTTCTTACATGATTTTCATGTTTATTACAGTTAGGGTTTTAAAGGTTATTAACAGTTTCTGTGATTGGTCGTCACAGAAGATTAGATAGTCTTACAAGATCAGAAACTACATTAAGGTACAAATAATCTTGTGTTGGTCCCGCCGCGAATGGCGGGCTGATACCAGTGGGGGGGCCCCGGGCCCCCGACTCATGGTAGTAGTAGGAACAGTGGGTTTTTAGTCGGTTATAGTCCGACATACACTGAAACTTTGTCAAATGATGCTTACTTATACAGAACCCTACAAAAGTTAGTTGAAATTATTCACTTATTTAGGTATCCAAGCATTACCGTCTAATTTAATAGTTTCGATTGTTTGAACTGCACACACTTTTACTTTTTTTTATTAACTGCATACTACGTTGTCATTGATCAGTTTTCAAATAGATACATGAATTTCAGAATGTTTACCATTTCTGTGGATTTACTATATTTTAACAGGTGTATAACATAAATTTAACAACATTTTTAATATAATACGTATACTAGCTGTTGCCCGCGACTTCGTTCGCGTGGTAATTTTGATGAGTATGAGTGAGGAAAAAAAAGATAGCCTATGTCCTTCCCCAGGATATAATCTATCTGCTCGCCAAATTTCATTACGATCCGATCAGCCGTTTAGTCGTGAAAAGGTAGCAAACAAACAAACATACAGAGTTACTTTCGCATTTATAATATTAGTATGGATATCAATTTTGTTTAAAGTAGAAACCGTTTCTTAGACGAAAGAACAAAGATTGTGTGAACATGAAAAACTTAAAATAATTTAGTGACGAGGAAAACTCTATACTAATCGTTTAAAGAGGTAATTTTTTTTTTGTAAAGAGTGGCTTCTTCGGATGTATAAGTAAATCCGATTCCGAAAATTTTTCACAAGTGGGAAATTACATATATGGTTATAGCCGCTCGGGTCGATCTTAAAGTTAAGCCGTGCTTGCCTAGGTTGGACCACCCATCGCATACCGAGTTTCCTCCGTGCCTCGGAACACACGTTAAGCCGTTGGTCCCGGCTGTCATTTGTAGATCTTTGACACCCGTTACAGGTAGTCAGTGGCCCGAAAGTCTGACAACCAGTCTTACCAAGCGGTATCATATTCCTAGTACTAACTGGGTTCGGCGGCCAGTTAGGCAGTCGCTCCATGTATAATACTGGTATTCTGTTGCATCTGGTTAGACTGGAAGGCGACCCCAACATAGTTGGGAAAAGGCTAGGCAGATGATGAGGTTAATTTTCGTACATAACTGAAGCGAAGCCGTGAACAAAAGCTAGTTAATAATAACAAGTTTATTACTCTTTTCTTATTATGCAGACAGACTTCGAACTTGGGCTTAAAGTTTTGAAGTCAGTTATAATATTACTACTACTGGCGGATAAGTTTTAGTCAGCAAAACCTTGTATAAGATAACTAAACCTACAATTTTAAATGTTATTCTGACATTACATATGAAATGAATAAGACTTTGAAGTTTTACAAAGTCGAATAATATTTATTATATTAATGCAGAATAAATAATGGGTGTAAAAATACCCTTAACGAAGCCGAAAGGCACTTATTCTCTCCATCATTGCGTTGTTTTTTTTGTTCTGGACCGTACCTGGGAATCTTCTAGCTACGGAGATATTGGGGACAAGGACAACTTTTTCAGAAGTTTTTTTTTAATACATGTTTTTAATGTTATAACTTTACTATAAATACCTTCATGACTCCCGCACTATTCAATGCATCCATCATCCATCACAGTATTTTTAGTCTTACCGTAATACGTGATTTTTACTCCAAAAAAAAAAGTCGTTTGTCAGCAATATTTTTTGCGTAGTTACTTAATTTGATATATCCAATGCTTGGTTGACGGCTTCGTAAAGGGTTCGTTCACACCGTGTACAATATTTATCCGCTGGAGATAGTTTTGGTCTTGAAACTTAGTGGTGAAAAAGTACCAAAGATTTGGAAAGTTTTACTCATAGCTACCCTCTAAAGTTATCATGCGAAATTATATCACTCTAAAGTTTTGGTTGTCATTTTATATTTACAGCTTCTCACGTGTTCATTCAAAACAGGTTCTTATTTCCCTATGCCTTAGTGTGCGTGAAAACCTGGCAAACTTGTGTCTGTGTGGAGCCTCCTCATTCCTCCACAGCGGAGGTTGCATCCCTATCCACACATAGGCACAGCAGCCGCGTAGTACACTGATGACGTGCGCAAGGAACGCTCACATTGTGAATGAATACATTCATCTTCTACTACCTTGCTAGTCTCCTGGTAACCGAATTCAATCTCGAAGCTTCGAATCAATAGTGCAGGCGAAACTAAAAAGGGTGGCGCTGCCTGTACCGGCTCGCCCTAATAACCCATTCCAGTGCAATGTATTGATCGGTTTTTCTCGAAAAAAACACCAGGACTACATGTTTCTGCAGGAGCTTCTAATGGGCGTTGTGCCATTTTTCATATATTATTTAGTTTGTACTGAATGTTGGATTTAGATCAATATTGTCTAAATTAATGTGAGTTACAAAATCTATTTCGATTAAAATAACTATAATATTGTGTTAAAAAAATCTTTCAGTCTTTCAAATGTGAGCCCACGCTTTCGAAATAGTGAAACATTCCATTCCAAAAGTTAATAGAGTAAAAAACTTGTTATTCAAGTTAATATTCTTGATTCTAAAACACAGTATTTCCCACAGTTTTCTTTTTTTGAAGATAATCTTCGTTTAGCATTCACTTCAAGCTGAATTACTTGCTAAGCCATGATATTATTTCATTTTTTTCTTTAAACTGGGATTTTAAATGCGTATACTTTTAACTCCCGAGTTTCTTAGAAAACATTTTCCATTTTATTTAATACTAGCGGCCCGTCCCGGCTTCGCACGGGTGCACATTTATTTTCCCCTAATTCCCCCCCCTCCTATTTGTTTTTCTAGTAATAAATATAGCCTATGTTACTCAGGGTGAATGCAGCTTACTAATGGTGAAAAAAAATTTGAAATCAGCACAGTAGTTTTTGAGTTTATTCATTACAAACATACACACATACAAAAATACAAATCTTTCCTCTTTATAATATTAGTGTAGATTAAATGTAACTGCCTTTAAAAGACCGACAAATAATCATCGAGTTGATAGGAATTTTGACGATAAGTTCACATATCACTTAATAATATACTTTAACCACCTTGAACAGTTGATAACCGTCGAAGTACCTACTCGAAATTATTATTCTCATGCGGATTGAAAGCTCAAGTTTAAAGTACCTTCGTAGTTTCAGTTATCAAGACGACTAATCATGATTGTTGAGTGAGTACTTACTTGTTCACATTACTAAAGACGCCGATGTTTGTAACCGACTTCTAAAAAGGAGGAGGTTATGTTTCTGGCCGTTATTTTTTAAAGTTATTTACAGTACTGGTCGACAGCGATGTGGAGGAATTCGGTGACATATTTTAGTAGATACTTGATGATTTTTTTTATTTTATTTTAGTTCTGCTCTAGTGAATAGAGAAAACGAATTTTCCTAGATATGAGAGCTAGCTAGATCGTTTATTCGCCGCCGTAAACCCCTATCTATCTATTTGTAATCACTTTTGCATCCTTTTGGATAGGATAAGCGTAATCTAATCGGTATATTATGCTCCCACTGTTGGGATAGAGCCCTCCTCTGTATGAGAGGGAGTGGGCCGTATTCAACCACGCGGGGCCAGAACGGGTTGGTGGGTGGGTGTCTACTGTCTTCGAACTTTTGGTTCTAGGACATGTCGGTTACCTCACCATGTTTTGCTTCACCGCTCTCCAGTTTAGGACATAGGACAAATTTTCTTACGTTTATTGCAATTTGCAGGTCAGTGCCAGGTTGTACATTCAATCAAAAAATCGGAATGGATGATTAGTTTATGGTTCCAAATTCAATTTTTTGGTTTTTACTTGTTGTTAGATTGGCACAACTGTTTTCCATTTTGGCGCGGAGCTTGAGTTGCATCTGTTATTAATTAGACTAAATGCCGTGCTGTTTTAAGTTAGATCGTATCTAGTGTGTATTGCGAATTTCACAATGGACAAAAACATCGAACAAAGTGTTTGTCTTAAATTTGGAATCGCCAATGGAATTTCCCTGAAAATATTACAGAAGGCTTACGGTGAATCGACTTTATCAAAAACGCTAATGAGTAGTACAAAGCGTTCAAAAGCGGTCGACTATCAACGCTCTCGCTCTGGTAGGCTATCAACGTCTTCAACTGAAGTTAATATCGCAAAAGTGAAGGAAATAGTGACTGAAAATCTTCATTCACGTTTGAGAGAGATAACCATAACATGGGCGATTTATATTTCCATAAAGATACAACCTGAACGGACTTGCAAATTGCAAAAAAAACGTAGGAAAGTTTGAATTTCGCGGGCTACCCTGATGCTGCCACCTTAATTATTTTAATTGCAAAATAAACGTAAAAAAGAAACAAAGAAAACATTTTTAATTAAATTATTGTCACATGGCAGGTAACACATCCCCCTATACCAAAAAAAAACATTAAAACATACTCAAACATTAATAAAAGACGTTGTAACTCAATACCTAATTAAAGACCGCAGAAGTACAGGACGTGCCCGCTTTTACGTCCAATATCGGATTATATACCTACGTACAGCAAAAATTCCAAGTTTCAACCGTCATCAACAAGGACTTAAAAACTAGTAGCAGTAACAAAACCATGGTCAAAAAGATGACCAGTAATCACAAGCAGTATAGTAATCGTGGAAGAGTTACTAGAGGGGCACACATATTGTTTTCACGATTTTAAAAACAATGATTATTGGTAAACGCGACTGCTCTTCATGAGGTCTTCGGTCGTCAGGGTCGGGCAAAATATTCTTGGGCTTTTTCATCAGGAATTTCTAAATAGGACCCCCGGAGTCTGGATCTTAGGCCGGTTGGTAGGCTAATTATAACTGGAGAAATGTGGGTATAAGGTGCACCTCTGCCAAACCCTTCGGGGTTTACAGGCGTGATGTTACGTTATTATAATTAATCCCCAACAGCTTTTCAAAATAGTTACTGAGATGCTTCTTCATCACAATCTTTAATTATAGACCTGATAACCCCTACATACCAATGTGCTTTGACTTTTTTTCAAACCTCGAGGTTGGACCTTGTTTTGTTTTTAATTTCACAACTCCTTCGATAACCGATGCACAGACCACACCCTATTTCTAATGTTCATCGATTTCCTTGGGAATTTGAAGACCATAAAATACTTTTTCAACAAAATAAAGTTTTTAAAAACTAAGCGAGCTTTTTTTTGCACCTTACATTAAATAAATTGGATGCAAACCCAATTTTTCAAACGACAATTTATCAGTTAATCAGAATTCATTCACGTTGGTATCGTTGAATCTCGCTGACGTCACTTTGTCCATGTAGTGCGGATGTGCTGGTGTGTGCAAAATGTGTACGCAGATTGACGTCAACACCATTCAATGTATATTTCAAACAACTTATCTGTGCAGGCGGGAAAACACGGAACTAAAATAAATGTACCAAGTTTGACGGATCGATGCATTCTTTCTCGACAAGCAGCGCCACCTTGAACTGCTAACATAAAGTGGTATAGTTTCGCAATGACGAAACATGAGTACAACTCTTCCCTTTTATGAGTCCCTAGTACAGATTTCACCGCGTAGGCTCAGTTTTCATCACATTTGAAATGAATGAATATACTATGTATCTATGGGGACACACTCTGGATCTGAATGCATTGTGAATCTGGTTTTCAATAAGCACAATGTATCTTATCTAGCAATTCACCTAGTTTTTACTAACCGACTTCAAAAAAGATGAACTGATTTGGAAAATTCATGAATTGAATTGTCATGATCTGATCATGGACTTCGGAGATATGGATCGGAACTCTTCAATAATACTCATAATAGACAGCAAATCTGTCGTCATTGCTGCAATCGCTTGGATGTTTATTGTTTACATAACATCATAACATAACATCACGCCTGTATGCTCTGAGGAGGCACGCAGATGTGTATAGTACCCACATTTCGACAATTAGGTATCTTCCATTTTATTGGGCATAAGCCTATTCCCATGAAATGTATTGTTAATAATGTAAAATAAATGCATAGCAAATATTTATCCTGTTCTGTTTGTGGATATTACAACTAAAAATTAAAAAATTAAAAAACTTTTTTGCAAAAACTAAAACCGATTTCAAAAACACAAAAAAGTGAAAAATAACTTTAGCTTCACAAGTCGGTGACAAAAAAACTAAATCAAACAAACAAAAGTCACGACTCCTGAAGCTAAAGTAATTTTTCACTTTTTTGTGTTTTTGCAGTCGGTTTAAATTTTTGCAAAAAAGTTTTTTTTCCTACTGCCTACCCCAACAGCCGCCAGCTTGTGAAACAGGGTTGGATTTTCATGCAAAGCGCCATGCACTGTGTAGAGCTACCTCCTTCATGTTTCTGCGATCCTAGTAGCGTATGGTTTTATAAGACCATCCAATGCAGGCAGAAGGAACGCTTTTGAATGTCAAAAAACTCGTTGGATGTCACTACAGCAATGTAAATATTTCTTTCCGATTTTTTTTTTCACTTTCTTTTCGACTCAACATTTTCACTTGAATTGGGGAAACGATTACCTTTTCCTTAGCAACTAGACGGGGGCGTAAAACGGAAAAATCCTTGAAGAAATCCATAGTTCTTCCTTAGTCATTCTAATTATTTAGCGAAGGGTTTTCCTTCACTGGTAGGTAAACTGTTGCTTACATTTTATTTATTACCTACGTATTCATTAGCAATGAAAAAGTATATTTGGTTCAAAGGTTAAGAAAGCAGTAAACTCTTCGTAATCACTAATGATTCCTCATTAATTACTCATTCTCCTTTTACGAGTATATCGGAACTATAAGCGTGTCTTATTTTTTTTTGTTTCTTCTTTTTATATCTTCAATCGACTAAGTCATAATCAGATGTGTTGGCTTTTTCATTCTTGTTCAGAGGGCAAAGAGATTTAAAAGAGTTATATTTGAATGTCTTTGTCAGAGGGACATTTCTGTAAATTATCTCCCTCGGCTTTCCCATAATAGTGTCTGGCTTCTAGCATCTTTGGTCCAACGTAGTATTTGCCATCTTTTCAGTCTTTTAATGTCCTTGTTGGTGAGAATTAGATCTCTAGCGAGTTGGTTTGTGTGGTTTTGCAGTCTCTCCTTGTATTTAGCACAATATCTGCTTACCTCCTCTTCGACCGTTGGCATTTCCAGGTATTCATGTATCTCTACATTTCTAGCAAACGTGTCTTATTTTAACAATCAATTGAAGCCCAAAGTTCACTTTGTAAGTGAACATGGCGCGCAACCTAACAGCGCCAAAATCAAAATACACAAACAAAACCCAGCGCTAAACTGCAAATATAACACCTAAGATTAAGGGGCAGTGTACATAGATAGCCAATAAATACGGAGTTCGGAACAGGGCCGGATAATCGCCGGTTTATGACCGCCCATGTGCACAGCGGCCCGTTTCTCGGAACGCGCAGAGAAGATACAGCTCCCTTACGACGGTCGTAAAAGATGCGGTATAACATGTGCAATGGCGGAGCCTGCATCTGACGAACTGATCTCTGGTTCTAATGCTTTTAAGGTCGGGATTTAGTGCCAGATATGTGCGTTTATGTGATTCGGTCTGTATCATTGTGTCGGAAGGGTTGGGTTCATAATTTGTTGTTTATGTAGGTAGGAACTGAATCAAAAAACTGAAAAACATTTGTTTATGCACGTTACCTAGACTGCGGAAAACTATAATAAAAATACAATAACAAATATTGTATTTATATAAAAGAGAGGCATAATTAATATTATTTTAATTTCAACTGTGTTTTAAGTAAAACATATTGCTGCAGTTCCTCCGAACAAAAGGTTTCTTGGCTAGGCCTAGCATAGATAATTCTACCTATTTTATGGTCACAATATTTTTTTTTCTTCTTTAATTAAAAAGTATACAAATGCCTATTCATTGCATCACTTGTTTGCAGCGTTACCATTAATTTAATAAATCAATCTATTTCTACCAGTTTTTTGAAGATGTCAGAGGCTGTATTTTTGTTGTGACGGGTGGTGCTAGCGGATATAAGCACCGAGAGAAAAATCTTTTGTTTTTACACCAATTCATATTTAATATTTATCTAAAAAAAAACGAATTAATAACATGTGGAATAGATACCAAGATCCTGAGAAATAATTTGATGGACGTATGCAATGGCCCAATGGGGTTTGTTTTATAGGCATTTTGTTAATATTTAGAGTTAAATGTACACCCCCAATACATTGGAGATAACCATATCTAGCCTCTGCCTAGGTAAATTTTGTGACTGCAATACATTTTTAACTTTTCCATCCGCGTTGTCGCTAATTCTTCGCTTCTACGCATCATTTACCTAGTAACAAATTATGTTTTTTGGTGACACATACAATTGCATTATGTGTTCTCAGTACTTCGGAGCTGTTTTAACTGAACGTTCAAACTTCAAAAAACGTAAAACAATAACGAATACGTCAGTTACTTGGTTAAATCAAAGGGTGTGAAAGGGACACTGGATCATAATTCGCTAATCTATCTTGCTATCTGCATTATACGTTTCCCGATCACAACTCTCAAGTTTAGTTGATCGGCCGGAAAGGCAGCGGGCTCTGTGTGCACCCCAGGTCATGTTTGCAGTATCTCAGTTCTCGACCTTTCAATGTTAGGTACGATTATTTCACCAATTACCATCTAAACTCGATTAACACATCTGAAGGGCTTTTAAGAACTGTTTCTGTCTATATTCCGTAACAAAGATCACACTAACAGTTATGAGCGCAGTTTAGATGATCGTGTTTATCACGATCATCTAAACTGCGCTCATAACTGTTTTATTCGTAAAATTCGCTCTAAACCTTCTTTCAAACAAGATGTAAACGGACCCTTCGCGATGCCGTTAACCATGCATTTTGTACACCAAACTAAATAAGTAACTCTAAGCAAAAATTATTGCTGGGAAACAACTTTTTTTTGGGAGAACAAGTTCCTTTCGACTTCGTTAAGGGTATTTTTACAAGCAGTACACCCATTATACACCACGTGTGCCTCATTTTAATATTAGTACAAAGGCCTAGGGTAATTATACGTAGTAGCCACAACTTTGCCCTCGTGAAGACATAAAACAAAATATCTTACCTATGGCACTCGTCAATAGAGAAGCTTTCCATCAGTGAAAGATTTACTGAAATCGGATGCGTAGCCTCTGGGATTACCTGTTATTACGATGTTCCCAAGTTCTTATGACCTCCATCTATTCGCTCGTCCCATCGTAGACCTCATCTCTGTCCTCAGGACTAGATTGGGGTCAAGAGTAGGCCCATTTAACATAAAAAACCTTATTAATTTTACTAGTAATACTCACAGACTTGTAAACCCGTATTCCACCAGGCAATACGGGGCGAAACCTGTTTTACTTGGCGAAACACACACACACATTACATCTCAGTGTAACATAACATAACATCACGCCTATAATCCCCGAAGGGTTAGACAGAGCTGCACCTAATAGTATACCCATATTTCGCCAGTTATGGTTTGAGTCCTACGTAATAGGGGGCAAGCCTAGTGCCACTAACCGGTCACAAATCCATCTAACCACCTCTGTCTAACCTTACGGGGAAAGAGGCGTGTTGTTATGTTATTACCGCAAGCTCTACATCTAGCTGATAACTTTGCAGTACAACACAATCAGGGCACACAGCGGTTCGCCCCGAACAATACAAGTCAGCTCGATTGCTATATTTGGTGCAGACAGCAGTTTTATTTTTAAAACTCTTAAATCTAACATTTTTTCGCAGCACTGTTATTTTAACTGCAATCTCTAAAACGAAGTTATGGACCATAGCATACCTTACCTAATTGAACAAGATACTAGGCCGCTGAATACAATTTACTTGAATACAAGACGATCATAAAAACATAAAAGTTGACTGAGAGAGCGTGGTGTGATGTATTTTAGTTTACGTGCGTATAATGGCGCGCTAGGCGGCGTACGCGCCGACGCCGCGCCGTAGTCAGCGCTGGAGTATGATGTGTTTACATGAACGCCCGTTTGTTCAAGCCGTTTGATCTTTATAAATGCAATAGGTATTTCAAAAATATCGCCGTCGGCGGAACTCTAACGCTCGCTTTAATAAAAAAAAAATCGAGAATGATTTTTAAGAACGACAACCTTGATGCCCTGTTTATGCTCGGCTATGGGTGCTCAGTTTATGAGCATTTTTTGATTTAACGAAACTGACGTCTGTTTGGAATTTGTATTTCAGTACGTAGCGTAGGTACCTACCGTGTGCCGTGTGCCGTCTCACCGGCATGTTATCGGCCTTCCAAGACGTGAGTAAGCCTGAGATTTCACAAAAGATGAGGTGTATTTTAATTTACGATTACGACTGACGGCTTCAGGCTGAGGTTTATTTGTACGAATACTTCTGTTATTCCGCGAAGTAACTAACTTTGCATTAGTCACTTTGGATTGTAATGATGGACTCGATTTCCGGTGTTTAATTAAACGTTGATTCGTATTTGAAGCTCTATCACATGTAATAAGAAACATTATACTGATTGATGATGGTGAAGTGAACTGAGTGAGATTTTTTATATCATTTCCGATTTGTAGTAATAAATCGGAAATGAAATATGGCTTGGACTATAAAGTCTTTAGTCATATTACAAAACTACCTACGTGTAAATTACTACTTGGCCATTGGCCACTGGCACATTTGGCACATTGGCATTGGCCTCTGTGCCCTTACCATGAGTTTGTAAAAAACTGTCCTCGATATCTAAAACTATCGGATATACTTCTCGTGTCGTAAAGCAGTCGATAATATGAAAGAGACAGGGCGATAGTATTCGATAACGAATAATACATTTCAAACTCATGGTAAGCCACTGGTGATGTAGACGAGGTGACCACTTAGCATCAGATGGTGCGCCTGCTCGTTTGCTACCTAAAAACATTGAACATCGTTCTAACTGGTGGCCTAATGGAGTCGTCCTCGACTTGCAAGTGGTATCATCTTTCCAACCCTTGTTGCTCTTAAAACGGTGACGAAAAACATCGTGAGGGACCGACATGTAATAGAACCAAACAATCGAGAACTTACATTGTGACATGTCACAATAGGCATTAGGCCAGCGTGGATTATCTTTTACTCTCTCAAGGAAGAAAGCCAGTGCCTCTTATGTGCGAACATAAAACGCTGATTATAATATGACTTTGTTAATAACATGAAAAATAACACCAGCATACTTGCATATTTATTATTATTTTGAACAAAGCAGATGGAGTACTTTAGATCGTAGCATCTTACGGTCCGTAGATTCTGCCTACCCCCATCGGAAAAAGCCGCGAGTTAAACCGTGTTTTAAATATTGGATTCTTTGTTCACAAATCCGATTATTTCCGGTGCCTGTTAAAACAGTTATATCTGTAAATAACACATCTTCGGTATTGTTCTATTTGCGTTGGGTATAAATAACTGAGTAATTGACACAGTTCGATGCATTTGACTCAATGTGTGCGGTCCCGATCCGAAATCGATCTACCGACACGGCTTGACGAGAGGAGGTGCATCCAGCAACCATTTGTGATCTGAAAGACATTTAAGTGAAAAGAAAAAAGATGATATGTTTTTTTTTCATTTCTTGAAGTCGTTTTCTCTATCGTCTTTTCATAGTAAATGTTCTACTGGGAATCATTGAACCCTCATGTTTGCGGATAACCGTTAGTCAACAGTATAGATAGTGGTAAATAAAATGTAAAAAGGCTGTATAATTAATATAATATAATACCTAATAATAGTTTTAAATGCTTTTTATATGTATATTTTTAATGTTTTCTTTTATTATTTTGTAAAGGAATATTTAAAAATGTAAATCTTATGTAACGAAAGGAATATAATATAATCTTTAGTATCAAAATACCAAATATAATTTGTCCATCTCAATCAAAACATAAAAACGCCATTATGTGAAGTATAACGCTATGCAAATAATATATAGTAATTGATTCATTATGCTATGATTCGGTAGTATATTCGAGCAGGAAAGAAAACTATTTTCGTGAATATTTATCAGGGTACTTCATTCCAACAAAACAATTATGACACAAAAACATATTTTTAATTACGTGATAATCACAATACCATTCCGAAAAACAAAAAATATTTCGTGTTAACGTTGTTTATGGGTGGTCCCTCGCCCGATACAAACAGATTTAGCTTACCATACCATTACCATAAACACGCAATACAAAAAAAAGTTAAAACATCTTCCCTTCGGTTGCTCCTACGAACGAATAAAAAAGTTAACCCTTTCATATGGCAACCTTGACCCTTGTTTATATAAAAAAAATGGGTAACTTTTTACAACTGCCAGATATCTTGGAGGAAAAAAACCTTTGCAAACTTCCGAACGGGGCACAGATCCTTGACAGATATCATTTTAACGGTTTTTTTACAACTTGTTATATTTTTCATAGTTAATAAAATAGGTATCACATTCATTTCCAGTGTTTTATTACAGCAATGAAAACAGAACTAACAGTCGTTTCATTAATTTTTTAATTTCATGTAATTCTCGAACCGTATTTTCTGTTTTGGCATGTTAACTACGTCATTACTTTCAAAGAAAATAATAATGAAAAAATAATTTTCCTTGATTTAGGGAGGATCGTTGGCGCAATACCAGAATACCTTTCAACGTTTGTGACTTGAAAGATTACGGTCATCGATGATTTGATCAGGTATTATAAAAGTTTCAAGTTACTACAGTGTCACCGCGAATTGTCCTATGTGCTCAAAGTAATCCGATGTAAAGGTACCTGAAATAGACGAACAAATTATGAGACTGCTCGAGACATGGTATAGTGTGTATCGTTGTAACTATTGACAATAATTTCTTACGTTTCTGTAGCCCCTTTATAACGATACATCACTACGTTACTGTTGCCGTGTTAAAAACACGGATTACTTTGCTCTTCGTGTTTTCTGGAGTATTGCGTCTTCGTGAATCCTTAATGCCTGCGAAACTCACGAGCCTGAAGCCATCACTAATCGTTTCAGACATCCTCACATTCACACACATCCGACGCGTCGTAAATGAATGTAATTAGGGAAACATCCATGGACTAATATAAAACGAATTATCCAGTTTTATTGCTTCAATGACATAAAAAATATTTTGATTACTATCATAAATTTCCGGCATTCAGGATTCACATAATTCGCTGGCGATGAAATTACATTTTGTAAATTGAATTTTATGTGCAATAGCTGTGCGACTTATGCGAATTCTTTTTCCATCTGCTTCAGGAATAATAATACTTCAGGCGTTTGCCCCACGTACCTGTGTGTGCCACTTAAATTCCAATAAATCTATAGTTAAACTGTTAAAGTAATGTAATTTGGGAGCGGGTCGGCGCGGGTCGGGGCGGGCGGCGGGTGCGCTCTGCGCCGGCGCACGTCTCTCGTCGCCTGCCAACTTGAGAGCAATTTATCCCATCGGCGAGGCCCTCTCCCTGGCGTGATCTATGGCCTTTAAAAAGCGATGACAAGTACCGGAATGTTAGCTTATGAAACGGCCGCAGAGTAACCAGCACTTCTGTTTTTCGTTATAAACGATAAAATAAAAAAGTACTTTCAGCGTTCTTAGAAATCGAAACAGTGCCTGCAACATATATATTATCAAAGCAATCTGATGAAAAATATTGATAATCTTCTGCTGTCTCACTCAACAAAGTGAAATGATGAATGTCGTAATCAAACAATTTCATTTCAGAATATATATTCATCTCTCCGTGTAGTTCTTGGAATCGCTTGAATCGGAAAATTGGGATACACTTGTAATGTACAAATATAACTAGATAATAACGAAATTCTCGGAAAATTTTAAGACGAAGTAAAATTTTATTCCTAAAACCGCCCAATTGGAAGCTGTTGCTAGGTTTGTTTAAATTATGGCGATTAGGTACCGAGGCGTGCACGTGGCCGCCAACAGACGAGCAGCAGGCGGCCGCGATCGATGGGAACTCGTAGTGTGCAATTATAGCCTAACATCCACATATTTATGTGAGCACGCCGCTGTACGCGAGCTTTTACACCGTCTTCACATTTATTATATCAACGCGTTGTCAGCGGTGCACTGCTTATTTTTTTCCACAGAGTTTGTGGTTTCCGAATACCGTGGAGTTGTCTCATGAATATTCTTTTACTGAATTGTTTTGTAATAAATTAGAGTGTTTGAACAAAATTGATGATTGATTCAGTCGGACACATACACATAACGGATACTTTTCTAACCAGCTGGCTGCAAAACTACGATGTCTAGACCAGTGTTCCGCATAGTTTTTGTGTTCAAGGTACCTACATCTAGGTAATCAGATAATTTTGGAGGTACAACATATTATGTGAAAAATCAGTATTATTAAAGTTTTGCGGTTGTTTAAGTAGGTATTTTTCTTCCGTCTGTCTATTTAACTTTTAGAGATAACCTTATTTTTCCGAGGCACACCAACTAATGACCACGGTATGTATACCGATGTGCCGCGGCACTCACTTTACGGTACACTGGTCTAGACTAGACTAATACAAAGTTATAAACTAACGTTAGTTTTTGTCTTCATTTTGTATTTGAGGTGTAGGCAGGAGGTATTGCCTAATTCTAACGTTTCATTTTTATAAAGGTTTGACTTCTTCAAAACTTTTGCTTTATGTATTAAAAAAAATATCGTGCTTGTTAGTGTTAATAAGACTTCCTTTACCTCTACCTTACCCTTTACCCCTGAATGAGCTGATTAAAATGAAAATATGTGTAATAAATTACCAGCGACCCGACATTGAGATAAAGTTCTAGATAGAAAAATATATTTTCTCATAGTTTCAACCTATGGCCATGCTTTTTGTCGAGTTAGTACCTATCTATCTATATGAATATAAATGGAACAGCTATGTAAGTATAGGTACGCTTAGAGATGGAGCCGGATTTTAAGTTAAGCTCACTAACTTATAATTTGTACTGACTATAACATATCAATTATTTATTTAACTATTTACATCTACCATTACAGGATAACCAAATGCGATAAATGAAATCATAACTGTTAAGAATACCCATGACATCATGCACCGCGTGTAACAACAACTTCCATATGCTAATAAGATAACATTGTTGTGTGCAGGCTCAGCGCCGATGTTCGCGGGCATGAGGGGTGTGCACGGCCAGATGCTGTCGGGGGGCTCCTCGATCAGCGGCCTGGGGGGCTTCGGACTGTCGTCGTCCCTGCCGACGCTGCCCCCCGACCGCAAGGTGTACTCGTCGCCGCCGCCGACGCCGCTCCCGACCCTGCCGTCGCCAGCGTCGGTCCCCACACCAGGCCCACCACCATCGTCATCCAGCTCCGTTCACACTTACTACCAATGAGTTATAACTGTCGCCTGCTACTTTAGGGTCTGCTTGCATCATCAGTTCATCACCAGACGCCATCCCGCTTACGCTTGGAGAGGAGACCTCTGACCTAGCAGTGGGTACATTACACACTGATGCTTGTAGCATCACTATTTGCTCTCGTCTATCGAACCGTGCTAAACGGATTAGCCACTAAACGATTTTTTGCAAAATCATTGTTTTTCGACTTTTTACGTAAACTTGTCAGACAAGGTTAGGCGCAAAAACAAGTAGGCATTTGGTGTTTTCGGGTTTTTGATACAAGAGGGCCCCCAAAAGGAGTTTAATATGTTATTGAAAAATGTATCATCGATCTTTTACTGAAATCTCAAGCCGTGGCTGTAAAATTGTTCTTCACATTTGTTTGGACTTATTCTACCTAAATTATATTTTGAATAAAATTAAAGAAATATTCTTGTTGAAAGGGCAGTTAATGCAAAAGTCGGACTGTATCTTTTAGTTACGTACCTACCTATGTAATAAAATATATTCTATAAAGGTGTATCCTATTCGAGCAACTTGTTAACTTGAAAAACAATGGTTTCAAATATTTTTGTGAACTAAAAAATCACAGTACAACTTTCTCCAATAAGTGCAGACGTCTTTTTGATTACCGTATTTCATCCGTGATGCTTACCTTCATAATAAATAATTGTAAACAAACCAATGTAAACTACCCTTGAAGTCTATTAAACAACTTTATTAAAATTATTCCGTAGGTAGCTCCTGGGGACATGCATTCAACTGTTGGAACACATTGGTTAGTTGAACATTTGATCGTCTTAAAATAATAGTGCAAAGTATTTTTAGGAGTAAGTAATACTCAGGAAATATTTTGCACGGAACTGTTAAATTGACATTTCGTAGCACTTTGCTACGCCGTAGCCGTGCAAATTTATTGAGCGTCTCTTTGTGCAAAATGGGACAAAGAATAATGCAAACGAGATTTAATGACTAGCAATGAAACCGTATAGTACAGTAAAGTACCGTACGTTTATCTACAATTTTAAACCTGACTAACTTATATTCATTAGTATGAACGCGCAACGTAAATATACCGTGAATCCGAACTATATTTTGTATCGAAGATACTACTTGAATATTTACGACAAGCACAACTAATATCCATAGATAACAATCAACTCTGAAAACTTAGTAAAATGTCAATGTACGAAACGAGTATTTTCAATTTTAACATCGTTCGAATTTACGTTACGTTTATACCGCGTATTTATACTAGGCCCACAGGTCGAATATTTTACAGTTGCTCTCATATTTAAGGGTGTGGCACAAATCATCACGGTGAACAGGCTTCCCTATGGGTCCAACATCATGCATAACCATGAAAAAATAATAATTTTTCATACCTACCCGACCCAAATGTATGGGACCGCTGATGTACAGTCGCCAACACATCAAATTACCATAAACTGTAAAATTTCTCCAAATGATTTAATACCATAAATTGTTAATGGTTAAATTTAAAATCGAATGAGAAATTTTGACAGTTTGTGGTAACTTGATGCGCTGGTCAAGTATGACTGTATATTGTGTACTTGTAACTATTGATATAATTAATTACAGAGGGTTTTACATAAAGATACACGCTTCGCCGACGCCAGTAGCCGCCTCTAATATCAATGACATCCATTACACTGAGTTTACACAATTCTAAAACCACGTTGGCATTGGCACGTCCCAATTATTTGGCGCTTGCAACTAAAATACTACTTGGATTTAATACTGTTAGTCTTTCGGACACCAGCCCGTTATACAATACATTAGTGTGGTAAAAATCCGAGTATAGTTTTGCCAAAACGGGCCACATCAAAATTTTTCTCCCATTATCCGGTTTTTTTTTAAGTTAACGCTGATGAATTTTTAATTTGTACTAAGCATACATTTTGGCGAGAGGAGCGGTGGCCAGGGGTGGCCAGGTGGTGGCGGCCCCGGCTTACGAACAGTAAGTCGTGGGTTCGAACATAGGCAGCTGCACTACTTTGTGTAATTTATTTCGTCACCACTACTCTCAAAACTGTGAAGGAAAACATCGCGAGGAAACCGGCATGTCCTAGAACCAAAAATTCGAAGACATGTGACATCTACCAACCCGCACTGGGCCCGCCTGGTGGATCATAGCCCATTCCCTCCGATAGAGAGGAGGAAATGGGTTTAATGAATAGCCATATACCACACTGAGATTTTTTTGCGTCAGTGCCTTATATGTGATAGGAATTAAAACCATTTCAGAATCATTCATATTCTTTATACATCACTCTGAAATTGGGAAGGTGTCGAGCTATAAAAACCATGTGCTGTTTGCTTCAGGCAAGAAAAATATGCCAAAATATTAATATTAGTAAGGATATTATCAGAAGGTAGTGTGTGGTTTCACTGTTACTTGAAATTACTGGAGGGAGAACGGAAGATGTACTTAATACTAAACTACCACTAAAAATAAACCACTTTACTATTGAATTTCATAAAAATATGGGAAGACTTTATTCTTGATGTGATACTGATCTTGTTTTCAGCCAGATATTTATATTTCACTTAATTATGATATAAATAAACCAATCAGGACCCAGCCCAGTGCTTATTGTAAAAAATGTGAACTATTGTCCCAAAGATTTAGTTTTAGTTAAATGTGAGAGTATATCAGTCTTGTATTACGTGGGGTTTACACTACGAGAAAAGTGTCATATCTCTCATAATTATATAAAAGTGGATACTTAATGTTTTTTAGTCATAAACCATATATTATTTCACGTTGAAGGTAAAGCACTTATGTTTTCATAATTTAAACCCCACGTTAATGATCTTTTCATGTAGATGGATACGTAATTTGTGTGTTTAGATTTATTGTAGCTATAATTGTAATGTAGAAGAAAATTACACAATCATCACTCATTATAATCTGAGGATAAAATTTAGATGAAATTTGTTTCACTTGGTGTAATGTGTAAATGACTAAATGCACATCATTTTCCTAATGCTTGGTAGTTTCTGTTAGTTTATTAGGATACATTAGAAGTGTTTTCGTGACGACCAAGGGCTAAGAAGGGGTCTAGACACATGCTTTCAAGCATTTCTATTCCTACAACGTCTTCAACAGGACTGACAGAAGCTTTTCTGTAACATACATATACATATACATATATCAATGTTTGACTTTACCATCAACTCCATCGTCAGTATGTCACGCTGTCAAGGCCCTCAGAGATCCTCTCGAGTTCGTGGAAAGATTCTCCATTTACTTATAGCATAGTATCCAGGATACTCTTATTTTTATCCCACTGTTTATACTTGTACAATTCTTATTATGTGCCTGAACAAAAAATGCTTAAGCTTAAAACTTACATTTGAATTTATAGTTAGTAATGCGAAGAATAGTAGATTAATTTGCGAGAAAAATCTTAATTACTTAATTTAAATATAATCACAGTGATCATTATGTTATATGTAGTACTTATAATATAGTAAATGTAAACCAGTAGGATATTTATCAAAGTCATTAGTGAATTGCTAGAATAAAGTAATCATAAGCGACACAAAAGTATTATGTTAATATTTTCATATTCACATTGTTTTATGTATTATTTAGAAACATATTGTGTCTCTAAACGGGCACGATTTATTTTATTAGTCGTAAGCTGTTTCTTTTTTTTTAAATAAACACTTTAGAATTTTTTAGATTTTTTCATATTTACTACCAAATAACCTCACTGTCGGTTTTTTGAGAATCAAACGTCGTCAATCAGGAGACAAAACTCAAAAACTGCTTACCAAAGTAAATAAACCAGTCGGAAAGGCTTTTAAAAATGATACAATAAGAGAAACTTCACAGTAGAATAAAGTCTTATTGTGACGCCTCTCTGACACACCTGCAATACTTGTCTGGTATCGCACTGTGTGTTGTCAGCCCACTATCAAAGCTGAAAGTTACCTATCCATCTTTCTACAATTGCTCTTCAAACCAGCAGCTGTTCCCAGCAGTAATAGTCCTGGTGGCATTACTTCTTTGAACGAGCTCCTTCACCCAGTCTACGTAACCTGCGCGTCCTGATGCCTCCATACTACAGGAATTGATGGTCGCTAGCGGCAGCGCCAAACTCGTAGCCAAGTTCTGGACCGTCTTATTAAAGATCGCTATCGACGCTCTAAGAAGTGTGAGGTATCTAAGCAGATGGACTGCATCGTATCTGCAACAACCGACTGCCTTACAACTGCCAAGTGAATGCACAGTTGTGGACCCCATTCCGGATGTCCAACATCCTGCGCTGGTATTTCTAAGGTTTGTAGAACTTTTATCAGACTATCATCACTTTTTATTATAATTAACTAGCGACCTGCCGGCCCTGCTCCTGCTTCGCACGGGTGCAATGCGAATATGACAGAATATCGATATTTATGTACGACAACAGCGCCACCTAGTATTCATTGATATAGGTTGGGTGATTTCGTAGATTAGTGTATATGGCACGTGATTTAAATAATAGTTTAAATAATAAAATGCTTTGAATATTTTTGTATGAAGCCTGACCTGCCTGAGAAGACATTTCCGCAATTTTGTTTTCGAATTTTTAATCTTGTATTTGACTTGTATCAAACCAGTTTTCTATGAGATTAAATCTTCTAAATCATCACGTTTCCGAGATATGAGCTAACAAACGCCAATTTTCACCAGTTATTTCTAAGTCCCATTTAATAGGGGTGAGGCCTATTGCAATCCATCCAAATCCGTACTCCCTAGCTGCACTAAGAACTGCATCAGGTGGTACAAAGTTACAAACCCGACGGGTATCGAACCAGGACCTAATGCTCAGTAGTCACACTGGCGACCACTAGACGAACGAGGCAGCCCTTGAATATAAATAGTTACTAATAGTTCACAAAAAGGGAACACAGCACGTTAAGCTTATCTGGTGTTATTCAGTGGCTGCTGACGACAGCCACTCGACAAGATTCGTCTCGATAAGTGCTGTTGGACTGACATGTCTGTCGTAAATCGTCGACACAAAAACTAAGCAGATAGCCCACCAAGTGCAGGTTTAAAACGGTAGTCATTTTTTTTCAAATTACAACATGTTTTTTGAAGTGTTTAGAATATAAACCAGAACCTGTTTTTGATGATTCGCAACTTCGCAAGTCAACGATCATTTTCGTGTTTGTTTACTTTTTTTTTGTTCAGTTAAGGGCGTTAATATCACTACACTGTCATTGTAAATATGTACTTAGCAACTTTTGTAAGTATTTAGTGACCAACAAAAAGTTATAGCAAATTATATAAAATTACGAAATGTTGCAAAAATTTTCTATAATAAAAGTCACTTTGGTGTCGAATTCACATTAAGAAGGTTTAGCACAATCAGCTTATAACGTTCCCACTGCTGGGCAACAGACTTCCTGTTCCGTCTAAGAGTGGGCCGTAATCCACCACGCGGTCCGCACCACCCAATGCGGTGTCGTAGAGGAATTTTTGATTCTAGGTCATGCAGCCTTATTCCTTCTACTATGTATTATGAAATAAATTACACATAAAGCGTTCCGTAAGCTGTTACCACTGCTGGGGGCCTAAAATGCCGCGTTATATGGTAAGTACAACAACAAAAATTTATTACTTAACTGGCTGTTGCCCGCGACTTCGTTCGCGTGGAATTTTGATTTGTACGTGTGACAAAAAGAATTGTTGTGTAGCCTATGTGCTATTCCAGACTATAATCTATCTGTTTGCCAAACTTCATACAGATCCGTTCAGCTGTGCTGCCGTGACTGAGTAACAAACACCCATCCATCCATAATTTCTCATTCATAATAGTGGTAAGATAAACCGCGGCGCTTCGTACGGGAAGTGTATTAAAAGTTACAAAAAAAAAAGAATAAATAAACCATCAAAATCTGCTCTTACAATTCTTGCTCACTGGTACTCGACAGCCTCCAATGAGCTTGGTCGTACTGTGTTCGTTCTGCCAGCGACGGGACTCTGCAGTGCCAAGCGTGAAAGTACGACAAACAGCCAAGCCTCTGTTGCGTGGAATATACCGATGTTGATCACAGTGACAAATATCCTTCTTACACTTTAAACACTGATACTGAGTAGATTTATCATTATACATTTTGTTAGGTTTAGTAGATTCTAGTGCCGATCGTTTTTTACGTTGGAAACATTCCATGCAAACGTCCGAACTTTCGGCGATGACATCTGTTTTCCTACTTTTGCACAATGGATACTGCTGAGTGTGTGGCGAACCAGCAACTGGCGAACTGCGGCTGGAGTAAAGCGGGTACCTTCCTCTGTTGAAAAGAGTGTCCAGCGATCTCAAACTGACTTCGTCACTGGTAGCTGTACTTTCATTGCGAAAGTTCTTGTTGCTTCGAGTGAAATCTGTTTGAACTGAGTTGGACTTCAGGTGCGGCCTGGCATAGCATCCCACCTCTGAAGTTGCTGCAAGACGGTTTTCACTATCCTCGGCCGTCGAGTCAGATTCTAAAATGGTGTCCTCTTGAGCGGTCTTCATCACGTCGTAGTAATGGCTCTTAGAAAGCGCGTGCATTGTCCTCGCAGTTTATTCACTAGACAACAAGAACAAGTATCTTTACAGGTAGGTAAATAAAATTCAAAATAAGTAGTTTCTTTAAACTTAAACAATATTATTCTTTAGCCATCGTTGTCTTTGTGACATTTATTTTATGAAATTGTCAGTGAAATTCGTAGACAGAGTATTCTGTCTACGGGTCTACGGTGAATTATTGACGGTGAAATTTGTACTGAAAAAACAAGATGGCGCCGTAATTCCCGACTCCGGGCTCGCGCCAAAAAGCGCGCGTATAAAGTGCAACATGGTTGTTTTGCACGTGAACTTATTTCCGAGTGCGAAAAAGACCTCAAGAATAAATATGTACATTTTGGCGAGTTATGGCGTTATAACTGTGCAAGTGATTTATATGGTGTGGCTATTCGGAACTAAGTCTTGTTCGTCCATCTTGTTCTTTAAGTATTTTTCACTAAATGTTCATATATATTCTTGCAGGCTGTAATATTTTTATGTATTGGCGCGTTTCAGTGGAGTGCAGTTCGTGTTCGTTTATATACCCTACTTCTACTATAGATTATAAAGTCTGTTCCAAAGTATTTGAAGAATTAACAACTGTATATTCAGTCAAAAAAGTATCGGGAATGGATGATTTGTTTATGGTTCTAAATTCATTTTTTGTTTTTTTTTTTTGTTGTTAAATTGGCACAACTGTTTTCTATTTTGGCGCGGAGTTTGAGTCGCATCTGTTATTTAAAAGTTATTTAGATTAAAAACCGTGCTGTTTTTAGTTAGATCATATCTAGTGTGTATTGCGAATTTCATAATGGACAAAAATATCAAACAAAGAGTTTGTCTTAAATTTTGCATCGCCAATGGAATTTCGTGTTCGGAGTCCCTAAAATTTTTACAGAAGGCTTACGGTGAATCGACTTTATCAAAAACACGTGCTTATGAGAGGTACAAAGCGTTCAAAAGTGGTCGGTACTTTCTCGTTAACACTTAGTAATTTGGACAAATTCTTTAAAAGTTACATCGATGAAACAAAAATATCGAGTCGCGCGGGCACGTGATGGTGAAAGGTGATAATCACGACGGCTACTTACAGAGTACTCGTACTCGTTACACCTTTAAAAATAAGCCGAAGCCGCGGGAAGAAGGTAGTTATAAATAAAGGGCATACCCAGCCCTCCCAGGATACGTTTTGAAATTCCTAGAAAAAGTGTAGAGAGCAATCTGCTGCAAACAAAACTATTTGCGGTGCACTTTTTAACAGGCGCTTTGACTTCCAAGGCACCTGTTTAAAGGCGCACCTAACACTAGGTTAGGTATGAAAAGGTGAAGGGAGGTTGAAGGTGTTAAAGAATTAGCTGAGATTTCATCACCCATGCTCCTCAATTAAGGTCTTAAAATTCTTTTCTCAAAAATAGTATACAAAATAGATTGGTACTACCTATTTATAACATTACTAGCTTACCCCGCAAACGTTGTTTCGCCATACTTATTTTTTTTTCTGGATAGGGACATCGTTATCACCTAGCGGTATGAAATATACTTTACGACCTATTCTCATACCTACCAAATATACAAAAAAAAATCATAAAAATCGGTCGAGCCGTTTGGGAGGAGTGCGACCACAAACACAGTCACACGATATTTTTATATACTACTCTGTCAAGAAAGTACCGGAAATCGATCAATAATACAACGACATCGCGAAAATACAAGAATACGTAATTAGTAATTACCAAGAGCTTAGAAGAAACTAAAGCAGCGGTTGGCTATTTCTATGAAGCGCGCGCGAGCTGACGTTTTGTGTTACTTGCCGAAAAAATATTGTTTTCGAGAATGTCGTTGAATTGCAGTGGTTGTGGTGTGGACCTAACTGGCATGCCATTTATTGAGTGTTCCAAAAAGACTTGCAATTCCTATGGTAAACTCAGTAGCTTACTCTCAGGAATATAAGGATCACGAACATGTCCCGAGTGTGTATGTTCACAAAGCAAGCTTAATCGCAGTGCTGATACACCGGGTCCATATTGGCTCACCTAAAGTTCTTTTCCCGAAATTGTTCTTCCTAACGATTTGTAATCCGAATGATCACTCTTCCTAAAATTGTTCCTTCCTAAAGTTTTCATTCATACTATTTGTAGTGCTACCGGCGATGTTCATAACACTCATGTTTCCGAAAATTGTAATTAATAATATCATTAATGTAAATAAATTTAAACTCCTACTGTTTTTTATCATAACGCTTTTATTCCTAAACATAAGTACAGGTCAGAGTGTCGTCTTGGGGGCACTATGAAAAAAAAACTTAGAAAATTTCGCAACCAATTTCGAAGTAGCACTCGCCGGCCGCTGCCGCGGCACCGCTCGCTACGCTCGCTCGGCTCGCGCGTAGTTGGTCACAGTTCTAACCTAACCTAACCTATGGATCCCTTCCACATCGTTTTTACGACAAACGGTTAGTCGGAGACAAAAAACACCAAGAAACTTTTATTCTTACATTTAGGTGTTTTATACGATAGAATCGAGAAAATAAACGGTTTGCAAAAATAACACTTTTTTGGCTAAATTTTTCTAAGTCTAAACAAAGAAATCTAAACAAAAAATATATGACTTTGAATAATAGTGTAAAAGATCGTTATGTTGAGAAAATATAGGAAAACAAATAAAAGTATAACAGATGTTTATTGCTACTGACATTATGAAGTTGAATGCTTCGGAATTATAAAATTAGAGACAGAGTAGTTAGGAATTGTGATTGTTAGGATGAAAAATCTTAGGAAGAACATTTTCGGATTTCCAATTATCGGAGTTGAAAATTTAGGTGAACTTTGGCGCACCCTGATACACCAGCTGGTAGAATATCTGGCCAAGCATAAACTTTTTCAATAAGCAGTCATGTGAATACTCAATGCAGCAGTCACTTAAAGAATGCAGAATCACCAAAGACAACAAAATCCAAATTGCTTGAAGAGATTCAAGGATTTTCGTTTGGAGGTAAAGCCACACTTAGCCTGACAAGTATTATGGAAAATATACAGCAAATATTTGAAATATTTAATATTCATCTGACAGGGGAGAATAGTGTTGCGCCGACCCCAAATAGAATGGGTCAAGGGCAGGAAGATTATGGTGATACATCAAATATTGAATTGCACGAAAAATGAGTTTCAAGAATTACGTTTACAGATGAAGGTACTTGAACAAAAAGTTGACCAAGTTTTCGCACTAGAAAATCAAATGAAGGAACAATAATAACAATTATAAATTAATATCTCAAGCATCGCAGAGCAGAGGAGACCATGAAATGTCCTAAAGAAAAATTTAATTATTCCAAAGCAATTCGTTAACAACCTGTAAAGGACATGAGTAACAAATCCACCACCAGCTCAGCTGACACATCAAGTGTGGCCATGAAAACAGTGGCAAACCAATGACAATTAAAGTATCGCAAGCGTGGGAACAGCATTTATCAACAACAGAGGAACAGCAAGGCAGATACGAATGAATGGTTGAATGTAATCCATAAGAATAATAGGAAATTCACAGAACTCATGGTTACTAGCAGTGCAGCAGTGCAACAACATGATGACCAAAGTTATTTTGGTTATTTCGCTGCCAGTCTCTTGGGCACATTACCAGCTGATAGCATTGAAGAGCAGTTTTTTGATGCCCTTTTACAGTTGTTAGATAGTTTTTATAAACAATGTACATGGTTAGTAAAGAATAGCACCATCCCATATCTTCCCGTGGGTATTATAAGAGGCGACTACGGGACTTACCAGAGAATGGGCAGCATTCTCTGTGCCTTTTTAACAATTGTACTGCGATCGCCAACCTGCCTGCCAGGCGTGACGATTATGGCAAAAGCCCCCTTTGGGGGAGGCCTATGTCCAGCAGTGGACGTCTATCGGCTGAAATGAATGATGATGATGAATACAATTTTGGTAAAAATAATGGTAATGGTAAAAATTTCGATGATATTGAATAATTTACTATACTGTGACTACCTTCACATGCAGTTGTATTAATATTTATTTTTTTCCAATGTGAACACAGTGTCTGCATATCATTATCTGTTTGAAGTTAGTAGTTGTGCATTTGTGTACATTAGCCACCCAGATTATTCCTGCTAGCAATAACTTAATGGGATATTTGAAAATAAAACACTGATTCGTAATTTTTGATTTTTATTTATTCAGAAATTGTTTACTATCTACAAACAATTGCTCAAATACATAAAGTATAAATCTAAATCTAAAGATAATAAAATTACACGTTTGATTATAGAAACCAAAGAACAATAAAATTCCCTTACAGATATTAAAGTTACATTCAAAATAATTCAGAGGTATAAATCTTTGTGTAAATAGTAAATGGACTGTGCTAAGACTTACGTCATCTATTAGTATAGTATCAGCCCATGGTGTATCCCACAATGGGACAGAGGCCCTTTTTCATTAAGTGGTTCAGCTCATCTCGCCATCTTCACTTGGGCGTTCCACAAAGTCCAGTTCTTACCTTTTTTAGTTTTGTCCGGCGATTGTCTGATATTCGACATACATAGCCTGCCCAGTCCCATTTCAGTTCAATATTTATCATTGTCCTATTGATGTCTTCTATAAAGGACAGTACTCGGTCTGCAGGGGCACTGGTCAGGTCAAGCCTGGAACATAACGAAATGCTTAGTAG
Source organism: Noctua pronuba (assembly GCA_905220335.1). NCBI lineage: Eukaryota > Metazoa > Arthropoda > Insecta > Lepidoptera > Noctuidae > Noctua > Noctua pronuba. The sequence continues at coordinate 18,330,728 of LR999891.1, read as the reverse complement.
CTATTATATGGATTAAAATGGAAGAAAATCATAGAAATTGTTATTATTAGCATTCAAAGTATAGTAGGATAACAAAAGCAGTTGTCCTCTTCATGTCAGGTTAATCGACTCTTCTTGTGACCAGAGAGCTTGCCTATTCTTAAGTCAAAGCAGCTTTTTTGTTTTTTCTCTATAGGCGAATTTCTACAACTTCCAACAAAATCGACATAATATTAAGTTTTTCGGTAGCATAATAATTATGTCAGTCCATTTATGATTTTCCCATAATCGTTATAGCTGATATGGCCACTCTTTCTAGGGTAAAAGGGGCAGTGAGATGATTTGTGTTTCATTAAATATTACGGGTCAAGTCACTAATGCAGCCTTAGCAGGATGATTTGCCTTTGTTTTTCTTTTCATCATAATATCATTTGAGCCATATGTACAGGCGTCTACCAAGCATTGCCACAACATAACGATACTATGCTGCCTTTACTCCACAGGTTCCCACGACTACTCGTATTTGTAAAGTAATAACTTGTTGCCAAGTAATCGCTTAGTGATCATTTCTTGGGAATAGAATTCTTCAATACAAAATCTTACTCTATAATCGAGTCTGTCTTTTAGCACTGAGGTCTCTTAGTACTCACATTGAACACTGTTCAGGCTTTCTTTGCGGGATTGTACTGAGGAGGAGTCGCCGATTCTTGAGGATCGGACGTAACTGGCGTTGATGAAGTAGTCCGGCCAGTTGGCTCGCCGACGTAGCACCACTCGGCTCTGGTTATTTATAAACGAGAGAAGCAAGATTGAGAATCGTTAAACATTTGCATCCTCATCATATTAGCCGATAGACATCCACTGCAGAACCACTCCTACAATGCTAGCACTTTTCTAGACAATAGTCTTTTGTAAAGGCCCTGCTGAAGGTGAAGAAGTTTGACGAAACCTTTACCATTTTCAACTTCGTTAGTGATATTAGCTATTACTCTGACATCTTTCTGGCAGATCATTCGCCAGAAGTCGTGTTTTGTGTTGGAGAGCAGCCTTACGCCGCTATGTATGCTTTATCTTTCACTGAAATCAGAAAATTTATAGAAATTAGATGTGTCTCCCTAATTATCTAGATTCACAAGTGTTGTAAATGATTCCAGTGGTTTTGCAGAATTCATAATGTAGGTAGGTAATAATATTTTTACGTCGGCTGTTTTACGAGAACATTTTAGATTACGTTCGAGTCTAGAATGTTCCACTATTTTGCTGTGAAGAAGGTTCCTGAAAGTTGTGGAACTTCCTCGAAGGATCGGTCGGTATATAAATAGCCGCCGTTTGCGATAGCAGTCAGGCTATCGAAGTGAACTACACATTGCGATATCTATATATAAATTGGTGAATTTGTGACAATGAAAAATTGTTTTGTGTTAAATAAACATACCTATTCGTCGCTTAACGAGTAGTGTTTTAATTTATCCCACAGCCAGCATGTAACAATATCCTTCCAATCGATTTCAGTTGCAGTGTCAATGTCAACGAAGATGAGCCAAGTATGCAGGGTAAATGATGGTGAACAAGAGTGTGTGCAAACACAGGTACACTCTCCATTAGGATAAGACGCGACGCTAATGAGGAAAGATCAGGCGTAGGACTAACTTGCTTTCCTAAGCGCGGGGTTATCACACCACTCTCCAACCAACCACCAACTCCATGTTGCTACAGCAACATGGAGTTTGGTTGGGCTTTGGTTGGCATTTTGGTTGGGCTGCATTACATAAGATACTAATAACAAGAGTGCGTTGGGTTTGGATTAATGTACTCATGTGTGTAATATGGCCAAATCATGTAGTTTGAACTTAGTAAAACGGCAATACACCAGAATGAGCCATGAATAAAATTATATACTTAAGACTGTAGCTTACCTAGAACACATCGACAGAGGTTTGCATTAATTTTATGCAGTTTAAATGATTTTTTGACTTCTCTTTTTCGAGTGCTTCATCTGAAAGCGACTTAGTCACCTGTGGCAGAGCTTTCGTCGTTTCGCTGTTCAGTATGAATGCTGAAAGTAATAGAAATAAATTATACTTTTTTTAACTAATACTTTTTTGAAAAGAAGCCCAAAAAGGAGGGTCATGTTTGCAAGTCTGCTAAAATTTTAAAAATAATAGTTTAGTAAAATGATTAATGCAAAATCTCAATTTTCTTCCTACTCTTTCAACTAGATGATGCTTTACTCCTCTGTCCGGTTCTACTATCTGCTACTTTTCCTACCTCTGCTATGTGATCTATCACTGTCTCCTTTTCTAGTCATGGCTGCTTCTAATCTTATCTTTTCTTCTGTGATTTTCTGTGGCTTTGGACTCTTGAGTGACAGAAGATAGGCTGAAGAGGAATAACATTTATTTCAGTTCAGTAGGTACTTGTAATAGCAAAAGGTTTTTAAAAACTAAAGAATATTATTGAGTGAGAACCCTTAGCCTCTATCCATCCTTAATTTCCTAGAACCTATTCTGTTCCAAAAGTACCCACTAAAATGAAAACAAATGGATCTGAAAACCTACCTGTGGATGCAAGGACTGGTAATTTCATTACCACCACAACTTTGATTGTCACTTACAGTAATTACACATAAAAAAAACGTTGTTTTGTCTTTGTGCTGTGAGAATAATTTCTGATTAAATTGTTTTCAACCAACACAGTGAATTTTTAATTTACTAGGAATGGTTGCCAATAATTGTAACAAACAGACAAGTTCGACCATAGGTACATACTACAACACCTAACCCTAGTAGGATAATAAAAGATTGATATTATCAGAATAATATCAATCTTTTATTTTTCCATTCCCAGAAATAAATAATAATAAATGTCTAGACTTAAACAGACAGTATAATGGAGATGCTAATAATATGCAGTATATTGTGACGTTTATACACTTTATTATGGGTTACAAGAAAATCTCACCAAAACAAACTAGGTATTCTGTGAAATATTAGATTCTTAAGCACAGAACATTATTACTCTAGCTAGCGCATAGAGTCTAGCGTAGAAGTAAGTACTAAAAATATGAACTCGGGTTTGTACGCCATCTAGTGGGAGCCTCCAAAGAACTTATATATTTAAGTTCCTTGGAGCCCCCTTAAAACTTGACCAAAGAAAACTACGCGGGAAATTTAAATTTAGTTCTTGAGTATGTGTGCGTAGATAATACAGTCTTTTAAGCTATATTTTGTGCATGTGTGTATTACTTTATTTGTAAAGGTTCAAATGCTCATATGGAAAATGATTTATGTATTTATGTTTAACATTCGGTAGATTTTTGAGAATTCAACTTGCTTTATCGATACGGACAACATTCGAGTTTGAAATGTTCTTTTTGAAACTGGGTCTACTTATAATATCTTTACACACACTCCACTTTTATAAATACTGTACACAGTTAGAAACTAAATTATCTCTGAAACATTTCAAAATTGCAGTCTAACCGTAATCAGAAACAGTTTATTTATCGCTAGCTCAAATAAACAAGAAAAATAACTAACCACAACGACAGACATTTAACTTGTGATGTTGCCAGAACAATAAATCCACAGACTACTATTAAATCACTGCACTGGACTCCTTTTTTATTTTAGAAAGAGAATTAAAGAAGAAGGATCAAAATACACCCACGTCCTACAGCAAAAAAGTATATAAAAAAAAAAAAGATAAAAATGGGTACAAAAAGATGGCATACTTCCATCATCCACCCTACAGTCTATCTAAAAAAATTGCTATGAAATTTCGTTCAGGGGCCAATATAGGGGGTAATAATATCTACTATCAGTATACAGTGGAACGAACATGCAAACAAAGGTTAGGTTTTAAACAGTCGTACTATGAAAAAACTTTTGCTTCACGGAACTCATTTTAACGCAGGTAACGTATCCGCGTTCTTGTCATAACAGATTAAAAACACTGATTGCGATTCACGCGCGCCAATCGAATTACTAGGAGAGGGAAGAAAGCAGCGACGTGGGGCAGCAGGGGTACATAGCTATCGCCCCTGGAATAGTGAAGGTCCCGCTATAGCTTCTCAAATCGATATCATTTTCTTAGATACATTAAATCGCCCGCCAGTTGCAACAATATGGCATTAATATTACATTTATGTCGCACCATTAAGAGTGATTTTCATAATGTTCATGTGAACCTTACTCTGATGTGCGGTTGATGGTTGCTTCCTTTTATTTTTCATACCGATTCATCATTATTATTTCAGGTGATAAACGACAACTTCTGAGCTTAAGGCCTCCCCAAAGCACAACAACAACGACCACTGAAAATTTAATTCGATGGGCTTTTTCCTGTGCCCTGTGCGGTCCACCATCCTTGGTGCTATGTATCTCTGACAGGTTCAATAAGGTGGTTTTTGAGAAGTTCAACTCTATGTCGTTCGAATTTACTGCACTGCACTGTGCTCTTAAGTTACATCAAAATACCAGGTTGTAAAACTTCCACATGTGCCTATTCAGTTCTAGCTGCCTTTTAAGCCGTCAGGCCATCTAAAGAAACGACTCTAAAGAGAGGTTGATAGCATTCATAATTTATAATTATGATGAGATGATTTATCCAAATAGCAGTTAGCATTGACGTCATCTTGTATACAATAATTAAATGGTTAATTTTAAGAATGAAGTAGGTACCAAGGACCTTTACTCATTAGTTGTGGTATAAATGTTACGTTGGGTTATTTTTTAACTCTCACTTACTTGCACTCTACATAGAGCTCTTTCGTCTCACTGATGCAAACTTAGTATTATTATTTTTCACGGTGTTGAATTACCTATGCACTCTCACACACAGTCAATGCCACAACAGCAATTTGTTATCTTGAATGTATACCGTCGGAAGTCACAAAGTCTGCTAGGAATTATGTAGGGATTTGCAATATTTTATAATTGCAAATTCAAGCGAGATATTTAAAAACAAAAAAGAAAGAGACATAATAAAAATAGCAACGTATAATATCAATGTTCAATTTGTGAAACAGAGGCACATGCCAGAAACACACGCAAACATAAAAAGTTAAAACTGTCACTGTCACGGAGATCGGGAGATGTCAATATGGCGGCAACTTTTTGTTCAAACTTCAAATCTTTTGTACTACCTACCATTGTAACTAACTACCGGAGTGATTTTTATTTAACTCTCGTCTACCTTCGGAAACCGAGATAATCAAGAGAAACCTATTTATTTGCTTAAAAATTAATAAGAAACGCAACAGTGTCTTTATTTTTGTAGATTTTTAGTGTTTGAAAGATTTACATAGAAATCAGTGAAGTGTTTTGGTTACTTCTGTCTTCAGTTCTCATCGTAATGGCTTCAGGAGAATCAAAATTGTTAGCTCTGCATAGGTTAGATTTCTATAAACGGAAAAAGAATTGGAAGCTTCCTGAGGATGTGAGGAAGGTACCACCGATATCACCGAATATTACAAAGTAAGTTTCATTCTTTTTCTCATTGGAATAAGTGTAGCTATTGTTTCAACTTGCTGATGTCTATACTATTATTCCGATGACTTTCTGAGGCTGTGACCTAAGAGGTCTGACGAAGTGCTTAAAAAATGGCTGTTTATAATGCAAGAATGTAGGCACTTGTTCTAACACAATTTCAAGAAAACTTCTAATAAATTCATGATTGATTACAAAAAAATTGCAGATAATTGGTGTAAGACTGCAATTTTACCAGAGATGTGCAAGTATGCATAGCGAGGGATGTGTTTGTTAAGAGCCAATAGAATCACTTCATTTACCTAGCCTAGCTTAGCTCTCTTTCGCTTAGCTCTCTAGTGGAAACGGCTCAGCGGGGTGAGGTTTTTGAACATACAATACAAGGGAAGGATGCATGCAAAGGATGTCTTGTGAGGAATGTGTGCTAAGGATGGGTGCGAGCGAAAAAATTGCAGTCACCAGACAGGGAGTTGGTTATTTATTCAGCTACATCCAGTAAGACTCAAAAAGACTAGGCAGATTGATGGGAGTCAGAATGGTTTTTCTGCCTACTTTAAACACTATTACACTAGAAAGTGGTGAAGGGGTTAGTCCAAAAAAGGTGCAGAATTGTCATGAAATCTCTTTGTAAAATTTTACTAATTAGGCATTCCACAGTAATTGATACCGGAACATACAAAAATTTGTTAGTGAAAATATAGAAACAATAATAGAAAATTATCAAGCCTTGTGTCTTACATTTTCACAAATATTGTTAAATCGCAGTAACCTCAACAAGACCTACGATATTGTTGAGGAGTTCCCAGAGCCGGAGTTTGATGTAGAACAGGTCTCTTCACACAACAAGGCATTCCTAGAAAAAACTGGTCAGTATTCTGTTGTTTTTTTTTATAAGCATATCAACTTTTGGTTTGGGGCTTCACCCACAAGCGTTGTCAAATATTATCCCAAAGCAGTTAACAAAGGATAAAAAGCTTTTTATATCCTAACCCAGGTCATGGTCTCTATATATGCCAAATTACATCTAAATTCCTACAGGTGTGAATACGGACTGAGTTACTTTCCATTTATAATATTCATATAAAGTAGGGTTGGGGATTTGGATAGAATGGATTTATACCACCACCAACAATTTGATATTGACTGCACCTTTTGGTTGTAGCAGTAACCTGGTTTTTATTGTGCAAGTGTTACCTCTGATGTGCAGTTTATTGTGCCAAGTGTTGCTATCTGATACCGTACTACAATATGAGGCCCTTTTGACCATGTTTTTTTTTTGGTCAAACAATAGTAGCACCACATTTTTGCAACAACATGTTTTTGTGTTGACTGAAACATATTTATTGATAGAAACATTGCATACATTTTGATGTATCCCACAAAACAAATATTGATATTGCTGGGAATTTGTTAAAATGATGTGACTTTAAATTTAGGTAAACCGCTTTCTGAGGCAAATCTACACAAAAATTAGCTTGACACAAAGTGTTTTGAATGGTTGTTCTGATTAATTCAGTCAAATAATCACAGCACTTATAATGATAAGTATACTATTACCCCCTTTCCGATGAACCCCATACATTATCTCCACAGGGGCCTCAGATGACGCGCTAGAAGCCCAGCTCCCTGACGATGACGCGCTAGTACCCCAGCTCCCTGACGATGACGCGCTAGAACCCCAGCTCCCCGACAATGAGGCGCTAGAACCCCAGCGCCCTGACGATGAGGCGCTAGAACCCCAGCTCCCTGACGATGACGCGCTAGAAACCCAGCTCCCTAACGATGAGGCCCCCTCGCTACTACCCCTCGAGAATATATACCGGCCGGCTGCCTGGGCTGAACAGGTCTGGAGCGGGGACAAAACGGATTCTCTCTGGGAGAAATGTCGGCAGGTGAGGTCACTAACTGCCAACCAACAAATAATAGATTTGTCGGGATTTACCAAATTATGGACGAGAAATCACATTAATTGTCGTGTTCAGTTCAACGCAGTGTCAAGGCGAAAGACGCCTTTTTCGCTATTATTACTAAAACATATCTTTCTGATCGGCTTAACCCGGTTCTGCGTCAATAAGTGTGTTGTCTCCCTAATCATCATCTGCCTAGCGTTTTCCCAACTATGCTGTGGTCGGCTTCCAGTCTATGTGGATGCACGTGAATACTATTTATCATGGTGCGACTGTCTAACTTTTGTGCCCGGACTCCACCAAAGCCGAGAGACGGGCGGGAATCAACCAATCACATTCGTTGAAATCCACATCGCGTCTCTCCTGTCTCCTGTGATTGGTTGAATCTTGCACGTATTCGCACTGCTCCGCTCGTCTGCGTTTGGGTGGAGTCCGGGCCTTAAGGCACCGCTGCACAGCGGCCCACGGTTGCTTGGCTTTATATGCACATGTGAGCGGGATCGTGCACTATAAACCACGGGCATGCCACGCACAGATGCGTGTCCGAAAAAACATATGATCCACGCATCTAACGTAGCAACTACTCTGGACATAACAAATGTAAAAACGTGTTATAGGACTGCCTTTTTGGTCTAGTAGCCGCAAGAGCTACTGCTGATCGTGTGGTCCTGGGTTCGATTTCCAGGTCGGGTAAAGTGTTATTGGGTCTTTCCATCAATAATTCGTTAGTAGCACACCAGAGGGTGCATTTGTACACGGTAAAACATTACTGGTGAAATATGGGTGTAGTTTAGGTACACCTCTGCCTAACTCTCCTGTTACAATAGTTGTGATGTTATGTTGTAGTATTGGTGCGGGACTGAGGAGAAGGGCGTACGTGAGGAGCTCGCGTATGACCAGTGTGATGGAGCTCGCAATCAACACAGCTTGTGGAGGCCGGGTATGTAACTTATATTCTACTAGTACAATGACAAATACACCTATATACTTTCTAGAAATGTCTAGAATGTTCTATAATATTCTACAAAGTGTATAGGTACTGACTCTTATCTTACTACTATTTATAAATGCGAAAGTTAGTGAGGATGGATGGATATGTTTTACTCTTTCACGCAAAAACTTCTGAAATGTTTTTTTTGAAACTTTATAGTAATATACATAGTTTATTCTTCAGAATAACACGTCTGTAATTATAATAAAAATTATGTAAAAAAATTGAATTTTGTGGGGGACGTACACGCGTATAGGGTTCATTCAGTCATTGGTCACTTTAACAGCACTTTTGATTTATTAGCGAGAAGCAAGTGGTGTTGGCAAGTAAAAATATGTAGTTTGTCATTCTGTCATGGTACCTTCAGCTATTGTACGTTTCATGAGCGAGAAGGGAGGAAATAACTTGCTATCAATGACGATGGTGCCTTCCTCGTCCACGATGACAGGTTCTTTAAACTGGTTTAATGGTGTCATTTGGTTGAAATATAATAGGGTGGTCCAAGGGATTTCAATATGCTAAGGAAACGGTAATCGATCATTCGATCCATACACTGATCTCGCGGCAAGAACAGTTTAACCTCAGAGATCTACAAACAAGGTTAAATTAAAGACGCTAGCAAAACTGCAGACGACGATACGGTATCTATAAAGATTTAAATCGAAATACTACTAAATAGCTTTATTTTGTAGTATCTCGATTCAAATCTTTTTCGTTTTCTTTTTATAGATATCGGTTTCCATGACATCTGCAGTTTTGCTAGCTTAGCTTTGTTAAAGTCATAGCTGTATGACTTCGAACTAAAAGTTCCAGATCCAGCGTCCCAGTTGCAGCTGCATCCTGCGGTAGATCCTCTCGGCCCTCACCTGGAGTACCTGACTCCTGAACAGATGCACCAGATTGCTGGAGAATGGCTGACACTGCACAACTACCCAGCGAAGCAGGAGGAGAATGCGGACACCTATGAAGAGAATAAGGTTTGTACTAAGGTTTATGCCAAGTCTCAAGTTCGAACCCAAGACAGGCACCTCTGATTTTTCGGATTCATGTGCGTATTGTATAATTATCACTTGCTTCGGTGAAGGAAAACATCATGAGGAAACCAGCATGCCTGAGCGATATTTCTCGACGGCAAGTTAAGCGAAGTCAAGGGCCATGAAGCCACTCTGACACCAGGTTAAGCACTAACCACACGATAAAGAAGAAGACTAAGGTTTATGCCTATTCATCATCATTATCATCATCCCCAGCCTCAACTCTTTGATTATTACAAATGACAGCCGGGACCAACTGCTTAGCGAGCTTTCCGAGGCACGGTACTGGATGGTCAATCCACGGACCGACCTCGGCAAGCGTTACTTAAACTCAAAAAACCATGGCCGTGCGGCTGTTATTATTTAGCCTAGAGTGTATCAATAACATATCCGGCACCAAATGCTTAAATTGAAAGAGCCCTAAAAGATGGTGACGGCCGCATCACAGTCTTATCGTGTAGTCAGTACAAAGTTTAATACTAAATATTTATTATATTGCAGGTCGAGGGCGGGACCGCTGACTTTATGCGCGGCTCACACTATGCGCCGCACTCCACAGAGATCGACCTCAGCATCACACAAGGTAACCAGTATTTATTTATTCATAACAATGCTCAGGTCAAAGAACGCCCGTCGGGTTTAGTTACTTGAAATATCAAATGAGATTCGAGATATCTATACCCATCATGTATGATCAAGTAACAAAATTGACCCCAAAAAACTTTCTTATTTTATTTTTATTTTATCGTGTTTGAGATATTGATAGCCACCAGGTTTGCGTTTGCGTCCAGTTTCGTTAGCTAATTAAATTTGACCCTGTATAATTTGTTGTTGTCTATAGAATGTGGGTGCACGTGCAACAACTTGTACGAGTTCCCTGTGCGTAAACTAGCGCAAGCAATACGGCGACACCACTCTGCGCTGACTGTGCTGCTGAGAGAACAAGAGCTCAGAGAGAGACTGGTAAGTGTGTGTAGTTCAAATACGGGGTGGAAGGGATACCGACGCGAAAACGGTTACCACGTATTCAGTACATCATTCTGAGCATACCCCCTACATAGACATATTTCATCTATTATAAAAAAAAACGCTGTTTCATACATTTTGACCGTGTAACTAATAACCAATGAAAAATTTCAACTATGAATGTTGTAAAAGAGGCGCTAGTTGATCACTCAAAAATTCTGCTACCTCCACTGCACATTAAATTACTTACGTATGAAACAATTTCTAAAATCACTACCTAAAGACTGTGCCTGTTTCGAGCACCTTTGGTGGGTGGCCGGGTGCCGACGTCAGAAGATCCTAGGAAAACCGTCCTAACGCGCCCGCGCTTACTAGCGTTGCTCATAAATACAGACACGGGGTACGCAGCCGCACTCTTCTTCTAGCGTCGTCCTTAGATGTGTATCTGTTGTAATCTTATACTGTATAGAGTATCAATGCCTAAAACTAAACCTTTCTCCACAGTACCCCCACCCTCTGCTACATCAGCCGCTCCCCTTCCAGGAGTACCCGATGCGCGACACGGACCCGCTTCGGCCGGACGTCATCCTATCCGGTTCGCACCACGGGCCTTCTGCCACAGGATACGACGCGGACACCGGACGCGGCCGCGGACGGCTGCAGCAGCAAAGACTCGTTGGCATCGGAATGGGGAGACCTTATTGGAAGGTCAACGAAATCGTTGAATAGACGACAAAAGTTTATAAGAGACGTCACAAGCGTTTAAATCTTTCTTCTTACTTATATTTACGGAACGATGTTGATTACTTTTGCACGGAAAAAATACCGAACAGATTTGGATGGAATTTGGCACACAAATAGTTTATAAATAAATATATTATTTATTTCAGGTAAATAACACCCATTGCCATACATAAATTGATAAAAATTCCAAGACATAACCAATAAGATTAGAAAAAATTAAAAAGAATTTAAAAAAAAACCAAACCTGAATGCTGGACCTGGATTAGGATACTATTCAAACTTAGGCCATTTTATTTTATTTTTAAAATGGCAACCAGGCGTAAAACCTGGTTTAATCAATATATCTGGCATAAAACAAACAAATAATGGGACAATATCTTTAAAGTGTCACGTTTCTGAGATATTAGCTGTCAAACATACAATCATCGCCATCAGTACAACTTTGATAGCGACGTGACGCTATAGAAGACTGCAAAACTTTGGAAAATACACTTAAGTGATTTAATTTTGAAAATATGTTATAACAAGATTGTGTAAGATACATCCTGGAATATAAATGTTATTATTGCTTTATTTCATAAAAGTAAACGAGGTTATACCTCATTTTTATACACAAAAGGAATGTGAAAAAGAGTATGTGATGATTGTATGACGTGATCTTCTATAGTTTTTGCCTATTGTGAAGGTGTGTCCAAACATTGAGCGGCAAGAGCACGGTAGCAACACGCGGCGTTTGCAGGACACATTTCTGCCGCGCTCTAGTTAGGACTAAACCTACGCATGCTTGCGCGGCAGTACTGCGTGACACATTCGAGACACGCCGCGTTCTTCAGTTGGCATCAGAACTAAAACGAAAGCGGTTGCGTGTATAGTGGCTCTGCTTATTATTCGAAAATTGCGAAGAAGGACTGAAAAACATCTTAAAATAAGGAAATGCTGGATGAAACCACTTTATCAGCGGAGGTTACATCATTTTGAATCAATAAATTTTCAAAAATTCATTACCGAACACCACAGTTTTTAAGAGTTTGAACATTTACATGTACATAAAAGACATTTAATTTTAGATTTTAATACCTTTTTAGGAAGATCTAAATTGATGGCTATTTCGTCCCATATCTCTTCACGTTTGTTTCTATTATAAAATTATTTTTGTCGAGGATCCCTTAACACATTAAAAGTTCCATACATTTCGATCAAGCGAATCGATGTTTCGTTGTCCATTTTGATACGCAAGAATCAGAAATTCGTCCAAACACAATTACTGACGAATGTTTACTAAAAATTTTTGTGCGCGGCAGGTAGACAGCAGCGTTCGCGCGCGGCTATCGTCCAATCAAAGCACGGCGGGCCGCGCGCTGCTTCCGCGCGGTTGCCGCTGTATGTTTGGACACACTTTTACGTGTAACATTTTGTCTTTTTTATTTTTTTTTAGATTAATTATAAGTATCAGATTGATTGTTTGTAAGTACTTAATATTTAAATTAATAAAACTTGTACAACTTTAAATTTTACGTGTCGTTGTTGTAGTATATAGTTGTCTAATGCCAGTGTTAATGAACATTACCTATGTGCATAACACTATAGTATGCGACATGTAAATGAATGCTTAAATAAAACCGCGCTCTTGGAACTTTCAACTGACGGCAGCGACCCCTGGCTGGAGGCTTTACTCACAAGGCTCAGCATCCGATTAAGCAAAAGGCAGCCTCAGGTTGACCCGCCAGATGCCATTCATAAAAAAAAAGTCGGCGGCGAAAATCCAAAAGTGCGGTTTTATTTAGGCTTTCTTGTAGCTATTCCTTAGGGTTACTCAAATCAGGCGATAGTGCCATTGTAGAATGCAGACCGAAGTTATCTAAACGATAGTTTACACTAGCTAAGTGCCTAATGCTTGGCACCTATCACTTACCGGCCAGCCCGACTAATACTAAGCACACGTTCAGCTGGTATTATGTTTTGCTACAACTTATGAGGCCTCCATCTCGGCTGTGATATTAAAAGAGTGCAAAGACAGTGCAGTCCTATAAATGTCAATTTTAGGTATGGTCTAATCATGTGTTTGAAAACATGTTTTTGTATTGATTTTCAATAAATCTTGGTGCTCTCTCTCTGAGATTGGACCGATGTTGTTAATTTGGCCTTTTACTCTCGGTACTGGATATTTCCATCAGGAATTTCTCAACAGCAGCCACGGAGTCTAGATTTGTGTCTGGTTGAAGGCGATAGGCTCGCCCCCTACATTCCATAAGCAGTCATCATATCACCTCTCACATAGTTCATCTATGGATATTGTATTGTATAACGGGCTGGTGTCCGCAACTCCACGTCCAAAGCGCGTATTTTGCGTAGGTAGTAATAGATGGGAAGAGAGCAGACTTTCCCTACTTATCGAAAACCATAGTCTTGTTCATTCAACACGCACATTCATCCATCATACCCTACTACTGATACCCACGAAACTTCAGTAGTGCAGTGCCACAACATTGAGACCTTCTCTAGAAAATACATTCCATACTTCCTACACGTCACGTGCCACCTCACCCGGTTTAGACGGATTAATTATCGGAAAATGAGGTAAGGTAAGTGAGGTGGATAATAAGGTAAGTTCTGCATACCCATTTGTTATCAGCGACTTCATCTGCTCTTGAATATTTTTGCCTTGGCGTATACGGTTTTCAGTGCCTTGTAGTCGACTGAGTGTGGAGGCGTAGCTATCTGGAAAACATCTACCTTTGTCCTCCCATAGAAAGCCTTTATGGTGCGTGGTTTCTTGCAATGTTTCCAGCGCACTCGTCTCTGGCAAGCAGATGCTTGCGGGTGTGGCTGGATGTCAAGCTAAAATGTTCTCGCATGAGCTTTTTAATAGTTTTGTCTGAGAAAATGAATCTACTTTACCGTTTAGTCCCAATAGTGCCACCGGCACTACTTTTGGGAAGGCACGGCCTTACTTACACGCCGTGCTCGTATTACTGATTACGGCGCGCGGGGCGACGTTTGCCAAGCACTCGGCACAGGGTCGTGAGCGGCGCGGTGTCGGCTCGCGACGCCGGGTGTTCGGTTGCTGTGACGCTCTCCTGAATCGTGCGCGGCACACCCCGCGTCTTCCATCGCTGTGCAGCAGTTTTCGGTGATATTGCTCGCAGTCCTGCACCTCACACTGCTTGCTTTTGCATTTGTGGTGCCAAGTCTGTCCTTTTAGGCACCTGAGTTACCTGAAATATAATTTATTTTTACGTGCAATTTCCCATCTATCGATTATCGACATTTTCCTAAAGTATGTTGAACGATTTGATATGAATCCATATATATATATATATTCATATCAATCCAAACAAACTGCAGAGGAAAGAAGAATGAAGAGAAGAAGTGTTCAAGTAACCAGAAGTTTTAGGATATGTGACATTCTACTAGCGAGGAGAGGAGCTTGTGGCTAAATAATAGCAGCCGCTAGGGTCGATCTTATTTTTTAGGTTAAGCCGTGCTTGCCTAGGTTGGTCTGTGGATGGGTGACCACCCATTACATACCGAGTTTCCGCCGTGCCTCGGAAAGCACGTTAAGCCTTTGGTCCCGGGTGTCGTTTGTAGATCTTTGACAGTCGTTAGGTAGTCAGTGGCCCATAAAATCTGACAACCAGTCTTGCCAAGGGGTAACTGGGTTGTGGAGGTCAGATAAGCAGTTGCTCCATGTAAAATACTGGTATTCAGCTGCATCCGGTTAAACTGGAAGCCGAGATAGCGAATGGACTCTTCTCGTGACCACAAGGCTTCTATTCTTGGGTCAAAGAATTAATATTGCCATACAGCGTGGCAAGGCTGCCTGCCTATTCCTATTGACAGCAATGCAGCTGAATTCTTTGACGCTCAGTGAGCTGTGAGCACCTTTTTGTTTTTCTCTATACGTACTTGGGTGTATTCCTGTTGGCCGCACCGCTTGTGTCCCCACTAAATTGGAATTGGATGGAGAATTGGATTGGGAATTGATAAAATAATTTAAAATTGTTCATGTTGGCTCAAGTGTTCTTGCGGTGTCCACAGCCCCATCCCTGATGACGATGAGGCATTGGTTATAGTGTTGAAAAGTAGTCTAAATTACCACAGGGTTCAGGGTGTCCATGTGTAATGTGATTATTATACAATAAATAATAACAATAATAATAACTTTTAGTAGCGCCATCAGGATGGAATTTGGTGTGGACAAATGTGCGGTCATGCATGTAAAGCGAGGGGAGATTATGGAATCCGTGGGAACTCAACTCCCGGATTCCATATACCTTAGATCCCTCTCCTCAACCGAGACCTACAAGTATTTGGGTATGTCGGAAGCTTTAGGCATCAATTCTGCCGACATGAAACAATCATTGAAGGAGCGCTTCTTTGGCCGCCTGAATAAAGTATTAAAGAGTCTTTTATCGGGCGGAAACAAGGTGCGCGCCTTTAATGGTTGGGTCATGCCGGTTTTGATGTATTCTTACGGCATACTCAAATGGACTCAGACGGAACTTGACGCCCTGGATAGAAAGGTCCGCACACTACTGACCGCAAACCGGATGCATCACCCACGGTCATCGGTGATGAGACTGTATATTCCGCGGAAGTGCGGAGGTCGTGGCTTCTTAAATGCTAAGACCTTGCACAACCGCGAGGTATGCAGTCTCAGGGAATACTTTCTCGAAACCGACGTGGGGATGCACCGAGATGTGGTCTCAGTGGACAAGGGCCTTACCCCGCTCTCCTTGGCTAACGAGAACTGGCGCAAACCTGTGGTATTGGATACTAATGACCGCAAGGAGGTATGGCAGAGCAAGGAGCTACACGGACGCTTTTTCCGGGCCCTACATGGGCCTGATGTAGACCTCTTGGCGTCCGTATCCTGGCTACGATTCGGTGACCTCTTTGGGGAAACCGAAGGTTTCGTCTGTGCGATTATGGATGAAGTTATCATGACGAACAATTATCGGAAATACATTGTCAAGGACGGTACGGTTGACATTTGTCGGGCATGCCACCGTCCCGGTGAATCGATCCGACATATTGTTTCCGGTTGTTCTCGTCTTGCTAACGGTGAGTACTTGCACAGACACAATCTAGTAGCTAGGATTATCCACCAGCAACTTGCCTTGCAATACAACCTTGTGGGTACTGAAGTACCATACTACAAGTATGTGCCCGACCCAGTTCTCGAGAACGGTCATGCCACATTGTATTGGGATCGATCTATCATCACGGACAGGACTATTTTAGCAAATAAACCTGATATTGTGGTGATAGATCGCCGAGAGCGCCGTGCAATGATTGTTGACATCACTGTCCCTCATGACGAGAATCTCGTGAAAGCTGAAAATGATAAAAAAATTAAGTATCTTGATTTAGCACACGAGGTTGTCGACATGTGGGACGTGGACTCTGCAATCATTGTACCGATAGTCGTTACGGTTAATGGACTAATAGCAAAGAGCCTCGACCAACACCTTAGGAGGCTCTCATTGCGCGGCTGGGTCAAGAGCTTGATTCAGAAAGCAGTACTCCTAGACACGGCACGCATAGTGAGGCGGTTCCTCTCTCTGGAGCCCTGACCACCGGCAGCCTGGACCCTGTTCCCGATGCCGGTGGGCTACTATTTTTTATATTTTTAAATGTTTTGTGTATTTTTGTTTTTTTAAATATTTAAAAATGTAACAAATAAGAAACGTAATGAATAAAGGATACAATAATAAGAAATTGTAAAATACGTAACTATTGTTCCAGGTAGTTAGCGATGCAGATTTAAAAATCATGGACATTGTTACTAGGTGGGATGGGAGTGTTCATGACTCTGAAATATTCAGAGAAACTCGTTTGAAGCAGCGGTTTGAGGCTGATGCATTCTCAGGCATAATGCTAGGAGACAGTGATGCTTGCACACCATATTTATTTACTCCATTACTGAATTCTTCAGCACCTCAAATGGAGCGGTACAACAATGCTCACATTAGCACCAGAAATGCAGTGGAAAGATGTTTTGGGTTGTGGAAGCAGAGGTTCCGCTGTTTAGGCCTTTACTGCAACATTGAAACTGCAAAAAAAACAATTGTGGCATGTGCTGTATTGCACAATACTGCCATAGATATGAAAGAAGATGTGTTTCATAGTGGGTTTGATGACAATGAAGCTAACCCACAATCGTCTGAACCAGTAGTTATACCAGTGGAAAACAATGTATATGGAAATATTAGAAGACAGCAATTCATTGAAAGACACTTTTAATTAAAATAATATATTTGAAACCTTAAATTAAATAATTCTAATTCTTGTAACATTTTTCAATATTTCTTTCAACCTTCACTGTAGGATCTGAAAATAAAAATTAGATCATAAATATGATGCGTGAACTCTTTTATAATTTATAGTATAGAGTGTGTTAAAACAAAATTATATTCACCATTTAATATTTACTAAGTACTAGAGTTCTTCATATTTTCTAATATTGCTATTTCCAGTTCCAGTTTTTGTATTTTTTATTGAGCAATTTTTATATTGTACTGGTGTTCTACTTCTAGCATTTCTAATTGTTTTTTTTTAAATTCATTGTTACTCTTCAATATAGATTCTTGAATTGCTTCTTTTCTGTAAAATATTTACCTTTTATATTTTATATTTCCTCTTTATAATATTAGTAAGACTACGCAAGTAAGAATATATTCTAAGATAATCTTGCTTACATGTTTTGAGGACCCTTTTTACCCAACTGCTTTCAACAAATATTCTGTTTGTTTCCCACATTTACCTTTGAGGTACCTACCTGAAAGTATTTTAATTATATATAGACGAATTATATTATATCCTTTAAATTCATTAAGTATTTTTTGAATATTAAAAATATGGTTCAAATAAAGCATTACAATTTTATAATTTATAGATTGTAGGAGGGCATAGCAACAAGGCGCCCGCGTTTTGTTGAAAGCGCGCGTACGTAGGCACAAAAGCGCGCGCCGCTCCACGCCGCGGCGTCGCGCACGCGCCAGTCCGGCTCGCATCGCTGTCGCATACGGTCACGATTGTGCAGTGCTCTGTCATTTTTTTAACATCCAGACTGTATTTAACATTATATGTGACAATAAACCATATTCGTGAACCATACATCGTCCACTCGATTTATTTCGTTGCCTGACCCACTACAAGATGAATTATTATTTTTACCTTGGTCCAATAGAACTTCTACTACGTCATCATTGGTTTCAGGAGGTGATTCTATGATTATAGGAGGTGGTTCAATAACTATAGGAGCAAAGCTTGTACCTACTAGGCCCAGTTAGTAGTTTCAATTTTTTCTGGGGGGG
Source organism: Noctua pronuba (assembly GCA_905220335.1). Lineage (NCBI taxonomy): Eukaryota > Metazoa > Arthropoda > Insecta > Lepidoptera > Noctuidae > Noctua > Noctua pronuba. Next base: position 18,312,299 of record LR999891.1, on the reverse strand, counting down.
TTTAATTCAAGTTAAAGTATTAATTGTTAAATGTACTTACTGTAAATTAATTTAATCAGTGTTATATTTGTAAAGAACATTATTAAGCTTATCACTGTTTTTATTGCATCACTGTCATATTCATTGTATTCCACAACAAAATCGTGTGGAGCAATATCCATAATCGCCAGATCTTCCTGAGATGGCGACTTGGGCTTTTCTCCACCCCCTGTTTTCTTATATTGAGTATAATAATAATAATAATACACAAGACTTTGAACTTTGAAGTATATTTTGTCGTTCTGAAATAATTGTGATGGATGATGTGTCATGATTCGAATATTCGATTGTTAGAATACTCTTTTTTAGACAGTTTTAATTTTGGTAATCTGTTTTATTCACAAATATTATTATTATTTATAAATTGAAATATAACAAAAAAATATGTTAAAAAAGCTCCCGTCAACGCTGTCAACGGGTTAATATTATGTACCCAAGAGACTGGCGGCATTTTTAAAAATGTTTTTATTATTTATAGGAACAGAAAATTGATGTCGAATGAAATCAACATTGTACAATATAAATAAAGTAATAATGTGTGCAACAGATTAAGCGTGTTTTTAGTCTACTTCAAAATAAGGAGGAGGTTTTTTTTTATTTGTGTGCACCACACCACCCGTGAATAACGCGTCCGATTTATTGTACGTGTTCTTTTATTAACACACTTATAGAACCTGTAACAAAAAGGGTATCCGGGTGAATTTTTAAGTGGGAATGGATGGCGAAATCCGAATCTTTGAGCGATAAATACTCAAAAGAGTCTCGGTCCCAATTTTGATGAAAACTAAAACTGAATCGCTGGATTGAAAAAAAAACAATGTGCCTAGCCAGGAATTGAACCCGTTGATTTTAGAAAAAGAATACACCCTGTATTAGTGTTCAATAAGATAATGTTGCTAAAGGTGAACCCAGACCTGGCCGCACCGCACGCGCCGCAGTCGCCGCATTCGAATGATTAATATGAAATTCTATGCAACCTCGCACATGCGGCGCGGGCCGTCTTTAACCAATTGGAGGACCTGGGCACTAGAATAATGGGGCCATTGTAGGATGCAAGAGCGAGCGAAGCGAGCCTAATTTTTTTTTGCACCCCGACTCTAATATCCTGTTAAGATTTCTTGTGACAAGTTCATACGGAAATATAAGTAGTATGTAAAAACATGTGCTTGTGCACCTTCACTGAGGGCTCATTTTTAAATCCTTGCAAAACAAATTTAAACTAATAGGGAAACAGGGAACTTGAAACAAAGGTCCAGGAATGGGCCTTTTTAATGTTCCGCTAAATATGTGTGTAACTTGGCTCTCAAAATGTAGACGCCAACTTAAGCGAGCTCGAAAATTTCAGTATTCCGTAATAAGTTATGTTTCATTTGACCACTAGCACTTACAGGAACTTGGGCCCCCTTCGATTGTGGGGCCCCGGGCACTGTTATTTTCCACATCTTTGTGTTGAATGGCTCCATCTTTACAATGGGCGACATTGTGCTAATGGAGCCAAGTCTATCCAAAATCCCAGATTCCTGATTCCTGATTGTACTACCTAATGCGAAATTGATCATCACAAGTATCCTTAATTTCAGACTGTTGAATTACGGAACGTATTTGGATATGTCAGTGAACTAAACGTCACGTTTGACACAAAAAAATATATAGTAAAATAGTAAATAAATAATATTAGTGTAGTAATCATAACCTAAAACGAATAAATTAAAACAGCCACTAGTTAATCTGGGTACATCGGCAATGAATTAAAGAAAATTAATTTATCATGAGTATTCAGGATAAATTGAAGGCCGCCTTCAAATATATGAAAATTGTGGGAGCAGCAGGCAGTGGCTGTTTTATTATCTATTACAATATCATGCAAACGTGCAAATCAATAAAAAAAATAGTCAATCCAGTTGTATTTGAAAGGGAAAAGAAACATGCGGCCGAATATATTTACGTCGATGACCCCTCCTACAATCGAACGTTTCAACTTGAATATGATAGAGCAACAAAACAGCCGGTGGGTTTTAGTCGCATTTGGAAAAGTTTGAAGCATTCGTTAGCATGGAGACTGTTGTGGTTATGCCGTCATGGAAATAAAGATCAGCGAAATATAGCCTTGGAACAACTTGCTGCTTTCAAAAATAATAAAGCTTGGGACTGCTGCAAGCTTGCACAAGCCATAGATGAAAACACAGCAGTTCTACTGGCACGCACTCGTGGTGTCGACCTCCGATATTTTCTGCCACCTCCAATTCACGTCAGACGTACAGCACTGTCATCGCAACTCATCTCATATAAATTTAGAGACCTTATAGTGGCCTTAGAAACCATAAATCCCCATTGCTGCATTGAACAATTCCTCTCTAAATACTTTGCTAATGTACATGAAGATGCAGTAGAGTCAGACAGTATTCCACCCAAACCTGATATCATTAGTGAAAGAGATCTATGTATATTGTGTATGGATGCCCTGTACCACCATGTAAGTCTTTTCAATGTTAAGGAATATGACAAGGATCTCTCTGTAAAAAAGTTCGTGGAAATGGGTGGTATAGCACTATTAGCTGAAGCTTTGTTAAGACATCGTAATGATCCAGACTGTGACTTAGCAGTACTCAAGATTCTCACAGTTTTGAGTGTCCACTGTAAATTAAGATCAGAGTTTTTTCAAAATGGTCTCATTGGTGAATTGTCAAGGCTTATAAAATCCAAAGACATACGCTTGTCTAGCTCATCAGCAGTATGTCTTGCAAACTTGTCTGGAGAGTACTGTTACAGACCTGGTTTATTTCTTTTGCATCCACTGTATAGGAGCACTGCTCCAATTGCGTGTGATACCCTTCTTGTACATGGACTTAGAGGAGGAGTTTTTGTCACATGGAGACAACGTGACAAAAAATGTGCTCAGCCTATTGGAATCATAGAAGTAACTGTATCAGATAATGACTGTGACCCTTGTGAAGTTGTAGAAAAACCAGAAGTAAAACAATATCTTGACACTGAATTGAGACAGGTGATGGATGATTTAATAGAAATGGGGGAAGAGGTGTTCTTATCAGAACTAGAGGTGGTTCTTCATGATATTCCTATTGATGCTACAAGAGTACCAGCATCAACCAAAACTTTCACTGCAAGTCATAAACGTTATGCTCTACTCCAAGAAGAAGAAGACAAATGTAACTACACAGTGTGCTGGCCTAAAGATTGGCTGCCAAAAGATGTTAGTAACTTAAGAATACTTGGTGTCAACTATTGGAGTTCACTATCAGAGTGGCTTGAACGCTGCCCAAAGCAAACTGCAGACATTGCAACACGAGCTTCTGAATTGGTTCCTGCCCTCATGGATGCTGGTGTTGGCCGGAAAAACATTCCAATAGTTTGGCTGGCTCATTCTATGGGTGGATTAATTGTCAAGCAAGTGCTTGTTGAAGCTTCAGAAAGTGATCGCCAAGATTTGAAAAAATTTGCTGATAACACTAAAGCCATTTTGTTCTTCAGTACTCCTCACAAAGGCAGTTCTATGGCTGCAATGCCTCGAGCAGCTGCTGCTGTACTGTGGCCTTCCAATGACGTGCGACAATTACAGCAGAATTCGCCAGTTTTGTTAAATCTACATAAAGCATTCATCGAGTTTGCAGATGCGTATAGCTGGGAAACCATTAGTTTTGTAGAAAGCAAGCCAACATTAGTTACTGCTTTCAAAGTTCCTGTGCACTTTGTTGAGGCAAATTCGGCGGATTTGGGCCGTGGCGAATTTTATCAGCTACCTCTCGACCATATGCAAATATGCAAACCAGCAACCCGACAGTCAATTTTATATACTACAGTATTAGATGTGTTGCAAAGAGTTGCTTTAAAACCGGCTGAGTTACCTTCAAATTCTGTTGTACAAAGCGTGATAGACATGTTCTTGTGGGATTTAAGAAATAAAGCCCGGGAAGTATTAGAAACACTAGATGATAATCAAGCTCAAACAGGATTACGATGGACTGAAAGGATTTTGTTAAATGCTTTCACAGATGATTTTACCGATTAATATATTATAAAAATTGTTTTTTCTTTAGTATTAGGTAATCTTTTTTAAATTTATTTTGTATAAACTAGTCAGATGTTCAGTCCCTGAATCCTATATTTTTGTTAATAATAATAGTATTTTGTGCATTTGGACCTGTTATTTGAGGCCCTTTTTAGCAGTATTACAACAGTGAGAATTTATTAACTTTTGATATTGTTTAATAAAAAAACCTATATAAAAAGTATTTTTTTTAAACAATTTCTTTTAATTAAATCTTTTCCCCTACATAACCTTAGCCTTCGTAAAGCAGTTTTGCCTACCCAACCTTACTTTTGTTTACCTTAAGGTGGAAGCTCCAGGGTATCATATTTTAATCAACATACAACCTGACACTGACAACAACATACATTTATTTTCAGGCTACTTTGGCCCATGGATCCTTACCGTCCTTTCCTTACCGACTAACACACATTTAATAAAATACAAATTGTGTTAGTAAATAAAACCTTAAAACACACTTTGTGTTCATGTGGCACTTGCGCGTGGAAGCGACGGTACACCACTCGCGGACAAAAGTCCTCCTCCAAGACGAGGTGCAGATAACACGTTGGTATTTGCACCACGAACGGCTTAAGTTGACGTTGCGGCCCGACTTAAAGCTGCATGTGGCGCGAGCCCCGTATTTGGTCTTCTGACGCACGTAGGTACTCCACGATGTTCTCCGCCGTAGTGGTGTATTATAGGCGGGAGAAGTACACCGGAGTGTTCGGATCCGCGGCACGAATAGGCATGTTGGGCTCTGTTGGAGCCGTACCGCAGCGATACTTATTGGTACGTCGCGACGTACGACGACGCAGCGTAAAGGTGAACGCAGACCTGGCCGCACCGCACGCGCCGCAGTCGCCGCAGTCATCGCATTTGTTAATGGCCTCGCACACTCGTACATCTGTCCGCGCCGCAGTCGCCGCAGTCGCCGCAGTCACCGCAGTCGCCGCAGTCACCGCAGTCGCCGCAGTCATCGCTTTTGTTAACAATTGCGCACGCACATCCGTGCCGGACGCATCGGACGCTGCGCCCGCGCCGCGCCGGGCGCAGCGTCCGATCCGTCCGAACCGTTGGTGACGTCATCAGCTGCGGCTTGGGGAGTTTGGCCGCTTCAGGTACTGCGGTGACTGCGGCGCGGGTGGGTGTGCGAGGTTGCATAGAATTTCATATAAAGAATTCGAATGCGGCAACTGCGGCGCGTGCGGTGCGGCCAGGTCTGCGTTCACCTTTAAAGGACGGACCACGCGCGTTAATTCAAAGAAAATGTGTAAGTTTGTAGAGGTAGTAGGTAAGGTTACTCAGAGGCTCATTTTTAGTGAGAGTGTGGTTCTGAGAACTGCTGGTGACTGCTACTGAGAAAAACTCGGGCCAATAACACATTGCTCGATCTGGTAATTGAACCCAGGACCTCATGCTCACTCGTAGGTTCGTAGCGCTTGTAACCACTAGTCCAACAAGGCATTGCACTTGCACAATACTCATATAAATACCTTCATCCTACATATCATAATAATGTTAGCCTACTGTGGGCTTCTTATCACGTTTCGGATGACGGTTGCAAAAATATACCAAATTAACAAAACGCACCAAATTCCGAAATTAAGGTAATTTTGCACTGTTTTTGATTTGTTTTACAAAAACAGTACTTAGATATTTACTAATGTGATAATATCATGAACAAATATCCTAGACGAATGGAACGTTATCCCCATTCCAAAAAGTGCTCCACCCTCACCACCCGACTCCCCTTTTGTGCATTGGGACATGAGTGGGGGAAATGTCGGTAAAACAGGACCACAAGGGATGCTTGGACTAGAGAGGCTTGATCGCTCCCAAGCGCCACCTATATTTCCGTAACCTAAACTTGTAATGTGTAAGTGTTCTATAGATGGATAGATGGAGCTAGAAGCGCTGCTGTAAAAGTTTCAATGACGTTTCACGAAGTGAAAGCTTTGGGAAAAGTTTTCCCGATTCGCGATCGTAATTACGTAAACCTAAAACCGTTTCGTTAAGATGGAATGATTTTGTTGCAATAACGGATTAAGGGATTGAGATTAATTTCTTGAACTACAATTTGAATTGTTATAAAAATATTTTATTTAATTAGTTTCAATAGGTTTTCTAGATTATACAAAATCCTCTACAGACTATGTTCGTTTATGTTTATAACACCTTTATATGGTAGAGATGTCCAATACCGAAGCCAGGATTTTAAATTGTATCCGTTCATTGGTAAGTATGAACTTCTTCCAAGCCTTGAGCAATTTATGGTCGTTAACAAAATCATATGGCCACCATATCATAAGTTGGGGGATAAAATTGAGGATGAGGATAAAAATTATTGGTCTAATTCTGGTCCTGCTCCTGGAACCTATTATAAAGCAATCATTTACTAAGTATTAATTAGTATTTATAAGTCTTTTGCTGCCTTGCATGTGCCTTCATGCTTATTCAAATGTCTCAATTAATACCGCCACCGTGTGTCGGATAATTAGTGCCCTTCAAAATGGTTGAGCTGAATGGTAGTGATCCATGCGTCATTTTCAAGAATGTTCTTCTCCTTAGATTGGAATCTATCTATCTACAATTCTACTCTTTGGAATTGGTAACTACCAATGATATTTTACTAAAATATCTACTATAACTACAGTTCTTTCAAAAATATGCAACTCCGTCAAATGCTTAGGTAGGTACCTATCACAGTTTTTACTTTTTATTGCCTTCACTAAAACCCTAAAAGGTTGATGTTGGGATGCTGATGCGCAGGGGACGGGGGGATTAATAACGTATTATTTTATAACTAAGGCAGGTTTTTAAAACTTATTTATTTTCTTATTCCATAGACGGGTAGAAGTAGGTACCTACAGTACTGTGTAGACGTTATTAACCTATGCTTTTGTCAAAATCGACTGTCACAATTTAAATAAAAGTATACAAACTCTAATTTTGTATTACGAAGAAAATAAAGAAAAAGTTAGATAGAGCAGCCAGGACGGCGCGGGCGGCGTGTAAGAGTGTTATTTAAAATTATTCAAAAAAAGGCAATAATTATTGATTTTAGCACCATTACGCCTTTTATCTTTCCAAAATCCGTTTAGTACCGACGTACAAACTAACGTGGTAATCAACTTAAATCAAGGTTGGCAACACTGGTCTCTAAGGGCATTGCGCGCCAGCCAGCCAATACATCTTATCATATTAAAAAATCTGCGTGGAACATAACGTTGCCTATGTTACCGTAAATTAGCTTACTTCTAGTTAACAGGAAGTCAGTTCTAATAATAATGTGTAGGTAGTTACCTACCCTCGATAAAGTTTTAAAATATGGCATTAATTAATTTGTAATTCCTCCATATGCGTACGGAGTAATTTATCGAAGTTGTAGGTAAGCCAAACTTGTTTGTTTTAATTGTTTCAACTAGATTTTACCGTGTTCTCGTAGGTCTAGGTACAATTCTTCATTAGGTACTAATTCTCAGTAAATTAGACGCATAGGTAGGACAGTTTCGGCTCACCTAGTTTAGAGCTTAGGTCATTTCAGTAAGAAGGTCCCTAGATCTAGTTTCAAGATTTATGAACTAACCACGGCTTGCCACCGTTTTATTAACTTTTATTTAGCATACGTGGAGTTTACTGTTTCTTCAAAATGTAAATGCAATTAAATAAGTATTTAGGTAATTTAATTATAAAGGGTGTAAATAGACCCTTAACGAAGCCGAAAGGCACTTGTTCTCCCCGCTATTGCGATCATTTTTTTGTTCTAGACCATACCTGGGAACCTTCTAGTTACGGAGTTATTGGGGGTCAAAGTTCCAACTTTTTCAGTAGTTTTTTTTGAAATACCAATTTATAAGGTTATAACTTTACTGTAATTACCTCCATGACCCGTTTACTATTCAAAGCATCCATCAATCCCAAGTTTTGAGTGCGTTACATTGAGTTTTACTGTAAAACGTGATTTTTCACCCCAAAAAAAAGTCGTTTCCCAGCAATAATTTTTGCATAGAATGACTTAGTTTGATGTACATAATGCTTGGTTGACGGCTTCGTGAAGGGTCCATTTACACCCTGTATATTAGACTTTGAACTTTGACAGGTATTACTGTACAGTATCTAATATCTTCCAGTCTTCTGTTCGTAGTCCGCTCCGGTCAGTTTGATCGCACTTTGAATGGTCGATTCTTTCAATTTGCGCAGGCGATTGTCGAACGTCTACAATGCGTTACTGACTGCTACGCTTCGTCTACGCGTTCTTTACGTTTCAGTTTCGATAAGTCTACTAATCGCTGGCCACAAGCTACACGCTCAAGCAAATTGCGTGTTGCCCCAGCGCGGCAGCGATTGCAGAAAGAACAGATAAAAGAAATTGGTTTCAGTATGACACTTATTACCGCGACGTAACTTGCTCCGTGACGGTACTCACACAAAGGAAGCCGCATGATCTGAGGTCGTGAACGCGGTGTAAGAGCCTGCTACGCACTTGCTACGATGCTGCTGGGATTCTGCTAGGCGCCTGCTACACGACTGCTACGCGGTATGGACGCGTACCTACGACGGAGTAAATATCAGCGCACGTTTTTCTAAGTCCTTCCTATAGATGCAAATGGGTTTTAAACGTTTTAAACCATTTGGTTTTAAACCGTCTTTTTGGTTTAAAACGATTTAAAACCACAATTAGCGGTTTAAGGGGCTGTCCATTAATCACGTGAGGCTCGAAAGGGGGGGGGGAGGGGTCCATAAAAAATCACGAAATATCACAAGGGGGGAGGGGGGGTAAAGTATTATATCACGTGTACTTATTTTTTCGGCAAGCGCGCGATACTCAACCGAAAAGCGGCGTTACATGTATTTATTTTTAGTCAAACGCGTACAAAATGTTGTTGTTAAGGTGTTGAAGAAAGTCTTGCTAATCCGTGGTCCGAAAATAATGTTATGTACTACTACAAAAAACTTTTTCGCATTTCTTTAATTATTTTTATGTCAGTCAAAAACAAACTGCAACCTTTCTTTCTACCTCTGAACGTTTATTATAGTAGTCTTTAATTTTCTATAATAAAATTAGATGATACTTATACCGGTTTTTTTTATAAATAAAAAAATAGATTCTTGGAGGTACGAAAAAATACACGTGATATAGGGGGGAGGGGGGAGGGGTAGTCTAAAACCTCACCACGTATCACCAAGGGGGAGGGGGGGTCAAAAAATGCCAAAAAAAACCTCAAGTGATTAATGGATTGCCCCTAATATGGTTTAAAATGTTTTTGTTTTGTTTTTATTGCGTGCACTTGTGGCATGTGCCAAATAAATATATTTTCTTCTTCTTCTTTTTTCTTCTCTCTCCTCATATTGAACGTTACGATTTTGTTAGCAAATTGCAAAATTAAATTGCCGACATATAATATTTTAATAAACACGCATTTCATGATTGTTTTCAGTGTCTAATCCTAAAAAGTAGTATAAGTATGATATATGACTTCACACATATTAATAAATGATTTCAATTAGCCTATTAAAATAATTTATAATCAATGTACGGCCCACGTGGTCGTGGTTTTAAACCGTTTTAAACCAATTTAAAACCGGTTTTAAACCACGGATTTTGATTTAAAACGGTTTATTTACAACTATAGTCCTTCCCGCATGTTTTTCCTTAAGTCTAATTTAATAGAATGTTAAACAAGACATGATGCCATTTAATTAATTCTTTTTCTACAACCCGCTTTCTCTACCGCCCGAAGTGTACATTATTTCCACGCATTTTCAGATCAGCTTGCAAGGGATCAATAAACCTACTTCTAACCCAAATTTGCTTCCCTCTCACTCTCTTTTCACTGCTATCTCTCTCTTATATGGGCTAATCACTCGACCTACTTACTGAAAGGTGATGAATTTATTCATGTGTTATGTTCTGAATTATGTCGATTATTTTTCTTAACCATAACATTACGCCTTTATACCTCTCTGGGTTGGGTAGAGGTATATGCTGGGTAGAGTACACCCACATTTCACCAGTTATTGTTTGTTGACTCTTATTGATTAAACTAGTTAAAGACTAAGGGGAATATCTTAAAAAATCTATCAGATATTGCATTCTCTTTGTACCTAAAAGACACTGAATATAAAACTGTAAGTAAGTAATGGATATCATAACTTAAAAACTAAACTAAGTAGTTATTTTATACCTGAAAATAGAACTTATTTGTGCATTAGGTAGTACCCTGCACAATAAAGTCTAAGCGCTATTTTCAATTGTTTTTACAATGGATCTCTATTAAGTAATATAAATAATGCATATCACGCAGTAAGAAACCTTCCTTTTAAACGGTTTTTTTTCTTTCAACTGCTTTCACAGCCTCTCGTGGAAGAATAACATGCAGACTTAATAATAGCACAGAATACGAGATGAGTTACACAAAGACAAGTAAATGAATTAGAGGAAAGCTGAGCTGCACAAACAGTATGCACACACAACGAAGAGCCTCACAATATGTCGGATAGCTTCGTCTTTAATTAAACTAACTGGATATGTTATCTTGTTATTAAAGTCCAGTCTATTGAAGGAAGAAGGGTGTTTATTGAAATTCTAAACAACAAACAATAAGTAGCTGGTGCCAGAAAACTGCATGTACCCATCTAAACAAATAAATAAAGTTGAAGTGTCTGTTTGTAATATCAAAATACCAGCTTTTTACTGCAGGCATAATTGAAAAGTTGGTATTTTCATATTATGAAAATATTTACGGCACATAGAACAAAAACTCATTTTTAAAATTGATGTCTGTCTGTTTCGGCTAATTTCCGAAACGGCTGGACCGATTTTTACTGGCAGATAGCTGATGTTATAAGGAGTAACTTAGGCTTTTAGAATAAGAATTAGGGTGCCGTGCAAGAAAATTAAAACCCTTGAAATTGGGAACAAAATGTGATTCAAAGACTGAAGTAATATTTTTTAAAATAATTTCACGCGAACGAAGGTCGCAGCTCGCAGGCAACAGCTAGTAATAACTATTTATTATCATGTACTTACTTATTTATGCCCACGGCTTCGCCCGCGTGGTGTTCGGTAATTGTCCCACGGGATTTTTCTACCCTGATAAAAAGTACGTGCCTATAATCTAGCTCTGTGTGACATTCCATCCAGATCCGTTCAGCCGTGCTGGGAGTTTGAGTAACAAACATTCATCCATCGATACTTTCTTATTTATAATAGTAAAGTGATACACGTGATATACATGTGGATAAAATAAAAGTCAACTATAAAAGCCTAGCAGAGATATCAAAAACTTTAGCAAGCGGAAAACCGACTTATTTATTAATTATCGAAACTTCCAAACATAGTTCACTCCGAAATTCCTTCGAACGAGAAACGGGAATACCGCCGACGGTGGTCACTGTAGCGTGAGTTAGAGATTTACGAGTCCCGAAAAGTGGGCCACGAAGGTGTTATCACCATGGTAACCACTCCATGTTGCTATCGATCCCCTAAGTTGTCTCCGCGCTGAGGGACGATGACCCACATCGCACTGCCTTTGTTCCCCCAAATTTTTGTTGTTCGCATCGGCCTCTGTGAAATACGAAAGTTTTTTGTGTATTTTACTAGAGATACTCATCAATACATTAGTTAGAAAATATATAATAAAATACCATAGTTATTTACACCTTGATTATTATTGTTTAATCTTCTTGAATTTCTGTATAAAGTTTCCTCATGATGTGATGTTTTATCTCCAAATTACATAATTATAATCTCTTTTAGTCTTGTTTTTGTAAATACTGATAAGATAGAGAGAGAAAGATAGTCAAAGCGATTCGAAAAATAAATACTTTTACGCGTCTTTATAGATTGCAGAGTGGAACATAAAAAAAGAAACACGTTTTAAGTGGGTCAAAAATCAGATTAACTATAAAATATTTCCTGTAGAATGGGTTACTTAGATAAAGAGCGCTGTTTCAATTACAGATTTCCGCCAGTACATAGTCAAGTAAGTAAGGTAATGTGAAGATATATGCGGTCAGTTAGAAAATTACCTAAATCTAAGTAAGTACATACAGGAGATAATTAAAATCTCGAGAAAAATTGTAACTCTTTCGTTGGTTGATTAGTTCTGCAAGAGAACACTGTGTGCTGGCGTCTGTACATAGATTGGTGCTTACAAAATAAAGAATAGTTAATTATAATAGTCCCATCGAAGAAAGAAGGAATAAGTAAAAACTAATAATTGCGTCGAAATCATTTTAGTTTATCATATGCTCGACATACTCATTTATTATGGCATCAAAAATCTCCGTCGAATATCGAAACCACTTTTTCGGCGAAATATTCATTGATGTATTGTGCTACTACGTTACTGATACCAAAAAATGCATTCAAATAAATTTTCAACCTATTATTATAAAAATTTATTTAATTTCCCAGGATTTTCCTTTGTTGGTTCCGGATGCGTTCGGAACCGCTGAAAATTATACATTGGTGCAGAGCGCACCATTGTATAATTTTCAGCGGCCGAAGCAGCCTTGTGTGATTTATTTTCAGCAACATTATTGTTTAAAATATAAATATAATTCATCAGTTAATGTTGTTTGTTTTCGTTCAAAACGTAAGAGATATCAAGAATTATTTAATTTTATTTGCTTAAAATATAGGTGTTACCAGAAGTTCAAACAGTGGTTTAGGCACAAATCACATTTTGCCTTTTTAAGGCATACAAATATAATTTTACATTAATAAATACCTAAAGCGTATTTTAGTGAAATAATAGCCAGTAAGGTTCTAAAGCTAATACATATTATAATGAATATACCTACGTACGTCAGTGGGTCATCTTAGCAGATTTTCAAATACTTAATTAAAAAAAAACTTTTTCAGCACAGCTTTCTTTTCTCAGATTGGGATACCTATGCTTGCTTGCTACAAACAAAACGTAACAAAAGGAATCTCAGTCCTCTGTGGTTATAAATTCAGTAGTTTCAGATCTGCGTGAGGCGACCAGGATCTGTCGATATTAATCTAATGCAAAATAATGATTGTCATTACTTGCCAAAGTTTTTTGTAACAGTGAGAATTCTTTGACATTTCCCCAGATTAAGAAATAAATACTTGCCTAATTGCTGACGCCGCCGCCATGATTTGTAGCTATTGCCAATTACTTTCTAATACTCCCTTCACAGTTACGGCTTTAGCAACGTTACGTGTTACGCCTTACAGATCATTCTTCTCTTTCCCTCCAATGTGAAAGTAGTCAAGGATGAGGGAGAAAGGACAAAAGCTTTAACGCGCGCCTTGGTAATTTGGTGTCGATCAAAGCGTTGCTATTCCTAACGTCTTCGTGACTGGAATAACATTTTTTTGCTATTTAAGTGACGCCAGCTTTGACGTAGTAAGACTTTTGGTTGGGTAATGGAGTTTCAGTTCTACATACTTGTTGACGCTCGTGTGTTTGTGACGTAGTGTGGAGCGGGTTCGCTGGCGGGATGTTGACTGGAGAGTGAGCGGTGGTGGAGACTGGAGTAAATAATAACACTGATCTTCAGAAGTTTCTTCTTATTTATTCTTCATGTTTCTTGAGATACTGCTGGATTTGGAATGCCTGACCACGGAAAAATGCCCCTTTTTTATAGGCAGCTCTGACCAATCACAGCCCCTTAGTTTTGCACACGGCACTAATCGATCGTCTTCGACCAATCAGAGCGCAGGTGACTTTTTATATGAAAAACTTAAAACATGCTGTTTTTTGTGGTCAGACATCCCTTACAACCTTTTCCTTACATCCCCAATATCAGGAGGGGTTTACCTACTTATATTTACAAAAAACAATACTAAAAACCTTAATTTACGCTCTAAAATAACAAAAATACTGAAATGGCTCTCGTTACGGTAACTTTTCTTAGTACTTAAGCTTATTTTACTACAAGTAGCGGCGCCAGGCGGCAGGAATGCACAACACTTAAATTTCTTATTAGACTAAATTAGTATTAAACATCTTATTAGACTAATCACATTATTATCACAAAGAGAGGAAAATCTAATTAGAAATAAATAAAATATAAAAATCAGTCACGTGCCGTCGCTAACAATACTTCTTAAATCGATGTGACAGATTTTGTTCTACCAGTACGTAGCCACCTGAACGGCTCTGTCGTAAGCCTCATACAAGTATTTGTTTCAGTTGAAAGATACAATATAGCATAATATATCTATACTAATATTATAAAGGTAAAATTTGTTGGTAAGTTTGTATGTAGGGGGTTATCTCCGGAACTAGTATCCAATTCTAAACATTCTTTCACTGGCAGAAAGCTACATTATTTGGGGTGCTATAGGCTATAAACTATATTTAAATCATATATATTATCCGAGCTATCGCAATTTTTGCGGACAACGTCGAGGACGAAGTACTTGTATAGTATAATCACAATCATCATAATACCGTACCTAACAAACTGACCAAAGCAATTCAAATTAGATCCAAGTGAAAACATAATTGAGAACTAGGCATTGCTCATTAAGCTGCAGCAGCTTCAAATTGTCAAGTTAGCAGTCAGCCCAGAACTGACTCATACCTAACTACGTTACCCGGAGTACCCTGGGCGTTAATGTGGTTATGTCTGCTGCTACCCGACGTCAATCTTTACTAACGAGAAAGCAAACGCCGTAGTATAATAATATTTGATGGCATGAATTTCAGGCTTTGTTTAGCTGATTGCTATGCATTCTGTCAGTAACAAACAGAAGAAGAATTTTGCAATGGTCTCTACTGCTAGGTAGCCGATAACTAAATAAAAGCGCGTCATTACATTTTCAATTCTTGGGGGTCGACCGAACATTGCGAGTCCAAGATTGCACTAAAATCTAGACCTTCTTTTAGGTGTAGTTACTCAAAACCGACATTAGGTGCTTTGGGACCAGTACGAGGTTCATCAATCAGGTTTTCATCCTGGTGAAGAAGGTTTTCCTGTTGGTTTTTTTTTGTGAGAGAAGGATTTAAAGTATATCTAGTATTGTAAATTTCTTTGTTATTAACTTATCACGTTATATCACCTGGCCAGTTTGCACCAAGATTATTTTTTAAAACAATACAGGATTATTTTGGAAAAATGATTTTACGTTATGAGTGAGTTTCCATCGCATAGGACTTCTGTTTTAAGGCGGCTGCTGCTAATCTTTTTTATTTTTATCTAAAGTACTTCAGATTATTCAAAATCTTGAGCAAATATGTAATCAAAACTTATTAAGTTGTCCTTTTCAGATTTGAACATAGAAAAGTTTATTTTGAATTGATAATTATTAATTTCACATAACGGAGCGCCTGTAATCGTCCAAATGTAGGCCGATGTGTAAGGAAACAATAAGCGACACCAACAATAACGAATACCAACAGTGAAATATATAAATATAAAACAGTTATGTATAATGAAATTCATTGGCAATTGACTTTCCTTGATTAATTTCACATGAATCAAGGAAAGATAAAAAAAGCGCCGTGTGCTCACTTATTTAGTAAATCCCTGTTGAAAATGAAGAGCAAATAAACACTGGAGCAAAACCTGTGTGCGCGAGAGTTGGATTATACCAGAATAGGTGTTTCTCTTGGAAATAGGACGTCACAATTGTCCACGTATTTTATAAAATATTAATTAAGAACTGAATACTAACAACTACAACTGTGACATAAACTACAATAAAGGGTGTAAAAAGACCCTTAACTAAGCCGAAAGGCACTTATTCTCCCCGTCAAAGCGATCATTTTTGACCATACCTGGGAACCTTCTGGTTACGGAGATATTGGGGGTCAAAGTTCCGACTTATTCACAAGTTTTTTTAAAAATACATGTTTTTAAAGTAATATTTTTATTTTAAACACCTCCACGACCCCCGTACTATTCAATTATCCATCAGCACAATGTTCTGAGTGCGTTACATTTACATTGAGTCCTACCATAAAACGTGATCATTCACCCCAAAAAAAAAAAGTCGTTTCCCAGCAATTTTTTTTGCGTAAACTTACCTAGTTTGATGTAAAAAATGCTTGGTTGACGCCTTCGTGAAGGGTCCGTTTACACCCTGTTTATTTGCCAAGCTTAAAAAAAATAAAACTGTTAAAGTATCTCAAACAGTCGCTGGAATATTTAACCTTAAAGAAAATACTAAGTAGATGATGCAAGCAAAGAATACTCATGAAAATCGCAATAATCAATACGCAGCGTCTCAGAAACGGAGATCATGTCGCACCCATGGCGAGTTTATTGACTCAGGGGAGATCGTGAATTACAACTATTTTCTTCCATTCATATCCTTAAATCAAAGTTGTACTAACAAAAGTTCAAAATACCAAAATCAATCGATGTTGGAGAGGTTATCTGTACTAATATTATAAAGAAGTTAGGTAGACGTAGGTTCGTAAGTTTGGATCCGATTCAGAAAATTGTTTCACTAATAGGAAGCTACATTATTAGTTATAATATTTATAATGTTCCTGAGGAATAATTTCCGACAATAACGCGGCATAGCTGCGAGCACAGCTAGTAACAAATAAAACTGTCTAAAGCAATGTTATAAAGCGAAAATACAAAAATAAAGAAAAATACAGTTTTCAACAAAATTTTATTTCTCCGGTTGATTTAAAGTTAATAAGTCGCAGTGGAGCACTGTCTGTGAAAATCGACTTCCACTCAAACTTGTATAAGATGGTCTTGTACATGACGTTAAGTATAAGTAGTTCCCCGTACAACAGACCATGAAGTTGTTCGAAACGACAACGACGGGCAAAGATGTTTAATTTTCTTGCAAGTGTGATTTTCTACCACCATAGGCGCGAATTACACAGAAACGGCGTAAGGCGTATGGTGCGTCAGGCGTGGAATTTATAAGGAAACGAAAGACCGGCGTGCCTGCGCCGCGCCGCCTGAGTGTAATTCACGACACGTCGCCTACGTACATTTTGTATGAAAACGTTTTGAAGCGGCATCATGCCTGCACCGCGCCTTTACCTTACGCCTTTTCTGTATAATTCGCGCCTTAGAGCTACACGCTTTTTTTGGGCTAAGCGGTATTTATTCTGAACACAAAATCAAGCTGAAGTAATTACTACATATTCGGGTTTTAATTATATTTAGCTTGGCATGGTACAACTCCAGCCAAGCAGAGTCGATTTTCCCCGAACGTGTAATGTAATGAGGTACTTACATGCATAATAATTATAAATAGGCGTAGTGACAAACTCGAATATACTAGACTTGGCCACCCGACTGTTCCAAATTATAACGACCCGAACACATGTAGCACTCCTTAGTTTACGTTAAAAACTGTGTTTGCATTAAAGAAATAGCAATATGTGAATGGATTGATAGAAATGTTCCAACCACGCTATGTTGTGGCAAAGATAGCATTGTGGCAGCCATATCGCAGAGAAACATTATTGTTTTCAATGCAGTTTCAATGCGCGCTTATTTTTCAAACATTACACTCCTACCTTATTTAAATGAAACTATGAAAGATACTTAATCGGTGTTTTGAGAGGAAAATTGAACCATTATCAACCCAACTCGTTCTAATAATTATGTTTTAAGTAAGTTTCTATTATTGTGTAACATGGGGTAATCAGACGCTATTCCTGGTGGGGTCACTCTCGGTTTTTCATGCCATGTCTCCAAATTTTGGCAATGCAGTGAGTAAGCCAAAATGTTTCAAGCCGGCAAATCACAGTTAGACCATATCTAAAACTCAGCAACGCCAGGAATATTTATGGTGCTATCAACCAAGCAAATTCCCTGATAAGCATCTTTAAAAAGGTACATAACCACGCCAGTAGCGAAGGGTCGTTTTTTGTAAGAGGTAAGCCGGAGTACATAGTCTTTAATGTGATTATATTATTTGTCTATAGAATACTGACTGCCATTTTACAAAGGGAATCCGGTAGGAATTCGGGTTGTATGGAACCTTCGCCACTGAACCACGCCTTTTTCTCTCGGGGGTTTAAATGCAGAAACTAACAATCGCCACTTGCCACGAATCTTACCTTCATCTTTGCTACGTCCACGTTCACACATCTGGGTCGTGGTCATACACGAACAACCGCATCCTACAAAGTACACTTACTTTTGTAAGGTTTTCTTCCAAATACTGCGGAAGAATAAAAGCTTTCTCGTTCAATATTCCGTAAACATTATGACTTGTGTGATCTTGAGCACACTTGTGCACTGAGCACTCAAGTAAACCTGCCTAATGAAACCCTCTCTTTCAGGAATATTTCAAGTGGAACGGTTGGGTATTTGTCTGTAGGTTTTCAATACCAATTTATTTTCTCATAAATACATACTTACAGGAAAAACCATATTATTTTTACTATTCAAGATTTGTGTACGTTAATGTTGACACAACAATCATTCTAACAGTATCCATGACATTTTATAAGCGATAACAATGCTAAAATAGTAGAAATGTACCAGGATTAGGGTATGCAATACTGGAACCGGTTTTATTTCCGGTAATTCCCGGATAATTCGGTAGTTTCGGTACTGCCAAGCGAATTAAGAATCCTTTCGAATTAGGGTGCGTTTTTCAATAACCAATATTATGTTATGTATGTTAAGAAAAAAAAACACAAATTTCTATAGGCAAAAACAAATTTTTAGTCTTGAACTCGGTACGTTTCCCGGTACTTTCAAGACCGGGATTTCCCGGGACCATAACCTAGACCAGGGCTGGCATACCATCCAAAACTACACGGTCAAAATGTATGGAACAGCTGTTTTCTTTCATCACATATGAAAAATTCCTATGTGGTGGGTGTAGCGATTTAGCATCGGTGTCCCTTCCAACCTGTAAACATACATACAAACAAAATATATTAAATAGTAAAGAGAGATGAAAATATATAAATTGAGAAAAGCTAACACAATATTCAAACAGAGCTGTTGACTTGTTTTTTTTACTAAAGTGAAAACAGTACAATACGCTAGTAATATTATACCGTGGCTACTCCTTATGATGCTATGCAGGTTATGCAAAAAAAAAAAAACACAATAATCCTCCCCACTATACAGTAGCGATCGCCGCACCATCTGCACTGGTCACTTGCAAGAAGATGGCAGGGTGGAGGACTTTAAAACGTCCGAAACACGTGAACACGTGACGGCCTGTCCCGCCACGTACTACGGCTACTGCGCAACGTGCTGGAGTAACGTGCCGGTTACGTCAGGTGCCCTTAGGGAGAGGAATGAGGAACAGCGTGCTGAGTTCCTCATATCTTACTTATATAAAGAGAAAAGATTTGTATTTTAGTGTGTGTGTGTTTGTACTGAATAAAGTCAAAAACAACTATGCCGATTTCAAAAAATTTTTCACCATTAGTAAGCTACATTATCCCTGAGTAACATAGGCTATATTTTATCCCAAAATATTTAAAAAATAAATGTCCACCCGTGCAAAGCCAGGACGGGACGCTAGTAACATATAAAGGCATTCAATTAATGAAAAACAATAAAAACTCGCTTTTTATAAAAAAAAGAGAATAAACACTTATTAGCTACTGTATGACTCTATACTTATTAGTAAAACACATTTTTTTAAAACGGAATAATTAAAAATCTGTTGAACAGCACCTGTCTATAAACACAAGCCACTTTTAATTGCTATTACTTAATTATTGTATTTCATTAGTTTTGTAAGGTGCGTACAGAGGCAGGTGGATAAATACCCTGGTTATGAGCCAACCGGGCCAACCCACATAAATATTATGTAGGTATTACGGTATCACATGAACTTTTAAAAAACATGTCATAAAATATAATTATCGCTATCAAGTGCACATAATTTCAATTCCATGTTCTATCTATATCTCTACTTTAAATCTATACAAATAAATAAAATTGAATTGTCTGTTTGTAATTTCAAAATAACAGCTTTTTACTGATGAAAGTACGCATACTAACGGTACTTAAAACAAAACGTATTTTTTTTATTTTCTGTGTCTGGTTGTCTCCGAAACGGCTTGACTGATTCTGGCAGTACTTCTACTGGCAGATAGCTGATATTATAAGGAATAACTTAGGCTAATTTTATTTTAGAAAATGGATTGGAGTTCGGTCAAGAAATAACCCATGAAATTGTTAAAATTACAAACAGGCACTTCAGTATTATTTATTTGTATACAAGATATAAAGGGTGTAAAAAACCCTTAACGAAAACGAAAACCACATATTCTGCCCATCATTGGGATCATTTTTATCTTCTAGGCAATACCTGGGAAACCACAGGTTCTGGAGATATTGAAGGTCAAAGTTCCAATTTTTTCACAAGTTTAAAAAAAAAACACTTTTTAAGATTTTAACTTTACTTTAATTAACTCCATGACCCATTAACTATTCAAAGCATCCATCAGCACTAAGTTTTGTGTGCGTAACATTGAGTTTTACCGTGAAACGTGATTTTTCACACCAAAAAAAAAAGTCGTTTCCAGCAATGATTTTTGCGTAGAGTTACTTAGTTTGATGTACAGAATGCTAAGTTGACGGCTTCGTGAAGGGTCTGTTTACACCCTGTATAGACGTATAGATATGCTCAGCAGATTTGTGATCACGATCATGCATGGATGGGTGTGCACTCATTAGGACAAGGCCTATAAGCAAAGCAGACACATTTCAAAGCAAGAAAACGCCTGTGATGAAGCAGATAGTAAAAAAAAACTTGTTTTGGTTCTGCAGTTCTCTATTTATAGTAAAAAGAAGTTTAAAAAATTTATTTTCAATACACTTCCTCGGAAACTGGCTCTTATAGCACTGCGATTAGGTTCAACATGCAATGTATTTCACACACGTGGACACACGTGCTTCATTTATCACAACGTGAGCGGAAATAAAAATATCCACAGATAACTAACTATACATAGACTAAATATAAATTGGTTCAATTCCTAAGAGATATGCGTCTCTACGGCGTAAATAATTTTTGAATATTGAAATTGTGTTTATAAATAGATTATTATAAATAAACATGATTATTTAGAAACATTTACTTTTAATTAACATTTACTAGTGTTCTAAATTCAAAACTATTTTAATTTTCTTTTTTTCATAAATACTGTTCGTTCTATTGGTTTATTTCTTCGAAAGTTTTTTGAAAAATTTTCGTTTGATTTGCTTGGACATTTGTTACTGCAGTTCTCGCCTCCATAACTACCTCGCCTGCGGCTCGGATGTGAATTCCGCCCGAATGCAATAATAAAGTTTCCCAACTTATATCAAAATGACCTCCTATTAACGAGGAAGGTATTTCCTGCTCCTTTGCAGGAACGCCAAAATTGGTAGTGAAAAAAAGGATACCTGTAGCCGAACACATAACCCCCCTTTATTGAAAGTTGGTTAAAAACGTCGAAATCGACTTAATATTTTTTTTGGAAATTGCAGCAGAAACAACTGTCTTGCTGCAAAAAAAAACCTTTTTGATTTTTTTTAAAGAAGTAAATGGACTTTACTAGATAGATTCCGTAAATTAAACGCCCTTAAAACAGGATAAGATTCTCTCATGTGAGTAGGTACTTGCTGAATTCCTGATACCATAAAGACGTGCCGTCATCAGAAATCCTATGACGTCACCAGATTAGTTATAAATTGACGACGGCTAATTTCGAGGAAACACTGCATTGTGCAAAAATAAATTGAGGAAAAGGGATAATAATAAGGCCTATATAATCATTCTTACTATTTTTAAATACTGTAGTGTTTTAAGGGATTTTCATGATTGGCTGCAGGAAAAGATGGCTTTACAATGTATATTGGAATAATTGCTTTTTCGGATGCCTATCACCTTGACTGAAAAGTTTCATTCTGGAAACAGTTTAGTTAATAATGAAGGTATAAATATACTATTTTTTTAAATGTTTTTATTTATTGTTGTTTTTGAAATTTGTAAAGAAATAATTAGGAGGAATTTTAAGGTAAATATATTTATTGCCTATTAGCACTTCGCCCGCGACTTCGTCCGCAAAAGTTGAGATGGTTGGGTTAATATGCATGATATAAATATAATTTATAGCCTTTAGCACTTACGAATAATGTAGTTTTCTGCCAGTGAAAGAATATTTAGAATTGGATCATTAGTCCTGGAGCTTACCCCTTAGTGTTCCCAGGTATGGTCAAGAACAAAAAAAAAGACCACAATGACGAGGAGAACAAGTGCCTTTCGGCTTCATTAAGGGTCTTGTTACACCCTTTATAATTAATTAGAGCCACTAGCTGTTTCTAGTGCAATGTATTGTATTGTATAACGGGCTGGTTTCCGCAACTTCACGTCAAAGCGCGTATTTTGCGTGCGGCAGTGCAATGTAGACAGACGTTGCCTGAAAAAATTGAAAATCTATTAAAGAAAGAGAGATTGTAGTAGCTTGATCTGCTGGCGTCTGTACATCAAGCTGATATGGGAAGAGCTTAAGTTTTATTTTTATTGTTACGTAAGGTTGGGTGGTTTGTACAGTAATGATTACATAACATCAATCAATCACAGAAAAGATAGGCAGAGATACCTAATACAGGGACATCCGCATTTCGCCAGTTATGTTTAAGTCCCTTATAATTACGGCGAGCCTATTGCTATCACCGTGACTGCTATTGAAAAAGTATTGAATAACGTTTTGCTCCATCTGGAAATCGAACCCAGAACCTCATGCCTAGCACTCAACGAGGCACATACACATCATATTAAAGTGTTTTGAAATTTAGTAGATGCTATATCCTAGCACTAGCAACAACCAGCTAACTTCTCGAAACATACTAATTACTAGCACAATCAATCATTCTATCCCACTACTAAATTATTCCCACTACTGGGAGACAAACTTCTTCGTGAGGGAGGGAATGGGCCATAAATATATAATTCAGTACGCGGCTCCAGTGAGGGTTGTTTGAAGTTACTAGTATTCGAGTTTTTTGATTCTAGAACCTTTCGACTTCCTCATGATGACATAAATTACTCAAAGCATAGCCAGGGTTCGAACTTATTACTTTCAGCTTCACCTGAGCTTGTATATCCATAATTATCAGACGTTTCCTTGAAATTTTAGATCTTCATAGACATAAGATCCAACGATCGCATCACAATTCTACAGTTCCCAGTTATATTGTGGAATGCGGCATGCCATCCACAATTCCACATATCTCTTCAAACATTCCGCAGCGATGGCGACGGAACCGCAGTACCTACGGCTCGGCGGCGCCCGTTTCACAGTACCATGGCGTACCACGTCCTCCTCCCCGCCTCGGATCCGTCAAGTACGGTATAAAACTACCCTCGTAAGGCAAAAAGCGGTATCTCAAATACATCGAAAATTGATTGTTTTCGCTTGGAACATCTAATCTAAGCAGAGGAATTTTATTTAAAAATACACACGAATACATAAATGTTTTTTTTTGGAATTGAATAAGAAAGTGCGTTGTTCCCATATTTCTTGTTATCTCGAAGCAAGAGTTACCGCTTTTTGGCTTACGGGAAGAGTAAAGTCCGCGTATAATTTGCAAATATTGCGCGCGGCTGGAATTGGGTCATCGATCGGCGCGGCCCGGTATATTTGCCCATAAAATTTTGCTGGCCCAAATCTATAATTCATTTGGATCCCTCTTACGTATATTTGGAAGGGATTTTTTCAACAAAGGTGTCATTTGTTTAAATGTCTATTTACTGTAAGTAAAAGGCGACGATAGTACTGTGAAACGTGTAATGAACTTGAGTTTAACACCTTAGTACCTTACCTGATATATATAAAACTAAATTTTGTAAGGCTGCAGAACTACAAACTTTGGTTTGTTTTCAACCCGGAATCATAGACCTTCGGTACTGTCTGAAAATCTCAAATTTCTTGAACAGAATTAGTAAAACAACAAGAAGAAGTGCTTTGTGTGTATTCTCCATAGGAAACGACCAACCCGAACCGTGCACCTTTTTGTCGACGTTTTATAAGTGCCCATCTGGGCCTATGTGAAATAAAATATTTTGATTTTGATTTTGCACTTGCATGATACTTATTTAAAACTTACCAAGTATTTACCTAGGTAAATTATCAAGTACTAGTACGGACTTGTTTAGAAAATAATTCTACCACATACATCATACAATATGACTAAATTACCTACTTTATACGAAGTATGCTGTTTTGCCCACATGTCCGGAATTTTAGCTCAGTATCCGGAATGTTAGGAAAATTAAACTGAAAAAATTAAAAGAAAAACGTTCGCCATTTTCAAATTTTCTCCGGAAAAAAAATATCATCGGTCTGGTACCCCTTGTTTTGTGATGCAGCGACGCTTGGGCTTTCGTACAGCAGTTTCGTGGTGATGACGTATTTCGGCCTACATGATGATGGTGATTCAGTTTTTCACCAACTACGAGAAAGGTCTGAATTAAAGGATAGTCTCCGCCACGCCCAAGGTTCAAAATAATTTATTTCTAACAACACATTTGTTTCGTAGTTTGTTTTCAGGAATACACATGATATGAAGCTTATTATACATTCAAATTAGGCGACACTTTTGACTGAAAAAATAATGCAACAAAAGATGTAATTTAAAAAATATCCTTACTGACTTTAGATAGAGAGACTTTAGCGTGTTACCACACCAATCGATCGATCGTCGATCGCTGCCATCGTTCCTCGATCGTTGCCATCGGTCGATGGTAGAATGGATTAGTCGACGTCACCCAAAGCTACCACACCAATCTATCTACGTCGACCGATGTCGTCTGATACGACCGATGTAGTTGATGTCTGAAGTCTAGAAACAAAAACGAGTGCGCTGTTCGGTAATGAAAACAAGGCATTAATTACTAGTGCTACAAAAAACGAACTCATTCGCTCCAAACATTTGAAACAAACCCGAAACTTAAACCTTACGACACAGTCGGCGCGGCGTAGCAACGCCGTATTCCGCTGATATCTGAATAGAGTGTGTTAATTGAAAAAATAGGACAAGCGCGGCCGCAGGCCTGATTTGCAATGTTGGACAACCTCGGGCTCGTCGCTACTTCTCGCCGATAGATTGCGCCACCGCGCTAAATGCTGCCTAAGGCCCGGGCTCCACCGAAGCGGAGACGAGACGACAGGAAAGAAGATGTGTTGCAAACCATCAATAGAAATTCTAAAAAAATGCTTTAGTGGAAACGGTTGAGCTGAGAGGAGAGGAGATGTCTCGCAATTGTATAGGCCGAGACGAGAAGAGACGTGAGCGGCGTGCGGTGAGCGGTGTGCTGTGAGCGGTGGGCGGTGAGCTGTATGCTGTGTGCGGTGAGCGATGTGCTGTGGATTCAGCTTTGGTTTTACGCCTATCCTCTCCTCGTCGCTTCACACATCTCCGCGCGTCTCCGCGTTGGTGGAGTCCGGGTCTTTTGCCCTCACTATACTGTCCTACATCAACGCGTAAAACTCAGCAATGTACCACTTTTTTTTAGTGAGAACTTTTTCTTGAAGAAATAAAACTAAGTATATATAAATATTCTCTAATTTTAATGTCAATTAAAATCTGGGACAATGAGAAAGGAGTGAATTTTTACCTAATTTTGTTTCTGATTCTCAATAATAATGCTAAATAACATTTAGTTTTTTGTTTCCGGAATCTATTTTCTTATTAGTTAGCAAGTGAACGCTGTGAGGAAATGGACAAGTAAAACCAAAAATACGGGGCCCGCGTGATGGATTACAGCGAACTCAGTCTCCTAGGGGCCTGTATCCCAACCAGATTATTGTAGGCTGATTATGCTAAACGATAACTATGAAAAAGACCAAAAATTTCATTAATTTTCTGATTCTTACGCAATCTTTGTGACGCTGATTTCGTAACAACACGTCGTCTATTGAGCTACGAAATACAGTTATCAAATTCAAATAAAGGCAAGATGTTTAGAAGTAATTCTACATTATAACGAAGCAGGAAGTTACAAACGCGGACGTCACACAAAGACCTTCGTTGTAGCGGCGTGCTGTCCATAATTTATTCGACTTAGGGCCTGCGCAGACGAGGGACTTTTGTCCATAGACCACGCCACAAATGTTCATGTTTCTATTTTTGTTGTCAATGAGATTTGATAAGTATTGTCTCGCTCACTCATACTACATACTTTCGTTTTATGCGGAATGTGCGTTCTCACCTCAGTGTTAACACTTTTTCGCGCGACCTAAATACGGAGAGGGCACATCAATAAATCCTAATTCTAATCTATGCTATTGTCGTTCAGTATTAAAATATGTGGGATGTGTCTGTGTTGTCAATGAATTTTACTGAATAGCACAAAATCCTATGACTGTATTTCCCAAAATAATGTACCTATTACAGAGATGTAGGTACCTATTGTAATCGCAAACTTCTCAGTATTTTTTTGAGGATTTTCTGTTTGTTCTCCACGGTCAAACGACTGGAGCAGGAACATTGAAAATCATGGGGGCTTTGCCCAGCCGTGGGATGATAATAGTCTAAAAGTAACAATAACGGACAAAAATCCGTCGTGTGCGCATGCCTTTACCGAGTATAACCCTGTGGTTAATTATATTATACTAGATGGAGTCGCGATCGGCGAGCACATGTGCGCGATGACGTAAGAGGCTGATGTCATTGGGCCAAGCCCGCGCATTCTATCAGCACTCCGAACTAGCACGCTGCATTTTAGGGTTACGCTGGAGTTTTATTAAAACGTTCAATATTACATCCTATTTTTTTTATTAACATAATTATGAGCGTTTCTTTACAATGCTTGGAAGCACCTTTTAAGCAAGGTATGTGCTTGGAATAAGAGACTCCGCAACATCTACGTGGCATTGTCTAACAGTAATTTGAAAATTAACATTTTTTTCTTTTAATTTGAAAAACTGGATGTTGTCCTTGTCTCCTTGGGATGATGCTGGCAATCTAATGCTAAAAATAAAATAAATGTATGTACTCATATATTTATAATACTCATATACGACCATACGACACTAGCTTTGGACTTAGTGCCTACTTTGAATTGTGATTTTTTGAAAATGAATAAACTGTGAAACTAGATTCACTTGGTAAGAAAAGATCTGTACAAGCAGTGGGTTGGTACAGGCCCACAAGGTAACAACCATACTAATAAAAGACTTCTATCTGAAATTTTCACAAAGTAAATTGCTTGCGAATACTGGCGACTAACACTCGCCTTAAAATTATAGAGGAAATATGTATTGATTTTTAATAACTTCTTATCATTTTCAATAGGAGAAAAGAGACAGTAGGCACTTATTTCTCTGCCCTCATATATAATTCTTGGAAATAGTAGAATTCCTTGCAAAGAACCTTCCAACATTAAACGAAAAAGGTGAAATGGAACGTACTTATTTCAATTGATAACGATTTACGGTTCCTCAAATCCTCAGACAGCGGAACTTTGCCCAAACTTCACTCAAATCGGCTTAAACTTTTTCTCTTTTTTGGTTGCGGTGAACAAATCCGTTGAGCTACTCGTAGCCCAGAACGATGTTAGCAGAAAATATTTCTCTATTTAATGAACCGCTAGTTCTTTAAAATAAGGATTTATTTTTTAAAGAGGAAACTGCTTTTTGAGTTTCCTGCTTTAGTGATTTGGGAGCCTGGAAGGTAAATAATTTCCTGAGCGTAATTCTGGTTATAGAGCAGTATCGATTTACCGAATGTTTTTGGCCGAGGAACTCGTTACCGATTTTCGGTTACCAAGCAACGATGGTTGCGGTTTAAAAAGTATGATTTAGTAATAACAGGCTTAAGATACATTCAGGTATCTCTGGAATGACGTGTGATAAATCTCTTTTGATTTTTTTCAGTTGTCCATAGCCATAGGTGACCGTCCTCTGTCCGAGCGTAAAGGCTACTGCAAAATATAGTTAAGTACTCAATAAAAAATATGTACGGAACGCTCAATTACTATTCATTTCGCACTTGGCCATTTTTTTTAACAGTTTTTTTGTAACGCAGATTCCACACTCCACATTTGGGTTCCTCTTAGCAGCATTTCATAGATGATTATAGATTCGTGAGCAAGTTGCTTCGAATTGCTAAATGTGTTGCTAGGTAGAACCGGCTGTTGCTTAATATAGAAGGCACCAACATACTCATTGTTGTATAACAATATGTTGGTGTATAAGTGGTGTGCTATATATTATGTTGAAATGAGTTAAAGTTCCGAAATTATTCGTAGCTCTATTATTGTTTCTTTAGAAGTAATTTACTGTACAGCATATATTTTGACCTTGAGCTGGCCCACCGAAGTATGAAGTTGCAACGGCATATCAGGCCAGCTGTTACTGGTTTGCCATTCAGCTTACTGTACCTAATTCATAAAGTGAGTTTCTAGTTACCTATGATTCACGGACACCGCAAAAGTGACGTGGATAAGAAAAAATATAGGTTATTAAAAAGACTCACTAAGTAGACGAGCAACAAAGTCGCCCCAGATTATCTACACACACTATATACTTATATATATTAGATGATCCTCAATGAGTAGGTCACAAAAGCGGTTACACTGCCGATAACACAAGTGAATCTAGTACCGAACGAACAGGAAGCTGTACGACTGCGTATTAACGCGGGTATAACGACTTTACCTTAATCCTATTTAACAAGTGGGCCGATTTTCTGGCAACCTCAGTATCCCCGCTGTTTACTCAGAGCGGCGCTTCGTATTGATTCTAAAATCATCTTGACCTACTTACACTGTACATAGGTACCATCGTATCTACTTAGATAGCGGGTGACGATACGATCGCGTTCGTTTACAACATTAGATAAAGCTGCGATTATATCTAAATTGCTTTTATTTTCCGTTAGAGGTTTATTAAACGATTTGTATGAGGTTTTTCATTGTGTAGTGCTTGCTCATGACGTTCTGAAGTTATTACACTGTTGGAGTTAGGTCATTTGTCCTTGCTGCAGTACGACGAGCTCACTGCTCAGTAGGCTAGCTTTTATTTATATTAAAATGATGGTGATGAATAATTCCTATTTTCGTGTTTTTTATTCATTTCTCTAACATATTATTTACATTTTTAAATATTCCTATACAGGGTCCGAGCTACCGGTGGCCAGGGCTCTTGAGAGAGGAACCTCTTAACGATACGCGCCGTGTCCAGAAGTACTGTTTTCTGAATCAAGCCAGCCAGCCAGCAATCCAGCTGTCAAGCGAGAACCTCCACAGATGTTGGTCGAGGCTATTGGCTATTAAGCCATTGGCCGACACGACTATGTTTTATTATTAAGGCATGAAATACTACAAGATTCTGACATTTCTAGTACATTTCCCCCTGAAACTAATTATTGTGAAAGATTAAATACAGAGTAACATTTCAGTTGTCGAATCTACTTTTCTTTGTTCTATTTCCTAACAGAGACCAAAACATCAAAGCTGGATATTTGACATTTCCGTCACTGCCTTTAAAAGATTAAAGGAATTAAGGAAAATATGAAGGATCATTTTAATTTCTAAATATAAAAATTGTTTTCCATTACTGTCCTTTTCCTGTAATGTTTCATGATTAAATTATGATAAGACAATGAGTACTGATACAGTTCTTTTACATTGTATTTATGGGTAGTTATTATGTGCTCAGACTCAGTTTTAAAAGATTCCCTAGTTGTTTTTTTTTTTTTACACAAATTTCTGGTTTGCAACTTAATAGCTAGCGATACCTGCAGAAGTAGGCAGGCAAAGACAGGAGACGAGAATTTCCGTCGACACGACACAATCGACCCAGGCGGGCGTGGACCCCCAATCTCATTGAAGAGGCGGACCCCGCCACGTGATTGCCTAGGTCCACTCTAATAAGCGGGAGGCTGGCAACACCCGCTCCACAGATGGATCGTTCTAGACGACAGAGTCCTCGTCTACGGCCATGTACCTATCTGTTGAAATCTGGAGCATTTCAATCAGGCTCAATTTACTAATAAACGGGCTATTTCTCGAATACCTCCTCGCTGATGGGATTTTAAACTTTATTGCCTTGGAAGAAGGATTGGTTGATTGCATGATATGTTTGCTGCTCGACAGTAGAGCACTGCGTGAATGAAGAGGATGGTTATCTAGTTAATTAACTACCAAACGTACCGTGTATTTGCCAGTTCTTGAAGTAGGATTATCAATTTAAATAAATGGCGTCCCAACTTACTTTTAAGACACCGAATCCGTAATAAAATAAGGATGAAAAAGGGTTATTTTCATACAAACTATTAATGTTGAAAGAAATGTGCAATATGGTCAGAATCCAACGTATAATTGATTAATTGATGTTTCAACGAATATTAAAAAAGGGGAACATGAACATCACGCATGATAATACACGCCTTTGACTTATAATCAACCACTTTATTACATTTGTACCCTCCTACCTAAATTCAGGGCTTTATTTGAACAAAAATGTACCTGTGTTCAACCAATGAAACTCATGGTTAATTTTTCAAATGGATCGCTTTGACCTTCAATGAAATCATGAAGGTTGCCCCACAGTTCTTCGGAAGCCTTAAGTAGGTAGTAAATTATTGATTTATCCAAGGTCGTTCTCAAGGAGGTCGGGTCGGGGTTTCTGTCAGTCGCGTTGGTTGTGCCTTAAGAAGTTATTTTATACGCACGGATAGAAACCTACAATATTAACGGTCTGTAAGGCTCTTGATAAATATGAACAATTATTGAACTATTCCAACAGTATTATTGTAGAATACCTGTATACGTACGGTAGAGTCCTATAATTATGAGAGAATACTAATTGAAACGATGGCTGATCCAGTTGTTATTTTAAAACTCCATATTGATATACCTAAGTACCCCGGTAAGTAAAATTATTAGAATGTAGGCAACCTGAATTGAAATACGTTTATTCTAAGTGGATATCAAAATGTTGAGTTTTAACTATCTAAATGAATGCCTGGGCCTTGTTAAACGAAAGAATAATAAGTAATTGAATTCAATTACATGACCTTCTGATCTCAACAAAATTTAGGTCGCATCCTAAACAGATAATTTTTCACAATAATTAGGGCGTCAAGTTCGTAACAGTTTGTGGCAACACTGTGTACTTGTAATCGGTTGATAAATAAATGTAACTCAACGCTTATCGCGGGTAGCCTTGGCCTGCTTAGCCCACACAACGAATTTTATTTGACGTTTTAGTGGACGCCATTGTGGAACACGTTGGCATGTCGCCGACCTAGTCATGAGTACTTTGCCTAATATGTTGTACTGCAGCTTCTATGGCTTCTGCCTTCCCCCATGAGAAAAAGGCGATATTATGTATGTTTTGCTCTCAAAAAGGAACGCCGTAAGGAAACCGGCATGTCTTCGAACCAAATTTTCGAAGTCATATGACATATAAAGGGTGTAAATAGACCCTTAACGAAGCTGAAAGGCACTTGTTCTCCCCGTTATTGCGATCATTTTTTTTGTTCTAGACCATCCCTGGGAATCTTCTATTTACGGAGTTATTGGGGGACAAAGATCCAACTTTTTCAAAAGTTTTTTTTTAAATACTGATTTTTAAGGTTATAACTTTACTTTAAATAACTCCATGACCCGGTTACTATTCAATGCATCCATAAGCACAATGTTTTGAATGCGTTACATTGAGTTTTACCGTAAAAGGTAATTTTTCACCTCAAAAAAAAAAGTCGTTTCCCAGCAATAATTTTTGTGCAGGGTTACTTATTTGATGTACAGAATGCTTGGTTAACGGCTTCGTAAAGGGTCCGTTTACACCCCGTAGGTGCAATTTACCCGCGTAGTGGATTATAGCCCACTGCCTCTCATAGAGAGGCCCAAGTCCCAGCAGTTGAACAATTAAACAATATAGGCTAATTTATATACTTATCTACATGTTTTGATGATTGTATTGCAGCTTCTATTTTGCAGGACATGGTCTCACGAATAAATGGTTTAATTAACACTGAAAATCCTTGCTGACTCTACAGTTTTATTCGTATCATTTTAATTATCGTATTCCGGCTAGATTTTTAATTAGAATAGGTTCTTCATATGGGTAACCACGTGTTTTAAAATTATAAAATGTTTGTGTTGTAATGTTCTAAAATTAATTTCAACCTGCCAAATGACCTTTTAATTAAGTAATATGTTCCTAAGTCAATTTGTGAAGTTTCCCGGGTTTTCATAGAATTTTCCGATGAATCGTGTATTTTATCGTGTTTTGACGCTGCAGATACACTCCAAGGGCTTTTTTTTTTCTAAAACCCATTCATGTTCCGTCTTTGCCCTTTGTGTTCCTGGACCGCGGTATCTCTTTCGAACAGTGGGCTTAAATATGCTTTAGTCAATTAAGGTCATTTTTAGACCGATCCTAGCAGTTTAATGAATTACCTACCCTTCTAAGTGGTCAAAACAACATTAATTACTTGTGTATGTCTAGCAGACAGTGGCCTTTATTGAAATATTTAAGTCAAACAACTAAGTGCCCTGTGGCCTTGTTTGTTACGACACCAGTTTGATGTGTGTGTTCATTTAGGACTAGACTAGCTGTGCCCCGCGACCTTCGTCCGCGTGAAATTATTATAAAAATATTACTTCCCTATTTGAATCCGATTTTACGATAAAAATTTCATTTTATTTACTCCTTATAACATCAGCTATCTGCCCGTCAATATCGGTGCAGCCGTTTCGGAGATTAGCCGGAACAAACTGATAGACGGACAGACAGGCATAAGAAAAAAAACATTGTTAAAGGTACCGTATATGAAGACTCCTCGGGCAAGACAATTAATGATAAGTAAGAGAAAAACAAGGTTTGCAGAGCCGCACCAGTTTAGACGGGTTTGTATATACCTATTGAACTTTACTTTTAGTTACCTATCCTATCAAATATTGCATTTATAACAGAAAGCTTTAAAACAAACTTGAACCTCGTCTCAAACATCGTTTCTGACGATTTTTACAATAAATAATTGCTAGTTTCGGAAAATCGCGCAATGCAGGCAGACATGACAACTGTCAAATTGACAACGAAGATTTTTGACGTTCGGCGCGCAAAAATTCCTGTTTCTTGCGATGTAATATCATCATCATTTCAACCGAAAGACGTCTACTGTTGGTAATGGGCCTCCCCCAAGTGTCGCCACATTGACTGGTCACAATGAATAAGTAGATAGAAATTGAACTATTAGAGCAGACTACGATTGTTTTACCCAATTCTGATTATTGTATAACAATACATCAAAAAGCCCGCCGATGGCATTAAAAGGTAATTTTCACAAAGTGACATGCATTGTTTTTCCTGTGTAGTCTTCATATACTTTCATATACATTCAATAAAAAGCCGTTATTTTGAAATTACAAACAGACTCTTCAATTTAATTAATTTGTTTAAAGATAAAACTTTTACACAAGCTTCAACACCGAACACACACACAGAAAAACTGCTTCACCGCTGTCTTATTTTTTGGGAAAACATTAGACCGAGAACATCGAGGAGATTTTATTTTGTATGTGTGACGTATCTCACACATACAAAATAAAATCTCCTCGATGTATGCATGTAACAGTTTTAAATGACGTATCATTAGCAAACACCTATAAACCTTCTCAGAAAGCGATTACCTACAGGTACAGGCATGAAGTTATTTGAATACATAATAATTGATGAAGCAATATCGCAGGAATGGTGCGTTTATCTCGCACGTTCGCATGGCGGCTCGCAGCGTCCCCCGATCCTGGCCACCTGCCAACTACTCTAAACTGCTGGAGTTGATCTGAAAACTGACTTCGTGACACATTTTCTATTGATCCTAACTCTATTTTTATGGCGTGAGCGACGCGTAATACGCGAGACTAAAGAAGGTTTGTCTGTGCTGTTTTTATTTTCATTATTAGTATTTATTTATTTATTTAATTATGGCACTCCAACGACTTATTCACTAATACATTTCTGGAGTAATGTAACAATTAAACTTAAATTCTAGGGTAAATATGTCACTTACAGGTGTGCACAGCACTTACATAGATATTTCAAGTTTTATAATATTAAATAGAGTACAAAATAGGCTAAAAAAAACGAAATTACATGAAAACTAAATTAAAAATAAAGAAAATAAATAACTAAATCTATTTTTTTGCTCTAAAGAATGACACAATCAATGACAAATAATAATCAAATAAGTAATTATATAAAATTTAGTAATATTTATATAGATATTAACTATGGCCACTGTAGTAGTATTTAGTTCACTCTCGGTTGCTTGGAGTACTTACGGAGAAAATTAAGACTTGTAAATTATTGTACAGACGCCAGCATCTCAAGCTACCCGAAACTGACAAATTTTCCCAATCAACCTTGAACCTAATGCTTTAACGATAAAATTGAAAATCTATTTAAGAAATTTTACAGATTGTAATAGCCTGATGTGCTTGCGTCTGTACACTAGCATCTACGACCAGCGACATGTAACACATTCTAATGAACTTGGCAATAGCATAACTCTCAATACAAATTTTAAATTTGAAGTTCTATACAGATATTTCTCAATTTGAACCTCTTCAGATATTTCCCAATTTGAACCTCTTCAGATATTTCCCAATTTGAACCTCTTCAGATATTTCCCAATTTGAACCTCTTCAGATATTTCTCAATTTGAACCTCTTCAGATATTTCTCAATTTGAACCTCTTCAGATATTTCTCAATTTGAACCTCTTCAGATATTTCTCAATTTGAACCTCTTCAGATATTTCTCAATTTGAACTTCTTCAGATATTTCTCAATTTGAACTTCTTCAGATATTTCTCAATTTGAACCTCTACAGATTTTTTCAATTTTCTCGGTAGTTTGAATCGTTTTCACACTTAACAACGTCGTATGATGCGGCTTGCTCCAGCAGGAAAATATCGTAGATTACCTTGATCTACGCCTCACGCAATCTCGCTCGCCTTTACGGAAGCGCGGACAAGCCTTGAACAAATACCACGTGTAGCATGACCACCGTAGAAACGGGTTTTGTCTACGGAAGAATCGACAAAATGACAGATTTCTCTTGCTGATCTGTCATTTTGTCGAGTCTTCCGTAGACAAATCCGTTACTACGCTCGCAGGCAGGTAGGTATGTAGGTACTGCCTACGACGTAGCATAGTAAACCATAATGTTCCCATAGCTGGAGTACATGTCTCCTCTCTATGAGAGGGAATGAGCTATATCCCCCACCAGGCCCAGGACCTAGGATATGCCGGTTTCCGCACGATGTATCCCTTCACCGCTTTCAGAGCAGTGGTTATGAAATAAATTACACAAAGTAATGCACCTGCTTGGGTTCGTACCCGCGACCTACAAGACGTAAGTCGAGGCCGTTTTCACTGGGCCACCACTGCTGTCTACCCACGACGTGTCGTAAACTATTTGCTAACTGCGAGTGATAGTTTGGCAACAGATTTGTGTGGCGTGCCACCAACCGGTGGCTAATATATGCTTATTTTAAGTTGATTGACATCACACATGCTAAATGCTCATTTTGTACCTAGCACAATACATGGGCGTTGCCAGCTTTTGACTAAGAGGGGAAGTGGGGCAGATGGGTACGAGAAAAAGGTTAAGGGAGGCAGCTGAAGTTCTTCTATAAAAATCTTAAACGCAATAGATACCTCAACAATGTTAGCACTTCGGATTAGCTAGATTTTCTATACGTCTATCTTATACAGGGTGATTTTCACGTTAGCTCATCAGAGCCAAATACAAATTATAAGTAGAAGATTCAATTCAAGTCAAAGTAACCATGATTTTAATTTTAGAGGAAAATTCAGAAATATATGTTACTTAATCTACATATATAGAGACATTGTCTCTCTATCTAATTAAGTACAAAAGAATTACAGCTCCTAGAGCGAGCTAAGCGAGCTCAGTGCACACACTATCTTGGACAAGTTAGAATTGTTTCGGCCCCGATTCAAGTGAAAGAAGGTTGCAAGAGCCAGCGCAGAGGGCTCGAAACATTTTTACATCTTGCGTCGAATAAATTCAAATATGTAATTTTAATCTACAAATCCACATACTCCATTTATGTTAGTTGCCTATTAAGGCCTCACGGCAAGAGGCTCCTAATTTAATTCAGCCCCTGTCTATACCGGTCGACTATGCGAAAATTCAACACTAGTGCTACTGCCCAGTCTGTACTCGTCAGAGGTCGTCGAGTAGTCAGAGGTTCGTTTTTGATCTTATTTTCTCTCTAGGTCTCTAGGGGGCCAGCAACCCCCCCCCCCCGGCGACGCCCATGGTATATAACGACATCAATAATACCTTTTAGCTAGCTCTTAGAGGAAAAATAGGACCGATGCGGAACTCCAATAATCTCATTTCCGACGTTGCACACATATTCCGGCCTTACGTCAGTTGCCTCATAAAAGATTTCCTATTTTATTGAATATTTTCTTGAGAAATCCAATAGGTATTTGAAGTTTATTGCATTCTTACCAAGGAGTATCGTGTTACTACGTTACTGTGTTGTAGATGTCTGTATGTCTGTCTCCGTGTAAAATACTGGTAAGTATGTATTTAAATGCATCCGGTTAGGGGCTGACCCCAAGATGCTGGTAGCATTATTTTCTTTTGTCTTACCTTCAACTGCAGTTTGTTAATGAAATATGAAGTGCGCATATTAAAAAAGGTGCGCGAATTAATTGCGGCCTAGACAGTCTGTAAACTAAGAATGATAATAGGAAGGTATAACACGATAAAACCAAGAACTTGTCATTATTACTCGACAGTTCACAAGGCCTATGATTGAATATCGACTTAAAAGAAGCGGTGACTCATAATGTTGCGTAATACGGCTACAGTAAGTAATATACCGTTTTACTGGATTTTATCATTTATTGAAATATCCTATAGATTGATCCGTAATTGCTCTAAAGAGTCTCAACTAAAGTGAAGGATATACAGGGTGTAAAAGGACCCTTCACGAAGCCGTCAACCAAGCATTCTGAACATCAAACTAAGTAACTCCTCGCAAAAATTATTGCTGGGAAACGACTTTTTTTTTTGGGGTGAAATATCACGTTTTACGGTAGTAGGCAATGTAACGCACTCAAAACATTGTGCTGATCGATGGATTGAATAGTACGGGGGTCGTGGAGATGTTCAAAGTAAAAATCTTACATTAAAAACAAGTAGGTATTAAAAAAAAAATTGTGAAAAAGTTGGAACTTTGACCCCCAATATCTCCGTAACTGAGAGGTTCCCAGGTATGCTCTAGAACAAAAAAAATATCGCAATAACGGGGAGAACAAGTGACTTTCGGCTTCGTGAAGGGTCTTTTTACACCCTTTATAAAATCTAAGGATATTGTAATTAATGTTAAACTATTTTCGAATATCAAGTATAAATATATATTTTTTAGTAGATAGAAGGCTGTTTTTCTTAGCTTTAAGTTGTAGCCAAGTTGCGCCGTAACCCGTAGCAGTTTAGTAGGAAACGGTGGAAAGGTGATGATGGTATTTAGGTCACAATCACAACTAACTCAGTTCAGTGATTTACGAGAAAAAAACATCTAAACAGTAAACACAAGTATTAACATTTGTACGCGTTTATGATAATTTTTAGCAATCTTATAATAACACACACAGACCGTCATTCAGATATGTGCTATAGAATCATTAGTTTGTTTAACGTGTTTTAGTTAATAAGTGAAAGGTTGGTTAAAGTTGTTATGGATCTCTGGTCTGAAAATAAAGATTTTAGCAAGAATAAGAAAAACATCCGGTTCATACTTTTCTCGTAAGGCAGGAGCGCAGGACTCGGCAGGAGGCTATCAGGCATAGTTGAGCAACGATTTTTGTAGTGTGGCTGGTGGAAGAATTACTAAGAATCGAGTTCAATGGCGTGCAATAGGAGAGCCCTATGTCCAGCGGTGGACTACTGTAGGCTGATGGTTATGACGGTGACTGTTTTCAATGTTCTTAACTTGAGTCTCCTCAAAAAGAAACCTTACAAATTCTTTAACCTACTTTTTCGACTTTCTTCGACTTAACAGTAACAAAGTTTGAGGTTATTGTGGAAACTTTATCGTTTTGTAATTCAAATATTTATTTGGAAGAGAGTCCCCCTACCCATTTCGTTTTCTCAATATTAAGAAGAACACATTTTTTTTAATCTTCCATGTTTGCGCGTGTTTTACATGACCTTAGTATTAACCATCTGATAACAAGCATGTTTAAATTAAAAATAAAACATTGTTAAAATTACTTTTAGAGCACATCTTAACATAATCTGAGTCACACAACAGAGCTTGGTGAAAAATCCTTAGTCTATTTGAACGTAGTATGTTCGACACAAAACATAATTTCGAGTATCATTTATTCCGAAGCGTAGAGCTGAAATGCTCCACGTCGTGAATACGAACAGAGTTTCAGACCCCCGAAAACATACACCCACCACCCTCTGCCGCCCAATCTCAGAGGGGCGGTGCGGGGAGGGGAAGATTAATAATTCGCTGGTTACGTTAAACAAAGGTACAACGTTATACTACCGCCGAAACACGCCATCTTATAGCTTAAGCCAACGACATTAGACTTGATGGACTACTTTATATTTTGTCATTAAATTCGCGTTGGAAGCGACACAGCTGTTGCCAAGGCATTTTATATTAAAACAGTTTTTTAGAAAGCCAACTAGACTTGGCTGTTTTAAAACAGTAGCACAATATTAGGCACTATGCACGTACAGTTATTTTGATGAGTCAAATTCTTTCGAACGTTAACAATGAGTCCGATGCACGGTGGAGCTATTTCCGATGTTCAATTCATACATTCGCGAAGCATTGAGCTGAACAACACACCGTTTCGAATAGAATTGAATTTCCGAGTGCATTATAAAATATGAAAAGCTCTATTGCTCGTGGAAGTCTGCAATAAAGTGAATTCTAACTGCTGAGCACTGGCGTGCATTTATAACGAGGGGTTGCGGAGCGGTGCATTTCTGAGGCACTCGCCGTCTTGAAGGAAATCTTGAGCTGGTTGCGCGCCACTGAACTTTAGGCTTTAGCGACAGGAAAATGTGCTTTATTCCTACTCTTTTTGTTCATCGACTATTATAATTGCTTATTTTATTTAGTTACGAACCATCGTTGTATACAACTGTCGCAGCGCAATTTCAGTACTAAATAAAAGATTTTTTCTCCATACGTATGTAAAGGAAAATTGGTTCAAAACCCTTTCTTTTGTTGTATTATTTTGTTATATATTTATGTTATATACGAACCTAGTTTTAATTAGAAGACATACATTAAAGTCGGGATAAGTAAACAGCTCTCAGGTTACTGAAAATGCCGAATTTTAAACCTTTGAATTTAAATAATTCCAGTGTACTTGAAAAAGGCAAACGAAGTTTGAGAGAGGTGGGAAAGCTGATGTTGACAGAATCGTTAGTTAACGTTTCAGCAGAAACAAAGGCTTTGGTTTGCTCTTGTTTGCCCAAAGCGCCTGTCAATCTATGCTAGCGAAAATTGTCCGGAATTTTCAGACTTTTCAGTGCATCAAACATATTCTTTTAATCATTTTCAGTTTTTTTCTCTGTTACTGGCAGTTTCATTATTTAATGTTTGACGTCACCTATGCATTAAAGAAAACTCAGCAGGGAGTCTATTTAAATGTCTAATGTAGATAAGGACTACATGCCAGTAAATTTAAAAGTAATGGTCCCTATTCCCACGTGCTACATAATTCTAAAAAAGGGGTTACATTCGGAAAGACTGTGTTAAAACACTTCGCGTATGGTTCCACCCAGTAGCATTGAAAACTTCGACCGATGTTAGTTAACAACTGCGGATTCTCTATCGATCTGTGACAAATAATTACACCTGTATAGCGTAGTTTCTTGATACTGACTTATGGATTCAAGGCTTCGGTTTATAATACAGTAAGTATACAATAAACTTTATAGTCTGTGTCACATAATTTGCTATGAGGTCAGGTACTTAGGTTGGTTATTATGTAATCTTAGGTTTGTTAAACAAAAAAATGTTCTACAATACATTGTGAAAGTACTAGATATGGGTCTAGCTCTTAATACCACACATTTCCATGACAAAGTGCAGTATATAAATGAAGCCGGGTAAATGCACAGAGTAAATAAAAGTTGCTGCAGAAGTGGGAAGCCTGTACTCCAACGGTTTTACTTCAATAAAAGAGCGTTCTTGTATGAGACTCTACCTCGAAAATTATTTACTCGAACAAAGTAGAAATAATATGGTTTTAGATGAGACGATTATTTTATGAGAACATTTTTATTTTAAACGTCATTAAAGGCTACTTTTTAAAAAAGGATGTTGTAATCTTAAGATGAAGAGTTGAGACTGGAAGCTGGCCCCGAAATAATTGGGGGTGTTGACTAATCTCAAGAACAAAGGGACCAAAGGTAGCGCTCCTACATAATGCGTTCGTAATAAAATAAAAGTTAATTACAATCTAAACACTTGTAGTAGGTATGCAAAATAACAGAAACCCTGATCATATTAATAACCACTAACCATAATATTAACACGATTATTTATACTACCTACCTACTTAATACAGAGGTATACATCTGTCCTAGGTATTAATTTAAATACTAGATAAGATAAGCTGGACAAGTGTACACTCCTCACATAACCGTTGCATGTAAATGGACACTAGAATTCTGACCTACTATATAAAACAGACTTTTTTAAGAACGCAGTACATGGTTTGCTTTCTCTTTTTTAATTAGCATATTGTTCTGTAAATTATACATGTTGTATATTTTGACACGAAGCTCGAATAAAGTCATGGGAATTGTAACCGTTTCTTTCTCTCGCTGTTTTAATTTTTAGTCCTTCGAGCCGGATGTTTTTCGTCTTTCATAATATTTTAGCATCGTTTATTCAAAAAAACTTTGTTTTATGGATTTTGAAGTACCAAAATCATTAGATATCATTTAAAAAGTACTGTCATAAATTCGGATCCGTTCTATTGTAATGAAACGTAATATTTTTGTTTGTTATCAATGTATTATTGTACCTTGAATGTACTTCTAAATGATTTAATAGGAACAGTTGTATTAAATGATATTGAATTGGTACAAGTGAGGCTGGTTGACTTGACAGCGTTTAGCTACGCGCGAGTGTATACGAGGTCGTTAGGGTAACCACTGTTAGTTTGGACCACAGACATTTAATAAAATATACTAACGACGGACGAAGCAATCGTAATCTACTTACAATAACCTATTGGTTGCTGTCGGTGCAAGTGTGACGAGTCAAACTTGTCAACTAGGTATGTAATTCTTCTAAAGGGTGTAAAAAGACCCTTAACGAAGCCGAAAGGCTCTTATTCTCCCCGTCAATGCGATCATCATTTTTTTGTTCTAGACCATACCTGGGAACCCTCTAGTTACGGAGATATTGGGGGTCAAAGTTCCGACTTTTTTTTAAATACATGTTTTTAAAGTATGATTTTTACTTTAAACACCTCCACGACCTCCGTACTATTCAATCCATCCATCAGCACCATGTTCTGAGTGCGTCACATTGAGTTCCACCAAAAAAGTGATTTTTCACCCCAAAAAAAAAGTCGTTTCCCAGCAAAAATTTTTGCGTAAAGTTACTAAGTTTGATGTACAGAATGCTTGGTTGACGGCTTCGTGAAGGGTCTGTTTATACCCTGTATACGGCTTCATCAGACAAGATATTTGGCCTATGATCTATCTTCCGATAGGTTTCTATACCTAGTCTTAAATCTCGTTAGTGTAGATTAAGCACTAATTAGCACGGAACGGCGTAAATATGAGTATAATACATGTTTTGGAAAAAAACATTAGTATCTAACTCTACACAGTCTACACGATCACTTGTTACCACTTTTAAAATGTGGGTACCTGTCTCATCAAATTAAAGCCCCTAGCTGCTGCTGTAAATAATTTATCAGTTAACAGATTTGGGTATATTTCGAATTCATAATCTATTTATTGAAATTATTATGAACAAACAAGCAAGTTTTGAAAAAATCAGACCCCCAAACGTCACCCTTGACGACTGTATTTTAATGGGTCAAATAGGACAGCATTGTGATAGAGTACAAAAAAATAAGAAAAATACCATTTTGTTTACATAAATGAATAAACATAAATAGGTACATACTAATACGCGTATATACAAATAAAATGAAATAAACTAATCTACGGGGTGTAAACAGACCCTTCACGAAGCCGTGAACCAAGCATTCTGTACATCAAACTAAGTAACTTTACGCAAAAATTATTGCTGGGAAACGACTTTTTTTTTTTGGGGTGAAAAATCACTTTTTACGGTAAAACTCAATGTAACGCACTCAAAACGTTGTGCTGATGGATGGATTGAATAGTACGGGGGTCGTGAAGGTGTTTAAAGTAAAAATCTTGCATTAAAAACATGTATTTAAAAAGAAACTTTGAAAAACGTTGGAACTTTGACCCCCAATATCTCCGTAACTAGAAGGTTCCCAGGTATGGTCTAGAACAAAAAAATGATCGCAATGACGGGGAGAACAAGTACCCTTCGGCTTCGTTAAGGGTCTTTTTACACCCTTTATATTATAATACATACAAATAGTCCAAAATACGAGAATACGATATACGATTATTTTCTTTTATTTAATAAGCAGACGTTTTAATTTGTTTATCACTCTTATTTCTAATTGGATGGGGTATCAACTATCCATGCACTTGATCTGTTTGGCACTCGTAAAATAACACAAATGTATATGGTAAAATTAATACTAGTTAATGAGTTATGTCCTTTGATCGATGTCAAAGACAATAAATTATATAATTAATAGGTGCTTGTTATTGGAGTGTGGGAACACTCACAATCAGATAAAGAACCCTTGTTCTTTTACGTTACACGTGCATGTATGCATTCATAAAGGGTGTAAAAAGACCCTTAACGAAAACGAAAACCACATATTCTGCCCATCATTGGGATCATTTTTTTGTTCTGGACCATACCTGGGAACCTTCTAGTTACGGAGATATTGGGGGTCAAAGTTCCAATTTTTTCACAAGTTTTTTTTTAAATACTACTTTTTAAGGTTCTAACTTTACTCCAATTACCTCCATGGTCCGTTTACTATTCAAAGCATCCATCAGCAATAAGTTTTGAGCGCATTATATTGAGTTTTACCGTAAAATGTGATTTTAGACCCCAAAAAAAAATTTCGTTTCCCAGCAAAATTTTTTGCGTAAAGTAACTTAGTTTGATGTACAGAATGCTTAGTTGACGGCTTGGTGAAGGGTCTGTTTACACCCCGTATGTATAGCTAAAATATGTACACTATGCTGACGACACGTAACACCATCATAATAATTTGACTTACAGTATGTTTTACAAAATTATTGTTAACTAGCGGCCCGTCCCGGCTTTGCACGGGTGGACATTTGTTTTTTAAACATTTTGGGATAAAATATAGCCTATGTTACTCAGGGATTGTGTAGCTTTCAAATAGTGAAAAAAATTTTGATATCGGCACAGTAGTTTTTGAGTTTATTCATTACAAACATATGTACACACACACAAAAATACAAATCTTTCCTCTTTATAATATTAGTAAGATAACACTTCTACATATAACACTGGTCCCCTCTCTATTGAAAAATGTTAAATGATCATGTTTTATAACATGTTATGTTACATAGCGTGCTCTCAAAACTTATTTTTTTTTGAAGAAGACGTTAAAATGTAACAAATATACAAACAGGGTTACTTTCGCATTTATAAAAGTCGTAAGGATTTCTGAATAATTCCGCAATCTGATAAAAAAGTGCCTCATTTTGAGAGGCTTCCGACACATAACCTTGATGAAAATTAACTTAGTCCACGATGTCGGTGGTCGGTAGGTACTCGCACTGCTAGGTCGCCAACCGCTAGCAATTCGTCCTCTAAACATTCATGAGTATAATGTTCGTATGTACTTGTGGCTTGTGTCGTAACTAGTACACTGTGCGTGTTGTGCAGCCCAGCTACCGTCACATGTTGTGGCCCAATCATACAATCAATGGAATCGTTTCTGTGCGTGTATCTGTGTGTGCGTGTACACCTCGCCAAAACATATCAAGGGATCCACACTCTGACATAAAATGATCCAATATTTTATAGTCCCGGGACGATTTAGCCAAGTTTTTGTCCCAAATAAAACTTTCTACTCAAGGGGCCGATTTTCATGAAAATGTTGAACAAAGAAAAACTGTCGTAGTTTTTCTGTGTACTAAAACATTTAGCTAGAATTCATTTCTTTCATTTTTTAAGGGTCAAAAACC
This sequence comes from Noctua pronuba, assembly GCA_905220335.1. NCBI lineage: Eukaryota > Metazoa > Arthropoda > Insecta > Lepidoptera > Noctuidae > Noctua > Noctua pronuba. Next base: position 18,267,960 of record LR999891.1, on the reverse strand, counting down.
TTAGATTACGATTAAATTATATGATATCGAAGCTATTTACAAAAAAATGGGTCTGATAAGTTTGGAAGATAATACTCATAGTTACTTTAGGTGTGGCATATCTTGTCGGCCGTCCGATACAGCGATTGTTATCAGCGTCCTAGATCTACGTCCTGACTCCTGGGGTATTTTCTGGTAACCCAGGAGTTATTAAAAATGATAATTAAATAACTGAAAAATTAGCCATTATTTTGGGTCGAGTTGTTGTAACATCCATGAACTAACATCAAGATATTAATATTTGTGGTCCCATTTTTGTTTTGAAATATAACTATTAACTATGTATTTCACTGTAAAGTTTCATCCTTCACGGCGTCGCATTAAACAAGTGGTTTGTTAATGAATAGCCTGCAATTAATTTCAGTCTAGCAATTATAGTGCGGTGTACTAGTTTGTGAACTTATTAATTATTTTACCAACTCCGGGAACAAAGCAATTAGTATGAAAATAAAATGCAATTAAATTATTTAAAATAATATTATTAATAACAATAAATCCACTCTTACATTAATTAGGTAATTACTTATTGATGTCTCTGCCCTGGAGTGTAAATATGGTGCTGTTCCACAAACGATGGGGCACTTAGATCGTGTCCTTTGTGTCCTGTTGTTTGTCCACTACAGGAACTGATGGATGCTGCTGATTGCGCCAAACTAGAAGCTCAGTACTGGACCGACACAATTTAGATTGCCGTCGACACGCTAAGAAGAAGACTAATAGGTTATAAAAGATGACCAGTCGGAGATAATAATTCCAAATCTTGGTCGTATCTAAGCTATAAAAGAAGTATAGTGAGTATTTTAAATACCTTCAACATCAGTGCTTGAATGAAAATACTACATGGAGTACGTCACCAATTTATTAAAAAATATACGTAGTTTAAAAAAATGAAACCTAAAAACCGGTGTTAAGGATTAATTTACAACAATTTGTAACGGAATATCTAAAAAGTTTGATATGAGATTGTACACGCTCGTTTATTATACACGACCCAAGTCTAAATACATTTGCTATGCCGCTATTTACCTACGTGTATCTAACTAAAATAGACACTGGTGCTCACGTAATAAGGTCTTAAGTTAGTTGGCCGAATAGTGTTGTACACGTACATGTACATATCTACGAACAATGTTGGTTGGTCGATAAGTAGTTAGAAGTTGCTCAAGGCTGTCGACTCGTGGAGGAGTAAAAACTTGGTCAAGGCCTGTTCTTAGTCAAACGGTTGTAATATGTCTGCTTTTGGCACTCTCTCGCGTTATTTGGAAATTCCTAACGTTGGGAGTTTTGAATTAACAATGGGAAAGGAAATGAGTTGGTTATCTTTGAGGAAATCGACACAACACAACGGTACCCCAGTTAGGTAGGTAAGTACTAAGCTTAAATAAATTACACAGTAACTACGAATACCTATATATAAATGTATCGTGTAGTTGTGTACAGGCATTTGAGTAAGTAATGATTGCACCTGCGTCGTTCTTAGACAAAAGCACTTATTTTATCTATAAGGCTGAAATTCGGGTCTCATTGTAACTAGAACATAAATGAATAAAACAATATGACTGTAAACGCAATAGCGCACAAATTCGGCCAAATTGCCGTATGGTATTGTAACCACTATGCTAGTCGGTATAACGGCTACTGTCGCTTGGATTAGTTTTGGTGCTCATTGTTATAAAGTGCGTATTGATCGAAATTTCCTCGTAGAATAGACACGATAGACATGTTGCACGGCGAACGAACTGCTCAAACTTTCAAATGTATTTTTCGAAGTCTTTCATAATGCGATATTTTATTGGAAATGTATTGTAACACGCGAAAAGCAAGCATGTTTTCCTCTTCGAAAATTTTTAAATAAACTTCTTGCAAGGTTCTCGACCCTCCCATCTTCGAATATTGCATTTTTGCCATTTTTCCGTGTGAATTGAAGTGACATTTCAAATTCTACCTGCCCTAATATTGATAAAAATATCCTATTCAAATATCCATGTTTAAAAATGAAGATTTAGTTCGGTAAGTACTTAAGTCTTTTTGCTTACGTTTGTCGTTTCTGGTAGGTACGTTAGGGAACGTTTTATGTGTACCTAAAAAGGTGCCTAAATAAATATACTAATCAAGTCATGTTTGTTGTAGAACATTGCGGTGTGCTAAACTATAAATCATAGACCTGCGCATCACATCAATCAACAATATCACATCAAGTGATACTGAATTACGGACATATGGCAAATTGGAAACTCTACACCCAATGGCTTTCAGGTCTATGTATAATGTAAATATATAGCTATGTACTCTTGTATATAAACATACATCAGTTAACCCGATAGTAATAATAAATCGGACCACAGCTTCACAGTTAATCCAATCATCTCTCAGTTCATCAATTTATAGGGATAACTGACTGACTGATAATTCAGTTCATTAGCCATGAATATGCCAAATGCTAGGACCAATTATCTTATTGAAAACGGAAAATTATCAGTTAATCACTTTTTTTTTAAGGATGGGAAATCATCAAATAACTGCTTCCGCTCTGGGTGGAGTGGGAGGACAGGGAATGTCAGACTTTTACTGACTAAAACCCATCCATGTTCCTTCTTTGCCCTTTGTGTCCCAGGGCCGCGGTATCTCTTTCGAACAGTCCCGCAGCCCATCAGTTAATCACTTTAGTATATAATTTCTACCATAATTACTTTATTAGAGTAATAATTAACAAAATAACTACCAATGAAAATATATTATTAATTACAATAGAAAGATGTAATATATATTTTTTTTGTAATTGGGCATTTTTTATTTATTTAAAACAACATGAATGCTATGAAAATTCTATATTTCTAAATTCCATTGCTCCATTGAACAGCAGAAATTTTATAAGTAGGGTTTTATAAGTAGGTAGGTCTATAATAGACATATAACACTACTTTAATATTAAAACGATAAATAATAAATTTGCGACTCGATGAGACCGGCCAAAACGTGTTACACGTGTGACACTCTATGTATGTAGTAATTCCGCATGCTTGAAATACCTCTCCACCGAAAAAAATGGACTTGAAATACCAAATTTAATCTAGAATTAGTAAAAGGTACATTTTAAGAGTCAACTGTTCAGCTTCTGGACCTAAAATTTCTCGGTAAGTGAATTATGCCGCATTATGATTCTGTTCGTCTCAACTCAGTACATCAGAACTTCACAAGCCATGACCAAACCTTTCTTTGTCCTGTTTCATGAGTAATTCGTATGCAGTGCACACAGGCAATAGGTACCGTGCACTGCGAGATTCTATGATTACTGATCCCTCCGCATTCAGATGAACGCACCTTTCACAAATCGAGACGTGCAGTAACTAGACGGCGAATGGTGTCCTGATAACACACACTATTCATTAGCTACATTGATGCTAGGATTTCGTTGATGACAGTAGGCTCGCCCTCTCCCCCTTATAGGGGAGTCAAACATAACGGCCAAATGAGAGCGTACTATAAGTACAGATCTGCCAAGCTCTTCACGAATTACTAGCGCAATGTTATATAAGATTCGAGCATGTAAAAGTTGGACTATTTAGTGATAGTATGTTGTTGTAAAGTTTAAAATTCAATAGTTAAGTAGTTTCCGTTGTCAAACACGAACATGTAACGATTTGCCATTGTGTTCAATTTACCATTGTTTCGACAGCGTGTTGGATCGCTGATGGCGTGGCGTGGCGGCTCACGGGGCCCGGCGCGGCATAGCGAGCGCGGCTAACACTCGTGCGCGGGCGCCGCGCAAGCGTCGAAATTCGTCGGTGTCATCGCACTGGAGTAGCCTAGATACGACGATATTTCGATAGAAGTGGCCACCAACGTTTCCTCCCACTGCCAGCGCAAATTTGGACAGTTAGATATTACGAATGCGTATTATATATTTAAAAATAATGTTGTTATCGTGTGGTACCGTTTGCACGTCAACTCGTTTGTAAGAACTTCCTACGTACTCGCTTTGTAATGATTGCTATTTATCTTCAACATAGCAGTTTTATAATTTGAAAAGATTCTTTGTGCGACTCCCTTCGTTATAGTGATATTGTGGAGGGTGAACTATAATAGGCAAAATCTTCAGGTGTGCTTTGAATAGTGTACCTACCTATTTGAAAAGAACTCGTATTTTGGTCTCGCTTTGTTATCTCTGGTCAAGGCTGGTGGCTTTTGTCCCCTCAGTGAGTCTGACATCATTCGTCACATGACCTTAGCTTAGGAGAGTTACTTCACTGAACATTAAACAAACATTCAAACTAAATTCGTCTTCCAAATATAGTGTGGCTTGAATTCAATAATAACTGGGCACAGTTCGGCCTGTCGAACTGTCGAGTCGTAACCTGAATGTCTTCCCAAGTCGACACGATTCGGCGCGAATAGCCGAGGCCAGTCAAATATTTATAGGTGCCTAGCTGCAGAACATGCCTTTCCCATTTCCAGGGCTGAAAAGTTTTATTGTGAAATCTATATAGGGAAACTGTTGGGAAATATTCTTCAAATATATCCGTTCCAATTTCATCTCGGCGAGAATTGGATGAGACTTTTATAACTACCGGAATAGACAACTGCCCCACAAAAGTAAAATTGGATTTAGAAATTGGGCTTCTAAAGTATTTAGTTGTTGTTATTTTAAATTTTGCTCGGGAAATGTTTAGCTCCTTAAAATGTTGTAACTAATGAAAATATCAATAGATTAGTTTACAATCTGATTATTCATTTATTTTAAATGTGTGATGTCTGTCCGTTCGTTCGTACCCTATAGACTCCTAAATACTGAATCGTTTTTGATGAAATTATGCACAGTTGTTCTACGTACGCCCGGAAATGTTTATGAAAAAATAAGGTACGAGTAATAAAGATAAAAATATTGCAATTTCTAAAAAATAACAACAATGATATGGTATGATAGATACACCTATCGGTAAATCATTTTACCGGAGTAGGTGTCAACAACTGTAATAAATACTTTTTCTTTAGAACCCGTTGTAATGCTGAAAAAGAAAATGCTGACCATTAATTGGACCTGATTGTTGATATGACGCAGGCGGGATGCGGGCGGGATACGAGCGGGACGTGGGCGGGACAAAGGCGACAAATTCACGAAGGCTATTTCCGTGCTTCATCAATGCGAACTCTTGAACTTTGGCATAAATGGCTCATTGCTTTGCAGCAATTAATCATCTGATCTTATGGACCGTTGTGAGATTTTCTTTTCATTGTAGTTACCCATTATTGAACTGCAGCCTCGTCGGTCTAGTGGTCGTAAGCGCGACTGCTGAGCATGAAGTCCTGGGTTCGATTCCCAAGTCGGGCAAAGTGTTACTGGGTTTTTCCATCAGAAATTTCTCAGCAGCAGCCACGTAGTCTGGATTTGGGCCCGGTTGATGGCAATAGGCTCGCCCCCTATTACATAACTGGCTAAAAGTGGATTTACTTAAGAATAGATACACCTCTGTCTAACCGTTCGGCACGTAAAGCCGTTGGTCCCGACTGTCATTTTGTAGATCTTTGACAGTCTTTACAGGTAGTCAGTGGCCCAAAAGGTCTGACAACCAGTCTTACGAAGGGGTATCGTATTACCCAGTACTAACTAGGTTGTGGAGGTCAGATAGGCAGTCGCTACATGTAAAATACTGGTATTCAGCTGCATCCGGTTAGACTCGAAGCCGACCCCAACATAGTTGGGAAAAGGATAGGCAGATGATGATGATTTTCTTTTATAATGCATGCATTATTGCATGCAAAACAAGCAAGCATATCTTTAAGATTCCTTTATGACTGGATCACATGGCCAACTGACGCTATGTAGATATCTGACACAATCGATAGAGGGTTTGGTTATTCTATCCTATCGCCAAGGATGACGACATACCTGGCAAGCTCTTCCTGAGTATACTACCATTTTAACAAGGAAAGCGGCAAAATACGACTTCTATTCACATAGACTATTCATAGCACACTTGAAGATTTTGTAGTTCACCCTACAAATATCACTATAGCCAAGAGAGTTGGACAGAGTATATTTCAATACGTTTATTATAATGAAAGCTCTACCTTGTACCTGTACATTTAAACGACAAAATTCACTAAACAAAAACACATTTAAACATCTCTCTTTGTGACATCAAAAGGTCCGTAATACGTACGATAATATTACCAAACCCGTAATCCGGACCTACTCGAATTCAAAAGGTAGGCCCTTGATTGTGCTTCACACTATAAGAGAAGCCTTTGTAGTCGGCGGCACGTTCGTGTTAGTTCGGCCTGACCTCGTATCAAACCCATGAACTCAAGGTTCCCAATTGTCCTCGCCTCCATTCGACCAACGAGGCGATTTCAATCGAGAACTTCTAAAAAGAACGCGATGTGAAAGTGGGCTTGCTACTCTTGCGAGTCCCACGCTCGATGCTTCGTTCTCAATAATTTACGAACTCAATGACACACTAAATTCCTAAATCCATTTATAATTTGCAACGTTTTTTGATTTGCCACACTTTTCGTTTCGCTAACCTTGTGAACGCACCAATTTGGCTTCGAATACTGCTCGACTTGGTACACTTTCGAGTTAGAAAGTTTAGCCATCAATCACTTGGTCAATTTCTAAACCACGCCGATTGTTTCATATACTGTTTTTTTATTTTTTTTATTAACCTGTATTTTCTAGTTGATAATATGTAATTACAACATGGAATTGCATTCGAATAGATAACGATAGACAATGTGTGAATGAATGGATTCACGTATTCACGAATGTTTCAACAAAACTTGTTTTTTGTTTACGACCAACGTTACATAGACTAAAGGTACTATTTAATTTACAAACGACTTATTCCGAAATGTTTAATTTTATAAACACTCACTTTACAAACATTCGTTTGGAAGATGCTTTCTCTTTAATGGCTAAACTGATGATTTCTAATAAGGGGGACATTAATAAAACCTAAAAAATATCTCAAAGCAGTATGAAAATGTAGAGCACCTTTTTTGATAAATAATTGTAATAATGGGTACATAACATCTGCTTAGGCAGAGGTGTAGGTGCCTAAGTGTACACCCACATTTCGCCAGTTATGTTTAAGTAACATGTTACAGGGGGTGAGCCTATTGCCATCAACGGGGCACAAATACAGACTACGTGGCTGCTACTAAGAAATTCCTGATGGAAAAACCCAATAACACTTTGCCCGACCTGGGAATTGAACCCAGGACCTCATACTCAGCAGTCGCGCTTACGACCATTAGACCGACGAGGCTGCAATTCAATAACGGGTAACTACAATGCACCTGCGAAGCTCCTCGGGCGATCGCCATTGAATCCGATCAACATTGTCTATACGCATTGACGTACCTAAGCTAGATGCCTATATACATGATACATTGGTATATAATATGCTGAAGCCGATAGGATTTCATTGTTCATTAGTGAAAAGGAGCGTGCCTTCCCTCTACAGCCTGTCATTGTGTCACGTCGGGGCTGAGGCATCATTAGCACTCGTGTTGATTACAGTCTGGACTATCAACTATTGATCAGTAATATGCCTGCTTCGAAACACTGATTATCTCTCTGTCTATGTCCTTCCTATGTACATATTGTTTACTTCCAATCACATTCATCCGTGCATACCTTTGATTAAAGTTACACGTGGCCACCTACTTACGGGACTTCTTTATGGAATTTTGGCTCAACCTTTTATTATATTATCATCGGTCCTTTTTCAATTATTTCTTACATTACATACATAAATGTTCTTTTGTAAGGTAGTCTTACTTATTAATCATCGTGTAGGTATACGAAATGTAAAAATTTAATCCGAATTTCTTTTGGAATAGAAAATTTTGGCTGTTTCTTTCATACACGTAGAGTGCTAGAGGGAATTGGAATGAAACCAGCGTGATTCTTGAATAGTCCTCAGAGCTTGCTTTGTATAAGACCCTAATCGGGCTTTTATATTAAATCTAATATATAAAATTCTCGTGTCACAGTTTTCGTTGCCATACTCCTCCGAAACGGCTTGACCGATTTTGATGAAATTTTATATGCATATTCAGTAGGTCTGAGAATCGGCTACTATCTATTTTTCATACCCCTAAGTGACGCAGACGAAGTTGCGCGGGTCAGCTAGTAATTCTATAAAAAGTAAAATAATAATAGCAGTAGGTGGAATAAACTACCAACAACTTGTAACCGTGTCAGCAAACGATTTAATATAAAACCTCTGAGTAGCTATTAGACATACTTGTGTCCAGCCGCGTCCGGAGACTGAATGGCCATGCCAGCATTCTTGTGATGCATAGGTTCCTACTTAAGTTATCTTAGGTACTCAAAAAGTCTAGTCTAGGATGCGAAGAATGCGAGTGCCACCGCTTAAACCTCGATGGCCATACAACATGAAAAAGCGGAGGAAAACAAGAAAAACTATTTAAATGACGTTTCGAAAGAATCTTGTAGTTTTTGTATTAGTCGACACTGCGGGTTTCAGTACCAACAGGTACATCATTAAGGCCGTGAAAAGCAGCTTCAGTATTTTCATAAAAAATTGAGATTAATCTCAATGATTTATCTACCTCAGATTTTTAACGTGCCTAATTGGTTAGAAATGTAAGGCGCGAATTACACAGAAACGGCGTAAGGTGAAGGCGCGGCGCAAGATGCCGCTTCAAAACGTTTTAATACAAAATGTACGTAGGCGACGATTACACTCAAGCGGTGCGGCGCAGGCACGCCGTTCTTTCGTTTCCTTATAAATTTCACGCCGCACCGTCACCTTACGCCTTACGCCGTTTCTGTGTAATTCGCGCCTTAGGTACCATTACAAACTATGTAAAACTGAATAAAACATACTTGTGCTCACTATCCTTTTAGGCATATACAAATTTTACGGTTGTATTGAAATAACACAATCCTCTTGATTCTGAAAATAGAAACAAGCAGGTAAAATGTTTCCAAATATTGAAGAATCCCTAAAGCTACAGTCCACAGTCCACAGTACACAGTTTTCATCTCTTTTTGTCTGTCTTGGCAGTAGGTACATTTGGGATCGCTGCATATTCATTGTTGCTACATTCGTTCGTGCATTCGGGCTTTTGTTACGGATTATGTACTTAAATTCCTACAAACAATGCGCATGTACAGTGGAAAAAGAAAACCGAAATCGGATCAGTGGTTTTCGAGATTACAGCACTCGTAGACTTACAAACTTGCAACAAGAAATGTATGTACTTGAAATGTGAAAATCCGTTAGATAAACTCAAACTCAAAGCATTTATTTCAATTAGACCATTACAGGCCCTTATGAATGTCAGAAAAACAAAGAAGACGAAGCTACAGTCCCAGACACAAGGCATAATAACTTGTGAAAGTACTGTAGTTGCCCATTCCAAAGCGTAGATCTCTATGGAGAAGAATGGGCAAGAAACTCCATGGACACTCTTTTCAATCAAATATTTTTACAAGATCTTGGTTACATCATTCATGTTGAGATAATACATAATGTGTGTGTTTGACACATCAAACACATCATCATAACATGTCAACAACAATTTCCAGTCATTACCAATCTATGCTCGGATACATGTCATTAGTGCGCAGAACAGTCTAATCACACAGATCTCGTGGTTATTGAATGAGGTTCCGTTAATGACAGGCATTGTTAGATTGCTGGACGTTGCCATCTACTTATACTTACATAAGTATATAGGTGATGCTGACGATAATATAGCATTACGAACTTACTTATGCTAAATTATCAACATCTTTTGCAGACAGACGTTGTTCTACTTAATCTGCTTCTTCTCAATTCGATGATTTAAGTACCCACTTAAAAAAAATCTTATGTGAGACAACCCACAAAACGGAACATAACATTTGCATCATAAAACACCACTACGCTTATACATACATAAACTCACGCATTTATCAAATGAGGGTAGGCAGAAACCACAGAAGGCCACCTGCTACGATCCCTACATACTCCTTTTCCCTCGTCCACGTTAATACATCTCGTCATACACGCACGATGGTTGCGAGTACTACGCACCTGACCTTTGAACCTTACGAGTACCAATAAGGTATCATCATCATCATCATCAGCCTATAGTAGTCCACTGCTAGACATACGCCTCCTCAATCGCACGCCACTCAACTCGATTCTCAGCAACTCTCATCCAGTTGCTACCATTAGGGTAGACATTGCAAAAAATAAAATCAAGATAGTTATAGTCAAGAAGGATCGAAGTGTTGTGTGGTGCAATTCTGGTCTGCAAGCGCTAATGAGGACAAATAATTGTAATTTATGCAAATGTCTCCATTGTGGGATGCTGCACGTTGCAGAATGCAGTTTGTTGGGTCGATCTCTCGAAATGTTTCAAGTAATGAAGTTTTAAGATGCATCTATGACATATTACATAGATTGCGGAAATTAATCGACTAGTTTATTTTAAGAACTATAATCTTTATTGAAATAATCTTATGATAGATAACTATACGTTGCTAGCCATCGTATTTCGGGGTTAATTACCTAAGTTTATTTTTGTACACAACAAAAACAAACAAGTATCCATAGAGGTGGCGCGGGAGAAGCCCCCGTGGGAAGTCTTGGCCTTTGCTCAACGGTGGGACAGCAAGGGCTAGTCATTTTATCCCTTACTTTTTTTTTAAACGTTATGCAATTATATGAGTACGGCAGTCCTGACTGTGGCACCAGAGGGGCTAGACATAGTGACATTTTATCATATAATGAATAGGAGTGACTACAACAAACAACACGCTAGAAAAGCTTAGGTTTGATATCCCTGTCCATAGTCGTATAATTAGATATGAAACGAAACGCTTTCACAGCAAATTGCCACTTTTCTAGGCTAAGTTTATATACCAAGTATAAGTATGGAATGAGTAAACAGAGCCTCAACTTTACAGGCCAAGAGAGTAAACAAAAAGAGCGTAAACTCTCGCCTCGTTCCCATGGGGCTGGGCAGAAACTACAGCCACCAGCTTCTTTTTCCTCGCCGTGTCGTTGATTCCCTTAGTTATTTAATTAGGTTCGTTTCTAGCAGAAATCAGCCACCTGCGGCGCTCCTAGCATATCCAACATAATACACGTGAAACTAAACACAAGCACAGCTTGAACTAATAGTGGCTCTTGTGATACAGAAACTCCTAGTACAAGAGCCAGGAATACACTGATGTTTGTGAATAATCACTTGCCAATAAAGATTTATTATAATTGCTGGAAGAAAACTGACAAAAAAAAACCTTCTAAAGAATCTATCATAATCATAATAATAAATCTTTATTTATCTCTACATCAGAAATTACAGGCGCTGGTATATGCACAATCTTAAATAGAGAAAGGTGTCTGAAGTAGGAAGGTCCTGAGGCAGATCACCTCTCCGGCTTAGATAGAACATTTTATTTATAGCGATTTACGCCAAGATTAGTACTTAAAATTAATTATTTGAAATTTGACATTTAAAAAATCTAGCTCCCATCTCTTCACAGCAGCAGTGATCCATCCCCACTCTAACTTTCAAGTTCTCTCCGTTCTCTATCCTCCCGGTTGCCTGAAGTATCATGAAAAGCTTCGTATGAAAAGCTGGAGCACCGCCATTGAAACGGGATTGGAAATATCGGAAAATCTGAAATTAAAAAAAAGCTATGAGTGTATTCAAATTTTTAATTTCAAATTCTGCGAATTCGTTAGACATCTCAGTTTCTTTTATTTTTGTCCGATTTCTGGTTTGAAAATTAGTACTGTCAGTAACAAAAGTCGATCAACATTATTACAAATTCAAAATTATGAAAAGAACTCCACCTAACTATTACTTACATGAACATTGCTGAAAAGCAGTGTTTTGAAAGTATCTATTTTAATGATCCGATAAATAACTATCTGTACGTAGGTACTGTCTCCCACAGACAATACCACATCAGAAGTACGGAGGTACCAATTAAACCCCACTAGAGGGAAAAGCTACATGAGCAAAACGGAGACCGTAGACAGGGTATCGTCACAATTTGAAGTATCACTCAAATCTCGTATAGCCTCCGTTAAGCCCTTTGTTTGCTATTATATATTTGGCCTGAAACAACATCCAATTAAAATTGACTCAAAGGCACTTACATAAGGTTTATTTACCAACTGGAAGCCCATTAGGTCCTCCATTGGGAATGAAAAGCGATTAACGCAGTTAGTGGCAACATGAGGGCCATCGAATATTATTTGCTTTTCTAATTACGCTGTACTTACAAACAGATGAGTACAAAAGGGAATTGATTGGATTTTATTTTCAGTTGTGTATTAAAACAAACAATTACTTACCGATACAACTGTTTATTTGTCTGTATAATGTGATCAGTACTTATTACTTGTGAATGATGTAACCAAGATTTTGTAACAATATTTTGATTGAAAAGAGTGTCCATGGAGTTTCTTGCCCATTCTTTTCCACACAAATCTACGCCTTGGAATGGGCAACTACAGTACTTTCACAAGTTATTATGCCTTGTGTCAGGGACTGTAGCTTCGCTTTCTTTGTTTTTTGTGACATTCAAAAGTGTCTGTAATGGTCTAATTGAAATGAATGCTTTGAGTTTGAGTTTACTACTTATATTTCAAACGCGATAGTACCTAACTCAATCACCCGAAAGTGTTATACCTACATGCCACATGGAACCTTGCCGTCATGTAACACGTAATGTACGATGACATAAATGGAAAACTCCTTCATTATTTATATTTTAAGCCAACCCTGCTTAAGTACACAGATATAATTTGACGTTACATAAAAGCCGATCAAAGAAAACCTCCAAAAACTCTCAACCTCTTTCCATAACGTGAGTAGGTACATTAGCCAGACTTGCTGTCAAAATAAACATATTTGTTTTATACATAACACAGTGGCTTCTACATAGTACTTAAGCCGCGACAAAGGGCGGACTTAACCTTGTCTACACCCTGTTAATGTGTCGTATGACCTTTGTTTTATTTTATACTTTTGTTTGTTAGACCGAGAATTCAGACAACTTGTCCCTATACACTCCATTAGTTACCAGTACATTTTCTTCTGAAGAATTGCATTATTTTAATATGTGGCTAAGGCTCGAATTACACAGAAACGGCGTAAGGCGTAAGGTGCATTCTGTCTAGCGGACAGTCATACCCTCTACCACCTTGCAGACTGGTTAACATTTCACAATGGCATCTCACTGTTTGTGTTAGTTTCAGCTAGCTATAGATAAATAATTCTATTAAGGAGTTCCAGAGTGCCTAGATACTCTTTCCAAGATTTGGTGGGATACCAATGATTGGTCACTTGATATGGTGCTTTTACTCTCGTGAAATCGTCCATTTTAATTTGGTTTCCGAAATAACAACTTTTTACAAAATGTACTTGAAGAACGATTGTGTGTAATTTGCATGACTAACCGTACATAGGGTTTTCAAAAGTTGTTTTTCTTATGTGGGCGTTTATAAGCAACCCACTTCGTATTAATAAATCTGGTGGGTAGTGCAGTTTATATATATATGTTTAGAAATCAGGTGGGATTATGGTGGGTAGACGATTATAATATTTCAGAGAGGCGTAGGTATCAAGTATAAAGTAGTGGGATGTCAGCTCAGAGGGCCGAGGGTAATGTTACATGAATAAATATGAAAATTTTCCTCTCATTGCTTACGTCATTCGAGATCAATGCAGCATGAGTAGGTGTAGTGGGGCACAAACATATTGTGACATGGTGTGTCGCAGTTTCCTAGGTATGGTTAGACATCTGCTATCCGTTTTGAAGACACGTGGCTCCATTGCATTGACTAGAGACGCGTGTTTGAAACTAAATGATGACGTGAAGCGTACGCCATTTTAAATTTTCAGTGACATCATTTTTCGAAAATTTATTCGGGATTATAACAAATGCAGTGATACTTCATTTCATAACGGTCTATTGGTTATTCTTTATTTTTTTTTTGGTGACAAAACTAATGCCATAGGTAAATAAGAAATGTGAGATCCATAACCTTCCTTCTTGTTTTGATAATGTAGAAAAACATTACATAAGTGATTGAAGGAAAATACTTTTGTGAACGTCAAACATTTACGGTTTTCTATGTACTAAGAAAATGTAAAGAAAACGTTGTGTTGGTTAAGTTTTGCAGCTAGATAATCGACTAGGAAAACTGGTTATTTTAATGACATATTGATTCCTTTTTTCTGTTAGGTATAAGTCTCTTGAAGTAATTACCTAAGTTGTAAAATATTCGTGTTGCTTTTGACCCAGAAGGGGATGGTAAAGTTTTTCGCGGGCATATTATGTCCGGTCCATTGCGACCTCGTAACACCTAAACGGATGAACCGATTTGGCTACATAACAATTAGCGGATTTTGGGTGCCATATTGTGGAGTTCTCTTTTTTTCTTCCGATCTCCTCGGTTTTAAAAGGTGTTTACAAAAATATACATCACAATTATATGTTTAAAAATAATTCGAAACGACAAATCGTATAAAAAGTGACAAAATCGTACAATAATAAAAGTTAATTATATACCTAGTCTATATCTTTCAAATCACTAAAATAACTTTTTTTAATTTCCATTGCAATTAATTATTTGGACATTGGTATGGGACACCAATAGGCATTCGACAGGTCTTATCGAAAAGGGATATAGTGTACGTTACATATATTATTATCCAGGGTTACAAATAGTTAACAACTACATTTTTCCTCGATCTCAAATAGAAATACAAGGAAACCAACTACATTGCCTGTGGGTTTAAATAAGTCTAAACTCAATGAAAGATACTTGTAACCAACAGGATAAAATGTTCCAGAACGCATGTTTTTCATTATCGGCCTTTACGAGTTTATTTACCAATTTTGTTTTTTATTTGAATTCAGTACCTATGTACAATTGTACATTATACAAAAAAAAGGTGTTAAAAAAAACAAAATGGGCAAACTCAAAATAATGAAACTGCTTTAAATACAAATCTTGCGACATCGATCGAATAAAATTCTTAAAATTCGGAAATCAATACAGCATTTGCTGACGTAATATTTTTCCAACTTAAATTGCGTTAAATAAAACAGGAATAAAATCAACGTCAAGATAAATATCAAAATGTTGTAATAAGGCGTAGTCGACGTAACCCCGCTAAGCGGGGCTCCTATATCTGTCTGCAGGGTTTAAAGTATCCTAACCTAATCTTAAGTCGGGGTGCCCCAAGTCGGAAACTTAGTATTTTTTTCGGAAATTTTGTATTTTTTTTTTTTTAGAATTGTAATTTGAATAAGCTCATGTTTGTTGATTAAATACAACATTTTTCGCTGGTTAATTTTGTATGAATTGAAAGTTTTTTTTTTCGGAAGCTTTATTATTTGCCTTAAAAAACTACAAATAGGTACATCTAAAATATGTACAAGTATCAAATAGAAAAAGAATTACAGGGCGTCAACAAATTCGTCCATATAGGAAAAGTGCCCAGGAGGCTGCCAGCATTGCCACGTTGGATGGCAATGCCTACCTACCAATTACAATTCAGTTTCAATACAGAAAACCTAATTCTGATTTGTTTTTGTTTAAGGAATCATAGAAACGATAAGGAGAAATATTGGAATTCAATAGCGTAAATCAAAACATTTTATTTCACACATACCTGCATGACACTTATCAAACGTCAGAAGATAGGTGAACGGCTGGGGTTGGTCGGTTCCTTTGGAGAAGAACCGGCAAAAAATTCCACGGTTACACTTTAGAAATATTGAGAGTGGAGTTGATATATTGGTGCCTCTTCAACTAGTGAATGTTGGCCACATTCGGTAATTGATGAGGCATCAGTAAAGGAAGAAAATACCGGTTAGTTAGTACCTTCAGAAACGATGCACTTACGCCAACGAATAATCCAATCATCAAAAATATTTTTTTAAGGCGCCACTCCGAATCTTGACTGGTTGGCATGTCAAACTCGTAAACCCACCACTCATCATCGCGTTTCATGAATTTTGGGTCGGAATTGACTCGATCTAGCACAGTGGCGGAGCGTGGGATTTTGCCGCCCGGGGCCGAATGTAATTTTGGCCGCCCCCTCTAATTTCATAATTAGTCAAGAAACGTAGGAAAGAGTCAAAATACAAAGCATTTTTTGTAAATTATTTAAAAAAAAATCTATAAGTTTATTTTTCAAAGTAAAATCTTTTTTATACACAATTTCATTCAAGAAAGGAGGTTTTTGATGAGATGACCTTGACGAGTAATAAAGAGTTAGAGAGGTATGGAAGAGGAAGACATTCTGCGCTGATCCCTAATGAATTGGGATAAGAAGGGCAAGAGAATGATGATGATGATGATCATTTGTTCGTATGTATGTAGGTTTGTCATGTTCAATTGCTAATATAGCTAATACCTAGTGTAAAAGGTTTGCCGTTCGGGAAATTAACAAAAACAGCGAACTCAAAATTTTTAGCACATTTGATAAATTACATTTTATTTTAACTATTCATATAGATAAATAATCTTTTTTATCGAATTATGCATTAAATAAAGCTTTAGATTTAAGAGTAAGTAGGATGCAAGAGCGGGCGAAGCGAGCTCGAAAATTTTGACACCCCGCCTCGGATAGGTAACAGATTTTCTTTTCACGATCACAAACAAATGGAATTTAACATACTTTTTATACGAATGTATTAAAGATATGGAACGATTAAGAAAACTTAGCTGTAAGAGCGAGCGAAGCGAGATAGAAAATTTTAGCATCCCAGATAGGTTCGATTTTCTTTTTACCATAAATATAGATATAAAAAGGGAGGCGGCAGGCTAGAAGAATTAAGTGCTTGTATCTAGAAAATAGGGGGTGGCAGACCGGAATAGACGTGAGGCTTGTATGAAAAGCCGCCCCGGGCCAGCGGCATATATTAAGGAAAATGCTCCACTTCTTGGTTGTCCTTGTTTTTGCAACGTAGTCCCGATGACTTTAGTAATTACCCTGATCTGATAATTATGACCTGACGCTACCGCCTGGTTCCGCTTGCCGCGTCCTGGCTCTTGCTCTCTGCCGCCCCCTGAAATGTGCCGCCCGGGGCCCTGGCCCCCCCGGCACCCCCCACGCTACGCCACTGATCTAGCATGTCCTCAGCGACTCTTATGTGACTTAATTTTTTGTGAAAATTCAGGTCTTTGGGACTAGCCGACCGATAACATGTTTCCCAAGTGATTATTTAAAATGTTAGGGATCGACTCGTGAGACACAGAGAGTTCAGGGGCTAGCTCTCTCAAACTTGAATGAGGATTTTCAATCACTATTTCCTTCACTTTTGCGATGTCAACTTCAGTTGAAGACGTTGACGAACTACCAGAGCGATACAAATCTTCCATCACATCTCGACCGCTTTTGAACGCTTTGTACCACTCATAAGCACGTGTTTTTGATAAAGTCGATTCACCGTAAGCCTTCTGTAACATTTTCAGGGACTCCGAACACGAAATTCCATTGGCGATGCAAAATTTAAGACTAATTCTTTGTTCGATGTTTTTGTCCATTGTGAAATTCGCAATACACACTAGTAACGATCTAATTAAAAACAGCACTGTATTTAATCTAAATAACAGAAGCAACCCAAACTCCGTGCCAAAATGGAAAACAGTTGTGCCAATCTAAAAACAACAAAAAAAAATCATTTGGAACCATAAACAAATCATCCATTCCCGATAGATACTTTTTTGACTAAACGTAATTTTTTTTTTTCAGCCGGATTTGCAGTTTCAACTCTAAAGAAAATAAAGTGGTATTATCCTTCAAGAATGCCACTCTTATTAGTAGTAAACGGCCAGTTAGTTGACCGATTGGCTGACAAAGGGATCATCTCATACAAAGATTGACCAAGCATTGTTAAATTAAAGGCCAAAGCCCAGTTTCCTGTTAAGATTTCCTTCGACGAAGTCCTTTGATCGGCAAGGTTTATGCGTAAATATACAAACGTTATAGGTATATTCTGTCGAATTTTAAAACCTTGAGAATTAGGGGCAGATGGCTTGTTCTAACATAAGATTATGATGTGTTATGAGCTGTGCGTTGCAAGTCATTTCCTGTTCATTTGTGGACATGTAGCCCATTTGCTTCGGTGCACTAATGAGATAATGGCGGAGCTACTAAATTGCCCAGCGCAACGTCTACTGCCAACGTTATTATGTTTGCTCAAGGTACTCGAACGTTGCTTACGTGCATGCTCATCTAGCCTCAACTGAGACAAATGTGGACGTAGAGATAGCGCAGAGCCGTTATTACCCGACTGAGGAGGGTAATGTGTTCATATGTCTATGTTTTTATGACTAGAAACCAAGAATACGAATGTTTTAAGGAAAAGTTAGGGTGAGGTTTACTGTGGTATACCCACATTTTACCAGTTATGGTTTAGGACTAATGTAATAGGGGCGAGCCTATTCAATCTAGCATGAACCCAGACGCCTTGCTGCTAATGCAATCACCCAACTAAGTACTGAATTCCTAAACGAAAACCCAACGACACTTTGCCCGACCGGGGAACAAACGCATCAACAAACGCATTTGCGGCCAGTAGCCCAAGGGAGTAGTCAACACTAATAGAGAATGAACTAACATAGCGTGAGACATAAATCGAAATAACATTGTTTTTTAAAGAAAAGAAAATCCATGAAAATGCCTGAACCGAAAAACGTTCAGTTTTGTCAAATTTTACATGGAAAATCAAAACAAAGGATTCTCTCAGACGTTTTGGCAACGTTTCGATTCAATACGCTTTTAATAAACATCCACCATTTCCAGACGCAGCTACTTCTATCTACTAGTATTTACAACAGTAGCTAGCGTGGGTAGCTATGTGCTCTACAACAGGTTTAAGTCTTGGCTCACTAATGACGCATTAACTGATTCACTCCTCAAGGTCGAGCATCGGTACGCTTGCTCTCTTCCTACTGCATGCTATCTAGGTACCTACTGTTTGTTCTTCCTCACATGTCTTAATCGGTAAACAAAGACGGTACGATAATCTTGAGGTTTGCGCTTCAGTTTCATGATTTAGGTTTAGTAAGAATGTTTTGGTCTTTGTAACATAACATCGTGCCTGTAATCCCCGAAGGGTTAGGCAGAGGCCTAATAGTCAGTTATGTTTAAATCCTATGTGATAGGGGGCGAGACTATTGCCATCAACCGGGCTCCGTGGCTGCTACTGAGAATTTCCTGATGGAAAAACCCAATAACACTATGCCCGACCTAGGAATCGAACCCAGAACCTCGTGCTCAGTAGTCGAGCTTGCGACCATTAAACCAACGAGGTAGTCAGGTGGTCTGAGTAATTAAGGAACACATAACATCGTAACCTGTAGAGTTAACATCAAAGTCGTAGTATTTGTTTACTCAAAAGACAAGTAAAGAAAAGTACGCGCTACGTTAATTGACACGTACTTTAACGATGGCACATCATTGCCGAAGGGAAGTATTTGAAAAGCAAACAGGCACTTGAATTAACTGGGAGCAGCCATTGTAAAGCGAAAATGTGCGAAGATCACACAATGATGCGTAAGTGGTGACCAATTACTGCGGAGTGAGGATGCACGCGAGGGCCGCATTACCGCGCGCCATTATACTCGCAGTTCCCTGCGACTCCCTCTCATTAGACGGGAGTCGGGACAGTGTCGGAGGAAACGTTTTGTTGTTCAAATGGTACTTACCGGACGGTTCCATACTCGTGACATTATGCCAGTCGTAGGAAGTCTATCTTCAAACTCGAGCTACCACGAGCAGTCAGTCTGTAACATCTCAAGGCCTAGATATAAGTATGATAAGTAGGTGTGGAACTTGTGTATGAATGTGGATGGGTATATGAGTAGAGGAAGACCAAAGAAACGATGGATGGACTGTGTAAAGAATGGTATGGCAAGAAAGGAGGTGTCTGCTGAGATGACGAGTAATAGAGAAAGAAGGCTGGAAGAAGAAGATATATTATGCTATAAATATGAATTGTGATAAGTTCAAGAGAATGATGAAGTAGGTGTGGAACTGACTTATGCTGCTGAAAACCATATTATGTTAATTCCGTTTTAAAGCTTTCCAGAAACGCGAAGAGGTTTGAAAGCGATAGCCACTTGCGTAAGGCCTCTGATGCATCATACCATGGTTATATTATCAAGAAATACAAATCTTGAAGCTTGCAATACGATTTAGCACTTACCACTCAGGAAAGTGAAGGGATATGATTGCCCTCTGATGAATAGTTTGTTTACCTAATGCTATG
The DNA here is from genome assembly GCA_905220335.1 of Noctua pronuba. Lineage (NCBI taxonomy): Eukaryota > Metazoa > Arthropoda > Insecta > Lepidoptera > Noctuidae > Noctua > Noctua pronuba. The sequence goes on along the minus strand of LR999891.1, from coordinate 18,247,649 downwards.
CTCGCGATAAAACCTTTCAGAAACACTTCAATTACATCAATTCAGCTGGATTGAGTCCATTCGGACGGTTACCTTTCAAGCGAATGAAAAGAGAACGTTGTCGGAATCAATCTATTCAAGTTGACAGTCTCCAACTAGCTCCACCGCGGGGGAGTTATACCGCATAATGATACCATACCCGAATTGAGTAAGACGGTAAATATAAATTTCCTAATTATAATTTTCACGGGAACAGGGACGTCGCGTGTGCGCCGCTGGTTGGCTTAACTCCAGTTTTATATTTAAACGAACTAGTAGCCACTGACATTTTATGAAGGAGATTTTGAAACATTTCGAATTGTGCCATAGTCATATACTTTAGTCGCACATCGAGTTTTTACCGTGCAGCTCAGCAGCTCGTAGGCATGCTGGTGATGCAATGCGTCAGATACCTGTGCTGATAGAGGGCGTCGCTGTGTGATGCGGCCGTCTCGTATAAATATCGATGTAGTAATTACCGCAGATAAGACTCACATACTAATAAACAATGTGCGTTATGTGTCGTCACTCCTCACTCGTCTCACGTCACGCCGCCGCGCTGCTCGCCGTACACTCTTTCCTATGCATAATCGTAACACTTTGATAACTCGTATTGAGCGCAACTAACAACTACTAGGTGCGGATTTCTGTCCTAAATACTAGAATATGTAACTTGTTTAATGTACCCAAGTGTAATCGACACTGAACGTACGTTCACCGTCGAGTGCAGACTAAAATGATACTTCTGCGGATCGAGCTAACTCAAGTAGCTCAATCCTCAAGCAATCTTATCTATCGCATAATATTTTCTCTTCTAAGAAAGATTTTTCATAGCACCAAAAAAAAAAAAACCCTAATAAGATGTTATTAGAAACTGTTCAATATCTACTTGAGAATTAAATTCTATTTTGGAGGTCGTCACTAAATGGCGTAATAGGTATCTATTAATGCCGTTACCATGACAACGACTTAAGCCGGGGCCTTGATTTGGCCGCCCCGAGGAGGTTATTATAGAGTATATAATAAAGTATGTAATACATAGGGAAAATTCCTAATGAATTGTTTTTCTTATAACAAAGTGTTCAACAGTGTGTATTATTAGTGTAAGTACTAAGAAATAACGGTGGAAAAAACACGGAAGAGGATGTTAGCAAAGTACCTAGATGATTGTGTTCAAGGGAACAAGATATTACAGTCGTACAATTATTAAAGAATTATGCTGCAACTCCTTTAATTAAGTAATTAGGTCCAACCGCACAGTCCAATTGTCGTCACTGGTCACGCATCCATCGCTGGGACCATCGGAAATCTGGACAGACAGATTTCGCCAGTTTTAAAAGGGGCGAGTCTATTGCCATCAATCGGGCACAAATCTCTCCGCGGCAGCTACTAAGAGATTCCTGAAGGAAAAAACCAATAACAAGTCGCCCGACTTGAATAGAATTCAGGACCTCTTGCTCCACAACCGCGCTTGCGACCACTAGACCAAAGAGCCAGTCATTATTTTGATAAATATTATTAACGAACAGCTTAGTTTTGCAATCAGCGGCAGCCGCAGCTTATCACCAATTCTTAGGCACACAGGAAGTGGCTATTATTATTTACATTGTATACTAACGATATTATATTATTCATACCACATACATAAGACTAATTAATGTCGCAGGGTCAATGAACTTCTTTTTGATGTATGAAGTTCAGGTTGCGAACTCGAACTTTACGTGACAATAGGATAAACCCTAATTTCCGTCCTCGACGGGCTCGAAGCTTGATAATTATGTCATCATCATCGGTCGGCGTCCAGCCTAATCGGATTCAGCTGAATACCAGTATTTTACATTGAGTGACTGCCTATCTGATATCCACAACCCAGTTAGTAGTGACTACTGGGTAATACGGTACCCTTGGTCAGACTGGTTGTCAGTCTTTCGGGCCACTGACTTTCTGTAACAACTTTTAAAGATCTATAAACCACTACCGGGAACAACGGCTTAACGTGAAGAAGCTCGGTATGTAATGGGCGGTCACCCATCCACGCATAAACCTAGGCAAGCGCGGCATAACCTGAAGTTTGACCCAGCCGCTGTTATTATTTAGCCACGAACTCCTCGTTTGATACGTAATAAAAATAAAAATATCATAATTAATTATTTAATATAAATACAGGGTTCTTTAGAATCAAATATCGCTTTTGGCAGGCGACGAAAAATTACAAAAATGCTTACGGCACATGACGACATGACTGTACTCTAAGCCTTCGTATATGGTTTCCCCGCGGCCTACCGAACACACGTGAAATAATAATTAGGTACCGTTTAATTTGATTACTAGCGGTATTGTATTTAGTCGGCCATCACACCATTCCGGTTTTTCGGATAAGTGCAGCCCTGATTGGAGTAACCACAGCATTAACCCGTCTGCTGCCAGCCATCCATGGTTTGCTATAATATTCTATAATGGAAACACATTAAAACTCGATCGCATTCACGCTTTTAACCGTAATGTAAACAAATTAATGGAAAATTGTGTTTTCTCTTAATTGTATTATGAAAATGCTTTTATATTTATGAAGAGGCACTTCAACATTTTTTTGCTGAATGAGTTTGAGGTTAATTAGGTAGGTACCTAACTAGGTAGCTAGCTACTTATGATTGTCAACACAGATAGATTGTGCGGTAGCCTGTCTCTAGACGTAGGTTAGAGGAAATGAAAACGCAGCTACCTACTTACTTTATAAGATAAGTCAAGATCCACCATAGTCTACACGAGAAAAGTATTCTCCAAAGAAAAGAGAAGTTAGATTGTTCACCGTAACAAGCCATCAAAGACGAACAAAAAAGATAAACTTAGAGGAACAAATTAAAAGTTTTCTCCCATTTGTCTCGTAGTACGTGTCGGATGTGACAAATCAAAAGTAAAAACATATAATGATCTTGACTTGCAAGACAATAGACCAGACAGTTTCGGCAACTAAATCGAAATAATATTTATTGTATCCGTGCGAATTATGTTAATTTCAGAACGTCTTACTTTTGAAAAATCTTCAAAATTAGAAGGTCAATAAAACTAAAGATAATGTGTATTTTAACCCCCGTATCTATAAACAAGTTAATCAAAGTGATTACTTGAGCAAAAGTTATTATTTAAGATACGATTTACGGGGTGTAAACAGACCCTTCACCAAGCCGTCAACCAAGCATTCTGTACATCAAACTAAGTAACTTTACGCAAAAATTTTTGCTGGGAAACGAAATTTTTTTTTGGGGTCAAAAATCACATTTAACGGTAAAACTCAATATAATGCGCTCAAAACTTATTGCTGATGGATGTTTTGAATAGTAAACGGATCATGGAGGTAATTGGAGTAAAGTTAGACCCTTAAAAAGTAGTATTTAAAAAAAAACTCGTGAAAAAATTGGAACTTTGACCCCCAATATCTCCGTAACTAGAAGGTTCCCAGGTATGGTCCAGAACAAAAAAATGATCACAATGACGAGGAGAACAAGTGCCTTTCGGCTTCGTTACGGGTCTTTTTACACCCTTTATATCCTGTAGTTTAGTGATTGCTTGAAATTAGAACTGTCAAAAGTTAGAGTTCCTAGCTTTGCTTTTACGGTTCTTACTTCGTTTAAATTCTTGTCTATTGCAGTGCGTTTACTTAAGGAGGATACCAAAGCAAATGCTTCTCCAGCCAACCCAACTTGTCTCTGGAGTCAGAAAATGTCTCGTACCATAGGATGTTGACGTAAACACATGGATATTCTGTCCGATTATCTCCACCGTTGTTACTATTATTGCGATGACACCTGTCTCACGCAGTTTCGTTGACAATAATATTGGCTTAGGTTGGTATTCTCCTTGTTAATCGAGAGGAAAGTTTTGAACATTTCAACAAATTCAAAGTTTTGAAGATTTCAACATTTTATTTCTTGCTATATAATGATATTAATCATTTGTTACTGTTCAACACTTTAGGAATTTAACATTACGGGTCTAACGGATATTATCAATTATCTATTTAAATAAAAAAATATTTGTAATTATTATTTTATTTACATTTTGTGCAATTATTTTAAATTCAGTCAGCACATATATAAACTCCAACTCAAGAATAACTTTTGTTTCGTAAAACATTGGTATCTGAAAGTCGTCATTATTGAGTGAAGCGAAGCGTAGCTCTATTCCTCCCGACTCGTTTAAATAATATAGTATTATTTGACTAACAAAATGGCATTCAGATAATCATGGCCGGAAAATATTATAAAGGCGGCAAAATGAGTAATTAAGTTGCACAGCACAAACTTGCGAAGTGCGACACTATAAGTCCGGCTCTACAGTCTCCCACAGATGAAAATTGTTTTTAGTTCTACTGAATATAGTATGTATAAATATTGATTTTTTATTTGTGGTGAGAAATAAATGAGTATTCTATTGTATTATATTCTAATCACACATAAGCAGCAGGACCAATTTGCATGACATATGGACACGGGCCAATAGTTGAAATCGAATCCGCCAACCAAGCGTAGAGTTTATGGCAATAACCTCCACTTTTTCGGGAAAGGGTCTTAGTATGGAATGTGACCTTCACCGTTTTCAGCACACATGTCATCTTGATTCGCATATCCTCCACCATGTTCCAGCACATTTCGCTGCCTCTTAACGATTCCTAATTGGAATACACCAGATCTCGTCTATTGTCCTGGATAAGATAAATAGTGCCTTCAGGGTAAGCCAAACGAACGGTCGGTAAAAAACAACCCTAAGGAGTTCCATATATTGATGTCCATTCATCCGGCCAGTCACTTCATCAACTTCCCCTGGACCCATGGAAGACATTCAACCCCAAAAGCAAAAGTATTAGCTTCTACATAACGTTCGTTTTACCGCCAGTCAAAAATTGTAAATTTTTTCGGGCTGGTATATGTCGCTGCAGACCCCTTCATTAAGGCGATCCACGACACACTGAGTGCATTGAAATCTGTAGCAAGCATTAAGACTTAGTATAACTTTTAGTGAAGTAACAATACCGACAACTAGACATTTGTATCATATTAACTAAAACGGTAGTGGGTGGCAGTATCACGAGTGGGGTGGAAGGGATCCTGCGAGTGGCTAGCGACTATGGCGGCGTCTTCAGTGGCACATCCTCGAGCACCACGAGGACAGTCGCGTAGGGCTTCAACGCCACCATCCTCGTGACGTCATAGCCACAAGTATATCAACCATGTCTAAAAAAAAAAATTGCGCTGCTAATAAAACCTCAGCTAAATTTAATCTTACTTGGACAAACACCGAGAAACACAAAAAAAAAAATTGGTGTAAAACTTACGTGCACAGTTAGCTGTCGCAATATTTCGGCAACTCTCATCCGCATTTCTTTTATTTTAAAATTACGATGCGGATTCTTGCCGCAGTGAACAGTGATCATTTCTCTCAGTTGCGTCTTTAATGGGCATACTAAACATTGCCCCCAATGACATATGACGTATGCAAGTACTCTCTAAGTATGTAGTCCAAGAGATGGTTACCTTCGCGCTTAAGGCGATGTTACGCCGATGAGCCCGACAAAAATTCCATACATTTCTACCATTTTCGTGGTTAGCGTCAACTAAAAATTAAAATGTTTGATGTTTCCTCGAAATATTTTAAAATTACTGCATTCTTTATAAAGAAACGGACATTTAAGTACATGTAATTTTGAAAGTCATATTGATGCTTGATTAAAGAAATCGAGGTCACTTTGAAATGTTTTAGCTACTGCTCCGCTAAAAGAATCGGAGTCAACCTCAGTACTGAGTACTTGTGTAGGAAATGCAATGAAATTAACTGAACAACATATATTTCCCCGTATACTCTGCTGTAACGGTTAAAGAAAACAACGGATCAGAAATTCTCAATAAGGGTTACCTATAGCGCCTTAACGAGCCGTTATTCGTAAGCAGCGGAACCACCGCGCGTCATTAGAAACCCGCTTGAGTTGCGCTTGCGACGTTGCGACACAATAGTCGCACAGCACAGATACGCATAGATTATATTTATTTATACGATAGATGGGACAGTCCTTTGTTTTCAAATGCTTCTGTCGTTTTTGCTGATGTATTGCGTGCACAATGTGATTGTATTCGATACTGCCGACTTCAAAATTCATCACATAATATCACGGCTGGCATTCCTGAAGGATTAGGCAGAGGTGTACCTACCTAATAGTTTCTACACCCACATTTCGCCAGTTATGTTTAAGTCCCATTTGATAGGTCGAGCCTATTGACATCAACCAGGCTTCGTGGCTGCAACTGAGCAATCCCTGACGGTAGAACCCAATAACACTATCTAACCTGGGAATCGAAACCAGGACCTCATGCTCAGCAGTCGCATTTACTAGACCAACGCAAGATTCATCGCTTGGAAATTGATTTTTATGAGAAGGCTGTCATCGATTCGCAAGGATTATAATTATCCTCATCTATTAGCGGCCAATAATAATACATACTTGGGGATATTAGGACCTCCAAGAGTGATGATTCTTCGGGACGTCTGAAGAACTCTTTTCAACATTTCAGCTAAACTACAGCCAACTTGCCGACTAAACGTTAAAGTTAACGAAGAGTTTGGGATCCTATTCGTGTTGGCATAATCTGTTCTGCTCATATTATTGGGCCGGGTCGATTGGGACGGCTCCTAACGTTTCCGTATTCGTACCTGTAACGTAGGTAAGTCATCATCTGCCTAGCCTTTTCCCACCTATGTTAGGGTCGGCTTCCAGTCTACGACTGCCAGCGACTGCCTATCTGACCTCCACTACCCAGTTAGTACTAGGTAATAAGATACCCCTTGGTAAGACTGGTTGTCAGACTTTTTTGGCCACTGACTACCTGTAACTACTGTCAAAGATCTACAAATGACAGCCGGGACCAGCTTTACGTGCTTTACGAGGCACGGAGGAAACGCGGTATGTAATGGGTGATCACCCATTCATAGACCAACCTAGGCAAGCACGGCTTAACTTAAAGATCGAGCCGAGTGGCTGTTTTTATTTGGCCACGAGCTCCTCCTCTGTAATGTAGGTAAGTACATAATTCAATATTCCATAAGAGTTGCACACATTTGAATCCACATTTATTTGGAAATTCAAAACCCATTCCTAATAAATGTTTGACTAACATTTCAGGTGCGCCGTGCGGCTGTTGAGTAGCCTCTGGTTTCGGGAATAATTAAATATTTTGCACATTCACTTACACAGGGCTCAGAAATTTATTAATTAAAATGGGTATATTTTAGGTACAGTCTAAATTTTAATGAAGCATTGCAAATGTGGTCCTCTGCGCTAGCAATACATATTTTCCCGAAAACTCATTAGCAGTGTATAATATGAAATTGCAGGAGAGAAAGCTTCAAATGAGTTTCGTTACTTGTGTAGATTTAACGAGTTGCTAGTTCCTCGTTTATATAAGGTCCAATTAAAATAGATGGACAAATTTTAACACAGTGTTCAGTACGTCTAACCAAAGATATCCAAGCAAAAAAACACTGCTTAAAGTGATTTTATTTTGACTTAAATATATCAATAAATTGCCGGCACTCTAGAATAAACACATCCATTATGGGTAGGTACTTGCACTCGCGCCCTGCCGCGCGCGTTCTCGTAAGTTAGTACCCATCAATTCTGTCAATATCATTCTGTATTTAACCATAGTAGCTTTCAGTTGACTAACATTTTTAATGTATTTTCGTTGGCTTATTTTTTTCTTGTAAGTACCTAATGCGTTTTTTTACAGTTATCCTTATTTTGGTGGTCTGAATGATTTCTAAAAGTTTGTCCTATTATTTTAATGGGACCTTATATAAAAAAAATACTTGGGGATTTTTAAAATTTCTTTTTTAAGGATGCTGTGACTAAGAACTTTCATGCTGCTTTTGTCTCGAGTCGCTGACTATGTATAATTAAAAGCAGTCCTAAAGTCTGCCGAATACAAAATTGCGATGACGAATCCGTCTGCCCGTCCGCCAAAAGTAGTGATTACGGCAAATTCCATTAACGGTCATTGGGAATTTCCAGGTTGTAAAGGCGGTATTCCGTGATAACATGTGTACCTACTGGTATTCAGTTGCATCCTGGTACAATAGAAGCCGGTAAAGGTAGGGAAGATGAAGTGCTGTCCTTGTACCAATAACTTAATAAATATAATGATAAATACTAGAGCTTTCATCCTTCTGTCTTTTTGACGAAATATTTGACCGTGCTAAGTATTGTGATAATCACTGCAGCATAATAATACAGGGTGTAAGAAGACCCTTAACGAAGCCGTCAACCAATCATTCTTTACATCAAACTAAGTAACTTTACGAAACGACTTTTTTTTGAGGTGAAAAATCACATTTCATGGTAGGACTGAATGTAACACACTCAACACAATGTGATGGTGAATGGATTGAATAGTACGGGGGTCGTGGAGGTGATAGAATATCTCACAAAATTCTACCATGACACCGGCATAACCGATGTTGAGTTTCACTTTGCGAATGTGACTAGGTACCCCAAGAGTTATGTGGCACAAATTCCGACAGACTCAAATACTTATAAACGAAGATGCGTATCTCTGCAATAAACTGATCTATAGCCTCCGTCTCTAGAAAGGTCGACACATTTTTTTACGAGTGATTATGGAGTGAAAGTTAGTGAGCGGGCCTTTTTTGGTATTGCCAAATACCGTGGTTTAGAATGGGCGGCCTCTTAGCAACGGAGCGAGTTATGTTCCAACTGTGTTTCTTTTTTCAAGAAACAAATTGCTATTATGATTTGGAGATAATGAATGTAGGCTTTTAAGGTTTCATTTTATGTTGTTTTGATTAACATATGTAACATGGGAATGTAAGTGTTGTTGTGGAAGGTAAATTTGTTTATGACCAGGCGTTAGAAATGCGTAAACTCTGGAAAAATAAAAGACCTTAGCATAGCGTAACCAGCCTATAAAGTTCCCACCGCCTGGGATACAGGCCTCCTCTCTATGAGAGGGAATAGGCTATAACAACCACGCGGCCAGTGCGGGTTGGTGATGTCTTCGATTTTTTGGTTCTAGGACATGCCGGTTTCCTTCACCGTTTTGAGTGTTACTATGCATTGTATCTACACTAATATAATAAAGAGGAAAGATTAGTATTTGTGTGTGTGTGTGTGTGTGTGTGTGTGTGTATGTTTGTAATGAATACACTCAAAAACTACTGGACCGATTTCAAAAATTCTTTCACCATTAGAATGCTACATTATCCCTGAGTAACATAGGCACGTGCTAAGCCGGGACGGACGGGCCGCTAGTATTAAATATTTCGGTTAATAATACCAAGCATGTTCACTGATATTGATTCAATGATCGTGGTTCGGTCAAACCTTCCCACGTACACCATGAACACGCCGCATATCGTCGCCGATGCCGCGATGACGTAGATCATCAATAGTTCGTTAAGTTACTGTTGGCGGCATGCGGCAGGAGCGCTCGCTGCCCGCTGCTCGGGTGCCACCGGCCTGAGAACACAAGCACGAAAGAATTTTGCGGATCTCCCGTCCTATTTCTGCTTATTAAAAAGCTGCGTTCATCTCGTTCTGACACGTTTCACCTCTAAAATGCTATTCGACTCCAGACAGGGTCCAACTTGTTGGACAGGTTTCTAAAAATAGCGGAAATGGCCGATTTTTTGAGAATAGCCTAAGGTCCACGGCGGCGTGTCTAAGCACGCTTGTTCATTTTAGTTCGCGGTATTTTACTACTTCATAAAGTTAATGGTTACGAGAGGCTTGCGTGGGCCTGTACCAACCATCGATGTCTTCAGTTGTACCTACATGTATGTATGTATATGTATATTTTTAATTTCCTGTTAGCTACAACTAATTAGATAACAGTAGGTGTACGTTACGGTTTCGTTCGGTCAACCCACGTTTGGTTGAATAAATAATCTCTTTCATGGCGGGTTTTTTTTTGACAAAAATCCCGCATTTTTTTGTATATTTTATTTTATTATCAGGCAACTAAGGCCCGTAGATAAAATATACAAAATAATCTTAAACAACACTATTAAACTGAAGATTTTACTTGGGTTTTAGAACTTATCGTGATTGCTTTATATCATGGGAGTTAAATATTAATTTATTAATATAGTAGAATTATTGATAATAGGTAAAAAATAACCGACTTCCGAAATTTCCAATTTTAAAAGGCTTTTGTTGATTGAGTTGTTAAGTAATCTACGGGAAAACGGTAGAAAATAATTAGAAATATGGAATTCTTGGTAGCAGTTTAGCTCACGTGGCAAAGCGTCGCCGGTTGGTACATACGATGTAGTTGGGCATACGTACATATTATTCTGTAATTCTGTTTTGTTATATTATTATGGGATTCATTTTTTTCTTGACTTAATTGGTTTAACTCGATAGCATGCATTCATTTGATTCTTCTGTTTTAAAGTTTTATTAAGTTATTTCCTGGCTTAGGTTTTAAAGTTCAATTTCAATCCACAATCTATACTATTATATTATAGAGATTTCGGAGATCAGCTCATACGAAATGAACGACTTCTTAGTAACGAAGTATAATAAATTTATTATTATAATATATTAACTGTTACACTGATAAATTGGGAACTTATGCGATTCTTAAAAAATATTTTAATGATTTAAAGCTAAACTATTACCATAGTCAAAGATTGCGTTTAAAATTGAAAAAAATAATATTTACCTGGGCAAATGCGCGGGGAGAAGCTAGTTTTAATATAATCAAATTGATTCCTAAATATATCCTTTTATTTCTTCCTATTTTATCCTTTACTCGCTACTAAAGACACGTGTGTTGTAACCTGCTCGGGTTCATTGCCAAATTCCCAAACTAATGGCTCGCTAATAATAATTTCAAGCTCTTAAGTCGAGACGGACAGATCGGTCTATCGAACACGCTTCAAGTTTAAGTTATGTGTCTTAAAATTGATCCTTAAATAAGTGAGCATACGGCGGAGTTAATTTATTGCCTGATCAAAGCGAGAAGCTCAGGACCGGTCGACGTGGCGATGCTAAGAGGAAGCCAAGTCCAGCGGTGGAGGCCTTTCGGATGATGTGATGATATGGTTATAATACAGGGTGTAAACGGTTCACGAAGCCATTAACCAAGCTTTATGAACATCAAACTAAGTAACTTTACACAAAAAATCTTGCTGGGAAATGACTTTTTGTTTTGGGGTGAAATATTTTGAAAAATCACGTTTTACGGTAGGACTCAATGTTGCACAATCGAAATATTTTACTAATGGATTGAATAGTACCGGGGTCGTGGAGGTGTTTAAAGTAAAAAAAAGACATTAAAAAAAACTCGTCAAAATGTTTGAACTTTGACCCCCAATATCTCCGTAACGAGAAGGTTCCCGGGTATGGTCTAGAAAAAAAATTATCGCAGTGATGGGGAGAACAAATCCTTTCGGCTTGTTAAGGGTCTTGTTACACTACTTACTCTGTATAAAGGATACAGAGTGGAAGGGACACCGACGCACAAACGCTTACCACATAATCAGAAACTGGGGGGTTCGTAATAAAGTACTGAATTTAAAAAAAAAAACAGCCGTTCCCTGCATTTTGACCGTGTAGGTTCCTCAATGCGCGGCTTCACCCTCTTGGTTTCCGGATACAAAATAAGCTATGTCTGTCCAATCGGATAAATGTTCGAATGAAATAATGTTTCTAATAGGTACCGTAGTTCCGGAGATTACCCTCCGCATACATACAAACTAATAATATTATCTAAGAATAGATATGAGAGTTTTTATCTAAATGCTCCTAATACCTAATCTGAATGTCCCACGTAGTCAATTTCATTCAGAAAACTACTAGTAAAACCACAGGCAAAATCTTGTGCGCTAGTAAAATTTTCTTAAATAAAGGGTGTAAAAAGACCCTTAACGAAGCCGAATGGTACTTGTTCTCCCCGTTATTGCGATCATTTTTTTGTTCTAGACCATACCTGGGAACCTTCCAGTTACGTAGATATTGGGGTTCAAAGTTCCAACTTTTTCACAAGTTTTTTTTTAAATACATGTTTCTATTGTATTTTTACTGTAAACACCTTCACGACCCCCGTATTATTCAATCCATCCATCAGCATAATGTTTTGAGTCCATTACATTGAGTTTTACCGTAAAACGTAATTTTTCACCCCAAAAAAAAAAGTTGTTTCCCAGCAAAAATTTTTGCGTAAAGTTACTTAGTTTGATGTACAGAATGCTTGGTTGACGGCTTCGTGAAGGGTCTGTTTACACCCCGTATATTCGCGTGATCTGTATGCTAACGTATTCTAAGAGACAGATTTATGTGAAATAATGCACGCTAAGTAGTGTTTGTGGTTTACTGTACAATAACCTGCCTCGTAAGAGAGTCCTCGTCTTTCGATGATCTTATATTCTTTATTATAAAATATCGCTTGTTTGCGACAATAATTACATAACTCGAAGAATAAGAAATACAGGACAAGATTTTTTAAATTAGACTAAACATATTTTCATTATATTGCCAATATTTTTTTGTGTAGAAACCTTTTATCAGAAGATGAAAGGTTTGTTTTACGTATTTCGTTATGTAATTTAATACTTACTTTTGTTAATTTTATATTCAACTACAAACAACGTCAAAATTGATATTAATTTCAGCTCGATACCTCCACGCATTCCTGAGAAAAAGGATCTTGACAGACGGACAGACGGACAACAAAGTGATCCTACAAGGCTTGCGTTTTTGCTGAGTGAGGTAATTCCTAAAAATCTAAACTTTTGAGTTATGCCATCCATGTCACAAACGAACGATCTAATACCAGCCTATTACTATCCCAAAAGGCCTCTTTTGGCTTCTTCTCTCCTCTTCTCCTTCTTCTGGGCAAAGGCCTCTTCTCATACAAAGAAGGCGCGAGCATTGACCATACTTGATATAAGTCTATTGTCTTCTGTCTTGCTATGACAATCATCGTCATCATCATTTTGCTCTCCTTATCCCAATTGATTTGGGGTCAGCGCAACGTGTCTCCTTCTTCCATACTTCTCTATTACTCGTCATCTCATCAAATCTCCTTTCTTGAAATATCATCCTTCAAACAGTCCAGCCATCGTTTCTTATTATATCCATCCACATTCATACTCAAAACTTTCCTCACGACATTTTCCTTAAGTGCATTGTCTTGCTATAACAATGTACTATTTATTAAAAAAAACTTGTAGTCAATTTCAATTGCAAAACGCAATTTGAGCAACATCATAGTATCAAATTAGGAAGCCTGCATACTGGCCACTATGCAGTATGCCACCAAAACTTATGAACCAATACGTTAGGGGTTACTTTCCACGTCCACGTTTACAAAATGGCATCTTTTTTCCCCCATTTCTAATTCTTTTCATTTTCCCTTTCAATGCAACTGTAAACAATCAAAATTCTTTAATTAGGCATTCAATTAAAATGTACAACTTCAGCTTTTATAAAAAAAAGCCTGTGTTTGTTTCTGATTAGTACAGCCTGTCTCCCCTCGGTGTAGTCTGTTTACTTTAAGGCTGGGCCCACAATGGCGACGCGACGCGACTTATGTAGTTTTTTTCTGTGAATTCATATGCGCAGTGCGAGTCAAATGCGGGCGCTACTTTATTATCTACGGCTCAAAGAAGAATCGCAGTGTGACATTCTCGAAATCACATTGCCAAGTTCCATGTCTTATTCAATCTGAGATGCCTGGTTTTCAGACCATGATGTTCCCACTTGGACCCAGGCCGCCTTTCTGCGAGAGGGAGAGAGCTGTTATCCACCACGTGGTCCTCGAGTTTTTGTTGTAGGACATTCCTGTTTACTCACGATAATTTCATTCGCCTTTTTGAGGGCACATGACGTGACATGTCCAGGGCATAAATATCGGGAAGTCGTCTCGTGATATCGAGCTGTGCCTGTGCGGACCATGACTTATTAGTCTGTACAAACCAATGTTTGTGTTTGTGATACTCCTATCCCGTAGTTCCGGCCCATTGGTCCGAATGTCCGATTCGTGCTGTTCATTCGCTGTAATGTAACCAGATAGCTCTCTAATTCGCCACTGCATTCATGATTGACATTTTAGCGCATATGAACTAGTAAAATAACTGGCTTTTGGTTATTTGCTGTGAAGGCTGTTTCCAAAAAAACAAAACTTGATTTCATTACAAAATAAATAGGGATCTATGTTCTATGTTAGGTTTTCGGTTCCCGCACTTAGTCCTTAAAGTGGACCATTGTACGTGAGCCATGGCGGCCGTTATTCCAACCAGCCTACCTCCCTCCAAAAGCAGATCAATCTTCCCGGTCTTCTCAGGGCATCCAAAAGGGATCTTGGTGTTCCAAGAGGCCCTTACGGATCTGGGTGGTGGTGCTGGTGAACTTGAGGAGTACATGCGCTACCTTTTCCTCCGCCTCCATGCACTATGATACCTAGGGTGTGAAAGTGTTTGTTCAGTGTGCAGTGTCCAGTGATGGTCCCCGCCACCAGTAGCATGCTATCTCTGACCAAGCGCAGAAGGCACTTGGTCAGCTTCGTATCCAGGGATGGTGGCATACCTACCTATAATTACATAAAATACAAATCGCAATTCAAAACATTTTAACAGATATGATTCCCTCTAGTTTAAATGAATTAGCGAACCTGACATACAATTGATGTGGACACAGTCAGTATTCTACAGGCAAATAATATAATCAGATTAAAGAAATGTACTCCAGCTTACCCGTTAAAAAAATTACCCTTCCCAACTGGTGGCTTTATAATTTTAAGTGAATAAACCACGTATTATTTCCAGCTGGCAACACCGAACTCAATAAAGGCTTCGCGGTTTCTAGTTGTTGCGATGTTAGCTAATATGTTAATCAGCATGCCGTGGCCTCGGCGGCGTCCGCTTCCAGTTGGCAAGCTCGCTTCCAACGCTCTTTGTGCCGGTATAAAGTTGGAAGGTTCCGGGGTTTAACTAGTTTTATATACCAGCGAATAGAAAGGCTAGTAATAGGATTAGTTTTCCAGTACACCCTTCCGTTTGATACACCGCCTGACCGTGCAGACGAGCGGTGCCTTGTGAGTATCGCTTTAGGGGTGGTTTTTCGTAATATTCTTGCTTGGTGGAAAGATGGTTGGCGGCTTTTATCGTAAAGGACGTTATACGCCAACCTGACCGCTTTCGATTTTGTAGGACTTCATTTTCAGAGATTTCTCGATTTCAGTGAGTCTGCAAACGAGAAAGAAAAAAGTTTAAACATTCACCCAAAGGTTTACTGGTAGAAAATGCCTAAGACTGCCTCTGTACATTTATGTGCTTAAATAATCTATACAAATAAATAAAATTGTAGTGGCTGTTTTAATTTCAAAATAACTGCTTTTTACAGTTTACTGAATGCATTTGAAAGTATATATGGTTTTGTCTGTCTGTTTGTTCCGGCAAATCTCCGAAATGGCTGGACCGATTTGGACAGGTCTATTATTGGCAGATAGCTGATATTATAAGGAGTAACTTAGGCTTAATTTTATTTTAGAACAAGGATAAGGGTTTCGTGCAAAAAAATTAAAACCCATAATAGTAATAGTTAACAAAATCGGATTCAATTTGAGGAGTAATATTTTGTAATAATTTCTATAAGTAAAAACTGTATGAATCTAGCATTACTTAGGGGGGCACACATTGATCTCATCTGCAAAAGCTGATTGAAAAATCTACGAATCCTGATCAATGTTAAAATCCATCCAAAAAGTACATAGTGACATTTTTAAAGTCGTATCATCAAGTGATTAGTCTTCTCCAAACTACTTACCATACGGGGTGTAAACAGACCCTTCACGAAGCCGTCAACCAAGCATTCTGTACATCAAACTAAGTAACTTTACGCAAAAATTATTGCTGGGAAACGACTTTTTTTTTTGGGGTAAAAATTACGCTTTACGGTAAAACTCAATGTAACGCACTCAAAACATTGTGCTGATGGATGGATTGAATAGTACGGGGGTCGTGGAGATCTTTAAAGTAAAAATCTTACATTAGAAATATGTATTTTAAAAAAAACTTGTGAAAAAGTTGGAACTTTGACCCCCAATATCTCCGTAACTAGAAGGTTCCCAGGTATAGTCTAGAACAAAAAAATTATCGCAATGACGGGGAGAACAAGTACCTTTCGGCTTCGTTAAGGGTCTTTTTACACCCTTTATACATATTATGGGTTCGACTTCCAGTCAAACCGGATGCAGCTGAAGACCAGTATTTTACATAGAGCGACTGCCTATCTGACCTCCACAACCGATTAAAATCGAATATTTGAATTTTTTTTTTTATCGTATTTTTAATTTTTTCACTTTTCCAGATGTTTTGTAAAATAGTTCCCTGTTAATGTGAATGCCCCGGGCTTTGCTGACAAACCTAGCCCGGGGCAATTTGTCCTGAAACGATCGAATTCAATATTTTTTCGTAATTGCGTCAGGTCGCGTCAAATTGATGATTTGATTGGCATGATTGACGCAATGACTATCCTAAATGGCACCTCGTTGTGACAGCGTTCTGGCGAAAGCATGTTCGATAAAGTACTTAATACCTGAAGGATCCCTTCTCGCACGTAATACCTCAAGGGCTAGGAAAAGGTGTAACTAATAGTACAATCACATTTTACCAGTTATTTTTAACCATTACAAAGGCCCAAATCCATACTTCGTGTTTGCTAGTACAGCGAAATTCCTGAAAGAAAAATGATGAATGATCTTTATGTCGCCAAAATTATGTGATCATGTAATTATGTGAAATAAACGATACCGCAGTATATCCCGAAATATTCCGAACAATAAACTTCTCCTGCACTTTATCATTGACAGAAAAAAACACGCCAATTGCTAGACATAGGCCTCAGGCCTCCCCAAGGATCACCGTCTTGAAGTTTCAAAATTTCAGTTTAGAATTTTAGACTTAGCTTTAACAGAGATTTGTTTGTTTTGTGGCATTAATCTGTTTACCTGACAGTAGAAAACTGGGTTCAGCCAAGGTTTAGTGTCGTTGCTCGCAAGGTAGCAGCTGGATGACACTGGCTGAGTTCACAGCTTAACATAGGCATATAATTTCGCTTTTTTCTTCTTTCCGTTCATGGAGGTTTATCCTCTTATCTTAGGAGGATAAACCATTCATTAGCATATAATACTTATGCTAATGACTGGTTTATCACCTTATCTTACCATCCCTTGAATGTCCCAGTTCTATTGCTGGGACCTCTTTCTGTGAGGGGGCGGACCGCATCCACCACTTGGGCTCATAGTAGACTGGTAGATGTCAGATGTTTCGTTTCTTTCCAAAAGCAGTCATAATTATGTAATAATCTAATAAAATTAGATTATTTCTACTATCATATAGGATAGTAAAGATAAGACTCATCGCACGTTATCTCCAACAGAGTCTAACAAACAGTAAACCTTGCGATATATTCTGTGACATTAGAGTAAACTGAAGGTACGTGTCCTAAACGTCAATTTGCTCTGTCAATGTTAACACGTTCGCTGCTGGGGGACGACGGGTTGGCGGCTACCGCGGCGGCCGGACCTACCCCGCGGTCGAAGGGTTAAAGCTAAGTCTACAAGTGCTACAATGACTTTCCGACACTACCTCGGGGACGACATCTGAGACATGCATACTTTACACATTGTATAGACCTGTCTAACAGTATAATCTCTACGTGTTTTGGGTACCTATCCATGATAAAGATTTAGTAATACTCCTACAGGAGTATAAAATTCAAAAAAATATGAGATACACTAGATGTGACAGCGGCATTTGACTATTGTATCCTACGTCTAATGCCAGGCGACAATTAAGGTAATCATTTAGGTGTTGCTTAGTTTTGGCGAAAACTGGTAGTAGGTAGCTAGATAGATACTTCTGTATGACAGTTCGTCACGTTCATTTGTCAGGACCACTTTACTTTCAGAGCTACAGAATATTTCCTATCCCTTTGATGCATTTCGATTTGTTAGCTCTTGTTTCCTTTGCGTCATATACAAATGGACTTTGAAGTCTCAATTGGTTTGACAAACACTATTCCGCACCAACTGTCTTATAACCGATGCAGATAAACTTTATCACCTACTATCAAGTTTTCCTTCCTTCTTAATTAAATCCTGTGCGTCCATAATTGTAGTAAAACGAGTAAAGTCATGGGACCATTATGCCGTCTACTAGTGGCGTTCGTCCCACTTTAATCTCCTATCTACATACGTAATTAAAAGCGGATGAATAATGATAATGGCGGATGTGAAGATTCTCAAAATTTCGTCACGGGTGTCCTTGTGATGACTATATTTAGGTCAAAATGAAGATCCACTTGGATTTTCATTTTGACCTCAATATCGTAGGAAGACTTCGCCATTAATATTTACTGCCTGAGGTAGCAAAATATAAATACTATTATGGAATTAATAAACCGGGATGAGGTTGGCACTGGAGATTGGCACCAAGCATTGGTTGAAGTCGGCGGTATGATGGCGTTGATGAAATATGGAATTAATAAAACCATCATCTGCCTAGCCTTTTCCCAACTGTGTTAGGGTCGGCTTCCAGTCTAACCGGATGCAGCTGAATGCCAGTATTTTACATGGAGCGACTGCATATCTGACTTCCACAACCCAGTTAGTACTAGGTTATACGATTCCCTTTGATAAGACTGGTTGTCAGACTTTTTGGGCCACTGACTACCTATAACGAATGTCAAACATCTACAAATGACAGCCGGGACCAACGGCTTAACGTGCTTTCCGAGGCACGGAGGAAACTCGGTATTTAATGGGTGGTCACCCATCCACAGACCAACCAAGGCAAGCCCGGCTTAACCTAAAGATCGATCCGAGCGGCTGTTATAATTTAGCCAAGAGCTCCTTAAGCAATTAATCTCCTTAAGGAATTAATCACACCAAAATGATAAAAACCACTAGCAGTTATTAGACCAAACATTGGGCCCCATGCAGTTTTGTAGATCCTTACAATCGACAAACTTGATTGTTATTTGGTAAACACCGCACACTATTATAAAGAGTGTAAAAAGACCCTTAACGAAGCCGAAAGGTATTTGTTCTCCCCGTAATTGGGATTTTTTTTTGTTCTAGACCATACCTGGGAACCTTCTAGTTACGGAGATATTGGGGTCAAAGTTACAACTTTTTCCCAAGTTTTTTTAAAATACATGTTTCTAATGTAAGATTTTTACTTTAAACACCTTCACGACCCCCATACTATTCAATCCATCCATCAGCACAATGTTTTGAGTGCGTTACATTGAGTTTTACCGTAAAACGTAATTTTTCACCCCAAAAAAAAAGTCGTTTCCCAACAATAATTTTTGCGTAAAGTTACATAGTTTGATGTACAGAATGCTTGGTTGACGGCTTCGTGAAGGGTCTGTTTACACCCTTTATAGGGTGACTGGTAATTAGTGACCGATAGTCTAACACGTGATTGTATTCATGATAACAAACAACTTTCCCTAAGAAACTATTTTTTTATTCACACACTTCCACCACAATAACACAACAGCCGTATGAAATTCCAACGCGCGCGCCTGTGACCTATCAGCTGTTAGCCGTTTAAAAAAATGTTTCCTTTTTCACGCTGGGCTTAAGTATCGGTCACTAATTACCAGTCACCCTATATACAGTCTAAGTTCACTTGGATTATTGAAACCTACCAGGGCGGAATCTAACGAGGTTCCCTCGGGTCAAAACTCGCCATGACTTGGTTGGTACATTAGCTGTGTAAGCTGTGGAGAGTCAAAAGGAAAGGTCGATGACTTCAGCACGATTCAGATATTGACGTTAATTTGAATTCATAATAATCCTTGATAAACTAAATAAAGAACTATGACTTTAAGAAATTCCAAACATGACTAACGTTAACGTTGATATAACGTTATTATTCAATACAGCATATTCATTGCAAGATAATTTTTTGAAATCGGCATAGTAGTTTTTGAGTTTATTCATTACAAACATACACACACACAAAAATACAAATCTTTCCTCTTTATAATATTGGTAAGATAAGATTGGAAAACAATGGTCCTAGAAGAATTGGCCTTTTTGAAAATTGGGTGTTTTAAGAATTCGGCTTTTTAAGAATTGGGCTTTTTAAGAATAAAGTATTTTCAGAAGTAGGTATTTCGCGAATTAGTCCTTTTTTAAGCTGTTAGGCATTTTAAGAACTGGAAATTATTCGACTAAGCCGTATAATATACGAACGCGAACAAAACAAACTTGTTGTTGATATTGTTAGAGCTCCTTCTGAGAATGGAGTCTCTTCGCTATAATAATGTTATGACGAACTTTAATACAATTTGACGTGCGCCCCTCATCCCGGGTCTTGCATTACAGCGTTGCTGAAGAAAATCTTACGTAAACATCTCCTTCACTGGTTATTCACTTATAGTTAGGGTTGCTATACGTCCAGAATTTTCAGGACAAGCCCGAAACGGATATATATAAAAGGTCGAGAATTAAAAAAAATAGAAAATTTAAACAGTTCATGGCATAAATAATAATCCTTTAATTAAATCTTCAGTATCACTTGCTTTTCAAAAAACTGCAGAATAAAATCATACTACACATTCAAATGTGAGAGAAATCCGGAATTTACAATGTCCGGCATGTTCTCCAGCAAGCTTACTTAAGGATTCCGGAACGCTACTGATTTTTATTTTATCAAATAGGAACGACAAACAGCTGCATTATGCGATATAACAACACGATAACATATATAATAATGTAGCCCACAGCGCTGTTCACAGATTACCATTAATGACTAAACTTTAAATTGCTAGGAAATAATCTGTTCATGTATGACAGTTAAAACCATATGTACGAGAATTATAAATACAAAAAGAGAAAAAATAAAATATTAGACTAATGATGAAATCATAATAATCCTTAGGCGATTGGAACAAGGGCCTGCTTCAGAAGGCAGTACTCCTCGATACTGCTCGCATTGTGAGGAGGTTCGTCTCTGGAGCCTTAACCATCGGTAGCTTGGACCCTGCCCCCGACACCGGGGCCCACTATTTTTTATATTTTTAAATTGTAGTTTTTTTTTTAGAAATATTTAAAAATGTCAAAAATGTGTAGATAAATAAATACTTAAAGGAAATAAAAAATCACTATATTATATGGCTCAGAATAAGTATTCACTAATACAAGAGTTCAAGTGTCTAAGGCGCGAATTACACAGAAACGGCGTAAGGCGTAAGGTGCGGCGCAGGCGTGGAATTTATAAGGAAACGAAAGAACGGCGTGCCTGCGCCGCGCCGCTTGATTGTAATTCACGACACGTCGCCTACGCCGCGCCTTCACCGTACGCCGTTTCTGTGTAATTCGCGCCTAAAAGGCTTTATTCAAAAGGTTTCGAAACCTTTTCATTGTGCATGTTAATATGCCTTTGTGTTCGAGTCTGATGGTAGACCGTATAGCTAGACTATTCACACAATGTGATGTTCTATGCGGTAAAGATGTAGGAAAACACTTTTTCTACTGGATTGGTAGCGTCCAAGGAATGGAAAGAGAAGTGTTGGTCGTCCGGCAGCGAGATGGGCAGACGACATTGTAGCCATTGCGGAAATACCCTGGATGAGGCTAGCACAAGACCGTGAAGCTTGGCACAAGCAAAGAGAGGCAGTGGGTGACGTCGGGTTGTGGATGATGATGATAACGGGATTGGTTGGATGGATAGTTAGGTAAAGCATGATCTGCTGAAAGTCGTTTAACAATTAATACGAGATGCTTTGAAATTCACTGAACTCTACATTAGACCGAATGCGCAAGTTCTTATTTTGTATGTGCTCGATCACTTTATGATGATGATCAATATTGTGCTTGATCACCACTGAAGTACTGTCCACAGACCAGGTAGGGCCCGTAGAGGTCGCGCTTAAAATAGGACTAATTAAACCAATCAAATTGAAATTATTTCCGGTCTGTCGTTAAAATTAATTAATAGACTGATTATAAAGTAGGTCGGTGTCGATAAAATTACGTTCTAATGAGGCAATTACATTGAAAGTATTGGCCATATAGGTAAGACGAATTGTGTGTAGCAGTTGTACGAAATTGAAAAGTAGAAATCAAAGGTAAATAAAAAAATGTCCCGTCTACCCCTTCTTACGCTTCTGCACCAATATTTTTCATCAAAAACTAAATGTTTCGTCGGTCAGACAAAAGAAGAGACAGATAGACGGAGAATAAGATAAGCAAAAGTTTTTAATCAGGAAGTCAAGATAAAAATAGACCTAATAAATGTGGCAACATGGATGTTTGGATAGGGAGGGGGACTGAAATATGTCAAAGAGATAGTTTATAACCTGGATTAACACATAGGATACTTTTTATCCCGGTATTACGATCCCGTGGGACAATTTCAAAATCAAAAGTTATTTATTCAAATTAGGCTGTACAGGAGGCAGTCCCCCAAAACGCCTTCGACACTTCTTAGCGTTTTAGCTGGAGAAATAGCGGATCCAACTCCCCAGCATCAAATCTGTCTGTTAGGTTAGAAGGACCAGATTCTATATAATACTGTGTAAGATAATATTAACAAAGAATCCATTACATTAAATGATTGTCACATTTATTCAGTCATCATTATTTCAATTAGGTACCGAACTTCACGTAGTCGAAGCCGCTCACTCCTGACCACAAGGAAGGTATCTATCTAGGGGTCACTTGTGTTACGCTCTCCTGTAATATCTAGTTAAAAAGATAGGGTATGCCTAGGAAATCGCTTAGTTAATCCTTTTTACGAATTGATCGATTAAGCGCGAGACGTCGTCGCTTTGGCGCGGCTTTCTGGCGTCGGTTTATGACGTCACGGCTTGCGAGGAAGCTTGGCACTGTTGCCTACGAAGACAAAAGTGCGAGCATATCCGTTGCTACGGTTAGAGGAGAGTTGTCCTCAATGGGAACATTTTGTGTGTGATATACTAATACTAATAGTTCATAATATAGTCTAGTACACCTTGTTTTATCCTCTTTATGAAAGCAGGAAGATTTTAGGAACTACCTACAAAAGCAGTTTTTTTGACATCATGGGTTCACGGCGAGCAATTTTCAGGATCAACAAAAGAAAATCTACCTTCCTTAAAAATAGTATTTCCATGGATCCTTTAATAGACTAAGGAATTTAGAATTACAATTAACCAAAACATACCATACTTAACTTTTTTAATGTATTTAACTATTTTTTCTAACAACGTATAAAACAAAGCTGTTTTATCTGTGTGTATCTGACTATATACTAAAATGGCGACGGCTGGTAATTAGTAACATAAACCTGTCGAATGATTTTGAAGTTCCAACCCGCAGACTGATCAGCCCGCCATTTACATCCTGAAATTTAATTAAAATCCCACCTAAACCTTTTCTATTTGCGCTGAATTTTCAATAAAATGCCGACGTCGCGGCGCTGTCTGCAGCAGACGTTAGCAAGGACTGATGGGAAATGGACATCACATTGTTTATTCATTTCTGTTAAAATGAAAATCGATTGAAACATGTATGACGGAGCATCACTTGAGGACGGCTTGCTGGTTTTTAGAACAAGGTTCATTGTAAAGAACATTGAGATATTTTTATTTATATATTTTCTTCATTAGTACATTGCATGCGAAGCCGGGAAGGGCTAGTAATCTATACTAATATTATAAAGCTGCAGTGTTTGTTTGTTTGTTTGAACGCGCTAATTTCTGGAACTGCTGGTCCGATTTGAATGATTATTTCAGTGTTGGGTAGTCCATTTATCGAGGAAGGCTATAGGCTATATATCATCACGCTACGACCAATAGGAGCGTAGCAGCAATGAAAAATGTTGCAAAAACGGGGAAAATTGTATTTTTAATAACTTGACGCGGACGAAGGTCGCGGGGAACAGCTAGTGTGGGATAAAAATATGCTAACACCGTGAAATTCTACTATCTGACCAAGATGATGGCTGGAATATTTATAACGGAGACTGTGACCTCTGAATTTGTTCCGATGTTTTTTCTCGGAATAGTCTGATAGGAAACATTACTAACTTAAATATTTTTGATATTAGATGACAAACCTACATAGAAATAAATATTAATAGCCATACACGAGTGTATTAGGCGAGACGAGTGTATTAGGAATAATCTAGCTTCTCATTCTGAAAGAATTTTCTGAATCGGATCAGCAGTTCAGATCTCCCTGCATACAATCTTTAGTTCTTCACGATTTAACGAATCTCTCTTGTAATTTTGATCGAAATATTACGAGCTGTTTTGGCAGCGTCTTCGCAAGTACATAAGTTAACTTTTGGTAATTGAATCTCATTTCAAAACTTTAACCCTCTACGAAAAAATCGCTTCAAAATTTTGCAAAGCGTGTTCACATTTCTCTTACACTCGAACTACGAAAACGGCTTATCGTCAACTCGAAATGGCGCTGTCAACTGTCAATATCAAATTATTGGCGTGGACGTGTAGTCGCCTAGACCTGCCGAGTCAGCGCGGCTCGACGGCTGGCTCCATTAGTGGCTCTGTCAGCCTTGCTGCGACCGGCACAGGCTTAATAAACTTATTAATTACAATGTTACGTAGAAAACGACTGTCTCATTAAATTGCTATTAAATAATGAGTTGAATCGATAATGCTGTCTGTCACACACGTTTTGTTCAAATTGCTCTCAAGGAGCCTTTTAAAACGAGGACGTTTTACTAAAAGTTTAATCTTTTGGGGCCATTTAAGGTCATCCCTGAATATTAAAGAAGTGTTCATTCGGGATATTGCTAGCCCTTATCAAAATTAATTGGGGGTTGGTACAGCTTTTCCTCCCTCCATCCCTCCTAATATTATTCGTCATTTTGTTTGTTATATTAGGTATTTGCGTAAAACTGTTCATGCTTTTTCATTTGCGATGAAAAGATTTCATTGTTTCTTCTAAACATTGCATTGGACAAAGTGCACATCAACTCCAAAGACCATCAGGCAAAGATAAACTTTCGATTTCAGGTACAAGGATTCGCTTTTTGGACGTGATGGATGTCCTCCATCTTTGAAGAGTGATTAGTTCATCTGAGACAAAGCTGACAGTCAGACACGTCACTCAATGCGTTAAAAGCTGCGGGCTCAGAGTGCTATCATAAATCATCGATAGTCTCTATTACAGTTATGTCACCCTAGTACTGCAGCTATTTGGGGCGCCACTAATGCAACTGTCAACAAACTAGTTGTGACAGGTCCCCCCCCCCCCCACTTTGACGTACTTATTCGTTAGTAGCGATTCCCGCTATCGATAAATAATCACAGCGAGGGACTAACACTGTACCTATTGGCGAAAAAAAATTAAAAACCTGTTCAATCATAATGAATGGGGACTATTGATAGCTTCGAAATTACGGTTTTGTTTTCAAGAAGAAAGTCACCCTGAAGATGACTACAGCTTCCGTAGGGGTCGCAGCAGGATGTGGGTATCTCACAGTAATGCGAATTCTAGGGCAAGCACTTCTTAGCAGTTTTCCGTCAGAATTAGAATTAGGTCACCTTCTGCGACACTAGGTACCTGGTCCTATTCTAGGAGTGAGTAACGGCAAATACTCTTTAATCCAACGCCTCCAGATATGGTCGGCTAGTCTCAAGGCTCTGTGCCATCAGTTTAGTGTCGCGGGGTCAGATTCGGATATGATTCCACGCGCAAGCCGTCCTGAGGGTCGGGATCCACTGGCGCGAGTTGATCAGCTCCTCTGCTTCCGTTGATGGCGAGCGCAGGACTTCTTCTGAAGGAGCCCGTTCCATCAGAGTTATTTATAATATTATTTTTGTTATTTTCAGTCCCAATAGTAAGATAAAATAAATCATTTTTACGCTAATACGGGTGTCTATAACTCCGAACAGACAAACATTTCAAGAACGCTGCCGTAGCAAATATTGTTTCAAATAAAGATATCTATCCAACGACGTACATGTCATCTATTGGAGGATTGTGCCAATCTGCTCATCATCTTGTACACAATTTCGAAATATTTGATCACTTTGCTGACCATGCACGAGCAAATAATTTCAGTACCTAGTGAAATGACCATCACACATTCGCCCTGGCGCCAATTAACAGGAACCAAAATATTTGTGTAGCTCAAATAGTTGTCGACATAATAATTCGATTGAGGGCATTTTACATGAAATGTTAAAGCTACAGAGCACTTATTTGTTCTGCGTTGTGCACATATTCGCAGTAAATACATATTTTATTTGATCAAACAGTTCTCTTGTTTATCGCTGCATCTGGATTGTTTGTTTTCCTTCAGAGTTTAATTTTAATAATGAAAATAAAGTAACATGTTAATTCCAACCACTAAAAATCCTGTTATTCTGAATCTACAGAGGTAGAGACACTAGAATTCGATGAGTCCTGAACGAATAAATGGTTTTTGTGGAACCCGCCACGAAATTAATAAGGAAATAATAGTAGGGGGATTTGAAAGGAACAAAGTTTCCATTGCCTGACATTTCAAGAGATAGAAGTAATCAAAGAGATTTAAGATCAGAGTATCAGACGTTTCATAGAAAATGATCCCATATGTTAGTGACTCCTCAACGCGAAGTTACATAATTACCAAGTTTGACACGATAGTTTATTAGTTTGATAACGATTTTCGCGGTATCCTTTCTATCTTCTGTAGTTAGAATATTTAACGGCCTTTAGTGCCTCGTATTGAAATTTCAGGCTTAAGGCAAGTAAATGAATATCTGATTTTAGTACCAAACATGTGCGGTTTAATGAAGTGTATCAGAGCGTCTGGCAGGTTCCAGCAGCCGGCATGCTTGCCCAGTCACCCTGGGGCTGCTGCATTGAAGCATGCATTCTCCAAGTACTGCCTCGCGTACGTGCTACACGGCCGGGTCGTCACAGCTACATTCCACGCATTCTGATAGCGAGGAGTTCCTACTACATCTTATTGGGACACGTCATATTTGACAGTATAACCGTCACAGAATATATTGGAGAACTATGAATTATATTCAGGAACACTGTGTTATTTAAATTCTGTAAAGATTTGGGAGCGACTCGATTTTGCGGCGACTCATATCATGTTGGCTTTGTACCACCTGGTACAAAGACTTCTTGTGTGTATCAACCTTGTAGCCAGGATTATCCATCAGCAACTTGCTCTAATATACAACCTTGTGGAATCGGAAGTGCCGTACTATGGGCATGTGACCGACCCAGATATTGAAGATATTGAAAAAAAAAATATAGATGCATAACTTCAAATATAGGCTACATTAGACATACCTAGTTTTGGACCCGACAGATGGCGATGTGCGAAGCAAGGGCGGGTCGCTAGCTAGTCTTCAATATAAATAAAAATCAATAAGTTTTCGTTGGTAAGCGTCAGTATAGAATACGTCTCATGCCTAAAAAGTACTAGGCTGACATAAATAAGCAGGAGGTTACCTCATCTGATACTTAACGTTAATTCAAGAAGACTACTCACGCCTATGAATACCATAAAAATAAGAAGGAGCCAATCTCACGTATTCAGTCAGCTACTACGTCACTACCACATGAAATGGTTATGATAAAAAATAGGAGTGAAATGTATATTGCTCAATATTTTAAGTGTCGTCACTGGGGATGAAGATATTAATGTGCGGTCCCGTATACAAAACTTGTGTAAATGTTCCTTAACTACCTACCTTATAATAAAAATTAATTGTAGAGTTAGTTATGGAAGCACCACCACCAATACAAATTGTGCATATGTCAGCATAAAAGCTAAGTACATAAGACGCTTTGTGTGTGGTTCAGCCGGTGGCCGTGCTTGCATAATTCTAAGAAAGGTAGAGATGTTTTGTCTAGGCTAAGCTTTAGCCTGTAAGATTCAGTGCGAAGTTACCACCTAATCTGTAATCACGTATCTCAATTAAACAAGTAATTCATCCAGTTCTTAATTTTTACTTCTTAAAAGTCTTACGAGACGCTCCCAATCCTGACTGGTTTGTTCATTTGACGATGCTTTAGCAACGATGACGAATCGGTACTATGAAAACAAAAATATCTGAAAAATTGTGAATAGTGATCTTTTATTTTTCGATGACGAGTCGGGCATAACTCACCTATTCTATCCAATACTACCACAAAATACGCAAGAGGGCACGATCCCACGAAAGACATACGTACATAAATCCGCTGAAAACTGAAGAAAAGTAACGAAAATTCAGGACAAACGAACAGGTCCTGAAAAATAGATGAAGCCACTCCTAATACAATATGCGGGACTCATATATAATTCATAGAAGACCCGGTACAGGTAGGTACCGTAAGTGATAAAAGTCTAATGGAAGGGCTACGACGTCGCGACGGAGGAATCTATGTTAATTCGACAATTAAGAAGCAAATGCTTTGAAATTTATATTATAATCACTAGAAGCAATCCACCTTACTACTGTTTTTGTTACACAACGAGAACAGGATAGGGGAAAGGCTGGAATTGCTCCAAGTAGAACATCTGGCCCTTGTAGTACTCCAGGTAGAGCAGCGAGGCTTGCTGAATACTTACAACTTTTGGACATATGACTATATCCTTTCTGTTACACGTCGTATAGAGCAACTAAGAAAATGTGTTCTGTACTCAATGGACCCGGTATTTTGGATATTTAACCAGTAAAATGCGCTTACGTTGAAAACTGAAAAGAAAACGTTGCGCAATGATTGCCTGCGTTCTGTATGTACCTATACGTACTAACCCGTTAAATAGTTTTGCTCATAAAGTTTTTTTTAAAGTAAACACGCTCTATTCAAGCGAACGCTCAATATAAATACATTTTTCAGATTTCCCGAGAGAATTCCTTTTGGAAAATGCAAAATTATAAGTCCATTTTTAAGGAATTCGAGTCAATCAATTCCATTCCTAGACTTGAAGGAATGGAATCTCCTGGCTGGAGGCCTTACTCTCAAGGCATCCACAGGATAGTCCGATTAAGCAGAAGCCAGCCTCATAGGGTGACCTGCGAGATGCCAAGTGAAAAGAAAAAAAGAAAAAAAAGGAAAATGAAGGAATGGCACGAATGATGAGGAATGCTGCGGGACTGTTCGAAAGAGATACCGCGGCCCTGGAACACAAAGGGCAAAGAAGGAACATGGATGGGTTTTAGTCAGTAAAAGTCTGACACTCCCTCCCACTCCACCCAGAACGGGAAGAATAATTTAATGATTTCCCATGCTGAAAAAAAAAAAGGAATGGCTTTCAATTTTATGTCTGTAAAATAAAACTGCGTTACCTATACAAACACAAACAGGCACGCACTTATCATAGCGTCGCTGTTATTCTTTTAAGATAAAGCAAAGTGTTAGAAACATAGATAAGAAACGTGAAACGGTATCAGTTTTTACGATTACTGTTGGCAATTTCATCATACAACTATTGTTACGAGTGTAAGTAAGGTTTATACAATAACGTGTTTATGCTGCAGTTTAAAAAGTAATCTTTTAAAGGGTGGTACAAAAATGGTTACTTCCTCTGAGGAGAACGTAGTAGTGGACTCAATCAGGATTAGAGAAGTTTACTCATAAGACTCCGCTCAGACACAGAACTCCTTTAGTAACACATTTGGCTGGCACGGAACAAATTTTCTTTGGAACAACAGACACTGTGTCGCTTTCCGTCGCCAGGTGGAAAGCAATAGCATGGCCTAGCAGGAAAATTCCTTTTGCAACTTCCATTTACCTCCCATCTACAACGAGGGCGACATTTTCATTAAAACACTATGAAATTCTATTTAGAATCATGTTTGAATTCAGCTTATCTACTTGTACTCGTCTAAAGGTATCTGCTTTTCTATTGGGCATGTACTTTGTTATCATATTCATAGATTATGCAGATACTTAGCATCTCTCTACCTATACTACTATATATGCTTGTTTTCTAAATAAGTAGGTACTTATGTATATTTAGAAGGAGATTCCAAGTAGCTACTAGTAATACATAGTTAGTTATAAATAAATTATACTCGTCTGTTAAATCTATTTATTCGGAGACATCAGAAATTAAGAAAGGGAACACAGTGACGTTGTAGTTAAAAACGAGATGAACTGACCGCTGCAGCACCTATGTATAATTGATGAGCATTTGAGATGAATTATGCCACAAAGTCTAACAGATGAGAGGACCTGAGGCTGCTGAGACCCTGGACAAAATGACCAGCTATCAGCGGTAACGAAATATGGAGTGTGGAAAAGATGGAAATTTTGAAAACGTGTTAAAGTTGCAGAAAAATGTATGTCAATCTTATTTAAATTCGTTGCATAAGAAACGGCCATTTGTCTAGGCTACTTGTGTCACAAAGTTTGACAGCCCTTTTAAAAAATAACTCATCTGTGTTTTAAATTATTCTTTCATGAAAGGGCATGGAAGACACTCTAGAGACACGTTTGAGCTAAGCTACCCTAAAACTTGAGTCATGTCAAATTATCAATCTAGTTTTCGACTTTTCCTTCAAAGTTATCGCTGATATCAAGGAATAAATGTAGTTTTTCAGACGAACTCAGTCTAAAAAACTACTTTTATTGCGTGATAACTAACTGAAAAAAATAAGGGTATTGTACGTACCTACTACATACTTTTTCGACACACAAATATTAATGATTCTACTAATAAATCGACTAAATAATAGAAAACAAACGAAAATATTTTATTTTCACCCGAAAAACACGACATTCGGTTATATTTATGTTTTACGCCATAAAAAGAAAACGAAAATGATTTTATTTAAACTACCGGTAGTTTTTTGTTTCGTAAAGAATAATAAACTTAATCGCACTAAAAATCTTAGAGACATCAAACACGGCATTAAAATACGAAACGAAATAGAGCCCAACAATTGAGTATAATTGACAAATTATTGATCCGTTAGATAGATAGAGAAACTTCAGACTTATACCTATGTCATAAGTAAGTTTAATAACGAACGTATTCATCAAATATGCATAAACGTGGCATAGAACACTGGCCGAAACAACTGGCCCTCAGCGGCAAACGAAATTCATCAATAAATTACTGATAAAAGCGAAAGTTCGTTTTTCTTGACGGGTTCGTGGACTTTTATTTTTGACGTTGATAACAGTTCGCAATGGTAAGGCTAGTTACCGTTGCTTGCTTAGGTACTTATTGATCAATTAATTTCTAAATTAAATTCACTGCATCAAACACTTTCAGGATGTCAATACCCCATTATCTCCATAGCCTTTTCCATGTCGGGGTCAGCTCAGCAAATCAGCTAAGCATCATCTTCCTGCCCTTGTCCCATTTCCCAAGTTACTTGGCGTCGGAGCACGTTTTTTTCTTCCACTCTCCTCTGTCAACCGTCACGCTATCATTTACTCCTTTTTCTTTCATATCATTCCTCACACAATCTTTCGTTTCTTTGGTCTTCCTCTCCCTCCTCAACATTTTTATTCATCACTCAGCTCAGCAAATGAAGCAGCCAATAGAATAATTTAAAAAAACTGTAATAATCCTTCATTATTTTTAATATAGTAACTTGAATAGCGAACTTTCCGTACACATGAAACATCAAGACAATATCAGCAACCGTTGAACAGTTCTGCCGCAGGAAGATCCTGGCTGCAGCGTTGGGCCATCTTTATGTAAAATAAATGAGTTCATAGATGATCAATTTGGCAAGAATCCATCCTAACGCGTGTAGGGAATTAGGGAATCCGATTATATTAAAAGCTTTTATAAATTAATAACAGGCGCTTCTAGAAACTGGATTTTTTACTCAATTATTAAAAGAACACAACAAATTGCTTCATATTAACAGAACTAATAACGTTGAGTACTAGCCCTTTTAATTCCCTTTAACTAGATAAATGACTTGATATAACTAATATTAATCACCCCCTTATGATTTTCTTTATTACTATAAAGCAATATGTTATTTTTAAGGATCTTAGGCCAAATGACAAAAAATCGGAATAATGACCGTATGACACAGCAACTACATTCAGAGACTATTGGCCCTGTATAGAAGAGAAAATAAAACTGCTCTAAAATGGTGTAATAAGTTACAAAATAATTGGATGTGGCACTCCGTATGTATATTCGTACCTTACCTAATGCAGATGAAAAATAAAACAGTGCACATATGTAGATACATAATATGCTAGTATGATATTGGTATTGCGCTGAACACTCAATTAAACAAACGTGCGCTTCTATGAACACTAATTGGTGTATTGATTTTATGAGTTACTTTATTGAGTGCTAGAGACCCGCACCTACTCTACAACATGTTGTCATATTAAAACAAACAAATAGCTACACTACATCTAAGTTCAATATTAATGTATTATCTAAAAATAAAAATAAAATATAAATAAATAAAATTGAAGTATCTGTTTGAAATTTCAAAATAACCTTATATTATGTACTATGTACGAGTACAGATACGATACGAAAAACCTAAAACGCCAGCAATTCCTCAGCTACGGCGCTGCTACGACAAATTTAAGACACTGCTACGACTTAGCTACGACACAACTACGATGCTGCTACGACGACAATAAGACGCCACTAAGACAAAGCTACGACTTAGCTACGACACAACTACGATGCTGCTACGACGACAATAAGACGCCACTAAGACAACGTTACGACTTAGCTACGACACAACTACGATGCTGCTACGACCACAATAAGAAGCCACTGAGACAATGCTGCGACAACGGTACGATGCTGCTACGACGACAATAGGACGCCAATAAGACAAAGCTACGATGCTGTTACGAAGACAATAAGACGCCACTAAGACAATGCTACGACAACAAGGCTTACCTATTATTAAATATTTAACATCAACCAAATATTTAAAACAAACGCTCCTCTCTGTCTTCTTCGCGAGACAAAATTTACTGGTATTATTTTATAATAACACGCTTTAAGCCGCTCTACCTAGTACATTTTTCAAAAGTGCCTCTGATAGTCTTCGCTATTGTGTAAAGTAACCGAGCTTTACTCAAACTCATGGAAGTGTCTCAAATCTCACTTGAAGAAAATTGTATGAATTTGACGTTATAACAGAATCTGTTTTATTAAGACTACTGACTTTCGGGCTGTCTAGGAATGACAGCCAGGACAGGCTTTACAAACTTAATCTTCCAGACCACGACTCCTGATTGCTCATAGAAAATGCAAATCAATTTGGTGTTGCTAACTCCAAAGTTCACCTTGCTGAACGGTGACTGTTCGTAACGATGTCGGATGGAGCCGTTGGCAAATTGAAAGATTACTGGCGGCGTAATAATAGCGTTTATGCGCTGTAGACTGCATGTGTGTAACTTGAGGTTCATTGTTGAAGAGCGGTAGTATCTTTGACGAGACAGAATGAATGTTATTCTATAGTTCTGTTCCTATGCCTTCAACATCTTTATTTGAGTTTACATGTGCTACCTCATATAAATGGTCATTCACAATTTGAAAGCGCATTGTTTAGAGAAAAACTGACTTGAATACCTCCTCCTTTATCCTGTCGGTTAAAAACTCAACTGTATTCTATAGGTAGGATATTCATCTGAGCTAAAATAAGGATTCTGTTTGTATGTGACTACACAGACACACCTAGTGATGCTCTACCTACATGCCTCCGGTAATTAAATGAATCGCAACTTCGGGCTATCAATTATTAAACATATCCACTCAATTTCCGAAAATTATGACGCGAAACGGTCGACATGTCTTCGTACATTGAGGCTGTGCTGACAGGGCAATTACAAAACCAGTTCGCTGGCATCAGGCTCTCTTTTGAAAAGTTGACAGTTTCACCCAAAAAGACTCATTATTTCCGTGAAAATTATCGGATGACGACGAGAAAAATTGCATTAAATAAAGTGTTGACGCACGCCATTCCGATAGAACGTATCCTATTTAAATGTAAATCACAGTGTTATTATGTTTTACCGATACACCTTTCCAAATCTGAAGCGAAGTCTAAGTATGATAGAGTATAATTGACAAACAAAATCTCGAAAATACTAAGTTTGTCATTTAACTTTTTTGTTTCTGAAATCATAACAGCACACCTGTATTACCATGAAGGGCTAGGCAGAGGTGTACCTACGTATTATATAATAAGGGGCTGGGCTGTCGCAATCCACCAGGCACAAATCCAAGCGCCGAGCTGCCAATGAGTCAAAAAATCATGATAGACTGACTGATTTATCACTCATCATCTGAATAGCCAATCCCAACTATGTTGGGGTCGGCTTCCAGTCTAACCGGATGCACCGGAGCAGAACACCAGTATTTTACATGGATGGTGACTCCACGGTAGGCGCAGTAGCTGAGCGATTGGCTGCTGCGCTGAGTGTCGCGGGTTCGATCCCCACACGGAACAAATATTTGTATGACTACAGGTTGTTGTTCCGAGTGTGGCTGTTTGTGTATGTGAGTTTTATTGTGTGTTAACGCACCCACGATACAAAAGAAATTCATAGAGCCCCACTCTATGAATTTCTTTTGCAGGTTAAAGGTTAAAAAAAAATGGAGCGGCTGCCTATCTGACCTCCAGATACCAATTAAGTAGTACTGGGTAATACGATACCCTTGTGGTAGACTGACTGTCAAACTTTTAGGCCATTGACTACCGGTAACGACTGCCAAAGATTTACAAATGGCAGCCGTATTTTCCAAGTTTTCTTAAGGTGTTTTCCAAGGCACGGAGGAAACTCGGTATGTAATTGATGAATTGATTACCTTTCCACAGACTGGCCTTAGCAAGCGCGACTTAACCTTGAAGTTCGACCCGTGCGGCTGTTATTATTTAGCCACGAGCTCTGACTGATTTATCACTGTAGTTATTAATATTCATATTATTCTTCGATTACATAATCTGTGCACTGGTGATGCATGAGTTTATTTTAGTAATTACAGATTACTCTTTGTTCACGGTTCAGTGAAGGTAATTATCGGTTTGTTTTCTTCATTTTATGTTAATTGATGATTATTGTGGGAAAAATGCGTAAGTATATGTACCTAGGTATGTAATTAGTTGTTGATAACATAGGTAGTGGTTTAAAATAGTTCCACATCCAGGCAGGAACCCCAGAACGCCACCTGCTGCGATATTTACATACTCCTATTCTGAAGTAACGGTCTGAAATGTCCTAAATGGCTACGAGAATTTTTTTTAGCTCGACTTCTTCTTTATCACTTCCAAGCTCATCGTGCTGTGCTAACGTTGCCGCTGCGCCTACAGAGAACCTCAAGTGGCGTAAATACAAATATTTTACTTTATTTAATTGTAATAATGCGTAAAGTTAGTTAATTAAATATCCCAATAATTATAAAGGGTGTAAAAAGACCCTTAACGAAAACGAAAACCA
This sequence comes from Noctua pronuba, assembly GCA_905220335.1. Taxonomy (NCBI): domain Eukaryota; kingdom Metazoa; phylum Arthropoda; class Insecta; order Lepidoptera; family Noctuidae; genus Noctua; species Noctua pronuba. The sequence continues at coordinate 18,212,211 of LR999891.1, read as the reverse complement.
CATATTCTGCCCATCATTGGGATCATTTTTTTGTTTTGGACCATACCTGGGAACCTTCTAGTTACGGAGATATTGGGGGTCAAAGTTCCAATTTTTTCACAAGTTTTTTTTTAAATACTACTTTTTAAGGTTCTAACTTTACTCTAATTTCCTCCATGGTCCGTTTACTATTCAAAGCATCCATCAGCAATAAGTTTTGAGCGCATTATATTGAGTTTTACTGTAAAATGTGATTTTTGACCCCAAAAAACAAATTTTTTTTGCGTAAAGTTACTTAGTTTGATGTACAGAATGCTTGGTTGACGGCTTGGTGAAGGGTCTGTTTACACCCCGTAATTAAACGGTACTCCTGGATACGGCTCTTATTGTTAGGAGGTTCCCGATACCCGTGGGCTACTATTTTTTATATTTTAAAATGTTTTTATATCATTTTTGTTGATAAAAATATTGAAAATGTAACTAGTAAGTAAGAAAAAAAGAATAAATGAAAGTTAAATAATTAAATTAATGCTAATATTTTTGAACATGAACGTCTAATAGTCTGTTATTAAGTTATTTTCTGGTTGCCGGAACAGAGAGCCCAGCTGTCCGATTTCTGAGTGCGCTAGCCACTCGAGAATCAAATGCAATTTCGAGATAAAATTGTGCATTGGTAAAGCGAGAGGCTTAAAGCTACTGGGATTTATAACTTTTCAGATATCAATGAAACGTACTCTATTCCATATGACTTAACATTTAATTGGCTTTAAATAAAGCTTATTGAAAAATATTCGGTCGGATACGCAAGCACTTAAACCCCGTGTGGCTAAAGTGCTTGCGTGCCAATCAAAAAGTGCGCTATCGGAATACACGCAGGTTTTTCCGGGATAAGTAAAGCCACACGTGAATGATGCGAGAGAGATCCCGTAGGGATTTTCGGAATGATGAACTTCTGAATTCTGAATCTGAGTTCAGGGGTTCCTTGCCAATGAGCGTGACAAGTTTGTAAACTGCTCTTACGATCACACCCTTCAAACCTTTAGTTTTATCCGACTGGAGGAGGATAATGTGGTTATCAGCTCTATATTATGTATGTTCGTTCGTTTGTGGCACTCTAGAGACGAAACGCGTGGGCCGATTTTGATGATTCTTACGTCAACCGTTTGCGTTACTCTTGCGAGTGTCACTAAAGACATGACAGTAATCAAAATTCAATATGGCGACAACCAGATGCCATATTGTGAAAATTAAAAATAATTAAGTTGAGGACCTATGTTAGGTGGGGTATCATTGAATACCTATTTGAAAATCATCTTTAGGTTTGTCATATCATCTTTCATTTCGAGGACTAAAACTATCTTGCAGGATTGCTGCATTCCTGGTAAACTTACTTTTTAAATATTTTATAACATTTAGGATTGTTCCGAGACCGTATTCTTTTTGGTTATCAAAGAAATCAAAATCTGTAACACAATTTTTCCTATCTCCCATATGAGCTCAGAAAGTGTAACAGGTCAGATTATAATCAGAACAGTAGACCTTTGTATGACTGCCACGACTAAACTATGAAGCTCCAAACTTACACAAACAATAGTGAGTATCACAATGGCGTCGTTGAACCATCCTTACTGTAATCGTCGTAAGGATCGTCTTTGAACCCTTGAACCCGGTTCCTTTGTGAAGTTTGTTCTAGAACATTCATGTATTTCGGAAGCATATCGTTCCTTTGTGCCACTCTAGAGACGAAACGCGTGGGCCCATTTTTTTCCCCCTTTAACGTAAGATATTCTTTTATTTGAAATTTTACGATCTATTTCAAAATATTGAAAAGAAATTTATTGAAATTCATTATGTACATTATTTACAAACTACAAATAGATTTAAAATAATAATAATAGCAGCCCACCGTGCTAGGAACATGAACGCAAGTTGGGTCCTACACCAAAGGCTTTCCCAAATTCCAGGGCAGTCATACCATCTGGTCTCTTCCCATCGACGCATGCCCAGCCCTTGAGTTCTAATACAAGTGTCACCCTGGTGGTGGCAAGAGCGCGACGGATGAGATCATTAATACTGGCTTATCGCGTAATCCGACCTGCATTCTTACTGCAGGAAAAGCCATGGCGTGCGAGGCAGTCGACTGTTTCACCACATTGACAGCGATCTGGAGCCCCACAAGATGCGCCCAATCATTCATTAGCGAGACATTAGCGAGCCGGAAGGCTGCGTCACCTAGCATAGCCTATATATAGAGACTATATAAGGTGACGGTAGTGCCTGAAGCCAGAGGCCTGACTCCCACTCACCCACAGCCAGTATCCGGGCGTCCTCTACGTCACCAAAATATTTGGTTAATAAGAAAATAGTTTCTTCGGGCAGTAAATACTCAGTAAAAACAACCGTATGGGTCGACCGATCTGGTCAAGCTATGTTTGCCAAGGCAAATTTGGGAAAGGAGGGCCACTAACCATCTTTAAACTCGTACAGCTGTCATTCGTGGACCTTTGGCTCTTGGCAATTGTTTCTAGTCGTCAGAAAACCGAAAGCCTTGCAACCAGTCTTACCAAGGGATATCCTGTTATCCAGTAACTGGGTTATGTAGGTCAGATAGACAGTTGTTTCATGTAAAATACTGGCATTCAGCTGCATCCGGTTAGACTGAGAGCCAACGCCAAAGTAGTTGGGCAAAGGCTAGGCAGATGATAACGATGGTTCCTTTGTTCACAGAATAAACTAAAATGACAGTTCTCTTACTGGGGGACAGCTAAGAACACAAAAGTGACAGATAAAGACTAACTTATGGATTATTCAAACTGGTACGGACAGTTTGCGGACCGACTGCAGAGACCGGACACGGACATTGACTTCAATACATCATCTGTACAGTATCTGTGTCAGAGTCTGTGACAAAATCGGCACCATTACCTATAACCTTTTTCTTCAAGATTAGATACGGTACAAACAAAAAACGGTGTTACTTACTTAATATTAACGTGTATTTTTATCAGACTTGTAAAAAAGGAGGTCGTTATGTATTCGGCCAGCATCTTTTTTTGTTCATGCATATGCACCGGTTACTCCATGATTACTGGTCTGATATATGTGATTCTTTTTCATTTGGTAGAGGAAGGAAGCTTGCGCGGTGGTCGCATATTAATTTGTATTAACTTTGCTCCGGTTTCTTTATGAGTTATCCTCTACAATATGCATTTTTTTTTTCGTCTATGTGGATGGTGTGCTAATAACTTCTAGTTACAATCATACAAAGTAATTGTTACTTGATAAGGATTTGTGTGAGATACCACCTAATTAAAAGGGGTAAAAATAAAAACTGTATAGGCTAAAAAAAATAACCGACTTCCAAAAAAAGAACACTAAAAGAAGTGGGTTTTTTTTTGTCATGAAAGTTTTTTATTTTCTAAAACCGAGTAAAAGACTTTATGAAGTTTATGATCTGTCCGTTTTCATTAATACAAGTTACAGAATGAATAAATATTAGGCTGTTGGAATTTCAACTCTCGGAGCTAAGACTGAAAATTCAATAGTGCACTTTTATTTAGGCATAATTTCACGTTTATGAAAATGGTCTTCCATTTTCAATTATTTTTCTTTTGAAAATGCCAAAAATATTGGAAAGAAAACAGGAGCAAAATGTATCAAAACGTTCCATTATTCACCACACATTTTCTAAAATTTAATTTAATGAAACTCTTCACGTTTTACTGACTAATCCAATTCTTAATTATTTCTTTCGTTACGGGAAAATCACTTTTAAATACAACACTTTTCAGTTAAAACACTGAGAGCCGAACACACTGATTTTGATTTCACAATATTTTTTAATTAGTAACTGATGCGTGAAACAAAGTCACTTAGGTATTTTCTTTTTTTTAATCCTCTTAAGAAATCCATTTGAATTCTTAGCTGTTGCTTGTTTCCTTGTTCATCCACCAATTTTCACTTTATTTTTTCTTTTCACAAAAAAATATTTAAAACTGCGTTAATTTGTTTATTTAATTAATCATTACAATTATGAGCCTACACTAGGAACACTTCAAAGAACATTGGTAGAAAAAAGCACAAAAGAATTAATGGTAATGGCATATTACAAATAAAAAAAAACGGTAAAACGAAGAAAAAAAGTGGTTGGAGCCGTTTGGGGTTGAAACTCTGGGGCCGTGGCGTCCGAGTTCCGTGATGTGAAGTGTTGCCATTGTATGGCAACGCCGTCAGTCTCTTGCACGCATTACCAGCTGACAGCGTTGAGGAGGAGTTTTTCGATGCCATTTTATAGTTTGTTGTTGGTTTATTTAATAGTTTTTAATTAGTAATTTATTTAGTTAGTTTTCTCTACTTAATAAACAAAGCAATACCTTAGTTTTTTTAGCCATTTTTCTACTAGCCATCTATCTTTTTGTTAACATTAAAATACGATTTTTTTTTGGATGACACTCGCCTCTAGCAATACAAGAAATCGGGTAATAAACGAAAATCAATACACCTACGTGTCTAAGGTTTAATTCAAAAATAAAAAGGTTTTATGTGACTTTAAAATTTAGGACAAGAGTTTGTGTTTTTTTTTAATATTTTCGGTAGTGAAACAAAATTAACATGAAATGACAACTTATTAAAAAAAATTGATTGATTGCATTAGTTATTGAAATTGAAAAACATTCCAAGTTTGTTTTCTCATAACAAGATTAGTGATGAAAATTAAAACTCAGTTGAAAAAATCTAAATCTCTCCTATTTTTGGTACAGCCTACTGTCTCAGTAATATATAGGATTGACTGGACAACGACGTGTATACTATTACCATGAATTCAGTGGACTCTTACACGAGTCTAGTCTAGACACACCCACGTTGAAATTTTTCGTTCAATTGTCCATACATTTACCTTACCAGGCATTACCCTTTTTTTATAAAACAGCTGTATAGTCGAATAACCGACAAAAAGTGTACTAAAATAATATCCAAGTCTAGCCAGCCCAGCTGAGTGAATTCATGGTTATAGATTGCGCATCCATGTCACACCGTAATTTTCATTTTATGGTTATTAATTCTCTGGCCGTCGAGTTTCTATCTTCTTCAAAGTATTTCTTTATTTCTAGTACCTTAAACCGCTACTTTGAATTTTTTCGATTTCCTTGTTTATTTATAGCTAAGAATGATTCAATTACTAGAAGTAATATTTTCTTCTTTAAATGCATCTCTGTGTAGTTTGACAGTTTTAATTTGATTAATGGTAGGCAAATTACAACCAATTTGGAATGTAGAGGCCGGTGTAACACTTGTATGATTACTATTACTTCCGGTTTCATTTGCTACTTTTTACTTTTGAAATATCTATCTATTTATCAATAAGGTCAGATATCAGGGCATTCACATCTCTTTTTCACGTTTCGCTAATAGTTTGCAATTTTATATGTATTCCGCCTATCTTCTCTTAGTATTTCAATTTCCTTTGAATCGAACCATTTTACGTTATCATGAGTAGACATAAAAAATACGGCATTACCGTTATCACTGTGTGCCTTGGTTCAATGATCTACTTATTTATTTTTATCAAAACTTAATATTGTTTTTAAAACAGTTTTAAAATTATTCGTTATTATCTGTTTTATAAACTGTGAGCAACTCACTTCCTACTTGAATAAGATTTATTATGTCGTCATCACTCAACTCGCCTTTCTTCTTTGTGATTTGGTTTAGTTCCCCACGTCGCGTTATGTAAGTCTACGATTTTTTTTCACTTCTTTCAAATTTTCTACACCTTCGATACCAATGGCAGATTAAATTCGCTTAGAGCATTTCGTCAATCATTTTTACTTCGTTATTTCTATTGTAAATAGTGTATTGTTCTTTAGCGATAATAGAAGCATTATTTATGGAACTATTCATTCGCTAAGCCATTGTTTTTTTCAAGTGTCGGCGAGGTTCCTCGGAAGCCTCGAAGGTTATCAAGGACAAGGATATGGCTCGCTATTGGGCCTCCCCGCTGAGGGCGGGCCCCGGTCCCACCCACTAACTTTCAAGTTGTTTAGTGTAACTTTATGTGTTGTGTGTTTTCCTGCAATGATGTAACTTAAACCATGTTCAGTGTAGTGGGGTTAAAAAATAGAAAAAAAAATTGCAAAATAAAAATATAACTTTCAGTAAAAACAAGTTGAGTTTCAATTTAAAACAGTTTTATTATTAAATCGCATTGCAAAGTACATAGTAGGCACAGTAATAATTATGTTAAACATCAATCGCAAGCGGCGAGCAGGTTATACAAATAGAGGGGGCCGCCGTGTGAGTCGTGTGACGTCGCACACTGATGCTGGCTGGAACAAAAAAGAAAATTGAACAAGCTTGAAATCGTAGTCTGTCCGTTGAGTTCACGCTCTTCGACCAACTTTAAAATTTAGGCAGCGCGGGAGTAGCCGGTGCGCGGTGGCGGGGCGCGGGCCGCGGGGCGCGGAGCAAGACATCCGCTCGCTCGCAGATTGCCCAATTCCCGCCACGAGCCGCCGCGCCGACGATTATTTCCATTTCGTCATTCAGTGCAATGACTCAAACCCAACTGTTACGACACAGATATTTAAAGCATAAGAGATCACACAGAAATAGTAACACAGAACAATCATAGGTACAGTTACAAAAAATATACAAGTCCACGGCGAAAATCCTAAAAACGGCTTTGTCTTTAGCAGAAAATTCAGTGATTTCGCAGCCGAATCAAATAACAGCTTGCGTAACCTCTGACGTCACTGCGGACTCGGCCCTGCTGGGAGTGAAGAGCGGAGACTCCGGCGCAGTATGTGGTGATAACGACGACGGTTACATGCCAACCATATAGGAGAGAGAAAAAGACTGACTAATATATATCACAGTCCAGTCGATTCCTCCCCCCGACACGACTGACATTTTAATTTTCTTTCTTCTAGTCTTCATAGTTCAGCGACGTTCAGCCCAACTGTAATTAAAATATGAAATGTAGACGCGACACGTGCGCGTGCGGCTACAGCGAGACGTGAGTCACATGACGGAGTAAAAGGAAAAATATTACTAATTGTTCTGTAACAGCGCACAACCGAACGCGAACCGAATTTGCTAATGTTATAACGTTTTGAACGAATGACAAAAAAACGCGAAGTGGAAACTCAACTACCTATACGGAAGTTGAAAAAGTAGGTCGCGAACATCTCACAAAGTTTTTAAATCCGAGCTAAAATTATTTTTATTCACTTTAAAGTTGATTTATGATCACTTCTAGTCCCTATTTCCAGTTAACTTTAACGCGCCTCACATTGCACGAATAAAAACTAAGTTTGAAAATGTTCAAAGTAAAGTTTAACTTGCACTGGGGTACTAGAGTTCCGAGAGCACGACCGAAGCGGGCGACGACCAAAGTGCGAATGGCGGCACGTAGCGGCGAGCCATGGCGTTTGCTGTGAGCGGGGCGCGGCGGGTGGCGGGGGGCGAGTGGGGGCGCTCGGGAGGTGCAGGGGCGGGGGGCCGCGGGGCGGGCTGCGCGCGCAGAGAAAGGACGCGAGTGGTGATGTAATCGCGATCGATGCACTCCGCGCTGCCGCGCCGCGCGCCACCTTTGATCGCCACTAGCAACTACGAAAATTACCTGCACTGGGGACCACGCACATATTTATCGACTCTCGGTACTGTTAGGTCCTGCCCGGTGTCCTAAAGTCTATGCCTACCGTGAAAACGCTTCGTGACGTATTAGTGATAAAGTGGAAGATTGGCTGATCTGCGGCCGTGGGAGTAGCGGATCTGGCGGCTTCTATGCAAATAAATTACGAGGTCAGTGACCGTAGTTTAGACACGTGCTGTAATTCACGTGTAGAAACAAAGAAAACTGCACGCTGTATAATTTCTGACGGGTGACTTCAATGTTGTCAGTTAGGACGTATTGAGAAAAACGCGATCGCTTTAGAGCAATAGGTGTTCGAGACAATGCTGGTAGCAGTTCATTATTGATCAGTACGTAGCAGGTACTTGATAACGATGACGGGCGTGTTCGTCTTGCTCCGTCGTAAGTTTCCGTGGCCCCTCGGCTTCTAAGTAGGTCACACGTGTAAGCGTTCTCCCCACCAGACCGGCCTTGGCTTACTTCGGGCCAAATGGCATATCACCTCCCCTTCTCCTTGGGCACCGCGAGCCCACTAACTGTACTTACTCATGCTAGGCATACACCGTGATGTGCCCTTTGTACGTTTGACAATTTTTGATACTATGATCTATGACTACTTAGGTATTGATGACTTCCGCTAAAGCATTTAATTCCTTTCTATTTCATATCAGAGCTATTGCGTATGTTTGTTGACAGTTCATAGTTACGAGTTTTGATATACAATGACAGTTCTGCACGGGTGGCGTCAGTTGAAACCAACAAGAACGGTCATTGTATATCAAAACTCGTACTTTGAACTGTCAACAGAGATACGCAATTGCCCTGCAGTAGCCCTATTAACGATTTTGTACTGAGTATCTTTTTGTAACTTTTTGTACATATAAAATGGAAATATCGTTATCTAAGAGAAAAAAATACATTTAAGAAGGGGTATGTAACCTGCGCAAGGACAAAGGGCGTGGCATATCAACTCCTCCCTACGAACGCCACATTTTTTTTCTAATAGGAACAAAGATTGGGCTTTCCTACGATCCGTCACTAATGCAACTAGCATAAACATACTAACACTAGGTACACTAAATGAATGCCTAATTATTATTGCGCAAATATTTCCTATTCTCTGCTCAGCGCCTGAAAGTTGAAAATTCAGCAATGCGCTTTGGTCACCTGTTGTAAGTGAGAACGGGCATTATATGCTTATTTCTAATTTATGAAAAAGTATCGCCAATTTTGGATTGACAGTAAAATTATCATAATTTGGAACATCTACTTTCCCCCACGGGTGGGCTCGGACACCTAGTGCGCATGATAGTGAAGCTGCGCGCCCGAAATGACGCAGATTTATCGATCTCATCAGTATCTACGAGACGCGGCGTCGTGGCAACCCAACGCGGCCTCATCGAATAAGACTCGCTGCTGATGATGAAAACAGCATTTCGGCCTCGTTGTATCTAGGACGGCACCCGAAATAACTAGGGCACGGTAACTGCGCAGCGGCTAACGCAACTCGTAGCTGGCGTTCCGCGCCGGCCAAAACCTTAAGATCCGCGAGAAGTTGCGTCGCGGCGCGAGCGTAGCGCTCCTCGCGCGTCCCTGCGCAGCGCACGCGGGGGAGGGGGAGCTCTGCGCCAGTGGTGCGTCCAGACTCACGAATCGACCTCTCCGCGGTACTTTCGTTTGCTCTGTAATAACGCCAAAATTTATGGTAATTGATAACGCGGCGATGGGTAGTAATTCGGAATTCTAATCTGAACACCGAGTAGGTGTGATTGACGGTTAACGCTTTGTGTGTCGGGATCCTCGTTGAAATCTGCGGAATCGCGAAATAGACTCGACACAAAGACGATCGATAAATCTGCATCGGGTGCAGGGCGCAACGCGGACTCCATTTGTGTCTACCTTGTCCATAGGTCGGCCGTTTGCGGACGCGTCTCCGTGCTGCTGAGCTAATATATCTCAAGTTTGTGCTGGAATTGGTGAAGACCTTCGAGGACTATTAGAATTGGACGCGGGTGTGTTTGTTCGTGAAGAGATTCGCTGAATTTTAATCCTGTCCAAGATGTCAGACGAGAAGCAAGGGTCGAGCCAACGCCCAGATGCAGAACCCAGTGATCCGCTGAGCCAGCGGCGCCCACTCAAACAAGACGACCATTACTATGACGTAAGTGCTATTCATTTCTACTAATTAATTTCAGATTCGGAGATTAGCTAAGAAAACCTACAATCATACTATGTTCTTATGCAGTGCAGTTGCAGTTGATTCGTCAAGATGAACATGGATCAACAGATTATTTGCCTATGTTCTATCTAATCGCTCTATTCCACTAGGTATATATTCCTAAAACTTGGTTTAAATTGAGTTAAGCAGCTATGTAAGTACCTTATTTTTCAATAGTATGGAAGATCTGCATAATTATGAGTTTATAACTGCAGTCTCCAGGTCATTTCATGATAACTATTTACTTCAAAGTTCAACATAGAGGTTGCACATCAGGCTATACATATCCAGTACAGCCTAACCTCGCTTTGTATGAGCTTCCCGTACAAAGAGAGATCATCTTAATTTGGTTTTGTATAACTTGATTGGTCGTCGTGCGTGTTTCTCTACCTCTGACCTAGATAACTCTTAACAGTTAACACAAAAAAAAACTGGGAAGTATGTTATGTACCCAGACTTTTTTTATATCTTTATAATTAGCATAAAAATAGTGGCTGAAAAGCTACTGAGGGAACCTGTACACCTCCTTTATCATTTAACTAGTTGGGTAGCACTTGTATAAATATACACAATATTTGAATAAACATTATATTATCTACAGTCCAATAAACACATACAGATATTAATGAGACACATATTTCTGAATTTTATAGCCCCAATTTTCTTTTAAAATAGAAATAAAGTTTTCAAGCATGCTCTACTTAGTATGTCATGTTTGTCTATGGAAATATACATGGCATTAATAAATACTAAATATGGAAACATGCATGCATTAGCATGTACTTTCTGATGGGGTAACTATAACAGCCTCTCTGATAAAAAGCTTGTGAGATTGATTTTGGCCAAAGTAAAAGAAAGTGTGATTTCATAATGAAATTCACTTAATTGTATGAAAAATTCAAGATGACTTAAATGAGAACAATCGCCAAAGAAAATCTTTTGACAACAACATTCTATGTTCAAACAGCAAAAGTTAGAATTGACCATAGACTAACAGCTACAAATTCTAGACTGCATTTTACACAATGTTCAGTAGTTAAATCTAATGCAGTTTTATCTAATAAGAAAAAATCTTTCCAATTTAGATGATCCTTGTCGGATTGATGCCAATGTTGTTCCTACTCTTATTGACTGCTTTGTTCTAACTCTACATTTACTTTGGTACTGTGGTGTTCCTACAAAGTCTCTAACTCGACAGTCATCTTTTCTCTATAGGAGAGTTCTTTTGCTCTGCATTAGGTTTAGTATATACCATACCATATAATAGTAAGACCACATTATTTTCAGTATGACAAGTTGAAATATTCAAGTAGGTACTTATTTCAATTAGATACATAACAAGTTCCTAATTGCTGCCTGCCTATCTGCAGTCAATGTTAACACTTCCTGTCAATTGTAGACCAAAGAATGCCAACTTGTTTTGAACTACTTTGTTGAACCAATATCGAATATTTATTTATACTTGAGAACCAATGAGATTCATACTAGAACGCGATCCATTCGTGTTATTATCAAACAATACATTCCGCGCTAGCTCCACCATTATCATTATTGTTATACAATGTAGGTACGATGATTTTCTTTAGTTTTCTTTGTTTCGAAGCTCTAACTACCGTTGCGCTAGATAATTTAAATTCATGCGTCGAGTCTTAGCAAACGTAGTTAACGTTTGCTGGGCACAGTATACCTAAATCATGTTAAATAAATATTAGATAGGCAATAGAGTAGGTACTGAAAACGCCTTGAACACGCCACCACGAGCCAGTGATAACGGAGTAACGATACGCGGAACACTGATAAGAGCGGAGTGGCACAGAGCCGCACACATGACGCGCCGACATGATCCAGCGCCGAACAGCTCTACTGTAGTCCGCCGCGCGGCGCTACCCGTAACACGATAGTTAACAGAAGGTTAGAAAGAGAACGTACTTCAATATTCTTGTCACACGTATCAAATGCCCGCACTCATTAAGAACCGATAACACGTAGAAAATTAGGAAATTAAAAAATGCGAGTTTACACGCGGCGTTTGATAAGAGCCCGATAACACGTAGGTTAGTAACGGAAGTTTCGCAAGCCAAAAAAAAAGAACGCCAAAATTAAAAAATCGCGCTTAAAAAGTAAAGTTGAAGTGCGAGCGCGCAGCGGGACTCACCTGGCGTCGGCAGCGTCGGCACGGCTGCTCGTGCTTGGGTCGGTTGTGTTATGCCAGTGCCGGCTGCCATGTTAAGTATTTATGACAGTGGCGGCGGCTAATGCGCTGGCGCGCAGACCACGTCGACGCAGAGCGGTGCCGCATTGTGTTCTATACTGTATACGTATGCGCGCCCAGCACTGTTCCCCCCGCGCCCAGCACTGACCCCCTCGCGCCCAGCAATGCCCCCCCCGCGCCCAGTAATTCCCCCCCCCCCCGTCGCCCAGTAATCATCGCCCCCCCACCCCGCGCCCAGCAATCCCCCCCCGCGCGCAATACCCCCCGCACGAGCTTGACTCTAAAACGACGTAACCGCGACTCAGCCCGCTACATGGAAAATAGACTCTCGAAGCCCCAATGGGCCTGAAAGCAATTGTATCTCTATGGCAACGCAGCTTTGGTTTATGCGGCATTTGTCCGCTACGTTGCCCGAAGTCGTCGATAACTGGGTACGTACCGAAAACTGAGCGCGCCGAATTCGTTCGTACTCGGTCTAGCGCGAGTCGGAGGGGTCATGTTATCATGCGACACAGTTTATAGCATACAAAGCGGGCCTAATTAATACGATATTCTAGTTTTATCGAACTAACGTTCCTCCGTCAAATGACTCATAAAATAATATTAATGTAACTACTGACTTGTCTTTATTACGGAGTATTCGACTACGGTTACTGCACGCACGGCGGCTTCCGTCCGACAGATAATGGATACAAGTTAAATTCCTGGAAAAACAAATTGAAACCTTCATACATAAATACAGTATTTAAAAAAAGAAATGTCATAAACGGGTAGGGTCGCTAGTGTCGTACTAGGAACACACTAGGACGCATATTGAAATTGTTGACCCAGTTTTCAATTTCGAACTTTATTTATAGGTACTACGGTAAAGATCGTAATAAAACACTAGCAACTTAGTACCTGACTATAGCTTCAGTTTTGAAAATGGAACGAACGAAGATTTAGAATTTTAGATCATTGGTACCTTACGACAGTTTTCCTTGACATAGCTCTGCTGCTCTTTAAACAAAGTTTTTCAGGCCTCGGGAACGGACTCTGATACAAAACACATTGATACAAAACTACTTAACTTGAAATGAAATAATGGCAGTTATTTCCCTAATTTAAACAAAAATAAATTAAAAAAACGATGCGCAAGCATAATTATTACAGCGCGCGAAGCGTCCTGTCAAAGTTTTCAAATTTTCGTGTGACATTTTTTTTTATAACACTAATATAATAATAATAATGCCTGTAATCCCCGACGGGTTAGGCAGACGTGTACCTATTTGTACATTTTCATATCATTTCCTTTTTTATGTTGCTTTTTTTTCGTTTTGTTTTTTTTATTTGTTTTTTTTTTTTAGTTTTGTTATCTACATGAAAAAAATTATACGGACTTCCTCCAACTGCATCTCGATCTCCGATGGGACCACATGCAGCCAAGGCTGCCCAAGGGCCTCACTATAGGCCATTTTTTCATTTTAAGTATTTAACCTGACTTACTTAATAATGTCAAATGGGATTTGGGGTTTAATATCGGGAACTGAAAACAAGCAAACATGGTAAATATCCCGTTTTCAGTGTTAATGATAGATAATTTAGTTTTCAATATTTTTTTATTTCATTAACTTTTTCTTTTTCTTTAGTTTAATTATTACTTAATTAAAATAACTATCTAATAGTAGGATATTTTACCCAAACCATACTTTACTAATTATCTATTTACAAATACCTAAATAATAAAACACAATTTATTAATTAATTACTTATTTTAATAAAACTAAAAGGTATTAAATATGTATATACTAAAATCGTATTTTAACAAACCAACAACTTACTAATAATTTAAAAAAACAATTAAAATTGAGAAGATAAACAAGTCTTGTCATCTTGCAGCGCCCCCTGTGCCCCTGCGAGGAGACGGAGCCGGAGAACCAGTCGGAGTATGACGTAGCTGGAGAATGGGTAAATATCTAAACCTCATAGTCCTAATATAAAAATAACCTTATATTTCAAAATTCAAAAAAAAACTAAAAGGTAGTATAAAGACAATGCACTGAGCATTGAGATGACGAGTAATAGAGAAGTATGGAAGAAGAAGACATGCCGCGCCGACCCCAAATAAATTGGGATAAGGGCAGGAGAATGATGATGATGAGCTCGATAGAAACGTAGGTTCAGTTGGTCTAGCGTCGCTGGAAAGAAAGATGCTCATAGAAATTAATTTAACAAACAATGAATTCATAAAAAAAAAACATTTTTTTTAAACAAATTATTGGATGCGACTGAATTCATCATTACGATGCTTAAACTCGTTTTCAGAAGCTTTCAGCTGCTCCTAATCCTAATTCCTAATTTGGCGAAGTAACTGATTAGAATCAGTTAGTTCGCCAAATTAGGAGCATGTTCACGATACTATAAACAAGAGTTGTTTTTTTTTAAGTTTTTCCCCACACTAGGAATTTCTCCTGTATTTATTTATTATTTATTTATTTAATACATAGGCGGACTTAATGCCACAAGGCATTCTCTACCAGTCAACCTTGGGGTCAAATAGGACAGCATAGTGATAGAGTACAAAAAAATAAATAAGAAAAATATCATTTTGTTAACATAAATGTATCGTGGGGGCGATTAGAAACATTCCGGGTCTGGTTGTTTGCACACACAAAACAGCCAGACCCGGAACAACCCGCCACTCGCAGCGCAGCAGCCATTCGCTCAAGCACTACGCCAGCCGTGCCGTCAAGTTAGGTACGACTGAAAGTGAATTTTCCAAGCGATCGCTTTCACAGCTTTCGAGGACCGAAACCTTAAAGTGTATTCTGCTTTTTTGATTTATTACGTTACTAGTGTTTAGTTGAAAACGGATCGGCTCGCTTTTAATCTAACATTCATTTCCTTCCTTCCTTCAAACTAAAAAATACTGTCAGTCTTGATGAGGAACTCTAGAATATTGCTGGTACCATATTTTTTTATCATCACTCATTTTTTATAGTTCTGGTATTAATATTTATATAGCCGAGCAGGTAGGCGTGTTGAGGGAACTCCAAAAATATACAGCAAGGATCAGAATATCTACGGGTCATATTTAAGGGTGACTTGGTTTGGTCCCATGGAGAAAGTTGTTCAATTTGAAGGTCAAATTCTTAAATATGACTACACCTTTTTGATACACGCTTTATTTGAAAATTTTGGGATAGGAGCCCTGCAGACCAGATTTAAAAAAAAAAAGATGAGAAAAATTTGCCGGAGCACGGTCCGTTTTCATCGAAGGATATGTATCTTGCTCAGGTGACTTACGATGGACCCATCAATGAAGACATTTTTGACGGTGCCTCGAACAACGCTGCGATGGATCTCGAAGCTCAGATGAGAGCATATTATCAAGAGCCGGTCGCACCCCCACCACCAAGCGCCGTGGCTCCAGTACCTAATGACGATGCTCCCAAGGCTCCCGAGGATACCGAGGATACCGAGGATCCCGAGGATCCCGAGGATCCTGAGGCTCCCAAGGCTGATGGGGTAAGTCAGAGAATGTAGCAATTGGCAAATCGAGTAAATACCGCGAACAATAACCTAGCACACTGCAACGAATGCCTGGCAAGATGATGGAAATTCAAAGTCATATAAAGGGTGTAAAAAGACCATTAACGAAGCCGAAAGGCACTTGTTCTCCCCCTCATTGCGATCATTTTTTTTGTTCTAGATCTAGACTATACCTGAGAATCTTCTAGTTACGGAGATATTGGGGGTCAAAGTTCCAACTTTTACACAAGTTTTTTTTTTTAAATGCATGTTTTTAAAGTAAGATTTTTACTTTAAACACCTTCCCCTACTATTCAATCCATCCATCAGCACAATGTTCTGAGTGCGTTACATTGAGTCGTACCCTAAAACGTGATTTTTCACCCAAAAAAAAAGTCGTTTCCCAGCAAAAAATTTTGCGTAAAGTTACTTGGTTTGATGTACAGAATGCTTGATTGTCGGCTTCGTGAAGGGTCCAAGTAACATACTAAAAAAATCCCACAGAAGAATTTGACAGATTTAACAGCAGGTCCCAATCTAGTCACAGCCAGTATGTTGGGGACCCAATGAAACTCTACACAAAGTCTCTAAATCTGATGTTAAAGCGGATCAACCAAAGTCCGACATCAGCAATGTTGCATTTGATTTTGTTATTCAGGGGAATCACGAATGGACCGCCGTGGTGGCGGAGATTTATGCGGTCGAGTCATCTACTGAAGCAGAGCTGGTAGACAAAGAAGCGAGTAAGGCTGCCGAGAAAGTGGATGCACTACTGGATCCTCAAGCCGCGGAACGGGAGAAGCAGGAGCCGAGACATTTCGCCTCAATAGGCGACTATCCTGTGAAAAATCTAGTGTATAACCTGGAAGAGTAAATAGATGTTGGAATATTTTTACTGAAGCCAGGCCTGACTAACCTCCGCAATATTCATTTATTTAAAACAAAAACATAAAACCTGCATTAATCAATAGCTGGCATCAATACAAATAATTACTGTAGTGAATAAAATTTTCAAAAGTGTCACGTTTCTTCGCCATGGGTAAAATGTATATGCTAGCTGTGTCCACGTGCAAATGTGGGCATGCGTTGCAATGCAATGCCTTTTTTTCAGAAACTTTTCCTGGCGTATGTATAACACCTATGGAAAATTTCATCAAAATTGGTTCAGGAGTTTAGGAGTCTGTAGAGTACACACGAACATACATTAATTAACATGGTGGCGACGATAATACGTTGACGTTCCCAGTCTGCATTCAAAAATTCAATCTAATATAGCCTGTAGTTTACGTCACAGGACATTATTTTTAATTTTTAGTATTTTTAACATGATGCAGATTAATGGGCTAGCGACAGGTTAACAACCCTCTAATGGGTATTAACACTAAACACGTGTTGCCAACTCTCTACTTCAAAAACCTTTGCCAAATTCGTTACTTAAAATTTATTGCCAGGTGCAAATAGTTCAAATTATACCTAAGATTAATAAACTAGCATTTATAAATGGTGTTCTATTTCGTTAACAGTTTTAGTTGTTGTTTGAAAAAAATCTTTTTTTAAATGTCGATTTTAAGATTTATTTGATATTTTAAAAATATTCTTATGAAATATCAGCACGTCTGTTTTCATTTATTGTCGTTTTCTCGTCACGACATAGAAGGTTCAGCTTATATTTCGGACATTTTAATTTGATTTCAATTTCGAAGATTTTGTCCCCGATAGCACTCATTTATACCAGCTTTTGATTAATACAGGTTGCCGGAGGTTGGGCAGGCCATATTTGTGAAACGAAATTTCCAATATCGAGGTACTTGTTATAGTAGTAGTCAGAGCAGCCGCGATGCTGTGGCCATCGCTGAGTCCGCTGATGCCCAAGCGCCCCAAGCCAATGATGGCGGCGTCGCCCAGGTCGAGATCATCTTTGCGGAGAGTCAGGCCGTCTATGAAGCCTCATGCACCGCCGAGGTTAGTATTACAGATATTTCATACACAACATTTATATCTACACCAAAATACTTAATAATAAGTGCCAAAGAATCTCTGAAACTAATATCTGAAATATATTTACTTGTGAACTGCATACATGCAATGACGTAGACCATCCATGGCACACCTACAATTAAAAGAGTGCTTCAAAATCGCACATAATTCAATTGCGTTTGATGCAATTCCAAAAAAATGCAACGTAGTCTTATGCGGAGCAGAGGTTGAAACATGATGAGCACATAGTTCCATAGGCCCAGCTCATTGTTCACATTAAGGAGGTCAATAGGTAATAATATTTATAATCTCAGGTGAACGTATGAAAGAGAAAGTTCCTATGTTGTTGTTGCGGACGGAATTCCAATGTTTATCTATTTCACTTTCCCCTGCTCACGATTCGTTTTGCCGCAACCATAAATACTCGTATTATTTTGACGAGCGCCGCGGGACTTTTACAGCCCAGAATGTAGTTCAAGGCTCATTTTCAGCATCGACGTTACTTTGGTAGGTACTTACGTACGTAGTTTTTGTTTAAAACAGGAAAATACGTACCTAGTCAATGAATGTGTTGTGATCTAAAAATGAGCAGCGTGAAGCTAAATATATTGAAACAAATTGTGTTTGTTTGGCCTGGCTAAGGGCGGCATGGTCCTGAACACGCATAGCAGGAAATAAATAGGTCGCGGGGGCACAGGGTCCCCCGGGAAGGTACGTGATGCTCTGAGGGGGCACGGTGCTGGCGGGCCGGGGGGGAGGGGGACAGGGGGCTGCCAAACTAGGTGGCCTACATGTTCACGGCGCCCGGTCCGCTGCACAGCTCTTTTTCATCGAGGGTACCGCTGTAAATGAATTATTTGAGGATCCGCCCGCGGAGCCACGTACTGGGCCTGTCATTCTGTTGTTCTGTATAAACCTTCAGGGACAGGGATTTTTCTAAGGTATTATGTTCAGGTAATCACGTTAATAAAATGCAATATTGACCACAATGCATATTTTCACGGCTTTTAGTAATGTTGATATTGAATCTTGATGGTACCTACACGAAGATATACAAAACCGTATTATTTGACGACGGCTACTTTATTTAAAATGTATTTATGACTAGCAAGAGTGCATATCGTAGTATTGCATTCTTTTTGTATTTATATATGCGTTTGAATGACGACAACGCACGTTTTTGGGTTTCTATCGTTTTACTTGAGAAAAAAGTTCTCGAAAAATCCGGAGGGAATTATGAATGTAGAAATGTTGTCAATGATACACAGAAAAACAACTTTCATTAATTAGGCACTCTTTCGATCTCAACCTCTATAAACTAGAGGCCACAGTTATCTATCTCTACTTGTTTATAGTAAAGAAAGGTAAAGAGTTTCTTTATTTGAATGCGCTAATCTCTGGAAGTAAGTACGAACGCATTCAAAAATCTTTTTTTTTTTTGTCTTGAGAAAAGTTATAAGCTATTTCTTTGGAGCCTAGCAAGCGGGCGAAACCCCGAGGCACAACTTGTCTTTGATACAAGAATACCGTTGCGAGCGGTCCCTCAGACGAGCAGACCACGGCACAGTCAGTTCACACCGTCACACATCGCATGTTATGGCTAGCACATTCCTGTCTCCCACGTCACGACCGGACTGATGTCGCATGTCGCAGACCCAATTACTTAGGATAATAATTAGCCTGTGTTTACATGTCCAATGTCTTTCAGTTGGTTGGAAATTAGCCAGGTTAGTCAGATTTGCAAGTTCTGGTCGCAAGTCAAGACAAGCTCTCAGGTAGGTACGTACTTGGTAGGTCCGAAACTGCCCCCGGGAACGTAATATCGGGATAAAATATGACCAAACCTAGGATTTCATGGATATCCGTTGAATCTTGAAAGGTATCATAGTTACTTTCGTAATTATTATTTTGGGGGAGCAAGCACTCGGCTGATGAATCTGAACGTAGTCAGTGTATACTTTAACTATGTGGAATAGAAACTCAGGGTAGCCTCCTTTAATTTTTTTATATATTTTTAACTACTGCCTACTACGATGGTACGGAACCCTTCATGCGCGAGTCCGACCTCGCACTTGGCCGGTTTTTATTTGGAAATGACGTATTTAAAGATATTTTTGCAGGTATTGGAATATCTTCGTAAATATTTTTATTATATCAGATAGTGTCGTTTAATTTGGACACTGTAAATTATGATAATTTGTTTATTTTATTATCTGATCTTCATGTTTATATTATCAATGTATACAAATAATGCTACTAATCAGTACACAATAAAATTATATCACTTCATGATTTATTTTTGATCACACACTGCAATTTATCGTTTCGAATAAGTAGTTTATTAAATAAATAAAATTGTCTGTTTATACCTATTTTACTTAAGTTCAAGGTATTATTATAAGATAAGTTTATTAAAACCGGTGAACAAACTGGTAATAACCACTACTAGCAATAAATTTATCTGCAATTTAAGTGCAGGCCACACCGCCAGCTGACGGGCGGGCGAGCGTATTAATGAAAATCTAGAGACCTTTTATTATGTAGTTTTACCTTTATAAAATAGTCAAAACATGAACAGCAACAGAGTTTTCGATACCTCAAAAAAAAAGTACGTCTTTCCATCTTTTTGACCACCTTTTGGAACTCCTAAATCATATCAAGCGCTGGACACAGAAAAGATGTAAGACGAGGACGGGGCACGGACAGGGCGCAGACGGGGCGCCATCGCGACTTTTTAAAACATATAGAAAAGACGAGGCACAGACGTGACGCGGGGCGTCGCGAGAGATGACAGTCTTCAACCAGATGTGTTCGCACCGGTGTATCTCGCTAATATGCAGAGGGTTAGACGTTACTGGATACATCCGGTATGGCGATGCAATGAAGACAATAGCTTTAAAAAAAAATGGAGAACTACATATTTATCCAGATCGTTTTCAAGAAGTATATAAGCCCCACCCCGCCCGCACCCCCGTTCTCGCCCGCCTCTCGTCCGCTCGCGCCCGTGCCCCGTCCTTTCTATATGTTTTACAACAGGGCGCAGACTAGTAAGCGTCGTGTCCGCGCCGTCTTTTCTATATTTCTTGCGTCACGACGCTTCTATACATTTTGTATGAGAGGGACGCGGAAGAGTCATATGTCTGCGCCCCGTCCGCGTCTTACGTCTTTTCTGTGTGGCTTGCGCTTTAGAAAGCTCTCTCGCTACAAATCAGAATCATCGTCATTAATGGCAGTCGAAGCTCAAATTCTCGAAGAATCACTTTGAATAATATTAAACAGCATTGTTTCACAGTCATGGAGATACTAATTTAAAGCAGGAAAAATATAGGAAGGAGAAGCAGCAATTAAAGAATTGATGTAAAAATCATCCGAGTAGAAGAGTTACGTCGTCAATTAATTTTCTGGGCAAACCTTTGAACAGGTATCTGCTGCAAGGAGTACATTGTTGGACTTAGATCTCACCGCCGAATGGCAAACTCGAGAAGAATTGGAAAGAGGGTTGGAAGGCTTGTCATCACCACGGTTCGCGGTACTGAGCACCGTCCTGTAGAGAGGTCGACTTATGGGGATCACAAGTGGGGGCCGAAGCGTGGGATGTACCGCTGGGCGTTTACAGTCGGGACCTTCACCAGCAGCTCTTAACCGTTCGTAACTTGCAGGTACTCAGGCAAGCTGGCGACTATGGCTGCTACGCAATGTATAACAGAACTTTAGCGAATTATATAAAGCAATGATTATGTTGGTTAGCACGGAAAGTATTTCACAAAGCGCACAATTAGAGAGGGATATTGACTTTGACTTTGATTGAAAATATCGATAGTTTGAAAAAAACCGGCTAAATGCGAGTTGGACTAGCGCACCGAGGTCGAGGGTTCCGTATAAACTTGTAGGTATTTTGTTATTAAACTACATATTTACGGTTTTCCGATTTTTCCTTTACATGTGCTTTAAGTAAGCCAACTTTCATGATTCTAGGTCAACGGGAAGTACCCTGTAGGTTTTGATTTCTTTGTGAAATCGCAAAGTATGCGACATAAACGGTCATATTTTTGATCGCGTTGACTTTCCAGTTTGATTTTTTCACTGCTCCAAGGGGTAGCAGACCTGAGTATTTGATATTAATTTCAGTTTGATACCTGCATGCATCATTTTCTGTGTTCCTGGGTGTTGGCAGACGGATAACAAAGTGATCCTATAAGGGTTAGGTTTTTGCCGACTGAGGTAAGGAACCCAAAAAATGAGGTGAAGCAGGAGAAGAGTACCTGCCCCCGTATTCACAAATGTTTCGATTCGATTTCGATTCGACAAGTCGTATGTCTGTCTTAGTGATCGAGATAGAGATACGACCTTCCGAATCGAAATCAAATCGAATAATTTGTGAATACCGGGGCTGGAAGGATATGAGAATAGGCCTTTACCCAGCAGTTAGACTGTAAAGGCTGCTACATTAAAATTGTTAATTATATTTTTTTTTTAGTTTACCTATCAGAAGTTACTAGGCTTGCATACGTTCAAGATGGTCTTGGGAGTAGGAACCACATGATAACCAATTTTTTTATTTTTCACTGCTGAACAAAGGCCTCCCATTATATCCTTCCAGGTGAACTTCTCCTACGCCACCTCATTTTTAGGGTTCCGGTCCTCAATTGGCTAAAACATCAAGTTCAATGTCCCTCTCTTAAGTGTGCGCTTTGTGGAATAATTTTCGTGCTCTTATTTTCTGTGCTCTGGATGGGATCCCTCCTATTTTTGGCCTATGCTAATGCATACAGGGTTTAAACGGACCCTTCACGAAGCTGTCAACCAAGCATTATGTTCATCAAACTAAGTCATCATCATCATCATCATAATCATATCAGCCCGGAATCACCCACTGCTGGGTATAGGCCTCCCCTTTTTTCTTCCACAATTCCCGGTTCTGTGCGTCCCAAACTAAGTAACTTTACGCAAAAATGATTGCTGGGGAAACATGTTTTTTTTGGGAGTGAAAAATCACGTTTTACGGTAGGACTCAATGTAACGCACTGAAAAATTGTGCTGATGGATGGATAGGATTGAATAGTGCGGGGGTCGTGGAGGTTTTTAAAGTAAAAATCTTACATTAAAAAAGTGGATTTAAAAAAAAACTTGTGACAAAATTTAAACTTTGACCTCCATTATCTCCGTAACTAGAATGTTCCCAGGTAAGGTCCAGAATAAAAAAATAATCGCAATGACGGGGAGAACAAGTGCCTTTCGGCTTCGTTAAGGGTCTTGTTACACCCTTTATTTATCGCTGAATTCAGGTACTTCCAGTTTTTTCTCCACTTTTTCAAATAGGGCAATCTATCTATTTCTATTGTATCTCCTCCGACTGCATCATCGAGGTATGGGGAGCACATCAACAGGTAGGTCAGTTACTTTGTTTAACAGTCTGTTATCCGTATTATGACAAGATTTAAGATAATCCAACGTATAAGATCGATATCTTAAGAATTAGCGTTTCAGAATGCCTTCGTAAGGAAGATCTTGGCTCACAAAAATATTATATTACTGAAAAAAATTCCAACGACAACGTAACAGGGCATAGAATTCATTCAGAGTAGTTTTGAAAGTAGAAAGATATATCCACACTTAGGTTCTCCACATACCTAACAAAATAATTTTATATCTAAAAAATTAATTAGTGCGATTGTGTTCTTCCAAATAAATAGAAAAGAGAAAATCAAATTAATTTAGAGTGTAAATTATATCAAGTGACAATTTTTCACAAACAAAAATGGCACCGCACAATATGTCAGATATAAACCATGCAGAACATTAAAACGCACTGATTTTATTTTTGCTAGCGTTCATCTGCCGCTCGCATCATTATCTATGTTGATTACCACTTTCGCTGCCCAGAACCCAGCATATGAGTCCAAAGTCCATACTAAGCGGGGTGCTGGGCAGCGAAAGTGTTACTCCGTAAGTCCGTATGTCAGTCAGTCTTTCATTGTTAGGTACGGAACCATTTTTCTGATATCATAATGCTGCTGGCTCTCTGACATTCTCCGGATTCTCCCTCGACGAACATCCAACAACTACGAGTAGACCGCCGGAAGAGTTTTCTTCGCTGTTCTCAAACCGTCCAAGAGGAAGTGCCTGTGATGGGAAGAGAGATATGGGAAAAGCAGCACCCGACACCAACCAGTTTGGTCCAGCACCAGGAGTATCGCCACCGGGTGTGACCTGCAGTAGCCTAAATGAAAAGGAATCGCTCGACTGCGGACTCAAGTAGGCAGCTGCAAGCAAAATTTAGCGAAAGGGGGTATACACTGACACCCAGTGCGAATAAGGTGCTCCAGACCAAAACCATGTCCCATTACATATTAGATTGTCTGAAGTGCCCAAACACCTGCACTTTTGAGGACCTAGAAAACGCCATTAACGCCGCGATTGACGTGACCACCTGATATACGCAACATGTTTTATACCATCGATTCGTAAAGAAGAAAGAAATAAGATCACGTATCTACTTACCTTAAGTCCCGAGAATCATAAGGCCTGGCTAGGGACAACGTCCATGGTACCCTACGTCGTACAGTACAGTTATTATTGATTGTTAGTGCTATACTAATATGCGACCGCCCCATGGCTGGCTAGATCAAATAAGACATAGTAAATGAATCTGCCGTGTTACAGTTTTAAAGTATTTTTTTGCTTATGTTTATAGAAATACATGATTATTTCCTTCTTATTTATTAACACGCGTCGAATGAACTTATTTCATACATAATAATCATATATTTTGGTCAGGCATAGCTATTATGTACACTTAGTAATAACGTATTAAAACATATTATAAGTATTTTTTAATTATTTTAATCTGATTAATATTGATATCCTTGTCGTTTATGTATTTATATCTTTATACATGATTAATTTTTCAAGTGGGTGTGGATGGGAAGGCCTTTTCCGAAACTATGAGGTATATCGAAAAATACTCAAAGGAATCTCGAGCCTTGATGAAAACTAAAACTACATCATTAGATTTTTGGAAAATTTGCCGCATGTCACTCTTCCGAGAATTTGATCAGGCACTACTTACCTACTACTACTTACTCTACTTACTTGGTGTAATAACTTATTACACCATTTGAAAAACACAGACACACACACACTGTGTTACTACTAATAACAGTAATAACACAGTGTGTTTTTTTTTCAAAATCAACCAGTTTGATTCCTGGCTTAGAATATTCATATTTCAAAAATGCAATGATAGAGTTTTAGTTTTCATCAAAATCAAGACTCCTTTCAGTATTTTTCGCTATTCCTCAATTTTTTTCACACCCACTTGAAAAATTCACCTTGTATACTTATGTTTAAAGTTGTACTTGCATAAGTTAAGCTTGCGCATCATACTGTCTATTTAGTATTGGTACTTAATTGTTATTAATTGTACGGATGGCATGTCTTTGTTTCCTTGGAAAATGGATAGGCCTATAGTGTGGGACGCAACATGTGTCGATACTCTTGCGCCATTCACATCTTCCAAGCTCTTCGTGCTGTGCTGGCGCTGCCACTTCGGCGGCTGAGAACCTCAAGCGGCGTAAATATTTATGGAAACTATATTTTCGAGCCGTTTGGGGTTGAAACTCTGGGGCCGTGGGGTCCGAGTGTTCATAGCCAGGAAATTTCGAAACGCCTAGTTGACGTTTCCCGTGACCCTAGGGCTGGCTTTTACCTTGTCCAGAGGCTAAGTGTTGCCATACAACGTGGCAACGCCGCCAGTCTCTTGGGCACTTTACCAGCTGACAGCGTTGAGGAAGAGTTTTTTGATGCCCCTTTTATAGTTTGTTGTTAGTTTATTTAATAGTTTTTAATTAATAATGCATAGGTATAATTAATTGTTTGGATTTTATAAAAAAAATACGAAAACTTAGTTTTTTTTACTGGAGTGTTCTGTGATTTATTGAATATCATTAGTATAGAGTGCTCCACTCGTTAGCAAAATATCACGTAGCAAACACAAAACAGTCCCCACTGGCATAAGACCGAGTTAATAAAAACTTCAAGCACTGTCTACAAAAAGATTACAATATCAAACATAACATCACGCCTGTAATCCCCGAAGGGTTAGGTAGAGGTGTACCTAATAGTGAACCCACATAAAGAACACAATAAAATTTCAAAATTACTACATTTGGTGCAATTCATTGAAATATACAAATATATACAGATCAACGTTGTAGATGTTTAGAGGTTCGAATGAAGAGTGCCTGTGCATAATAATTTAAAAAAGCGAATTATAAAGGAAATAAAACTTTGACTGTAACCTAATATGTTTGTTCCTAGGTGGTAAACGAATGACTGACGCCAGAGGGAGAAGTGGCTGCCGCTTCAGCGGGCATCACTGGACCCATCGGTGCTGGGTTGGGGGACTCATGACGGTCCCTGAGTCCGCTGCCCGAGCGCGTAGCCAACAAGTCCGTGCTGCCCCGCGGACACTGGGGCCCGCCAGTGCGCCCGCTGCGGCTAGAAGACACGAGTTACGAGCAGCTTGTTGGCTGCACGGAAAACATCCTCCGGAGGCTCCTAGTCACTGATAATTACGATTCTGTCACTAATTTTATGACTTTATTTGATTCTTACGAGCAACGGCAATCTTCGCTGTTCACTTTATATAGAGACTTTGTTCCGGTATTGCGGGCTCACTCGTCCACGTGCGTCGGCTTGGCGCTGGAGCTCATACGGCGCTGGCAGTGCCTGGAGCGCAGGTTCCCGGGGCTGAGCTCCGCCACGGGCGTGATGTCTTGCGAGGAGTCGGCTCCAGGCGTGCTGCGAGACTCTTTGAGCTCCTGCGGGGCCTACAAACTGGTGTCACCAGATAAAGAACATGTAATGGTTGGCATACAGATATTATTAAATGGAAGAAAGGGGCTTTTAATTGCAGATCCCGGTTATCACGTGTCGAGGGTTGTAACCGTTATGATGGATAGGAGGAGACCCCATACGGGATGGTTCAATCAGGCTCTGGAGGGCAACCAACGCAGAGATTTTGGTTATATATATTGTTGTCATAACGTTAATTATGTTATATGGTACGACGACGAAGAGCGGGACGGACGATGTAAAAGATCACAGTCGCTTATTTATGTATCTAGGTTCTTTTGTGATGCAATATGCATAACCGAGAAACGTAATCTTGTCTATAAATTAAAAAGCATAATAAGCCGTACTCATACGGGAACAGTGACTGCTGGTCTGCTCTTCTTTTTATGTCCTTATTTTGACCGAGCACAATTTACGATAATTATCGGAGACAGGAGGATAAAATACAACTTTAAAGATTTCCGATTTAAGGTGGATTTACAAGTCTTAAAAACAATAGAGATATGTAACGCAAAATTAAATTTTCCACAAGGGAGACTGATTTCATTGATTTACCGCTTAGTTGAAATACTGTCGGACGAGTCATTCGTCAGGCAGTGCATTCAGCTAAGCGCATATGTGAGGCAGTGCAGCATACTGCCACGGGAACATTACTGGGCAACGCTGTGGACCCCACCCAAAGAACACTGAAGGCTGGATATAGCAGACTGTGTGGCAACTGGCATTAGCATTGAAAGAGGTTTAAATTATTTGGCCGCCTAAGTTTTTTTTAATTAGACACTTATAAAGCACCTATTAGCCTAATATAGTTTAGGTATAGGTGTACTTGTTAAAGAAGTCACTATTTTTGATATTGATTTCACGATTCGGCCATTTAGGTACCTACTATTTGTAGAACGAAGTATTGGTTCCTCAATTATTGCGTATTTAATACGTCTTGTTAATATTAGTTGTGTATTTCTTGGCTAGTCCCAAAAGACCTGAATTTTCTCCAAAAACTCAATCGCATAAGAGTAGCTGACGACATGCTAGAACGAGTCAATTCCGTCCCAACATTCATGATTGTTACTGTTGACGAGACTTGGGTTTACGAGTTTGACATGCAAACTAGTCAACAAGCTTCGGAGTGGCCCTTCCAACTGAACCGAAACCGAAAAAACCACGCCAAAGTCGATCAAAAGTCAAAATCATGTTGACCGTTTTCTTTGACTATCGCGGTGTTGTGTAGTCGGAATTCTTGCTGGAAGGTCAAACAGTAAATAAAGAATATTATTTGAGCGTTATACGGCTTTTAAGAGAGCAATTTCGAAGAAAAAGGCTAGATTTGTGGAAAGAAAATTCTTGGATTTTGCACCATGATAATGCGCCTTCGAACAAGGCCATCATAGAGAACGAATTTTTACCAAAAACTCAACAAATAACTTCGAGCAACCACCTTGTTCACCAGATATTCTCCAGCCAACTTCTTTTTTTTCCCTAAACTTAAATAACCACTTAGTGGCACCCGCCTAATAAGACTACCCCGCGAAATCCAAAATCAATTCCGGAAAAAGCGAAAAATGTTTTGATGATTTGCTTATTCGTTGGCGTAAGTGTATCGTTTCTAAAGAAGCATACTTTGAAGGCGATAAAATAAGTTTGGATGAATAACTAACATTTCGTGTATTATTGATCGTTTCCCGGTACTTTCTTGACAAAGTAGTACCTATAGGTTATAATTTACAAAGATATTGTGTTAAAAAAAAATATGCGGCCGAAGTCGCGGGCGGAAGCATCTGTACAAAGAGAAAAACTACGGAATTTTCGTAAAATCTACACAAAGAGGAGATAATCGAGTAGGTAGATGTCCAATTAAATAATGTAGCTGGTCATTCGGGATGTCGGTGTGTCCGGGTGTTACTAACATGATCTGGGTCGCGAGCGCGTCCCACTGCCAAACGCACACAGGCACGTGTTCACCGGCACGCACACCGCCGCGCTTCGCCTCGGCCTCCTCACTAACTAGGCCGAAAAACTCGCGCATGCGCTCACAACCACATACTATATCTACCTACTCACATACTACGCCGAATTTGGAACATTCCATGGTAGGTACATGTACGCTGCCCAGCAATGGATCTCAGGGTACAATTTTTATTAAGTCTTATTTTTATCTTGAAATGTTTCTTGATTTTCAATGTCAATAGAGTTAGTTCGGTCACTTTTCCCGCCATGAGTGCGCCACGGGCAGTATCGAGACGTTAATCATCATGTTTTTATTTAAATAGTGACGTTTTGCAGAGTAGCCCGCGAAATTCAAATTTTCTTTCACGTTTTTTTTTAAATTTGTCAGTCAGTGTCAAGCTCTATATTGAACAAAATATGATTCATAGCCATAATACCTACGTATTGCAATACATATTGACATAATTATATGTATATAAAAACTACAAACCTAAAATTGCAAAAAAAAAAATGTACAAGTACCAAAACGGTTACAGGGCGTCAAAAAATTCGTCCACATCGCTGTCAACAGGAAAAGTGACCAGAAGGCTGGCAGCATTGCCACGTTGCATTGCAATGCTGATTCTTTGGCCAAAAAATAGGCCCGCCCTCTGGTCACGTAAAGAGTCGCTTGGCGATTTCATTTTATTGATGAATTATAATCATTAAAATCATCAATACAACCCTCTAAGTTCATTGACTCCCATTGAATGACAATTTCATGAAAAAGTCATCAAGTATACCTAACTCAGTAAAGCCATATTTTTTACGGTCGCGAATCATATTTTAACATACAATCTGAAAATTTGAATTTCGAAGCCTACACTAGCGCTTCCACCTTAGTGTAACGTCTTTCAGAAATGCATGGCACGCGATTGATGACATGCCACAAGGATGGTTATTCTTTGTACTACTACCTACTATATCAGGTATTAACATTATCATAAAGGGTGTAAAAAGACCCTTAACGAAGCCGAAAGGCACTTGTTCTACCTGTCATTGCGATCATTTTTTTGTTCTAGACCATACCTGGGAACCTTCTAGTTACGGAGATATTGGGGGTCAAAGTTCCAACTATTTCACAAGTTTTTTTTTTAATACAGGATTTTAATGTAATATTTTTACTTTAAACACCTCCACGACCCCCTTTCTATTTAATCCATCCATCAGCACAATGTTTTGAGTGCGTTACATTGAGTCCTACCGTAAAACGTGATTTTTCACCCCAAAAAAAAAAGTAGTTTCCCAGCAAATATTTTTACGTAAAGTTACTTAGTTTCATGTACAGAATACTTGGTTGACGGCTTCGTGAAGGGTCTATTTACACCCTGTATATTATAAACTACTTATTATTGCTGCTTCTACAGAACCATAGTGTATGCGATCGCTTCAGTGTCTATTTGATTACGAATCTGGTTGTTAGATAGGTATAACAAAATAAATATTTCTCGATAAAATGTTAGTACTTACACAATTAATAAACAATTGTCAAATATCATATATAATAATTTTATTTGTCGCATGACATTTTATGCGATGTTTCTAAGGATTTATTGTCCTCTAATGTATGATCTTTTGATATATATTGTATAGCTGTATGTTGTAGTTTGAAAAAATATATGACTACTACATTCCTACTGTAAATGTTTAACTAAGTATAAAATGCAGCCGAGGCGGCTCCCTAGTATTATATAAGTGTGACTGATTTACACGACTTTTTTCTTATTATCTTAAGATTAATTTAAAAATAAAATTCTTACATTCAGGATGGGAGGTACCCACACTGACGCACTAACGCTTACAACGTATTCAATATATCATTCTGTACTTTTTCATCAGAAAAAATAAATCATCCGTTCCATACAATTTCCATGCAATTTTGTAAGAAATTTATAAGATTTTTGTTAAATTACCGATGAAAAATTTATTTTTTTATTTATATGCCAGAAACTTGGTATGTTTACAAAGGTGTTCATAATATTGCAAAGTGCTACATGTCTCATCGTTTAAACGGTATGCAAAATCAATTTATAATTACATGAAATTACAATTAACATTATTTACATCACGTTATTTTCAATTCACAATATTACATACAATTCAATTAAGAAATAAATTCATCATAATACAATAACCATAGACTTAAATTATTACTTATGCTAATTTGGATGCCAGATCAAGAGAAAAGAATTTACTGGGGCATTTTACAAAAAACTCGTGAGTGAATAAAAACATTCCTGCAACAACCAATTCCGTAGTGCCGAACCAAATTTTTTGAAGGCTAGTTCGGCAGAGCATCGTAGATTAGTAAGCGTTTGTGCATCAGTGTTCCTTCCACCTTGTATAACACCTGTACCTAATTTATTGTGATTCAAAAGCCAAAATCTATACACATTTTATAATACGCACATTATTTTTGTAAATTTCCTCAAAATCATTAAAATAAAACTCAAAGTTTTATTTACGAAGGAAGCACTAATTTTTATTGCACCATCTTTTGGTATAGCTTTGACTTTCCTTTTAAAGACATGTAGATATGACATGTAAACAGATACCACTCTGTTACGCATGGCTCTCGTTTGTAAAGCCTACATTGATATTATTAATAAATAAATTAACCTTAATGGACGTATTACCTTTTAAAAGGAAAACAATGTATTAATTTAAAATGTGTATCTAGGTTAATACGATTAAGGGATATAATATTGTAACGAGCTGAGTATGGGATGTATTGAAACACTACCGATTAAACACCAAATTTAATATCTTTATTAATCACAAATTTACCAGTGATCATGATTTACTTAGATATGGCACTTGTGAGAGATCCACAACTTTTTGATACATTCTTCACAGCTCCAAAATGTAAATTGTAAAACAAACAACAGAGCGTTTCGCAGAAAAAAGACAATTAAATTGCAAAATTTGGATTAAAAAAAAATGGATTTTGATTAAATCAAATTGGATTTTATTTAAAAGGTAGTGTGTATAGGTAATGTATGAATTCTCTACAAGAGAATTAAGATGTATAAAATTCGAATTATAATTGCATTGAACTTATTTCGACGATTGATATTTGAAAACTATCACAAAAAAATAAATGT
This sequence comes from Noctua pronuba, assembly GCA_905220335.1. Lineage (NCBI taxonomy): Eukaryota > Metazoa > Arthropoda > Insecta > Lepidoptera > Noctuidae > Noctua > Noctua pronuba. The sequence continues at coordinate 18,180,739 of LR999891.1, read as the reverse complement.
ACTGTCTGTACATCCCGCGGGAGTGCGGGGGTCGAGGCTGTTTAAACGCAAAGATGCACGATGCACGTCATGTCCCTGCGACAAATATTTTTTTTTCTTTCTTTCTTTCAAAGACCCGCAACCGCGAGGTGTGCAGTCTCAGTCTAGCTGGACTATCACTGTGGCGATAGTCGTTACGGCTAATGGCCTGATAGCCAAGAGCCTTGACCTACATCTCTCGAGGCTCTCGCTAGGCGGTTGGATCAAGGGCCTAACTCAGAAGGCTACTTAGTACTCCTTGATACTGCCCGCATTGTGGCAAGGTTCCTCTCCCTGAAGCCCTAACCACCGGCACCTTAGACCCTGCTCCAGTCACCGGCGGACCACTATTTTAATATTTTAAATGTTGTTTCATAAATGTAAAAGAGGTGAACAAACAATGAATAAAAAATGTATGTATATAAATAAATGTACTCAATTATATGTATAAGGGTGTATACGAGTTACGGTCTTTTATTTGACTTCCTCAACCCTGACCAGAGAAGAGATGATGATTTGTTAGGAAGTCAGAACGACGTTTACTTGCTGATCAAATAATAATTTTTAAGATAGATATGCGATTTTTTTATCATCATACGAGTTTCCTCATGACATATATTTTGTATTCACTCGCACTAAAGAAATATAGTGCTACAGCTTAATTTTTGTGGTTACAGGGTTTGGTCCTATAATAAAAGTTGTTCATGATGATGAGTACAACCACGTGTTTTAGTGTCGGCCACTAATATTACCAGTCTCCCAATATGTGTGCAGTACTTTCTACTATTTCATTCTATTCCACTGCCATAGGTAAGTTTTGTTTACACTCGCGGACAAAGAATACGGGGCAGTACGAAATACTAAAATTACCTACTCTTAAAATAATAGACACGCATGAATGAAACTGTATATTGTAGATTATTTACCATTAAATAACACCACAGAATGTGGGAAACATTATTAGTTTAATTTGTCAAAAGTAAAAACGAACTTCAAAACAAAATTATATTTCGCCTCCACGGGATCTTCTCACAGCTGCCAGGCGATACATGTTGCATGCTCTTTATTAGGTTTCTCTTGCGATGCTGCGGGATATTAGTCCATACTAACGCATGTTTCAGGGTTCGAACTGTATTGGGGTGGGGTTTCAATTTTACATATCTTACACACCTCCCAACTCCCAAGCTGGTCCCAAGCGTATTCAATTGGATTCAGGTCCGGGTTTCTCGCGGGCCAGTCCATGCGATTGATGCCAACGTCCTGAAAATACTCATTTACAATTTGAGCTGTGTAAGGCCTGGCGTTATTAAACTGGTTAATGAATTTTCACCCATATTAAAGAAATATGGGCCGAATCGCTGCACTGTAGAAAGTGACACGCCTATTCTTCTTGTTGTACTTCGCAGACTTCTGCCTTCTTCTAACATAGGACGATACGTGCACTCTTCTGGTGTTAACCACATGATAGTAATTCAATAATTTGAAAGATCTATAATAAAAGTGAGAAAACGAGCAAAAGTAAAACAACCGCGAATTGAATTTATTTCCAAATTCGAGGTTTTTAAATTGAAACTTTTTTAATTACGCCAGCACAACAAGCTACCCAAAACTGTAAAATTTTCCTAATCAACCTTGAACCTAATACTTTAGCGATAAAGTTGAAAATCTATTAAAGAAATTTGACAGATTGCAGATTGATATTCTGGCGTCTACCATTATGAATTTGCAAGTTAAAGGGATTTTCGGTATCGACCCGTGGTATTTGACCGCGAGTGTATTTTTGATTAGCATCGCACCACTTTCCATATTACGACACGACTCGCTTGTTACGTCACGGACGTGTAGGTTAGCACGTAACGTACATGTCTTCGGATCGAAAGTGACACACCATCGCGATCGGTGGGTTATAGGTGTTTCAAGTTGTTTGAACTTTGCCAGACTCGCACGCAGTTTTCTCGTGTGGAATCTATTGAAGTTGTGTAACACTTTTTTCTCCACTATTGGTCTCGCCCATATTTTTCTTATTTTCTTTGTGTTTTGCAGTCTACACACATTCAGTGAGGAACGAGACCAAATCGTTACACCAGTTTTTGCTGAGCCGGCCTAGGTGATGACGCCCTTCTTCCTTCACCACTTTGTATGACGATCCCAGCTCATCTGACTTGATCTATCCTTCAAGTGTGTGTGTTTAATATTTACATCGATAGGTCAAGGCCTAAGGGAAATTGATTTTCCACTTGGCTTTTCGTGACTTTTAACTTCTAGCTGTAAAGTGATTCTAGCTGTAAGTGAAGTGAACGCAAGACCTCTCGTTGAAACTGAACAACTTTTGTTCTATGACTTTTGAAAATTCATTACCTTTTTTTTAGTTTCACCAAACATGTTGATAAACTGATCGCGTCAGTTCCTAATGTTCCTATAAAAAGTTTTTTTTTTTTTTTTGCGAATTTCATGATCTCGTAGAACATTAGTTGTTCAGTTTCATGGTCCGAGACCACATGTGAGGTGTTACGTTTATTATGTACCTTTTAGTAATACTTCACAAATACGCATTTTGTATTTCTATGTACTGAGTCGTACCTGCCTGGACATGATAAAAAAGTATTGTAATACTCGCCGAAGGCAAAGCTCTACCCAACTCCCAATAATGTTAGTAAGTAAAAATCCTGTTTTACTTAGGTACATCCTTGGCTATAAATAAACGGAAAACGGCAGTATTTAAAACAAAGGGCTGTATATAAGTACAGTTATAGCGACAAACCCACTTTAACGGATTGGGTTGAGGATTTTCAGCGGTGACCTAGATAAGTAAAGCCGTGGTTTTAACACACGAGCTATTGTGCCCACTGCTGAAAAAGAACATTTGGTAATCAATATACCTACTTGTTCAATCTCTTGTCCAATTGAAGGTTTAACACATCTCATATTCATTTCTATCGAATTATGAATATACTGAGTACTACGATTTTATTACTTACTGTGATTTTATTGCTAAAATACTTGAGACTACAAGATAGTTACAAATTAAAATATCTTTTACTTGTAAATTCTGCGTTTTTCTTGGACTTAGCCATCGTGTTTTATATGGATATACAATGCATTTAACGCTCGTATAAGCAACATTCGATATTTAATATAAAATTTAATTAGTATGAGTATACGACGATGCTACATAAACGTTACGACAGCCCTACGACGCTGTATCGAGAAAACTACGGAAATGCTACGACATCGCTACGCCACCGCTACAATAAATTTATAGTTCTAAGACGCCGCTGCATCCTACCTACGACGTCGCTACGGATCATATACGACAACGCTATGGCCACGCTACAACAAGGCTACTACGCCGCTACGTTACTGCTACGAAGTGTTTCATGATGTATTTTCAAGAATACTCTTTCTTTTTTTGTTTACGGTCCACCAAATAGTGAAAAGTTTCCCCACCGTGTCAATTTTTTCCATCCTTTGTTAGAACCTTTCCCCTAAGAGCGGCTATGTTCTAATGCTCAGAACGTGCCTCTATCGAGGACGGCGTGACCGCGTGAGGCGCGGGTGCGCGGCCCACCGGGTACTCCGGCCTACGATCCACTTCCACTGACCCAATTTCGTCTCATATGCTCCAAATTAGTGACCCCGACTTGTTTTCAACGTGCCAGGGAGCTCTGATATACTCTTATGTATTATTATATACCGTATTATGTATTGCAGCCACTTCTGTGATGCATGCAAATCCCTTTGTGATAACTTTTCCGTTCAAACTTGAACGGGATCTGAGTTGAACTATGTGAAGGAGTAACATCGCTTATGAGATATTCACATCCGCAGAAGCGGTTTACCTACTACCTAATCTTCTTCTTTGTGTAGCTGGCACAACAATTCCAATATTCTGTCAGCCCAGAACCTCGCCACTTCCACCGCGTCGTTAGTGGCAGCGCAGAGGTCACTTCGGCTACATGCTTTTGGGCTAAGAGGGCAGGATAGGAGATGGAGCACACACTACTTAATAAAATTACGTGAATACCTACATTCAAATTGAACTGAATTCGGAAGAGTGGGTAAGTAGGTACACTTAGACTAATTCGTGGTAATATACATTGTTCCTGATTATTTATATACCTAGGTACGGAATACCTAATGCTCGTTAACAACGGTTTCGGTTTCTGTCGGTCTTCCGACAACGATGACGAGACGACGACTTTGGTTTATCAGAAATTAATCTAAGTGTACCTACATATCTAACTACTCATCCGAATTGCTTAAACAAGATATTTTCTACCGACATATTTAATAAACTGAGATTTTCAACAGCCCTTTATGATCGTCTAAATAAAGCTTTCGTACATAGAAGGGTTACAATCATTAGTTGCCTACTATAGGTAGACACTAGGCCTACATGATGATGATTCCAGGATGTCATGTCAGTTGGGTATTCCAGGACATAAGCTGTTAAAAATTAACAATGTTGCTATTCGAAGGAATTTAAAAAAAAATACTCACCTTGTGTTTTAGGTAGGTAAAAAAAATATCTATTTTCCGAATTAGGTAATTGTTATTATTGTAATTGTTATTGTGATTTTCTTTAATAACCTCTACATTGAAATCTGTTAATTTACATGGTGCAAGCGAAAAGAATATTCTTTCATAATACGCATTGGGTGAACCTAAACAAATCTAAATACTCTTTACTTACCATTTGTATATTTTGACCAAACTACATAGGTACATTTATATTAATAAACTAGTTAGGTTCGCAGGTAGGAACTTGAAACGATATCCAGCTTCATCAGTGCTAGCACAACAATATTAAACGTTGGATCAAAACTTCGCCACTTTCAACTAAAACATTGAATCCTTGAACTACTCGGATAAATCTTACAAGTGCAGTCTAGAAACAACGATCTAGCAATCTCTAGCAAGTAGGTCAATGGTTATCAAACGGCGGATGAGCTACACGAGTACCCACGGCTCGAGTGGAGAAGGCGCAGCGTCGCGGCGTCGCGGGAATCAACTCATTAGAGCCGCCTCTCCGCCGCCGTCGTGCGGCCCAGCCATCCAGCCACGATAGCGTTGACCCATATCTTTGAATCCGGAATGTAGGTAACAGGGCCGCCGCTTTTATACGTTTTAAATAATGACGGGGCGACCCTGTTTTATTTTTGTTGATAATGTATAGATATTTTGGTCGGTAGATGATGATGTAAGTACCTACTTACTGTAAAGTATACTTAGTAACTATGCATCATAGAAACTATACAGGGTGAATCTTTCAAGTGGGCGTGGTTGACCAAATCTGAAACAAACTATGGGGAATAGCGAAAAATATTGAAAGGAGTCTCGAGCCCGATTTTGGCGATCCACGCCCACTTAAAAACCCACTTTCTTATATACTTATCAGAGGTTATCCGAAAAAACAACTAAGAACGGAATAGGATTTTTTATTTGATATGAATGTAGGTACATCTACAGATAAAAGTTGTTACATGCAGATTTAACATTGATTTATTTATTTACATACATTTACTTCACCAAGAATGATTTACCTAGTTCTGTTCGTGAAGTTACCTCAGAGTAGAAGATCGTAAGTACACACGACGGCTAGTCATGCTTTACAAAACCACTTTATGCGGATTTCTCATTGTACGGAAAATCTATACAAAGCAAGGCCATGTTATACTGGAGATGTATACCTTGATATGCCGCCGTATGTACCAAACAAATAGACAGAAAAAAAATCGATTCCAAGAAAACACTTTTTTTGTCGTAATTCTGCTTAAAACTACTACGCAATTGTCCACAGTAGGACGGTAGGTACAAGTTAATTTTACAATTACTGACAGATCAGGTATACGGACATTATCAACGTCATTATATAAATATACACAGTTGGACCAAACCACAGTAAAAATACAACTGGCAAAATTGCCTATTCATACGAATATTTATTTATTTATACACGCATTCGTGCAAATATATATACAGATATATTTTAATTTCCATGTTAGGATTTATTTGATAGTTTAAAAATATTCCTATGAATACCTAATAATTCAGTATATTCATTTTATATTCATTTTTGTCGACGTCAACTGCCTCTAAAAATAACGCTGCGATCTAGACATATTTTCCAAAAACAGCCTTGCAGCTATAATATCATACTAGGTGGTGGTATTTATTCACCAATTTAGCAACAGGTGATGTACATAAATATGTTTAAATAGATCTTTGGTGCCAGCGGCGCTATAAAGGTTACAGCACACATCAACTCGGAAAGGGATCGTCGCACTGATCGGAATCGTAATGTAATCGCCTCGCCTCGGGACAAGCTCACGAACCACGGTGCTTGGTCAACTTGTAGTTCCCGCGCTTACGGCTCGTCGTCCCCGCGCTTACGTCTCTTCTGCGTTCTTTTTCCTCTTCGTCCAGTGCTATGGCCAGTGCCGGATTTAGGGCAGGGCAACAGGGGCACTTGCCCCGGGCCTCCACAAAGAAGGGGGCCTCCACAACTTGGTCAAGAAAAAATTACATCCTTTGGGTCCATTAGTCCATCAAAGAGTGTTCAAATACCCCCCAATATCCCAGACATCTATAGAGAAACCAACCTATCCCAAGCGGAATACTACAATTTTTGAGCTCGCTTCGCTCGCTAATACATCCGGATCATATAATTACTGAATTCAATATTAGTTAAACTTTTATTAGGGTTATTAAGTTACACCTTGTTTTTTTTTTTTCGTCTGTCCCAAACCAAGTTTCGGTGCCTCCACTTCTTGGTTGCCCCAGGGCCTCCACAGCCATAAATCCGGCCCTGGCTATGGCTATGATAGCCATCTCGAGTATTGGTAACCGAGATATAACCATGCTCTACACTTCACGTTCGGATTCAAACTGATCTAGTGCCAGCCAGATCAACGAGCGCAGTCGGCGAGCCGTAAGCGCGGCGTCACCTAGCCGTAGCCGATTAGACGTATCGGAGCTGCTGACACGCTTTGGTTACATACTTACTTACGTACCCTTTCCGAGTTGATTTGTGTGCTATGACCTTTAGCCATACGATTGTGCAACTGCAGTTTTATTTTTTAAATAAGAGTCGCTGTAGCTTGCGCAACAGCCGAAATGGGTTTGATGGCTTCCTGCTATCCTGGTAAGACCGTTTAAGGGTCTTACGACATACGTTAAGACGAGGTTCACAACAGTTCAGTGCAGACAGCAGTAAAGATATGTGCAGCGGACGTACCTTAGACGGCGACCTGCACTCAACGAGTTCGCCGTTCCTGACGATGATGACGATGGTGTTGGAAGAATCTAATGGCTTTCTCAAAGTTCACTCGAGGTGCGCGTTGGTCGGAGATAGGACACGAAATGATAGAACAATGTTCTCCCGATGGCGGATTCGGTCGCGTGCTCTGTACCAATTTTGACTTTTTGAAAATCGGCCAGTCAGGGTGACCAAAGACAACCTCGTGCTGTCACTCTAAGATTTGATCAGTAAGTACGGGCATGATAACCGGAAATATCGGCGTCTCGTTACTGCTATGAGCACAGACGTACGTGAACTTCGATTCTTTCTTAAAAGCGACATATTTGTTACGAGTTGTTGACAGGTACGAGTGCAGTTGAGTCGATTATATTATTTGTAAGTCTCGTGTAAGGAATCTTTATGGTACCTATAGGTGGGTAAGTAACTTTTTGGTTTTGCGCAAGATATAACAAGTTTCGTGAGTAATTAACTTAACGGTCTAATGTACTTACGTAGGGACTAGGGTTATAGCTACCTGTACACTGGACACTATAACTGCGCACCGTAACAAACAACACACGAAAACTAAACTCGTACACTTCTAACTTGTAACACTGTGATAAAAATATGATGTATTGATCTTAACGCTTAGAATTCACCACAACCAAGGCTTAATTAAGGGTTTAAATATGTTACATTGAACCGAGAAATGTTTTTACGTTATGTTAGTTCCACAGATTGCTCATTAACGGAGTACGCGTCGATAGTCTTATTTCGATCTACCCACAGAGTGAAAAAAACGAATAATTATAAAATGAATTTAAGATTAGTTCCCGATTTCTGCACAGCGAAAAAACGTAAAATTCTACTAATTAGCTACGTAATATTAGTACACTACACATTAAGGATTCTAACTGTGTAGTGAAATATCCCACCCACAGAAATATAAATATAGACTATGATCCAAACTTTTGCCAACTATGTTGGGGTAGGTTTCCTGTCTTAATAAATATTAAATATATCCCTGTAAGCTAAGGTATAGGACAGGAGCACTACCCCCGAGGCACTAAGTATAATTTTGATTGACAATAGGGAGTCTAACAACCGTATCTATAGCCAAGTCAAAGTGATTACTTGAGCTTTGTGTAGATTATTAATTGCTTGAAGCTAGAAGTATCAAAAGAATTCTTAGCTTTGGTTTCTTCTACGGTTCCTGCTTCGTTTAAATTCTTATCTACCTACTGCATAAAAATGTTTGTATAAATTATAACTCAAGTAATTGTTTTAACTTGACTATAGATACGTGTGTTATTAAAAATTTTAGATACACCAACAAACATTTAGTATACATGCAGTTTTTCTAATGACTAACATTAACTACAATTAGACATGTAGATAAAAATATGTATATGATATGATAGAAAAAACATTATAACATTTCGAATATCAGTTTTTAAAACTTTTTTTAGACTTTTTACTTAAAATATAATATATCATTTTAAATTGTTACTTTAAACAGTAACATTAAGAATTTTTTTTTTTCAAGTAGAAGTTAGGTACTAGTTTGAGCAAATATCATAATCGTTGATATTATATTTCGATTCTGATATTTTGTTCATTTCCAATAGATTCAAGTCGTCTCTGTTCTTGCAGCTTCTTACCCACACTCCTGATCGTGAACTGAAAAGGAAAAATATTCATGTTAAATATGGTGCTGACTATTTGGTCATCATCATCTGCCTAGTCGTTTCCCAGATATGTTGAGGTCGGCTTCCAGTCTTACCGGATTCAGCTGACAATCGGTATTTTACACGGAGCGACTGCATTTATTAGCTCCACAACACAGTTAGTACCGGGTAATACGATACCCTTGGTAAGATTGGTTGTCAGACTTTCGGGTCACTGACTACCTGAGCTTATTATCACTATCACTAAGGGTATAAGAATAAATGAAATCATTCAAAAAATTTGGAGACTACTTAAATCTCCAAGATATCAGACTGTAAAACTTAGTAAATCAAGACAAGTACACAAGCGGACACAAATTTCATACCAAGCAAAGGCCCATAAAAGTGGGGTGGTGTGCACTGCGAATGTTCTCCCCATTTGTTTAATTTTCTGTTTGAAAATGACATTGGGAAAAATGTTGTAATATTTAACAATTATAACGAGTTTAGAACGGTCATCATGCGCGGTTATAACCCGTAAGCTCACCGGTTTAACAACGTAGCGTGCCATGCCCGTAGCGTACCGGCAAAATATTCTCGCCGACAATTTTTGACGCTCCGTGCATGGTAGGAGACGGTGTTGGTAAGAACGGTCTACTGGGCATACTCTCATACTTTTCAGTACAAAGAATATTTTAATACGTTGCTAACACGGTCATGGTCACAGTGTAGTGAGCAGACTCTGTAATGTATGATTGAATTATTCCTCATAAAAAGTTCTAGAAAACCTTAGTGGTAGAATGTCTATCCTTTAAGGTCGACACACAACAAACATTTTTATGCTTTATTTGCGATGGTATTTTAACTTATATAGAATGAATCTTTATCTAAATAAGTATGTCTGTCATCTTGAGTATTTAATTTAGACCAAAATTGCCCTTGACATTATTAAATTTAGATGAGTATCTAATGAAACATCACGTCGCGTGTTGAAGAGACCCACAGACTGCTCGTGTAGAAAGTTGTGCAATAAGCTCTGAACAATGTCGTCTTCATTTCAGTAGTACAAAGAGCAAACTTACGGGCCCCAAATATTCGCCACTAACGGCCTGCGCTAACTCTCAATGTCTGCATCATCTTTCAGATCAGAGGATAACATATCTCCAAGATATTTAGAATGTTCCACCCTTTTAAGTGGTGTTCCAAATAATTTTATGGCAGGTATCGTTGCTGGACATTTTCCTCTGGCCTGAAAAATCATGCATTCACTATACTTGATGTTATAAACCGAGACAAGGCTGTGAACGTACTTTTCACGGATGCCCAACAGTCTAGAGAGATCACAAACAGAAGCACTCAGCAGCACCATGTCGTCCGCGTAACTGATATTATTGAAACACACATCGTCTTTTTTGTTCTTTGCGATCACTTTTTTGTTCTAGAGTCTAGACTATAAATGGAAACCTTCTAGTTACGGAGATATCAAGTCAAAGTGCAAAATTGTTCACAAGTTTTTTTAAAAATACTTACATGTTTTTAATGTTATAGCTTCACTTTAAATACCTCCATGACCCCGAACAATTCAATGCATCCATCAGCACAATGTTTTGAGTGCGTATCATTGAGTCTTACCGTAAAACGCAATTTTTCACCCCAAAAAAAATTCGTTTCCCATAAGTAAATATTACAAAAACCTCAACAAAACAAATAATACGTATAGGTACTTACTCTGGGGTTTTGGATGTGTTGGCCGCTCCGGCTTAGCAATGTACACCCGCGGCAGGCGCGGTGGCAGCGGCAGGACATTCCGGCGGACCTCCGTATTGGTGGCCTGAGAGATGAAATGCGCTTATATTAAAGAAACGTCATAATATTACCCTACATCGGTCTACTGGTCACTGGCAAGAGTTTTGGGTGTTTCCTTGATTAGGTAATTTTATGGAATTGCAGGTAGCAGCCTGGGGCCGTACTAACAACTCTTATAGCAGGATCACTTACCGTCACTTAAGTGTGGGAAAGAGATGGATGGATGGCATGGTTGGCCACCACATAAGGTTATATTAAGCAGCGTTTGCCAATGTCGGTTTGCCTGGCCCTTTCTCAACTATGTTGAGGTCGGCTTCCAGTCTAACCGGATGCAGCTGAATACCAGTATTTTACATGGGGCGACTGCCTAACTTACCTCCACAACCAAGATAGTGCTAGTCAATACGATACCTCTTGGTAATACTGGTTGTCAGACTTTTTGGGCCACTGACTACCCGTAACGACTGTCAAAGATATACATAATGACAGCCGAACCAACTGCTTAACATGTTTTCCGAGGCACGGAGGAAACTCGGCAAGTAATGGGCGCGGGTTAACCTAAAGATCGACCCCGAACGGCTGTTATTATTTAGCCACGAGCTCCTTCTTCCCTATTGGCCCTATAGAAATTTCAACAAAATCAGTTAAGTAATTTGGATTTTTTTTCGTCACGTTAATGGTGGAAATCGCTTAGAGATATATTCTATAAATCATTGAAAATACTGGTACAAAAATAAAAAAGACAAAAATAATGAAAAAAAACCCGCGAATTTATGCTTTACGTCAATTGAATCATCAAGAAAAGTAAAAAGAAAAAATTGATCGTTATTCCGAATAATACATCAGCGTCAGGTACCTATTTGAAATACCAATTAAAAATTATTTTTTTAAGAAGTAATTGAATTACAAATACGAAATACGTATTTGTATTTCAATTACGTACTTTAATTACAAGTAATTCAAATAAAAATTTGATCATTATTCCAAATAATACCTCAGCGTCAGGCATTTGAAATACCAATTACAAATTCCATTTTTAATAAATCATTGAATTACAAATACGTAATTGGTAATTGGTACGTATTTGTGTTTCAATTAAGTATTTTATTTACAGCTATTTTAGATGGTCAGTTGTGTCCAGCTCGTCCCACCATCTCCTGCGAGGTCTACCGCGTCACCTTCTGGCTGTGTCAGGGCTCCACAACGTGATCATATTGGCCCACAGCTCGTCGGGCATACGGCAGACATGGCCAGCCCAGTCCCACTGCAACTTAGTGACTTTTTGAGCAACGTCAGTAGGTAATTTTTATTTTGAAGCGCAGTATAGTGTTGCTTATATTGTGGTAGATAAAACCCACGACATTATATAACCATTCAGCAAATTTTCGAGTTTGGGATCTAGCCATAGGTACTACAGAGTTCACTGGCGGTCGATCTCCTGTCACCCTTATGACCTATGTAATAAGGTTGAAAGGTGGTCGACCGTCATTGAGCGCGGTAGTGCTTTCTATGCAGAAAATTTTAAGAATCACTAGATTGTCGTGGACACCAAACTATTGAACGACGTCGGGCGTAGTTTATAGTAATTTTTTTTCAATAGATTTCCTCGAAAACTAGCAGTTATCACACTACTATTAGGTTCACAATGCAGTGTATATTACCGTCGTGGGATTTTTAAAATTAATTTTCACTAGTGTTTTATTTTTCCACAGATATGTAGATTTTTTTTTAAATTCTTTTTCCTATAGTCGGCAGTATTTTTTTTTTTTTAATCTTAGAAGAGGCGTATACTTATAAGGACTTAACATTTAGTGAAAATTTAAATTGTTTTTATGAACAGAATATGATAAATAAATATTTTAATTATAAAATAATTTGCTTTTAAACGAATTAACATTTATTTGTTTCATTTATTTGTTTGTTTCAAAAATAGTAGAATTTTTATTTTTGATAGTAGTTAGGCTTTTTTGCGGCTTCATACTTTTGCTTCTCTGTCAACCTGCAAATCTAAAGTGCGGAAAAAAGCAAATTAAATCATAGTTTCTTAATAACTCATGACAAAAATACTTTTCGTTCTATTATTTAATTTCTATGAAAGTATATTGCAAAACGTCGTTTGATACTCATTTGTTACTGCAGTTCTCGGCTCTAAAAACAACCTCGCCTGCGAGTCTGCTGTGAATCCCGCCTCGGCTGCAATGTCAAAGTTTCCCCACTTGTATGAAAATGCCACACACATCAGAGATATTGAGAGCCCCGGTTAATGCTCGTAGAGGGTTCCTTCTGGTCTTCCTTTCATTGTTCTCAGCATAAAACCTGAGGAGATGGCGACGCGGCGACTCCGACGGTAAGGCTCCGACATGCTTTTGAAATAAATATAGTCAATAAGCACGAATAATAGTAATAAAATAATCTCGTCTAGGTCCGATGTGATGTAGACTATTTGTTTTTTTTTTTGTGAAATACTATTTCTAGCATCCCCAAGTGTCAAAAGTAGATAAAAATTATCGTCACGCTTGACGTTGTAGACTTTTTTCTAATGAAGAGTAGAAACATTTATTTTCTTCATTTTTCACATCGCCATGCTGTATATGATGATAGAAATCTTTCAACAATCGGTCATTTTGTCTATTTTTCGAGTAGGAATGTCCAAGCATAAAACAAAATTGTACATACCAAATTGTGAAAGTAAAACACAATTAGTCCAACGCATTACTGACAACAATTTTGTAATTTCAATTGAACTGCTGTAACCTTTTTTGTTTGATTATTTTGCGTCTTGCTGTCAGTGAATATAATGTTAGGATTGATCAAATCTTCATTTTAATGTTGGTTAGAAAGCGACAGTGCTGGGCCCATTCTGACCCACTTTCTTTAATTGGCGCGTTTTCGGCCGGAAGAATATGTGCATCTCATTTTGTCACACAGCGCCTGTCAAAAAGCATGCATCTATTCCACGCCCACCGGCGAGATTGACTGAGCGGCATGCGCAGGAACTCTGGGGCCATTCAAGTAAGGAATTTTTTAGATTTTTTTGTTGGTTTGTTAGAATTTGAAGACTTAAACTTACATACACAAACAGCAAGACCCGAAACAGCTACTTGTAGGCCATACAAATATTTGTTCCGTGCGGGAATCGAACCCGCGACACGCAGCGCAGCAGCCAATCGCTCAGCCACTGCGCCAAGCGTGCAGTCAATTTTGTACATTCAATCTGATGAATTCTGAAACAAAACAGATTAACCGCTGATAGTAATAAATCCCAATTCATTCGAGTTGTTTACCTTTTAATAGTGGCTTATTACGACGACGATCAAAGCTGTGGCACCAAATCTTCAATCAACTCAGCGTGCTACAGTTCACTGTTGGCTAAACACATGGGCCTCTCCCAAGTTGCGACACAATTCTCTGTTCTCCTTCTTCCGCGTCCAGTCCAGTCTGACCCAGCTACCTTTTAAAGGGCATCGCTACATCTAGCTACAGCTGGCGGCTAGACCAAATCTTGTAATTACATATTGTTTTGTTATGACCCCCGAACGTGTATACAAATCGATAACTCAGTGCTTTTAACTGTTCAGGAGTTCCCATGTTATGGAGATGATCCTAGCAGCAACGGGTCTTAGTATTAGATAATGTTTTGTTGTTAGTTCTGAATGTGTATTCAAAATGGCAACGCAGTGCTATTATAATCCGTTCAAGAGTTTCCTCGCACGGACTCGATCGTGGCTGCTTTTATTTTTATTATTATTTTGAATGACAACCGTGGTTTCGTATAATGTTATATTAATAAGAAAAATACAGTCTAACTGCAATTATTAAGTTACGGCATTTGTGGTAATAATTTGGCCTCTTGTTGTCTTCGTTTTTTTTTTAAATTATTTATTTTTTTTAGATCTTCTCTTTAATATAGGTCAGAGTACAACACTGAGCCCAGAATCCCTTGCTCCTCTTCTTTTAAGTCCTTGAAGAAAATAGTACATTTTTGTATATAAGTGGGGAAATTTTGTCCCTGCAGCCGATGCGGAATTCACATAATAGAACGAAAAAAAATTTCGTCATTAATTATTATGAAACTACGATATATTTTGTTTTTTTTTCCGTTCTTTGCTTTCGCAGGTGAAGGTGAAGCAAAGGTGTGAAGTTGTAAAACAGCCTAATACGAAAATATTTAAATTTAAATATTTTTTAATTAGAACACAAATAAATGTTATTTTGTTCATAAAGGAAATTATGAATAATAATGTTTATTTATGATATTCTATTTATAAACACTAGTTAAATATTCAAAAAATATTTAGGGCTTAAAGCCATATAAATGCGACTCTTTGCTGATATTAAAAAAAATACAATCATCGCCGACTATAGGAATTGGACCACGTTGGACGTAGTTTATAGTTATCTGTGGGTATAAAACACTAGTGTGAAATGCACTGCATTATAAACCTTGTAACAATACTGTAAAGGCCGTTTTTCGAGTAAATGCATTGAAAACGATATTATAAATTTAAATAAAATGTGCAAAATAAAGTTGTTTGAACTTGATATAAACTATGCACATTGATAAATTATTACGCCCAAAGTTACGTTAAAAACTTGTGCTGGAATATGGAATATAAGTTGTAAACCAAATTTTTTTTGAATGTTATGAGTAGCAATAACACTAATTAGTAATGATGAGACAAGTCGATGTCATGCTTAGTTTTTGGTGTTTAACACCTAATAGTGAATTTATTCTACAGAGATTTCGCCGTTTGTCTAACGAAATGTTGTTATTAAGTATGACGTCATTCAACAATATTATTAAGTCTTTGCTGAACATGTTTTAGAAGAACCATTAGAAACAAACAAAAATACGAAGCTATTTTTCACTAAATTAATTTATTTTATCAGTAATTTGCACGATTAATTCCAGTTTATGTGTTGTCTATAGAGACCAACATGGACACTGCTTTCATGATATCCCCGTCCGTTTTTTGTAGTTGTTCATGGCACTTGTCAAAAGTGACATCGGTGCCTACTGACACCTTCACCCGAACAAGCTTGATGGCGTTGTGAACGTTCCAGCCGCTCAGCTCCAAGGCTTCTAAACACTGCGCCTGATTCGCCTGAGAATTATTAATAAAAAATGTCAAAATTTATTATAGGTAGGTTTTTACCAGTGAACAACGAAAGCGTAGATAACACAGCATGCACATATTGCTAAGGGGAAAATATTTATGTTAAAAATTTGCAACATTTTTTTTAATACGGCACAGTTAAATAAATTAATAAAAAAAGATCGACTATTATAATTTGTATACTTTTAAAGAATATGGAGCAAAATTAAAATGTAACATCATATTGGGCACTGGGTAAGGAACATGGTGACACAAAATTATGCCATGGATTCAGTACATTACATGATTCTAGATAGCGTTAAAATTTTCCATCGATCAATCGGAACCGTTGTACTTTCCTAATATCCGTCTGTGCATCTGTCCGTACATTCAGAAGTCAAAGTATTAAAGCATCAATATTCAATCAATCATGTACTAAATCCATTGTAAGTTCGTATCACAATATCCTTTCCACCGTGAATACGATCGGAATCTGTCGAATAGAACTTCTATCGTACAAGGACATAAAAAATAAAAGTTTAGCTACGCTCGACGATACTTTACAAATAAAGTATCGTCTCTGTCGCGCGTCTTCCAACTCATCTCGATGTACCAAAGTCAAAATACAGAAATACAGAATATATAATAATTCAAAGTCAGAATACTTATATACAACATGTATCAGAAGGTGAGATCATATATACGATATGCTATAGATAGACTGTAGCTACAATCCAAAAAGTACTACAGAAACATAGAACAAAAGTACTACAGCGCCATCTATGACACAATTTAAGAACTAACATCAAATTCATAAATCGCGCAGGCAGTTCCCCACCAGACATAGTACCCTCCCTTTTCTATGGGGGATGAAGAACTGTACAACCTGATCTTTATGCCTCCTAAATTGAGGACCCCGACGTGTATATGGTGATGTGCCTTCAACCATGTGCACGGATTTCCAAACGACCATCACACTGAACTAATTTCACTATGGGGCAACCATATGATCACACATTCCTGATACATGCTGTACAGACCAACTGGATTAAAAAGTATGGAACAACCGTTTATTCTGCACAAATACCACACATTATAAAATAAAATCACAAAATGCAGCCAGCCAAAACGACAGTAAAATCATAAAAGCAAACGAAGAAATTAAAAAGTTTTACATTGTTGTCTATCGCTCGATGTCCGGACAGGTCACAAAATAATGTTCAAAAGATGAACAAACAAAATAAAATGCCAATTAACCCTAGGGAACAGAACGAGAGAAAGTTCCGAAAGACTAAATAAAAGAAATGAATTTACCACAACACTGATTCTTCAAGATGACCCAATAGGCCACTGAATTTGTCATTAGGTTTTTTTTATTTAATCATGTACAGGAATATGTCAATAAACTTTCTATTAGGTCACCTTGTATTAGCAATCTCAACGTAAGCCATCATAATTCACCACTTACGGTTTCTATGCAATATCCGAACAAGTAGGTAGTAATTGTTAGTTCATTATCATCATCCTATAGAAGTTCACCTCTAAACACAGTAGCTCCTGCTACAAAATAAGTTAACAACAAACTTCCGGCACAGACCACCGCAAGCCACTCCTTGACGACTAGCATCCACTTGTAGACACATCACAGTGAAACAAAGATCTTTCAGTGTTTGAATAAAATGAACAAGAGGGCGCTGTTGCTCAAACAATTGCAGAAAGTGTTTCATGACATTGTATTGATTGTTAGTTTGTTCCCTGTTTAATCACCATTCTAAACACGATATTTTAGAAACACCGAGCTATTTTCGAAACTGTAAAACAAATAAAACCATCTTTCCTTTCGACGTGTAAAAGTGATATTTTATAACTGCCTTACTTAACAAAAAGTCATTCGTACGAAATTCGTAAATTCGGAACATCATGGGTAAAGGCACAGTTCCAATGGCGAGTGCAAGCGCGAAGCAGAGACAATGGCAGCCAAGCCGCTATGAGACCGTGGCGACAGGCCTGCGGTCTATGTAACTATGAAAACGGCGGCGTCAGGCTGCAATGTCGCCATTCACACAAGCGTAGACATAGAATAGAGAGAATTACAATTAAGCATATACAGAGAATTACATACATATAAATAAGTTGTATCGCCGCGGTCTATCATGTCAGGTCTATATCTATCATGTCACGGTCGTCTCCGGATAGCAGCAGACTTAGACACAACACTTGGTCTCTAACTTGGCCTTTACGTTGCCGTTGCTGTCGACCAGTAGACCAACGCCCAAAACCCACAAAATACAAACACTGAACATCATCACAATCACTGTGTTTTCTTTGTGACACAAATTCTAAACGATTTCCAAGCGCGGTTAAAGGGAAAATTTAAAAAAAACCTGTGGTTATTAGTATTGGTATGTAAGGGAAGTGCTGCCATGCCCCGACCTCTGCAGGCTATAGATATTCGTGAATTTTTAGAGTCACGGAAGATAAATTCTTATTTTTCGTATTGTCTATAATTTGAGGTCTCATGGCATGGCTTTCTTAACGAAGATAAAATATATTTTAAACAAAACTCAGCAAAAACTAAACAACGAACACAAATATCAAAGTTACAAAGAAAGTAAATAAGAAACAAAACAAAGGTCAATTGACGAAAATAAAAATCAAGTTACAAAGGTAACAAAACTTATTAAAACGTGACTAACGAAAACAAATAAGAAAGAAACCAAAACAAAACCGATAACATTACAATGAAAGTAACAAAAACCCAAATAACTAAAATTGTATCAAGTTCGAATATTGAATGCCGCAATTTGGGTACGTAACAACACATCAACCTACAACTAGCTCAAAGTTTACGAACAAACAAGGTTACTTAAGACACAAGAAGCTAGCTACATGGCCATTCTGGCTGTAGATATGATCCCTTGTAACTTGAATGAAAGGTGCAATATTCTTTGTAAGCTTCTATTCCATTCGATTCTTTACTTTTTTTATTCACCTTGTCTTTTAAAACTTTGGTCATTACCCTGACCTCGTCTGATTCCTCGCCCCTCTGACGGCCGCATGGCTTCTGGTCCGCAAATTCTAGCAGGTCCTCGACAGACACGTGATCTTTATGTTCTGAAAATGTTTGAAAACAACAGTTTATAAATTGATTCACTTAGATTAGCAGAATGTATGAAGACGCGAGTTTTTCTAATAGCCCAGGCCCTGCAGTCTCGACATTAGATTGGAATATGAAATAAAGTAGAAAATCTATTAAAGTTTGACAACGATACGACTTAGCGAACGATTTTTGTCGCTATCTAATGTCGAGATTGCAGGGCCAGTGCAATTAAACAAAAAATACTGAAACTTGAAATGAAAATCGATCACTCTAAACTTCGTTCCAGCTTTTTGTCTGTATTGCACTCGACTGTACGGTTTGTTCAGAGCACTGTACAGACGCCAGCACATCAAGCTACTACAATCTGCCAAATTTCTTTAATAGATTTTTAACTTTACCACTAAACTATTAGGTTCAAAGTTAATTGAGAAAAAATTAGTTTCGGGTAGCTGGTCTGTACATACATAGGGGAACACATGGCAGTAGGTAATGCCACCTGCTGCGATCCTGACATAGACCTCTTGGTTCGTCCACGTATATACGTTTTTAATAGCACAATTATTATTGTATGCAAATGGTAATATTTTTGTATCTAGAAAACTGCTTTTCTCCGTAAAATGTCGTAGCAAACTAAATCAAACGTTTTGGAGATCGGGGGACCAAACGTATATTTGCCTGTCCCTGTATTATTTGACAGTCTGGCTAAGGCTCAAGATTTCACTTTGAGTCATGAAGATCGTGGACATCAGGAAGCATGATGCAGGAGAATAGTGAAGGGCTATCAAAGAAATGCATGGTGAATACTTACCCTTTACTAGGGCTCTTACAAGAGCCCTATTGCTCTCAGCATCGCTGCTGTCAGAGCTTTCAATGTTGACCTGCACACCTACGTCTTCCTTCTCGGTATCCACCATAAAGAAGTCATTGAAAGGATTAGCGGCTGCTGCCTCCTCCACATTATTGAACGGATTAGTGTCCACCTTCGGGCCGGAATCCACCACGTCTTCGACGACTGTTGTTTCGTCAGTCTTTGGATGTGTTGATTTAGTATTTTGGTAGATTATTGCAACAATTTCTTCCACTTTCTCTGCCGCTTTCTGTGGCTTGGGATCCGCAACCATCTTCAATGGGTATTTGCGGACGTGTCGTGGCATATTAACCAGCTTTGGTTTCGTTGTCCGCGGCGGAAGCGGTAAAATATTATTCGACTGAAAATGTTAATAATGTTAGGTGTTTTTATAAATATTCTTCTTTTCGACTGTACAAATACATTATAAATAAATAATAAAAAACCTTTTATTTCCTACTAATTAATTACTTTTACATTCTTTTATTTTAAGGAAATTTTATACACTTAACTAGTTTTTCTTTGATGGCTTACTTATTACTAATTTAATTAATTTTATGCATTACAACTAGTTTATATTATTTCACTACTTTACTTATTAACTAGTGAATTATTTAATATAATAATTTGGTTATTGCTAAACCTTATCTGCAGGAACCCCATATTGGGTCCCCGATTGTCTCTATCCTGTGCTATCTGGACTCTCGAGGACCTTCCCAAAATGTCACTTTTATGGTCCATCTCTGATCTTTAAGTCTCGCGACATGACCAGCCCATTACCACTTGAGTTTTTGCGCATAATTCGATGCATTTGTTATTGACCTTATTTTTGTGTGTCGTATTTTGCCAAATTTCTTTATTTTAAAAAGCATGCTGCGCTCTCGTTCTCGTTGACAAGTAGATATTTGATTTTTTTATTTTTGAAGTGAATTTCCACGTCTGGCAACCGTACGTTAAGCATGGTAGGAGGCTGGAGTTCATAACTTTAGTTTTAGTGGGTATAGCAAAGTTTATTTTAAAAATTTCCTTCAAACTCCAGTATTTAATTTAATCCATGTTTATTGTGTTCTTCTTTTAACTTCTAGTTCGTTATTTTTCTATCAAAACTAATTCGCTTCCCTAGATAGATATGTGTATCGGCCGATATTCAAGTGGCACTCCTTTAATTGTTATTAATCTTCTCCACCTACTTGTTATTGCCATAGTCTTGAGAGATTCATTTCATACCCCACCTTTACACTAGCTAAATGTAAAATTTGGATCATGTGCTGTAGCTGGGTGCTGGACTCTGATAGCAACACTAGATCATCTGCGAATCTTAAGGGTACACTAGCCGGACATACTTCCATACAAACGTAGTATGGCGATTACTCCACTGTTTGATGGTTTACGTTCAAAATAAAAAAAATATATATCAATTTGTCTCATCATTATCTAGCCCTGTATGGAAACAAAAAAGTAAAAAATAAAACATATATTTAACAAAAAAGTAAAAAATAAAACATATATTTGAAAGGGAACAAGACTGCTAGGTTGAAGTGGGATTGGGCGGGCCATGTCTATAGAATGGATCAGGACCGATGGGCCAGAGTCGTCACGCAGTGGGTGCCAGAAGACGGGCGTCGTCGCCGAGGGAGGCCTAAAAAACGCTGGCGTGACGACCTCGACGCGTATTTGAGAGATTGGCCAGAAAAAACCACACGGAGAGAAGAATGGAAGGCTATGGGGGAGGCCTTTGCCCAGCAGTGGGACAATAGTGGCTAAGAAAAAAAAAAAAAAAAAAAAATATTTGAAAGTTATGAGCATCAAAAATTCCTTATTTCAACACTAATTTTAACTCATCTTTGGGCTGAAACAAATACCTTAAGAAGAAGGAAACTTGAAAATAGTTACCATACAGGGATTTAGATTAGTTGTTCAAAAATGCAAATAATTTTATTTTGAACAGATATATCCAATAAAAAAAATTCGCGTGCTCGTTTCGCGCATGTATACGTCACACAGCGTTAGGAGTGCGTATGTGTACGCGTACTAGCTTCTTACTGCTCATCACAGCGTCTATCCCTTTCGCACGTGATTTCAGATGAGATAGCACGCATTTTAACCCCGCCCACCAACAAGTATTCGCCTTTTATATACAGGCCTGGCTTGCTCCAATCGAACTTGCTGATGATATCCTCCAGGATGGCTTTAATATTTTTGGAGATAAAGGGTCGGCTGTCTTACGCCTCTTTCTATGGAAAACTAGGTCCGAGAGTTTCTGCCTTGATTCTACCCTTGTTAGTATATATGCTAGTATATGTGTTGTTTACGTAGTTGTGTTATATATGTAAGTATATATGCTTTTCATGACCTGTACACAGCTTTTACTCACTGTTGTTTTAAGCTTTCCCATATACTTATGTGTGTTACCGAATGAAATGCTTTTTGATAGTCGATATACAGTATATATAGCGGTATTTGTTGCTCTTGGTACTTTTCTATGATTAATTCAAGGGTGAGAATGTGGTCAACGGTAGAGCATCCTTTTCTGAAGCCTGGTTGCTCTAACGGTTGTTTTAATTCCAACGCACAACTGATTCCTTTGTTTATAATGGTAAAGAAGAGTTTGTAGAGGCACTGAAGCCAGCTTATCGGTCTGTAGTTGTCAATATCCTTTGGGTCGCCCTTTTTGTAGAGAAGTATGATGTCTGATTCAGACCATTGGGTGGGTGTTTCAGAATTTTGTTGTATTAAGTTAAAGAGTTCCACTAATGGCCGGGCTAATGTTGTGTGAGCTATTTTCAATAATTCACAAATACATTACAGATATATTATAACAATTGAACCAGGACAGCTTATGTATAAGGTGGAACAAAAGTAATGACATACTGTGAATTGATGTCATTTTATTGGAATTAAAAAAAAAACGGTTCTGTTTTATGTTAACGTGTAAGATTCATAACATTTACATTTGGTCGAATAAATGAAACCAGTCAAATGAGTTGATGCACTTTTGTGCTTATTTATGGAATTTTGTAGTATTGCAAAACATCTGCCTCAAATACGAGTGTTTAAACTGACATAGTCAGTAACATTATCATTAACAAGGGTGTTGCATTGAGATTACCAACTGTCGAGAGCCTGGAATTTAATGGTTCAT
This sequence comes from Noctua pronuba, assembly GCA_905220335.1. Lineage (NCBI taxonomy): Eukaryota > Metazoa > Arthropoda > Insecta > Lepidoptera > Noctuidae > Noctua > Noctua pronuba. The sequence continues at coordinate 18,157,823 of LR999891.1, read as the reverse complement.
CTGTGTAAAACGGAAAAAGTGCCACAAAAAGTTCGCGAGCGGACACAGTGCGTTTCGTGTGGCGGGAACAGAATCGAGTTGCGAGTGACAGTGGTAGAGGTACTTGATCCCCCATCTATGTTCTATGTTAGGGATTTGGTTTCCGCACTTAGTCCTTAAAGTGGACCATTGTGCGTGAGCCATGGTGGCCGTTACTCCAGCCAGCCCAACTCCCTCCAGAAGCAAATCAAACCTCCCGGTCTTCTCAGGACATCCGCAAGGGACCTTGGTGTTCCAAGAGTCTCCTCGCGGATCTGGGTGACGCCGGTGCACTCGAGGAGCACATGCGCCACCGTTTCCTCCGCCTCCATGCAGGCTCTGCACAGGGGGCTATCAGTGATACCTAGGGTGTGAAAGTGTTTGTTTAGTGAGCAGTGTCCAGTGATGGTCCCCGTCACCAGTCGCAGGCTGTCTCTGTCCAGGCGCAGAAGGCGCTTTGTCAGCTTTCTATCCAGGGATGGCATGGCCTCCTTGGATTGCCTACACCCTGGTGTCGAGGACCACCATTTCTCCGCTTGTGTTTGGGTATGATCCTTTAACCAAGTTCTTAGCTGCTTGAAAGGAATGGGTACAATAGGTTCGGGTCCGAAGACTTTTGTGCTGGATCCTCTTCTTGCGAGTTCATCAGCTGCATCGTTTCCAAGCGATCCACTGTGTCCTTTGATCCATTGTAGTGTCACGGTGTTACGGTTTAGTACCGTAACTCGTTCTAGGGCATTATGACATTCCAGTATTAATCTCGACGTGATCTGGTTCCTCTTTAAGGATTGAAGAACCGAGGCACTGTCGGAAAGTATACGGATATAGGTATCCGTAACTTCCCTGGCCTCTATGGCGTGTGCAGCTTGGATGATGCCCACACACTCTGCTTGATAGACAGAGTTGAGCATTCCTAGGGGTCTGGATATTTTAATGTTTAGGTCGTCGGAGAAGACTCCGACACCTGTCCCATCGTCAGTTTTTGATCCATCAGTGTAGATCCTTAGCTCCTTTGGGCCTGAGTAGTCACACATTTCCGCTGTGAGCTCTATGTTGTAGTGTTTTTGAAAGCAGTGGGTCTTCAGGGTTCTGTCGCTGGGTGATGCCATCATAGGTTGCTGTTTGATTGCATCCTCCTTCAAGCGTGTATGTTTGATTCTGGAATCTTTACTTAGGGTGCCGGATACTTCAAGCCTGAAAGTCGCTAGGGCCGCCTCCTCTCTTACGATGAGATGTAGAGGTGGTAACCCCAGCATCACCTGTAAAGCGGCGGTGGGTGATGTTCTCATGCCGCCGGTGATTGCTACGCAGGCAAATCTTTGTAGCTTCTCGAGATCCTTCTGGGCTGTGCTCAGGTTGGTCCTGGGCCACCAAACTAAAGAGCCGTATGTGATAATTGGTCGGATGACTGTGGTGTATAGCCAGTAGGTGATTTTGGGGCTTAGGCCCCAATTCTTACCAAGCAATCTTTTGCATTGCCATAGGGCTATGCTGGCTTTTGTGGTAACGTAATCGGTATGTTTTGCCCAGTTCAGCTGTTTATCCAAATAGATGCCCAGGTATTTGGTTTCAGTCGATAGGCTTAGGGTGGTCCCGAAGAAGCGGGGTAATTGTAGGGCTGCCAACTTCCTTTTCTTTGTGAAAAGGACGAGTTCGGTTTTGGTAGGGTTCACCGCTAGTTTGTATTCCTTGCACCAGTCCTCTACCATCTTCAAGGCTTGGCGCATGAGGTTGCATAGTGTGTTTTCATGTGTGCCGTTTATTATTATGGTTATATCGTCAGCATAGCCCACCGTATAGTAGCCTCTGTCATTTAGACGCTTGATGAGGCTGTCTACTACGAGGTTCCATAGGAGTGGCGAGAGGACGCCCCCTTGGGGGCAGCCCTTCGCCACGATGGCTCTAGTGGTGTCGTTCACCGTAACCTGTACGGCTCTCAGTCTGAGCATGTTTGTAATCCATCCTCGCAGGGTCGAGTCCACACCGTGTTCCTCGAGGGCTGCGTTGATACTATGGAAAATGGTTTTGTCAAAGGCGCCTTCTATGTCAATAAAGACAGCTAGTGAGGAGCACTTGTGGTCTACTGCACATTCGATCTTGGAGATCACACTATGTAGTGCGGATTCTGTTGATTTTCCTGTGGAGTAGGCGTGCTGTTGTTTGTGTAGCGGCAGCTCCCGAAGAGGTCCGTCCCGAATATGTCGGTCGCAGAGTCTCTCAAGAGTTTTCAGTAGGAACGATGTCAGACTTATTGGTCTGTACGCTTTAGGTTGTGTGTAATCGGGTTTTCCTGGTTTAGGGATGAAGATAACTTTCACCTCTCGCCATTCTAGTGGTACATAGTTGAGTGCTAAGCAGGCTTGGTAGATGACAGCCAGCCACGGCGTAAGGGTATCTGCTCCCCATTGAAGCAGGGCTGGGAAAATTTCATCAAGGCCTGCGGATTTGTATGGTTTGAAGGTCTTAATTGCCCATTTTATTCTGTCTTCGGTTACTATGGTGCGGGCTCTGGACCAGTCCTGGTCGTTTGGTGTGTGCATTGGCTCACTTGCCCATGTTCTGTCCTCGGAGAGGTTGCAGTCTGGGAAGTGGGTTTCCAGGAGGATTTTACTTGTCTCGTAGTCCGACTTTGTGTAGGTGCTGTCTGGGTTTTTCAGCGACCCGAGGGTACGATCCTGATCAGTGGATAGGATCTTCCTTACCCGTGCGGCTTCGCTGTTTGATTCAATGTCCTCACAGAATTTTCGCCAGGCTGCTCTGCTGGCATTCCTGACTTGTTTTTTGAAGGTGTATTGTGTTTTCTTGTATAAATCCCAGTCTTCTGGGAGTCTGGAGTTTTTGGCTCTGTTAAATTGCTTACGCATGGTTTGCCTGAGCTTGCTGAGTTCTGCATTCCACCAGGAGCTTCCCTTGCTCTTGGTGTTGGGTTCTTTTAGTTTGCAGCAGGCGTGGTAGGCTTCAGTGATATATTCTGAGAGTCTGATTACAGTGTCCTCGAGTTGTTTGGGATCCGTTAGAGTTATGGGTATTTGGTGCTGTGTTAGCAAGGAGGCTAGAAGCCGTTTGTAGCCGGGTATGTTGGTGCGGCGTGGATTGCGCCTAGGTTCGGGTTTTTTTGTGGTAGCTACTAGTGAGAAACGAATCCTTCTGTGATCAGAGCAAGAAGGTTCGTCAGACACGTGCCAGTCAGAGATAAGTTTTGTCGCGCTTTCCGAAGCCAGCGTTAGATCAATGATTGTTTGTCCGCGTGCTGTGACCCAAGTGGGTTCCGAGCCACGGTTTACTATGTTAAGGTTAGTGGAGAACAGATATGTGCATAATACCTCACCTCTAGTGTTGGCTTTGTTGCAACCCCAAAGCGGGTGATGGGCGTTCGAGTCTGTGCAGATGACCAGGTCCAGGTTGGCGTCTTCACAGTATCTTACCAGGTCGGCCATCTCTTTTGGTGGGCAGTCTTCGTCCTCGCCTGGCATATATATCGAGGCTAAGACGATGTCAGGAGCGTCGCCGTCAGTTTTGAGCCTGACGGCTGTTAGATCTCTGGAACATAATTGTGTAAGTGTTGTGGTAGGTACATCTTTGGGTATATAGGCGCAGGTTCGTGGTTTGTCCCTGCTCTGTGTGTCGAGAATAAGCTTACCTCCAATATTACCGAGGCCGCATATTCTGTTATTTCGGATCCACGGTTCTTGGATCAGGGCAATGGTTCGGGGTTGCATCTCCAGCGCCCTGCGCAGACAAGCCGTAGCAGTCTGGCTGTGCTGAAGGTTGGTCTGGATGATGCTCATGGGTCTGGATGTGGGTGCCGGCAGTGGGGTGGAGTTATGAGGAGACTGATCCATCGGAAGAATCCCCCCCCTCCTCCAGTCCGTGCCGGTCGTCGCTCAGTGACGGTGACGAGGTGAGCACCTGTTCTGTCCACCCTGGTGGTGAGGTTGGCATGCTCACGGCGTCGGCATCAGCCATCACCGTTCTAGCCATCTCCTCCTCCAGCTGCGTTATGGTCAGATCAAGGTCTGTCGGTTGTGTCTGTGCGGTCGTCGTGGTCGTCGTTTGGGTGTCAGCGGGTTGGGTGTTGGGGAAGAAGCGCACGTATATCGACCCAAGTAGGTACGATACCCGTCGCTCCCGCCCCAAGACCTTTTCGGCTTCGTCCGGTGGGATACCCAGGGTCAAATAAGTCCCATGCTTATCACCACCGACTGATGTCGCCCTATACAGTGACCACCTCCCTATGTCATACCAAGTGTTCTGACGAGTCAGAACACTCTGGAGCCGCGCCATGTCCCCATTATATCTGGGTACGAAGAGCGCCGCTCGGACACGGGTCGGCACGTCAGACTGTCTCATAACGGTCAGTGTCGCGTCTGTGTTGGGAAGTCGAATACCGGGCACGTTTTCGATCAGCCAGGTCAGGGCGCTGTCGTCCTCACACCACATCTGAACCGTGCCGTCCGCTACCCGTGGGTAACCGCGGAAGGCCGGGAGTGGTTTAGAGGGGTCGGCGTCCATGACGAGGTTTTCGAGGCTGACTTTGACGTGCTCGGTCTCGTCTGTGGTCATGTCACGGGATGGAGGCGAGAGGCAGATCGCTACGGCGAGCCGCGCAGGAACATCCTTTGTGGCCCGTGCGTAGGTTCTCTGCTCCCCTAGAGCGGTCTGGGTTTTAACGCGCTTGGCGTCCCCCTGGAGCATGCTCGGCGAAGCCGTGTCGTCCGGGCGCACCCTCTTCGCCGCTCCCTGACCACTTGGTCCGGGTTGCGGTTCAGAGGAGCTTGGCACGGTGTGCTGTGCCAGGGACACCACGCGAGAGAATCCAGAACGCTTGCCTCGTTTCTTCTTTGATAAGTGTCGGTCTTGGGTACGGTTCCAGTCGTTTCCCCTGGGTAGCTCTGGTGCGGGCAGTGACGTTTCGCGCTGGGTTTCCCCTTCGCGTACTGGTCCTTGACCGCTCGTTTCCGCGTCCGGCCGCTTTTCGCGCTGGGTTTCCCCTTCGCGTACTTGCGGCTGGTCGCGTACTCCCTTACAAGCAACCGTTTGTGCTTCGCGCTGGCTATTGCCTTCGCGGATCTTGCGCAAACGGTTGTTGAGGTCTCTCTCTCTGTTCCGGATTTTTCCGCGCTTACGCTTCAGCAAGCGTACTTCATCCCCAGAGATGCCAGAGCCACCAGGTTCAGCTTCCTTTGCCGTCCCGTGGTGTCCGGAGTCAATGTCTCTCAGCCTTGCCTCGATCTTCTCGCGCTGGTATGCCAGCGCGCGGAGTTCGTCGTCAAGACTGGAGAGTCGTGCTTTGTCAGTGTCGTTGTCGGGGTTGTTTGTTATACTCTTCCGAACGATGCTCTGTTGCCAGGCGCTCGTGGAAGGTATACCGGGTGTCAGGGTAGTAGGCGCGGAAGTCGCAGCCGTCGGTGTCAAGGTAGGCGCAGAAGTCGCAGCCATGGTTGGGTCGGTTGGCGCGTAAGCCGCAGCCTGTGCTGTTGGCGCTAAAGCAGCCGGCCGCGCAGAAGGCGCGGCACTAATTTGCAGAGTGGTGCCCCCCCCCAGATTACGGTGGGAGCGGACCGACGAATCGGTGTGGGATTCCCCGGCGTTGCCGGGACCCACCTGGGGATTATTTTCTTCATTCTGCGACATTTGGAGGTTTTTTTGGGCTTTTTTGGAGATGAGGTTACCCCTCCTCATGGACCGAAAGGAGAAAAGGAAAGGGAGGGAAGGATTGGGGGTTGGATCATGGGAGTGGGGTTTGGATTATCCTAGGCCTGGGATTTTGGCTTTCGGGAATTAAGAAGAGCGCCTGGTGGTTTCTGTTACGTCTATTTCTTATGGAATTAGACCAAGAACAGGGCGGCAACCTCGTGAAGGTAAAACCACCAGACTTGCCTTGAGGATCTACGCGACTGTAGCGCTCGCCCTCAAGACCCCGCCACCTTACCACCTCTGAAGGAGGTAGTAAGGTAGGCCTGCAGCTATACTACCAAGCAAAGCGTGAGCAAAGCGTGTCGTTGTGCAACCGCAAAAGCATAATTACAGGCCCTCCCCCCATAGAAAAGGGAGGATCCTCCGACCAGACGTGTGTTGTCTGGTGGGCTACTGCCCGACAGTAGTTGTCGGGTTTTCTTTCTCTATATAGTCTTAAGTCGCGGATAACTTTAACATTCAAATTAAGGAATTTGATGTTAGTTCTTCATATGTGGCATAGATGGCGCTGTCCTACTTTTTTGTACTATGTTTCTTTAGTGCTTTTGTAGTGCCGCTACATAGTAACAATTATTCCGCGCTCTTTGTATTGCTCAATTGCTTATTCTCAAGTAATTCCCTATCTATATTATAAATATAATTTAACAATCACGAACGACGGTATTTGCAAAAAAAAAACGGATTTACGTTAAGATATTACTTTTGCTCCACCTGGTACCAAGGCCAGCTTAAGTCTGAATTGGGTGCTTGACACTAAAAATTTAATTTTACAAGTAATTGAAAATTAATCGAGTTTGCAGACTTATACTAAGATATGTTAATTTTAATTTGTGTCTTCGACTTAATGGTCAATGGTGTCAGCTACCCACCCTATTGGGTTCTAATACCAAACCTCAGTGCGAAAGTGTAATGAATGAAAGTTATTGAATTTATTGGAAAAAGTTGTATGTGTGTGATTGGTACTTACGAAAATTACTTCCTCGTGAGTAGGTTCAGCGAATGCCCTGAAACACATTTGTTATATAATTAATTTACATTACACACATGTGTATAATTTATGGTTATTCATAATCTTTAAAACCGACAGGGTTTTAGCGAAGTAGATAAGTATAGTGTGTAGGGACAATGATGTAAACCGATCGGACAGCAGCGAGTTAACCGACAATGTCTAGGTTTCTCAAGCCTCTGTACTTATAGTTGCTACTCGCCACTGTCCTTGGAGGAAACTCGGTATGAAATGGATGTTCACCCATCCACGGAATAACCTAGGCAACCTAAAGATCGACCCAAGCGGCTGTTATTATTGAGCCACGAGCTCTCCATCCATCCACATTCATATAAATTATTCTTTTCTATTAAATGAAATATGAATTTAATGAATATCATCATCTGCCAAGCCTTTTCCCAATCATATTGGGGTCGGCTTCCAGTCTAACCGGATGCAGCTGAATACCAGTATTTTCCATGGAGTGACTGCCTATCTGACCTCGACAACCCAGTTAGTACTGGGTAATACGATAACCCTTGGTATGACTGGTTGTCAGACTTTTGGGGCCACTGACTACCTAACGACTGTCAAAGATTTACAAATGACAGCCGAGACTAACGGCTTAATGTGCTTTCCGAGGCACGGAGAAAACTCGGCATGTAATGGGTGGTCACCCATCCACAGAACAACCTAGGCAAGCACGGTTTAACCTAAAGATCGACCCGAGCGGCTGTTATTATTTAGCTACGAGCTCCCCAGAATTTAATGAATAAATCTCTCTTACCTGGTTTTGAGATGCGGGTGTTGCAGCGAATGGAACGTGGCATGAGTCATACGCGCTGGTTTCGGAATGGTGGACGGCTTCATTCCGGCGCTGGCCTCCTGCGCGATGTGAGACATCAGCGACGTCGATGGAGTCGGCTCCTCAATAAGGCTGGTATAAGCCATTATGGATTCTTCTGTAAGGGTTGACTGAAAAACAATGTGGGAGTATGTTAGATGTGCTGTGGTGGAAAACAGAAACTTGTTGAAACAACTGCGTGTTCTTTTGCACAAAACCGATATCTGACGCTTCACTTTTCTTATAATGTATCTCATTTTTTGTCTATCGTTTCTTATATGTTCTCTGTAAATTGAGAGGTCTGGCTCTTGAGATACAGGAAATCTTAGTAAAAGAGCCAGGGTGTCAATGTTTGAACAATCACTTGTTAATAAAGATTTTTATTTATTTATTTTATTTTGCTTTTGCCTCTCATTCGAGGGCATTTTTAAATTAATTTGTGAACCGATCCAACGATGCTCTCACTTGCCAACGGAATGATCGGAAAATAAATGAAAAAAGCAAAGTAACATTTATTCGTATCAAATTTTACCGGTGTCGTGTGCATATGTAATGAACTAATGAAATGTCACACGAATGAACCGTTCGTTCTAGTAAAGCATATTACGAATACCCTAATGTTGTGTATGTTAGTGCCTTTCTCTATTACTTTCAGCTATTTCAGTCTAGAGCTAAATGCAGGCCATGCCTGTTGGTTGTATCCAGCTCACATCCAAGACACCTCATCATCATCTGCTAGCCTTTTCCCGACTGTGTTGGGGTCGGCTTCCAGTCTAACCAGATGCACCTGGACACCAGCATTTTACATGGAGCGACTGCTTATCTGACCGTCACAACCCACTTATGGGTAATACGATACCCCTTGGTTAAACTGTTTGTCACTTTCGGGCTTCTTACTACTAGTAAGGACTGTCAAAAATCTACATAAGACAGCCGCGACCGCGGCCGCGGCCGGCTTAACGTGCTCTCCGAGACACGGTGGGAGCTCGGTATGTTATGATGGTGACCTATCCACGGGCTGACCTCTGCAAGCACTGTTTACCCTTGAAGATCAACCGTGCGGCTGTTATTATTGAGCCAAGAGACTTTCACATACCAGATACAAGTATAAACCTTCATATCATACCTGCGTGCTATATAAATAAACCTACGTTTCGGTCATACCTGTATATCCGGAACGCTCTTGGCCTCCTCACTGAAGTTGCGACGCGGTTCGCGTGTGCCTGTAACAGTTATAAACAAATTAATACCTTTGTAAATGGCTAAAAAGAAAGGTTTTTTTTACAAAGCAATACCAGGTGTAAACGCCCTTCACGAAGCCGTCAACTAAGCATTCTGTACATCAAACTAAGTAACTCTACAAAAAAATTATTGCTGGGAATTTTTTTTTTTTGGTTTGAATAATCAGGTTACAGGTTGCGCGCTGCAATTCTAGTTTCTCCTCACCCAGAGATGTGATGCTCGAATCTGAATGTTTACGTTAAAGGCGAATGCTCCCGGCGAGGGAGTCGAAATTCGTCCTTAAAATGAATAAACTGGTAGAGCTACTATTTTACTGCTGCTAGAACTGCGGCGGACGTAATATGACGCCATGATGATTTTCATGGCCATTTTGTGGTGGCACAGATTAGCGATAGATTTCTCATTGAAGGCAACTTATGCGCGCCACTTATCACTGCATTTGCATTGATATAAAAGATGCTCGCGCAACTATGGCCTACCGTAAGAACAAACAAAACATTCAACATGCGGAGTCTGGAGTCATCTGTCTGTGGTGGCTACTGCTTTCTTCGGAAACCCAAGCTTTATCCTGGCTTTACTACATATTGTTAATTCAAGTCAGAAATAAAATGCTTACCGGTGGAGTGATCCCTTTCGCCAGGTTCATTTCCGTGATGCGAACGTGACGGAAACTTGAAAAATTTGGATTTTTCACTTGGCGACTGAGGAAACTTCTTGTCCCCATCGAGGTCATTCATAGATCTGGAAAAAGCAAGTGAGTAAAAAAATAATCCACAGTCACGCTGTCACTATTTTTTTTTGTTTTTTTTTTTTGCGATGGGGCCTATGCCAGCTTCTATAGAAAAATTTTCAAACCATTTTAGGATTAATCGGTCGGGGGGTTCCTTTTATCTACTTAGTGATATTGATAAGACAAATCATTTGGCAGAACGAACATTTTACATTTATTTCTTGCTTACTTTTTCTTTTTTCACAAGTTTTATTTCTCATCTTTACTGGCAGCTAGGGATTATGTCAACCACAAAGGTACTTACTTCGATGTTATTTCATTAGCCATAGCGACCGCCGTGTTCAGTGTTTTTTCCTCTGCTGCCGACATGGGCTTCATCGTACTGGTAGAAAACCCCTTCTTACGCTCAGCTTTCGTAAGAGTCTGCGCCCTGTAACAAAATAATGCACATTAAGAATCAATTAACAAATACATACTGCTTTGCATTACTTTTTTCAGAATTTCCTGATCTTACTTTAGAAATTAGAGGGGGTGGGGGGCACAATATTGACAGCTTTAGAAACAAATATCTCATGAACCTAAGAACCAACTTAATAAGTATCCGATCTCTAATAATGTGCCATTACAATTTTGAAACTTAGCACACTTTACAAGTAAAAGAAAAGGCTCAAAATCCTCAAGGGGTAAAATTGTCATCACCAGCAAATGAATGACTAAAATCGTTATTTTATTGAGCAGATGAAATCGTTGCGTCCTCAATGTCATCAACATCTGCCTAGCCTTTCCGCAACTATTTTGGAGTCGGCTTCCATGTCTAACCAGGAGCAACTGAATACCAGTATTTTACATGGAGCGACTGCTTATCTGACCTCCATAACCAAGTTAGTACTCGGTAATACGATACCCTTTGGTAAGACTAGTTGTCGGACTTACAGGCCACTTACTGCCTGTAACAACTATGAAAGATCTATTTATGACAGCCGGGATCAATGGCTTAACGATTCGAAGATTTCCGAGGCACAGAGGAAACTCGGTATGTAATGGGTGCTCACACAACCGCGGACCAAACTAGACAAGCGCGGCTTAACCTAAAGATCGATCCGAGCGGCTGCTATTATTTAGCTACGAGCTTGAAATCGTGGTGTACATCACAAAAACCATTTGTAAATTAAATTATAATTTTCATTATTTGTTAATATACCTACACATGAAAAGTTATTTCGGGAACGCGTTCTGCTATTTGAGTAGTTTTTATGAACTTATCATAAACTTTTTTTCGATTTTTTTTTTGTTTAAACACATGTTAAGTGACAATGATAAGGTAACTCACTTATAATATTAGTAGGTCGCAACTTTTTTCGTCGTAAAACCAAGCTTGAAATTTTCCACCTTGGTGATTTCGAGCCAAAAGGACATAACAAGTATAAATCAAATATTTAAGCATTAATAATAAAATATTTCTAAGGAAATTATAATTATTGTAGTAAATTATAACAATTAATATATTTTGTTCAAGTGTATAAAACGACGTTTTTCAACACACTTGCGAGGGAATTACCAGTTTTCTGTGGCATACCTAATACAAAGTACGCGTATTAAATACACTGCATTGTTAGCCAAAAACGGAACACATGAGTATACATAAGAGCCACTCCGAGCAAGTGTGTCGAAAAATTATATTTTGTATCGGAGGTATCTTTTTTTATTATTTCCTTTCGTAGGTATGCTGGAAGAGATTTCTTTAGAAATAAGCATCACCTTTGTACTATTTTCTGTCCCTTTCTTCTTTTCTGTATTTAGTGGGTACATAAATTGTTAAATAAATAAATAAACATACCGAAAAAAAAAAAACAATAAAAAAATACACGACTTACATTAATAATGTTCGCAAAAAAAAATACAACATCAACTAACAAAAAGTACGCTGATTAATAAACGTTTTGCACTAGAACTATTCTTCTGCAGAAATATGTTTTGCCTTTGAAAATATACATTATAACATAACATCGCGCCTGTAATCACCGAAGGGTTAGGCAAAGTACTACATAGTAGTTATTTAATACGGGGCGAGTCTTTTATTGAAGGGGCACAAATCCAAGCTGTATTGAGAAATTCGCCATAACAAATAAAATGACAATATGATCGTATTGTGTCAATTTTGATCCGAAGAAGGCAGTTTTTCCAATCAAACTTGATACTTGATAATAATTTGTGCAATACATTTTTCGACCAACGCATTATTATAATTATCTTTTATTATTACGTGGGCGGTTCCGATTCCACGCGAAGGAAGGCGCTGCTGGTCAAAATACTGAAATAAAGGTTATTATTAATATCTATTTCATCCTAAGACATTTAAATATACTGACAATAGACATCGTAATCTGAAAAAGCAACAAAATCGCAATCTACTTGCAAGTGCCAACTGCAATTTGATAATTATGTATTTGATTTAAATTGTCACTGATACATGGGATCATATTTTTTCTACGACATTTCTTCTGATAACCTGACTATAGTAAGTACCTATTTAAAATATCTTTGATTATTTTTCAGCAACAACATTTATTACAAAAGTAAAATAACATCAAATAACCAAAATTGCTAGAAATACGACACCATTTAGGCTAAAAAAAAATAATTACATATAAAAGATAATTACATCGTAATAAATGAAAGTTATATAATTAAAAAAGTAGGTATAAAAAATTATAAAGATGGCGGCCAAACCGAGCGGACTGGAGAGCGAACTCTGTCAAAATTCGCTGTCCGTTACCATTCCGCTCGATTTGTCCGCTACCTTAAAACAATCAAACTTAAACATCGGCTTATTAAATTAACAAGAGGGTGCGTTCTGAAAGTTGGCAACGTCGCAAATCATTCTAAATATTAAAAAGCTGTCAAATAATTTAATAAAATTATTTATCGCTCTATATTGCAGTTACTTAAGTACTGATTCTGAATTGCAAATACTTATATCGTGAGAATTTATGTTTGGTTTTAAGTGAATAAATGGCACTTGAAAAGTTTCAAAATTCAAATTTCCTTTTTGCACCTAAAACTGTTACAACACCTGATCCAGTGTAATTTTGTTAATCCTACATCAATATTGTATTGCAACACCGGGGGCTATTTATTGGAAATAATTTAGTCAGTGATGGTTTCCTAGTGAGAAGTGGAAGGAATGAGGAAAAGCCTTTGCCCAGGAGCGGGACAATACGGGCTTACAAAAAAAAACCGAACAAACCCACAAACACACCCAAAACAGCTAAATATTTCACAGCAATTTGCCAACTTTCAGAATAAACAGCCTTAGAGATATAACAGTATAGTATAGTATTCTCGTAACTCAAATACATACAACAACATCAAAATAATACACTGATCAAAAAAATGCATTACACCACATTTAAAGAGAAGATCGTTTACTTAAATAAGTTTTTGGCTTGTTTATAGATAGCCTTTACAGACCTCTAGAATAATGCCTTCAAGGCATTTTAAAACATGGATCTAAGGAATCAAAATCAGTGTAATAATATTTATTTGACCAGTGTAATACTTGAATACATACTGCACTTCGTCATCACGGCGTGAGCGATGGAATTTAAGTCCGAAGAACCTGCGTATAATCGTTAACATTTATTTCATCCTTAATATACTTACAAATATAAACCTATCTAATATAAAAGCTAAGCAGAAATCAATCCACAGGAACTTAAAGTTTATTTCATACATAGAATATATTAAAAAACCGGCCAACTGTGAGTCTGACTCGCTTACAAAGGGTTCCGCACCAAATTTTATATAAATAAGAATATCTTTTCACGCTCATTTCATAAGTCAATTTACACTCAAAGGCAAAACTAATTTGTTTTTCATAGTATGATAATGAAAACAAAGTTACTGCTGCAGTTTCACGAAAAAGTCCCATGTCTCAAAACTAAATAATACAGTTTCATAAAAAGGTCCAATATCTCAATAGGTACTAAATAATAATATCAAATTTTATTGAAAGAAATTGTTGTTTAAAGTTCTTTTTACGTTCTATAAATTCACGTCGTTTCAGAATTTGCCTCTTTTTAAGCGAATCTCTCTTGAACCATTGAATTAAGAAAAAAGTATTTTAGTAATCTCGATATCGTGCTACGGAATTTTGGCTACGGAACCCAAAAAAATTAACAGAATTTGTATTAAAATATCTGTTAAATAATTTCACGGAAACTATCTCGATTATGCTGTAACTATAAGAAGCTCTTAGTATTTTTTTTTACAATAATGCTTGATTAACATGCAGTAACTTATAGTGCCTATGTCATACTTGAAATTAAATAACTTGTGTCGCGTTCACACCAAAGCTTTTGTCGCAGACTGTGAGAGCCCAGTCTGATGCAAAATGTACGAAAAACAACTTCAAGATTTCAAGCCGGCAGCGGCGGATATCTGTGATTCTTTGAAGTAGGATAACATGGGAAAACTCGAATCCATAAGTGATACCGCCGAACTTTCTCAGGAAACTTTAGCTCGTTTTTAATGTTAACAATATTGGTATTTTATAAAAGATCCAATGCTTTTTCTCCAAATTGTTTTCTTCCCATACAACGATTATACCTCTACATGTCGAACAGAATTTAAAAAAAAATCATTGATTTTAAACGACAACTCACACTTCACCAAAAATTAAATAAAAATTAAATTTGCTAAAATTATTTTCTTTAAGAAAGAGCTAGATTCCTAAGAATCCTACCCGGTATTTCTTATGGATTCGGATTTCCCTATATTGTCCCACTTAAAAGAATAACTCTGTGTACGTTTTGGTATAAACAAAGCTTTATAGTGCTTATAACATAAAACATAAAAAAAAACTTAAGACATAAAAACCCAAGCACCTTCCTGAATATCGATATCGGTCACAAGACCATCTAACATCATCATTACAACTATCTTAAAGAAGGCATAGCAGGATTTATGTAAATCCTCTTAATTTTCTGTACCGACTTTTACTAAACATCTTCGTTTTGTAAGAAAAAGTTAAGAAAGACCAACATCAACTTTACGAATTTAAAAACTTGATAACGATAATTCAGACAGGGAGGTTTCGAAGAAGAAAGGCCGAGGCATTTGCCCAGCAATGGGACACAATGTAGGAACGGGGCACAGTAAAGGCAAAATAAAAACAAATTGTCTAGTCCTATCTACATTCTACAATTCTACACGTACCCAGTCTTTTTCTTCGTGGGTCCAGTAGCAGTTGGGCTGCTTGGAGTACTAAGTGCAAAAAAAATGTTAATTAACATCTATGTAATCAAGACTTCTCATCAAAACAATTGCATGTCATTTATTGATCTAAGGCCATCACTTGATAACATATTTCAAACATCATTCCGTCTCTGACATCTTCAAAGGATTGATAGACACATGTTTTAAATACAAGGTGTAAACGAGCCTTTCACGAAGCCGTCAAGCTGCCCTAAGAAACTCTACGCAAACGTTACTGCTAGGAAACGATATTTTTTTTGGAGTGAAAAATCACGGTTTTCAGTAACTCAACATAACGCACTCAAAATTCTGTGCTGATGGATGCATTGAATAGAAAACGGCTTATCAAGGTATTTAAAGTTATAATCTTAAAACTAGTATTTAAAAAAAAACTTGCGAAAAAGTTGGAACTTTGACCTCTAATATCTCCGTAACAAGAAGAGAACCTCCGTACCGAGAACAAGTGCTATTCAGCTTCGTCAAAGGTCTATTTACACCCTTTATGTTTAGTGTAAAAATCATAATCAATGGATTCGTGGTGCAACCGGAGCCTAAGTCATGCCTTACGCGTAGACTTAAGCGTAGATCTAGGTATATTTTTATCGAACACAAGCAGTGGTTGTGTTGTGTTATGCCTCGGCACGTGGCCTGATATACGATCAATAGGATGAGGTCATGGTGAAGTGTTTTGTTATGAATCCTCGAGGGTTAATATCAATGTTAGGGCTGTATAACTGAACTAGCTTTTGCCGGCGGCTTCGCTCGAGTTAATTTAGAATAGGGACTATCAATTCGGGTTGTTACTGTGCTTGTAATAATATAATACAATCATGATTCGAAAGACACGTAGCGCCATCTATTATCATAAGAACGTTATTGTTGTTTTCCTCGGGAAAAGTACTTTTTTCGGGATAAAAGGTACCGTATGTCCGTTTCTGTACGCCTGACAACTTATATGCAAAATTTCAGGATTATCGATTCAGTGGTTTAGGCGTGAAAAGGTAACAAACAAACAAACAAACTTGCTTTAGCATTTATAATATTAGTGAGGTTAAGCGACACGACGTGCGACTGAAGTTCGTTTTGTTGAACAAGGTATTAAACTTAAAATGAAAATACTTAATCATGTGGATATGTTACGGTTGAAAGCCGAATTAAGGTTACACCTAGTTCTAGAAGGTTATACCTAGGTGCGACCGGCAACAGTTTGTTGTAATGCAACCAATTTGGATGTAGCGCGTTTGGTCACAGTTACAACATACATAACCTAATCCATTTGGTCGGTGTGTCTTAACACCGACCAAATGGAATAATTTAAGACCAAAGGCAATAAAAAGGATAGTTACCGGCCGCACCTAGGTATAGCCGGCTAGAACTAGGTGTAATCTTACTCCGGCTTTTAGCCGTAACAGATACATAAAGCAAGGAAGGATCGTAGCAGGTGGTGTGCTGTAGTGTCTGCCTATCCCCATGGGAAAAAGGCGTGAGTTAAAGTACGTTCGTTGTACGCTACGTAGACTTTGTCACAAAGAAAATTAATCGTTTCGGTTGTACTTTGTGGGAACTTTGTACAATAGCCAACCTCAAAACAGCCCTCTTAGCTTATGGTTACGTGGCTTCTAACATTACGGAATTGTGTTTTGGGGAAATTCTATAAACATAAATAGGCTATTTACAGCCCAATAACAATGTATCCGCGCCCTTGTGATGTGCCACCGTTGACTTATTTCTAAGTCTTGGAGACAGTGTTACGTTTAACACTAGATTTATCATGATAGACTGATTATTCCTCCAATGAAAAGCATATATAATAAACTACCAAAATCATATGAGGACTGCCAATCAAACAGCATTATTGGAATAGCTTATAGACAAATAATTGTATTCTGTGAATGAGAATCTTAACCTTATAAAGGGTGTAAAAAGACCCGTAACGAAGCCGAAAGGCACTTGATCTCCCCGTCATTGCGATATTTTTTTTGTTCTGGACCATACCTGGGAACCTTCTAGTTACCGAGGTATTGGAGGTCAAAGTTCAAATTTTTTCACAAGTTTTTTTTTTAACCCTCTTTTTAAGGTTTTAACTTTACTTTAATTAACGCCATGATCCGTTTACTATTCAAAGCATGAATCAGCACGAAGTTTTGAGTGCGTAACATTGAGTTTTTACCGTAAAACGTGATTTTCCACCCCAAAAAAAAAAAGTGGTTTCCCAGCATTAATTTTTGCGTAGAGTTACTTAGTTTGATGTACAGAATGCTTGGTTGACGGCTTCGTGACGGGTATCTATGTAACATTTTACTTATTGGGTGGTTAGTAAGCTAACCACACAAATTGGCATGTAATACGTTCCATGCCAAATTTCTGTCTTTAAAAGGTGGTATTTGCTTAATTTTTCTATTTCTTTAGCTCCTATGTTGTAGTGTGAAGGTAATAATGCTAGGGCTATTAAAAAGGTGATATCGTTGGTCTTGTCTACCTCCTGTTTACTGACTACTGAAGTGAAGATTTAAAAAATGCTTAGGTGTGACTTACACCATGTAAGTCACACCTAAGCATTTTTTAAATCTTCACTTTTCATGTAGAAGTAATCTTAAATCTTTTTCCCGAACCTTTCGATAATTATTATTACAGCGGACATTATTATTGGGCATTACAAATTTCATGACCTAAGTCCTTATATCAACATGGTAAAACAACACGATCAAACGAGTAAGTAAAATTTGTATAGCATTATACCGCTGACCAAGCTGACGGCGTTATTCGAAAATGAACCAAGCGTCAATTGTGTAAAATCAAGTGTCGAATCTGGATATTTGCAGGCGACAAGCCACTTCGAACTTTGCCATGAGCCTAGGTTTAGTAAAAAAATCTTACTTCGTGTCTTAATTTGAGGAGGTATATCAGACGACCAAAGGGGTTTGAATTTTATGGCCGGCCTAACTTCCGCCATTTTTATTTTTTTTCAAAGTTGGGGCCATGCATAAAACCTATATTAATCGAGACAAAATGTTCTAAGCTGTCACGTTCCGAGATATGAGCTATCAAAGTTAAAGTCCATTCACTGATGGCATCTTCAGCACAGCTTTGATAGATTAGCTTATTATAGGTTTTATGCATAGCCGCAATTTTGAAAAAAAATTAAAATGGCGGAAATTAGGCCTTTATTTATTAGGCTTCATACAAAAATCTTCCAAGCCCTTTTAGAAACCTAACCCATATTAGAATAGGAACCGAGCTGTAGTCACTATTAAAAATGCATTGAAACTCGAGGTGCAACCCAATATTTTAAGAACTTCTGCATTTTACTGAACCATAGTAGCAATATTTTTTTTTTGTATAAGTACCAGACCCTTCTATTGTGTTTTTTAAATTATCAAATTGATAAAAAAATTTACAAAAGTTTATTTCGAGATTGGTTGTGTAGTGTCTAGTGTGGGTATTAAGGTTGGGGAGAATCACGTGACGGGTCTCAACTTGTTTTCAAGCAGTAATGAGGTCAAGGTCAACATAAAGGTCGAACACTCTAAAGGTCAAGGTCAATACAAAATCTTGCAATATTGTTCGCTCTTGCATCCTAAGTTCTCCTCGCCATAATACCTTTTTATTATGTTGAGTTGTGTTATTTTTGTACATTATGTTGTTGAGGTGTGTAGTGTAAAGTGATATGGTAACATAAAAACACATTTAAATAAACCAGAACACGAAGCCGGGGACTTCGGGGACGTCATAGTGTCAATCAATCGTTGTTCCAAACAAGTACATTAGACGCTCTCGACTGTGAGTACAGTGACAACTGTCAAACCTAAGCGTCGCTCAAATTCGATTACGTTTCGTTACGCACGGTCTTTTCAGACTGCAAATAAAACTTCATTATTTTTAATTTCATTTATTAAATTAGTTGAAATGAATTTAAGGAAAAAACTTTCAATATTTCTAAGAAGTTCTTAGTATAATGGTTAGAATTGTAATATGTTATAGTAAATTATCTGGTATATCGAATCCTTGATGGTGGACCACTATTTACGACACAACCTGTATATGAGCAGACGGGTTGCCAGCAGGAAGCAAATGTTTTACTGTCACTGCAAGTTTTAAACTACGCGTGCTGTTACTGTACCAAGTTGTCACACTGTCCGGGACCTGCCCGACCAACGGTTATGGTACGAACCGTTTGATTCGTTGAATTGCATTTTAATGCTCCAGATTTTTACTGACCTCAAAATTAAAACGAGCCGAAAAAAGTTGAAAGTTAGGCATGACCAATTATTGACCATTCATTCCATATTTTATTTTAATTATATTTCCAAAACATAGTTGTTTTTTAAGAAAGAAGAAAATAACTGTACTGTGACGAGCAATGAAATGTGACTTATTTTAAATATCACAGCACCATCCTGAGATAAAATGCCCCTAGGCATTTTGGCCTCGTACAGGATCAATTTCGTTTGTTTTTTTTTTTAATAATTTTGTTTTACTATTAATTTAACCATTTTTTTTTTGTTTTGTCCTGTGCGGACTAATAAATACATTTTCTTTCTTTCTAAACATTTAGTACTCGATTATCTCGTGAAATAACGTTTTTATTTTTATTATTTCGTATTATTACGGCTCTCAATATACTATGTTGGTGAAAATGTAAAACGTTAATCAATACAGTAGACGAAAATCGCTTTTAAGTTTTTGCGAAGGATACAAATTTCTTTGCTCGTGACAGTATGGGGACCATGTACCAATTTACAAAAATCTCAAATAAAAAAGTTTTTTCCGCGACGTAATAAAGTTTCAATGTTTTCTGGTTTCAGTAGCCTGCCGCCTGGTTCGCAGTCGCGGAAGGCCGTCCATATAGGACATATAATTATGTGTATACTGTGTACGTATGACCTACGTGCATATACAATGTTTGTTGCAGTTTACAGGATGCGCAGTCCTCACTGCGCAATATATTGATTTTATTGTAGCCTCCAATGAGTATGATACATCCCAATATAGGTACAATTTGCTTTGATATGGGTATTTTACAGGGAGTCGGGCGATCTCACCCTGCCCTTAAAATTATTTTTAGGAAATCTGTATGATTTTCATCGATATTATGATAACAGGCAAATTGTCCACAAACCGCGCGCGCGGATAGTCAATTTGACGATGTAGAGTTATTTAAGTGACTTTTGATTCTATGTAGGAATTAAGTTTGTTTCAAGTAGCAGTATACTTGTATGCAAGACGTTGAAATATCAGCCACTTGATTGAGTTTGTCCTATAGAGACCCGATTTATATGTCTGTCATACAGACGATGAGATTTTCGCAATTCTGATCAACTAAAAGTTACATTCATTTACGATCAGTTGTCAACGAGATGAAGAAACTAAAATTTACACAGGGAAGAGTTTCAAGGTTATGATATTATTTGCAAATCCTTTTACATACAAGATCAATGAGTACAGTTGTTAAACATTTTCAAGTTCTTCAGTTGACACAGTTTTTGTTTTTTTTTAACTTGGTGATCTCGGAACGGATGTAATAATACCCATGTTATAGCTGTCAACTACGCATTATGGTCCTCAAACAAAGTTACTTGAACAGGAAATTACTGGAAAATTAATTTACCTTACCCCGGTTACCCCAAATATAATAGAGTACAAAATAATAATCGCAATGGCAAGATGACAGAACAATAACATTTGATTTTGGCTTCCTTAAGTATACTTTATACACTCATCATAATTATTGCCTAACAAACAGGTACAATCAACAACGCTACTAATCTGCGACAACAATTCCAATAACTCAAGGCTAGCTAAGAGATGTCGAGAGATTATTGAACAAGGTAGACCGATGTTGACAGTACCTAGTATACAATTTCCGGGGCAGATTGAAGACCTGAACAAAGTGGATGGGAAAAATAATTAAGCTAATACCACCCTCCGGAGGTTTGCAACCGGAAGCAGAGCAAGAGACAATGTTACTCATTGCTAGCAAGCTAGTAATAATGAAAGAGTTGAATGTTAATGTGATGGAAAATCAATATAATGGACCACATTATACCCCCTTGATATTATTATCAAATTTTCGGAAGTGCGTGTTATTAGAATGGAATTTATTGATTTGTAAGATAAATGTGTGACTATCTGGAATGTTTTCATGCAGTAATGGAAACATTGCACGAATGAATGATCTTTAAATTATTCTTTAATATTTTATTATTTACTTCCACAGGGAAAAAAAACATAAGAGATCAACACTACAACTTCAAACTAGTAAAAATAAAGAATGCAATGCTAATTGTTATCTGCATGAGAATTTTCTTCTCATAAAAATAAAAATTATTAAACGATTTATTGAAAGTTTACCGCGGATAATAAATAATACCAAAGCTACATGCATTGGTTTGTGCTAATAAGAGGGGAGCGTTTCGGGTAGAAAATTTTATTGTACCTTTTTCGGTTGACTTATTTCAATTTTGGGGGTGCTCAAGACTCGTTCTTGTACGCATAGCCAGCCAACAATTCGAGATAATAATACACGTTCGATGCGTCGTTTTATGTTTTATGTTTAAACAGTTATCTTGCTGCGCCCTAACAGGGTCATGTACTCACTAGTTTTAAGCCTAGCGTGTGAAATTGGTTGTGTACATTGTGCATTAAATAAATAAATAAATAAATTTCTTGAGTCGAAAGCTAATTATAATATTCCAACACTGTAAGTTTGTCGCTAAAGAAAATAAATTTAAAAAAGCACAGCGTTTTAAGAATTACTCAACGGAGAAATTCTCCTGAAGTCAGGCTTAAGCCTTCAATGTGTAATAAACAATTTTATTGTAAGTAACTTGCGTAAATAACTTGTTTTCCTTGGTAGGAACGAACTATGTTTGCGAATATTATAAAGTTTGTACTTATGAAGAAAAAACGACAGTTTCTTGAAATTAGCTATGATACCCAATTCGATTGTCAAGTTTCGCTCATTTATATACCCAATCTTCAAATTCAAATATTCTGTTTTTCTTGATCTCCGCTTAATGAATGACAATGATTAACATAACGAAACACGTGATTCATATACATAATTATGCTAATAAAATAAAAAATAAAAAACAGTACAAAGATCAATCTTAAACGTGGAGTCAGGTTCAATCGCAACATGAATAACAATGATTAACATAACGAAACACGTGATACAATACCTAACAAAATATTAAAACAGTAAAAGCAAATATTAAAACGTCAATCTTAAGGTTAAAGTCGTGTTGTGCAAAACTCAGAAATTCCCTGCAAAAACAAAAACAAATCGTGTGTGCGGAGACCTCCCCCTTTGACACCTAGTCTTAATTTGATTATTTCAGATGATGCCTGGAGCTGCTCTACCTGCCTATTAATAAACTTAAAAAAGGAGGTTATCAATACGACCATTATATTTATTCTTATTACCAGAAACCACCATATAAAGACGTAAAAAAAAAAATTTTTTTGGATACCTATTTGTTATTGAAATTCATGATCACTAGTTTTTGAACATTTTTTTTTTAAATTCTGTAAAAAGAAACTTGTTGCCTTGCCACTGCAAAATTGTTACAATTATAAGGATTTTTTTTTTAGATCTAGGACATTTGCGAGAAAGATACTTGCGAGAAAAGACCTTTGCGCGCATGGACTTATGCGCGAAAGAACTTTAGCGAGAAAGGACCTTTCTCTCACGAGGTTTTGCTTGAGTTTTATAGAAACAAAAAGAGCAAATTGTAGGCATTTATGATTACACAGTCACAAACACCAAAAATTTTCTGTGAAATAGTACTAGAAGTAGGTAATACTTAAAAAAGGTCGTTTGATCTATGTGGTATTATAATTTATTTTTACATAAAAAGTTTACATGAATCATACTCGTACGTATAAGTAGTGTAGATATTTGTTGCTTTGACTCAATGATTTACATCATGTTGTGAAGATGTAAAGTTAAAAATCTGGCCGACAGCGATTAGGGCTCGCACAATTAAGAGCCCTCTTAAATTTCGGCGTTACCATAATTTTATAATTTACCTTAAAGGCATATAACGAAAATGACATGATGTATAGGATATTTAAGAGTTGAAAAAAAAATTCATAATGATCTATATTCAATAGAGTCTACATATTAGAGGTCCCAAATCAGGTCTCCGTGAGTTTTTGCCTAAACATGCATCGGGAGAATGATTATTACTAAATAAATAAATAAGTTTTCCTAAATTCGCATTATTATTATTGTAGTAGAGAAAACGAACTATTTTTAATAACTAATTGTTATTTTACGAGGAAACCTTGCAATTTCGCGCTTTTTTTTTGAATACCCCTATAAAGCGAAGCACCTAGTTACATAGATTGTCCTCGGTTAGTAGTGTTAGAATGAAAATACAAGATATTTACCTTGTTGGCTCCGGCGCCTGCCTCGGTTGTTGGGGCTGAAAATAATAATCAATATTAGTATACTCCAAAGCTAAACTGATTAATTTGTGTGTCTATATGGCATAATTTACATGCTTGTTGTTTCCTCAATTATTAATTAGGTACTAGTGAATCATGGCCCTAGTGCCGCATAATTCTTTTGGAGCGTGAGTGACATTGCCAGAAGGGCTGTCGGTAAACATTTGTAAATTTAGCATGAAAATTGAAAATTGAGATGGCTGTGTTTGTTCCGATTAGGAACTCAAAGCATTTATTTAAATTACACAGGCACTTTTGAATGACAAAAAAACAAAAAGATGAAGCTACAGTCCCAGTCAGACAAGGCATCATAACTTGTGAAAGTACTGTAGTTGCCCATTCCAAAACGTAGATCTCTGTGGAGAAGAATGGGCAAAAAACCCCATGTCCAGTTTTATTTAAAATATTGTTACATGTTGAGATTAAACATATTATACAAGGCGAAAAGGACACCGACGATAAAACGGTTACCACGTATTCAGTACATCATATAGAAATTATTCATCGGTAGTTTAAAAAAAACAGCTGTTCCATTCATTTTCACCGTGCAGGTATTGCGGTTTTGTAGAAAACAGTTGTTTTTTTTTATTAAGCGACGAAAAATTTCTAGTCCGTACAAGGTAAAATCAACAATTCAAGAATAAAATAAACCATGGCAGCTACGAGAACAAGCACCGAAAGAATCATGCAACACTCACATATCACTAGTATCTACAAGAATAAAAATCGTATCTTAAATAATTACTTTTACTCAAGTAATCACTTTGACTTGTTTATAGATTTGGGTGTAAAATAACGGGTGATTCATTTGGAGGTACTTTTATCAAAACTAAAAAAAAATGAAAAAAAAAACAAATTATTGGGTTATCCTTATTAAGAAAGATTATTTATTTTAAATGTGGTCCCTAACTGCGGTTATCATGGTTCATTCTGTAGTTCTAACTGTCGTTGACGCGTCCGAGCATTTCGATTGGTATTTGGCGAATAACGCGGATAATGTTGGCTACCAGTTGCTTTACTTACACGGCTTATCCATACAGACTTAGGACTTTATAAAGCCCCTTTATAAAGCTAAAGGAAAAAGTCTAGGTGTGTGATATCACAGGATCTAGGCGGCCAATTCATCGGTCCGAAACGCGAAATGAACTGATAGTAATGACTGAAATAGTTCTCGCAATAAAGGCATAGTTTCATGTGCTGTGTGGCAAGTAGGCTTTATAACTTTTCTTTGCGAATTGTGCGTTCGGTAGGCCGATTATGACTGATAACGGGTACACTACACGGAAGATCGGTCGTTCCGTCGTGGACCGCTCGCCCTCTGCGACTGCTCCGGATTTACCACAACGGAAGTTCGGCGACGGAATTTCCGTCAAGTGTGGCAAAGGCCTAAGTGTACCCAACAACCTTCTTGTAGAACGCTGTTTTTGTAATAGAGCTGAATAATTTGTAGACGCTGTGCCGGGATGGAAAGACTAAGTTCCTCAACAAGACTATACTGGGCAAAAATCCCATGATAGGTTAACAAGATTGACGCTGCCTCTGTCAAATATTCCATATTCAAGAAAGTACCCCTAAATCAAATAGATTTAAAAGAGAGCGGAAATTGGGAATATTGTCAGCCAAAAGATTTCATCTCGATCATTTTCGATTTTGACACACGAATGCGTATGACACTTACCGACTCGTTACAATGTAATAACAATTATTGGATTACGATGTTCTTCATCTTGTCCAGCCTGTCGCTCGTAAATATTTTGAATGACATTGCGCTAAATTAATCACCCATAAGATGCAAGCATCAATCATCATATTACGGGGTAGTTTTTCAATCATGCGTGCGTCAGTCACAAAATTCACATTTAAGTGCATCAGAAAAAACTGACGGCAAACCTATCGTGTAATTAACTCCTAAGTATGTCAACTAAGAATATTTGAGAGAATTTAATCAAATTTATCAAGAACTTGTCATTTCTTTCCAAATATCTGTACCTACTTATCTCAACTCACCGAGTATTTCGTCTAATACTAATAGAAGTACACACATAAGACGAGAATTAGGGACACCCACTCCTCGTCCTCGCTTTGTGTTCCTCATTGCCTCGTGCCTTTTCTCGGCGGTAGAGACTTGTGAAGGCAGATATTTTATGCTTTGGTAGATATTTATCTAACTGTGCTTGCTGCGACATGCACTTTGCAGGCTTTTATGTTGAAACTTGAAAACCTTTAAGACTTTCCAAGGAATAGAGCAATTACTTACTCTTCATAAAAATTGTAGGCATTCTTGTTCCATAACTAAAAATTGAAAAATCGAATGCATGAACTAATTTTATTGTGCTCTATTAGTAGTTTGTGACCCAAGTTATCAACCATGCAGTGTATAGTGCTATAATGGGTGTAAATAGACCCTTAACGAAATCGAAAGGCACTTGTTCTCCCCGTTATTGCGATCATTCTTTTTTCTTCTGGACCATACCTGGGAACCTTCTAGTTACGGAGATATTGCTGGTCAAAGTTCCAACTTATTTACAAGTTTTTTTTTTGGGTAATCCTTTACTTTAAATACCTCCATGACCCCCGTACTATTCAATGCATCCACCAGCACAATGTTTTGAGTGTGTTATATTGAGTTTTACCGTAAAACGTGATTTTTCAGCCCAAAAAAAAGTCATTTCCTAGCAATACTTTTTGCGTAGGGTTACTTAGTTTGATGTATTGCTTGGTTCAATCAATGGCTTCGTGAAGGGTCAGTTTACACCGTTTTTTTGTATGTTAGCAGATTACTGTTGGTCCACTCTAACACCCGTATCTATAAACAGGTCAAAGTGATTACTTGAGTTAAAGTCATTATTTAAGACTTGATTTTTATTTTGTAGTTTAATAATTGTTTGAATTTAGAACTGTCAAAAGTTAGAATTCTTAGCTTTGCTGACTTTGACTGTTCTTACTTCGTTTAAATTCAAATGTTTGCAAAAGTTATCACTTAAACTCAAGTAATAACTTTAACTTGTATATACTAGATACGAGTGATAGTATCGCATGATTCTTTTGGCGCGTAGCCTTACCATTTTCTCCGTATCTGTATACGGGTGTAAGAGACACTAATACAAATCAGTACTGAAAACAGGGAAAAGGTTGCAATTTGTAATACTTTGACAATGTAGGGTAATGTTAAAATAATAAAAAAACTCTCTCTGCAGTATTTTTTTTTCTCTTCAGTTTTTTCAGTCGGATCTTTTAGTTTTTTTTTATTTGATGTGTAAAATCACGGTTTACGGTAACGCTCAATGTAACGCAATCAAAACAGTGTAAGATGGGTGCATTGAATATTTCCGGGGGGAGGCATTTAAAGTAAAGTTGTAACATTTAAATGTTACCTTTGTTTAGATTCTTTTTTACCGATTGTTTGTGAATGTGTGAACATTGCAGGCTTTGTAGATTCTCAGATGCTTGTTAACTTTCTTATCTTGTTTTACGTTGTTTTGTGTAGTAAGCAACGACTTATTGTCGGGCCAACGCTGCGCTGTACCCCCATACTTAAAGCATCATAAAATGGAAATCAAACAATTGCCGTACTGCTTGAAAAATGATCATGTTTTGAACTTCATAAAGTTTATCTTGAAAAGATACCTTTTAGAGATAAGACCTATGAGAAATGTTTTCTTTTATGAATGTTACTTGTATAGTGTACAGTCACGAGCACCAATATGTATACACTTCCCTAAATTTAAACGCAATTTTCGCCAGAAATAACGATTGTAACTTGGAGATAAGATCTTTTTCATAAAAATACGAATTCCAAAATACTATATTCGTAACAACATGAAATTTTAATCAGAACATGAGGCGAAAAATACTTTTAAAAGTTGTTAAGTGTTTACATATTGGTGCTCGTGACTGTACATAATAAAGAATATTCTGTTGCAGTGTTGAATATTCTGACTAGTAGTTATTCTTAGTTATAGTTGTGCTGGGGAGTGTGAGATTAGTCGCGTATTCGCCAAGCACCCCGGCCCCACCCCATTTGGCAGCCTATAGCGCTGCACTATTATCTAGAAAGGTCTGTTACTACGTATACCAGACCGTCACGGGAGGTGGGGACGAAACCTCGGGCGCCCGATCGATACGCAGGGTTATAGCGGTACCTACATCTAACTACAACTGACCAGTGGCCGTACTAACATTTTTGCAGGGCGATGCAAGGCAAATCGAAAATGGTGTATTCTAATAAGTTAATAGTTGGACCACATCTACACTAATATTATAAAGAGGAAAACTTTGTTTGTTTGTTTGTTTGTTTGTAATGAATAGGCTCAAAAACTACTGGACCGATTTTAAAAATACTTTCACCATTCGAAAGCTACATTATCCACGAGTAACATAGGCTAAATTTTATTTTGGAAAAAAATAGGGTTCCGTAAGATATTTGGGTTTTTCGGACACAAGGTGTAAAAAATCAACCAGAAAAGTTAGTTATTTTGCGTACGCTGCCTAAACTATAAAAGATAGAACCATAAAATTTTCTAATTAATTGTAGATCTTATAAATATCTACAAAAAAGTCCGCGACACACTATACCTATCTATGTCGAGTGAGGCACAACAACCATTTTTTATCTTGAATTTTTTTGGACTACATTTAAACGCATTTATTATACTCATGCTATAATCCTTATCAAAATAAATTATTTCATCACTAAGTACAGTCTATGTAGATAATATTTGGTCTTTGAATGATTAAAATTGGACGTTTGGTTTTGAGGTTATGGCGAAATTAAAATATTACGATTTCTGCTGCACGGCCCGTTGCGAAGTGGGCGTCACCAAGGCGGGGTGCGCGTGCGGCTCATACGCTCACCCATTACTCACCGTCCACAGGCCCGCACCTACGGTGGCGGGTAGCCACCACATGGGCCCCGACGCCCGGTGCGTCCCCCGCGGCGGCTGGGGCGAGAGATTCTCTCCCTCTCACGTCCCACCACCTCCTTCGCTAGCATGACTGCTTCGCAGAAGGAGGTGACGGCTTCCCATTCCCTCTCGCTCCGGACCATGGCCTGAACCAGGGCCGGGCGCGAGATGTCGCCGCCGCCGATCGCCGCTACGAGGACACGGCGGAGCTCCGCCCAAGCGGGGCAGACCTCCACGGTGTGCGCCACCGAGTCCGGTGAGGACCTGCGTCAGGCGGAAGGTGAGGGCGCCGTGGCGCCTCTCTAGCCACTCCTCAAAAAGGAGACTTATCGCCACTATTGTGGCGTGCCCTGCACTGGGTTGTGACAGTCGCTGTCTCCATGTCGCCATGAGATCGCGTCGGAGGTTTGTCCGCTGAGCGGTGATTTGCCGCGGCAGCGGAGTTTCCCCCCGACGCGTCGGCGCGTCGCGACGTAGTGCCTCCGCGCGCCATTCATGCAGGCGCGCGAGGACTATCGCCTCCAGATCCCATGGCGGCAATCCGGCTAGGAGGCTCGCCGCTCAGGTAGTGGGCGGCACGCCGCTTAATTGAACGCGCCCAAACCGGGGCCCCGTAAAGGGCCATGGACCGCACGACCCCCGCGTAGAGCCTACGGCAGGAGGCGTTTGGACCCCTCAGGTTGGGCAAGAGCCGCTTGAAGGCAGCCCCAGCCCGTTCCAGTTTGGGAGCCAAACGTCGGAAATGCTCAACGAAGTTCCACCGGCTGTCGAGGACGAGTCCTAGGTACTTCAAAGTCGACTCGACGCCGATGGGAACCCCTTCTACCGTCAGCATGGATCCCGACGGTGGCGCATTCCGAGGCCCATGAAAGCACATGGCCTCGGATTTGTGCAAAGCCATCTCGAGACCCAATTGCCGGATCCTCTCAACAACTATCGCAACTGTGGGGAGCCCCCCTTAATCTGTTATTTTTTTATTATTGTATAGAAATCGTAAAGCGGTTCACAGAATACATCTACCTACCAAGTTTCAACGGTTTAGTCCGAATAGTTTCGGAATAAAGTGGCTGTGACATTCAGACGGACAGACAGACAAGACGAATCTATAAGGGTTCCGTTTTTTGCCATTCGGCTACGGAACCCTAAAAATCGTGTTTGGGCTCATTTCATACACCTTGATGAGAACTTTAGAATTAGCTGGAGTATGACTTTCATCGAAGGTCTGACGATGGAGCGGAGGGCAGCTGCAATAGGACCTCAAAAGTTTACAGCATCTATATCGTGTTCGGGCTCATTTCATGCACCTTGATGAGAACTGTAGATCTAGCTGGGCTATGGCTGTCATCGAGTGTCTGAGGATGAAGACGTAAAGGCTGTCGAGGGCAGCCCTTATTTGGAAAAACATAATAAGAATAGTTTAGTGTTTCTTATTCTGTATTGCACACAAAATGAAAAACGCGGAAAATTTATTCCTTTTGAGGGGTCCATATTGGCTCACCTAAAGTTCTTTTCCCGAAATTGTTCTTCCTAACGATTTGTAATCCGAATGATCACTCTTCCTAAAATTTTTCATCCTAAAGTTTTCATTCATACTATTTGTAGTGCTACCAGCGATGTTCATAACACTCATGTTTCCGAAAATTGTAATTAATAATATCATTAATGTAAATATATTTAAACTCCTACTGTTTTTTATCATAACGCTTTTATCCCTAAACATAAGTATAGGTCAGAGTGTCGTCTTGGGGGCACTATGAAAAAAAACTTAGAAAAATTTCGCAACCAATTTCGAAGTAGCGCTCGCCGGCCGCTGCCGCGGCACCGCTCGCTACGCTCGCTCGGCTCGCGCGTAGTTGGTCACAGTTCTAACCTAACCTAATCTATGGATCCCTTCCACATCGTTTTTACGACAAACGGTTATTCGGAGACAAAAAACACCAATAAACTTTTATTCTTACATTTAGGTGTTTTATACGATAGAATCGAGAAAATAAACGGTTTGCAAAAATAACACTTTTTTGGCTAAATTTTTGTAAGTCTAAACAAAGAAATTTAAACAAAAAATATATGACTTTGAATAATAGTGTAAAAGATGGTTATGTTGAGAAAATATAGGAAAACAAATAAAAGTATAACAGATGTTTATTGCTACTGACATTATGAAGTTGAATGCTTCGGAATTATAAAATTAGAGACAGAGTAGTTAGGAATTGTGATTGTTAGGATGAAAAATGTTAGGAAGAACATTTTCGGATTTCCAATTATCGGAGTTGAAAATTTAGGTGAACTTTGGCGCACCCCTTTTGAGAGCTTCGTTGCGTCCGCTGCGTAAACGGTTAAATTTACGCAGCAATCATGTGTGACGGAATTGTTCCTTTTAAAAGTTCAAAAAAAAGTCCGTGGTAGCATAATTATGTATATCTTTTAACTTACTCACTCACTATAACCTTTTTATGGTTCTCAATTTTCTTCAAAAAATATGCATTATTTTTGCAAAGGTGTTTTTGTAAACATGGTATTTATCCTTATTTGAATAAATA
The DNA here is from genome assembly GCA_905220335.1 of Noctua pronuba. Lineage (NCBI taxonomy): Eukaryota > Metazoa > Arthropoda > Insecta > Lepidoptera > Noctuidae > Noctua > Noctua pronuba. Next base: position 18,127,156 of record LR999891.1, on the reverse strand, counting down.
CGTTATTCATAACAAGTATTTAATTTTGAACGATATTGCTCTAACATCATTTGATTCCAATGAATATCTTAGGAGATATCACAGTTTTAAAATAATTCCGCAGCAAAATAATGGTCAGGTACCGCGCTCGCATTTTCATTTTGTGTGTGATGTGCTCCTTTAGAATGGTACAATAAGTTCCTATGACCCACACCCTCTAACCCTCTCTTATGTGACGCAAACGAAGTTGCGCGGGTCAGCTAGTGTGGTATAAAATCATTCGTCACATGGCCCTTCATTGTAATGTCTTACAAGGACTTTGGTCACGACCACGTCCGTGGTTTTGTTGCATTTGCCCTTACGGATTTTAATACCCCCTCCATCCTCTATCAATGATATTTTGGGAAAATACTTTATTGCCAACTTTCAAGTTTCTTAACCGAAGTATCTCTATCGTACTTTATTTGAGAGTAGTCTGTTCAGAATCGGCTTCTGATTGCAATTCGTCATTATTTATACAATGTACATTCATTAATGGTATTTTACTTAAGTGCACCAAGTACAGGATCGATATTGTGTCGCGCTCATACGTCAGGTAGTGCGCGTTAAATAAAATAAGTCAAAGTAATTTATCCCCACTCCATAAGACTTATTTAAATGCACGACCGAATTTGTAGTTTGGTCATAGCTATCTTTACACACAAGTAAACGATTTCAATGCCGTTTTTACATTTTGAGTTAATATGCGTTAGAAAAATAAAATAAGTAAATGTAAGGAAAACAGAATTAGCGCCTTGTCCCCAGAGCAGTAGGTATCAAGTTGTGGTGTCATTTGAAAGGTCATAATAATTTAAACAAATGAACCTTCATCTTGTTCACATAAATAACATTCCTTCCTTTTCTCTTAAATGCAACATTCATTACAGTTAGTATATCTACGCAATCCACACTCAACTCTCTTACAAATCTGCCAAACAACTGTCCATACACAACTGTCTAACAACTCTTGAGATGCAAAACCAGTCAGTGTATGCCCCATTTATGTCAACACAAGGAGTAGAATCCTTGTATAAAGTAGGCTTCACAGATCTACAAAAGATTTGCGCAGAATATTCCAAACATTTGAAGAAAATTACGGACTTTTTCTGAATTGTGTTACATAATTTTATACGGCGATTTTTGTTTTGCAAAACATTGACAAGCGTAAAATATAAATCTTAAAAACTAGGTAGGTACCTACACTACCTACTCACATTATAATTATGTACATTTACGTACACAAGTGATAATCTAAAATAACTTAACTTTATTAAGAATTATTTTATTATAGACTGCTTTTAACTTTCTCATTATTGGAAATCCCGGATGTTTTAGATTTTGCCCCACTTCCGGACACTGAGCTAAAATTCCGGACTTGTCAGCATGATGCCGGATGCCTGACAACGCTACTTGTAAGTGACATTTAACAATATTCTTAGATCCCAACTAAGATCAAAGATTCACCCATTTGTTTGTGGAATGAAATTTTTTATTTTTACAAACTCATTGTGAATGGGTTGCCTGTTGAAATTAAATCAAGTGTAATTTTTTTTGGTTCTATCTTTTTCACTTATTTTTTAATCAAACGAAATCAATGTTGATTAAATGTTACATACCGGGTGTAAAGGGACCCTTTACGAAGCCGTCAACCAAGCATTCTGTAGATCAAACTAAGTAACACTGCGCAATAAAATTTGCTGGGAAACGACTTTCTTTTTGGTGTAAAATTTTTAAATGATAGGGGTCTTACTGGTTACGCAATTAAAACACTGTGCTAATGGGTGCATTGAGTAGTACAGGGGTCAAGGAGGTTTGATCTTCAATATCTCCGTAACTAGGAGGTTTCCAGTATGATCCAGAACAAAAAAACACAACGGTGGGAAGAACACGTGCCTCTCAGCTTCGTTGGGGACATTTTACTTATAATAATATGAACTAGCACTAAAGGTTTATCTACCTTTGTGTCCCTACTACAGGGGTGCCACGTACGAGGGGAGGTCAAAAAGTTCGCGGAATGAAAAGGAAGGGAGGTGAAATTTAACATTAAATTATTTTTCCATTTCAATACATTCTCCCTAAACTCTAATACACTTATCAGACCTTTCAAATAAATTGTTAATACCTTCGAAAAAAAAAGTTTTGTCATGGCCCTGAAAATAGGCAGAAATAGCCGACTTCACTTCTTCGTTCTTTTTTCATGTTTGGGCACACATAATAATCATCTGCCTAGCCTTTTCCCAACTATATTGGGGTCGGCTTTCAGTCTAACCGGATGCAGCTGAATACCAGTATTTTACATGGGGCGACTGCCTATCTGACCTCCACAACCCACTGACTAAGTAACGACTGTCAAAGATCACCTGGGACCTACGGCTTAACGTGCTTTCCGAGGCACGGACGAAACTCGATATGTAATGGGTGGTCACCCACCCACAGACCAACTTAGGCAAGCACGGCTTAACCTAAAGATCGACCCGTGCGGCTGTTATTATTTAGCCACGAGCTCCTCCGGGAACAAATAATAATCACTAGGGGCCAAATCTGGATTAGGGTGGGTGGTTCAGAGTTTCAAAGCCGCACTTATGTAAGGCAGCCATCGCAACATGGCACTTGTGAACGGGTGCATTGTCGTGCAAAACCGACCTCTAGGCCACTTACCCCTTCTTTTTTATTGAATTGCATTTTTAATATCTCATAGCGTAGCGTAGTATTGCCCCGTGTCATTGACACCTTTATCTTTATAATCGATCAACAAAATCCCCTCTGAATCCCAAAAAACTGAAGCTATAAACTTTTCGGCCGATTGCGACACCTTGAACTTCTTGGAAGGTTCTGCGCCTTTTTTGTGCCACTGCATAGACTCTTGTTTTGACTCAGGTTCATAGTGATGAACCCAAATTTTCATCCCCAGTCACAATTCGGTTCATAAACTCATTCTTGTTCTCACTACACAGATCCAAAAACTTGCGAGAACACTCGACACGCTGCTGTTTTTGAAGCGGGTGTGAGCATTCTCGCCCGACCAGAGTGCTGTTCGTCTTCAATCGAGTCTCTGCCTAGCTTGAAAAGACTATGCAACTTGTAAATCATCGATTTTCCAGGACAAGAGTCCCCATAAACAGATGACATCTCTTCCATAATTATCTGAGGTGTTTTTCCTTGCTTAGTAAGGAAGTTTATCACGGCATGAAACTCAATTTTCTCCATAGTCAGTGTTTATCCAGCAAAATCTGAAAGGTTAATGAACCGATCGGGCTGAAAATAAGTATTTATAGTAGTATTGAGTCACGAAGTAGTGACAGGTAAAAAAAGTCCTCCCCTCCCCACTCTAACCCCTCCATTCCGCGAACTTTTTGACCCACCCTCATATATAAGAGTTTATTTAAATAAGTACACTTCTGTTTTCTTAATGAAGTTTATATTAAAATACAGATAATTTTATTACCTACTTACAAAAAAGATGTTATAAGGTTGTCTAGGTAAAATCGCTCGAGACCCGCGGTCGTCTTAATTTAAATGGTTTTGATTTAATTTCATTAGGCAGGGGGTTGCCTGATCAAAAAAAAACGAGTTACGAACCGATTTCGTTATAATGTGTTTTGTTCATGTATTATGATTGCTAAAATATATTTTTCATTCGGTAAACAGATGAGTCAAATTCGGTCTTAGGCTCTTAAAACTATTACTGTTTGGCGTAGACGTTGAAAATACCATGACGTTAACCAATGGGTATGGCACCGGTTACTGTAGTTGTTATTTTTAACGGACGTCAGTCATAATTTTGTAAAAATAACGCTTTTTTTATGTGACGATAGTCAACGCCATTTTTTCAACGCAAAAACAACCGGCCCTTAGTAATTCTTCAAACGGAACTTTGATAATTTTATCTAGTCCTTCTATCTTGTCTGATTGCACACAGTTAGTTGCCCAGACTGTAGAAAGTAAAAAAATTGAAGATAGCACTCTCCATATTATGAGAAGTGCCATGTCTTTATTTAATTTGTAAGTTCAGTGGGAGCCGGAGGCGGGGCGCACGCCGCATGCTCGCCCTCGCCGCTATACACATAGCTATGAGTGCGTTTGGCAGTAAGCCCTACTACTACACCTCGCCACTGTGCGGACACGATCACGATTTTTGACCGTAAGAGCGACTTATGGTCGAAACCAAGAAGAAAGTTTGACAAAACCGCCGTCCGACCAGTTTTATTCAAGATAGCGGCCGGAAATGCAACAAGTCGTAGTCGTGGCCGCGTAGTGCGTGAGGTCCCTAACTTAATTACATTACAGATGTTTCTTAGTCTTATAAGACTAAAACATCTCTATGTAATGTGATCTGTATCTGCTATAGCACATAATCTATTACACGTTGTACAAACTTTACTTCCTAGCTCTTTACATAAATACTACGTGTAATGAATGGCAAATGAATAAGAACAGAGTGAATATCCTACTATTATAAACGATATCAAACTGCACGACATTTATTCATCAGAACTTGTCCCCGGTAGTCAGAATTTGCAGTCGAATGTTCTATATCAATAGCCCGTAGGTACTGTAGAGGACCTGACCCCGATCTAACAAAGCTTTTCAGGCTACTGCGATCAATACTGTACACAGCCAGTGCACGTTTGCAGAATGTTTGGTTCTATATGAGTTATGCATTTTGATTGAGCGTTTAAATAAAATTTACAGACAGTATTTTAACTATTTATTATTATCAACAGCCCAATTAATTAGTAATCTACACTTATCTACCTACTAAGCGCATATTTTGACTATGTCTCTAATTTAATATGAAAAAATGTTAATATTACTGTATGGTCTGTATTATTTTAAATTTTATGTTTAAAAATAAATTTAAATAAAAGTATGATTTGATGAATTTTAAAACTTAAATAGCGCCGGAAGGCAGACTCTAAAATTATGAGGGTGTTATTTCCCATAAGTATTTGTTTTGTCTGACCGCCTTTAATTTTTGTCCCGATTTGAATGAATTCCTTTGCTATGGAAGCATATTTGTAAATTGACCGTTTGTGGATTAAGTATCTCCGTGGAAAGCAAGATACGATAAAAAGACATAAGACAAAGACACAGCTATAAAGTGCATGTTCAAGATTCGTGGACAAACTGTGACAATCGGAATGGGACAAATTATCTACATAATTTCAAGACTCCAACCTTTCGCGTAAAGTATGGCTTCTAAGAGATCTGATAAATAAATACTATTATATCTCAATTCAAGTACAAACGTAGAAGATTTTATTAATAAAATTTTGTCATCAGCTCATAATTTGAGAGCAATAGGGTTCGGTGTTGATGATGAGTGGCTGAGCTGCCCGAAGAGTACAAGCCTACTGTTATGGGGATTAAGAGCCCCGGAATGAAGATGAATGCCGATCTGATTGTCACAGTAACTAAAATCAGCTACTACTAATGTTTTTTATTTAATGCACATCTTTTTTATTTTGTCATTCTTCAAAAGATCCATATCAGCATCATATTCATGTTTCAAATTTACAAGACATGCGCGCGAAGGGATCCACCATCGGTAAAAATGATAAACTTTCATACAAAGTTTCATTTACTATTGAAGAACCCTTAAACCCTATTGAAGATTCCCTTGAAGAGTTCCCTATTGTGTATTGTATTTGTAGAACTCCTTGAGAGGATGGGTTTACAAAAAAAACATTTTTGATAATATACATAACATTACGCAAACAGTTAGTAAGTAAACAACGAAACTTCGTACAAAATCACTATTGGCGCCAACAAAATTAGTTATAATTTAAATTGTTTACGATTTTTTTTATTTTACTGTGGCCTTTAACCGCGAACAGTCAATCAAATTAAAATTCGAACATAATGTTGTGAAGATCAACCGCGCTGCGGGTGTCATCAATCAAGGCATTAATTTAAATATGAAAAAACATAAAATTTGACTAATTATTTAGTTATTCAATTTAATTTAATTTTTCTTAAGTTTGCCGTATGTTCACAGAATTTAATCTTTATTAGCAATATTATCGAATGGTGTAATAATACAGTACATGTTTTTTTTCCAAGTAAATGGTTTCAAATATATAAGAATAATCACGTTATTTTTTCCGAGCTTTAAAGTTTCTGGCAGAAATTTCCGTCGACGGGAAGTGTTGATTTTTGATTTATTTTATAACAATATTCTATACAACATAAAGGGTGTAAAAACTCCCTTAGCGAAAAGGCACTTGTTCATTGCGATATTTTTTTTTGTTCTGAACCATACCAACCCTCTAGTTAAGGGGAACCCTCAAAGTTCCAATTTATTCAAAGTTTTTTTTTTAAATACCACTTTTAAAGGCTTTAACTTTACTTTAATTAACTCCATGACCCGTTTACTATTCAAAGCATCTATCAGCACTAAGTTTTGAGTGCGTTACATTGAGTTTTAACGTAAAACGTGATATTTCACCCCAAAAAAAAAGTCGTTTCCCAGCAATTAAAACTTAAAACTTAGTTTGATGGAGAAAATGCTTGGTTGACGGCTTCGTGAAGGGTCTGTTTACACCTTGTATATAAAAATCAGCAGTCAGACTTTAAGAAAAGTTAGTAACATTTTTACGTAATTTTAGCACCTAATATCTGAAAATTGGCTGTCAGCATAAGTTAGCAAACCGTATGCACAAGTTTACAGTACCTAATGGCACAGCTCGATGCCACACATTTTGTTACTCAGATAATAAGTAAGGTCTAGCGGCCTTGGGATCTTGCTCTATTAGGATGGACTGTAGTTATTTTTTTTTATCATCTATATCGTATCAGTATCAGCAAGTAGATTTTTTTAATAAAACATCGGTTCATTGACTTTTCAAAAATAATTACATTCTTAGCGGTTTTCATATTCCATGGAAATACCGAATTTATTACGGTTAAAAGTACCTATGTTCATTAATTAGTAGTATTTAACAATATCAATAAAAATAATCAGCAAAATTATTTACTACAAGTTTTTATTCAAATAGCAAAAATGAAAATCTACACAATAAGAAAGAACAAAATATTTTATACAGGGTGGCGCCGACAAAAAGACAATAAATGAAAACATCGTAACAGAAAAAAAAATCGAACGAACTAAATAACATGAAACTGTTAACAAAATACAACACTTTTACTAACCTTAGGTAAATTTCCATTAATTCGCATCTGGAAATAAAATGTAAGGAACGAATTTGGCAAAGGATTTTTAAGTAGCCAGTTGGCAACACGTTTTTAGTGTTTATAAGCAGATGCGGTGGTCGTTAACTTGTCGGTGCTAGCCTATAAATCTAAATCATTTAGAAAATGCTGAAAGTAAAAATGTCCTGTGACTAAACTCTTGGATATATTCGAATGAATTTTTGTATGCAGACTGGGAACGTCATAAGGTATAGGTACGCAGATTAATTTCTTGTCGCATTGTCGCCGCGACCCTGTTTATTTAATACTAGTGTCAAAGATCCACGTGCTTACTGTTACTAATCGAAGGTATTATAAAATAAATGATCGCTACCAAGCACTACTAAGCCTCACCTATAAAATATCCGAATCATGGGTTTACTAAAAACAAATAGGTTCCAAAGATAATTAAAATATAAATATGGTAAAGGACTTTCGCGAGTGCTTCAGCCCAGGCATATATCCGCTTGCAAATAAAAAATTGGCTCAGTAACATTAGGGTTTGTACCGTCTACTACATAAAAAAAAAAAATCCCCTTACCGGTGGACCAGATTTGGGTATGAGGAGGAAAATATTTGAAATAAATCAAAATCTAAATAAAAACCACCGCTTTTTGTTTCGTTTTCATTGCTGTTAGATTTAGGGTTGATTTTTCCAAAGCCATATACTTTGGATTTCTTACAACTTTCATTAATAGACCGTGTAAAAATCACTTGCTATTTGCTATATAGGTTTTCGTTTACGAAACTCGACTTTTTTACAATTTCTATGTCGGACCCACTTTAAGCATTGTTTAAAATTACGGCTTATTAATTACTTACAGTTTTTTTAATTAAAATTATTATATATCTCGTTGGAATAGTTGGTATTATCGTTGGAAAAATCAGCGCATCTTTTTCGTAGCGTAACGATGGCAAAAAGTCAGTTAAAATTGACTTAAAGTGAAAATCCTGGGTAGTTTTCTCTGATGGGGTGTACAGCCACGAGCACTTATAATTTTATTATGTAAAGAGAAATACGAAAGCGATTTAAGTAACGGTTTCAACTTTGAGATAAGACCTATTTCATAATAGTATGGCTTCCAAAATACTATGTTCGTGAAAACGTAAAACGTTTAATGTTGTAGGTACCTATACATAAGTACTAATGCTCGGGCAATACATCTATTAACATTAACGGGGGTGGGGGGGACGCTATAGTGGACGGGGTGGTGATGTCGGCCATGACACTGTGAAACTACATAAAAATTCATGTATAGGTAGGTACGGCTGTAGTTGGTGCGTGGTCAAAATCGGAAATCACGTAGCCATCTTGTTTTTCAAGCTATTTCACGAAAAATAATCACAGATGTTGCCAAAAACACCATAGCAAGCCAGGTAGTTGGTCCACCGGTAAATCTTGGAAGTATACTTTTTATAAAGGGTGTAAAAAGACCCTTAACGAGCCCGAAAGGTACTGGTTGTCCCCGTCATTACGATCATTTTTTTGTTCTAGACAATACCTGGGAACCTTCTAGTTACGGAGATATTGGGGGTCAAAGTTCCAACTTTTCCACAAGTTTTTTTTTAAATACATGTTTTAATGTAAGATTTTTACTTTAAATACCTTCACGATCCCCGTACTATTCAATCTATACATCAGTACAATGTTTTGAGTGCGTTACATTGAGTTTTACCATAAAACGTGATTTTTCACCCCAAAAAAAAAAGTCGTTTCCCAGCAAAAATTTGTGCGTAAAGTTACTTAGTTTGATGTTCAGAATGCTTGGTTGACGGCTTCGTGAAGGGTCTGTTTACACCCCGTATACGCGCTCTTACTTCTTGCGGGTAATTACATAAATAAATGAATTATATAGGATCGAATTTGACACGAGGTAGTAAGCTGTCTGTCTTTTGACAATTTGATCTGCATTCACAGATTTTGTAAAAATTGTACAGGCAGCAAGAAATGGGCATTTTTCACTAAAACTTGTTTGATGTCAATCGACCTGTTTCATATAAAGATCAAAATGCTCGAAGGTTTGAGTGCTGGAAAATTCAGAAATTGCTAACAAACTTTCCCCGACAATGCCCTAGGAAATGAAGCTCCAAACTATTTTTTTTATGATGGTTAGACTATCATCTGCCCGCTGCAAGAAATACAGACCAAAATAAAAGAATATTTTTATTTGCTTTTTAAAATAAAATAGTGTGTTGCTTGTATATTATGTGACAACACATATTATTTTTAACGTTAAAAAGTAACGGACAGCTTTGTAAGAACTTTTTTTTGGACATACAGATACTTTTCCATACTGCCCCATCTCAAAATTCTACCCTGTAAAGTACTGTAAACCAACAAGTTTGTTTTTGGATTGTAAGGCTTTGCCTTAATTATAAATGCAGTAGGTCGTAACCTGAACCAGTTCCGTAACGCCGAAATGCATTTATTGAAGTATTAAGTCAGGAAAAGTAATTGTTTTTTAATTTGACTATCGCCTTAAATTGTGTGTATATTCATCATTCAGTCTGTAACAATTCATTTTCTTGACTGTGCATTCATAATTTTGGACTCTACAAACAGAAGCACAGCAACAACTACGGCACAGTCAACATAATGGGTAAGTAGATAGGTAGCTACCAGCCGGCAGCCGAGTGCAATTAGGCAAAAAATACGTCGTAAATACTTTTATAGTGGTCGGATTTTTATGGGTTTTTTTTATTGAGTTCCTAGTTCTTGATGATTTTTACGTCCAGTTATCTGTAAAAAAGTAGCAGTTACCAATGTCACGAAAATTTAATCTTAAAATTCGGTATTTTAGAAATAATTGAAGAAAATTAAATTATCATTAACATTAGAAACGGGATATTTAACATGTTTACTGATACACGGTAAAAATCCCGTTTATAATGATAATGATAAAGTTAGTGACCATGAAAACTTAAATAGGAAATTTAAAATAAAAACTTGGATTTAGCATTTCGTCAACAACAATGAACGAAGAAACTGACCAAACTGGCGTTTTATGGATGCATACAGGTCACACTATTACGCCACAATATAATAAAATAAAATAAATAGTTTAAAAAAAAATTAATTATTATTTTTGCATTTTTAGGCTTTACCGATGATGATGTTATAGTAACGAATAAGTACGTGGCAAAAGACACCGTGTTTACAGATATTAAAAAAAACGTTGATCCTGAAGCTCCAAAACAGGATAATCGGACAAAGTTATTAAATTATTGTGTTGTCATTGGTCCTTGATAAGTGTGCGAAGTTTTAATTCTATCCGACGTTTTGAAGGGGGGAAAAGTCACGTTCATAGATTCCGGTACATAGATAAATACCAAGCTAATAAAAGCGTGTTATTAAACGGTTAATTTTAAGTTATTCATAAGTGAGAAAAAATAAGGTAAATAAATAAAAGTCGCAAACGGCGAAACTCTTTTTTTTAACTTTCTTCTCAATAACTCTAGGAACTCAATAAGAAAACCCATGAAAACCCCATCACTATAAACTTCGTTCGACCTTTTTGTCTAATTGCACTCGACTATACATGTAGAGGCAGAAATCTTACTATTAAGTCGAGCGCTTAGCTTACCGAACATAATACTTAAATGAATCACACTAAATAAAACTAACCCTAGCTAATACTTTTGATATCGAGGCAATATGTTATAAAACTGATTATTTAATTTCTTGTTTATTGAAATTTGCAGCTCAGTGTCAGGTTGTATGGTTATGAGAAAGTTAGACGTATCGATTTAACTTGCAATGTTTCGGACAGTCTCTCCTATAAGAACGTATAAATCTGTAGCTATAATGTTTAAGGTCCCCTGCCCTTAGTACCCCTTATAAAAAATCCACCCCATAAACAGGTTGACCTGCACGCTTTAAAGGGGTGATTCTAATCGTCATACTACATACCATTATCCCCTATAAAGCAATACCCCATAATAAAAACTACTTCCGATTTTTAAAGATTTATATTTTTTATATTTCGGAAACTTAACCCTACAGAAGATATGTCTCATACAAAACTTGTTTGTTTCGATATCTATCGATTTATACAGGTTTTAAGCGTGGACGCTATTTTGAAAAGTAAATTAAAGTACGGATGTTAGACAGAGGTAAGGTAACTTAAAAATTAACATTAATTATTGTATTTCTGTTAATGTTTACCTAAAACCATAATACATTTTTCTCCTTAATAAAATTCATTCATTCACCCAGTTACACTTACAGGCAACGCACAGCCTAAACCGCTACGTCTAGAAGCATTTATAAAACATTGGGCAAAAATGTTGTATAAGTGGCACTTATGAATACAAAAAACATATTACTAAAAGGAAACGTACACACTTAAATACACGAACAATGAAAACAAAACACTTGTTTACTGCCGCTGGGGAAGATTTTAGTACGTGGGCCGATTGATTGATTGTTACATAATCTTGAAATCATAAAAGAGAAACGTGTTCAACCATTATTACAAAAATCAACCCCTATTATCGGTGTGAAAACCGGGAGTACTGGGTACAAATATTTCTATACGAAAATAATAAAGTCCGTTTCTAATCCATTTTCCGAACTACCCCTTAAACGCTGTGGAGGGGAGTGATTTCGTAGGGGTAAGCTCAAAATCCGCGTGGACGAAGCCGCGGCCGGAGTGCTAGTACTAAGTATAGTATGTATATAGGTACATGTCTGCAGTAAGGCTTTAACAGCAGTTGCCGACGGGACAGCCTATAGGACTCACGGCTTTATAAACGATCAAATGTTGTGCCAAGTGGAGAGTAATCATTAAAAAAGAGTTAAGTGTTATGTAATTGAGTGGACTAATTTTGCTTTGCAGAGCTTTCTCGTTTTTGTGAAAAAAAAAATAGATTTTGCGCAAGTTCGTAACGACTCTCGTTTGAATTAATTACTCGTAAAAGAAGTAGCGGCAGGTAGTTTACAAACGAACATATAGATAGTGACAAGTAATAGTCAAATTCAGTATTATTTATTTTTCGTGTGGTTAGTGCCTAACCTGGTGTCAGAGTTTTTATGCCGCCCATGGGCCTCTGACTTGGTTTGTCAAATTCAGTGAAGTGTTATCTAAAGTGAGCAAGAGCAAGTGCTAGAGTTTATCCCAGTGTTGTAGAAACTATCTGTGTTGCAACCATCAAGTAATGTGAGGAAGAAAAGTTACAAAGTGAGATTGAGAAATTATAGAGTTTCGAAAAGATTTAATAAAGATAATTTTCCTCATAGACATTTTTTTGTTCGCATATCTTGCTCAGTGTTCCAAGTCAATAACTTTTTGATAACATAATCGCATTTATTTTTCATTTACAATCTAGTTGTTCTGGGTAGCGTAAATGGGTGTCACATAGTCGGCATGATACGGCACAGCTGGGCGATAAAATAGAATAATTATATAAAGTACGTTGAGATAACGAGTAATAGAGAAGTATGGAAGAAGAGATGCTGCGCCGTTCTCAAATAAATTGGGATAACGGCAGAAGAATGATGATGAAGTAGTTACGTTGAGCCGATCCGTGATCATGATTCAGCGATGATAGATGCTGAACAGAGTTTGTCGATAAGCACGAGTACAATGAAAGCCTAAAGCCGGGTCCACATATTATGATCATTGGCCCGATCCAGTCACCGTATCCGTATCGCCGACGCGTAATATGAACGTCAATCTGGACGGGTGATGATACGCGATCATGATACGCACTCTTCGCTCTGATACAAAGCGCGATACGGCCCGTTCCGTTTCGAGTCGGATTTTGACCGGAAGAGGAGATACGGATACGGCACGGTTTGGCGCCTGTCAGTCTGGACGCGTCCTCTTCCTCCAAGCCTATTTCTGTTTCCATCATCCGTGTACCACCAACGTCTTAGTTTGGGTTTTGACCTTTCTGTTATAATATTGTGAATAAGAATAAAACAGGCACATGAAATTGCTGAATTCTCGTACACTTCAACCTACGACGTGTTTGATCGAGAGCTGACACAAACTATTGACTATTCGATACGCGATTAAATAAAGGCGTCCATAACTAGATACGGTGATACTAATTCAGCGATCGGATCGGGCAAATGATATGTGAACCCGGCTTAATATGTGTAGGTCATTGCTTTGGTATTCGTAACACTGATGAAACGAACCCCAACATGTGTTGTAGGCAGCGGATAGTTGAGTTTTATAGTTATTCCCACCGGGACAATTTTAATTTATCTCGGTGTTTGGACCACGAAACAGAGTAGGTAAGTTTAATTGTTTTCCTTAACTTGAACGTTAAAACCAAGCCATATTTTTATTGGAAAGGACTCCAAACGAATCCACAAGACCGGTCACAGTAAACGGTTTACAAACGGAGTTTGACATAAAATTACACGTTGCGAGATATAAGAAAGTTAATATAGTCCGGTCAAGTTAGACATGCAAGGTTACAAAATTCGCATAATGCTGAAAATGTGTACGAATGTTTGGAACACCATTATAAACTTAAAGTTCCCATCGACCCGACCTTTGCAAAAGAAACTCAAGGTTCGCAAATATGGGTTTTTTTGCGTTTTCCAGCCAAACGGTGAGTTTCATAATAAAAATAGGTCAGACTAAAATTGTAGATCATGCAGTTATCTATAATAATTGATTTTATACTTTATAAGAATAACCATTTCTGAGCAGCTTCTGAGAGCTAAATTATACAGTGTGATTAGCTACCGGTTACCGATACTTTAATGGCATATTAAATACTCATTTCTTTCGACAAATACACCTTTATAAATACTCCTAAGCCCACACCCCGCGAATGGCACCAATCTTGTTTTTTTAATCAGCTGGGGTATGTTCAATGAAATGTGCTGGGGAAGGGCTATATTCAAATGACAATAACTCTTAAGATAAGTTGTGTTGAGTCAATATTTTGATATCATTTTGTAGGTTGACTCAAATACTTTTGATTTAACTTAAAAACATACGCAACATTCATGGGCAAATTTTGCACTAGAGTAGAAAAAGTAAAAATATAAGTAATTTCTTTGTAAGTGTAAGTAGAAAACAGTGGTTGTCCTAACAAGGTTGTATTTTAATAAAACTAGCCAATATACTTTTTTTGATGCACGTCTTCCTTGTTTCAGATTTTCTTGTTACCACTGTGAGATGTTAGCTATTTGACTTAATGAGAAGGGTCCTGGTCGATCAGATCAGACCACATCTATCTCTATGGTAGATCAAACAAACAGAAGAAAGCTACTGCTTTGTCTGTCTGATAGGATAAATTTAAAAGAAGCATACAGGGTGTAAGGGATAGCCCTCCGCAGACTGATGGGGTGAATTCAGTATAATATCATACTAAGATGACCAGTACAAGAAATTATTTCAGGAACGTTATGGGAGTCCAATAAATATGGTTTATGTTATTTCCTCATGCAAAATGTATCGTTACCGTGGCAAAACTACGTGCGTTTTGCCACGGCAAACGGCAAGCGCGACGACGAATGCGATGAACTCTGTAGCGTCGGTCGTTAGAGTATTTCAACATCCATTGCTGTTTTTATTTTTATTTTAGCCGTATTATTTACATAAATGGAGTGCTGCGTACAGAGAATGTAATTTTACATTGAAATAAAAAAATTGTAACTGAAATTGAAAAAAGATTTTTTTTCTGATAAAAATGCCTGTGGAATATGATTCAAAATTTGGAGCTGAATGCACTCTGTCAGTTTGCGGAGGGCAGTCCGTTACACCCTGTATCAAACATAGACAGATCTTGCCTGATCGGATCGCCCAGGACCGCCGTATTAAGTCCAATAGACAACATCATAAAGTGGTAACAAGAAAATCTGCAACAAGAAAGACGTGCAGCGAAAAAAGTGTACAACCATTTTTTTTTTAAATACTACCTTGTCAGAAACTACCGTTGTTTTCTAGTCATACACTTGCTATAAGTTGAAATTTTAGAAAGCTGAGAAGGGGAAGTTGTTTCTGTAATTTATTTTTATATTTATTTACAAAATCTGCTTCGAAAAACAAAAAAAAATCACGAAAATTTCATAACGTGAATGAACTTAACGGCGGTTAATTTCTAAAGGTATGGGTCGTTTTAGTACATTGGTTTTCGAAGGATTCATTAGTTCATAAGCATTTAGAAAAGTATCAATTAAACGTTCTGAATGGCCCCGATTTCTCACAATTAGCAGTTTATGTTTAAGAAGAGGAAAATTTCCAAAAAAAAACATGAAAATTTCGATTTCTCCAAATCAGCCTTGTTTGGAAAATTTCAAGGTTTTCACCCTGAATTATAATATGTACTTATTATTATTTATGATCAGGCAGGCAACTGAAACAACTGATAGCTGCCTGTATCCTGCTGTTCCCACTAGGTTTTCTTTTTACAGTATGATATGTTAGTCTAATCGATTTTGAATTGGTTTATATTTAGGGCTGAGACTACATAAATTACGATTCGCTTTTTATTTACCGGCTAAAATGAACTCTTTGAATTTTAGATTGTATTTTTATGCAGTGGGAATAAAAATACAATCTGAAATTCAAACTCACAGGAAAAATTGCGCATCACAAACGGTATTCGCAATGCACAAATTTAAACTAGTACGCCGCGCCCCGGTTAGCTGTAGCGGAAATCACACGGAACACATGGACATACAGTACTGTAGAACTCAAGAGTCTCTAGTTCTATCAGAACTCTAAAACGAAAATTAAACAATGTGTGAAAGTACTCACCGGTTCCTCCTTGCGTTGCATGTCGAGGTTTTCAAACATATGCTCTAATTCTTGAAGTAAACTCTGACTGAAGTCTGTAGAGCTTTTCTGAAACAACATACACAAATCAGAAAAGCTGCGAGAACCAAGGCGTGCAGCCAAAGCGACCTCAGTGTGCCACCGACAAAGCCGTGGGGGTGGTGAGGTTTGGGCCAAACAAATATATTTCTGCCAGCGACACGAAGAAGACAAGACCAACACACAGAAGTGTAGAAGTCGAACTAAACGCGTTTGATTTCTTTGAATCACAAACATTCGTTACCCACGCGCGACCCACCAAAGGTTTTACAATGTATGCTAACAAATGCAGGATTATTTTCATTAAATGATGTCGTATAGGAGAAACTTGTGACTTTGATGATGATAACACTCAACTTCCTGTTTTGGAGTCATTTAAAAATACTCCTAAAAACTGAATAAATGCCTGCTTGGAAGTAATATTTCAGTACCACTTCTTGGCGGTTTTCGTGCACTTTGGTAACATAGGGAACTTTTTTTTGGATAAAATGATAGCAATAAGCTCGCCGGCATTTCATGGGATTTAAACATTACCGGCGAAATGTGGGTGAAGTCATTAGGTACAGTCATGAGCAATGATTATGTGTACACATGAAATGTCAATTAAAACTTTAAAATAAGACCTATTTCATAATAGTATGAAAACAATTAGATAACTACCTAAGTACGATCATTACGAGAAATATTAAATATATAGGGCAGGAAAATGAGGATGAGGATGTTGGAGATATAAAAGTGGTACTTACTAGGGCATCTACATTATCAGGCTTCGACACGAAGCGGTCGGATCTGCCCGTAGTTGCAGTGCCCTCCTGCAACAAGACAAATGTATTAACATACACCTTTATTAGATACTAGCTGTTTCCCGTGACCTTCGTCCGTGTGAAATTATTATAAAAATTCTGTTTTCCCCGTTTTTGCAACATTTTTCATTAATGCTTCACTCCTTATGGTCGTAGCGTGATGTCACATAGCCTATTATAGCCTTCCTCGATAAATAGGCTATCCAACATTAAAAGATTTTTTCAATTGGAACCAGTAGTTCCTGAGGTTAGCGCGTTCAACCAAACAAACTCTTCAGCTTTATAATATTAGTATAGATTACTTTTCAAAAATGTGTAAGTGGCAAGGACCTGCAAGCTGTACCCATGAATTCAGTACTACCGCGCTCACTGACGATCGAGCAAATTTCACCCTTATAACCTAAGTTATAAGTTTGAACAGTGGTCGACTGTCAGTGAGCGCGGTGGTAAGAAACGATTCTCAAGTTTTGAGCGATTATTTAAAAATAAACAGGAGAAAATGTTACTCAAAGGCAAACCTGGATTTCAAGGTATAACCAGCAAATACCAAGTGATACGGGTCTAAGTAAAAAAATCTAAAACAGACGATGTTTTCCACAGAAAAAGGTACTTACGTAAAAGATAATAAGTTTGTGGGTGTTCAATGTATGGCCATGAGAATTCGTTTGATAGAAAGAGGTCTTTCAATAAATGTTTGACTTTCCTAATAAATACGTTAAAAAAATCAAGAAGCAAAGTAAATTGTGCTAGTACGAATTTCAAACCATCTCTGTTCTCACAGGCTATGAAGGTTTTTTTTACCTAACTGCGCCGTGCAAAGGAGAGTAATGTGTTTATCTAGGTATGTATGTATGTTTGTTCCTATGTGGCGTTGTGTCAATCGTTTCGTCTTAACCTTGCGAGTATCACTTAAGAAATGACAATAATCAAAATTCACCAAAGCGACAACCAGACGTCATATTGTCAAAATGAAAAAGAAAAACTCGACGAGCTACGTCAAGTGGGGTATCGTTGAATAGGTTTTTAAAAAGGATTTTTAGGTTCCTTTCAACATTTTTCATTTTAAATAACAGTTTAGGTTTTTGCTCGCTAGTTTTTAAATATAATTTAGTATTCCGTTATTCTGCCCTTATTACGCGGGGATTAATGTAAAATATTAATAATATAAATTCTAAAAAGTATAAAATAAAACAAAATATTTAAAAAAAAAACGAAAAATCCGACTGCGCAAAGAAAAAAAAAACCTGAAATAAATAAA
Source organism: Noctua pronuba (assembly GCA_905220335.1). Taxonomy (NCBI): domain Eukaryota; kingdom Metazoa; phylum Arthropoda; class Insecta; order Lepidoptera; family Noctuidae; genus Noctua; species Noctua pronuba. The sequence continues at coordinate 18,109,103 of LR999891.1, read as the reverse complement.
AACTAAAAAGAAAAAACAAGCCCAGTAGTTTAGACTGTTGTTAAAATAACAACAATACACAACAAGTAATACTGAACAACTACATCATTGAAATAATTTTATAATTGTTACACACATAAACAAATCATAAATTCTTATGCAGAATAGAAGAATTAACAGTCGGGACCCATTCTTTCATTTACCACGTAACACACGTAAAATTTAAATGGGTCCCGACTACCCTGTTCCCGATACCGGTAGGCTACTATAATTTATATTTTGATTTTTTTTTATAACGATTTTAAATAGGAATATTAATTTTAAAATGTAAAAAGTAAGTAAGAAACATGAATAAACACTATCTATACAAATGAATAAAATTAAAGCGTATGTTTGTAATTTAAAAATTAATATCTTTAATTCTGTAAAAAGGCGTCCTTACTTACCCAAGCAGCTCGTAAGCGTTTTTAACATCAATTAACCAGATCATTTAGAACTTAAAGTTCTTTCAAAGACGTACAAGAGTGTCAAAAGATGCTCTTATCTTTATAAGATGGACATTTGTGTTGTTATACAGGTTGTGCAGTAAAAAATCTGTGTTAAGGAATCAAAAACAAAAAGCAATAATAAGTTAATCTATGAAGTTGTTAGTCTACTACATTGCCGTTGTTTCTTCGAGCCTCCACGGCCAAAACGCGAGATTCCACAATGTGCTAATTGTCAACAGTATGGGCACACTAAGAGATATTGCTATAGGAAACCCAAATGCATTAAATGTGCTGGATACCATTCCTCTATTAGCTGCGAAAGAAAGGGAAGATCGTTTAGCGTAAAATGTGTTCTGTGTGAGGGAAATCATCCCACAAACTAAAAAGGTTGTGTTGTTTACCAAGAGCTTGAGAAAGTCAAATACCCACCTATAAAAACAAAGATATCTTCAGATTCCAAAGCACCCAAACTTGTGTCATATTACATCAAAATGTATCATCCAGCAATACTCCTTTCCGTATGTCTTTTAGTCAAGCAGCTCAAATTAGCACGAATGAACAGTTACTCCCAACAAGTCAAACCAGCGAAAGTACAAGCGAAATAGAACTCATGCTAAATATGTTAAAACAAAGAACGCAGCAAATTACAACGATGACAAACCTTATCAACTTCATGACTAAAATTACTCAAAATTCGATAAATTAATCATGGTCATATGGAATGCTAACGGCTTGTCACAACATATTCTAGAACTGAAACCGTTCTTAGAAATTAACAAGATAGATTTACTAGTTATCTTAGAGACACATTTTACTGACAAGAGCCATTTTTCAATACCTCAATATACACTTTATTACACAATGCACCCACACATGGAAAGGCCCATGGTGGATCTGCAATTCTGATAAAATCAAACATCAAGCATTTCGAAAACAATCCTTAATGCACACAAGAAATACAGGCAACTAGTGTCACAAAGGAAGACTGGAAAGGGCCACTGGTAATATCGGCTGTTTATAGCCCACCCAAACACAATATTAAGACAGAAGACTATCTAAAATACTTAAGTACACGGGGTTATCGATTCCTGGCTGGGGGCGACTATAACGCCAAACACACACACTCCCCAGTGTGTGTGTTTGGCTCCCGGATAATTACAACGAAAGGACGTCAACTATATCAAGCACTTCAAATACAGAATCTTGATATAATTTCGACTGGAGAGCCAACATACTGGCCAACAGATGTGAACAAAATAGGTACCGGATCTCATCGATTTTTTATTATAAAAGGCATTACTAAAAAGTATATTTCTTGCACTTCCAGTCAGGATTTGTCATCAGACCACTCGCCAGTATTCCTCAAGCTGAGCCGCAAAATACTAGAAAAACCAAAGCCTTGGAAACTACACAGCCGAAAAACCAATTGGCCACTGTTTAGACAGCTACTTGAGTCTTCTATAAGACTCCCACTGCACACTGAAAAGGATATCTGTCAGGCATTTTAATTATTGCATTTAACAATCTGCATGGAGCGCCACACCTCCAACAATAACAAAACCTACAGATATACTGTGGTCTGAAACAGTCAGAGATTTGCTAGATGAGAAGCGCAAAGCAAGAAAACGCTAGCAAACGACGAGATACCCTGCTGACAAGAAACATCTTAACTATGTCAGAACTCGTCTTAAATTAGCACTCAGTGAAGATCAAAATCGAGACATGGAGGAATATACCAAAAACCTTGGAGCAACAGCAAGTTCAAATTATTCTCTCTGACGAGCAACAAAAAGCTTAAAAGACCTGTAGGAAAAGCGATAACACATGGGCTAAAAGTGACTTCGAAAAGGCACTTTTAGCCCATGTGCTTTCTGTGCATGTCTTTGCTTTTAGTAATGTATTTTCACCCAACGATGCTCAAGGATCACAAACACCGCATAGTGAAATATCATATTTACAGCAAACTTTATAGGCATTACTTCCCTCACCGCTTTATACAATGTAATTCTCTTAAAGGGGTAACGTAACTCTCTCAAAAGTAAAGTAAAAAGAAAGTAGCTCAAATTATTATGATAGCTAAGCCTGGGAAGTACCCTGGGGACGTGAAGTCCTACCGGCCCATTAGCTTGCTGTCTATTCCTTCAAAACTACTAGAGACATTGTTAATGAAAAGACTAAGACCACTGATAGACCAAAACTCTTTGTTAACCACCAATTCGAGTTTAGACAAAGTCATGGACCATAGAACAACTACATCTTCTAGTCGAAAAAATTCATGTAACATATTACGAAGAAAAAAAATACTGCTCGGCTGCTTTTCTAGACATATCACAAGCTTTCGATCCAGTTTGGCACGAGGGTTTTTTATATAAAATTAATAAAACACTTCCAATAAATTACATTTTTATTAAATCTTACTTAGAAAAGAAGTACATCTTTGTAAAACAAGGCAATTAAATAAGTTAACGAAATTCGGGCAGGAGTTCCTCAAGGCAGTGTGATGGGTCCCATTCTTTACCTTCTTTAGACAGCTGATTTATCCGTGTCAGAAGGAGTAGTCTTAGGCACGTTTGCTGATGACACTGCTACCTGGCTGTGCATGAAGATGCCGCCCAGGCATTAGGATTTTTTTTTTAATTTTACGGATTGGAAATCATCAAATGACTTCTCCCGCGCTAAAACCCATCCATGTTCCTTCATTGCCCTTTGTGTTCCAGGGCCACGGTATCTCTTTCGAACAGTCCCGCAGCAGGCATTAGGCTTAGATGAAATTTTGAACTGGCTAACAGAATGGAGAATAAAGGCAAATGAAACCAAATCTGTACTTGTGACGTTCAAAAAAAGAAGAGATACATGCACCTGTACGACTAAATAATGTTGTGATTCCCCAAGCGGAACAAGCTAAATACTCAACTATAGAGTTAAGGTTATTGTTGAGCAGTTTGTAACTGGAATCTATGTATTATGGTATTGGCAACAATTTTAGTCGACCCCCATCGGAATGAGTTTGAAACTCAAATCCCTTTACAAATCCAGGAAAACACTGAAGTAAATCAGACTGAAAATATCTAAAATTAATTTTAGACAATCAATATAATATGGCACAAACAGTAACTGTTCTTAGAGATAATCAAACGCGTGCGTGTGATTGTCCTTAAGACCGTTTTTTTTTTTGTGGCCTACCCTGCACACAAACACGTACTAATATGGCAATGATTGATATAGACGTATCTACATAAAGTTGTATATGGTATCTTTAATTGTAAGTATACGGGTGTAACAACAAGTAATTTTTTAAATTTCGATGAAATGGTCTACTAACGCAAAAAACTGCATAATTTGGGCCCATTTTGAACGAATAAGGGCGGTAAAAGCATTACAAAAAGCATACAGCCTAAATATGCAGCTTTAAGTATAAAATGAACTCAAGTACAGCTTTTACACAGCTTGTTATGCTACTTGGGTACTTTGTGAGATTTATGAGTTATTTCTGTCAAGTTCAGTGAAAGCTGGAGACAAGGTTGCAATAATATAGGAAATCAATTTTTGGTAGCCAAGTTATATCAGTTATTACCTATGGCGTAAACATGTTACAGAGATTGTATATACGGTTAAATAGGTTTTTACTTCAAGTACAATTTTATTCTCCACGATTTTAGTTTAATTACAAAGTTACTGGTTTTCAATGATGTTTGCGACACCCCGACATGCATCAAATATTAAAATCTATATGTTCTAAGTAGTTGCCTAAACAAGTGTCGACTGCACATCACATTAAAAGTCGGCGACACACAGTCACCCTATCACGAGCCGTGCCACGCCTGACGAGGCATGTACCTACCAATCCCGCCCCTCGTCGACTATTTCCCTCGGCGTGTGTTGGTCGAATTCTACAGGTTATCACTAAGTGATTCGGGTGCATCATGCTGTCATAGTTTGATTTAGTAGTCAGGAATTAATTAGTAAGTAACAGGACTGACCACGCCCCAATGAGAAAGTGTCGCGCCGCGCTGTGCTTTTTAATTTGAGGAATGGGTACTTGGCAACCAATCACCTAGTGTGTGAAGGCACCGATTCTAGTTAAAGCATAATTTATCACATAAGCTTTTAAAATATCAACCACCTGTGGGATATTGTCAGGGAGTGGGCGTACATTTTAAGTACTTACTGTTATTATGGCACGATAGGCTCAGCTGCCCTTTAAAACGACTCAGTACCAGAGTTTATGCACGACTCAAATAATAGTTCACATATTGAGAACAATTCACGAGTGTAGTGTAGTTATAACCACAACCTCACTTTTTTATTCACTTGAATTCACATCACAAACCTGCAATGCACAACCACATCATAAGTAATAGGAATACACAAACTGCGAAATTACAGGGTAGGAAAGGTAATTTATAATGGGATTGCCTCCATTTGATTGTCAGCACCGAAAGAAGGAAATAAGATTTATTAACTGGGAAGGCATCACAATGACACTGAGGAACACTACACTTTACTGCGTATTTACTTTCACGTCGTTACGTTGGCTGGATGTAAACAAACTGAAACTGCAATGGGGTTATTTTGGAACACCTATAATAAGCATAATACAGTGTATATTATATACACTTGTTTTTGCAAATAAATGAATTCGTATTTAAGTTTGCCGCGCCTTCTTTTCGCTCTTTTACTCCCTAAACTGAGATATGACTTGTGTTTTGTGATTATTTCATAACATAAATTAAAAAATAAATAAATTCAATAATAATAAATTAATATCTTCATAAATTGTATCGGCGCTTCAAATTACCTAAACAAACCACGAGATTTATAGAACATTCACTTAACATTACTGCGGGTCACGCCCTGATAACGAGTAAATTTGTAAAATTTGTGGGATTTTTCTTATTTATATTGCTTAAAAATAACAAGACTTGATGAAATATTAGATTACTTGCGAAATAAACCCTTGGAGTAGCTCTCTAACCTTCAAATTTGGATATGAAGCTCAGAATTATAAAGCAACTTATAACGCAAATTATATCTCAAGCATTGTAAATTCAATAACTTACAGTGCCGCTCACGAAGGAAGCCCCCGAGGACGTTGCCGTACAGCGTGCGATATGAATGACGTGCATTCAGAAATGGCGGAGCCCTGCCACGCCCAGCCAGTGGCGGTTCAATAATGCAACAATTGGTGCGCCGACGCTGAGCATGTGCCTCCAGCACTTCGCAGAGGCCGCCTACTACCACGAAGGACCTCTCTGTCTAGATATTTCTCAGAATTTACTCAATTGTTATACTAGGAAAATGTGTTTCGGTAGCAGAGAAACGGCGATACAGCGTAGAATGTTAAATATAATTACGAAACATTGAGTACATTTGTGGGAAGTAGGATTCCTGTTTCCGTAACTAGATTACTTTTATTACTTTACTAACTGTTCCCCGCGACCTTCGTTTGCCTGAAATTATTCTAATTTTTTTAAATAATTTCTTCTCTATTACTTCTCTTTTTGAATTTTGTTACCAATTTCAATAGTTTAATAAAAAAGTAAAAAGTAGCCTTAATTACTTCTTATAACATCAGGTATCTGTCAGTAAAAGTCCCGTTAAAATCGGCCCAGTCGTTTCGGAGATTAGCCGGAACAAACAGACAGACCGACAGACATACAGACGGACAGAAAAGTGTCATAAGTGACGTATGTATTTTCATATGCATTCAGTAAAAAGCTGTTATTATGATATTAAAAACAGACACTTCAATTTTATTTATTTGTATAGATTCAGTATACAATACTATAAACAAACAGCAATTGTTTATCCGTCAGGAATAGGTACAAAACGTCAATATTACATCATAATGTTACGTAGGAAAGCGCGCGCCCTCAAAAACGTGGAGCGGATTACTTTTTTAGTCAACACCTATTATACTCTTACTTCTATTAAAACATCTCCTTTGAACAATATGGCCAACAAACACCTTCACCTATTTATATAGATTTACAAAGGAGAAGGTACTTAAATAAGGGTGAAAGAAATAAATTATATTCAGCACAAAAGTTTTTCTTTATTGTAGACGACAATATTCTTCTTGTTATTCTTCCTGCACGACTCACAGCTTCTCTCGTGGTCACACCGATGCGCGTCCTGTATCATCTTCATGCACTCTGTATTACGTACTTTCATTCAAAATTAGAAAAACTACTTAAAACTTGGAAAACATTGAAAATGTATGCAACAAAAAAGTTATAAAATACTCCAAATAACTTACCTGCAGACGCACTACATTTTGGTAAATAAAGAGCTCGGCACCGCAACCACATAATGTACTACTAATACACAGCAAGCACATAGGGGACTTGAAATCGATTGAATCTCCGGCCCGCCGCCTGAATGGTCGTGTCATCTGTCTAAAAATATACGTAAAAGTTCGCTACCGCGGTAGAAAATTTACTTCACTATGGTGGACTAGTGGATGGATATGTGGAAAAGCAAATACTTAAATTAAAATAACTATTAAAAATAATTGAGAGAGGTGGCAACACGAAGGAGCGACCGCACCGATTAGGCGTTGCCGTCTGCTCCACTGCGCCATCGGCGTATTATTTTGGAATATTTCGTATATCGTACCATGTCGGTGTCTGAAATCTCGTGGTACTCGTGGACCTCATCTGTCTTGGGCACGGCGCCGTTGTCAAACATGTGCGACCTGCCAAGCGTCGCGCCGCGACCCTGCACGGAAAAGTGATTCATTAACATAAGATTTTCAGTTTGCGTATCTTTCATTTGTATATTATCGTTACAATTTTGTGTGCTTTTCTGAGTGTAAAGAAGAAGGAGCACGGTCCATACAAAATTAACCCACGTCCTACAGTAACGAGAAGTAACTAAAAAAAATGATAAATATAGGTTTAAAAAGATGGCATACTTCCAAACTCCATCCTTACAGTCTAGCATTAAAAAAAAATCTATGAAAATTCGTTCAGGGGCAGTTCTCTTTGCTGTAGGACGTGGGTTAATTTTGATCCTTCTTCTTTGTTTACCAATAAAATAAAACTGCGGTAAGTAAAGTTATTCTGAAGTTGCGTAATATTACACAAACTTTTAAAATTATTTTGATTGTGGTTGTTAGGCGTGACGTGTAAGAGCTCCTATCTTTTTATTTGCGAAAGTTTTACTTCACGTGAAACCAATTTTGTGTTAAACCGACTTTAAAGTAAGTATTAAGTAATGAAGTTTCTCAATTACAATCGTACTTCTTTAATACCCTGCAGCCGGCATTTTTCGATCGTCGAGAGGTATTTTATTTGAAAGGTGTCATACTTGACATAAATGGTCTTATATTAACTTGGTGAAGATCTGATAAAGATATTTGGAGATAGACATTAGAACCCTTCGCGTTGTGATTTAATTTTTAAAGTGAAGATTAAAGAAATTGTTGGTTAGTTAGTTAACCATGGTCAACTGATCATTGAATCCAAGGTTACCCAACGGAACTCCTCACATATATTATTCTGTATTTATTTAAGTACACACAAAATACTAAAGGAAATTACATAAATCTGTGATGTGATGTGATTGTGTTGTTGTACCGAAAATGACTGAAAGTGGCTGGTAAAGTTAATTTATGATAACTACAAACGAATATTTTGAGCGTACTTAGTAGTGTTTTGTATTTTTGAAACAGTTCCGTCAGCCGGAGAGGTGATCTGTACCTCAGGACCTTCCTACTTCAGACACCTTTCTCTATATAAGATTGTGCATATACCAGCGCCTGTAATTTCTGATGTTGAGATAAATAAAGATTTATGATTATGATTATGATTAGTTCGTATCGTTTGTCAAAAGTTTTTTATAAAGTATTGGATAGTGTAACTGAAAATGGTGTTTGTCGTGCTTTTACGGTGAAATGTTGGCCTGTGTGCAAGTAGTAAGTTTTTAAAATACCACCCCACCATCAGCGTCTTGAGACGGCAGTGTCTACCGAAAGAAGTACCGGAAGTAGTATGTAAGTACTGAAAGAAGTCAGTAGTATGTAGTAATAAAATAAGTGGCACCGAAAGTGCGTTGAGTCCAGAAGTTCAGTCAAGGGCCAACATTCAAAGCCGGTTCCTATACGTCACATTTTGTGTCATAGTTTGAGTAAACCGTGACTCGTTTGTTTTGCTTGAAAAGTGTACACATTGCCGCCTTTAACTGAAGCCGCAGATACGTCTCGATGTGATTTGTGCAAAAAAAAAGTATTTATTTGCGTATCTGTTCTGTGATTCCTGAGTTTTTTAATACTGTTGTACGAACAGAAAAAGCCGGTTTGTATATTATTATAAGTTAGTATATCGAGAAACTATATAAACTATTTTTGCCACTTTGAATATTTGTCAAACAACAGGAAAAATGTCATTCACATTTGTCCTGTCTTGTCGCTCTTAAAAAAAAACAAGTTCAGTGGTCACAGCGCTACTTTCGCTTTCACATTTATCAAAAAAATAAAACAAATCGCCGTGTTATTTACCTTATTACAAACACCTTTGCTGGTCGACGGCTCCGACAATGACCAGTGGTTGTTCCTCCTCAAGCTTCTTGCATGACTGTCACCTGTTTACACAAAGATAACAAAAACACGTTAATTTCAGACTATATTTAGACAGAAACTACACAACGCCACCTGTTAGGCTGCAATGCAGTCCGTCTGTGGCAGCCTTAGCGATGGACAGCGTGTGTCGAAACTACACGTCTGTAGCCGACCGCGTAAAGTTGAAGTCACGACTGTATGCAGTTAATATTGACTTTACACGACTGCAGCCGACCGCGTGAAATTGATATCATGACTGAACGAAGTGCATCGTACAACTGCATGCAGTTGAATAAATCGACTGCGCGCGGTCGCTGCGATGCAGTCCGTCTGTGGCAACCCTAGCGATGGACAGCGTGTGTCGACACTACACGACTGCAGCCGACCGCGTGAAGTTGAAGTCACGACTGTGTGCAGTTAATATTGACTTTACACGACTGCAGCCGAACGCGTGAAGTTGATATCATGACTAAACGAAGTGCAACGTACAACTGCATGCAGTTGAATATATCGACTGCGCGCGGTTGCTGCGATGCAGTCCGTCTGATGGCAGCCTTACTATCCTAAAATTTTCCTTTTGCTTCATCTACGTTCCTGCATCAAGTCATACAAGTTGCGAGTACGCACCATGCCGACTTAGAGAACTTATATTTTGTTAAAATGTGAAGTAATAAACATCACATTTTAACAAAATATAAGTTCTCTAAGTCGGCATACTGTTACGGTTAAGACTACCGTATTTATGTCGGGTATTGTTAAAACTAAGCCATTACATTATGTGACATAAGTTTGTGTGTAATCGGGTTAGGGCAACATCCGCTGTGCCGGTACGAGTGAACACTGGGTTATATTCTAATATGTGACACCATTCATATAAGATTTTATCCTGAATACTAAAATTGATCGAGGTGGTCTCGATTACAGGATGTAAAAACAATGATGTGAATGGGGTGATTTTACGCACACATGTTCTAATATTGCAATCTGCACTTTTTATTTACCTATGTTCTACAAATATAAATATTTGAATTTGTTACGCTATTTGGGGAGATCCATGCCCATTCCATGGGGAGATGTTGCCTGTGCATAAATCTTGACGGAAAGCGCACTGGACCAGTCGAGATCGAGATCCGCGGTCGCTTCGGTTTCCCTAGTTCTGAAGTCGCCTATAACAGGTGCTTCGGTGTTCATCGCACGCTTTATTTAGTAACTTGTAGAACTTTTCTACTTCAGCGTTAGGGTGTGATGACGAGGGGGCTACACCTGAACCATGGTCATTGTTTCTGAACTTGATATACATATGAAACTTTAAAACTAAAATTCTGTCTGAATATGAATTAAAATTATATAAATTCTAAAAAATGTTGTTGTTACATAATAAGAATCCTATGAGGGAAATAAGTTGAAAAGTTGTTAAACATTTTAAGTCAGCGAGGCTTTATTAGAACTTTTTAAGAACCGTTTGAAACTCTTTCTAAGATCATCTTAAACGCTCTATAGCTATTAAGCAATCTTTACAATGATTTTAAATACTTTACAAGAACACTAAAGTTATTTGTAGAACTAAAGGTCAGGCATTTGACTTAATCAAAAAGCGACATGTTTTGGAATATTGGCACGCATTCAGAGGTGTAACCCTTCCGGGGTTATCGAGGCATACATTAGGGTGTGTGATCGCGCAAAAACTTTAATACAGGATCAAGCGCGCTACACGCAAATCTGTTTGCGTAAATGAATTCGGAGCTTTTAATGTGTGCGTGTACTTGCATAAACAAGGCCGTGTGCAAGGTTCTTTTACAGTATGTGATGAAGCTTTGTATAAATACTCGGACCTTTTGGCGCGCGTAATGCATAAACAAAGTTGTGTGGAAAGTCCTTCGATAGTTATTTTTTTTTACCATACTGCTGTATATCTGGGGTATTAAATACGAGTGTGCGCTTATAATAGTATCACATGAGTTTTTAATACCTAGTTATCTGCAGTAGCACTCATGCAATTAAATCAAAGGCACAATAAGTAACATAAATATGGCGCCCAAATACAAGATTCAGCCGCCGGACAAAAAATGAATTTTTAAGCATTACTTTGGGAAAAAGCGTTTTTATAAAACTTTTAATTTTTGATAGAGTGATGATGATGGGTATAAAGTCTGTCTGACGGTAGGTACAACCGTACAATTAATTTCATAAAATGGTGGCAAAGTGAACTTTATTTCAATAGTCAAAAAGAATATTTTGTTTTGATCCAATATCATGAAAATTTTGACACCATGTGAAGTGCCAGCATAAGGTTTCCTATCATAACTTTTCACTAAAGGCGTTTGTGTGAAATTGGCCCGCGAAAACCAAACATTAGGACGAGTGAAAAGCTATGGAGAACAAAAAACTTTAGAGTACAAAAAATAATTTTCAATTCAGTCTGTGATTATTGACTAAGGTCTGAGGATACGTATGCCACGTGCAAGCGTTTTGCTTCATTATAATATGCGAGTGTTATCATCCTCTGACATAAAATTGGTATTTGATGTTAGGGGATGATAACAGCCGAAAGCTTACATCGGCAGATAAGCATAGTTAGAGTGGAGTTTCATTTTGACTTGTGAAAAACATTGTAGTCAACCAGGCAGTGGACTTCGCTCGGGACACATTCCATTAAATAAGTTCGCTTTTATGATGGGCAAGGTTGTTTCATCGAACTGCAGTGAGTGCGATGTGGTAGAAGATGTTTACCACATATTGATGGAGTGTGTCCGGAACGAAGCCCTTAGAATTCTTTTAAAATGTCAAATTAATTTGACTCCCTCAGATGTGGGCTGGTGTAACAGCATTTTGTCCTTCCCTTTGTCGAAGGAGGCCAGACTTCTGTACAGGGTCGCTCAAATGGCCATTAAAAATAGAATAGTTTAATGTTAATAATATAATGTTTGTTGTTGTAATAGTTTAGTGTTTTGAAATAAGTGTTGTATTACAGGGGCGACATCTTCAAAATGAACAAGCCCCTTAAATAAAGAGAAAAAAAAAAAACCAGGCAGTGGTTAGACGACGTTGAGTGACGATGTCGCATGTCGGGACATATAATTTGCGTTATTATGGGGATATTTTGAAGCAAATCACATGAGACAATAGTCGACATCTATCGGCGTCATATCGCCATACTGGCCGATAGATGTACTGGCCGATACATAAAAGAGCAAGGCCACATTTTAAAAAAAATGGCTTATTCTCTTAGAAGGTCCCATAGAAAACATTTATTGAAGCATTAGTTTTATTTCAGTACCATGCTCAAATGTTATCTTCGCATACAATAAAATGAATCTTATATAAACTGTACCAATACTATTTAATAAAGAGAATCGATCGACATAAAAAAAAATAAGAATTTTACTTATTTTCAGGGACAACAAGGTAACCCCGGGGACTCCGGTGTGAGGTTAAAGTGGAACTGGCAGGCCCAGACAGAGATGGTGGGACGAGCTAGACTTCTCCAAAGGAGAAAGAGGCAGGAGAAGTGGAAACTTGAGAGGAAAGCGATAGTCTTGCAGTGAGACAGCCCATGCTCATAAGAAACATGCAAACAAGCACTTGACTAAATTATTTATCATACTTAATTTGCCAACATTTTATTTTAAGATCGTATCCTTCCCCTGACAGTAATCCCTTGCCCCTGACAAATTCACCAAACCGTTCTATTAAAAAAAAAACTCTGTATAGAACTAGTGAACCCTATCTTGATGAAGTCAGGTAATAACTTTAATCCCCAAGCTTAGGGCGCGGCCCCATTAAAAGCTGAGAGTTATTAATTGGTAGCTAAGGGCTATTTTAAGGTGTACGATAAAATTCTCGCGCGTGCAGATGTACGATCACGTGTCTATTGTATTGAAAAATAGGATGAGCAGCGCTGGCAGGTGAGGGCGAGTGCCACGGGTTTTTTTAATCATAATTTTACAGGACATCCTGTACGCCCTTTTAGTTAACCGAGAGCTAAACTGATATTTGACCTTCAAGGTTCAGGCAGAATTGGCAATATAATAGTTACTAGTTTTCGGGTAACATAATTAACAACTAAAAAACAGTCTAAAGCCGCGTTGACACGATCAGAGTATGCTCGGACCGAGTGGACTCGGATACCTACTCGGACGCAACTCGTATTGTGGCAACCCATAATCCGAGCGCACTCGGATGGCGCCCGAGTAGGTATCCGAATCCAAAGGGGTATTGTATAACCCAATACCAACTGGGTAGTGTTGGTCAGATAGGCAGTCGATCCATGTAAAATACTGGTATTCAGCTGCATACGGCAAGCCGACCTCAACATGGTTGGGAAAGATCTAGGCAGGTGATGATTATTAACAACTAAAATTCCACTTCAGCTGCTGCGACTAATGAGATATCTACTCGCTCGCATATTGACTTTTTGTTTTGGGACAAGAAGTCTAGCGAGAGCACGGAATACTACTTAATTGCTATTGAACTAAGAGCTATCAACCACAAATTTTCAAATTGACCGCTAAAGCATAATCAGCGTACAATGTTCCCACGGCTGGGAAACAGATCCCACCGTCTAAGAGAGGGAATGGGCTGTGATCCACCACGGGTGCGGGTTGGTAGATCTCACATGTCTTGGAATTTTTGGTTCTAGGATCTCAAGATGCCCCTCACCGTATTGAGAGCAGTGATTAAATAAATTAGGTACACAAAGTATAGTATAGTGGCTGGCTGGGTTCGAATCCACGCTATACAAGTCCTAAGTCGGGGCCGTTACCACAGAGGCTCTACAGCTACTTATGACGCCGTTAGCTAAGCGATAAATATGACCGTCACTAGCTACTAGTTTATTAGCCAATACGTAATATTTAATAGCTGCCTATCTAAGACCTGTCGCCCACACGATCTTGTTTTTCTTTAGTGAAGCAGCAGGCATGAAGAATGCGTAGTGAAAATTAGGGGAAGAAAACATAGTTGCCGGCGTTTCGACTTTACATGGAGACCACTACTCAACTCTACCGCGACGCCCCCCGACGTCCAAGCGAGCGACACGCTTACCAGATAACAGCTCTCAATGTCACATCGCCCTTAGCACAAAGCTTACACGTGCACGCGCCCCTTGTAACGGCTATGGCTCAATTAAATATTGTAGTGCAGGGGAACTCTTAATCCTGTAATTAGCAATATGAGAAGCAAATTGAATAATTCCTGCGCCCTTCGAGTTCAAATTTAAGCGTAAAACACTTAGAGAGCGGGTCGGGCGCGGGTCTGGACTACACAAGAGCAGCGCCCGACCCGCGCAAGCTGCTCATGCACTATCGTTCATATAAATAAACGGAATTATACCCGCCGAACTCCCAACCCGACCCGCACCCGCTTTCTGTGTGTCACGCTTAAATTACAAACAGATTGATGAGCAGATTACACTTGACAAGCAGCAGGAGGAACTATAGGCTGCTATCGTCTGATCAAAATCTCAACTAATTTATAAAGAGATAAAATTGTTTGTTTATGCTTTTAATATTTGTTACCTCTGGGAATACTGATCTGATTTCAGATAATCTGTCACTGATAAAACGCTTTAATTGTCATGGGATATTAAAATGATATATTATGGTTTAAGGTCCAGGGCGGAAGCCCTATGCTAGCTCTTTGGGAAAAAGGCGTGACTTTATGTATTGTAGCGAAATAAAAATCTATATCGCCATTTGTAATACACTATATTGTATTGTATAACGGGCTGGTTTCCGCAACTCCACGTCGAAGCGCGTATTTTGCGTGCGGAAGAACCCGTTTTACAATTCAATATAGTGTAATTAATACACTATAATTTCAAAATTAAATAAATAGCAATTTTAAATAAAAAAATGATTTTATGGTAGATTGAAAAAAAAATTATAATAATTCGCGAAAATTAGGATTTGGGTCAGAAGACGAAGTTTTATACTAGAAGCTTCCGGTAAAAATAACCTACAAATTTTTGATAATTAAGAATATAAAGATATTTGACGACTTAAACTGAACATAATTTTATAAGATAATTTAAAAAATACAATTTCAGTAGACAGGATGAATTTTTGAAGTAGGCGTGGATGGCCATGTCCGAAACTATGAGGAATGGCATAAGGAAAACGTAAGAAAAATGTTAAATTTTATGATTTTCATATTTTATATTAATGTCCTTGATTGATGACACGCGCAGCACAGCCGATCTCCATAATATAAAGATAGGAATATTGGAGGTCAAAGTTTCAATTTTTTTTTTTAATTCTTCTTCTTATGGTAATAACTTAACTTTAATTATTTCCATGACCAGTTTACTATTCAAAGCATCCATCAGCACAATGTTTTCAGTCCTACCGTAAAAGGTGATTTTTCACCCAAAAAAAAGTCGTTTCCCAGTAATAAATTTTACGTAGGATTACTTAGTTTGATGCATAATGCTTGGTTGGCGGCTTCGTGATGGGTCTGTATGTGTCAAACTGCGTACCCGATAAAGTAATTTCCTCAAAGTCAGGCCTGTTGTCCGGCTTGTTGGTCAGCATGTGGTACGGAGTGGTGCCTGAAGCGCCGCCGGTCAGGTGCGACGGTGAGTTCGGGTTGATGAGCGGCATCTGCTCTAGGTCCTCGGATGGTTTGTACGGCGTCACGATCTGGCGCGGAGGCTGGACAGAGAAGGATAAGTTAAGGCGATGTATGAGACACTTAAAAATAATGTAATATTAGTGGCATGTGCTAATCTCATAAAGGGTCTAAAAAGACCCTTAACGAAGCCGAAAGGCTGTTCTCCACGTCACTGCGATCATTTTTTTGTTCTAGACCTGGGAACCTTCTAGTTACGGAGATATTGGGGGTCAAAGTTCCAACTTTTTCAGAAGTTTTTTTTAAATTCATGTTTTTAATGTAAGAATTTTACTTTAAACACCTCCACGCCCCCCGTGCTATTGAATCCATCCATCAGCACAATGTTTTGAGTGCGTTACATTGAATCCTACCGTAAAACGTGACTTTTCACCCCAAAAATAAAAGTCGTTTCCCAGCAATAATTTTTGCGTGAAGTAACTTAGTTTGATGTAGGTACAGAATGCTTGGTTGACGGCTTCGTGAAGGGTCTGTATACACCTTGTATAGTTCGAGGGAAACATATTCAACCGACTTATAAAAATTGAGGGGCTATATATTCGACCGATTTCGATATTCGGGATTACTGGATTATTTTTTAATTTCGTTTCGCTATCCGAAATATGTATGAATTTAACAACTCAATGCAATGCATGTATTTGAAAGGAACACGTCCTAGTATAGCCGTAAGAAAAGTATTAATTATTTTGAATAATCCCCACATGTTAACGCTGTGTGTACGTATTATGAGCACTAGACAGACTGAATTAAGACTGCAATATTTTCAACAATTGAAGCATAAATAATTAAACTTAGGTAAAATTACATCAATAACCATCAAATTGGATCAAGAAGTTAGTTTCCTTCCACCAAGTCACACAAAAGCAAGGAATTAAAAACGAAAAATGTTTATGTGTCCCAATGAAAAGCATATCAATGAAAAGCATATTGTGGTAAAGAACGATAACAGCGCCTGCGTGGATAGGGGAAACTTACTAATAGCCGAGTGTAATTAAACAAAAAATACTCAAAAGGTGGAACGAAGTTTTTCATGGGTCTTTTTATTGTTATAATGTATAAGTTAATCACAAAAAAAAATTGTGATTAACTTTCTTTTCCACTTCTCTAGGAACTCAACAAAAAAAATCCCATGAAAATCAGACTACTATAAACTTCGTTCCACCTTATTGTCTAATTGCACTCGACTATAAAGGAAATAATATTCTTGCTCATAATCTTATAGCGAATTCACAGTAATAATATGAATTTCTAACAAAATCTGATATTTCGGCCGACAACATTTTGGCAAAATATTTAGGACAAAATCGTTTTTCCAAACCTTAGCATCTCCTTTGCATCAACAAAGAGCTTAATCTACCTTGAGCTAAGCAGTTTTTATTTAAAAGCCTCTTTGTAATCAATTTAAAATAATTAAATTACTAACAACATTTCCCTTCCACGCAGGTTCCATCGCATCATTCCAGTACTTACGCGGCAAGCGGGGTCCAGGAAAGAAATATCTCCGAAGTAGGCGCCATCGAGCCCAACGTGGCCTGTATGTTTGACGTCTCCTTGTGGGCTCGAGATCATGCTGAGCTGTATTTGCGTCCGCTTGCCGGTGAACGTGTGGCGTTTGACATCCGTCCGCTGCAGCGGCGTGCGGATCGTCCGCGCCGACTGGCGATACGTATTCGGCGATATCGTGCCCGCCACGAAACCTACACTTTTCTGAATGGGGATGATGGAAGCATAATGTTGGTTGAATGTATATTATGTATGTATGTTTGTTGTATGTATGTATGAGTTGGATAAGTGTTTAACAATATTCAGCTTCAATGGGTGCTCCCATGATGTTTTTGTTGTGGGTGAATAAAGATAATGTTTTCACACAAAAAACCGCTTTCAGTGCTAGAAGGCTCTTTTTTGTTCAATTGTTTTTAAAATTGTGGTTTTTATTTCTAGCAGTGAAAAACGCGTGAAACGCAAACCAAATAAGGTGAAAAGGAATGATCCAGTGAAATATTAAGAACAGAAAATACAGGGTGTAAAGTTGAGTCGGACCCTAGAGGAATGGTGCAAAAAATTGGCACCAATCAAACAGTCATAAGGATAAAATTTGTTAAAGAAAGTCGATTCGACAACCGGGTGAAAGTTACGACATAATTGCTTCTAAACTCCAAAGTCAAGTCTAGTCTCTAAAGTTCAAGTTCCCTTCAAATTTCCACCCTGTACACACTTAGAAACGGATTAACGCCCAAACTTAACAATGTATGATCTTGATAGACGGCCATGATGGTAGCTTGTGATTCAGGAATCTTTGAGAGGGCACAAAGACTCAAATTGGAAAAGTCGGCCGCTGATTGACAGACAAAGATCGGGATCCGAAAGAGATCCATTATTAATTTCGAGCGAAAGTAAACAGTGCAGGACAACACAGTCATATGTAATAATAACGAACCTCTGGGGTGTACGGCTTTGTATGTGTTGGGTCGAACATGCCACAAGCGCCCCCGGGTAGCACACCATACCAAAGCGGAGACTTGGTCATGCTTCTGGAATTTTCGATTAATATAATCACTTACACGTCGTGGCCCTTTCATCGGCACTGTACGCAGCCTTGGTACAGGGGTTTCTGACTCTGACTGACTCTTTCTGCGACTGCGCTTAGATTCATCGCTGAACTTCACCATGATTTGCAACACACACGTGCACTAAACACTATCATTACCTTATTTTTTAAGTAAGGACACGGCAAATTAAACTACGGAGAAACTTAGGTGAATCTACACTTTACTTTATTAACTATTTAGTTTAATTATTTTTCTTGGTTAAAGCTTTAATCTGAGGTTATTAATAAAGAGGCAAGAAATTGACTATGATGTTTCGCACTAAGTTACGCACTCACTCCCGAGTCTTGTCAGTCCCTTACGACAGTCAACGATACACTAAGTAATACTAAAAGCTATGGCGATCGCAAATACCAACTTTTTTTTTTAATCTGACGCTGACCCCCATCATGAAATCCTGACCTTCAATTGTAACGTTTCTGCGACAGGTATATATTTATAACTGGTTTTATCCCAATGGGTATTAATGGGAGCACTTAAAAGAGTATAAAGAGGGGACATACAATGCAAATGTTGAAAAGAGAAACCACTTAGCATTTATGTTATTTAATACTACTGCTTTAATACTTGCCCCTTTGTTAAAATTAATAATACGGGCTAAGCTTAAACAGAAAAGGGGTTGACTCCATTCAAAACCAAAAATATTTATTATTTTGTGCAAAAACAAGTACGCAAATCGGTTCGTGGTATTGCCAAGGGAGCATTAACTCAAACGGTGGTACTTGCATAACAGAACTATTAAATATTGTGCACAAGAGCTAATCGCATGGTTATTGTACGCACGACGGCCAATCAAGCTATACAAAACCAGTTAATGCGGGTCTCTCAGTGTATAGAAAATCTATAAAAAGCGAGGCCAAGTAAGCACAAGCGGCACATCTTGCTGTACAGCAAGATGTGCCGCCGTGTGTACATAACTTTTGTTTAAGTAATTTATTTTTACTAAACAATTACAAAGCAATAAGCCTCCCGGAGTGATCTTTACATAACGTAGGGATTAAGCAGGCTACCAAGAACGGCTCCTGTTACCAATAGGGGTTAGGGGGTCCCTATTAGAAAATGGCATGAGTATACGCATGTACAACTCGATCACATTATCTCTGCACCTCGCTCGATGACGTCACATTCACGGTGTGCAAAATAAGCATCTCTAGAAATATGAATTTTGTTTACCCGACTGCCGGATGTATGTGTATGAAGTTTACATTAAAGGATTTTGTGATTGTATATACATATATTTATTATTAATAAATGGAGGCGGAAGCGGGAGGTGCATCGCATTCCAGCGAGGTGCAGAGATATTGTGACCGCGTTATAAGTAAGAATGCCGTTATTTTTTTATGGTGCTGTGCAATTAGCAACACGGAAATCTTATTAGGATATGACATAACTTTAGTGTTCGTCTGCAGTTTTGGTCTAAAACTTTTTGGAGTGAAACAGTAAAACCTAGAGATACCGGTGGCGGTTGTTCTACAAAGCACTTGGGTCAGACCTGGATTTGATACCGAAGTTATGGCTACATTGGCTGGCATAAAATTTGTTCTTACTTATTAGTACTCTCTTAAAGTAATGCCCACATTTAACCAATATCTCTGTAAATATTAATAAATGTCAACAACTGCCACTAGCATTTAAGGTTGCGAATTTTATACTGAACCGAATTTCGCGTTTGAATTGTCTGGTGGTGCATAATTCGCAAGGAGAACCAAAGCCTACGTTCAAACGAAGACAAACTGCACGATTTTTTACTGTATAATATTTTACACCAGGTTCTTACACCATTTACATACATTTTAATCTATCTCAACTTTGAACCAGAAAATACAGTGCAGGACAGCGCCGGTAACCAATGCGAAGACAGCGCGAAGCATGCGCCACAAACCATTATTTATAAGTCAAATATGTTATCCTGGGGCATGCGCCTCGTGCGCCACTTTTTTACCATTCTAAGAACTGGACTCTCACTGTACGGAGTCAACATAAACCCCTTCTTCACATTCAGCCTGAAGGATACCCTGTACATGCAAAATGTTTGGATGACCATGGTTTACCCATACATTCGTTTCTTTGGAGTGTTATCCACATGATCGGTTCGTCATGATTCGTGGTTCTACATGAATGCAATATATAATTATGTGTTTAGCAATTGCTCCTCTCTTCAGAAGGGTAGCGTTATTTTATACGAGCTGGGTCTATTATTTAAGGAATTGCATGTTTTATGTACCAAAGTGCGTGCATCACCAGATGTATGAATATGGGCGAGGCCGTCGACGCATTAGTTAAAAAGGAATACTTACTCTTTTCCTAATATCGTTATGATTTGTCCAGTTTTGTACTCCAGGAAACTGTTCCGGCGACCATCCTCCGGCTTCTGGGAGTTTACTGATGCTTGCACCTACGAAATAAAAATAAGATAACTTAGATATTGAGTAGTGAATGCGGATTACTTTGAAGAGGTGAAGATAAGCTTGTGGGGAAGTAAAACACATAAATAGGTCGAAAGCTAGACATTTAATTATGAAGTTGCATCTACCCGCGACCTTGAGTTCGTGAAAACCCTTTCTGTGGCACTCGCCAATAGTGCAGCTTTCCATTAGTGAAATAATTTTTAAATCGGATGAGTAGAACCTACGTTAAGGGTACAACTAGCCACGGACTGCCTTCAGGTGGAAGCGCCAGGGTAGCCTGCGAAATTTAAGTTTTGCAATGTGCAGGTCAGTACAACGACCGTAACACGTATGTTACATAAACAACATCTCGCCTGTAAAGGTGTACCTAATAGTACACCTTCATGTCACGGGTAATGTTGCAGTCCCATATTAAAGGCCCCACCTGGGAATCGAACCTACCTCATTCTCAGCAGTCGCGCTTGCGACCACAAGACCAGCTACGCATACAACCATAAATAATATTTTTTTTACACACCTGTTCCGGTCGGATGCTTCGTAACTTAGGCCCTAAGTCCTTGAACTTAGGTCTGTTATTGAAGTCGTGAGCCCAACACTCCAACATGGCCGCGTAGTAGGCTTCGGGGCAGCATTCTGGCCGCTCTAGTCTCTGAAAATGATATAAGATTCATGTGAATATATCGCCAAGAACCCACAGGCTGTCTGAGCGGTGTGACCACTATTTGGTGTACTACAAAGCATTTCTTTGTTCCTGAAAAATATATAAAAGATTTTTGTGTAGTGTCAAACAAGCCGGCGAAACACTTGAAAGCAAGCGATCATCACCACTTATGAACATCTGCAGTATCAGAAGAACACGTGTGTGCCTGAAATATGACGAAAGTACCATCAAGCGTGCTTGGTCTCGTTCAATCTTATGACACGCGTCTACTCCCAACAGACAGTGGAGAAGGTCTATATTCTGCCCATCACCAAATTGTAATTTCAACAATTTTATTTACGTTATAAAATAAATAAAACACGCATTTTTTTATTCAATGAGCCCCTGAGAATAAAAATCCGTGTTCAGCTGTAGACAAGAGTGATGTTATTCAAGTCTATGTTTATTACTTCCATACAACATAGTGGTATATAAGGCAGACTTTTGAATTGCAGATTAAGTAGAGATGCAGTTGAATATTACTTTTTACATTGAGTTTTAGCCATCTGTCGTCCTCAGCCACCCTCTGATGAACAATAAAGCTCGATATAGTACTATTAATATAGTATCAGATTGCAGACATGTTTTGATCAATGACTGGGGTGCATTATAATGTTAGGGCCAGCATAATTCGACACAGCTGGAATTCAAATCGGAAAAAGCGCGACCTTGGATTGACAACTTCCGGCCGTCGTCGTGTCGAAAATTAAAAACCTGTCGGCACGCTACATATAGGATCGGAAAAAGCCGCTCGGGTTAGGTTAGGTTAACCAAATTGTGCCGAACCTACTAAAACTGAAAGATAGATGACCAAAAGAGATTTCCAATCCGGAAGAGCCGAAAGAATGAAGATATGTAGTAATTACTTCGTGTTAACAGTGTTGTTCAACAGATTTTGCTCAATCGATTGTGAAGTCCAGAACAAGTCTTTTCCCCTTAAGATTAAATCACACTGATGACAGCTGAGATGGACTGACCTTTAAATACGCTGTCTGCAGAGGGGGTGACTATTAAAAGCGCTTTCATTCTTTATCATAATAAAGAAGACATTATTTAATCAGTTACCATTGAATACCATTGCGAATTATTAGCGAAAGTCAGTAGACCATTATTATTTGATCAAATGTGTCTGTGGTCATTCAATGAGCCGGTTTTAAGATTATAAAGAAACCGTTGAACATCAGTTTTATACATCATCTGTTCTCGGCTACCCTACAGACGAAAACTATAGGTACAGTGCATTTATATTGCAAAGTATACCAGTTGTTACACAGTTTTTTATTATTTGCCGATGGGAAATAACTGTTAATCATACATGGTATTCATCCATATCCAAACAAATACGTTATTTATCATAAGTATTTAATGTTGAACAAAATTGCATCTTACATCATTTGATTTTAATGAAAATTTTAGGAGATTTCACAGACTTTAAATAACTCCCCAGCAAAATGATCAAGTACCGCGCGCGCATATACTAATATCCACCTACCATCCTGTCTCTTTCTTATGTGACGCAGAAGAAAGTTGCGCGAGTCAGCTGGTTAACTAATAACTAGATCACTGGAGATGTAGACCGAGGTATATAGCTACTGTTACGCCACTAAATACCTTTTATGATAATTCTGTTTAGCAACCCCTTTAAATCTCAATGCAGTCTAGTTTGAAACCAGATCATGACTAAAATAACCGGTGATCTCAATAAAGGGATGAATTGATTTCCCACGCTCTCACAAGGAATGTCCAGTATTTTTCATAAAGAATCAACCGCTAATCGTACTCTCACAGACGGGATCTCTCTGTGAGATTATGATTAAAGGTGAATTCCCATCTGCAAATAATGAAAAATCTGTATAGGTACCTTAGTTTTGGCCTTTAGGGTTGCCGAGGGCAGATGACAGTTTCTTTATAATCTTAACACCGGCTCAATGAATGACCATAGACACATTTGATCAAATAATAATGGTCCACAGACCATTGCTAATAATTCGCAATGGTCTCAATGTTATATTCAATGGTAGCTGAATAAATAATGTCATCTTTATTATGATAAAGAATGAAAGCTCTTAGAGACCCCCTCTGTAGACAGCATGTTTTAAGGCCAATCCATCTCATCTGTCAACCACAATGTTTGTCTATGCCACTTGAGTGTTAAACAAAGGGGGGTGGCAAACAAAGGGACGCGGGCGTAGACATATCTGTTTACGGATCATTATGTCAGCAAGAAAAAACAAAACAATTAATCAATACCGTTATTATTAAGTTAAGGGTTTTAAGGGATTCTAAACTAAGTCATAGTCCGTAACTTGAGGTATCATTTAGTCTTAATTTCTAACTAGCTCTTGCCCGCGGTTTCGCTCTCGTTATGGAAATATTTTAAGTATACTCTATGACACTCGGGGATAATTACAGGGTGTAAAAAGACCCTTCACGAAGCCGTCAACCAAGCATTCTGTACATCAAACTAAGTAACTTTACGCAAAAATTATTGCTGGGAAACGACTTTTTTTTTTGGGGTGGAAAATCACGTTTTACGGTAAAACTCAATGATAACGCACTCAAAACAGTGAGCTGATGGATGGGTTGAATAGTATGGGGGTCATGAAGGTGTTTAAAGTAAAAATCTTACATTAGAAACATGTATTTAAAAAAAACTTGTGAAAAAGTTGGAACTTTGACCCCCAATATCTCCGTAACTAGAAGGTTCCCAGGTATGGTGTAGAACAAAAAAATGATCGCAATGACGGGGAGAACAAGTACCTTTCGGCTTCGTTAAGATTCTTTTTACACCCTTTATAATTATTTATATATTTCAATCAACTTTGGATCATACAATTAAACGAAACTTTAAAAAAATATTTTAAAAAAATTGAAGAATTAATAAGTTTAATATTTAAAATATAACTATAACGAAGCTATAAAAATATAGCTTCCCATTTCTGAAAGAATTTTTGCAATAGAATGAATAGTTCCGAAGATTGCCCCCTCAACCAAACTTACCAACTTTTACTTCTTTATAATACTAGTACAAAAATTCGCTCCCCTCGGTCAAATGTTATTACAATTATTCAAAATCACATGAATGACTTGGCTGACATGTAAGTAAGTATTACTCGGTCAATGGGGTTGAAAATTAATGGTAATGCAAATTTTAATAGATTACATTAAACTGCAAATTCTGTAATATTACTACACTAGCTGTTCCCCGCGACCTTCGTCCGCGTAAAATCCCGTCCCGTTTTTGCAACATTTTTCATTGCTGCTCCGCTCCTATTAGTCGTAGCGTGATGTTGTATAGCCAATCCTTTCCTATGCCTTCCTCGATAAATGGGCAATCGAACACTAAAAGATTTATTCAATTCGAGCCAGTAGTTCTCGAGTTTAGCGCGTTCAACCAAACAAACAAACTCTTCACCTTTATATATTAGTATAGATTAACGTCTTTCGCAATTTAAAAACTAATTGTTAGCCTAGAAATAGATCACAATCAATCAATCAGCAATGATGGGGAGAACATGTGCCTTTCGGCTTCGTTAAGAGTATTTTGACACCCTTTATATGAATTATTTTAAAAAAGTCCTAAAATTTTATTTATCGCCGCACTGGAACGTCCAACAGCAATAACAACAATGGAGAAAAAAGTACTTCGACTGCTACTTTTTATCAATCCAGTGCGCGGTGGATCTAGAACGCTCGCTCACACAGCATCAGGCCACCTCCCCAGTTCCACATCTTCCGTTGTCCGTTTCACCTCCATCAAATTTGCACGCATTCACACTATGACTAGCCTTTTCCCAACTATTTTCGGGACCGCTTCCAGTCTTACCAGATGCGGTTGAATACTGTATTTTATATTTTTAATAGTATTTTATGGAGCGACTGAATATCTGACCTCCACAACTCAATTACTAAACCCCTTGGTAACTTGGTGGGGCTGTTAATATTTAGCCACGAGCCTCCTTAACCACAGGTGCGACCACAAGCCACAAAGTGGTTTCCTTTCATTGGCTTTTCATTCGGTGACCCAAATATCGTTCTCAAAACTTTATGGGTTGACGAAGTGCCTATGCACTGACCCCTCTTACAAAAAAGAAAGCACTGCTGTACCAAGTGATGTAATTGTTTCATATGAAATACTACTAACCTGGAAGTTAGGAGAATCAATAGCTTCCAGGATCTGCTGTCCGGAGAAGGCAGCCCAGGGTTGGAAGCCATACGTGAACATCTCCCACAAGCAGACTCCGAAGGCCCACACGTCGCTGGCTGATGTGAACCGAAGAAACAGGATGCACTCTGGAGCACACCTGTAAATGAGATGGGGCAACTTTTTCTGTTTTATTCATAGACCTTCTTTCTCCTCAGGAAATCTTGTCGAACACCTAGGCGCTAGATGTCATCTCATGCACGGCGAACCAATCATATATAAAATTCTATCGAATTATACTAAAGGAGGATTCGATTAGAGGCCTTTTATCTAAAAAGCATCTAATCGGAGTTTTAGTTCCTAAAATAAGCTGCTTTGTCGTACAGAAGAAGTCGCACCATAAGGGTTCGTTTTTTACGAACAACATTTTGGATGTCTAAGTTAAAGGACATGGCCAATTTTTGTCTAGTTGCTTGGTAATAATGAATGTAAATTCTAATATCCTGTAGATTCAACTGAGACCACTACAAGAGGCGGGTAGTTTCGTTGCCATCTCTCAGAACAATGTTACGAACGTCAAAAATTATATGTCCCCCAAATCGGGCGTCCTTCACCACACCAGTTCAGTTGGGCCGAGCAATCTAGTTAATAGCGATGTCAGTGGAAGTCATTATGACGTCCTACAAGGTCCAGTTGTATAGAAACATAAGAACGGATGAAAATGACAAAATATTTATAACACATTGAAAGTTATTTTTAATGATGGCAACAAAATGAAATGACTTTTACCACTTTTTTTATTGATTATCATTTCGTTTATTCATATTTCTTACTTACTAATTTCATTTTTAAATATTTTTATCAACAAAAATTATATAAAAAACATTTAAAAATATAGAAAATAGTAGCCCACCGGTATTGGGAACAGAGTCCAAGCTACCGGCAGCGGTCAGGGCTTCAGAGAGAGGAACCTCCTAACGATACGAGCCGTATCCAGGAGTACCGCTTTCTGAATCAAGCCCCTGATCCAGCTGCCTTACGAGAGCTTCCTCAGGTGTTGGTCGAGGCTCTTGGCAATTAAGCCATGGGCTGATACGACTATCGGCACAATGATTGCTGAGTCCACATCCCACATGTCGACAACCTCGCGAGCCAAGTCAAGATACTTGATTTGCCTATCTTCCTCGGCTTTCACGAGGTTCTCATCATGCGGGACCGTTATATCAACAATCATTGCGCGCCGCTCTGATCGATCCACCAGCACTATATCAGGCTTATTGGCTGCAATAGTCCTGTCAGTGATGATGGATCGATCCCAGTAAGTACAATGTGATATTGCCATTTTCGAGAACTGGGTCGGGCACATACCATATACATTTCATGAAAAAGTCATTCAATGAGATTAAATGTCCTTAGAGTGTTGTGTTGATGAGTTTAATGACTATAACTCTGTAAAGCCATATTTGTTACGGTCGCGAATAATGTCTTAATCAACGTACATCCTGACACTGTCCTGTAAATTGTAAAAAACGTAAGAAAAATTAAATTTCGCGGGCTATCCTGTCGCTACCACCTTCCCTACCTAGCTGGGGGTTCGAGTACACAAGTCTCGCATGACGCATTCGAATATTCAGGTCATGTGATATCACAATCGTGAGGCTAGCTCGGCGCCAAGAATCATTCAGAAACAGGCCGATAGCCACTCTACCGCACAACTACGCAATACGGAAGCCAGTTAAGAAAGATCCGTTCATTATAAAGTCATCATCATCTTACATAGAGGATGCAGTAATAAGCAGTATATGCAGGTTCTAACAATAACAAGGTAATCAATCAGATGACCGGTGACGTTGGAGTTGACTGTAATAACAGCCTTGATGTTTACGGCACTGACTGTGATGCAGTTAATCCATTTATATAATTATATGTTTAACCGGAAATCAGTGGTTGAGCAATATGTGCAATGGATATGCGCATTTACGAAGCATAAAGATACAATTCCGAAGGTTGCACTGGTTTATATAACTCTACTAGCGACCCGCCCTTGCTTCGCACGGTGCCACTTATCGAGTCCAAAACTACAATATCTTGCAAGCTGGAACCAACCATATACAGTCAGTCTGTCTTTCAATTGTCAAGTTGGGTGGTTGCGAAGATTAGCGTGTACGAACATGATGACAACGGCAATAGGTGGCAATATCGACATAGCCTACTTAAGTACCTAGATATAGTATTGTAGCGTTTTCAAACGAAGTTACATTGGTAACTAATAGCGATCCTACGGCATGTTTCTGCGATTGGACAGCTGAGCTGTTGCGGTACGAGAAATTACGGTCGCGCCATCGGAATGGTAACTTCAATAGTCGACTATTTGCAAATCAAGTGTTGAAATGGTAACCGTAATTTTGAGCTGCACCGCCTAAACAGGTCATATTAAACAGGATTGCGACATAAAATAGCACAACAACATTGCTTTTTGTACATCCTTGTATGGAAAACTCGCAACGATGATTTTTTGCAATTGGAAAAATCTATCTGCGTTGCATAGCTGAATACGGCATAAACTTGATAATTACAACGATTTGATGGACTAGTGGTCGCAAGCGCTTCTGCTGAGCATGAAGTCATGGGTTCGATTCCTAGGTAGAGCAAAATGTTATTGGGTTTTCCATCAAGAATTGCTCAGTAGCTGCCGTGCCCGGTTGACCTTGGAATGCGACTTCAAAATAACGGGCAAAATATAGATGTACTATAGGTACACCTGTGCCTAGCCCTTCGGGGATTACAGGCGTGATGCTATAATGTATTTATTGAAGTAACATCACATCTATATTTCATAAAGGACTAGCAGATATGGATTTTACACTCACTTTTAGCCAGTTTCCTTAAATTCGTAAACACAAGTTGCATACAATGCAGCTCGTATAAAAAATATTAAGTTTTAACATACCATGCCACTGGAAGCTTCAAGTTCACGTTGTAGTTCGTTTGGTAGTAGTCCTTTCCAACGCCCAAGGCACGCGACAGTCCAAAGTCCGATATCTTCACTCTATCCTTACTGAATACTAAAATATTCCTTGCAGCAAGGTCCCTGAAAATTGATTCAAGCACTTAATGTGATACTTTTGAGGTAGTAAATTGTTAATCTTAAAACCAAGTTAAGTGTTATTTCCAAGCAATGCCAACAGTACAGTCACTGTAATATACTATTTCCGTAAACATGAGCAGCCTTTCTGCTTCATAATTAAGCTGTGTAAAGGTACAACTTTTTCGAACATTACATGAAATATCTGCCTAGTTTTTTTCCAACTATGTTGGGGACCTATTACATTCTAACAGACTGCAGCTGTAAACACATTTTATATGGAAAAACGTATTTTCTGACGTCTACAACCCGTTATTGAATTATAGGATACCTTTTGGTAAAACTGGATAATTATCACTTTCTGGCTTCTGATTAACCGCAACGCTTGACCGCAAACTTGCTTTACTACACTTCGATCTCCCCGTGCGCTTGTTTATTTTTATGTACGATCAATTTATTCATTACTTCCATTACCACGAAAACCATTTAAAAAAAATGTTTCTAGACACATCAACAACTACCACTACGAACCTGTTCATACTTAGTATTCCTTGGTTATCTTTAAATAGGATAAAATAAAGTTAGATGTTTGTGTCAGAAAATATTTTCCGATTCACTACTAACAATACGGTTTCGCCTGCATCCAAAGGTAACTAATGTTTGTACCCACTTATAGAGTTTTCTTTATATTTATCCAGGATATAGTGTATTTGTTTGCCAAAACTAATCCATTGAATGGTTGAGACGTATGTAAGCATCGTAGTAGATAGCGTCCTGTAGTGTCTCCCTACCCAAATGGAAAAGGGGGAGGGGGGCGTGAGTTTATGTAAGTAAGTCGGTTGGAGATGTTATAAAACATTAAGTCTTCCGTTAATATTTGATTTACGAGATAATATGCCCTTACTAGGCTAGAACTCGCGCACGACACGGCCACGACCACGTTTTCGCCGCAGAAGCTTCGGCTAGGAAGAAAGTTTGATCGCACAACCGAGCGTCCAACCAATTTTGTTCAACATAGCGGCCACACACGAAAGACAAGGAGAAATAATATTTCTGTTGCGTGTTCCCTTACTACTGGATCTTTCTCACTGTTATTATTAGTGTGCGACTGTCTTATGGTCATAACATTCTCTGTTTATGCCTGGATAAGTGTGAAGACACTTCAAAAGTGCAAAGAAAGTATTCAGTTACTTCCATATAAGTAATGTTTTTGATTGTACTTACCTATGAATCAGTCTTTTGCTTTCGAGATAAGTCATCCCATCACAGATCTGTTCCGCAAACTCGCAAAGATTCGGCACGGGGAAGTTGAGCCGGAACGACACCTCTCGGAGACACTCCAGGAGCGACCGTAGAGGTGCCAGCTCAGTTACCTGAAACATATTTCACGCAGTGTGTTTACTGTTCATAATACTGTTAAAACTACTTGCAACGCTACTACAGTACTTTTAAAAAATAAGGAAAGCATATTAATGTCTGCGGTAGGGTTGCTAACCGTACTATAATAATTATATAGTATTGTACCATATTTCGGGTTTGCGTACTATATAATGTTAAAGAAATAACGCATAAATACTACATTTTCAACACCGAGTTCTAATAAACAAATCTTTCATTAAAAAAAATAATGATGTGCCTTTACATTAACTTTTGACTGATGCCTTAGAAGAACTCATTCGGTCAAAAGTAAAAGATTATAGTGAGTTTACTGACCAAACTGCAGGCCAAAAATGGCAGTATATTTAAAAAAATACTGAAAATAACTTAACAAATTTATTTAAAGTAATTTCCCGCCGCTTCGGCATTCACAAAAAGTATATTTTCGGTTACGTATTCGAAAAGGCGAGAAGAAAGTAACAGAAAAAGAATGTCATTAATAAAAAATAAGCTTTTGATTTACATCAATTTAAAAATTGAATGTAATACTTAAAGCATAATTATGACGCTTTTATTATAAACAAAAAAAATGTTAGAAAATGCAAAAACAAAAAGTTTTTATCAAAATAAATAAGTAAGAAATATATCTTGTCTATGTTTTGCTTTTTCCATATACTATATTTTTTTGAATTGTACTATATTTTTTTATAGCTTATTTTGAAAAATACAATAAATATATTTCGCCAAGGAAATGTTGGCAACCCTAGTCTGCGGTTGCAACTTAAATACCAAAGTCAGCTAGAATCTTATGCAATAAGGTATCCAACAATACCCCATGCACAATTGCATACGCTTATGCACAATTGCACACGCTTATCAACAACATTGTTTTTTTTTCATCCTTGGTTTTAGGTATGGAGAGTGCTACCTCTAATTATTGTTATTCGTTATTTCACTGCAACCTATTTTAGCGGTGCCTTTTTGCTATTCATTACTATAGTGCAAATAGTCTCTAAGTAAAATGGCTGGTTGTCATTCGGATAGACAGAGATGACGCAATTATATGGGATGCATTTTTGCCATCTAGCTACAGAATCTCAAAAACGAAGTAAACGAAGTTTAGTCTCGGCATAAAATGATAAGATTCTCAGTGACATTTAATAATTTCCATTGCGCAACCGCTCTGTGGGGGAGCGAGAACAATCTGTTCTAAAAATACCGCTCAAGAAACAAAGCGGTAGGAAAAAACTGAAGCAATTACGAATATCTTAGGGATCACGTTCCAAGGACTTTACAGCATTTTCTTTGTTATTGTTTCAAGTGATAGTTGAATTGCTTCAGTGATTTAACCGGCCTTTCAAAAATATTACTATGTTTAATACAACCAAAAAAGAAAATAGTTTGAAGATTTTTTTTTTGTTTATTCCGTGATATAAAACATATGTCTAAATTGGCTCTGAAAATATGAAACCCATTCAAGCAAATAGGTCCTTTATTTTCGAGTTGTAATGAGACTTGAATTCTCTTCAATGTTCTAACATCTAATCAATGATTGAATTAGCCATCATAGGAGACCTGCCCCTTTTCATCTCCACAGAGAAACATGCTTTGCAACAGAAAGAAACAAAAAAGAAAGAAAGAAAAACTGTTTATTCCGAACAAATAATACAACAAACAGTCAACTAACTTTCTCATCTAGGTTTCCGGACACTTCAAAATTGACTGAAATGAATTAGCACACATACCAGCATCAAAGAGTCCAGATGAAGTACCACACCATATAACCGCACAATGTTGGGATGCTCGATGCTGTGCATCACGGCTGCCTCTTTCAAGAACTCTGTTGAGTTTGATGTCATCCGCTCATGCCCCAGACACTTTATTGCTACTTGCAGCTGAAATAGTGAATAATGATTTGTAAGTTATGTGGCTTTAAGCATAATTTTCAACCAATAACTTGTATGTGTGGTGTAAAGTGTTCATATAAGTTGGTTATAAATAAAGAATACGCGTTTTCAGCCGTGGATGTTTGAGTTTCTATGAGAGGATGGGCGAAACATCTTGTGCTTGATCTGTTGTTATTTGATTTCATCTGTTACAGTACAGATAGCTATCTGCCGGTAATTTCAAGGGCGGGCGTTTTGGGAGTGTCCCATGTAATCTTGAATTTTAGGAAATGCTTAATTTGAATAAATGACTTTTGATTTTGACTTATAAAAACGTGTTTTCCGATGACTTCAAATTATAAAATAATCCTCAAGTACAACGTGCACAAGTATTTATGCTCTGACCTGAATACGACCTTAAAGCATATTTGCATTGATAAAAAAACAACAGACACATACACAGGATCTTGCATCAAAGAAAACGGTTTCCGCTATAACATCAAGTTTTTTGCCGCCAAGTTTTAAACTTAGATCCACTTATTGTTTATTTGATAATGAGTGAATTTGCGAAATCGAGGTATCTCGGAAACGCGACGCTTTAGAAGATCTTGCTCCAATCATATTTGTATTCAGGGTGGAAGGGACACTGACGCCAAATAGGTTACCACGTAACTGATGAAAAATTTCTATGTAGCGGGCTCTGTATGATGTACTGAATACGTGGTAACCGTTTTCGCGGCGGTGTCCCTTCCACCCCGTAGATGCCAGCTAATCAGCTATTGATTAATAAAGGTTTAATGCGTGCTGTATTGCTTTTGCTCGAGGCTTCGCTCCCGTTATTTATGGAATGTACTGACGGAAACGTTTCAAATGTAGCCTATAACAATCGGAGATAACCTAGCTACCCTTTCGTGAAAGAATTTTCGGAATGGAATCAGTAGTTCCGAAGATTACATACAAACTTACAAAAAAAATACCTCTTTATAATATGGAAATACATAAATATATGAAATAAGGAAACTATGAAAGATCTTACTCTTTGATTCCCTGTAGTCCATGTTCCCAGTTGCACAACACCAAACTGTCCCATACCAAGCTCCTTGTTGATAGTTATATCTTCAATGGAAATTATGTGCTTTGTAGGTACTTTCACATTGTTCTCAAAAACTGGCTGGGTGTCTAATGCTATAGATGAGTGACCATGGAAGTTCTGAAAAGATGCCAAATTATTAATGCATGTACTTATTGGACGGGTCCACTCAAATCTGTATGGTACTGATTATTAGTCGAAAGATCATCTCAGACACTATTTTGCATGATCTGAAGACTTTTGAGGCTGATCTCCGAGTCTCTTAATGTACTTTTTATTAGTCTGATGAGAAATACCAGCCGCATCTAGTTTTTTTAAATATTAAGGATGTGTTAAAGTGTTGGTATAAACGTAGTCATCATCATCTGCCCAGCCTTTTCCCCACTGTGTTGCGGTCGGCTTCCAGTCTAACCGGATGCAGCTTGTTTTAGGAATAGCAACAACAACAACAACACTTGCAGAATTTAGTGCTTCATGTTATGAGTTACGTATATCAGTCTATAGAATTTATATGAGTAATACCTAGTCTCTTACTGGTACGAAAGAGGAATATGTTTTTTTTATGTTCAATATCATCTAAATCAAGTTGACCAAGTGGTCCATAGTTGGACATGACTTTTCCAAGTTTCTTACTAGAAGTCGTTTTCTATTGTTCACATCCAGGCTGTTCTTAATCATTTAGCTGTGGAGTGACACATGCAGTAAGCAATCTCACATAAAATAATATCATATCTGTAATCCTATAGAAGTTAATCAGAGGTGTACCTGCAGTACAAATTATGCACAGATATGTTTATAGTCCCATGTGATGGTGGGCGAGCCCAATGGCATCAACTGAGTACAAATCTAGAGTCTGAGCTGTTACTGAGAAACTCCTGATAGAAAAACAACACTTTTCAAGTCTTGGTCATTGAACCCTCATGCAAATGTTCTAGAAAGTTTTGTTTTTTAAATCTTTTTTTGTACTAAATATTGTATAGTAATTGACTCTGTCCGAATCAAAATGACCATTATCTCTAATGTTTACAATGAATGCTATGAACACCCGGTTTTTATTTTGTACTGCACATATGAGTTAAATATATCTACATTCTTGACATCCCAATGAAAGATTAAGAATACTCGAAAAGATGAAATAAGATCACATTGCTTCCTGCCGGAATGTGTGTCATTCCAAACCAAGGTGACACGTATGAAGTTTGTGCTTGATTTTCCCAGAAGATCAAAACATACATTTTGATTTTTTGGCAATCCCCGCTCCCGCCTTGAAACTAATAGTAACACTACTACTACTAATTGTGATACTCTGCATAACAACCCTCAGTTAACACTTTCAGTTCTTTTACCTAGGCATGCTGTTCTGTACAGTTATAGTTTACTAGACAAGACAATGGTAAATTATGATACCTCTCTTTTTTGTTGTAGGTAGCGTAAGCATTCGTTACTTCTGTTATGTTGAATATTAGTTTCTCAGAATAATTAAATATAGTTCAAATATGAACCGTATAGTAACTTACGATGTTTATTTTTGGGATAAATTATATGATGCATTATCAAATTTAAACAAACGCTTAGGCTCATACAATTCTTATTTTGTACAAAAAAGGAGTCAGTTATGCCGTTTATGACTAACACTATCTCCATAAGAGAAGATTTTTAAAAAACACATCAAAGAGAACATTATAATTCTCATCACGATCTGCGTGATGAGAATTATAATGTGCAAGAGTTAACTCATTTTTCATAAAAATGCTAGTTACGGTTGTCTTAGTTAGTATGGCACACTAGGAGGTTAGTACTAACCTGGTCTCTTTTTTTGTTTGATTTGAGCATTTTCCGTATCTTAGATATGTATGGGTTAGGAAAATATTTTGAATATATCTTCTTGTAACGTCTCTGTTCTGGCCGCGATAGGCCGATTTGAGTTAAGTCTTCGGTTAATACAAACTTGAGTTGTGAAACTTTTGTTACTTTTAATATGTCTCTGAAACAAACATAGCAATCAATTGAATACACAAGTACTTACTATAATTGTTATCCCATAACTAAACATAAGTGTACTCTGGACACACTTATGTTGCATGCACTTGTTTTACATAAACATTACATATTTCAACGTCACAAATAAGGTATTGTGGTAGGGCATAAGTTTACAACACCACAAATGGTATTATCAATATTCAAATGTAGAAATTAGATATGGATAAAATTCGCATCAGCCAAAGTATAAAACATGTGGGTAAAACCTTGCTTAGCAGTAAAGTATAATAATACTCGCAAATGCAGACAGGTAAATATAGCTCTAAAACCAAACGACTCCATAAAAAAACTAGGAACCAAATCAGTGAAAGGTAAGCCCATAACTCAAGTAATTTATCAACAAGAAAAGTAAAGTGTATAAAAACAAAACTTAGGTAAAAAGTTATTCACCTGAATAATTCATAATACTGTTGAAGTTCTGCCTCTTCCAAAAACTCGTTTAAATTGTCACGGTCTTCGAATACACTGGAGGACTCTGGAAAAAGAAGTCCCCAAACAACAATTGTATATTTTCAACTAAAATAACTATTATAACTTAAACAGTTTATTTTATGAACACTATTTACCCATCATGCTGCTAAAGTAACTAAAAGTATGCTAAAATAAAGTCATAAACTAAAAACAAATAAAAAAAACATGAAATGTGCAAAAGCAACACAACTTCACATGAGCCTAACACAAATAAACTTTTTTATCACATCAGTCGTCAGTCAGTCAAGTTTAAGTAGCTTTCAATCGATTCATCATTTCACGGTGACAGATATAATCGACTAAATAGTTTATTCCTATGTTTAAATTATTTGCATTTTTTTTGGAAACAGGTAAAAATTAAATAACAAAAAAAATCAGGAGTGTGTAGTTCAGGTAAAATCAAGAAAAACAAATCTAAGTTTAACGTTAAAAGTGAGTTTGACTTCGTTTCAGTTTAATAACAAGACAAGCTGAATCTCAATTAGCGGTCAGTGGGTCGTCTTAGGGGAGCTGGTGGGTGTTTCTATAAAAACCTATGTTGCGCATAGTAATTGTCACTTTGTTCTAATGCTTGCAAAAATAGTGGGCCTAAACATTAAACTTCGTTTCTTTCGGCGGCGTAGATTGCAAAATCATTCCCGCATCACTCATTATATGATTATGGTTGTAGTCCAAAACAGACTAAAGTAAGAAACAACATTACACGTTACACGGTTAGTATTTTTTTCCCCTCCGTCACAAAATTTTAGTCGATTTCACTTCTCCATTATTAAACTCGAGTGACACGACAGCTTAAACTGTTGATTTTCGTTACTTTAATATTTTTTTCCCACTACAACACAATCCGGTGACAGCTGTTTATACAGGGTGGCTAACGTAAGAAAAGTGTTCTATAAAGGTATTAAATAATTTTTACAGGTGGAGTTTCTGAAAATAAATGCTGCTTATGGATCGTACTTTTTTGTCACCATAGTAATCATTCTTTTTATATATTTTGTTACTCTTGCAATTGCATTGTGTACGAATAGCCTGTTTTTCACACATAATTAGTAAACGAGCAAGTTCTGGAACTCAAATGTTCACACAATCAATGAAGTTACATGATCTTGCGCTGCATGCCCTGATGATCACTCGACGATCGATGCACTTGACGATCTTATGACTGCATCAGCGAGCGGAGTTCGTATTCTGGGCCAAATATATTTAATTAATTAAGCCATTGACACGTTAAGAAGATGGATAGATTTCATTATTGTTTAACAGTTGGAATAAATCAGACGGCCTTCCCAGATGACCTTACTTTGATATTGATTCTCGGATCATTAAGGACTGACACATGCGTGTGCTGCCTGTACTACATAACGAAATTCTGTAAGATACTTTCCTTAAAATGTATCTCGAACAATAACCTACCTATGTGGTCCTCATGCATGATCTGATCATAAAAAAACAGTATGGACTTTAAATCAGAAGAGATCTAAAACCAACACAGAGTGTGTTATTTCGACGTTTCTTTTCAGTGCAGTTAGCTTGGAATTATCGAACTCTAATCAATGACGACACAACAACTGTAAATATTAATTTTAACAACATGCCTAAAATAAAATAAATTGGTTCATGTTGATAGGATGAATAGACAAAATGTTATTTACATTTTAATATTGTGAGTGTATACCTAGTGCATTGTACCTAGTCGTGCCCAGCTCAAAAGCATAAGAAATATCATAGTCAGGATCCTAGCTGATGCATTCTGCGGATTCTGCTTACTTCCACGGGAGGGATTGGTTCTGATTACCGAAAGCCATTTCTACTGTGCCATATCATAGAAAAGCCATTTAACCGAATGGTCATTGGAACATTCCTCGAGTGCCTCATACTCTAAGTTCAAAATAACAGAAGTCGTAATAAACAGAATGGGAAGAGAGGAATAAAAAATCAAATTAAACCAACCCTTTGTGAGCCGCATGCACGATGACCGCTGGGCAAAGTCTTTACACGATGGGTGCTGGGATATGGACGGCGCCGCCAAGGCCGCCCAAAATTAAAAAGTTGGCGAGATGATCCGGACGGTTCGAGGAGGTACGGAAAAAGAGCTCATTAAAGGAATTGGGCTCGACCTTTGCCCAGCTGTGGGAAAATCCAGACTAACTTAAAAAATGCATAATAAAAGTCTCATTACTAGATTGAGAAATAATAGGCTAGTAAAAAAACGTTTAAGCCTTTTTTCGCATTAGGAAACGGCGTGAGTTTTTGTAGTAATGCATGGTAGTTTTTTTTTCTTCACCGAGGCAACACTGGCACCTACTTTGCAAATATGGCGTAGAGTTGTACAAAATGCAGTGGGAGATATTTGATAAACTTGTCAATTCTGAATTTTAATAAAAAAGACATGCAACTAGGATAAGACTTTTTCAATCGACTATAGTGTGCTAGACGAGTATTAACAGTGAAATGTGAATTTTACGCAATGTAGGTACACTAACCAGATAATATTCTAATTGGAAATAAGTTAGGAATTTCTCATCTTATCGCTACTCGGTTCAGTCGTTTGTTTTTAGTAATACGATCTTTTGTTTACGTATTGCACTTTGTCTTTTGTCTCGCGGCCGTTAGCCCGTTGTTTGTGTAATTTTTAGTGCAGTTTTGTCAAGACGTTTTTGATTACAATCTGCTAGGGTCTATCAAACGTTTTTTTGTTAAATTATTGTATTGTAATGTTTTAGTTTGTTAAGTTACTCAAATTTCCTTCAAATTTTGTTGTTTTTTTACGAATAAGTTAGCATTTAAACATATTTGTTATGTAGTTTTAAGTGTGTGTTATGGACTGTAAGTTAAATGAAAATGATGGAGATGAATAAAAGAAGACACCTGGTCGGGCTCATAATGCTGCCACATATAAAGGTGAGTGTTTTTTCTTTCCTTTTAATTTTAAGGCCCTTAGAATTCGAGTACTGTCCAACAGACAGCTGCATAAAACACCAAGAAGTGTACTGTTGTCATTAAGATGATTAATTAAGTAATATATCTTACACTTTGTAGAAATACTAAGTGAATCTACCACCTTTGCAGTAAAATATAATAGGTAAATGGTGACATGATAAGGAATATACCAAAAACAATTATTTTTCTGCAACAGGCATCATGAATATCATGATCAATTACTTATTAAAACCTTTTAACAAAGTCCAAGTTTTATTCCTATTGTTTGTTACACTTATATACAATATAACGCATGATTTCTTCACAACTACATGTTCAATAGGGCCTCTAATTGAGCTAGTCATTTGTCCCCATGATTGTTATGTAAATGCGGCATCAGTTGTAAATCGAACAAAAGGCAAGACAATTATCTTTCATTATGGATGTAATCAGGAAGCATTTAGTATTCGACCCAACAATGCAAAGTTTGCAATTCTTCTAGAAAAATTTAACTACTGTACATAAAAGTTTTAGACCGCTAATGTTAAAAAACTAAACTAGTTGCCATGAATTTTGCCATACAATTAGTAGTATTCTGGTCTAAACATTAGCAGGTACATTCAATACTGTGTGACCAAGGGCCTCCGTGCAATAATAAAATTGGGGTACTATTTAGACTAAACTAAATACTGTAAAAGTGTAAAAGTACTACATCATCAGCTCCTTATAGCCAGGGCAGAGCATAATAAAGTAAAGCTACTTAATACTAAGTATTATGTGCAATGCTACCTTATACAAACCATCTCTATCAAACAAAACAAACAAACCTGTATTAAGACTATATGTTTAAATAAATAATAATTATAATATTATAAATTAATGTGAAAGTTTGTTTGTTTGTTACGATTTCATGTAAAATCTACTGGATGGATTTGGCAAAAATTTTGCACATGGATAGAGCTCAACCTGGATAGGACATAGGTGCTTTTTCATCCCGATAAAATGATCCCATGTGATCATTTTTAATGTCCCTACCAGGCGAACAAAGTCCCTAGCTAGTAAAATATGAAAAATGACAAAGTAGCAATTAATAATATAAAAAAGGTAGATAATAAAACAAAGTAGACAATTTTATTTTAATAATTTATTTAACTATCTTTTACTGTATTTAATTTTTGCAGATTTATCAATAACTTCCGTTAAATGTTGCTATGCGTGCCAAATGTCAGAGTTGAGCTTCACCCATACTATTAAAAAAAGTAAATAAAATAAGTTTTGATTATTTTTAATTGCTGAATGATCTTTCGGCTGTCGCAGAAGTGACAGGTATTGCATAAAATAGTAAAATTGCAGTAAACACTTCTGCAACGTTGCATTCTAGCATTGCAAATTTAGTTATAATTTCCTTACAAAATTGGTGAACTGTCCAGTCAGGATCAACTTAGGTAGAACAAGGTGATAATTATTAATAAATTGAAGTGAAAAATTTGGTCCATTATATCAGAATATTTACTTTGGAAATGATCACATTTTTGTAATTAAGTTGCAGTTCATCTACTGTGAGTAAAAATGATGGTGTAGAAAATTAAATACTTGACAGACTGCACTCATGCCCGTAAAGCTTATTTATTATTGGGCTATTATTGTTTCTAGTGCATTATTGAAAATAGTAATTTTAAATATTTATTCCAATTCGAAATCAGTGGTAGTTCTTTTGCTGTTTTTCGTAAAAAATAGAAACTATGTTATATTTTTTGCACTTTTACTGCCACTTAGTTACTTATGATTCAAGTAAGTAAGTATTTACCTAAATGAGCAATTATTCAACCAGGTTTTCATTTTGGGGTGGTTAAACAGAGCCCCAACATTATCTACAGCAGTTTAGATGAATACTCTAACTCTAAGACAACCTTCTTTCTCATCATACTCTTTTGTGCATGTGGATAGCTGAAATTAATCTTACTAATATTAAAAAGAGGAAAGATTTGTATTTTTCTGTGTGTATGTTTGTAATGAATAAACTCAAAAACTACTGTGCCGATTTAAAAAAAATTTAAAAAAAAAATTTTCGCCATTAGAAAGCTACATTATCCCTGAGTAACATAGGCGATATTTTATCCCAAAATGTTTAAAAATAAATGTCCACCCATGCAAAGCCGAGACGGGCCGCTAGTCTTAAATAAATGTAGACCAGCACTCAATTGAATGCAATTTTATTTACACCCTGCAGTATTATCCAGGCGTAGATAAGGTCACATAGTAAGGCAGCATAACCCCAGGCTTGCAAGCCATGAAGTGGCCCAACATTGTATTTAAGTTAGTGGACTAATTACCTATTAGTGACCACTGGGGCAGCTGGCGATCCTCTTGTTAGCAATCTAAATTGTGTCAGCCCAGAGCTGAGCCACTAGTTTGGCGCCTTCAGTAGCGTTCATCAGTTCCTGTACCCCATCGTTTGTGGAACAGCTGGCGATAGTCTTAACAGATTTCAAACCAGATCACAAAAACATTTTGCTTGTGAGGAACTCATTCCCAATTATCTAGCAATCCAGAAGCATACTTCTTTGAATATTTTTTTTCTTGAAAGTATCACCAGAAACAGTACTATTTTTTTTTTAATAGGTACAATAAGAGTTTTTTTTAATGTATCTTCCATAACTTGGCAAGTTTTATTTACTGAGGTTGAGGTGAATTTGTGGCTTCTAGCTCCCTTTCTGCCGCCTCCTTGAATTGTATTGTGTAACGAGCTAGTGCCCTCAACTCCACGTCCAAAGCGCGTATTTTGCGTACGGGTAGGAAAATCATTCGATCCACCCCCAGTTCCCCGAGAAAGCCAAGCAACAACCGAATCTTTGACAATTCACAATTTAAAATATCTTAGTTTTTATCTGCACAGCTTAAAAAAAATATTAAGTACCCAAAAGTATAAATATACCAATAACAAACATATAACGGCAATAATACCACAGTATAAATATATACAGTATTGTGACTCGGCCCTGTCCTTGAAATAATTACCTGCAGCCGGGCGGTACGTTTGCAAGCGATGGGGTTACCGCGACTATTGTAATTTCTTCATCTACTTAGTTGAGTTTCTTTCTAGTTTTGTGATTGTAAATATTATATTTTTAATTAAAAAAAAAAATGAAAAACTTATTAACGCCAGCAAAAAAACTTATTTACGCCAACAAAAAACTTATTAACGCCAACAAAAAAAAAACTTATTAACGCCAACAAAAAAACTTATTTACGCCAACAAAAAACTTATTAACGCCAACAGAAAAAAAACTTATTAACGACAACAAAAAAAAAAACTTATTAACGCCAGTAAAACAACACACGTGTTGTGTCCTCTTAATTAGCCACAATGGTGCACCCCCGCGCTCATAAGATCACGATAGTATTTAATTCCGTATCCCTAATGAGAAAGATGTTTAACCGTCCTTACTGCAAACGAAATAAGGTCCACTTTTGTAATACCGCAAAATCATAAATACTCTCGTGATGCCTCGTTGGTCGAGTTATCGCAAGCGCGATTCCTGAGCCTGGGAGTCCTGGGTTTGATTCCCGGGTCGGGAGAAAGCGCTATTGGATTTTTCCATCAGGAATTTCTCTGTAGCAGCTACGGAGTCTGGATTCGTGAGGTTGATGGCAATAAGCTCGCCCCTATTACATGGGACTTAAACATAACTGGCGAAATGCGGGAGTACTGTCAGATACACCTCTGCCTATTCCTACGGGGATTACAGGCGTGAGATGTTATGTTTCATAAATATTCACGAATTCAACTATCGTGGTTTTGAAAAGACTAAGGGAAAAAATAGTTTTCTAAGAACACAGAATTCTCGTTTTTCCCCGTTCTTGTTTGTTGTAGTTCATGGAACAGTTGATGGCTGTCACAAACACGTGTAGGTAGGCACCATTTTTTAATATCAGAAAGAAACATCTTGTTGTTATTCGACCCAGAAAGATGTCTAACCTTAGATGTAACAGAATTATGACGATCGCATCAAACATCTCGAGATATGAGTGATGGACGGTAACTGACAGGCAGGTCCAGAGTAAACAGTTTACTATTGTCGGTACCTATTTATCCGTCTGTAACATACATTCGTAAAACGTACTATTTTCTTCTTTGTTATATGATAAATAGTGGTCTATCTATACAAATACATAAAATTGAAGTGTTTGTTTGTAATTTTAAAATAAAAGATTTTTACTGAATGCACTTGAAAGTTATATACGGTAGGTATTTATACCAAAAAAAAAACAAGATTTTTCATATTTTTTTTTCATTTTTAACAAATGGAGAAGTTTCGTTTAACTAAATGGAATTAGAACGTAGATCCTGGGCCCCAAGTCTCGAGTCCCGTCAAAATCTATCCAGCCATTTCGGAGATTAGCCGGAGCAAACAGACTTTTTTTTTGTTATAAGTCCCTTATCAAATGCATTCAGTAAAACGCTGTTATTTTAAAATTACAAACAGACACTTCAATTTGAATACGAAACTTCTCCATTGCGGTACGGCGCGGTGACGGACGTCGGCCACCCGACACTGTGCTTGCCCTTACCATGAGTTTGTAAAAAACTGTCCTCGATATCGAAAACTATCGGATATACTTCTCGTGTAGTAAAGCAGTCGATGAATATGAAAGAGACAGGGCGATAGTATTCGATAACGAATAATACATTTCAAACTCATGGTAAGCCCACAACCGATACCTCAGCATAGTATGTATCTGTCAGAGTTCGGTGTACGGAGTCCCGTCCGATATATCTCCGTGCCAGTTTTACCAAACCTTAAAAGCTTAAAACTAAGTGTGAGTTGGTATCAGATTTCTGATGAGCCAGTAAGCAAAAAAGTTGTTACGTGACGAGACAGTTACAAAGTACAAAAAAAAAAATGAAAAACAAAGGAATACTTCTTTTCCTGCGCCAGGGGAGGAGGCTATTGTGCAACCTTCATCCGTCGACGCTACGATACTGCCGCTATTCTTTTCTTATTCGAGGTTTCAATACCCTAGCCCGGTACCTGTCCCTCAAAAGCTGCGCAGCCTAAGAACATAATATCAAATATCAGTGCAGCCACACATACATACAACCTGTATTAATCAATAGGTGGCATCAATACACATCATATTGTATTAGACAAAATCTTCTTTATATCAATCTAAGTTGTACCATTGGCAAAGATTGTAACTTTGATAGCTTAATCTCAGAAACGTGACACTATAGAAGATTTTGTCCCATATAATACTTGTTTGCATTGAAGAACTAAAAAAATATGAATAAAAACAAAGTCGTAGATATTGATAGCGCCATCAGTGTATAGATTCAG
Organism: Noctua pronuba; assembly: GCA_905220335.1. Lineage (NCBI taxonomy): Eukaryota > Metazoa > Arthropoda > Insecta > Lepidoptera > Noctuidae > Noctua > Noctua pronuba. The sequence continues at coordinate 18,065,384 of LR999891.1, read as the reverse complement.
AGCGTTGATAGCTGTATCTAGGAAACGTGACGCTTTAGAAGATTTTGTCTCATACAATACTTTTTGTCTTAATACCAGCTATTGAATTATACGGGTTTTAAGCGTGGCGGATATTTTGAAAATGGAATAACATGGCGGAAGTTAGGCAGGCTAGGCGTCATACTAAAATATTGGACCCCTAAAGTTTTAAACCCTCGAAATTAATTGTGAGTAAAAAAATATTCACCTACTAATAAAATAGTAACATAGAAACTAAACCTACAAAATGATTTTGAAATATAAATCAACCTGTATAAAATATTTAAACAAAATTGGAGCTGTGACTGGCAGATTGGACTGACGTTTGCTTTTACTAATAATAATTAACTTGCTAGGAAAAACAACCACCTCGAAAACATAAACAATATTGCAATTTGCTGCGACTGGCGGATTGATCTGACCTTTACTGGGCTTAGCTTTGCAATTATCCTTCAGCTTTCTACCTAAAGATATGCTATTCCTTTTAAATCTACGTACTACGCTACCGTTATCATTATTGTTGTAAGCATTTGAGCATAACACTCGTGCATATTACGAAATTACGTCATAATCTCGGTATTAGTTCAACGATCCACTTATCAGTTTGAGCTCCGTAACCCGGGGCAACAAATACGCTACAGGGCCTTTTCACATTTGCCGATAAGCCGACCTACCCGACGCAGTCTGTGGACGCAAAAACCCGTACTACGTAGTACGTACATTTAGAAGTTCGCGGGTGTTGTTGCTAACTCGTAATTATTCATATTTTGCGGAAAAGACAATGACTTAAATCCATGCATCTAACCAAAATCTTCTTGGTCGTTTGTTCCCCATCCTTTTTCTTCAAAAAGTAAAATGTAGGATCATGCTAGAGACGAATAATTTTCTACAACGATTCTCGTCACAAAAATAAATAGCTTGGATTCCAAAACGTAGGGAATCCTGACTCCTGTACCTACTACATAAGTTCGATCGTGTATGGAGTAAATCCTGCTCTAATCTCTTGGCCGGATCCTCCAAATGCTTTCGATGCGCTTGAGTTGATTGAGAAACGGACCAAGGTGTTCTTTAGTATCTACTGTCGAGTCAAGTTTTAGCCTTGATCATCGTCGCAAAGTTTCCAGCCTATGCGTTTTCTAGTGGAAGTATGCTTTGGAATTGCATGGTTTCATTCTTCCAAGTCCGTTCCATCATCGGGTAAAAGCACGGCGACACGCCACCGCTAAAAGGATGATACCCCATCCATACGCACAAAACCTTTGAGTATAGTTTCATTGTGCGTACACCTAAGGAGTTGAGCCCCGCCGGGGTCTGTGTTTACTGATGGCTATAACAATAAAGGAGCGGTGACAGATATGTACTTGTACAGTCGACCAACGTACTGAAACAACTGTGCGGAAACAATGCTCACAATATATTCCCTCAAACCGCAGCCGTTAGTTAACCTCGAAGTTAATTAACATGCCAAACAAAGTTGACGTTTGACATGAATCGAATGCAAAAATGTAATTGGATGCAAAAGTTTATATTGGAAACGTAGATATAATAAATACAACAGGCGCCCGTTAAGTCGTTTATAGTAAATCTCTAGGATTACGAAAGAATTGAGTGCTTGGAGTGCTTTGAAAAACGTCCGGGACTCACAATACACAGACTGTGTTTTGATGAGCTGAGAGCTTTAGTTCAAAACAGCTCTCGATTTTAAATAGATATTGAGAAAAAAAAAATATGGAAAGACAGAATGGAGGTTTTGTTTTATTTTAAGTGAGACCAAGACCAACGGGTTTTCCGTCCTGTTTCGGTAATTCTTCTCAGAGATAAAAAAGGTGATATTAAAAAAAAATACATTTGAAGTTATTTTTAACCTGCTTGCTGATAATAAAATATGTATAAATAAACATTATTTCATAATCTTATCTTTTCATCTCGTACCTAGACAGCAAAAACTGTACAATAAACTGAGTCTAATTTTCTTCCAATTGTGATTGCCGTTCAAATACCTATAACTATGTCAAGGACGGAGAAAATTATGCCACCGCCCTTGCGTCTTCTGGCGGATATTCTGCGGAGATGCATCTGTAGGGTTGCCAGATCCGTAAAACATATTTCCGGAGAAAATTCCGGACATTTAAAGAAAATTCGGGACTTTTCTTTCCGCATTATATAATTTTTTTCTGCTGTTTTTACAATGATATAACAGAGAGAGATTTGTTGCAGAATAGTGCGGGTTGCTTAAAATACAGGGTGGTGATTTAGTCCTTCAAGGAAGTGAGCCTACCCGTCATATAAAAAAACTTTTCCAAAGAAACTCATATCCGACTGATTCGTGAAATAAAAAAACAAATTCCCGTAGATCAGTAGACAGTTTTTCTTTGACAGATTATTTTATGCCTGTATGAAAAGCTATTATTCGTATATTAGTTTCTTTGAGAAAGTGGTAGAATCACCTTATTAAAGAAAACAGGTAACTAAATTGCCACCGCGTTTACGATGTATACAGACATCGTAAACGCTATGCAAGGGATACTGTTGATTCTTATATAAATTTCATCAAATGAGACTTAAAGGTTTTAAAATTATTATTTTTGGGAATTCCGGACGTTTTCAAGTCTGCTTAAGCGCAGGACACGTTCGCGTCGCTGGCCCGCCCGCTGACGGTGTGGCCTGCGCTTTAGTGTCTGGAATGCGGGGCAGTCCGTAAACTTAGCTGTAATGACGGACTTGTTCAGAAAATTCCGGACCTATGACAACCCTACGCATCTAAGCATCACAACAAGTTTATTAAATTCAATTTTAAGAATTTATGATTGTCAATTTTGTATAAAGTTTTATTTAACTTGCTTTGTTAGTTAGAAATTTACCTACTATGTATTGGTCAAATCTTGCAATTGAATTTCAAATCAGTCCCCCCCCCCCCGAGCAACGGACTGAGGTGAAATGCACACACACACACACAAACACATTGTGGTGACATACATTTTATTTCTGATAATATGACTTTATCCTGCAGCCAGGATAATTTCCTCACTAGGGAAGTCCTCAATGGTTAATAGCACGGACACGAAACTTTGTACATGCGTACAATATTGTTGATAGGTAAACCTAATTTCTTCTTTTCATTTTAATAAAAGCCTGTTTTTTTAAGTGTAATTTATTAATTTTACATTATTTTTTTACAAAGATACTTGGAAGCAAGATGATAAAGGCACCAGCGCTCTATACTTGTGCGCGCCCGTCTAACTTGAATACGTAATAACCCCCTTATTATATGGTGCTTAGCGGTCGAGGGGCGACAGCAAGCAATACTTAGAAAAATAAAGCGTCGGTTCTTTGCGTGGCTTTATTACTACCTCACTTTCATTTTAAAACGCTGCTCGGTCTAAACCTATTTGTGAATTCACCTCATAAATACACCGAGTATTGTAAAATAATAAACATGTACCTGTTATAGTTTCCAATAATTATTTTACTACGATTAAAGTCCCACCACGCCAGGATTTTTGTTTTAATAGCGTCAAATCGAGAGAACAGACTAAAGATTTAGTGTTGAATCGGCATGATATGACTGCGACCATGCAAAAGTAAATTTGCGAATCTTTCTCATTGTCCAATACTTATTTCGATCACGTCGTTCGGCCATTAAGTCAGTGTGCCTGATGTCGAGTTTCGTAGAACATGCGCTTACATTCCAGCGACTGCAACTGGAGCGCGCTCTGAAATTCCGCGCATACTCGCTTAAACCTGAACACTAGCTAATTTACTCGGGTAACAACAGCGCTTTCGGTTCGCGCTGCCGTTTTGCTATCGGACTTTACTATCAGACTGAGGTGGGCGTATGCTCGTGACTTCCGTGGCAGCTTGCGCCGAATGTGCAAAAGACCAAGTACGTAAATATCCTCCTACTTGTTCGTGACGCTGGCACGACCTACTTCAAATTTTGTTGGTCCACAACTTCAACATTTCCTCGGCGAAGTATCTTGATATCCTCCTCCATACTCTTAAACTTGTTTTTAAAATGTTTGGACGATGCACGATGTGCGAAGTGCCAATTGTAATATGGTTTTGAATTTGTAGTCGAGTTGAGAGAAATCGACCGCGCGATGTCTAGTCCACCAGTGTGCGCATCTAGGCTGACGGCATGCCAGAACATAATTGCGCAAGCGGTGCATGCCCTGATATGAGATTAGGATTTCAGTAAAAAATATATTAATTAACGTTTTTACGCATCACCAACAACTATGGTGGTGCAAAAAGTTAACTAGACTTACATTGCTTACACACAAAACTATACTTTTAATTCCTCAATATCATAATATCAGCCGAAATACGTACATTGCTGCACGGCCTGCCCCTAGCGTCATCATATCGCCAGGCCCTGTGCTGCTCGCATTCAGCGAGAGATTTACGCGGCATTTACCACGTGATGGATCCACCTAGTAGATCCTGCGATTTCCGGTACTTGGTCGCCACTTCGTAAACGCTTTCGGCCCTTATCGCCCATCCATTCTTCTAGCAATTCTCCTGCCTACTGCCTTCAGAGTTTGGTTGGTGCCCCATGGTTCTTCTGCGGATCTCTTTATTTCTTATTCGAAAAAAATAAAGAAAGAAAATTTATTTATTTGACTCCCACAGGACAAACCACTAAAACAAAATTAACAAAAAGAAAACAACCAAAAAAAATTACACATAAAAAAATTAAAATTACATATTAAAAGACTACATAACGTTAACCTAAATTGCTCCTGTACGGGGCCAAAAGGCTATCTCAGCCTGGTGAAGTAACATTAAAAAAATAGCACAGAGAAACTCAAGCATAGCCATCTCCGTTACCCTTTGGGGCACTTTCTGCCTTCTAATGAGACCCATTGTGAGCGACCAACATACAGGAACAAGCTTATCTAGCGTTGCGCTTTCCTGAATTATGGAGTTCTCAGTCATTCCAATGAAGATTCGCAGAAGATTTAGAATAACTTCATTCAATACAGTTATGAAATTAAAATAGTGATGAGCCGAGCAATGCGAATTCAACAGATCCTACCTCCATCACGTTAATAAAGCGACGCCTTATTTTCGCTCATGAAAATCGACTTTACCACCAATTAACAATTTCTCGAAACAAAGTGCTCCATTACATGAAATAAAGCACAACGTGCATGCACTTCATTATGAGCAGATAATTTAATTCCCTGTTTGAATGACCCTTAAAATGTGGCGTAGTACTTTCAAACTGCCATGTCTCTCAAACAAAATAAAATACCTCGTCTCCGGGAAGTTTACTCTGGTAATTTTATAAAAGGCATCGCGTGCTAGTAGTAACTTCAGTAGGGGAACCTTATTACGGAGGTGGAGGTGGTCTTGCTCTAGTCGTTTTAACAGCATGCAATGCCTGCCAGATGCCTTTCTCTAGAATTCTTCCCAAGTAGGTATGTTAAGCCTTCGATAATATAGGTCGCCCGTTTACCTAGTACTCCCAGACATGAAGCTTCAATGTTTGTCCCAGTTTTATTTCCATACTATTGTTGCACAAAATACTGCGAAACTTAATTTAGTTGACTTTTATATTAAAATCTGTTTGAGAAACAATCTTCAAAACTGAGGTTTGATTTTATAAGTATTGAAACTCGCACTTAAGATGAACAGGAATAGCTGTCAATTAAAATACGTTTTTCTGGTTATAAGTTCGGTGAACAAAGCTATTTTTGTTTTTGTAATTTCTTCAGCAGTTCCGGGTTTGCGTCCCTTGTTCCTAGTTTTATTGAGGGCATGCAATTTTCGCTCAATTTTACTATTCGAGTTTATCGAATAGTGTTGCTCAACTATCCGAATACTTACGAAGTATTCGAGTTTATTAAGTGGCGCCTAGCAGCGTTGCAGTGTTTTGATTGAGAGGAGTGCGAATGCGGAGCCTCATCATGAACGATGACCCACCTCGGTCCTGTTCTTTGTGGTACCCTATCTGCAATGTGAGAGATTAGTTCGAAGCGGCAGAGTCAAAGCTAATTTAACAAAAAATGTATTTTACGTTTTTTTATAATAAATACCAGACACTATATTTTACAGTAATATGACGTATTATTAACAGTTTATTTCACAAAAATAAAATAACAAAAAACAATTGGACTCCATGGAGCTCTTGTTCTTCTCATCTTGTAACAGCATTTGTTTGTTGTTTGGTGCTTCTATTCTACATCTTCGTGTCGTTGATTCCATTAGTTATTTATTTAATTAAATTTGTTTCGCCCAGAACTCAGCCACATCGACGGCGTTGGTAGTGGTTTCGGACAGTTCCCTTAAATTGCAGGTGGAGTGGCACAAAGAGCAGGTCAGGTGGTGATCTATGGTTTGGGAAGAGACTCCGCAGTCCCACTCAATTTTATCGGAATACTGGAATAAGTTGTAAGTACCTGCAGCGGCCCACCTGGCTTCGAAGTCGGTTTAGAGTCTTCCAGGTGGGCCATGGCAGTTGGTGACCCGCTGGCAGATTTACTAGGTTCCTAAATTTTCTCTACCAAGTCTAGATTTCAAGTTATCATTCCCTTGAAGGGTTCTCCAGTTTAAAATTATGGCAGATCATATCAAATAACTCAGATACTTGGCTTTACTATTCGAATAGTTAAATGAAGCGAATAATCGAATTGCATGCCCTAATTATATTCATTCAATATTACATATTCGACATTGATATTGAATGAAACAACATAAGTATGTTGTATTTGTTTTTTTTTCACTCACTCACTGAATAAGGAACAATGTGTTGGGACCGACGCGACGATTCGCTTGTATCCCGATTTAGACACGATACAAGTTGTCAACGGACAGAAAATATCGATGCAATATCCTCTGACTTTACTAGCGAAGACCACGGAATGAATGAATGATGTATTCTAGAAACGTTCGATCCATATGTTCTTTTGCTTTGTTATTCGTGGTGTACGTGTACACTAAGATAGGAACCACGAGTTGTTGAATAGCGAATGATTTTTTCTTTCCTTTTGATTCTCTTTTCTTATCCCAATTTGTTTGATGTTAGCGGATTTCATCAAAACTTTTCTACCACTGCACACCGATGCCATTTTGTAACTTCGTCTAAAATACTGATTTCCAAATTTTACTCATCCTTCTAAAAATTCTCGTCTAAACGCAATTTGCCTTTCATTCATCCCTAATTAAGACGTTCTTATGTAAATAATTTGTTTCTTTTACAGTCAACATAGAATAGCAGGACCTTGACTTTTTGTATAATATTTACTACAAATAACTCATGAAGTCTTGACACTAATATAAAAGTGACCCAGTTTTATCCTGCCATAATTTATGCACGTTATAAATGTAGCTTATGTTAAAGGACAACTTTTCTTGCCTCTCCCGCAATAAATATCATCCTGTCTCGCAAATGTTGTTCTACTTATTAAAGGATCGATGAAATTTTGTGTTTACGTGATGGATGGCAAGCAGTTTTATGAAAGTTGGAAAGGATATATAGCCTTTATATCACAAAGTTTGAGGAATATAAAAGTATTCTACTTCTAACCGTACCTACCAGTTCAGAAATCATCGTCATGGGCCAATCCCAAAAAAATGGGGAAAAGGCAAGAGAATGTTGCCTTTTCCCCATTTTTTTGGGATTGGCCCAGTTCTTAATTTCTTACTCTATTAGAGCGGATTTCAGAACGCGATCATTATATGTCACAGCATTCAGTGTTATCATTGTTACGAAATATTAAACTCTCTCTCTCTCTTTCTCTCTCTTCTTACTCTTGAACTCAGTTTAGACGTGTTCTTTAGCCAATTCAATCAGTCCATACACTCCAAACTACCAGTCGAGTCCTACTAGTTCAGAAAATATTGAAAACAACATTTCGTTTTGCAGTTTTAATTGCGTCGACCCATGACCGGACAGATAAGTGGGGCTTGACCGAGGCGAATCCCGATAGCAGGCCTGTTGAATTTTAAATGCATTTTTCCATGGAAAACAGACTGAACTGACATAATCATTAACACTAGAAACGGGATATCTACCATGTTTACTGTTTGTTTTGAGTTTCCGATATTTCGGCGCTGTTGCAAGCACCATGATCACGGATAAAAAAATAGACATAATTGCAATTTCACTGTGGAGTTCCGGACAAACCTTGATTACGCTGTTGACTTCAATATTTTCACTGTTGACTTCCGTTTTTTTTAATATTCTTGTTCTCTTGACCAGCTTAAGTTAACATTTGGATGTTCTCTTTCTCTTCTGCGTGAGACTCTCTCACAGTAGTTGTAGTTTAAAACGAAGGCCATGTACTAAGAACGGATTTTACAAAAGTCGACTTTTAAGGGGAGGATATACAGGGATTCGAATGAAGCTCTCTTAGCATCTCCGAACTCTTTGAGATAAATATTAGACTATTCAAAACGAAAAAATGTATGCAACAGCACTTTTGAACATCGCGTTTTTTCACTATATTAATTAAGTATTTTCCCAGGCAGGTGGAGTTAGCGTGTCTATGCCGCATTTAACCTTCGTTGTAATTTCCGTGATTAATGTAACCCCATTTGGATTGGACTCTGCATTTATAAACGCTTTGTTATGTAACAAAATCCGTTTCGCTGTGTGTTAACTTAGTTTTATAGCATCAGGAGATATCGTTGGCACTCAATGGGAGTACTTGACTCCGAGTTTATATACGTTTTTCAGATATAAAGATTTCCATCTTAGACGTGCTGGACACTCTGATAAATCAAACTAGCCATAAAACATCTTCTGTTTAGTCATGGGCCAGGCCCAGTCCTAAACAAAGAGGCTTCCTGGAAAGCTTATGAGGAATCGTCTGTTCGTCTTAAAGCTCATCTTAGTCATCTTGTATCTTGGCACCTATATGCTCATATCGGAAATCGAATATTGCATCGTGAATATGAACCCCTCTCCACAATTAGTTTTGATTGTCGTGTGACCTCGGTTAGTAACGGTTCTCCCCATCGCCTCGTGTGACTTGTCACATACAACGATATGTCGTCTGTGTGTGCTAAGATTGCGTATTGTGTTCAAGCCGACAATCAGTCCTCGAGACACGCTGATTGTTTCAGTGTGTTCTTCTTGTTGATGGGGTTTGTTATAGCAAATCGTTGCGAATTGAACATGATTGTAGTGCATCCATATGAAACTCTTCCTTTATCAGTAAGGTCCAAGTCCAAACATCCGCACTTAATGAAACTGCTTTTATAAGGAGCTTTACATACCAGTGTTTTTGCTCACTGCTTACTGAAACTATTATACAGTTAGTCCCAGTCAGTTTCTGTATAGGTATCAGGTATACAGATGATTACAGAAAGTTTTGATTGCTTGTTAGCGGCTGTTTTGCCTGTGGCCTTTGCAAACTGTCGTTGTAGGTAGACTGATGCGCTGAAATAACCCAATGGTTCGTCGTTAGGATTACTGCGAAAATTCATCTGAGCCTTCTCCACTACAAGCCAAACTGGGTTACTGGAAATCTAGGTTTCAAAATAGCGAGTGTTAAAATACTTTCGCGTTACACGAATTTTCTTATTCTGTTTCAGTTTCCACGTCATTCAAAAAAGATGCATACTGTATTCTATTCTGTCTTCCAGCATTTTATACTTAAATAGCCCTCCGCTTACGTTTTGACCACACTGCACTCACTTTCATTAGAAGGAAACAATTTTATTGCCGCAAAACGTGGCCGACCATCGAACATGTGTCGATTTAGATGAGTCTGCTGCAGCTTGTGTACACCGTTACGACAACTGAGGGTCCTGGGAATTTGCATTCAGAATCTAAAAACAGATTGTTAACTCTTCTTCTGTAGTAAGATAATTAATCATTCATAGCCCACATAAACTTCGCAGTATTGACTGAAAGAAATCCCTGTTTCATTGCTATACGCAGATCACACACATAAAATTGGAGCGCACATAAACAAAATTAAAGTGTTTGTCAGTGGACATACGCTCCAATTTTATTTATGTGTATGACTATGGATTACCGCATCACGGAACGGTTGAGAGCAACACACACACACTATTCTACACATACCGTCGAAGCATCGGTTATCGTAATCCGCGATCGATAAAATTGCCGTTTGAAAATTTTACGGGTCATGTCAATGTTTTTAGATATGATAAAATTGTTTGTACTCGTAAATTCATCGACGCCGTGTAACGTATTGTATTTTTTTTTAGCAATTAAAACTTTTATTAAAATCATCACGAATAGCTTTAATTGATCGGTATTTAAATGATACATTAAAGAGCATTAAAGTCCTTCGGCCATTACAAATAATTACGACGTAGTAAACTGTGCACCTGTAATTAATTCCTTAGTAATTGGGACACTAGAGAAAGAGAAACGTTTGTCGGGTATTACACGTGCGTGCGCAGTAAATGAAGACAGTCTTAAGAGGTGACGAGTCGAAATAATTATTTTAAGGCTTGAGCGAACACTAAAAATAAATCGCCAGTGTGATGTCATGAAAAGTGTTACGTACCTATCCAACACGCATCCGAGTATGACATCAGTTCTCCTCGCCACGATCATCTGTTCGCCCGTTGAATTATTATCACAGTTCCCACCATTTGTGATTCACCGGGTTTTTTTTTTAGAGATACGATTAAATGGATTTTGCAGAATGTAGGTTGGCTAACCCATCATCGCAGTTGATACCTAATTAGCAGTGGTTGTTCTCAGATAAAAACCAGAAAACGATAAAGGACAGAGAAAATCGTTATGTTTCTGGTATGCTGGCTAATTATGTCTGGTATAAAGTCTTCTAACTAGCTATTGTTAGTGATCCTATTATTTTCTAGTCGGTACCTACTACATCGTTCTTTAACATTTTAAATCTTCAAATGATAAAGAACGAGGCACCGACATATTTAAATGCTAAGCGTAACTTCCCGATGATGTAGTCACCGTATTCGATATGCTACATTATTCATACACCGCATCGCCTTTATTACTGTAGTTTGCATGTTGTTTATTTTTGTTTATCAATCTATTACTATATTTTACCTAATTTTAGCTACTCAAAATATTTCTGTTCCAACGACGCCCACACAAATGGCGGATGGCCCGTCAATGTTGTCCTCAACATGGCATTGTTTTCGTTCGGCTGTTACGTCGCGGAATGCGTCACTCGCTGCTCCAAGTATCTACGTGCATGTAATTCTGCGACAGTAAGTCGCTCTGCACTCGGCTGTCCGTCCGGCAACATACGCTCGCGCCATGCGGGCTTGCTAGTGACGTTTAAAGGTTAACTGTTCTAGTTAACTGGCTTTCATGCTACACGCGACCCTCGGAAATCGGGATAATCATAGTTACCAGTAGATGCTGGTGTGTGTCTAGCCTGGACTTGGGCCAGCCCACTCAGACACTCAGAGCTACTGTGACTCGTTCATGACGCCGCATATTTTTAACGTAACAAACAGCGCAGACACTCTCTCGAGTGCCAAATGTAAAGTTCACTAACATAGATTTGGCAAGAGCAGCTATTTACGCGAAGTGTCTATGCTTCTAGCGAATAATCGTGGACCACGTAGACATTCATTCTTGTGATTGGTGTAGGAAGTCGGAGGATCAAATGAAAGAACATCAGTTGAAGGAATAGCTCACAAATTGCCCTTTCTCATGCCATGCTTTGTTCAAGTCCCTCTGCATAAAACCTCTATGCTTGAAACTTTTCGATTCATTACTGACTTACAACCTTGTATTTTTAAACTGCCAAATTTTTTAATTTGAGTTCCACTGAAAATGTTCAGTTTTACCCGACTGCCAAGGAAGGGTTATGTTTTTCGTGCGTATCTTGTACGTTTGTTTGTTTCCAAAGGGCTGGATGTATTTCGACAGTTGAGGTATCGTTATACTCGTCATAAAAACCCAAGTGTCCTTAGACTTGAGTTGTTACGTATTTAATCAAAAATTAACTATTTCCTTAAGTTTGCCGTATGTCATTACTTTCCAAAATTTGATCCTTAATAGCGAAGCTATCAAATGATGTTAAAATACAGTGTTTTTTTTTTCAAAATCGACGGGTTCGATTCCTGGCTAGGGATATTGATTTTCAAACAAAGCAATGATGCAGTTTTAGTGTTCATCAAAATCGGGCTCGAGACTCCTTTGAGTATTTTTCGCTATTCCTCATAGTTTCGGATTTGGCCACCCACGCCTACTTGAAAAATACAGCCTGTATATTAGTTAAATGTTTAAATTTCGGTATTTTTAGTGCATTACTTTTAAATTGTCTTTTTTGCAGTCGGGTTTATGATTTTTTATTTTTTAAATTATGTTTACTTGTTTTATGCTGATTTGTCAGAATTTATAATGTGAGTGAATAACCTGATAATAAATCGTATTAGATGTGGAATAACGTTTTTGTTATGGGGTGTGAATAGTCCGAGTAATAGTTTCCTGCTTCTCAGCATAATTTGTAGTCTTCTCTCTGGTTTAAAACCTTTTATTATTAGTTGATTAATTTACCGACGATAAGTTCCTAATGTTCCTATTCTTCCGTGTCTTAAGAGGGAACAGTGGCTGCGATTCTCCATACAAATGTATTCCCTTTTTTTCCTCCTGAATAATGCCTCTAGATCAATCTTTTTTTTTCATAAAATCTACAAACATCAACAACCAATAAGTAAAGAAAATATAACCCCCCAAATTTGTCAAACGGCCGAGATTAGATAGTCCTCTAATCTCGGCCGTTAATTCGAAATAATTCGAAAAGTTTTTAACATAAAAGAAATTGATAGGAACCTGTCTAAGTTCCCATTAATTTATTTTATTGAGGTTCTCTTTCGTAAAATTTTAATGTCAAAAATAATTGAAACGGCTCAGTTTTCGAGGAAAAAAAAGAGGAATACGAAACGTCGATCTCGCTAAAATTTTTATGATATAAATTGGTCTGAGCTGCACCTGTCCCTACGCTACGGGGCAGGCTTCGCGCAGCGCGTGGATACGGCAGCGGCGCGCGCCTGTAATTTCTTCAAATACCTATTTTTTTAATTCCTCGCAGGCCCTGTTCCCTCTTAACAGGCGATCCCTGCAAAATAAAAAGAAGTTTAATTACTCAGAAACAGGCAGTCTTTTTGTATACCGGGTTAGTTACTAAATTAATAACCATCTAGTCTCGAACCATTCTCTTACTTTCATACAAAGGATGAGATTTTATTAATTAACTCTGTGATCCTAGCCAACTAGCAGTGCACGTAGTTGTGCCAGATAACTCTTTTTGCTTCGAGTGTCGCATGCTAATTAAATGTTACTTTGTCGTCCGTGCGGAGTTCCTGCTTTCTATTGTCTTTGGCAATTCGAACGATTTACCTTTTGGTAGTAATGTATCCGGTTAATAACGACTGGCATACCTAATCTTCTGTAAGTAGAATAACAAATTGCATCACCACAAAACTATCATTCGGTTGTTGTCTTGAAGATTGTTGATATATTGTAGAGACAAAATATGCCAGTTCATAAACCTGTTATGTTATTATAAATCATAAACTGTCAGCAATCTATGACCGTTCTTGAGTCTCTTGAAATTTTTTTGGCAACATTGTTTATTTATAGCATTTCGTCGATGGACGGTTGGAGGAGGATCGAGATTTTCAGCCTGTGTCATAACCATCTGACATAAGCTATTATGAGCACCCTGACGAAGACATATGTATATGTAATGTATGTTCGAGTCAGTTTCTGGCATTGTCTTTTATGTACCACGAGCAACATTTCATCTAAATTTGTACATCACTCCATGACAATGGATTCATCTTGTGACCTAATGTAGCGGCCATATTTTTACTAACAATGACAGTCTCGGAAGTGGCCAGCAGCAATACCAATTGGCATTCTCCGTGATGTTTTGTTGGCAGACGTGCTCGACAGTACGTATCTCCGTTCGATATCTGATAGATTGAATTAACGACATGTACCTTTTAATGAGAGATTGATGTTTGCTCTAGGCGCATTTAATTTATTGCAATTTTGGTTCCAATTACCTTCTAATCCCTTGCTTTTTCATTTACGCCACCTGCTTTTTCAAATTAAAATGTTGCATCAAAGGAAATTAATTTCCTTTCTGGCTTCTTATTAAAGCTCGGAAATATGATGCAGAATTTCAATAAGCTCGAGACTGGGGTAATTGAAATGTCCGCTGCTGGTTTTAAGAAGCTTTGTAGGTATTCTTTTGTTTAACTTGTAGTAACATAACTCACTGATCATAAATGTGTCGGAATTAGAAAAAATGTACGATTACCTCTGACATTTGAAAATATTTTATTGATCTGTTAGCAGCGACAGCTGCATGTACGTTTTCATTGCTTTCCTGTTATTACTAAACGTCTTTTGTTCTATAACGGTCACGTTTCAAATGCGTCTAATTTATGACGGCACCGAATCCCTTGTGCTTCTCTTATTTTTAAATTCTTCTTAGTTCCGCGGAGGTTATTTCTGGTAACAAAAAACATGCCTTTTATAAATATCTGAAGTATCGGCCGAATTTTCCAAACATTTCCGGGAAAAATGGTTCAGAATTCTTATCTTATCTTGCTATGCATACATACTGTGTAAAAGTAATGATTTTAATTTTTATTATTTGTTTCACCAGTACCTTACCTTACTTAATACCACATAGGTCTTCCGATGATTAATTAAATTCATCATGATTTATTAAATGATGTAGGATGCAGTGGCGAAGGTTCCATACACCTCCATTCCTACCGGCTTCCCTTTGAAAACTGGCGGGGTCAGTATTCTATAGACAAATAATATAATCACAGTAAAGATATGTACTCCGGCTTACCTCTTACAAAAATTGACCTTTCGCTACTGGTAGGATGTACATATTTTTGCTAATAATGAACGCAAAAAATGCAAAAAAATGAGTTAGTGACTGTTCGTCGCTGAGCCGAAACAAGATATTGAATTTGGAGCTGCTCCTCACATCGCCATATCAATATTTGGCCAACAAGTTGGCCCTAGGTCTCGAAGGGACCTGTCGACATGTGGTGCATAGACTATAAAAAGGCCTTTGACTAGGTGACATACATGGCTCATGAGGGTGCTAGAATTGTACAAAGTGGATGCAACTCTGCGCACCTTCCTAATGTCGTGTACTAAGCAATGGAGGACAGTCTATCGCTATCCAGTATGTTGGTTTATTCAGTGAAATAGCTAACTGATAAAGATAGAGCGAGGTATATTTCAGGGTGATAGTTTGAGTCCACTTTGGTTCTGCTTAGTCTTGAATCCTCTAAGCACGCTGCTGAAGGCTTCAGGTCTGGGCTATCAATTGAGGAGACGTGGTCAGATTACATCCCTTTTCATTTACATGGATGACCTGTCTCTTTGCCCCCAATGATTTGCAACTGATGGAGCTTCTGAAGGTACTTTTAGTGGTGCCATCAGAATAGAATTTAGTGAGGACAAATATGAGGTTATGCATTTAAAGCGAAGGGAGATTGTGGAATCTATGGAAACCCAGATCTTCGATCCCATAAATCTTGGATCCCTCTCTGCAACCGAAACCTATCGGAAATAAGGTACGCGCTTTCAATGGTTGGACACGGCTCGTTTTGTTAAGAGGTTCGTCTCTATGGAGCCCTGACCGCCGGTAGCTTGGACCCTGTTCCTAATACCGGTAGGCTACAATAGCAAAAAGAAAACAAATATGTAAAAATATGTATCAAAATGAATAAACGATAAAAAGCTTGTAATAATAAAATAACACATGAAAATATAAAAGACGAAATATAAACGAATTTCATTCTTCTAAAATCTAAAGGGTGAAAAGATGGGGCATCTCGTTTATGTATCCTAGAAAATAAGTACCTGCATCCTGTCCTATGGCAGGAAATTAATTACCCGCGTGAAGCCAGACCGGGCCGCTATCGCTAAGTCTTAACATTAATTATGATAATAACCTATTATGTATTTATATTATTACATTCGATTGAAGATTGCCATTATGAAAACTACAAACTCCAGCCCTTGTTGAAGTGGGTAGAATAGTATATAGGTAGGTACCTAACTAATGCATCAGTGTCGTACGCTGATACTACTGACTGGCATTCACTGTTACAGGTGTTTTTCAATGGAAGCCAGTTATGAAAACATTGCATTTTGTATGAAAGTGCGTTCATCGTACGACATTATAACCTGCAACTAGTGTTACCATTTCGAAATTTGAGTAAAATTATAAAATAAATTTATAAAAAGTCCGGAAACAAAACGCGACATTTACACAAAAGTCCGGACATTTTACTTTTTAATGAATTTGTTTTCAATGCTCTATTTAATGAAAATATTACAGAAAAGTACCAAAATATCTTTTTATAAAATAAAAAGTGCGACGTGCAACGGAATAGTAAAGCTTGTATATTTATTTACACCGAATTCAATAAACCGTTCCATCTTTTCCGGCATACAGCATTTATTTTTAGCGAGACTCTTGTCGCAAATGTGAATGCAGTCGTATATTATTCCCAGATGATTTGTACTGGTTTGCGAGCAGCGATTATTCTAGTCATTCTAGTTTCATTACAAATCGAGATTGGAAGACATGACGAATGATGCAAGACGAATTAATGTGCCTAATGAATGAGTAGTTCACGATATTTGCTTTTATAACATACGTTCGTATAAATAATGATAGCTTGCTCCTATTGTTTAGTCGATTTATTTACAGGTTTCAGGTACAATTACTAGTTTCAGTACAGTGTACATAATACAGTACCTACTACAATGCAATTTTATGATTAAACCTGCAGCACGGAACATGAAAGCCGTAATTTTATGGATTCACTGAATTTTATATGCTTTGTTGGAGCCAGGTCGTTTCCCAACACCTGCTATACATACACTTGCTTGGTATTTAATATGCCCCTGATCCGTTAAAATTAAAATTGGGAGCAGAAAACTAGTTTCATGGCTAGACATTAGATTCCGTAGAAATGCCTGTGACTAAAAGAGGGATGGACATGATTGTTGATGTATGGAGAGGGAGAGGAAGGCCAAAGAAAAGATGGATGGATTGTGTGAGGAATGATATGAAAGAGAAGGGAGTAAATGATGCCGTGACGTCTGACAGGGGCGAATGGAAGAAGGAAACGTGTTGCGCCGACCCCAAATAGAATGGGAAAAGGGCAGGAAGATGAACTAGAAATTAGAGTCCGTCCTAATGTCGGTATGTATTTCTCTAACAAAATTCGCGTACGTTTTCAACCGAAAGTAAAAATCCACTTTGTTCGTTCTTTACTAGAAATACACAGCAGGTAACGTCTCTTTGTTTACAAACAGCGATTGTTTTTATTGTTTCATCAATCGTTTGTGCACCTGTGCTTGCACAAACCAAACAAATCGCAGATTTGTTTACCGTGTTCCGTTAAAAACAGAAACTGTAAATCCAAGCTTCTGATTGACAAATTGGGATAACGGCAGGAGGATGCATGATGAAGAATGATGTACTACTTAGTTATTATTTGTGACAAACTATAATATCGAATGGAATTAAACATCATGTTATTTATACCTATTTAAATCGTTGACGTTTTATTAATTTATTATACTAGTATTATTAACTAAACACCCAATGGAATTGTCAAAGTTCATGATATAATTATGAGGAATCAATATATTTTTTTAATAGTTTGATTATACGGTAGTCCGATATGTGCAATAAACGCGTACTTAATTTTAGATTTGCTGTCGGAGATAAATGGAATTGATTTATCTCCGATCATCTTATGACAAAAAGTATATAATATAATACATAACTCAGGTCATTGACTGCACATTTAATGTCTAAGGCTTTTGAAGATAACAGACAGACAGAGTTACTATGGCGTGTTTAAATGTATCAATTAATTGTTTTGCCTAAAGTGAAATGTACTTACTTTTCCAATCAGTAAAATTGCATATGCGTAGGTGGGCAGATTCTGTCATTTCAATACTACATAATTTAATATCTGGGAGGTACATAATTATGCATCTTTAGTAGGTATACCTACTGTATATGTATAGTAAGGAAGCAAATCCTTCCTAACACATGTCCTCAAATAAATGGATTTGAATTTAAACACTGTTCTTAACTTGTGCAGAACTTTCCAGATCGAATTAGTATTTGTACATTTTGTAGTGTGGCTGAGTTGCGATTGTTGAGGACCCCCTAAAGCCTAACGAGGAGCCTATTTTAAATGCAGTTAAAGTTAAGGATCAGTTAAACTGCTACGGACCAATTTCGGACCCTCTGCGGACACCGGACCTTACAGAAACTTCAGTATAGTAGCTGTCAGTGCGTTCGTAATTTGTCCGTGCCAGTTTCACCGAACGTAATCATTATAGATTTATATCTGAATTGTAAATAGTATGCCACCACGGAATGTAAATTTGACCGGAAATAAAAACCGCAAATGATCTACATTTCCGCTTGATTTTGTTTATTTATTTCAATCTTTTCACGATAACACCAGGTAACCCTGATGGCGTAGGTATACTAGGTAAGCATATCACCATTTGGCCGATAGGTACTACCGCGCTCACTAACGATAGACCAATTTTCACCCTTATGCTCTACGTAATAAGGTTGACAGGTGGTCGACCGTCTGTTAGTGCGGTAATACAAACAACGATTTAACTCCAAGGGGATTGTAGCCAATAAGGTGTTGTTTATTGTAAAATAATTAAGGACATGCAATTTTCTCAATACCCAGTGATTTTCTTCTATTTTCTATAGTTTCAATCAAGTTTTTAAAAGAAAACCATCTTCATTCGGTAGGCCCAATATAATTGTCATTTTGGCGCAGTATTTGAAATAGGTCAAGAGCACGCCCATTGGATATAAAAAAAATAGACACATTTCTGGTTGCCAGCGCTTCATCTTACTTAATTCGACTAAAGCGATACATCTACCAACCAACTTGTTTATTATCGTGCCAAGATAATGTATCTAACTTTGGGGTCCGTTATATTAGTAAATTAACCTCATTTTGCAAACTCCTGGTAGTCTGTTAATCGTTTATAAGTTCCTGGTACTATCTGAGTTCGATGAATGAACCGAACTCAGAGCCAAGTTTAAATTGTGATCGATTAAGCTGAAACATGTGATAAATTGGAGCGAAAATAGCCCAGCGGTTTAGGCGTCTGGCTAGCGAAGCGAAAGATCTCGGCTTTGATTGTAAACCCCCGTGTACCCCACCCCGAAAAGTGCAAAATAGGTACCTTATTATGGTGAAACTACTTCTTTTACGGTTTTAGACATTTATTTTCTCAAAAGATTTACAATCACTTACAGAGAAAATACAATATTATAACTTATAAATACATGAGGCCGATTTGCGTAGTGATTTGATACAATAAGTCAGTAACAAAAATGACATTAGAATTTCGTAATAGTTTTAGTAAACTCGTAAAAGGGTAATTGTAGAAAATAATAGAATAATACAACTAAGTGCACGACATCTTATGCGCTAATGCGCTAGTATAAATATGTATTAGGACTAGCAGAGTATACCTAAGGCGTATTCTTTGGGCTACGGGACTGTTCGAAAGAGATACCGTGGCCTTGAACACAAAGAGCAAAGAAGGAACATGGATGGGTTTTAGTCAGTACGAGTCTGGCACTCCCTTCCACTCCGCCCAGGGTGGGACGGGTCAAATGATGCTTTCCCATCCGAAAAAATAAATAAAAAAGGGGGTAGCCAGCGAATTTCAAATTTTCTTAGGTTTTTTGCAATTTGCAGGTCAGTGTCAAATTGTATGTTAAACAAAATATGATTCGAGACCGTAACACATATTATTATGTAGTTACAGTCAAATTATAATATTTATTCCCATCGAATGACTTTTTCATGAAATAGTCATTGAATGGGATTAAATGTACTTACGAGGGTTGTTATTGATGATTTAAATGATTATGACTATTTCATGAAAAAGTCATGACTCTTAAAGCTATATTTGTTACGGTTACAAATCATATTTTAATCAACATACAACTCAAAACAGACCTGCAAATAGCAAAAAATCTAACAAAATATGAATGTCGCGGGCTATCCTGGAGCTTTCACCTCAAATAGACCTATTAAAAACGCAAGAGACCACAAAATGCATTTTGTTTTCAAATAGATCCGTATTTCTTCGTTTTAATATAAACTTTTAAATTGTAAGTCTCGCACTCTGCGTCAGAAACAAAAAACCAGTGTCTCCATAAATCCACTAAATATACGAAAATGTTTTTTTTAAATAAAGGTATTAATTAGTACAATTAATTAGTAATACCTATTCATGCCATTCTCTGAAGAGTATTTTGAAATATCACTAAGCGCAGCAGTAACGTATTTCCACATACGTATAATCCCTTTTTGCACATACATTTGTTACGTTTCCGCTTTTTAGAATATGTAGCCAGTTGTAGGTCTGGAAATAATTATAAAATTGTGAAAAATATGTTAAGTAGTTCGCTAGCTTTTGAAAAAGGCACGGCGCAGCGCGACCTCCACTTATGTTTGCAGGTTTCCGGCCTGAACCGTGTAAGCCTCAAGCTTTTTATGTGTAAAACATAGTCATAAACATCACAAGTAATAGAAACGTTGTGTACCTACGTGCTAAATATATTGACAGGAAACTGAAATCCTCAATAAACGCCTCGCGTTTTTGTCTCTGAAAGTTTTAAAGTATCGGGAAAAGCGAGTAGGTCCACAAAGATTTACGTACTTGGTTCTTTTCGATATGCTGTTCTCGACTCGTTTGAAAAGCCAAGAGCCCCTTGCCCCCGAAAGAGCTTCCTTTCTGGAGAGACATTCAATTTAATCTCTTGTCGAATCTTAGATCAACTTCTGTGTTTGTCGCCAATCCTGGGGCGAAGCAAAATGTATAATAAACACTATATTAATGTAGGTAACGACGTTTTGAAATATTTAAACCTTTTCCAATCCGGATCATCTATTATCAATCTACATATTTCACGATCAGTTTACCGTCAACCCAATCAAAATATCAGATTGACCCTAAATTAATCACGTACCCTACCTAACCTAACCTCGTCTAAGATTTAATTTAATCGAGCTTTAAAGGTTGGGGTAGACAGTATTTGAAGTTGGTTTCATCATGCATAAGCATGACGTGCATAATTCCTTTAGGTCACAGTCCTTCGTTACCGTTCGGAAACTACGACGTAAAAGAGATGCTGAGAATGGAGGTTGGTTATATTCCGATGAATTAACATTTTTTCCGTATGACATCAGTGACGCAATCCTATGATGCAGTGGATCACTGCGTAGCTTGTAGGATTCTTGGCATCAGTTGTATTATCCCTCTCATTGTGAAGTTGGTTCGTCTATGTTTCGGTTATTGCCGGTCTGCGGATTATGTACTTGTTTTTGGGCACCTATTTACCAGTTTTAGACGAATTCGTTTAAACCGGAATATTTATTGATTTTAAGGAATATATTCTGAAGGTGCTGGCAAACCGCAAACGGCAGTAAAAGTAGTCTGCCGACGACCTCAGGATTGTACCTTCTAGGTATGGTCCTTTTCTTAGAAAGACTGCAGCTTTTTCTTAGCTTCTGATACTCCTAAAAACCCACCCACCGGCTAGCAAGTGTAGCCCATCAGTGGTACCAGTTTGACTTCGACAGAGTCTCTATATCACTGCTATATAAGAGCTATTTTTGTAGAGCAAGTGTGACCATTAATGTACCATTGACTGGAAAATGTGGCAATAGGAACCATGGTTTACCTGCTGCCACATTACTTGTTCATTCTTTATTATATTTTGTTTATAGAAGGTGGCATGCATGGTGGCATGTTTACATGCTTAATTAATTTGAAACCAACACACAAATACTAAGTATAAGTTTTGAGTATGCTTGCTTACTCATCATATCGCTATGTGAGGTTAGCTATTACTTTGAGATATATTTATACTATCTATGATCTCGTGATCTCTGAATCACAGTCATCTATAAGAGTAATAGTCTAAATAATAGTTGCATACGTAACACAATGGTTGTAGTTTGTGTATTTAATAAATTTGGTGGAAAGTGGAAATGGCGCGGGCTACGCGCCAGCAAATCGAT
Organism: Noctua pronuba; assembly: GCA_905220335.1. Classification (NCBI taxonomy): domain Eukaryota; kingdom Metazoa; phylum Arthropoda; class Insecta; order Lepidoptera; family Noctuidae; genus Noctua; species Noctua pronuba. The sequence continues at coordinate 18,043,301 of LR999891.1, read as the reverse complement.
ACATTATACTTTTATTTTGTTAAGCAAGGCCAGTTTGATGTTGGGACCGCATTCAAACTCAATGCCTAGTAAAGGGTGCTGGGCTAATTGAAACAACTTTTTGACACATTTTGTTTGATATCCATTTTTTTTGTTGAAATGCGGCAAATTCGTTTTGGATAGTTTTTAAGGCCAATTGACAGAAAACAATTACTGAAATAGTCTCAACCTGATTCAAAAACGACGGAAATGTTGCATTTGGTCTCATTTTGAACTCGAGAGGATTTGTTAACCCAAAAGAAAAAAAACGTTTTTGGAGGAAGAACAACCTTTGTAGACCCACACAAGATCCCTAAATTCACTTGGACTGACTGGCTATGTGAAGTTAATGCACCATTCTTCCTTGAGGAGACTAAAGTATAGAATCATGCTGTTGTTACTGTCACTGGCTAACGTAACCGAAATAGGTTTGTTTTAATTTTAAATGAATCAGTTAGGTCCATAAATCGCGTAGTACTTACCAATAAGACTATGCAGTACGAAACACAATAGATACTTTGATAAGAATAATTGATGGCAATGAAATCACAAGTAACTACAAACCTAACTCTCTAGCAACGACAGATCCTTATTTATTTTTTTGAATACCAGAACAGAATATGTTTTTATTATTGGAATATCTCCTAAAGTACGAGAAAGTTTGATGAGAAATAGGTGCGACAAAATGCGATCACATTTCGAAGCATCAATAACTCTTCCTTTTGGTGTCGATTTGACAAGTTTTATTAGTCATAAAAAATTGTCAAGCCTGTTTGTTGAAAAATATCTGGTAATTTTCAGTTGTAGAATAAAATTTATCTTCATTTAAAGTAATATAGTTTCATTTTGCCTAGCCTATATACTAGGGGAATTAATCATTACGACCGCAGTGATTACACGCAGTCACACCTAGACAACATATTTTAACGGCCAAGTTTTATTGTTCGTATAATTTATTGAAAAATCAAATAAAAGTGTCATATCAACGAATTATATTAAACTTTTAGTTTAATCGTTACTTGTCAATCGCTCGTATATTGTGAAAGAATGTCTTTGCTTGTCTACAATCTGGTTTTGAAGTTGACTATTGCACCCTCTAGGGGCGGAACTGCGACCTACATCCTCCCTTAGTTTGCAAAGCTTGCTGTATTTTCAGTTTCGTCCACTGCCGTGAACCTGTTAAGCGCGCCATCTCGGAGCACCGCATCGAACTTCATTGTAGAGTTTAGTTTAGGAAAATACGGACAGATGGCGCTAGCAGTAATCTATCCGTCAGAATCGTGGAAATTATTATTCAGAGAAAAGCTTTCGTGCTTCGCAATCAATGCGTTAATTTGATTCAAATCCGTATTCAAATTCAATATTAATAGGAATTGCGTACATCAGAACACTCGGATCACGAAGCTTTGTTGCTTTGTCTTCAATTATTGGTCTTTAATGTCCTCAGGATATATTATACTATTTGCTTTTCAATCCAGTAACAGGAAATTTTGGATAATGCGATGAAACAATTTAGGCCCCCACTTAATTACAAAACATTATATCGCAGATACTGTTGATGATAACATGTTGCAAACAGACTTCGTTACGTTATGTAAGTATGTAGATTACGGTGGATTAGATTAGATTGTGCACAGATAGATACTACATATGTACCAATTAGTATCGAAGGTAGCTTGAAGCTTTACTATGTCGATGGGTCCTATGTATAAGGGCCAATGTGCAAATTGACAACTTTTCAATAGAGGCTCTCAAAGTTTCAATTTGATATATTTTTTAGAAGCTTCATCTGATGTTTGTGAAACTTTGCATAGTTACTATGAAACATATGTGTGTTATTCTAGATACATCAATTTATTTGTATATATATTAGTTTTTTAATTAATGTAGATATGCCTATATACGTCATTTTTTTATTTTAATTATATTGAAAAAAACTAGTAAAAAGGCCAAAGTGTCACTTTGGACGATTTACTTGGCATAAGCTAATTTGGAAAAAAACGTGTATTTTAATATTTTTGAATAATCCATTATTTACAGAAAATATTTAAAATAAATAAATAACTTAAACAAACAATAATAACATAATTATTTTATGACATAATTCACATTGACACTTATACGTTATCTTACTTGGTGACGTAATATTTTCAAACCTCAGTTAGGTCACAAAAATAAAAACAATTATAAAACATTTGACTTCTTTATTTGTTTTCTAATTAATTATCGAAGTTTCTGTAATGGAAAGGCAGTCAAATAATCAATACTTAATGTTAAAAACCTCCCGAAATCACATTGGACTTAAGATCAATCAGCTTTTTATTGTAGATATCTCAACCTAGGTTATTATTAACCTAGGTTGAGATATTAAAGTTTAAAATAATAACAAATCATACTTTTTATAAAATCAAAACTTATTAAACATACTTAAAGATTCTTAGAATATGATCTAAGAGAAAAAATTAGTAAAATAAAAATTAACAAAATGCTAGACAAAATAAAATAAACTTTTTTAAAAACAAAATAAAATCACTCATTGTCATCATTATCACTAGTAATAATCATTACATTATCATTAGATGTTACCAAATTCTCATAATACTCATGATAAACTGGTGGAATAATATTTTTGCGACATAAATCAATTAAGTCTTTTTTTTTTGGACGGATGTATTGGTAACAACTGATTGTAACATAGTTTTAAGGGTATTTCCGTCTATAACATTATAAGGAGCTCCTTTTACTTTAGCCCATCTAATTAATGAACTCCACTCAGACGGTGTATAATCACCCTCATTTTGTGTATGTCCTTTTTCAAGGAAAGTATGTTTAATATTAATACTAAGCTGTTTAGCCGCATAAAGGTACATAAAAAACATTATCCTATTTCTATTTTGGCCAGTACAATTATCTGACCAAAATCTAAAGTCATCACAGCCTTCTTTAGTCTTAAGTTTGATAATATCATAAACACAGCTAGCTATTTCGTTTGAGCCCTTCATAGCTATTTGTTCATTCCACAAGTAGCAGGTACCAACCAAATTTCCAACATCAAACACGGGTGCCTACATACGTCATACTAAACTTAGAATGATATTTGGACGTCATGTTTCACTAAGTTACATCTAATAACAAATATTAGTCACTAAAATAATTGGCTATTATCACAGCGCGACATTATTCCGTGTGTCGTAGAAGTGCTCAACTGACCGATTAGCCGTTGTAGTAAACAAAGACGCGGGATCTGCCTGCGTACAAGTCTCGAATAGCCGTTTGGCCTTTATACGTTTAAAATTGTGCCATATAGGCCCTTTTACTGTAGCAAAAAATAGTATTTTCACCTATAAATGTGTATTTTTTTTTAGTGCACGTTATCAACTATAGTAAAAGGAAGCATTTAATACAAAAAAGTGAAAATGCTCAAAATGTTGCATTGGCCCTTATACGTAGGACCCATCGATGTGTACATGCATTTACCTATATGTCACATACATGCCTGACAATATCCTGTCCTAGTTTAAGCAACAAACGTAACTCTACCTAGGTAAGGTAGCTGTATTTTGATTTGATCTCAACCTGTAATGATATAGGTAACCTAAAGGACTCTGAAGATGGCTTTTCAGTAAATATTACGCCTTATTTGTACAAGTTAATAAGTGCTATATCATCGAATAATGTATTGTCTTTCCCTGATGACCGATCTTGATGACAAGACCGTTTTCTTTCGGCTTTTGTTCTTAGAGAAACGTTCAGAAAATCCTACGCAAACTCATTTATAAAGTGACATTATAAAAAGCGGATCAAAAGCCTTTTCCACGAAACAATCATATCATTTTGGTAACGAGTTTTAGATTAAATTTAAATCAATCAATTTGGCTAACGGGGCCTTTCTGGCTGATCGCTTAATACGAAATTTCCGGTTTAACAGAACACACATTTCGTCCCAATTTCGACTGAATAGGCTTATAAAATAAATGTGTTATAATACCTTTAATAGAACCTACTTACAATAAAAAAAATACTCTAAAACAATTGTAGATAATTTGAGGAGAGCGCTGCCTTAATTCTTTTGTTTTGTGAGATAACTTTAAGAAGAATAAGTATTTTAGCTACCATTTGTAATGACTGTAATGAGGCATTTGGAGCCATGTTGTCGGGGAAAATCTTTTGGTACATAATCTATTTATTATGGGTGTCTATATTAGTAACATTCTTGGAGAAGCCTGCGTGGTAGTTTGCATCTTTCATCACATTTATTTATGTTCTTCTGTTCTACTTTTTCTTTGGCTCTAATTGGCTAAAAATCTATTTAAGTACCTGTCGTTATGTCAGTTGTATTGACTGTCTGAAGCTTTGGAACTACATTATCATCACCACCAAAAGTTTAATATAATTAATTATTTCAATTAGGGTCACTATGAAATGAATTAAAGAAGTCAATGTAGAATAAGACTTGGGTACGATTATCTTAAATAAAGCGACGTCAGTATTGGAAATAAGACATTTTTAACAGTTCTTAGTTAAACTTTACCTTCGACTTCTGAAATTAGGTCGAGCGAGAGGTACTCGAGACGTAAAGGTGGAATCTTTTATTCCAAGTTTTTATTCCATATTCCAAGATAGGCAGGTACTTACCTCCTACCTACAGGGCGGTTCTTTCCATATAAAGGGTCCAATATGTTTTACTTTACCTCGCACATAGGTTAAATTTTATTCGGGTTCAAAACCGTAATAAATTATAACTGCCGCGTGTGACCATGACCTACTTAACCTACTTATTTTTATTAATTGACTGCGGTTAACTTCCTTATGGACTGGGTATTAAATTAAGATAAAAAATAGATCGCTGAACTAGATAACGGTAAAACGGCTGAGTTTAAATTGCCCTAGTTTAATCTTGCTTATCCTTCAATATTGAGAATGTTACTGCAAGATTAATGCACCTAGGTGTAACGATCAGGTTATTAGTGGATGCTTCTGGACAGTCCAGTATCTAATCTTTATGTGAGTATACCTGAACCTAAACAGATGTGTACAGTCGGAAATTCTCCCTCGATATTCATTAAATCATGGAAATGATTATAGTCAGTTACAAACACTATGTAAGCGAGCATATTATAAGTTAGAAGAGTATATCGTAGATAAAAATGCTTGGCTCAATGCTGGTCCTGCTCCACTGACACTTGGGCTCACATACTAAGATCTTAATGTTTGGAAGAGATGCTCCCCCTTTAGTTCTTTCATCATTTCTTTTATTTTATTTTTTTTGTTTGGAAACTTTGTTACTTTGATAACCATTGTTTTATATAAATTAGAAGCATTATTTGAGTTTTTGTAAGTGTGAGTACCATGTAGACTTTCTATTATGATTAGTAGGGCTTATCCTAATCTTTATGGTTTTAACTGTAGCTTTGTTTTATTTTCCTACCTCTACACTGTGCTCACATATAGAAGCAACAATATTGTACCCAGGACTATGTAATATATAACTTGATTTGAAAAGAGTGTCTATGGAGTTTCTTGCCCATTCTTCTCCATGAGATCTACTATTTTCGAATGGGCAACTACAGTCCATTCACAGTTATTATGCCTGTGGCGGGACTGTAGGTAGCTTATTTTTGACTATGCAAAAGTGCCTGTCATGGGTCTATTTGAAATAAATGCTTTGAGTTTGAGTTTGAGTCCCTAGCAGTAGCGAAGCGTACATTTTTTTAAGAGGTAAGCCGGAGTACAAATGTTTAATGTGATTTTATTATTTGTCTATGGAATACTGATTGTGCCAGTTTTCAAAGGAAAGCCGGTAGGAATCGTTGTATGGTCCCTAGGTTCCTTACAAACGGTTGAAAACCTTAATTATTCAAATGAGAGTTTACCTAATGAAACACGGAGTATGTAGTTAGTCTGACTGCTGCTAGTTACTGTAAAATTAGCTTGAACAGGAGCTCCGATTGCTTGTAATGTACGAGAAATCAATTTACATACGAGCTATGTAAATATGAGCCTCGTTGCGTTTACGTGTCCCTAGCGTGCGCCGCACAAAGGCTTGCTTCGTACCTGTGCACCGTCTAACGATGTTAACTCGAGACTTTTATAAGATTCTTTGTATCTTCAGGCCGTTCAGGCAATTTTCTCTTTCCATAATGGTTTGTTATTCTAAAATGCACGTCTTTTTGTTGCTAATGTACACTGGTGCTGTCATAACTGCAAGTCCACATGATAATTCATTTTCAAAGTCAATAAATGGCCTTGTGGTACACACGGTGGCACATGAAACTGTGCATTTATAGTATAACTTGGTCTCGCTTTGTATAGATTTCCGATACAATGAGAAATCCGCATAAACTGGTTTTGTATAGCTTGATTGGCCGTCGTGCGTACATTCAAATTAATTAACATTTTACTAAACTTTTGATATAGCTAGATAGATAAATATTAGCAATTTATTATAACGTCCACATTATATGATGTGAAATCGCTGATCTCTCCAACGTTTTATAACATGTTACTTAGTGTGTAATCTTAAAGAACTTTAATACCGAGCCCTAAACCATAACACAGATTTCATTTGCCTTTTTTCAAATCGATATTCTTTTAACACAACCTTTTGGAACAGTTCAAGCTCGCGTAAGCGGAGATTAACCAATCAGTTTCTATTAAACTGATTGTTCCCTGGAGTTACGAGTCGGTAACTGTAGTTTTTGTTCCACTTTCAAAACTCCTCTGACCTTCCACATACCTAGTTTCAATTTGTCAAATTGATATTCAATGCAGTCGGATGTCAACGAGGAGTCAGTGAGGAGCTCGTGGCTAAATAATAACAGGCGCTCGGGTCGATCTGTGCTTGCCTAGGTTGGTCTGTGGATGCGTGACCACCCATTACATACCGAGTTTCCTCCGTGCCTCGGAAAGCACGTTAAGCCGTTGATCCCGGCTGTCATTTGTAGATCTTTGACAGTTGTTAGTTAGTCAGTGGCCCAAAAAGTCTGACAACCAATCTTACCAAAGGGTATCGTATTACCTAGTACTAACTGGGTTGTGGAGGTCAGATAGGCAGTCGCTCCATGTAAAAAACTAGTATTCAGCTCCATCTGGTTAGACTGGAAGCCGACCCCAATACAGTCTGGAAAAGGCTAGGCAGATGATGCAGTCGTACGTCAACGAGAACGAGCCAAATTATCGGACATACGAAATCGATAGAAGCGTATAACATACCCGATGCTCACACATTTGTAAGAGAAAATGCAATATAAAAACATGATGCCTTGAAATTTTAATTCTCTGTGACCTATTTCCCCTTCAGTAAAGCTTATCTATTTCTCTGAATATAAAAGGTTATCGAAATCGAATGCGTGTAATAAAAATGTCCATTTTTAATTTACTCGCCCTAGAGCGTTGAACTTGAAGTATTTTTGCCGTTTCTTAAATAACATTCGAACTACACCGAATAAGTTATTAATTATGTAATAGGTACGTAACTATTATGGCTGGCAAAGGTCGGTGTGTCAAAAGCTGGCGAGGTTTCTGTGAAGTTCGTTATCAATATTTTGTAGTTTTTTTTTTGGGGTTTAATATACCCCAAAAGCAATTAAAAGCTCTCTTTGACTTTAAATACCTTAATTAAGACATTGAAAATGAAAAGAAATCAGCTACCAGCTTTTCTAATTATTTTTTTCAAATTACCTATTTACTCATTATAATTTCACCACTTTCCAGTACCTATATAATTTCCAGAAAAGTGCAGTTTGTCGCACAAAGTCAGATTTCTATAACGTGAGAAAGGGCCGTCGTCGGATCGTTTATTTGTGTTTGGATGCAGGGGATGGCGTGAAATCGTACCTTTTTTTTTAATAATGCGTATGAAAAACCAGGATGTCTACATACGACCTAGATTTGATATCCAAGCGTCGCTCGAACGGGCGATATGTACACACTGACTGTGACTGTGACTTTGTTTGTCAATTTTATTGGAAATATGTATTATTAAACTTCGACTAAGCTTGATAATATTATAAAATATGGTTCAATCATATTGGAGCCTGTTGTGGGTTGACACAGAAGTCTTATTATTATTAGCTACGTACTAAAAACTAGATTATATTAAATCCTAAGAATAGTTTCCTCTAATTTATTTTTATTAGTAAACTCAGTTCTTTTAATCCGAACCGGATTGAGATTTTTATTAACGGCTTAGTACCAATATTAAATGGCAACATCCTTATAATGAGTCTTCTATTTTAATAAAATGTCGCCGCTTTTATGTCGCCACTATATTCGTGTTGAAGATAATCCTTGCCAAAAATGTACTACATCCAGATTTCAAATGAGGGAAGTAGACCATAATAAAATGTGTTGTTGTAAAATCGGTCTTGCAGTGTAAAATATAATATAACATCCACATCCCGTCAACTTTTTACTTTTTAGGAAGGGTTCTGTTTTTCGCGCGTATCTGGTATTTTTCTTTGTAAATTTCTTTATTACCTCGTATGTCAAGTGCCCATAGATAGGTGTTTTTAAAAAAAAAAAAACAAAATGGCTGATTTTTGGCGCTAAATTGGTAAGTTGTTAATTTTTTTTTTTCAACCAAACTATCGAGTAGGGTATCAAAATGAAGGAAATTAAAAGAAGATTACAAATATATATACATATATAATAGGTACTTACATAATATAATTTGTAGTCAGGGTTTTTGATACTGTTAATTAAATGTTACTTGTTTATATTAAGTACATGAACAGTTACTGTGACGATTCAATAGCTTAGTTCGTTAGGATTTGCTGTCAAAGATATCTCTTTGACGACCAATGTGATTACTCGTACAAGTATTTAAAGCTATTTTATCACTTTGCTCCCGCGTTTAAATCTACTTTCAATAAATTAATAACCACAGTCGTAAATAACGACAGGTGAAAAGAAACAGAAAACGAGGACGCTAAGATTTATGTGTTGGGCTTTGGAACGAGTCCGGCAGGAGTTAATGTCGTCTACGGGTGTCTATCGCGTCCCTACAAACCTAACAGATCTATTTAAACGCGAGGGAGACGAGATATTTTATTCATGGTCTAATTTCACCTCCATTTATTCATTCGGAAAAGCTGTTTGACCTTCAGATGTTACGGTGGTGGCTGATAAAATTTTGCCGTGTATCTCCCGTGCCCTCTCATGCGTGTAAGTAAAATAGGCTGACACGCGCTTTGGCGCGGCGCAGATTTAAGCGAAATTCATAAAATAACGTGTTTACATTTATTCTTGGCTATAAACTATGGCTCACCTCCTATCATGCACTATGTGTGGTTCCACGTGCACGTTGAGGGACCTGTCCGAGGCCACCACCAACGCCGTCGAGGTGGCAGAGTTTTGGATAAAACATATTTAATTAAAGGGGAAATCATCGACACGACGAAGAAGAAGATTTATTCTTTGCGGAAAATTCTTGGAATAACAATCATCTAAGTACAATTGTTCGTACACAATCTCCCAATAACAATTTACCAAACGAACAGTTTCTCTGGTAAAATATACCGAATGGACAGTTTCCGGAATAGACAATTTCCCGAATGCATCTGTTCAATTTTGAGTGAACGGAAATACGCTTCGCAGAGCTCCTATTTCTGCGGATGTAGATGACGGGGGCTTTGTTCACTGTCAATGTCAAACTGTCCATTCGGGTACCTCTGCTCGAAAAATTGTCCGTTCGACTAATTGCGTTCGAGAAGTAACATTGTAATATCTATTTTAGACATCGTGCATCTTTATTACAGAATTATATCCGAGAAATGTTTGGAGAGGCAAGCAAGAGATGCATATTATAAGCAGTGCAATGCTTAACGCCTGGCTATGAGAAACATGTCACAATAATTATTTATCTGTATTCTTTCTTCACAAAGTACATCTGAAGTAATGATTTACGTACCTATAGCATTTCGAGCACGGTTTATTGAAAAGGCACTTGTTGCTGAAGACATTTCAATTAGGCATCCGTTTGCTGCAGGTTATTTTAAATTAGAGTAATAGTCGGCTTTTCCAAATCACAAAAAGTGAAGACAGTCATGATATGAACTACGCTCTGGTACATACATACTATCGTGAATCGTGTTTTTACCCCATTAGAACTGTGCCGGATGAAGCCTCTTTGGAGTCTTTATCGATCTGTTCGCAATCCACTTCTGCCTTGTGTCTCGCTTCAGAAATATTGTAAGATATTTCTTTTTTGTCTCGACTATCTCAACAGGACGTTCAACAGACATTCTATTAAGTAGCTGCTGAAATTACAATCATGGAAGTCGATTCAAAAGCTCTTCAATGTGAAAAGATTAAATAGACAAATAGATTTATTGACATTGTTGACAATAGGATTAATCAAGGAATGAATACACATTCAATGGAGTAATAAAGTTAATGTGTTTACTTGACGGCGGCATACAGCCCGGGGAATTTACGCCCAATTTTATGCTAACTTTGCAATCATTAAAGGAACCTAAACTGTGTGATTTTGGCACAGATTGGTGAGTATGTTAAAATGTATCCCATCGGAAATTTATCCCCGTCTTAACGATTTTTTAAATACTCAGTTATTTTCCTCGAAGAAAAAGAAATTACAATCACGTTTGTATGCAATTGATAATGAATGATGCAATAGGTGTTTTTGCAAAATATCAAGTAAAACCTATTTCTCTGACAACTACTCCAAGTAGGTCAGTAAATTAATCATTTGCCGTGGCCTCAACTGTTGTTTTGTAAAATGAACTGAAAGGTGGCCGTCTGAAGAAGTCCAGGCATTCTTTAGTATATTCGAGAGTCGCGCAAAGGCCTTGGCTGATGGAGGAGCTGCCCGTTTGCCAGTCATCGTTGAGTTTCACTTTAAATTTCAGGAGCTCAACGACCCGGCGAACTTTATCATCAGGAGTAACACTTCGGTACGCTGCATTAAGTTCTAATGGCATAGATTACGTACCCAATTTTACATATGAAGTATTATTATAGCATGTAGGTTCTTTTTTTACCAAATACAAATGTCAAAAGTTGTAATAGAATGCCAGGAGATTAGGTAAATGCTGCAAAAAGCTCCGTTATCGGTAAGCTCGCTTATAATGTAATGTAGGTTCCTGTTATATGATTTAAACTTATGTAATACGCGTTCCATGTTGTTGTTCGTTGATAAATGGTAATTTATGTTCCAAAAACATTTCCATGTTTATTAGGTTCAGTTGTAATGAAATTCTAGTTCCTAAATATAAAAATCTCTTCAATTTCACGTTGAATTATTAACTTCGGAAATCTGCCACCGCCGCCGTTTCGATTGAGTATTCATAACAGGTGCAGTTTTGGGAACTTTTTATTATTAATGGATATGAGTAGACGGTGGTCAGGTTCGATGATCCAAATAAAAATATGGTTGCACTAAGTAGGGGAAGGTTGCGATCATTGGACTAGCGCTTCCATTGGACCACCAAGGTATTTCCAAAACTGTGCAAGCTAGCAACACCCAAACTAGTCGAAACGAGTCCGTGGCGACTCAGTTGCATCCCCCTCTTACCTCAGTGACGCTGCGGCACGTAGCGAGAAGTGACGCGTGTGGTTGTATTTGCGGCGGTCGAAATCTTATAATTTCACTCAGGACAATTTGACGTAAGTATCATTGTATTCATATTTGTCTGCGTGCACTGTTATTAAATATTGGACAGTTTATTTGAGATTCCATGAGTATTATTCAATTCTGTCTAATCATGGCCATGTTTATTTCAGTTTAATTTTTCTAAACCCATACCTTGTTGCCATCAATGGACCTCAAGAGAGTTCCACCATTGGACCGGTCCAATCATAGCAACTTTTTATTGTTTTTTTTTGTTGGTCATAATAGGTAATTAATATAAATTTAAAATTCCAGAATGTCGCCAAAGAAACGAAAGTACTTTGCGTGGAATGAAACAAGTATGAACCTTGCTTTAGAGTCAGTAAGGAAACAAAGAGTTGGTTTAAACGAAGCAAGCAGAATATATGGAGTGCCGAAAGCAACTCTTAAACGAAGGTTAGACGGAGTTAATCAGAAAGCTAAAGCATGTTTACTTTGCAATTACTGAAAGTAACCTTATAATATGTTGATTGTTAAATTAATATTAAGTAGAAATTATGTTTTAATCACTCATAATGTAACCTTACAGTGACTGTACCTTAATTTTGATGACTTATTGATCTCACTAAATGTGCCAAATGTAAAATTTAAATACTAAATATGTAGCCTATAACTATAGTTTGTTTGCTTATCGTATGTGGATAAGTATTGTTTGTTTCTCTTTGTGTCTCGTAATTTAGTAATGTAGATAATTATAATTAGTTGCCTCGATTGGACCTCTAGAACAAATTTCTCGAAGTCCATTGATGGCAACTTGGTGGTTCAATGAAGGTGCTCATGGTCCAAAGAAGGCAACAGCCAAAGATTTAGTTTTCTACGTTTATATAAAAAAGTGTTAGCCCGAATTGTTTGTGCGTTTGATTATTACAAATAAAGATGTTACGAAATAAAATTAACAAACTGCTATCATTTTAACACTTATACTTTTTGAGATTTGAGGTCGTAAAGTTAAGTGGTCCATTCATAGCAACCTTCCCCTATAACGGATTTATCTTGGTCTTTGTTCCACTACAACTTTCTCACTTGATGGTCACAAAACGACTGCGTTAAAATACCCGACGCATTGACTTTTCCACATTTCTACAAAACCTAAACATTACAATCAAATCACTCAATAAGCTGTGTAATATTAATTAACTTCTAGTAACAAAATTATTGATCAATAATCGTCAAAATCTTAACTAGTTATAATATAATATTAGGCGCACCGGAAACTGACAAGCGGAAGGCCTTCCTTCGCCTTCCTGTCTAACCGGATGCAGCTGAATACCAGTATTTTACATGGAACGACTGCCTATCTGACCTCCACAACCCAGTTATTACTGGGTAATACGATATCCCTTGGTAAAACTGGTTGTCAGACTTTTGGGCCACTGACTCCCTGTAATGACTGTCAAACCAACGGCTTAACATGCTTTCCGAGGCACGGACGAAACTCTGTATGTAACGCATGTAGGTACATGTGCTTGAAATCGGTTTGCTAAATCCATTTACAACGAGAGACGAGAAATGGTGTTAAAAAAATCATTTTTACCACTTTTAACAAAATAAGTAGTAGAAGTTATATCAGTATATTACGAGCGTGTGTAACTTATAGCGTTTCATTGCTACGCTATACTGTGTCTCACATCAAAGGCATTGCATAGTTAGTTTTCAAGGAAATATCTTGGGTACCGACTCTGCGTGTACCGCTCACTCAGGTAACTAGAGTTAGGTCGCTAAGTAATTGCGTCAATTTACGCTAGTTTCGGTGCCGCTAGTTCAAAGTACCCACACCAGTCTCTTTACACCCCTAGTTCCCCTACCCAGATACCATCACCCATCTTATAATTACTATCAACCTGGTGGTGTATACCAACAGTTTACCTTTCACTCTTAAAAACTTGGGTGTAAGATTAGACCTTTAATCATGAAATGAACCTTCGACCGAACGGCGGAGTTTCTCTATTTCATTCCTTAAATATTGTATGTTCTGTTTCAAGCTACTTATTCATATTTGTGTTATAAATTACTTATTCTCAGCGTATGTATGATTACTTTATTAGAATTTAGTTTGATTTACTTGCCTACCAAAAACTTTTCGAATCTGGGAACCACCACAGATTTGAAAAGTTCCACGTTTGCTTTTGCGCGAATATGTTGAATATTATTACGTACATTTAATAATTAAATAGAAAACGCCGCGGACGCATTGCAAGTGGTTGTCAACAACAAAAAAATAAAGCTCGTTTTCTTCGTTAGGCCAGTTCTGTGTCGTAGAAGCCTCAGCATTAATTAAATGGGAAAACTTAACTGAGACCATGGACCGTCAGTACAATGCTCGATGCCCTTAGTAGAGCTTCCGAAAGAGTGCCCTATGTGGGCATTCAACATGACTTTGGTTTTGTCCATGTTCATTTTAAGACCCACTCCTATCAAGATCGGAGACTCTACACTCGAAGGAAGTGTAGACGATTATGTCTACCAGGGACTAAAGGTCCAGTTAGGTAGGTCTAACTTCGAGAAAGAGGTCAATCGTCGAATCCGACTCGACTGGGCAGCGTTCGGGAAGTTGCGTGGTATCTTCTCGTCCAACTTACCGCAGTGTCTCAAGACGAAAGTCTGTGACCAGTGTGTGTTGCCTGTGATTACATTCGGGACCGAAACGTTGTCGTTCATAATGGGCCTCATCAGAAGGTTTAAAGTTACCCAAAGGGCAACGGACAGGGCTATGGTCGGAGTTTCCTTATGTGATCAAATCAGAAATGAGGACATCCGCTCGAGAACCAAGGTTACCGACGTATCCCGAAGAATTGCCAAACTTAAGTAGCAGTGGGCAGGGCATATTGCTCGCGGAACGGATGGCCGATGGGGCTGAAAAGTTCTGGAGTGGCGACCGTGAACCGTAAGACGTTGCGTTGGGAGGCCTCACACTAGGTAGACCGATGACCTGGTGAAGGTTGCGGGGATCAGCTGGATGCAAGACGCACGGGACCGGTCCATTTGGCGACACTTGGGGGAGGCCTATGTCCAGCAGTGGACGTCTTTCGGCTGAAATGATGATGACGATGACGAAGGGCGTCGAGTGGGAAATTGCAGCAGCAAGGCCTGTTGTTGACGTTTTCAAGTTGCGGCGCTTGCAAGATAGCAAGATTCGTTTAGCTACTTTTAAAGGCGTTTGTAATTTAAGTCAGTCAAGTTAAAATACGAACAGTTCGATAACAAAAAATATGTATATTTATCCACCAAAGCTCCAATATTACCTATTCAATAATTGTAGTTCTACAATATGCAGGTATCGTAACCATTTATAATAATAATATCTTTGGGTTGCTCATTAATTCTTGTTTTTATACCCTGGAAAACCCTCGGGAGGGATAAGGAAACTTTTCCTGAACAAACATTTTCAGAAACTCGACTATCGCCTCCCGGGACATTACGGATGTACCTACCAAAACCTATTTCTTTAATCTGTTATCAATATCCTCATCCTTCCTGAAATACTCTTAGAAGTAGTCCTCAACGATATAAAAAGTCCTTTGGAATTTAAATAGCTCGTACCTTACATCTACAATTATTTGAGAAATGGAGAATAAATTAACGTTGATAGCGCTCTTAAATTTTTATACCTCGGAACGCTTCTAGCTATATCATTCAATGAACTCGAATAAAGCTTTCAAGTCATCTTGAATACGATTTCCTGAATTAATTTAACTTGGGACTGTGGTCTCGTTGTACAGTTCGGTCAACCATTTACTTTGGAGTACCCATAGATAGTGGTAGTAAGTTTGAAGGCAGATGCAACTCATGCAACGCAATTGCTTCCTCTCACACTTCGGAACTTGGAAGTTTGTTGGCCGTATGAGACAAATTGCTATATATTCATGTCAAGTATAACATACTTATTAGCTATACATATAGGTATCTGCTAAAACAGTTTCATAAGTTCTGACTAATTTAGTTTCCTAAGATCCAACGTGGAACAGTTTTTATACCTTGGTACTTACTAATGTCAGCGTTTTGTGAGTTCTCTGCTGAGCCATGACACACCTTGGTAACAGCGAAAATTCGACTGTTACCTAATTTAAACTTAACCATAGGTTAGTCATTACCATTAGGACCGGAGCATTATTAGTTATCGCCTCTTTCTCAATCAATCGTGTCGCAGGCATGTTATCAGTCACACTCTGCTTTATCTAGTCCGATCAAAGCACTCGAGTGATAATTACTGGTTGTATTTTATATGTCGTTATCACAAGGTTAAGCTACACTTATGCCATCGCGCGTACTGCACTGGCTAATAAAGAATCATTTATCTATGTCCATGAAAATGTACCTATGGAAAAGGGTGGAAGAATACCACTGAATAACAAAAAATGGCTATAAATCGAATAACACTTGCTTTTTATAAAGTATCATCATCATCTGCCTAGCCTTTTCCCAACTATGTTGGGGTCGGCTTCCAGTCTAACCGGATGCGGCTGAATACCAGTATTTTACATGGAGCGACTGCCTATCTGACCTCCACAACCCAGTTAGTAATGGGTAATACGATACCCCTTGGTGAAACTGGTTGTCAGACTTTCGGGCCACTGACTACATATAACGACTGTCAAAGATCTACAAATGGCAGCCAGGACCAACGCCTTGACGTGTTTTCCGAGGCACGGAGGAAACTCGGTATGTAATGGGCGGTCACCCATCCACGGACCAACTTGCAAGCACGGCTTAACCTTAGGATCGACCCGAGCGCTTTGTATTATTTAGCCACGAGCTCCTCAATCCTTCTCCTTAACAAGAATCAATTCCATAATAATTGCACCGTTTTCTCTTCATTTAGGAGATTAAAATCTTTGACATATTTTAAAAATGTTGTGTTTGTAATTACAGACTCACCAATTTAGTTTTCTTTTATTATTTACTAGCCAGTTACCCGCTACTGCTACTACTTGCAATGTCAAGACATGAACGTTTCTGTGCTTTGTCTAACTTAATATTAATGTATAACACACATGAACCTTTATAACTAAACCTCATCTTAAATCCGTGGTTTCCAAGATCTAAGTGGTCACTCAGACACACGCAAAGCATATAAAATGATAGCATAGATATAGATGCAGAGTACCTATACCTAGTTATTTTATTAGATAAAAATCTGCAAGGGCTATAAGAAAGAAGGACCACTTCGCTTTCTGTAAGTCCAAAGATTTTCGAATACTGCATTTTGCGAGACTTACGATTGAGCTTGAAAACTTTTAATGCAGTGGATTGAAATCTTATTCAGAAATAGACCCAATTCCCGGGACCTCGTTTAAATGTAGTCTAAAATAAATGCAGCCTATGACGTGCATTTATCAATAAAATGCCTTCTTACTGGCTTGAGTGACAATTGGAGGAGCTCGTGGCTAAATAATAACAGCCGCTGGGATCGAACTTTCGGTTAAGCCGTGCTTGCCTAGGTTGGTCTGTGGATGGGCGAACACCCATTCCATACCGAGTTTCCTCCGTGCCTCGGAAAGCACGTTAAGCCGTTGGTCACGGCTGTGGTTTGTAGATCTTTGACAGTCGAAACAGGTAGTCAGTGCCCCAAAAAGTCTGACAACCAGTCTTACCAAGGGGTATCGTATTACCCAGTACTAACTGGGTTGTGGAGGCCAGATAGGCAGTCGCTCCATGTAAAATACTGGTGTTCAGCTGCATCCGACCCCAATATAGTTGGGAAAAGGCTAGGCAGATGATTGGCTTGAGTGGGCTTTTATAATTTACTGACTTCAAAAAAGCTTGGACAAAATAATTAGTTTATTGCAATATGTGCATGCGGTGCATTTTGGTTTAAAACCATTTCCTGCTAAGCACCAATGAACGCTATTTGTATTTTCTCGCTGTTCGGCTGGTGTAAATAAGGAATTAAAATAGTGCTAAAAGCGAGGGCAGAAATTCAATTTTCTATTTGCTTTTCGTTTCGAAAATTAATGCCAATTAACGGGTTCCAATTGCTTGTTTGTTTACACTACTTGAACTACTGTAAATAAACATGCTTATTTATTTATTTTAATCTGTTGGATTTGTTTGAATAATTAATATTAATTAATTTAATTTTTTCAGACTTCAGCGTCTCATTAAGCATTAAATCCTGTATGCAAACACATGGTTTTCATTTCGTGAGCAAAAAAAGTGCTGTAAACTAGTGTTATTGAACATTATGACTATTATTTGACCGTTTAGTAAAAAGAGAAATGTCTCGATCATTTAAATACTTGAGTTATTCAGAATGGATAAATTAAAGTCGTATTAATTTTGGGAAATGGGGAAGCCTTTGCCCAGCAGTGAGACAGAATAGGCTAATTAAAAAAAATCGGGGTGCGAAACTGTGGTGCTAAAACTTGACATTGTTATTCTGAATGAATAAGTTAATACGATTACTTCAAATTGTTCTTTGGCAAAAAGATTAAGTTTTTTATGCGGACCTTGCACGATAATAGGTTATTACGGATTTAATGCTTTCAATCAAGAGAGATTATAGCACCGATAGAATGTGATTTCTTTTTAATGAGTTTTGCTTTACCTACATAGAGATTTGTGTGATTTTTACAATAGCAATTTGTCACGTGGGTTTTACCAATTTAAAAGCAAATGACAATCATACTGTCGCCTTCTGACATACAAAGTGTATTTTCAGTTTTTTACAAGTAAGTAAGCCATTATTCTATCATGCATCAAACTATTCGACAGTTTCGAAACCGTCAATAATAATAAACGCGTGGTGAGACTCCCGGGAGTTCTTGAACGTAATAATCGTAATACTTGAACGCCGACGACAATCTATCAAGCCATACATAACCAGTTTATGCGGATCTCTCATTGTACGGAAAATCTGTACAAAGCGAGGCCACGTTATACTGGAAATGTAAAGCTTGATGTGTCGCTGTGTGTATCTGCGTAAAATAAGTGTAGTTCTGCCAAAATTACCTGCTAAGATCAAATTTATAATTATTAATTATTCTGGATAGGATTAATTTCAAATCTGTTCTAAGCAGGAATTTTGGAAGTATATGGAACTCATTTTACTGCATAGTATAGGATATAATAGGATTAGTTTGACGTAGATATGTAACAGAATTAATTAGAGTCTGAGAGTTCCCTCATTACGGCAGAACCACCTCAACATTTTACGCTCTTTGTCTAAGTTAAAGTTCAAGTTTTTCTCTACCCCAAAGGTATTATGTACTACACCACTATTGAATATCTGAAAGGCACTCACTATTATGGCTTTTGTAATTAAATTGATGGAAACTACCTACTTATCACGGCTTAGCAAACTCTTCTAGTTAACGAGTTGTTATGAGTTAAGTAATTAACTCGTCAATCGTTTACTCTGCAAACTTCATACTGAATCGCTTTCATCAAATACGTAGGTACGCACGACGGCCAATCAAGCTATATAAAACCAGTTTATGTGGATCTCTCATTGTATAGGAAATCTATGCAAAGCGAGGCCAAGTTATACTGGAAATATACAGCTTCATGTGCTGCCGTGTGTACACAACACACATAATTTTGTTTTGGTATTGTTTATTTACATCCGAAGTGTAGGTAATATATTATTGCAAATCCTGCGCTACCTATACAATAAAAGATATTTATTTTGTAAATACGTTATTAAAAACACTTTTACACGTAATTTTTTATAACCTTGTTGAGGTCGGTGTTTTTCATCAGACTACTCTGAGAAGAAACAGGCGATTCACACTCAGAGATCTCTGTCTTTTTCAAAGTCCAGATATTGTTTTGACCAGATCATGTGAGGACCATGCAGATTCTTGTCTAAGATGGTCTTTTAAAAGAAGAATCAACCCTATAGTTCTATCAATAAAACCTCCTTATGTACATTGGTCAGTTTTTATTGTACTTAAAATGAGTTCATGTCATTTTAGGCAGCTGAATTAACTTAGTAGTAGAAAAAGATTTTATAAAAATCAGTGCCACGAGTACAATGTATGTAACCTAATTAAATACGTGGAAATATGTATTGCCTACCGGTTGGGCTTTCGCTGTTCTAAGTAGCACAGATTCGGAGAACAATATATTTTTCATGACAAAGGGTGCTCATGACCCAGGAATCTAAGGAAAACATTGAACGTCTTTCACAGTTGTTGTGATTTCTATTAGCTTACGATATTTTTATACTAATTAC
The DNA here is from genome assembly GCA_905220335.1 of Noctua pronuba. Lineage (NCBI taxonomy): Eukaryota > Metazoa > Arthropoda > Insecta > Lepidoptera > Noctuidae > Noctua > Noctua pronuba. The sequence continues at coordinate 18,023,481 of LR999891.1, read as the reverse complement.
TTACGCCTTTGCCCAGCAGTGGGACACTCAAATAGGCTAATAAAAAAAATTACCAAGTCCATAATGTTAAAGATTCAGTATACGTAGGCCCCTGATATTGACTAACAAGGCAATTTCGAAACAAACGCACAATTCGTAATGGAGAATAAAAGAAACAAATAAAAACAAGGTTACGAACTAAATTCTTAATCAACTATCTACTTATAATGTCGTCCTAGCAGATAAATCTCGATACAGGAGGTCTTACGTTAGTCCTTAATTTACCTTTTTGTACTACAGAGCACTAATTAAATCATCAAAAAATAAATTAAAAAGATAAATATATTTTTTAATAGGAAGCTTGCTAATTGGTACCACACAAATTATGAAAAGGTAACTAAAGCTTATCTTAAGAGGATCATGAAAAGCATTTTATTTTTGTTAATAACACAGTTTTTTACCTACGCAGGGGTATTCCTCAAACCGCAACGAACTAAACGCAACTATATTATTCCTCGAAGCGCAACCATGATGAAAAATAGAGATGGGTATGATGGATTCATTAACGATATTTTTCATCATGATTGAGCTTTGAGGTATAATTTAGTTGCGCTTAGTTGGTTGCGCTAGAAAATAGTTGCGCTTTGAGGAATACCCCCCTACGCATTACGAATACTAACCATGAGACATCGATCAAGTTACATTGTAATCAGACAATAAAACACCTTACCTGAAGATGAGTAGGTACTGTTCCTAGTCTTCAATGTCACAACCTTTGTCTAGTCCAGATCATAAATGAATATTAGCATTAAGAGCTCGAAAAACCCCGAATTGTGAAAATTGAATGGCTCTCGTTTTAATATTACAAAGTTGAGGACTACTTCTAAGTTAAATATTTTTCGGAAACACGATTCCATAACATTTTCTCGATAGAAAAGTACCCCAAAGTTACCTCTAAAATCAATTATAAATGGATAATATTAAATTAAAAACATCAAATTAGTTCATCAAACTTTGCAGGATAGTCGATATATGTATAAAGCAGTATGTATCTGTTTTGTTTTTTAAACCCTTTGTATTCATCGTAAAAGCCTTTTCTCTGAAACTTCAGGCTTTTTAACCAGTCACAGCTCGGACCGCCCTGCCCCCCGGCCCCCGCTAGGACCCCGATGCACAACTTAATACAACTACGACTACTTAATACTTTTTCTTTCTTTAACTTGTCAGTGCGGCCTCGGCCTTCAGACGGGGGGATGTATTTTTTTGTTTTCACGCAGACAACCCGATTGACGTTCTATGTTCTAAAGAAATTATTCATTTATGAAACATGAAATTTAGATTAAAAAATAAAGCACCTGTATTTTTTTTTTTTTCATATGTTGAAATTTTCATTGAAAAAAAAAAAACATAGTTGAAATGGTTCAAATTAGAAATCTTATGTCAGCAGTCGCGCTTGCGACCACTAGACCAACGAGACAGTCAAAAAATAAATAAAATTAATATTGTGTTTATTCGTTTTAATACAAGGATGACGTGCGCCCTTAACCTTCTGTTTGCCCCCATACAACCTCAGATGTCCGATGAGTAGCATTAAATATTGACAGCCATTGTTCTTCACCTAGCCGCACTTATTTTTGGGCAATATGTAAACAGCCGTCAAGAAATCACGTTCCACGAATCACGTTCGTTCGTTCGTTGTTTCAGAAACTTAAGGTATTGTAAAGACCTGAAAAGCGCAACTTTCAGAAGGATTTTGTTAAGGAAACCGTACCAACAGTGTTTTTAGTAACGGAGGAGCTCGTGGCCAAATAAAAACAGCTGCTCGGGTCGATCTTTAGGTTAAGCCGTGCTTGCCTAGGTTGGTCTGTGGATGGGTGACCACCCATTACATACCGAGTTTCCTCCGTGCCTCGGAAAGCACGTTAAGGCGTTGGTCCCGGGTGTCATATGTAGATCTTTGACAGTCGTTAGGTAGTCAGTGGCCCAAAAAGTCTTACCAAGGGGTATCGTATTACCTAGTACTGACTGGGTTGTGCAGGTCAGATAGGCAGTCGCTCCATGTAAAATACTGGTATTCAGCTGCATCCGGTTAGACTGGAAGCCGACCCCAATATAGTTGGGAAAAGGCTAAGCAGATGATGAGTTTTTTTAGTAACGACATGTTTGTTATTAAGTTTTCTTTAAAGCATTTTGCCAAGCCGTCAAACGCTTATTACGTAGGGCTTTGTAAGCGTCCCCTTGCGACGTAACCCGCTTTCTAGAACTTATTCCAAGTTCAAGTTGGCTGCCATGGTCACAGTTTATAATATGGATGAATAAGGGGCGTGTCGGCAGTTGTGTATGAATGTATGTGTCTTTGAGAGAGATATGGAAGCTGGTTGTTCATCTTCTCTTATATAGTGCTTATAAGTCAGGTAAAAAGTAAAGAGCAGGATTGACAACTGTATAAATACGACATATTATGTACACACATCTACGTACTACTCGTAATGCCCCGTTCGTCCGACCCCAGGTGTTGCGATTTGTGTCAAGCGACCGGTTTTGTTACCTGATATTTGCCAAAGCCACCACGACCGACTTTTTATAATATCCAATTGTTCTTACCTATAGTAAAATACTTACACAGAAAATGTTTCAGCTTTTATAAAATGACGCAGTCGCGCTTAAAATGGTCGTACAGTTCGTGGGCAAGCTGTAATGGCTATTTTAATGCACCATCAGTTTGGTTTGGAACATCAAATAAAACAATTATTATATCCTCGCTCCCTTGCGCGAATATAAACAAAAATGCAATTGAGCATGCCTGTCGCTGCCGCTTGACTTGTTACGTTATTATTCGACTCAGTAATTACATCGACATCCGAAACTGCGAAAACGACGAAATGGAACCTTATTTAATGTTATCAAGTTTCCTTTTATTTAGCCTGGTTGTCATTGAGCCCAATTGCTGCAATATTTTGTCTCGCGTGATTAGGTATGTCTCTATTTAATTTGCTATCTTAAGATATATGTTTGAGTTTCTTCAATAATGACATAATATATTTTAACGAATGTATGCAGTAACTTACAAGTTTTTGAAGTCACTTATGAAAGAAATAGGACGACGTAAATAGGGTTATTACTACAAGATATGTTTGCAGTATTACAGAAGCTGAAGAGCTATATCACAATTTTTACTTTAGTTTGGATTTCAGTAATCTTTGCCTTGCGGTTAATAACGAATCTCAATAATGAAGAAAATACAATTAAAACAACCTAGGTAATAACTAGCTAACTAATTGAAATCGATTCTGTAAAAACCGGAAGGAAGAAGGGGACTGTGAATTAATACAGGTGTTTCCCCTTCATTACTTATAACTCATCAATTAACTATTTTCCTTGGGAAGTAAGCGGGTGTTTATAGCAAATAGGCGCCAATCGCCCTCTGCGATACTGTCACAACGCGTCGCCCGTTGCACAGATAATGGTGAACTTTAAAGCTGTTGTTTACTAAACCTGCACGTCAAAAAATGTTTTTTATGACCTCTAATTCGTACCCATTCAAAGCCATTCAAAATATTCTCCAAATACGACACTCTCTTTCATAAATGCAAATGAGGGATGTCTAAAGATGAACAAAAGGGTGTGCTCGGCGAATTGAATATTCTAGAGCTTTTAACGTGTTCTAGGGATTTCTAATTAGCGAAGTTCCTCGTTCAACATTATAAAGTTTCAGTCTTCACTAAAGCTTACATTGCATATAACATGCATCGAGCTCGAGGTGTAGGAAACGGTTCACCAACTTATACAACTAGTCAAAAACAAATTTTACGAGCGACTAGTTTAACGATCAAAAGACAATGCCCGATTATGGCCCACACACATATTTTGCACGGACACATTTTGTAAGAAAATCAAAAAATATAAGTTTTTTAAGTAGGAATTATTCGTTTAAGTTCTATCTCTAAATATGACGCCGTGATCATATCAAATAAACTAGCTGTGCCCCGCGGTTTCACCCGCGTTTTTCTCGTTTCCGTGGAAATACCGAGATAAAATATTGCCTATATTATAGCCTTCCTCAATAAGTGGACTATTGAATATTTAAACAGTTTTCATATCAGATCAGTATTTCCCGAGATTACCGCGTTGATAAAAAACAACCAAACTTTTCAGCTTTATAATATTAAGAAAAATATAGATTAAGTTAAATTAATAAGTATAAGTCGCAGGCAATAGCTGTCTATCTGTTCGACATTCAGCCAGACACATAAGAATTACGACTACAGGCGGGAGTGGCCGTCCACTTTAAACCGGGTTAAAATATTATTTTAAAGTACTTCTGAGTAAATTATATTTTTCGTTTTATTTTCTTGTGGCAGAAGAATATATTGATTGTTTCCGCAACCTGATCTTGACAACGCGACATATAGTTGGCCGTGCGAAAAACAGTCTTGCCGTAAATCTAATCCTACATATTTAAATGTTTGCCCCTGTGATTTATTTATCGTTACGGCAAAAGATAATTTAATTGGGAATTGGACTCTTTTAAAATGAAAAGGCAAATCATTTGGAATCATTGGGATCCGAGGTATAAGTACTGTTTGACCAACCGCTGGACCAGTCAAAACTGTTGCAACGATCACGTTATTGCGAAGAAATTTAACCTGAAGTCGAGTCCCGTTACATAAATTTGGTGGCTTAAGATTTCTAAGTAAAATAATTGGGGCACCAATTTTTAACTTGAGAGAATGTGGGGGGAGGCCACTCGGGTTTAAAGAATTAAGAAATTCCTGTGGATAATGGACTGCATCTTCTTGATCCATTACATTATCAATAGAAGTGTAGGTGACTATTTCCCCTGGAAGTTTAGTTAAAATAAAATCGTTAATTTCGTCAACACTACTGTTTCTCGCCGCCAATATTGCTCGTTGACACATCCATTGATAATCTTTATTTTCTATTTCGACGATATCTGGGTAAACTTTTGATATTAAACTCTCAATGCTAATCACTTTTTCTCCTAAATCTTGATCAATAGGTATTTTATTTTCAAAATGAGGTACTTTTCCGTCTCCAATTAAAAGTAACTTCAAAGGAAAATTTGTACTACCTCCCCCCAAATGTGCTCTCATGTTCGTAGATAGTTTTAAGGTATGAACAAATTTCCATAATGGAGAACTTTTGAGGCAAGATTTTACAATGTCTGCTCTAGTTCCTCTTACTACTACTGGTAAAGTTTGCCGAAAATCCCCAGCAAACATGACAGTAATCCCACCCATGATTTTATCACAGCTTCTAATATCTCTAAGAGTCCTATCTAGAGCCTCTACATGAGCTCTATGAATCATGGTACATTCATCCCAGATTATTAAAGTGACGTCTTGTAAAACTTTTCCTAAAGGGCCATTTTTACGAATAGAGCACACGCTATCTTTCTGTAACGAAACGGTTAGGGGCAGTTTAAAAGTGGAATGAGCTGTGCGTCCACCAGCTAATAAAGTTGCAGCGATTCCTGATGACGCTACTGCCAAAGCTAGTTTTCCCTGAGACCTTACTTTTGCTAATATCAAATTAGTAATGAAAGTTTTGCCGGTTCCGCCTGGAGCATCCAAAAAAAATATTTTTCCCTCATTGAAACGAACACTGTGCATAACACTATTGTATGCCATCACCTGGTCATTAACTAACTTGGGTTCATTTACAGTAATATACTCATTTAATTCATTTACATCGTATGGCTTCCGCAACGCTATTTCTAAAGGATCCAAATTATGGTGTGTGTTATTCCTTTTTGTTGCAGGGAGCCCAAAATCAGTTAATGATTTATCGCAAATCTCATGAATCTTATCTTCAATTATGATAAGTCCATCATTGTATATGTCATCACTATATGCTAATGTCATATCCTGGGTCTCATTACGCATTCTGTATAATATATCTTGACACAAATCTTCCCGAAATTTGTTCCATAGCTGCAAGGGGTCAGATGGTTGGCAAAATATGAGGATTATGGTAAATAATTCTCTTAATTTTGGAGCCGGCTCGGACATGACAGCATCTGACATAGTATTTTGCCAATGTTCATCTCCCTCCAGTAAACCTAATTCCTTGCAAGCTCCTTGATAACTATTAAAAATAACACCATTTACTGTCCTTAGATGTTCAAATGACATTGGACCGCGAACATGATGCAGTAACATTCTTAAATAGTAACATTCAGTTTGTGTCGGATGAATGTTGTAGACACGACCTAAAGTTGAGTCTTTTTTTATACCGGGATATCCTTCAACATCTTGTCCACGTCTTCTTCTAGAAAATGAATTTCTTTCCCATACGTAATACTGGGGTACTTCGTGATATAAAAGGGTTTTGGCAAAATCGTCTCTTTTGCAAAGATCAAAGAACGCTGTAAGTGTCGTTGATGAAGGATTGTTGACGCGATCTTGAAGATTTTCATTATTATAAAAATAAACTCTTTGTCCATTTTCTAAATGAACTGCTAAATGAACTATTGCCGGAAAACGTTCATGAATCGGAAATTGGAAAATTCTCCAGAGTGCTTCCGAGGAACTTATATAGCGACCATTTAAATATTTTTCTACTTCATCGTTATTATTTTGTAACGAAAATGTGGCTTGATCAGAACCTTTATGAATATACTTACAGATGTACTTAATGGCTTTGACCGATTGGCAAAACTCTACGTTAATGTGTGCATTGAAACTTCGTGATAGCACAGGGTTATAGGGAACAACCCACCTATTATCCACTCTCATTTCTGTACCTTTGACACGAATTATTGCGGTGTTTCCACCATTATCTGGTGAACGGCGCTTGTAGGTTGGGTAACCGTCATCCCCGGTTTGTGTTTCAGAAATAAACTGCCTGGGGTATTTTTTAGAGCAAATGTTTTCTTTCATACATGGTGACGCAGGATTGTGAAATCCGCAAGGACCATGTATCATATTTTTTATGACAATGTTATAAAGCATTGGGTCTTGTTGTTTGTCAGGTATTTCAGCCGATATTATTGCATCTATGGAATCCGGTTGCACTTTGTTAGCCAGCCACAACAAAATGTGAGCGTGAGGTAAACCTCTTTTTTGCCATTCTACACTATAAACGAAGGCTTTCGATGGTCCAAATATATTTTTCTTCGTTAATAGGTCTATCATTTTTTTTAGTTTTAAATGAAATACTCTAGAAATCAAATCATGTCTGTCGTAAGAATTTTGATCGGGTAGTAACTCAATTTTTATTTCTGGCCATTCGGAGTTACATGTGAATGTTATAAAGAGATCTGGTCTTCCAAATTTCCTGACATAGATCATGGCATCTTGACTTTTTTCATTCATGTATCTAGGAGATCCTGTAAATGACGATGGCAATATAACGTGCTGGCCAACATTAGAAGCGTCTACATTGCCATCATTAACCACGGCATCTCTTAAATGAATGTACTCTTCTGCTCTTAGTTTTTTTTGATTTCTTTTTATGAAGTCAAGCCTCTCAGAAATCATTTTTGCCGCCATATCAACACAGTATTGATTAAATAATCCTTTGAAATAATGTATGCTGTTAAAGTCATTTATTCTCACCATGAGTCTAAATGCATAAAACTGCATACATGATATAGTTTTAGATCTAGCAGCAGTATTTTGCTGTGGAATATTTATACAATATCCGTCATTTCCAAAGGGAAACAGTAAAGGATATTGAAGTGGGTCATAAGATCTATGTATTTCAGAAACTCGCTGAAGGCGCCCGTCTCTGGTATTTAACACTATATCTCGGGGACCTTTGTCTTCATCTATTAAAAGAACAGCTACTTCATCTACCATGGGCGCGTTATATCGACCTCGATGTTCATTAGGAGGTTTCACATCAGCATGAATGATAAGTTTAAAATCATTCGTTGGTCTGTTTTCGAGATTATATTTAAAACTTTGAATATAAGTATTGTGATCGTGAAGATATGTTTGGAGAGCGTCGATAAGATCGGTTTTTAACGTTGGGTTTAAATTTGAGCGTAAAGATACCTGATCTGCATGGGAAATAAAATATATTTGCAAAAATTCGGGTTGTGCGCCTTCAGGTGGAAGTAAATTACCGATCAGATGGTAAACTTGCCCCTGGACTTTAAAAGTGGGCATAAAGTTTCCTTCACGAATTTCTTTGGCACCAAATGAAGTCATCTGAAACAGAGTATTATATTGTCTAGAGTGATTTAAGAAATGCTTAGAAGATGGATGTGAGCCTGATATTAGATCTTTAAGAATTGATGTTGGTGCTGGAATTTTAGGAATATTTACTTTGCCACCACTACAACACAGTCCAGGAGCTTCAGCCGGCCATTTTTTTGCTTGACATGAATTACATATTTTATTCATTCTGCAAATATTAGTACCATTTAGCTCAGCATAGTCAAGGGTATAATCATAAGCAAATGCTGAATTCAATAAATTATATTGCCTGCGAGTTCTGTTCCTTGCTGTTCGTGCATTTTGCTGTGCTAATCGATGGGAACGTTCAGCACTTGATTCCCGTTCCCGGTTTACCGAAGTGCGGGAATTCTGTGTAGCTAAACGTTGAGAACGTTCAGCGCTTGATTCCCGTTGCCGGTTTGCCAAAGTGCGGGAATTCTGTGTAGCTAAACGTTGAGAACGTTCAGCGCTTGATTCCCGTTGCCGGTTTGCCAAAGTTCGGGAATTCTGTGTAGCTAAACGTTGAGAACATTCAGCGCTTGATTCCCGTTGCCGGTTTGCCAAAGTGCGGGAATTCTGTGTAGCTAGACGTTGAGAACGTTCAGCGCTTGATTCCCGCTCGCGATTTGCCGAAGTTCGGGAATTTTGTGCGGCTAAACGTTGAGAACGTTCAGCACTTGATTCCCGTTGTCTATTCGCCGAAGTACGGATATTTTGTGAGACTAACCGCTGCGAACGTTCAACACTCGATTCCCTAACACGGTTTTGTTCACTGATCGATCTTTGAGTAGCCAACCTGTGCAGATTTTCTTCGGGTGTTTCATTGCTGCGTAGAAGTCGCAATCGCTTTGCAGTAGCAGTCTGCCTAGAAAGCTGAGCTCTTTTTCTAGGCATTATAGTAAAGAGGTAAAAGAAAAACCGTATAAAATTAAAACTTAATTAGAATAAACTGAAACGTAGTAATCAGGTAAAAGAAACGTAAGGTGAGTAATTATTAAAAGTCGTATGAAATATATGTCAAAGGAATTATCGTAAATGACTTCAAAAAACGCAACGCTGCATTCGACCGTTCCGTAGGGAGCCGACCACGCGTCTGAGCCGCGCGGCATGGTACCTTGTAAACCAAAACACGCGGGCGGCGCGGCGGGGGGGGAGCGACAGGCGGCCAGCAAGCGCGGCCTCCTCGTCTCGCCCGCCGCCGCGCCGCCAGCGTCTCGTCTTGCTTGCATCAAGCGCGCGTGGATTTCCTTAGCAGAGTTATTTTAGAAATGTATTTATTATACTCTTCAAAGATCTTATACTTACAATCATCAACAAATATATTTCGAAAAAGATTATTACAGGATTTTATGTTGATAAAAAACTCTATGGCCGATAACTCATTAATAGGTACCAACTCTTAACATCTTAATACACACGTGATAACTTTTAAACGAAATATCCGATTGAGATGAAACAAAAAGTATTTTACTTCTACATAAATACTCTTGATAACATAGTGCTTAATTTCGATAAAGATTAATATTACGATACATATTTAACGTAGTTTTTTTTTCTTCAGACGATTTAATAATTATTTTGAACACAAAATCGGTTATTGTGATTAAACCATGATAGCTAGATATATGTTCTCGCGGACTTTTTTGTAGGTCTTAATGGGATCTACAAACCCGTAGTACATCATTTTGTTCTATTGTCAATAGTTTTTGCAGCGCACGCAAAAATAGGTTTTCGATTTTACACCTTGTGTTACAAAATAGCAATTTTATTACGGATCCCTAATTTTGAAAAAAAAAACATAGCCTATAGCCTTCCTCGATAAATGGACTACCCAACACTGAAAGAATCATTCAAATCGGACCAGTAGTTCCAGAGATTAGCGCGTTCAAACAAACAAACAAACAAACAAACAAACAAACCCTGCAGCTTTATAATATTAGTATAGATAAGTAATTTAACAAACTCGCATTGATAAAATCAATGCGAGTTTCACTTCCAGGCGAAGTTTAGGGTTACCATTATAATTTTGTTCAATTTAATTTAATTTAATAAATATAATCGATTACGGATTAATCCAATCGATAATAATTTTAATCGATTGGATTAATCCATATTAATTAATATGGATTAATTAATTAATTAAAAATGAACCTGTATGCATACTGGCGTGCAATCGAAGGACAAGACTGTTCTCCAGCCGTGGAGTAAAAGAGGTTGATGATGATGATGAACAGTGTAGGTACACTTCATAAACACTTTCATCTTATTTAGCTTTGACTTTGCTGAGAAACTATATTTTATAGCATAAAATAAAATATAAGATTAGTATAAAATAAAAAAATAAATAAAAAAATACTTAGAAACTAAAACCCGTCAGCGAAAAAAAAAAGCAACTTGTCGGCTAGGTACTATTTAAATTAAAACTGAAGTATCATAAGGTCTTGACTTTGGGAAGCGCTTATAATATTGCTCAATACGTTAGTCGGATTCCTAATTTTTAAACTGATTTTAAATATTTCTATGATAGCGAAAAGTTTTTCTGATGTCACGGTCATTTCAGTTTCTTTGAAGGAAACCTACTCGATCTTAAGACAAAACTATTATGATCATAAACACCTCAGAACAGAGATCCTATAGTCTACACATACATAAACATAAAATGATAAAATCACTGTATCCTTTACGGCTTTGCCGTATTTAGATAAAAATTAAATTGATCGAAACCAACAATCGTTGCAAATAATCGATTTTATTTCTAAATATGGCAACATTGTCCTTTGACAGATGCCATGGATTTGACAGTAAACTGTAATCCCCCTCCTCGTTAGCGCGTTCGCTAATACTCGCTATCGTAGTTTTCTTTTGCCGTGGTTTGTGCTCTTTTGCGACCTTTTTTACGACAATGGACTCCGATCAACCTCACCCGAATGACGACCCTCGCACTTGAACCCTGGCTCCTCTTTGAATGACAACTCTGATGAGAATGTGGAAATTGTTGGCCCTACATCTAATGCCCTCGACGTATTGGGACTCTCGCCCCGCTTTTACAATCCGCTCCGGCGCGCATATGGACCCGAGCAGCTCTGCTGTCTCGAGCGAGTCGTCGCAGGGGTTAACTGGCGGCGGCGCAAACAAAGTTCGCTGTGCAAATTGTAGAGTGGATATGAGGCGCTTGAGATCTCATCAATTAAAAATTGTCGAAGTACGATAAATTGTACATTAAACATTATGTACTTACCATTCAAAAGTGATTGTAAGTGTATAGAATACGTCTGTGCTTAAGAAAAAATAAATGCTATAAAAATAATTAAGACTGTTTTATTTCCAAATGGCGACTTATTTTCTTAACTGATAAGTACTAGAAGGTGCTCATAATAACTTAAACTACAATTCCGTAAACTATTTATCAGTGTTTACTGAAGGCCACGGTTGTTCTAATAAGTGGGCAATGTTCTTTAAGTAATATAGGTCTGAATCTTCCCTTGGCTTCAATCTAAGTTTTTTTTTGTTGTTGCAGGTACGTACCCACATCTACGGCGTAATTGAGTATGATGAATAGCGACATCGCAACTACTCGGAGAAGAAGGTAACTCATTTTGTGACGGTATTTTCCGCCGAATCACTAAAATTGGACTCCGGTTCGGTCCCCCTCACCAGCTATAGAATTTGCGTTTGTATGGTTTCAGGTAAAAGTTTTTACGTGCACATTTTACCAGATCTATGTTTCTGAGACACGTAAATATAATCAGACTACAATATACACAATAAATATTGTGACATACTAGTAAAACCAACAATAACACATTATTACAGTTTGTATGATACACACAATTTTTGAAGCCTAATTACGGGTTTTTACGAATAACAAAGAAATTAAAACAGCGACTATTACTTACTCAATGGGAAACCAATTACGAATACATATTTGATCGATAGCGAAGCAGCACAAAGGAAGGTAGGTCATACCGATGTCACAATTTCCACCAATCATTGAGTACTACCGTATCTGACGTACCTAACATTACGCTGGTGATCCAGGTCCAGGCCACCACTGGTGCCCACCTGGTTTGTGGAGTGCAATACCTAGAGAGAGAGAGGAATAAAGCTAATATCACATGACAGCATGAGAGAAAGTAATTGAAAGGCGAATGAGAGAAGAGAGCGAGATTTCACGGAATTCTGAGAAAAAGGAGTAAATGATAGCATGACCATTGACTGGGTAGAATAGTTCTTTATACATCGTTCTCACATAAATGTATAGTATGCACTTGAATGTAACCAAGATGGGGATGGTGATGGTTGATGGATGTAACCAAGATGTTGTAACAATATTTTGATTGAAAAGAGTGTCCATGGAGTTACTTGCCCATTCTTCTCCTCAGAGATCTACGCCTTGGAATGGCAACTACAGTTCTTTCACAAGTTATTATGCCTTTTGTCTGTGACTGTAGCTTCGTTCTTTGTTTTTTCTGTGTCTTTCAAAAGTGCCTGTAATGGTCTAATAATCTAATTAAAATAAATGCTTTGAGTTTGAGTTTGATAAAAACGTGTTGCGCCGACCCCAAATAACAACAAGGGCAGAAAAATGATGTTGATGATGGAATACCAATGTACGGAAACGTGTAATGAATACAATAGGCACCACATATCCAGAATTATTGGAATTTGTATTGTTGAATGATGCTCCATTGTAGTTTTGCTCTTTCTTTGGTTTGCTTTGATGTGGTTTGGCTCAATCGCTGTCAATATCGCGGAACAAAACATTGCGGTATTGCGTTTGTCGTTCGAAAATTCGCGTGAAAAGGTAATGAGCGACTGATTTTGATGGCGTTGGCGCTTTTCGTGTTAAATTCTCCCCCTTTTATACTCCGCTTATTATAGTTCATGTAGGTAGTGGTCGGAATACCTCTCCCCTGCCCAATTAATTAGTAGCTGGAAATGTACTGTTTTCATAGTGTATAGTTTTGTCTTTTATGATATATTATTATTGTAATATTCATTGAAAATTTAATAACAAAATAATCTGTGGTGTCCCTGTATGTTCCGTGCTCGAATGTGAGAGTTTATTCACGAGAGCAAATTCAACTATGAAAACAGCATCCAATAAGCACTATTCTTATGATAACAACGCCTGAATTGAAGTACCTGAGGTATTTCAGCTATGAAATAAAATAATAGTAAAATTACTATAGAAATAAAATCATGTTCATAACAATAGCCAATTATATTGGAAAATGTTTGTGTTCTCCTAATTGGACTAAAGTGTCTTCGACTCGTTTGTAGTAGTTTTTTTATAAGAAGATTGTTATTGTGCTCCGCGAGGGGGCGCTTTGTTAGTTTTTTCTTTCGTGGTTTCAACTTGTACCTAGGCTATTATCGACTTGGGACGATCGGTCGCCTTGTTGTGCTACCTCTCTAATAGCCCATTTACCTACTCCAGGGAAATGGATCAAGTTCCGATGAATGCAGACCGCGTTTATAAGCCGTAAAACTATGCAGCGCAGGCGACGCAATTACCTCGCATTCCTGTTACTTATGAAATGCGTGTCACTATTTAAGTGCCTCCTTAAACAGCTATCGTGGACACGGGTATTTTAAGTTTTATGATAGAACTAACTGTTGCCTGCGACCTTCGTTCGCGTGTGTATAATGTATATTATAAAAAATATTACTTCCCTTTTTGAATTGGATTTTGTTAACAATTTCAAGGAACCTCTAGGAGGTTCTGCACGGAACCCTAAACTCTCTCTCTTATTCTCAAATAAAAGTAGCCTTAGTTACTCCTTACAACATCAGCTATCTACCAGTAAAAGTCCCGTCAAAATCGGCCCAGCCGTTTCGGAGAATAGCCGTTTGAATCGGATTTTGTTATCAATTTCAGGGATTTTGTTTTTTTTCAAAGAATCATAATTATTTTTCTAAAATAAAAGTTGCCTAAGTTAGACCTTATAACATAACCTATCTGCCAGTAAAAGTCCCGTCAAAATAAGTCCGGAACAAACAGACAGATAGACAGACAGACAACAAATGAAACAAAAGTATTTTTGTTATAAATACCGTAATATACTTTCAAATGCATTCAGGTCCTGCTGTTATATTGATGTTACAAACAGACACTTCAATTTTATTTACATGTTTGTGTAGACAATGAGGTGATAATGATTAATTAACACGCCGAAAATGGAGGATATAAAAGCCCTTCCCCTTGTTATTTTGCCGAACACGATTTTGTGGAATTTCTACTGGAGAATAGCATAAACTAACGGCACTAAGTGAGTGTGCATTCAGGCAAACGATTAGCGTTTGTGGGAGTATGTACCTACCTCTCTGCGCAGTATGAGTGTAAGAATTGGATGCTGCAGCTTATTGCCTTTTTACTGCTATGTCACGGCCTACAAGCGAAGTCTGAAAGAAGAAATAATTAGTACGTTTAAAACGCTAAGAAGAATACTTGCTTCATGTGAGAGTGAAATTCTCTCAGACATTTTTTTATTATTTATTTGTCATATGCAACTATATCAATGTCATCATTTGCCTAGCCTTTTCCCAACTATGTTGGGGTCGGCTTCCATTCTAACCGGATGCAGCTGAATACCAGTATTTTACATGGAGCGACTGCCTATCTAACCTCCACAATCCAGTTAGTACTGGGTAATACGATACCCCTTGGTAAGACTTTTTGGGCCACTGACTACCTGTAACGACTGTCAAAGATCTACAAATGACAGCCGGGACCAACGGCTTTTTGTCCTTTCCGAGGCACAGAGGAAACTCGGTATGTAAAGGGTGGTCACCCATCCACAGACCAACCTAGGCAAGCCCATCATAACCTAAAGATTGACCAGAGCGGCGAGCTTCTCTCCAACCATATCAATGTATTCAACATTAATTAAATATTTCATAACAATGAAGAAAGATCCTCTTACTGATACTGAGATAAAAGGATGTGACAGTTCTACGAAGAGACAGATGTCGAAGGATTAGCAATAGCTGATCCTATCACTTAAGCTTACGACAGAACCTTCTTGGTACGGAAACTTGAAAGTCGATATGTTACTCATACCTAAACAAATGAAACGGATCCCTAAATTAATTTATTTATTAGGTAGAGTAAACTCACACATTATTAATTAAAAACTATGAAATAAACTAACAACAAAGTATAAAAAGGCATCGAAAAACTCCTCAACGCTGTAAACTTAATTTACTAAACTTGATTCCAACTGTTCGAGTAAGTAATTGTGTTGATACATGAATTTAACAATACATACATACGTTATTTACTTTACCTCCTGAACCCGACGCTTTGTTTTCATGTCGAGTTTCATGAATTTTCGCTTGCACACTGCTTCAAACATTTGTTACGCTTTACGTTGAGTAAAAATAAAGAGAAGTGAATTGTGCCGGTTTTGTTATCACCCGGTATAGAGCCGACCTCACGCAATCCTTATGAATAGAACATGTTTATCATATTAAAGTCGGTCTCGGTGCCCCCGCAGTAATTTGTAGGCGGACCCTAAACAAAATGCATTAATTTAACTTTGTTCGTGAGTTTGTATTTGTCTTACTCCTTACTAAAGCTATGTTAAAGGTCAAAGGTGACTAACAATACTGAAATCGTATGAATTTATAAGGGTTATTTCAAAGCTGGATTTCGCCAACGTGTAGTTCTAAAATAGTTATCTTGAAACATGCAATGTAGGTTAGGGAGCTCCGCATCTGGGTCTTTACTCTCTCCGCATAAATTATTTAGGCACTTCATCGCAGCTACGTACCTTTAGGATACAAGTCACACTAAAGACACCTTCATGACTCTTTATCGCTTTGGCTTAAAGATTATCTACCTAATACAGTCTTGCCACCTCATTTTTAAGTCCTAATTTATTTTATCTACAAATCAGCAAACGCTAACCCATATTTTTAGGCTAACGAGTTGGCAACGCCTCCACTGTAACATTGTCATAAATAAGCTCCTTAAATACGCAAGTATTTACGTTAAGTTGTAAGTCACGTTCACCCCTTGGAAATCGCTGACTTATCGACTGGGGATGGCCTTGGGCTTTAATTATAAACTTGGGTCGTTTAAGTTGACTTCGTTATATATAAAACAACGTCGCGCGTCGTTGAAGCCACTACCTATACGTGCTTAGGGGTAACACGGTAGGCGGCGGCAAATGAAATTACCTGATTGCACGTAATAACCCACAAACATTATGAAACTCCCCGTAACAAAGCTTTATCCCGCGTTCAGCGCTGTCGACGAACACGCTCGCTTCATATCCATACATACATGTATTGGAATATGTTTGTTTCCACCCGCAAAATATTTGTGCGACATAATAGGAACCGTCGAACTGAATATCGATCCGCCCAGCTCACTCATCACTCCGACTCATTTTTGAATTAATGCCATAAATTCTCATTGGTGGAATACGTGTCGAAATAAATTATAATTAATATGTGTGTGCTACATAAATAAACCCTACAGATTTTTTTCCTTTCGTTTTCTATTTTAATTCTACCTACCATTGCGTTGCGTTCCACTTCCACTGCTGCAAACAAGAGTAGTCACCATCATCATTATCATCATTGCAATAAAACATCTTTGCTGGACTTATGTCCGGCCCTTATTAATCCATTAGTAATTAGCATAATTTCTTAATTACTGAGAAGGTAATTATACTACCACTAATAGCCTTCAGCATCAGTGGGCTTACGAGATCCTGTTACTTAGTAATTACCGGTAATTTGATAGTCAGCTTACATTTCACTGGATACCACATAATAGTGATGCATACCGCAGTCTGTACGTAGTACTATACAGACCAGATTATTCCTAGAGCTCAATTATTGAACCGCTCGTCCTAATTCTCATCCCAATTTGAAATTCGCAAGGGAATTTCGACGGTAAATTCTGTGGAGCCTCAGATTAAATGCAGTGCTAGTAGAGATAACTAAAGGCTAGTCAATTACGCGAAATAACAGCTATCAGATGTCGAATAACTATGATTTTAGCTAGACAAGGGAAGTTTTCGAATGTAATTGTATGTTAAATTCGCGAACAGAACGCACAGCAAAACCACTGGGATTTAACACAAGAGCTAATGACTATTTTTGAAAAATCATTCTCTGAAAGATTATCATTTTTGCAAAACGAAATCTTATCGGACACACGGCTTGAAGAGAAGAAAAGGCACAGTCTTAGAGAAGAGGAAAGGTATTACGTATTTTCATCATCATTCTCCTGCCCTTATCCCAATTTTTTTGCGGCGCAGCATGTCTTGTTTTTCCATAAGTCGTACTCGTCATCTTAGCAGTCACCTACTTTCTAGCCATATCGTCCTTTACACAGTCCACCCAACGTTTCTTCGGTCTTCTTCTACTCTTATACCCATCCACATTCATACTCAAAACTTTCCTCACGACATTTTCCTCATTCCTCTGCATCACATGCCCATACCACGACAACCGATTACCACACAACTTTTCAGTCACACTCGCCACTTTCAGACTTCCTCTTATGTACTCATTTCTTATTTTATACACCACACATCCCGCTTAGCATTGTCATCTCAGGCACATGCAATTGCCTTTCATTTATCCCTTTTGTGGCCCAACATTCTAGTCCATACAAGACAGCAGGACTCATTATGGTTTTCTAAATCTTCCCCTTGAGTTTAAGGGGAATGCGGGAGTCGCATATTGTTCCCGTGACCTGCCGCCATTTCATGTATCCAGTGATCATGTTATGTGCTAAACACTCCGATCTATTTCTCCATCGCTTTGCACGAGGGAGCCGAGATACCGAAAGTCGGAGCAGACCACGTACATACATGAATACAAATCCTACAACATTTCGCTTCGCTAGAAAATATAAATTAATGGGTACCTACTCGTACTACTAACCAACACTAACTGGTTCGTCCTACTAATAGTACGGATTAGGATTAACTCCTGCACTGTTTTCAGTTACCACGAGTGACTTTTAAGCTAATCCCTAGCACACTCTATTATTTAGTACCAATTCTATGATACCAACAATTCATTGCAATCAACAGCGTAATGCATTAATTTGACATTAGTTTTATTCGGATTCATATATAATTGCAGGCGTTTGTGCATAAATTACAAAAGGCACGTATTAGTTCAATTGTCTGCCCGATGTTTTAAAGGACATGTACCGGTGATAAGTGCTCATGACCTTACGTCACATTGCTCACAACGGACACCAAGAGTACAATGCAATACAAAAGACTGCCACACAAATTTGACACTAATCTCAATTTAGTCTGACGACATAAGTAAGCACAAAATCAACAGTCCAAAAAGCCCATTTACTTGCTACATTAAAGGGGGACTGTGGACTAACCTTGTTAACCTTGTTAACTGTGTAAATGAAACAATCGAAACGGAATGTAAAGGGTCACAATGAATGTTGATTTATAGTTAGATTTTAAAAACTAAATGTCCATTCGACGTCCCTGCCTACGCCTTCACAAATTAGCGTTGTTTTCAAAAGGATTTTTAACACGATTTTCGCGAACTGCGCTAGGAGCACTATTTCATCCAGTGGACAATGCGAGGTATTTTTTAAAAAGGGTAACACATTTTGTTTTTATTATCGAGATAGTAATGGAAAATATAAAGTGTGGTGTGGTTAAGTGCTACTCTCGAGCGATTCATCGACATGTTTCCCACACAAACCTACGTAAATCGTGCCTAATAGGAAAAGTAAAACTGAGCAAGTGGGAGTGGTGCTCGTGCGATTGGGGTTAGCTGTGTAGTGACACTGAGCACTCTATAGAACACATAGTCGCAAACGGCTACAACGTTCTTGTAAAAAATGGCGCAATGTCTAATGACTTTAAAAACCTAAGAGATAATGGAAGAGGAACTCGATTTTTTGCAAAGGATACTGGCGAATACGCTACTTGTGTAGAAAAATGACGGGCAGGAATCAAATGGACAATTAAATTAAATTTTGCAACTGCGGGAGTTCATCTTATAACAAAGACGATGAAATACTAACGACATCGCCAGACTATGTTTGATATTCAAGAAAAATAAAGCTGAAAAGTTGCACAAAAGCTAGGTGCCTCTGAATAGAAACTCCGATGAACAAAGACTACACTGCACGCCGCTTGTCGCTCAAAAGAAACATTCCTTTCTTCACAAATCATAAATAAGATATTTTAATTAACATTTACAAAGACAAATAACAGTAGGACTATGGAGAATATTCTTCTTCACACTTTTCTAATCCTCTTAGAATGAAAGAAAATGTATTTTCTTATGAATTTAAAAATTGTTGTAGTGTGACCAAAGAAACGATAGATGGACTGTGTGAAGAATGATATGGCACGAAAGGAGGTGTCTGATGAGGTGACGATTAATAGAGAAGTACGGAAAAAGAAGACATGCTGCGCCGACCACAAATGAATTGGGACAAGGGCAAGAGACAGTAGAACAAAATATGATTGTGTAAATAAATGTTGCATGTCAGAAGGAGTTAGACAGGTGGGTCTTATAGGATTGTTCTCCGCCGTAAACATCACCTGTTCTACAACACTATATTTTGTGCACCTCAGTAAAGGCTTAGCGAGGACAAGCAACGCTATGGATGTGGCTAAATTGAGGGAGTTACTCTAAAATCGCATAAATAAGTACTAATAAAATAACTTATTAATTCGAAATCATTCATACGATGTAGACAAAGCGACGGCTAAAGCTAATAGGTTTCTATTGCCTGGGAATTTTCACCTGGCTTCAGCTTTGATCGATTTTCCGAACGCACTATATTATTCTTTATCAAGGTTAAACCTAGCTAATCTAGCGAAATTCCACAAAAGTGAAGGTGACTTATTTTCAGGTCAATAGATAAAGGGTGTAAAAAGACTTAACGAAGCCGAAAGGTACTTGTTCTCCCCGTCATTGCGATAATTTTTTTGTTCTAGACCATACCTGAGAACCTTCTAGTTACGGAGATATTGGGGGTCAAAGTTCCAACTTTTCCATTTTTTTTTTAAATACGTGTTTCTAATGTAAGATTTTTACTTTAAGCACCTTCACGACCCCTGTACTGTTCAATTCATCCATCAGCACAATGTTTTGAATGAGTTAAATTGAGTATTACTGTAAAAGGTGATTTTTCACCCCAAAAATAAAAGTCGTTTCCCAGCAATAATTTTAGCGTAAACTAACTTAGTTTGATGTACAGAATGCTTGGTTGACGGCTTCGTGAAGGGTCTGTTTACATCCTGTATGTTCGAATAAAGGCGCAGAATTTTTTCGTTATTGTGCATGCGTAATCATCCCGACTACGGAACACTTCTCTGTGCTTTTCCGACACGCACTTGGCCGGGTTTGGTATGTTTCCTGTCCATTATCTCGCGACTTCTTCAGCTTTATTTATTATCTGCCAACGATTTGTTTTATTTGACAGCTTACTTAGCTTGTGTGTTATTTTTATGCCTATAACTGAAATATTTTTTGCATGCCTTAGCGTTGGGCTTAGGTACAAACAGAAACATGAAAACTTTTATGGGGTCTTAAATAAAATGGTTGGAGCACAGCAGAACATTGACCTTTAAATTAACCGACCACATCTTTATGCCGTCATAAAGTAGTCGGGCAAACACCGCGCAGGTACTGGGACAGTACCTCCTAGCTTTGCGGAGATCATCCGCTATGAGCCGCCAAAGTGCTCACTACCCCAACAAGGACTAAGCTTTAGCCGAACTATTTAGCTTTAGCATTTATATAACGTGTACCTGTTCAGTTTTAAATTAAAAAATAATCTTTACTACTATGTTATTCTCTGTTAAATTTAAAAAATTCTCTCAGTATGTAAACTCGTATAAGAATATTCCCTCCGAAGAGGCGTGGGCGTACGAATCGCAGTCCAAAATCGATATTTCGTGAAACTTAGGACGATACCCTATTCAAAGCTTCGCAGAGTTTACGGCTGTTATAATACCTATTATCTACAACAAGCCTTTGTGCTCGCCTGTCCTATGTCACCCAGATACTGAACAGTGGTCGACGTGATACTATCTTTTTCATTATATTGTACCAATAGGGTTTAAAAAATAGACGCGTGACCTACATTACACTTTTATCACGTAATGCGAGCATAATGTGCCAAATTTACTGTACGGAATTATTATATTTAATTTGGTACATATCGTAATTAGTAAACATTTTGACCGCATATAATGCCGAATGTAAATGTATGTCAATAAATCATATAATTGAAAGTAATATTATGATTTATGTACCTAGAGCAAATTCGACATTTTACGGTTGAAATATTATATTAAATTTTACCTGTTTTAAAATCCATTTCAATGCATTCCAATCTATAACCACAAAACAGAAATTATCTCTTTTCAAGTTTATTTTATATCCGAAAATTACCAGTAAATTAGTAGTTTACCATCATTGAGTTAATGTTGCGGTATCCTTATTGAATATGTTCAATTCATCTCCATTAAATTATATTATATTATTTAATAAAGTGAATTACACAATTTAACTGAAACTCCGGAACAAACAGTTTTCAGTGAAAATGTATACAATACAGCACATAATTATTATCACTTTTCTGTGGACCTCAAATTTTTAGTCTTCAAGCGTCAAACAGTGATTTTACTCGTGCGATTGAAATAGAATTGCCTTCCACTGTAATGTAAAATATCAAACATTTATATAGCGAAGCCTCAATACTGAATAAAGCTCCATATCTTTGTATCGGATTGTACTCCTACTCCTAGTATTGTATTGTTAACATTAAATAGGGTATCAGTTGATACGTTGCAACGTAGCGAAGCGTCCACTGAGCGAAATAGGTTATGAGTTAGAATCTGTGACGAATGGTGCACTAGTGCGATTTGAGAAGTTCGATAAGTTTGGTCTTTCCAACTTGGTTCGCTTAGTGAAAAGTTCTCTCTATTTTTGAAGCACACGTTTGGTGCAGCGTTTGAACTCGAATAAAACAAAGCAAACATGAAAATATGGTTTTAAAAGCACTTAAAATACGAATATCATACTACTGAGAATGATTAAAGTTTTGAAGTAGATCTAGGAATATTAATTACCTAAGACTCTAAAATTATTAGATTAATCTAATATATAAAATTCTCGTGTCACAGTTTTCGTTGCCATACTCCTCCGAAACGGCTTGACCGATTTTGATGAAATTTTTTGTGCTTATCCGGTATCTATGAGAATCGGCCAACATCTATTTTTCATACCCCTAAGTGACGCAGACGAAGTTGCGCGGGTCAGCTAATAATTTATAAAAACGAATGAATTCAATTTTTGGTTGATTGTAAAGTGAGGCAAAAGAGTTCCACAACAAATCTCAAGTCAGTCACGCAATCGAAAATCGCCGCACACTTAGTCAAATATTCAATTATTCACGCAGTACAAACCTCCAGTTAGCGTGTTTACCGGTGCACCATAATAATTTCATGCGCTTTCCGAACAGAGCAAACATTCAGCCACTCAATCAAGTGTTCGTGGCCCACGGAAGCGGTGAAAGATTGACATTAAATATATCTATTTAATACCAGAAATACACGGCAACGAGAAGGATGTTGCACTTTAAGGCGCGAATGACACAGAAACGGCGTAAGGCGTAAGGTGCGGCGCAGGCGTGGAATTTATAAGGAAACGAAAGAACGGCGTGCCTGCGCCTCGCCGCTTGAGTGTAATTCACGGCACGTCGCCTACTTACATTTTGTATGAAAACGTTTTGAAGCGGCATCATGCCTGCACCGCGCCTTCACCTTACGCCGTTTCTGAGTAATTCGTGCCTTACGTCGTGTGAATTTTAAAAGTGGAATGCAAATAGTTTTTATGCGCTTGTGGTCTCAGTTTTGCTCAAGTTATCAATGAACTTGCAACGAAGCATTTTTGTATGAGCGAACTTCACGTAAAAGCAACGTGTCGGATTCCACATAGTTTAAACATGTGCCGAAAAAAGTCATCGTTAGGTTCTTTTCATAAAGTCTACATGAAGTAGTTACTCTTTGGTTATCGTGAATCGGTTGATGGTGGTCGGTGTTAAATTTCGTTTGCGGACACGGTCGCACTAATTTCAAATCCTTTTTCGTATACGCGACCTGTACCAACAGAATCAATTCAGGCAACTATAACTATCCCAATCAGCCCCTGAATTCATAGAGTGACCTTAAATAGCGCTATTGTTTCATCTAAAATACCGTGCATGGGCCTCTGCGTTAGCCTATATTTTGTACTAGATGCAAAATAATGTTTGTCGCGACAAAATATTTTACCATTTCTAGTTCTTTATTTTTGGCGTTCATGCTGTCGGAAATGGAAAGAAAACTACCTCTCTTCTTTGTTTTCTTATTAATTGGAGCTATTATTTCCTTTCCAGAAGCTTCGAAATTTAAGTCATAAAAGCACTAAATCAACTCCAATGTCCAGCATAAACATTATGGTTGACTTGAATGTGATGTGTGTGTTGGTTAGCGCCACGTACTCATTTTGTATTCAGCTTGACGTTATTAATTTTGCATCAACGTTATTAATTCCGCATGATTAACTTAGTACTTAATTACTTTTTAAATTGAACATGTTTTAAAATAAATGATTTAAATTTGAATTTACATACCAAATATCATTATTTTCCGAGCAATTAGTGCTTCCGAATTATTACAAACTAAATGTTCACAGAAAATTGTTTGCATACGTTTTGCTTTGCACTGCTCACGTTTCATTTTCGTGGAATAGGAAAATTAAATTACACTAATACAATTAAGGAGGTACTGTATGTTTTGGTCCGCTCCCAATGCTATTAATTCAGCTTAGAAAATTACAGTCTATTTTCTGGATGTGATTTTTATGCAGTTCAAATTATGTTTGTTCGATTCATTGCAAAATTCAAATCAATACACTCAATTAATCGATCATGTTTAAACATATAAAAACTGGTGTAATTGGGTTTCTTAACATTGAAAATATACAGCATAGTTTTTTCCTGCTTGGTCTATTTTTTTAAACTCTAGCTCCCGATTGGCTCAATTGATTTAGAGCCTTCAATGCTAGATAGTTTTAGTCATAAAATAGCGGAGCGCCCCAAACCACCCACTGCGTAGACATACTGTGGGTATAACTGATGTTCCGGTGTTATAGACAAGGCTTTATCCTGTATAACTGACGACCCAATATTGTAGACTTGACCTTAAGTCGTATAACTGTCGCTTCGCTATTGACAAAGCGAAAAGGTAGTAGTGGTCGTCGAATCGAACAATGTAAGAGAAAAAATATTTCAAAGCGTAGGTAGTGCACCTGCCTTTCATTCCTGCGCCACTTGGTTCAATTATCCTCTGTCAGAACTTCTGCAGCGACGTGTACGTGCGTCTATTTATTGCCTTCTCGATCCAATCATATATCACTTCCACGTGTAAGTAGTAGCGAGTAATAGGTACTCATAGAGCTAATGAGCAAACGTATTTTAGTAGATTTTCATTTCTGACCCTCTTTCATTTTCTGGTACTGATGCTGATATATCTTCTGCGCTTTAAAATTTCTCGGTTAGACACTAGCTGGCACTAACTAGCACTACGCTACAATACTCAGTCTAGAAACACAACAGAATCTATTGTTTCCTTGAGATAATCTTAATTTATTAGTCATGTTATAAATAACCAATAACATGTGGCATTCATCTCAACAATTATTATAATCCCGCTTGCACCATAAATCACGAAAGCGCTAAACTTACTCAAACCATCGTTCTGACTCCGTCAAATTCAAGCAATTGACAGAAATAGAACGTTTTGTAAAATTGTGAAGCAAGTGGTCTTAAGAATAGAGCATAAAATAATACGCCAATAGGGGAATTGCTTTCACAATACTTTTTTCTTTGAAGGTAGGTCACAGTCGATGCTAAGGAGCCAGACGGAGCCGCAAGGATTGAAAAGCAATCGCAACATTTTACTGCCAGCATTTTTTTATCCTCTCAATATTTCAATAAGATCCGTGAGACAAGAAACGACACTGGTTTTTATTTCTCTACTGTCGCATTAAATTCCATCTTGGAAAGAGGTAATAAAACGAATAAAGAATACGTCTTAAGCCTTTATTAATTTATGCTAGGTTTCATGCAGCTACGCTTTTTCATATTTCTATTGTATTGTCTTCCGCGATTCCGACTAGTGACTACGTTTACGAAATCCCTTTATACATGTTAAATTCCTTATTTGTTCTTATTTTGATTTTTATCTTTAACAAAGAGGATTGTAGTGCCGAGAACTTTGTTTTTGGATTAGAAGTAGCTTTTATTACTAAACCAGCTAAAATGTTAATTCAGCTGATATTTGTCCAGTCGACTCAAAGCAGTTAAATCGCTTTCGATATTTGCCGTGGACAAGTTTTGCACGATATCTTGTTGTTGACTCAGTAACTTGATCTGCGAATATGGAGCTGCATGAGGACCGGTTGCATACCTACCTACCGTCTGCAAACCTAATACTAAACATTATGTAGAAACTCCGATTTACGTTCTAGCAGTCGTTTAGACAAATGCGGGCTTTGACAATTGAGATACTGACTGAACGAATTTATAGGAAATCAAATCATTTTAGTAAAAGTTTGTTCTCTTAAATTAATGCCAAACCATAAATACTGTATTTAAACGACATACAGACTCGAACGAAATGCATAATTACTATACTATACTATGCATATTTTCTCAGTAGGTGTAAGTCGGCAGGTGGGTGAAAGGCTGAAATATTCCATTTCCATTTTACTAGTAAAATGAATGAATTCTTCGCTTTCTGCGCATTTCCACTAGACTTTCGGATCAAAGACAAAACACCTGCGTCATTTATTTTCCATAACTCGTTTTATACTCGATGTTCATCTTATTTACCCTATAAAACTTGTTGTTATTGTCAGACAAGATCATGTAGGTGTGTGTGTGTCAGAAAACAGAATAATGAATAACTTGTTTTAGCTGATCTTTTTATGATGATATTAGTTTTCAAAAGCTAGTATTTAACTGTAAATAAAAAGTTCCTTCTTTTCATATAAAAAAATCCTAATTCTAATTGCACAGCAAAATTGTTATCTAAAGCGCTAAGCCCCCCCCCGCCGCGACATTGCAGCGCCATTTTAACGAACAAATGTTAAAGTGCCATCCATTTACATATTTCTGTAATTAAATATAGGTGTTTCTCGATCGAATTTGATGGCTCAACAATAGGTATTATTTTTGACTTGTGCGCTTTTCTTTTTTGCGTAGGGGGTTTTTTAAATTTAATTTTTAGTACTAGTTTTGTTAAAGATTTGGTTTGATTGCATTACAAAAATTATTTTGATGTAAAATATATTTAATTGATGTAAATAAATTGACGGATGATAAGTTATTTAATGTGCATTTAAAAATAAGTCATTTTGAAATACTTTATTGCAAATTTTAATCATATTTTTAGTGCCAACGATACTAGACGTTTTTTATCCGTGGCATACAAAAAAAAAAGGTGTCGAAACGGTGACTAGTCGGTGAGCCTGGTATGCCAATGCTACAGGAAAATAAATCGCATCGTGTCCATCAGAGTTAAGCCTTGAGGGTAGTCTCTCGATCTCGCTTCTCAAATACCTTCTTTTAGTTATGTGTAAGTAGTTGCCGGCTGAAACGATGATGATGATGAGCTTGCAGGAAATCCCCAACCGGCTGGCCCCTATGACATTGGACTTAAACATAACTAGCGAATTGTGGGTTTCCTAAAGATATACTGCCTATCAGAGCCGAAGGGTTCATACTACTCGATTCCTACTGGCTTCCCTTTGAAAAATGGCGCAGTCAGTATTTAATAGACAAATAATATAATCACATTAAAGATATGTACTCCGGCTTACCTTTTTCCAAAAATTTACCCTTCGCTACTGCTGCCTATCCTTTGGGAGATCACAGGCGTGATGTTGTGTGTGCAGTTACCGGAGAAGGAAACAATTTCGAAATAAAAACACATAAAGTTAAATTACAAGTTTGGATTTTATTGAAATAGAGTGAAGAAAAGCCAGGTGAATTCGCCGTCGTCGGTATCGAGGCGTCATCGTTCGATCGGTCACTTTGTCAGAACGGTATGTCGCAGGTCGAAGGGTATCTGTCACTATCGTCCGACGACATACTTTGTTATTCGCATTGTAGTAGCAGTCGGGGACTATTTTTCTTGGAGCACTATTCAACGGGTATTTAAACATTTTCTGTACATTTTATCAGCACTCTCCTGCCGTTATCCCAATTTAGGAGTCGCTATGTCGGTGCAGCATATCCTTCTTCTTCATCTTAGTCGCCCCCTTTCTAGAGATATCATCTTTCCATTATTTCTTAGTTCTTCCACAGCTCCAACAGCCAATGACGATTTTACAATCGACGATTCGATGAATCAATTTTTTCCCGGCCAATACGTAGCGAACTGAACCGCTCTATAGTTAGCGTCACCTTTCTATTGATATCTTACTTTCGGCCATTGATCCTATATTTATTTATTCAAGAAAAAACAGTGGTCACTACTTATGAGTGCGATATGATTATCTACACTGCCTACCTGTATTGGTTTAACCTTACCGTCACCGTTGAGTAATCTTAGATTGTCTTACAATGTGTACCTACCATTCCCCTACCAGTATTGCATTGATATAGGTTATACAAGTAAGTGGAGCTAAAAAACCGGTTTCATTACATACACAAAATGATTCAATGAAATTGAATATTTTACTATGTCGTCTACACTTGCTTGATACTTTTTCAATATTGGGGTGAGAATAATGTAATCCAAAAACCCTTGAAAGTTCGAGGGGTGCCTCACAGAGCGTGTTATTCATA
Organism: Noctua pronuba; assembly: GCA_905220335.1. Classification (NCBI taxonomy): domain Eukaryota; kingdom Metazoa; phylum Arthropoda; class Insecta; order Lepidoptera; family Noctuidae; genus Noctua; species Noctua pronuba. The sequence continues at coordinate 17,995,455 of LR999891.1, read as the reverse complement.
CAGTGCAGCTTCGTCGCAAGATTTCTCAAAACGTTCACAGATTTCAATCATACAGAAGAAAGGCACCTACAGTAAAAAAAAACATAAAAATATTCGCATATAATAATGCTACACCGTGTATATGTATTGACATTGAAATGTGTCCGAGGTTATTGGCTCCGACCCGTCTTATTATGAAGATGGCGGCACGTGCGACCCTGCTAAATCAGAAATTGAATGAAATGTGAAATTGTATGAAACATGTACCTTTACATACATGTTTCATATTTGTATGTCGTCGTACTCGTACTAATCAATAGATAAAATATACATGTCGTTAGTGCAATAATTGAACACACCTGACACCGCACCGCATTAGTTCTCGCGGACGAGATTGATCATCGGCCGTTTGTGAATCTCCCCCCCGTCTTTCTACTAACAACTACCTGTTTCGGAACTGCGACTTATTTTGTGTCCCCGGCTTCAGCTTATCGTAATTACGCATTTATGAAGTTTATATCTCCTTTCTTTTTAAAGTTTTTTTAGAAAAGGCTTCGCTGCTTTATCCGTGAGGACGTTGGAAGTTCTGCAGGGTAGTTCTTTTCTCTTATAAAACTTTCAGTTGGACGTGCTTAAAGCTTCAGAACTTTAGATCTAAAGGTATTGAGTACTCTTTGTTAAGGCTTCCAAGATTTTTGGTGATTGGAGTCGTGTAAGGAGCAGCGGAAATCGATATGCAAAGTAGGTTGGTTAGCAATGTGGTGTGGAGGTCGCAGGCTATGCGTGCCTATGATCGATGGTGTTGCGTGCGTTGAGCGCCGAGCGCCGTGAGGTCGCGGGCCCGCTGGCTCGCTCCGCGCGACCCTCATCCAGCACCGGTAGAGCGCCGTGACGTGGCTTCTCTTTGTTCCACGCCGCCCGGCGACGCCACCATTGCCTCCACCGCCTCCATCGCTTCATATCGCGACGCCGCGCCTACCTTTCATTGCGCATGCTCAGCGCGATTCTCCTGCGTCCCCACTACGTCACGATTTAAAATGATATGCGGTGCAAAGTAGCGTACATTCTCTCTGTACGTCGTCACATTCGGCATTGTGCTGATACGAGCGTTCCAATAGTGTAGGCAGCGCCCGTTGAGCCGTCGCTGAGCTGTAGCCGCTCGTGGTCCCGCCACCGCGCCGTGGTTAGTTGGGAGCTGGGAAAGGAGCGCGCGGCAGCGCCGGTATCGATCTGAGCGTTTCGTGTGCCCGCTCGTGCACGACGCTACGTTCTCTCGGGATATTCGCCCAGTGGTCGCCGTCGGCGCCGGCCTTGCTGCACTGTTTACGCGCAGTGTATATTTATTTCATCCGCGCGATCATGCTCAGCGGAGCTAATTGATAACGCGACACACGCATCCGTGAGCGCATCTAGGAGCCGCACCGGCCGTCGACGTTCTTCTTCAATCCCGAAGTTGCAAAACTTTAGGTAAGTCTAGTTTTTAGCTTCCAACGTGCCCCAACTTTTCGATATTATTGCATTTTATTTTTTAGCGATCGGAGCGAATGGTGGAAAAGTTTTTAACACTAATCGTTCAGTTCGTTAGGCTTTTTAGTTGCTCTTTTATTATATTTTATCATTTTGTGATTCTGTTCCATCGTTCCACGTATAATCTGTGTTTAAAGTGTATTCAAATATTTCTATTGAGTGTTTTAGCCGGCCATCTGGTTTATATTCTAAAGTTAGATTGTAAAATCGTAAACCACAGGGAATCATCGGTACATAGGTATTAACCGAGCGAGCGGTTTGTTGAACGCTCTCCATCCCGACCATTCTGAACAAATTGGATCCGGTTTTTGTACAAATAATCCTATTTTATGGTAAAGCATTCGCCATACGGAACGTTTAGAGAAATACTTCGTTAAAATTCACTCGGAAAATATTTAAAAGGGCTCTATACACGTGAGGTATTTCTTATTCATACTGCGCATGTCTTCCAAGTTTATTTGTCATACATCTGTACAATGGCATTCCTAAAATCGGTAATAGGTGGTGTTTTACTGGGAGCAATCTTCAATAGAGAGTGTACGTACGTACTTTACTTTTCAATGTAAAATAGGGCGAAATCTTTTCTTGTAATCGAACCGTACGTGTTGAATGGCTCGACAGTGAAATGGAGGGCCTACCAATACTGAACTCCCTCTTTGAGAGTAGGTATACGAAATCTCTTTTACCCGCAGAGGCTGTTTAACGACATTGTTAGAGAGAGGGCGAGGAAACCAAAATAATACTAGTCTATAGAATTATGGATGTTCGAACAAGACATTAAAACCTTTGCAGTATCGTTTCACGGATAGCGACGGTGTTTAGCCGTCCTTAGATCACGTTGTTATGTCTATTATTGTTATCTATCTACGTACATAACTATGTACCTATTCAAAGTTCATAGTCTCTCCGTGATGTTCCAATTATCACTTTTACTCGCGTGTGGATACAAAATATCTCTAAATCCATTTGCTAATCCAATAAATGTACAAACACATAGCAAAAAGATACAAAATAATGTTTTGCTAACCCCTATAGTAACCATCACAATCTGTTCAATGGTGCGCATGCGTCATCACCGCTATAAAAACGGCGACTAAAATGTCTCGCCACTGTGTATTGACAGTCTTTTCTGTACTGAAATGTTCTAAGATGCCTGAATTTTGTGTTTATTTCTATGGAAAATAGGGCCTTGGGGATGTGTGATAATATTTTTTAACAAAGGAATCTCAGGTGCGGGTGCCGCAATTTAAACTAACCTTACAGTATTTTTAAATAGCTTTCAATGTATTTTATACAGTAAATTAAATCCTTTGTGCATTTATTTATAGATTTCTGTAATGTCGAACTTTCTCCAGAATTCTAAACCGACACTTGATTGTTTAAGACAGGGGTGTCCAAGATAATTTTATGGAGGACCAAGTTAGTATTTTTGTAACCGTAGCGGGCCAAAAAAATTCAAAGTGAACTCTATTTTTTTTTAAATTGTTCGCGCAATATTTATTGATGTGTTATAAAGTTTTAAGTGGCGTAGGTACAGTACTAAAGGCAAGAAATCTCAGGAATATCACGAGAGTGCTTTACAAAATTCGCCCAATAGAACCTTCTGATTACCAGCTCATACTAATAAATAGTAAACCTTATTATTTCAAAAAGCATTTCTAGCCGGCAATTTTTTTTTGTTGCCTATCCCACTGCGATGGGCAAAGGCCTCCCCCAATTCATTCCATGTGCTCTTTTCCCGTGCCCCCTCGAAACAAACAAACCGAATATTAAAATAAAATAGCCAAAAATAATAAATGCACCTCTCATGACCGTGTTGTTGATCGGTGCAAAACATAAAAAAACCTAACTTTATTAGGTTTGGTATTGGGTTTGCCCAAACTCCGAACAGCTTACCGCTCCTATCCGGGTGTTTGATGAAAATTGACAAAATTCGGTTCGAGCTATCTTCGCTGTTGACCCTTCCAATTTTAGACTAGTTCGCTCTAGTTCCCGTAAATGGTTCTGACATTTTATTTATTCAACTCAATATTTTATTTTTGGGCTTGCCAATTTAAACGGGCGACTTTTGATTCGATCAGATTTTTTTCATGAAAATACCAACTTATTTATTGCTCTCCCACTGCTTCTTCCCATACGGAGATTTTGATAGAAAAACTTCACGAAATTCAGCCACTAATTAGCAGTGATTCCATGAATCCTAGTATCAAACTTGCGAACAACTTCTCTGCAGTATAAAATAAGACAAGAAGTTGTCAACCCAACATTCATCATCATTTTCTCTTAATTTTGTATTCAAATTAAACAACATCGAAAACTCGTAAGTTTCTGAGTTATGTCATCCTTGTCGCAAACGGGCGATAAATTTAAACCCCTAGATAACTAGTTTCTTAGTTAGACAACGGTACCTGAGAGCCTAGAAATGCATTAGTTTCGCAAAGGCAGTTATAGCTAAGGGTAAGCCGCTCAGTACATTCGATGTTCATTAGCACAGTTAATAATGCAAGTATTTATATAACGAGTGGCGTAGTCGAGGTTCTTACCTACCTATGCTCCAATGTATGTAACAGTAATTAACTCAAAACAGCCTGACGTTAAGGGCGTTTGTATAATTTATTTAATTAAACGCTATACTAACGGCACTATCGCAAAGAAAAATAAGAAGTAAAACGTTTGACCTTTGCGAAAAATAATAAAATAATTTCATTTACAAGTTCACTCCGACTTATAAATATGTAGTCAACGATATCAAGTTTGTATAATATAAGTATTAGCGCTTTTCCTGCGGGTTCGTCCACGTGAATTTCGGGTTTTGCGTCAGTCTCATTATCCTTTCTCAGGTACAAGGCATTAGCTATAGCCTAATAAGTAACAATATCTAAACCGATGTACCATCAGCTTCTTACCCCTGTCCTTTGTATCTTGGGATCGGAGCAACACGTTTTTTTCTTCCAGTCTCCTCTGTCAACCGTCACCCATCATTTACTCCTTTCTCTTTCATATCATTCCTCACACAATCGATCTATCGTTTCCTTGGTATTCCTCTCCCTCTGCATCCACCAAGATTTATATTCATGACTCTTTTAGAATGAGATTGTTTGGTGTTGTAGTTTGTTTGATTTATTTCATCACCTTAAAAAAGTAAAGTAAAACATAGTAACGAAACTGGCATGTCCTAGAACCAAAAAATTGAAGACATGGTGACATCTACCGATTTCCGCGTGGCCTACGCCCTCTCTCTCTAACACAGATGAGATCTGTGTTCATAGCATTGGAAATATTGTAGGCTAAATACTTATGTAATATGGATTACACTGACTTCTTTCCTCAAGAAGCAATGATCGAGTTTTTAATACCTTACAACCAACACGCGTAGCATGACCACCGTAGAAACGGGTTTTGTTGACGGAAGAATCGACAAAATGACGGATTGTGTCGACAAAATGACAGATTTCTTTTCACAATCTGTCATTTTGTCGATTCTTCCGTCAACAAAACCCGTTTCTACTGTGGTCATGCTACGCGTGCAGAGAGACTTAAATCCACCAACGGGCTGCCATTGGCTGATGCTGATTGTAAAATCGTCCTTGTGCCAAACAAAATCTTTTTTATCTAATCTCGGCAGACGAACAAGACCACAATAAAGATAACAACAGTTAGAGAATATTATAATTACTAGTGTAGTATAGTTTTAATGAAAATCGTACAAACCTGTTAGTGATTAATATCGTCATTTGGATAACTTTGAGTATAAGTGTCTGGGATCAATCCTCTAGTGATCTTCTGTGGTTCCGTGGCTCCTTGTAGATGGTCCTCTCTGGACGATTTCGAGTGGAAAAGTAAGGATCATTTCTTTTAAGAATGACATAGTTTGTAAGTACGTTCTTATTTTATATTCTTGTGTGGTCTTTTGTTTAATATAACTGTATTTTTCTATACAATTTGTAACTCTAGGTTTTTTGGTTTAACACTTATTTTGCTAGTAAAACAACTCGATTTTTTGCCTGTCCTTAATTTCCATAAAATGATCTGTTATTGAAAATTATTAGTCAGTGCAGTTTTTGGACGAGATTAACTTGTCTGTTTAATCTCGACAATCTTTTATATCATATAAATTGTATAATGTAAAAAATATATGGGTTTGATTTAGTTGAAAAATATCTTTTTACCTATAATTATTATTTTTGGTTTTCGCTGATAAAAAATAATTAGTCCGTGAATGACGTGACTTAGCTAACCGTGCATTGTCGTTCAAACTAGACCGGTTTGCAAAATTAAAACTAAAAAATGCAGCTCAATCGGTTGAGGGATAGCTGTTTTAAAATTCAGTTGAAAGATTTGACCTAAACAAACATACATTGCAAGTTAAATAATAGCTTGTAAAAATAATGAGGGGGAGAATAATCGATACATACGGGGTGGAGGGGTTTTCGCGTCGGGGTCCCTCCACCTTGTATAAAACCACAAAAGAAACAAACACATGCCACTTAATTAGGAACGCCCTTATTCTCTAGTGATTCGCGCATCATTAAAAAATCCATTTCACTCACTGATGTCTAGGTATTGGTGACGTATATTTTGTAGTGATTAGCCAAGGCATACACGGTTACTCACACGTCCGCGCTCCGTGTGATAGCCACCTTATCTCTGTAATGTGTTCCGTTGTCAGTTGCATTGAAGGTTTGCAACTGAGTATTGAGTCATTTTAAGTCCAAAGAAAACCAATATTCTACTTTACTCGGCTGCGGGACCCCGGGGCTGCGGGACTGTTCGAAAGAGATACCGTGGCCCTGGAACACAAAGGGCAATGAAGGAACATGGATGGGTTTTAGTCAGTAAGAGTCTGACACTCCCTCCCACTCCACCCAGAGCGGGAGAAGTCATTTGATGATTTCCTATCCGTAAAAAAAAAGGTTTGCAACTAAGTATTGAGTCATTTTAACTCCAAAGAAAACCAATATTCTACTTTACTCGACGTAAGAATGTAACACGAGACTTCAAACCAGACATAAACATATGGATTAAGCTGTTATAGATCTTAGACCAAGAACGCTATTTCAGTGGGATAATTCTTATGAAAGTTCACATTCTAATTTCTGTGTCACTTTATCAACAAGGCATGAGATCCTGGGTTCGAGCAAAGGTTTAATGTGTTTTTCCCTCAGGAATTTCTCAGTAGCAGCCCCGGGAGTCTGGATTTGTGCCCGGTTGATGGCGAGCCCCACCGATTACATGGGACTTAAACATAACTGGCGAAATGTGGATGTACTATTACGTACACCTCTGCCTAACCCTTCGGGGATCACAGGCGTGATGTTATGAATATCTATCAATAAATAACATAAAGCGTTTACCAATTTTTTACATTGGGATTATTGCGTCTAGATTTTGTATGTTTTAAATCGGAATTTATGGGTCTTTAGATAGAAACTAATAACTAATCTCAGTATTAATTTTGGATTCGCTAGCATAAAGATCGTCCCCTCGCGGTCAAGTATGAACTGTTTTACACGAAATGTTCGTGAAATTGTTGGATCTATGTCTCGTCCACGCCTCGTACGTGGCACGACTCGCGCCCGCCATGTCTGGCTAAATCATTAGTCTAGCACAAAGTGAGCGCGCCACAAAAATTGCGTTGCGTTTGATACCGCCAGCTCGTTCATTATTCCAAAAATGAAAAGAGGCGCCCAGGCTTAACAATTACAAAGTAATTATGATTCGACTACACTATAATTCTTTACTCTTTTTCAAGTAAATAAATTCACCGTGATGTAATCTTCAATGACGCGCAAAACTCGTTGAATATTAATTAAAATTACTTAGGATACCTTCTACATACGTACTTTTCACGTAATGGTGGATCAAGGTGATGTAACATCAAGTACCGTCAACATGACGGTTATCAATCGGTAAATTGAGCACAGTAACTATATCTTGCATATTAGTTAGGTTAGATTAATATAGACGGTAACAAAAATATACAGTATGTACACGAAATAAATAAATGAAGGAAAATTGTTTATTCAGCATGAAACTCATTGGTAATAAAAAAATTGTCCGTGACTGTACAACATCATATAAATAAGGTTTATGGACTAGCAGGCAACACACGGTCAAAGTCATGATAACTTTGAACTTTGTTGATATCAGACATTCCTACACAATATGTTCACTCAGTACCTACCTACATAAAATACCTAGAATTGGAATTGAAATTCTTCGTGAACGCACGAATAGATCCTTCCTGTAATAAAAGTTCAGGTGTTAATAATGGAAATAGCAAACAGTAAATATTGCACACTTATGGAAAAATAACACGGTAAAAAAACCTGTCGGTAGCTGTATGCAGTGTGGCGCTGACACATCATCATACTGCTGCCCTTATCCCAATTTATTTGGGGTCGGCGCAGCATGTCTTCTTCTTCCATACTTCTCGATACGGCTCCGCCATAAAATCCTTCATACAGTACATCCATCGTTTCTTTGGTCTTACTCTTATAGCCATCTATATTCATCCACATTTTCCTCATTCCTCCGCATCACATGTCCATACCACGATAACCGATTACCACATAACTTTTCAGTCACCGGCGCGGCGCCACTTTCAGAGCCGCTGACACAATTAAGATTAATTTTTATTACGTTCCATCGATATCCCAAGAATAATATTCCAATGTTGTGCAGACTAGAACTCAGCTCTAACATTTATAATACTTCGCTAAGAATAAAATCTCCGGCTGTTGCTTGTGGACTGTAAATGCAGTGAATTCAAATATTTTTCAGCAGTTAATAGAAATACGTTCAGTGGACTGTTCCAGATAAGGTCGTCCATAAGTGCTCTATAAACAGACATTGTGCTCGAACGATTGAGTCATAGAGCAGAGATTGGTTTCTGTCTTTTTCTGTACGAAATTAGTTATATTTTTTCCCAAGTTAAACAAGTTTTAAATTTTTCGTTCAGGCACACAATACAGCGAACTTTCTTGATTAAAGAATAAGGATAGGAGAAATTTACTTTGGTTCTTTTTCCTGGGCCTACAAGATTGTTCGAAGTTAAATGAAAACTTACTTACCTATGTTAAAAAAGTTGGCATTTAGAAAACATTCAAATACATTAGAAAACTCATTGAAAAATCTTTAAAAAAATTGAATTTTTAATTCATATTTCTGTTTTTAAAATCGTTACCATTCAATCTGCCACAGGGATGATTAACCAACAAATACCAACGGCGTATTCCTAAAAAATACATCAATGGAAAGCATAATTATTTATTTTATTGTAATGGTGACACTTGGCAGATCTGGGCAAATATTCGCCTTCTATCATTAAAACAAAGTGAACTATATAGCAATAGACATAAAAAACATTTTGTTTTGATCCAATAACGCAAAAATTTGGACAAATACGCTAAGTGAAGTGCCAACGTAAAACTAACAGGTTTGGTTGCAGTTTTATCGCTCCCGGCAATCGAATGGAACGCAGTGGCACCACGGAAAATGCAACAGTTTTTATATTTTTGTTTTCCCGTCCCGTTCATTGTAGTCAGAGAAACCACTTTTCATTTCAACCATTTTCAAACCAATAATCTTATTGAAAAGGGCTACAGGCAACAAAACAAGGCGGTGACAATCTCGTGGTATTTTAAAATTAAGTTAAATGAAGTTAAGTAATGGTCTAAAGTTATTACGGTGTCTAAAAGTGATAAATAATAGTAAAGATTGTATTGATAGATTCAAATTCTATAACAGAGCTCCTTATCCTGTACTCACTTACTTTCCTATTTATTGTCACGACGTTGACCGTTCACCAGCTTAATAAAACAGATTTGTTATTTTCAGCATTTTTAACACTGCTTTTTACCGAGACCATCTCTCAATTAACAATGATTACATAGACATGTGTAATTAGAGTCCGTACGTACTTTAATTACATAACCAATCCATTTGATGATGTAGTTTTGACTACTGTGGCGGGCTGCGGTATTTTGTTATCGATATTTTTCATACCATTTACTATCTTCTGATGAAGTAAAAAGAAAGGGTTATGATTTTAGCATAATAAGGTGTCAATAAATTCGTTATTATGGCCCGGGTAACATAAACTACATTCCAACCGACTTCAACAATGGGAGGAGTCGATTTTACCTTGTAAACCCCGATTTTAATTAGAGCGTGATTTTTCAGTAGTAGTATACCACACAGATTCTTGTTGACTGTATAGTGTATCGAAACAGTACACCCATATCCTCTTATATTGACTCTGATTGTTTTCAAGTATTCCGAAACGGGTTTAAGTTTCATTAATTTTGTTACAGTAGGTAGTTTGTCGAAATTAGTGCCCAATATTTTGAACAAACAACTATAAAGTTCTTGCTGCGGGACTATTCCAAAGAGATACCGCGGTCCTGGAATACAAAGGGCAAAGAAGGAACATGGATGGGTTTTAGTCAGTAAAAGTCTGACACTCCCTGCTACTAAACCCAGAGCGGGGGGGGGGGGGGGGTATTTGATGATTTCCATTCCCAAAAAAAAAAAACTATAAAGTTCTCCCAAATACACAAAAATTCAAGGGGACAACGGTCTGTATATTTCTTTACACACACAACTCCATGCATCCATCATAACTACCGCCGTATAGGTGGTACCCTACTCGCCATTAATTAGCGAGCCAACAATATCCCTTTCGAAGTTCACAGAATTCAATTAAGCAAATAGGCTCCACAAAGCCTTGCTCTAACAAGATGTCACATGAGCTATGCTGCGTGCATTGATTTGAAGGGGACAAGATAATACCACGAATGCTATTATGTAAGGATTTGCTTTGTGTCTGCTCTGACGCGCTGACCAAAGGCTTTATCGGTAGATATGTGATAAAGTTATGCCTTTGATACTGGGTAAGGTTATGTGACCATTGTTTGCTGCAGTGGCAATGGTTCCATATAACTCGATTCCTACCGGATTCCATTTGAAAAAGGCACAGTCAGCATTCTATAGACAAATAATATAATCACATTAAAGATATGTACTCCGGCTTAGCTCTTACAGAAATTGACCCTTCGTTACTGGTTTGCTGGCCTGACATAGTAGCGCGTTGGTGCGATAGACCTGGTACCAAATATGGAAAATAAAAGAAATACATGCACTGAAGATACTCCTAGAGAGCAAACAAACGCGTCGGCTCTATCGATTCGTTATAGGTCCATTTCTGCACATGAATTATCTCTTAAATCTCAAAATACCCAGTTTATAAATAAAACAGCCCACATATTTTGCTGCATACAGGATGTACAAGACACTGATAACCAAAGTTGGATATCCTGTGTTCAGTAAATTCCCAGTTTGCACTTAATCATACAATTCTAAATTTATCTCCACGGCTAACATAAATCCGCTTCTATCCTACAGAAAGAAAATGCCTTTATATTAGTTATATTACTCATTACATGATGTATAGCTTGACACATTCCTTTTACCCGGGAAACAGCGAATCCAAAAGGAAGGGTTATGATTTTAGCAGTCTACGTATGTATGTGTGTTTGTATTTACGTATGTTCCTCCGTAGCGCTTAAACTAATCATCCGATTTTGATGAATAAGGTGTCAATCGATTTGTTATTATGGCCAGGGAAACATAGGCTACATTTTAACCGACTGCAATAATAGGCGGATTCGATTTTACCTTGTAAACCCGAATTTAATTAGAGCGTGATTTTTCCGTAGTTGGGCGTTTTTAGTTGTAGTATACCATACAAATTCTTGTTCATGTTACGTCATGTGGAAGATCGCGAACAAATGGTAATTATGTGACGGGGGTGCACCACCCAACCTACCCGCTAGTATCCCTCATCTGCTGACATTGGACTTACACAAAGACATTCAAATATTTTCGAGCGATAGACGGGACATGACGAAGAAAATCGTAATCCAATACTTATTTCTACTTGATAACAAATCGGTCTGTCTAGTGTCACACGCCGGCTTGTCAATCGAAAATGTTCGGGATCATCATTTTTGTATGACTTTATTCCCAACGTTCGCTCTATATATTTGGACTTACACAAATCGTTTTCATTTGTTATATCAGGGTCCGACATCTCCACCCACAATCATATTCGTAGCAGACTCTCACTAGCATTTTGCTGACGGAAAATTTAATAAAAAAACATCGTGAAAATAAAGTCGATTAGTTTGTGGATTTGTATTGTGTAGCTGTAGTATATTTGTGTATACTCGTGGAACGTGCCTCTAGACGGCACTAAAATGTAGTGTCTACTTAAGTTAAGATCTTTTCACTGCACGGGGCTTACAGCTCTAGAAAAATGTTACGGGTTCACACAATATTACCCCCTAGGGCCGTAATGAGTCTAAAAGCTGCTCTTATTATGAGTACAATATTTTCTCCGCAGAACCACCATTTTCAATGAGTCTGACGAATACGCATGTCTCTAGAGCGGCTTTATGTTCGTCATATTTCATTCGTGTAACCTATTCCTTATTCCGTTGGTCCACTTTGCGTCTATTGTGTTTGTGATAGTAGAAGAAAATGGGGTACGAGGGTACCCATAAAATGGGGATTTTCTTAACTAGAAAACGAAGGAAGTGTTGGTTAACTGGCACTCGATTCGCCCCGAGCTTTGTACTACATATAAATAGTGCGGTAGTTTAAAAAAGTTCTGCTTGTTACGGCTTTAGGAAAATGTAGTACACTCGTTTCACAGGCTTTAGTTTTTGAGTTCGATATAAACTCGGTCCAACTACTAACTACTCTTGCAAGCATTTTAAAACTCTTGACGCAAATAGACACAAAAAAAAACTTTTTGATAAGTTTAATGAAATGTGGTAATGCAGGTACCTATCTATTACGGTAAATAACAAGAAATATTAGTAATTTGCTGAAATGTTAACATTAACATTTTGCGAACTAGATGATCTTATTAAGTATTTAGTATAAATAAGATTGTCACCAACACCAATAAATGTTTGTTAAAATAAATCACTTCGTTGAAAATAATAAATGAAATTGAACATTTAAGGTTAAAATAAAACAAAAGAGTTGGTGGGTGGATGCAGTGCTTTGTCCCCACGGCAAGAGATTTTCCAGTAAAGCTGGTCTTGAAGCGTTGAAAGCTACGAAAAATGTCAGCAGCAAGAAATGTCAAAATCTTATGGTGGGATTACGGTTAATTTTTTATTGTTATTAAAGTTCCAGCTGGCTTATTTATAAAGATGGTACTTCCTATAATTTACTGAATCTTTTATCATCTTTCAAATGTACCATCATCATCATCATCTGCCTAGCCTTTTCCCAACTATGTTGGGGCCGGCTTCCAGTCTAATTGGATGTAGCTGAATACCAGTATTTTACATAGAGCTACTGCCTATCTGGCCTCCGCAACCCAGTTAGTACTGGGTAATACGGTACCCCTTGGTGTCTTACCAAGGGGTACCGTACCGTACCGTGGTTGTCAGACTTTTTGGGCCACTGACTACCAGTAGCGAAGGGTACATTTTTTTTAGAGGTAAGCCGTAGTACACATCTTTAATGTGATTTTATTATTTGTCTATGGAATACTGATTGTGCCAGTTTCCAAATGGAAGCCGGTAGGAATCGAGTTGTAAGAAACCTTCGCCACTGCTGACCGTAACGACTGTCAAATGTACAATTTGTCATGAAAAAATCTATACTAATACTAGCTGTTCCCGGCATGCGTTGCAATGCACCTTTTTCCTATCCTACCTACCTATCCTACCTACCCTACCTACCCTACCTACCCTACCTACCTACTTACCTACCCTTCTCTACCTACCTACCTACTTACCTACCTACCTACTTACCTACTTACCTACTTACCTACCCTACCTACCCTACCTACCCTATCTACCCTACCTACCCTACCTACCCTACCTACCCTACCTACCTACCCTACCTACCCTAACTATCCTACCTACCCTACCTACCCTACCTACCCTACCTACCCTACCTACCCTACCTACCCTACCTACCCTACCTACCCTACCTACCCTACCTACCCTACCTTGGCTGTACCTTGGTTGGCTGTTTTAAGGGTTTTTCCGGCAATTATTCGAATTTTTCTCGCCATAAAAACCATCCTTGAACTCCAACGAACATTTAAAAAAAAAATTGGCCAAATTGGTCCAGGCGTTGTTGAGTTATGCGCTTACCAACACATTTTGCGATTCATTTTTATATTATAGATTACAAAGCTGAAGAGTTTGTTTGGTTGAACACGCAAATCACAGGAACCACTGGTTCGAATTGAAAAATTCTTTTAGTGCTGGATAATCCAATTATCGAGGAAGGCTATAGGCTATATAAGATCACGACTAATAGGAGCCGGGCAAAAATAAAACAAGTCGGGAGCGGCGGTTGAAACCGCGTGGCACAGCTAGTAAACTCATAAAATTAATTTATTCCTCTTGTTATAAAACCAAGGTCTTAAATAATATCGTTAAAATCACACATTTATGTCTGTTTTCCCAATAAGCATTAGCATTATGCTAAACTGAGTCGGGTTAAGTTAAGCTTTGTAGGTCTTAGCTTCGCTATGCAATCCGTTCGTGGCGGACGATGCAAAGAGCGCAATTAATTTTGTGAGCAGGCGACTGTTTCAGATTAACAAACTTCGTTGGACATGGACTAAACCTGAAATATTGGTCATTTAGGTACTGGCATGAATAAGTAGGTGCACTTTGCATTCAGTACTCGTGTTTACACTGAAGTTTACTTTACGCAACAGGCTGTTTAAGGTCCATTATCATTTGCAGGGCAGTTAAAGATGACAGTTATTGATCTTGTTGGGTTTTTTCGACGCCCGGTTTTATCCGCCAAGTTGGGTTGAAACATTTAGGCACATGCGGCACGAAATCTTTTGACTTACGCACGACGGCCAATCAAGCTATACAAAACCAGTTTATGCGGATCTCTCATTGTATAGGAAATCTATAAAAAACGAGGCCAAGTTATACTGGAAATGTACAGCTTCATGAGCCGCCGTGTGTACGTACTTCACTTTTCGGTCTATAGTTAATTTTCTACCAGTTTTAATTTAAATTTCCTCATCCCTTTTATGTTACTAGCAGAAAAAGTTTAGTATTAATACCGACAATTTAGTTCAGCCCTTGCCAAAAAAATGCGAGTTGAGTGTGACACGCAACTTTCAGTCAATACACACTTGACCGCACACAGTCGGGCTTTGTTACGGACTTACTGCGTGGAAACAGTGCGCAAGTGTGATTAGTAATTGGGTGCGAGCACAAAGCCACAAGCCTCTCTTGCCGCAAGGTAGCTGGAGACTACCCTGAATAAATTCTCTCGTTTATTTGCCTTCAAATTTTATGTAGAAACTTTTAAATCGTTGTTCGTACTGTTAGGACACACTTTAGAAATACCTTTTTAAAAAAACGATTATCGAAGGTTAATTAATTATATTTAGTGAAAGGCACAATTACAGTATTAAAAGAGGAAATTTGGTTAATATTCTGACTTGCGACCTATCCGGAAGGAGTCTCAACCCGAACTGGCGCTATTGTCTGACCAATGCACTAAGTCTAGAAAGGAATGATGATGCGGTGCTGACTAAGCACTTAAGGGTGCATCCTAGGGATGTAACAACCCCCCCTTTAAGAGGAACTTTACGGTTTTCATGGAAAGTTACGAATTTATTCTTAACCTTGGAAGAGGAATTGTTTCCGGTTCCGGATCGTTATCTAAGGTGCTATCGTTCTGTAATTTAGGTTTTGTTTTGCAGCCAGAATATTTTCCAAACTTCTTACAAAGTTTATAACTAATAAAAATTAAAATTAAGATTAATACAAGGTAAGTCAAAAGTGGATAGTGAGAACTATATTCAATTAGGTTAGGGCTAGGATTATTTATAATTTTATCAACATCTGACAACATTTGGTTGTTGATAACGCTAGGTAGTTTTTCTAAGTCTATGTTTGACAATTTAGATGCTAACAATTTGGGCTTTGATATGTTAAACTTTTCCAGATTACAACAGGCTTCATTAATTAGATTAAAATCGGAAACTATAGTTTTAACATTTATGTCTATGTTGCTTTTTCCAAACAGTTGTTTATTTCTACAATAAGCCGTACAATTAGGTCGAATATTAAGTATACCAGTACCTAATATTTTGAATTCTATTAAATCAGAGTTACACTGGACAGAAAGTTTAGAAGGTTCAGATTGAACAAATATCCATTTGTTTCCTTGCAATTCTTGCCAAATATCTATCTGACCATACATTAATTTAGTTTGACAGTATATAGGTATTTCTGTAACAATTTTTGTTAGTATATCAGTTTCACAGGTTGGTGTTTCTTGAATTGAGCGTGTGTCAGTATCATCACAAATATAAACTCTGTTTACAGGCTCAGTACAGGATTTTAGATTACTTATACAGGTGTATGTTAGTTTATCTTTACTAATGCCAACATAATTACAAGATGGTACAATCATAGCATAGGAGTTTGGTTTGTCCATGTTGTGCGGTATAGGTACTGAAATAGCTTTAAATAGATCTAACTCAAAAGAGTTTACAAGGGGAATTTTGATTACAAAGACTAACTTATTGTTTACAAAATAACATGATATCTTTGATATATCGATCAAAGCATGAATAGTATCTAAATCTAAGTCTAAAGGTAATTCTTCATAATTAGGTAATTTTCTAACATTACTTGTTAGTTCATTATAAAACTGATTTGGTGTCATGACCGATGGGTGAAGAGTATTAGTTTTAGCGAATAACATTGCATTTACAAGGTCGTCTAATTTAAATGACAGAGTAAGTAGACAAGATGATAGTTCAGTGTAGACATCGTTCATCTTTGATTTTATGTATAGCTTATCAGATAAAATTGACAGATTATTAAAAGTATTAGATAGTTTAATAATAGCGTCATTCAAACGGCCTTCATTTGTGGTTATAGTTTCAAGAGTTTTGTTGTAACGGGAAAGAGCCGTACTTGTTACAAGAATGTTATCTTTTAAAATGGACGCTAACTTAATATTGTTATTGTTTAGGGTTTGAATGGCGTTATTATATCTTATGGCATCGTCTTCATCCATTGTGCCAATGACTTGTTTGAAAAGAGAGCCAACTCCTGCTAACCAAGCGGATCTCTTTTCTCGCCCAGATGTTAAATGAGATATGGCACTGTAGTCTTTCCGAATATCGATAAGTCGCAAAACCAGAGGCTGTAGTATATTTGTACATTCAGATTCTTTAAGTATTGTATTTTGTTGACACAAAAGCGTAGAAGCTTTTAATGCGTTGTTTATATTATCTATATGGGGTTTTATATATGTAATGTCAATAGGTACAAGTAAATGAATATGATCTCTAGTCTGTTTCATGATTCCTATTGAGTCGAAGTATATGCCAGGGCTTTCAGTGACTTGTTCGATGATATCAGATGTTGCAAGGGACAGGAATGTAGATATTCTGAAATATATTAGACAAAATATTTAACTAATGTTATTTTGTTATGTGTTAAAACTAGGTTTATTAGATTAAGGTAAAAAAAATAATAATAATAAAATAAAAGTAGTAAGTATTAAAATAAAAACTAAATATTAGTTATTTCCGCCAGCTTTAATTCGTCATAGTGATACTTGACGTGACGGCGATTAACGAGAAGGGTCAACGTATTGTTGCCATTAATTTTGATTACTTTATGTGGACCTTTCCAGATAGGCGAAAGAGCTTTATTTTGCCGCGGATGGTGTTTGATATATACCATATCGCCTGTTTTGTATTTCATAGGTCTGGTTCTTCTATCATAATAGTCTTTAGAGGTGATTTTAGATTTAAGGATGTTTTCTACGGCTTTCTCTCTAGAGAGTTTCATTCTTTGTTGGAGTATACGGACATAACTAGGATATGTAGGTTCTAATGCTGTATCATAAATAGAAGTGGGTATAAATGGTTTGCAACCGAATAATAATTCGTATGGTGTATAATTTGTGGTGCAATGGACTGTGGTATTGTAGGTTAACATTGCCGTGTAAACGTATCTCGGCCAATCATTTTGGTTGTCATCAACGAAAGATTTTAAATATTCTTTTAGAGTCGCATGACTTCTTTCTAAAGCACCTTGAGTTTGTGGATGATAGGGGCTGGACCATAACTGTTTGATTTTCAGAAAGGTACAGGTTTGTTTAAATAGTTCTGCTGTAAAATTTGTTCCCTGATCTGTAAGGATAGTCTTGGGGATGCCAAATTGGGATATAAAATGGATTAAACATTCAGCGGTTTCTTCTGCCGTAGCATTTCGGATAGGATAACCTGTTGAAAATTTTGTGAGGTCATCCTGAATGGTTAAAATAAACCTGAGCTTGGCCGTACCTGATTCAGGCAATGGTCCGACGATGTCAAGTGACACGCGTTGAAAAGGTTGTGTAGATGTCGTTGTGATCTGCATAGGGGCTCGATTGGTTCTACGCAGGGCTTTGTTGGTTTGACATAGTTTACATTTACGGACATAGTCTTCGACATCTCTGCGCATATTCCGCCAATAATATTTTTCCTGAATTCGACTTAACATTCTATTTGAGCCTAAATGACCTGATATGGGAATGTCGTGGTTCTCCTTTAAAATTTTAATTATTTCATTTGGAGAAGGATAAATTATAGTATTTTTGAAAATATGGACAGTGATCGAAGTATTGTGAAACAAGTAAGTAATTATATTATGAATTTTCATAAAACTATGTGAATCAAATGGGTTACAAAAGTCTGTTATGCCGAATTCAGTGGTGTTTTTATTAATTAATTCATGTTTTACATTTTTGAGGCTCTTAAAAATATCCTCATAGTTGCACTGATCGAAGTGATGGACTTTTACAAAAAGTAAGTAAAATTTCACATTATTATTTTCGAAAGAGACAAAGGAATGTAATGTCCTTTCTTTTTCAAGGATATCTTTTGGTTCCGAAAGTTTATCGATAACTTCCGAAATATAGGGATTAGACTCATCAAGGTCAATGGAAGTTGGTATAATAATAGTTTTTAATTTTGTTTTTAATAAAGTTTCACTATGTTCGTGAATAATAGTATCAAATTGATTAAGTTTATCATTTATTTTTTTCAGGCATTTAGAGTAAGTATCGTCGTCGTTCTGGACTTCAGGTGGAGTTGGGATATCAAAATCTTCAGGGAGTTCAAAGTCATCATCGGGTAACTCAATATTTTCAGGTAAGTCAAGAAAGTCAGGTAAGTCGGGAATTTCAGGTAGTCCTGGACTTTCAGGATTAACAGGAGGGATTTCAGGCTGCTGAAGAGGAGGTGGAACACTCATAGGTGGTGGTACTTTGTCGGTAAGTACGTGAGCTGTGTCTGGTGATCGAATGGATTGCACAGGGTAACGAGAAAGAGCATCAGCGTTACTATTGATCTTACCCTTTTTATATTCAATTTCATAATCGTATTCCTCGAGTTTTAATCTCCATCTAACTAGCTTGGAGCCTGGTTCTTTGCAATTGAATAGCCACCTTAGTGGTTTATGATGAGTTACAATTTTAAATTTGTAACCATAAAGGTATGGGCGAAATATTTTTGTTCCAAAAATAATAGCCAGACATTCTTTTTCAGTTACGCTGTAATTAGTTTCAGCTTTATTTAATGTTCGTGAGGCAAAAGCAATTGGGCGGTCTTTTCCCACCTCACCTTGAGAGAGAATCGCTGAAATAGCGTAATTTGACGCATCACATGTCAGGATGAAAGGTTTAGTAAAGTCGGGGTATATCAAGACGGGTGCTGAGATTAACTTATTTTTTAATGTTTCAAAAGCAAGTTGTTGACTATTAGTCCAATCAAACGGTACATCCTTTTTTAACAAGGATGTTAGAGGTTTAGCTAGTTTGGAAAAATCCTGTAGGAAGCGACGATAGTAAGACACCAAACCTAGGAATGATTTTACGTCTTTTGGACATTTTGGGATAGGGAAATCACTTACAGCTTTTATTTTCTCGGGGTTAGGTTTTAAGCCTGTTTCACTAATAGTGTGGCCAAGATAAGTTACTTCTTTGCGAAGAAACTCACATTTGTCCGGTTGCAATTTGAGGTTGAATTTTCTCAATCTCTCAAATGTGTGGGATAATTTCTGGACATGGGATGTAAGATCATAGGAGTATATTACTATATCGTCTAAATAAACATAGCAATGAATACCTTGCAGGCCTGACAGGACTGTGTTCATGAGCCTCTGAAAGGTTGCTGGGGCATTTTTGAGACCAAATGGCATTCTGATAAATTCG
This sequence comes from Noctua pronuba, assembly GCA_905220335.1. NCBI lineage: Eukaryota > Metazoa > Arthropoda > Insecta > Lepidoptera > Noctuidae > Noctua > Noctua pronuba. Next base: position 17,975,664 of record LR999891.1, on the reverse strand, counting down.
TAGTGACCTTCGGGTACACTAAACGCAGTTTTAGGGACATCTTCAGCTGAAATTTCTATTTGGTGGAAACCGGATGCTAAATCGAGAGTTGTGAAGTATTTACTCTTACCTAGCTGGTCTAGGATCTCGTTAATTTGGGGAATTGGATAGCTCTCACCAATAGTGATGTCGTTGAGCTTGCGATAGTCAATCACTATGCGCCATTTCTTTTTTCCTGAGGCATCAACTTTTTTGGGCACTATCCAAATGGGGGATGACCATGGAGAGGTAGATGGTTTAATTATATTTTGTTCCAGCATTTTACTAATCTGGGTTCTGACCTCGTCTTTATGAATTTCTGGAAATCTATAAGATTTTACATTTACAGGTTGAGAGGAGCTTGTTTTGATTTCGTGCTTGATGGCACTAGTTGAAGTGAGTTCATCATCAGGAAGGTAGAATATGTCTGCATATTGACTACAGATGTCATAAAGAACTTCAGACTCTTCAGAGTTTAAATGGGAAGTTCGTAGCTGTTTAAGGACCTCGTTTGTTCTCTCATAACAATTGGTGTTAGGTTGAGATAAGCATATTTCATTTTTAGTTATCGGTATTAAAGTTAAAGAAAGGTTAGGGTTTATTGAAATAGGTTTTTCGGATACGTTCAGGATCGATACATTTATTCGATTATTACTTTTTATTTTCACGATCGAATTAGCTATTAACAATTTATCGGAAATATGTTGGTCTAAGATTATACCTTCCTTAACTTCTGGATTTTTCACTGAACATTCTATGATGGTTTCGGTTCGTGGTTCTATTATGTAAGACGGATGGTTGAATGACAACTTTATATGATGGTGTGCGATTTCCAGCGTACCTGAATCGTAATTTATTCGGCAGCCGCTTTTAATGAATAGGTCATTACCTATAATACCATCATATGGAAAGCTTAAGTTATCAAAGAGGTGGAATTTGTGTAATACTATGAATCCAGGGGATAGACTTAAGTCCAGGGTAAGGTCACCGTGACTCGTAATCGGGTCTTTTGAGTCAATACCTTTTATTTTGACAATGTCAACCCCTAATTCAGGGATTTTGGATAGACATGATTTCTTTAAGATACACAAGGATGCTCCAGTATCTATCAAAAGGGTAAGTGGTTCCTTGCTGACGGATGACCGGGCGACGATATAGGGTAAGTATGTTTTTAGATTAGTATTTATTTCGTATACTTTATAATCGTCCTTTTTTTCTTTTTCAGGGATACACATGGATTTAAGAGGATTGGAAATGTCTTCAGTTTGGGGCTGGTTACCCTGTCGCGTGACATTATGAGAGCTGCCAGTTTGGGGCTGGTTACCCTGTCGTATAGCTCTAGGGAGAATGTCTTCAGTTTGGGGCTGGTTACCCTGTCGCGTGACATTATGAGAGCTGCCATTTTGGGGCTGGTTACCCTGTCGTATAGCTCTAGAAGATAAATGGTTCTTGGATAATATAGGATTAATGGCGTCGTCTTTTAAAGTTCGTCTCGTGCGACACCCTATCGAGACGTTTAGTAATTTAAATTGTCCTGATCAGATTCTAAATCATTTATAGGGGAGTTTTCTTCGTCGTTCACGAAGTTAACATGAGGATTCTTAGGCTTAGAAGAATATTGTTGCGCGGGAGAATTGAATTTGTTGTTATATTTTTTATTATTATATTCGCGCAATTTACATTCGGCTAAAGTATGACCTTCCTTCTTGCAGTATCTGCATACCGACGAATCTCTAGAGGAAGAAGGTTGACTGTTATAATTATTAGGTAGATGTGGCTTAGGTGAAGGTCTATTATTATCTTTCTTATAATGAACATTTTGTTTGTATGCATATTGCTGAATCTTTTCTTCAGAGATTGCATAGTTGACAGCCTCGTTCAAGTTTTTGGGATCTCTACATCTTACAATGTTTGCAATACGAGGATGTAACCCTATGTTAAAAGTATGAAGCGCTAAATCCTCCATCGCAGCCACTCTACCAACAAGTTCACTTTTCTTGGTATTGGAAATTGTTACTTCTGTAAGTAACTTGGATAAGCAAGTTTCGACTCGCAGGTGAAATTGGCTGACCGTCTCCTGGTTAGTTTGATGACACTCTTGAAGCTCGGTAAGTAAATGGGCATAGTGCTTTCTCTCACCGAATTGGTTTTTCAAAAATTCTTTGAGAGAAGGCCAGTTGTCAAAGTCCTTGATGGAACATGCGCTTTGCGCTTTGCCATCTAGTTGGCTGATAATATATCTGAAGACAATGTCTTCCTGAGATGAAGATGATAAGGATATCGCATTATCGCAATTTACTAGGAAAGCATTTAATTTTTCTCTAGAACCATCGAATGGCTTAATAAATTTTAAGATAACACTAAGGGGTATTTCCTCATCTCTTAACTCTTTAAGTTCTTTCTTTGAATCTGCTTTAGTCATTTTATGTAACTAAAATAGCTTGCTGTGGAATAAAATACAATAACTATGGTCTCTAGATTTAAACTTTTGCCAACTGGTTCTACACGGCTTATCAGTATTCCGAGTACTAAGTAACCGAATACGTGTGCGAAGGATGATTAAACTACGGTCTGGACACACACAGTGTTATATCAACAAATAAGAAGTAACAGGAATATTAAGTTACTAATATGATTTCTTAATAAGGCAAATCTATAAATAGAATTAAAATTAAGAGCACTGAACTGACTCACAGGACACAAAAACACTTCATTTTGCGGGAACACGGAGGACGTCTGATCCTGGTCGATGCTGGATACGAGCAGGTCCGTAGAATGCGCTTGCAGCGCGCTGCTGAGTACCACTGCACAGAAGACAGGTGACGACTTGGATAAACCTCAAAAGGGCTCTGGATTTGGCCTCTTTTGAGCTGGAGTTAGCCTCTCGTAGGCCACTGGAGTTGGCCTATTTCAGCCAGGATTGGCCTCTCTTAGGCCGCAGATAGGTCGCGTTGAGTTCGGGTCACAGGATGATGAAGCACACAAGATACACTTGGCACAAGGACACTTTCACTGGATAACACTTCGCGAGACGTTCCACGGGATATAATATCCCTTGCCGCTGCCACCAATGTTAGGACACACTTTAGAAATACCTTTTTAAAAAAACGATTATCGAAGGTTAATTAATTATATTTAGTGAAAGGCACAATTACAGTATTAAAAGAGGAAATTTGGTTAATATTCTGACTTGCGACCTATCCGGAAGGAGTCTCAACCCGAACTGGCGCTATTGTCTGACCAATGCACTAAGTCTAGAAAGGAATGATGATGCGGTGCTGACTAAGCACTTAAGGGTGCATCCTAGGGATGTAACAGTACCGATGTAGTAGTTCCTCATCTTATAGTGTTGTTGATGTGGATCTTGATGTTTAAGCAAATTCCGATAATTGGCGGTCTCGACTATTCTGCCAGAGCGTCAAGTTGAAAGGGCAGTGCAGCGGACTGTCAATTTTAATTGGCCCTAAATGAAAACCACAACTGTCCTTCCATTCTTCGTCGGAAATGTTTGTTGAAATGGCATAGTACGGAAAATGTCCGCAGTTTAACTGTACCTGTACGTGGTTTGTAAGTTAAATTATTGTCTCTTAGTAAGAGGACACTCCAGAAAATTATTATTGACTGGAATAAGGTGTGGTTTGTGGTAGATTTATAAAGAAGAATAACAAGTTTAATAGAGACGTAACCTCTAAACTTTTTGGCATCTACACACCACTATTTGGACGTCAATCAGGTGATAAAGTTTGCTAGCAAGGAAATTCCAGATTTACGACGCAACAGTTTTCTGTTATAAAAATAAGCCATAAATAGGTTTCATACTTATAGCCTTGTATACAGAGCCTCTGACATCGTTCTCAAATCGAAATCAAACAAGATTTCCAGTCCAGTTTGTCGGTGTATAAAGAGCAGGTAGAATTGTCAAATGCAAATGCAGAATACATTTCCGAGGACTGGAAATCCGTATTTCAATACACCATTCGTGAACTTTGGTTCAAAGACTAGGTTTTGTCGAATTCGCCTGTGCACCGGTGTGAAGTCCTATAGAAATGTTTCGTCATTCTTTCGATTTTCCCTTCGTGACTAAACGTAGACATCCCTCAAAGAGTTCGAAGTTATTAATATCTACTAGCTGTTGCCCACGATCTTCGTTCACGTGAAATTATTATAAAAAAATTTACTTCTCTTTCTGAATCGAAATTTGTTACCAATTTCAAGGGTTTTGATTTTTTGTACGGACCCCTAGTTTCCAAAATAAACGTGTCCTATGTTAGGCCTTATAACACCAGGTATCTGCCAGCAAAAGTCCCGCCAAAATCGGTCCAGCCGTTTCGGAGATTAGCCGGAACAAACTGACAGACAGACAAAAACTGAAAAAATGTGTTTTTGTTTATAAGTTTCGTCTAAATTGTCATGCATTCAGTAAAAAGCTGTTATATTGATATTACAATCAGACACTTAAATTTTATTTATTTGTATAGATAGTCAATTCTGTTTTGCTTGATGAATATTCCTGGGGATTTCTCTGGTTTATCTGTGTAATAGACGCATTCCAATCACGGTGCATACGTGCCGACTTATCGCTGCTATTCAGAAACGGAAGTTTATTATCTGTATGCAGTCATCCTTTGTTTGTCAATTTAATTAAAATTGCTGTGTGAATTCTCTCAATCAATTGCCATTGAACTAAATGTGGATGCTCTAAAAACGCTAAATTAAAATGTGAATTTTACCTCACAGCTGAAAACTAGTAAAAACAGTACAAAGAGTGAACCAGTTGTTTCCGTCAGTATCGGTATACAGCAGCCGGCGCTGCTACGAACAGCATTCCAATTAACTCCACGAAATATTTACAATTTCCTGACCAAATATTGAACATGTCAATACAAGGTGTTAAGGGACCCTTCACAAAGCCGTCAATCAAGCATTCACACACAGGGACTCTACGCAAAAATTATTGCTGGGGTGAAAAATCACGTACGGTAGGTACGACTTGTAACGCACTCAAAACATTGTGCTGAGGGATGCATCGAATAGTAGTCGTGGAGGTACTTAAAGTAAAATTATAGCATTAAAAACTTGAATTATAAACAAAATGAAATGTTCAATCTTGAGGTATGGCCTAGCTAGACAAAACGACTGAGGGGAGAACAAGTGCCTTTCGGCTTCGTTAAGGGTATTTTTACACCCTTTATAATCACCGTATGGAATAGAACATAAACTGTCTTTATTGACTGACCTGTCCGGCCTGCGCGTATATCCATAATGATCATGGACAAAGAAAAAGAAGTGTGTAGGGATCGTAGTTTGTAGTGTTTGCCTACCCCCAAGATAAAACGGCGTGAATTTCGTATGTAAAGTACAGAAAATCAGATTAAAACAGACATTCTTCAAACATAATCGACATAGCTACGTTCATTTCACAAATTCAGTGGTGTTTTAACGATAAAACAGAAACGAGGCGTGGGAAAGTCCAGAGTGTTGCGGCTAATAGCTTTACCGAACCATGGCCACGCTAGCTGATGGCACGCCGATAGAATTATGACACGTGGCGTGGCACTGCGGGCGAGGGTAACTACATCACAACATTCGCAACTTCACGAAAATGTACAACGAAACTTAATTAGTCCCGCAGATTCTAGAAATCTATGCAATATAAGCCGTGCGCTGATAGATTTTCGTGATACTGTGTTACTTCTGTGATACTTCTAAAATCTAGACCTATTACTAGCGGCCCGTCCCGGCTTCGCACGGGTGGTCATTTTTTTTAAATATACCCTATGTTACTCAGGGTGAATGTGGATTTCTAATGGTGAAAAAATTTTGAAATCCGCACAGTAGTTTTTGAGTTTATTCATTACAAACAAACATACACACATACAAAAATAAAAATCTTTTCTCTTTATAATATTAGTTTAGATATATGTCTAGATATTATTTTATATATTATCTAGATATTTTATATGGCTGTGTGTGTTTTTTAATTAAGTAGATAACGCGAATTTAAAACCTATGGCCGTACCGTAGACATAGTACTAACTTGTAGTTATTTTCAATCTCACGTAGGTAGATCTAATCACAGCAAAGTGGCGCATTAGTTCGGTGTCAGAGTCTAGTCTTATTAGTAGAAACTAAGGGAAAACGTGCGCGTACAATCGAGTAAATGAGGTTTTACTCGCTCCTACATACGTACTATATAGCTAACATGTTCTTACCACAAACTGGCGATGCCGCGCACAATGGGGACTATTTACTGAGCCGCGAAAATAACTGTCTTTAATAGTTTGCCAAATTATTAACGGAGCAATTTTTGTGTTGTTGCCGTGAACAATCGGAGAAGAGAACTATATGGTATTGATGCTTTGGAAAATGGCCTCCTAGACAAGCAGTTGATTTATTAGAAACTAAATAAATCATTCAAATCTTTTTTTGTGATTCTTTTGCATTGACGGCAAATAAGACTTGCATTTAATAGAAGCTTGTAAACATCTAGCTTCTGACAATTTAACGTCCAGCTCTTCATTTCGTGGGTAAAAAACCCATACAAAAATGCGGAGCGGATAAAAATCTTAATACTTGAAAAGCTAGGTTGTTCAAACCCAGGGCACCCTTGCACTTGTTAATTGGCGGGCCGGCAGACAAATCTCCCCTTGGAAATCAATCAAGTTCGGAACAAATCAAAATGACTACTCCAATATTACTAGTGTTTTATTCTTAGGCTGATATTAGCAATTCATAACGTTCCCTTCGTGTTCTACGGTAGCTTTGGTATGCACAACGGATATTTTAGCGTGAAAACGCTTTTGTAGATATACTCGTACATCGATCTGCTCGTGCTCCGTCTCGCATTCGTGGGAGGTTAGGTGGTTTTGGAATAAGTAGTGAAGTACCTAGTAAATTAGGTACAATTTCGTTTCCGCGAAACTTCATCCGTCTAGGACAACGTTTAGATAATATATTATTCCGCTTAAAAGCGATTTGCTGTAGCTCAGAATTACAATTTGAAACTTCCTTTTTTCATTCTTCATTTTCTAACAACCCATTTTCGACGTAGCTCTCAGGTCTTAGAAATTCTATTTTCTAAATACTTGCGACAGGGAAGAGCTGACAATTCACAGCGAATTGCTTGCAGTTAAAGGCACTTTTCTAAGAAATACTTAATACTACTTGAAAGATATGAAAGGAAAATAGTTTTATTCCTAAGAGGATCGGAAAGTCGAAGGTGCATCAAAACAGTAAATCGCTCACAAGCAAGTACAAGGGGCTTAAATACCAATTCAATGTGGAACCAATAATAGATGCTTTTGTACTAGATAGACGACTCTTACAAAGGAATTTAAATCATTTTTCAAAGCCAAGTGAGCCATTTTATTTTCCTCTTAAGCCTATTTTCTTCGAAGCTACACTTAAGTGCTAGGCTAGGCTTCTAAGAATATTATATTAGCAACATAAATGCAGCTATTTTCTTTAAAGTTCTTAAAGCGCTTTCTTTTAATATTTCAGGAAAACATTTTGAGCTGCACTTAAATTCATTTGCAACAGTTCTCTGAAGAAGTCTATTGTTTCAGGAACGTTTTCATTCAGATTCTCGATGAGATTGAGGTCTTGCGCAACTGGAAATTGTTGCTTAATTTGAAAGTGCTGGTAATTATGAACACTAATACTCTCGAAATGTATGAAGAATGTTAAGCTTGTACGAAACAATGACATTGTAAGAGCTGCACCTGGTAGTCAGCGCGACTCCTGAGCATCTTTGTCTTATGTTACAAGAAGATTTTGCAATACTTAAGCATGCCGTCAAACAAGTACTCTGTATAACGATTACCGTGGATTTCTGTTAACACAGATCACGTAATTACGTGCACGTCTATGCCATCAGTCCACACGTATATACTAACCTATATAAGTAATTAGGTATGTATCTCCATATCCTTGTACCTAGCTACGCACGTAGGTAAGGAGCGGCGATACGTAAAGCCTCACTAATCACAGTAATCACTACGCCGGTGTACTTGGAAATTCTTACTTGAGGATTGTTAAAGCTCTGTAGACGTACGGGTTCCGTAACGGGTTAGGATCGTAATTTTGTAGGTTACATAATTATATAATTTAGAAACACTAATTAAAAAACATTGCAGCTGTTTAAATAGATCGAGTAGTCTTTCTCTTTACTATGTACATCATATAAATTAGAGTTACGTTTTCCACGAGAATATCCCTTTAAATTTTTTGTGTATACATCTTAATGTTCTTGGCTGTATCCTAATGAGAACTGTTCTGTTTCAGCGTAATTTTATTTTTATACACAAGAAAATATCGCATCGTCGCGTTTAAATATCAGAACATTTTAAACCTCTTTCAGAATTAATAAATTACGGTCCTGCTCCTTGAGTTTTTGAATTAATCTTGGGTAAGATGTTAGATGCTTATCTTTTCTAGCTGTAGACGGCCATTGAATTTTATAGAAACACTGGCGACCGTCTACGGGTTTATACAGTTTTTAAAACTAGATAAACATCGAGATTTTTTATACTTACTCTAAAAGTTTAAAAAAAGGGGGCTCACAGAGATTCAAAAAGCGACTTTATTTATTCACATGTAAAGTAGAAAAACGCATTTAGATTATGCAACAGTTATTCGTCAGCGTGCCTGGATTCTTATTCCGTATAATAATCATAATATCTACTTGATTGCCAGATTTAGGATAATACAATGCAGGTTTGCAAGTTTTTGTTTAACAGAGAGACCATTTACATTGTTATTCTGTCTCAAGTGAATTTTATAAAGGGTGTAAAAACAGCCTCGAAGCCGAAAGGTGTTCTTCCCGTCATTGCGATCAGTTTTTTGTTCTGAACTATACCTTGCCCTGCAGTTTCGACAAACATAACGACAAAAATCCGTCGTTAAGTGTAATCGATGTCAATTTCTTTAATAGATTTTCAACCTTATGCTTTCGAAATAAAGTAGAAAATCTTTCTAAGGAATTTGACAACGATACGATTTAGCGACCGATTTTTGTCGCTATCTAATGTCGAGACTGCAGGGGCTGGGAACCTTTTAGTTACAGAGATATCGAAAGTCAAAGTTCCAACTTTTTGACACGTTAAAATGTTTTGAATGTTACAACTTTACTTTAAATACCTCCGTGATCTCTTTACTCTTCAATGCATCCATCATCCCAACGTTTGAGTGCGTCACATTGAGCGCTACCGTGATTTAACACACCAAAAAAAAAGTCGTTTCCCAGCAAACATTTTTGCGTAGCCTTACTTAGTTAGATGCGCAGAATGCTTGGCGTTCGGCTCCGTGAAGGGTTCGTTTACACCCTGTATTAAAAATACTCCTTTAACTTCTGTCACCATAGAGTAGTTCTGATTAATGGTTTTGTAAGTACCTACTCAAGTATATTTATTTTTTATTAAATCGGATATATACATACACTCAAACATCATTCAACTACTTAGGACTTGTTGACATAATCGACAGTGATTTATTTATTTGATTAATTATTGTAAACCGGATGCCACCATAACTTGTTTACTGTTTGACAGCAAAACACTAACAAAAAATACTTACCTGTCGGTCGATTCTTGAGTGTTATACGCAATATTACAATTACATTCATAAGAGGCTAAAATATTTTATTTCGGTAATTCAAATTTGAATTCACGAAAATATGTATTTTTTTTTTAATAGCCTGTACTGTCCAAATGCTGGACAAAGGCCTCCCCCAATTCCTTCCATGTGCTCTTTTCTCGTGCCATCTCGAACCAGCCCTTATATTAACCAGCCATATAAAATAATATTAATAAGTTATACATAAATATTACAACAAATACTATTATTTATCTCAGATATCATTATCTATCGTGTTTCTGATCTGGATTTAGTTCGAATAATACGTGTAAAATAAATAATGAAGAAAAATATTATCTTTGTTAACAGGATATTGAGCTATTTTTGTTCCAATTAAAAGAAAGAAAGGTATAAGACAGTAAACAATGTTTTGTTGATATTTCACACCTACACAAAAAATAATGTAGAAATATTATATTATAAAAAAAATGCCTGAAATGGGCGTTAATAGCTTGCCCTTCTGTTACGTACTGAAACATACCTTCTGAAATGTGGGGTACCTCACCATATTATCACTACTGATTAAGACATGATGTAATGTTACGAAATTTTCGCAAAACCGATGCAACATCAAGACCAAATTAGTTGTCTCACCGGCAACACATAAGATACTAATCACGCATTAGTAGATGACAAGACGATCTAGATTAAGCAGATCTGATAATGACAATTGCAATTAGATTAATGTAATAGAAACTCTGTCCCGTTGCTCCAGAACATGATTTTGGCGTGTATTGTGTGTGCTATCAGGTAATCGATAGATGTCTGTAATATGTGTGGACAAAGGTATCGATACGACATAGGTAGGCTGTGCTGATTGCTTTGTTGTCGTCCCTAACAGATATGGATCTGTTGGAAACAATAATACTGCATTAGACTTAATTAAACTGGACTATCAAATCAAATTAGTAGTTACTTAGTGTGTCCTGAAATCAGAGGCAAAGCTGTTGTGCAGGGATGTTGTGCCTGAATACTGGGTGTAAACGGACCCTTCACGAAGCCGTCAACCAAGCATTCTGTACATCAAACTAAGTAACTTTATGCAATTTTTTTTTTTTTGGGGGTGAAAATTCACGTTTTTCGGTAAAACTCAATGTTACGCACTCAAAACTTAGTGCTGATGGATGCTTTAAATAGTAAACAGATCGTGGAGTTAATTAAAGTAAAGTTAAAACCTTAAAAAGTGGTTTTTAAGAAACAACTTGTGAAAAAGTTGGAACTTTCACCCCCAATATCTCTGTAACTAGAATGTTCCCAGGTATGGTCTAGAACAAAAATATGATCGCAATTACGGGGAGAACAAGTGCATTTCGGCTTCGTTAAGGGTCTTTTTACACCCTTTATACTACATGTGTTAATAAGCAAGAGAAATTAATGAAGTTACTACTGTTATTGATTCAAAATCAGATTTATTTCGACGGTTTTTAAAAAACTTTGCGATCTGCGATGGCTTTATAATGTTGACTAAAATAGTTCAATAAATACATAGCACTTAACGTTTATTTTGGGAAGCATAACATGGAAATAGACTCGGGCTGCTAGCCCACCTGAAATAATAATGAATGGAAAACATTTATAACTTTGATATGCAGTCTGCTATATTGGTCTAAAGTTCAACAACAGTTGTGACTGTTACATTTTTGGGCTCGCGATCGAAACTTTAAACTTTTAACTGTAACTTTAACTTTTTTTTTTTTTGGAGGAGCTCGTGGCTAAATAATATCAGCCGCTCGGGTCGATCTTTAGGTTAAGCCGTGCTTGCCTAGGTTGGTCTGTGGATGGGTGACCGCCCATTACATACCGAGTTTCCTCCGTGCCTCGGAAAGCACGTTAAGCCGTTGGTCCCGGGTGTCATTTGTAGATCTTTGACAGTCGTTACGGGTAGTCACTGGCCCAAAAAGTCTGACAACCAGTCTTACCAAGGGTATCGTATTACCCAGTACTAACTGGGTTGTGGAGGTCCGACAGGCAGTCGCTCCATGTAAAATACTGGTATTCAGCTGCATCCGGTTAGACTGGAAGCCGACCCCAATTTAGTTGGGAAAAGGCTAGGCAGATGATGATGATCGAAACTTTAAAATATTCCAAATAGTTATTTTAACTTAATAGTTCCACACCAGTTTGCTGGCGCCTCATACGTGGATAATGCGCAAAACATCTGTTGTGAACTTGCGAGCATTCCACAAATGCTTTTTCCGAACACATAATTCGGATTGATATCATTTTATTGGTTTTCGTACCACGAGAGAATGACGATTTTTATATCTCAATACAGATGTCCTAATTAATAGACTACGTAGTGTCCTTATAGGTTGTTTTATTACATAATTAAGACGTGTGGTACCGTCAAGTACCTGGGTGACTGTAGTATATATTATATCACCCAGTACTTAGTGGCCTTGACTACAGAAACTTTGAGATTTGCTGTCGTCATCCATCACTCAGTTTCTAGTTATCGTAATTGAATGGGTCAGTGACGGAAGCATAGTTACGTTGTCCTCCAAAAACTTTTACTGTAGATCAGATACCCTCGTTTCGTTTTACGTTGATCGAGGATACTGGAAATTTAAGTAACTAGTGCCATATGTTTCGATTCCTAACAAAAGCTAAAGCTTTTTAATAATACAAAACCCGCCGAGGTTATTACAATACTTGATTATCAACATGAAAATCACTCCCCTCGCGTAAATCGAACGACTCACTCACGTCTACTGTATGATATCTGTATATGTACTAGTAAGTATCTACAGGACGACAGATAGGAGCCAATATCAAACGGTCTGTTCCCCGAACATTTTGCTTTGAACGTTTGGGCTCGGAAAATTGGGAGGGCGCGACCCGCTCTTAGTCAGAAATTGACTAGTGACTTAAGTTAGTGTCAAGTGCCACTAAAATAATTTCTATTGCTGCGAATTTTTGCGATGTCTGAGCCAAGTCAAGCGATTATAATGAACGGATGTGAGGAGCAATACCTAACAAAGTATTTTTCTGTAGCTAGCGCAAATGTCGCGATAGCGATTGAAGTGTGTCATTTAGGTAAGATGAGTTATTGTGCACTCGTGCATCCGGTGTCCGTGCTTACTAGCACGGACACCGGATGCAGCAGCGTCCTTACATTAAAAACACAAAATTGATATGTAACCTGTTTGGTTCATTTCTGTAGATAGGGCCTGTCTGTGTCATTGAGTCTAAAGTAATCGCGTCGCACGTCGTAGCCTCAACTCTACCGTTGCTATTAGTCCAATTTGTTATGATGATACTAACTTGTTTGATGTGGCATTTAGCACCGGTATTTACGTCTTTCCCACATTTGATCTATTTCATTTTAGGATTATGAATATCTGCTTAATGCTAAAACTCATCCAGTCATCAGGTGTTTAGTATTAAATTAATTTGATTCGACATAAGGTATCTGACATATTTCTGGTTTAAATTAGGATTGAACATCAGTTACGAATAATTTTACGCTGAAGTGTACACGGTAGATAGGTACAAAGCTTTGTTTATTTTAACATAGGTACTGATTTTAACATTTTAACACACCCACGCAAACTTTTAGTTTAATTAGACTTGCAAAATACGAACGCAGCATAGTACACATCTCGAGAAGTAAGCAGTGGGCGGCTATTCATAGACTTATACCGATGTAGTTACTAAGAATTAATAAAACCGCAGATCCGATTAATTAATTAGCAGTAAATGCTAGCTAAGTTCTCCAGCAAGAAATAGAAAGGCTATCTAATAAACTTTCCTCCATTTTCATTAGCAATCTCGATTTCATAGGAAAATACAAGCAGAAGATATGAAAAATTCCTTGATGGTAGTTTATAAAAAATACCTAATGATGAAATCTCTTTAAAGGATGAAATTCCAAGTTTTTCCCAGTTAGCAGAGAGCTTTTCATGAATTTCTACCTAATTGATAGTAGATTAAATTTCCCGGACGAACATAATGAAAAAAAAATTAAGCCTTTTCATATAACAAATAAAAAAAAAATCCCTGAAGCACCTGCTGACGTATCTGAAAAAAAAAACAAAGCTAGATTTATTTTTGCATTGCATTGTTGTAATATTCATACAATCGGCAGAGCGGATATCGGACATCACGAATTTAATTAAAAGCCGGCAAATAGAGCTTCAGTTTGGGTGGAATAAAGCAGCATTCGGACGGACAGTTCAAAGCTACAGGGTGTGGTAGATCGAGGTCTGATAGCGATCGAGTGACTCCGCAGATTACTAATTAGGTTGGTGCCGTGCCGTGGTCAGATCCAATACAGACTCCAATCGGGCTGAGGGCAGGTTTCTACCGAACTACAAGCTCAACGTTAATTTAGCTTACCACACATTAACGATAGGTTTCTGTCGAGTAAGTATAACCGAAACATTTTGGTCGAGATGTAAAATAAATTCCTACATTGACCTGATGAAATCATCATCATGATTGCCCGATGTTTCAAGATGCTATTTAGTTTTATGAAAGTTTTATGTCTCGGAAAATCCGTTATGACTGCTTAGATCACCATCTGCAGTCTTCGTGAAACAGAAAGGTGTCGTCATATTTCACGTTATGATTCCATCAAACCACATGAACAACTTTCTACATGTGGCCAGCATCGAAATCGCGAGAAAAAACCACGCTGTATACTGGCTTTACGATACCCCTGCTCTCGATATAACTAACTATGAACGAATTAAAAGCTCCTCATTACCAACTCTGATAGGAAACGAGTAATATTGGGAATAATAAAAGTAGGTATATCTCAACATTTTAATAATTCCCGAAGTCTACTCGAGTGCCTCTCGTTACATGTTGATTAAATTCCCACCGGTTATTTGGAAACGTTTTATTTTCGACTGCCGACTACGTAAATTTTCAAGTACCTGTGTGCAATATTATTGCAGACTGGCACTACTGGTACTTGCAGGATTAACAGTGGGTGCTTTCGAATTCGAGGCCTATCAATTTGGAGTGGAATTAGCGAAATAACGGGGCTGTCTGCCTAAAAAAATATATTTTCGGTTTGTTGCAATCCGATTATATCAATTTCAGATAGTGCATTTTGAGGACAGGGCTTGTTGTCAGTTACATGGTTATTAAAATTCGTAACAATGCGGTACAAAGTTTTATCGTTGTCTCATCCAGCGGTTGCTTATGTCTATGAAACATCCCGGGTTCAAACGAATGTCGGATGTGTGCGCCAGTTGCTGTGTAGAGCATTAGATAGGCAACGCCGTCGTCGGCACAGCTTTATAACAGTGATTGGAGTTCTTTTGTCTGCCGGCAGCTATCGCCGGCTGCGATTCACGGCACATTTCAACCCCTAAGGAGTTTATTTGCCTTTCATTTCACAAAACTCTTTTTGGAAGCCATTTTTTCCGGGATATGACCTATGTAACTGTAGGTAACTGTAGCTGCATGAGTATAAGCATAATTAATTGGTAGTAGCTCGATAGCTATGTGACTTTTAAAACGTCCTGCCAATCACAAGTGTTGGGCGAACGAATCCTCCTATCGAATTTAGCACCATCCGCCCAACTCATTTGCATTAGGAACATTGCGAACTACCCGCTAGGCAGCACTACTAAATGAAACCAAAATTGCTAGAACGCTTTGAGAAATCAAAAATTCGTTTAAAACAAGTTAATGAATCGCATCTCAAAGTACATTAAATTTTCCAAAGCGTAAATTGGGATCGTACCTACCTATACACATACTTAGATCTCCTCTTTGCGATTAAAACCAATTTGCTGTAAACTTCATATTCAATCAGTAATTTTAGGTCACTAAAAAGTCGAAACTCCTGCACCTTCTGTTTCGGAAAATTCTGGGTGGAATGGACACCGGCTCGAAAACGGTTACCACGTATTCAGAACATCATTATGAGCGGCGACGTAGAAATTTTTCATCGGTTATTTAAAAAAAAAACAGCTTTTCCATACATTTTGACCGTGTAGGTATTGCACTTTTGTAGGAAACAGCTGATAATTTTTTATAACCTATGAAACAATTCTATATAGCCCGGGCTCAGAATGATGTACAGAATACGTGGTAACCGTTTTGGGTCGGTGTCCGTTCCACCCCGTATAATTAACATCAGAATTTCGCTTTGAGTGTGGTACAGAAAGCAAATATTGAGTCTGCAAACACAAATGAGCGCTGCGAATATCACATATCCGTGATACTCCAACGCTTAAAATACCACCCCAATTAAAGGAGAGTACAAAATGTTGCACCGAATTGCATACGCTACGGTGAGTTCTCGGAACTTGGAGGCGGGTTGGGAAGCTTGTGTGGGTGGCGGGAACGGGCGCGGGCGCGGGAGCGGCTAGTCAGGAAAGTAGCTTTGCCTATGCGCGCGCAGCCCCCTGACACAGCTAAGCGCCTCCTCTCTCAGCTTGGACGCTACAAGTGTCCAGCAGTGTTGCACCATTGCAGACGGTCAAACGCATCCCGGAGCTCGTCGCATATAGACACATCGCTTCTCGTGCGCTCCGCCGCCGGCCGCCGCCGCCGACGCCGATACTTCGATCTCCTTAGCAGAATTTCTGCCAAGTCTCGGTGCGTGCCCCTTATTAGTGTATATTTAATTATTTTGTAAATTCAGTGACAGCGCTTTTCAGTATGTATTGCATGAATTAGTTGTGCGGGAGATATTTCCTCTGTTTCATATTTTATTTTTGTTTGTACTTACTTTATTTATTTTTTTAGCTTGAGTAATTATATTTTATTTACCTGACTTTATTATTTCGTTTTTGTTTGCTTCAATCCTTTTGAATGCCCCAATATTGTATTGTTCGTGATACCCGAAAATTTTATTTTGATTGCTTCGATGTTGTTAAAATGTTTTCCAATATACACGTATTCTCATTGATAACGAGAACCGGTCCGCGAACGGGTAAAATAAAGACCTACGGCATTATTGAAACGGAAGTTTTTCAGTGCGCAATTAAATAAACCCAATGGAACGGAACTCTGCATTTCATCATGAGTTGGAATATTTTTGAAAACGGTAGATTTGATCTTTTAGGCGCAGAAGGCGTAATTCTGAAAATGGCAACCGAGTCGCAAAAGGACTAGTTCTCAAAATGGCAAATTCTCTAAAAGCCTAATTCTCTGAATGGCCAATTCACTAAAAGCCTAATTCTCTGACGGGCCGATTCTCGAAAAGTCTAATTTTCTGAATGGCCAGTACTCTAAAAGCCAAATTATCTGAATGGCCAATTATCTACTGAGATAATTAAATGCATCAGGAGTATTTTCCATGTATATTAAATCATTATTTACTAACCATATTCATCATTAATACGCATCACACAGCCTTTCTTGTTTATTCAGGCCTTATTCCTAGTTGTTGGGGTCGGCACTAAAGAAGAGGCCCATGTTTTTTTTGTTATAATGTGTTATTATATCTTTTTATTATGTTTACTTAAAAGTTGGTTAACTTTTAACTAATACTCACTAATAAATTGTTTTTTTGAGTAACATTATAAAAATGATGATGAGACTATCACTATCCTTGTTTCTCAACTCCTACTTGTCCTTGCCAATTTCCTACTTCGTAATCTTCGAGTGGAAACTCGCACAATTACCTCAGGCATATACTACTAGCAAATCCCCCAAAGCGGGATAAATTCACATTATTGCGAGTTTTGCACAGTGTGCAGTGTGAATGTATGACGTACTACGTACAAGAAACGTAGTACTAGTGAGAACAAAAACTCCATAAGTGTTGACATAACGATGTCATTTCAGTTAAAACAACAAACTAAATTCAAGTTATATTTATCACTTTCGTTCTATCCTTTAATTTAAAACTTTCAAAATGGTTTTGATAAGTCTTAAATTCTTTTATTTTGCAAATGAACAAAAATGACAGGTTAAAATTGGCTTCAGTTTATCGGAACCTACAAACTCAAACCATTTATTTAAAATGTTCGATTTGTTTATTTATAAGAATACTCGCAATTTAATTAGCCATTTAGAGAATTGGCCATTCAGATAATTAGGCTGTTACAGAATTGGCCATTCAGATATTAGGCTGTTACAGAATTGGCCATTCAGATAATTAGGCTGTTACAGAATTGGCCATTCAGAGAATTAGGCATTTAGAGAATTGGCCATTCAGAGATTTCGACTTTTAGAGAATTTGCCATTTTGAGAACTAGTCTTTTTGAGAACTAGTCTTTTTGAGAACTAGTCTTTTTGCGACTTTGTTGCCATTTTGAGAATTAGGCCTTCTGCGCCTAAACCGAATTGATAACTATCATATAGCGACAAATAGTTAAGCGCTGGCCACACCGCCAGCAGGCGAGTGGGCGAGCTGGCGAAGGACGCGTCGTTTCACCTGTTCTAATACTTTGGTTCACCCCGCGAACTACGGAGCTAAGCTACGTCAGCGATACAAACGATGTGACGAACGAAATATCCGATTATGCCAGCGATGCTATTCGATCACGTCGCCCGGTGCGAGACGGAATGAGACGGAACGCTCCCCTTGCTCTTTCGCCCGCCCCCTCGCTCGCCCGGTCGTTCATTCGTTCGTAGTTTTCGTAACCCACAAAGTTTAGCTCGCCATATCTTCGCGTAGTTTATATAGTTTCTATCGCCTCGCTTCGCCCGCTAACTGGCGGTGTGACCCGCGCGTTTTAAAATAAGTTTTAAGCAATTTAGAATCGTTAATCAAATATTCCTTGTACAATTACTGTTACAATTCGGTACTGCTTCAAAAAACTTAAAGAGAAATTGTTAGAATAAACAGCAAATACAAAAAGCAACAAAACGAATTTTAAAGCTTGGTAGCAATTAATTTTTTTTGTAGATTTTGATTGCATTATAAATAATAAATTGGTTACATTGCATGTCCTTGCATTACGTGGAAAAGTTGATGAGATTTTCCAACTTAACCAAAGATATGATATAATTATCATAAGAAAGATTTTATAGAATCTTTTATTTCTAACGTCATATTTATCCATTTTGCACAAAAAAAAAACTAAGTCAAAGAGCGGATGAGTTTAGCCATACAAAAGATTTTATGCAGACAAGAGAAAATACAATTCAGCAATCATTTACCGCCCCTGGGAAATCAAAGCAAAACTATTCAAATGGTTCAAGTTTATGTCGAACGGGCTACAGGAAATATTTTTTAGATTGAGTTATGTATCGCGAGGAGAACACGTGTCTCGTCTTAAATCTGTATCGATAGATCGAAGGAAATATCCTTATGGCAAGGTGACGACGGGTTTTGAGAGGCAGAACTAGTTTATTCACAACTAGCGATGCCACTGGCTTTCTTCGTTTAGAGTCAAGCTTATCCAAAAAAACAGTATCAGTTAAAGCGAAAACTACATAAATCGGATAAGTTTTCCTTGCTAAGGCTGAGGCCAAACGAGCGTAATTTTTTGAGCTGTGGATCGGGTAAAATGAGTCGCGGAATTTACGCTGTTTCATTCTTAAGGCTGAGGCCAAACGAGCGTAATTTTTTGAGCTGTGAGCTGTGAGTCGCGAAATTTACGCTGCATTCGGTTTAAAGTCCTGTTAGTACCACACGATGACGCAAAATGAGTTGTAAAACATGGCGCGTGTGGCACAAACAGGACTTTAGTATGAAACCGAGTGCAGCGTAAATTCCGAAACTTAGGTACTTAACGCGACTCACAGCTCAAAAAACTATTACGCTCATTTGGGCTCACCCTAAGTCCTGTTTGTGGTACAACTCATTTTAAGTCGCCGTGTGGTACAAACAAGAACTTAAGAACATCGGGCCCTATGAATCTCGGGAGCATTTGTTTTCTTTATGCGGAGGAAATCACTGAGGAGTGTCTCCAGCTCCAAAAGAAACTTCCCAAGTCTCGCAGAAATGCGGTGCACGAAATTGAATCAATGACAGCGAGTGGATCAATACCCTATCAATAAATTTTCGGGAAAAATTTACCATCTTTGAAGGGACATAGCTTGGTCTCTATAAGGTTGTCTAAGGTTGTTAAAAATGCATAGTTTTTGAGTTTTAGTGCTAAACTGAAAAAAGTCCCGAAATTTCGCAGTTAATCGCATGGTTCGCAAGTTTTTCGAAGTTGCAAACACATCACCCTGACTGATCTATACATCATATCAAAAAATGCAGAACTAAATCATCCTTTTCTTTCATTTGCAAATGGCATTTAGCTTACGTACTTAGATGGTACATCACGCCCTAGTAATATCGACTAACTTGTACAGGGACTAACTATCAAGATACATTAAAAAAACCTGGGGGAATTTTATAAAATGAGTCTTATAAAATTCTTATAATAAGCGGCTTCCGGCAAATGGCATCTAACTAAAGTAAATTCATTAGATGGTACACCACGCCAGTTAATAATAACCACGTCGAAGTTCCCTAGGTATATGCCATACCGTTACTTAACATTAATTACTTGCAAAGTGCACTTCTTGATTAATACCGAAGTCTATCACGGCAGCCAGTGTCTACTGCTTACAGTTCAATTACAAGTTGGGTGTCAGTGCAAGGTAGATTTACACTCCATTTAACTCAGGAAGTGAGGGTTTGCCACCCTCGCCTGACGTGCTACTTGCTTACTACCCTTGATTAACTATCACATTCTGTCAAACTCGATTTGAAGGACTACTCTCACAGTTAAGCTGTGTATGAAGTTGCTGTGTAATTGGATTTGTGCTCATATTTGCGATGTGTTTGCATTACTCTGTTTGTAATTAGTATTCAAATAGGTTTAAAATGGAATGATTGCAATGAATTAATGCGTTTCTCAGTGCGTCAGTTGAAAGCAAACAGTAATACTGCAAATAGTGCTGCGTACAGTAACTATCAGTATTCCTCTTATTTTTTCTTCCCTCCGCCCTCTTCGATCACCGACGAATTTTAGTATGGGTTTATGATTGGAATGATGGTGCTGTCGGCTTACCACTTACACTTAGATTAAGTTACGTATTTTAGAATAGGCGCAATTATTGTAATGAAAGAAGTCTGCAAGTCTGTCCACATAAACTGAGTAACCTGGTTAATATTCTAATGATTAATTCGGCAAAGACCAGTGTAGCATCAATTATAAAAATGTTGGAAGTCAGTGCTCATTACCGCGGCCCCTTTCATCTATGTTTCTACACTCGTTCTTTGTAAGTCTCCGGGTCACCTGTGTGACGGGTTCACGGAAAGGGCCTATTGCTACATGATCTTGACTTCCAACACCAGCTCACACAGATACGGAAAATTGGCTTTTCCTTTACTTCCTGCTTGCGAAAAGCGTCGCGCTATTATTCTGCTTTGAAAGCCACTCATATTTCCCAGCTGGACGTGTGACAACTATTGTATCGATGCTTTGACTACTTACCTGAAGTCCGTCCTATTTCTTTTGTTTCATCCAAATGTCACGCTTTGATTCAGGAAACTGTACCATAAAACCATAACCTACGAAACAAATTGACGTTTTCAAAATCTTTAGGTTAAGGCGTGCTTGCCTAAGTTGTTCTGTGGATGGGTGACCACCCATTACGTACCGAGTTTCCTCCGTGCCTCGGAAAGCACGTTAAGCCGTTGGTCCCGGATGTCATTTGTAGATCTTTGGCAGTCGTTAGGTAGTCAGTGGCCCAAAAGTCTGACAACCAGTCTTACCAAGGGGTATCGTATTACCCAGTACTAACTGGGTTGTGGGGGTCAGATAGGCAGTCGCTCCATGTAATGTATATATACTCAGCTGCATCTGGCTAGACTGGGAGTCGACCCCAATATAGTTGGGAAAAGGCTAGGCAGATGATGATGATGTCGTTTTCAAAAGATAATACAGCAAACTGTTTAATTAAAGCAGGGTTCGCTCGTAATGAACCTTCTTTTAAGATCGAGCAACATGTGCAACGAGGAAGAATAACGAGATCGGATCGAGCTCGACTTGTGTCAGTTTAAAAGCGAGGTCTAGCTTCACAAAGGACACGACAATCGAGGTCGGAAAGCTACTTATGCAGCTAATTTAATAAATTAGTTGCCGTGTATACTTTCATTAGCCCCAGGATGTTCCCGTTGACATCGTTGTAAATTATTATATTGCGCCGAGTGGCATAGCTTTTACATTTAATCCAACTTCCGGTGCAGTTTTCTTTGAAAGGTAATTGAATTATGTACAAGCCTGCCTACGTACCTTTTCTATGTAGGTGTAGACAATTTCCAACAGATTTTATAAAAGAAATTCTTGCATGGAAGAACTATGATAAATTGTTATTGAACTAATTGGAACTTTCAATTTCTTTCGATTTTATAGGTAACTTAAAATATACTTACATGGGATGACAGCTCAAATTATAATTTTACCCTCGCTTCCCCAGCCACCTATCTTCTATCCCTCTCGCACAGTCGAAACGATTCTGATACAGCTAAACTGTTGATGGAAGGATGACAAGTCTTAAAACGAATAAACATAATATCATTTTATTTATTTTATTGACTGCCTCGTTGGTCTAGTGGTCGCAAGCGCGACTGCTGAGCATGAGGTCTTGGGTTCCACTCCCGGGTCGGGCAAAAGTGTTATTAGGTTTTTCCATCAGGAATTTCTCAGTAGCAGCCATGTAGTCTGGATTTGTGCCCGGTTGATAGCAATAGGCTCGCCCCCTACTATTACATGGGACATTACTGAGGAAATATGGGTGTACTATTGGGTACACATCTGCCTAACCCTTTGGTATCACAGGCGTGATGTTATGTTATAAATATACACCTTCTATTTGTATCAAAAATTATATACATATAAATGTGGTATAAAAAAAAAATGAAAAACTAGGAAACCTTATTTATAGATTCGCCATGTCCGTCCGTCGGTCTACCTCAGACTGAGGTTTAACTCTAGAGTTTCTTCAGTTTATTAAAATGGCATTCAATAGAAATTTCTATTCAGATTTTTAAGGTAACTCTCAAAATCACTTCAAATCGGCTACACTTAAGTTTAGCCGGCGTAATAATTTCTTTAGAACATAAAACGTTGTCAATCGGGCTTTCTGCTCGAAAACAAAGAAATACCCCGTCTGAAGGCCGACGCCGCACTGACAGGTTTCGCATCGGGGTCCTAGCGAGGGCCGGGGAGCAGGGCGGTCCAAGCTGTGACTGGTTAGAAAGCTTGAAGTTTCAGAGAAAAGGCTTTTACGATGAAAACAAAGGGTAACAAAAAAAAACAAAACAGATACATACTGCTTTATACATAGATTGACTATCCTGCAAAGTTTCATGACCTAACTTTATGTTTTTAATTGAAGATTATCCATTTAAAATGCATTTTAGAGGTAACTTTGAGGTACTTTTCCATCAAGAAAATTTTATCGAATCGTGTTTCTGTAACAGATACAACTTAGAAGCAGTCCTCAACTTTGCTATATATTAGTCACAAACAATGCTTCAGCAATATTAAAACGGGAGCCATTCAAAAATCAGAATTAAGGGTTATTCTGGCCCTTAGGCCTTAACTATTGTATGCCATTTGTGGCTCAAGA
The DNA here is from genome assembly GCA_905220335.1 of Noctua pronuba. Classification (NCBI taxonomy): domain Eukaryota; kingdom Metazoa; phylum Arthropoda; class Insecta; order Lepidoptera; family Noctuidae; genus Noctua; species Noctua pronuba. Next base: position 17,952,525 of record LR999891.1, on the reverse strand, counting down.
AAACGGCTTTGTTACACAGGAATTATTCAAATAGTCCAACGGTTTTCAGTAGAATACAGAAGTATAGCACACGGTATAAACGTCGCGACGGGTAGCAGAGCTTTACGTCCAGTTCTGTATTATTTCAGTATTTTAGTCTGAAATTCAACATGACCAACTTCGGGATCTGCTTTTGTACCGAAGCAAATATTTTGTGTCCAATTTTACAAGCTCAGTAGTAGGTAAGCATATGACATTTTTTTCCTCGTATTTTATTCACTAACAAGCTCCGGGCATATGAGTATCTCATAGGATTAAGTCTACTGTGCAGTATAAGCGGGACTGAAAGGGTAGAGGCTTGAGTGTGCTCCACCAGTCAAAGGACGAACTGAATAACAATAAGTGTGTAGGACTCTCGTACAGCGCGACCTGAATGCTTTATGTTATTTAGGCAGCATTGTGACTCAAGGTCGACCGCCTAGCTGGCACGTGGAGTGCATTGCCAAGTGCACCCTGCGTTCACACCTCACACACAAGCATTCAACACGCAATGTAATCTCGAGAACGCGTACAACGCATTCGTGTATAACCAAAGAGAGAATCCCTTTCGGTCTGTACCCACCTTTCTACGGCAATAGTACTCTCCAAAGAAATTACATCACGTTAAATATAAAAACGCCATTAGTTCTCAGCAGGATGGTCAGACCCAATTCCGCGGCTTTCTTCAACTTCGTTTAACAATTCAAGGCCTTGAAGTAGCACGAAGCAGAATGTTTTTATTTTTATAATTTATTACTCTAGTGGCGTGGTAAGCCTTCAACCATTGCCGGACTTTATATTGCCTTCATTATCCCGTACCCTTGTGGCGTGGCACTAGACTAGTACCTAAGAACTGGTATAGAGTGTAAAGCGATGTTTTCTCAGATGTTTTTATATTTTTAACTGCCAGTTTTATTACAATACAGTGTCTTCGTTAGTTTGTAATGGTCACTTAATTGCGGTAATAATGTCAGGCGGTCGTCGGGCATTTATGAAATTGTGAAACGCCGCGCCGACACGCGACGTGACCAGCATGCCTCGCGTTTGCATCGAGCATCCTTCCCAAAGCAGACGCCACTGGTGCAACCTTTCCTTAACACATGCACGGCTTGCAAACCACGCTATTGTTGTTCACGCTTATAAAGTGTTGCGAACCTATTAAAGAACCTAATGCGTCTTCATTAGTCATGCATGACGTAAGTAGCTTTATTGTGTGGCTAATTCGGAAAGTAATATCAATCTTAGTCACATTAGTGAAAATTTTTGAATGCCCCGTCTGATATATTAGTCATAAAACGTAGGTTAATTACCGAGTAGAACGGAACAAATTATAACTATTTGTTTCTTAGTTACAACTCCAAGCATAAACATACGAAATCGCGGGCGTTTCTCAGCAATGATAAATGAGTACGTGTGTTTAGATAATACTCCTCAATAACACAATAACAGCACATTATGAGAAGTGCGGGCGGCGGTTTCGCCACAATTCTTGGCGCCACAACCGATCTAACATATTTATCTCGATGAAGCTCGAGCGCTTGCCTTGACCGTGCTAAATTAACACTTTCCAGCGTCCTTCTATCTAGTGCTTCAAGTCACATCGACGCAGCTGAAGAGGCTTCCGGTCAGATAATATATTCGTTCAAGCTCACAGCATATCTCTTTGTAGAAAAGTAAACGTCTCTGCTTTATGGTAATAGAAGCCATTGCATACAAATTGCAGCCATTTCTTTTTTACAGGTCAGTGGATAGGATCGTTTACGTACATGAGTAAATGAGTTTTACGTCACGCTTTATAATTAGAATACTCATATAGAAGATATTTAGTAACGATCGCAGGACTAGTATTTGTATAATAAATCAAAACATTAATCAGTCAAATGTAAGCTCAACTATTATAGCAACTATCTCTACGTAAGATTATTAGAGCATTGATGCGATTGGTTCTCAATTGCGTTATCGTCATTACTGTCTAGTGAAATATAACCAACTCAGCTCTTATTTATGAACGGATGGTTCCAATAATTCCTTGTTCGACTATGATATACTACGCTTATGCACTGATACGTATTTGATGCAATAACTCGTCATGGATGTTGATCGGGAAAACGTAATTATAACCACATCCATACGAACGTACCAATACGGCATTTAAGGTACCGCGCACGTGCATGTGTATCATTAAAAAGCTAACAAATAGAATGAAATAGATAACAGCGTGATTTCTTTTCTGTTACACAGACATATTCATAGACTTATAAAGCTATAGGTACCGAATGGCGGTCTGCGTGTAATGTTTGCAAAATGAGAGTAAGCCAAAGAAGTCAACAGGACACGAGTTGACACGGCACAGTTCGTGCTCGCGCCTCATTTCAATGTCTATAAAACGCGTCTCCCTCATATATTCAATGCCGAAATACCTGATGTCGTATGCATGGACACGTCCAATTGCTTCGTCAAATCGGCATTGAATGAAACAAGTGATCTTGCTTTTGGATTATCGTAAAACTATTTTCGTGTATCGACTGTAGAGTGCGCGTAAATGGCTTAGGCTATTTTTTCCATAGCGTTTAGAAACATCTCAAAATAGCAATTCACGTAGGTATGGCTTTTTATGACGTAATACTGCCGTGGGGCACCGGCGGACGGCAAACTCTGTTCTCGTTTCGATTTAGGAGCGGTGACCAAGAGGTTGCGCTATGAATCGATTAGTCTGAGCTGCCAGCGATTTTAGGGTTACAGATGTCACGAAAGCGTTGTCCCAATTCAACAGTGGTTCCGAAGCTAGTAAAGCTTTCCTCGTTATACACATAGTTGTTTCGATTAAAGCCCGTGCGGTGCGAGTGACAGCTGACATGTTCAATCTGCGTTTTGCGAACAAAATCGCAGTTCGATATACGTCATAGACCTGTTGCAGCAGAAAATTAATTACAGTGGATGAGAGTTAGGAATAGATTTAAAAACTATGTCCGTTATAGACAGAGCATTTTATCGGCACATTGGATATTACGCTGGATAGTTTTACCGGTTGCATCAGCTCACAGCTGCAGAAACACGCTAGAAAAATTGTCTGGATCTGGCTAAAGTCAACATCTGTACTAAACGACTAGTGATCTTGATAAATCATTATCCTCTTGGCAAAGCGTTTAAAAGAACTTATTTCTTCAGAAAAAATAATGTACAAACTGTAAAGGGCAAAAACGTTGCGTCACGTAACTAACACTATGAATCCGTATAAAACATAAGTTACACGGCAAGTTTCAAGGTATAACAATATCGTCTAAAAATACGCCTACACACCGCACTCAAGTTTCCGTTCCAACATTTTCGCTAAAGTACGGCTTAGTAATCAGAAATCGATAACATTAATTAGAAATTATCCAATCAAGGCGAGCGCCTACCCAGAGTGTCGGCTGCTCTATTTGGGGCAGGCGACCCCATGACAGGTGATCGCCGACGTCTAAATAACCAGTATGATAGATTTACGCGGTGATGTTGCAGTTTTTATGCTTTAGCCCTTTATATTATCGAATTTCCCTTCGATGCCGACTGAAAGTTGCGCCCATTAAATTATGGGCGATCACGGCCCCGCTACCTGCCCTTTTTCTCTAGAGGTTTTCTTGGATATTTCTAGTATTCCTTTTTATTTTCTGTAAATCGAGGCTGTTTTGAATGTTTTTTCATTAATATATAAATAGAATCGTTAACGTAGTCTTTATTGAATCACTTTGGGAGCAATTTTTGTTGCACTTAATAAGCGCACTCCTTAAAACTCTCAGATCAGCCTATCCCTTTGATGTCCTCTCGCAGCGATGCCCTAAGCCGAGGTTCATACCCCACAGGGGGTGCCCTTAGCGTGTAGTCGCTTAGTTTTTAATTTTTTTGGCCTGGGTGGAGGCCTTACACTCACTCACACACCATAGGATAGTCCGGTTAAGGAGACGACAATCTCCTAGGCTGAACTGCGAGATGACAATCACAAAAAAAAAAGCCTCAAAAATTCAGGATAAACGTATGTAGTGTCCTGTGCTGCTTGTGAAGATGCGTTTACTAGTTGTAAAGCAGTTGCTTACTGCTTGAACAAAGACTTTGAAATAAGAAGTGAAGGTTTCTTTTGACACACGGCAATTTATAACTTGAAGTTTGAAGCAGTCTTGACTTTCCGGCTTCAGCTCATAACAGGCCAAGGCTAATTGACGAATTACGTTCTAAGGAAGCAAAACTATTTGACCGCTTTCTTGAACACTACGAAATAAAAAATAATCCTACCTAATACCGGGTAAAAATTAGTAATTCAAACAATACTGTTAAAATAATTGAGAATAATAAAATGGCACCTAAATAATGAAGTAAAGCCGCAGCTATTATTTTTTCCGTCATAGCCAGTTATCCAAATGGAAATAATATTTACCTTCGCGTTTCTAGGGGTTGTACCGGGCGATGTTAATATAATGTATTAAGTGTTACAGTACCTACCCGGGGTTTATTATTACACAACCACCTTGTGCCGTTTCTGTTGTACACAAGCTAAACTTGGTTTAGGCTATATCTATCTTTTTCCCTCAATACAAAAAAAAAAAAAAATTTACTTGATTTTTCAAAAATATCCGCTAAAATATGTCGCAGCTCACGGTCTTTACTAATTTGACATCTCAACTTAGTTCTTATCTGGTACCGTGCTTTTCTCGAGCTGGCTGTCAGTTAAGAGTTGACAATTCTCTAATCTTAGTTGGTAAACAAAACAAGTGTATCGGCACGGCACGACGACGAAGCTCAACAAAGCTGAACTTTTACCGTGTCCAAGTCCAGTACTGAGTTGTAGCTTCTGTAAATCGTGCTCACGGAAGCAGTGACGCCCTTTGTTTCCACGACTCGCGAGCTATTCGAGTGCAGGAGCCGTCAGTTGTAACATGCAAATCATTAAAGTAAAAGTTATTTTTGTCTCGTGTTGCGGAATGTGCGAACAGACAAATTGCGCTCGGAAACTCTGAGCTTCATTTCCGAATCGCTTAATGAGTTTTACAAAAGCTTTCGCTTGTATTGCAATTATGAAGTTGCGTTTATGGATAATTTGAAGTTCCACTCGTACTTGTTTTTAGATATCTATGAACCTATTATTGAAGTTCGCAATTTTAGAATTGTCCTAACATTTAGAATTTTAGCAGCTGGAGCAACAATGAATTAAATTACGTATTCGGTAACCCTCCTGAATATTCAGTAACTCTTTAAAACGTTCAACTGGCTGTGCCATGTGGTGCAGTGTTGGCAGAACCGTCAGTTGTAGCTTTTAGAGCAAATATTTATACAAATCAAATATTGTGAGTTTCGGGAGGCTCCCCAGCGGAGGCGCGAGGGGGCCGTCGCGCTTTATCTTTATCGCGGTGTCCGTGACATTTCCACGCCCTAGGCCCTCCGTCGCATCAAATACCATCCTTTACTCACTGATACAATAACCATGCCCGACTAACGAATGTTCAACCAAGTCTAGACTGAAATAAACCTGTTTATAAATAGATCGATCATTTTCTTCGTCTTTACAAACCTATCATTTTAAAAAGTGATATAACAATTTGCTTGTTGTCGTTTGTGTTGACTAGCGCCTAGTTGCATGCGTTGTATATTTAGTAGTATCAGGTGTTGGTAAACTACAATTTCTCAACTTGAATAAATTGTTTTAAAGTCGGTGATTTGACTGGTACAGGGCTAACAAATATGTGCTTTATAACTAGGGGATGCAGAACCGGTTTCGGTTCCGTAGTAAATTCCGAGAAATCCTGTTTCTTACTACTGAACCGGTACCAGTTTTGCATGCCGTATTTATGACTTCTAACTATAGGTGCATTTGTTACATAGTGGGTGGGCGAGTGTCGTGGCGGATGCTAAACGAAATTGGAGGGTTTTAATATTCTCTTTGTTTAGATGCATTGAGTTTTGGCCTGCTATATTTCCGCTATTTTCAATCAATACAAACAAGTTTTGTATGATACAAAATCTTCAAAAGCACGTTTCTGAGATATAAGATAGACCAGTTCTGTTGGGATACATGTGGAATCATTAATTGCAAATTCATTTCGAATTTCTCAATATGATAATTGTTGAACCTCGTAAGTGTCTGATCAATAACATCGGATGCCGTAGGTTGTCGTAGCCGACCGTCCTTCTCGACTGACAATATTGCAGTCGGACAATCCGATAATAGAATTGTAAATTCAGATTGCATTTCTGAATGGTACCATAATAATATTGGATAGATCCCCGATCTATGTTAATTATTTATTGTCTCCTACTAATAGCAGACTGCAGTAAAGCTGGGCCTCCAATTGTCAGACAAGTCTGATGGCTCCTCCGAATCGAATTAATAATGCAACGAGTCTATGTGTGTTGTGACACAAATTATTGTTCGTGGGCCATGTCCTTATATGTACTGTCTCTTTCTTTAGTCGAACCCCATTAAAATTGAATCGAATCGATGGCACAGTAAATTTTATCGACTTTGTACGATGCTTCTTCATTTAGTTAACGATTCTTCTTTACGCGCTTCTTCTTTATGTTGGACTAGACATTCAATTAAGTATCACAGTTTTAATCTGTCGCCAAATCACACGTTGGTTTGCACGATTCTGTTAAAATATGTTTCCTTTTTTAATTGGATGTATAGAATTTTATTGCAACTAAAGTTTATATCAACCAGTAAGTACTCATAGAAAACTTAGTTACGAGTTTAGCCTATCGCAAGAAGTCTAGACTTGACTACCTACCGTCGGGCTAAAGTTTCTTATCGTGAAAATTGATATGACTAGGAGGCTATGAATAATACTGAATACCTACTGAAGTTAGCCTACAGCGGGCTTCAGAAGCTCAAGGAATGGACAGCTGGGGCCTAGGTGAAATCTTACCCCCTTTAGCTTTTATTAAAAGTTAAGACCCGCTCAGTTATTTTTCTTCGATCGATATTTGTTTCTTAATAATTTGTGGAGAGTATTTCAATCACCATGATCAATTAACGATTGTTTATAAGCTGTCAACAATGAACTAATGATTTTTTTCTCTTTGTTCCAGCTATCACCATGGGCTGCTTCGTTAGCAAGGACAAGCTTACGAAGGAGGACATGGATTTTCTCAAGACGCATACCTCCTACGATGAGACCACCATCAAAGAATGGTACAAAGGATTCAAGGTAAAGTTATGAAACGACATGGAGTGCTGCATCACTCGTCACTCACCTACACACAAAACATACATAGGACTTTTCTTTTCAGGTTAATTTGTAAAAATCTAATATCCTGAAACTACTCAGTTTTGCTGAAACTTGATTCGAAACCAACAATTATCGATTTTCTTACATCTTTCTTCGCTTTGTCCACATTATTCCCAGATGAGTAGATAAAAATAGAAAATCTCTTAGAATTGGGAAACTAGTCGGGTCTACAATTTTTATATTGTGCACTATAAATGATTGCATCGGACTTCAAGTATTTACAAATCCCGGGAGTCGAGCTGGTTCGCTCTCTATGCTATTAAATTATATTTGAATGGTAACATGTTATAGTTGTTTGTATTGTCTTGATATATTATGTGGAAATTCAGAGCTAAGCGGAAACGATTGGAAACTGCGCCTTGGCTCAGTAAGTTTGTAGTTATTATTTTGTTTACTGAGACAATAAAACTCAGTTTTTGAGATTTTTGAAAATGTTGAGTTGGTATTGGATTAAATTTACTATGACCAAGAATGTGTACTAAAATGAACCCCGATTTACAGTAATGAGATGGCGTTGCTTTGTCATTGTTTGATAATAGCCTCCTGATCAATATAATGATATGAAACATTCTTTTAAATTTGTTTTTTCCATAAAACCGTTTATGACTTATTTGCTAACATGAATATTATTTCGGTGGTTAGTTTTCTTTACAAGCAACAACAAATTATAATATTGTTTGTCCTGTGTTGTACTAAACAAAGCGTTTGCGACAATATTTAATTTATAAAGTGCTAACGCTGAAATAATCGAGCCAGCCATATTTTTACACGATAAATAAAAGTATTCTTATTTAACCTGGTTGTGTTATGGTTGCCTTTTAACGATGTAATTTTTCTAGTTAACTGCAGCTTAAATGCAGCGATTATTATTTTATTTTCTTATAAACGGTTTTGATGTAAGATAGGGATGTCCTTGGCTCGAATCCGAGAACACTGGAGTTAATGGATACTAAAGTTTTGTATAAGTTTTTCTCATTTTAATATAATAGTTAGGTAAATGTTTTTTTTGTAGGTGTGTTATCGTAGTTTTGATCATGTTTCGGTTGAGCCTATAAATATAAAAGTAACTCGCTAAAGTTTATCTTAACAAAAATAGCGTGTCAATAAGAAGACACGTGTTGATTAGTCAATCATGGTAATACCGAGCCTACCCACCGCTGCGTACAGCGGCACAGCCTTCTCTTTACGTAGACAAACACGCAAACATCGGTGAATTGACAAATTTGCATTAGCACGAAGTTACACGATCGTACCGACCGCGCTCGCCCCACATGCAATGTATAGTTAAGGGCTGCGGTTCACGCACATCTGCATACTGCCCACACGCGTGCAACACATGATATATTTGTACTTTCTCTGTCTATACAAACAAAACACAAACCTTTTACTTTTTATTTCGTGCTAAGAATTCCCTTTCCTGTCTTCCTGCAGCAAGATTGCCCCAACGGCAGGCTGACTCCCGCCAAGTTCGTGGATATGTACAAGATGTTCTTCCCATCCGGCAATGCCGTCGAGTTCTGCGACCATGTGTTCCGTACATTCGATATGGATAAGAACGGATACATTGACTTCAAGGTAACATTTTGGTATAGTTGTAAAAGCTATGCGTTTCTCAATTTCAGAGATAGGGCTAGCTCTCTCACCACCATCATAATTTTTGGCTGAATAACAATTAGTCACTTGTTGCGACGCAGCAATGCGCATTGCTAAAGTCAAATTATATTTCTTGCGAATTCTCTTTTGCTTGCGCTCTTAATTCATAATTTCTTACTGTCAGCAGTAAACAGTATTTAAAATTCATCGAACAAGAGACTGCCTAGCTCTTGTTTGAGCCCGACTCGCGTGGTGTACCAAGAACTACTTTGTTGTAGGAGTTTCTGCAGGCCATCCACGTCACCTCAAGTGGGACGCCGGAAGAGAAGCTGAAGTGGGCGTTCCGCATGTATGATGTCGATGGCAACGGTGTCATCGACATTCAAGAGATGACGAAAATCGTGCAGGTTTGTTACATTCCTAACATTTCGCAGATCAATACAGAGCAATGCCCTTCGAAACGCGAGCGTCTGCAGGTTAATTACCCGAAACCATCCGAGTGTTTCACGTCGCTGTTCGCAGATCCGGGGATGATAATTAACTCCGCTGCTTTCGAAGCACATTGCTATGTGATCCCATATAAAGTTTTCAGCTATTGAATGTTCCCGGAGCATGATTAGATACAGTCTTATCGATGAGTCATGGCAGCAATTTTTACGTTTCACAGCATCTATATTTTTATCTGAGAAGCAGCTTTGTTTAGTCTCAGGTGTACGTATTTTATAGTAATAGTTTTACTGGTTTTATGAACATAAAGCTTTAATAGATGAGCGGTACTACACCTGGTCCGGCATAATAAATTGGGTAACAATACATTAAAATGAAACAATGCTCTATCGTAGTGCGACGCGAAACGCTATAATTTGATTTGTTTGAAACAATATGCCGAACAACTCAATTGACGGGCATTAATTACAGAGCACATACGTTGCGTCGGTATTGTTATGGTCGCCCACCAGTAATTATTGTCTGCAAAATAATATGCCGTGGAACGTCAATAAACAATTTCAACTAAACAAAATAGTGGGCTTTCATCGGTAGGAAGAACCAATATTTCTTTAAAAGCTTGTTTGACCTTTAAAGCGCGCTTGCACCACAAATCACTAAATGCGTTTAATGCTAACCATATTTTAAACATCGCTCTATTTCTGTCATCTTCAAATGATTGACAGGAAGAGCAGGATGTTTTGAAATTGGTTTAGCGCTAAACGCATTTATTTATTTGAGATGCAAACCAGCCTAAGGATTCAAACTCAATTATTTATCGTTGACGGGTTATGCAGTACCAGCACTGGGACTGGACAGGCATTCCTGCCAACCGTGACTTTAGACAAAATGAGCAGCAACATTTTCGAGCAAGACTTGATGGATCGCGACCGTCCTATTATTAATACGCTTTTAATTTAAATTGATATTTCACGTTAATAACATTTCACTGTAGGAGGAACAGCCATTTTAATTAATATGTTTATATTAACTTGCCATGATGGATATTGCAGTTAATAGCGAGAGGCATTTAATATTGGATTATCGATGGTTTCAGAACTACCAATAGTAAAATCATCGATATATTGACAGAAATGTTCTTTTCTCTGAACTCGTAACGTCCAGTTCACTTACTTTGCTTGCATTTATTGGACGGAAACACTTTGAGCATCACTCGGGAATTAGCACTTCGAGAGAGCTTTGAGATAAATATGTTATCGGAGTCACAGTCTCGGAGTGGGAACACCAGTTACTCAGTTAATCGTGCGACGTCCAAGATGGACACTTACCACTTAGAACTGTTAATTTAAGTACGGGTACTAATACCCGGGCGGCAGACACGCTTTGAGTCGCGCTTTGAGTACGAAACCACGAATGCATTAGCAATATTAATGTCCACTACGATGTGTGGTATCCGAGTCCTTGTGGTACCTTACAATATAGATAGAATAAAACCTTCCAGCGCATTATATCGATTACATTATTGTCTTGCTCAGTTAAATGCCATCCATTATACTATAATTATTGTGCTCTTTCTTTGAAGTCATAAAAGCATGATTGCACAGTTGCAAGCAAATGAACGGTTCCCTATTATTATTATTACTGTTGATTTTAGCATTGGCTAGCAATACTACGGGTTCGCATAGTATTCTGTAAATTGTCGTGTCGTATTAATGCTGAACGATGGCATTGCATGCTTATTACGACCCGGGCATTCTTCTTCAGCCCTATTATTTTAATTCTTGCCTTTGTCATTGCTAACCATTGGTAAGTGCGGAAATTACGAATTCATGCATTTTAGTATTCCGTTTTCAAGAATAGAGTACAGTCGTCCTTTGTAGCTGAACTGTTTTTCAACGTTGATACGTTGTCATGTCTATCTAGGCTAAAGGTGCATCACAAGACAGTAACGGTTTTCGCCTAATGACTCATCACTACACACCAATAATGTGATTTCGTAACAAGTATTATTTAAACGAATCCTAGGGATTATCCGATCGTTTAACTACCCGATTTAGATATAAGTATAGTTAAGCTTGGCTGGACGTCCCCGTGTTTTAATTCAGCAAGTCCGAATCGGAAGTGGTCGGTAATTTCATTCGAACGAAAATATAAAGCGGGTTTCTTTATATTTTCGTAAACCTTAAAATCACACCAGCCGTTCTCCAGTTGCATCGACTTTTCACGAACTGTTGAGCCTTGAGTTACTGGATCATACCTCGACTCATGCTTCGAAATTAGTTTCTTTTCAAAGAGTTTTCTTCAGCCTAGAATGTTCATACTTTGAGTGCTTTTATAATTCTTTGACTTAAAGCAAGCACTTAACTAGGTTTTAAAACGTGCACCCGTTTAGTGCAGGTTTATTATGTATTATTCTAGAGCAGTTCAGTCGCTAGATCGGGTGCATTACTGTCAAGGTCCTAAAGTGGAACGGTAAAACAAATGGAAAACCGGACCTTAAAAGGCACGAGACGTCACGACGCCGACAGTCTAAATTGGTTGAGATAAATCGGACGCTGCGCCGGGTGAAATTCACCGGCCAGGAACCGTAACCGGGGGTAAACGTGGCTCTAACCTAATTACCTAGGTTTCATTGGAACGGCACGGCAAGGGCTGAACATTAAATATTCAGTTACGTAATGCAATTTTAGGCACAGGACGCGACGTAACAAACTTGGTGACGTTCTCAAGCGAATTTGAGTTGGAGTGATATTTTCATTTTGTGGAGACATAATCGAAAAACTAGACTGTTGTGGTTGTTTGTGACTGTGTACTTACTTAAATTTAACGCTTTCTACTCCGGGAACATCAAAGCTATTGCTGACCAGCTTCTAATGTTTGTACAATTTGCTTTTTTGCCCTTTTCAGGCCATCTATGACATGCTCGGAGCTTGCTCAAGCAACCGACCAGCTGATTCCGCCGAAGAGCGCGCTAAGAACATCTTCGCTAAGATGGATGAGAATAACGACGGTCAGCTGACGCAGGATGAGTTCCTCAAGGGATGCCTGCAGGACGAGGAGCTCTCGAAAATGCTGGCGCCTTAAATTGGCGATCAGCTTCTTTTAACCCTGCGATCCGTTCTCACATACCCACCCCATTGTACCTATGCCTCACGATAACCCGACGGCGTCGTCTTGTCCACACGGCAGCATTATAGAATGAATCGTTAAAACTTAATAAGTAAACTCTCAGTCAACCATTCGGTCATTAACGTACATTCTCACTGTAAATATATTTTCGAAAATTAATCTCACCCGCGCATTTCAGTAGTTTCAATTAATTCTGTACAAATTTTCGTATAAAAAGCGAACATTTTTAACATTTGGAGAAATTTTAATCGTTGCGGTGTAAGTGGAGGTAGTAAAACCGGGTCAGCTTTTATCATCGAGTCGGATCTAACACGGTAAACGGTGCGGCTGTGTGGTGTTGCTGTCGTGTTGACATGGCATGAGTACGTAGCATGTGTCTGTGTAACACACATTGTGTTTGCGCATACCGCCGCGTCCACTGCAGCCGCCGATGGTTCACAAACATCTGCTCAACGCTGAATATGAATCATTAAGCGTTATACCCCGCCGAGTAAACACACCAATCTATTGATTGCAACCGCGTGTGATCTGTACTCTTCGCTCCACGACCAGCTAAAAACAGATCCGTACCAACAACGTATCCTGGCGGGTGTTCCTCGGCTAGGCGGCTCGGCCGAAGTATTTCAGGCCCGACACCTTTCGGCGCGGACGTGCGCTGCACAATTTGCTTTCCCACGACACATGTGAATTTTGTCGATTGTAAAAAAAAAGTATTGTAAAATTTAAGCTATTATTGATGTAACGAAATTGACGTCAATAAATCCTCGAGTTAAAAATTGTCCATTCCTAATGATAATGTATGAATGATAATATAATGTATGTGGAATTTGTCGCTGTCGGATTGTCCACTTCGCTAATAGAATAAGATTGTGTCCGAACCCATCCACTTCGTAGTGTCTATGACTATTCCTATGTGACTCTCGGACTATCTGGTTCAACGCTATATTCGATCCGATGTCGGATTACTATAATACTGCACAGTATAAATCTTACATTCTAATATTAAGGAAAACTTAGTGTAGCTATGTATGTACAGAATCGGTCAGATTGGATGAACAAACTCGACAAGTTGCACGCAATAGGTAGATACACTGATACAGTGTACGCTGGTACAGTGCGCTAACGAGATCGTCGCGGGCTTCACGACGCGGTATTACATTACTATCACAAACAACACTAACAATCTGATCACTTCTGTCGGCGTTAAGTTCCATTTATGTAAGTTAAAATAACCGTAATATTCTACACGAGTAAACTTTATAATATCGTTTCTAGTATCGGTGTTGTTTATTATTGGTGTATTCGTAAATTCGTCAGGATCTTACCGACCCGGTCTTCCGGGCAGGACTCACGCTTCTTTACATGTCGTATCCCCTTATACTTTCAACGCTTCGGTATACTATTCTATTCGTGATACTATCAATCAGTTACTTCGCATTGTAATCTACTACTACATCACCTACCTACTATTTCTAATTGGAGTATTTATATGTATATCCCAGTTAGTTTTTCCACTACTGTGCCTTCTAGTTCCCCGTTGTAAATAGTTTACCGATTCAGCATTATTTATTTAACCTACCATCTAAGTTTATTGGTTATCCCGTCAACTTTGCCAAAGGTGGCCAAAACCTTGGATCTTTAACTTAAACCAAATTTTAGTGTGCCCTAGTCCCATATTTCGTGTTATAGTTAATTTAAGCATTCTTATTAAATTTCGTCGCAATCTTCACCAATAGCCACTGGCCGTTCATAGTCGAAAGGGTCGCGATATTATTAATTAATTTAAATTATAATAATGTTAAGCTGTGTTGTTTTCTCAATTAGTTTTCAGTGCATAAATGTAAGATTTTTTAACGTACTTTTAAGTAAAACATATATAAGCGGAAATAACGCACAATGAAGTAGCCAGACCAATTGCATTCAGTTGTCGTTGGCTTGAATCAGACGCACACGACGTTACGATGCACAATATTGTTTTTAGTACTTGATAAAGTTTTGAATCCAAACTCACTCTCCAATACAACTACAGATGTCACACCAATGAATGGTCTCAGTTTGGTCCGCATATATAAAATAAAATAGAAAATTGTGTTTATTCGGCATTATTAAAAACAAAAACTCCTTAAAATTTTTACAAAATAAACAAACAAAACACTTATAAAAAATAAAATAACAAAACAATCTTAATATTAAAGATTGTGGTTAAAAAAGTCACAAATAGAGAGTGAGGCCGCTGGTAAAGTTCCAAAATCAATTGATATAAATATAATGTGCACTGGAAGCTAAACCCTTGCATTAATTTGTTGTTAAGACATTCCATATTATAACGCATTGCAGTTGAGTATAGTCATTTAAGTGTTTACTTATTTTTTAGTGTACGATTATTTCACATATTTATTGGATTTTGATGCTTTTTAGAATTTGTTGTAAATTAAACCTTTTTTTTTTTGTTATTCACTATTTACATAGTTCAGTTGAATTGTATTCATTTAGTTAAAACTACCCGTCCGGTGACAATCATCGGACGAATAAATTGTAATATTATTATAATGCAATTCTCCTGGTTGCCACGACTAAGTACGCCATATTAGAACAGTGTAATAACGATCATAAATCGACTGAATTTTATAAAAAAAAAACAGAGGGATCAATAATTCTCATCTCGGACCTGAAGACAGCTTCAGACAGGGTGTTGTGTGACATATCAGAAAAAAGGAATTTCGATTGGAAATAGTAAAAAATTAAAATAACATTAAATTTAAATAAAAAAAACCTTACATAACAATTTCGTAGAAAAATTCGCCCTAGGCGTAACGTACTTTGTCTAACTACAAAACAATGACAAATTACAAATTCATCACATTTAGTCAATTATAATATTTATGATAAATTTTTTGATTGACAAAGTTTATTATGACGCGACCCAGGCCTACCAGTCAGTTGCTACTGATCTTTGTAATTACGTTTAGTTAGGCTTCGCCGCTTAACTGGCACTCTGTACAACTAGCTTTTTGTCCAAACCTTAAATTCAATCTAACTACTTGACTCGATCACTTCACTTTGAAAGAAAGCTTAATGTATGCACGTCAACGCACCACGTATAGTAACTTTTATCATAGATTTTAAAATCTCAAATATAGAGTCGTAAAGTCAATGTGAATTAAATTATGTTCGCTTGTGATTTCAGTTCTAACATTTGTGCCATGTATTTATCATGATAATTAAAATCTAGGGCGAAAATTGGCAACTAAAGACTATGATCAACACCCGAGAGAGGGCGCCACTGGCGGCTTGCTGTTCGTTTGACATCTCGTAATGAGACGGTTCGTTCTCTTTGCGCATAATCGCCCATTTTTGTACTTAAATATTGGTTAGGACATAAGTGAATACTTTCTTCTTGGTCTCAAAAATGAAATCTCAATCTGTGAAACTTAGGAACTGCTCTGTTCTGACTAGGCGTGGCATTTTGCATAGTTAACCTATAAAATTAACTTGTGATTTATATATTTAGCTGAAATTACAATGAATGAATGTTTAAGTAGGAATCATTTAGCCTATTTTTATTCATTTTGTATTTAATATTATTGTAACGGTAATTATAAATGTTATGAACATTAATATTTCATGTAATGAGTGTTATGTTAAGTGTGTACCTTAGTTTTGGGAAATGTCTTGCCTCTCCGCATTTATTTATTACCATCAGGTCCTTGCGTAAGGGGGACGTGTTCACCACAGTACCACTACTGCTAACATCTCCTTGTAGTGGCAAATGGCATCTCTCATTTCTCATAATTTTACATAAACTAACAGAGTGGTTACCTATGATTTAATCAATCTATAATTTGTAAACGTACTCTTAGTAGTAAGCTTCAATCACAATTTGTTGGCTCACGCCACTATTTTTTCTATAATACATGTACTTAGTATAGTATATACTTTAAGATATTATTGTAACTAGCTGCGATAGACGCACAAATCAGATACTTAGATTATTTTCCAAAAATACAGATTCATAATATTAAACGTAACAAAATTATTACTTTTCGTTTGTATTGTATACCATTTATGATAAATTCGAGCAGGTTGGAATCTATTTTGTTAGTTTTCTATTAAATTTAGTCTTGACAAAACTGTATCTACGCGGTGGCGACACGCGGTGGATAGTCTCGCGAAATATATAAGTGTGTAACATCGAACTGATAGGTAGACGTTGGTAGGACTGCATAGATTGTTCACTTCACATTCAGATGAACCAAGTACTTTCCAGATACCTACTGTGTGGACCCCGCTTTACTTCTTGAAGTCTGAGTAAAGTATTTACAGGCATAGTGTAATCTTCATTAACCTATATACAAACTTGAGGCTTCGTAATTACTTGATTGTGTAAAGTCGTTTCAGGCGATATTTATTACATTCATTCGGCATTATGTTATAATTAGATAAAAGTATGCACAATGTGTCCCATTTCAATTTGTTGTATTTCTAAGAATACATAGTTATTATGAATTCACATTTTGCCTATTCATATGTATAAATTAAAATACAAGATAAAAACCAATAGTTCATAATTATTTGTCTCATTATTGTAGTGTACGCGACAACATAGTTTAATTATTTAGTAATTAATATCAATAATCATGTACTCAGTCTCTCCTTTATTCTAATTGGGGTATTTGTGGGAACTTAGGATTCATATGAATAAAACTACTGTTAGAAAACATCTTACTTAATTTCATCACCCAATTTTAATTTTCGTTTTTGTTTCGTTTTTAAATGGACGGTGTGATTTGATTGGGAGAGAGCCATATTTTCATGACACTTGTATGAGATGTTGCTAGTAAAATGCACAATTGAAGACCGTAGTCCTACTAATATTGGCCCAGTTCAAATTAATGACACCATCCATCTTTCCATTATGCCTGAACGAGACTGCGCGAAAGGCTCAATACCGACCAGTGAGATTGAGTGAGATTGGTATTGGACTGTGCGCTACAGCTTACCGCTCAGCCGAATGTGGCGTGTTTAATGTTCAAAATGCTACTACTTATTACAGCACTGCCAGCTTCCTAAAAAGTACCGATATATCGTAAATTCTCCTGACCTTTTTCATTTCCCACTATACAGGGTGTAAACGTACCCTTCACGAACCCGACAACCGAGCATTCTGTACATCACATTAAGTAACTCTACGCAAAAAATATTGCTGGGAAACTACTTTTTTTTGGGTCATAAAACATGTTTTACAGTAGGGTGTAACGCACTCAAAACATTGTGCTGATTGGTGCATTGGAATAGTAATAGTAATGACATTAAAAACTTGTGAAAAAGTCGGAACTTTGACCACCAATATCTCCGTAACAACAGGTTCCCAGGAACGGTCTAGAACAAAAAAAATATCACAATGACATGACGGAGAGAACAAGTGCCTTCGGCTTCGTTAAGGTTACTTTTACACCCTTTATAATAAAGTCAAAATTGTTCAAAAAAATACAACAACGAAACCAATACGCCTAAACAATTCTAAAGATAATTTTAATCAATATATCAGATTATTTTTTGGAAATGACGCAGGCTCAGTGCAACCGGCATCTGGCCCTCTCCCTTCCACCCCTCCGACCTCAACTTCTCGCCCCTCTCTTTGAATGAAAAAGGCAAAGGTTACAAATGCACACAAAGAACAAAAAAAGACACGCACACTATCATTCTATAACCACCTCTTTTATACTTTCATTCTTTGATAATTAAGAGGAATTGGCGCAAGCGCGACCGCCCACTTAAAGCGATGCTCCCTCTTCCAATTACGTGCTTTCGGAAGATATTTTATTGGCTAACAGATTTGTAGTTGTCCTGACCTCATAGATGACCACTTTGTTGACAACTAAGCCAACTGGCATCTATTTCACCCACCTCGTATTCTCATCCCCCCCTCTATGCCTACCTTTATTCAACTACCCGCCTGCAGTAGGTGCACACATACAAGACTAGCGTACGCAATGAAACGATCAATATTCATGGAATTTTTCCGACAAACTCTTCAATGAATATATTCCCAGAAACATTGAATTCGCGAACACACGTGATCAATTTTTTTTCACATAAATGTGGGTGCTTTATTCAGGACTGGTACATGATTTTCACTGATAAATTAAACTATAGTGTCGTGCACATTCGCCATGATATGAATTTCTTATTATTTTATTTTGGCTTTTGATTCATTGCTCCAAAGTACCTATAATAGCGTTATTGCGAAGGCTCCATAAGGTCAGATATTTCTCTTTGACTTTGTTGATTTTATTTACCAAGGTTATATCTATTAATAACTCAAGTCTTTTGTCAATATTTTTAATAGAACGTTGAGAGTTGTAGTTTATTTTCGTCCTAGCATAACCTTTGTAAATAAAGTTATGATCGTATCTAGATTTTACTATTTGATACCTTATTCAACATTTTCTTTGAAGTTGTAAGAAAACTGCAGCTGCCTTTTACAGATAACGTATTACGAACCTTTTCATCAAACTCGTCTTCGCAATATTTCTGAAAGAAAAATGTTTACCTCTAAATATAAAGTGTGATACCGCGTTTTATCATGAAAATAGCGTAGTGTACGGTAAATAATCTTATGGTTGAGCTAATCAATAAAACAAACTCTTGGGATTAGTGATCATTTAATAAGACGCCTGCCTGTTCTGAGGCGAGAGGAATTAGATCCTGGTTCGATTCCCAGGTCGGCCTAAATGTTATTGGGTTTTTCTATCAGGAATTTCTCAATAACAGCCACGGTGTTTGGATTTGTTGATTTGTTGATGGCCCTCTATTCATGGGACCTAAACATAACTGGAGAAATGTGTGTACTACACCTCTGCCTTAACCCTCGGGGATTACAGGCGTGATGTTATGTTATGTTAAGACTAAAGCCAAGTCTGCTGAGTATTGCGCCAAATTTCTAACAAAACATGTTATCCGTTCTTCGTGAGGACACGCCCACTTTATGTTACAAGCGATGTTTTGTGTTACCAACAATCCAAAACTTGCGATCTTTTGCAACAACAATATTGATGCAATTTGATATTTGTCTGTATGCTCTGAGATCAAAGACTTTTAATATTCTACTTAAATCGGTTTTTCTCAGATTACACTTCAAGAATGACGCGGTCATTTTCAACTCGATTTGGCTCCTGCTTTGTTGATGCCGTCTGTCTTTATCTCCCATACGTTGTGTTCTAAACAGCACTCTTCACTTACTCTTTCGTTCACACAATTATCCATCTTACTATCCTATTCAGAGGTTTCGTATTTCAGATATATAAGTGTGCGTAAGTTAGTTAGCACACACACAATGCAACAGGCATCGTTTTTTTTTTCAATTCTGCTCGGTGTAAGAGATCTTAAGACTAACAAAAACGAACTTATCTGTAATAACTAGCACTTTTCTTACAACATTTATATGATAACAAGTTTTTAATTTTCAGCTGTCTCTATATTATTATTATGTTTTAGGGCACAAGATTACGACTACTAACTTAAAGAAAGCAGGTTGTGTAATATTTTAACGTCCTTTCTGAAATATAAGCACACAGTAAATATGGGCAAACAAAATAGTAAATTAAAGCCGGAGGTGTTGGAGGATCTGAAGCAGAACACTGAGTTTTCAGGTACATATAATAATGTTAAACTTGTAGTACGGTCCGACAACAATTTTATTATGTCAGTCCCTTTATTTCATAGCAGTAAGGGCGATTTTCGTAGTCAAGTGTGAATTATGTGATGGTTGAAAGTGGCTATTCCTTTAAAAAAATTATGTCAATAAATTAGGGCCGGTCTTTTTTTTCTTCTTTTCTAATTTCCATAAATGATTATAAATAACTTTTTTTAAATATTAGTCAATTTAACATTAACTATCTGCGTACCTATGAGCGAATTCAGATTAGCATATTTTTGGCGCGAATAAGCTCATTTGGAAGCTTGCACGCGCAACTCGTACGAACGTTGACGATAAGCGCGAATACGCGCGTCGGTTGAAGTGGCGTGCGTGTGAACTGTAAGCGGTAAGCCAATACGAGCTTATACGCGCTATAAAAGACGCTTGTCTCTGACACTGCTTAGAGTTCATACAGGCTTACACTATACGTTAATTTAATAACATTCCAGACGCCGAGATACAAGAATGGTACAAAGGTTTTCTAAAAGATTGCCCCAGCGGACATTTGTCTGTAGAAGAGTTTAAAAAAATATACGGAAACTTCTTTCCGTATGGCGACGCCAGCAAGGTAATTGCAGAATTAATTTTTAACTATAAACAGTTATTATTATGAATATTTATTCTATTTTTTGTAAATGGGTTTGTATAACAACTATTAAACGAGAGCAGATCGTTGTTTTCTGTATAACTACACTGAGAAAAAACACCGAAACAAACTCAACGGTCAAAGTCTCTTGAATCGAGACGAGTGTGCAGATCTAAGAGTATTGCTAAATTCTCATCGTTTTTCCTCACATTTTGATAAAGTTATGACATCACTAGTAGTTTTTCAGAAAAATCATCTGTTTGCTCATCATGGTGTCTCATCATATCATCGTTACTTTTACAGTTCGCGGAGCACGTGTTCCGAACATTCGATGCGAACGGCGACGGCACGATAGACTTCCGGGAGTTCCTGTGCGCGCTCAGCGTCACATCCCGTGGCAAGCTGGAACAGAAGCTCAAGTGGGCTTTCTCCATGTACGACCTCGACGGCAACGGGTACATCTCACGGCAAGAGATGCTCGAAATTGTCACCGTGAGTTTACTTTCTCTCTATAAGTGTATCTGTAGTCTTCAAGAAATGCCTATCTAAGTTCGCTAATTTGACAGTAAAGTTTTTCCTTTAGGAATTTTAAATAACTGCCCGCAGTTAAGATTTTTGCCCGGTTTATGTCAATAGGCTCGCCGCCTATCATACTTACCTTTTTTATTATTGGACCCGTTCGCTAGTTTTATGCCCAGACTAGACCCTACCAGTGATCTCTGGGTTAACTCGAGAATGAGGTTTCTCCTGCTGATTTGGTAAATAAAAACACATTACATGAAAGATATCGCCTTTCATAGGACCATAATCACCCAATTTCGAATCGTCGTCGTACTAATTGTGTTGCATTAATGATTCCAGGCAATTTACAAAATGGTCGGGTCCGTGATGAAGATGCCCGAGGACGAGTCGACGCCAGAGAAGCGAACCGACAAAATATTCCGACAAATGGACAGGAACAAGGACGGGAAGCTTTCCCTCGAGGAGTTCATAGAGGGCGCTAAGAGCGACCCGTCCATCGTACGGCTGCTACAGTGCGACCCGCAATCACAATGATACCTTAAATATTAAATCTATTAGTACTCAATGAGTACCACTCAGTTTATCCACACTTATATAAAACTGTTGTAAAATATCACCCTTATTACAATGCTTGTAAGAGCTAGTGCGCGTCGTAAAGCGTTGGTTACACATTAAATCAGTTTGTTGTCCTGTTGCTTGGCTGTTTGCTACATTATCGACGTTCGCGCGGATTTCCATAAATATAGTAAGATTAGGATTCTTAAAAAAATATATGTGTATATTAAAACGTGATTCTGGTTCACAAGTAAAAATACGATAATAAACCTGACGAACCGATTGCTACGATGAAGTTGGGGATAGGTACTTATGACAGAGTTCCTCAATAACCCAATACATGGTTGTGACGAGAAATTTACTTACAGAAAAGAATACGACTTATAAATGTGAATGAGATGTGAATATTTACAAAATAAATTACAGTAGAAAATTAGTACAAACATTAGTATAAAATAGAGTGCAAATAGAATATATCTATTATTTATATGACATCTGCTAAAATATAGAGAAAAGATGCTTATATAAATATACAAAGTGACGAATCGCAGCAATAATTCCAAAGATAGTAGCATATTTACGGTAAGATAGGTCTATGAAGAAAACATGAATATTTTGATATGAGATGTAGTAGGGTAACGAACTCTTGTCTTCTATACAAATCTGTGACTTCTGAAAGGAGGCAAGGACACAATGTCAGACGACAATACGATTGATAAAAAAGACAGGGCAAAAACATACCTAAATCGTTGATCTTGATGGAATCAACTCGTGTAAGATGTAACAACCAAACAGCAGGACAAATTATGTGCGACTGTAATGTGTATAGTGTTCAAAAATTTTTCCCATTAATACTAGTTAGGTTTAATACACGTTCTCTGCCCACAAACGTTTTGCGGCTTTTCGTATAAGCGGGCTCGCGAGTCACCCGTGCTGTCGGGCACTTCACCTTCTCGATTGTTCGACAGCTCATAACATAGCCACGGCATTCTCGTCGGTATAGCTCGTTGCTAAGATAGCGTTCCATATTCATGTATTTAAAATATATTCTTAATACAATAGTACCTTGTCTAAATGATCTAAATGGTATGCCTGCTGTCCCTTGTAAGATTTCGCATCCAATATAACCTTGTACCCAGGTATGACTGGTTATTTGGTGTCTATTTACTCTAAATAGTCGTAGATATCAATAGTAATATATTGCAAGCACGTATCTACATCTCACTTGCCCGCTTATATCGCGTCTAAATTTTTATCCAACTTTCTTCCTATATTATCGAAAATAATTTATTATATCTACAAATATTGAATGTTCCAACAATCACTGCGTGGGTGTAATATGAGATTTTCGGAGTTCGTAGATCTTAATGATTCAATTTAACTTTTAATACAGTTGACTATCATGTGTAATAAATTATTATAAGTGTGTCTTTAAAAACAATCTGATTTAACGATATTCTAAAGTCTTATTTACAGACAATTTACCGATATAGTTGAAATAATTATTATGTAGATAACAGGTATAATTATGTGTTTAAAATAATTTAACGATTTTAAGTCGAGCCTTGAGATAACGATGGGAGAGTAACTGCGTACGCGCAGTGCCTTTGTGAAGATCCATTTCGAATATTGGTAACATAAACTGTTGTTAGTCCCTCTGGCAACTAGTTTAATGTCCATTAATTAGACGGATCTAGTTTATATGAACTGAGCACGACAGATGGTGCGGGCGCCGCGCGTATGTGGTTGCGCCGCATACGGTTCGGCAATAAGGTTGTACGGCTGTCTTCTCACTGCTAGCTAGTATCATGGGCCCTGTTCATTATGTGGTTCATTGGTAAATACAGCTGCCGATCTGAGAAGATACACTAAGATCATGACCCATTCGGTCATGCATCAGTTTCCTTTTAAGAAACTGGTACCCCGTTGATCTCTCTGAGTATATTTTCTCATGATTGAACCTGTTTGTACAGTTACATCGCAAGCCTTATTATTATATTCTAAATCCAAACTCCTCCTTATACAGGCTGAATTTTTCAAGTGGGCGTGGATGGCCAAATCTTAAACTATGAGGAATAGCGAAAAATACTCAAAGGAGTCTCGAGCTCGATTTTGAAGAAAATTGAAACTGCATCATTAGATTTTTGAAAAATCAATATTTCTAGCCAGGAATCGAACACATTGATGTCGGGGAAAAAATATACACTGTATTATTAGAAAGAAATGGATCAAATTGCGTGAAATAATGATATATGGCAAACTAAAGGAATGAGTTCAATTTTGATAAAATACTTCACAGCTAGTAGTAATCAATGAAACGTCAAACAAAATCACTATTACACCAACTCACTTGTAATTTCTAATTTCAATTGTTTACGATTTTTTTCTGTTACTGTGGCCTTTAGCCGCGAAGTGTCAACAAAATTGAAATTAGAACATAATGTTGTGAAGATCGACTGCGCTGCGGGTGTCTTCAATCAAGGAAATTGATTTAAAATATGAAAAAACATAAAATTTAACCTATTTTCATAACTTTGCCGTATGTCATTACAGAATTTGATCCTTTTTAGCGACACTATCGAATGAACTGAAATGAACGAAATAATACAGTGTTTTTTTCCAACATCAATGGGTTCGATTCCTGTTAGTTTCCATCAAAATCGGGCTCGAGACTACTTTGAGCATTTTTCGCTATTCCTCATAGTTTCAGATTTGACCATCCACGCCCACTTGGAAAATTCACCCTGTATAGGGAGGAGCCGTGCTAGCACTGAACAGACAGCGTTTTATAGCACAATTTAGGAAGACATTTACGCAACAAACGATACAGATACTATAATATACTATATAATTATTAATTAATATTATAACGAATATTCATGCTGATTTATTCGCGTAGCTGATATTATTAAGGTTTAGTTTTAATGAATGATGAAAATAATTACATAATTATGTAAATTCATTATTTGTCCCGAGTCAGCCTAATTATTAGGTATTATTCAAATATGTAATTTGTTGCAAAATGTTGTGTAAGGATTTTTTAATATGATTAGTATAAAAAATAACAATTGACAGTAGTGGAATGTTGAGTTTTGCGGTGACTAAGTATCGTTTGAATCCGCATATATACGCTTTAGGGCAGCCGCAGGGGGACCACCCGTTCGATTTCGTTGAATGAAATTGAGAGGAAGATGTGTTATCATAACGTTGAAAGTTTGTAGCTATCAGAATTTGTTTACATTGTATTATAGACAAGAATTTCTATTAATGAAGGTATTGTGGCAAGACTGCTATTAATTGTTACGACGTATAATAGATACTTTATAGTTAGAGAGCCCACCCCGTTAGCCTGTGGTCTTTCTACGAAAGCCCTGAACCATACGCTCGGAGACGCTTCGACTGAGATAACGAATTGGTTTACGCAGACAGAGCATCACCAGACGAACGCCACGCCGCTGCGACGCCGCCCCGCCTTTATGTTAAATGTTGTATAAATGTAGAAGTAAACGTGAATATTATTGAGTATAGACTTGTCTAAAGCAATATAACAGACTGAATTTATTAAATGGATATGTGCCCGCGCAACTTTATTCATTCGTTTCATGCTTAAAGCAAATTATTGTGATAACATGCGCCGCTGCTGAATCTGCCGAAGCGTGTAGATATCTTACTGAATGTGTAACCTCGTCTTCCAGACAGACTATTCTCTATCTCTATGTAGTCGCGTGTCGAATCGCAGCGGTGTAGCCCGTTCGTCTGAAACATGCCCAAATTAAAGCATTATTCGTATACACTTAATTGTTAGTTATTGGCTCTGTAATATTATTATAGGTTACATATTCGACTACATACTAATATTTATTTCAAGTATTTATCACACATCACAAGTGTTTATACAGTTACACAAATATTGCGTAGATTAGTGCTTGTTATCTGCCCTTATATCACATTAGTTGAGATTATCTTTGGATTCTACGATTTTTTTTAACTATAATTAAGTATGTGGGTGGTTATTGTAACACTCCAACGATGGCCCAAATCTCAATATGAATATCAAGTTTAAAAACGTATTCACAGTGTTATAATAACAACGTACCTATTGTAAGTTAGAACTTACACAAAACACAATGTATAGTATTTTTTATTTTATAATAATCTGATTTTGCAATGTATCGCCATTTTACTAACGCAATTGTTGTGGCTGTATTATTTTTGTTTTCACTAAACTTTTTGACTAACACTTATGTTTTAAGCACGCTTTATTTTTATTTATTTATTAGCTTTACATAGATGTAGGTATTATGGATAAATTCTCAATTTATATATACCTATTATACAATGCGAATTTCGATTGACCGACATTTTATTTTGCTTCTTTAATTAGCTAGTTCATTGAACGGAATATCGAATCAAATGCACAATTATTTTGTTTTTCGCACAACAACAGAATAATTTACTTGTCAATGTATTATAATCAATGTTTATTTATTGTGAAATTGATAGTTTGTCGGGACCGTATTGAGTGTTCAACTTGTATGTTTTCACATTATATACCTATTCACACCAAACCGCAGTGCTTATGATATACACATAAAGTATATTTTATATACATTATAGTATTTGTCGTTGAGCAATAATAATAGTTTTAAACATATGACAAGAATAATATATCTATAGTAAATGCGACACCAACAAACTGATTTAACATACTATATCCAAAAGTCTTCTTATTATATTCAAAACTGTCTGAAAGTTTACAAAATATTATGATGTCGTATACTTTTATATTCTCAGTAATTTTACATATCTGTTATAATATAAAATTGATGTTCAATTAAGTGTCGTAGAATTAAAATCCGTAAAATATATTATCGTGCCGTAATTATCGAACCTGGACAAATAAAAAAAGAAATAAAGAAGAATATTTTTAATATATAATTTTTTGATTGTGTACAGATTATTAGGTGTTCGGTCGAATTTTATATCTGTGTCATTTTTGGTAATAAGATAATTAAATTCTAAACATGAACGGTATGACATCATCCTGAATGAAGCCTTTTATTCTAAGTGTTTAAAATGGAATTAACGTTGTATTTTGAATTAGATTTAGCATATAGATGTTTATAAGAGTTATTTATAATATTCCTTACTTCTCTATCCAGACACCGGACGTTTCTATGCATTTTCTCCTTTTTCTATATATTTCTTGACTGTGCAGTTGATTCTATAATCAGTTTCATATATTCAGTCTGAAATTGCTTAAATATAGTCGGTGAGGTAATTTGCTGTACATAATCGAATACACATAAAATTATGAAGCGTTCAAATTGACAACCTTTGAATTTGTTCTCTTCAAAAATGTAGTATGAAATGTTGCACAGTGCGGCAACATCGCGTGTACTATTGACTGCTCTAAGCGGCAACATCGCCGTCCGACCGTTGGCCGTGTGCTTCCAGAATATTCACTAGTTATTTCTCAAGTAGTCCTGATAATGTTTAGTTATTGATTCCAGTAACAAATTGGCTTTGCCACAGTATATGCAGTATATTCCAACAGGAACAAACTTGCATTGTGTGAGCGAATCACCAGAATAACCTTAGATAGGTAGGTTATATACCCAATATTAGATAGGGTTCTGTTTAAAACGCTATATGCCCCGCGTCCTAGTCAGTAGCTGATTTTTCTGAATTCCGCAGACGATTATTTTACTGTCTTCCAGTATTTTAAGCAGTCGACGACTGAACGTACGTTTACGTGCGTAGTTAACTTCATCTTACGTAAAAAAGTAATGATTTAGTTCAGGATGTATTCCTGATTGTAAACAAACATACTTAGACGTCTTAGCACCGCTCTAGTTTATTGCTAGCATTAAATGGGTGCTAATTTTTACATACATTATGATCTAGAATGGTTTGAAACATTTTTTAGTTTACATTTGCGGCGCTATAGCGGGTTTTATGTATTATAAAGTTACAATTTCTTCGTAACATCTAATTAGAAACGTTTTTGCTCTTCCTCGAATATGCTTATCGCCTCTTTCAGTTAATCACTCTATGGTATAATATCACTTGTAATCTATGGTGCATAAAATGTCCTCTGAGATTAAAGGATTGTTATGATATGTCTAGCGCTAGTTTAGGTGTGAGATGTATTCGAATGAAATTAAAGACACTGGTATTTTAATAAAGTTATTCAAGATAAGTGAATATATTGTGCCGTTAATTCATTTTTGGATCTGAAAGCTTGTGCACTAGTAAAATATATACTGTACTTCGCTTGATCAAAACTGACAAAAATATCTCCACTATTATATGCATTGCACAGTTGGTCATGCAAAAAAAGGGCAATGAGTAAAACCAGTGACGTGAATTAATATTATTCCCAAATGGTAGGTACTTCATAAGTATAAATACTTTAAACTTCGCAAAACGCAAAACCGGTTTTCTCCTAAAGTTTTATAGTGTTATGAAATTTTGAATATAGTATTTCGAAACCAAAGTCACAATCGTCATTTCACGAGGGACCGCGTTTGAATTTTGCGTAAGTGTAAGGTACTTATGCTCGTAAGTGTACAAAGCTTAACATATTTCATATTTCTTGCACCAAACTAAAGCTACGAGCCGAAATGTTTTACTTTTTTTTTGTAAGTATCGATAACTAATACCTATTGTGTTTAGCATATGAATTATTATTTAATACGTAAAGATGTATCGTAACTTAGGGATTATAACTATTATCTAAACTCAGGGTGCTATAGTATTGACTCGAGAAGAGTTGGGCGCCGGCGATCGATTGTCTTGCAAAGTTCTTGTAAAAATACTGAAAATTTTAGAAATTAGTTGGCATGATCAAACATAGTAGCTACAACTTGCGCACTCGCATGATTAGAACTTAATTGCCCATAGAGATGGTAGACTTGTCATGACCCGGCCACAGTGGCTCTCGATGTAGCCGAGCTCCGCTGACACACACGCACGACACCTTTCGCGCTGACAGAACCCAAAGGACCAAATGTACAAGAGTGGTAGTACCTAAATCGTTACGGTACCTTGACAGTCGGTTTTTACTCCGACATCTAATTAGTAGGTGTATTATCACTGATTATTGTGCATCACATAACATATCAAATCGCTTGAAACAGCTAGTTCTCAGTGTTGGGTTCACAGCAACACGCACTATGAGAAGGTACACAAGTCGGCTTCTTGAACTATTGCAATATTTGTGATCGGCATTTAGAAGAAACACATCCATGTTTGATTCACTAATAGCACCCTGCTCTTTGACGATCGTACCGTTAGTCAACATAATGTTGAGTACGTCGACTTTAACTAAGAATATTTGGCTCTAACGCAAACTTTGCTTATATATATAAACGAATACATTTTAACTTGGCAACCATTGTTCTGTGTAGGTAGTCAATTTGTGATTCCTGACATCATTTTCTTTACAATTGACCTTCTAGCTCTGATACTCTGTTTTAGATTAAAATTATTATGTATATCTATTTATTAAATCTTTTTCCTCTCAAATGACGTTTCATTTTCTAACCTTATAGTAATCGTATCCTTAAAGGCTTGTCTGAGCGTTTATAATGCTGTATTTAATATTATAAATGTATTATAAAATTTATTGTAATCTTGTTTGGTGTTCAAATAAACTAATTATGTAAAATTGGCTTCATTTTCTTGGTAATACAAATTCTTTGATCAGTACCCAGACACTTATTTTCAGTTTTATATGGTTACCATTCTCAATACTTAACTTACATACTAAATACTCTCATATTTAATATGTTAATTTTTTCCATTGCTTACTTCGTGACTTCCCTACTAACATTTTGGCAGCACTGATAAGAAAACAAACATAACAGATTTCTAAATCAAATCCGTCAATTAGCCACATACCGACCACTTAAAGAAACTGAGTGACTGACCTGTCTACCAATAACCCGATTTCAAGATACTTACTATACTGAAGTACTATAGTTGCTGCCAGTTAAGATGGCAATGGCGGTCATTGACCCACCTACATTTATTAAAGTTCTTAACTGTGAAATCCACAAATAAGCCTGTTCATGTCTTGAATCGTCATCTATCGTGATCTTCAACATCTTTTCTAATGAAAAACGATATGTACATGGTTCATTTGTTTTGGTTCGTACGAAGAGATTATGGAAAGAGCAATGACCGCTATTGCCATCTTAACTGGCAGCAACTATAGTGCAAGTGGGCTTCAAGAATCAATGTAATCGTCAGGGAATCGTAACCATCACTTTGACACCATATCATGTTACTTATCATGTTGAAGCCAAAATGATCAAGAGTCCGACGGTTGAACATACTAGTAAACGATGAGCATTCCACATCGAGTGCTAACTTTTTACGATCTCCGAAGGGTTAGGCAGAGGTGTACATACATCTGGCTGGTTGGTGCCTGGGTGACCTCCAGCATCCTGGAGTTGTACCTGTATCTGTGATTTACGAAATCTTATCAGGAATTCTAGTCATCTTAGTAAAAATATTTTATTGGGTTTACCGCCATCTATCGTTTGTTTAATGTACCTCGTTATGGGAAATGCTGTCAATTCACCCCAAAGCTTCAAGCTATGGGGTTTGTTTATCAAAGCCTGATATAAATGGCATGGCTAGTTCCTGAAAGACTCGAATATTAAAATTTCCAGTTTATAAATATAGACGCTGAACTGAACTCATCATCATCTTTTTTCTGGTTTCCACTTAGGTAAGTAAATATCTTTCACTTATAGTCCAGTCATAACATTAAAGGTTACATAAAATCGCACAGTATTGGAAATTGGTACGAATGATGGGAATTATTCATCATCATTCTCTTGACCTTATCCCAATTGTTTGAAATGAATGTTTGGAAACTTGAACTTGCTAGAACTTGAACTTTTTTTGAGATTTGGCGTTTTTGAGATTTGAACGTTTTGCAACGGTATGTTATTTTGCAACTTGAACATTTTGAGACTAAATGACCCAAATATTCGCATAGTAGTAAAAAGTAAGATAACTAGTAAGATTGTAAATAAACATAGAAATTTTTCATCGGAAATTGAAAATAAATCTGCTGTTCCTTACAAAAATGTAATACTGTGGGTATTGCATTAATATTAATACATGGACAAAATGTATGGACCAGCTGTTTTTTTTTAAATCCTAATAACCCTTCTACCCTGTATATATTGCCTGATCTCGTTCACGCACGGCACCCTGCTTCGACTTATTATACCTACGCAAGTTATTATTCCAAATTACTAATTCGGCTGTAAAATGTACCTTGATTTCCTAAATTTTATTTATTTATCTTTCTCTTTTACGATTTCTTTCCCTAAAAAGGCAAAACATCCCCAATCTACCAACACTACCCCCGAAGCACTATGCTGGTGCGCGACACCATATTTCGAAAATCGAATTGGGTTTTATTTCCTTGCAGTAAAAGTAAGTAGAGTATTCTTCTCTGGGATAAAGGTGTCTTCGTCTTGGGCGAGCTTAAATCCTCACTGCTCTCAGGATTCTAGTCTTAACTCCCTCACTCCACTCGGGAGCCAGGGATTCTATCGTTGCGTTCATTCAAAATAGCGCCTGGCATCTAAGAAACTGCTTTATCGCCTGGGTGCATAATCTACCACTTGTTTAAAGAAATACCTAGTATTAAAACTAGATATTGTTGAGGTGGTCGACTATTTAAATCTATTACTATCTACTTCTAGTCTTTGAAAAACCTACTTATACCCTAAGACGTTTTTGTCATTCTTTTTCGCATCTCACTAGCCAGAGCCCTTTCTCTTTTCATTCAATATCTAGAAACCTCTGGAAGGTTGACTAAGGAACTGCAAATAGAACATTACCCAAGTTTATGAAAATCAATAATAATGTCTTTAGATTGATGATTTTACTATTACCTACCTAATCGATGGATTAGTAGGTACGCATGTACATATCTGAAGAACTTTATACCGAGAAATTCTTAAAACTTTACGTGGGTCATGCTACAAACCATGGTGGGTCATGCTCAAATTTGAAACGCTGTCCACCCCATGCATCCCTTGGGAGACCAAAATTCGTCCGAATACCCTAAAGTTAAAGTCATCAATATTCACTGAAATCATCTAGCCAAAACAAAATGGCTAAAATCACAACTACGCACGAAGCTTCCGTAGTAGGAAGGGACGACTCACGCTTGACCCCTATTTCATCCCCTCTTCACATTACGTGAGCGCGTAGAATTCGCAGTTTTTTAATCAAACTTTATCTTTCGAAATTGTAGTGAAGAAATACCGAGGAAAACAGTTTTGGTCATACAAAATTATAATAAACTTTAAAAGAAGAAAATTCTCAGCAATTATAAATTAAAAGATTTAAAAGACTGTATGAGCTAAATAGGATCTAGACTGCTGTGAGAGAAAGGAAGTGTAAAAATGATGGAACTAATAGAAAGCTCCCTATGTAGTGTTAGCAAGTAACATTGTAACCAAATGAAACAATTACTAACTCAAAAGCCAACGTCCGTTCAAATTAAATCAGCTTAAACCAAATAAAATTACACGCCAAATTGATTTAAAGCTCAGTAGACACACATCTAAATATAGTATGTATTCTATAGGTGGGCTCCAAATTGCGTATTTAAATAAGTACCTATCTATACAGGAACACGTATGAACGAGTTTATAGAGGTTGGCGGCAGAGTTAGTTCGCTCTCTGTATGTTGCGTACTATGCGTGAGGGGGGCCGGGGTGGACGGGCGGCCGGGGGGCGGAGGGGTGGCGGGTGGCGTTCAGGACGCGCCTAAGGGGCCTCGTCCAGAGAAAGTAAAATATCCTGGTGTGGGGGAGGCTAGTATTGTCAAGCCAATGTATAACTATAGCTTTAAACTATATATCGGGGGTCCATACTATAGCCTGTGGAGTACTTATTTACATACGTATATAAGTTTATCTATTATGCAGACATAGGAAATGGAACAGGTTGGGAAAGGGACGTTGCGAAATTTGCTTACATCAGATCTATTGGACGTAAAATCGTTCTAGTTTGTAATATTGATTTGAATTCTCATTGCATGATGGTCACGTTATAATTTATGGAGGTTCTTAGTTCTGACAGCTTGAGCAGTGGTGTGTTTATTCGATAGAATTCTTTATTTTTCAAAAGCATAAATTAATGAGACAGGGTCAAGTCCTTCTTGTTTATTACATGACATCTTTTATCTTATTATGTATAATGTTATACTACAGAAAAACCACTTCCACAGCAGGTCAGCTCGGTATGTAGGCACCTAGTCAAAGCATACAGCAATTTTCACGGCCTCGTTGACCTATTAACAGGCCCGTCGTCGCGGGTTTGAATTCATTTTTCTTAGCGATGGTGACCTCTGACACAAGTTTGTTTTTTGTTTACATTTCTGTTGGTAACTAGGTTTTGCTAATCGTTTAGTGTCTGATGCAGAAGTTGTAATGATTGTTTGAGTGCATTCATATGCACTTATAGTCTTCGTGAGTGGCGACAATGGGTTGGTATAAGCGTATAGCCGACTCGTGATTTTTTACTTAATTTGACAAAATTTTCCACAAAATTGAAAAAATCCCCAAGGTTTAAACTATTTAACTTTTAGGTGCATCGGCCAAGAACTTTAAAATTCTATCTATACTATAATTTATACTAATAACATTAAGATGAAAGATTTTTTTGGTTTTGAACCGATTAAGTAGTAGAAGGATCCGAAACTACTGGACCGATTTTAACCATGTTTTCACCAATAGAAAGCTAAATTATCAGGAAGTAACATAAGCTATAAATTATATTTATATTGTGCAAATTAGCCGAATTATCACAATTTTTGCGGACGTAGTCGCCGGCGAAGTGCTAGAGGTAAAATTTGTTTTAAGTTTGTATGTAGGGAGTAATCTTTAACTCTACTGATCCGATTCCGAAAATTCTTTAAGTAATGGGAAGCTACATTTAAAGCGTTTCCTTGGGATAATTTACGACCATACGGCGAGAAAATCCGTGGGAAAAAGCTAGTTAGGAATAACGATCATGAAAAGTCAATTAAGTATTGGATTCAGCGATCTCCTGCCAAATATTACCAAACTGGGATCACCAACCAAATTTTTCGTCCAAGTGTGGTGACATTAACGATCTCCTCCTTAAAATTGAGTGTTTAAAATATTTAATGTTTATAACAAGTATACAGTGCGTACAAATCGAGCATTAAAATTCGTGTACAGCGTGTATGAAAAAGTGTAGCCATGTTTAAGGGTATGGTACTTTCTCCATGGGAACAATATCGTCATCGCGAAAAAATAATCCGCCGTCCCAAAAAGTGGTTCAGTTGGATGACCTGTACTACACACTTAAATACAGGGTGTAAACAGACCCTTCACGAAGCCGTCAGCCAAGCATTCTGTACATCAAATTATGTAACTTTACGCAAAAATTATTGCTGGGAAACAACTTTTTTTTTTTGGGTGAAAAATTACCTTTTACGGTAAAACTCAATGTAACGCACTCAAAACATTGTGCTCATGGGTGGATTGAATAGTACGGGGGTCGTGAAGATGTTTAAAGTAAAAATCTTACATTAGAAACATGTATTTTTTTTTTAAAACTTGTGAAAAAGTTGGAACTTTGACCCCCAATATCTCCGTAACTAGAAGGTTCCCAGGTATGGTCTAGAACAAAACAATTATGGCAATGACGGGGAGAACAAGTACCTTTCAGCTTCGTTAAGGGTCTTTTTACACCCTTTATGCCACAGTTTTCTGATACACGATGTTGTCGCCGTTTCCAAATTTCAACATGTCGGCTACATTTTTTATCGAATATTAGTAATAGAACTTGACGTAAATGTAAAAAGACTTTTGACGACGCTGCGACAAAGCTGCGACTCTGCTGGGTCACTGCTACGAAGCCGCTACGACGCTTTCGCTACGATGACCCCGCTATGACGCAGCTACAACACGGCTACGAGCCTGTTACGATACTGCTACGCCGGTGCTACGCTATCGCTACGGCACCGCTCGGCCGCTGCTGCGACACGGTTACGATTACGACGATGGCGTCGAAAAAATAATCTGTAAAATAAAGTAAGCCTAATCGTAGTTTTGTCATAGGACAAAAATCGTAGTTTTGTCCTTTATTATTTATTATGTTCACTTTATTTTATAACATTATGGTTAAAACCAAGAAAAACAGAATTTACACTTCTAGGGCTGATTTTCATTAGTAAGTAGTTACCTAGAAATAAATGTAGGTCAATAAATACACATACCTAAACCGCAATAGGTCGGAAATAAAAAATAAAAAAAGTTTGGATTGGGATGTTGTTAAGATAGATAACAATTGTGTAAAACCAAGATTGCAGCTTCGAAAAACCCGCTAACTGCGTGGGTTACGTATTATAATATCTAAGCGTATTTTAACTATTTTCGAGATAGCTACGGTTGATTCACGTATTATGTTCATAACACATATTGGTCGACTCAAATACTGTTTTACGTACTTAATTTTGATTAAACTAAAATTAATCGCGCTGTCGAACGATTAATCTAATGATTTTTTTAAGATATTGGATATTTCAACTATCTACGAAATACCTAATGGATGACTCGCCTTCATTTTATTGATACTGCGCGCTGGATTGATTTCTAAAGTGGTGGGTAGTAACTGTTAGTGGTGGCGCTTTACGCGGCGGTAAACTGATTATCAAAATGTTGTAATAAGGCATAGTCGACGTAGCCCTACGAGAGTCACCGATTTCTGTCTGCAGGGTTTAAAGTAACCTAACACGAAGGGGATGGCGGGGTCTTAGTTCTCTTGCTTCCGCGCTGTCGATAGACCCCGCCATTCCCTTCGAACCTAATCTGTCCGGAGTCGGGGTGTCCCAAGTCCCGAGCTCGTTTCGCTCACTCTTGCATCCTAAGTTTTCCTTGCAACAGTGTCTTGTTTACTTTGCTACAAATATTGACCACAGATAAATCAACAGTAGGTGAATCGTCCGTTACTTTAATCAACCTTAGGTTAATTAATTGTAGTTGAATATAATACAGAGTATGACGTTCGACGCACCCTCAGGATTGTAATACTTGATGTATGGTCTGCTATTTTCCTAGCAGCCCTTCTGTAACATTAGCACTAAACATCTCTCGTTTTATGATTGTTGGGCTTTTTAAACCGCGAGCACGTTGTACATTTGTGTCCGCTTTCTTTGTGCACTCGGACATCGAGTGCCCTGCTCACACGTAGAGTTTACCTCTCTGCATGATTTTGCTGTATGACCAATTTTTTGACATTTGTAGCATCTGGTAACCAAGTTGAAGTCCCTAACAGGACAGGAAGTACGACGTATAAAAAGCCTTGCCAGAGATATTAAGGCTCTACGTATCTTGGCTGGTAATATCGATAGCAAAATTACCGGAAGATACATCTTTCTTCTGGATTTGTGGTTGAATTTAACTTGGATCAAAAAGGTCTCCAGAGACATCGCTGGAAACTTATCGGCGATGTTCTGTTTGTAAATGAACCTGAAGATGTCAGTATCGCCAAAGAAGTCGGCACCGTGATCCGTGGTTTGCGCTTGTTGGGTTCTTCGGCGGCAAGTCCTCATGCAGACATCTGGACTGCGTCCTTGAGTTTATCAGCATCATGTTTGGCCACGGTACTGATAATACACCTCCGTTTTTTGTTTCCCGCACACCACGTACATGAAGCTGCATTTCATCAGAGCGTATAAGGTTTTTGTCTCGTTACTCGACTTCAATGTATCTTTGGGATAAACTGCTACAGATCTTAAATTGTTTGGTCGAACAAAATCATTTAATCCCTTCTTCATCAAATCGGCAAACGAAGTGTTTCCCACAGCACCGGAGTTGATAGAATTTTTTTCTGTTAAGTCTTCTGCCAGGGCTTTCTGCTTCAGAGCCTGATACAGATCTAGAATTTCAGAGGTGCCAAATTCTATTTTACTTAATGGAACAGAAATTGAAAATTACAAACCTATGCCAAGTTGGAATTTAGGTGTAGCCGTACCATATACATTATACGGGGTGTTTATTATAACTGGGACAGTATAGTATGGGGAAATCTGAATCTATAAGAGAAACACTTAAACTTTCTTAGAAAACATTAGCTCTTTTAATTTTTTTGTCGTCTTTGTTGTCAATAAAAATGAGTAAAGTTGGCCATTTTTTAGTCAGCTGCTTCCGGTTAGTCTGGAGACCGACCCCAATATAGTTGGGAAACGGCTAAGAAGATGATGATGATGATACTCCGATGATTACAGTACTGTAGAAAAAAATCTCACCTTATTTACAGATTTTTCTGTTTGTATACATGTTACGGCTAAAAGCTGAAGTACGATTTCTGTTCAAAATGTTAAAAGATGACGCATATGCGCACGCGGCAGATTTGAATCTTGGTGTGCAAAGAGACCTATTTGCAATTGTGATAGGTTGTGACCCCTCT
Source organism: Noctua pronuba (assembly GCA_905220335.1). Taxonomy (NCBI): domain Eukaryota; kingdom Metazoa; phylum Arthropoda; class Insecta; order Lepidoptera; family Noctuidae; genus Noctua; species Noctua pronuba. The sequence goes on along the minus strand of LR999891.1, from coordinate 17,915,237 downwards.
TGTCAGTGACCGGCCAAGGAAACACGTTATTGCGTTTTGAACCTTCAGTATATTTTAACTTTATGAATGCAGAGCGGGTTACTTGAGGAAGTTATTCCCTTATTCATCATCTGCCTAGCCTTTTCCCAAATATGTTGGGTTCAGCTTCTTGTCTAAACGGATGCAGCTGAATACCAGTATTTGACATGGAGTCAAATACTGGTATTCGACTGCCTATCTGACCTCCATAACCCAGTAAGTGCTAGGTAATACGACACCCTTTGGTAAGACTGCTTGTCAGAAATTATTCCCTTATTGCAAATGTCTCATTCTGCCCAAATCAGCTATTATTCACAGAAAATACCAGTTTTGTATGAACAAATGCTTAATTGAGCTGAATAAGTGTAGCTTGTCGCTTACTGCTTGCCTGCTCTTCGTCGCTTAATTTTCCTTATTTTCTAAACTATCAAGTAAAGATGGAATTCTTCACAAGTATTTATATAGCTACTACTACTACTCATCGTTGAGAGTAGTGAGTTGGTTTATGTGTTTGGCACTTGTTTCTATGGGTCATGATGGCAGGATGGCAGAAAATAACAAGTATTGACAAATCACACTGTGAATTCATCGTTGACGACAGTTTATCGTGCGCTTGTGAACATCTCCTCAACCCATCTGTCGCCCGTCCCGCAGAAGGAAAAGTGACACACAAAAAAGCATGCGTTATTCAAGAATTATTTACAATTTCTAACAAACATATAGGGTGTTTGACCCAAACAAGGTTGAACGAGGTGATTGTATATCTGATTGTGAACCCAAAACAATAAAAAGGGGACGTTAACGAACACTCTCAACCTTGACCGATAGACTTGTCAAGTGCGGGCGCGGCTAAGTAGTATCTGTGGTCATGAACAATTCAATATTTGTGGTAAATTGTATGTACATAGACTTTATTTTGTCATTGGCTCTGAACGATCGATTGGGAAAATATCTGCGCATCGTAGAGTTTTTCTGGTTTGACAGTGCGTTACCAGGCACACGTTCAATTACCGTACAAATGAAATATTTGTATGGCCTACAAGGAAAGCTTTTCCGGGTTCAGGCGTTGTGCGTAAGATTTGTGTTTCTGAATGCTCGTAAGATTCTTGAATGGAAAAAAATATTTTGGAAATTCCAAAAAAAGTTTAGATTTTGGTGCAAAGATTGAAACATTGATTTTATTTTCAAACTTTTAGTGGACTTTTTTGTATTAGTTTGCGTACAGTATCCCGTGGAGTGCCTTACCTTATGCCTCTTAAATAAAATTGTCGCAAACAACGAATATGTGTTAGCGTCACACTTTGTGAGAAAAAGAATCGGTCTAACTGTACAGTCACGAGCACCAATATGTATACATTTTCCTAAATTTAAAAGCAATTTTCGCGAGAAATAACAATTGTAATTGGAGATAGGATCTTTTTCATAAAAATATGAGTTCCAGAATAGTATGTTTGTAACAAGATGACATTTTAATCAGAACAGTAGGAGAAAAACACTTTTAATAGTTGTTAAGTGTTAACATATTGGTGCTTGTGACTGACTGTATTAGGGTTTGATGAAGATAGTAGCTGTTGAATTAAAGACGTACTTGATGTTTCTTCCTCGAAAAACATTTTTTTTACTAACGTTCTTCGAGGACGCGCTGTGAGATTGTGTATCTAGTTCATAACATGAGCTCATTTTATGAACTAGATAGACAATCTCACAGCAGCTTTGCGTAAGGCTCATCACGAAGCCAAAGCCCCTCTCCATCCAATCATCGCACAAGGATCATAAACAAAGCCCTAACTCTAATGAGAAGTGATGGAAAATTTAATTAAGTTCGATCGAGATGTTGATATGCGAGCAAGCAGTCATCTGAGAGCGGCCGAGGGGGGCGTCCGAGCAGCGCATGTAAATGCGAGCGGCGCACCGCTCGAGCCACGAGCCACCAGCCACGAGCCACGGCCGGAACCTACAGCCGCAGTACCCGACATCGGGAGGAATGGAAAATATATATCAAGCCGAGCGAAAAGTCCACTACACACCCCGAGGGTGGCGGCGCCCGGACGTGCGTTCGATTCAAACGAGCCGTGCCCGCCCCCGCTCTGCCCGGTTCCGTTTGTGACGTGCGATAGCGTGTGCGCGGCGCGGCCACCGCATGCTGCACACGCATGCACGTGACGCTCCACGCACGCACGCCTGCACGCACCGCACCACGCTACCCAAGCTACCCACCTACCGGCAGTACCTTACGCACCCTCTGCAGAGAACGTTTTCCAGATGTAATTTCAGATTTTTCTCTTTAGCCTCGAGAAAGTCCCGAGGAAAAATAAATATGCTTAAACCCGACCCTAAAGGACCCGAAGAGGAAAAAATATTAAAAATTAAGAAAATATTTGTTTTACAGTTATGTAAACATCTCTAATTACGACCTGTTCAAATTATTATTTTTTCTTTGCAGCGTGCGCGGGGGGGGGGGGGGGCGGCGCTCTAATTAACATCTATTACAGGCTTACAGGTATTTCGGGAACAGAGGAGTATCATTTGGCGAGGGCGCTGAGTACACTCAATTAAACGAGGCCGCCCCCGCCTCGCGCCTCGTGCCTCTCGCCTCGCGGCCAACCGGAGCACCCTGTGCCTGTGCCGTCCTCACTGCCCACACTGCACTCCTCTGCACATCTCGCACAACGTTCAGCATCTCGCGGCTTCTTGAGCCCGGGGTCACGATGAGTTATTAGGATGGGTCTGATGTAGCCGGTCGGCTGGCGGATCCCGCGTTATCAGCGTCTAGACCAGTTGTCTGGACCTGTTGCATAGGTGCGTGCAGCGCTGCGTGCCGCTGCGCGCCGCTAGGTGGCGCTGACCGGCACCGACTCGCAGCCTCCCCGTGGTCACCCGCTCGGAACGCTCCCCCGGCCTCCCCCGGCCACCCTCTTTAAAAGCCAGTGGCGAGCTTCAAGAGAAAGTGCCGCGTGTGTACACTCACATGCGTACAACCATCTTTGGCGAGAGCCGGCGGGCGCAGGCCGGCGGGGTGAGCCTCGGATTATGTGGAGGCGCCTCCCCCCGTATGCGTAAGTGCGTTCACACAAAGCCTTCCCACATACATTTGCATAGTGACATTGTTCGGTAATAATGTATGTGACCACTCGGCTCGCCGCCCCACGGCGACATCTTTCAATAGATCGCCTCGCCGCTTGTTCTGTGCCTCCCGATGCCTCCCCGCGCCCCGCACCCGGCAGCATCTCCCGAGCCGCTTTCTAATTAAAATACATCTACTATAATATATTATTTGATTTTCTATACGTGCTCGTGTTGGCAACTATGGAGGTAGATATTTGAATATCAAGTTGATCAGGAACTTTAAAGCTGCGCTTACAACGCTAATAGATCCAGATGAGTAAGTGGTTCTCAGAAAAGTGCGATATTTCTATCATAGTCAGGCTAGCTACAGCTAGTACCTACATAGATGTTTGCCGTCCGATCAATTGGATCAGAAGAAATTGAATGTGTAATTTTGATTTACATATGTGACTAGGTACACATGTGCGTATAAGAGGATTTCTTGAAGTTTCGTCGATATAGCGGCAGGCGGGGGGCGGGGGGAGGGTGGCTCGGACTCACGCCGCCCGGCGCGCCTCAGTGTGCGTATGTCTCGGACATGCACGCTACGCAGATTTCTCTAACGATTTTCCCGGAGTGTGAAATGTAAAATAAGGGGTTAGACGAGGCTGAGCTCGCCCTCGTCCCGCGCGCCCCCCACCTGCCCCTCCACTCGCCAAATTGATGACCAGCCACCCACAGGGCGATCTGTTCAAATTTAACACATATCGTATTTAAAAGTAAAACGGTTCGAAACCTTATCTTCCCTCATTAATATTCACTTGCAAATTGTTAGCTTACTTCGTGCCGATTTTATTTTTCCCGCATTCTAATAGTTTTCCAAGTCACATCTTTGGGGTAAATTAAATAATTGCTAATGTTTAACTTTACGTAAGACTTTTTATTTTGTAGTGAACAGTATATACACATTGTAGGTAATATGTATAACTTTTAACCATTGACTTATAAAACTATAGCTATTATTTTCTAGATAGCAGGAACAAAAGAATATTTCCAAGATTTGAACATTTGTGCATTTAATATCATATTTAATCAATGTACAAAATAGTTATGCACTCTCTTTATAATAATGGAAAGGACTACAGTAACTAGATAGAAAGTCTAGAAATACTTGAAATAGGTGTTAAAACATTTCAACCCCTACAAAAGTTAGTTATTGTAACCATTCCCCTAGTGTTTTCTGACACTTCTAAAGTTGTTCTACTTCAATAGACGTTTCCTTCATGCATTTATTTTAACGTATTTACTCTCTATAAAGTCACCCTACGGTTACGCATAACTTTTTGCTGCGACTCTCGCCATTAGTCGATGAATTGACATCCTTAGATTCATCACACGAGCTGTTACAAGATTTTGCTTGCTACGAATACAGTATTTTTAAAAGCTAAGAATACTTAATCAGATAAAATCATTATTTTCTTATTGTGTTGTCAACAGCGAAAAAGCGAAATCAATAGCTCCTTGAGAAAAATACTAAGTCATTACTTTATCTAGATTTGCTCTCTTTTAACTAATAAACGCATCTTATTTGGAAAGAAATTTAAAACACTGGCCTTAAAACACTGGCCATAAATATTCTTTCACCACAATCTTAAACTAAAATTTAAAAACTAAAATTTAAAAATTAATTGAAACTTTTTGACAAAATTATCATTACGTTCTTTATTTGTTCTTTTATTAACCCGTGGACAATAGTGTGGGTTATATGTTTACCTAATTATGTAACAACTCGTTATTTTAAACTTTAACATGTAACTGTTTTTTGTTCCTAATAAATAAAATAAAAATAAAATAAAATAAAATAAAGAAATATCGCTGGGTAAAAAGTAAAACAGGGCTCACAGAACATAACGTAACTAATAAGTTAAAGAAGTATTACCTTCATAAAGGCTCAGACTTTATATTCGATTTTACATTGTTTTATAAACCAATTAAGTACGTAATAAAGGTACCGACAACAAGCCCAATTTTATGAAATAATTTCGCCCAATTTACGAATTCAAAACTAACCTATTTATCTATATGCAATAACAGTGGTGGTTGGTTCTCTGGCCTCCCAAAACCGGTTTGAGCTCAGCCACCCCCGCGTCTAACTGTATTTTATCGTTTTTTACCACACCCGCTGCATTCCTATGCACCCCTATCATCATCCTCTACAATGCGTGCACCGCTTTCGGAAATCGAAGTTTTTTTATTAAACCCAGAATCACCCGTATTGAAGATAAAGTTTGATTCAGCTTTGTATTTGGGATTTTTCAAATGAATACAGCTTCTACTGTAAAAAATATTCTCATACGCACAATGTTTTTGAATAAATTACCTATTTAAATGTTTCCCATTCTTACAATAAGATGGTACAGAACATTATGCAGTTTGTTCCGTTATTATTGACTGTATTGCCTAGATCTTTAATTAGGTCCGAAGTAGCATACCCTCAATATTGTTCAGCAAAGAGATTTTAATTCGTAACATATTAATATTAATACCTATTATTATCTTGAATTAAATATCCAGTTTGATAGAAATACTAAATGAAATTCTATTTGAACTTACTATAAACGAATCCGGGCCTACCACACCGCAGAGCGAATAACATTAAAGACCACGTGCACAAAAATAATTCAAAACAACACTAAGTTACAGTGATAAAACTAGTATTTTGCCTTTACAATATTCTACCTCATACTTCATATCTACCGCAAGTCTTTGTTATCAAAGTTTAGGAACTGATGCCTCGATACATGTGGCCACGGAACAAAGAGCAATTCTGCTGCGTATTATCCTTAAAATTGCAAGAGAAATCCAAACGTCCGATGAGCGTGCTCGGGCGCATCATTGTTTTCTTGGCGCCGTTGTGTGGGTGCGACTTAGATTTTTTTCCGTATCTCACAAACGCATTTAGGGTCTATGTCTGCGTGGCATTTCTCAGAAACCTTTCGTGAGAATCGTGCGCATTGTCCTTGTGTGCGTAGAACTTGCATTTTACACCTGTTTCTGACTCGCCTGTGTGGGTCGTTTTTTCTGTGGTGGGGGTAAATGCGATGATGTTGCTAGATGCATGTTTTGGATGCACTGATGTAAATTTGACAACGTCGCGCAATTTAGATACGGCACCGCTTTCCGGGCGGGGGTTGTTTGTGGTTTCTGGCGAAGTTAGTAATAAGTTGATATTCCGAAATTGAACCAGTAAACGTAACCTAAACGTAAACTTTTAAAAGAATATTCTGTTTAGTACTTACTTTATTACACTGAATGTGGATAAACCCTCCATCACAATTTAATTTATTTTCCTATAGGTATTTTGTTATAAATTATTTAGTTGCCTGACACTGAACTTTCTAGCATAAGATATTATATTTTCAGCTCATATTGTTTTTTTGAATTATACGTTTGGGAAATTAGATAATCAGTTTCGAAAAATATTGTACTTTATATCTTGTCTCAGTACACCGTGATCAGTGGGTAAAAACATTAATTAATTTTTTGAGAATATTGGATCACGGTATCAGTGGATACAACTCGCCGTGATCCGTGGCTAATTCAATCTGATAACGTGATCGGTGGAGATAAACCCGGACAAACGCAAGCCTAATGAGTACATAAAAAAAATTGATATGAATTGTTTACAAAACACTAAAAAGGTCTCTGTTTCTGTTTATTGATACTTAAATAAACTAACGTGAAGACAAAAGTCTGAAAATACCTTAAATTCTCAGCCTTTTTGATCACTAAGGAGAATCAATTCTACCAGTACTATGATTATCCTGCCAAAATCCATGTACAATATGACCACTTTAAGTTTGCAGTTCACGATAGCGCTGCCTGTCAAGAAAATATGCATCGCTGTGTCAAACTTGGTACATTTATTTTAGTTCTATGTTTTGCCGCCTGCACCAATAAATTGGTTGTAGTGTAGCATTATGCTTAAACTGACTGTCATTAGTTTAGAAGTTGTTCATGAAATGTCGGCAACCAAGGCACTTTGTACTAAATGTAATTTAGTATTAAGATAATTTTGTAAAGGTAACCATAAAAGTCTGGTTGTCTGATTGCACATATTGCACAGCCAATTGAAATAATTAATTGCATTCTAAGAACTTGCTAGCATGCTATGCTATGTTCAATTGTTTATGTTCTTTGATTTGGACAGATTAGTAAATCTTTACAAATAAATAAAAAATGTTTGTTTGTAATATCAAAATAACAGCTTTTTAATTAATCATCATCTGCCTGGCCTTTTCCCAACTATATTAGGGTCGGCTTCCAGTCTAACCGGATGCAGCTGAATACCAGTATTTTACATGGAACGACTGCCTATCTGACCTCCACAACCCAGTTAGTACTAGGTAATACGATACCCCTTGGTAAGACTGGTTGTCAGACTTTTTGGGCCACTGACTCCCTGTACTGTGACTGTCAAAGATTTAAAAATGACAGCCGGGACCAACGGCTTAACGTGCTTTCCGAGGCACGGAGTAAACTCGGTATGTAATGGGTGGTCAACCATCCACAGACCAACCTAGGCAAGAAGGGCTTAACCTAAAGATCGATCCGAGCGGCTGTTATTATTTAGCCACGAGCTCCTCACTCAATCAGTGATAACGATGATAGAAAAATAAAAAATGTTTTGGACTGTTACTGTCCCACTGCTGGGCAAAGGCCTCTTCTCATACAGAGAAGGCGCGAGCATTGATCACCACGCTTGCTCAAGACGGGTTGGCGATTTCAGACTTATATTAATTATAAGTCCAGGTTTCCTCACGATGTTTTCCTTCACCGATGTCTGTGATGTCCAAGATAAACTTAGAAAGTACATATGAATTGAAAAAGTCACATTGGTACTTGCCCAGATTTGAACCCACAACCTCATGCATGAGAGGCGAGGCATTAACCTCTGGGCCATCACAACATGTTTTGGACTAAAAAAACAATTTTCAAAATCGATCCACAATTGACCGGGAAATCGGTGAACATACATTAAAAAAAACATACAGCCGAACACAGAACCTCCTCCTTTTCGAAGTCGGTTAAAAAGCATAAGCATCGGGAAAGATTATGTAAATCATGTTGAGTCATTGTGGAAATATGAAACGCTTTGAGAGCGTTCGCCACCCGGTCAGGGTCCTCTGAAGACTTTTTTTTCATTTAATTTGTTGTTATCCACCTCTTTATTTGTTTAGTATACACGTTGCTTATAGTTAAGAGTCGTTTACTCGTCAAATAATGTTGAAATAGAGGTCAGTCATAATATCATGCCTTTAGTCCCTAAGGGTTAGGCAGAATTAGTGTACTTAATAGTATTGGGTGTACATTTTGCCAGTTATGTTTAAGTCCCATGAAATAAGGGGCGAGCCTGTTGCCAGCAACCGTGCTCAAATCCAGACTCCGTGACTGCTTCTGAGAAATTCCTGATGGAAAAACCCAATAACACTTTTCCCGACCCGGGAATGGAACCCAGGACCTTTATTTCCTCATCAGTCGAGCTTGCGAACACTAGACCAACAAGGCGGTCGAATAGGTAGAAGTAAGTCATTACTTAACTTTACGCAAATTATTATAAACTAGCGGCCCGTCCCGGCTTCGCACGGGTGTATATTGATTTTCCCCTAATTCGCCCCCCCCCCTCCCCTATTTTTTTCAATAATAAATATAGCCTATGTTACTCAGGGTGAATGTAGCTTTTTTTATGGTGAATTTTTTTTTTAAATCGGCACAGTAGTTTTTGAGTTTATTCATTACAAACATACACACACATAAAAATACAAATCTTCCCTCTTGATAATATTAGTGTAGATAAGGAGACTGTGTTAATATCAGTTAATGAACCACAAGAGCACAATCTAAGTTTTGAAAACGTATCATCACAAGCTAAAGAAAGAAACACCACGATTCAGATAGACCCAACGATATACCAATACACCGCTAGGTCAAAAATAGTCTAGAAGCAAAACAAAACCAGCGGTCAGAGTTTAAATGGTAATGAATGCCAACAAAAAGTCGGTTCGGTCCGTGTTGCAGACTGCAGCATAACGGGCCTTCGTGCTCGCGAACTTTTTCACTGCTTGTGAGGGTCAGTTCCCAACGATCTGACATCTCAGACATAAAAATGAAGTTTAGTAATCGCTAAATAATAACACGTCTGCCGCTCGCCAACTAAAAACGGGAGCGTTCGTAGAATCAGTTCGAATGTGACCTCTTCTAAAGTCAAATCGGTGAAGTGACTAAGAGTAATAATTAATTTTTATATATGTACGTACATGTAGCAGTATGTTATATGTTGCATTCGTTTTTGTGTGATCGCATGGCCTTCGTCGTCGGTAAGCGTTCATCAGTCGGCCGTCTTTGTGCAGCTAGATTTGCCAAATGATACTCATGTTTAATGTTTTATTATCAAGCCGTCTGGTGACCGCGGATACCTAGACGATTAGGATTTACCGCCTGTCTATCAAGTATCGCTATAATTAGCGGTGCAGCGTCAGAGAGATCGTTATGTTGTATTATAATTTCAATGTCATTGTATTAGTCTGCACGTGCAACTTAGTCCTTGTAGAACTGTGTTTATTTTCATTAGCTTCTGGCTGCAGATGACAGGTCTGAACTTTTCGCGCGTTCATTCCAGGTTGCTTAGCTACGTGGATGACAGACAAAGTTAGTTATTTTTGCATTTATAACTAGAAATATCAGAGTCGGAGATTTCATCCACAGATGATAATATTCTTTGAAATTCAATTTTTTTTTTATTGTAGCAAAGGACTGCAAATAACTTACATTTTCAAACCCAAAAGTTGTTATTATCAGGTTAGTCGAATGACCAACTTAATGATAACCAACCTGACGATGATGAGGATGGTGACTTATCGCCATCATTATGTGAATATATTATCCATGCTATGTAATTTCTCTTTGAGACATCATACCAAATTCAGCACTCATATAGCTAAGCTACTGCTGAAAGGACCGCTTTTAACTACTCCAAGACTAAGAATAACTTCCCCTTATTTACTTTAAAATACACTCATCATTATCTACTTAGCTTTTTCCCGACTATGTTGGGGTCAGCTTGCAGTCCAACCGGACGCAGCTAAATACCACTATTTTACATGGATCGACTTCCTATCTGACCTCCACAACCCAGTTAGTACGATACCCCTTGGTAAGACTGGTTGTCAGACTTTCGGGCCACATGTAACAACTGTCAAAGATGTAGTAGATTCATCTACTTCTTATTAAAAAAACAAGAATTAGGGTTCGACATTTGGTCTATTCTCGGTAAAGATCATAAAACTATTAGGTATGTATATTGTATTAAGAATTCCTGCTAATGGCAAAGTCGTCTGAGGTGGCTGGTGGCCCCGGGCTACGTTTAGCCGGCAAAGGACAAACGAGCGGGGTACATACAACTAGGTTTTATTAATATCTGACTTATGTGCATTTTAGATACAGGCCCAAATGTCTATAGTATCGATAATTCTGTTAAAACTAAGGCATTTGTTACTTCAGATCAGTCTACTTATTAACTTTATTATACTCGATTCTTGAACACTAAGACACCTAAATATTATTGTGGTGTTGTAATTTCAACTCGAGGTGGTGAGCCGAAGAATGCAAATCCAGCATTGCGCTTCGATTTAGGCATTATTTGAGTATCTTCTGTTTCTGTGAAAAAGGGCATTCAATTGATTCATTCATTCACTGATACCGAAAGACAAAACAACTCACGCTCTATACTGCGGGGTCTAGAAACTTGATTTTTTGTAAATGTGTTCTTTAGTCAGGATTACGAAAGGGTTCTGAAAAATCAACCCTAATACCTAAAGGTCAAGGGAGAAAATTCGTCATAAATCTAATCAGCTACTGTACGACTGATCTTTAATAATAATAATGATGGCATTTTCTAATCTGTTTTGGATTAAAAAAAAATATATATTATGAAATAAATACAAACCAACATAATATTATAGATGGACTTAGAACCACTATCCATATGCGCTGACATAAGTCGAAAGCCGCTCATAGACAAATTTTACAACATAGTTAAATTATTAAAAACCAAAGTGTAAGTAATAAAAACAATAATAAATTCCTTGAAAAACTTGTTAAAAAGAAACATAGCTAAAAGCCGAAGAACTAGGAACTTTGCTAACAGATAACGATACACCATTGTTCTGCGGATTTACACAGAAATATTTATTACTTCTTCCTACAGATAAGACTTTTTACAACACTAGTGCTATAATTCCACGGTAATAATAAGTACCTTTTGTGTAAGCAGGTGATAGTTTTAGCAGAATTGTTTTGTTATTTGAAAGGTAATTAAGGAATAGCTTAACGATCTTTTTTGTTCCTTTGTATTTAGTTAAGCCGCTTTTATTGTTACTAAAATTATGAGTTAAGTTGGGCTTAAAACATTTTATTTTTCAACGAAGAAGTGTTTATCCGCACAAAACTTAAGACTATCTAACAAGAAGTTTTTAATGTCGAAGTGGGCTAGTAAATTAATTATGAAAGGGAGCTTGAAGTAGATGACTCAGTACAATACCGCTAATAAGATTGATAGTGATAACCATCCGAATAAGTCCGCGGCTAGACGCTCCACGGAGGTTGGGCAACGTCGCGTTGTCAGCGGGACGGCATTTTTTTTTTAAATTGTTGCTTGTTTGTAACAACTGATGGAAACTGCTTGATTGTACCACTATGATACCAATTGCTTTTTAATTTAAAACCTTTTGAGAAGGTTAAAATTACGCTCGTTGCTTTTTAAGTGAAAAAAAAAACAAAAGTCAACGACCGCATTGTGTTTAGGTGTACCTAAATAATTCAATTCAGATTTTTAATAGATGCATTTGCAAAACATTGAATTGGGCGTGAAAACTTGTAATCAGATGCGATACGATACTACTGCGATTATTATCATATTTCCAGAATAATATTGATAACTTTCATAAAATTTATATTTTTACTATCATTTGCCCGCGGCTTCGCTCGCGCCCTTAACACCTAGCGGTGTGAAATATACTTTACGACCTATTCTCATACCTTCCAAATTTGCACGAAAAAAAATCATAAAAATCGGTCGAGCCGTTTCGGAGGAGTGCGATCACAAACACCGTGACGAGATTTTTATATAGAAGATGCAGGCTTTTTGTCAGTAAAATAAGTATAAATTTTTTAGTTTATCATATCAAAATCCTTGAAGAGACTCGCCTAATTAGAGTGCTCGCTCGCAGTGGGACCTCGGGCCGCGCAAAGTTGTCGAAGCTCAACTTTGTTTGTCAGGCTGTGTGTTTATTGCCTCCGTCCCTCATAAAATGTTATGAATGATACAGTTCGCGACGCAGGGATTAACCGTTTAGTAGCTACGTTTCGTAACCATTATACGTTTAGTTCGGCCTTTTCCAGACCTTTTTGTGTTGAATATTTTCAGCTATATTTATATGACGGGTGTCCCGAGCACTTTTAAAAGCAAAACAAAGATTCACATGAATGTTGTTTAGCATTGTTTTAGTACTGCGCCGACCTCAGATTTTTACTTACTTTTGCACTGTTTGTTTTTTATTAACGTTTTATTATTATCATATTTAGCTTCGTTATTTTATTGTTCCTAGCTGTCATTTGTAGATCTTTGACAGTCGTTTCGAGTGGTTAGAACCCGAAACTCTGACTACCAGTCTTAGTTAGGGTCATTGTTGTACCCAGTTACTGGATGGTCGAGGTCAGATAGGTCAGATAGTCGCTCCATATAAGGCCGGGCAGATGATGATGATGATTTTAGTTTAAGCTTGTCCTAAGACCTTGATAACAAACTTTTATCATTTCCTAGTGTTGTGGTCATCATGATTAATTTTTATTCTCATTCGCTCGACTCGCTATTAAGTTATGACGCAAAGGTATAACCCAGTTTGTAAATAAGTTAACGTACTTTCCGAAACATTGTACCATTCCAAAGTTTCTCGTTATGTTTTGAATGTTTAAGCTAATTTTATGTTTCGACATCTATTAAGTCACGTGGTTTAGTTTATGAATTATGGAATAAGAATTTCGGGAGGATATTTATACTTGATTGTTGTTGTAGCTTTCTCAGTAAAAACTATAAAAAACTTAGTCAGGAACATACAAAATGTAAAAGAAACAAAACGTGAACGGGGCCTGCTCCGCACAGAGGTGTTCGGCAACAAGGAAGGCTCTTTATGTCAGTGAAGGAAGCTATCGGCACAGTCCGAGAAAATCGATGTCGGCTCCCCTCATAGTTTGCATGGCCAGGGTCCGGCCGCGACCACCGCGCTACGAAACTCCTTGCTTTCACTACCAACCTACATCCGTGAATTTTTTATAAAAATATTAATATTATATGGCTGGACGTAAGGGGTAGTGCTTTCGACGTGTTTAGAAAAAAATTAAGGAACCCGCCACCGCCCCCACACCTCCGCCCGCGCCCCTCGCTCGTCCACGATGCAAAATTTTCAGTGCCCTGCGCACGGCTCGGCCATTCTGATAATACTAGCTTCTGCTGTGGGTTCGCTTGTTACTTTTCTTTATTTTATTTAATAAAAATATTTGGAGGTAAAATCAAATAAGTTCACCTGTGACAGGATTAGTTCTTAACAGGAAATTATGAAGACGTCTTAAGTTTCTCGTTTTAACGTCATCATATACCTACGTATAATCTATGATTCACACAAAAGAATACCGCTACCCATGTTGGCACGTTTTCGTTTAATTATGACTCCTCTTATCTACCTACTAAAACTTACTAATATCACTTCAAAACGTGACCTCGAACAGTCAAGTCTTTTTTCTCTTTATCATAATCATGCAGATCTTTTTCGGTTATTGACTTCGAATAAGGAAATGACATTTGCTTGTCATCTATTACAAATTAATAATAATGAACACATACACACGTATGTGAGACTATTTGTTTCGTTTTCTGATCAACTGGTCGATAAAAGGTTGAAATTATTTCGATACCAAGGTGACCTACATCGCTCGAGTACTTGCATCAATTGTAAACAATGCACTTTGCTAAGTTTTAAATCATTGTTTGGAATTTGAAGGCTATTATTTTTTTACGTACAACATAATAAAAGGAGATTTAAAATTTAGAGAATTTCGTCGCAGGGCTCTGTCCGCCCGCATTGTAAGGGTGGGTGCTATCGCTATCCTACTCGGACGCAGCTTCACCGGACATTTCGACCGGGCATTTCAATTTTGAGAAAGAGTAGGACCAGCCCCGTCCCCCGCGTGCCTCGGCCACCCCCGGCCGCTCTCTCGCTCGCACTAAGGACACACAAAAGGACGAAGGAGCGATAACTTCATCACCGTGCGACGGTCTCTCTCGCACACACGCTACGGTGGGGGACGACGTTGCGAATTGTTATTGAAGTCATGCCCCCGAAGGCGACTTCGGGAAGGCTGTCAGTTGCTAGTAAACGTTCGCAGCGTCCGTACCCGGGTGACCCGCGACGCCTTCGTCGCACCTAGCACACTACAAACTATAACGCATCGCGCCACCGGGTTTATAAACAAGTGCCAAGTTGTTATTCCACTACTTCCTCTGTGATTTTAGTTTAATATAGACATTGTTAATTATTATTAGACTTTTCCGAGTGACAATAAGTTATCGCTTCGCGACGATGAAACTTTTGGGCGAGTGACGAAGTGCTGGCGCCGGTGCAGCAGTGTTGTTGATGGCCGCAGGAGCGCAGCGCGCCGCCCGCCGCTCAGTGTTTACAAACGCGCACGTGGCCGCGCCGCACACCCGCGCACTGAAATGCCGCCAAAAACTTTCTTCGGAAACATTGCCGCTGTTTGAGCGGAGCCGCGAGTCGAGCGCCGACCGCGACCATGACTTTAACCTGTAGCGCCTGATCAAGTAGGACTACATGTACGTCGACACGAGAAGTGCCGTTTTTTTATTATTTTTTTTTCGTTGGAGGAGACGGTGCTCTCCTTGGGATTGATGATTTAAATGGCTAACAGCAACGCCGTTTCGTCGACTTTATCGTCGAGGGACTATCATTGTAAGATTTGCGATCTCTACTTGGACACTGTCGCTTCGTTAGAGGTGCATTTGCAATATCATAAAGAGAACTTATACGTGAAGTGGGGTACGCAAAACTCACAAAATGATTCTGATAACAATAACGGTGCAAAAGTGAAGATCGAGACCACAGTGTCGGCGCCGGCCGACTCGAGCGACAACATGATCACCAAGCCCAGCCCCGAGTTCCAGCAGCGGGCCACGCCGGAGACGTCGGCGCAGTTCCCGCATCCCGCCACCCCGCAGAGCTACCACAGCGCGCCCTCGCCCTACCAGAACCCCGACCAGACCAACTTCTCCCCTGGAGCACAGTTCGGTAACAACTACTCTCATACTGGCTTCTCACAAAATCAGCATTCTGAACAGATCAACTGGGAACAGTCCCAGTATAACCAAGAGTATCACAAATCGAACCGGTTCCACCCGTACAACATGCAAGAGCGAGTGTCGCAGGTATCTTCGTCAAGCCCGCTGTACGGTCAGCCACTCAATCAGCCGACTCCCTCACCCTCGCCCAACCAGTGCGACAAGTGTGGGTACGTGTGCGACTCCGCTGTCCAACTCAACGAGCACTGCAACTCTGCTCACGCGGGGGCCAGCACTGCTCCTACGTCAGCGTCCATGCCATTCCAACAGTATCAGGGAAAGCAATACAACAACTCGGGCTATCAAAATGAAAATCCAAAGGTAAAAGAAGAACATGAAGAATCTTCAGATATCTTGGACCTAGACTCACAAAAAGTTGTTTACCAAGGAAATGAAGGTGACCAGCCGACTGCGACCTTCGAAGGCACGCCGCCTCAAGGCCGAGAAGTTAACACCCGGACAGTACCCATGATGCCCTGGGAGGCTCAGAAGTTATACAGTAATCCGCAGCTTAACGGAGATGTATCGCTATTCAAAGAACAAAAGATGTTTGCCGAACAAAAGGGATACCAATCTGAAGCAAAAATGTTCCACCCTGAACAAAAGTTTGCTTACACACAAGACAAGTTTCTTGGCGTACATCATGATCAAAAACCTTTCATGCATGTAGAACAAAAAATATACCCAGGCGTCCAAATGCCTCCTCTCACCGATTACTCGGGGCCGGTAGCATCTTCCAATCCAGATATGAAACCGCCGTACCGGCCATACGATTCGCCGGCGGCGCCACAAATAACCAGCACGCAACCTGCGAATCCTACATCTTCAACCCTTCCGAGCATTGGGGGTAAAGGCGCTAATTGGAAATCAAATGAAGCGCGAAGACCAAAAACGTATAACTGCACCGCCTGCAATAAATGGTTCACTAGTTCCGGTCATCTGAAGAGGCATTACAACACGACGTTGCACAAGAACGCGGTGAGGTCGTCGGGTCAGCCCGACCCGGCCACGATGCCCATCTCCAACCACCACCACCCGAGCCGCGAGATGTCGCGCGCGCAGCAGCAGGCCGCCGACTCCAACACGCAGAGCCCCGTGCCGTCCGAGGACGGGCGCAGCGTGGACGACGCAGCGCTGCAGTCGCCCTACGCGTCGCAGAGCTTCGACCGGTCGCACCGGGTCGCCGCCATGCAGTCCAAGTCACCGTACACGCATCTTCAACAGGGTAACTTAGATAATAATTTCAGTAATAATCCTTTAGCTAATCACCCTTTACAACACCAGGTCGGGTCGCATCCGCTCAATATAGGTAGTCAACCGCCGGGCATAGGGAATCCGAACGATAGTAATCATCAGTCATCTAAAGGTGTAACAATTTCAACGGCAGGGAATCCCCCAAACGGGGAAGCAGGTCCCTCTGTTTCTCAAAATCACCATATGAGGGGCCTGCTATCAGTGTCAACCAGCAATATTTCAACTCCAGTTCTAACTCAGACTACGCCGGCGCTTACGGCGCACACCCTGCCTCCGTTCAGTCATTTGGGTGTCAACCCGTACAGCCCGAGGTCTACGGATCCTTTGGGGCCTTCGGTTCCGGACCCCACGCACACCCCTTTATATTTGGGTCAGAATTTTCAGCAGACTATAGCACCGAGTTACCCAAACGGGATGGCCCCCCACGTTATGGATATGGCTATCAACAATCTGCCTATAGCCAATCAGGCTACTTTTGGTGAGTCAGCACCTGAAGAAGTCGAAGTTATGGAACAAGAAACGTCAAGCGAGCGAGCCGGCGGCCGCCTGCCGAGCTTCTCGCAGCTCCAGACGCAGAGCTTCAGCGTTTACGTTTCTAACTATATCACGCAGCCTAACGTGGGGGGTCAAGTTGTGTCTGACGAGTCGACCGCCGGCTACATTATAGTAGACCCGGTCCACTCAGGGTTACAGTACGGCAATCCCGATATTCAGAGTTTAGATTACGATTATAACTTTTCACCGGGAAAAGTCAAGGACGTGGACGTGATCGATTACGATCCGGAACATGCGAAAGTTTATCCGTACGGTTACGCCGTCGAAGGAAAAACTATAAAGCGCGAAGTTGATTTGTTACAAACAGATTCGGGTGAACTTCAGATATTAAAGATAGAAGATATCATGGACTATGCGAATAAGGAAAACTACGGGACTCAAATGAAGTCCCCGGCTAGTCCGGAGAGCGCGAAGGCAGAAAACGAGAGCCAAGCCTCGCCCGCGGTGACGTCCACCATGGCGAGCACGCCGCTCGCCGAGAGAAACCAGATGAAGAAGACTGCCGCCCCTACCGTACACAAGTGCTACGAGTGTGATAAGTTGTTTAACAAAGGCTGCTATCTCACGCAGCACAACAAGACATTCCACTCGGGTGCTAAGCCATTCAAGTGTATACGGTGCGGCAAGCGTTTCTCTGACGACGCTTCTTACGAATGGCACTGCGTCAAGCACTCGGACAACAAGCCGTTCAAATGTAACGAGTGTCCGAAGTCGTTCAACCACAAGTCTGACCTGCGCCGGCACATGTGCCTGCACTCCGACTGCAAGCCCTTCACCTGCGACCACTGCGGCAAGGGCTTCATTCGGAAAGACCACATGGTTAAGCACTTCGGCACTCACAAGAAGAAGATTCGCACGTCGTCGTCGCCGACGTCGGCGTCGTCCGTGTCGTTGTCGCCCACGTCGAACTCGCGCGCCTTCGGCCTCACCTATAACTGAGCGCTCGGTCTGTGCGTGCCGCGTGCGTGCAGCGTGCGTGCAGCATGCGTGCAGCACACATATCATGTCGTACTTGCAGATAGCTCGTCATATCATTTCTTTTAATTAGACTCTGTAGTGAATCAAACCCGATGTTCCGCCGCGATATATATTTATTTAGAGCGCGCTGTATCGTGGTAGGGTGGTCGCGGCGCGACTCCGGCGCACGCGTTCACTTCGCAGCTCGTTTTTTGTTGTTCATTCAAGCTAACCTTGCGTCCGGCCGACACAAGGTGACTTTACATGCCTGGGTGTCTGGGCGCTAAACATATAATTACATGACGTTAGAGTAATTCTACGATATCATTTAGATCGAACCATATCATTTTTACATATTGAATACGGAAAGAAACGTAGAAATAATTAGATAAAGTAAAGAACGTCGTTTTATTTGGGATTATATCAGACGCGACGTACATCACATATCTTATTTTATTGTAAAATATTATAAACTATAAGAAGTTTTTTTAACTTTAGTTAAAATTCTATGTTTTCTTATGATTGTTGAAGTTTACGAACGATAGGTATGTGTATTTTGAAACTATTTAGAGTATGTTGTGTAAATATTGGGACACGATTGCCAGACATTTGTTTTAAGTAGGAACAGGATAAATACAGATCGTACGCCGGAGATAAGTGTTATGCTTTAAATATACGATGGGTACAAAATGAAATTTCAAACGGTTTAGATGAATTGCCAAAATATAGGTTTAATGGCAAACTTTGTAATGATGATAGGTCGAGTAGTGTAAGCGGCGGGGGCGCAGGCGGCGGGCGCACGCTCCATACGCGGGCGGGGCGCTCGCCGCCTGCGCCGCGCCGGGGGCGGACGCGGCCCGGCGCGGCGCCGCCGCTTCGTAGCTATTTAGCGTTTTTGTTCTAGGTGTAAAATCTTCTATTGATTATATTATTACACGTATTGATATTTTCCCGGTGCTTCCTATTATTATTTTGTCTGTTAACATTTGTTTTAATATTGTAAGCTAGTTGACTCTTTTTTGAAATTCTGTATTATCCTAAAATGATTCTAATTTATGTCCAATTAAGTTACCAATACGTTATTTGAACGAATTTAGTGATACATTCCTTTTTCGTTAGTGGTAGGAAAGTAGTCTTCCTAAACGTTGCCAAATTGATTCCGCCAACAGCCGCCAATTGTCTGTTGCGAAACGATTTAATTTTTAATAATTTTTAGCCTAATGATAATGAAATTCTCTAGCAATAATTTAACGTAATAATGTAAATGTTTTTTGTATAGTATTAACATAACATGGTCACGATTAATTGATTTATGTACCGAACAAGTTATAAGGGAATCATGAATATTTGTAAATAGAATTGTGAAAAACGGTAAAATCACATCGAAGGACATATCAAGGCCAGAGTGCGCGTGCGCTGGCGTGTCAATATACTCGCCGAGCGCGTCAATGTCGGCGCAAGTTTGTTAAGTTGAACCCGGCGCGGCGTTCACATGCATGTGTCTGCTCTCTGCTCACCCCGTGCACACGAGGTCGTCGTGACGCATGCCGGCGACACGTTGACACGCCAGCGCCGGCGCATCCATATCATCGGTCGTTAGATACCTACTCAAATCTAATACCAACATAATTCGTTTATCACGGAATAAAAGTGTGCAATATGAACATTACTTCGACTTAATTTTTGATAATGTTTGTATTTGAATGTTGATTATATTGCAGAAATATTTTTATACACAATATAGAATTACACTAACAACGTTGATCTACCTCATCAGCGCATAAATATACATTATATAATTAGTTACAAGCCGAGAACATATATGTATTGTACAGTAAAGCGGTATTGTTTAGCGCATCTCAGTGACCAATATATCTGTGCACAGCTCGGACCGATATGGCCTACCTCGTAAGAATTAATTAACTTTTATTGAATTGTAAGACTTGTGCGATCGTCAGTACCACAAATATCAAATGACGCTTGAATTCGTTTATATACTTGCCAATATACAACATGAAACGACTTCAAGCTATACGTATCGCACAATATCAATATATACAATATTTCTGGAAAATTATATGAGCTGTTTGTGAAAAGTAATACATAATAGTGTTATATTGTTGAGAATATTGTATAACAGTTTTTTTCTAATAGCAATAATAATGTGTGAAACAATATACGAAACTTAACTACCTCATGTAACGAGTAATAGGGTTAGAGTGTTGTGAGGGCTGGCGCGCGGCTGGCGGGCCGGACACTATATACCTCATCTTGCCTTCCATGTTACGTTTAGAGAGTGATTCGTTATACAGCCTCACCGGCGCGTCATCCGCGCCTCAGCCCCTCTCCCAATATATATATATATATTAGAAGGCATGTATGTCTCCCCTCATACTGTTTAAAGCACACACTAGTAGTATCAATTAGATATTAACTTATGTACATATATAATAACGATAAATTTGTTATTTATCATATTCTATTATCGTACTCATCGATAGACTTATTTTTAAATAAGTTTAACGTAGCGATTTCAAGTTTATAACATTAGTAATAAGGACGATAAATTGTAAGATTTTTGTGATGAATATTTGTGTATAATGTATTAATTTAATAATCAGTTACCAGAGGATTTCTGTTACATTGAGTTGAGTAAAGTCGGAAGAGTTAAATACGATAAGATGTTGTTTTCTTTATATCTTGTTCCCTCGTCCAGTCGTGTCTGTATGTCTGGTGACAGATATTGCATGCATTTCATTTTTATTATTGACATTTGTTAGCGTAGCGACGAAATTTAACATCAGTAGGCGACGTTCGGGTGGAAGCGACCACTAGCCCCAAGCAGTGTCACTAATCAACATCTTCCATGATTTGAAGTTTTCTTCAGGAGCTTCCACTCGAGTGTAGTCTAAGTATAGAGATAAGTCTTGATTATAGATATATCTAGTGTAAGGCGACAGATCTGTCACACCGCTGCGGCGAAGGCTCAGTGCTCTGCGTCGGCTCACTCACGCTTGACGATAATTTACCAAAGTCGGCATTCGACTGACATCTTGAAACGTCAGATCTCAATTTACGTATATCTAGATTATACGAGATTCTCAAACGTGAGCGAGCCACACAATTATTCCGATGCGAACTTTTTGTATGTAACCAGCAAAGCGATTTTTTTTTATGTGTTTGTCATATCCCGGAATATTGGACGGGAACATAGGTAATGTCTACTAATGTACTGGTAACGTCTACTGTTGTACTAGTAACGTTTGCAAATGTCTCCGAAGTCGCTGTAGCAGTAGTATTTGTTTCAGATCTGTGAGTTAATATAAATTTAATGTGAAAAATATTCTTGTTTCATTTCCCTATCCCCCTGCCGTGTGCGATTTTTATGCTAAGCAATTGTTTTATTTCTTGTCGTTTATGTAAATATTAAATCAAAATAGTTTGATTTGAACTATTCCTATTGTTATCAGGTTATCAAGTCACTGAGCTAAACGTGGCCCTGATAACATGTGTATAATTGAAATCACAAAACTGGGTCAAGCTTCTGAAATATAAAGGTTTTTCAAAGTTAATTTTTGTTTGAAAAACAGTATGGTCGGATGTAATTTGAGTCCATCGAAATCCAAAGAAAAAAAAGATTAGTGTGGCCCATTTGTGTGTGACAATAATAATTACTAACACAGAAACACTAATTTATCTGGTTTCGCATGTTTTAAAATAATTGTGATTCATAAAAATTGCCATACAGTCCTAACCCCTGATCCTAAAGCCCAATAATGAGGTGAACATGCTTTGATCATAGTCTCAAATTGAAGAAAGTATTATGAAAAAATATACCCTCTTTTGGCTTCACACCAAACTGAAAATCACTGAAATATATCGCAAGACCGTTGGGAAAACCTTATCTTTACGAAAGTTCTAATAATAGTTAGTCATCACCACCTGCCTAGCCTTTCCCCAACTATGTTGGCGTTGGCTTCCAGTCCAACCGGATGCAGCTGAATACCAGTGTTTTACATGGAGCGACGGCCTATCTGACCTCCACTACCCAGCTAGTACTAGGTTTTACCCATCCAAAGACCAACCCAGGCAAGCGCCTGTATATTTAGCCACGAGATATTTAATAGCTAGTAAGATAGTGAAAATCTTTCTTAGTTTCGAATAATCCGATTTCATTCAAAATTCCTTATATTTTCGCAAAGATTATTGTTACCAACTATCCTGGGATATATACATGAACAAACATCTATTAGGTTATTGGTAAAGAATTGTAGTTACGTAAATAATACTTCAATTGAGGCTATGAAATAAACAAAGCAAACATCAGCACTAAATTGACTTCAGTTGACTCTAATTAAGAAAAAATCAACTGAAGTGATCCCATCATTATCATACGAGCGGAGTGCAGAGGAGCTGAGCTACGCTGTGTGGTTGAACTTCAGTGATAACAACGGAAAGCGGTACTAGCAGAGGTCTAAGTATGAAATATATATGAGTAAGATAACACGCTACTTAGTAGGTACTCGTAAGTATACCAATCAAACTAATTTTAAACTACATTGTTTCGTGGATTAGGGATTTTGTCTAGTTATATCAAAATTAAGTAGTTATAACTAGTCAAATCATCACATAGGAAGTGAGAACTCATCATCAGCCTAGCCTTTTCCAACTATGTTAGGGTCGGCTTCCAGTCTTACCGGACGCAGCTGAGTACCAACCAGTATTTTACATGGAGCGACTGCCTATCTGACCTCCACAACCCAGTTAGTACTAGGTAATGAGATACCGCTTGGTAAGACTGGTTGTCAGACAGTCAAAGCACTACAAATGATAGCCGGGGTCAATGGCTTAACGTGCTTTCCGAGGCACGGGGGAAACTCTGAATGTAATAGGTAGTCACCCATCCACAGACCAACCTAGGCAAGCACGGCTAAACCTAAAGATCGTTCCGAGTGGCTGTGATTATTTAGCCACGAGCTCCCCAAAGAGTAAATAGGAAGCGAGAACTAAATAAAATAGGTAAAACTATTAATACAATTCTAAACAAAAACTTAAAATAGATACTTCTTTTTATACCAATATTAATTAAAATTATTACATTGGAAAATTTTTACTTCGTAGATGAACATAGGTGGATAATAAATAATTCATTAATCAATTAAACAATCACTACTTAGATACATAATTTTATTTTGATTAAATCAAATTAATATGAAAAGGTTGTAGCGCGTCGTAGCGGCTCGATCGCTCATACAAAAGACTTCAACGGGCCAACTTTGCGGCACCTCCAGAAAGTAATAAAATTATTTAGGTATAACAACATATTATTAAATATTTGATTAGTCGTGTTTTTTAAATGTTATTTATTGATACAATATTGGTCCCATTATTATTCTAAAACCCGTAAATATTTAGTTTAATAACAAAATACCTACCAGTTTATACGGAACCCTCGGTCCAACTCGCATTTGGCGGGTTTACTGTCATTATTTAGTTTTCATTGTTCTTTAAGTCAACAAAAAGTAATGTGAAATGACATAGCATAACACTATGTAATTAGTGGAATTTGGGAGGTTTTGAAAGCATAGTTTTCATACATTTATTTCATGTTAATTATTTGATTACGATTTAAAAAAAAAGTAACGCACTTTAAATTAGGAAACTATACCTAATTTAAAGTGCGTTACTTTTTTTTTAAATCGTAATCAAATCACGTAGTACCTTTTAAGTATTTCCAAATAAATTTCCTTTTTTAGATTACATAATTAGGTAACTTCACTTCGTTTCTTGAGTATGCTCAAATGAAAGGCATAAAAATTACGAAAAAAAGGACTTATTTCTAAAAACGACCATCAGTATGAATCAGTAAGCCAAATACGAAGTTTAAAATCGGAGGCCATAAAATACAGTGGTCCGGTCGTAGTAAATTATGCCATAACGTGTTCCTATTTTATGTACTAGGACCTAAAAACCATATTTTACTTTTACGTGTATATCTCCTAAACGGTATGTTTTTTTCAAATTCGGTTTTCACAAACATTACACACAAATTCAAACCAACGTGCGTAAAAAAATACAACTCTGCTGAAAATCGTTTTATATGTTTTTCATCAAATAGCCAAACGTCAGCGCAGCGGCAACTTGAATAACTTCGTAGTTTTATGTCACACAAATTGCATTTAAACATACACATTTGCACAGAATTTCACAATTTTGTTTTTTATATTTTGTATTTTTTTTCTTGTATGTCCAAGTGCCGCTGGGATGACGTAGTCCAGCGGAAACAGTTTTTGTTGAATATCTTCCCAATGGTTGGATACACTTTAAGTTTATCATACACAATTACACGACGCCATACACTGAAAAACTGAAATTAAGAAATTCGACACTTTTCCTCCAGGACTACGCACACATTTATTCTGGGTTCAAACCCCAGGTTGAAAAAAAGTAGGAATTATCAGTAGCAGTAGTTCCCAGAAATGAGAGGGGTTTGAACTGTGCTTATACTCCCTTATCTAACCTTGAAGGTAGCAGTCGTGATGTTTTATTTGGTAATAATGTTCCTTTTTCAAACCACTGTCACTTCAGAAGTCCTGTCCCCTAGCACGAACTATTGTTTTGTTTATCTTCTTTAAACAAGTACAAGTACGTTCTACCTTCAAGTTGTCCCAATTTACGTTAAATACGAGTACGTTTAGTTCGTGCATTCGCGCTAGGCCCACTGGAAACCAGATTCCCACTAACACAGCAGAAAAGCGCAGATATAAATGAAGAATCATTTAGTTGATTCCCAGTGAAATTATTCAACTAATCTGAAAACACAAAAAATAAACGTTGGAGAAGTTGTATAACATATTAACTCCTTCCTTTAATTAGGAAGGACTTCCCTCAGTCAGCTCGACACCTTACTCATAATGAATATACAAGGTAATGAGCAAGGTAAAAAGTAATGTCTCTTAGACCATCAAATTGGACCTTCTTTCCCAAGGAACATAGGTCGGAAATAAAATATTTGGACTTCACAAACAAAATAACGCATCAGCTGTCACAATTAGTATGAAGAGTCAATAGTTGTTTTTAGACTCCTATTCCTTAGGATAAGAAGATTCGTAAGGAGCTCGTGGCTAGATAATAAAAGCCGCTCGGGTCGATCTTCAGGTTAAACCGCGCTTGCTTTGGTTGGTCTGTGAATGAATGACCACTTACCGAGTTTCCTCCGAGCCTCGGAAAGAACGTTAAGCCGTTGGTCTCGGCTGTCATTTGTATTCTTATTCTGTAACACCCTGTTTAATAAATAATAAATGAGTAAATCCTTTAGGGACCATTTACAATACCTACGGAAGGGATAGGTCTTTATTTCCAATCCCTTAGAATTACCCTTACCATCATTACCCTTAGATACCACGTAGCACGCAGAACAGATAGCCGATGGAGTCGAAAGCTTCTATAGTGGCCACCACATGCCGGAGGCAGCAGCATTGGGAGAGGCAGGCCACAAGGTGTATCGACGGCCTGCCTGGGCAAGGCCACGAGAATCCACCACTGGATGTGAGAAGTACAGGGGATTACCAGAAAGTCTTAGGGTTGATCCTCAGCTAGCAGCACGGAGAACGGTCATTTGCTGGAGCGAGAACCAAGCGATGACATCGAAGATGCGTTCTGTTTCTCGCTCTAACAAATGACGCTTCTAAGAGACAGAACAGGATAGGAGCATGGAAGAGTGCGATTCTGTGTTGCTTGATGAGGCGCAACCCTTAAAGCAGACATCTAATTACAAAGTGAGAAAAAGATGGATCTAGACGTCCTGTATAGCTGCATCTTGTCCTAACTCTGGAATAAGATTAAAACAATACTACTTTTACCAGTCAATGTGGCCGCGCTTGGTAGAGGTCTGCGCTCAGCAAAGAATGTCTTTCAAAATCTTAGTGTTGAAAACTGTATCCCTTCCGTCTATTCACAAAAATTAAATAATTCATAAACAATTCCAGTTGTCACTTTTAATGAGCTAAACTTCAGTATAATTAAATTAAATTAGTGATGACGCTAATAAGATAAAGGGAATACATTAAATAAAAATGCATCAAGTAGGTATTTAGCGCTATCTGCGCCTGATCAGTGAATTTGGACCCTCGCTGGCTCGATACCTTGTTTCCGTTGCTCAGTTGTGCCGCTAAAACTATTGTAACTTGGAGATAGGATCTTTTTCATAAAATATGAGCTCGTAACAATATAAAATTGTAATTATAAAATTAGAAGAAAAACTCTTTTAAAAGTTGTTAAGTGTTTACATATTGGTACTCGTGACTGTACTGTACCTTATTCCGTCAATTGTTTTTAACTCCTATATTATAAGAGCTGAGCCTATTTCCATCAACACAATCCGGGATGCTATTGATAAATTTTTCATTTTCCATAAAAACCTAATAACATATTTTTGTCCGACCCGGGTATTGAACCCATGCCTGTGTTCAGCAGAAGTGGTTGCAATACACACACCTCACAGGCAAGAGACAATTATCATGTCAAAGGTAGTAAAGTATTTACGAGGTCGAGTATACAGATTCTTTTGATAGGTATTGTTACTGAAGGCTTATTTCTTTCTTACTACCAACATTCAAAACAGAAGATATCCTCACGCGTGTAATCCCCGAAGTGTTAGGCAGAGGTGTAGACTAGAGGATTACTAAATTAGTACTCAATGAATAATTCAACCACATTTTGCCACTTACAGTTACAATATAGGTCGGTCACGTAAAAAGAATGCTGACCTCTCAAATAAACTTTCTCAATTTTTTTTATTCCAGCCTTTTCCAAAGTACTAAGTAGCTAGAAAAGTACCTATTACGATTCTACAATGAAACAATTATAGTACTAAGCTATTGTTTTATAATATAAGTTTAGGAAGCGACTGTATAACGTGCGCAAACCTATCCCCTCCACTGTCGCTCAGCGTTCTTTTTACGTGACAGAACTTATACTAAGAAAAACCCACAACTCCGACAAGCTAGACCATAGAAATCAAGAGTAAAACAATTCGCGGGTCTAGAACAATTATTAAGCTCGTTCACACAAGCTCAGAATTTGATACGAGTGCATGTTTGAAAGGGAACGTGGCGTCGGGAGCTGGACAGCCGGGCGGCCGCGCGGCGCGATGACCTACACCGGTTTCGCTTTCGTCCGAAGGTCACTACTGAATCAGAGCCGGGTAGAGAGGAGACAGCTCCGACTGCGGTATCGATATTTAATTGAAGTGTTCTTCTCGTTATACGTAGGGAATTTAAAAACAAAACACTGCTTTTAAAAACAAAATCAGCTGTTCAAAATATTTTGACGTGCTGGTATTGCACTTTTGTAGGAAACAGCAGATTCAAAAAAAATATAGATGAAATTTTCTAGGGTCCAGGTCAAGAATGACGTACTGAACACATGGTAGCCGTTTGTGCATCGGTGTCCGTTCCAACCCGTATTACTTTATCGACACATCGAGTTGTGACCGCACATCACTTGCTACCAATAACGTCGAGATTCGTTGTTGTAATAACAACATTATTTAATTGAACACATGCTTGCGACAAACTCTGCACATATTTGTCGAGGTATATTGCGTTCCTTATTTATCTACGTCTATATATTAGCAGTAACTGGATTAGGTTACGTAATAACTTGAACGTTTTTATATGACACACCGTTTTTTGCGAGAACTTTACATGCCTTTTTTGTATGAATATTGTCTTCTAAGATAGTTATGTGACGAATACGATGATCATGAAAGTTTGTTTGATTTGTAAATTAATATGGTGATAAAAATCATAAAATTATGTGACATGTGACACTGAGGACCTTTGATTTTAAGTATTTCAGAATAGATACAGCTATTTATAATGTATGGTTTTTAAACCTCCTAAGGTCTACTTAACTAAGAATTAAATATGAAGGTAACTGCAATTAGTTTTTGTAGCCAGTGTAAGTGTATAATAAATTTCCGAATCTCGTAATACTGGAATAAAATAATTTCCACAAAAAAATAATGAAATAAACACCTTCATTTCGTATTAAATCTTTCGTGAATTCAAGTTACAACGCATTTGGTAGCTTGGGGTGAAATACCTCGTCTGTTTACGCAAAAAATAGCAGTTGTCATACAAACTTCAAGTTCAAATTCAAATTATGAGAATTAATGCGCAGTGGCCGAGTGAATGGCTGCGTAAAGCAGGTTCGATTCCTGCGTGGAACAAATGTTTGAAAGGTAATTGTTACGGTCTGGATGTTGGTGTACGCTTTCTTCTTCCTTCTCTTGACGCCCAGCACTAACATGTTTATGTAGACTGTACTTCGGAGAGTGTGCGCAGGAGCTCCAAGACCTGATCCCACCATCACCTTCTTACCACCGGACTAGCAGACGTACTGCGGCGTACCATCCGCACTTGGTTGATATCCCGACGAGTCGTACTCAGCGCTTCTCTCCACGTTTATTATGCGCACAGCCAAGATGTGGAACTCTCTGCCGGCATCTGTGTTCCCTCCCACATTTAACTCGTCTGCCTTCAAAGCAAGAGTGAACAGTCATCTTCTGGGCACGCTCGTTCCATCATGGACCTCATCTACCGCTTTACATCAGGCGTGATCGAGGTCAAGAGCAGGCCCATTTTGTAATAAAAAAAAATGTCCTTTAAAGTGCAGGTGTGAGGACACTTTGGTAACTCCAGCTACTGGGCCATTGTCTGCTCGGGAGCACCGCATTCACACTGATTGGTGGAAGAAGCTTAACCCCCAGTTTTGGCAGTGTTTGCAGCGGCTCACTTATAAGATATAGGATAATTTTCTATTGTTAGAACTTTAAAAACAAAAACATGTGCAATTTAAGTATTACTGAAAAAAAAAGTACGGAAAAACACTAAGCAATAATAATCGTAGCTTAAGACAAATAAATTGGTGTTTACGATCTGCCGAAGGCGTTTGAGCGCAGCCATTAAAACTTTTTACAACTCAATGTATGTAAATTAAAGTCTGATAAATGTCTACCAATGGCTGGATATAATACCTTAGCGTAATTAGTTTTATTCTTATCACGATTGATTACTAATCTTAGCTCTAAAACCCGTAAACAGTCACTGCGTAAGCAGGGAAGCTGACACGTCAGTGGTGATGAAACCTGTGTATGCTGGCCTCGTTTTGTACCTGAACTCCTTGCTAGACCATAGGTAACTCATCATGATGGCCAGTGTTTACTCTATGTTACATGGTAAACGCGAAAGAAATAATCTATTCCCTACATTTAGGAGAGTTAATTGAGGAGCTCGTGGTTAAATAATAACAGCCGCTCGGGTCGAACTTTAGATTAAGCCGTGCTTGCCTAGGTTGGTCTGTGGATGGGTGGAACCCATTACATAGCGAGTTTCCTCCGTGCCTCGGAAAGCACGTTAAGCCGTTGGTCCCGGGTGTCATTTGCAGATCTTTGACAGTCGTTAGGTAGTCAGTGGCCCAAAAAGTCAGACAACCAGTCTTACCAACGGGTAGCGTATTACCCACTACTAACTGGGTTGTGGAGGTCAGATAGGCAGTCGCTCCAGGTAAAATACTGGTATGCAGCTGCATCCGGTTAGACTGGAAGCCGACCCCAATATAGTTGGGAAAAGGCTAGGCAGATGATGAGGAGAGTTTATTGAATATAAACAGGAACAGCAGTGTGTACGAAATGGTACACGCCTAACCTTTTGTTTAATAATGTGTTGGAGTCTGCTATCAGGGGGTCAAAACTAGCCGCTTTATCAGAATCATAATAGGACAGTAATATGTATTACGTAGAAACTGTGACCATTTTAAGAATACTATTCTTAAAATCGCAAGCGCGGATGCTGAGCATGGCGTCCTGGGTTTGATTCCCAGATCGGGTAAAGTGTTATTGGGTTTTTCGTTCAGGAATTTCTCAGAAGCTGTCACGGAGTCTGGATTTGTGCCCGGTTGATGGCTATAGGCTCGCCTTTATTACATGGGACTTAAACATTACTGGCGAAATGTGGTGGTGTGTAACAGGTGTGATGTTCGATTCTACTAAAGTGGGCATTTTGGACCAAGTTTAGCTGAATGCCAATATTTTCACCGACTTCAATTACACCATGTATTTAGTTCCGAAATCTAACTCGTTCATCCGATTCAAACTCGATCACTAGAGTAGAGATGTAGTAATTTATTCGGTATTCAATTAATATCCGGTCCCACGCGCTCAAGTGCGGTGATAACATAAATTATTCCCCGTGGGCGGGCGGAGGCTTTGATGCGGTTACTCAGGGTGAGGTTTTAAAATTTTATATTCGGTAACTTAGAAACTATTGTGTGTATTGAACAAGTAAAGGTTTAAAGTATGCGGTAGTTAATATTAACTTCACACATGTTTTATATACAACACAAAAAAATCTGATGGCCGTTTAAAATTTTATCGTTTGTATCGTATCGTATTGTTGTTAAGGGGGAAGAGCCAATGTTGCGCGCGAAATTCAAATTATCTTACTTTTTTGCAATTTGCATGTCAGTGTCAGACTGTGTGTTGAATAAAATATGATTCGCGACCGTAACATGAATTATTTAAGTAATTATTAAGTATTTACAGAATAATTTATTTATAAAAAAAAAATCAGGAAAAAGTCCTTCAATGGGAAGGAAGATCGCAGGTAGGACTTGGTTGAGGCTTGCGCTGATCAGGGAAGAATGGAGTACAAAGAAAACCTGCCAATGATGATGATGACATCCATCAACCTACCCTGGGCCGGAGAAGGAGGCCTATGACCACTACAGCATAGAAATAAGCAGTATTATGCGAATAAAGAACAACCGCATATAAAATACACAAACAACGTCTTTAATATATCCCTTTGCCGCCTCTTGTATATTATTAGTCACCAACAAAAATAATATTTGTTTAACCTATCGATCAACGCACCAAGGTGTATTGACCACACCTGACAAAAAACAAATGCACTTTATTTAGTCGACATTGTAACCTTGGTTTTAATGACGATTCGGCTTGTGATGATAAACAATACGATTGTGCTAAACATTGGAAATTTTTAGTCTGTTATGTTTGTTTAACAGCCTGAGAGGAGCTCGTGGCCAAATAATAACAGCCGCTCGGGTCGATCTTTAGGTTAAGCCGTGCTTGCCTAGGTTGATCTGTTGATGGGTGACCACCCATTACATACCGAGTTTCCTCCATGCCTCGGAAAGCACGTTAAGCCGTTTGTCCCGGGTGTCATTTGTAGATATTTGACAGTCGTTAGGTAGTCAGTGGCCCAGAAAAGTCTGACAACCAGTCTTACCAAGGGGTATCGTATTATCCAGTACTTACTGGGTTGTGGAGGTCAGATAGGTAGCCGCTCCATGTAAAATACTGGTATTCAGCTGCATCCGGTTAGACTGGAAGCCGACCCCAATATAGTTGAGAAAAAGGCTACGCAGATGATGTTTGTTTGACTGCCTAAAATTTCTAGATTTAAGAACTGTTGGAGTGAGAAATTGGAGAGAAAAAGGTTATTACGGAAAAATATATTCTACTAGCATTCGCCCGCGACTTTTTGCGCAAAAATTGTGATAGCTCGGCTAATATACATGATAGAAATCCATATAATGTATAGCCTTTATGTAGCACCCACGAATAATATAGCTTTCTACCATTAAAAAAAAGGAAAAATTGGTTCATTTTTTTTTATAAAACGTTGTCCCACACTAGGAATTACTCCTGTATCGTGGGTGCCTTTACAAACTTTTAAACTCACATACACAAACAGCCAGACGAGGAACAACTGTCAACAATCTGTAGACCATACAAATATTTTTACCGAGCGGGGATCGAACCCGCGACACGCAACGCAGCAGTCAATCGCTCAGCCACTGCGCCAACCGTATTCATGTAATAGATACATACAAACTTACAAACAAATTTTACCTCTTTATAATGTTAGTATAGATAAGGCTAAGGCCCACCCGTGGCTGTAACGCCTCGGATGATGATGATGATGTTTGTTTAATCGGATGGACATAAATAACCGGTGGAAAGGCTGGCACATCCCTACATCATAGTCAGCCTGCAATGTCCTCACTGCTGGAACACACGCCTCCCGTCTGCCAGAGACTGGGCCGTAATCATCCATGCAGGCCCAGTGCGGGTTGGTGGATGTCGTCATATCTGCGTTGCGTGGTTCCCCACCCCAATGTGTCTGCAGCCTTCAGGATTGGGTTCAGACTTTACATTATCTCTCAGTCTGTCAATTACCTACAGAATGGCCTGTAATACATGTATATAAAGGGTGTAAAAATACCCTTAACGAAAACGAAAACCACATATTCTACCCATCATTGGGATCATTTTTTTCTTCTAGACCATACCTGGGAAACCACAGGTTCTGGAGATATTGAAGGTCAAAGTTAAAATTTATTCACAAGCATTTTTAAAAAAACCACTTTTTGAGATTTTAACTTTACTTTAATGAACTCCATGACCCGTTAGCTATTGAGTCACTTAGTTTGATGTACAGAATGCTTAGTTGAAGGCTTCGTGAAGGGTCTGTTTACACCGTGTATGTTTTTTAAACTTTATGCACAAAGTAAAAACTGAACAAACACGGACTTAATGCGTTGGCCATTTTTTACCAGCCTGCCTTAGGGTGGTGCCAAGACAATACACAGTAGCTGCAATAACAGATAAAAAAAGCTGGCCAAGTGCAAGTCGGACTCGCACATGAAGGGTTCCGTACCATCGTGGTAGGGAAAAATTTTAATTTCCCTTTTTATTATTTGGTGTTATAGCGACAACAGAAATACACATTCTGTGAAAATTTCAACTGTCTACCTATTACGGATCATGAATACAGTCCGCTGGCAGACAGGCGGACGGACAACGGACGCTTAGTAATAGGGTCCCGTTGGTACTTCGGGTACTAGAAAATAGTAAAAATATGCATTAGTGATAGGCAGAACTGCCACTCCTACCTTTTTAAAAGTAGTTAGCGATCTGCGATAGAACATAAATAAATGTGTTTTTATTATCCGATAAACAAGACATCCATTAAACGATTGTTCACCTTAACTGAATGTATAATAGCAAAAATATGTACTGATAATATTTACATTGGAGATGCCTCGTTGGTTTAGTGGTCGCAAATGTGTTATTGTGTTTTTTCTTCAAAATTTTCTCAGTGGCAAGAACAGTCTGGATTTGTACCTGTAAAACCCTCGGAACTTTCCCGTTTTCACTAAACAAGCATCTAAATCAATGCCTTAACAAAAGCATATCGTACGATTTTCAACACTCAGCTTAGCGTCGAGCGTTGACTTTCCAACATTGCAATCATTTAGGTATTACTTAGACTTACTGAAAACTATGTAAAACTGGCTTTCCACAGACAAAACTCCACTATTTTACCTTGAACCCGTTCCTATCAACACACAGAAAAAAACTGTGTGCCTAACTAAGTAAGTAGGTAAAACCAAATGTGCAGTATATTCTTGTTGTCGAATGCGTTTCAATATGGTATCACTGGCTGATGCTAATGACCGTTCGCTCTTGAAACTGCGGAGGTCAGTGCCGCGCTGACGACGTTGTGTTCGCAATTATAACTTAGATGAGAATGGACGTGATCGCGAACGAGGCGTTACATGGACGGTATGTATGTACACTGAGCACTTGTCTTGTACACGCGACGAAATGGTTTTGTGTGTAGGTGGAAATAAAAAAATGCTAGAAACAGTAGTAGCTAAAATGTTCGTCGGTTCTCAAATTATTTCTTTTGTCAAGCCCGGACACGTACGCACATATAGTTTTTTAAAACTACGGCTACTGAGCAGACGAATGCATAGTAAACTACTAGCTTCTGCCCGCGTCATCGCCCGTGTGGAGTTCGGTAATTGTCTCAATGAAACGTACTTCCGGGATAAAAAGTAACCTTTGTTTAATCCAGGTTATAAACTATATACTTAGCAACCAGGAAGGGGTCCGCAAGGGCTGATGCCTGCTGGAGCTGCGGGACTGTTCGAAACAGATACCGTGGCCCTGGAACACAAAGGGCAAAGAAGGAACATGGATGGGTTTTAGTCAGTACGAGTCTGACACTCCCTTCCACTTCGTCCAGAGCGGGTCATTTGATGATTTCCCTTCCGTAAAACACAAAAAAGAGGATATAAATAAACTATCTGTGTGAACAAATATCCATCCATCGATCCTCACAAACTTTCGCATATATGTATAATAGTAGTAAGATAAGATAGTTATTTTGTCCAGTTCATCCTGCCATCTGATGCATGGTCTGCGATAACATAATAACCTGCCTATGTCTGCCTGACTTGATGATAAAATCGCTGACAAACGTTTGAACTCCTACCACACCTACTCAGGACATACATATAATTGGTTGCACTCAGTTGTTTGCACACTCATCACTTTAGCTGACTGTACACAGTTCAGAACCCCCGAAGGAATCGATTTCTCTCTCAAACTTACTCGAGTAGTTCAAGGCTTTTATTCGTGAAAGTGAAAACGTTGACCATCGATTTGGAATCGATACTCAAATTGAAATTGATGTTTAACGACTGACCGTGCATTTTCCTCTTGTTCTACTTGAGTTTGGTTTTGCAATTGTTTTTAATAGGAACCGTGTTATTGATGATGACTTGGATCCAGTAGTCGCAGGAGCCTGCAGCTGAGTTTAGGATTTAATTGCCAGGTAATGGATCAGAATTTTTAGTAGCAGCCGGAACTTTTGCTGTTGATGACAATGGGCTCGCCCATTAAGTGCGTACACGGAGTTTAGCGAAATTTGTGTACTAAGTAGATATGCCTCTACCCAACCCTTCAGACAATGCTGGGTTGATATGACGTCATTATTAAATTATATTTTATTCTTACTTATCTATTTCAAAAACTCAAAAGGTTAACTAGTCGTTTCGTCGAAATAATAGCTACGTTAATTAATCAAAATTTGCTGCAGGTGCTGTACAAACAGATGAGTGTTTCATTACTCCATTGTTTTCATTATATTTTCAAAATTAATATACGTTGAGAGTAATTACTGAACTATATTTACTTTGCGTACCGACCGGAATAGAGTTTATTGTATGAAATAATTTATTGTGTAAATCGGATATCGGTATCACTTTTAGACTGCCTCGTTGGTCTAGTTGTCGCAAGCGCGACTGCTGAGCATGAGGCCTTGGGTTCGATTCCCGGGTCGGGCAAAGTGTTATTGGATTTTCCATCAAGAATTTCTCAGTAGCAGCCCGGCAGTCTGGATTTGTGTCCGGTTGATGGCAATAGGCTCGCCCCCTAATACATGGGACTTAAACATAACTTGCGAAATATTACACAAATTAGGAACACCTCTGGCTAACCCACTAAGGATTACAGGCGTGATTTTATGTATTCCAGATGTCATATTTTGAACATTAGCAATCTAGAAGTAGTCGACATTTCCTATTTGACAAACCTTGAGAAAAAATGGTGAAACAAAGTCAGGGGTCAAGTTCTCTTTTAAAGTACAACAATATAAAAAAGCAGGATAGCATATAAACTGGCCTTTAGACAAAGTACCAAACACGGAGGTTTTGCATACATAAGCCATCGTAAGCTCAACCCTACATCGTAAGGTGTTTAAGTACGTATTTAATTACGTAACCCACTATTGTTCCACTCCAAGCTTCTTCTTACACTGCCACTGTAGGCATGAGCATTGATCACGCTTGCTGAACACGATTCATCATCATCAGCCTACAGCAGTCCAGCTTGACATAGCTAGGCCTCCCCTGTCGCACGCCATTCAACTCGATGCCCAGCAACTCTCATCCAGTCGCTCCCAGCCACCCTGCGAAGATCGTCGCTCAACCGAGCCTGAGGGCGTCCCACCTTACTTTTGTCGATTCGCGGTCTACACTCAAGAATACGTGTACTCCACACACAACACACACGAAACGCGAAACGGAACACGATTACAGACTTGGATTTATTATAATCCAGGTTTCCTCAAGATTGCTTTCCTTCACCGATGTCAGTGATGTCCAAGCTTGTCCGTGTTAGAATGAATATACATACGATTATAAAGGGTGTAACAAGACCCTTAACGAAGCCGAAAGGCTCTTTTTCTCCCCGTCATTGCGACATTTTGTTTGTCCAAACCATACCTGTGGACCTTCTAGTTACCGAGGTATTGGGGTCAAAGTTCCAACTTTTTCACAAGTGTAATATTTTACTTTAAACACCTCCATGAACCCCGTACTATTCAATCCATCTGTCAGCACAATGTTTTGAGTGCGTTACATTGAGTCGTAACGTAAAACGTGATTTTTCACGCCAAAAACAAGTCGTTTCCCAGCAATATTTTTTACGTAAAGTTACTTAGTTTGATGTACGTAATGCTTGGTTGCCGGCTTCGTGAAGGGTCCGTTTACACCCTGAATGAATTTGAAAAAGTCACATTGGTATTGCCCAGAACCATAAATAACATCGTGCATGAGGGGTTTGACTGTGGATTTTGAAATTCGTTGACAGTCCACTAACAAGATGACATTTTGCACAAGAATTCCTTATATAAAGAAAGTGAGCACGAAAGCAGGATTTTTCAGAAAGTCCCATCGCCCGGCTTCTGTTTCTAGACAATAGGCGAGATGGCAAATTGGCCACTGTTGCACCATACTCTCATGGCAATTAAGGGCATGCGTGCGCTTTGCAATTGTGATAGCAATTTAACAACATCAACATTATCCTGCTCAGTATTTATTAGTGTGAATTGTATCATTTAAACTCTTATGTAAGGAAGAAACTTTCTAAATAAAACGGGCTGATACATCTCTGCTCACACCTAAAGGCGGTCGTGAAGATATCATTCAGTAAATCTTGACGTCCGTCGTGAGTCGAAGTTCTTGCAAATCCCCGAGGAACACTTACGTTTAGCCAAACAAACACTTAAAATTCCTGCGCAAACGCAAGCCAAGTGTGTTTTTATGCGCAAGATCGTTGAAAATGTACAAAACATTCGATATCAGGGTCTTCCTTATTCAAATTGATAATATTTAAATTTGTCCTTGCTGATGACCAGATAACTCCGGTCAAGTAATACCTACGTAAATAAAAATGATTTGATTCGGTAAAAAAAGAGAAGTACGCTTAACGTGGTGATTGGCCGTGTGCCTTCAAGGATGCTGCAAGGTGAAGGGGTCCTTGACCTATATTGAGTAGCAAGAGCAAGCTCATCTCACGCACTTATTTACTCTGCTGTTTAGCAGTGCAGTATATAGACCTCCATATGTACCAACTTACACATAAATACCTGTCTTTAAACATTATACCTACCTCCCTTCGTTTGTCTAGATGTCGTTGCACCCGCTGCCACATGCTAATAAACGTGTTATATACGTACCAACGTATTCTTATGTATATGCTGTGGTGACTTAATGCAGGGTGCGCTGTAATTTATCAAACAAACACTTAGGTACCTACTTACTATGTTGGTGTTATGTTTTCTTGCTGCGTCAGTAGTGGACCTTTCCTGAATGTGTCAATGCACCCATAGAGTATTCGTCATAGGTCTTAGCTCAATGCTCTAGTGGTCACAAGCCCTACTGAGTATGAGGTCTTGGGTTCGATTCTCATGTAAGATAAAATGTTATTGGGTTTTTCCTTCAAGAGTCTCTCAGTTACAAGCCCAAAGTCCAGATTTTCCCCTGATGGAGTCAATAGACTCATCCACTTTCACTTGGGACTTGAACTTGAAAGCTGAATGTAGATACAGCTCTGCCTAACCCTTTGAGGACAACAGGCCTGTTGTTATGTCATACGTAATAAAGTACACGACGACACAGAGTGCTGAAAATGACAGGACAAAAAAACGACACGTGAATACGACTGGCCTACTGAAATCATTAGGGTGTATTAATTAGGTAAATTCAAGTAAATTAATAATTTAGAAAATTTACTACCAACTTTCACATTTCCAGGATGGGTCAAGGACAGATGGGCCAGAATCGTCACAAAGTGGGTGCCTGAAGACGGTTGTCGTCACCGAGGCAGGCCCAAGAACCGCTGGCGTGACGATTTGGACTCGTTCCTGACTGATTCACTGGCCAGAGGAGGCAAAATACCGGGAGAATTGGAAAGGAATGGGGGAGGCCTTTGCCCAGCAGTGGGCCAGAACAGGCTATTAAAAAAAAAAAATACTACCAACTTAAAATGTCGGTTTCCCAAATCACAACTTTCGTTTTTCGACATTTGTATGAAATGATTAATTTCCCCCACTAGTACTCTAAAAATAACTATTTCATGAAAAAGTCATTCAATAGGGTTAAATGAACTTAGAGGGTTGTATTGATGATTTTAATGATTATAATTCTGTAACAACATACGTGTTTCATGCGCGACTGATTTTTCATCAACATACAATCTGACACTGTCCTGCAAATTGCGAAAAACGTGAGTAAATTTGAATTTCGCGGGCTACCGTGGCCTTCTTCGGAAACACCCAAACTGCAACCAAACGTTATCAGTAGGAACCGGAAACGATGACCAGTCCGTCTTATTGTTTAGGATAAATCTTTGGAAACTGTCCGCTGTTACCGGGTAAAGGGGGATCAGGAGCGTCGGTGCTTCCGCTTTGTGATTCAATTGACTGCTTCTGATAATATGGTATTCAATTAACAGGCGATAGACCAATGGTTAAGCGGACTTTGTCGTAAAAGGTGCTAGATTCGATTTCAACTCGTTACTCAACACATTTAGGGCGAGTTTCATTAATGGAACTGAACCTGATCAGCAACTAAAGCGTATTAAAGGCCTGCCAGTGTCAACATTCCATAACGAGGATGTTATATCAGCTTGAACTCAGTTTAGATGAATCGATCATAGCGATCGATTCATCATATATTCGAATTTTCATAATATCAACATTGAAATTCGCCATTAGGTATAAGAACACCTAGATATGTCGGATATGACAAGATTTATTCCGATAGGCTTGTACATCATGTGGGTAGACAAAGGGTTCCGTGCTATGAAAACACGTTGGGTGCGATACATTGTTTCTAACAAAAATAACGAATAACTTCAGATTACACCTTAAAACAATAACACGCGGCATAATGAATCGGGTACAGTTCCAAGACATCTCAACCTCGCCGCGATCAGACATTGAATGTCGCCTTCGCCTCGAGCTGAACATCAGGGCTCTGTAGAAGCACGCTGTGGTGTCCCGTGTCACTAAGGCCCGGACTCCATCAAAGCGGAGACCAACGGAGCGGAGAGGAGACGTGCGGACACCGACCAATCACATTAATTTATATCTACATCGTGTTTCTCGCCTCTTCTGTGATTGGTTGAATCTTGCACATCTCCTCTCCGCTCCGCTCGTCTCCGCTTTTGTGGAAACCGGGCCTAAGGCACACAAGCGCGCTTTCCAATTCATTTTATGTCCACGACCGGATCCGACAGATATATCCCCAGATATATCCCGTCACGGGAGTCGAACTTATGATCCTGACGCGGACGGTACGTAAGTACGTTTTATGTATTCCGCGAGAAAAAAGAATGGTAAAAAGTAAACATATCTGCTGCCCATTTGCGTCATTTCTATATAATGCACTACGTATTATAGAGAGAGATACATAAGTCTCAATCAGGAATGCAAAAAAGAGAAGTATTGGTGAATAAAAAAGGAAAATTAAAACAATCGGGCCACGGAGAACATACCTTATATATCTGTCAGGCAATCTTGTTAATGGTGTGCCAATTTACTATAGCTATCAGGCCAATGTACTGGTGTTATTCTGTAAAGTTCAATTTGAACCTAATGCAAGTGAAGTGACCGTAAAGTTCGAAAAAGAGATCTCTCTTCTCAAAGCTTGATAGAACAGTATAGTTTTTTAATCGGAATAAAGTGGCGTGCAACAACCAGAGGGGTAATGCTAGTGAAAATCGCTCTCAAAGCGATTTTATAAGCTTTTATTTAACTTGGCTTGTTGATTAGTTAGTTGGTTGGTCAAATCTTGCAGAAATCAGTTCCCACAACTGAGCCGAAATTTTGGTTTTGGTGACAATACCTTTTTATGACAGACTTGGTTTGATTCTGCAGCTAGGATCGCCTCCTTACGAGAGATGCACGGACACTTAACTTTGTATCGTTCGTTCAATTTCCATCTTTTCATTCTATTTATTAGACCTTGTTTTTTTAATTTAAATTATTTATTTACTTTTCGATCATACTTATCGCTTAAATATTGTACTTTACTTGTAACAGTAAATCTATGCTTAATTATTGCATACAATTTTTAGTAAATGTTAGTCTGATGGCTTGCTGCACGCTTTGGTGCAAACTGTAATTGCTACAGGTACCTAATGTGTAGAGTTCTAGACCCTTAAGCTTAAAAATATGACAAAGCAAATGAATTTAAACCGCATCTTACGTACTATCGACACATAGAAAATCAAAATGATACTGCCCTTCACAAGACACGTAAAAAGCGGTATCAATGCACCTAATTACACGACCACTGTAAGGTAAACGAACGTGACCATACACACCGATAGTCAGTAATTAAGTAGGTATAAATACATAAAAATAAAGTATGTATGCGCTATAGCAATTAGCACTGCTGTCCTTGAAACTCCGGCGACCTTAGGACGCGAGTTATGCATAAAGAATCAAATACTAAATTGGAGCTGAGAGCAAAAACTGGTCGGTTCAGGTCTTGGAGTGACGTCATCTCGCCGAAACGCGCCCGTTTCCGACCAGAGGACATTATAGAAAACGACAGCAGACTAACTGTTGATACCCGCACTTAATGGGCACAAGGTTGGGGCGTCTGGGATGGCTCCTTTGTTTTCAAACTGGACCACTTTTTGGCACTAGTGCTGCTCCTATGAGCTCGTGATTTGTTTTGAGATTTGAAGTAGGTGTAGAGTGTTTTGAAATATGGGTCTAAGATAAGTTGAGATAGATAATTCTTCTTCTTAGTATTTCGATGATAATCTTAATTGATTCGGCATAACATTTGGCAACGAGTTAGGCACTTTCAGATTCTGATTTTGCATGAAAACGGCTATTTGATCCTTAGAATGCATATTAAGCCAAATCATCAAATTATAAAATCTATGTATACTTACTTTAAATTAAAAAAAAAAAACAGAGGTCTACAAAGCTTAGATACAATGCTCCTCTAATTTTACATTGTCGACTGATATCTCCATATTTTATTTATTGTTCGTTACTAATATTATGCCCGATTTGGTCCAAGATAAGATTTAACCTATCAAAATTATGTATATGGCGTCCGGTTTCCGAAAATAGTGCTTTTCGACATTCTGTAGGCCTTTTAATTATACATACAAGGAGATACGTTATTGGATTATTAGTGGTAAGTATTCGATAATTTCCGGCAATGTGTGGTCACCACGAAAGTGCGTTGAGCTGCTTCTCGGGATTGAGACTGTGGTGACCATGAATATGGCAGTAGTGTTCGTCAATTAACACATTAATTGTTGGGAGATGTGGAAGGTTTTCGTGAAACTTAATGTCCTGTTTCTTTTGTTTAGGTAGTATTTTATTTTTATTATTTAGAGACTCTTTCGCCCATTGTACTTTCACGAAGTCCTTGTAGGTCGGTGGATAGGTGACCATCCATTACATACTGAGTTCCCTCCGTGCCTCGGAAAGAACGTTAAGTCATTGGTCCCGGCTGTCATTTGTAGATCTTTGACAGTCGTTATGGGTAGTCAAAAGCGCGATAGTCTGACAGCCAGTCTTACCAAGGGGTATTATTATTCCGTAAGAGGATTGTGCAGGTCAGCCAGTTTTGACAATATATGTAAAATATTGGGATTCAGCTACATCTGCATGGTTACTCGGTTAGACTGAAAACCGATCCCATAGTTGGGAAAACGCTAGGCAGGTGAGGATCAACAGTATCTTTTCCCTAACACAAGACCCTTAATGAAGCCGTATCAAGACCATACCTGGGAACCTTCTAGTTACGGAGATATTGGGGGTCAAAGTTCCAACTTTTCACAAGTTTTTTTAAATACTTTTTTTAATATTAGAACTTTATTTTAACCTCTACGACCCTCGTACTATACCCCAAAAAAAGTCGGTTCCCAGCAATAATTTTTGTGTAAAGTTACTAAGCTTGATGTACAGATTGCTTGGTTGACGGCTTCATGAAGGGTCCGTTTTGTAATATTGATTCAAAAGTTCACATTCAAAATCTAAGTAGAAAATACCTAACGCTAGCAGGACTTATCCCAATCCCACAAAGATGTATGGCAACACTAATTTCGCAGTATTTTTCGCTTTGTTGTAAAAAACGTGTCGGTTACTCATAGGTCAGCGGTGCGAGGCCAATGTATTTCTGTTAGTTTTTTTAACATAATTTATATGTATTGACAATGAACATAAATCTTTGTTTTATTGGTGTGTATATTGCCGCTCAATGGCAAGAAATATTGAACCCACAATTCTTGTTAATTGTGTTAATAAAATTATAATAGCTTTCGATTTCGTACTGTTCGGTTCCCTATTTATTTTTCGTGTTAGCATGGCAGATTGGGTGCAATAATAATCTTGTTGTGGCTGCTGTTTTCCTCTTTTACAGTTGAATATTATATTCATACAATATATGTACCTACAGTCCGTCTCACGTCAGTGATGATTCTCTATACAATACTTCATTTCAAGTCTTAGTATCAGTGGTAACACATACACTATGAAAATCACCATTACTGCTACGACATAAAGGTGTCAATCTCCAACTGATTATGAGAAGAAATTTAAAACATGCATAAAACAAACACTATGTAAGCGAGCATATTATAAGTTGAAAGAATACTCTTCCAACTTATAATATGCTCGTAGATAAAAATGCTTGGCTCAATGCTGGTCCTGCTCCACTGCCACTTGGGCTCACATACTAAGTTTTTAATGTTTGGAAGAGATGCTCCCCCTTTAGTTCTTTCATCATTTCTTTTTTTTTTCTCGTTTGGAAAGTTAGTTACTTTGATAACCATTGTTTTATATAAATTAGAAGCATTATTTGAGTTTTTGTAAGTGTGACTACCATGTAGACTTTCTATTATGGTTAGTAGGGCTTATCCTAATCTTTATGGTTTTAACTGTAGTTTTGTTTTATTTTCCTATCTCTACACTGTGCTCACATATAGAAGCAACAATATTGTACCCAGGACTATGTAATATATAACTTGATTTGAAAAGAGTGTCCATGGAGTTTCTTGCCCATTCTTCTCCATGAGATCTACTATTTTCGAATGGGCAACTACAGTCCATTCACACTTATTATGCCTGTGGCGGGACTGTAGGTAGCTTATTTTTGACTATGCAAAAGTGCCTGTCATGGGTCTATTTGAAATAAATGCTTTGAGTTTGAGTTTGACTGTTACCACTGATGTTTAGCTGACTGTACATTATTCAAATAAGTTGATATGTGGTTCAACAATAATTTAATATCCCGTTAAAGAAACATGTGCTTCATTTGAACCAAATAAAGCATATATTACAATAATAATGATATTCGTGTATCAATTACCACACAATAGAAAAAGTGCATAAGAAAAATATTCTGCATTTTAACAAAGTTATTAATAACAATTTATAAGACATTGATTCAGCTTCACATAATAATTATAATGTACCCAAACTAAGCATATATGTAGATACATAATTATAAGAGATCAATCATATATCACGAGTATCGTTTCTAAGGATTAATAAATGCATAAAATAAACATGCAATTTGCATCTACAGGATGCTGATATTGTAATTAGTAGTAGTTTAAATACCTAGTGGAATATTTTGTGTTCGTATACAAAAATTTTCCTCTATCACGTGATGAGGAAAGTTTTGAGTATGAATGTGGATGGCTATAAAAGTAGTAGAAGACCAAAGATACGATGGATGGACTGTGTGAAGGATGATATGGCCAGGAAGGAGGTGACTGCTGAAATAACGAGTAATTGAGAGGTATGGAAGAAGAAGAAATTTTGCACCCACCCTAAATGAATTTGGATACGGGCAGGAGAATGATGATGATGATGGATGCTAATGACGAAAAGCTTCCTGGAGATCCCTCAAACTTTTAACTTCTTATTAGTACTCTTAAGTTTGAATTTAGTTACTAACCTATGTATCTTGGTGTGTAAAAATGTCGCAGCCATTAAAGGTTTGTCCAGAAAAATAAGATTATCCAAAACCTTAACAAATGTCTCATCTGCCTAGCCTTTTCCCAACTACATTGGGGTCGGCTTCCAGTCTTAACCGGATGCAGCTGAAGACCAGTATTTTACATGGAGCGACTGCCTATCAGACCTCCACAACCCAGTTAGTACTGGGTAATACGATACCCCTTGGTAAGACTGGTTGTCAGACTTTTTTGGGCCACTGACTACCTAACGACTGCCAAAGATCTACAAATGACACCCGGGACCAACGGCTTTTGCTTACCGAGGCACGGAGGAAACTCGGTATGTAACGGGTGGTTACCCATCCACAGACCAACCTAGGCAAGCACGACTTAACCTAAAGATCGACCCGAGCGGCTGTTTTTATTTAGCCACGAGCTCCTCACCTCACCTTAACAAACGACTGTTCGTTTGTAAATATTTTGAAA
The DNA here is from genome assembly GCA_905220335.1 of Noctua pronuba. Lineage (NCBI taxonomy): Eukaryota > Metazoa > Arthropoda > Insecta > Lepidoptera > Noctuidae > Noctua > Noctua pronuba. The sequence goes on along the minus strand of LR999891.1, from coordinate 17,870,298 downwards.
AATGTCAAAGTTACTTTATTTTGAAAGCCATGGTGACTTGCCAAAGACCTCTGGCCATTATTATTCTCTTTACTAGATGAGTATTTTGCAGAATCTGTTAAAAATCACACCCTGTAAGTAAATTCACACGTCCGCGTATGTTTTATTTTATCTAACTGCATTATTAAGAGGTTACACAGTCCCGGTGGTCTGCGGCATTTTTGATGCATCAACCTTCAAATAACTTTAGCCGATCGCCTGTTTTCGGCACAAGTTGGTCAAGACAAGACTTGTGTACGTAATTAGAAATATAATTTGTTTAGAGGTCAGCATAGGATCAATGGAATCATCAGTTGTGGGAATTTGAAGTAAACAAGGTAGTTTTTTTATTAATAATATTGCAACGTCATTGGTGTATTTTGTTGGCAGAGGTGAAGATTAAACTGAAACTCAAACTTGAAACATTTATTAAAATTTTTCCTTATGCACTTGTGAATTGGTGAAGTGTTAGTTGGTCAGTTAGTCAAAAAGCTGAAGTTCTCACTAACATAATAACTCTCACACACATAATCATACCTTGCAGTAGCGAAGGGTCAATTTTTGTAAGCGGTAAGAAAGAATTAAAGATATGCACTCCGCATATCTTTAATGTGATTATATTATTTATCTGTAGAATACTGACATTTGCAATTTTTCAAAGGGAAGCCAGTAGGAATCCAGTTGTATGGAACCTTCGCCACTGATACCTTGTCACCGTATCTAGTGAAAGTCACCTAATTTTCTTTCCTCACATGAGCTCTATAATGACTAACAATTCATAATCTCTTGACCTCATACTGAGCACAGAGGAGCTGGTCAGCGTGTGAGGATTGCAATGGTTTGCCCGGCTTTTGTGTTTTTGACCCTCCTTCTCTTAGGTCTTTGCCCCATTTTGGCATTGAGCTCGAGTCAAAACGATATCATGAACCAGGCGACGGGGTATCTGAGATATCTTCTTTAGGTTCCATCGGAGTAATCCCTGCCAGGCACGTGTACATGGTACCTCTTGTCCTAATGTGCCAGATTGAAAGTTCGCTTGGTACCCTGTACTAGGGGGTAAAATGTGGATTTCTGACTCAGGTTTGAGGGTTTAGACTTCAAGGTATTCACAAGCGGAGATACAGATCATCGGTATGGCAAAGGCCGATTCTCATACAGAGAAGGCATGAACACTGACTATGCTTGCTCGTAGCGGATTGAACACGCGGGATATGAGCCAAAAAAAAAAGTTTACCTATTTTTTTATAATTTTACACATTTAATTCACGTCAAGGTTTCCTCACGATGTTAGTTATGTACAAGATAAACTTACAAAGTACAAATGAATCGAACAAATCATATTAGCACTTGCGAAGGTTTGAACACTCATGCATTAGAGGCGAGGTATTAACCACATGGCCATCACGCCTTATCCTAACTAATAGTATAAATGCGAAAGTAAGTTTGTTTGTTACCTTTTCACGCTTAAACCACTGAACCGATCATCCTGAAATTTTGCATATACATTGTCAGGTGTTCAGAAACGGACATGGGGTACCTTTCATCCCAAAAAAAGTACTGTTCCTGAGGATATCAACAATAACGTTCTTATGGTAATAGAAATGCCACTTATCTTTCGAATCATGATTGAATTATATGTATTATTACAATCAGAGTACAACCCGAATTGATTGTCAAATTCTAAATTAACGCGAGCGAAGCCGCGGGCAAAAGATAGTTTATTATAAAAAAGACTACAATTAGGTATCTAACACACTTAATTTGATGAACCACTGTGAGATTAAGAAGACCTTATCAGTTTTTAAGTCTGTTAAAAGTTTTCTTTATAATGAATAAAGGTTTCTAAAACATATTTATTACGTACTTTAAATTTAAATGAGAGAATATCGTATGTACATAAAATACTTTAAAGCGATTCTTGTAGTTTTTTTTGTTTTGCCGCTTCGTATCTCCGACACAAAGACGTCTAAAGACCCGTTTTTGATGCATTTGAACCGATTTAGTGGAATCAAAGTTGTTATTAGGGCAACCACGTGATTGGTCGTAATTAGGATTTCCTGAAATTTTGTTTCGGTTTCTTTTATTTTGAGAGATTTCTGAATTTCCGATGAGTAATGTAGTTTTTATAGTGATTCAGACAAAAATGATGATTTTTAGTACTTACCTAATTTATCGCTACAGAAGAAAGGTGCTAGTATCAGGAAAGTTAACGCCATGGAATACGCATAAGGTAATAAGTTTAAGTACCTTACGTTTCGTAAATAGACACAAGTTCACGCCTGTTTTTCATGGGTGTCCCAGGTAGATGTTAAAGTACACTATCTGCTACGACCCGATTCCTCCATATTCATACATCAGGTCATACATGCACGCCAACTTTTCCATAATAAAAAAAGCTTTTAACACCTAAAGATGACCAAAATACAAAATAACCTCAACTTTCCAAATACAAGATAAGTGTTAAAGATACTTAGTGACGTAATTCAAAGTTTGACATCAGTGCGACGGATTTTCACGCCATTTGTTGTGAAATAAGTTGCAAGATAAAGTTCAAGGCTTTAAAGCTTGCGGCAAACATCTAAAAGTCGGATTATGCCGGATAATACAAAGTTAACTTGATCAAATTACTTTAGATAAAATTATCCAATCATTTGGAACTCTTGTACTGTTTTCAGGTGCGAACTTTTTGATTGAAGTCCCGTTAATAATTTGAATAGGTTTAAGGGTCCAGTGGTTTTGAGGAAACTTAAAGGATGCGTTGATTTTGCAAATAGGTAGGTATTTGTAGAATTGAAAACCGGATACTTTAGTCTCTTTACAGTATTTGTGTGTCTCGTGTCCAAAGCCACTTCCGCAATTAGTCCGTACCGGATTGATCTGTGAATGGGATTTGGGAGGACATGTCTGCTACGTGCCGAAAAAAAGTTATTCAGACCCAGTGTCATAGATAATAACACAGGGTTAAGCAAATTATGTGGAGGTAATGTGGATTAATTCGAGGAAGCGCGGATTTGTCAAATATTGAAGGATTATAGCACTTTGCCCGGAAGCCTAAAAGCATAAAATTAATGAGTACACAAGAGTAATACAACAAATGTGACTAAGGATTTTTTTGAATTCATCTGACGATGATTTCCAATGGTCCCAAGGTCATTTGTGTAATTTATTTTATCACCACTGCTTTCAAAACGCTAACGGAAAACATAGTCAGGAAAACGCCAGGTCCTAGAATCAAAACTTCAAAGATATGTGACATCTTCCAACAAACAATGTCCCCGCGTGTTGGATTACAGCGCATTCCCTCTGATAGGGATGAGGCCTGCGTCCCAACATTGGGCATTGTTCCCACTGCTGATAACCTGTCATAAACATTTTCTGAAAAAGAAGTCGCAACTGGTTCATGGTTACAGTAACCGTGGGGTCACCCTAATCGTGATAGAAACGCAATATCGCGTGGCGCTGCAGCGCTGCAATAATTGTTGCCTCAGGACGATGGCCGCACGCTTCGCTTTAATTAATAACGCTAACTTTACAAATTGCAACATTTTTGTGCCGACGATCGACTATTTTAACTTTTTGTGACGTTGATCGTAAGGGTACAATATAAAATCACGCACACAGAGGTACACAGAGGTGTTTTTCATTCCGAGTCATGGAGGGCGAGCCTATTGGTAACAACCGCACACAAATGTAGGCTTAGTACGAAAATTCTAATGAAAAACCCAAGATTTACCAGATCGAGAAATCGAAGCCAGATTCGCCCACAAGTAGCGTGACCCACCACAAGACCGGCGAGCCAGTCCGTTACTAAACGGAACAAGGCTCCGGTCCCCTTGTGTCTGTAACATAGGGCATCATTAGTAAGTTCAATTTTCCACCGAATACTTAATTACTATTTTGGCCTCTATCATCGCGAATAATAAGAGTAACTGTAACACTTTTGGTAGGACGGAACCCTTGGCGTACGGCGTACAAGCCAGTTTTTTTAGCTTAGTGTGTTCCGTTGCATCTGATTTTTTGTAAAGTTATCACAAGGTTTACTGAAATTTTGACGCAAAAAAGTTGAGATTCTACAAGTTTCACAGAATTCAGGAGGGAGCAATCTGAAACGCCATGGTTAATTATCATTCCATTACTCTGTTTATTATTGACCAAATAGCACATTAAACTGTTTGATGTCGATATGTAAATGGCTTGTGCTAATAATAATGTTTGTCTCCTTGAAGTGAATATTGGGTGCGCAAATAAATAATCTTTGTGTCATTCCATTGAAAGACGTTTATGTCAGTAAAGAAAAAGAGGAGTTCTTACTGGATATACTAAACTATCTCAGGTTTAAAGACTATTTCCATTGAAAAACCCAAACACTTTGCCCGGCCTGAACATCAAACCCAGAACTTGACGGTCAGCAATCGCGGTTGCGACCAGGCATGGTTTATGTTAAGAATCTTGCAAAACCGCATATGCTTTTTTTTAACTATACAGATGCAAATAGAGCGTAAACATTGTTTATTATCTGTGCCAGTTAACGTCACACCGATGACATATACCTTCTGTTCTATTATTAAAACGCGTACCGGGTACGGGTGTAAGCTTGCAGGCTGTTAGGCATGCCTCACAGTTTACGAAAGATAGTAGATACACGAGCTATGCCAATGAGTGATGTTCTGAAATATTACGAGCGGTTTAAACACCGCTTTAATTCCTAATGTTTAGCGAGGTTGTCGATTTCATGTTAAAGGCTTTTAGGGGTCTTTAAAATTTAGAATGTCTATTCTGTTTAATAGGGATTTAACATGTAACTTAAAAGGGGATGTTATGTTTCTTATACCAATTCATTTGGGGTTTACGCAGCATCTCTTCTTCTCCATTCTATCTTATTATCCGTCATCTCAGCAGTAACCTCCTTCTAACCATATCATCTTTCACAAGTTCCAACCATTGTTTCTTTGGTCTTCTCCTACTCATACCTAACAACATTTTGGACAATGCACATACCCCTAATTAAAACAACAAATAATACATTTCACGATCTTGAATCGCGTTATGAATGAATAAATCAAAACTACTATTAACCTACATCCCTTATTTAACTGACCTATTTTGAGTGAGCTATAAAAAACACCTATTCATATAAAAGTTAACATTTGGTTTAACAAAATAGCAATTAACCATCAATAGAGAACGCTACACACTGGTGTATTTTCGTACGATCGCGCCGCATCGCGCTCGTTCCTTTGTAGGGACAGCGCACCCCGTGCCATCCACTAGCTAAGGTGTGGGCCACACCGACACCACTTTACAAGTACATAGTAGTTTTAGTGCTTCGAATTAGCCAATCTCTGAAAAACACTACGAAATGGTTAGGTTAACGGTTGTGATTTTCCCAAAAATGGAGTATCACTTGTGAATTTTGATCACAGTCATGTGATTGGGCTTTATTTGTGTTTAAATAAATAATAAGTTGTAACTAACATAATAATTTATAAGTTTCTTTTAATAACCTTCTGTGGATGTTGCTTGTCCGAAATAAAAGTCATTTTATTTATTCAGTGAACATAATAAAATAGCACCACAGAATCTATAAAATAAAATCCCTGGTGATAAACGATAAAAAGAAGTTACCATATTCATAACATTAAAGGTTAATAGGATTACATAATATAGTATTAATTAATGGCTTATGTTGTACTTAAATGGCATCTGCCTAGCCTTTTCCCAACTATGTTGCGGTCGGCTTCCAGTCTAACCGGATACAGCTGAATATCAGTATTTTACATGGAGCGACTGCCACAAGCCAGTTAGTACTTGGGTAATACGATACCCCCTGGTAAGACTGCTTGTCAGACTTTTTGGGCCACTGACTACCTAACAACTGTCAAAGATCTACAAATAACACCCGGGACCAATGGATTAACGTGCTTTCCGAGGCACGGAGGAAACTTGGTATGTAATGGGTGGTCACCCATCCACAGACCAACTTAGGCAAGTACGGCTTAACTTAAAGATCGACCCGAGCGGCTGTTATTATTTAGCCACGATCTCCTGCTAAACGAGGTATAAGGGTAAAATCTTGCACTCGGAGCATCACCACCCCAACCCTTTCGTGCTACCCCTGTTATTATCTAGACCGCAAGCGATTTTGCTCACTTACCAACCCCCAGCCATTTTACACGATAAAGAATACGCCGTAACACAAAGAAAATGCACAGGAAAAATTGCACTTCAACGTTACAAATAGCTAAAGTTTGACGGAACTATTTCTATGAAAACCAGAAAAGTTGAATTTTAAAATGTACTGCAGTAGGCGATTGGAGTTTGGTTTGGTATTTTATGTTTTTAGTGCGAAAACTTTGTTTGGCATAATAATTGAAAGTTTTAAAGTTTAAAGTTTTTTTTTTATAACCTTGAAATCGGATGGTTAGAAGTATCTCTAGACTCTCAAAGAAGATAATTTAGTCATCGCTTAAGTTACATCTTATTCAAATAGTTAGAAAGGTTCACTCCATAAGGGATTTATGTGTTATATCAGTTATTAAAACACACACTATTATATTATTTGTAAAGTAACCACAAAATTATCACAACACAAAGTCGTTTTGTAAAATTAAAGTAATGTCTAAAAAAATTAAAAAGAAGACCACCCCAAAACAGCAATGTTAATAATAGACAAACAAATGGTTTTGAAACGACAAAGATAAAGACGGCAATATAATGAAAGAAAGAAGTGTGAAAGAGAAGGGAAATCTTAGCTATACAATATGGGTGGTCGAAGATTTTTTTCATTGCAATTTATGTTCGTAACAAAGTTTTAGGAGATGGTTTAAAGTTTCTATCAATTTCAAAGTGAATGCTTAGTTTTATTTAGAACAAAGTCAATCCCTACAAAATTCAGGAGATTTTTCTATTCTGATTTAGTTCCAAGTACAGCGTGAATATAGGTAACCTACAACCCTGCTCACCACCCTTAAGTAGTTATCATTATAGGTTACTAATGTCCGTTTACTCAAAACCTAGGCGGTAACTGGTTCATTTTATTAGGCCCTCAAACTATAAAGGAGATTGCCCTGATTTGATTCTGGTAATTTAAAAGTCTTTCTAAACTGACTTTGAATTCAAATTGTGCACGCTCACTTAAAAGAGAGACATTAAACTTCGGAGTGACATATATGGGAAGCACCGTTATCCCTATGGCTGAAATGCGAAGAAATAATTATTTAATAAATAATGATAAGTATATTTATTTATTTATTTAACCGAAATTCATTGATTCTCTTATAAATAACGCATAGCGTAAACGTCTGGGTGAGATGAAGGATGCTGAACAGTTCCTAGTATAACGAAAATTAGCATAAGGGTAGAATTTTTAATGTTCATCCCCTAAAGAGGTTAGGGGATAAAAGTTTGAATGAAAGTTCCTAATTTTTTTAAGGAAAATCCTTTCAGGCATATAACTTGATACCTATACTATAACTTCGCAGCTACGAATGCTCAGAATTTCGAAACTTAAACCGCACATCAAAGCACAACATAATTATGTTAATGACTGCAGAGAACGAACTAAACGTTGGTAAATAAATAACACGATATTATCCTTTAAAATACCATTTGAAACACGATAATGCAATCAATGTAAATGGTCCTAATAAGTTGTTTATTTCAGCATTTTAGGTTATTGCAAACTGGCGATTGGCCTGCGATTTGGCGCGTACAAAACGATAGATTTTTAAGTTCAATAGCTTACCTATGTTTAATGTATGTTACCAATATTAATGCGAAACTCTTTGTCTACCTAAGAAGGTGCAGTGTAACATCAAAAAGAAGAAACCAATTTCCAAAAATTTCAAAAGTTAATTTAGTTTTAGAATGTTGTACGTACACATACTAATGTATGTATTGAAGATAAATAGTACTTAGTTTCTGAATACCTAAATATAAGTACAATTCCTGCTTTTAGAACTATATATCATTTTAATATTTGTCTTATTAGTAGCTGTGTACTGGATAATAAAGTAGGCATAATTATGGATTACCTTTTAAAATAAATCAGCGGCAAATCCCAAATTTTTAAAAGGCTAACAAGGCTACGTGGCAAATATACATATTCAGCCAGTAGTAACGTTAAAGTACTAGAATAAGAATGAGGAAAAGTAATAGTTAGAGGTAGTTCTATCAGCCCTTACTACACGCACACAGGCATCAAGTTGTAAGAAGAAATGGGTTAAGATAAACATACTTACATCGCAGCTCAGTGACGGATGTATAATATGTCTTCGATTTTTTGGTTCTAAGACCGGCTTCTTCACAATGTTATCCTTCACCGTTTAGTTAAAGGCAAAGTGGTGTTAAGGGGCAAGTAGCAGCATAACCCGCAAAATTCAAATTTTGTTACGTTTTTTTTTTAATTTTCGCGGTCTATTTTAGCGCATTCTCGTTAAGTGGTTCGAACCCACAATTTGCGACTCAGAAGTCGGGGCTGTTACTATTTGGCCTCCACTGCTCATGTTAATGAATGTTTATACAAAACAATAAATTAAACTCCGCAATTATAAATAAATCTAGGTATGAAGACGATCGATACTCAGTTGATACCGATACCTGTTACGACTTGGCACTATTGTATTTTTACCCTATAAACAAAATATGAACTAATACAATAAAGGTATAATAAGTATGATACACCGTATTTCAAAGCTTTTGTGATAACGATTATTCTGTCTTTCTCAATAGCTTTTGTAGTTTATATTTTAATGCTTTTTTTAATATCCTTTTTCCTTAATAAGTAGGCAACGGGATTTTTTAAAAACAAATTACGAAAAACGAAGAAGGTAATTGGCCTCATGGCAGCATTTTAGCTACACTGCACGCTGGGTCAATGTCACGAAACAAACTGGACATGATCAGCATACTATCTAAACTGCGTTCAACAGCTGTAAGTGGTCATCAATGTAGGCAAAGAATAATTGGTACTGACAGCAATTGAACGCTTTAGCGGAACCATATTAGGATATGAATTACGTTAGAATTCTTAACACAGAGTTAATATTATATTATGAACTTTGTAACCATTCTACGAATTGTAACGTAATTCATCATCCTGTAATGATTCTGCTAAATGTGGTCATTTCAGGCCCCCAGATGATGGGTGACCGTGTTCGGTTTCATTGGTGAAATTTGCTTAAACAGCTTCTTACTCACACTAAACCTTTTATGTGCCCCATAAATAAGAAAGATATGCGTCATAAGAACTCCATACGACACATAGGTACAAGTTGGACCGGTCTAGCATGAGTCTAGAACATAAAAAGTCGCGTAAACTAGAAGTGGGACACCTTGTATAAGAGTTATGAATGTTCGCAAGCTGTTAGGGCGTGTTCTCAAAGAGGGTTGACGTTTTATTAGTTGTGATTCCTTGGTGATGTAGAATGCTGTTTTTATATTAGAATATTAGCTCTGATTTCATTTACTATGTTAGTTTTTGTTCATCTATTCGATTGTCGATAAATTAAATGTGATTGATTTTTGTATTTGAGACTTTATTTAGTTTAACTTAATCTCAGTTTACATTTTGATATAATCATGGCAGATAAAAGCAATCATACACATAATAAAATAAATATAGTTGAGTGCTACGAGATTCTACGCTACATTGTAGCAATGCTACGAACTCGTAGTAAACCTGTAATATCACTTACATTGTATTTCTTACCCAACTTACTATGTATGTATAAGCTAAGTTTTTGATACGACTTGAGAGTGACTTCATTAATAATCTCTTAGATCGATCATTATCGTCATGCGTCAATGCTCGAAAAATGAAAAATACGGATTGTCCAAAAACCACCAACTTTAAATTCTACAAATTAATGGCTACTGTCATCATCATCTTCCTGCCCTGGTCCCATTCTATTTGGGGTCGGCGCATCACGTCTTCTTCTTCCATTCTCCCCTGTTAGACATCAGGGCATCATTTACTCCTTGCTCTTTCATATCATTCCTCACATAATCCATCCATCTTTTCTTTGGCCTTCCTCTCCCTCTCCATTCATCAACATACATATCCATCACTCTTTTAGTCACATGCGTTTAATCCCTCCTCATTACATGGCAACTGTAATTTCTGAAAATAATATTTTTTTTCTAATCGCATACCTTATTAATTCCTGATGAACACCCAAACATCCGTTCGGGCGAAAGCCAGTCTTACTTTTAGGTATAAACCCAATTATGAACGGGCCTTAACCGTATCAGGGGGTTATTATGATATGATGTTCGCGCCGTGGTTCCGCGGTAGACGGCTTCGCGACGCGGCAGGCTGAAAACGTACCACCCTCGTGAACAACCGGTAAACTTTTATTCTTTAACTAATAATGTACGAAAACTTCACACTGTATTTTAATACATTTAGAACATTTCACTGAATATGTTTGTTTGTTTTGATTTTGCCACCAAAAATGCACGTGCGATGTTCTTAATTTGAAAATGCGATGCGATGTTTATTTTTTTTTATTTTGTGCATGGAAGTTTAATAGACAAAATAATTTGTGATCGTGTTTTTTTTTTCTTGCTGTGTGTAGATCTTTTTGTTGCATTATCCGCGTGCATGCGTTGATTGGATGTCTGTAATTATGGTGCTCAAGTAAGACAGGATAATCACCTGTCAATTTTGAACGTTTTTTATTTTTTAGCGGTTGATTTAAAAGGAAACAAAAGGTCGTGATTTTAATTTTGAATTAGTTTTTCGTAAATTAGTTACTGCAAATTATTTATATCGATTGTATTGTATATAGTTTTTGTGTGTCTGTTTCGTAAAGATTTAATTCCGCCTGTGTATTAGTATTAATTCAGGCTCATGATCTTCTTCTTATACCTTTTAAAGAAGAATTACTAGACCTGACCGACTGTCTTAATACAATCCAGAGAACTCTTTTGCAATTAAGTTCGTATCCCAGTTTCTTTTTACTTGTAAGTTTTTTGCAAATACGGCTTTAGATGGCATCTTATGTCAGTTCCAATAAAACTAAGTGACTCCGAAACGAATGCCTTAATAGTCGATTGTAGAACTTCAACGCTCGGGTCAGCGTCAAGAGTTGAAATTCAAACATTCCGGGGCCGCGGGACTGTTCGAAAGAGATACCGCGGCCCTGGAACACATAGGGCAAAGAAGGAACATGGATGGGTTTTAGTCAGTAAAAGTATGACACTCCCTCCCACTCCGCACAGAGCGGGGGGGGGGGATATTGCTTATTGTTCGTGAAACATTCTTTTTTATAATTACTATGTCTATTTGCTCACAACCGGCACACGTGTTTGACCAGATGTATGAACGTGAAGGAGACAAAAGGATTATGAAAGGATCGTAGCAGATGGTGTTCTGTGGTCCCTGCCTACCCCCATGGGAAAAAGGCGTTAGTTTATGTATATATGTTGTTTATCTACTATAGTGTGCTTAATAATCTTGTATGGTTTACATAATCAATCGCTTGCTCTTGATTTCTTAGCCATTACTCGTTATTAATTTAGGTAAAACTATAATTCACTATAATCTGCATGTTGTGATGGTTCTCATGCTACAAGATCAAAATTATGTCTGCACTTTGAAGTAGACTGTGACATCTGAGTTTTTTTCGGTTGTTTCACAAGGTTAGTAAATAACGACTTCATCCTTAACTTTTAAAATAGTTTAATTTTTGACGTGTACGTATAACCAATTTACGAAATAAACATCATTCTAATTCATCATCTGCCTAGCCTTTTTCCCAATTATATTGGGGTCGGCTTCCAGTCTTAACCAGATGCAGCTGAATACCAGTATTTTACATGGAGCGACTGCCTATCAGACCTCCACAACCCAGTTCGTACTGGGTAATACGATATCCTTGGTAAGACTGGTTGTCAGACTTTTTAGGCCACTGACGACCTGTAACGACTGTCAAAGATCTACAAATGATAGCCGGGACCAACGGCTTAACGCGCTTTCCGAGGCACGGAGGAAACTCGGTATGTAATGAGTGGCAAGCACGGCCTAACCTAAAGATCGACCCGAGCGGCTGTTATTATTTAGCCACGAGCTAAGACAAATCATCATTCTAAGTACGGCCCGTTAATTTTAACGTTCGCGTCATTACTTTACCAATTATTTAAAAATACCTTTCTAAATGTCATAATAGACCCTAAGGCCTAGACCAGTCTTTACCATGGGGTATCGTGTTATCCACTTACTTGGTACTGGAGTGTAAAATACTATGTAAGTAGTACTCTTTAATAGGCCGTATAATAACATACAACATTTTAACAAGCTTTATTTACACTTGCTTACACTTGATTAAAAACACAAGAGGTTTAGATTTATCCAGTTATAGTATATAATAGTATATCTACTTTCTACTCATACTCATGCCCGAAATATATAGTTACTCAAACTAATCTAAATTGCACGGATCCTTTCTTGACCTCATAAAACGTTTAACACCCCTAATGACGTCACAATTTCCCGATCAATTTGCGACTAATATATTTCACATAGAAATCGATTTTAATGCCTCCAAGGTAAATATGCGTATCGAGCGGCCCCTTTGATGTCAACAAAGGCGACCGACAAAGGTGCCGCACATCGGGTCCATTGTAAGAATTAACTTTACTGCACCAAGCGGCAGTTTAGTTACATACATAGTAATTTGTTAATTGTTTAAGTAGTGTTTGCAGTTTCGCAGAACTGTTGTTAGAGCAAATAAGTCTGCTTTGTTTGAGTTTTATGTTAAAATGGCTGTAATTAGGTACAAATGTTAAATTGCAACTAAAAGATGAGTTTTTATTTTTTGAGGTTAGGGGTAACTTTCTCTCTAAAATGTTCGCATAGTTTTATAATCGTGCTAAACTTTTATTGTAGGACAAACCCATACAGATGTAGGACATTTTAGAACTAATTAACTCAGTTTTTCACATTAATGTATCATTTCAAACAGTTTGATAACACAGGATGAGGGCCAAGAGAAGCGGTTATCACTTTGAAATCCTTTCGTATTTTATTTACACATCTATACGAATATTATAAAGAGGAAATATTTGTATGTTTGTAACGAATAAACTCAAAAACTACTGGACTGATTACAAAAAAATCTTTCAACATTAGAATGCTACATTATCCCTGAGTAACATAGGCACCCGTGCGAAGTCTGGACGGACCGCTAGTAATTAATAATTTAAATTTTTCGGTAGCGTATCTCAATTCGGGCATTTCCAGCGTTGGTATCGCTTTTAGAATATCACTTTGTCTAGACCTCCCTCGAACACCTCTGCAGGGTTCCCAAAGTGGTCTGTTTTATGAACCCCAACAAAGCGCTATGCTTCGACATTTATTGTGCGAACTGCCAGTCTGTGGAGTTCACTGCCGGCTTCTCTGTTTCCCGATCATCATAATCTAGATCTCTTCAAGTTTCAAGAGATTCGGTTTCTTCTGGAGAAACGTGGTCCAGCATAGGCTGCGTCATCGCTTCATATCAGGCGAGTTGCGGCCAAACCTATTTGGTCTGGTTGGTCTTCTTCTTTATCGTGTGGTTAGTTCGTAACCTGGTGTCAGAGTTTTTATGCCGCCCATGGGCCTCTGACTTGGCTTTACATGCCGTCAAGAAATATCTCTCAGGCATGCTGGTTTCCTCACGATGTTTTCCTTCACCGAAAAGCAAGTGATAATTATTATACTATACGCACATGAATTCGATAAATCAGAGGTGCGTGCCTTGGGTCCGACCTTTGAATAACTTGCTATTCAAACTGTATTTCACTTTCATTACATCTATTTTAAAGAAAATCTGTATAAATATAATAATCCCGGTTGGATATTATTAGAAATAACATATGCGTATATGTCTGGCCGTTAAAGCTTGTGAATAATAAATCACTGAATTTAGCCGAATCAATTGTGCTCTATAATACTAGTAAATGGATGGATTCAAGGGTATTTTGGTATCTTTGTATAATATAACATTACACCGAAGCGGAAGGCAGAGGTTTACCTATTGCAGTGTTCCTTTCTTTCTGTAAAAACCTCTATACTTAAAATCTTTACTTTTTCATCTTCTGGAGATCCATCTAATAGGGTATTTTGCCATCAATTGGCCACAAATTCAAACTCCGAGCTGCTAATGAGAAATTCTTGATGGACCTTGCTGAAACCTAATAACACTGAATTGAACCCAAAACCTCACGTTCAGCAGTAGTTCTTACGACCACTAGACCTGAAGATGCAACAAAAAAATTGAATCTTAATAAAAAGAAATCGAGGTGTAACTGCAAATATATCGACATAACTGCCTCCTTGTTCTAGTAGTCGCAAGCGCTGAGGTTATGGGCTAATTCCCAGTTCGCACCAAGTGTTATTGGGTTTTTGGAATTTCTCAGTAGCAGCCAAATGGCTATAGGCTCGCCCCCTATTACATGGGACTTAAATATAACTGGCGAAACGTGGGTGCACTATTAGGTACACCTCTGCCTAAAATCGCCACGGATTACAGGTGTGATGTTATGTTATACCTACTGAAATAAAAAGCCCTTGAACTCCCAATCACGAAAGGGTGTAGTTTAAAATAACATGTCATCAGCGCATGTGTTGTGAAGTAGGCTTCGTGTTTGGAGCTCATGAATCACTTTGTTTGTCGAGAAATAACATCTGTGATACGAGTATCGACAGTTACGAGGAAAATGTTCACTTGGAACCTACCAATAGGGACACGTGTTAAAGAATTAATTTAGCCAGCAATAAAAATCGATGAACACTAGTCTTTTTTTAATCTAGTAAGATTAAAAAAAAAACTTGTGTTTATTAAAATGAAATATTGAATTTAAATAGAAACAGAAGTAAAAAAAGGATATTGAAACCTACGTATTTATTGCGTGCGGAAGTCCGCATGGATATCCTACTCCGTGGGGCGGGTGTAGGGGTTTGTCAGACTCTTAAAGGGGTTTGTTACACCTTCAATTGGCCCTCATGACTTACATATAGACTCCGTCACTCTGAGGTGTATAAACTGGCGCGAACGTTGTGAGACTTCTTCATAAACACACGACACGCGCTGTTGCGTCTATGTCACCTCAGTGGCCAGTGTTTACGATATATTATAAACATAACATCACGCCAGTACCCCCCGAATAGTTAGGCAGAATGGGTACTTTATAGAATTTCAAATATCGGCAGTTTTGTTGTTTAATTCCCAATTAATATGAGACGAGTTTATTGCCCTCAACCGTGCGCAAATCCTGCCTCCGTGGCTGCAACTGAAAAATGTATGATCTAAATCGACCTGGGAATCGAACTCAGGACCTCATTAACAGTACCGCTTTTGACCACTAGACCAAAGGGGCAGTCAACAACTGATTCTATGACGTAAAAGAATAGCGAAAAACACATCCAGTTCTAAATATCAATTAAACAAATGATTATTATCGAATTGATATTTCTGTTGGTAGTGTGCCCCAAGGGCTAGGAAGATTTCCGATATTTTTAGATGTTTGTCTAGATGACAAATAACATTATTTGTTTTGCCTTAATCGGGAACTCACTTAGGCTTCATTCACACGTCGACGACGGGCATTAGCCCGAGCGCGCGTGTTAACGTAACGTAAATACGGTCGATTTTAAAATTGAAAACACTCGATAATTAACACTAAAAACGGGATATTTACCATTTTGAAAATACTCGCTTCACATGATGTTGATTTTAAGAGCTTATTCGTATCCATGGGTGACAATATATTGTGGCTGTCGCAGAAAAAATAACCAACATGGTATATCGTAGTTGCATTTTCAATAAAAAATTACGTCACGTTTACGCCTGCGCCGCGCGCTCGTGTGAGGGCCTATAAAGGGTGTAAAAATACCCTTAACGAAGCCGAAAGGCACATGTTCTACCCGACATTGCGATATTTATCTTGTTCTAGACCATACCTGGGAACCTTTTAGTTAGGGAGATATTGGGGTAAAAGTTCCGTTGGTCCCGGGTGTCATTTGTAGATCTTGGACAGTCGTTACAGCTAGTCAGAGGCTCGAAAGTCTGACAACCAGTCTTACTGAGGGTGATCATATTACCCAGTACTAATTACTGGGTTGTGGACGCTCTATATAAAATAATGGTATTCCGCTGCATCAGGTTAGACTGGAAGCTGACCCCAACATAGTTGGGAAAAGGCTAGGCAGATGATAAAAATTCTTTTAACTACGAAAAGTTTGAAGAATGATAGGATCATCATCACCAGCCTAGCCTTTTCCCAACTATGTCGGTGTCGGCTTCCAGTCTAACCGGATGCAGCTGAATACCAGTATTTTACATGGAGCGTCTGCCTATCGGACCTCCACAACCCAGTTAGTACTGGGTAATACGATACCTCTTGGTATAGAATAAGAATGATAGGTACAATACAATACAAAACTGAGACATATAAAGATACGGTAAAATATATTTAAAAAAGTCAAGTAGCCGGCATTTCCTGACGACCCCAACGTTTTGAGTTTGTTCAACACTTGAATTTATATCGCATTGAGATTTCGTGTCCCGTTAAATAAGTATTTCGACCAACCCTAATTACAATGGTCAATTGATTCATAATACTTAGTCAGTAGTCTGTATCACGTGGTTTTCGGGTCAACAAGCTAGATTAACTATTTTCTATTGAGAGAGAGTTAATTGAGCATTAGCTTTATAGTAATTTTGTCAGCCCGAAAAATGTTCACCCGTAATCTTGAGTATTGTTAAAATAACTAGTGCTGTGGTCCTGTAAGATACTTTTTGTATAGACATAGTATGTATAGATTTCATTTCTATTCGAAAATGTGAACATACCCTATTTGGTCTTTTAAATTAACTAGTTTTTGCCTGCATCTTCGCCCAAGTGGAGGTCAGAAATTAACCAACTAAAGAATTGCGTAAATCAGACCAGTAATCACTGAATCATGAGGTAACAATAATATCAGCATTCTCTTGCCCTTATCCCAATTTATTTGGGGTCGGCGCAGCATGTCTTCTTCTTCCGTACTTCTCTATTATTCGTCATCTCAGCAGTCACCTCCTTTCTAGCCATATCATCCTTCACAAAGTCCATCCATCGTTTCTTGGGTCTTCCTTTACTCTTGTAGCCATCTACATTCATAGTCAACATTTTCGTCACTACATTTTCTTCATTTCTCCTCATCACATGTCCATACCACGATAACCGATTACCACACAAATACAAACAATAACATATTTTATTAAAATACAGCCCAATTGAGAACCTCCTCTTGTTTAGAAGTCGGTTATTTTTTTTAGAATTTACGTGACGTTAAATCCGGGTGCTTATGCAGTTCTGGGTTGGGAATTTGGGATGAATGTTTTTATGATGTATATTTAGGTACTTGTATTGAAAAACTTGCCAAGTTTAAGAAAACCA
This sequence comes from Noctua pronuba, assembly GCA_905220335.1. Taxonomy (NCBI): domain Eukaryota; kingdom Metazoa; phylum Arthropoda; class Insecta; order Lepidoptera; family Noctuidae; genus Noctua; species Noctua pronuba. The sequence goes on along the minus strand of LR999891.1, from coordinate 17,852,859 downwards.
AAGATACCTCTTTTGACAAAAAGGTGTCATTAAATAATAAATCCGTAACGGGCAAACATTTAAAGCTAGTACCTATGAATGTATTCTTATATATATAGATAAAATAAGAGATAGATTATATATCTTCCTGTTATTACATAATTATAATAAGTTCACCCAAAGAGGTTCCCTTCTGCCAAAAATGTTATGATCCATGGGTTCATCAATGTCATTATATCAATTTGACACCAAGTCTGGCTTATACGGGATGCTGTGCAACAAAACCTTAGAGCGATTCAGGAGATGCGTCGGAAAGGCACACCGCCATCTATCGCGTTGGTCGGAACTATTTGACCGTTACAAGATATGGGCAAAAAGAAGGCAAGAGTTCGTTTTCAAAGTTGGTGGTTGAGTAGCCATATGACGTAGTTTGTGACGTCATTTGATTTTCAGCGTTTTCTATATAAACTGGTTTATTAACACGCTTTTGTTTGCTTCATCTGTAACTATGTAAAAAAATCTTAGAAGTTTTGGACTCCCCTCCCGTTTCCGTTTGAGCTGATATTTTTCACACTTGTTTAGTTTTCATGCTGTTTTAATGCATGGTTAGCTAAGTGACGTTAATCTAAATCCAATATGGCGGATCCCCAAAGATGGCAGACTAGTTATTTTTTATGCATTTCCATGATAAAAAAGTTGCTGAAAAGATTTCGAGAAAGCGTGTTTTATTTTTTATTTTTTAAAACTATAAAAACACAATACATTACTTCGCTCACATAGAAGACATTAGTCCACGGGAACATACCTTCTACCTAGATGAAAAAGTATTCTGTAATCTAATCCAAATCATGGTCCGTCTGAGTGAAAAGGTAATATTCAGACAAAATAATAATTCCTTACCTTATGGATACTACCTATAGACCGACCGCTTTAATGAGTCCTCAGCTTTGCTCCATCAAAGGCACATTAAGCGTCCACAAAGTCCTAACAATATCCCAAAGGTTATTTGCTTTAAAATAACCATAATCCACGTAGGTATTACGATACTAATTGAACCAATACGTGATCAACCTTCAGAATATTCCATTTAAATTGATACCTTCGCGAGGACTCATTAAAGCGGTCGGTCTATAGTAAGAATTTTACTTCTCTACGTGGACGGATGGATAAATGTTTGTTACTCGGTCACGCAAAATCTAATAAACGGATTTGGATGAAATTTGACATACAGACAGTCCTATGACCTGGATTAACATAGGATACTTTTTATCCCCGTAGTACGATGCGAAGCCGCGGACTTAAGCTAGTTTTGTGAATATACAGGGTGTGTTTAAAAGAATTTATTGATAAAAAATGTTGATTTTGTAAAAAAAATTTGAATGTGGCCGAAACTTGGCTTAAAATTTTGCATGCTATGTTTTATCCTAGCTAAACATGTTTGTGCCATAATTTGTATTTAACACCACTGTATACCATGTTTTAAGCAAATAAAATATTCTATTCTATTCTATTCTATTCTAAACAGACCCTTCACGAAGCCGTCAACCAAGCATTCTGTACATCAAACTAAGTAACTCAACGCAAAAATTATTGCTGGGAAACGACTTTTTTTTTTGGTGTGAAAAATCACGTTTCACGTTAAAACTCAATGTTACGCAGTCAAAACTTACTCCTGATGGATGCTTTGAATAGTTAATGGATCATGGAGTTAATTAAAGTAAAGTTGAAATCTTAAAAAGTGGGTTAAAAAAAAAAAACTTGTGAAAAAATTGGAACTTTGACCTTCAATATCTCCAGAACCTGTGTTTTCCCAGGTATTGTCTAGAAGAAAAAAATGATCCCAATGATGGGCAGAATATGTGGTTTTCGTTTTCGTTAAGGGTCTTTTTACACCCTTTATAGGAATAAAAGTTTGAAGAAAACGATCTTAGTCTGAAATTAGTTAAAACTGCAAAACACACACTGTGCAATTTTATCAAGCAAAGATCATGCAAAAAGAAACCTATTAACAATAACAATACGTTCAAACGTCGCCCCTTCATTATTTGTATCAAATACACATGCACCAGAAACGCCATTGAAATGTCTGTCGCAGGCGCATACAACTCGCTAGCTGGATCATGGCTGTCTAGAGAACAATTTGTGAAAGAGATAGAGCTATACACTGACGTGAGACAGCAGTTATAATTCCCACAACGATTACCTTCACCTGAGATTTGATAGTGATGTTATGGAAGTAAAGATATCGATATCGATGTAGTCTCTTGCAATGATGTTCACTAATAATCATTTTAGTTGGGATGATTTTAAGCTAAGTTATCTGGGGATAATATCCAGTAACTGAGTAGTGGAGATCAGATAGACAGTCGCCCCATGTTAATTACTGGCAAAGACATTCAAATATAACTAGCTATAGACGGGACAAGACCAACAAACTGACAATTCCAAAACCTGTTACAAATTAGTAACAAGTCGATCAGTCTAGTGCGATACGTCGCCTTGTCAGGTAGCATTCGTGTGTCAAAATCGAAAATATTCAGGATGAAAATTATTGTATGACAATATTCCCAATGTCCTCTCTATATGTGTTTTAAATCTCTTTGATTACTGGTATTTAGGTATTCAAGCCAACTTCAACACAGTTGGGAATAGGCTACGCAGATGATGATAATGTAGTTTAAGCTAAGTCATCTGTCTCTCTTATCCATCCATCCATCGGCGCAGCATATCTATTTCCTCTTTCTAGCCATGATCATCTCTCACACGTCCATTCATCAATAGTTTAGTCTAATCATTTCAAAGTAATGATGCAGCTGAATCAGTATTTTAAATGCAGCGACTGCCTATCTGACCGATTGGTAAGACTAGTGGTTAGACTTTTGAGATAGCTATCCGTATAGCTGTCAAAGATTCTGGGATGACAGCTGGGACTTAACTTGCGTTTTGAGGCACACAGGAGTCAAAAAAGAGATAATTATACCTATCACCAAAAACCTTAACTCATCATCAGCCTAGCCTTTTCCCAACTATGTTCGTACCGAAAGCAGCTGTGTATCAGTGTTTTACATGGAGCGACTGCCGATCTGACCTCCACAACCCAGTTAGCACTTAGTAACACGATACCTCTTGGTAAGACAGGTTGACAGACTTTCAGGCCAATACTGACTACCTATAATAACTGTCAAAGATCTACAAATGACAGCTGGGACCAATGGCTTAACGTGCATTCCGAAGCACGGAGAAAACTCAATCAATCAATCTTTATTTGTGAACACAGGTATTACAATAAAGGTCTTATGTATACGTTTTAGTTCATAGTTGTAACTCGGTATGTAATGGATGGTCAAATAGGATCAAAAACCTCAACTATCGATACAATAACCGGAACAACCCTACTAAAAATGCACCTTGACAGCACTAAGGGAAATGGTTTTTTTTAATCACATCAATCTTCACAATATATCATCCCTTTATTTACTGAGCGTCGCTACATATTCGCGCAGCCGGCTTTGTCTGCTCGCCGATAGATTTTAGGACAAGGGGTCCCGGAGCCGGTGGATTTTCTAAAGAAATAATCACCATTGATGCATGTCTCATGCTACGTCACAATAAATGATCTTAAAGAACAACTAGTTCATTATAGAGTATGGGAACTCTTTTAAAGTAATAATTCTTACAAGTCGTCTATTTTGCTAGGTTGGGTAATTATTGAGGTGTAATGTAATGGGATGTTTTCTGAACGTCAGAAAAATCCTTGCAATTTTCGTGTGCCTAGGAACAAATTATTGCTGTTTTACTAAAACCACGCACAGCGGCCAATCAAGCTATACAAAACCAGTTTATGCGGATCTCACATTGTATAGGAAATGTATACAAAGCGAGGCCAAATTACGCTGGAAATGTACAGCTTCATCTGCCGCTGTGTGTACACCTAAGTTAATGTCTACATAAAAGTGCATGGATTTTCAAGTCTCGGTGCTGCATTAATTATTATTTAGGTTACCTAAAACAATTGTTTTTTTATCCATAGTTACTTATGTTCAAATTAAAAATAGGTGGAGTTATTTTGCTTAAACTTCAACGAAGTAAGTAACATGTGGATAATACCTTAACAGCTTTTTTCCGGAACTCGGGAGGTGTCCACATGTACTTCCACTACACTGACACACTTCCTTCTTTGAAATTTTGCTAACTAACCTAATCCCTATCTCTGCTTATGTAGCATACGCATACATATTTACAACCTTAAAGTCTAAGGCCTAAGGCCTGTTCTTAATAACTTCTAGCTCTTCTGTCCCTCCTTACTTTAAAAACGACATTACATAACTCCGCAGTGCTAAAATTGTATTGCCCATAAGTCAATGATGCCCGTTTGCCTTTACACTAAAAAATTCATCATCATCATTTATTTATGTAATCACAGTAGACAGCACAGGAAAATAACATATAATATTTGAGTACATAGGTACTGCTTATTTCTGAAGAAATTTCTGCCAGCAGACCTGCAAAAGGAGAAATGAAAAAGTAATATAAACGATAGTGTGAGAGAAAAGGAAGAGAATAATGTGTTGATGCGCCTTACCTAACTTTTACTTAACCGTTTAATATTAAATATAAATACACAAATAAGCGAATATTAATATATACTTGTACAAATACATAATTCTAAGATATATACAAATAAAAATGTATGTATAGCTCTATAATAAATCATAATTGAGAGGAAAGAATGCTCTTTCACTCTGGTTTTGAATAATGAAATGGTCTGCAAATCACAAATGCTGACTGTTTGTCAGAGTTGCGGGCCACTGACTACCTGTAACGACTGTCAAAGATTTACAATAGACAGGCGGGACTAAATAAGCAATTTCAACTCTCGACGCTGGGCTGAAGGATAACAATTCAACAGTATGCTTTAATTTCGGCACTCATTAAAGTTTCATCTAAATAGTAGATATTTTTCATTTGTCCGCAGTCCCAAAAATTGCAATGCCCATAAATCAATGGTACTAAATAGCTAATACAAAACAAGAAAGGTAGGCGGGTACCTTGTTCCTTTTTAGCTCCGGGAGGTGTTCCATTGTGATGATAATCGCCAAGGACTGAGATTACGATGCGGTAGTAATCAATACATTTTTGGATTGACCTGCTTTTGTGCACTGACCCCGTGACAGGTTGCTTTGAATGGTCAAGTTGTATGGACAGGGGTTCGCAAGTGTATGGGACAAGGTCAGTTTAGTAACAGGTTTAGCAGGGTCGTGTCCTGAATTGATGATATTGTTTACAACTTCAAGTTGAAGAAAGACCAAGATTTGTTTTTGTAATTGCAGTTTATAGTAACAAATTGTTTTATAGAATGATGGTGAAACTGAAAAAGAATCACTATTTAATTAAGCTTTAGATCACTTGAATGACTTCATTTCAGTATTTCTGTGATGAATAAAACTACGCACTTATATAGGTATTATAGACTAGGATAAAAGTATCTTGATACTGAATCGACTGTAAAAGTTACAGTCGCTGTAACCTTGCTGAACACATAATATAAATATAAGGAAATCAAGAAACAAATGTATCAAAAAAACCTCTTTACTCCAACTTGTTAAAACAACAATGAATCTGTCTAACAGGTAAGCTTCCATTGTTTCTTTTTGTATTTAAAAGAACTAAACAAAACCAGCTTTAGTTCAAATTGTTAAATCAAAAATATCTAAACATTTTGGTCAAGTCCATTGTTCAAGTTTTTGAGCTTTACACAAAACTTTTGAGTTTCTCCAAAAGTCATCTTACTGTAACACGATTAGAAGAAATCGGTTTTAAGCGAGAAGATAGGAATTTGGACGTAGTTTTATTTGATATCGTTGCTCGATTACTTGGGGTGATTTTATCGGAGAGAAACATCTGACAAGTCTTGTGAAAGAGTTTTAATTCCGGAGCTGACAGTGGCTGACATGATCAAACTCAAGTTGCATACGCAAATTCTGCCTTTTTTAAATTCGTGAAAAAACAATGCTAACCTAAATAAAGGCAAGACTAATAAAGTCCCAACAAATGCCAGCTCTGTATTTATAAATAAACTAAAAATACAAATAAACTGCGCTTCGCACGATCCGGACACAGCGAGACAAAAATGTGGCCCTATTTACGTGCCCAGCATTTTGAGCCTGTACCCATAAATAAACCGAATGTGCATAATTCCAACATAAAATCAGAGCTAATAACTGATGTGCAAGACACAGTCACGCGCGCGGGTTTGCTCACAAAATTCAACAGAAATCGTAGTCGTATCGTTGGCCGTGCAACGTGCATTTGGCGCCTATGAGATACGAAGCTTTTTTTCAATAATTATGAAACTTAAATTCCTCAATGCATCCCACACGAATGTAAACTTTATCTTCCTCACAACAAAGAATAAATTCTCTCTAAAATTTTCGGGTTCTGGATGAAATCTAAGTTAATCGTTTTACAAGCGGCCGATTCTCTAATTTCACCGTTAACGTTTAGAAATTAGGGTCGATGTTACCATGGAGGACCGTGTCCTTGTACTAGGATAATAATAATGCATTTTTTGTTATCCAAGATGTCCGTGTGCGATGCACCGATTTCTGTGTTTGTGTGCGTCTTGTCTAGCAGCTGTGCCTATTATTTTGGCGTTGTGTGCGACTTGAATAGTGCGACTTTGTGAATTTGATACGTTGGGTGCACTATTGTTTGGCTCTATTGCAAATCTAGGTTTATTCAAAATATAAATTATCAATATGCAAAAATATTGTATTACATAGGTTCCCAAGAGTTTCTTAAGAAACGCAACAGTACAAATTATTCAAATCGGTAATGTAAACTGTATAGTCGATATCTGATAAAGCCGTCCTGTCGTTTTATGTCCGACGTCTCTGAACGCGTTTCCTACAATACGACGTGAAAAAAATTGACGCTACGACCAAACGCAAGACATCCAAGGTTGATTATGTTGTACACGCTTGCGTGACAGCTTGACATTCGACTTAAAAAGTATAGTTTATGGCAGCCGGTAACTGGGGCCCAAATGTGTTTACATTTTGTTTTGTAATTATGCAAAGCGATGATAATGACTCCGTCAAGTCACGATTAAGCTATATTTGATTTTTTTTTTCAGAAAACTTTTTCCGCATAATGTTTATAGATGTCGCAAACTTGTTAATTTTTACCGAACTGGGTCAGGACATCACACTGCATTAATAAATACTTCTTTGTAGAAGTCACGCATATTTCTACGTTAAAAGTTCTGTTAGCTATAAAACACGCTACGAACTCTCGATGCATAATGCAGTTTGTAAGGATCAAGATTGTTTGGGTGCACAACAAAAATAGAAAGAAACTTTTTTTTGCACCGTTGGCAAAGCCATTCCCAAGAACATGTGGACCGCTACGTTGCTAGATCAAATACACCATCCTGCCGACATTGTAGTTCCTTTATCAATACTTTCCAAAAAAAACCCCTGTATAGCATCTGTCTCACTTTAATCTGCCATTTAAAATGCAGAGGTGTGAAAAGGACGGGTATAGAGGAACATCTTCAGACATAATTGCTTCCAAAATGAATAGATGTTAGACAATAGTCTTAAGAAAGAATGACAAAACGTCCTGCGAAGTCTCTTGTGACGCACAATTGCCAATTTGAGCTTAACACTTAATTTATTTCATTTATTTTTAGACAATACACTTCTTAAAATTGTGAGTAAATGGTATTGTTGTTAAATATTTTAGTTTTTATTTTTCAATTTCAAAGTAGAGTCTTTAAATGTTTTCGCAGATTAATTTTCAGCGATATCTGCGAACTTAAAATGTGTCGTTTGAATCCTATGATTATTGTTATCAAAAGCTTTTTTTTATGTGACCACCATCTCTTAAACAATATTAATATCTATTTAAAATGGTCAAACGAAACCCAGGTACGTTTATAATTTATAATGGCAGTGTTTGCAGCTACGAAGAAAAGGGGTTCCCATACTGGACACTGGACAGTGCTGTTAATATGGACGTACTCACTTATTATACATTATATGTACTTAGTTAATTTGATTATGTTCAAGGTGTAAACGGACCCTTCACGAAGCCGTCAACCAAGCATTCTGTGCATCAAATTAAGTAACTGTACCTACGCAAAAATTATTGATAAGAAACGAGTTTTATTTTGGGGTAAAAAATCACTTTTTACAGCAGAAGGAACTCCTCGTTACGCACTCAAATAGTCAAGGAGACAACGAAGTATTTGAAGTTAAGTTATACCTAACATAAACAACCAGTATTTTAAAAAAAACTTGTAAAAAGTTGGAACTATTACCCCCAATATCTCCATAAGTAGAAGGTGGGGAACCTTCTACTTATGGAGATATGGTATGGTGGTATGGTTCAGAACAAAAAAAAATTCGCAATGCCGTGGCGGGGAGAACAAGTGCCTTTTGGCTTCGTTAAGGGTATTTTTACACCCATGATAGTCACACTTATGTATATAATAACGGAATATACTTAAATAAGAACCTACAGGACTCACGATTAGTCATGAGGATGTAATAAAACATTTTTTCTTATGTATTCTACCTAATAATAATATGTTGTGTACTAACAATCTATTATAACACAAAGTTGACTATTCATAATTATCTAATTTTTTTATTCTCCTGCACTGATCACAAACTATTATTTGCGGTTGGTGTGGCCTGTCTTTTTCTTGTACACATCATAATTATCATCTAAAAACACAGTCTATCCATCGTGTGATTGCCTCGTTGATCCAGTGGTCGCAAGCGCGACTGCTGAGCATGAGGTCCTGGGTTCGATTCCCAGGTCGGGCAAAGTTTAATTGCATTTTACCATCAGGAATTTCTCAGTACCAGCCACAGAGTCTGCATTTGCGCCCGGTTGATGGAAATAGGCTCGCCCCCTATTACATTGAACTTAAACAAAATTGGCGAAATTTTAGTGTCCGTACTATTACGTACTCCTCTGCCTAAACCCTTCGGGAATTACAGACGCGATGTCATGTCATGTTAAGTTATCCACCATGTCTATGATCTTCCCTTCTGTTATCAAAATACAAAACAAATACTTTCAACTAACATAACTTGTATCGTTCAACTTATCTCTAACCGAAGATAGCTTGCACGACATTACACGTAGCTAGTACCGGAATATCGTAGAACCGAAGTAGTCAGCCCAAAATATAATATTGCTTACATACGAATCACCAGATATGAGAGCTAATAAACCCCGTGGTATATTTCGAACGGTTCCGTGATCGTCCTTGAAATATGGAGGTACTTGAGAGCCTTATAAACAATACTAAATATCATAAACACAATAAAATTTCCAACCGTAGATACTTAATCACGAATACCGAATTAATTCAAACGGTTCCCCGTTGACCTTGAGTTACCTGTGAACTGCAGTTAACCCAAGTTTGGAGTGTTGAACCTTTCAGTTATCTTTGGAGCGAGTTCGTATAAGATTTAGTGGGTTATTGTGCAGGTTAACTTATTACTTGAAGTCGTGAGTACTGAATTTAGTTGAGAAGTTCACGATCATAATGTTAAGCATTAATTAGTAAGTTTTCATTTGTGTGAGGAGCTCGTGGCTTAATAATAACAGCTGCTCGGTTCGATCTTTAGGTTAAGCCGTGCTTGCCTAGGTTGGTCTGTGGATGGGTGATCATCCATTACATACCGAGTTTCCTCCGTGCCTCGGAAAGCGCACTAAGCCGTTGGTCCCGGGTGTCATTTGTAGATCTTTGACAGTCGTTAGATAGTCAGTGGCCCAAAGTCTGACAACCAGTCTTACCAAGGGGTATCGTATTACCCATTAATAACAGGTTTGTGGAGGTCAGATAGGCAGTCGCTCCATGTAAAATACTGGTATTCAGCTGCATCCGGTTAGACTGGAAGCCAACCCCAATATAGTTGGGGAAAAGCTAGGCAGATGATGTGCAGGTTAACTTATTACTTGAAAACATGAGTACTGAATTTAGTTGAAAAGTTCACGAACATAATATTAATAGTAAGTTTTCATTTGTATTTGTATGTCGGATTTATGACTGATGAATATAAACGTTGATGGATGGAGAGGGAGAGGAAGACCAAAGCAACGATGGATGGATTGTGTGAGGAATGATATGAAAGATAAAGGAGTAAATGATAGCGTGACGGTTGACAGAGGAGAATGAAAGAAAAAAACGTGTTGCGCCGACCCCCAGTAACATGGGACAAGGGCAGGAAGATGAGGATGATGTCGGATTTATGTAACAATTAACTGTATTTATGTATCTAAATAAGTAAAATCTATTTTGTAACTGCATTTCCTACTCCTATATGTAATGCATGCCGTGGCAGCCTTTAATTAAGGCTACACTATAAAATGTAAAAATAATTTGAGTCATTTAATATGTATTTTTGGTGTATGCTTTGTTGGTTGTCCTTAAACAAATAAATAAAGCTGCAGCGGTGAAAAGTTAGATTGCGCTACAAATTGTAGATATATGATAATTTCTATTCTTCCGGCTTTCTATACAGGGTGTAAACAGACCCTTCACGAAGCCGCTAACCCTACACAAAAATTATTGCTGGGAAACAACTTTTTTTTTGGGGGTGGAAAATAACCCTTTACGGTTAAACTCAATGTAACGCATTCAAAACATTGTGCTTAAGGATGTATTGAATAGTAAACGGGTCTTGGAGGTATTTAAAGTAAAGTTATAACCTTAAAAATCTAATATATAAAATTCTCGTGTCACAGTTTTCGTTGCCATACTCCTCCGAAACGGCTTGACCGATTTTGATGAAATTTTTTGTGCTTATCCGGTATCTATGAGAATAGGCCAACATCTATTTTTCATAATAAAAAAAAATAGGCGGTACGAAGTTCGCGGGCACAGCTAGTTTGTAGGTAAAAAAGAACTTGTAAAAAAGTTGGAACTTTGACCCAAAATAACTCCGTAACTAGAAAGTTCCCAGGTAAGGTCTAGAACAAAACAAAAATCGCAATAGCGTGGAGAACAAGTGCCTTTATATCCTTAGCCCTGCCTATCCCCAGAATATCCACTTTGCACCAAGACCTTACCTAATACGTCACTCAATTGGTCAGACAACCGGAAGGCATTCTGACGGTGAAATGACGCGTTCGGGTTTGCAAAAAAAATGATCGCATCTGTCGCTAGTTCGCGTGACGATCGGTTTGGTTAGGACACAACCTCAATATTTTAAAGGAATCGGAGTCAAACTTGGCACAGTAATAGTCCGGCAATAAACTATAATTATTAAGGTATAACTGATTATATTGGCCGGATATCGCACAGGACAGAGAGGTTTGGAAAGAGAAAGGGGAGGCCTTTGCCCAGCAGTGGGACACTCAAACAGGCTAACAAAAAAAAACTGATTATACTGCATGGACTCTGTTTCAGAGAGAAAAAACCAATGAAATGTGCCCGGCTGCATCTACAGCAAAGAGCCAAGAGCAAGACAAAAAGAGAAAAACCCACTCTTGTCGAAAAACCTAGAAGATATTGCCAGAAGAGGCTGGTGAACCCTCAGCATGAAGAAGACCCTCGGTGGATCGATATTTTTGACAGGTATATTATACACATGTTCTTTTTTAACCATAATATCTCCTCTTAGCAATCGGTTGCGAGTAATCGTGGCATTTATAATTATGTCACTCATTTGTTCGGAAATCCCAAATGCACCTTCTGAAGGCGCAACAACGTGTTCGGGTCCGATATGAATGCGTCCATCGCGCATTCACGCACGCGAAGATTGCTTATACATATAGGGTGATTGGTAATTAGTGACCGATACTTAAACACGTGATTGTACTCATGATAACAAACAACTTTCCCAAAGAATCATTTTTTTTCGCGGGAGTGTTGTGTTATTGTGATAAAAGTGAATGAGTATAAAAAAATCTTTGGGAAAGTTGTTTGTTATCATGAGTACAATCAAGTGATTAAGTATCGGTCACTAATTACCAGTCACCCTATATAAGGACGCGGGATGTACGAGTAACTTATTTTGTATCCGTCCATTATGAAAATACTCATAAAACCTAGGTATATTACATCAGTATTTGACTGGAATATGACCCATTTATGACTGGGTAAGATTAAATGATGACTGCTGATTTATAACACGTAGAAGTATTAAGTGCTTACTTTTACTTCTCATTGTTCGAGTGGTCGCAAGCACGACTGCTGAGCATGAGGTTCGATTCCCGAGTCGGGAAAAGTGTTATTGGGTTTTTCCATCAGGAATTTCGCAGAAGTAGCCACAGAGACTGGATTTGTGTTCAGTTGATGGCAAGAGGCTCGCCCCCTTTTACATAAATTACAAACTTGGCTGCCTAACCCTTCGGAGATTACAGGCGTGATGTTCTTCTTCTTCTTCGTGCTGATACTGGCTCGACAGTATTAAGTGGGTACTTACTTATCAAGCTAACAGTCAATAACTCGAGTAGTGCAACCCTGATTTTTTCCACTGAGGAACCCAAAATGTCGGTCAAGGCTAAGCCTTGTTAACTAAGTTAAGAAAAGTATATTAAAATATTTTTCATAGCACGATTTACTTTATTGTACTTTTTCCTCTTTTTACAAAGAAACTTCAAATTCATATATTCAGAAAGAAAGGATAAAAAAGGAGTATTGAATAAACTTTGCATGTTTTATTACAAAATATAATGAAACTTAGTTGTTTTTTCTTTTTGCTTAGATACTACTGCAACGTTAATAGTACTCAAATCACTGATGCCCTCGACAGCGTCCAAGCCCAGCAAAATACAGGGGACATGGTCCTCACGGTACAGACCCTCAAGTTCACAGGAGACGTTGACCAATCCAGCCGGCCGAGAACTAGCTTTAAATACAAGAAACATACCGATGGAAACAAACACAGAATGTTTGTGAAACAAGCCGTTAGTGACAATGAAAGTGACGATGACAGAGCATCACAATTAACTTACTATTACTTCGACGAATACATTAAATATCTATACAGTACAGACAGATCTAGACCTGCATCTAGAACATCAAGTGTATTCTTGCGAGGATGCAGCAAAGAAAAAGATAAAAAAGATAAGAATAAACTAATTCAAATAGAAACTAACACAGACGAAACGAAAAAGTCGCGGAAAAATGAAACCAACAGAAAGGATAACGGTAAAAAAATCCGTAAGACACAAATAAGAGACGAAATTAGAGACGCCCCCGAAACTATAGAAAACACGAAAATAACTTATCAAAAAAGTGGCAAAAGGAAAAGTCTCACGATATCTCGGGCTCAAAGCCCTGAGACTGTACAAGTAATTAGAGTCGATGTTGTTTGTAATTACACCAACAGCTCATCATCTGACTATGAAGATAAAAAAGAAAGTCTAGCAGAAAGATCAGAATCGTTCAGAGAAAACGCTATTATAAAGAAAGATGTTTATGCTACTAGGTACGGTAACCATTTAGCTTCTAAATACCTTTTGACGAATTCAGTCAAGTCCGTAGACGAGAACTTGTCGGGGGGGTCCAAAGTCACGCTGCTCTGTAAAACATTTAAGTTGTCTGATCGAAACATATCTGAAAAACCAGAGAAAGAAAAGAAGAATAAGAAATTGAAGAAGAAGGCCTACAAATTAAAAACTAATAAAATCAAGCAGCATGAAATAGTATTCTAGGATTGCTATAATCTTTTATTGTTGTGTCAGTGGACTATGAAACGTTTCGTAGTCTTTATTATCCCTCTCTTAAAAAAATATGTAATCTTGTTGATAATAATTCTCTATCGCTAGAATAAATTATGATAAGAAAAATTAAAAATAAATTAGTTTTACAAAGAATCTACTTACTATATTATTTATAACTTCTTACTAGCCCAATGTTTATATGATCCCGCTCCTACGCTATACTGTGATACTAACGCCATCTGTTATATTTCGAAGGAATCATATCGTCTTGAGTGGCTTGAGCTCTTTATGATACACAGTGAACTTTATTTATTAGTAATTTGGTTTCACCATATTGATAGAAGATTTTAAAGGTGTTCTTAGACTAGGAAAGAAAAGCAAAGTAGCAAGTTTTGTATTTCTATTTCACAACAACAGCCAATCGCTTTTCAGCGGTAACATTCGTTCAAAAATCACCCTTACTGCTGGGAGATAAAGACTATCTCAATGACTATTTGTTACTACTGATTTGTTGGTAAATTTTACGTTAGGTCAGCTCTGGTTAAATAGAAGAGTGTCATAGTGGCTTAAAGTCAAGATAGGTATCCACCCTACCAAGTATTTTGGGAATCGAACCCGTGCTTGGTAAGAGGGCATCGCTACAGCTAGATGGACTGACAACCTTATAGGGTAGATGTGACTGGGGAGACTAGAAGAGGAACGAGAATTGGATGTCGTGGCACAACTTTGGAGAAACCAAAGAATGGGTGAGTTGACTGGTAACGGTAATGATAATGAATGATAAATATTTTGCAAAGGCATGTATTTAAATGATCGTTTTAATTTTGCAAAAACCGCAAGCAAAAAATCTAAACTGTCATCTTTTTAATGATTGATGCTCTTTCTTTGAGACATAAAATAAATCAAATCAAACGGTATTTTAATCTGTTTAGAACTAGGAAAAAAAAATTTAAGATGTAGAAATTACGTCTTGCTGGGCCCCAAAACTAAAAAAGTATCACACTATTAGATATTTAATGCTCATTGCATTATACTACTACTGATACTTTTTATGTAATTTGATTTATCTAAATTATCGGAGTGCCACAAGTCCCGAACTCGCTTCGCTCGCTCTTGCCAAAATGACCAATGACTAAAAAACAGGATCAAATGTTATTTTTGTACACCAAATATTAATTAAGTGTGTATAAACATAATTATCATGTTATCTTGAATGCAGTTCATTTACAATTTATCCGTAGATCAACTAATATAGACGCAATAATGTAATATAAAGATTTTAAACATAAAAATATACAGCATTCATTTTAAAAGTGCTCAATAGATTATGATAAGATTTTAGAAGATCAACAAATATTGTCCCTTTTGCAAATAGGTTTTTACAAACACTTTAACATATTTTTTTTTTAACTAGTTGAGGCCGGTGTTTTGTACCTGAGAAGAAACAGCTAAAAAAAAACTCAGATGTCATAAGTAGTCTCTTTTAAGGCCCAGACGTAATCTTGGTCAACTCACATGAGGACTATGCAAATTAGTGTCTGGTCTTTTGGAGAAAGAACCACACAGATTTTAGATATCAGCTGTGATTGGAGCCAGGCTGACTGAGTTCAAGCTTTTGATTATACCTACTATGGGATTTAGTAAGTTTAGTAAGTACCAACAAGTGCATTCGCGTGACCATAGGGTTGGCTCTTTCGGCCAAAGAATTAGCATTAGTATTCAACGTGGCATAGTAGGGGACATGGTAATTAGAAATACCAAAGAAAGCTATTTTTGGGCGTGAGTAAGTATGTAATAATAAAAAGATAGTCTCGTTGGTCCAGTGATTGCAAGCACGACTGCTAAGCATGAGGTCCTGGTTTGATTCCCAGATGGGGAAAAGTGTCATTGGGGTTTTCCGTCAGGATTTTCCCAGTAGAAGTCACGGAGTCAGGATTTGTGCCGGCAGGATGACAATAGGCTCGCCCCCCTGTTAAATGGGACTTAAGCATAACTGGCCAAATGTGGTGGTGTGTGTGTCTGTGTGTTAGTTGCACCTCTGCCTAAGCCTTCGGGGATTACAAGCGAGCTGTTATGTAAGTGTATGTAAAAACATAATTGCCCGAAATTCTTAAAAAAATCCAAATTATTTTACGATCAACTAGACTATAGTCGTCTAATTTTCTTAGTGGAGTAGTATTTAGTTACAGCAAATTGTTTGAACAATAGACAATAAGGATACTCAAATGTACGTCACCGACGACACCATGGGCATGGTGTCGATAAATATCTGCCCGAGTGCCCGCAAACCTGCCGGCTCTCTGGCGCCACCCTTAGTTTGACCAGCGGTTGTCAAACTAAGGCGGTTTCTACAACGATAATTATCACAAAAAATGGAGCTAACAAATTATCTTGTTGAATGCAAACATATTTAATTTAGGTTGCATTAGCATTCTATAATGCAGCTTCCCACTGCTGGGATTCAAGCCATCTCTCCTTAAGAGGCAATGGAATATAATCCACGACGTGGGCCCAGTGCGGGTTGGTAGATGTCACATGTCTTCGAATGTTTGTTTCTAGAACATGTCGGTTTCCTCACGATGTATTTCTACACCGTTTTGAGAGCATTGGCGATGAAATAAAATACGCAAAGTAATTCGCACGACTTACGAAATTCGTAATTCTGAGGCCGTTACTGCTTGGCCACCACTTCACACCACTGCCCACTACTCACAGTATATTTAAGTCTAGTTTATGTGTACCTAAATATGTTAATGACAAGCTAACACCACATTTTTGGACAAAAAGGATTCATAGTACAGAAATTACCGCTAAACAAGTTGAATGCCACTGATCATTTACAAAGAGCCAAACGTAAAACTTTGACAATCCTTGACTCTTACGCAGAAAAAATATCGTAACATATAGTTTTCACGAGCCCAGTGATTTAGTGAAACGGTGCGTGATTTAAAAAAAAAGTCGTTTAATCTATAACGATGGACGGACAAGAAAAAATAACAAAACGTTTTGTAATCAATCTTTTAGTTTTTTCCAAAAATAGACAGATATTATTATCAAAATGCTTGTAAATTATTAGAAAGATTTCTTATAATGACAATCTTAATTAAATGTGTTGTGTGCTAAAAACTATAAAAGTAACTTATAATAATAAATTATATTTAATATTCCTTTTTCCCCGTGTTATTAATGCTTAACCTGGTGTCTGAGTGTTTATAGTGCTTATTGTATCTTATTCTATTTACTCTTATTTTATTTGTATCGTGCTTGTTAACTAGTGATCCTAAGATCTCTACTATCTTTTCTGTGTTTACTCGTGAGAACCTGTAATTGGCTCTGTGTTGCCTATATAATTGTTATTCATGTGTCATAGCTGTTGGTTCTCCTATCTATAAATAAATATAAATATAAATAAATAACTATCACGCATGTTATCCCTGAAGGATTAGGTAGACATGTACCTAATAGTACACACTTCCACATTTCACCAGTTATGGTTCAGAAGTCCCATATAGTAGGGGGCGAGTATATGGTCACCAGGCACAAATCCAGACTCCGTGGCTGCTACTGAGAAATTCCTGATGGAAAAACTTTATGCCCGACTTGGAAATCCAACCCAGCAAAGCCTCATGCTCAGCAGTCACCCTGTGACCACAAGACCGTGTCGAAATTTACTAAAGAAATAAATCTGACTTAGATACCTGTAGCTCACTCGTAAGTACGTGTAGCCTACACTATTATTTTTGTCCATCTTCCTTGTCTCTCTTCCAAGCATGTATTCCATAACCATAAGTTAGGTATGGAGGACCTAGGCAAGATGATGAACAGTTAAAAGCGGTGGTCAAAAGTGTACAAGATTGACAGATTCTACCAAAAGCTTACTTGTATGTGCATCCCGTTGAAATTCTAAACACTTTCAATGTGATCCCTACTTGGCTGGGCCTTTATATCGGTTTTTGGTTCCGTATATCAGCGAGCTAAATATAAATCGTTAATTAAGTTAGACCGGTGTCTGACGTTTTGATATTTTTTTAAACCCATCCTGGGTTTAAAAAAATATCAAAACGTCAGACACCGGTCGGACGGACTTGGCGCGAAACTGTTACTTGTATCTACAATAATTGGATGCTTCGATATACTGGCAGCGCCATCTTGCGGAAGGTTAATGAAACTAAGCGGTTGCTAGAATTTTATTACCAACCCAACCAGGGGTCGTTCGGGTACAATTTAACAATAAAGAAAATAAGGAGTGCGCATATTAAAAAATATTACAAATTTTTCTTCCGTACGAATCTTATCCTAACAACACACTACGAAAAATATCTGTCAAATCAGCCGAGCCGATCTCGTGATGGTCCTTAATACATGGGCCAATTGATTTTCATTTATTTATAGATTAATTTTAAAAGTTATCACTTATTTTCAGAACTTGCTTGGGCTCCAAAAAACAGGGTTTTGTTCCTCTGTATTCTCTCAGATATCTGATAAATCACTGGTATAGTTGCTAGATCATCAGATATCTGATAGGTTATTGATTTGTTAGATCACGTAATAATTATAGACGCCAATACCGTTACGTTCGACTCTATTTTAGAGTTCCGTAGCCAAATGGCAAAAAACGGTACCCTTAGGGAAATCCTTAAACCCTTAACCCTTTAATTCACACGTGCCACAATCACATCACATTGCAGCAAGTTGTCAAGCAGTGGTAACGTGTGAATAGTGTCGCTGCAGCATCTTGCAATTGCGTTGTGGTCACTACAAAGTGTCGATGTGGTTGCGTTGTCACCAGTATTTGCGATGTGTGTTGCGTCGTGGCTAAGGTTTACAGACAGACAGATCGGAGGGCGCAGGGGAGTGCGCGGGAGTTTGCGCTTGCGTCCTTGCGTCAACGCCACCGTCAACGGCCGCTAGTGCGCGGTGTCGCTGCTGGTTGCGATGTATTCGACAGCGCCCTCACGGTTGACTTTGGCGGCAAAATATGGTCCGTGTGAATGAAACTATTTCTACTTTACTCATTTTCAAACAAATTAGTGCTTGCCCACGTGTCGTTGGTTTGGTACGTGTGAAACAAGCCTTATAGATTCATAATGTCCTTCTGTCTGTTCGATTGTTAGTCACTGCCATGGTTCTCCGAGACTGTTGGCAGCTCATAGTTGAAATTTGGAGAGTAGGTATTTTCTATGAACCGCGACACATAAGTGATGTAAAATTATGAAAAAGATAGGGGTGGCCCACCCATTTTCCGGTACATGTAAGTGAGGGTTGAAAAAAACGAATATAACTGTGCTCTTGAAAAATGATATCGAAATTCCTAAAACACTTTATGTCCTAAGTCAATGGTCGATGAGATATTCGCTTCTAGAGCAGTAAAAATTGTGCCCCCTAATAATCTAATTTTGAATGTAAGAGAAGGAAATTCTGAAAAATGTGGGTTTGTTGAACGTAAAAAGAACTTTCATTGAAAATTGGTTTGAATAGGATATGATTTGAAGTTTTTGAAATCAGGGATTTGTAGGTGAAACTGCAGCAGTAACTTTGTTTTTCACTAGGATACAAGGAAAAAAAAATTAACCTCTTTTACCTATGGCCACCGAATGCTCAGTGTCGATTTCTTCCAAATCTCTTCACTTTTGGCGGTTTTGTGTTATGGCAATCCAGTTTCTTCCGGCCACTTTAATAAGTCGTCTGACCACCTAGTCGGCACGACAGCACTTTCCTCAGTCATTACGGGAAGTCAAAATCTCTAAAGCAGATATGTGTAGATAACTGAACACAGGTATTACGTTTTTACTATTAAAACGATGTCGACGTCACCTCATAGAGTTCAGTCATCTAAATAGCACACGTTGGATATTGAATTGAATTGTTGGATATTGGGATGAATCGCTAAACTGGAACTGACTGGCACGAGAGGAGCACCTTGTTGGCATCTAACTGCAGACTCCAAAACTTTCATGATCATCATGATTCTCTTGCCCTTATCCCAATTCATATGGCGTCGGCGCATCATGAAAAAACTCAGCAGACTCGAAATTTTAATATTTATATAATCATTTAAAAGGGTGTCTGTAGCAAACACCCACAAAAAAACAAAAATTTCAGGGAATTCCTTATTTTTTACCTTCGCCAACAAAATGTTTCTGTAAACGGAATTGAAGGCGTTTCATCATTTTACATACTTTTTCGATATTTTTTTTTTTAAATGAGTTATCATTTGCTAGTCCCGCTGTAGAAAGTGGTGTCGGATCACCGATATATTCAAACTTTTATTTACCCCGGTATTGTGTTTAACGGGGAGGAATGTACGGAACAAGATGCACTTGATTGTAGATCTTTTATTTTGTTAAAATAAACACTAAACTCCTCAACATAGTAAAAAGACCATTGTGGCAAGGAGAACATAGGAAGCAAGAACAATCTCGGGACTTGTGACACCCCGACTCGGACAGGTTAGGTTTGAAAGGGATGGCGGGATCTAGTGAGCGAGCGAAGTGAGTGAACTACAACCTGCCATGCTCTTAGTGTTAGGTTACTTTAAACCCTTCAGACAGAAGTACGAGCCATTTTTACCATGACCTTGCCTTTACTTTGGAATTAGATATTCTGCAAAAAACGATGGAACTTAAATAACACTATTATCATTAGAATGATAGAAGTTTAGTTATTTATGCTGGGTAATGAAAACTTTATTTGTGCCATCCGCCCCGTTAAATGCCGCCGCCGACACTACCGGGTACGATGAAACTATTTTTCCCATCTGCCCCGTTGATGGGACAAAGGTAGCGGGGTGGATGGGACCAAGTCTTGATCAGTAAAGCGTTTGTTTAAGAGGTTTTTTAGATGGTGAACGCTAACATTTATGCCTCGTGACTACCAGGAACAAGGCAGGTTTTTAAAAATCTCCTGCAGTGCGCTCAGCCACCCACCCACACCAAACCACAGACACTCAAGGCATAAACAAAAAAGTTTACGACTCAGTCATTGACATAGGTAATAAATCATTATTGGAATCGTCATCTGCCTAGACTTTTTCCAACTATATTGGGGTCGGCTTCCAGTCTAACCGGATGCAGCTGAATATCAGTATCTTACATGGAGCGACTGCCTATCTGATCTCCACAACCCGTTATTGGAATACCTATTACATTTTTATTAATAATTTTTTTTTTGCTTGTCACTGGAATTTACATCAAGAATTTGAAGTTTTTAACCTGTTGTTTGCTAACCTATTTAGTCTGTGTAATTGAGTCCCTGTGGGAGTCCAAATATATTCTTATATTTATACAAATAATAATAATAATTTATTGTTAACAAAGTTGTTTTGTGAGCTGTTCGTGCCTTTTTGCTTTTTATTTGTTCCTACATTATTTTATTATGTTAAGATGTCCAGTATTTTATATAAAGGGTGTACGGGTCTATGTGTGACCCTTAACGAAAACCTTTAACTTGTTCTCCCCGTCACTGCCATATTTTTTTTTGTTCTAGACCATACCTGGGAACCTTCTAGTTACGGAAATATTGGGGGTTAAAGTGCCAACTGTTTTATGTTTTTTTTTTCAATACTTTTTTAAAATGTAAGATTTGTACTTTAAACACCTTCACGACCCCCCTACTATTCAATCCATCCACTAGCACAATGTCTTAAGTGCGTTACATCGACTCCTACCATAAAACGTGATTTTTAATCCCAAAAAAAGTCGTTTCCCAGCATTTTTGCGTAAAGTTACTTAGTTTTTTGGACATAATGCTTGGTTCGTGGCTTCGTTAAGGGTCCGTTTACACCCTGTATACATGCTACGTCGATGCTTTCAATTAATTATTATAACTTTGATCACTGTTATCAGTACCTGTAAGTAGGTACCAGTATCGTTAATTTTACAATGACGTCGCGATGTAAGATAATTTCTTGTGACACTCAGATGATTGGACAAATAATGCACTTTTAAAACTGCGTTCCTATGAGAGTGCATCTTTCATATGAAGTAAAAGCTCCGGTAAGTTTCAGTACTTAGTCCGTTTTGAACTATTGACGATCTTAAATGTGCTGAAAATTCCTTGATACCTTCTTCTTCAAAATTTTTATGTAACATTCATACTCAGATAGAAAAACAGACATCGAAGGCTTAGTAGTAAAATCTTAGTGCATTTGAGTGACTTACAGTACCAATAGGTATGATACCAGATATATTTCAGAATGATCCTCAAAAGCAATAACACAAAGCGGTACATAGGCAGCTACCTAAACCGAAGGTGTTGTACATAAGCGAGATCACTGGCAGAAACGGCAATGATTAACGATAGTAACGGAAACGTTTGTGAATATTAATTTGTAGTGGAGGTCACCGAAGCTTGGCAAGTGTGACACGCCAAACGAAAGGATTGGTGCGTTATAGACCTCCCCCCCTCCCTTGGGGTGAAATGTGTGTGCCGAATTTATAGGTGTGAGAGATGGAACTTCAGGGTAGCTAAAGGGTGAGGTTGGACTTCGGACACCCTCACTTGGGGGGGTTTGTAAACCCCCCAATTTGCCCTAGTCCGGCGCCCCCGCCCGAGGCTCCCGTTCTGTCCAAGCGATAAGAGGGAAGAGGGGAGATCGTCAAATGGACGTTTTACGCATAATTTAGAGAAGTAAATGGATTCGAACAGTATCCACGCAGCATAGGTAGCTACATATATCGGTGCGAGTAATGAGTCGATTATGTGAAACATGAGACTCGGAGTTTTGTGTGTAAATGTGACGTGATTACCGCATAGGAAGCTTTACGAATTTTTCGTTGACAAACTTCTGTAATTTTATAAAAGGAGAGACGTTTCTTGGTAATGAAGGTTATTTTTTTTCTAAAACAATAACCTTTTTATGCTAACACAATCTTAATGAAACAGTAATCACGTTTATTTGCAGCTACTTCTACAAAAACTAAAAGAATTTCTAATAAAATTTACTAAAAACTAGTACTTATTTGGAAAAACTAGTTAGTTTGGAACGTTTGAAACTACTTGGACTTTCTCGCGTGGGGTACAACGCACTTTGTTCAGTTTTTGCTTAACCTACGTAGGTAGTACATACCTACGTAGCCAAACAGGATCACTTGAACTTTGCAAAATGTTGATAGCGTGAATTTTCTTTTAAAATAACGCTTTGAGAAAACCAGGAAAATCAAAGAAATCAGTAAAATAAGAGCAGTAAGAAAGTTTAAGTTCAATGCGGGAGCGAAATTGTAAAGTCACGGAAATAAGTTTTTAAGCTACTCGACTATCAGCTTATTTTATTTTACTATACGTGAATTTATATCCTAGCCGCCATTATTAAATTTTGACAGTTATTTCAAGGCTTCAACACGCCAATTTGGCGTAGTGTCAATTTGATAAACAATTCGTTTACGCTACTGTACAATTGTACACAAAACAAAAGTAAAATCACATGAAATAGTAATGCGAGAGTTAGCTTGTTAGCTTGGTCCATGGGGACTTCGTTGTACGGTAATTAGCGCAGCTCAAGTTAAAGTGGTCAAGGGTTGCCGTAAAAAGGGTTGGTGTTTCAAAGACACGGACGAGTTAAGTTGGAGAAAAGTATAGATATAGACGTTTTTTTTTTAATATAGATTTTTCTTCTGAAAAGGAGGAAAGATTTATATTTGATTTTGAAGCTGAATAAAACTGAAGTATTATATTATTTTTTCCGGCCCATGTCGACCTAGACGCGTACCGCAAGGGCCAGTCTGAGGTGGTTTAGGAAAGGGATATCTAGGACAATTTGTGGACGCTTTTGTTCAGTAATGGGATAGTGTGGCTGTGGCTATTCAAAAAAAAAAAGTATTAAAAACAATTTTGAGCAGGTATAGTAATGTAAGTGTGTGGCCAGACAGTGGGAAGGAAGTGCCGCAGATACCTTTTTTATTTATATCAGATGTCGAAGACGCTGATGAGCGAGCAAGATGATGAGAAATACGTCATGCATGCGAGCATACAGTCATATACTCACGCCTTTTTCCCATGGGGATAGGCAGAATCTAAAGAAGGCCACCTGATAGGATCCTTACTACACCTTTCGCCTCGTCAAATGCTACTTCACAAGCGTGGTTTACTATTTGAAGCAGTTCGAAGCACTTCCCTCACACTGTTCCGATTTTCAACCTTACTACTCAGGGCATAAGGGTGAAAAGTGGTCGACCGACAGTGACCGCGGCAGTACCTTCCTTTGGGTACTCATGTTTTACGCCCGTTGTCACTAACACTAGATGACACCTAAATTAATGCCTAAATAAGAACGTGCTGTGGGTTTTTCAATGCTCGGATCAGTTTTAAAATCCAACAGCTTAGTTTTGTTTAGTTAACGAAAACGAGCTTGAGCTTATTGTACTTAATGTCTGACATCAGTAAATTGGTGATAAATACAGGGTGTAAACGGACCCTTCACAAAGCCTTCAACCAAGCATTCTGTACATCAAACTAAGTAACTCTACCCAAAAATTATTGCCTGGAAACAACCTTTTTTTTTGGGGTGAAAAATCACGTTTTAGGGTAGGACTCAATGTAACACACTCAAAACATTGTGCTGCTGGATGCACTGAATAGTACGTGATCGTGGAGGTATTTAAAGTAAAGTTATAACATTAAAAACTTGTATTAAAAAAAAACTGGGAAAATAGTTGGAACTTTGACCCCCCATATCTCCGTAACTAACTAGATGGTTTCCAGGTATGGTCTAGAACAAAAAAATGACCACAATGACGGGGAGAACAAGTACCTTTCGGCTTCGTTAAGGGTACTGCACACCCATTATTTTTCTTTTAAGTAACGTTTGCAGTTGCAGTATGTATATGCAGTCGGATGGCATGAGACTAACAGAGTGATGAATATAAATGTTGATGGATGGAGAGGGAGAGGAAGACCAAAGAAAAGATGGATGGATTTGTGAGGAATGATAGTAAAGAAATACTAGTAAATGATAGCGTAACGGATGATAGAGTCCGAAAAGTCCGAAAAGGTCAGGAAGATGATGACAGTTGCATTTAGGTTAGCTGTTTATTTTCTGCTGAAACTCAGGTCCAAAAGGAATCAACCTAGTTCTTATTTTTCTTTTATAATTTAATTCACAAAATTAGGCTACGTTTGTCATTAATATAATTAGATCCTGCTTCAGGCTAGCTAAGACGAAACATTTAAGGTTTCCTTGAAATTTACTGGTATTATATGAGAAGAAAAAAAAGAGGAGCTCGTGGCTAAATAATAACAGCCGCTCAGGTCGATCTTTAGGTTAAGCCGTGCTTGCCTAGGTTGGTCTGTGGATGGGTGACCACCCATTACATACCGAGTTTCCTCCGTGCCTCGGAAAGCACGTTAAGCCGTTGGTCCCGGGTGTCATTTGTAGATCCTTGACAGTCGTTAGGTAGTCAGTGGCCCAAAAGTCTGACAACCAGTCTTACCAAGGGGTATCGTATTACCCAGTAATAACTGGGTTGTGGAGGTCTGATAGGCAGTCGCTCCATGTAAAATACTGGTATTCAGCTGCATCCGGTTAAGACTGGAAGCCGACCCCAATATAGTTGGAAAAAGGCTCGGCAGATGATGATATGAGAAGAACAAGTAATATTAACCTGCTGTTTCTAGGTTTTAAAGCTAAGTAGAACAGCGAAGGGTGAGCTGACTGAACCTTCGACTCCATTTCAGCATGTCAGTTTCATACTACAATATTGCTTTTAACCGTCAATCTGAGTTGTTGCTGCTTTCCCTTAAACTGATCTGTAGCTGTGAAAAGTAGCCTAAGTTACTCCTTATACAATCAACTATCTGCCAGTAAAAGTCTCGCCAAAATCGGTCCCGCCGTTTCGGAGATAAGCCGGAACAAACAGACACACAGACAGACAAATAAAATTAAATGTTGTTTTGTTATAAGTACCGTATATACTTTCATTTGCAATCAGTAAAAAGCGGTTATTTTACATTTTTTTTTATTTGTATAGATAACTGCGTGATTTCGACAGATTAAACAGCCTTTCCACAGGCTCTCAAATAGATGGGAACCTAGTTTGCCTACCAAGTGTTTTGTACCTTTCAGTATAATAAAAAAAAAGCAGAAAGCAGTGATAGCCTAGTGGTGTGACCGTCGGACTGCCAAGTCATAGGTCTCGAGTTCGAACCCAAGGCACCACACAGACCTCTGATTTTTCGGATTCATGTGCGTATAGTATAATTATCACTTGCTTTTCGGTGAAGGAAAACATCGTGAGGAAACCAGCATGCCTGAGAGATATTTCTTGACGGCATGTAAAGCCAAGTCAGAGGCCCATGGGCGGCATAAAAAACTCTGACACCAGGTTACGAACTAACCACACGATAAAGAAGAGTATAGTATCAGAACAAAAAGCATTCCTTTAAAAACATCTGTCGGAACGCGCTGAAAGTTGGCATTTAGTCGGACGCAAGATTTCGCCATTGCTATTCCACGTGGTACCCAGTTTCTGGCGCAATGCCAGCAAACGCTGGTAAAATATATTTTTATAAATAGTGAGGGAAAACAGCTTCGGTTCTATTTAAAATAACGTATATGAAAAATATTGTGAAAATGAATCTATTGATTTTTTACTGTACAAATATGATTGCACCAGTAACTCTGTCTGTTACCTTCGTGAAAAAATGAAAAGTGGGGAATATACAGGGTGGAATTTTTCAACGCCCATCTGGTTAATAAGTAAAGATTTAATGGTTTTCCTTTCTTTAATTTATCATAATCGTTGGAGAGATTTGATGCTCATGATTGACCCTATCGATTGATGGCATAAAAGCATAAGGTGTTATTTTTTTGGAATTTAGCCGGTTCGATTCCCGAGTGTGGCAAGCGAATTTTAGAAAATCTTTGAATGCAGATTTATTTCTTTATAAAAATAAAGGAATGTTTCCTTTGAGTAAAATTTTCTATAACCACTATTTAGAGTACTTTCCCTTTACTATATAAATTTGAATTTTGCACGGAGGGTATTTTTATATCTAAAATAAAAGTAGCCTAAGTTACTCTATATAACATCAGCTATCTACCAAAACCGGTCCAGCCGTTTCGAAGATTAGCCGGAACAGTCTGACAGACAAAAGTTAACAAAAATGATTTTTTGTTATTAGTACCGTATATTCTTTAGTATTATACATCGACTCAAAAACTGTTATTTTGAAATTACAAACAGAATTACAAACAGACAATTAATTTTTATTTATTTGTATGGTTTTAAATTCAAATTGGTTATTGTATGCAAACCAATAACTGGGTCGGATTTTACCCAATGACCTTTTAAAATTGCACAAGTAACTCTTTCTGTTATCTTCGCGAGCCAAAAGGATTTTGTGAGCGCACACGCACACGGATAGACCTGCGTTACGACCTAGGACAATTTCACCCCGCTAATATTATGTCCCCAAGGTATACTTACCACCTTCCGTGCGAGAAACCGCAGGCAAAATCTAGTGTAAAAATATGTTTGACGAGGGCGCAAAACCTGTTACTTTTTTATTTGTGTGCGACTATCCTAACTAATATTATAAATGCGAAAGTAAGTTTGTTTGTTTGTTTGTTACCTTTTCACGCCTGAACCACTGAACCGATCATCCTGAAATTTTGCATATACGTTGTCAGGTGTACAGAAACGGACATAAGATACCTTTCATCCCGAAAAAAAGTACTGTGCCTGAGGAAAACAACAATAACGTTCTTATGATAATAAATGGCGCCACGTGTTTTTCGAATTGATTGAATTATATTATTACAAGCAGAGTACACCCTGAATTGATTGTCAAATTCTAAATTAACGCGAGCGAAGCCATGGGCAAAAGCTAGTCTATAATAATTACTTCACCAGAATTACTCTTGAATAATTATCCCCGAAACAGAATTTAAAAGCAGAGTTATTATTATAAAATATAAATTTAAAATACATTTGTCTGATAATGATTACAACTTGTGTATCTTTGATCAAATATACTTCTCAATGTTTGTTTTCTCTTACAAAATAAAATAAATAAAAGAGATATTTTCTTGTTCGTGTTTTTGTACGTATTAGTTAGTAAAAACCTTTGATGATACCTTACAGTTGGATGGGCTTTATACCCCAAGAGTCAAACGAGATTAATAAAAATTAATGGAAACATACCCTGTGCTTTGGAATATAGGGGTGAAAGGGGCGCATATTTTTCTCATTTGGGTTAAAAATACAGAGCACTACAAATCTTTTCAGATTAAGAAGAAGAAGATTCTGAAGGGTTTTGTCCGAGCAAGTAGATACTTGCTGGCTGAAACTGAGAACTGGGTACTGGTACCCCTTCTCAGTTTTAAAATAATATACAGAATTTTAAATAAAATGTCCTTCTTTATACAGGGTGTAAACGGACCCTTCACGAAGCCGTCAACCAAGCATTATGTACATCAAACTAAGTAACCCTACGCAATAATTTATTGCTGGGAAACGACTTTTTTTTGTGGTCAAAAATCACGTTTTACAGTAAAACTCAATGTAACGCACTGAAAACTTAGTGCTGATGGATGCTTTAAATAGTAAACGGGTCATAGAGTTAATTAAAGTAAAGTTAAAACCTTAAAAAAAAACTTGTGAAAAAATTGGAACTTTTACCTTCAATATCTCCGTAACTAGAAGGGGGTCCCAGGCATGGTCCAGAACAAAAATATGATCTCAATGACGGGGGAAAAAATGCCTTACGGCTTCGTTAAGGGTCTTTTTACACCCTTTATACAGTAAAGAGCATTATGCAACATACTTTTACCATAGGTACATTCAGTAAACGATTCTGGACGCACCTGCATAGAAAATTAAATCGTCTATAAAAAAATCTGCTATTAGATGCACGTTGACTTATACTGTCACTTACGGGATATCTTCTGTGATTGTTCATTATTTTGAGCTCCCGATATTTCGATTATGTATTGCAAGCGCCATGATCGTGGGTTGACTGGAGAATGCGGGTGGATAGAAAATAAATAGTTAAGAGCAGACAAATCTGTCTACCCTCTTTCAACGAACAATCACGGAAGATATCCCGTAAGTGACAATCTAAGTTTATTTGTAAACCGTGAAAGCTTAAAACAGTGTTTGTATGGAAAAGCCCATGTAAAACTATGAAGGGAAGGAAAATTTAAAAATTAAAGTTTTCTAGCAAATACTCGGCAAAAACTTCGTGTCACGATGTTACCTTGTATTCTGCAATGGCATGTTAAAAACATTACTCATATGACTAAACTAAACTCACAAAAAAGCCAGGACGAATATGCAGTTCATTCCGACAACATTCCGAACTATGCAGTTTCGAACACAAACAGCCAGTGCCCAACTTTGATAGAAAAGGTAAAACTTTTCGTCGACAAATAAAACCTTTTTGGGTAGGATACACGTATAATCAGCAATAAAAATGTGTCGCATGTCTCGGATTCTTCTAATTCAAGTGGTTGTGTGAACGTGTTGAAAAGAGAGATGCATTACCCGGTTAGCTGTTATCTTATTATAGAGCAAAATCTACCGGTAAAAGTAAACGCGATCAGGACATTTGAACCGCGTTTAGGGCAATTATCCAACACTCACAACAAGAACATTGCAATTGCATATGCTCAGAGGAGCTCGTGGCTTAATAATAATAGTCGCTCGGATCGATCTTCAGGTTAAGCCGTGTTTGGCTATGTTGGTCCGTGGATGGGTGACTACCCATTACTTACAGTTTCCTCCATACCTCGGAAAGCACGTTAAGCTTTTGATCACGGCTGTCATTTATAGATCTTTGACAATCGATACAGCTAGTCAGAGGCCTGAAAGTCTGACAACTAGTCTTAGTAAGAGGTATCGTATTATCCAGTACTAACTGGATTGTTGAGGTCAGATAGGCAGCCGCTCCATGTAAATACTGGTAAATAAAAGAAAAAAATCAGCTAACGAAAATACACTAAAAATGTTGGTTACCCAATGATTTTAGGTCAAAATAAAATCACTTTAATCAGTATTTTTTTGCTTGGATATCTTTAGTTAGAAGTACTGAACATCCATCTATTTTAATGGGACCTTATATAGTACATACTAGCTACTACCAACTTCAAGGGTTTTAATTTTTTTGCATGGTACCCTAATTCTTTTTCTGAAATAAAAAAAAAAAACAATTTACCCATTTCTTATAACATCAGCTATCTGCCAGTAAAATTCCCGTTAAAATCGGTCCCGCCGTTTCGGAGATACCCGGAGCAAACAAACAGACCGACAAAAATTGAAAAAAAAAGAGTTTTTGTTGTAATTTCCTTATATACTTTCGTATGCATTCAGTAAAAAGCTGTTGTTTTGACATTACAAACAGACACTTTAATTTTATTTATTTTTGTAGATAATTATCACTTTCATGAAAATTTAATAAAATGTACGAAAGTGATCTAAGAAACTCAGTACATTTTAAGAAGGGGTACCGTGTTACCTATCAGCGGTTGTGCACGTCAGATAGGTAGTTGTCCCAGCACTGGTAATCTGCCGATGGGAAGTCGATCTCCATTTAGAAATGCCTATATCAATATTAAAAGCTATTCGTGATTTACTGAGCCTTCGCATAAATCTTGTGAATTGAAATGTGAGGAACTTGTGCGATGCGATGAAATTGCATTGTGTGAGATTCCACATAGATATTGCCTCCTGCTACGTTAGAGATATTAAATAGTTGTGAGCGGCTTCGATAGGATATTATGCAATATTAAATCCTATTTCAGTATTGGATCGGATCGGGTGTCAATAATATTGTAGTGTGGATCTGTTGGCGCTTAAATAAAATCGTCAGGAAATCTCTGTTGTTAGTGCTGTAGCTTGCAGAGTCAGCAAGCGGAAGTGGGTGGATGTATGTCGATGGATCATCTGCCTAACCTTTTCCCCAACTATATTGGGGTCGGCTTCCAGTCTTACCGGATGCAGCTGAATACCAGTATTTTACATGGAGCGACTGCCTATCTGACCTCCACAAACCAGTTAGTACTGGGCAATTCGATACATATATACCCTTAGTAAGACTGGTTGTCAGACTTTTTGGCTACCTAACGACTGTCAAAGATCTATAAATGACACCCGGGATCAACGGCTTAACGTGCTATCCGAGGCATGTAATGGGTGGTCACCCATCAACAGACCAACCTAGACAAGCACGGCTTAACCTAAAGATCGACCCGAGCGGCTGTTATTATTTAGCCACGAGTTTCTCCGAGTTGTTTGTCGATGAACCGATGGCTGTTAAATCAAATGATTCTTTGAATGTGTACCGTCGAGGGTTACGTGGGACGTCAGCTAGGTGGACTGTCTGGGGAGCGCCAGGGTAGACTGCGAAATTCAAATCATCTAACGTTTTTTGCAATTTACATGTCATTGTTAGGCTGTATAAATGACTTTATCATGAAAGAGACATTCAATGGGATTAAATGAACTTAAAGAGGTTGTATTGATTATTTTAATGGTTATAATTCTGTAAATACATACGTGCTACGGTCGCGAATCATATTTTGTTCAACATAAGCCTGACACTGACCTGCACATAGCAAGAAACGGAAGATCAGGGGCTAGCTTAGCATATTCTCCTTAAAAGGGAAACTCCCTTTTAAGGGGCTTGTATGCTAAAAGCGGAGGACCGAAGACGGAGGCGCAGGTTTGAAGAGGCCCATCTCCTTTAGTGTATTCAGATGAGCTGAATTGGTAAATGTTAGTTCCTAATCATAATGATAGTATGTTATTGTGCTACAGCACAATCCTCAGCATCATCTTCATACCAGTAATCCTTGAAAGGTTGGGCAGAAGTGTTTTAACTATAATTCTCAGTGTTTTGTTTAATGGTTTAGATGTATGTATGTATGTTGTAGGTACTTATTATGTATGTGTTTGTGTTTTTTTCTCGTATTAATTATTTAATGTTATGTGTAAAAAAAATAGATTTTAAATTTGCTTGCTATTATTAAGGCGGTATGTATCCTGCTATATTACATTTTTATAACATCCTGAATATAACACATTTTATGCAAATAAATATACTTACTTACTCATAAAGGGCAAGCCTATTGCCACCGATCGAGCATAAATCCTGACTCCGGGTTATTACAATGTGTTTACTATGTATTTTCTTATGTCCCTTATCCAATAATAACAAGGTTGTGGACGTGAGATAGGCTATAGCTCCATGTATTCAGCTGCATCCGGTTAGACTGAAACCCGACCCCAACATAGTTGGACAAAGGTTCTTCTTAACGGCAAGTTCAATGAGCCTTTTTCGAGTTGTCAGTTATTTGAATGACACGTCGTACATACGTTCACACGTCGGACCGCCGCGGACTTGTCACCACTAACAGCCATGCCGTCAGGAGTTAAGCTGCCTATTGAATTTTTAACCATCACGTACCCTTTTCAATTACCAATCGAAAATAGGGTTGCTTCACTCTCGAACCTCGGGTGAAAATCCTTTTTGCGTTGTTTAATTATTAACGAAAATTTCTTTATTTAAACGAGAGCACTGAAAGCGCTTTTTACAGCTTTAAGTGCAGATTTGTGATGCATGGGTATGGGTCGGTATGGGTAGTCGGTTCAAAAATAATTTGCTTTGTTGCGTCCGAATATAGTTGGGGCATTAAACTTTAATTACCAAGACTTGGGACTAATGATTTTAAGTTAACACGTGGAAGGGATTTGTTCAGCCGACACGACTTAGACGACCGCATTGTTTAGACCAATACCTACATAATTTATGAATGCCTAATACCCTCGTGACGTAACTGTCATTACGATGTACGAAAGAAATTACAATGTTTATTTAAGTAAGTGGAAACTTTATTCTGTAATAACAATAATTATGTTAAAGAAAAAGATAAAAATAACAAAGATAAGCAAATCAAGTATCTTGACTTGGCTCGCGCGAGGTTGTCAACATGTGGGATGTGGACTCAGCGACCATTGTGCCGATAGGTGTATCGGCACTTTGCTTAATTGCCAAGAGCCTCGACCAATACCTGAGGAGGCCCTCGTTAGGCAGCTGGATCAAGGGCTTGATTCAGAAAACGGTACTCATGGATACGGGACGTATTGTTAGGAGGTTCCTCTCTCTGGAGCCCTGACCTTGGACCCTGTTCCCGATACCGGTGGGCTACAATTTTTTGTATTTTTAAATGTTTTTGATATCTTTTTTCTAAGGAATATTAAAAAATGTAATTGAATTTGTAAAGATATAAATAAAGCAATAATAAATTATGACAAAATTTTACAATCGACATAACTTTAGTTAAAGCTGTAAACTGGTCAAGTTACGTAATGCTACGCGTCGTAGGCTCGTCGTAGCGCCTCGTAACTAGGTTGCCTACGAACTGGCTACGCGGCGTAGGTGCGTAGCATATAGATGACCTAGTAAAAGATAAATTGAAAAGCACGTGGTTGCGTCGTTTTCTGTTATTTACTTTTTTCGATATTTCTTTGTTAGTACTAGTAAATAATCTGAGCTCGAGGAAACTTTTAATTATTTAATTCATTTTTCTGTTACTTGGCAGTCCTCGTGGCTAAATAATATCAGCCGCTCATGTCGATCTTTAGGTTAAGCCGCGCTTGCCTAGGTTGGTCCGTGGATGAGTGACCACCCATTACATACCGAGTTTCTTAGCACATTAAGCCGTTGGCCTCGGCTGTCAGTGGCGCGAAAGTCTGACAACCCGTCTTACCAAAGGGTGTCGTATTACCTAGTTCTAACTGGGTTATGGAGGTAGTCGCTCCATGTAATATACTGGTATTCAGCTGCATCCAATCAGACTGGAAGCCGATCCCAATATGATTGGGTAAAGGCAGATGATGATGTAATAATTTGTCGAACAAGAAAACAAAAATGAACTATAATTTTATTTTAAAATTCAACTTGCATAATAACTAATACAGGTTTCGGTTAAGTCGTGCTTGCCTAGGTTGGTCTGTGGATGGGTGACCACCCATTACATACCGAGTTTCCTCCGTGCCTCGGAAAGCACGTTAAGCAGTTGGTCCCGGGTGTCATTTGTAGATCTTTGACAGTCGTTAGGTAGTCAGTGGCCCAAAAAGTCTGACAACCAGTCTTACCAAGGGTTATCGTATTTTCCTGCACTAAGTAGTGGAGGTCAGATAGGCAGTCGCTCCATGTAAAATACTGGTATTCAGCTGCATCCGGTTAGACTGTAAGCCGACCCCAATATAGTTGGGAAAAGGCTAGGTTAAACGGACCCTTCACGAAGCCGTCAACCAAGCATTATATCAAACTAAGTAACTTTATACACAAATGTTGCTGGGAAAGACTTTTTTTTTGGGTTGAAAAATCACTCTTTACGGTAGGACTCAATGAAACGCACTCAAAATATTGCGCTTATGGATGGATTGAATAGTACGAGGATCGCGGAGGTGTTTAAAGTAAAAATCTTACTTTATATATTTAAAAAAAAACTAGGGAAAAAGTTGGAACTTTGACCCCCAATATCTTCGTAACTAGAAGGTTCCCGTATGGTCTGGAACAAAAAAATATCGTAATGATAAGGAGAACCAGTATCTTTCGCCTTTGTTAAGGGTCTAGTTCACCCATTATGTAACAAAAATATGTTAGGTGTATTTATGCCCTAGTAGTTTGGGTACTACTGTTGTATGAATTAAACGATGACCGACACTCGGTCACAGCTTTACTCCAAACTCCAGGATTCAGAGTTAGGACTGACATCTTTACGTGTTGTCACTTTGAAACCACCCATCCACGGTGACACCCATCCGTGGACTGACCTAGGCAAGTGTTGCTCATCCTCTAATCGATCGACCCTGGCTCCTGACTCACCCACGTAAACACAAAACGCATTAAGTGATTGGAAAACTAAACTAGTAGAAAGCATGTACTAAATTGATCCTTAAATGTTCCTGAAAATAGTTTTGATGGCGGTAAATAAAGTTAGTCCTTATGGGAATACTATGACAATAGTATGAGTTAAATAAAATTTATGCAAAAAAAACCGACTTCCAAAAAAACACAAAAAAGTCTAAAATAACTTCACTTTCGGAAGTCTGTGACGTTGTTTGTTTCATTGAGTTTTTTTTGTACCCTTATTAGTTTTAGTATACCACACAAATTTTTGTCATGAATTAATTTTTATATTTTAACTAGAATTTATTAAGGGATTATCATGTCATCAACATGGGCCAAGAAGAAAAAATAGGTACTAAAAGAAAAAAAAAATTACTGAGCCGATTTTGAGGAATTTTTATGGGAGCAACCGGGAAGTTCGCATAAAAAGATTTTTTCAAATCGGTTCATAAATGATGGAGATCATCATAAAAAAATCTAACAGAATTGAGCAACTCCTCCTTTTTTTGAAGTCGGTTAAAAACTATGCTGTGCTTATATGGCTAGGTGTATGAACTTGGACGGTACCTTTAACAAAATATTTTTTTTAAATTTTGTTTTCCTGTTGTCTGTCCGTCTGACTGTTTGTATGTTTGTTTGTTCCAGCTTATCTCCGAAACGGCTGGACTTTGACCGGACTTTTACTGGCAGATAGTTGATGTTTTAACAAGTAACTTAGGCTACTTTTATTAAAAAGCAAGGACAGGTTCCGTGCAAAAAAATTAAAATGAAATTGTTAACAGGATTCGATTCAAATAGGGAAGAAATCGTCATTATCTGCCTAGCCTTTTCCCAACTCTATTGGGGTCGGCTTCCAGTCTAACCGGATGCAGCTGAATATCAGTATTTTACATGGAGCGACTGCCTATCTGCCCTCCACAACCCAGTTAGTACTGGGTAATACGATACCCCTCGGTAAGACTGGTTGTCAGACTTTATAGGCCACTGACTACCTAACGACTGTCAAAGATCTACAAATGACACCCGGGACCAACGGCTTAACGTGCTTTCCGAGGCACGGAGGAAACTCGGTATGTAAGCACGGCCTAACCTAAAGATCGACCCGAGCGGCTTTTATTATTTAGCCACGAATAATAAGAATTAAAAAAAAGTTATAATAAAGAAGAAGTAATATTTTTATAATAATTTCACACGGACGAAGGGAACGGGCAACAGATTAGTAATAGCTTCAGTAGTTACCCCTTTTAAAAAAACACACACCGTCTATCCATTGTTTCTTTGCTCTTCTCCTGCTCTTATAGCCATCCACAATCATGCTCAATCTTTCCTCATACCATGGACATTTTTCTCTACCATGATGACTAGTGATCGGATATTTGGATGCATATTTACCTAAAGTACGTTTTTTCCTGGCATTAGGTACGAAAGTATGAAAGCGGCTTCTTAAAATGCCATTTTTTCTCGGGATCGCAGTATTTTATAAATAATACAGTTTGTATAAAATGTAGTACTCATAATGAATATTTAAAATCTATTTATAACCAGGCAAGAAATTTGTTAAAAATAACACGTAAAAGTACAAAATTATACGATTTAAATTTTGCTGCTGAATATTCGTATAGGACAAAATGGTAAATATTACAATCCATTTGAATTAAAACACTAAAATGAAAAAAATAACTATATATTTAAATAAAGCGGGACTTTTTTCGTACTGACGCGCGCTCTACACTTGTCAACACTCAAACTTTAGGTAAATATGCATCCGAATATCCGATCCCTAATGATGACCAACCGATTTCCACACAACTTTTCAGTTACCGGTGCAACTACCCGATGTCCTTTTACAAACTAATTCTTATTCATTTGCTTTACAGTTTACACAATGCATCTTTTTTAGCTTTCTCATCACAGCTATAAGAAATTATCTTTGTTTCATTTATTATAATACCCCTACCAATTAACAAATGGATGTGTTCATTAAAATTAATTCCATATCTCGAGTGCGGCACTCTAAACTTGGTCTGTGTTTCACAATAATATGCGTACTTACGTGTCGTGTACGTCACGGACTTCGAACTTGCGATAAATCGATATTATGTCCAGTATCCGCACCTCTAGGGGTACATAATGTAGAATAGGTATGTGATTATAACATGTTTAGATTATATAGTATGAATGATTCTTGTATTGTTTTTTTTTGGTATTACTGAGAGTATGGATTCTTCCTTTTTTTTTTGTCAATGGCTATCTGAAAAAAATACAGTACCTAAGTACAATTTATTGAATTAAACAATGGATTTATCTTTGAGACAATTCCCAAACTTAATGGTGTACCAATTAGAAACAAAACATCAAAAGAAAACCCGACACTTTCGCACAAACATTTAAAAATTTCACACAAAGGACATTACCCAAATTCTCTTAAGTCTCTCGTTGTATTTTTACCGTGGGCTATTAAAAACTCCCCTTGCCGGCCACATAATTACGCCGAGCATCGGCTGGTAAATCCGCGAGTATAAGAGATACATATTAATACGAAAATTTAAGCCGGCCCGAACGTCGCAAGTAGAACCCCTACCCCCCAATAGCCACCTAAGTCCGAATAGGTACCTTTCTCGGAGGTTGTGTATGTGTGTGTGTGTGTCCATTCTTGTGTGTGTGCACAAATTTCATAATAGGTGTGGCGTTGTGCTCGGCTCAAATTTTACATCTCACATCTCATGCGTACAGGGTGTTTCGGTTTTGGTGTTTGGTTATTTTAATAGTTTTCTTTGTTGTTAATGGGTTGAGAATCTTGTGTTGACTTGGCCAAATAAATATTGCCTTAAAACTGTGGAAAAAATTCTAGAGTATTTTTACAGAAGTAAAGGTATTTCAGATAGTCAGATATCGATGAAAATGCTATAAACTGTCTGGACTAAATAAGTGAAAGAAATAATAAAATTTTAATCTATATGTTCCTCTGGTGTCACGCTAGCATTATATATGTACGCTGAAACTTTGCATATTTATTACAGTGGCATAGCTATAAATATCTCGAATTCGTTCTCTCCACTAAAATCCCAATGCCACTTTTAACTCATTCACAACTACTTAGATTTCCCATAAAATATTAAACACAATCAACTCAATTAGTTCTACAATACAAAAACAAATTCCCAAAAATCGGGACACCCCTTACCACGGTACTCACGGACATGCGTGCTATATCTATGCGCACCTAGGTAGCTGGTTTATTAATTTATCTGTAGCGGAGAACTAACCATAGCCTTCGGCCCCCCACCCGTACCCCTACCTCACTGTTTAAACATTTCCAAATGAGTATGCAGAAGATTTTGCCTAATACATGACCACGCGTGGTGGAACGTACCCTGCGTCCCTGCCTGCCCTGCCTGCCCTGCCCCTCCAAATTACTTCAGCTTTAATTAAAAGCATAGCATTCTGTTCATGACAAGTATTTCAACCTACGCCTAGTATACTACTCTACTATAGTACGATAACTAGGTATTTTTGAGTGTACTAAAACTTTGTTTGGAATACTTGGGTATTAATTTAGACGTGTGATGGTCGGAGTACGAACATTTTGGATGTTTTTTTTGCCTCGTGACCAAACGATAGTTTTTAAATAGTATTGATGTTTTGGTATGTTTTTCCCTGTATTGTCTTCTTTTTCTATGACTTAGAGCTGTGAAGATAAGTAATAACTAAGTTAGCTGGAATATGGTTAGGCCTTCTGTGTAGGACGCAAGTGTGTCGATACCCGTGCGCCATCCTATTTATCTAGCATGCTGTGCGCAGTTGCTGCCGCGTACCGCTGCGAAGCTAAATATGGCCAAAATCATGTGATAATCACGACCATTCCCTGGGGGTAAGCAGAGTTTTAGGCCACTTATTCAGTGGCCGTGCAGTAATTGCTGTTTAACAAACACCATTGTTTTAATGACTTTTGTATAGTCTTTCAATAAAACTAGTGAATTTCGATGATTTTAATTTAAAATAGAGGAGTTCGTGCCGTTTTCAGTTAGGTTGCCGCTTTATAGTTATGCTACTAGTTTACGAAGTTAGTAATATGTTTTTCATGGGTTTATAAACAGATTCGTATCGTTAGAAAAGTACTTACTAAAAGTATTCTTCTATTCCTTGTGACTGCTTGCTATAAAGTAAGT
This sequence comes from Noctua pronuba, assembly GCA_905220335.1. Taxonomy (NCBI): domain Eukaryota; kingdom Metazoa; phylum Arthropoda; class Insecta; order Lepidoptera; family Noctuidae; genus Noctua; species Noctua pronuba. Next base: position 17,814,169 of record LR999891.1, on the reverse strand, counting down.
AAATTGTAAAAAAAACACCGACTTCCGGAAGTAAAGTTATTTTCCACATTTTAGTGTTCTTTGGAATTCAGTCATTTTTTATTTCAAACTTTTTAGTTGTAGTATGATGGTCTCAGACAAGTTTTTGTCAAATATTCATTTTCCATTTTTAATAAAAGTTATTAGCAGATGTCCACATCGCCATTAAAGAAAAAATATGTATTATACGTAGTCTGGCCATAAATATTGTCATAGCTTCCGAATTTTGAATTTGGAATGCAGACGAAAAAATTAATAAATTACGTTCGAATTTTGAATATTTCACGTTTTTAAAAACATAGGTTTTGTAGACTTTTCTTTAGTTTTTAACATGGAGTGGACACAAAAAGAAGACAGAGTCGCTGTAATTGCGTTGCATCGTTGTGGATACGGTGCAAGTGACATTTTCAAACTACTGAAAAACTTAAAAATAACACTAAGGTTTGTTTATCGCACTATTAAACGGTACGAGGAAGACTCAAGAATAGAAGACAGAGAGAGGAGTGGTCGAACTCGTACGGTTCGCACACCAGCGGTGGTCAAAACCATCAAGGCGCGAATTCAAAGAAATCCCGTGTGAAAGCAGAAACTGTTGGCTTTTCAGATGGGTTTAAACAGGACCACGGTGAAAAGGGTGTTAAATGATGACCTTGGGCTACGGGCTTACCGTAAAAGAACAGCTCACTTCCTGAACGATCGTTTAAAAAAAATAAGGCTTCAAAGATCACGCGTTTTGTTGAGACGGTACGCGGGAAAAAAATACCGCGAAATATTATTTTCAGATGAAAAATTTTTTACAGTTGAAGAGAGCTTCAATAAGCAAAATGACAAGGTGTATGCTCACAACAGTGATGAAGCGAGTAGGCGTATCCCGCGCGTTCAACGTGGTCATCATCCCTCATCGGTGATGGTTTGGCTTGGAGTGTCGTATTTGGGCCCCACTGAGATGTTTTTTTGTGAAAAAGGTGTGAAAACCAGTGCTTTGGTGTACCAAAATACAGTTCTTCAAAACTCCGTAGAGCCTCTTAAACGAACAATGTTCGCAAATCGCCACTGGGTATTCCAGCAAGATTCTGCACCGGCTCATAAAGCCAAGAGTACGCAAAACTGGTTGGACGCCCATGAAATTGATTACATCAGGCACGAAGATTGACCGTCCTCCAGTCCGGACCTTAATCCCTTGGATTATAAAATATGGCAGTATTTAGAGGAAAAAGCCTGCGCAAAACCCCATAAAAATTTGGAGTCGCTGAAGCTATCCCTCATCCAAGCAGTGGCCGATATGGATCTCAATGTCGTGCGTGATTCTATCGATGACTGGCCTCGCAGATTACGGGCTTGTATCAAAAACCAAGGAGGTCATTTCGAATAAACTAATTTACATGAAAAACTGTGTATTTTTACCTATCTTGCCACATATAAATTATTATATTAAAATTGAAAATGTGTCATTTATTTCACATTTAATATGTGACAAAACTTATGACCCGACTACGTAGAATGTAACTCATATACCACCATCTGAATTAATTTATATGGGGCCACCGCGTGACCTTCCTCTACCAAGTAAAAAAAAAGAATTACTTAAATCGAACCAGTAATCACGGAATTATGAGGTTACACTCATTTAAAAAAAAATCGAATTGAGAACCTCCTCCTTTTTAGAAGTCGGTTTAAAAGATTGCGAAACTTTTCTATAGGGCTCATGAGTTTTCTCCGTGCCTCGGAAAGGGTCCTGGCTGTCATCTGTAGGTCTTTGACAGTCATTACAGGTAGTCAGTGGCCCAAAAAATCTTACAACCAGTCTTACCAAGGGTATCGTATAACCCAGTGCTAACTGGGTTGTGCAGGTCAGATAGGCAGTCGCTCCAAGTAAAAAAAAAAATCAAAAAAAAATTAGCATTAGTAGTTATGAATAAATAAATAAAATTCTGGTATTCAGCTACATCCCGTTAGACTTCAAGCTGACCCCAACATAGTTGGAAAGGGCTGGGCAAATGAATGACACTATGTTTATTTTATTTTATTTTCCTTTATTGGCCAACCAACAATTGTTTACACTGTAAATATTTTAAGTTATTATCTATCATTATTTCAGGTTAGTGTAACAATTTCTTACAGGTTAGCACCGCATGCCCCATAAACATATTAGATGCCGTAAGCACTTTACTATCTTATTAACTAAAATTAACAATTTAAAATAAAGTTCTGTGATGGAATTTGAAACTAACATTATCAGTAAAAGTAAAATTCAAAAACAAACAGGAACACAACAAAACAGGAAAATAATGAAATTAAAATCGAAATAAAATTAAACTTACAACTAAAATTAATAACAATTAGAATCAAAAATTCGAATTAAAATCAGAATCAAAATCAAAAATACAATTAAAGTCAGAATCAAAAATTCAAATTAAAACCAGAATCAAAATTAAAATTATAGTTAAATCAAATTTAAATCAAATCAAATTCAGAATTAAAATCATAATCAAAAACAAAAATTAAGATTAAAATCAGATTAAAATTAGAATCAATATCAAGATCAAAATTAAAAACAATATTAAAAACAATAAGTATTAAAATTAAACAACAATGTTCTTGCTGCTTATTGCTTAAGCAATCGATTACACAACTTATCAGTTAAATATAAACAACGAAATAACAAACTTTGAAATTAAATCTGTAAATCTTTTATTGGAAAACGAAAGAAAACAAAGATTTAATGATCACGAAATAAATCTATTATTGTTTGAAACCGAGTTTCGTTCTGATTATAATTTTATCGACTTCGTAGAGGTCTGTAACTTTTCGAAACTTCGGACCTAGAAAAGTAACTGCGGACTGGTATGAAATGGACGTCCAAATTTTTGTTTTTTAAATGTTAATTAAAAATAAGTAATTCAACTTTAAATCTTTTTATTGTTGAAAACCATCATCTCTCTGGCCTTTTCCCAACTATATTGGGGTCGGCTTGCAGTCTAACCGGATGCAGCTGAATACCAGTTTTTTACATGGAACGACTGTATATCTGACGTTCACAACCCAGTTAGTACTGGGTAATACGATACCCCTTGGTAAGACTGGTTGTCAGACTTTTTGGGCCGCTGACTACCTGACGACTGTCAAAGATCTACAAAAGTCACCCGGGACCAACGGCTTAACGTGCTTTTCGAGGCACGGAGGAAACTTGGTATGAAATGAGTGGTCACCCATCCACAGACGAACCTAGGCAAGCACGGCTTAACCTAAAGATCGAACCGTGCGGCTGTCATTATTTAGCCACGAGCTCCTCTTATTGTTGAAAGCCATTTTGCAAAAGGTTGATTTTCTATACAAACTCTCTATTTCATGTTTTATTTAACTACATAAGGAGCGAGTTCTCCTGTCTTCATATTCTTCTGCTATTTAACCATATAGAAAAGAAAATAGTACCTGTAAATATATGGAGGAGGTCTTTGCCCAGCAGTGGGACATCGATGGCTACTAAAAGAAGGATGCAGATGCGCATGAAGTGATGTAGCGAATAAACTTGTTTCGCGATGGGGAGATAACTTGCCGGGTCTCAGATACATAACTAGTATCTATAGGTCCCGACTGTCATGAAATTGTTATGTATCGAATACTAGCTTTTGCCCGCGGCTTCGCTCGCGTTAATTTAGAATTAGACAATCAATTCAGGTTGTACTTGGCTTATAATAATAAAATTCAATCATGATTAGAAAGACACGTGGCGTAATCTATTATCATAAGAACGTTATTGTTGTTTTCCTCGGGAACAGTACTTTTTTTCGGGATGAAAGGTACCTTATGTCCGTTTCTGTACACTTGACAACGTATATGCAAAATTTCAGGATGATCGGTTCAGTCGTTAAGGCGTGTAAAGGTAACAAACAAACAAACTTACTTTCGCATTTATAATATTAGTAAGGCTTTTGTATTTTTCAGGAATTAGGTGTGCTATTGTGAATACAGAAGACTCAATTTAAAATTACTACTTTTTAAGTATCCAATTGAAAAACTTGATTCGTATTTCAATGATTTTTATAAATTGGGTCTTTTGGTAGATATAATTAATCTCACCGAATACAAGTCAGCGATATCCATGGAATTATAATGGTAGCACTTCATTTCATCCAAGAATAATCACTTAAATAACCATCGTTTTACAACTTACTTGAACTTTTAAGGGCTGTTTTTTTAAGCAGCGCTAAAATTAAAAAAAAGAAATCAACAAAAACAAAGATACCGATTGAAAAGTATTCAACCAAACAGGATTTCAAAGTGATAAGTTTGTAGAAATGTTTATGTAACAATACTTGCAACAAAAGCGTACGAATTAGTGGCTATGTAGGTACAGCTCCGCCATCTAGCGGTAGGTGTTGCGAATCTAAGCAGGATGAGTGAAACGCGAAGTAACTCTGAAAGTTCTAGAACTATGTGTGAAAGTTTTATTTATGGAAATTAGTACTTTTGCCATGAGGAGCTCGTGGCAACACAATAACCGCCACTCGGGTCGATCTTAAGGTCCGTGGATGGGCGACCGCCCAATTCATATCAAGTTTCCTCCGTGCCTCGGAAAGCACGTTAAGCAGTTGGTCCCGGCTGTCATTTGAAGATCTTTGACAGTCGTTACAGGTAGTCAGTGGCCCGAAAGTCTGACAACCACTCTTACCAAGGGGTATCTCTACTCTACTCTACTCTTGTATCCATCCACATTCATTCTCAGGACTTTCCTCACGACATTTTCCTCCTTCCTCCGCATCACATGCCAATACCACGACAACCGATTACCACACAACTTTTCAGTCACCGGCGCCACTTTCAGACTTCCTCTGAGTACTTATTCCTTTTTTATCCATTCGCGGAACATCACAATACACCAAAATTATTACTCAGCTCTCTATTAAGGTGGGTATTATGAACTTACTCCCAATAGAGTAAACATCGCTTTAAAGAGGATTTTTAAAATGCTTTTAAGAGCACAATTTTATATCATCTGCATCATCTTATTACATTATTCTGACACATGCTCACTGATAGACACAGACAAACATTTAAAGTTCGACAGTTTATAATTATACGTTTGTGTCCCGTAAATACTGCCGCGCTAAGCATAAGAGCAGTAAGTATGTTTTGCATTGTTTTGAGTAATTGGCGTGCAAAGTTTTTGGTACAATTTTGTTTTTCCGGACTTTTTTTAAGTTATATTAATTGTGATGATTGAAGCCCAAATAAAGCGCCTTTATATTCTTCACTCAATATTAGAATAGTTTTAAATCTCGAAAATCCTTTTATATCTAGTACTAGCTTTTCCCCGCGACCTTCGTCCGCGTAAAATTACAAAAAATACAATTTTCCACGTTTTTGCAATATTTTTAATTGCTGCTCCGCTCCTATTAGTTGTAGCGTGATGTTTTATAACCTATAGCCTTCCTCGATAAATGGGCAATCCAACACTAAAAGATTTATTCAATTCGAACCAGTAGTGCCTGAGTTTACCGCGTTCAACCAAACAAACAAACTCTTCACCTTTATATATTAGTATAGATTACTTGAAGCAACTGAAACTGATCCTTAACGAAATTTACCGGTTCCCGATAAGCTATTAAAACAGCTGTCAGTACATCTGGTAGAGCTCGTTGCGCTGATTCAGGATCAATATTTAACTCATTTTGTCAAAAATTTCACTTACTCCTGATATCGCTAGCGCGGCAGAATACTTCTCACATTGTTTTGGCAATAAATGCCGAATTGTAGGTATTTAGTAAAGGTTCTTTAATAAGTGATTTAGAAACACAACTTCAGTGGCCACATAAACTAATCTCCCCACTATTAAACGCGGAAGAAAGTAATACCATTAAAAAATAAGGCCAGGTCTGAAGATACTACTGGTAGAAACTGTAACCCACATATTAATAAGAGGATTAAAGAATATCTAGGTCGTTTGTTAAGGCTGAAAACTCTCGAAGGGACCCCGAGGCATAACGTATTTAAGCAACGCCTAGTTTTTACGTACATTTTTTAAATACACTGTTAGAGTCAAGCTCAAATTCCTACCAATACATATTTCCCTTATTGCAAAGAAAATGCAGTGGAATAACTCCATGCTACGTTAAAAACAACCTTAACTTGCTAGGCCCAGAGTTGAGTTTCACTGGTCTCTGTGTTAAAAGCTTGTTTGATATAAAGCTTTGTCAATAAGCTATTTTCCATCCTTGCTTATTATAAAACTAATAAGAGGAGCTTATTGGAACAGCTTAGACTTAAGCTTCAGACAATTTCTTACAAGAGATAAGTATTAATTTTCTTTTATTAACAAAACTCTAATTTTAACTCATCATCATCTGCCAAGCCTTTTCCCAACTATGTTGGGTTCGGCTTCCAGTCTAACCGGATGCATTTGAATACCAGTATTTTACAAGGAATTACTGCCTATCTGACCTCCACAACCCAGTTAGTACTGAGTAATACGATATCCCTTGTTAAGACTGGTTGTCAGACTTTTTGGGCCACTGACTACCTAACGACTGTCAAAGATCTACAAATGACCAACGGCTTAGCGTGCTTTCCGAGTCACGGAGGAAACTCGGTATGTAATGGGTGGGCACCCATCCACGGACCAACTTAGGCAAGCACGGCTCGACCCGAGCGGCTTTTATTATTTAGCCACGAGCTCCTTCACTCTAACTTCAACCATTCTGACATAAAAAGTTACTTAAGAATGTCTATAGTTTTACTAGATTATGCGTAAGTTTCGCGATTTACTGAATTATTTCCTACTACGAAGGACACCTTGTTCTTGAGCTTAATAAGCGACACTGACAAGGTCACAACTCGGAGTTCTAATAAATACTTACTCGTAGGGAAATTCGTAAACAATCGTAACCATGAAACTTGTAAAACAAAGCCATTATTTGTAGAGGTAGTTAAGTTAGGATATTTTATTATGTTTTTTATTACCTATTTAATGTTTTAGTTAATTAAGTTTAGGACATTTATCTTATGTACAGAAAAAAAGGTAATTTTTGCGAAAGACTTGTTCTGTTAACAAAAAAACACTAAGTCGTATTCTATTGAGACTTTTCGAAATATCACGAGACATATTTATTTCATATCGTATCAGAAGCGTTCAGTTGAAACCATAAACAAGTTTCGGTCTCTAACAAGTTCTTAGTATTGAGATTCAGAATATGTACACAACTTAAGAACACAAGGACGAAATTATCCAAGAAAGTACACAAATACTTAGCTGAGTCGCGGCCGAGTTCACGCGAAAATGAATGAAACCGAAAGTCAACGGCCCCAGCGATTTGTTCGGAACAACAGACTTAATAACTCGCCCCATTCATACCGACCTTCGTCTTCAGACGGAATTAGTCGATTATGTGTGAATGGCGCAACTCTATTTGTCTATATTTTTTATGACGGTGCGGTCCGTCACTACTTATAGTACGGGAGCCGATTTTTTTTCGATTTTGTTTAAGTTTTTTATTTTAATTAATATAATATAGAAAATGTTTTCAGTTTAATGACAAGGGTTTTATGGTGGTTTTCTTATTGGAAAATCCACGTACTTATTTCATTTTAGTTGGGCATTCTAACAGTTACAGAGTATAATTTTCTATTCATCATTATGTCTTTATAACTATAAAGCATTTTATCTGTAACTAATCTTAACAATTAATTTGTTTGGCCAGTTTCCCCAAACTAAGCAGTATCTAGTACTAAGTTACTTGTTTCTTGGGGACCTCAAGTTATTAAATGGTATTTAATAAGATCTATATTTTTGTATTTGAAGGAATTGGGAGAGACCTTTGCCAAAGTATAGGAGGTAACAAAAGTAAATTAACCAGTGGAAGCTAACTTAGCAGTTAAAATCATGCATTTTATCTGTACGCCACGTGTCAGTTTTGTGAAAATGACCGGACACTTCGGCATCTCCCCTAACCCTCTGATTATGCAAGTTTACGGCTGCAGTTCAAACGGGGTTGAACTCGGAACCGATCGATTCACAGCTGACCCCTTGCGTTGGGCTATCGTGTCTTTTTTAGGAATCAATAAAATGATTGGAAAGAAGAAAGGGAGGTCTTTGCCCTGCAGTAGGATGACAGGTTGCAAAATAACTAAAAAACTTATGATAAAGTGACTGCCATAGACATGACAATAGAAACACAGTTTTATATATTTGATTAGGTATTTTCAAACTCAATTATGTATTCATAAACTGAACTTTTAGTTTGTCGTATGTACTTAGAGCTTTCAACTTCAATTTGTGTTTAGTTCTATCATTTTCTCTTTATGTTAATATAACATCTAACAAAACAGTAATATGAATAAATCTTTGGCAAAGTTTTTGAAAAAGGGCGTTTATTACTGTAATTAAAATCAGTTGAATGTTGTCAAAAAATCACAAACATGATTTTTCGGACACTCATTGATGTCCATCGTCATGTTTGTTGCCATGGGACCGGTAATACTAGCCAGTTAGTCACCAATGGAAGTTGTACAATGCAATACATCCGACTTGTATGGTGAGTTTCATGGAGACTCATAAGACAGATATAGTTACTAAAAAGTTGGTATGTAACTTGAATGAAGTAATAGTGAAGTAGCTGATATACTGTTTTAGTAATTTTCTGATTGAAACTAAAATTTAAGACTAGGACATTCAAGTACTTATTGAAAGCGAAATTGAATCTAGGTTTCTAGGTGAGGGGTTCAAACTATGCCTACATAATATTATATTCCCACCACAGTTTAGGGTTACCACACGGCTGCCACTAATGAGAAAACATAACCATGTGTGGACAGCATTCGACGCGTGGACTAGAAATTGTATAAAATGTGGCTGAGCACATTTCCATCGTCAAGGGAATTTGCACAAGGAGGAACAAGGAAGACGCGGGGGCACCCCTTTCTCTGGGGGGTGCGGGCCGGCCGTCCGCCCTACATACGTACCTACGAGGGTTGCCTGTTTACAGCGAGCCGGGCACGCACGCCGCTCTCTGTTCTACAGAATCAGGGCTGCGAGCTGGACACCCAGGGCTGTCACGAAATACTTACATTTTCTTCTTCGATTTTTTTTTTAAAGATGAAAATTTTGTTGCTCTTTTTTCGGACAGTCATTTTTTGGACAGACAATCGGTCTTGTACTGATGAAACAAAAATGTGTCAGTCTGTTTTTTGTGATATTTGTGTTGTGTTTGAAAACTTCTGTGTAGGTAGGTTACAACTATGAGATATATAAGCTAAATTGGCTCGTAATTGGTTCTTATATAGATGCTGAAAGTTTCAAGGCTATTCCGCCTATGTGAGCATACGGTAGAGGAATCTTTAGTAAGTCTTAAAACGGTATTTAAATTATGCGTTTGTTTCATAGATTTAAAATTAACCTGATAATGTGGTTAGGTGAATACGTGGATCTAATAAAGAGAATATTGTAACCCAAAATTAATTTAAACCGTAAAAACAGAAACTTAAAACTAAAAATTTTCAAAGATTTCCTAGAATTCATCAAACAAAACCAACCCAACTTTCTAAACAGAAGAAATCGCGAAAAAGTTTAAAATCTATTTTTTTTAAATATTCAAATAGTCTTGAATAGTTCGAATTAACCCTAGCGGGCTAGTCGCCGTACTAGATGACGCAGGGTGGCCGAAGGGGCCGTGGGGGTGCGGCGAGCGATTCGGGGGTCATGCGGGGGGCGGGAGGGGGTCGCACCCCCCTCACCCCGCGCCCCCCGCTGGCCAGGACGCGGACGGTAACACGAGTGCGCCTATGCGAGGCATGTATCTTGGACGAGCAGATATAACAGAGAAGTAGCCCCCAGTACCAAGCTTCTAATCGAACGCTCGGCGGTATGCTCTACTTTAGATTTGAAAATTGAAAGTATTTTAAAGTTTTGTTTGTGGTGGTGTGTGTTAAGTAATGGTGTTAGAACATTTTGGCGGGAATTATTTCAACAATAGCTGGGCAGTAATTAGGAAAATCTAAGAGTTCAGCTTTTCGAGACCACCCGCGGCAGATTCCAAGGTTCAACCTGGCTTAAGGTGATTTGGTACATTTTTCGGCAGCCGAATTATGATCGATCTTAGACAACTTTTTTAATTCCGAGATTAAAAACTCACTGTCTGGACGACGGTCCATCTTCTATCTATCTTGGTTCTGTCTATCGCTCTACCTTGGAACATCGAATAAATGTTTTGCGGAGAGTAATACCGATTGGCTGAAACCGATTGACCGAGTCGAGTTGTACCTTAAAACGAATACGTAGCTGAGTTACTATTATTTTAAACTTATTCCAAAAGGAAATAAAAATAATAAATATCGCATGGCTGGCTATAAACCGAAAAAGTGATGATTGTTGGGATAGATGTGTTCTTGAATGAAGACTGCAAATCGGTAAACGGAGTTTTGAACTCCTTCAGGTGGAGCTAGTAGCAGCTAGTTGAGACTGGCCGAGAATCGAGTAGAATGAAGTGCAACTGAGCAGGATTAGGGTTAGGTTCAGCAATGGACTGCTATTGTTGATGATGGGGATTGAGAGGATTATTGAAAAAGAAATTAACCACTATTTATTTAGGTTTTTTTTTACTTCTACAATATCAATACATACTGGGGATAATCCAAAATCAATTTTTTTTTTCGTTTAATATGCCCTTGATGCAATTGACGTTGGCTGCCTAATTAGGCATACTTCTGTATTTCACAAAACAACTACAACACAGTACAACAACATTTATTTTATCAAAACTGAAACGAACCCAAAAATCAATAAAACTAATTAAATACCCAAGTAGAGTACCCTTCGTACCAGTCGTAGCTATTTTACATGTGCGCGGCCTATAGCTGCCGTCCTATCGGTAGGTACGTACTGGCAGTCTCAATAGCATCACAGCGACTCAGAACGGAATATATTCCGTATTCTGTATATTTCGTGTGGTCCGTGTTCCGTTTTGACCCGGTTTTCTCCAAACGCGTTCGATTTTCGAAAGCTTTTTCTTTTTTTTTGGCCAAACGCAGGTGATTAAAACGGACGGGTTGTCATTTCGGCGGTTTCATTTTCACTTGTAAAATGTTCCTCTCTGATTTTTGGTTGGTTTACTTTATAGGTCGCGTGTCAGGATTGATTTTGAAAAGTTTTTTTAGTAACGGGGTTTAACCGGTAGACAGGTACGTAGTTGTGAAAAAGACCTATGAATAGTCTTCCTGGATTATCCATAATGTTCAAACTCAAACTCAAAGCATTTATTTCAATTAGACCATAACAGGCACTTTTGAATGTCAGAAAAACAAAGAAGGCGAAGCTACAGTCCCAGACACAAGGCATAATAACTTGTGAAAGTACTGTAGTTGCCCATTCCAAAGCGTAGATCTCTATGGAGAAGAATGGGCAAGAAACTCCATGGACACTCTTTTCAATCAAAATATTTTTACAAGGTCTTGGTTACATCATTCATGTTGAGATAATACATATATGTGAGAACAATGTAGAAAGATGTGCACATTAAGAGCGTCCAGAGTAAAAGATTAGATCAACACTTTAAAAACAAAGAAGTTAGAATAAACCATGGCAGCTAAGAGATGACCAGTCCCAACTGACAGCGCCCGTTCACGAACATGACGCATGGATCAGCACCATTCAACTCAACCATTTTGAAGGGAACTAAATGATCCGACACACCCGCCACCATCAGCGAGACATTTGAGTGAGCATGACATTCTCTCAACCGCCAGGGCAATGTCAATTTCTACGTCTTCAAATCCTGTTAAGTAGTTCATGGAAGTAATTTTATAATTTCTTAAATATATTCCCAATGTTAAACTTCAACTTCAATTTGATATTTAAAATTAACACTTCCTTCCTACCAAAACATGTCCTAATAAAACCAATTAGGTACCTACCTATCTACCTACCAGTGAACAAAAAGTAAATCTTTTCGTTCACAAAAAAAGCTAACAGCCCACGAAACAAAAATAGAAAGAACCAAAATCAGTTGGAAAAGCAGACAATTTTAGAAACACGTAGGACAATATAAAGGGGTAGTACTGACGGACCGGATACATCCCAAGAGAATTGGACGCTCCTCCGTTGATTTTTTATAAATATTAATACGGTCATCTCTGCCCACCCCTTCCTTTGTTGATCGATAAATATATTATTACCTATTCAATAAATATTGTCATAAAATTCATGCTTAAACTTCGGTTGTGAAATTGTCTTATTAGTGGTCAATACAACGCTAACCAAAATTGTATAGAATTCTAATAAGTTTAAATAATCTTACAGGCATTTATTTTTGCAAAAAAAAAAATCCATAACCGATGCTACTTATCACTAAAACGAAGTTACTCGTATATCAATGCGTAAATATTATAGTACTGTTGCAAAGTCAACCCTCCGCGGTAAACCGAGCATAGAAATTCGAACAGCACTTTTATATAGGCATACGTTTAGACATTGCCGAGCGTTGGTGAAAAACAACATTAGCGTAGCGTTTTTTTTTTGAGAGTTACTTTTTAGGAAATCTACAATTTAGTTTAAAAAAGTAACGGTCTATTATTTTGCAAACAAAGACATTCAAATATTTACGAGCAGTAGATGGGACAAGATGAAGAAAATCGTGATCCAATACGTCTTGTTACTATTTAGTAACAAGTCGGTATGTCTAGTGTCATACACCCGCTTGTCAGGTAGCATTCGTGTGTCAAAATCGAAAATGTTTGATATAAAAATTTTTGTATGAAAATATTCGCCGTGTCTCTATAAGACTTTTAAATCTCTTTCTTTGCAAATATAAATTACCGTTCGATTTTTTACTAACAAAATTCTTTTAAGATATTCTAAGAGTCGTAAAGATGTTTAAATGGTGACTTGGTTTTTCTCCAAAATGGTAAATTTTTTATACTATCATTTTATTATACTAGCAACATCATTTGAGTAGATGTAGGTACACCTCATGGGCGCAAAGTTTTCTCCTCCACACAATCGGACAGCTTGCGTCAATGTTTTACTCTTCTCGTGCATAATAGGAGAATCTTACTTCTCATCTCATCTCACTAATGCATTTTTATCCTCGAAAGTTTGTGAGGATGGATGTATGGATCGATGTTTGTTACTCTTTCACTTAAAAAACACTGAACGGATTCTGATGAAACTTTATAGTAAGTACTAACTATAGCTTATAGAAGCTCGTCACCATTATCTGGAGTCAATACTATACGACAAAGGGATGCCTTCGGAGACGAATCTGATTGCAACTCGAGGTCGCTGCATTCATAGAATTTCATTTTTGCGTAATCAGGAAATCCGTCTCCAGCCTCTTTGAAAATGTTAGTAAAGATATGACCAAAGTTTTGTTATATTTTAGTGTAGTGTTTTTCTTTGGTTGAACTTTATGCTAAAGTGTTAGGCAAAAAGTAATTTAAATAAGAAATGTATTACCTGCATAACTCTATAATGATAATTATATAAAACTACGGTTTTCACATAGCAACACCCATGTGAACTATTGAAAATTATTGTCTCATACAACTTCGTCTCACCGGTGTCACTACTACCCGGTTGGCGATAATCAAACTCTATCTTAGTATTACTCAAGGTGATATACCTTCAGTGTACTTTACAACTTTTTGTTACCTTTACATAATGCTAAGCAGATTGTGACAAGCCAACAACTTCTAATTCTTAACTCAGAACCGGGTGTTAGTATACCTGTATTATCCCACTTCTGATATCTCGTTTGGACACAAGCAAAGAGTAGTACAATTAACATTAACCACTCAGCAAGGTGGTAGCTGCCAGCGGGTTGACATTGCACCCTATGCACCCCCATCGTCCTACTGCATTGCATTCAATGAACCTGCACCATTCCAACCCCCCCCAAAAGAGAGGGGAGATCTGTTTGAAGGTCACGTTCTCGTAAACTTTCGCTTTCACCACATTCATGCATTTTATAGGAACATACGAACATGTGCACTGCACTTTCGTTAACCACGAGGAAAAGTTACAGGCTTACAGCGTATTTTGTTGGTCACGGAGTAATTTTACTCAGTCTTTGTTAAAAACTGCTTAGTTTGGGAATGGTGAAGTTTACCCGTTTTCACAAACACTTTGAGGAAGCACCAATAAAAGCATTTCACATTTAGCGCTGACCCGAACCAAATGACTACCTTGTAGCAAAATCTAGTTGCTTAGCGCTACTTTAAGACCAAAAAGAATACTTTATAACACATTAACTACTTTAAAAATCAGACAAGTGAAGTAAATCTCACACTCTGGATTCCTTCTCAATGCTGTGTCCGGCAGCCTGAAACTGAATTCCTGATTGCAGAATCAAGTTAACTATGCTGTTGGAAAAATACATTTCATAAAGTTGATTAATTAAAATTAAATAAGTAAAGAATAAAACATGTCTCTTCAAGATATGGCGTCTTTTACGATTCCGGATTGAAATAGGTACATACGAAAGGGTTACGTATATAGATATAAATAATGCTAATTCTTATGCTAGTTAAAAATATTTTGAAAAAATTACTTGATATGAATTTCTGACTTTTACTTAGAACTCACGTTGACTGTTGAAGTATATTGAGGAACATTTCACTTAGCTCATAATAATACTGGTTTTGATCTATTTAGATGACTAGCGTAACAAGAACTCTAATTTGTATTTTAATTTATTTTTCTTAAACTTATATTAAGTAAATAGTATTTAGGCATATGGTCACTTAGGATATCTTTCTTGTCTTAATATTATTAACGCGAAAGTTTGTGACGATTGATGGATGGATGTTTGATGAAAACTACTGAACGGTATTTAATAAAACTCTACAGTAATATGCCTTATACATCAGAATTCTACTTCTAGATAATGTTATGGTCTTCAGTTTTTTTTTTCCTAGATGCAATTAGTGTTCCTGGGGAATCGAAATGAGAATTATTTGATAATCGATTAAGTAATTATACATGACATTGTCACATTATTAATGGTAATTAAGTAGTAAAGTCAGGATAGTGAATTGTTCGGCAACTCAACTACTAACTTTTGAGTACACTAAAAATCACACTCAATACAACTCAGAACTATAATTATTATGTAGATGTATAGAATGGGTTAAACACATCAAATTGGCATAAGAAGTCGATTCGCTTGCAATCAATTTCCCGGACGATATCTAGGTACCGTTATACAATGTACGTATACTATCTAACTTGCATTCTACTCAGAATATTATCTCTCGACTGTTTACCAAAAAAGTGTTGAATGAAGAGCCGTGACGTCATCAACAGAGAGCGACCCAAGGGCCACTAATAAGTGGGGTACTGTGGAAATCACTAGTCTTTTTTCGCCCCTTAAACCCTTTGTTAAGGGCGATCGTGAAACTTAGCGAAATATTGTTTTACTTCCCTATTTTCAGTTTTAATTTCAAGAATATTTTAATAGTTTTTTCTTGAAAGTTTTTTTTTGATAATTTATTTTTGTTTTCCCATTAAAAATTCCATGCCACTAATAACGGGGTTTAATAAATATGTCACTTGATGGTTTTTGGTTACTTACACGGAGACACTGTGAGTTTCAGGTCTAATGGATTGAAAATCAGACCAACACCTTTTGAAACTAAAGTGAGTCAATTACTTTTCTAAGTAATTATTTTTGGTGTTCAAAAGTTGTGTAAGGTTATATGACCGTAGTAAAGTAACAATAGTTCTATTAAATTACTTCATTAGCAGTAAAAGAGTGATCGCGTCAGTCGCGAACTGAAGCAAATGTGTCCCATAAGGATCGGAACGACTTCTTACAACACATCCAACTATCACAGTGAAACCTATGGTCATTGTTTAACGTGCTTATATTTAAATAAATAAAAAAGTTTTTATATAAATAAAAAGTTATCGGGCACATCGGAGCAGCTCGTAAAGAGTCATAACGAGCGCCCGCAATAAACAGCGTAGGTACGGGCGTCGGGCGCCGGCGTCGGGTGTGCGTTCCGAAAGGCAAATCTGTAAATTCAATTAAGGTTCGAGCATTTTTCGGACACAGGCGTCCGGAGCGAGCCACGCAGCCCTTCCGCCGCGGGCACTCGCCCCCGCATTGGAAAATTTTCTCTCGAAAATTGAAGATATTTCGTGCCTTCTCCCTGGGGGCGACTCGTTCCTCGACACTTATGGTCGGCGTCCTCCGGGTGTGCAGGAGGCTTTTTACATAAAGTCCACACGTATAGGTATCGATCGTGGGCGGCCGGACAGGGAGTACGCAGATGACGGCCCCCAGCGGCTCCCTAACCCCCTCGCTTCCCCCTTTCATTATGTAAGTGCGTACCTAACGCGTGCTCGCGCGGACCTGATTAGGGGGCCTCTTTTTTAACTGACCCCCTCACTTGGTGCGATTAAACTTAATTTGAGAGTGTCCTGCGAGAGGCGATTAAGTTTCACTAACAACTAAGCCTTGAAATATTGTTCGCAATTTGTTACGCTACGCCAAATGCGACAATGGGCCGGCGTCCGCCTACATACATTATTGTCTTATCGTCCGATGCTGGTCGTTAAGGAGACTTTAGTTTTTAATTCGAGTTAAGTAAACACTGGTTTTGTTTCAACCTTATTAAGTGCGAATCAATGCTTTAAAAAAACAAAATTCACTTCACCACACCGCATCAATGGAGTCTGAGTTTTAAGTAAATACTTTTCCTTGAGTATTTTATAATAAATCGTCCAACCCGTCCTATTGTCGTTCAATTTACCTGGCATCACGCGGTACTGATCCGTGCCATATCGTCCGGACTCCCAACAGAGCATAATTTCCACTGGACGAATCTTAAAAGAGCCCAAAACTTCTCGGAAAAGATGAAAAGGGGTATGTCTACATTAAGTATTCGAAAAGTGGAATTGTACAAGAAAAGCAAAGTCTTGTTTTAAACGAGGACGGGGTCTTATATCGAACTTTTCCAATGATCGGACAGCGAAGAATTTTTCAATATAGATGTTTGGCGCATCTTCTATCATTTATATTTTAGTATTCCGTGAGGGAGATCCGTGGAGCTGCCTTCGTTAAGTTTCATTTCTTATTAAATATTCGTAGAAGAGTTTAATAGTAATAATTAAGGTCGAATTAATAAATAAAGACCAGCTGTTACTGTAGTAGAAGAATTAACTACTACAGAAGCAGGTGTTGGAGCAGTTACGGCCGCAAAATGACAAGCCAAGTTGTCTCAAACATGATTTATGAGAAATGATTGTAAATAATAATAAATGTAGTAATTACAAGGCACAAACAAGTCTTGTAATTATTAAAATAACAACACGAGACTATCATAAAAAAAAACTTATAGAAGACTTAAATCATAGTCGACATTTGTAATAGTGGGTGTTATTTTCTTTTTCTGAGCGTGTCGATGGCAACATGCTAGATCGCAGGACCCAGGATAATTCTCAAATCACTTGATATTATTACTGTGAGATCTGTGATAAATGGTTAAAATAAAGTGATTCTGACTTATTGGGCTACTTGGCTCAAGTGGTCGCTAGAGCGGCTGTTGAGCACCGGGTCCTGGTTTCGATTCCCAGTCCGTGCAGTGATATTATTGAGTTAGGAATGCCTCAGTGGCAGCCCGATTTGTGCCCGGTTGATGGCAATAGACTTGCCCCCTACTTGCATGGGACTTAACATAACTGGCGAAATGTGGGTGTACTATTAGGGGAGACCTCTGCCGAAAATCTTTCGGGGAATCCAGGACCTCATGCTCAGCAGTCGCGCTTCCGACCACTAGATCAACGGGTCACAAATATTGAAAAACAGACTGTTGAATGTAAAACAGTTGGTACATTAAGTTATAGAAAGAGATACCTACTTCCACACTCACGAGTGTAGCTTGCGTAATGTCATGTTAATAATGTTATTTTTATTTCTATAAACTTGTCGTGATGTAATGAAGAAAAAAACAGCAGTCAGTTTTCAATAAAAATATGTTACCCAAAAGTCAACTCCATTCCTTTCGCTGCGTCGGCCATCGCCCAAGCTCGGTGCCTGTATACTATAAAAAGTATAGTTGGTGTTCGTGGATTTGAGCAAATTAAACATCTTTCAATTGGTATTACTGTTGCCTACCCTCCGATTAGCCTTCAGGCACTAATTCTGACAATCAATAACCGATAGAACTGAAAAATCTGAAATGGAAAAAAAGTTCCTAATTCTGTTAAAAATAGAGCGCTCAGATCTGGGAAGATATCACAATAAACACTCTTCCCTTATACTAAGTGTTGATGAACACGAGCACTGTTATAAAAATCCTTGAAAAATTCGGAAGATAGATATATCGGAGAATTACGCGGTGGTGGGTTAGGGTAGGTTGAGTCCCAATACCCAATATTGGGAAAAAGTAAAGGTTGATTCATGGTCATTGAACTAAACTAGACTAAGTAGTGTAAAGGACCTTGGCCAAAATGGGCGTAAGTCCAACAGAATTGAAGTACAAGTTGTAAAAGAAACCTTCACGAAGCTCTCAACTAAGCATTATGTAGGTACATCAAACTAAGTCACTCTACGCAAAAAAATATTGTTGGGAAAATAAAAATTTTTTTGGGGGTGAAAAGTCATGTTTTACGGTATAACTCAATGTTACGCAATCAAAACATTGTGCTGATGGATGTATTGAATAGTAAACCGGTCATGGAGGTATTTAAAGTAAAGTTATAACCTGAGTGTGAGTGAGCATGAGTATAAAAAACATAATTATGAAAAAGTTGGAACTTCACTTGACCTCCAATATCGCGGAGGACAAGTACCTTACAGCTTCGTTAAGGATCTTTTTACACCCTTTATATTATAATTATCTACAATCATAGCTCACAATAAGTTCTCCAATTCATATGATCAACGTCGCCGGAGACCAGAGCTACGGCCAATTGAAAATCCTGCAATTATAGCCTGTATTTTTTCGAAGATTTGACAACAGCGGTCATTTGTTTTTAAAGTAGATCTTTTTGAAAACATGTGGTATGGTATTCTGACCCACGCATTCGGACAATTTTTCCACTACTGTTCTTACTCCGTGTAATGCTGGCCGCGGACCAGAGGCCAGTTGCCCCCTAAGCCCAAAATTAAGCACACAGTAATTAAACCCAGCAAGGCCGTAGAGGTCCTACAATCGACAAAGGATTGTAGAGGCTGTGTTCCGGAACTCCTTTGTTAAACTATGTACATATTATTAGTTTGAATAATAGGTCAGATCTATAGCAAAATTCTGAAAAACGCAACATATTTCAAGTGGTTCCTGTTCACCAGCGACTTAGGTACTTGTTGTTTAAGAATGAAATTAAGTCCTAATCATCAGCTAGCTATTACCTATTTATTTCAATTCTGTCGGTCTTACACCCAGAGTTACCAGAAAAAAGCCCATGCTCCTTAATTGTTTTCAAAATTAGTAATACTTAACACGAAATTACAATCGCGTAACATCGCAACAATCGCTACTGGGTCGTTCATGGTGCGTTGTAGTGATCCTTTCACCCTTACTCTTGGCATCACCGTCAAAATAACCTTGGGCTTTATTGTAACTACAATAAGGTTTCTTTTGAGTTGCTGCTGTCAGGAATACTGTTCAAGGAATGTGCCTACCTCTTGCCCACGAGCCAAACGCTCAGGCAACTTGCGACAGGAACTGCTGAGAGAAATGAAAGAATTTCTCTAGAGCAGGTCACGGTGATGTGCCTTTCGGAGCGCCGGTACAATCAAGTTTCCACTAACTGTCAAATTTCTCCAAATGATTTTAAACCATAAAATGTTGATGGTTAAGTTCAAAATCCATTGAGAAAATTTTACTAAAGCAAAGCAAGTAAGTGACGCGCGAGCGTTTTGCTTGTCGCAACTTTCGCAAAACTTGAAACGCGCGACGTATTGCCGCGCAGCTATCGTTGGCTTGCAGATAATTTGAAGGCGTACTTGCTTTGTAGGTAAGACATATGAAATTCTACAGATTTTAATGTCGTACGACTAAGCATAGATACATGATTAGAATAACTATTTCGGTGCTAGCTTTTGTCTTATGGTACGTCCTGCTTATCGCTATAAAAACGAAAGGGTAGGTAATCAAAGAACTATGAAATAAATATTTGAAGAAAATAAGACGCAAATTGCTACTTACTACCTACTAGAGATGAAATGAAATAAATTGTTTATTTGTTTCCGTAGGTATGCATTAATAAATCATTCATCTGATTACGATGAAACGTTGGTAAGGTATTGTGAGCACATCAGAAAAGATAACCAGAAACGGAATCGGGCAACAGCCAAGTAGACTCAAATAAAAATCTTATCCTACTTACCCTACTTACTTAGATTGTGAAGATGAATGGATGGATGTTTGGTATCTACTCTTTTACGCAAAAACTACAGAACGGACATGGATGAAATTTGGCATACAGATAGTCTAACTAATAACCTGGATTAACACATAGAATACTTTTCATCCCGGCGCTAGTAGGTAGTATCTCGAGGGACAATCACTGAATCCCACGTGGGCGAAGCCGCGGGCATAAGCTAATATTAAACAAAGCGATCTGAGTAAGGTGCCTCTGGTTAATAAACCTGAGCAAACAGAATGGTTCGTTAACTTAAAAAAATATGTAGACTGTGAACTGCCCATTTATTTGCAGTCAGGGAAATTAATTGTGAATCAAATTGACACAATTCAATTACCATCTTAGGTACTGCTATTTCATCAATACTTACCTCCTACATACACGTTGGGAGTCTATTTGTGTAAATTGTTAATAATGAACTTCATTAAAATAAGCTAACTTAACTACTAATGCAGTCATTTTTCGTATTTTATTAAAAAAACGAATAGTAAAATTCACGAAAAAAAAACAATCCTTTAATAAAGCGCCATCTATGAAACAGTTGAAGAAGAATTGAAGTCTCAGCGTCCTCTAATTGGGCTGCGAGTAGCGCTACGCGTACCTGATAAATAGTGTTGCTTACATTCCAAAGATGGCGTTAAAAATTCGGTATGGTGTAGAATGAAAATGTACGTTACGAAGGGTGTTAAAGACAGCAAGCTGTCTTTCGACACTCTCTTTCCGAATATTAATATACCAAATTAGAAAACAGATGGCGTTGAAGGTGCAATTACCGAAACAAAGCGTCGCGTCGATTGAATACCTAGGCCCTAATCTAGTGGCTATTTAGTGGCCATTGGTTCAAAGCGCTTTGTGTTTGTACAAGAACTTTCAAAAGGAATTGACGTAAGCTTTTCGGTAGCTTTACGCAATACATTGTGATTGGTTTGAAGATAGGGGGCAGGAACTTGCTTCAATGAAGTTTAATTTATTAAGGGTGTAAAAAGACCCTTAACGAAGCCGAAAGGCACTTATTCTCCCCGTCATTGCAATAATTTTTCTGTTCTAGACCATACTTGGGAACCTTCTAGTTAGGGAGATATTGGGGGTCAAAGTTCCAACTTTTTCACAAGTTTTTTAAAAAATGCATGTTTTTAAAGTAAGATTTTTACTTTAAACACCTCCATCACCCCCGTACCATTCAATCCATCCATCAGCACAATGTTCTGAGTGCGTAACATTGAGTTTTACCGTATCACGTGATTTTTCACCCCAAAAAAAAAATTCGTTTCCCAGCAAATTTTTTTGCGTAAAGTTGCTTAGTTTGATGTACAGAATGCTTGGTTGACGGCTTCGTGAAGGGTCCGTTTACACCCTGTAGACCGACCGCTTTATCAATTTAAATGGAATATTCTGAAGGTTCATCACGCATTGGTTCAATTAGTATCGTAATACCTAAGTGGGTTATGGTTATTTTAAAGCAAATAACCTGTGAGATATTGTTAGGACTTTGTGGACGCTTAATGAGTATTTGATGGGGCAAGGCGGAGGACTCATAAAAGCGGTCGGTCTATAGTTTAAAGTACCTAACCAACATTTATTTGCCTGCTAAAATATTACCTTTTTCTTCTTTTCATTTGCGTTTTGGTTCCAATGCTTGAATTTGATTGGCCTGCTCTCAATTCACCTTTTCCCCAAACTAAATCAGAGTCCTGTCCATCCGAATGCAGCTGATTTCAGGTAGTCATAGGAAACCGATATGGTAAGTATTGCACATCAAGGTACCGCAAACTGTCAAATATCTCTAAACGATTTTAAGCCATAAAATGTTGATGGTTAAGTTCAAAATCGAAAATAAAAATTTCACAGTTTGTTGTAACTTGATGCGCTAGCGACTGTAAATGGAACCTATCTGACCTTCACAATCTTGGAACTGGGTAATATGATACCCCTTCGTAAAACTGGTTGTCAGACTTTCGGGCAGCTGACTGCGTCCTCGGAGAGCTACAATTGACAGCCAGGGCCGACCGTCTAACATTCCTTCTGAGACGCGGAAGGGTCGTTATGAATAATGAACGGTCATCCTTCCACCGACCCCAGTAAGCGTTGCTTTACCCAGAAAATTGACAAAAGTGCTTGTTATTTCTTAGCCGCGAGCCCTTCTGGCAATAATGGACTTAAACAGTAAAAGCATTAAGTTTCATAACCTGAACTCCATTTCAATTATTCGAGGTTATCAATGCTGATAGAACTTTTGTTAGACGAAAAGGCACTTTGTGAACGCTGCCATGTGTTCACAAACTTGGAACAACTGATACAGCAAGTTAGCCTGTGTTATCGCTTCGTCTGCCATCTTGTTTGGAATAGTTTGTGTTTGCTCACTCTGGTTGCAAGGTCTTGATAGTTTTAAGACAAGTCGGCTCAAAACTGATTGATCATTGCATCGAAAGGTGCTCACATTGTTGCAACCATGTATAATGTCTAGTTTGAGCAATTTATAATCCTTACGGTCGTCGGTGGATGGGTGACCATTCATGTACGTTGAACCCGGCTGTCATTTGTAGATCTTTGACAGTTGTTACAGGTAGGGTTTCCAGATCCATAAATGTGATCTGCTGACATCTCCGGACATTTGAAGGAAATATAGGTAAGTACTTATATTTTTTGAATATGAACTTGGACGAGGTCAAAAAAGTATGTAGGAATCAGCAGGTTGCGTTCTGTAGTTTCTGCCTGGGAAAAGGGCGTGAGGTTATGGTAAGTAATCAATAACGTCTTCTTACAAACACTACCATACAGGGTGGAAGGCACATCGACGCACAAAAAAATAACTTCCCGAACCCCCCACATAGAAATATATCAGGGTTTTAAAAACAAAGAAACAGGTGTTCCATATTCCATCCATTTTGACCGAGTAGGTATTGCACTTTTGTAGGAAACAGCAGATTTTTTTTAAATTGTACACCCTGTATATTCAGTGATAAGTCGTTTCACAAACAGAAGCTAGTAAACAGTAAAAAAAAGGATTCAAGCGGGTACATAGTATAAGAGTCTAAAGTCTCGCTCATCTCAAGCACAAAGTGGAGCCGTGGAACGGGTGCGCAGCCAGTCGAGTTCAGGTGCGTTTGAGTATAGTTGTCGAACAACTGGGCAATAAAGAGAAGATCACTTTTCGAGCAGTCTATTGCATTTGTGGAAGTCTTGCTGTTATTACAGCTGCTATTACAGTCAGATTTTTGTGCTATTAGAGTTAGTTACAGTCAGATTTTTTTTTTCCGGTATTATTTTTGAAATTGTCTCCAATAGCACTTTATTTTGAATCCCAAAATAACAATGTCCCAAAAATACGACTACACATAATGGAGTGCACTACGTGAGAATGACAACGCGAATGCAAGCGGGTGTGTGATAAACACTAATGCGACTAAACGGTCCTGCGTCTCATCATAGATCGAACGCACGCTTGTGCGTCAAACTGCAGCTCGATATCAAGCTAGTGCGACAAACTGAAGCTCGACATCACGCTAGTGCGACGAACTGAAGCTAGACTTCACGCTAGTGCGACAAACTGAAACTAAGAAAGAAAGAAAGAAAATACATTTATTTGGCACATGCCACAAGTGCACACAATATAAAACAAAAATAATACAAGACAAAAAAAAAAAAAAAACTTAAAACTAAACAAACAAAAAGTTAAAAAATAACACTGTGTGCCTCACGGCTGCGCCAAATAGGCCCAGTTCAGCAAAATGCCGGGCAACTAGTGCCTGATGCTGGTTTTCAACTAGACTTCACGCTAGTGCGACAAAAGATTGTGCGACACTACCTAAGTGCGACTAACGCCTATGCGACACTACCGTTTATACGGGGTGTAAAAGGACCCTTCACAAGTCGGCAACGAAGCATTCTGTACATCCAACTAAGCATTATTGGAAACGACCATTTTACCATACTTGGAAACGACTTATTTTTTGTTGGTGAATGTAATCACGGTTTACGGTAGCGCTCAATGTAACGCACTAAAACATTATGAGAAGGATGCATCACTGAATATTACAGAGGTCGTGGAGGTAATTAAAGTAAAATTATGTTAACGCATGCACCGTAATTAATTTAATCCCGGCAGAAAAATATTTTGTAGTTTATTCCATGTTGTTTTATTTTCCGCACAAACTATAAAAAAGGAAAAACTCAATTATGTCTGCGGCTGCAACAGAAAATATTCCATAACTCGGTAACTGTTGCCTTTAATGAAAATGCAATTTAGAAACTTCGCCATCAGAATCTATTCAATTACGGGATCCAACGTAAATGTGCATATTTTTTCATCCCTCGATAACATGTACAGGGCGTGTCATCCCTAGTTATTTAGCGGTGCTCTTTCACTCCAATTTTCATCGAACTCCGAGTGAAAAAGGCTTTGTGCTATCCAGACTTTATTTTTGCCATTTGACTATGGAACGCTTCAAAGCGACACTCAGTCGTTTTATTTCATTCTTCTCCCTTTTAGTACATATATTCCTTTTAATTCGATTTTGTGGAATCTCACTCAAATTAACTTACTTAGATTTAGTAAAAATTTGGGACCAGGACAGATTCATGTCGCATGATATCGACCTTCAATTTGTTGCACAAGTGTGCATTCGATTGATTGCATTGAGTAGTGTTGAACTACTGTCGCACAATGATTACACAGACATAGTGCGTATGCGATTAATATAACCGTTCACACTTAATTCTTAACTACCTTATTTATACCGGTCTAATTCTAAAGCATCCACGAAATTTTCTTTTAACAGTAACTGCGCAATAAATAAGAACTTTGTTTATTTGATCCTAGATACGTAATAAGCCCGATTTAACTTCGAACTTATGTTGTAAAATAGAACTGTTATTTCGGTTTATATCAGGCGACTCGGATAATCAATAAGGGTTCAGAGCTGGATGTTCTACAAATGACGCTGTTCTAAGGCTTACCACGGCAATAACGAACTGCCTGGATCGAGGAGACAAATGCGTCGGCATCTTCGTCGATCTTCAAAAAGCCTTCGACACTGTGACAATTCCCATCTTATTGAGTCGATTGGAAGGCGTCGGCGTAAGAAGTGTACCCCAGGAGTGGTTTAAAAGCTACCTGTCTGGCCGGCACCAAATAGTCCGAATTGATGGACAGATGAGTGAAGAAGCACTTTGCGCTTACGGTGTTCCCCAGGGTAGTACTGTAGCCCCAACACTTTTTCTGGTATACACTCTCCGTGCACGGCTCCGTGACTTTCCAATCCATCAAACCCAAATAACGATGTTTGCTGATGACACAGTGCTCCTGTTCCATGATATATCTTTGGAAAATTTGGCACAGGTAAGCGAACGAGGGCTTGCTAGAGTAACTGCCTGGCTTGAAGACAGCTTAAACGCCATTAAAACAAAATACCTTTGCTTTGTATGTTAAAGTCAGGCAGCCGTAGTCCAGACTTTATTGTGCCCATCCAAACATTCCCTTGTAATCGAGGTTCATGTTATCAAGCTACTTGTGCTTGCCCTAGGATTGAGAGAGTGAAAAATATAAAATACCTCGGTGTTACAATCGACGAAAACTTGAAATGGAGTCAACATATCTCAGTCACTGCAAGAAAAACACGCAAACTTATATTTTAAATATTCAAAACCTTGAGACATGTTGCCAGCCAGGAACTTCTAATACAAACGTACAAAGCATTGTACAACTGCGTCTTGGGCTATGGTATTTGTGCATGGGGTCGCGCCGCCAAATCCCACATGATAGAAATAGAACGTTCCCAGCGTGCAGTTCTGAAGGACTTACTATCACTTAACTTTAGAACCCCAACCAGTTTGGTGTGGCTGAGCGTAAGAAAAATATTTATCTACGATTGTCTACGGAGATGTCACCGTCTTACGGTCCCCTACTTGCCAAAAAATAACAAAAGATCTGACAGATATCCTGTACCACGGGCAAGGAGGAAGTTTGCCAGAAAGCATTATAACAGCCTAGCGCCACGCCTCTACTTCAAAATTAGCCAGTATAAACTAGTTAAGCTTGTGAGTAATTTCCAGATAAAAAAGGAAACATTACTTTGGCTGGAAAGCTGTAGCTTCGATGTCACTGAATCCCTTATCAGTATTATAGTGATGTAACAGTCATACGCACACATCTCACCACACATGCGCTACCTCTCTTCCATAATTATGAAATGTGCCTTTATTTTATTTTATCTAATGTTTCTTTTATTTTTCTGTTGGTTTTTGTCAATTTATATTTATAAGTCAATTTCTAGAGTAAGCCTCGTCTACTGCTTTCTTCCACAATCAGAGATATGTAAAAAAACCTCAACCCTTGTCATACAAGTTGTCCTAGTTCAGGGGTTGGAACCACGTTGATGTAATGTTTATTGAAGTTATAGAAAATTAATTTATTACTTTTCATTACATTTATTGTAATTATATTCGGAGAAAATATTGTGAAACAAAAAACATTGTATCCTAACACCTACAATTTTGTTTTGTTTTTGTTTTTGTGTCTGTGTTTGTTACTAACAATAGTTTTTAAGAACAATGTTACTAACAATTGGGCCTAGTTGCCATAAATAAACAAATATTTAATTTAATTTTAATTGTTAAAATTTGGGCTTACACTTGAGCAATAACTTTACCGTATGATAACTTTGTGTACAATTAAGAAAACATCTTGTTCATTAGGGACCAACCACTTTTTTGTACAATACCACCTAGATAGTAATTGTTTTTAAAAATGAACCCACGGGGCATTGGTTGTAGTGACAAATTAGTACAATGAGAAATCGTGACAAATAGCTATACCAGTATTAGTTTGACACATACAATATAATACGGTTATATGAGAATAGTAACAAAAATGGAAATGAGTAACCTTAAGGAAGCGCCAGGGCAACCCGCGATATACAAATTTTCTTACGTTTTTTGCAATTTGCCAGATTGAAGGTTGAACAATATTATGATTGCGACCGTAACACATCATATCTTTTGATCACGTTGACATACAAGCTTGATTTTTTCACAGCTGAAAAAAAACCGTAGTTTCAAAAAAAAAAAACAAAATATAGTGGTATAAATTTCAACTTTATACCTGTACGCGTTCCTGAGAAAAGGGGTCTTGAGAGACACACAGACGGACAACAAAGTGATCCTATGAGGGTTCCGTTTTTCTTTTGAGATACGGAACCCTAAAAACAACCCTTATATTCAGAATAGGGTCACAGAATCATAAAAATCGATATACTTTCGTAGCTATATCGTTAAAACATTGTTGTTAGCAAAAAAACACTGCGTGTTGTGTAACGTAAATACAGGGACTATACACTATATAGGTATATACATAAAGTGCTTAATTATAGGGAAAAGATGCTAATTTATTCCGTAACCGTCGTCGCAACGATGTATAATCGTAAAAACAGCGGTGAAACATTCCATTTGCCGCAGGTTCTATAACTAAGCAACTGAAACTTGGAGTTGGCTCGTCAGTCTCATTATGACACCATCAAACTCATTAGTGAGCATGTAACTTTGCTGGAGGTGAAGCCATTTTTTCCGGACATCGGTATTTGTCGGTAATGTTTGGTTGGAACGATAGCAAGACGAGCTCGTGGCTAAATAATAACAGCTATGACAGAACAGATGAACATACAAACACATGCCGGTCAAAAATCATAACCTCTTTTTAAAGCCGTCAGAAGCAGGTAAGGGTCTCTAGTGCCTGTATAAAATAGACACATACGACGATATTTATTATATCCTCAAATTCTACGACAGAATCAGTCTGTCTGTCTGGTAGAGAATGCCTTGTGGCATTAAGTCCGCCTATGTACCACTTTTGTACATGAAGTTTAAATAAATTAAAAAAAATTGTTTAGTAGCCGAGTGCAATTAGACAAAAAATACTAAAAAGGTGGAACGAAGTTTATAGTGGTCGGATTTTCATGGGAATTTTTTTATTGAGTTCGTAGAGGTGTAGAGAAGAAAGTTAAAAAAAAAAATTTCGCCGCTCGCAAGAATATTTTTTTTTTTTGAATTTCCTTTGTAATATTTTTTGTTCTTTTATGTTTAACTTGAAATTCGACGAATTTATATTGAGGCATAATAGCAATACCTGTGTGTATCCATTAAACGCTAATTTGGTCTGTTTATTTGTTCAGTGTTCATATTTCAAGTTTTTCTTCGAAAATATCCTATTTTCTTCAATTATTTCTAAGTTACCGAATGTAAGACTAAAATTTCTTTTGAAATTGGTAACAGGTTCATTTTTACAGATAACTGGAAAAGAAAATGTTCAAGAAAACCATGTTCTATGTTAGGGATTTGGTTTCCGCACTTAGTCCTTAAAGTGGACCATTGTGCGTGAGCCATGGTGGCCGTTACTCCAGCCAGCCCACCTCCCTCCAGAAGCAAATCAAACCTCCCGGTCTTCTCAGGACATCCGCAAGGGACCTTGGTGTTCCAAGAGTCTCCTCGCGGATCTGGGTGACGCCGGTGCACTCGAGGAGCACATGCGCCACCGTTTCCTCCGCCTCCATGCAGGCTCTGCACAGGGGGCTATCAGTGATACCTAGGGTGTGAAAGTGTTTGTTTAGTGAGCAGTGTCCAGTGATGGTCCCCGTCACCAGTCGCAGGCTGTCTCTGTCCAGGCGCAGAAGGCGCTTTGTCAGCTTTCTATCCAGGGATGGCATGGCCTCCTTGGATTGCCTACACCCTGGTGTCGAGGACCACCATTTCTCCGCTTGTGTTTGGGTATGATCCTTTAACCAAGAAAACCATATTCACGCGTTTATTGACTTAAAATTCATTCGCAAAAATCAGAAAATCGTCTATGCTAATGACGGAATTTTTTTTTCGAAATTTGTCAATGTAACTCAATTTGCAAATTATTTTCCAAAACCTCATTTTAGTAGCAATCTAATAAGGGATAATAACTAGAAAAATATTCAAGAATACCTGTTAAATATCAGTTATTGCTGAGAAAGTATAACATCACAAAAGGGATCTATCGCTAAGAATTGGGAGCGGTATTGGTATCGGTATTGATATAAAATGGGGCGCAGAGAACCAAGCTTGCATCTAATTCTAAAAAGAAATTATGAGAAATGGTTACGTTACAATTACGATAATTTTTGTGAGTTTACCAGCGGCCCCATTCCACCTTCGTCAGCAATAATCAACATTTATCGAGTACCACCGAATATTTTTTTTAATTTTGTGTTGTCTGTGGATAGCTGATGTAATAAGGATATTTTCAGGATAATATTTACAATGACCACCATAGAAGTATTTTGAGAAAAATGGCCCTCTTTAACTTTTACGTAGACGATTTCCTGTTATTAGCGATGAATTTTTAGTCACTTCACTCATAAATATAGATTTCTTGAACATTTTTACGTCCAGTTATCTGCGAAAAAGTATCAGTTACCAATGAAAAAAGAAATCTTTGTGTTAAAACTCGGTATTTTAGAAATAATTTAAAAAATAGGAAATTTTCATTAAAAAACCTGGAAATATGCATTTCTTCAACAACAATCAACAAGGAAACAGACCAAACTGGCGTTTAGTGGATGCACACAGGTCTCACTATTACGTCACAATATAAATTCGGCGAATTTCAAGTTATTCCTATACGAAAAAAAAATTTTCAAAAGGAAGTTAAAAAATTTAAAAAAAAAGTCGCGAGCGTCGAAATTTTTTTTTTTAACTTTCGTCTCCACAACTCTAGGAACTCAATAAAAAAAACCCCATGAAAATTCGACCACTATAAACTTCGTTCTACCTTAAAGTCTAATTGCACTCGACTATAGGTATCGTATCCCATGATTAGGAAAACCATGAATACTGATGAATGGTAATAAGCAATTAACCATGAGTATGTACACGTTCACACATTAAACGCACATTCCAGCCGCTTGGGGCACTGCGCATCGCATTCCAGAAAAAAGAGTACATTGCTGCGTGGCTATCGAGAGAATGTGATGGATTTTTACAAAATGTACGAAAGTGCAGAGGATTTTTGAAACGAGGTGCGGCTCGCCCGAATCTGCGTCCGCGTGAGCATGTACATACTTAGAGCCTACAGATGTACAGACATCGCTATACGCTTTTCGCAAACACATGAGTGTTAGTTAACAACAATGATTGATTCTAGATAATTGGATAAGCTTAATCAAAAACTCTCTATATTCATACTTATCATAACATCACATCTGCTTTCCTGACTGCCTCACTATAGGCATACTACTTATAGTATAGTACACCCACATTTCCACAGTTATGTTTGAAGTACTAGCAAACGTATCGCCTTAAACAGGAAAAAATTCTTACAACGGACTGTTGCCATAAAATTCCTGATGAAAAAACCCAAAAACATTTTACCCGACCGAGGAATCGGAATCGCACCCAGGAACTCATGCTAGCAAAGCGCAAGCGACCACTAGATCAACGAAGCAGACAAAATTCGTCCGTTTATCATCATCATCTGCCTAGCCTTTTCCCAACTATGTTGGGGTCGGCTTCCAGTCTAGCCGGATGCGGCTGAATACCAGTATTTTACATGGAGCGACTGCCTGAACCCAGTTAGTACTGGGTAATACGAAACCCCTTGGTAAGACTGGTTGCCAGACTTTCGGGCCACTAACTACCTGTAACGACTGTCAAAGATCTACAAATGACAGCCGGGACCAACGGCTTAACGTGCTTTCCGAGGTACGGAGGAACTCGGTATGCAATGGGCGGTCACCCATTCACGGACAAATCTAAGCGCGGCTTAATCTTAAGATCGACCCAAGTGGCTGTTACTATTTAGCCACGAGTTCGTCCGTTCGTCACTGTAAATTCGTTTGCTCAAAGTGTACCCTACCTATCCTACACTATAGACTCTATAGGTATATATTTTCTGGGTCGCTTGTCTATTAAACCCAATCAGCTAGTCAATCTCCGCTCGCCTGAGGTGTCGTAGCGAATAATTTCATTATTTTGTTGAAGGTATTTTAGTAATAGAAGATTTTTGGGAAGCCTGGCTTTAAGTGTTTGGAGTCGCTCATGACACTATTCCAGCTAAGTCTTCGTTGGCGAGGATCGTTTTTAGTGCGACTTTTTTGTTTTGTATTGGTAGTAGAAAATTGAACCGTACGCTGTTGTTCTAACAAGCTATGGATGGGCTTTATTGGATTTTCAGTGTAGAAGTTTCCTTTTTTTTTTTGGATTCTTCATCATCTGCCTAGCCTTTTCCCAACCATGTTCCGAACTATGTTGGGGTCGGCTTCCGGTCTAACCGGATGCAGCTGAATACCGGTATTTTACATGGAGCGACTGCCTGTCTGACCTCCATAACTCAGTACTGGGTAATGCGTTACCCTTCAGTAAGACTGGTTGTCAGACTTTCTAGCCACTGTCTACCTGTAACGACTGTCAAAGATCTACAAATAACAGCCGGGACCAATGGCTTAACGTGCTTTCCGAGGCACGGACGAAACCAGGTATGTAACGGGGGGTCACCCATCCACGGCAAGCGCAGCTTAACCTAAAGATCGACCCGAGTGGCTGTTTTTATTTAGCCACAAGCTGCTCATTTTTTTTGGATTACGTTTGATAAATTAAATAAAAAGAAACAAAAATGTTAAAATTTCCGAGAACGCCTGGAAGAGCTGTTGGTCGATGAAGCAAATAATGAAGGGTACTCTCCCTCCTTACATTAAGGAATACCGTAAACCAAAAAGTCGTTTCCAAGCAATAATTTTTGCCAGAGTTACTTAATTTCATGTACAGAATGCTTGGTTGATGGCTTGGTGAAGGTTCCGTTTACACCTTGTAGCTATATCGATTATAAAATCTGCCTAACTTGTTTCTAATAATGTTAGGATCGGGTTCCATTCTAACTGGATGCAGCTGAATGCAAATGGTCAAAGTTCTGACATTTTTAATAAAAACTGTAAGCAAGCATGGTTCATGGTTCTTTTTGAATGGTCAACTTTCTAGATAAAAACGCGGCAGTTAGAAAAGTCCATCGCAATTTCATAGTTTGATACACAAAGTTTTAATTTGTGTTTACTTTTAAAGGGAAATTTTCAAATGGTATCTTAGATTTAAATCCGTTCGGTTCCTGCACTTTGTCTTAGTAATTAGTAAGGATGCTTGTAATGTTACCGTCTGTAATGTTTACAGACATGTAACTCATTAAGAAATTTTAATGACGTGCGTATTTACTCATTAAATTGTTTTTCAGAACTTCCCTGCCATCTTTGAAGGATAAATTTGATTTCAGAATACATAAAAGCCGAGATTTTATTAAATCTAAAATCAAATCTGTAGTTTAAAAAAAGATTTGGTGTTTGAGTAGACATTACTCAAAGTATTTTGACAGTTGTTATAAATAACTTTGATTAAAGTTTTAGTTTTCAATGCAGTAGTCAGTTATTATTTTTTGTTTTTGTGAATATTTCTTAACAATGAGAAAGAGCTTATTCACTGCAGACATAAAAAATAAAAATTAAATGTTTAAGTCTCACATTAGCCCTGGATCGAAACAACTACGTCATGGGGAGAGGCCTTTGCCCAGCAGTGGGATGACGCAGGCTAGCAGTATCAGTAAGTAAATCATTGCGGATTTACACCTCGACAGCGGTAAAAAAATGTTTGGCGAAAAAGAGTACTTGAGTAGCTAATGCGTGTAGTCAACTTGAAACTTTCGATGCTACTTTCAAACATGGATTATGGGTACTTCGAGATCTAATCCCATGTTATGAACTACATAAGTAAAAAAGACAACGGTAACGGAAATACGGTCTGTATTTCGCGGCTCCCGTTTCGTATCTCTCGACTCCCGTACACCTACCGTCATCAGCTACCATTGTCATCCTGATTTTGAATCATATTCCACCAGAATTTTACCCAAAACTTTTTTCTAAAATTTTCATTAGATTATCGTTTTTTCAGTTACTATTCCTTTATTTGTATGTAAAATTACGTTCTCTGTACGTAGCACTCCATTGACTAAAATAATATGGCTAAAATAAAAAGAATAAAAAATGGACGTTGAAAATGAACGACGCGAAATCAGCTGTTTACTTCCTGCCCTGCTCCAGAGTTCATCGATCTTGTTGTCGCGCTTGCCGTTCGTTTTGTCACGGTAACGATACATTGCCTATGAGGAAGTAAAACAAATTAAATTTATTGGATTCCCATAACGTTAATGAAATAATTTCTTGTACCGCTCAACATAATTCTTCTTAAATAATATACTGAATTCACCCCATCAGTCTGCGGAGGGCTGTCCCTTACACCCTGAATTTTATTTATGAAGTGATGGTTAAAGATAGTTTAATTGGGTCTTATGTGGTAGGCAGTACTTACCTGCAATGCACGCGCCTGCACACGGGCCCAATGTGATATCTACCAATACGCACGTATAGGTAGATATCACATTTATTTTAGATTTTCTTATTCTGGACTGCTTCGTTGGTCCAGTGTCGCAACCGTGACTGCGGAGCAAGAGGTCCTGGGTTCGATTCCAGGGCCGAGCAAAGCGTTATTGGATTTTTTCCATCAGGATTTTCTCAGTAGCAGCAACGGAGTCCGGAATTCTGCCCGGTTGATGTCAATATACTCGCCCCCTATTACATGGGACTTAGAAATGTTAACTGGCGAAATGTGGGAATACTAATAGATTCACCTCTGCCTAATTCCTCGGGGATTACAAGCGTGATGTTACTATGCGTGTTTTTTGTTCTAGGACATGCCGGGTTTCACCGTTTCGAGAGCAGTGGTGATTGAATAAATTACACACAGTCGGTCAGTGTCGGCCAGAGTTCGATCCCAAAATCATCAATTCGGGTTTTTTCTCGACATTTTCTTTGTTATTGTAGTTGATGACAAAAAAACCATGATTTCTGAAGAACGTATTTTTGGAAATCCTTTCAGCATTTTAGTTCTTATTATCAGCATCCTGTTTTCTTTGTTATTTATGATCAATGTACTGTGATTCCTTTTTCTTAGGCTGCGCTCCTACGGCTAACGATAAGTGAGGAGCTAGGAAAGCTAGCAACTAGAACCTTCTATTGAAGGCAAAACTAGAGACTTCGCTGGTGCAGCCATGAGGCACGCATACCTACGCTTTTCCCGTGTATCTCTTGTACCTCATCTATGGATGGGGGACTAGTGACTACCCATTACATACTAAGTTTCCTCCGTGCCTCTGAAAGCACGTTAAGCCGTAGGTTCCGGCTGTCATTTGTAGATTTTTGACAGTCTTTACAGGTAGTAAGTGCCCCGAAAGTCTGACAACCAGTCTTACCAAGGGGTATTGTATTACTCAGTAGTAACTGGGTTGTGGAGGTCAGATAGTCAGTTGCTCCATGTAAAAAACTGGTATTCAGCTGCATTCATGAGACTGGAAGCCGGCCCCAAAATACATAGTTGGGAAAAGGCTAGGCAGATGATAATCTCTTGCATATATCGTGCAGTTTTGCGTTTCTTAGTCTGTGCTAAATGAATTTATTTTCTTTCTTTTACAGCCAGGGTCCATACATATTTTGTACGTTTCTTGAGCGAGTAAATAGTCGATAGTGATGAATTAAATGTATGGAAGAGGCAAGATCGAGTGTCCAGAGACAACATACCAAAAAGTAACATAAATAGATTGCGTTCTGTTTACATTTCTAACAGAGTAGCTTTCTCGCCGGTGGTGAGACAAGGGCCTTAATAGGTATTTATTGGTGCTGACTTCCTTTTACTAAATGATATCCCTTAGAAGGGAAACAACAATATAATTATAACTTGTTGTTTTCCATCACACGTCGCTACCATGGCGACTGGTAATCTCTCAGCAATTCTCTGTTTGTTACTTTCCTAGTATTTCTAAAATAGGAATAGATTCTAAATTACTAGAAAGAATTTACTGTTGTTCTTTACAGTCAACATTTTATTTAATTTCAAAGAATTTTAACATTATTTGCAAACAATAAATCGATAATAGTTATAAAAATTTGTACAACTGTCAAAAGGGTCACAGGGCGTCAAAAAATTCGTCCACATCGCTGTCAACAGGAAAAGTGTCCAGAAGGCGGGCAGCATTGCCACGTAGGATCGCAATGCTAATTAGCATTTGGGCAAAATAAAGGCACGTGAAGAGTCGACCAACCGCTTGGAGATTTTCCGAAATAATACTAGGTGAGCACTCGGACCCCATGGCCCTAGTCTTTCAACCCTAAACGGCTCAAACACATAACTACCAATTTAATTATTCTTCAAACTTCTTCTTTTTTTGTGTCAGTTTTATCCTATGTATGTGCCATTTCTATCAGTATATTCATGAAAACCGCCTGTCTTTTACAGGTGTCGTAACCACAATGTCAAAGTTCCCATGCGTACTGGACTGCCCACAACAACTGACATAAAATCGATTCGAGTCATCTATTGTAACCGAGCCAATGTTAATCATTCCTGTCATCAACGGAGGGTTAGGCAGATATGTACCTTATAGTACTCTCGACCAAAGTTTAGTTTCAATTACAACTTAAAGCACACTTAGAACTTTACCGGATCGGTATTTAGGTATCACAATCTAATTACGAGATCCAACTGCGTAGTTAGTACTAGCGATAAACTTAGAAATTATGAAATTTTGCTTAAAAGTTTTTCCGCGTTAAGGGATACATATTGTGTAAAGGTCCCGTCACGTAAAAAGAATGCTGACCGCTCAAATAAACATTTTTTTTATTCCAGCCTTTTCCAAAGTACTAAGTAGCTAGTAAAGTACCTATTTCTATTCTACAGTGAAACAGTTATACGTATTTTATAAAACAATAGCTTAGTACTTAAGGACGCGGCTGTATAACGTGCGCAAACACATCCCCTCCACTGTCGCTCAGCATTCTTTTTACGTGACGGGACTTATATGTACAAACCTATGTCATGTTCTTCCCCGTCTCGTGAATTCGTCACTTACAGAATGAAGTGTAAGCGATAACTCAATGATTAAAAGGTGTTTAAGGTATCATTAGAAGGTTATAAGGTAACCAAAAACTAAAAATGAGTTATGTACATTAAGAAGCTGGAAAATACATACAAAATAATAAAAAAGGTTGATCGATCTCTAGCTGAAGTCTATTTAGCATTGTATAGCAATAGCGAAGGGCCAATTTTTGTAACAGCTAAGCCGGAGTACATATTATCTTTAATCTGATTATTTTATTTGTCTATAGAATTCTGACTGTGCCATTTTTCAAAGGGAAGCCGGTAGGAATCGACTTGTATGGAACCTTCGCCACTGTTGTATAGTATGACTACTATAAGTGTGCAAGTTGCTTTCAAGACGAAGTTTTCGTTGCGTTGCTTCTCAAGACTTTGCACGGATATGTCAATCTTGGTACGTTGATTTTAGTTCTATGTTTTCACGCCTGCAGAGATAAGTTGCTTGAGTCAAAGACATTCAAGTATTTACGAGCGATAGACGGGACAAGAAAATCGTAATCTAAAATTTGTTACTACTTAGTAACAAGTCGTTCTGTCTGGTGTCACACGCCCGAGGTAGCATTCGTGTGTCAAAATCGAAAATATTCGGGATCAACATTTTTGTGTGAAAACATTCTCTATAAGTATTTTAAATCTCTTTGCTTGAAGTATATGTGGTGTCGTAAATCTTTATTCAACATTCAAATAAACCAAAAAACAAAATGTACAGATTACATCTGACAATAAAAACTGTTCCATCAAGGAGAAAAGTCGTTGTTTGTTACATCCATTGTGGTGTCAATAAATGTGTTCGATCCCAATAGCCTCTTAATTACAACAGCCTCGGCGGGGCGAAACGAATCCACATAATTATCAGTAAATATGTAGGCTCCAGTGTATATGTTTTCCTGACCGTATTTCAGTGGCGTTCACGACTAAGGGCCGAAACATATTAACTCGCTGCGGTGCGTCGCCGTCATTCAACGCGCCGCTGAGCGTTGCGTTGCGGCGCCGCGGAACAAAGCGTCCTGCTATCGTACTATCATGTGAGCACTTTTTAGTGATTCGTGAACGTTGTTGGACGTGTCCTGACCTCTACCATGGACGGTATTAATGTTGCTCTTTTATTTTTATTAAGAAAACATTACATGAATTTTCAAGCACGCCACAGACAAACTGATGTTGTTGTCAACAAGTGTCAACATAACGCTGCAATGTCTGGGATTATGTGTGTCGGCCTTAACAGTAACATGCACGCACAGTCTAGATAACGCTGGCTAAGCCATAAATAGATAGATAGATAGATATAATAATTTATTTAGTGCACACAAAAGACAGCACAACACACAGAAGCACAATTAAATAATAAAAATTACACGACTTTTCTTTTTGTATAACTATATACAAAAAGAAAAACATATTTACGAAAGAAGTAATAGTAACACCATGACATACTTCAAATCAAATAACGAATATACAAGGTGCGGTGTGCGTCTCAAGGTTGCACCAAATGGGAGTCCAGCTCAGCATGTGTCAGGCATGTGCAAAATGGGATTATCGTATCTCCTGTCTAACCTGCCATTTTAATAGAATTTCGTAATTTACACTTCTCGTCTCCGCGTAGCTTTAGAGGAAACGGTTGAGCAGAGAGGTGCGGAGTGCGGTGAGCGGGGTGCTGTGTATGACGTGCGGTGAGATGTGTACTGTGTACGGCGTGCGCTGACCTGTGTCACGTAATAATATCTACAGTAGTGCATCTTTATACAAACGGTTGGAACGCGAGCCATATCTACACGCCTTCAGTTTGGTATACACTCGGTACGCAGGAAGTCGCGAATGCGCCGCACTGACGAACGAATAAATGTGCGGCGTGCTGATTTGCACAACTCCGCTCGTCTCCGCTTTGGTAGAGTCGGAGCCTTACACGAATAAATAAGATGCCATACCGTATCTGGTCATCACTATCGCTATTTCATAAGGGTATACGTTTACAGCTGATTTCTATGAAAAGTATTAGGTAGTTAACAAATAAATTAGAAAGTACAATTTTACAATTTATTGACCAGAACTGTCGCTACTACATAATCCTAAGAGCACACATAAATACTTCTAACTAATCTATAGCATTCCCTGTCTATGCTGTCAGGACGAATATTGTGTTCAATCTGCTAACTATCATTCAAATTACGCTTAGATTTGATATACTACTATGACGTCATGCCGCGTTGTGACTAACGGTAATGAGGAGTAACATCTAATGAGTTATGAATCTGCTTATAGGCTAACTTTCTTTCGTGCTTCTAAATTTATCAATTATAAAATGAAAGTCGCTTTTCGTGGGTAGGTATGTGTGTCCTCCGTTTGATACGGTTTTAGCTTTCGTTGTGAGAATTTATTCCTAGAGGTTTATGAGACAATCTATACTCGTGCTATAATCAAAAAATATCATTGTTTTGTGAGGTTATTGAAATCATGCGATGCAGGGATTTGTCTATTCTAATATTAAAAAATAATAAATTTAGCAAGCATGAATGTATGTTTTTTTTATCAGCCTGAATTGTCCAACTCCTGAGCAAAGGCCTCCCCCCATTCCTTCCACTTTTCTCGATGTTGCACCTCTTCTCGCCAATTAACAAGAAAGCCATCCAAGGCGTACCGCTATCTTCTCCTCGGTCTGCCGCAACCTTGTCTAACTGTCTTAGGGCTCCAGTTTTGTGATATGCGGGCCCACAGCTTTTCCGGCATCCGGCAGACATGGCCTGCCCAGTCCCATTTCAGTTTAGCAGTTTTTTCAAGCAATTTGAGTTCTGAATCGCGAATGTATCATGTAAGAGGTTATCTTCTGAACTGCTCTTCCGGTCGCAAAAATACTTTATTGATAAAAAGCTGTAAGTTTTACCTTGAACCACAGAATTTATGTTTCTCTATTGCGGATGCAGTAGCGGGTAGACTAATGTTAATGATGATGTTATGTTCCGTTATAATTATAATGCAGTTGAATTATAATTTAATGTAATTTTCATCGCATTTCGTGGTAATCCAATTACACGCCACGCTATGTTTGACATTCCCAATTTGTGATATCGAAATGTAAGCGAACATTTTACAAATATTGTATTTCCATCGTCAGCGGATCTCACAGTTTAGTTAAAACCACATCGGAATAGTAACTATTTAGTTTGAACAATCACGGAAGGTATAAGTCCCATCACGTAAAAAGAATGTTGAGCGACAGTGGAGTGGATGTGTTTGCGCACGTTATACAGTCGCGCCCTAAAGTACTAAGCTATTGTTTTATTATATAAGTATAGTTGTTTAATTGTAGAATCGTAATAGGTACTTTACTAGCTACTTAGTACTTAGGAAAAGGCTGGAATAAAAAAAAATTAGAAAGTTTATTTGAGTGGTGTTCTTTTTACGTGACGGGACCTATATCCGGTAAGTGACAGTATAAGTTTAACTATTTAGTCCCTTTTAACTTAATTAAAATGCTGAATAAAATATCCAGGAAGGGTTTATAATTATTAAATGATAACAATTTTCAGGAGGCGTTTTTTTGGCCAAGGTGTCCTGGGGCAACTTGGGAGAGGCCGGTGTCCAGCAGGGGACTGAGGTAACCTGTGTTGATAGATTGAACAATTTTCCCTGTCTCTTTACATGTTTTAATACAAGCCTTTTATATTACTTGTGTTGTTAGTTAGTCCGTTCCGTTGAGGAGCTCGTCGTGCTTGCCTAGGTTGGTCTTTGGATGGGTGACCACCCATTACATACCGAGTTTCCTCCGGGCCTTGGAAAACACGTTAAGCCGTTGGTCCCGGGTGTCTTTGGCAGTCGTTAGGTAGTCAGTGGCCCAAAAAGTCTGACAACCAGTCTTACCAAAGGGTAACGCATTACCCAGTACTAAATGAGTTAGGAGGTCAGATAGGCAGTCGCTCCATGTAAAATACTAGTATTCAGCTGCATCCGGTTAGACTGGAAGCCGACCCCAATATAGTTGGGAAAAGGCTAGGCAGATTATAATGTTGGTTAGTCCGCTAGGATGTGTTGGTCAAATCTTGAAACTGAATTTTAAACCAGTTCCCCCTGACTGAGCTGCAATTTTGCGCACACCTTTGATTCTGTTGACAATAGATTGTTATTAAAGACATAACCTGATCCTACAGCCAAAATCATCTCCTCAAGAGAGAACTCTTCATTCTTCAACGGTTAACAGCACATTCATGAAACTTTGTATTCGCAATCAACAGCTAATTGAATAACTTGTTAGTTCAAAACTAATCAACAAAAGACGTTGCAACAAAGACGCCTTACTTATTTCCCACTTCAAAAACAAAAAAGGAATAAATAAATTAAACGTAATAAATATTTACTCCAAAGGGTGACTTTCTTCTTTTCGGTGCACATTAATAATTAACTTTTCGTGTCAAAGCTACTTTTTTATGTTTGCTCCTAGAAGGCGATGAATGTAATATTCTTTAGGTGCGAGAAGATATTCCAGCATATGGGTCATGATATGATCACAAACACCGTACTTGCCTTGGGTGTTGGATGAGTCATCTATATACATATAATAAGACAGTAAAAAAACCGTGTCTGTACATAGAATATATTAAAAAAAAAAAAATGAGGGGGGTTTAGAAACAGTAATAGAGCACGAATCCAAAAAAAAAATTCTGTCTGTTTGTCTGTTTATCTGTTTGTCTGTTTGTCTGTTTGTCTGTTTGTTTGTACACGCTAATCTTCGGAACTACTAGACGGATTTGAAAGATTTTTTTTTGTTGTATAGGTATTAAGTCTGGGCAACATATAGGCTATAATTTATCTTGGAAACTTGAACACCTGATGCAGAACCGCAATAGAATAGCTAAACTATAAGTGATACAAAAATGGTACCATAGCAAAAATTGTTCCACGTGATGAGCATTTTCTGCTGAGAGAATAAATTTGAAGATCTGGAACACCTGTTGTGGAACTCCAAGAGCCCAGCTACACCATAACACATATAGGAATGACGTCTTAGCAAACATTGTTCAATCTGATGAGCACTATCTGTTGACTTATAAAATCGAAGATCTGGAACACCTGTTGTGGAACTCCAAGAGCCCAGCTACACCATAACACATATAGGAATGACGTCTTAGTAAACATTGTTCAATCTGATGAGCACTCTCTGTTGATTTATAAAAATCGAAGTTCTGGACCACCTATTGTGGAACTCCAAGAGCCCAGCTACACCATAACACATATAGGAATGAAGTCTTAGCAAAAATTGTTCAATCTGATGAGCACTCTCTGTTGACTTATAAAAATCGAAGATCTTGAACACCTGTTGTGGAACTCCAAGAGCCCAGCTACACCCTAACACATAGGAATGACGTCTTAGCAAAAGTTGTTCGGTCTGATGGGCATTTCCTGTTGACTTATAAAAATCGAAGATCCGAAACATCTGATGTGGAAATCAAAGCTATCACTAATTTCACTGTATAATTATAAAATAACATAAGCTGGGAGTACCTCCACGTGGTGAAGGCGGTAACAGTTTAGGACTGATATTCGATGACGACGGTATATCATTGAAAATTTGACTCTACTGGACAAAACTCCTATTTATTTTTTTATTTTATCGAATAAATATGCCTTCGGGCTTATGTTATTTGAGTGTTTTAGACTTTTTCCACTTATCTTCGTGACACGGTAGCCTACCCGGTAACGCAGGGGAGCAGTCACTTAGATTTTAATTGATCAGGTATCTTCACAATAAAACTATAACCATGCCTAGAAAGAGGTCAAATCTTTCCCAATGTTCCAAAAGAGCTAAAAGATTGAGGATCATAAGATCCCAAGAATCTACCGAAGAACGTCAGGAGAGACTTGATGCTGTTCGAGAACATCAGGCTGCAACTCGCTCCGTGGAAACCTCTTCCTCTCTTCCTCTCTCCTCTTCTCTTCCTCTTGGATAACGAAGCACGCCTGCGTTCTCAGCGTATTTACGCATCTACATCCAAGTCTCTAGAGAACTGTGAAGAATATGATGCGCGACTGACCGCTGATCGTGAACGGCATGCGTTGTCTCGCGAATCGGAGACGTTCACGGATAGAGAATTACGCTTGAGTTCCAAGCGTATCTACGCATCGACTTCTGACTTACAAAAATGAAAGATATGGAACGTCTCGAATCGTCTCGCGCATCCCGTTGTTTTCCCGTCCCCGGGCTCTTAGAATTCGACATAAGACGTTTCAGATCTTCGATTTTGACGACTCCGTTATCGCTGGCATAAGCAACAGGATCCGCGTACGAAGTCGCGGGCAGAAGCTAGTTAATTAATAAGTAAGTAAGAATTAATGAGAAAGAAATCCTCCACTTCGTCAAATTCTGTAAATGTCTCTTTGCATGCACTTTTAAGTGGAAAGGCAGTGCATATCGATGTGTACACGTCGATATGGCACTGGATTTCGGATAAACTTCTGATTACTTGGAAAAACTAGGTGGTGGTCCTTCCATGACCATGTATTCTTTCGACATTATAAGGGGACATTACATGGGAAAGTGAAATCGCTGTACATTCCTTACATGCTCTACAAATTACATACTAATAAAGGGACTAATTTAAACTATAAGACTTGTTGGTACTATTTTGGTTAATTTATTAAATGTATTTATATCTAGATTATCAAGATATTTTCTGGAAGGCCAACATTATCGCTCCTATGGTAACGCTATTAAATGATCGCATATCTCTGTGAGGCCCTATAACAGTAACCTGCGTTTAAAAAAAACTTACAAATGCAAATTACACGTTTCGCAGTTATAGACTACAACCGTTGGTTATCAACCGTCAGATCCTTGTAATTTGACATATCTAAGAGCATATACACATGGCGTATTTTATACGCGCCGACGACACCCGCTTCACGAACGCGCGTTTACAGTGCCAGACCTCCGCAGCCCAGTTAGTACTGGGTAAGATTGGTAAGACTGGGTGTCAGAGTTTCGGGCCGCTGACTAACTGACTGTCAAATATCTACAAATGACAGAGCCGTGACGAACGTGCTTTTTGAGGCACGGAGGAAACTTGGTATGCAATGGATTGTCACCCATCCACGGACCGACCCAGGCAAGCACGGCTTAACCTTGAAGATCGACTCGTGCGGCAGTTATTGTTTATCCACAAGCTACACAAGGCTTTCCTAACTAGTCGTAGTACGCACAACTAATCATTAACTACATAGTTTGTGATTAGTTGTGTCTCGTGAACGATGAGCCTTAAGTTATAGATCTAAGGCTCATCGTCTACAAGACCCAACTAATCACAAACTACACTTACCGGCACGGAAACTGGGCCACTCTTGATTTGCTTTTTTTTGCATTTGCATTTTTGTCAATAAGTTAAGGATAGCTGGATTCAATAAGTCTCCTTTATGCTTTAAGAATTTAGAAATGAAAAGTTAATATATAGTGGGCCGCGTCGTGTATGGGCGGCCATTATCATACTAATGTAGGTACTAATGCTATGATATTTTTTTTCGCAATCGAAATTTAGTTTGCTGTAAGAAAACCCAATTCTGGGTTAAGCTCGCCATTGAACATAAGCTATATTATTGCAATTTGTATGTGTATTTTTTTTTGTTGTTTTGTGTGCAATAAAGAATAAGGAATAAGGAATATTTGCGGGAATGCCAAACGTGTAATATAGAATCTTAATTACCAATATAGGTTATTAGGCAGTCATACTACTAATCAGTGATTTAAGATTCTTTTTGAATACATTCGTTTTGAAAAGCTTGTTCGACTATTGGTTTATTTTCAGGGTTCCGTTCCAGGGTAACCTATTACCCTATTACTAAGCCTCCGCTGTCCGTCCATTTGTCTGTCAGTGGGCTGTATCTCATGATTCGTAATAGGTAGACAGTTGAAATTTTCACAGAATGTGTTTTACTGTTGCCTCTATAACAAAAATAATAAAAATGAAAGGGGGGCTACTACGATGGTACGGAACCCTTCAAGCGCTAGTCCGACTCGCACTTGGCCGGTTTTTTCTTCAACCTCTGGCCATCCAATGCTAAGTAGATCTCTTCAGAATCTCTCCATCTCTGTCAGTTTTTTGTCACGGCTATCCAGTTTGTTCCGGCTTCTTTAGTAAGATAGTCTATCCACCTAGTCGGTTCTCTTCCCACATTCTTCAGGCATGCCCGTGCTCTCCATTCTAGAAGTTGGCACAATTCGTTTAAGACTTAATTATCTATTTAAAGATTAAATGAAAACCGAGAATTTTCATCCGCAATATTGAAATTTTTGTGGAATATCTAACTTAAGAATTCAGAATAAAGACAGCGACGTCTCATTTCATGCCTTACATTATTTAGGCTACGCGAGAAATATGACGTAACAGTGATAAGGATGATTTCCACCAAACGGCTCGCATCGGACCGGAACGGATTTTACAATATTTAAACAATATTAAATCGTGTACACAGTAATTAAAGTCTATACTACCAAGCCGCGCTCAACAGCTTGACCACGACCGTCTTCCGCGACACGCGATCGTAGCCGAAAGGATGCTGTGACTCTCGTGTCGGTACGTGTCGTTTTCGGCTGTCAACGCGGTAGGAATGAAACTATTTGACTAAGCCCAGAAACGGA
The DNA here is from genome assembly GCA_905220335.1 of Noctua pronuba. Lineage (NCBI taxonomy): Eukaryota > Metazoa > Arthropoda > Insecta > Lepidoptera > Noctuidae > Noctua > Noctua pronuba. Next base: position 17,769,191 of record LR999891.1, on the reverse strand, counting down.
TACGTTCACAAGCGACGGTGTGGGGCCGATCGTATGCGTCGATATCCTGCCGGATCGGCTGTCGCCGCATCAGTTCGTATCCTTTCCGATCCGATGCGATGCGAGCCGTTTGGTGGAACTCATACTTTATCACGTAACTCTAGTGTAGGACACGCCTTCATAATAAACACAACCACGAGACATAATCAAACTATCTCGCATACATGCATTAATTTCATTTCCCATCATGTGCCTGGCCTTTTTCTAACTATGTTAGCTTCCAATCTAACTAGATGCAGCTGAGTTTCAATACTGTACTTAGAGTAACTGCCTATCTGACTTCCACAATATATTTTAAATGGGTAACACGTTACTCCTTGGTAAGACTGTGCTTTGCTATACTTTGGGCTTCTGACTATCCGTAACTTTTGTCAAATATCTACAAAAGCTTAACGTTCTTTTCGAAGCACGGAGGGTCTCGTTATCGTAATCACATGAATGTTCACCCATACACGAACGGTCAGCGTGGCTTAACCTCAAAGATGGACGTCCCTGTGTCTATAACTATCAGACAAGAGCCCGATTCATGCAGAATTATTATTTATGGTTTATTAAAATTTTGCACATATATCGGTATGATTATGGTTGGATAGCTAATTCGAGTCTAAAAGATTTTTGCTGAATTCTATTTTAAGGCTTGGATTATCCAACGGACTTGAACAGTGTTAGGTTACTAAAAAGTACCATGCATTATATCGTTGAAAAATTGGCAGAGCCTGATGTCGTTAGGAAACTATGCAAGTTAAGAAGAAGAGGATAAAATTAATTAATATAATATGAGATTATGAAGCAAAGAAAGTTCAGCAACAATTGTCTCTGTTCTATCTTACAAAACGTGAATTTTGTATTAAGCGTGTTCGTAACTCCGACAAATTAATAAGTATAATAGAAAACTAAATCCAAGACAAGATCCAACGATGTTTCATTAAACAAAAGGACTTCATGCAGGGTGTGTAATAAGAGAGAACGACGCGGTTCAAGCGTTATATTGTGAGATTCGGCCAATTTAGCGCTACTTGTTCCTCGCTCCTAAATTCTGTTTCAGCGATTCCCTGACTTCCTTTACTCGCTAGATTCTGAATCTTTGTAGGTTGGTGATTCTGAAAGATTTTTTCCGATTTCTGGAATTATTTTTTTAAGAAGCATCTTAGTGAATGTGTGTCACGTGGGCATCGATCGCTGCATAGCTAAGAATAATGACAGATGAATAGGCAAAGCCTCTTTACATTTCGGCAACGCTGTGCGGTAGGCGGGCTCGGTGGCGTGAAGGCGGGCGGGATCGGAGAGTGCGCGAGGGGAGGTCGATAAACAGCAGTTCAGTGTGACTCGGTCGGTCGCCGCACACGGTCGCTCCCTCGCCCCCAGTGCGCTCGACTCGCTCCTCTCTCATCCGCTCAACTAAGTTCAGCCCGCTCCCGCGTCCGCTTGTACGTTTCGCCGCTCGCAGGCTCGCATCGCTTCCAAGTTCGAGCCGTTTGCTAGTGCGCATTCAGCAAACCCGCGCGTTTCGCGCCTTCACCCGTAGTTATAGAACGTAAGTATCTCTTTCAGCCTACCTGTGAGTCGCCGCAACGTTCTCCATATTTTTCTTAAGAATTTTCAGAGGATTTTTTCGTCTAAATGTTTTTTATTGGCGCTGGAGCTGTTGCTGGAGGAATCTTCTTCGGTTTCGTAATATAATTTGTTTATTTAAAAAACAAAGCTTCGACGTTGCACTAAAACGTTACCCATTAACGTAATACAAAGTAATAAACCGTGGCAATTTATAATACTTTCGAAATGGTTTTTGGCCATCGGCATAAATCTTCGTGTGTACGTGACTTTGGTTTTGAATGCGTTGTAACGGAATCAATATGGGGGAGGAAATATAATGTGATTGTTTTAACCCGTGTCTGAAATTCAGACCACTAATTATTTTATTCGGGGTTAGGCTCGCGGAGTTGTCGAGTTCTCTTTTTACTTCTGTTGACTTAGGTCTTTGTTTAAACTCGCTGTGTGCCGCAGCACCATTTGAGAAAGCTTTAGAATCTTCGTTTTAATTTTTTTCGGTATTGAATGTACCTTGTACTCACATAAAATTCGGATCGGTAAATTCCGAGTCTTTGCGGGATATGATTTTGGTTTTGTAAGATAATTCGATTGATCCTAAAATTACATAATTTGCTTACAATTATGATTTAATACAATCATTTGGAAAAAGGTTTCATAATAAACAGTAATCATTAATAATTACACTTACCTACCTACATATATTACAAATAATTTATACAATGTGGGGTAAAACAAAATGATATTGGTTTTCTAAGCCCACGCCTCCGCGGTTGAAATTAGCCATAACCCATTATTTCAATAAAATTGGAAGGAAAAATGTGTCCCATTTTCTTTCCGTGAATGCTCTGATTGATAATATTTTTACGGGAATCGTTACTTAAATGTTTCAAGAAAGAATAAGAATGGACGCCTAACAATAGATATTTGGTTCAAATAATTTTACCAACGAAACATTTCTTCCTAAATGTAGTCGAATTCCGAGGTTTAAGTAGTATCTTCGAGGAGTTAAAGGATAACTCGAGAAATGTGATGGATATTTTTATTGAAGTTGTAACTATTTATTTCCGTACGTCTATATATAAATACAAGGTCTAAGGGACGTTGTCGCGCCACCTGTTACCGTGAATCCATTACATCATTCTAGATCGCTCTTTTTGGTCACCTGAATTATGTCCTGAATTTTTGGTAATAATTTGTGGCTTGTCTGTGTCTCTTACACCGCGTAAGAATATACCATATTGCCAGCGATTTTTCTAACTAATGTTCAGAACACAGCTTAAATGACTGAAAGGTAAAATATTGGCCTTTACTAATGTGTTTCTGTACTAATTAGTTTTGTCTTTTCGTTGCCGGTCAGTAATCCCAACATAGGGTATTTGAAAAACTCATTTTCTTAAGTGGGTGCAGTTAGTTGGGATCTATAATAATTATAGTTTTAGACTAGAATGAACTAGCTGCTAAAGGCAGGGCTTTACTACTAGGTAGGCCACAAAACGTTTAAAACTGACAGTATACGTAGTATTTGAATCTGGTTACGTAAGAAAATACTAGACCAAATACGGAGCAACAGTTTGTTCTATCCAAATTATGGGTTCATTAAAATAACTTCAGTTGGGCCTGATTTTTCGATAGTCAGATAACATTTCCCTGAAGATATTTTTTTTATAAATATTGCGGTTTGAACTCAGTCTTACCAAGGGGTATCGTATTACTCAGGACTAACTGGGTGGTGGAGGTCAGATAGGCAGTCGCTACATGTAAATTCTGATATTCAGCCGCATCCGGTTAGACTGGAAGCCGATCCCATCATAGTTGGGAAAAGGCAAATGATGATGATGATTGCGATTATAAAAAGTAAATCAAATTGGCTTAATTATTAATTTATTCTTCAGACTTTAGGTAGATTTAATTTTGATTACTAATGTGGATGACTATAATAAAAGAGACGAAGAAAATATGGATGGACTGTGTAAAGATGGTGTGGCCAGAAGAGGGCGTGTGACTACTGAGATTCAAATCCGGGCAAGTACCAATGTGACTTTTTCAATTCATATGTACTTTCTAAGTTTATCTTGGACATCACAGACATCGGTGAAGGAAAACATCGTGAGGAAACCTGGACTTATAATATTAATATAAGTCTGAAATCGCCAACCCGTCTTGAGCAAGCGTGGTGATCAATGCTCGTGCCTTCTCTGTATGAGAAGAGGCCTTTGCCCAGCAGTGGGACAGTAACAGGTTGGTATTATTATTATGGAAGAAATCTCAAATAAATTATGATAAGGGCAAGAGAATGAATGACGGTAAATTTATCTGATTATTGAATAAGTTCAATATTCAATAATCACAGCCTTACCTACCTTAGCCCGCTTACTCCACAAATCAATAAAAAACGTTTAATTTCTGTCAATCATCTGATGCAGACTAGAAGCAGACTGGTGTTTTAATTAATTTAGTGTATTATGTATACATATAATTTGATTTTATAATCACTTCAGAATTTTGAAATACAAACTATTATTGAGTTTCTCTGAAAAGAGAAGTTTTTATTAATATAATTACTATGCTTTCAACATTTAACATCATACATACAGCCGCTTTGACACGGTCAGAGTATGCTCGGAACGAGTGGACACGAATACCCACTCGGATGCAACTAGTATTGTGGCAGCCCATACCAACCCAACCGAGTGCGCTCGAATTATGGGTTGCCATCACAGGTTTCCACAATATGAGTGCGTCCGAGTAGGTATCCAAGTCCACTCGGTCCGAGCATACTCTGTTCGTGTCAACGCCGCTTTAGAACTTAAAACTAGGTACAATTAATCTTACCTGAAAAGATAAAGAAAATTTAAAGCTAATATTTCGGAAATCCTGTTTAGTTATTTTATTTAGATTAACTTTCTCTCGTACGTTTGTAGATTATGCTCGCAGTCATAGCTTAATATGTGCTCTATAGTTTCTACCACAGATTGTATAACATATAAAATATTACGCGCGGCAAATACAAATTGAACGTAGTGAGAACCTCGTTTACATACAATTTTAAATGTGTCGACTGAAGCAATCGTGAGCTTCCATACCCATAACAGTCAGTCGTTTGTGCTTAGGTAAAAGCTAATGATCAAGGAATAAGTTGTCTTCTCGTATTTTGTGCCTATTTGAGAAAAAAGTTGTATAATTTTATTATATGAATAAACGGGAGTAATGTGGAAGATATCGTGGCTAAATAATAACAGCCGCGCTGGTTGGCCATAAAGGTTGATTAAAGCTAGCCGAGGTTGGTCCGTGGATCATCCATTACATACCGAGAAACCCCTGTGCCTTGGAAAGCACATTAACTTGTTACATATTCGCCGATATTCGCAAATTTTGTGTGTTGACAGTCGTTACGGGTAGTCCAAAGACTAAGAGTCCAGTAATCAGGTCTTACCAAGGGGTATCGTGTTATTGAGTATCTGGGTTCATTATCATCAACCTACAGCAGTCCACTGCTGGACAGAGGCCTCCTCAATCACGAGCCACTCAACTCGATTCTCAGCAACTCTCATCCAGTTGCTACCAGACCCTGCGAAGACCGCCACTCCACCGAGCCTGAGGGTGTCCCACTTTACGCTTGCCGATCGCGGTCTCCATTCAAGAACAAAGAAGTATCTAGGTTATTATTAATAGGCTGTTGCTCCATGTTAAAATGCTGGTATTTAGATGCGCTCAGTTAGACTGAAAGCCGACCCCAACATAGTTTGGAAGAGGCAGCAACGATTCTCGGTAATATTCTGTCATTTATTCGTTTCGTCAATTTCGTTTTCAGAATGGAATATTATAATGGAAATGGGAACCGAATTGATTATACTTAGTCCCGTCTTCAATATGGCCGTGCTATTGGCGTTTTTAATATTCCACGCGAGGCTTATTGACAACGAATGTTGGTATTTTGATAATCAATTATATTATTAACAACTTTTTCGTACTTAAATAAATTGACTAATAGTTCTTTTGTATCCTGGCACTTGTCTGGTATTAAAAGAGTCATAAAGGAGCAGATAACATTACAGGAAGAATTACAACTACTAATCAAACAGGAAGCGAGGTCTTATACCATACATACTTAAAAAAGAAAGATTATGATAAAGGACTAAGAAAAGAAATGACTGCATTTGAAACAGAAGGAGTTCGAGGAGAATACTTGTCTGCCAATCATGACTATTAGCCGACAAGTTTAAAGAACCTGAAAGGTCCTTTTTGGCTGCAAGCCTTTTTTTTTTTTTGATAAATAAAGGGGTTTGAATTTAAAGGACGGTAACTACCGCCATTTTTTTTTTCCAAAGTTGCAGCCATACGTACTCGTATAACCTATATTGATCGATAGCTGGTATCAATACAACTAAACTTAGACTGTCACTTACGGGATATCTTCTGTGATTGTTCATTATTTTGAGCCCCCGATAAGTGACGTATAAGTTTAGTTGTAAACCGTGAAAGCTTAAAACGTGAAAAAAAGTGTTTGGTATCAATACAGTTTTGTATGAGACAAAAGGTTCCAAAGTGTCACGTTTCCGTGAAATGAGCTATCAAAGTTAAAGTCCATTCACTAATGGCATCTTCAGCACAACTTTTAGTAACTACGAGTATAATAAAAAAGAGGAACTCGTGGCTAAATAATAACAGCGCTCGGGTCGATCTTTAGGTTAAACCGGGCTTGCCTAGGTTGGTCTGTGGATGGGTGACCACCTATTACATTCCGAGTTCCCTAGGCAGATAAGTATGTTAAAATAGAGAAATTAAAAAGTTGCTTTGCCGGACTGTTGCAACGTAATGTCTTACTGATTTCAAAATCTGTTTCGATATATTTTAACGTTCATTTTACTAGGTTTATATTTTTTTATCAACTGCGTATATCATATACGAAACCGGTAACAATTATTTTAAATATCATCAGGTGTTAAAGGGAAATACAATGAACCCATTTGGTTGGAAACAGCTTGTTTTGTGTGTTCATCTGTAAAACACGCACTTCGATAATTACGTACAAAATTGATGGAAATGAAGGCGTTCTAATTCAAAAAGGTTCTAGTAGTCCAGTCATTTAAGCAAAAAAAAGGGGTCACTCTCGAAATGAGAGATCATAAGCTGTAAACTAGTATACACCTTAATTTTAGTGTTCTAAAAGTTGTCTTAAAAGTCTCATAAAATCTCGTGTCTATTAGTATTCAAGGTCAAACGTCACAAAAACAGTTTTTCGCGATTACGAGACACGAGATTATAGAGCCCCTTTAATTTTTAATTTATTTTTACTATTTGTTGTCATAGCGGCATCAGAAATATACATTCTGTGAAAACGTACGGACGGACAGCGGTGTCTTAGTAATCGGGTCCCGTTGGTACGGAACCCTAAAAATTACCAGGACATTTGGAATTCCACACAATAAAAGCAATCTTTGAAAACGTACAATATGAAGGCATTTTAAAATTCAATACGTCTACTTGTAAGTTGTCTTTTTGAAAAACAAACCAATTTATTTTTGCATCCCGTTCTGTTACTTACCTATCCCTGTCCCGGATTCTGCCTCCCCGCAGCGTACTGTGACATTTGTACAGAATTATTTAATCATTTTATTGATCTGCGTACCACTCACACGAGTGTAAGCTCAGGGTCGCGACACGGAATATGAACAAAATCAATTAAACTTTGACTAAGACCGTTCACGAGGAGTTTTTCGGACTAAGTTTTAATTTTCCGTCTTGTGGTTGTTTTTTATTGTTGTTTTTATACCGGGAGCTTGTTCGTTCGAAGTCATACATTACGGTTTAATCACGCAAACACGGTATTTTGGACTCTGGTGAAAATTTGTAATTATTATAATTATATACGGGTATTCTTGGCTCTCACTCAGTGTCATATATTCTAACAAAATTACTTAGGTACTTAAAAAATGTTAGGTTAGGTACGTAAAAAGTTGAGTTGAAGTTCCTTTCAATAAATACAATTTTCCAATCAACACTTATACGTGCGTACGTATTTATAACAAAATACTAAGTCGCCTTAAAATATTGAACTCGAGAAAATTTAAGACAGAATTACACAAGTGGCTTATTGAATGTAATTTCTACAGTTTAAAAGATTTTATGGATGTGAGATGTTGATTCCTTTTGTCAAAATATAAATTTTTGCATGCTATGTTATCTTAGCGAAATATGTTGAGCTACTGTAATAATATTAACATCAATGTATACCATGTTTTACGCAAATAAATGATTTACTTACTTACTTACTTACTTATGTATCTCTAAAATCAGACACTTGACTGTTTCAAACACACGTTTATTTTTTTTTGATCCGACACTTTCGTGTAATAGTCTCATTACCAAGCAGCTCAGAAAAACAATCGATAACCACGCCGCTTCACTTCCGTATTTTACCTAGCTATGGATCGGTCAAACTGGTACGGACAAATTGAGGACATCCGGACATTGAAATACGACAGCCGTATTTGAATGGATGTTCTTGTCCGGGGGGACATTTAGTTCGTACTGGGTGGACTGAATCTTAAACGGCTCAGAAAATGTGATCGGCTTAACTTCAGTATTTTACTTTGTTCAGTCCCCTGGGTGTAAGTATTCCCGCATCTATACAAATAAGTAAAGTTGAAGTGTCTGTCTGTTTTTAATATCAAAATAACTGCTTTTTACTGAATGCATATTAAAATAAATACGGCAATTTTTTTTTCTGACTGTCTGTTTGTTCCACCTAATCTCCGAAACGGCTGAACCGATTTTGATGGGACTTATAGAGGTAAATAGCTGATGTTATAAGGTCTAACATAAGCTACTTTTATTTTAGAAAAATAATAAGGGTTCCATGCAAAAAAAAATTAAAACCCTTGATTCTCTTATTATCTTCGATTTAAAAATGGAGGTAATATTTTTTTTTATAATTCCACACGACGAAGGTCGCGGGCAGCAGCTAGTTTATCATAAAATCCTTCATTTTGTCGAATCATTTGCTTAAACATTTAATTAATTTAATATCTCTTGATGCTTAATGTTTTAGGTCAACGGCAAGCGTCGTTTTATTGATCTTTTCTGATTGGTAGCGGCACTTTTACCAGATAAAATCTACTTTACTGAAGCTATCCGCTGATTCGACCGCTGTTAAATCTGACTTTGAGATCAACTAGTTCATGTTCTGCCAGTTTGTGGGCAGACTACAATCTCGTGGAGTGCTTGAGTGAATTAAAATTTAATCCAACTGACGGACTTCTGAAAAATAATGAATAAAAACTGAATAATCGTTGTCAAAGGATCCATTAAAATGGTTGTTCACGGAGAAACGTTTCGGAAAAAATGGCCGGCACAGAATACGTAGAAATAAAACTAACAAATATCTTTTCCGTTGTTAAAATATTCTACGTGAAACGGGACGCTCTTAATGAAAGTCTATGGGATGGGATTATTTCCGAAGTCTTTTTATAAATTTGCTTTTGAGACTTTTTTACTTCGTATCTTTTATTGTCGTTTTTAGTTCTTTCGAGTACTTTGTTTCGAAGATAAAAAATAGGTTGAACATTTTACAAGATTATAATATCCAATTTCGTTTTTTTTATTATTAATGCTGATTAAATAGTAATGGTAGCTTATTACTGTTTCCTCTTCTCATACAGAGAAGGCCATCTTTGCTGAAGGTGGATTAACGACTCCAGACTTATATTATAATCATTTCTATACAACGTGGCAATATCGCCAGTCTCTTTGGCACATTACCGGTTGACATTGTTAAGGTGGAATTATTTGACCATAATATTTTATTTAGTGGTTAGTTCAGATTGATTTTATTTATAAAGAATCTAGTTAAACGCAAGTCATTTAAAAAAATATATATTTTTCAATAATATACGATTACCAGTCCTGGTTTTTTTTTTACTTTTGTAACACAAAGATGTTGAAAGATAAGCAAAAAACATGTCATATTTTTTTTTTTTTAAACTTGGTGTTTACTAAGCATACCTTTGAAACACTGGTTAGTCGTTAAATTTGTCGTAAATTTTAACTAGGTACACAAGCATTTAACACTCCTCTCTCTCATAAAATATACACTAAAATGTGCCTGATAAACCTGAAATTACACACCCCCTTGTATGATCAAGTGCCTACTTTATCGTTTGCCGATACTGATATAAATACTCGTAGGGTTGCCTTTACATAAATTAAAAGTACTGTAAAAAAGCCGGACCTTTTCAAAAAAGTCCTGATATTTTGAGTACTTTTTTTTAAAATTTTCCATAGGTCACGAAATTTTCTTAATTTTCTAAAACAAAGAGTCGAAAAAAATACCAAAAAGGTGGATGTGACGGTACAAACCCAGATGGTTGGTAACCCTAGCTAATAAGTAACTACCCTCCTAGCTTACAAGGGCGGTGGCTCATTAAACTCAACTTTATGATTGAAAACAGTTAATACCACATCGTTTTACTTTACTTCAAATCCGTAGGCATGAAATAAGTAAATTATTAACAATAATAATGTTATGTGAACTCAGCGATCATTGTGCAGCCAATGGCTTCACTGCTAAGAGCTTCGACCAATGCCTGAGGAGGCTCTCGTTAGGATGCTGATCAAGGTCTTGATTCAGAAAGCAGTATTTCTGGACACGGCTCGTATTGTTAGGAGTTTCCTCTCTTTGCAGCCCTGATCGCTGTTGGCTTGGACCTTATTCCCTATACCGGTGGGCTCCTATTTTTTATGTTACGCTTAAAAGCCGCGTGTAAATAGTAGTAAAATAATATATGTTTTGTCTGTCTATTTGGCCGATATGACCACATCAATATTAACTAAGCGACGACTCATCCGAACTTGCGGATAATTCGTCGCCTTACAATTTTCAAAGGGTAACGTTTCATCCGCGGAAGTAATATTTTGCGGATGAGTAGTCACCTAAGTCGAAAATTGGCCATTTTTTTTTAATGATGATAAATGATGAAAAGTTACCCTTACAAGGAACCGAAACGGTTCCTGTGTTAGGGTGATTTTATTTTATGGGGAGAAAAACATTTGGAAAATAGAATTGGGCGATAGATACAGAGATAGATAACATAACTACGTAAGACAATTACGTTCCACAACTCCCACCTCTCAACCTTCGAAATTCTTTAATGAGTTAATTAATATTTTACTTTGTTTTACTCCACAATTTATTCAACAAGGGCAAGAACTAGGAACATTCAGTTAATTATTATAATTACGAAACAAATAAATTGTGAGGACTTCTTGCCTAAGTTATAACAGCGGCACAGGTCGATCGAAGGTTAAGCTACACTTGTCGGTCCGCGGATGGGTGACCATCCTATCATAAATAGCTGCACTCCTCCGTGACTCTTGAAATAAATTCATAAATGGAACGAAAGATGCATTGTAGTAATTCCTTTGTTACGCGAAAGCTGCGCCTGCGTCTAGCTACGCAGGTGCTACGAGGGTCTACGCCGAGCTACGCGACTTGCTAGATAATACACAAAAGGTTACCATTTTCCATTAAGCTGCTTTTTAATTTGATTTTGTAGCTTGAATCCGTTTGCAAGAGTTGTTGAATTAGGACCAAGGTACAGAGTGCTACGAACCGGAAACGAGAAGCGTCTTCTCAATTTCCGTGCTGTTCGGGCAGACTTGAACCATATCTAAATATGTTAAAATTGTTGCAAAGTTAAGACTGTACATTGAATATTTTTTTAACAAAGTAATTGCCACGAGACGTTCGAACAATAATTCTGATGCCGAGAAGTTGTTTCAAGTCGGTTTTGTACAAACATTTCCCGTTGATCAAAAATCTTTCTTTTTGAATTTTCTTTCATTTGCTAAAGTGAATTCTCTCACAGTGAATAAAAACCAGCAGCTACACAATTCGGTAGTAAATTATTGTATAGATTTAAGGTCGAGAAACCGGCCATTATTGGGACTTATTATCTCCATATTAAAATAGGTGCTTCAATCTATTTTCTCTTATTTTACGAACATGAGTTTTAGTTTATGTAGGAGTAGATGTATATGTACAAAAAATAACATATTTGAATGAAGAAAATGATTTATGCAGATGTAGGAAACTTTGATGAATAAATCGTAGGAGGAATGATAGAAATAAAACCACAAAGAGTCAGTATTTTGATATTGCCTCTTCATCTTTATATTCTTTTGCTTATACGTGTCGAAACGTGAAATAGTTTATTTATGTTGTACGGCGTGGGCATGGCATTCAATATTTGCGGCCAGTCTGGCAGATATTTATCTAACTATTTTTCCTTTATGTTTAAGCTACGATTCCGTAAGTCACCGCTATCGCAAAACGCGATAGCGGTGAGCCCCATGCCCAATTGCAATGAAAACCATTGTTTTGTAAAAATAAGGGTACAATTCCGAAATCGATTGCGGTTGCGATCATATTCTAAATTATTGTACTATTCTATCTAAAAAAAAACAGGCCAATACGAGATTCGGTACGACAGTTATGAGACAAAACGACGTCACGCGGCTATCAGCTGATAGGTCAAAGGCGCGCTAATTTCATACGGATGTTGTGTTATTGTCGTAGTGAATGAGTATAAAAAAAATCTTTCGCAAAGTTGTTTGTTATCATGAGTACAATCACGTATTTAAGTATCGGTCACTAATTACCAGTCACCCTATATATCCAGGGCATTGACTGTCTCGGTTCTGAGCGATAGATTTAGGCTATATTATAATTATTTAGAAATATTGCTACCGTTGCAACAGTAATACAGAACTTAAGGTTAATGTATGCTTAAAATTTCGTAATTTGAATACCATAACATAATATCATGTCTTTAATCCTAGAAGGGTTAGGCAGAGGTATGAGGCCCATGTAATAGGGGGCGGGCCTATTGCCATCAACCGGGCACAAATCCAGAATCCGTGGCTACTACTGAGAAATTCCTGATGGAAAAACCCAATAAAACTTTGGCCGACTTTTTTTAATCCGAGTATCTTCAGATTTATCTATGCGTCTGCTTAAATATAGGTTATTTAACGTTCAAACGTATTTTATGGATAAAAGCCTAAAACAAACCCTTACGTCTTAGCTTATGTAGAAGCGTTGCCAATTAATCACGAGTGGTACAATCGGTCATTGGCTCGCGGCTACAAACAGATGGCCAGTCAATGGCTCTGGATGTCGTATCGAAGGGATGTATTCATTAATATACGTCATCCTGTATACTTGCGACTGACGTGGGAATGTATCGGCATGAATTACGCCAAGAATTTTTATGGTTGGGTAGTCTGCATCGGGTGTAGGTGTACCGTCATACCACTTTGTCACCATAAGGTTGACTGTCCCTTGCACGTCATACAATGACAAGAAGTATTTGGCTATGTGACTCCTATAAGACCAAAAGTATAAGTTTCAACCTTGTGGCAAAATTCTATAAGTGTCAAATTTCTTTAAAAATTGTCTTGACGTCAGGGAATTTAACTCGCCGGTTATTTTAATGCAAATGTAAATTAACCTCATTTGAAGATTTAGGTTGGTCGGTTTTTTTTTGAACAGTGATAAGGGCCAAATATATCTAGTAAGATTTTCGTTTTCAAGCTAAATCTTAAATTAACTTACTATGTTATTTAAAACGAAACTTTTAACGACCTCTTAAGCATTTTATTGCCGAAACTTTCAAATTCGTTCTTCAGATATTAAACGTAAAGTTCTCATGCAATATAATTACAATGTATTATAGGGGTTCATCTCTCAAAGTAAAACCGTGAAGATACATACAATCTACGTTATATATTCGAGTCATTTACATAATGGCCCATCCCATAAGAATTCATGCCGCGATTTCGCTTTTTTGTGCTACATTTTTTACTATTATAAATAACATTGTGAGCACTTTGTTTGCAGGTTATTATCAATTTTATTAATATTGCGTTTAATATCTGATCTGAATAGACAAATAAGTTAAAACGGTAATAAATCTTAAAGGCAATGTAATAATATTTTATCTGCTTGTATTTTAAAATAAATAATTTCATCACCACGGTGAATAGTAAAGAAACTGGATTGTTCTAGAACCAATAAATCGAAAGCATATGATATCCACCAACCTGCACGTGGTGGATTACGGCCCACTCTCATAGAGAAGAGAGATTTGTGTCCCACCGGTTGGAACATGATAAAAAAGCTGGTTATTATATTCTATAGGAGGAGACGACAGAACTCGTCAACTTACTTAAATTCACTGATAAACAAGACACGGCCCAACTTCTAGACCGAACATTGACATTTTTGCACAAGAATCGTACTTATATAAAATACTAGCTGTTCCCAGCATGCGTTGCAATGCACCTTTTTCCTATCCTACCTACCTACCCTACCTACCCTACCTACACTACCTACCCACCCTACCTACCTACCCTACCTATCCTACCTATCCTACCTATCCTACCTACCCTACCTACCCTACCTTGGCTGTACCTTGGTTGGCTGTTTTCAGGGTTTTTCCGGCAATTATTCGATTTTTTCTCGCCGTAAAAACCATCCTTGAACTCCAACGAACATTTAAAAAAAAAGTTTGGCCAAATTGGTCCAGGCGTTGTTGAGTTATGCGCTTACCAACACATTTTGCGATTCATTTTTATATTATAGATTATGGTTTAAAAAAAACTAGAACACCCGCTTTAGAGTGACGTCATTTTATTTCTCGTATTTTTCTCAAGAAAACCTTCATTTGACACCCATATCACGGGAATGAAAAAAAAAAAACTATAGTCCGCCATCTTTTTAGAGACCGCCATATTGGATTTAGAATGACGTCACCTAGCATTGTCATTCAAAATAAACACGTTTGCAAAATTTCAACGCATTCGGAGACCAGAAAGTGGGTCAAATAAGATTTTTTACATAATTACAGGTGAAGCTCATAAAATCGTGTTATAAACGAAATATTTTTTAAAGTTTCTCCCCTAAGTTGGTTAAACAAGTAATGAAAGTTTGCCGTTGAGAAACCCTATAGAGCACAATGCTTCCCTTAAAAATAACCAGCTCGTAACCGGAAAAACCATATCTTAAAGAATTTAAAGAACTCATTCTTGTTTATTTTTCCACTAACGTTCACTTATTGAATTCGACTCTGTTAATAAAATAAAAGTAGCTACAAAATCAGCTTTGTTTAGTATAAGTAGCTAAAGAAAAAACAAAATGGTGTACTTTCCCGCGCAACAAAGTAAGTTGTTTTATTTTATATCACTTACGTTCTGACGCCGATAGCCGGCACAAATAAAAACAAATCGTATTACTTTATCGGGTGTCTGTTCTGCAATTGAAAGGGCTATTTTACAGTATTACTCTGGGTTTTATTTACATGACTTATTCATTTACATTTGTTTTGGTCAGTTGGCTGGTCTGTGGATGGGTGACCACCCATTACATACCGAGTTTCCTCCGTGCATCGGAAAGCACGTAAAGTCGTTCGTCCCGGCTGTCATTTATAGATCTTTGACAGTCGTTACGGGTAGTCAGTGGCCCAAAAAGTCTGACAACCAGTCTTACCAAGGGGTATCGTATTACCCAGTACTAACTGGGTTGTGGAGGTCAGATACGCAGTCGCTCCATGTAAAATACTGGTATTCAGCTGCATCCGGTTAGACTGGAAGCCGACCCCAACATAGTTGGGAGAAGGCTAGGCAGATGATGATGATTTATTTACATTACAAAAAATACGACTAACATCACGCCTGTAATCCCCGAAGCGTGAGGCTGAGTCAACCCTAATAGTACACCCAATTTTTTCCAGTTTTGTTTATGTCCAATCTAATATGGGGCGAGCCTATTGTCATCATCGTAGCTTAAAGCTGATTTTTAGGTTTCTGTAGCTAAATGACGCAAGATGCAACTGCGGCTGTCTACAGGACCAGAGGATCTTGTGTAGACTAGGGCCTAGATAAAGTGATGATAGATATAATGATCATCATCTGCCCATCACTTTTCTCAACCGTGTTTGGATTGGCTGCCAGTCTAAACGGAAGCAGCTTAATATCAGTATTTTACATGGAGGGATTGCCTAGCTGTCCTTCACGACGTAAGACTGGCTACTACCATGAGCCAAGGGCTGGATTTTATCTTGGTCAGCGTAGCCAAACCACGTGGGGCAGCGCCGTCAATCTCTTGGGGACATGACAGCGTTGAGGAGTTTTTTGACGCCATTTTTTAGTTTACTGTTAACTTAGTTCATTTAGGTTATTTTAATGTATAAAAGTACAATATATGATTGTTATGATTTGGCTTAATATAATGGTTCATTTTGATTGCATGATTCATGATCCGTTAAGGTTTTGAAATATCACGATAAAGTAAATTTTGATAAATTTGCTTTTCCCCACCTGAGCGCAGCATGAGCATGAGCTATTCCTATCTAAGTTATTTAACCGGAAATTTGCAAGATGGAATCTTCGTGCGATAGAATCTGATTATCGCCGACTCACGTGCCTTTGTGCTCTGCTATCTTTTCCTAATTTTTAAAAATTTATTAAACTTTGAAAGTAAAAACCAATATTACACATAATTATATCTAACATATTTAAAAGGATTACAGGGCGTAAAAAAATTCGTCCACATCGCTGTCACAGGAAAAGAGCCCAGAAGGCCGGCAGCATTGCCACGTTGGATGGCAATGCTGATTCTTTGGCCAAAAAATAGGCCCGCTTTCTGGATATGATATATGCCCTGTTAAGTATTTTGTGTGTACATAAATAAATAAATAAGAGTTTTTGAATTGGTTGAAAATATTGAAACTTTTAAATATGTGGGTTTTATTTCTTCACTAGCTGTTACGCGTGACTTTGTCTGTGTGTATTTGGTATTCCACCAATTCTTAATACAAATACTCAGTAGGAAAAGTAGTCCAGAATACTTTTCCAGATCCTATGTTACTTATATCTGTAAAACAAAGCAATCGGTTCAGTGGCGAAAAATACTTTTGAATTTACTATTTTAATATGGTTTTATGAGAGAGGAGCTCGTGGCTAAATAATAACAGCCGCTCGGGTCGATCTCTAGGTTAAGCCATGCTTGCCTAGTTTGGTCTGTGGATGGGTGACCACCCAATACATACCGAGTTTCCTCCGTGCCTCAGAAAGCACGTAAAGCCATTGGTCCCGGCTGTCATTTGTAGATCTTTGACGGTCGTTACAGGTAGTCAGTGTCCAGAAAAGTCTGAATACCATTCTTACCAAGGGGTATCGTAATACCTAATACTAACTGGGTTGTGGAGGTCAGACAGGCAGTCGCTCCATCGTCCATGTAAAATACTGGTATGCGGCAATCCGGTTAGACTGGAAGCCGACCCCAACATAGTTAGAAAAAGGCTAGGCAGATGAGTATGGATTCATAACAAGTATTTTGGGGTCACAATTTTAATGTCTGGCTCTGTATATTTACTAGAGCTACCTTCAAGGTAACAAAAGAAACGAGAGCGACAGAGCAAGGTCTATTAGATTGAAGATATCGCGATGAAAGATCTTTTATCTTTTGTAACGCACCTACATTAGAGACAAGAAATGTTTCGTATAGAACAATATGCGCACGCTTGGGCGTCTAAGCGTTCTCTCGCAGAGATACCCAAAATGCAACAAATTATATACAAGCCTCAATAGGCTCTTACCTAATCGTTTCTCTTTCTAAAAAATTTCCAGTAAAGGAGTGATTTTCATTGAATACTGCCATAAAAAGGATTTTATTAAAAAAGGATATAAAGATAGCGGATCGGCTGCGTACACCAGACACTGTCATATAATTCAGTACATTAGGTATCCGTCAGAGTCTAATGTGCAAGATCTGGTCCAGACTGTTCGTACCGATTAGACTGAACTTCCACTTGGTATATATACCCACATGATTGTTTATAATAATTATAATACACTGATAATAACCTCGACCAATACCTGAGGAGGCTCTCATTAGGCAGTTGGATCAAAGGCTTGGTTCAGAAAGCGGTACTCCTAAACACGGCTCGTATTGGTAGGAGGTATGTACCTCTCTCTGAAGCCCTGACCGCCGCCGGTAACTTGGACCCTGTTCCCGATACAGGTGAGCTACAATTTTAATTTTTTTATATTGTTTTTATTTTAAGGGATTTTTAAAAATGTATTAGTTTTGTATAGAAATAAATAAAGGGAAAACATTTTTTTCTATTCGAGCCTTGTTCTTCATTACAAGACTGTACATCAGATTTTTTTACTAATTTTACATTAGATGGGCAATCGCCAGCCTCAATCAATTTCAATTAAATTATGCGTAAAGTGCCACTTTATGGTGACCACGGGTAATTAGCTTCAAAATTGGTGTGGCTGCATTAGCCTGTTTAGTTTTAGTAATTTGAATGTGCTATTCAAATATTGTGGCAACTGGACACTTTTGTAATAACACATAACATCATGCCTGTAATCCACGAAGAAAAAAAAATATATATACACCCTCATTCGTTAGGTTTAAGTCCCATGTAATAGGGCGCGAGCCTATTGCCATCAACCGCACAAAACTAGACTCCGTGGCTGCTACTGAGAAAGTGCCGTTGGAAAAATCTAATAACACTTTGCCGGACCCGGGAATCGAACCCAGGAAATCATGCTCATCAATCTCGCTTGCGACCATTAGACAAAGTGGACTGCCTCGTGGTAGTCAACTTTTATAATATGTATAACAAAACATCACCAGACACCATCAGAGGTGTACCCATCTATAGGGTGTAAATGGACCCTTCACGAAGCCGTCAACCAAGCATTCTGTACATCAAACTAAGTAACTCTACGCAAAAAATATTGCTGGGAAACTACTTTTTTTGGGGTGAAAAATCACGTTTTACGGTAAAACTCAAAGTTACGCACTCAAAACTTAGTGCTGATGGATGCTTTGAATAGTAAACGGGTCATGAAGTTAATTAAAGTAAAGACTTGAGAGTAAAAACTTGTGGAAAAATTGGAACTTTAACCTCCAATATCTCCGTAACTAGAAGGTTCCCAGGTATGGTCCAGAACAAAAAAATATCGCAATGACGGGGAGAATAAGTACCTTTCGGCTTCGTTAAGTGTCTTTTTACACCCTTTATAGTACCTACATCCCATTCTCTTTTTATCTTTATGTTAAAGTTTGATTTAAGAGAGGGCCACCAAATACACACACTATAAACCCGCCACTTTGATAATAGAGCTGACAAGTATATAACAATGCAATCACTTTAAAGTTGAAACAGCGCATATAAATTGTTACGAGATGACCTCTTCGAATCTTAAAACCAATGTTCTTAATTTTATATCTTATGCAAATGTCTTTAAGAATAATTTTGCCAAAACGCCTTATTGAGAACAATAACCGTCGGTGAACCCATCCCTAATTTTAAAATCGATGATTCGATCTCAATTCGGTCACGAAGATTTTATCGAAGCGAGAACGTGTTAACTCTACGATACATCGATGAAGCTCTTTCTCGATACTTAAATCGATTCTCAGATAATCTGCCTCCCTACTTTTTGAATCGATATTAGCTTCGTACCACCAAATGAAGTACTAGTTAAATGTGGGTTTCGAGAAACAAGCGATAAAGTGTTCAGGTTCAGGGACAATAGAGCTGGTTTTGTATTCGAATTGCATTCCCATTGTTTTATTACCCGACTGCCAAGGAAGGGTTATGTTTTCGCGCGTATCACTGGTGTTAGTTGGAACTATTTGTCCCATCTACCACCACTGGTGGTGTTTGAGTCTGGTTCAGTTGCATTTGCTCCTACGTCTGTCCCCACTGGTGGCAGATGATATTTGAAGCAAATGCGACAACCAGACGCAACCACAATCAGTGGTGGTAGATGCGATGGGGACAGACCGGTGGGGGCTGATCGGAATAAACCGAATAAACCATATCGCATCATCGGTAGGAATTCATACATATGTAATGGACATTTATAACCGTTACATTATATTCTATTTTATTTGAAATTGCATTGGTAATTGAAAACGAATCCAATTTTAGGACAGTGCATTGGTGAAGACATAAATAGCGCACAGTAAAGTGCCTTTCTGTGTCTGACTTCTCGCCTTACAATTCAATAAAACGTCCATTTCCATTTTAAAATGCATTGTATTCAACATAATAAAATATTCACGGTACGATGAAGCCAAACAAGATTCCCTACGACCACAATTGGTTCCTCAACGACGAATGAAAATGAAATAAAATTGTTACAAAGAAGTTTTATAAAATATTCGCGATCTTGACTCGACACAAACACGGAGGCATTAGGAATGCATGCAACTTCAACATGCGCGACACAAACCCTGGCTGAATATCAAATATCAAAACAACAATGGCAATTTTCAAATAATTTATTCATTGCATTATCAATATCAGAGGCACTAATGTCCAACAAACGGTTCTTCCATTTTATTTGATTATAGAACATAATAGGAAGGATCGTGGGGCTCTAATAATGGCTATTAGTTTCTTCCACCACGTTGAACCGTACGGCGATTAATTTTTAAATTCATTGAACTTTTGAACACTATCCATCGTTTTTTATTTTATCTTTGAGGACTGTTCAAAATGTAATTATGTTTTAGCTTCTTAATTAGTGAAATTGTTAAAAGATGTTGAGCTCGAGGCTTAATAATAACAGCCGCTCGGGTCTATCTTTAGGTTAAGCCGTGCTTGCATAGGTTGGTCTCTGAATGACCACCCTTTGCATACTGAGTTTCCTCCGTGCTTCGGAAAGCACGTTAAGCCGTTGGACCCGGGTGTCATTTGTAGATCTTTGACAGTCGTTAAGTAGTCAGTGGCCCAAAAAGTCTGACAACCAGCCTTACCAAGGAGTATCGTATTACCCAGTACTAGCTGGATTGTGGAGGCCAGATAAGCAGTCGCTCCGTGTAAAATACTGGTATTCAGCTGCATCCGGTTAGACTGGAAGCCGACCCCAATATAGTTAAAAGCTAGGCAGATGATGACCCCCAGTAGTTCCGAAGGTTAGCCCCTACATTCAACTACAGCTCTTTATGATATTAGTATCTAAAAAATAATAAAGAAAAATAAAAAAAGATTATAACGTACGTATAGGTACGTACGATATAATCTTTTTTTATTTTTCTTTATTTATAAAACGTTGCCCCACACTAGGAAATTCTCCTGTATCGTGGGTGCGTTTACAAACATTTAAACTCACATACACAAACAGCCAGACCCGGAACAACTACCTATAGGCCATACAAATATTTGTTCCGTGCGGGAATCGACCCCGAGACACGAAGCGCAGCAGTCAATCGCTCAGCCACTGCGCCAACCGTGCCGTCAAAAGTTGTGGGCACAACTACGTTGCAGCGTCGATAAAAGGCACAAAAGCCAACTATGCCCACTGTGAAGCTCTTTTTTACAGCATATCAAACTCCCCCCACATTCCCTTGTGCATGGAGCGACACTTAATCGAGTGTCATTGATGTGAATGGTCCTCACTCGCCTCAGCCCTGTATTGTTTCACAAAGGATACTGGCGGTGAATGCATTTAACAAAGCTGTTGCGTGTTGGCTAGCCCTGTGCTTTCACTCGTTGCGTAATTTTAACAGTGGATTTTTCACGACCGCCATGTCGCTTAATTTGATTCTGTGGTGTGACTCCAAAAAAACGGGCTCCCTCTATCTGGCAGAATCTTGATGCTCCAAAATTTATTTTAATGACTTAACGTATGATAAATGAGTGTCTGCCGAACGATTTTCTGCGAAATGAAGTTTATGCTATCCGCTGTTATGCAAAATAATATTATGACATAAAAAGTTCTGCTATAAAGGGTAGACCCAAGGGTAGATTTTGCTAAATTATGTTAATGTGCTTAATATTAGTATTAAGGTGGGTTCTTCCTTAAACTCGTATAATTATTCTGAAGGTGACATTGCCGCCTCTTGCCGTTTCTAGTTACATTGAAACCGGTCGATTTGCTGTAATCTGTCGTTGCGATTGGATGTTGCGGTTTGTGATTGCATCGCCTAATCGAATGGGACGTTTAACAGGACAACTAACAGGCCGACCGCCATGGGCGTACCCACGGTGGGGCAGGGTGGGGCAGTTGCCCCATGATGACCAAATTAAATATTAATTTGGGTATTTTAACATTTTTCACATTAAAATAAAAACTTGGTTAAGGTCAACAATGACAGAAAACTGTCTTGTCGGCCTCTGTGTGATGAATGTGCATAGAAAGAGGGCTCTGGAAGCACAAAATACTTTTGAAAACGAAATTTTAGCTAGATTTAGCCAGAACCCTCGCAGGTTATTATTGAAATGAGGTGTAGTGCAGTCAATAAAACGTATCAGTCAATAAATAAAAAGCATGTTTAATTTCCTACATTTATAACTTCTGCCCCACCCCTTTATTTATCTAAGCAAGGATTAATCAAATTATAAATGATTTGATTAATCCTTGCTTAGATAAATAACTATTGTACCAAAATCCTTTTTACATTCAGGTTTTCAGAGTATAAATATAACGTTTTAAAGGGTTTTAAAGCGTTAGCCCTCCGCAGGTGTTAATACATTTTTTTATTCGCACTCGAATTTATTGGAAACCTTTAATTAAAAAATAAATGGAGCGCTGATAAAACCAATTGGGTCGTGAAACTCTGATGTACGTGTTTGCATTTTCACGGTGGCTCGATTTTTAATCCCCTTTACATATATACATATAATAAAATTGGAACAGGCCGATGTCTGTACATTGCAAATATTGAAAAAAAAACTTATATGGGGGTCTTTTTAGAATTTTTGTCTGTCTGTCTTTCTGTCTGTATGTTTGTACGCACATCACGCAAAAACTACTGCATGGATTTGAACGCGGTTTTCACCGCTCTGCTGCTAGATGCTTAACTTAAAATATAGACTACATTAGATATAGTTTAGGACCCGATAGGTGGCGCTGTGCGACGCAAGGGCGGGTCGCTAGTAGAAAAAAAAAATAGATATAGGCATTTTGTATTAGGGGAAAATTTTATCCTTAACACTGCACTACGACTGCTAAAAAAAAACTAAAATTAATTTTAAAACAGAGCAGTACAAGTGTAATACCATATTCGCATACAATTGTATGTGACTTTTCTAATCCTAAAATCGATAATTAAAATAAGTCTGAATTCCAATTCTGGGTTAAGCTCGCCATTCTACTTAAGCTATATTATTTCAATTTGTTTGTATTTTTTTTGTTTTGTGTGCAATAAAGAATAAGAATGGTAAGAATAAGAATAAAATAAGTCTGAAATCGCCAATTAACCTTCAGCAAACGTCATGATCAATGTTCATGCTTTATTTGAGTGAGAAGAGCCTTACCCTGTGGCCTACCACAATTCCAGGCTAGGATACTGATAGCTGGTGTTATGACTATTAGCGAATCATCTCGTCGGGAACCGGATATTGGATACAATGCATCCAATTAATCTTCCTACCCATAGATACGTATAGGGACGCAGATAGGTAATGGAGTCTTCGATCAGTGTGTTGTGCTGCTGCCAATCAATTTCTTGCTTCAGAGAGCACTTGAATCCGTCAGGGCAGATTAACATATACGGTACGACTTATATGGCGTCGTGAAGCTTGTTTTTTTTTACTATTTATTTAAATTTAAACACAGGGTGGTTATACCTGCTATTTGTTTGAGTACATACAAAGGAATCTATGTACTGGTAGAGAAGAAATGAAAAATGATGTAGTTGCGAAAAAATACTTTAATGAAATCGATCCGTGGACTGTTATTTCTGATAATAAGGAAATTACTAACGTTAGGAGGTTCTTTCCTCTGGAGCCCTGACTCACGGTAGCTTGGACCCTATTCCCGATACCGGTGGGCTACAATTTGTTATATTTTGAAATATTTCAAAGATTGGTTTTATAAGGAATGTTTTGTGAGGATGGATGGATGAATGTTGTTACTCTTTCACGCAATAACTACTGACCAGATTTGGATGAAATTTAGCACACAGTTATTTTATAACTTGAAATAACACATAGGATACTTTTTATCCCGATAGTATGATCCCATGGGACATTACCGAACTCAATGGGGGCGAAGCCGCGGGCATGAGCTAGTACTGAATAAACGATGAGCCTCTCGCAAACATTTACATTTTCAGTAAGTATCAATAAAATGTCAGCCAAGGTATTCAAAGGTTTTACCGGTTTTAGTTTCTCAATTCAATATTCGAATTTGATTTGCAATACCGTTGATCGAATGTATCCTCAAACTAAATAAGATGGACCGATATCAAACTTGGCGGAAATTGCATCGTTAATGCAAACGCAACCGCATTTGCAAACGTTTGCACATCTAATGTAATGCCTGTACATACATACTCGTAAAAGATACATGCAGCAGAAACGGTCCCTCACATTTTGGACTTTTGCGTCATCGTTATCACTGTATATGGAACTTTTTGTCTGTTTTTTTTTCCATTTTTAAGTCTCACACACTTTCAATAGGGTATTTGCATGAAAAATCAAAATATTTAGTCCGTCAGTTAGATTATCAAAAAACATTGGACACGTATTTTTTCTTTTGTCATGTAAACGAAAAATGACCACGATACAGCGCGTTGCAATCTCAAGTGACGTCACAATTCCTGTTACTTTTTACAGTCCAGTGACGTCACACGCCCCCTGTTTTGAACTTTGATGCACTGTATCGTCGTCAATTTTTTGATTATGTGACAAAAGAAAAAACACGTGTCCAATATTTTTTGGTGATCTAACTGACGGACTAAATATTTATTTTTTATTTTTTCGATGTTGTCATATTTGACTAAAATAAAAAAAATATTTAGTCCGTTGTATCGTGGTCATTTTTGTTTACATGACAAAAGAAAAAATATGTGTCCAATATTTTTTGATAATATAACTGACGGACTTATTTGATTTTTTCAGTCAAATACTCTATTCTCGTATCAGCCCCTGACCTCGGCGCCCCCCCAAATTTGGCACTCGGGGCCGTCGCGCCCCTCCTAACGCCGGCACTGAGCTAAGGCTAGGTAATCAGTGGTTCGTGCAGCTAACTAATTATCTTGCATTTGCCAAGTGTGTTTAGGTTCTCTCGTATCTGCAATCGATACACTAATAGTGAATGACAATACGATACTTGACTGTGTACATCACTATTAATAGGGAATATGCATGTAATTTTTCTTCACTTAAATCAATCGTAGTACTATCAACCCAAGAAAATAATTAAAAGTTAAGTTCAACTACTGCTTGTCGCTCAAAAAAATATAAAACAAATATTAAAAATATTAAACTCCTACAATTTTCTACGACAGTTCAAAAGTCCGTGACTGTCGCGGCCATTCATGTCATGTTGTGTGACGTCATTTACCTCTTTCTGCCTTGTTCAAATCTATTTATATTAATTTTACTAATTGTATGTGCATTATTCAAGCAAACATGCCAATAACAATATTGAAATAAAATTTTAGCGAAACTTTAAATACTTCTATATCTATACATATAATAAGACAGTAAAAAAACTGTGTCTGTACATTGAAGATATTTAAAAAAAAAAAATTGAGGGGGGTTTAGAAACAGTAATAGAGCACGAATCCAAAAAAAAAATTCTGTCTGTTTGTCTGTTTATCTGTTTGTCTGTTTGTCTGTTTGTTTGTACACGCTAATCTTCGGAACTACTAGACGGATTTGAAAGATTTTTTTTTGTTGTGTAGGTATTAAGTCTGGGCAACATATAGGCTATAATTTATCTTGGAAACTTGAACACCTGATGCAGAACCGCAATAGAATAGCTAAACTATAAGAGATACAAAAATGGTACCATAGCAAAAATTGTTCCACGTGATGAGCATTTTCTGCTGAGAGAATAAATTCTAAGATCTGGAACACCTGATGTGGAACTCCAAGAGTCCAGCTACATTATAACATATATAGGAATGACGTCTTAGCAAAAATTGTTCAATCTGATGACC
Organism: Noctua pronuba; assembly: GCA_905220335.1. Classification (NCBI taxonomy): domain Eukaryota; kingdom Metazoa; phylum Arthropoda; class Insecta; order Lepidoptera; family Noctuidae; genus Noctua; species Noctua pronuba. The sequence goes on along the minus strand of LR999891.1, from coordinate 17,743,621 downwards.
ACTCTCTGTTGATTTATAAAAATCGAAGATCTGGAACACCTGTTGTGGAACTCCAAGAGCCCAGCTACACCATAACACATATAGGAATGACGTCTTAGCAAACATTGTTCAATCTGATGAGCACTCTCTGTTGACTTATAAAATCGAAGATCTGGAACACCTGTTGTGGAACTCCAAGAGCCCAGCTACACCATAACACATATAGGAATGACGTCTTAGCAAACATTGTTCAATCTGATGAGCACTCTCTGTTGATTTATAAAAATCGAAGTTCTGGAACACCTATTGTAGAACTCCAAGAGTCCAGCTACACCATAACACATATAGGAATGAAGTCTTAGCAAAAATTGTTCAATCTGATGAGCACTCTCTGTTGACTTATAAAAATCGAAGATCTGGAACACCTGTTGTGGAGCTCCAAGAGCCCAGCTACACCATAACACATATAGGAATGACGTCTTAGCAAAAGTTGTTCGGTCTGATGGGCTTTTCCTGTTGACTTATAAAAATCGAAGATCAGAAACATCTGATGTGGAAATCAAAGCTATCACTAATTTCACTGTATAATTATAAAATAACATAAGCTGGGAGTATCTCCACGCGGTGAAGGCGGTAACAGTTTAGGACTGATATTCGATGACGACGGTATATCATTGAAAATTTGACTCTACTGGACAAAACTTCTATTTATTTTTTTACTTTATCGAATAAATATGCCTTCGGGCTTATGTTATTTGAGTGTTTTAGACTTTTTCCACTTATCTTCGTGAAGCGGTAGCCTACCCGGTAACGCAGGGGAGCAGTCACTTAGATTTTAATTGATCAGGTATCTTCTCAATAAAACTATAACCATGCCTAGAAAGAGGTCAAATCTTTCCCAATGTTCCAAAGGAGCTAAAAGATTGAGGATCATAAGATCCCAAGAATCTACCGAAGAACGTCAGGAGAGACTTGATGCTGTTCGAGAACATCAGGCTGCAACTCGCTCCGTGGAAACCTCTTCCTCTCTTCTCTTCTCTTCCTCTTGGATAACGAAGCACGCCTGCGTTCTCAGCGTATTTACGCATCTACATCCAGGTCTCTAGAGAACTGTGAAGAACATGATGCGCGACTGACCGCTGATCCTGAACGTCATGCATTGTCTCGCGAATCGGAGACGTTCACGGATAGAGAATTACGCTTGAGTTCCAAGCGTATCTACGCATCGACTTCTAGGTCTCTAGAGACAAGTGGGCAACGTGATGCGCGACTGACCACTGATCGTGAACGTCACGCATTGTCTCGCGAGTCGGAGACGTTCACGGATAGAGAATTACGCGTGAGTTCCAAGCGTATCTACGCATCGACTTCTGACTTACAAAAATGAAAGATCTGGAACGTCTCGAATCGTCTCGCGTATCCCGTTGTTTTCCCGTCCCCGGGCTCTTAGAATTCGACATCAGACGTTTCAGATCTTCGATTTTGACGACCCCGTTGTCGCTGGCATAAGCAACAGGATCCGCGTACGAAGTCGCGGGCAGAAGCTAGTTTCAAATAAAAATGTTTCTTTGACACCACTACCGGCACTATCGAGGGACGATACGTTTTGAGTTCGCGTTCCGTTTCAACAAAACCCTGCTACATAAAATATTAAGATTAACTCTAGAAACGGGATATTTACCATGTTTACTGTGTGGTTTGAGTTCCCGATATTTCGGCGCTGTTGGAAGCACCATGATCACGATGACGATGATTTCTAAAGTTAATGATAATGTTAGTGACTATGACAGTTTTAAAACGTCTAAAATATGAAATTGTAAAATAAGTGTTGTATTAGAAAATTAAACAAGTGTACCACAATGTTTTTATGGGCCAATACAAGGTTTTTTTTAAGAAATAAAAAAAGTTTTGTATTTCTTGCATATTTTTTGAAAGAAATATTCAAGAAGATTTTATTCAAGACTAGCTGTTGCCCGCGACCTTCGTCCGCGTGAAATTATTATAAAATATTACTTCTCTATTTGAATTTGATTTTGTTAACAATCAAGGGTTTTAATTTTTTTTGCACGGAATCCTAATTCTTTTTCTAAAATACTAGTAGCCTAGTAATCTGCCAGTAAATGTTCCATCAAAAACGGCCCAGCCGTTTTGGAGATGAGCCGAAACTAACAGACAGACAGACAAGAAATGATTTTTTTGTCATAAGTACCTTATAATTATACTTTCGTAAGCATTCAGTAAAAAGCTGTGGTTTCAAAATTACAAACAGTCACTTCAATTCTATTTATTTGTACAGGTAAGTGATTTCCTATACGAAAAAACCGGCAAGTGCATGTCGTACTCACACGCAGACAGGGTTTCATAGCACCAAACAATATAATAAAAATATTTTGAAGGCTCATTCAAAACTAAATTTGTTTTTCATAGTATGCTAATGAAAAATAAGTTACTGCTGCAGTTTGATGAAAAAGTCCCATATCTCAAAAACGAAACATCAAATCTTATTCAAACCAATTTTCGTTGAAAGTTTTTTTTACGTTCTACAATCCTACATTTTTTCAGAATTTTCCTCCTCTTACTTTAGAAATTAGAGGGGGGTGAGACACACATTTTACCACTTTGGAACTGTCTATCTTCCAAACGATTGACTTTGAGAAAAAAGTAATATTTATGGTACTTTCCAGATACATCACCCTTTGTTCGACATGTCGACTCTATTATGTATAAATCCTTAGCATCTACGTTAAAAGATCGATTTATATTGTAATCGTGTATATAGTAAATATCTTCAAAGTCATTAGAGTAGTGCCGTTTTCAAAGTAACGACGATCGCATCCCTATGCGGACCCGCTCGAACGCCACTAGAATATGTATTGGCTTAAATTATTTATAGCCCGGATTTCCTGACTTATTCATACAAGAGTTACTTATACCTTCGCTTGTGTCTGCAAATATTGTGTAATGGATATTCTTTACAAGTATAGTAAATAAGGTATTGTTCAAATAATGGTCTTTTATGAAATGGTTGCGTAGCTTATAATGGACCACCAGTCATCATCTGCCTAGCCTTTACCCAACTATGTTGGGATCGGCGTCCAGTCTGACCGGAAGCAGCTGAATACCAGTATTTTACATGGAGCGACTGCCTATCTGACCTCCACAACCCAGTTAGTACTGGGTAATACAATACCCCTTTGGTAAGACTAGTTGTCAGACTTTTGGGCAACTGACAACCTAACGGCTGTCAAAGATCTACAAATGACACCCGGGACCAACGGCTCGACTACCAATAGTGAATTTAAAATCCTAACTATACTTACTTAATATTATAAATGCGAAAATTAGTTTGTTTGTTACCTTTTCACCTAAACCACTGAACCGATGATCCCGAATTTTGAATACACATTGTCATGTATACGGAAACCTACCTACCTTTCATCCCGAAAAAAATACTGTTCTCGAGGAAAACAACAATATCGTTCTAATGATAATAGCTGGCGCCACGTGTCTTTCGATTAATAATTGAATTATATTATTATAGAAACTTTGGTTGTGTGTTAAGAGTTTAATTGTCAAATTCTAAATTAACGCGAAAGTTAGTTGACTACAAACATTATTACAATTTAAAAAACCAATAATCTACAATAAACTATGAAATCAAAAAACTTATCCCCAACGCTCTCGGCTGGTAATGTGCCCAAGAGACTGGAGCCGCTAAAAAACAATAGCCAAAATGTAACAATTAATCAGCAAGCTATGTTACGGTAGGTACCTATTGAATTGAAAAACATCCGGACAGTTTTTCATCCATGGTCAACACTGATCTGCGAAAGAAATGCACATAATTGTGTCGTGTTAATAACACATAAGACACACACACACACACATAATAAATATACACATACATAGTATGTACATAAACGTACGCCTTTTTGCCATGGGGGTAGGCAGAAACCACAGAACGCCACCTGCTACGATACTTACATACTCCTTTTGCCTCGTCTAAATTCATACATCTAGTCATACACACACGCGAGTACTACGCATCTGACTTTTCTGAAGAACCATACCACTAAAGTCAATGAATGTCCTTCTAGGGTGTCCCTCCCGACGTTGCCACTCACATCTGCCTTTTAAATACCTTTTATTAGTCGCCTTTCACTTGCGGGACAGTTCGAAAGAGATACCGCGGCCCTGGAACACAAAGGGCAAAGAAGGAACATGGATGGGTTTTAGTCAGTAAAAGTCTGACACTCCCACTCCACCCAGAGCGGGCGGAGGTAATTTGATGATTTCCCATCCCAAAAAAATAAAAAGGCGCCTTTCGCTCATTCTTTCGACATGCCCAAACCATCGAAGCATACTCTTTTCTATTTCTACATCTTCTTTTAAACACAAACAATAAATATCCTTACACATAATACAAATCTTTGGTCAAAATGGTACTTCCGTTTCCTTTCAAATTGCATCTGTTCGACGTCACAAATTAAAAATTTGTCAAAGGAAATATCTCGGAGAGGTTGATTTTCTTTGAAATAACTTTAGTTTTCCTGCGGTAATGTGGTTTGAAAGAGCAACACGGAAAATATTTGAACGATCCCTCGACATTTTTTGTATAACTCCTACACTATACCAGGCCCTGTTTTTTTTTTCATTCTGGTCAGGAAACTAACAGGTACCTAAGTAAATAATGGCTAGACTTCACGTCAGTAGCTGTGAAAAACGATGGAAATGAAAAATCAAGATTTCCGCTACCTTGCATCTTGATTTGTTCATTTCTGTCGCATTGAAACTTTTCTAAGACTTCACTTTCTGAGTAAAAAAAACAAGACTAAAATCATCTTTCTGAGTAAAAAAAACAAGTCAAATAAGACTGCATCGGACTCGGATAGAAAATGAATGCTTTATTATCGTCTTTGTACATAAATGTTTTACAAAAATATTATAATGTTTCTTCAAAAGGTTTCTATTTACGTTTGTCTCCTCTTGTTTTTTTAAATTCATTTCATCTGCTCTCTTTTTGACTCTTTTACTTTTAACTGAGGTTCATTATTTTCCGAATTTTGGTTTTTTAAATTAGTGCCCGGACATGTATCGCAAGTTGCCACAAACACATGTAGTGACAACAATCTTCAAAGTTCAATGCCCTTTGGAGTTTAAATACTGAAGCTTAAGGTGGTAAATTATTGGATGGCAACGTTTTACTATTTGTGAAGTCAACTAAATTACATGCAAGTTCAAGCTAGTGCGTAACTTATTGATTTAATATAGGGTCACATAAAATAGATGGACAAACTTTTAGAAATCATTCAGACTACCAAAACAAGGACAATGGTAAAAAAATAATAAGAAAAACGCATTAGATACTTACAACAAAAAAAAAACAGCTAACGAAAATACACAAAATATTAGGGAACTGAAAATTACTATGGTTAAATACAGAATCATATTAACAGAACTGACTGGGTACCTCATTACGAGAACGCGCGCGGCGGGGCGCGAGTGCAAGTACCAACCCATAATGGATGTATTTATTCTAGAGTACCGACAATTTATTATTTTAGGTCAAAGTAAAATCATTATCAAGTACAAATTAATCGAGTAGCTAACTTGCAAAGATTCGAATCGTTGGATTTCCCCCAAAAGTATCTAAAGTAGATGTGTAGAGTGAAGTGAGCTTGCCCATTCAATACTATTCCAATCGGTGGAATCTAAGAATTCAAATCTTTGGTAGGGGATATAGTTCTCCAATTGCTCTTTACATAATCTACGATAAAACAAGATTCCGCTTCAGTAAACACTACAGATGAATGAAGAACTACGTCATTATTTCTACTGTTACTAAGTTTCCAGTTAAGGGATTTGACACGTTGGGCACTCGACAAATCCTCGTTTACTGGAAACTAGTTCATGAACTAAATACACAAAGCACTATACATTTGTTTAAGACACAACAGCTGGTACAGTTCAGTCAAGTGCTCAATGAAGGCGACAGTCACAGACTCAAGGCATAATAACTTGTGAAAGTACTGTAGTTGCCCATTCCAAAGCGTAGATCTCTATGGAGAAGAATGGGCAAGAAACTCCATGGACACTCTTTTCAATCAAAATATTTGTATTTCGATATTAATATTAATATTTCGCGTTGCTTCCACATGTATTGTGCGAACCGCCAGTCTGTGGAATTACTGCCAGCTTCTCTGTTTCCCTACCATTATAATCTGGATATCATCAAGGTTAGAGTGAATCGTTTCTTATAGGCAAGCGTGGTCCACCCTAGGTCGTATCATCGCATCACATCAGACGACTTGAGGCCAAACGCAAGCACTAAAGAGTTAGTGAACAAAAAAAAGTAACTGTGAATGGTGTTTAGGTATACTTAATGCATTTATATAAGCAAATTCCATCATCCATTACATATTTGGCAGTCGTTACAGGTAGGTAGTCAGTAGCCCGAAAATCTGAAAAGCTTATCAAAGAGTATTCTTTTTCCCAATTGTTGGGAGTATGCGCAACCGAGTTTCGAACCCATACTAAAACCGGTTCTTTCCGGGTTTTACTATGGTATCGAAACCGGGTTTCGCATGCCGTAGCTGGGAGGTCAGATAGGCAGTCGCTACATGTAAAATACTGGTATTCAACTGCGTCCGGTACACTGAAAGTCGACCCCAGCATAGTTGGGAAAAGGCTAAGCAGATGATGTAGGTAACTATGATGCTGCATGAAAATAGATCGGGAATTATTTGATGAAAAATGTGTATCTCCTTCATGATACTGTTTGGTAGTAGGTAAAATTTAATCAAATAAAATAAAATCACGAACGTGTACCTACTCAAAAGGGTTCTAGGTACAAAATATTAAACATTCATAACAGTTCGAGGTGGCACGAGAAAAGAGCACATGGAAGGAATTGGGGGAGGCCTTTGCCCAGCAGTGGGACAGTACAGGATATTAAAAAAAAAAAAACAATATCAGGATAATTTCCTTGATTTTATATAGGAATCATGTGTTATTCAAATAATTACAGCACTTAGAACAATCGACGTTTGCATTACAAATACAAATGACGCCGTTTATAAACTTGCAGCTTGCGTGTTCAGTACACGTCATGCAATTATTAATTAATTATTGGAAAAAAAATGCTAAGGTTACGCCAACCTAGAATATTTTAACTATTATAAAATAAAAACGTTCTTCTCCTAAATATCTAAAATCCTTTCTTATTGCTCACTGCAAAAGGTAAAAAAATACTTTGTTTATTTTTACAAAATTATAATTTTGTTTTTCTCTTTTTTATGATGTTGTTTAAAAATGATAAATCATTCTACTAAATTATACGTATGCAAGTGATGAACCTCATTTTATTTCGCTACATCACTATCTACATATACTTAGTAAAATTATAATAAATAAGTAGGTAAAGTTTGGATGTAGGCGGTAATTTTCTAAACGTAGCTCCGAAAATTCACCGATAGGAAGCTACATCATCCCTGAGTGTCACAGAATATATAAAAAAAAAAAATCCATGGTATAATTTCTGACCATAACGCAAACGAAACAGCGGAAAATAGCTAATTTTAAAATTCTAAACCAATCAGCTACGGCCTCACGTTGAAGGTCAGTAAGTGAATTTAAGAGTTTTGTTAAGTAGATTTCTTAAGGAGGAGCTCGTGGCTAAATAATAACAGCCGCTCGGGTCGATCTTTAGATTAAGCCGTGCTTGCATAGGTGGGTCTGTGGATGGGTGACTACCCATTAAATACCGAGTTTCCTCCGTGCCCCGGAAAGCACGTTAAGCCATTGGTCCCGGCTGTCATTTGTAGGCCTTTAACAGTCGTTAGGTAGTCAGTGGTCCAAAAAGTCTGACAATCAGTCTCACCAAGAAGTATCGTATTACCCAGTTCTAACTGGGTTGTGGCGGTCAGATAGCCAGTCGCTCCATGTAAAATACTGGTATTCAGCTGCATCCGGTTAAGACTGGAAGCCCACGCCAAGATAGTTGGGAAAAGGCTAGGCAGATGAGTATGGCAGCATCTTCCATTATTACTCTTTGACGGATCAGTATCTTAGTACAGGAATGATAAAACTTATTATGTAAGAAATATGTTCAGCACGAGTAAGACGATGTATGCCTGCTCGACGTCGAAACTACTCAAAATGAACTTTATTCACAAAGAAAAAAACGGTTTACAAGATGGCTGCTTGAGTCTTTCGCAATTCTTAATTCAAAAACTAACTACGGTTAAACTAATTTTAATGAAAAATTGCTCTAAGGGATATTTAATATCGTCGAGGACTTGGCTAAGCTTTATAAAATCTAATATTACTCAGCAATACTTTGCGGTTTGTTTTTGTGAAACTCTTAGTGATAGACCTCACAAAGGGAAGTAATATCTGGTTTGTCAACATAACTAGCAGTATTTAAATACGTTCTGGTCCAATAAAATGCATATGAGATACTTACATAAGTACATTTATTTTTATTTCTTATTTTTCAGTATGTGGATATACTCGTGGGTAAATAATAACAGCCGCTCGGGTCGATCTTTAGGTTAAGCCGTGCTTGCCTAGGTTCTTCTGTGGATGGGTGACCACCCATTACATACCGAGTTTCCTCCGTGCCTCGGAAATCACGTTAAGCCGTTGGTCCCGGGTGTCATTTGTAGATCTTTGATAGTAGTTAGGTAGTCAGTGGCCCAAAAAGTCTGACAACCAATCTTACGAAGGGGTATCGTATTACCCAGTACTAACTGGGTTGTGGAGATCAGATAGACAGTCGCTCCATGTAAAGTACTGGTATTCAGCTGCATCCGGTTAGACTGGAAGCCGACCCCTATACATAGTTGGGAAAAGGCTACGCAGGTGATGATGTAGATATATCAGCATAATTGGTACTTATGCTCATTTATATTATGCTCTTATACTCGATGCAATAATAAACATGAAAAAATGCATCAAATTCATAGAAGGAGTGAAATTGAAACGGTATCGATGTGTGAATCTGCAATTAATTACTTGAAAAAAAAAAATCTGTTTGTTCTACTAAATAGCAGCCCAAGTATTTTCGGGCGTGGTACAAACAAATGTGGAATTTTCCAAGAAAATAAATGATTCATTAAAGTTAATTCAAGCCGCGTTAGTTGCTCGATTTCCTTTTCCAGCACAAAAAATAATTATATGAAAATGCCAAAGAAAAGTTAACAATTTTCCTCAAAGAATTAAACTTTCGTAATGGTTCCTATCGCACACAAAACACGTATAAGATAAGAAATTAAAAACTCGCAATTTTGTTCGTCGAACGTTTTATTAAAAATCATGACATTGCCTGTAATAGATTATATCGGATTAGACTGTACGGAGCGTTAGGGTTGACGCAGATCTGACGGAAAATGAACAGACAAATAAAATAAACATAATATCTCCCCGAAGGATACGGCAGAGGTGTATTTATCTAACACAGCACACCCACATTTTGCCAGTTTTGTTTAAGTCCCATATAGTAGGGGGCGAGCCTATTGCCATCAACTGAGCGCAGATTCGAGCTCCGAGCTACAAACAAGACGCCTGTAATCCCCGAAGGGTTGGGGGTGAAATATGGGTGTACCCACTAGTACACCTACATTTCACCAAGTTATGTTCAAGTCCCACGTAATAGAAGGCGAGCCTGTTGCCACCAGCCGCATAAATCCCGTCCCGTAGCTGCTACTGAGAAACATCAGTCAGATGTGCGTCCACCCTTACCTAGTGTGGCACTATCGTATCGCGGTGCTGCAGCCGGGCTGAGTGCCGGCTTAGAATGAGGTTTAACTCAGTAAATAGGTCAACACTATTATTTTTATAATTTAAAACCACTTTCGATGCAATGGGTGGATTCTTGACATGAAAATACTCATGGGCTGTCGTTTTCAAAACAGTCTGAAAATTGAAAAGAAAATTGGCTTACCTATCTAACTATGTATAAGTATAGTAACTATAAATCTCTTTTCGTGGCTGGTCACGCAGACACAAAACAAACTTGCAGCTTCCAAACTACACGATTTTGGTGCGGATTTCATCATGCAGGGTCCAAGCAGGGCTCCAGGGACAGGAACCTCCTCACAATGCGAGCCGTATCGAGGAGTACTGCCTTTTGAATCAGGCCCTTGATCCAACCCCCTAAGGAGAGCCTCGAAAGATGGTCGTCGAGACTCTTGGCCATATGGCCAAGAGTCAATCGACAGAGACAATCGGCACAATGATAGCCGAGTTCACATTCCACATGTCGACAACCTCGTGTGCCCAGTCGAATAAATCATTATGAACCGTATGAAGCAGGGGCGGGTCGCTAGTGTAGAGTACAATAAAACTCTTTCAAAGAAATATTTTTACTTTAACAAAAATGGGTTTAAAGTGGAGTACCAAGCAGCAAGTTTGCTTTTTTTCGCGAGCGGATTTACTGAAAACTCCAGTTGAATTTTCCTACCAAGCCATCTAGGTACTTTTAATTTGGCTAAACCGGATCGGGAGTTAATTCGATTTGCCAGTTCTCGTGAGCTGTGCCTAGTTCATTCTGCTGATAAAAGGATTAAGCTGTTAGTAAAAATGTATGGAGTTTGTGCCAACCGTGGAGGGTTCGCGTAGTGGATTACGGTCTACTAAAAGCACAGTCTCTCTCTCCCTCTAACGGAGAAGTGGTCTGTTTCCCAGCCGTGGGAGTCTAAAAGCTGATTAAACTCATAACGTAACAAGACTGATTGAATTTGTCATCGGTACTTGTAGGCATTCCTGTGTTGGGACTTTCAATTTTCACGCCCGATTCAATAGTGTGCTTGGCTAGCGTGAATTTTATGTAAACACATATCTAAATGTATTACTCAAATTTCATTGAACTATAGACCGACCGCTTTAATGAATCCTCTGCCTTGCCCCACCAAAGGCACATTAAGCGTCCACAAAGTCCTAACAATATCCTACAGGTTATTTGCTTTAAAATAACCGTAATCCACGGTGTAGTAGGTATTAAAATACAAATTGAACCAATACGTGATCAATTTAAATTGACACCTCCGCGAGGACTCATTAAAGCGGTCGGTCTCTAAATAGTTGTCTTTTCATCCATTTTCATAGTTCAAAACAACATTGTCTTTTGTTCAGGGTTCGGGGTTCTTTATAGGTAGTTAATGAATTATAAACTAGCGGCCCGTCCCGGCTTAGCAAGGGTGGACATTTTTTTTTGTAAAAATATAGCTTATTTTTCTCAGGGATAATGTAGCTTTCTAATGGTAAAAGAATTTTTGAAATTTGTCCAGTAGTTCTTGAGTTTATTCGTTACAAACATACAAATCTCTCCTATTTATAATATTAGTGTAGACATAGTGTTTAACAAATGTCATGCTGAATGCCAAAACTGAAGTAAAACGAGTATTATGTAGGACAATAATTATTATGTTCTGTAATATTAGTTGTAATATTCACGAGTTAGATGTTGTGAAACTTAATCCTCACTGTGAGGCAAATTCATTCTGAATTGTAATAGGGAATATGTGCTAAGCCTTTGTAAGCGTAAGCTTAGTTTGGAAAATTATTATTATCTTTCACGTCTTCATAGAAAAAACTTATAATATGAACATTTTTCTTTTCTTAAGTAGACATCAGTTTCTGTTTAATAAACGTTTTCTTCTTCATTTAGCTATTTGTATCGTAAGGGAAAATAGTCGCAAAATGGATAGAAAAAATCACGCCTGTAATCCTCGAGGGGTTTGGCAGAGGTGTACTTATTAGTGCAGTCACGAGCACCAATACGTAAACACTTAAAAACTTTGAAAAGTGTTTTTCTCCTACTGTTCTGATTAAAATTTCATGTGAAAAAGATCCTATCTCCAAGTTTCAATCGTCATTTCTTGCGAAAATTGCTTTTAAATTTAGGAAAGTGTATACATATTGGTGCTTGCGACTGTACGCACACATTTTGCCAGTTATATTTAAGTCGCATGTAATAGGAGGTATGCCTTTTGCCATCGAGCTGGCACAGATACAGAGTTCATGGCTACTATTGAGAATTTCCCGTCGTAAAAACCCAATAACACTGTGCCTGACCTGAGAATTGAACCCCTCACTGAGGCAGTATTTAAAAGTCTCCTAGTATAGATAGCAGAAAATCCAGTACTTTCACGAGAGCAAGTTAAAAAGAATATCCTTTTTCTAAATCAAATTATTGTCAACGGGCTTCAGTACAAGACCTCGAGTGTTCCGTTAGAATAAAAAGTAGCTGTTTTCCGCGCCCGCGTGTCAAATCTTGATGATCAATTGAGTTATCGAGGCGCGATAGAAGAGGGACTATAAAATAAGTTGGAAAAAGATATTATAAGTAAAGAGTAAGTCGAAATAGTAAGTCGCAGTAGTACGTCGAAATAGTAAGGCCAAATGGGACGCAGCTCCGGAAAACTCTGATAGATTATGTACTGCAGTAACCGTCAGTGACCGAGAATCTCGTGGTTAAATAATACCAGCCGCTCATGTTGGGCCCGTGGATGGGTGACCACCCATTACATACCGAGTTTCCTCCATGCCTCCGAAAGCTCGCTAAGCAGTTGGTCCCAGCTGTGATTTGTGTATCTTTGACAGTCGTTACAAGTAGTCTGTGGTCCGAAAATCTGGCAACCAGTTTTACCAAAGGGTATTGTATAACCCAGTACTAACTAGATTGTGGAGGTCAGATAGGCAGTCAATCCATGTAAAATTTTGGTATTCAGCTGCATCCGGTTAGACTGGAAGCCGACCCGAACATAGTTGGGAAAAGGGTAGGGCAGAATGATATGATGAGTATCCTTCAGTGACCAGTGTCCTACTCCGTCATTGATCAAACCTTTAAGTAGTAATGTTGAAATGTTCTAGGAAAGAGGATGCTTATACCGCATATATGGTTTTGTTTTAAAAATATTAATCAGAACACGTAAAATTTTAGGCTCATAAACTTGCTAGCTCGAAAAACGTTAATAAAATTCTTATTCATGATTGTGTCAGCAACGGATTCGTGAATAAATAAAGGATTACAAACCGGTAGCGCTGTTGAACACTGTTCATCTGACCATCCAATAAAACAGACTCATGTTGGCTTTATTAAAATACATGGCGGCTACAGATAACGTGTTCCAGTTTTGAATGTTCCAGTTTTTCTTCGAGCCCGCTTGCATCACGTAATATGTCGATTTGCATTTTACGCCTAACGTAGTTTAAGCATCATTCTATCCCTATCATATTCAAACGATTGACGTTAATAGAACGATGAATATTCGTTTAGCGTTACATTGTGTTTAGTTGATTTGTGGTGCAAGTGGACCTTTATGTCATTGTCATTATATCGGCTTAGCTGTAATTGCGATGAGCCGCCACGCCCCGAATGTTTTAGTGATGGATTGTTTTAGGCACTGAAGTTCACAATGAAATACGAATATGTTTATTTTATAGAACTACAAAAACTAAAAACTACTACTCAACTCCGTATATAATTACTACAAACGGTAAACTTAAATGAAAATGATTAATCATAATGTTATTAATGCGAATTGTACTGCGTAAGTAATATTGGATGAATTAAAATTTGAACAAGTTTCCAGAAAGAACTATTCAAGTCCAAAAAAAAATGGAAAGCGCTATTCGCATTTACTAACTCTTGCTTTGAGTACCGTCACGGATTTTAAGAAGTCTTCCTTATGAAGACTTTCATTATCAAAGGAGGCTCCAATCACTATTGTGATTTTATAAAGCCACGTTTTTTCTTGAAAAGGGTCACTTAAAATAAAAAATAAATAAATTAAGAGACAAAGAAACATTTTTGAATGAAATTATTTTATAATGTTTAACAAGTACAATTAGCATCAACACTAATAATATTAATAATGAGTCTTAAAACTAAATTAATATGACATGCGAACACAGAATTCTCAATTCAATTTTATGTTACGCTTTATTTCTAGGTCCTGCCCAGGTCCACTTGAGGCGCACCGCGCACTCCCCGGCGTCGTAGACTTTCGTCCGACGACGGATTTCGGTCTTACGCACACGATCTAAGAGGGTTATGCCGAGCATGGCTCGCTCCATAGCCCTAAGTGCCACTCGTACTCGGTGGACAGTCTCCTTTGTGAGCGTCCATGTCCCGGCACCGTATTTTATTGTTAGTCTAGAAGTGCTTGTCCATGAATCTACAAACCCTGAATCGACTTACAAAGCACTTAATAAAAGTGTCTCAAATCCGTTTTACCAAAATATATTGAAGCAAGAGATAAAAAATGTATTATTCTAATCACAAAAAAGCCTTACCTTTGACCCGTCGGCACACAGTACCCTTGTGGCCGCAATATATTAGAATTTCATGGCCTCATCTTTATGGCAAGGTCGAAATAAAAAGGCCTGGCCTTAAACTATTTCCAGCTTCCTCTTTGATAAAGTCAGGTGAAACTTAGAAGGGATACCACAGATATACAGCACATACTGAACGGTGTTTTGGTAAATTTATATAATCTTGAATAGAATTATGGCCTAGACATGAGAATGGGAAAAAAATAAAAATTCAAATTAGAAGTTATAAGTCATGGGTTCGGACCAGAGGAGGCACTGCTTTACTTTGTGCAAAATCATTAAATCATCACTTTTCTCAAAACGGTGAAGGAAAACATTGTTCGAAAAACTCGAAATCTATGAAATACTCGAATTGGGCCCTGATTGATTTTAATTTATATAATATACATAGATGATATTATTTACCTACATTACATGCCATATTAATCGAATCGTGTTAATAAATCAATATTTAGCTGAAATCGGACATAGTTGACAAGCGTGGCGGATTCGGGCCGTAATTCTATGGGCGACGGATTTCAGTTGAAATTTCGTTTTAATGACTATTTGGATTTGATCTCGGTTTCAGCCGTCGGATTAAATGGAAAATATGATTTATTAATGTGTACTTATCAGTATTTTCACCGATTATCGAAATTTCAAATGTGATAAAGAATATTGATCATGCTGTTCTTAGATTTTTTTGTTAAAAAACCTGAATTAAAACATTAGAACAGAAACATTAAAAGTTAGGTCTATTAATGCACACATTAGGTACGCTATGTTAGGTTCTCAAGAGGTCAATGAAATAACTGAAATAATTAGCAAACATCTTCGTCAGATAAAACACGTAGCAAATTCGAATTCGGCTTACATAATTCAATTTGGCCTCGAGCAATGTCTTGTCTGAGCCACAAAAGGCGCTTTTTCAATAATTTCCAAGTCGGTAGCCGAATAAATCTAATTTTAGTCCGAATAATTTAATTCTGTTGTTCAGTACTTAAAATTGTCTCGAGTGGTATATTATTAAAGGCGCTGGGCCGTGGATCGCGCATTAATTCAAGATATGACCTATATCCGAAGATAGCCTTTGGGCTGTTCTTTGTTTCACCATGTAAGGCAAGTTTAAATCAAGCACAAAAATTAAAAAGTGATACGCCACATTTTAGGTGAAATATTTGTTTGTAAGATTTGTTTATATAGATTGAAGACTTCAACAGCTACTACATTAACATTTTACTTTACTTTATGCACTCAGACAGTAATAGGGTTTCGTATAGAAATATTATGCAGTGCTCTTCATTTCATTCAATCTCCAAGGAGCCCATGCTCCTTTGTGCTACGAAAACCGTAGCAATGTAGCAGTTTCGTAGGCGCTCCGTAGCGTCGTAGCTCGGAAGGAGCTTAAGATTCTTTAATATTTGAAGTAAGAAGCTTTTCACATTAAGTCAGCGTTAAAATAACTCAGTATACCGTGCTTCAAAGAAGTTTGATCAGTTGCTACTATAAAATATTTTGTAGCAAATAAACCTTTTCACACAAGAAATTTGATTTTTAACCTTCTACCTTTTATATTGTTATGTTTATTACATTAATTTTATGTTTATGTATAAACCAATATGTCATGCTAGTAACCGACCCAGAAACCGCACCTAGTACTTACAAAGTGGTTTTTAATGAAGTGAACAAGAGTGTTCCAGTTCACATGAACGTCAGTCAACCTGAACAGTTTGCAATTGCAATGCAGATATTAGTACGTTTTAGGTAATTGGGTCCTATTAATTAAACACGTACCATCAGGGAAATCTTTTGTTCAAGAAGTTGACACGCTACGTCAATTGGACATGATACATTCATAATATGTATGGTGTAACTTATCATCTGCCTAGCCTCTTCCCAACTATGTCGGCGTCTGCTTCCAGTCTAACCGGATGCAGCTGAATACCAGTATTTTACATGGACCGACTGCCTATCTGACCTCCACAACCCAGTTAGTACTGGGTAATACGATACCCCTTGGTAAGACTGGTTGATGCTGGTGTAACTCTGAATGATAAATTGAGGAATGAGGTTATGCGAGAACGTTGCGGTTTAAAAAAAGACGTAGTGACAAAAATTGAAAAGAGTATTCTTTTCAGTTTTGCTTTTGATGAGGGGATGAGTGAAAGGCGACTAACAAAAGGAATCTATAAGACATATGTGAGTGGCAACGCCGGGAGCGGACGCCCTAGAAGGACAATCACTGATCTTATTGGTGAGGTGCGTAGTACTCGCAACCGGCGTGCGTTTATGAGCAGATGTTCATACATCTGGTCGTACATGCACGCCGTGGACAAGGCACGGAGTGTGTAAGGATCGTAGCCAGTGGCGATCTGTGGTTTCTGCCCCAGTATGTGGCCACGTAAATTGTGGTGCGGGTGGAGTTTAATTTTGCATTACTAAATAAATATATAAAATAAATACTTATAAGGATGTTATTAAGTTGTCCTTTAAAAGTAAAATAACTGTAAATGGATTTTTGAAACACGATCAAGCGCGATGCTAGCAAAAAAAATCAAAACACAATAACTTTTTACTTGTTGAATATTTATGCAATTCTATTAAATCTAAAATTTAAGTTTTTTGGCAAATGAAAAACTGGTTTGGGCCTAAATTGAATATAAAATAGTGAACCTTCCAATGCACACTGTGCTGGCATGGTTTAGAAATAAATGTAGATTCAATTTGATAATGGCTAAGACGGACTTTAAGAAGGGCTAAGGTTTTACGATTTAGTTTGGTAAAATTCTACAGACATTCTTTCGCTGATACTGTTAGTCTGCACCATCCCACTGCTGGGCAAAGGCCCCATGACTTCCAGTTGTTTCGATCCAAGGCCAATGTCTACCGCGACACCTTCTGGCTGAGTCAGGGGTCCATAAAAGAGGCTATTTTGGCCCACAAACAACTTAACAAGAGAAAAAATGAGAGACTGAATTTAATATAATTGAGCTAATATAATTCATGGAGAAGACCTTATCTATTAAAAAAAAATAAGCTAACTTTGGCAATATAAAACACGCAGAGGTTACGTAGTTACGTTACGTTATTTCTGAACTCTTCAAAAAAATGAAACTTTGTTGCAACCACAAAGGGTCGTGCTTCTGCACTGTTAGGCTAGCTTCGGTCACTATGAAAACCCTGATGCGTTTGAGCGTCACTCACCCTTGTTTGAAAAACATGGCGATATTGCCCGCGAGGACTATCTAAACATTTAAAAATCCTTTTGATGTCCGCTGTAAAATAAACTTTAAATCCCAATAGTTTTACCAATACGGAAACTATAACATTGTGTGTAGCCAATAAGACTGTATTTTTACCTAAGTCTAGCAAAGCGATTATAGGCAGTTCTATTATAATTGGTGATTAAAACTGATGATTTACAGTCACGAGCACCAATATATAAACACTTAACAACTTTTAAGTCTTTTCCTCCTACTGTTCTGATTAAAATCTAATTTTGTTACAAACATAGTATTCTGGAACTCATATTTTTATGAAAAATATCCTATGTCCAAGTTACAATCGTTATTTCTCGCGAAAATTGCTTTTAAATTTAGGAAAGTGTATGCATATTGGTGTTCGTGACTGTACATGCATGAAAGAAGTGCAATATTAAATATAATAATATTCAAGGGTGTGGTACAGAGTTACAGACCATAAAACTGAACGATCTTCTCCATGGGATCAAAATTGTAATCCCATAATAATCAGCTGAGAAGGTATTGAAATATTCGTGATAATGATGTTGGTCCTGTTTATATTGTTCAGAAATATGTCTTTACCTTTTTGGTACAGGTTTAATAATGTGTATTACTAAAACAAAATAGCCACTGAAACGACTAATGTAAACTGTAGGAAGTGACGACTCCTGTAATTTAATTTAAAAGTTCTCGTTAGTATACCTGAGGGGCTGAGGGTCTAGTCAAGTGGTAATTCGTTTTCAAAGCGTCCCATCTTCATACAACGACTCTCCTCCGTCTTTTCTCTTTAATCATTTCCTTTTATAAAGCTAGAAGCCAGGAACTCACAGTAACCGACGAATACTATATAAAAAAAACATTTTTGCAAAAAATAAAATGGACTTCAAAACCACAGACAAGCGAAAAGTAACTTTAGCTTCAGAAATCGGTGATAAAAAAAATAATTCAAACAAACAAAAGTCACCGAATCTGAATCTAAAATGATGTTTCAGTTTTCTGTGTTTTTGAAGTCGGTTTTATTTTTATTTTTCCATTTTTTTAGTTGTATTATCCTGTACAAATATTTGTTATGCATTTATTTTACATTGTTGATAATACATTTCATAGTAATAGGCTTATCCCCAATAAAATGGAACACACAGAGCATACATGATGTTGTGTAAACGATAACCATTCAAGTGATTGCAACAAAAACAGATTTGCTGTCTATTGTTGAAGAGTTTCGTTCCGTATCTCCGAAGTTCATGATCAGACCATGACAATATTTCTATGAAATCAACTTGGGAGTATATTCTTTCAAACAAACAAAGAATTTTCCAAATCAGTTCAGGCGTCTTTGATTAATCGGTGAACATACATACAGAAAAGATCCGAAGAATTGAGAACCTTTCCTCCTTTTTTGAAGTCGATTAAAAAATACCAACAACTTTGAGTTTTTTTGCAACTTTCGTTTCTGCTAGAGATGAACGAACGACGAAGACGAATATAAGAATATTTAGATTATTATCTATAAACAGGCTTACAATAATAAAGGAGAAAGGACTCTACGAAACTTGGCAAAAACAAGTCTAGGTTTTGAGTCGGAGTGAATGAGTACGTCAAACTCAAGTCAAATAAATATTGGAAACAGCATAGAGTTTTAATTTCACACCAGTAGTCGAGCTGCCAGGGTCCAACTGTGTTTTTTTTTCTTTTTACTCAATCATCACAGCGTATTTTTAAAACGATTTTATTAGCTTCACCTGTAACAAACTATGCAAAAAAAATCTTAGAAGTTATATTCGTCCCACTTCCCTGTCCTATTGAGCTGAAATTTTGCACACTTGTTTAGTTTGGATGACAACGCATGGTTAGCTAAGTGAAGGGATTTTAAATCTAACATGGCGGACTCCCAAAGAGTGCGGACTAGTTATTATTATGCATTCCCGTGATATGGATATCAAATGAAACGATTTGATGAAAAGAATACGAGAGATAAAAAAGCGAGTTTTGTTACTAAAATATTTTATTCCTATTGCTCTTGATGACTAATGTTTTAATAATCCCTGTGTAGATTTCTTTGCATGATTTCGTCTTAGTTATTTATTTTGCACAAAGACCCTAATTTTTTTTTAATGTGACTTCACAGCTTATCATTTGCCTAGCTTTTTCTAACTACGTTGGAATCGGCTTTCAGTCTATTTAGATGCAGCTGAATACCAGTATTTTAAAAGGAACTACTGCATATCTAACCTCCACAACCCAGTTAATCAACAACAAATATAAGGTCACAACTATAAACTGAAAAAGGTCATCGGCATCACATTCTCGTATTACGACGTTATTCACCGTATCGCCTGACAGTATAAGCCTCTAATACCGATGGGCTAAGCCTATTCACCAGCATGAGCCATTATAACTTGAACAATAGGATTGTACAGAAATCTGGTCTGCACATCAGTTGACTCGATAATAGCTATAGATTTCAGTGTTCTTGTCATTATTAGGTCCGAGAGTAATCCCTAAGCCAAGTTTGCTTTGTTTCAAAAACTATTGTCCATGGTTGTGTCCGATCGGTTTACAGAGCAATGTTTCAAACAGTACCGCAGATACATAGAGCTCTGATGAAATTCTACGACTACGAATTGTCTGTTAGATTGTTTCACATCCAGATAGATTTTAGGCTCATACGTATACAATATGTTATATACCCTACTTTTATTTAACATACCCGATAAACCACATTAGAGCCTATTTAGACTAATACTGTTATATTTAAACTAAATACTGGTAGGCCTTACTTTAGGGAAATTAGTGTGTGAAAATTAACTTATACTTAAGCTCTGATCACACGAGTCGAGACGAAATCCCCTCGCGTCTTCACTCGCCTTTTGTGTCAACAAATAATTAAAATCTCGACGCCTGTAGCTGCAAGCTGCTGGTCCAGCACATCGCGGGGGATTTGCCATAGTGGCCAGAGTTTTAATTTTGCATTTTCCCGACAACCCTACATTAAGTTCTTAACAAAAAAATAAGGATTTGTATTTAACTCTGGTTTTTCTTCTTCCTCAGGCGTTCGCGTGGCGTCATGGCTGCAATCCTATACAGTGTTCAAGTAAGTAATAACAGCAATGTCACTTATGGATTCTCCATTATAAAGGAAGATATCGTATTTGTAAAGAAAAGTTCAGAAAGTTAGAACTTTGACCCAATCCATTACAAAACTACTACGATGACAGGAAGAACAACTTGTGGCTTGGCACACCTGCTCTCCAAATTTCAACTGTGTGGTGTCAACAGTCTCGGAGTAAAATGGCTATGACATGCGGACGCACAGACAGACTGACACACAGACGGACAAGATGAATCTATAAGGATTCCGTTTTTGCCATTTGGCAACACAGCCCTAAAAAGAACAACCAACGCTCGTTACCGTAAAGATGTTAACGTTAATTAAAGGAAAATTCTGTTCAGCAGAGTTTGAGAAAAATTTCCTCAATTGACTTTGGGCTTTTCTTCGATCAATTTCCACTTCAGCCAAGATCTCTCGAGTGTCACACAACGCACTTGGCGCACTGTTTTACAAACAAGTTCTGTTCAACACGTCATTGCATTTGTTGGGAACCCCAAAACAATAAGTATTGGTGTCTGCGTGAGTTCGTATAGTCATAAGTTAATCTATGGCATTTTTCCCATTTTCCAAATCGGCAGCATTAGCAATGGCTATTGCTGCCGATTAGGCCGATCTTTGGCCGAATATAAAATATAAAAAAAATTAACCAAACAGTCCGTTCTGGCTCTACAGCCAGGGCTACACTGATGTTTGTGAGTAATCACTTCTCAATAAATATTTTTAATTTAATTTAACACTCCTTCGAATAGTTTATGAACAGAGAGCTCAGACAAAATGACATTCTACCAGCGCGACAACAATTTTCGAGAAGTCCAAAATGAGTGGGGTTGACATGTGTCGAAATGTCAATTGGTTTTTCGATCGACAGACCATTGGTTGACTGTCTTCATTGCTGTTAGAATATCAGTTTGTCCTGTTCTACAGGACCGTTTTTAATTAAATATTTTTGTTACAGCTTCTTGACAACCATCCGTCAAGTGGACTGGGGTGGGTGGAGACGTGACACACACAATCTCTTCACTAAGCTCATCCGGACCAAGGACCCTCGCGAGTCTGAACAGACTCAAGAGGTGACCTTACCGGGAAAACAACGACTTTCGGTAAGTACATTAGTATGTACTAGAGTAGAAGTCTCCGACGCGGATGACCGTAGGCAGTCAACGTCTTTGGCGGAAGATCCGCACCACGTAGTTCACGGATTTTCAAAAACATAGACGCACAGGGACCGTCCGCCACGGGCACACGGGTAGACGATCCTCTAATAAATACCTACAGCTCGAAGGCTTTACTGAACACTGAGTAAGACTACCGTTCCATGAAATCGATGATTGCGCGCACACTCGCAACAAAATAATGTCATCAAGGATGAAAATCAAAGGTTACTTCTGAAAAATCTGTTCTGATACACGGCAACTATGCTAACGGACGATCTAAGAGACGTAGTTACATATTTCTATTCCAAAAGGCATTATTTCGAAACAACCACCGAAGTAACCAATCACAAACTGGTAAGGACGCGACATCGAGTATGAACCACAAAAGGTACGTTTTGGTTCAGTTACAGGTAGATTCCTCATAGAGTAAAAAAAAAAAGTGGTCGCACTTTGTCCCAGTATTTAAAACCACATCGACGGTAATATGTAGGACATAATACTGGCGCTGTTTGTTGGAGAAAACAAACTTAAATCTAACAAAGTTTTCCAAGTAAATAACAGAAAGTTCCATTGGGGAACATTGTAACAAATGTTACCAAAGCGACATCTGCTTCAGACGTTGATTATTTTCTGTCGTTGCTACGTGTGGTTCATAGTACTGAAGTACTCGATTGAAGGTTGAAAGACACAAGTTTTAAACGTGACAAGTTGCAACATCTTTTCAGTTTTGTGGGTACCATTTTTTTTTTGGATGGTATCATCTAATAACTCCCCTCCGCTCTGGGTGGAATGGGAGGGAGTGTCAGACTTTTACTGACTAAAACCCATCCATGTTCCTTCTTTGCCCTTTGTGTTCCAGGGCCGCGGTATCTCTTTCGTACAGTCTCGCAGCCCCGGCAGGCATTGTGCAGGCATTGTGGGTACCTTTAATGTTTAGTTTAAAGACTGCTTTGAGGAGAATTTAATTTAATTAGTGAGTCAGCAAACATCAGCATTCTCCTGCCCTTATCCCATTTTATTTGGGGTCGGTGCAGCATGTCTTCTTCTTCCCTACTTCTCCATAAATCTTCATCTCAAAGGACACTTGCCTAGATAAATCATCTTTCACTAAGTTCATCTATTGTATCTTTGGTCTTCACCTCCTTATAGCCATCATTTAACCAATCGTGAGTAATCTTGGATAAAAAATCCAGGTAGGCAATATTTTTTTTTTTTAATTTCCTGCATCATTGTTAAATGCCTTTCTTAAGAATTTTTAGAATACGATTTTGTGGTCTTCCCACTAAGTCTAAATCTTAGCTCGTTCGCTATTTATGTTTGCACTGATTATTTCAATTTCATTAGTATTTTTTGATAAACAGTGATCGGGTTACCGATAAATACAATCAATCAACTAATTAAGCTTATTGCAGTACACCGCTGGCCTTAGAGCACTCCCAAGCTGCGCCTGAACACCTCTCCACCTTCGATACCAAGCATGCAAACAATTAATACTGATCTCTGGGCTGGCTTTTACCTTGACGGCCAAGGCTTAGCGCTGCCATACAACGTGGCAACGCTGCCAGTCTCTTGGGGACATTACCAGTTGAGGAGGAGTTTTTGGACTCCATTTTTAGTTTAGTGTTGAGCTAGTTACTTTAGGTTATTTTTAATTGTAATTGTAAATGTACATATATAATACTGTTACAGTAGCGAAGGGTCAATTTTTGTAAGAGGTGGAGTGGAGAGCCGGAGTTTATTATTTGTCTATAAAATACTGGCCGTGCCAGTTTTCAAAGGGAAGAAGGTAGGCATCGAGTTGTATGGAGCCTTCACCACTGTACTGTTATGATTTGGCTCACAATGCTGGTTACTTTGATGCAACTTTGTCAAAATAAAGACAACCTCAAAAGCGCAGCTACGTGCACTCGCGGAGTCTTGAACAAGATCAAGTAAGACGAGTTCAAACATAGTTGTTCCTGTTGTTCGTCGCTCCGAGCTAGTTGGAAACTATGCGGTACATTGAACATTGTTCGGATTTGCTTGCGAAATACTTTTCGTGGCTGTGTCCTTAGGTAACTGCAAGATAGTTCCCTCGAAAACTGTCGCTTAAGTTTGATATTCTCGTAGCTTAGTATAATGCGTTTTTAACATTCCCATAGATGGGACACAGATCTCTATGAGAGGTGGGCCATCAACACGCGTGCCCAGCGTGGATTGGTAGATGCCAATAGAGCAGTTATGATGAAGTATCATAGGGTGACTGGATAACAAACAACTTTCCCAAAGAAACATTTTTTTAAACGGCTAACAGCTGATAGGTCACAGGCGGGCGAGTGCGAATTTCATACCGCTGTTATGTTATTGTGATAATAGTGGGTATAAAAAAAAGTTTCCTAGGGAAGTTGTTCGTTATCATGAACAATCAGGTGTTTAAGTATCGGTCACAAATTACCAGTCACCGTATATATTACAGAAAGACTCACATATTATATGCTTGAAATGTCTTTTAATAGGACTGAAAAGTTTTCGGTTCTTTTTTAAGTTAACGTTACTTATTAAAAACTTAAACTTATCCCTTACTCCGGGCATCTGAAATAATCATTTCACAGATACCCCGTCCAGAGCCGGCCACTAGGTACTTTATATTTCAGAAGGTGGTCTGTTGGCCTCATTGCAGTAATGTTACTTTACCGGTCGGTCCTTCCGATGAGCACATTTTTAATGGTTTCATTTTTAATGGTTGGTTGGTGGTTTTTGCTGGTTTTTGGTGTTTGGTTTTGGAAGTGTAGTCCCCTTTTGAAAATTGTCCTGTCTAAGAATAGATTTGGTGGTATTTTATTCCACTTTGTTTATTGCTAAGTTTGTGAGGTAGAGTTCAAGACAAGGAACTTAATTGGTGAAGTTATTTATTCTCTAAATATTGCTTCAAAATTCGAACTATATAGTAAGTCAGTGCTGATACATTTAAAAAAAACAAAATTAGTATCGAATAGTGTGAAACTCCATATTGCGCTATACATTCCGAACCAGTGCAGTTTAAAACTAATTCTGGTTTTCTGCAACAAATAATACCTAACATTGAGGACACTTATTAGATTATTATCGGTTACCGCAGACTGCTTAAGTTCAGAACAATACTTTAATCTGAAACCCCTTAAGATAACGTCGAATATTACTACATAGAGATAATAGAGTCAATAGAAAATATGCAAGAAATACAAAAATCATTTTATTTCTTAAAAATGCCTTTTATGCCCATAAACACATTGTGGTACACTTGTTGAATTTTCTAATACAACACTTATTTTACAATTTAATATTTTATGTAGCGTGTTTTTGGTGAAACGGAACGCAAACTCAAAACGCATCGTCTCTCGATAGCGCCGGTAGTGACGTCAAAATCTGTGTCAAAGAAGCACTTTTATTTGAAAAGTAATTAAATTATTGTAATGTTTGCTTAAATAAAGCACATACAATTAATAAAATTAATATATTAACGGTAAAAAATTAGATGTAAATAAGGCAGATA
Organism: Noctua pronuba; assembly: GCA_905220335.1. Taxonomy (NCBI): domain Eukaryota; kingdom Metazoa; phylum Arthropoda; class Insecta; order Lepidoptera; family Noctuidae; genus Noctua; species Noctua pronuba. The sequence goes on along the minus strand of LR999891.1, from coordinate 17,718,307 downwards.
GAGATAAATGACGTCCCATAACATGTAATGGATGGCCGCGACAGTCACGGACGTTTGAACTGTTGTAGAAAATTGTAGGAGTATAATTTTTTTTTTGAGCGACAAGCAGTTGTTGAACTTAACTTTTAATTATTTTTTTGGGTTGATAGTAATATGTTTTACTGATTTAAGTGAAGAAAAAATTACATGCATATACCCTATTAGCATTAATCATCTAGCAAAGGAATAAACACATTCATACATTACTAGAACTTATTTTGATTAGTTAACAGAAAACAATATACTAAAACAGATGTTAGTTATAAATTAATTTCGAAAGAAACACCCCAATGCCTTTGTATATTTACAATGGAAAATGAAAAAACTACATAAAGATAACACAGATAAAAAAGGACTCGTTTAATTGAATTGCAGCTTTAGTTTACTCAATTGCAGCCTATCTGAAAAGTGGTTATGTGTTCGGTGTAAATTCGGCAATGTTGTTTTACTAACTGTAATAGCTGACGCGTTGGCAAAATATACCTATATACACTATATAGGGTGACTGGAAATTAGTGACCGATACTTAAACACGTAATTGTACTCATGATAATAAACAACTTTCCCAAAAAAACATTTTTTTTTTAAACTCATTCTATGTTATCACAACGACACAACAGCCGTATGAAATTCGCGCGAGCGCGACTGTGACCTATCAGCTGTTAGCCTCGTGACGCTGTTCTGTCTCATTACTATCGTACCGTGCGACAATGGGTAGGCAGAGCACCCGCGCGTGAACCGCAAACCCGTTCCGTAAGTTTAATTGTGATAATAAAAAGTGTATAAGTATATAAAAAATGTTTCTTTGGGAAGTTGTTTGTTATCATGAGTATAATCACGTGTATAAGTATCGGTCACTTATTACCAATCACCCTATATAGATTACTCGAATTTCTAAAAGAAGAAAAAATAATCATTAAGTTACCCATAATTATATTATGGGTCAAAGTTCAATTTTGAGCGACTATCAAAGTCGCCCAAGGCTTAAAAGCGACTTTGTTAAACCGGTATAGGAAATTCTCCTCTCCTATCCTAATAATTTATTAACTGCGCCTAAAATTGTTGCCTTCGAAGCTAATTGCAAAACTGTTCATAACAGAACTAGTGAAAGCAGTTATGTGGGCGTACTTAAGTGTAAATAATAGCTTCCGAAGTGTTTCGTATTTTTTATAACGATGACGGAAACGTTAAAAATGTATCTGATTAACTATTCTACCGAAAAGATTGTGACATTACTCCTGAAAGTCGTTGCAGATAAACAAATTGTCACTTGTGTGGGCCATTAGATATCGATAGTAATGTATTATCTAACAGACTTTAAGTGCACAAAATTTTAAAAACAAAATAAAAAAATGCACTCAATTTCATTTCATCAACTCATAATCCTACCGTAGACACGTTCTTCATTCGGCTCCATCCATGTTTCGTTGTTAATTGGCCCACAGGGATCATAATATAAGTATAATAAGAACACTGTAGGCCAATTAACATCATACCTTTGAATATCAGAGTATTTAGAGAGGCACCGCTGTCACGTTACCAATAATAGGTCGTAGAGTCGTATCGAGAATCATAAATGGAACACGAAACCGTTACTGCTTGTATTTGCATGACAGATCAGATGTATCCATCTGCATGATGTATTGTGTATCTGGACGTTTCAGAACACAGATTTATGAATGGTTCATCAGCTGTATTAATGAATTGTTCGTCGATTTTTACAATTTAAAAATTATCTCATGAAACTTTGAATTCATACCCTTTTTTAATTAAACAAATAGACATATCTAATCTTAAACAGTACACAAATACTTACTGAAGTAAGTAAATTCTTACTGTCAGTATCGTATCATGGATTTCACCTCTGTTTCTGATAAAACTTAATAATTCCTTAGTGATTTCACGGAAAAATAGCTGTTAAAGTTTCGACTGCCGCAAAAGGCCCTTGAAGATGTCAAATTTTAAATTAAACGAAACAAACTTTTACCGACTTTACAAGTTGATAATTACAAATTGATTACGATGGTGTTCGCTTTTAAAACGTCATTGGAGCTAGAAAAATTGACGTCAAGAACTCCCAACTCGCACCTAAAAACAAAAGGATCGCATTGCACCGCTTATCATGCATATTTCAAAACCCACGATCGCAATCGAACTTCCATTAAAGCCCGAAGCTTCGAATTGGTTTCCAACTATTGCCTCGATTGCAGTTTACGGTGTAAACGTTGAGAGGTGTCGATGAGAGGTGTTGACCTCCAAACGTTTACGCCGTTTATTCCGAACTGCAAAAAATTCACGCACCAACGTGAATTGAACTAATTTAATTGAACCTAGAAAATATTGAAAACTTTTTTATACAATAGTTTCCATTCATGTTGTTTTCCTCCACAAACGAAGTTGCTAAATGTTGGTGTGTATTCATTCCTTTTACGGTATTTACGCAATTCATGAGCGACGACAAACTTATAAGCGACGCGACGACGCAATTGAAATCATTAGTGTAGTAAACCTACCGTCCAATTTCTTTGAAAATACTAATAATATCAGATTCCATTAATTACAGGACAAAAATAAATGAAATCTGTGACGTCCTTACACCTTGTTGAACGAGAGCCGAGCATTCCAACGAATTGTCGCTTGAAAGTAGAAAAGTTATTATTACTGGACAGACGAACAAAGCATTTAATTCAAAGCTCTGTAATGTTATGCGAAATAGGATATGAGTGCTCATTTAATTTGTTTGTTTTCTCGTTGTCTGCTAACTGTCCGGTCAATTTTAACGGAACGTAAGTAATATATGTAAACTGCAAGCGACAAGCCGTGAGCTTTGAAAATTTTGTTCCAACAGTGTGTGCTGTGAGCAGTGAGATATTTCATTCAAACATAAGCAACAGTTATGTTTAACTGTAACTTTAAACTGCTAACTGGGATTTAATTTGTTGGACATTAAGTGCCACTACACAAAAGCAATTTCATTTATTGAACATAATTTGACGTACTTTGGTTTGTTAAGAACATGTTTTAAAAATGTCCTCGTCATAGAAATATTTTGTTAGTTATGAATTAATTCCGTATGGGCGCATCATGCCTGAAATAAATGAATTTTATTTTTTATTTTATTTTTTATTTTATTAATAGCTTTAAAAATAATAAATAAAATATCTAGAATTAAATTATACCTGCATTTAATTGTTTCACTTGAAAATTGTGCAACATTTTCACGCGTAGCTCTTGTAGATGCGTTGAAGGCTACGCCGTAGCAGCCGCGTAGCACCTGCTACAAAGAGAGAAAGTTAACCGAAAATTATAATAATTATAATTTATGGATTTCAAAATCCCAATAAATGTAAAATTATTTAATAAATTAACCTTTTCTCATTACCGTAGACAGCGTTACATCAATAAATTCCGATATGAAATAAATACGACCGTTTACGGTTCGAATACGTTGCTTTAACGAAAGAAAACGTTTAGCGCATAAAACGGTCGTTTAGGAAGATATTTATGAGGCACCAATATCCGCAGCAAATGTGCAGAGCTTTTCCGAACGTGATTCTGCGAGGGCGATGTACTTTAATATTATGTCATAACTAGTATCGTAGTGCGAGTCTACCTATCGAGGCAAACGTAACAAAACTATGTTAGATTTTTAGGTCCATCACTTTAAATATTTTAAAAATATAGGTAATTTAAATAAAAAATAAAGTGTTTAGAATCTTTTTAAATTCTTTTAATAATCTAGAACAAAACAATTGTTAATGACACCAAAATTCTTTGCTAGAACTGCGCGAATTAAATTCCTTCTATAGATGAACACCGTTTTAAATAATTAAACTGACCCTATCTATGTAATTTATCTTTATACACGACAACCTCAACAAACATCAATATATCGCGTAATTATTGAAATACATTATTGTCTTACAAATTTTTGTGATAGCACCAAAATAATGTCTATGTGTTTTCCGTGGAAAAATGTAAAAAGACACGCAAGGCTACAAAAAATGTCAAAAATATCAGCCATTAATTTAGACCATTCTATTTTAAACGTCATTCATGTTGCTATTGGGATCGGGGTGTGAGCGTTGAACCCGCCATCCCGCCAACCCACCACTTTGTGTGGGCTGGCGTGGGATGAAACGGACGATTAGAGGCAGAATTTCAATCCCAATGTTCATTCAACACGCGCGGCCCTTATTCCAGGAGAGTTTTTAAATATACGGTCCTTCGGGGCCGCATAAAATTGAAAATCATAAAGCTTTTTTTAAGAAACTAGAAAAATATTTGGTGTAAAATAGTGAATGTTATGTACCTACTGAACATGTATTTATCATGCGCTTTAAATACTTGTCTTACTGTCAGCCATATGGATGCATTTGTACAGGGCAATGACCGTCAAGACATGCGCAATTTTTTTTTTCTGCAATACCAAACGAACGAACAAATGAACTATCTGGCGACAAAACGATGAATTAATTAAAACAACGTGTAATCAGACAAGATAAGATTTTAAACAATTATTACTCAATTCTTATGTCAAAGTGTGATACATATCCAATTTTGAGAATAAACATATTATAATCAAGCGACACGATACGTCAGCCAAGCCAAGCGTGTGTGTCATCACATCATCTGAAAAGCAGTAGCTCTCGGCAGTAATTAGTGTTTTCAATGAAATAATTGCATTTTCCTGGATGGAGCCACGACCGGAAATAAGACTTTAAAAACTCCAGATGCGAGAACGCTTTCATATTTTTCTGCTTTTTAAAAAACAAACCCCACAGCGAAGTTATTTTGAAATGAGAAACCATTTTAAAATGCTGCATAATTTCTTGCTAAGCTTAAAATAGTAACTTGTAAACGAAAAGCAGCACATTATGCAATTCAATGAGATTTCTTTTTAGTTCTTCGTGGTAGCAAATCAAGATGGAACGGCCTTTTAGTCGACCAGTCGTCGAGTTATACTCAACGAATCCTAAAGTGCACAATTTTGTGTAGACGGCTAAGACAACTTGATTTAATGGCTGACTATTTTTAACCGACTTCCAAAAGGAGGAGGTTATCAATTCGTAATTTTTTTTATGTTTGTTTGTTCAGCGATATCTTCATCAATTATTGTGAACCGATTTTAATGATTCTTTTATTAAATAAAAATGTTCTCTTTCAAATACCACGTAAAGCAGATTTTATGAAATACTAGGTTATGCCTAGCCGAATTCTGTAATTATCCCACGGAATCTTACTACTGGGATAAAAAGTATCGTATATGGTGTAAATAGGTATCCAGGTTACAAAGTATCTGTATGCCAAATTTCACCCAAATCCGTTCAACCGTTTTTGCGTGAAAAAGGAATAAACATCCATACATCCTTACAAACTTTCGCATTTATAATAGTACTAGCGACCCGCCCCGGCTTCGCACGGGTGCAATATACAGCTGTCGGATATGTCAGGATTTATTCCGTCAGGCTCGTACATTATGTGGGCAGCAGATGGGTTTCGTGCCATGAAAACAAACTGGGTGCGATACACCGTTTTTAGCAAACTAACAAATTACTTGAAATTACAATTTAACACAATAACACGGGGCACAATGAATCGGATACAGTTCTAGGACGCCTCAACTCCGCTGCGATCAGACATTGAATATTGCCCTCGCCTCGAGCTGAACATTAGGGCTCTGTAGAAGCACGCTGTGGTATGGGTAGACTTGTAACTAGGTCGCGTGATGTCACCACCGGCGTACTTGCGATTCATTTTATGTCCATACTAACGACCGGATCCGACATATATAAACCTTGCTCTTGAATCATTCTATCTTTTGCTGAAAACTGCATTAAAATCCGTTGAGCAGTTAGAAGTAACTTTTAAACAAATTCATAACTAGTTAACAAGCCGAAGAGAGTCGATATTTTAATATTTGCTATCTCAAAGAACACAAAAGTATGCAAAGAGTTTTCTAAACTAAAAAATAAAGTACGAACAAAGTTTAACCTATGTACGAAGTTACTATTTGTGTCCCCCCCTAAGTTCTAAACCACATAATGGTTAAAATGTTGATGTGGTTTCCACCGACATTTAGAGTAAAGTTCGACGAAGGTTAATATTGGTTCTCGGTACCTATTTGAGTCAGAGAGTTAGTTAAAATCTATTCAACATATCGTTGGAAGATCAATAACAAGATTGTGGCCAAAGTTTCGTCTCAAAGTTTCCACAGGCTATTTCAAATTATCTAAATGAATATTATACAGGGTGTAAACGGACCCTTCACGAAGCCGTCAACCAAGCATTATGTGTATCAAACTAAGTCACCCTAAGCAAAAATTGTTGCTGGGAAACAATTTTTTTTTTTTGGGGTGAAAAATCTTGTTTTACGGTAAAACTCAATGTAACGCACTCAAAACTTGGTGCTGATGGATGCTTTGAATATTAAATGGGTCATGGAGGTAATTAAAGCAAAGATAAAATTAAAAAAAAAAATCCCTTTGGAAAGAGATATTAGATTTCATTCCGCGTTCTCTTTTGCTGTGATTATCGTTTATATATAGCTTTATTATGCTATCTTGGTAATATACATTTCAATATTATTCTTGCTTACGAAGTCACTCAGACAAAGCAGTAGGTATTTAACCATAAAGTTCGGTACGTACCCCTTCGGGGGTCTGACACATAAACCTCCGCTGGCTTGGTAGATACCCCCGAAGGGGTCTGCGTTTAAGTCATACGTCATCCTCATTATTTATGTAAATATTTAATATTCTGATAATCAAATACTATGAGTGTGCGTTAATTAAGAGAGTTAGATAAAAAGTACATATGTCATCGCCACTAAAACTTCAGTATTTAGCGCGCAAGTTTCTTAATTTACCCTTATAAAATCCAAGCGCATAAATACGGGTATCGCCATTTTGACGGCAGTGCTGGCCGAGGCTAAAAATCATAAAAATTGTGGTTTTCGGACGTCCAAGCTTAACTATGTTGAGAATGATTAACTCGTCATTAAATTATGTGAGGAATTAATCCATAGTTCAATTTAAATAAGCAGTGGTAACGATGAATTTTGATATCTAAAGTCGAAGTTTCGCGCCAATCGTGCGTGTTTACATTTTTATTTTTCACATTACATCACACAGACGCGAACAGATTCGATAACAAATATGGCAAATATCATTCCAAATATTATAAACAACATGAAAATGCCCAGATCTTAGCGTAATTTACTAATACGGGATCAATAACTCGTAATATTCATTACCACTCCTCAATTTGTATTCGCAATTGACGGGCATTTTTTTTTTTAATTGCTTTGATGTGTGGATGCGATTATTTCAATCGATTCGTTTTTGTAAAAATCGATCAAATCGAGAAATTAAATTAAGGAATTTAAGAAATCGATCGATGGAAATTAAAATAATTTTGTTTTAAGCTTAAAATACAATAAATAAATAAAATAATATTTTTTAAGCTTTATAATGGTAATTTTAATAGTTTTTCGTACATTGTAGGTACTAAAACCGACACAACAAACAGCACAGACTGATCTATGGCTAAATTCGCGCCGTTTTTTTTTTCATATAAAAATTTAAATTATGAATGCATTCGCTGTTCAAATTACATTGTATTTTACTAGATAATTTATAGTATTTTTTTATATTATAAAATATGCTTTTATTTAACTTCCCTTGTTAGTAAGTATTGGTCAAATCTTGAAACTGAATTTCAAACCAGTTCCCCTATACTGATTGAGCTGAAATTTTGCACATGCCTTTGGTTCTGGTGACAATTCATTTTTATGACAAACATTACTTATTCTTGCAACCAGGATTGTCTTCTCATGAGGGAACTCCTTAATAGTTAATAGCACTTATACGGAAATTTGCCTTTGTTCCCACTAGTACCACCAAACTGTGCCACCGGTGGTACTAGTGTGAAATCTCGTTCTCAATTGTTGATTATCATTTTTTTTTTCGGATTTTATTATTTTTGCTCGTTCTCAATCATAATTTCGTAAATAAAATGAAGAAATATTTTTGTTATTCATTTAATTTAAAGAAATGGCGGTTTCATTTCATTGAAATTTGCAAAACGAAACAATGACAGATTTTATAAATGATTTGTCTGAGGTTTTATGCCGAGTTTGTAAGTGGACTACATTGCCACTATCTTCCTGCTCTTGAGAAAAATATACTACTCTACGTTTAAATAATATGGTAGGTATTTCGTACCATAAGTTTACAGTCGGTAAAAAAATAAGGTTACCTACACGATTTGCATAGGTAGTACTATTGGGAACAAACAATCCCATTAGTACCACTAACTAGGTGGTGGTACTATTGAGAACGAGATTTCACACTAGTACCACCGGTGGTACAGTTAGGTGGTTCCAGTGGGAACAAAGGGAAATTTGTATGCGCGTTCATATTTGACGAATATACATGATTTCTATCATGACCTCAACCTGCAGCCAGGATCTTCTTCTCATGAGGGAACTCCTCAACGGTTAAAAGCGCGGACACGAAATTTTATATACGTTTTCAATTTTGATACATAAGTATGATTTCTATCATGACCTCATCCTGCAGCCAAAATCGCCTTCTCACGAGGGAACTCCTCAATGGTTAATAGCCCAGACACGAAACTTTGTACAGATACGCGTTAAATTTTGTTGAATAAACCTAATTTGTATCGTATTTGACCTACAGCTAGGATTGTCTTTTCATGAGGACACTCCTCAACGGTGAATAGCATCAGATAGTGATGCGGTATCAGAAATGTACAGAATACGACAAAATTAAATATTCCGAAATTAGTTTTTCTTTTTCTTTTTAATTACTTCTTAATTTTATTTTTCTATTGTTGTTGGTTGGTTGGATATAGAAAACCCCGGGATCTGATATATCTTAGGCACAGTAAAAAAATATTTGGTTCCCAAGATGAATTTTATTTAGTCTACAAAATTGGGTTTAGTTTGGTTGAGTTATTGTGTTAGGTTGGATTGGTTATTGTGAGATTCACCACTTACAAATCCTTCTTTTATCATTCTGTTCTTTCTCAAAAGCGCAAAGGCCTCCCCATGGCATTCCAATTTTCTTTATCTTTTGCCTTCTCCGACTAATACTTTTAATGGTGAATATTTTTTATACTTAATGAACTTGGTTTAGTTGCAACCCAAAAAACTAGATATGATTTTATATTTCTAAGAAAATTCTACAAATGCGAGAAGGGCTCTTGCCATGAGGGTATTGTCGCATAGCTGTTCACGGCTTCACTCAAGTGAGACGGCCCACGGCCTATGATGAATAACCTGAACTTTGCAGTTGTAAAAAACGTTTTTAGAGTGGATAGTGAACCGCTTTCAAAGAATAAACTAACGTTTCTTTAGGATACGGCTTATGAATTGCCGATTGCGAAATAAAAGACAATAAGTTTGTCGGTCATCGTTACCGAGGCAGGCCAAAGAAACGCTGGCGTGACGATTTGGACTCATTCTTGGCTGATTGGCCAGAGAAGACAAATCACCGACAGAGTTGGACAGGAATGGAAGAGGCTTTTGCTCAGCAGTGGTATAAATGTGAAATGCGAGCGCATTCCGAATTTAAATTTAAAAAAAAAAAAAACGAAACCATGCGTATTTAGGTACAATTGAAAATCAATCCATTTCCAGATTTTTTATTTGCTTGAACTGTGAGATTTTATTTCTTGCCAAATCTCACGCTACTAGTTCAACGGAAAGTTAGGAGACTATCTATAAGTTTTTAAAAGAAAGATAATCATCAGAATGTTTATTTAGTAGCAAATTTTTTTTTGTGATTACACATTTCTGTGTTTCTTATCATTTATAAATCTCCTTCTCTTGAAGTCAACCAAAAAAATCGACTAATTACTAAATGAAATTATTTAAACAGATAGCTTAAAAAAGTTAAAATTTAAATTTAAATATTTTTTTTTAAATTATACCAAAGAGTAATTCCGTTTCAACTCTTTTTTTCAAACTTGATTTCAATTCGAGAATCGATTAGGCTGAATTCAACTTTTTAATCGAATGATGGACCTTGGGTTTACGGTCAGCACTAAGAGTTTTTAGTTATATTTGTCAAGACTTTGATCGTGTTTTTTTATGAAATTATGTATGAATAATGGTAAAATTAAGAACGTAGATAGATGGTTACTGTCTTTATTTTGCCCTTTTGAGTTTTTTTAGCAAACGAGTACTTTTCTATGTACATTATTTCCAGCGCATCTAAGTTACCTATTTTTTGGAAGGGTGTAGCGGTACGTAATTTACACATATTTGGAAATAGACTGACGCCGTTTTACTGATATCAACACGTTATTGGAGATATTAACCATAAACTTATCGTATGAAACAGCTTCCGCGACATATTTTTCATAAAAAAATCGAATGCTGAAAGTTCACGAAAATTTTTGAATTTCATGACAATTCGCATCACCCCGCCGATTCAACTGATGTATCATGTGTCAAAATCTTGTCGAGCATAGTGGTTAGGAATATTTTAGAGAATTTTGGCTACTACTAATTACTAACTTTGCGACTTTTTTGTTTTGAGTGTGCGCGTCATGTTGTTTTCACATTTCGAATTTTTCATAATTCGAATGGTTGTGTGCCGACCTTCTTTAGTCTCACTACTAAAGAAGGTCGGCACACAGCCATTCAAAATCTAATTTTAGTCCAAACTCAGAACTTCGAGGCAATTATTTGTATTTTGATCTCTCGGTTCCGACAACCGTTAAGTATTTAATACAAAACAACTTTGACTCGGCTTCGAGGTCAATTTTAATAAAGAGAACTTTAACTTTGTCAGAATAATCTTCGAAAATTGCTCGACAGGGCTCGGCTCGAAAATTGTTAAATCCAGTCAAACCGAGCGGACTGTGCCGCGGACACCAAATGGACTGAAATGTCTGTCAAACTCCAGTGTCTGCATTTCAGTTTGTCGGGATCCAAGTTCAACACCAAATAACTTATTTCTTCAACCATATTATCTATACTTTTTTCTTCCACAGCGATGCCTAACTACTATGGACTTAACCTCTCTCGGGGTCGGCTCTTGCGTCGGCACCGGGATGTATTTGGTTGCTGGAATGGTTGCCCGGAAATTCGCTGGACCTGGTGTGGTGATTAGCTTTATCATTGCCGCCCTTGCCTCGATCTTTTCTGGTAAGTAAGAAAAGGGATTTTAAAGATTTGTGTTGATATTTTAAAGAAGATGGTGATTTTAATCATGAATAGACAGAATGTGCTTTATTGTACAACAGTAGCGAAGGGTCAGTTTTTGTAAGAGGTAAGCCGGAGTATATACGTGTATCTTTAACGTGATTTTATTATTTGTCTATAAAATACTGACTGTGCCTGTTTTCAAAGGGAAGCCGGTAGGAATCGAGTTGTATGGAACCTTCGCCACTGTTGTATAATAATATGTTAACAAAGCTCATTTACAAAAAGTAAAGAGTAAAGAGAAAGGTATTCGTTACGGACGCTTTTTGTTTTTTTGCAATCTGAATATTGAGGAGATTGCAGATTGCAAACATCGTTCCATGAATTTCGGCGGAACACCGCTAGGGCAGCTCTAAAACTTCGAGCGTTTTGCATTTTTCAGCACAGTATCGGTTCACTATCGACTGCAAACACTATCTGGCAAAATTGGGGATTAAAGAGCCTTCCAATACTCAGGGTGAATTCGGTGCTCCTCCCCATTACTATTAAAATTTAGTTACATTTTTTATTTATTTTACTATTTATGTACACACAGTAGACAACACAGGAAAATAACATTATAATATATGAGTACATAGGTGCTGCTTATTTCATAAGAATTTTTTATTTTGTTTATTGTTATTTTATCTTTTTACATTTACACATACTTCGATAACACGAATAATACGAACTGTATTGTCAAATAATTGTTTGTGTTTGTGAGTTTAAATGTTTGTAAACGCACCCATGATACAGGAGATATTCTTAGTGAGGGGTAACGTTTAAAAAAAAAAGAAATGTAGCGACCGTATTAAACATTTGCATGCTCATAACTTAAAAATCATCAATGTAAAGCTCTTCAAGTTCAAATTGGTGGAGTATAATTACGACTATTTCATTAAAACGTGACGTAATTGTCCAATTTTACTTTGTTATGCCAACTTCCTTTGAGGTCATATAAGCGTCCCTCTATGTTAAATGCCGTTCAGCTGCGGTTAGACTGGAAGCCGACCCCTACGGAAAGGGCTAGGCAGATTATTAATAGCACTTAGGCAGATGATTAACGGTTTAACACCTTGTTATCCGCCCCCCTGTTTTGTCTGACCCAGCAACCTTTTTAAGATCGTCGGTCAATTTACCTGGGGCCGACACACGATACGCTTGCTGATACCCGCTCTCCACTCTAGGAGCCATTTTCTTCATCAGCCATCATGAGCTTTTACTTTTTTTTTATTGAAAAAAAATTTTGCTAAGAATTTCTCCTGTACCCTGGGTGTGATTACAAGCATTTAAACTCACATACACAAACAGCCAGACCCGGAACAACTACCTGTTAATAACAACAAAGTACTTAATGCAAAAAAAAACGAAATGTCTTTGCCAATTATGTAAAAAATAATATACTTTAAATCGGGTGTGCAGAAACTTAGGACAGTTTTTTCTTGCAGTATTTTTTAAAACTTCTATGAGGGATATGGGCCTTTTTTCAAAAAATAGTTTGTGGCCCGCCGGTGCCCACTTGAATCAGGGGCCCCATGTGACCTCATTAGTTGCATTGGCATAGCTACGCCACTGCTGTTGGCCATACAAATCTTTGATCCGTGTGGGAATCGAACCCGCGATACGCAGCGCAGCAGTCCATCCCTCAACCACTGCGCCAACCGTGCCCTCACTGCAATTCTAGCATTATAACTTAACTTAAGGCCTATTTTGCTGCGGGACTGTTCGAAAGAGATACCGTGGCCCTGGAACACAAAGGGCAATGAAGGAACATGGATGGGTTTTAGTCAGTAAGAGTCTGACACTCCCTCCCACTCCACCCAGAGCGGGAGAAGTCATTTGATGATTTCCCATAAGTAAAAAAAAAAAAAGGCCTATTTTTATCGCAAGCTATATTTTTTACCTGAAGGTGCATAAACATTTATTTTCTTTAAATGATTAAAAAATTCCTTTGTCCATACAGGAGCCTGTTATGCCGAATTTGGAGTCCGTGTCCCCCATACGACTGGAAGCGCCTACATGTACAGCTATGTGACCGTTGGAGAGTTCATCGCCTTCGTCATAGGTTGGAACATGGTTTTGGAATACCTAGTAAGTACCTTTTGTTAACTTTTCCTTTTAAAAATAAGATTAAGTGTAGAAGGTAGCTCCATCGACTTTAATTGGAATAACTGGAAACCACTTAAGTGAAAACTGGACGAGTTTTCCTAATAAAAATGTGAGTGAACTGTTAGTTGATCTCTGCTCAACCCTTCTGGGATTAAAGGCGTGAAGTTATGTTACAAAAAACTCTTTCTTCGAACACTCTTTCTTCTTAACTGATCCCAATTTCAGTGTTGTTTGAAATTACAAACAGACACTTCAATTTTAATTATTTGTACAGAGTATGGTTGAACTGATTAGTGGTAGTATATTAAAAGTTGTTTAGTTATGATGCATCGTTCAATGACAATATGAAAATATTTACAATTTAAGACTTTTATATTAGGCTTAGAATGCAATAGGCGTTCTTGATTTTGAAGAACTAGAACACATTAAAGTTTAATAATTGTGGAAAAAATACCTCAAACAGTAAGGATGCTGATTCCGAGAATAAAAAGTATCGTATGTGTTAATTCGGATTATAAACTATCTGTGTGTCAACGCAACGCAAAAACTACTGACCGGATTTCATCCAAATCCGCTCAGTAGTTTTTGCGTGAAAAAGTAAAAAACATCCATCCGTCCGTCCAACCTCACAAACTTTCTCATCGATACTAATATTATAAAGCTGAAGATTTTGTTTGGTTGAACGCGTTAATCTCAGGATCTCGTAAATATTCAGGTTCGAATATCAGAGAGTCAGAGAATATACAGTTTCACAGAAAATTCAATTCCCCGTTTCACCCTCTTAGGGGTAGAATTTCGAAAAACCTCTTCTTAGTGGATACCTACTCTTCACAAAGTATACACCCTTCACATTTCATGTCTTTAAGCCCAGCAGTTTAGGCAGTGCGTTGCTATATTGTTTGAATTTTATACGCGGGGATGATTTTGGAAAATTGTGATACACATTTGTCATAATTTTAACTGAAGATTATGTAAACAAATTTTCAAGTCCGACGACCCCGAGAATAAAAATTTCACAGAAAATTCAACCCCCCATTTCACCCTCTTAGGGGTGGAATTTCGAAAAACTCTTTCTTAGTGGATTCCTACTCATCACAAAGTATACACACTCCAAATTTCATGTCTCTAAGACCAGCGGTTTGGGCTGTGCGTTGATATATCAGTCAGTCAGGACTTCGTATTTTATATGTATAGATTTAGCCGTCCTAAAATATTATAAGAAGCGAGTATAAACAACAAAAAACTGTACATACAGTGTTTGGTAAAAAGACTCGGTTCACAACAAATATAACAGAACAATTTCTATCATATACTACCGTTTAAATTGGTTGACTCATATTTCATGCCGCGTTATTAGCATACTAAAAGCACGAAACCAACCGCTTTCACAACAGTTTTAAAATAAAACTGGCTAATATAATCCCGTGATTGTTATTTTTAGCTACAAAAGCCCTCACACTTAGTACTGGCCGATATTTTTGCTCGAATTCTAAGGACAAACGTCGCCAGGTACAGTCCGCGAGGTCTAAGCTGAGCTTTGCATTTGTGTGAGTGCACATAGATAGTGTAGGTGTGACGTCGGCCTAAAGCGCGGCGCATCTTTTGCTTGGTTTAAACCGGTTTAAACAACCGGCCTGAGGCGCGGTGCTTCCCCCGCGCGACAGATCTCCGCCGCGCACTTTCCACACTTCACCCCTTGTACTGTCAGCAGCGTGACGTTTTTAATTCTTAATATTATTTTGTTTTTGTGTTCGATTA
Organism: Noctua pronuba; assembly: GCA_905220335.1. Classification (NCBI taxonomy): domain Eukaryota; kingdom Metazoa; phylum Arthropoda; class Insecta; order Lepidoptera; family Noctuidae; genus Noctua; species Noctua pronuba. The sequence goes on along the minus strand of LR999891.1, from coordinate 17,703,186 downwards.
TATAGATACTAGGAAAATAAATGTCTGCCAACACAAATAAACGAATAATAAGAAAACCGTTAAATAGCCAAGTAAAAGAAATATTGTGTAATTTAAATACTTATTTTAAAGACATAAACGACAAAGACATGTCTAGTGTCACTACATCAGCCCAATTGGTAGCGACATCGACGGGAATCGCGCTGTCTACTGTCAAAAGAGTTTTATTGGAAGGCAAACGTCTTTTGGAGGACGAAAGCAAATTTAAATCTCCGAAAAAGACCAGATGCAGGAAAAATATAATTATCATTGACGATTTTGATAAAGCGGTAATCCGAAGAACTATTCATAATTTTCACATTACTGATAAAGAGGTGCCAACTATGAAACGAATACATGAAAAGTTGAAGACAGAAATAAACTATCCAGGTTCAATTTGGTCATTGCGTAAAGAAGTGTCTCTTTTAGGATTTAAATGGAAAAGGACAGAAGATAATAGAAAAATTCTAATGGAAAAACATGAGATACGTTATCTACGTATCAATTTTTTGATCAAAATTTCTGAATATCGCATTCAGGGCAGGCCAGTCGTTTATACCGACGAAACATATATAGACACGACTCACATTTCTTCGAAATCTTATTCAGATGGCAGCACTTCTGGTTTGAAGAAACCAATTTCTAAAGGAAATCGTTTAATAATAGTTCATGCCGGCGGAGAGGACGGTTTCATACCAAATGCACTGCTGATGTTCAAAGCAAATCAAAAAAGTGGTGATTACCATAACAATATGAATGCTGAAAACTACACGAAATGGTTACAAACGCAATTAATTCCAAAGGAGAATGGGCAGAATTGCCCTGGCGTCCAATAGCGTTAAGATATATACCAATAGATAGATCTCTTTAAGAAGAACATTTCTTACTATGGCGACTTCTCTCGATTCAGAGTCAGAGAGGAGCTACAGAGGTCTAATGTTGAGAAATTAAGTTAGATTAAATACTGTTATTTCGTCATTTTTTTAACTTTCATTAATACTGTATGTTTCAAACATCATATTATAAGCCTATAAACATCATTTTCAAAATATTGACATCTTAAAATGCTATTTTAGGAGCAAATCCTTACTGTAACAGTAACTTGGATAGATCGTTAACACAACCCCAACGCCCAATAGCGTCAAGATATGTATCAATGGATTGATCTCAACAAGAAGAATATTTCTTGCTTTGACAACTTTTCTCGATTCAGAGTCAGAGAGGAGCTACACTTCGGTGCCTAATCAACTACCTAGTTAGATCAATAAAACCGAACAGACTACGAATTAGCAAAAGTTGTATAGTAGCAAATATTCTAATTGAAAGCTCTTTCGAATGGTGTACGTCTTATAGCTACTGGTTACCCAGAAAATGTTAACTTCGGTGCTCAATTAGACACACATTTAGGTCAATAATTCCGAATAGACTACGAATTAGCAAAAGTGGTGCTAGTAGCAAAAGTTCTCTTTGAAAAGCTCTATCCAATAGTGTATATCTTATGACTATTAGTTGCCCGTACACTCTTAATTGGTTGTAAATAAAATCTGAACTTCGGTGTCCAACTAGTACCTATTTAGGTCAATAACTCCGAACAGACTGCGAATTAGCAAAAGTTATGTTAGTAGCAAAAGTTGTCATAGAAGAGCTCTCTCCAATGGTGTATATTTTATTGCTATTGGTTTCCCAGAAAACGTTAACTTCGCTGCTCAAATAGTCACCTATTTATGTCAATAACTCCGAACGGAATAGGAATTAGCTAAAGTAATGCTAGTAGCAAAAGTTCTCTCTAAAAGGCTCTATGCAATGCATCATATGTTATTACTATTGGTAACCCAGATAACCTTAATTGGTTGCCAAGAAAATTTTAACTTCGGTGTCCAACTAGTCAGCTATTTTTGTCAATAACTCCAAACGGAATACGAATTGGTGAAAGTCGTTAAATGGCAAAGGTTTTTCTTGAAAAGCTCTATACAATGATGTATATCTTATTGCTATTGGTTACCCAGAAAATCTTTACTTCGGTGCTCAAATAGTCACCTATTTAGGTCAATAACTCCGACTGGAATACGAATTGGGAAAAGTCGTGTAACTGGCAAAGGTTCTAGTCAAAAAGCTCTATCTAATGATGTATATCTTATGGCTATTGATTGCTAAGAGAATCTTAACTTCGGTGTCCAACTAGTCAGCTATTTAGTTCAATAACTCTGAACGGACTGCGAATTAGCAAAAGTTATTTTAGTACCAAAAGTTGTCATTGAAAAGCTCTCTGCAATGGTATATATGTTATTGCTATTGGTCACCCAGAAAATCTTAACTTCGGTGCTCAAATAGTCACCTATTTAGGTCAATAAATCCGAACGGACAACGAATTGGAGAAAGTCGTGTTTCTGGCAAAGGTTCTCCTTGAAAAGCTCTATGAAATGTATTATATGTTTTTACTATTGGTTACCCAGACAACCTTAATTGATGCCAAGAAAATCTTAACTTCGTTGTCCAACTAGTTACATATTTAGTTCAATAACTCCGAACGTACTACGAATTGCCAAAAGTCGTGTTAGTAGCAAAGGTTCTCCGTAAAAAGCTCTTTTCAATTATGTGTATCTTATGGCTATTGGACCTTGGGGCATATGCCTATACATGGATGCCCATTGTCCTTTAAAGCCCAATAGCGTTGTGTTGGTAGACAATGCATCTTACCACAATTCGTTAGAAAATCCCGCTCCCAACTCAAATAGTCGTAAACAAGATATGATTGACTGGCTCAAGTTTCGCAATATAGATCACTCTACATCGATGCTTAAACCACAACTCTATCAATTGATACTGCAAAACAAACAAAGATTTATTGAATATAAAATTGACACTTTACTTAGAGAACATGGTCACAGCGTCCTTCGTCTACCACCCTACCACCCGGATTTCAACCCAATTGAAAATATATGGGCAATGATAAAAGGATACGTGGCGAAAAAAAACGTATCAATGAATATGGATACAATAATGAGGTTAGCGAAAGAAAAAGTTGACACTATCAGTGTCGAAGTATGGAAAAATGTGTGTGATCACGCAATAAAAGAAGAAACAAAGTTTCGTGGTCACGACGCAGCTCTTGATGATATAACGGAACGATTTATTATTAACACAAACGACACATCAGACGAGAGTGAAAATGATGACGAGAATGATAATGAAATTGATGAAGATGCAATGTCCGGTGGAGAAGAATAATTGTTATAGTTTTTTTTTATATTTGAATTTTATTTAATGATCTCTGACTTCTCAGTCACACTTACATATGTAGGTACTCATCAGTCATACATAATTATCATAGCTAGCCTTCATTTTAAAAAATTTTGCTTATTTAGTTTTATTTTATTTTTAAACTTGTATACCTCTCCCACTTATGTTATATACCTACTACCTAAAACATAAAAATATATTTTTTTAAGTTTTTTTTCTGACTCTACTTTTGGTAATCACTCACACAAATGCAAAGCTCAGCTTAGATCTCGCGGACTGTACTTATATTACTTGATAATGAAAATGGAACATTCGAAGGCTATTTTAAGAACGTTAGTATTTCAATTTGAGTCTCAAACTGTCATAAATGCCTACCTACCTCCATCGATATAATACATAATATTATATAAAACTCCTAAATGCACGGTTCTCTGTAAATTACACATCAAAAAGTGTCGTCGATAAATCAAACTAAAAAAATATGCCAAAAATCATAAGTTCTGATTGACTACATACCTACAACTTCGAACTTACACCGAGCACATTAAGTAGTTTTTTAAACGAGAGCCACGCATGTTATGTTGCTTATCCAATTAAAAGCCCAGAAAGCAAATACTGTCACTGTGGCTGTCACAAGATGAGAAGAACCAAAGCTTCGTCTATAAGGCCCAGTTATGACACAATTTGATGAATTATCACAAAAAGAAATATAATTGAAAGAGAAGAACAGTCAAAACCGATGTCAGGTGAAAATTATTAAAAATATAATAAAAAAATCTATTTCTAAATTGTTGATAATCGCGGAACATTCATAGGGGTGGTTCGGAATTTAACATTGAAACGTCACTTCTCCTGCCTCTTTTTGGCCTCGAAAAGGACCAATTTCATTTGTTTTATCTTTTTCTTATATTTTTTGTATTATTGTGAATTCAACCATTTTTTTGTTTGTTTTGTCCTGTGTGAGTCTAATAAATACTTTTTCTTTCTTTCTTTCTACCTGTTTTTTACAATACAATTTTCACAAAGAATTTCACAAAAGTTTTGCAACAGCACCCTCTTGTTAACCCTTTAGTTCGCAGAAAAAGTTATGATCAAAATTTTTTTTTTTTTTTAATAATTCTGACTAATAATAAAACTATATACCTAAAAAAAATAGAAAGAAAAATCTGTAATAAACAGATTTTTAGGAATGGTATGTTAAAAATACGTAACATTGCGAAATAGGCAATGTTCAAGTTTAAAAGAAACATGTTATGTATTTTTAACATTGCGAAATGTGCAGTTAATTAAAAATAAAACTTAATACTGTTTAATAATAATATAAATTTATTAAAATGCAAGCAAATGTTTAAAGAAATTACAGATAAAATATTAAAACGTTTACTGTTCATGGAATTGTTTAAAACAATTACAATTAACATTAGCATAATCTTAAATTACATTTTACACAAATTACATTGGTCATCCCTTTCTTACAAGACTTACACCTACCCGGAGCAGTTGTGTAGTCATATGTATGACCAATATTGTCACGGCGGATAGCGTCAGTAGGCCTTGGCTCAGCGGGCTTTTGATTTTTTTCAAATTTAGCCTGTTGAATATTTTCTAAGGATGTACTCGTACGACTAGGCGTTCGCTGTTTCGAGAGCAGTTCGGAGTAAATCATAATTCTGAATATCAATATAATATTTAATAATATAATATTATATATATATTATTAAATATATTTAAAAATATATAAATAATATTATTATTTTTATAATATTTTTACACTCTCAACTCACCGTTATATTCGCAATGTTAAGTATAGCTAACATTCAACTTCAACAAGTTATAGAGCACACTCACTTGCATTATTTGTAACAAAGCTATTGACAAGTCATAGAATGCAATCATAAAAACATAAATAATATGTTATTTTTACATGAAATAGGAACCTTGATTAAAAAAGTAAATATTTCTTACCTTTTGCGCGGGAGCAGCTCGTGGTCGAAACGCCATTTTGCACAATACTATCAAAATTGACATTATAATGATATCTTATATTTTGCTATGGATGCATAGGGATATCCTTCACTTACTAAAAGTATAAAATCGTTATATAAACCGATAATATTCTCCGTGGATTTTTTGAATTGTGAATGTTAAGTATAGCTGACGTTGTGAATTAAAGGGTTAAAGAACTATGACGCAATCTAAGAAAAAATCGTATACACAGTTTGAGGTTCAAAGGTTTCCCTTTGTCACCAGCAAAATCTTTGCTAAAATTAAGACAGAGTAAGCGCAATCCTCGAATTCGGGTCATAAACAATAAAAAAAACTTTTAGAAATAATTCAGACCACGAAAATAAGGACAATGGTAAAAAAAAATAAGAAAAAAACCGCATTAGATACGTACAAGAAAAAAAATCAGCTAACGAAAATACACTAAAAATGTTAGTAAATTGAAAGTTACTATGGTTAAATACAGAATGATATTAACAGAACTGTCTGGGTACCTACTTACGAGAACGCGCGCGGCGGGGCGCGAGTGCAAGTACCTACCCCTAATGGATGCGTTTATTCTAGAGTGCCGGCAATTTATTAGTTTAAGTCAAAATAAAGTGTTTTGTATTTTCTTGGATATCTTTGGTTACATGTACTGAACGCTGTGTTAAAATTTGTCTATTTTAATGGGACCTTATATATTTCTCGTAAACTTGAACATTATTTTAGAAGTAAAACATGTAAACCACATGAAATTAAGTTGGAACTTTGACCATTAATATCTTTCTAATAAAAGATACCCAATCACAACGAGATGCAAAAAAATATCGCAATGACGAAAGCAACAAGTAGCTTTTAGTTTCGACAATGTGTCTTTTATTGTGAAACATGTGGAACGGTTGAAGATGTTCACAATCTACTTGTAGAGTGTAGTAAGAACAAGAAGGAATGAGAATACAGTTGTCTACGTTAAAATTAAATGAATATGATACGTCCAGTTGTTGAGGAGCTCGTGGCTAAATAATAACAGCCCCTCGAGTCGATCTTTAGGTTAAGCCGTGCTTGCCTAGATTGGTCTGTGGACAGGTGACCACCCATTACATACCGAGTTTCCTCCATGCCTCGGAAAGCACGTGAAGCAGTTGGTCCCGGGTGTCATTTGTAGATCTTTGGCAGTCGTTAGGTAGTCAGTGGCCCAAAAAGTCTGACAACCAGTCTTACCAAAGGCTATCGTATTACCCAGTACTAACAGGTAAGATAGGCAGTCGCTCCATGTAAAATACTGGTATTGAGCTGCTTGCGGTAAGACTGGAAGCCGACCCCAATATAGTTGGGAAAAAGGCTAGGCAGATGACTTAATAGGAGTCACGATATGGAAATTAAATATAATACACTCCGTATTATATTTCCATATCGTGGCTGACATATTCCTGATAGGAATACCCAATATACCTTTGCCCGAATCGAACCCAGAATCTCATGCGCAAGAGTCGTGCTCACTAATGCTTCTATTTGTTCCACAGATCGGTTCCAGTGCCTGTGCTCGTGCCTTAAGTGCATGTTTCGACTCGTTGTTTGATGGCGCCATCTCCCGGATACTTGCTAGTAAAATCGGAACTATGTATGGTAAGTACTTTCTCATTGTTTTATGGTGGTAGCGCCAGGGAGGCCGCGAAATTCCAATTTTCTTACGTTTTTTACAATTTGCGGGTCAGTGTCAGATTGTATGTAGATGAAAAATGAGTCGCGCAGGTAACACGTATGTAGTTACAGAATTATAATCATTAATATAACCCTCTAAGTTCATTTAACACCATTGAATAACTTTTTCATGACAGAGTTATTGAATAGAGTAGGGTCAAGACTAGAACTATTGAGGAAAAACAATCCTTCAATTTTTAATGTTAGTGATTTTCTTGATCCCAACTGATCTCTCTTCTCTCTCTCTGACTTTGGCTTTTATTAAACCGTGATTTATAGAACCGTTTTAAGGCTTTTATCTGAAAAATAGAAAAACAGTTTTTTTATACAAAATATATAAAACTGATTTAAAATATCGGCCCCTAGTGGATTCAAAAAAAATATTTGCCAAAATATCCCACGTTCATACCCGGCTGACTTTTGCGTTATCTAAGAAATCCCATTCCCGCCATAGATTTTCAATTTCGAATTTGGAAAAGAGTCCATACCACAAACAAACCAAATAATAATAGACTTGCGATATTACTTTTGAAAGGCAAAACGGAAAGCGAAAAAACTACTGGCTGAATATTTCAAACCGCTGTTAAAAATTGACGGCCGCCACGGAATATACCCTCAAATATGATCCAACGATTTTTTTAAAAGAGTTGGTATTTCTTTCACATGACTGGTTTTGCGTTCCATATGATTGAATATTGTAACTACTAGGGACGGACAACTAAAAAATATCTCTCCATTTCTAAAAGTTCGAAAACTCATAGAGCGTACCCATGAGCATGAAAAAAACAAACCAACTCACCGACTTCAAAGCGGTTCATAAATGAAGGAGTTATGAGGTAACAAACATAATAATTAAAATTAAATTTAAAAAACCCCCAACGAAAAAATAAAACATGAAAGATAAATACCCACTTTCATACCCATATCTATTAAATGGCTGCACCGATTTTGATAAAACGTATCTAAGAACCATTGCCAAGAAACTAGCTTTCAAATAAAAAAACTGCATCCAAATCGGTTCACTCGTTTAAGAGCTACGGCGCCAGAGACAGACACACACACACATTGCGGTCAAACTTATAACACCCCTCTTTTTGCGTCGAGGGTTAATTTAAAAAAAGCAAGCAGACTAATTCCTTTTTGTCATTTTGTTACGGAACCATAAAAACAATTACTGTAGTCTCTGTAGTGTTTTCGACACCGTTTGAAGTTTAAGTGATGTTTAAGGATCCACTCTTTGAAATTCGAACGGTGTAGATCTAAAATAAAATTAGCTTGGTGGATCGCTTTCGAACGACGCGGAGATACTTGATGAATTTAGAATCTTCTTCGATAGTGTAACTCGTACTCTTAAAACATAGAATTTCGTGATCCGATAAATGTTTCAGTAATAAAATTGAGTTTCTTTTTCAAAGTCAAACAGAATGATACTGATACTGATACTGTTAGCCTGTGTCATCCCACTGCTGGGCAAAGGCCTCTCTCCATGACTTCCAAATTCTTCGATCTAAAAGAAAAAAGAATTATATCATGATTAAAATTAATTGTGAAGGAAATTGACGCTTTTCGTCAATTTGTCGTGTTTCAAGGAATGACGACTATGATTTTAATAAATAATTTTGTTATGGACTATTTACACAAAATTATTTATTAAAATCACATCCGTGATTACTTAACATCACTCCTGTAATCCCCGAAGGGTTAGGCAGACGTGTACCTAATAGTACACCCACATTTTTTCAGTTATGTTTAAGTCCCATGTAATAGGACGCGAGCCTATTGCCATCAACCGAGGCGCAAATCCAAACTCTGTGGCCGTTACTGAGAAATTCCTGCTGGAAAAACCCAATGGCACATTGCCCCATCCGGCAATCAAACCCAGGACCTCATGCTCAGCAGTCGTGCTTGCGACCACTAGACCATCGAGGCAAAAAAATAATTTCCCTGGTAAATACAGAGAGATATCTCAACCGAGTGATTTCCAGAATAAATACTTTAAAACTCATACATAAAATTCAGTTTGCACTACTCACAACGAGTGTGTTATTGACGTCATTTATGAGAAAATGACGTTTCAATTACACAATGTACTTTTATCACACCTGTATGCTCAAACTGTCGAGCTATAGACCGACCGCTTTAATGAGTCCTCGAGAAGGTATCAATTTAAATGGAATATTCTGAAGGTTGATCACGTATTGGTACAATTAGTATCGTAATACCTACGTGGATTATGGTAATTTTAAAGCAAATAACCTGTGGACTTTGTACACGCTTAATGTTCCTTTGATGGGGAAAGGCGGAGGACTCATTAAAGCGGTCGGTCTATAGCTGAATTGTCTAACATTTCAAAACAAAGCTAACAAGCGCCAACAGAGCAACATGGCGCCGACACGACGCCGTGTCGTCAGTTTGTTTGCTGAACTTACTCGTGTTTGCGTAAAGTTTTACAATCTAAAAAGCTACGTCACTATCCTTTTTAGAAAACTTTCTTAATAAAATTCAAAGGAATTATGAACGGCACGGTTGGCGCAGTGGCTGAGCGATGGGCTGCTGCGCTGCGTGCCACGGGTTCGATTATCGCTCGGAACAAATATTTGTATGACTTACAGATATCTATTTGTTCATTTCAAGACAGATAAACTCCAAACGTGTTTATATAAGCTCTCGCCTGTTACCCACGGAGGTAGGCCAAAACTACCTCTTGCTACGGTAATTGAACTTGCTATATAACGTAAACCAATCAGTAAGTTGGTAACAAGGCTATTCTGAATAACTGTCATTTTATAACAACCAAGGCCACTGTATTATGGCTATAGTCACATATTGCGTTCTTGGAAACTTTTATTTCAATTCCTTCCTACATTTACAGAAGAAGAAGACATGCTGTGCTGCTATAAATAAATAAAATAAAATTCATTTATTTCAGACAAGATGAGCCCATACTAAAGCAAATTTCAAAAATAATTGAATTGAATTGAATTACAGATTTTTTTAATAATTACAATTGCATTTAAAATGATTATAAATAAAATAAATAAAAATATTAATGAAAATAAAATTGTTAGCAGGAATATTGACAGCTTTTATTTCAATTAGATCATTACAGGCACTTTTGAATGTCACAAAAAAACAAAGAGCGAAGCTACAGTCACAGACACAAAGCATAATAACTTGTGAAAGTACTGTAGTTGCCCATTCCAAAACGTAGATCTCTATGGAGAAGAATGGGCAAGAAACTCCATGGACACTCTTTCTTTTGATCATGATTACACTCTACCTAATACACAAATTCACAGACGCAAGCACAAAATTAAACGAGCCAAACCTCATTGTAACCATTAATCACCCTTTCAGCAGGAACTAGACGAATTCTCCTAAAGTAATAAAGCGACCAAATGTTTATTAAGGCCACCCAAACTGCCCGCAGTGAATCAATTAATCCCTTTGACAGAACCCGTGTAGTTGCACATTAATACCACAAAAGCGAACGCATCAACCGGTCCATTCACACTATCAATTGTATCTCATGAATTTTTAATTTTAAGCAATCACTATTTAACCGGTCAGCTGGGTTGGCGTAATGACAAAATGCAAATGCTGTGGAGCGTCAATTTGCCTGTATATGAATTTGCTGGTGATTTCAGCTTCCCATCATTTGCTCGAAATATTTTAGGCTTAAGGAAAACTAATAATGGGTGTAAAAAGACCTTTCATGAAGCCAAAAGGCACGTGTTGTTCCCCTCATTGCGATAATTTTCTGTTCTGGACCATACCTGGTAACCTTCTACTTACAGAGATATTGAAGGTCAAGGTTCAAACTTTTGATTCATTTCTTTTTTTTTTAATGAAACTGTTAAATGTTTTAATTTTATTTTAAATACCTCCTTGAAGCCTCTACTATTCAATGCACATTGTTTCGAGTGCGTTACATTGACTCCTACCATAAATCGTGGATATTTCACCCCAAAAAAAAGTGGTTTCACTGCAAGAACTTTTGCGTAGAGTTACATAATTTGATGTAAAGAATACTTGGTTGACGGTTCCTCTTAAAGACTTGCAAAGGCTTTACATTTAGTTCGCGACTTTATTATTTCATATAGAAATAGAAATATATAGCGACTATTTCTAGATAGTAGCGTTCTCTCACAATTCGAATAAAAATTTTTGTAGCCTCGGTCTTATTTTTGAGAAGCTAATTTAATTCTTCCTCGGCCTGACCTATTACAATCTAGATCTTCGATACGAGAGGAGAAATAAAACCTTTTCTCTTATCCATTCTAATATTATAAATCCGAAAGCAACTATTTCTGACATCTTTATTTCATGCTTTAACTGCAGAATAGATAGAAATTCAGCACTCAGGTGACCTGTTCATAGCCCAATTATGATAAGTCGTGTTTATTCCTGCAATTATACTTTCGGCAACCACGCGGTGCCGCGAGCAAAAGTATGTTTTCACATCATCTGCCTAGCCTTTTCCTAACTATGTTAGGGTCAGCTTCCAGTCTGCAGCTGAATACCAGTATTTTACATGGAGTGACTGCCTATCCGACCTCCACAACCCAGTTAGTACTGGGTAATACGATAAGACCCTTGTTAAGACTGGTTGTCAGACTTTTTTTGGGCCACTGACTACCTAACGACTGCCAAAGATCTACAAATGGCACCCGGGACCAACGGCTTATGCCCGTTTTCACCGACATCCCCTATACTACCACCTACGTATGGGACCCTTAGCTTAAAAGGTCCCCTAAAGTAGCCCCTAAATAAAATTTTGTTTCACCATCATTTCCATCACCTAGCTAGGGGACACATAACTATGTGACGTTTTGTTTTCGATAATAGTGACTGATTCGTTTTTGAACTTATCGATACTTTGAAACGTGACAATTTTTTATGAAATTCTCTTAAATAAACACCTAAATGGATAGTTATTAATGAATCATGTTTTGATAGCATTATCAAATATGATTTAATTCTCATTTTTAATTAAATTCAAATTTTCTTGCAAATTTACTCTGTGCATGCATTACGAAACCTTGCGTATTATCTGTGGTATTTTTTTTTTGTTTTTGAAACTTGTCATTCACGCACGCCGTATTTCGTGTGATTTGAAATTTGTTTGTTGTGAGTTCAGCGTCGCGTGTTCTTTTTCTAAATGATTATCGTAATTGCCTATTTATTGTTTTATGTCTGCCACGGCCAACAAATGGTTACCCGTAGCATAAAACCTCAATGTTATCAATAGCTGATTTGTTGGAGATACAGAGAGAGAGAATTATTTCTGAAAAAAAAAAATGCTTTAATTGTACCTACGTACATTACGGACAGCATTCATTAATAATAAGTAATTAGGTACCTGCTTAACAAGTGTATTGTAGGTATAGCTTTCATTGATAAGGTATAGCCGAAAAAATACCATGTTACCATGAAAAAGTACCACGAGGTTTAATTTATTTTAAAGGCAAGGGACTTGTAAAAACTTTAATGTGATATGTACTCACCTATTATCAAGACATTCTAAGGCGTGTTTTATTTTTTCCAACAAATACAACACTGAAGATTTACTTAACCTATATCTCCGATAAAAGTCAGTTTCATCATAAATATCGATGTAATTTGGTCGTTTCCGATATATTTTTGGTCTACGGCTGTTATTTACGTTTATAGCGTTGAATATTGTAGAAACAGTTTCTAAATTTTCAAAAAAATGATTGAAATCAGAATCCATCTTCGTTAATTGAGAGATCACTTACGTATGTGCCGGTTTATGGGCCCAAATTTCGGCCACCTAAATTTAGGGGACCTTTTAACGTTTAACTGACCCCTAAGTGCTGGTGAAACAGAAACCATCCCCTATCGGTCCCCTATCCATGCTTAGGGGATCCCTTAAACTTGGGGGATGTCGGTGAAAACGGGCATTAGCGTGCTTTCCGAGGCACGGAGGAACCTCGGTATGTAATGGGTGGTCACCCATCCACAGACCAACCTAGGCAAGCACGGCTTAACCTAAAGATCGACCCGAGCCGCGGCTGTTATTATCAAGCCACGAGCTCCGTAAAAGTATGTTTTCACATGTTATTTATTAATATTAATATTACAGTTGCAACTTTCTTATGATCCTCTTAGGTCACATTATTATGGTCTATGCTTATATCTAGGTTGTCTATTGTCCGTTAAAGAATACGACCTAGTTAGCACTGCACCTGCCATTTCTTAGAGCTAAAATGGCTTCCATTTACGTCTGGATGTCGGGCTGTATTACACTGGGTAACTGGCGATTGTCTCATTTTAATCAAACGTTTTAACATCCTACTTTTTTACCTTATATCGCTATGTTACTAAATCTAAGTAAATCAGAACACTTATTGCTATTTTCCGGTACGTTGAAAATAAATAAATATCATTTGTAGTTCAGGGGGCCAAAAAAGGCCGCTTTACCAGAATCTAAGTAGAATAATAATATGAATTACGGTACAATTCGTAAAATAGTCACAGACGGTAAATATTATGACTTGTCACTTTTGTCACAATGCAAAATTGTCTCCTTTTTTCCGGATTTCAACGGTTCCTATAGTTTTTCAAATAATTCGAAAAACCTTTTAAATGTCATTTTCATAAATAATTCGTGTAGATTCATTATTACTTTATTATTGGCAATTTAAAAATAGTAAACATTTGACTCCAAAGATCTTCTATAAAGACTTCTATCTTTCGTTAGGAAACCAAGTATTTTAAGCCACTATAAAAACAATTTTAGTATTACTCCGAACACGTTTTGATACTATCTCAAATCATTCGTTAACATTCAGTGTAATTACAGAATACCTATGCAATATACATATTATTTTACTCCCATTCGTATCCTCGGGGTCGAGGTGTGTAAATATTCCAACCAGAGTATCTCAAAGCGATATATCCTGGCGCTTGAGGCGAAATGCCATGCATCCAGCTTTCCATTTGAATTGTCACAGGTTCACGTTATCTCAACAACATTGTAGACTAAATCTCGCTCAGTGACCACCCTCAGAAGACTTACTCTTTGTTGAATATCAAGCTTCAGCTTCTGGTGGTCTTGACTATCTAAAAAACTACTTATTGATGAAACAACACTGAATTAGATACACGTTACAATAATAAAACAAAGGCCTAATCCGTTTAAAGCGCAGTCTCGTCCATTTCACCTGAGAAATTGACAGGCCAGAAAACTTAAAAAAAGACATGGAGCTGATTTTGAGCACAACGACAACCCCGTCTTTGTGGGCTATAACAGCACCGTGACCGTCACTGACCTACAAGCATCAAGACAAAACGGAAAGTCAGCGCACGCAATAACTTGTTCCGTCGCGTCGACTAACAGCCACCGCCCCCGGGGCGCCTGCGCAAAGTCCTTCATTATTAAAGTTAAGCCGATGTGTGGTCACACTACAGACGTCGACGAACGTAGAGCGACAGTCGAGATCGCGGTGCTTTGTGCAGCCCGATAGGACCACTTTGATCCTGTCTTCGCCATCTCGCAGTTGGATAAAAATAAGGCTTAATATAATCACAAAAGCAGGATACTCTAGGCAGGATGGTCTAGTTCAACGAATTGTAAACCCAGAGTGATCTCTGTCAGTAAACAATCCTCTCAAACGTCCTCAAAGCGACGTATCCTGCTATTTGACGCAATATATCCGTTTGAGGTGCGATGCCCGTAGGGTTCCACTTACACAGCCTCAGTTAAACTCATGTTAGATACAAGAATCGACTGACATGTGGGCTGTGTGTTGATTTTTGGCTTGTTGGTTTTAGTACGAGTACACAGGGTTGAAATGGACATCGACGGGCAAACTACTGCCATGAATTCAGTAGATACATGATTACACTAGACTCAAAGTTACAACAGGACATTGTTATTTAAAAAAAATTGTCAATACTTTGTATGCAACAGTACAGAAAAATATGTATGCTGGGGGCGCTTAGAGACATGTTTTGGCAACATGGCCCCTGCGGTTTGGTAACACGCGTATGAATTTAAAAGTATAATAACGTATTAAAACTGACCGTATTGGACACCGAACTTTGGCTGATAAAGTACTGAAATATCTCTGAAAATCCGATGTCCGCAGCTAGTCTTCTGTCCGGTCGGTGTCCGCACTTTTAATAAACCAAACACAGCCTGAGAATAACACCCGTATCTACAAACTAGTCAAAGCGATAACTTGAGTAAAATTAATAACTTAAGTTACGATTTTTATTCTAGTAGTAGTAGTAGTAGTGTAGTTTAGTAATTGCTTGACGTTAGAACTGTCAAAAATTTCATTCGAATTCTTGTGTATTTGTATTGCATAAAAATGGTTGCATAAACACTGTTTTATGTTTTCACGGTTTACAACTAAACTTATACTGTCACTTACGGGATATCTTCCGTGATTGTTTATTATTTTAAGCTCCCGATATTTCCCGATTTTAATTTTTTTTTCTTCTTTTTTTTGATAATGAACAATCACGGAAGATATCCCGTAAGTGTCAGTATAAGTTATGGTTGCATAAGTAATTACTTGAACTTGACTATAGATAGGTACCAGAGGGCGTTGCCAAGTTTATTCGGAAATAGGCTATGAAAATAAAATAAATGAAATCCATGAACGGTTATACATGGCTGGCTAGTATAACAAGCAATTAAATAAAAACATTAGTCTGACTCGTTTTCATTCTTTTTTCAATCTTCTTAATGGGATTATGTAGTTTCTTCATGAACTCGGAGTTAATAGGAAGGATGAACGGAACTAGGTTTTTAAAAGCTAATGCTTTTAGCCACCACGTTGGTATTTGAGTCTAGTGCGGACTGCGATATCTTTTTTTCAAATATTCGACGGAGGATAGGTTTTGGGTGAAAATTATTTTTCGACTAAATTGTAACCTTCACGTACTTTGACTGTTAAAAAGATTAAAATGCTCTTAGAATATTATTATTTCAGCTAAAGTAGGGACGACAAGTAGTTCATTTTTTAAATTGAGTCGTTTTATGTCTAAAAAATTAATCTTAGACATTATAAACAGAGAAATTATTGCAAATCATTGTTCGAAAGTGGAAGATAGGCGTACAACTTTTAAATGAAGGTAATTAGTTAATTAAAATGATTAAATGTTCAAGTACTGAACGTAAACCATGAACCGCGCACTCTTGAAAAACGAAAAGTTTTCAAGAAGTTCTTAGCTCGACTTTTTAAGAGTATGTAAATTTTGATGCAAGTGCCTCTGAAATAGAGATTGCAAACCGGGCCCGGCCGGGCCGGACCCGGCCGGGCCCGGTGCCCTTTTCGACATCCACCGGGCCCGGTATGAATAGCCGGGCCCGGTGGATATCTAAAAGGGCACCGGGCCGACAGTCGTTACAAGTAGAGATTGCAAACCGGGCCCGGACCCTTTTCGACATCCACCGGGCCCGGTTTGCAATCTCTACTCGGAAAGCACGTCAAGCCGTTGGTCCCGGCTGTCTATTTTAGATCTTTGACATTCATCACGAGTAGTTAGAACCCGAAAGTTAGTCAGCGTTTGCTAAATTAAGTCACATTACGCTTCAAATAAACAATGTTTTTCTTCACACTTGCAAATAAAAATAAATTGATACAGAACTTACTGACACAGTTCGTTCTCAAGTTCCTCTGCAAACGCAAACCACCCGGTTAACGTTTACGTTAACGTTCCGACGCAGACAAGTTAAGTCGAATAAATAGCACAGCGGAGGGAACATCTAGTTTACTACTAATAGCTTACATATAAGAACAAATTGTATAAAAGGAAACAAAAGATTTAATTAGTTGTAGTAGCTACACCCGTTTAACCCTCGTAGGGGGTGCGTGGGTCGGCCAGCTAGCTGAGGGGTTAAATATAAGTAGGTAAGTAGTAAAGCAAACCAATGATTTTCTCTTTTAGTTGTAGTTATTATAACAAGCAGCGATCATGAGTAAGTAACTAATAGAGAAGAAATCCTTACTAATATTATAAATGCGAAAGTAAGTTTATTTGTTACCTTTTCACGCCTAAACCACTGAACCGAACTGAAATTTTGCATATACGTTGTCAGGTGTACAGAAACGGACATAGGGTACCTTTAACCCCAAAAAAACTACTATTCCCGAGGAAAGCAACAATAACGTTCTTATGATAATAGATAGCGCTACTTGTCTTTCGAATCATGATTGAATTATATATTGCAAGCAGAGTACAACCCGAATTGATTGTCAAATTCTAAATTAACGCGAGCGAAGCCGCGGGTAAAAGCTAGTAAATAATAACAGAGATGTAAAGTTTTATATTTTTGTTTGAATACAAAGGGAACATTATTCAGTACTTGCTTTTATTTAATTCAGGCCTCGGGCAATGTTATCATGATGTCTAGAACAACAACCGAATAAACTAGTGCCTATTCCTTTGTACCTAATGTTTTTAACATCTAGATCATTATTTGAGGACAGTTCAAAAGTGATTAAGCACTAGGCTATTTGCACACCGTTTGAAGAACTCCATACCATCATCATGATCTTCATGGCATTTTCATATTTGTTCGTGCAACACTTTTTTTTCCCCTGTCAACAGTCACAGGTTTTGTCGACGGAAGAATCGATAAAATGACAGATTTCTTTTGTTGATCTGTCATTTTGTCGATTCTTCCGTCGACAAAAGCCGTTACTACGGTGGTAATGCTATGCGTGATGTTGATACTTTTACCCGCGTCCCGCACGGGTTTTGCCACAATTTTATTCTTTATTCTATTGTTCCATGAGCATGTATCAAAATGTTTATTCTGCTTAGGTCCGCACGTAACCAGTCCCCGAGGATATTATAAAAGCTAAAGTCTATAATTACTATGCTAATTCCGTATGCTATAACTTTCGCAACTTAGTGTAAACGTGTTTGCGTTAAGAAACTGGAACAACTTTATAGTCCAACTATTAGAAGTCTGAGGATTAAAACGTTTATTTAGAAATTACTTGGTTCTTTGAAATTGGATTAAATGAACGTATGATCTATTCCAAAAACGATGACGTTTAAGCTTTTGGGATAGAATGGAGAAACAGTTAAATGAATATTATATTTTTCGTAACTTATTTTTCAAAGCTCCTGAAAAATCTAATTCCCACCGGCTATTATCTGCCTAGCCTTTTCCCAACTATATTGGGGTCGGCTTCCAGTCTAACCGGATGCAGCTGAATACCAGTATTTTACACGGAGTGACTGCCTATCTGATCTCCACAACCCAGTTTGTACTGGGTATTACGATACCCCTTGGTAAGACTGGTTGTCAGACTTTTTAAGCCACTTACTACCTAACGACTGTCAAAGATCTACAAATGACACCCGGGACCAACGGCTTAACGTGCTTTCCGAGGCACGGAGGAAACTCGGTATGTAATGGGTGATCATCCATCCACAGACCAAACTAGGCAACCACGGCTTAACCTAAAGATCGACCCGAGCGACTGTCATTATTTAGCCACGAGCTCCTCCCGTATTTCATAAATTCCAACATAACAGTTACATTTTCTAAAAGTCGATAAATTGCGAAGCACCCAATAAAAAAAGGAGAATAGAATGAGTGAAACGCTAAAACCCATTGAAACAACTGAAAATTGTTTATGCTACGAATACTGTATTTTTCTGCCAAACTTTTCCGTACGTAGTGTGAGTTATGTCAGTGTTGCAAGTCTATTGTTTCAAACCGTGTGTTATAATTATGTTTTCGGAACATAGTGTCGGTACTTACAATTTTGGTCAAGACAAGATTTTTTAACGTATTCCAATAGTAAATTTATTATGGTTAAGGGTTAGGTACAGAAATAGGGCGCATTGATCTAAAAAAGAATATCACATAATTGATAATGTCTCAAAATAGATGTTCAAAACGATTGTCGAACATTAGTTATATTATAGTATATTGATGCTATTTATCCAATAGAGTTATTTCGCATTTATTTGTCCAGTAAGGAGTTATCCTTACTATACAAATAAACTCTTAATGAATAAGCAAATTTTGGTGTGCTTACAATTCGACATATTTTATTTTAGACTTACATGAAATCAAAATCAAAAGTTATTTATTCCATTTAGGCGTCATCAGCACTTTTTGAAAGTCAAAGTTTACAAGAGACAGTTCCCCAAAACCACTCAAACAACTTCGCCACTTCCTAGTGGTTTAGCTGGGAAGGTGTAGTGGTGGAACATGTAAAATACTGGTATTCAGCTGCATCCGGTTAGACTGGAAGCCGACTCAAACATAGTTGGGAAAAGGCTAGGCAGATGATGATGAGTAGTGGTGGAACAAACTCCCCAGGATCACATCTGTCTGTTAGACAGACTTGGTAGATCTGGGCAAATATTTGCCTTCTATCATTAAAAAAAGTGAACTATATCGCGAAAATTTTGACAAATACGCCACGTCAAGTGCCAGCATTAGGTGTAACCTAGGGCACACGGTTCCAATTGGTCGTTTCCTTTAAATAAACACACGCAAAAAAGTCCACAGAACAGTTACTCTTATAAAAACCATTTTCTTATTATTCAAATTCAAGAATAGAATGGTATAAGATTCTAAAGGGTGTAAAAAGACCCTTAACGAAGCCGAAAGGCACTTGTTCTCCTCGGCATTGCGATCATTTTTTTACTCTAGAGCATACCTGGGAACCTTCTAGTTACGGAGATATTGGGGTTGAAAGTTCCAACTTTTTCACAATGTTTTTTTTTTAAAACATGATTTTAATGCAAGATTTTTACTTTAAACACCTCCACGACCCCTATACTATTGAATCCATCCATCAACACAATGTTTTGAGTACGTTACATTGAGTCCTACCATAAAACGTGATTTTTTACCCCAAAAAAAAAGTCGTTTCCCATCAATATTTTTTACGTAAAGTTACTTAGTTTGATGCCCAGAATGCTTGGTTGACGGCTTCGTGAAGGGTCTATTTACACCCTGTATATTTCAAGATGGCGGGACGAGCTGGACAGAACCAACGACCAGTGGCTCACATTAGCCCTGAATCGAAACAACTGGAAGTCATGGGGAGAGGCCTTTGCCCAGCAGTGGGATGACGCAGGCTAGCAGTATCAGTATCAGTATATTTCAAACCAATACTTTTTAAAAGCGTCAGAATTTACCGCAGTAGTTAAAAGTAATCTGCAAGGATTAGTTAGTATGCTAGCTCATAGTTCATGCGTTATAATCCCCCATTATTCATATGCAAATCGTTGTACAGCAATTTGCGGACGTGGGGTTGAGCGCAACGGGTAAATTCCTTGTATAGTAGGTTTAGTTGCTATTTTAATGGCTACTCGATATAACTGTTAGCCTGCGTCAGCCCACTGGGCATAAGCCTCTCCACATGGCTTTCGGGATTATCGATCAAGGGCCAATGTGGAGCACTAACTGTTGGTATTGTTTTATCTACCTATATATATAAATAAAATTGAAGAGTCTGATTGTAATATCAAAATAACAGCTTTTTACTGAATGCATTTATGCAAGATATTTTACTGAATACATATACGGTACTTATTGCAATTTTTTTTTTTGTCTGTCTTTCTGTCTGTTTGTTTGTTCCGGCTTAGTAAGCTGTAACTTTTACTGGCAGATATATTGATGTTATAAGAAGTAAATTAGGCTACTTTTATTTTAGAAAAAGACTTAAGGTTGCGTGCAAAAAAATCAAAACCCTTGCAATTGGTGATTCAAAAAGGAAAGTAATATTTTTTTGTAATAATTTCTCGAAGGTCGCGGGCATAGCTAGTTGTCAATAATTGTTTGTTTACTAGTAACTGCTGTAAATTATTGGTTAGGGTTAGGATTTAGAATAAGAATAAGAAACTTTTTTTTGTTTTTTTACTCTTTTTTTTGTTTTTCTTATTTTTTAACAATAGAAATTTCTGGCCGAAGTCTGGATGTACACGGTTAATGGCAATAGACTTGCCCCTAATATCGGACTACATTTAATAAATGGCGTATAGTGTGACTGTACTGTAGGCAACTACGACTCATCGTAACCCCTAAGTAAGCCTTAGCAGACTAAAATAAACGAATAAGTTCGCGTGACGACCTATCAAGCTATACTAAACCAGTTTATGCGGATCTCTCATTGTATGGGAAATCTATACAAAGCGAGGCCAATGGAAATGTAAAGCCTGATGTGTAGCCGAGTGTACCATAATTCGAATTTAAAATCAGCCGTGATTTTATTTTGGAAATAAATGAGTTATCTGTTGAAAAGTGTGCGGACACTCGAATTAGAACACTATTCTGCAATATTCTAGGTCGCAATCTCAATGACCCACAAATCTTTACTCATGTCTGGATTGCACTTATAATGTTTAAAGAATAAAATAAACATTTCAGAGGACTTTTAATTGAAATGCATAATTTTATCATTAAGTATTCGTAACAGTCGTGGACGAAGCACGAATGTATGTAAATAAAGTTTTTCATATTTTCGGATAGAGTTTCGAGTAGCATTTTTCATCTAATTGCCAAATTAATCACTTAAACTCTTGACACTTTAAGAAGCGGTAAGTATAGGTGTAATTCAAAATGCGAATGCAGTTGCACCCAATCGATAACAGGCGACAATATTGCGATATGCAATGTTAAGGATTAGGTGGCTTTGCCGCTGGGGTTTGCGGTAATCGGGATAAAACCTTTAATACGTTCATGGACATTGATATGAAGTTAAGTTTCTCAAAATAATACTAAAAATTGTCATACAAAATCGCTGTAAAAAACCATTCAATGAATCTGCAACATGCACATTTCCCAACTATATTGGGGTCGGCTTCCAGTCTAACCGGATGCAGCTGAATTATTATATACAGTATTTTACATGGAGCGACTGCCTATCTGACCTCCACAACCCAGTTAGCACTGGGTAATATGATACCTCTTAGTAAGACTAGTTGTCAGACTTTTTGGACCACTGACTACCTAACGACTGCAAGATCTACAAATAACCCCCGGAACCAACGGCTTAGCGAGTTTCCTCCATGGCTCGGTAAGCACCGAGGCACGGAGGAAACTCGGTATGTAATGGGTGGTCACCCATCCACAGACCAACCTAGGCAAGCACGGCTTAACCTAAAGATCGACCCGAGCGGCTGTTATTATTAAGCCACGAGTTCCTCAATGATGACGGTCCATATACTGGACATGCATTTATTCTATTAGTTCTTCAGGTTCATGTCCAATTTAAGGTAAGAATAATTTTCACCCAAATACTACTGCTCCATTAACAACAATTAAAGTCCCGCAAATTAACTGGAATCATAAATCTGACACGGAGATTTATAGAGCAAACTTAGACTTCATACGATTAAGGTACATTTTAGTGTGAGTAAAGTCAAAGTTCAGCCTAAGAATCTGGCCTTGAATTAGAAGGAGGTTAGACCTTGGGGAGATAGAACAAAGAGTAGTTAGGAACAAAGGTGTATGTGAGTGACCTTTGTGAACAAAGGATTAGCTTAGATAGCCCTAGTTTAGGTAAACAGATCGGTTGATACTTATCAAAACCCGGTAAGAAAACATTTTTTCCAGGAGAGCGCAAAACGACATACGACTCAAAATAATTTATCTGCCAAAACTACACAAGATGGGCTAATATTTAAAGACAGTGAAACAAACAATAAAATATTTCAGTTAAAAAAACTCGCTTAGAGTGACGTAATTTTTTCGTATTCTTCTCAGCAAACCCTTTCATTTGATACCCATATCATGGGAATGCATAAAAATAACTAGTGCGTCATCTTTGGTAGTCCGCCATATTTAATTTAGAATGACGTCACTTAGCTTACCATGAAGTGAGATTCAAACTAAACATGTATGAAAAATGTCAGCTCAATCGGAAACCGGGAAGTGTGTCAAATTTAACTTCTAAGATTTTTACATAATTAGTTACAGATGAAGCTAATAAAAGCGTGTAAAAAAAAGGATTCCTAAATTTATAATTTATTTAATTATAATAGTATTATGATAAAAGACAAACTCCCTAGTACTAAATAGATTAACGACCATAAACCGAATATACAGGGTGTAAACAGACCCTTCACGAAGCCTTCAACCAAGCATTCTGTACATCAAACTAAGTAACCCTACGCAAAAATTATTGCTGGGAAACGACTTTTTTTTTGGGGTCAAAAATCACGTTTTACGGTAAAACTCAAGGTAACGCACTCACAACTTAGTGCTGATGGATGCTTAGAATAGTAAACGGGTCATGGAGGTAATTAAAGTAAAGTTAAAATCTTCAAAAGTGGTATTTAAAAAAAAACGTGTGAAAAAATTGGAACTTTGACCTCCAATATCTCCGTAACTAGAAGGTTCCCAGGTATGGTCTAGAACAAAAAAAATATCGCAATGACGGGGAGAACAAGTGCCTTTCGGCTTCGTTAAGGGTCTGTTTACACCCTTTATAATCCAAAGTATTTTGCGAAAAAAATTAGGCATGATGGAAAAATGTCTTCAAATATTTTTACTCTCTGATCATAAATTATTAAATGAACGAATCGAAACCTTTGAAAACCGGTTAGAGACTGTTGTAGCCCAGGCTTTAAGATTGGTGCAGATTGAAATCCCTGAATTCGATGCTGAGCCTCTAAGGCCCTTAAGATAATCCGTCTTTACAAGCCAAATAGATGTTTTCACTCAGCCCTTCTGTCGATTTCTCATGTTAAAATATCACATATTTTATGCGACAGACCAAAATCGCCCTTATGTTTGATGAGCCGGGCCGGGGCCTAGTCTACACTAATATTATAAAGAGGAAAGATTTGTAATTTTGTGTGTGTATGTTTGTAATGAATAAACTCAAAAACTACTGTGCCGATTTCAAAAATTTTTTCATCATTAGAAAGCTACATTCACCTTGAGTAACATAGGCTATATTTAAAAAAATTACCACCCGTGCGAAGCCGGGACGGACCGCTAGTCATGGATAAACTCGGCTCGGACCGAAGTTGAACCGGGCCTAGCACCGGCGTCGGCAAAAAGCCTCCATAGTGTTTTGTCCTTTCCGACTGTCTATTTTTCGTATTTAACGCAGAGAAAGTTAGGAAGTCGATCAATAGAAGGAAAGTGTACCTATTCTATGAATATGAAAGTGTATAAATGGTGTACTTAGTGAAATAAAAATTTAAAAAATAGGGGTGAAAAAAGAAGGTTGAAAAGAAAATTTATGGTCTATCTTTTAAAAAAACCTAACAAAATCAAGGTCTAGCAAATCGACTCGGTGAAATAAAACCACTAACATGAAATCAAACCCAAACCATGTTTTCATTCCTCGAACCGTAGGTATATGTTTTTTTTTATCAAAACAAGCTTTTTTGGTTCAATTCTTTAACAACATTTATAGTCCTAAAACGTTTATTATTTTAGAAGAAACGTTATTATTATTTTACTGAAAATTCGTGAATAAACAAAGAATGGCTGTTTTGGTATTACATAATTGCAAAAGCGTTCGTGCGTACATTACCTGATATGAAGCAATTATAGGTAAGCCGGCCGTAGACGATATGCCTGTACAGCCAAACCGTGCAAACATGCATAAACGTGTGTAGAACCGAACGTGTGAGGCAGGTCGCATGCACAGCGACCCGCCCTTGCATCGCATAGCGCCACCTATCGGGTCCAAAACTATATCTAATGTAGCCTATATTTTAAGCTAAGCATCTAGCTGTAGAGCACTGCGTTCAAATCCATGAAGTAGTTTTAGCGTGATGCGCGTACAAACATACAGACAGGAATACAGTCAGACAAAAATTCTGAAAACTTGTTTTGGCTTCTGTTGCTCTAATAAAGATCCCCATATATATATATTTTCAATATCTCCATTGTACAGACATCGGCCTGTTACAATTTTATTAATACGATGATAATGTATATGTATATGTTTATATATGTATAAGTATATAGATAACAAGTAATAAACACACTAAAGCAACTATATTTTCGTGTGTTGCCGGTGATGACATACTTTTCAAATCAGCCAAC
This sequence comes from Noctua pronuba, assembly GCA_905220335.1. NCBI lineage: Eukaryota > Metazoa > Arthropoda > Insecta > Lepidoptera > Noctuidae > Noctua > Noctua pronuba. Next base: position 17,678,222 of record LR999891.1, on the reverse strand, counting down.
CGACAGGCTTGCAGTTACGTATGTCTTCTATATGAAACTCGGTTTTGCGTGCACATTAAAAACTGTCCGTCAGTGTGTGTGTCTACATCTACCAACTGCGGCCGGCTAAGGCTTTTCTAAACAAAACTGCACAAAAGAAAATACAAATGATGAAATGAAAGGTTTTTTTTTGTTTTTTTATTTTTTCAAAACGTTTTGACACTTCAAAGTTTTTTATAAAATAGATGACATCAAGGTTTCCTCTCTGAGTATCTCTAAAAAGAAACGCCGAAACAAATTCGCTATCTCAAATATTTTACTTAAATCTGAATATCTAAACACTATTAAGTATTTGCAATATAAACCCGGGATGGTAGCAATAGATTTAGCATATACGAAAATAAATTATCTTTATTCCTATAATATATGGTAATAAGTAGAATTTTAGTCGTTCCGAGTATAGAAATAATATTATTATTCAACACGCTTCGCTTCCGCAGCACACATCTTCACAGCTTCTTTTCAAAAAACCACGTCGTTCTATCACATCACTACTGAATTTATTATTCTTAGTTACATCACACATACTTCAGAAGGACCGTATTTCCTCAGCATCAATACTACGACACGCCTTTGGGAAATATATTGCAATCTTCACGCTCAAGCAGTCCTCTGGAGACCAGTACACCGTGTCATCAATTTTCGGGTGCATCCAATATCATGGTCAATTCCGACCTATAAAGAGAACAGATTTGGCCCATTTTGGTTAACGACTGAAACGGTCAAAGGTAATGATTGTGCACCAGTTTCAGTGCTTATTATTGAATCAGTATTAAAGAGAAGAAGACACTGCGGTAAGTTGGACTTACCGCAGTGTCTATATTATAATAACATAATAAAACTTATTACTTTCACTGTTCAAACACTAACTTTTTATTATTATAATAAACGAAGGTTTAACCAACTAACCTCTAGAGAAATATGACCTCAACCTTTAGTAAGGAACGTGGATTAGCGAACTAAACTAAAGTATTCTAAAAAGAAAATGCGTGATGGCCTTTTGTTGTGGATCCGGATATCTGTAGTATAACGGAATTGCGCGGATCCATGTTAAACCAAACTAAACAAATTCACGAGGTTTTTTTTCGTGTGGTTAGTGCCTAATGCTCGTGGCTAAATAATAACAGCCACTCGGGTCGATCTTTAGGTTAAGCCGTGCTTGCCTAGGTTGGTCTGTGGATGGGTGACCACCCATTAAATACCGAGTTTCCTCCGTGCCTCGGAAAGCAAGTTAAGCTGTTGGTCCCCGCTGTCATTTGTAGATCTTTGACAGTCGTTACAGGTGGTCAGTGGCCCAAAATTCTGACAACCAGTCTTACCAAGGGGTATCGTATTACCCAGTACTAACTGGGTTATGGAGGTCGGATAGGCAGTCGCTCCATGTAAAATACTGGTATTCAGCTGCATCCAGTTAGATTGGTAGCCGACCCGAACGTAGTTGGGAAAAAGGCTAGGCAGATGATGAGTGCCTAACCTGGTACCAAAGTTTTTCTGCCACCCATAGGCCTCTGACTTGGCTTTACCTGCCCTCAAGAAATATCTCTCAGGATGTTTTCCTTCGCCAAAGCTAGTGATAATTATACAATACGCACACAAATCCTTGGATTCGAACTCATAACCTATGACTTGGCAGTCCGACGTTATCACTGCTTTATTCACGATGGTGCAACATCGGCTTAAAATTTGATTAATTATGCGCCGCCTGCGACGATCCTTCCCCGCTCCACGCAAGCCGCTGAGGGTCTAATATTTGCATCCTAATGTACAGCAAATACATAATATAATGAAGCCGGAGAATTTTGGAATAAGAATATCTTGACTGATGGCGGCATTGTTGGTGTTCGAAAGATGTTTCCGAGTGTATTTACTCAAGAATATTATGCAACTAATCTTCTATAATATAAAAATGAATCGCAAAATGTGTTGGTAAGCGCATAACTCAACAACGCCTGGACCACTTTGGCCAATTTTTTTAAAAAAACGTTCTCTGGATTTCAAGGATGGTTTTTACGGCGAGAAAAATTCGAATAATTGCCGGAAAAACCCTTAAAACAGCCAACCAAGGTACAGCCAAGGTAGAGTAGGTAGGGTAGTTAGGATAGGTAGGGTAGGTAGGTAGGGTAGGTAGGGTAGGTAGGGTAGGTAGGGTAGGTAGGGTAGGTAGGGTAGGTAGGGTAGGTAGGGTAGGTAGGGTAGGTAGGGTAGGTAGGGTAGGTAGGGTAGGTAGGGTAGGTAGGGTAGGTAGGATAGGTAGGTAGGATAGGTAGGTAGGATAGGAAAAAGGTGCATTGCAACGCATGCCGGGAACAGCTAGTGCTTTATAAAACACTAGCATGTCATCATAGATAGCTTTGGTTCTAATTTTTTTTTTCGAATTGTAAAGAGGCTGATGTTTTTTCTAGTATTCAGACTGCGACCTAAGTCGATAGTAAATCACCTAAGCAGGTGATCCCCTATTGACTTCATCATCATCATCATCATCATATCAGCCCGGAATCGCCCACTGCTAGATATAGGCCCCCCCTTTTTTCTGCCACAGTTCCTCCGTGTTCCCCGCGATTTTGACCCAACGAACTTTAGGACGCCCTGGTTTCGTTGGCCTAACCTTGGCCACTATTGGCTTAGGTCGGTTATAATTGAAGATCACGCGGTCAGCAACAAAAGACCAAACACATAATTACTCAGCATAATTACTCTTTCTATCATAATTACTCAGCAACATTTAAGGAAAGAAATACTTTGAAATATGGCCAAAAAAAATAAAAACTCGGGAAAAATTGAAAGCGCTTCTTGACCGACTTTCAAAAGGAGGAGATTATCATTTTATTGGTGATAAGCCTATTACCATGACATGTACGCGTATTGTTAATAATGTTAGGTTAATACATAACAAGCATTTGGGGCAATTAAAAATGGAAAAATAAAAAACTTGTTTGCAAAGAAATACAAAAGACTTCTATCGCTAACGAGTTCGGAACAAATTGGGATCCGACCACGTCAGTCGGGTCAGCTAGCTTTCCGATAACAGTCACTCAACGACATGACGTTAGTTACCTCCCTGCATAAACCATTTTTATTTTGTTATCTTTGGAGCAGGTGCACAGACTTGGTCTTTGACTAACATCCAGAAGTCCAAACTCAAGGTTTGCCAACGAGCTATGGAGCGCAGTATTCTAGGTGTTAAATTAACAGATCGTGTTCGAAACACAGTACTGCGCTCCAAAACAAATATAACTGACGTGGCTCAAAAAGCTACCCAACTCAAATGGGACTGGGCAGGTCATGTCTTTGGGCCAAAATAGCAGGAAACTGGTGCCCTAACACATTGAGGCGGGGTCGCGGCAGGCCACGAAGGAGATGGCGGGACGAACGGGACAAGTTCCGTCCGAACTGGAAGGAGGAAGCGCGGGTTCGCGAGAAGTGTAAGGAGTGGAGGGACGTCTTCGCCCAGGAGTGGGACAGAGAAGGCTAGGAAAAACAAAATTGGTGCAACAAACAACCTAATAAAGAATACGCTAAACTACGAAAAGATCCTTACAACTAAACACCGGTAGAATATCTACCCGAAGGTACTCCACTTAATAACCCAAATATTTTCGTATTGAGGTCGTACTTCTGTAGAATATTAATAACATCTTGGTTTCGGAACAAATAATATTACTTATTATCTAGCGCAAATCGAAATAAGAAATGGGTCAGCCGAACAATCAATTTGTTTGTATGAAATCTTAGCATTCTATAAGAGATACTAATGCCCGTTTACACCAACATAAATAAACGTCTTAATATAAGCGCTCTGTTGGATATTTTAATGCTCAGTTCATGACCGCCGAGAATTGAAATTCAAAAACACTTAGGTAATCGTTTGTTGCTATGTAATAGCGTAGCGCCGGGCCGGAGTATGATCACAGAACACAAATCAATCATCATCATCATCATCTGCCTAGCCTTTTCCCAACTATGTTCGGGTCGGCTTCCAGTCTAACCGGATGCAGCAGAATACCAGTATTTTACATGGAGCGACTGCCTATCTGACCTCCACGACCCCGTTAGTACTGGGTAATACACAAATCAATCATTCCGACTTTATTGGCAGGTGACATCATCATTAATTAATTTGTTTTACAAATTAACTATACAGGGTGTAAACGGACCCTTCACGAAGCCGTCAACCAAGCATTATGTACATCAAACTAAGTAACTTTACGCAAAAATTATTGCTGGGAAACGACTTTTTTTTTGGGGTGATTAATCAAGTTTTACGATAAGGCTCAATATAACGCAAAACATTGTACTGATGGATGGATTGAATAGTACGGGGATGGTGGAGGTGTTTAAAGTAAAGTTCTTTCATTAAGAACATGTATTTATAAAAACACTTCTGAAAAAGTTGGAACTTTGACCTCCGTAACTAGAAGGTCCCCAGGTATTGTCTATACTCTATAACAAAAAAATGATGGCAATGACGCTGACAACAAGTGCCTTTCGGCTTCGTTAATGGTCTTGTTACACCCTTTAGATTCTAAACGTAACCGTACCTAATTGTAATTAATTCGTACAGCGATGTGAGGATTATAGATACTGAATTGAGGATTATCTATAATCATCGCGGTATTTAGTATATAATTAAGTAAGTAAATATTTCGGTAATATTAACTTAATTATTATTACAGTTAGCTATTGGGCGTTTAAACTTTCAGAATTTTATTTTTAAATAATTATGGTTTCCGATTTCTTTGTTTTTTCTGACATTCAAAACTGCCTGTAATGGTTTAATTGAAATAAATGCTTTGAGTTTGAGTTTGAAAAAAAAACAACGTGTTGCGCCGACCCCAAATAACATGGCCCCAATAACAAGGGCACGAAGAGGACGATTGGTTTCCGAATTTGGTGGCTAGTAAGTAACGAAATCTACTTAGTTTAACAGTACAAGTGAAACATTTCACTCCTTCTGGAGCAATTGACAATCACACTATTTATACAATGTCGCCCATGCGCATGTGACCGCCCGTAATTTTCTGAATATTCATGAAGAATTGTCGAAAATAAACTTCAAAAGGGGGGGTCTATCTATAACATTTTTCATGTTATTCAATTTTGAATTTTTTAAGTAGAGTTTGTAGATTTGCTTTCTATTTTTTGACACATCTCCGAAGTTTATGGGTCAATTTGAATTCTGTTTATTATTTCTAAAAGCTTATGAGTTATTTTAACAGGTTAATTAACATTTTTTTTTTAAATTATCGACTACGAAAAAAAAAACGGAATCGAAGTCATTTTTTCAGTAATTTTTTTATATTTATTTTAAAAAAGCTTGTGTAAGTCCATAAATTATCCCGATAGGACGACTTTTTTAATCATTAGTTGTAAGCTACTACATAACAGCTACAAATTCATAGAACATTGTTGATACCTAACTGTAACTAAATCCATGATGAGTCAAATTTAGGAAAACAAAGAATTTAGGAAAATGTGAAAGTCAATTGAATGTTGCTCTTAGCAGTGTGTACTAAAAGGTTAAATTAATAATGAGGATGATAATGGAATTAAAAACAAACAAGCAATAGCTAGATTTTTACTAAAAAAATAAAAAATACAAGAATTTTAATTAATTAGATTTTCGAAATGGCCCCCACCCTCCTGTAAACAAACCAAAGCTCTCTTGGCAACACTTTTGATTGTACGACGTAATTCTTCACGGTTTTCTTTTATTTCCACAGCAGCAGCAAAAATCCTAGCCGTTAATTGTTCACGGCTTTCGTTGGGCACGGCATACAATTACAATGTTAAATAGTGTAATTGGCTTCGGCCGTTCTATTTAAATAAATAAATAAATACACTTTTTGTTTCATGTAGCCCCAAAGATAAAAATCTAAGGGTGTAAGGTCGGGGGATCGCGGCGGCCAAGCAATGGCACCTCTTCTGCCAATCCACTACCGATAATTTTGATTTAAATAATCACGAACTAGTCGTGCGATGTGTGCTAGAGCTCCATCTAATTGCAGATACACCCGCCTTCTTGTTTCCAGCGGTACTTCCTCCAAAAGCAACGGCAATGTATTGACTATAAAATCTAAAAACGCGTGTTGATCTAGTCTGTTTGGTAACACAAAAGGGGCAATAAGTTCATCGTCAATCATTCCAGCCCATACATTTATGGAAAATTGAATCTGGAAAGTTGTTTCCTTAATGACATGTGGATTTTCAATGGCCCACACATGGAGATTGCGATGATTTGTTATACCCGCCCTTGTTTTTTCTTTAGAGATATGTATCAACAATGTTCTGAGAATTTGTAGCTGTTATGTAGTAAATTACAAGTAATGATTAAAAAAGTCGTCCTATCGGGATAATTTATGGATTTACACTAGTTTTTTTAAAATAAATACACATTTTTTTACCGAAAAAATGACTTCGATTCCGTTTTTTTTTTCGTAGTCGATAATTTTTAGTAAAAATGTTAATTAACCTGTTAAAATAACTCATAAGCTTTTAGAAATAATAAACAGAATTCAAATCGACCCATAAACTTCGGAGATGTGTCAAAAAATAGAAAGCAAATCTACAAACTCTGCTTAAAAAAATCAAAATTGAATAACATGAAAAATGTTATAGATAGACCCCCCCTTTTGAAGTTTATTTTCGACAATTCTTCATGAATATTCAGAAAATTACGGGCGGTCACATGCGCATGGGCGACATTGTATAAACTAATTAAAATAAAATAGAGGAGCTCGTGACTAAATAATGACAACCGCTCGGGTCGATTTTAGTTTTTAGCCGTGCTTGCCTAGGTTGGTCTGTGGATGGGTGACAACTCATTACATACCGAGTTTCTTCCGTGCCTCGGAAAGCCGTTGGCCCCGGGTGTCCTTTGTAGATCTTTGACAGTCGTTAGGTAGTCAGTGGCCAAAAAGTCTGACAACCAGTCTTATCAAGGGGTATCGTATTACCTTGTACTAACTGGGTTGTGGAGGTCAGATAGGCAGTCGCTCCTTGTAAAATACTGGTATTCAGCTGCATCCGGTTAGACTGGAAGCCGACCCCAATTTAGTTGGGAATAGGCTAGGCAGATGATGAATCACACTAATTAATGCCTTTCTAAAAACAGTCCTTGGAAACTAACACGTAACATTCCACCCGGAAGAAAACCTCTCCTCACTGAAGAATAATTACAGAACTCCTTAATGTACGAGTACGCAATTACTTTCTTGAGAACTTCCTCATCTACACTCGGCAAAGCTAACTCATTGCGAGATGAAAACTAAGTTTTTAATGCGCTTTTTACTTAATCCATTTTGTATGTTTTCAAACTTAGAAGACCGTATTGCTTCGTCTTAGAATTATTACAAGGAAAAGCAATAAAACAGATTGATCTTAGTGAGCATCTTAACTGATAAAGTTTTCCACAAGAAATTCTTGAAAAAAACCGCTATCGCATTTTTCCAATTAATCCCTAACTATTTATTTTTGTATGGACAATGCTTATTAAAGAACTTGCCAAGGGCGTATCGTGTTTGGCAGTAACTAACTGAGATCAGGTATGCATTCGTTCCATGTAAAATGCTGGTGTTCGGGTGCAAAAATCAAACCAGAAGTCTACCCCAAAATTAGTTGGGAGATGTCTAACCGAGTTCCTTATTTACGTATAATCAAAATTGTTAAAAAAAAATTCATTACAAAGGTACAATACTTTATTTACCACTCCTAACCGGAATAACAGACATTTCTCCAAGTATTAAATACGACATTACGACTTGATAATTGCCTACAAACGAAGTAACTAAAACTTGAACGATCAATAACGTTAATTAGAAATCGATTACACTGCGACATCGACGGAAAGGTTTAGGAGTATATTTACTGTGAATAGTAACGAACCTACTCGAAGTATGATCATAGGTAATTATAATTCTAGAGAATGAAAATTAAACGAATAAAAACAACGCATTCATCATTATAACTGTGTTATAAACGTCGTTTGTTACGCGTAAGCATTTATAATTGCACTCTTAGCTCCATTTCTCCAGCCTGAAATACAATGACTCACTTTGCACACTTGCATCAAAATGTAGGCTATTATCGTTTTAGGGCACGAGGACAACTTTGATCAACGTTGATAAATACTGGGGCATATTAAATAGGATCGACCGTTTAAGCTGGGTCGGGAGTCGGCCAACATTCCCTACCCTTTCCCCTAATTAGACCCCCTCCACTACCACTTTGACACACAGCTGACGATATAAAAACCATATGTTACAAACAGTAACGGTTATTTGGAAAATAAAAAGTTATTTTCTGATTCGAGCAAGCGGTTTTAAACAACATGATATTTTGTTTTTTAATTACGTTTTCGGTCGTTTAGTTTTTATGTTTCGTTTGCGTGGACAAAGGGTTTTTGGCAGGAGATTAAAATGAGATTAATGTCGTACAGGTTTGTTAACTTTTTAATTTCAGTATAAAAACCTGTCATTTTACAATTTTCGTGTATTTATAGAAATAATGTCTGGAAAAATGGAGAACCTAACGAATTGATAATTGTGATCTTTCACTTTTCACATGAAGCGAGTTGCGATACGCCACGGTCAATGACCTTTTCTTTCGTGGACTACGTTCAGTCGAAAATTTTTGTCACCGAAAAGCTTGTAAAATGTATCAAAATATGGGATATAACCCATCTTAAACCTGTTGAAACTCTTAATTATATAGGAAATCCTTTAAATTGATTGCCATTTGCCTCTACCAAATAGCTTATTCTATTAGAATTCAGTACGACACTAGGCCAGCTCGATGTTCAAGTAATTACTACCAAGACTTGCGGGTGTGACTACTTAAAATTCTACGTAATGTCCACTTGGGTACAGCATTCCTAGGTACAGGGACCTGTCGCTCTGACGAAAACATATTGAACGTCGATTTTGTGAACCACAATGTTAGACATCAGATTAAATTGATTTACTCTAGAGAATTTAAATGTTGCAGTAAAACGGTTTTTGTGATAACTTTGGCGTAAAATACGTACGTGGCGTAATATATAGTTTCTCTGGGCGATTACATCTTTTGTGCAATTAAGTGTTGCTTTTCAATATTTTTAAATCATAATTATTAGAGACTAGCGGCCCGTCACAGCTTCGCACGGGTAGACATTTATTTTCCCCTAATTCCCCCCTCCCCCTAATGTTTTCTAGTAATAAATATAGCCTATGTTACTCAGAGATAATGTGGCATTGTAATGGTGAAAGAATTTTTTAAATCAGACCAGTAGTTTTTGTGTTTATTCATTATAAACATACACACAAAAATACAAATCTTTCCTCTTTATAATATTAGTGTAGATAAATGGGTAGCCATTTATTTCCTAAATACAGAGGTATTCTATAAAATACTAACAAAATATGTAAAATACTGGTATTCAGCTGCATCCGGTAAAACTGGAAGCCGACCCCAACATACTCGTAGTTGGGGACGACTAACGAAAAGATAGTTACTTTTTCAAAGAATAGTGGAATTATCAGGTGTGTTGTGAGTATTAAGTTTGAAACAAAATGAAATACACTATAAAGGGTGTAACAAGACCCTTAACGAAGCCGAAAGGCACTTGTTTTCCCCGTCACTGCGATCATTTTTTTGTTGTAGACCATACCTGGGAACCTTCTAGTTACGGATATAGGAGAGAGATAATTATTATATAAATTTTTTATGTAAGATTTTTACTTTAAACAGCTCCACGACCCCCGTACTATTCAATCCATCCATCATCACAATGTTTTGAGAGAGTTACATAGAGTTCTACCGTAAAACGTGATTATTCACCCCAAAAAAAAAATCGTTTCCCAGCAATAATTTTTGCGTAATGTTACTTAGTTTGATGCACAGAATGCTTGGTTGACGGCTTAAGGGTCTTATAACACACTGTATACTCATAAACTCACTTCTTTTTCACATTGGGGTGAGCAGAAACTACAAAACGCCATCTGCTCCTTTGAATAGACCCGCGCCATTTTCACTCAAATTTTTTGTAAACCTTTAGCCTGTAGGTAACTTTTGTTAGCCTCCTTTCATTCATTCTTTCGACATGACCAAACCTGTTAAGAATCACCAACATTACACATTGAAAAGTTAAAAATAGATTAAGTGTTCCTTTCTAAACCGAGCACTTTACAACCTGCGGTTATTCTGAAACCGTGTTGAATATTTGATCACCAAAATGTGGGACCTCTCCGTGTTTCACTCAGGCAAATACTACAAAAGGATTATTCAACAAAGTGTTCGCATATTTTACAAGTTAAATTCATTCTTCCTTCTCTTTATCGTGTGGTTAGTTCGTAACCTGGTGTCAGAGTTTTTAGGCCGCCCGTGGGCCTCTGACTTGGCTTTACATGCCGTCAAGAAATATCTCTCAGGCATGCTGGTTTCCTCACGATGTTTTCCTTCACCGAAAAGCAAGTGATAATTATACTATACGCACATGAATCCGAAAAATCAGAGGTACGTGCCTTGGGTTCGAACTCGAGACCTATGACTTGGCAGTCCGACGGTCACAACACTGGGCTATCACTGCTTTAAATTCATTAAGTTCTTACTATTTGTTTACAGTATTTTGGCGTAGGTAACAGCTGTTTTGTTAATAGCACTTGTCTTAATATTTCGCTTACAGTTAACGAACTTTGAGGCTATTAGCACCGAGCCACTATTTGAAAATTAAACATAAATTGAGGACAATAAGTTAAAATCTTCGTCTTCGTTGAATATTACGAAACAGTTGTTGCTGAACAGTTTACTGAAAAGGATAAAACAGATATTTTGAAGATTTCAGGATACCTAGACTGGTATTGTAAAACTGAAAGAAATACTCGTATTGTGGCATATTGACCGGCGACCGGCCCCTGTTTTTCTAGGGACATGAGATTTTGGTACTACATATATCTCACAGCACAAATTCTCTTAAGGATACTCTAATCTTAAGGATCTTTGGGTCATCCCGTGATCATGGGATCACGGGATGACCCAACGCTTACAACAGCGTCGAAAATTCTAAGTATCGGCAGCTCACAATAATTGAAATTCACGGAAGATATCCCGTAGTGACAGTACAGTCTGACCGTTTAAGTTTCTCTTAAGGATGATGAGACGACTATGATGAGTGTGTGGTGTGATGATGTGATGACGTGTTGTTTGGACGATCTAATAGAAACGATCACACAGGAAAAAACGATAAGCGACTAGATTTTATAAAACCTACTTATAGATCCTAAAAAAATATAAGAACAATATGAAGTAAGATAAAAAAAATGTAGGTAGCCGTAGCGAAGGGTCAATTTTTGTAAGAGGTAAGCCGGAGTACATATCTTTAATGTGATTATATTATACGTATTTGTCTATAAAATACTGACTGTGCCATATTTCAAAGGGAATCCGGTAGGAATCGAGTTGTGTGGAACCTTCGCCACTGGTAGGTAGCCAATTTAAACGTAATACGGCTATAAAAAACCAATCTATGCTAGGGTACTTGATAAATAGTTATATTCAAGCACAGACCAACTTAAGTTATAAGAGTATCCGACTCTAGACAGGCCAAGCTTCTTATACGGAACCGCATCGCTAAGGAGCTTATCTATTATTTGTTGCACTTTTATGAATGAACTATTACCTTTCAGACTGACTTTCTAAGCTTATCTTGGACATCACTGACATTAAAAAAAAAACATCATGAGGAAACCTGCAAGATTCTTGGGTTACATACAGTCCCAATACATATCGAAAGTTTAACAACATTAATTTCGATCTTTATGTTGAGCAGACGAATAATAATGTACCTAATACGAATTTCCATTAAAATATTACGGATTGTGATGGAAAAGTGTGTAACGCAATTGAAGTGCTGGATTAAAATTAAAATATCTCGACAGTCTAGCTAGTGTGTGACCGTCGGACTTCCATAGGTCTTGAGTTCGAACCCAAGACCTCTGCTTTTTCGGATTCATGTGCTTATCGTATAATTATCACTTGCTCCGGTGAAGGAAAACATCGTGAGGAAACCAGCTTGCCTGAGAGATATTTCTTGACGGCATGTAAAGCCAAGTCAGAGGCCCCCATTAGCGGCATAAAAATTATGACACCAGTTTAGACACTAACCACACGATATAGATGAAGATTAATAGATCTTACTTGAGCCCTGAGTAAAAGGGTTGATTCATGTTCTGGCCTTCTAGTTCTCTGCATGAGAAGAGGTGCTGGTATTATAACTATGTTACAATAATTTATAGGAAATCTCCAGAAATTTCTATAGGCTATTTAAAAACCGCTCAAGTCGAAACCGGTACCCAAACGATCGTCGGTAAATGAGGGTATCTACCTGAATTCAGGTACCTACACGATGTTACATCATATTGGTGACCTATTTCTTTGATATTCGAACTTTGCTAATGATCACAACATTTAAGTACCTACATACTTCCAAGTTTTGAAGGGTTTATCTTTCAAGTCTGAAACTAACCTAACAATAAACTACTAAATATTATGGTAAAAAAAAACTAAAAAACACACATTGGAGAGAAGTCATTTTATTTCTCGAATTTCATTCCCTTTGATTTGATTCCCCTTTCAAAGGAATGCATAAAAGATAATTAGTCCGCCATCTTTAGGAGTCCGCGATATTGGACTTAGAATGACAACACAACAACAAATTGTCATCTACACTAAACATGTCTGCATTTCAGCTCAATCGGAATCGGAAAAGTGAGTCAATTTTAACATCTAAGATTTGTATACATAGTGAGGTAGTTACAGATGAAGCAAATAAAAGCGTGTTAAAAATAGCGTCAAAAATTCCTCCTCAACGCTGTCAACTGGTAATGTGCCCAAAAAACTGGCGTCGTTGCCACATTGTATGCCAAAGCTTCGCTTCTGGCCAAGGTGAAAACCAGCTCAGGTCAAGGGAAGTGTCAACCAAGAGTTTCAAAATTTCCTTAAGGTTCAAAGTCCTTTAAGTCTTGTGTATGTAGTCAGTAACAGTATTTTAAAATAATCATTGTAAAGGATTATAACTCAAAAACATATTCGTCCATGCCATTGTCGGCCTTGATTTTGTAACAATATTTTGATTTAAAAGAGTGTCCATGGAGTTTCTTACCCATTCTTCTCCATAGCTATCTACGATTTGGAATGGGCATTTACAGTACTTCCACAAGTTATTATGCCTTGTGACTTTGGCTGGAGCTTCTTTGTTTTTCTGGCATTCAAAAGTGCCTGTAATGGTCTAATTTAAATAAATGCTTTGAGACAAAGAGATACTTAGTTTTAACTAAGCTTTCTCAGGTTAAAACCTTATACCTAACCCGTTCTGCAAAGAACCTTGCCTGTCCAACTATAATTTGAAATGAGAAACGTACGCATCAGTGAAATATCTTCCCACTTTAGATGCAGCATCCATTCATGTTAGCTGTCGCAGCCGACTTCTATAGGAGAATAACTTTGCAGGAAGACGCCTATCGCTGAAATCTAGTTTCGATGTTGATATGTCAGACAGTACAGTCACGAGCATCAACATGTATACACTTTCCTAAAATTAAAAACAATTTTCGCGACAAATAACGATTGTAACTTGGAGATAGGATCTTTTTCATAAAAATAAGAGTTCCAAAATACTATGTCCATAACAACATGAAACTTTAATCAGAACATTAGGAGAAAAACACGTTTAAAAGCTGTTAAGTGTTTACATAATGGTGCTCGTGACGGTACGTACTTGTTTGTTGCGATTTTGCTTGCACGTTTTCGTACTTACTCGATATTCCGAAACCTTTTAGTAGATAGGTATATCATTTTGCAACCATCACCCTTTTTTTGATAGGATAACCTAATTCACTATTTCAGCAGGACCTTTTTCAAAAACTCACAATACCTCGTTTGATTACGCTCACGCTACAAAGTCATCGAAATTATTACAAGTACAAAAACTAAAAGTACTCTGCGGCACGACCATAGTATTTGATGGTTCATGCCAAATGGATGGAATGTCGAAAAGGGGATTCCCCTTTTCAAAATTTTAAGTCTTGACCAAAAAGCCGGTCATTTGCAAATAAGTCCGGATGCTTCACTTTTTATGCATGCTTTTTCAGTATCAACTCATTGAACTTATATTTTTTCTAAATGCCGGAAAATTCTGGTCGAAAAGCCAGACATATCTAGACAAATGGACGGATGGTAAGGAAGTCTAATTGGAGGATTTTGGAAATGCGGTGCCGCAAATCCACATTGTATCAGAATATATTCGGTAGACTCGTCCCGCCGTGAGACCCCTCACGGGATAAAGTAAACGATGCAAACTTCACACTAGCATTGATTTGACAGTTCACACTAGCATCTATAGGAGCCTTCACGAAGCGTTAATCAAACTAAATTGTAACGCGATTCCAGCTTCCCAGCGCACACTGAACAGACAGCACTCAGCATTTAGTAACTGAGCTTGGTTGACTAATCCTTTCACTATGAAGAAGAACGATGACTAATTCTTTTTCGCTCTAAATAAAACGTCTAGAAAAGAAAACCTTCTCCCTATTCCCAATGAGAAAACAATTCGAAGAAAATCTCAAAGCTCAACGTCTCTGAAACACAATACCCTTTGTGTATAGACGCCTCATAATCTGCTTTAATATGACACAACGCTCTCGGAGCTAAGTGCACTTGTAGGGAGGGCCACGGTCAAAATATGTGTTAGAGCGTTGCACACTGGCGACTTGCGAGCGAGTTGAAAGCGAGGCGAGAAGCCCAACTAGCTCTGCGGGCGAATTAACCGAAATTCGTGACGAATTCTGCGTGATTTCACAACATTTTGCACTTGTTTTGTAACTGGTTGTTTGGGGGTATGGAGAACAACAGCTTGAGGAAGTGATCTTGATGACGTCACGTTGGTCGAAGGCTGCGCTGACGTCCATTTCAGGGTCACCAGTTTGGGGGTATGAAGAACAGGGTGTGAAGTTCTTCATCCCCCATAGAAAAGGGAGAATCCTCCAACCAGACGGTTGGTGGGCTATTGCCCGACAGTTATTGTCGGGTTCTTCCATATAGTCTTAAGTCGCGGATAACTTTACTTGCGCGATGTAGGATTTACGTAGATGTATTTCGATGTTTAGTACATCATCGGTGTCATAGATTTTTGTTCTATGTTGCTTAGTACTCTTTGTAGTCCCGCTACAGTTGTAAAGAACATTTTTACACGTATTTTTATTTTAAATTTAAAGTACATAATATCTTGTATCGATCTTGTATCTTGTATCGATTTTAATCCTATCTTACTAATCTGCGAAGATATAGTTTGTTCTCGCTCTCTTTTACACTCACGTCAATCGCCGACACGGCGCGGCGTGTACCTACTGCGCTCGCGGCGAGTCCGACGTCTCGCCTCGCTTTGAACTCGGTCGCAAGTCGCCAGTGTATAACGCTCTTAAGTATAATACTATGTCAAACGTCTGTGGAAGAATGAACACCCTATATAAGAAGGATTCTAGGCTAAGTGTTTATTTAATGCGCATTCCTGAATGTAGGACGGACTCTGGAAATATACAACTATGAAACGTGTCTGGGTCACAGAATGTTAACCTAAACAACTACGTGATAGGTCTGATGCGTTCGGATCGGTATGATTCGGCAATGCCGATAAATGTGTTCGGGAAATACCGATCGGCGTAGCGTGCCTTCCCTAATATGATTTAGCGATGATGATTCTATTTAGAACAAGGAAAATAAGCAGGATTCGAAATTATTAAGATAATTATTTTCTTAGATAATTATCGGGATACTCATCGGATAATTTATCCATGCTGATTCATAACTTGATCTCTTTAATTTTTTTACATAAAAATGATAATTTATTTACTAAAATATTGTATTGTATCGTATAACGAGCTGGTGTCTACAACTTCACGTCCAAACGCGTATTTTGTGTAATGTAAACATTGACATTTATCGCTACATTTATTGCTCGGAAGCAGAAAATCGCGTTCGGATACACGTTACAATTAATTTGTATTTTATGATTTTTGATATTATCAAGATAATAATCAAGGTATAATCATCATGATAGTTATCACTTCGAACCCTTAAAATAAGAGATATCGAAAATTGTCCTCTAAAGACCAAGCTTTTCTAATTAAGGCCGTGTCCTGCCGGGGGCAGCCCCGGGACTATTCGAAAAAGATACCGTGGCCAGGAACACTAAGCCCGAAGAAGGAACATCGATGGGTTTTAGTCAGTACGAGTCTGACACTCCCTTCCACTCCCCCCAGATCGGGAGGGGGGGGGGGGGGTCCAATCCGAAAAAAAAAACCCGCATACTAACGACGTCTACTGACGTCTACATGCGACGTGCGCGCTTCATTTGTTTCGTCGCGCGTCGCTCCGCAAGTTGCAAATTCCATTCACACTGAGTCATAAGTTTATCCCGCTGCCGCTATCACAACAAGCGTGTTGCTCGAGCGTGTAGGTCGTACTCAAGCGGTTACAGCTACATCTATCCAATTTTCCGCAACATTATCTTCTTATTACATCGTCCGGCTGAATTCAATTCTAAATGGAACAGTAATTGACTGCACCGCGAAGGCAATAAACTGACTCGCTGTTGCCTTGTAAGTCAGTGATAAAATGCAACAAGCAGTGGCAAGGAAATATAGTGACTGTAACGAGGTTTTGCACCCGGCGGCGGCTGCTCCTTCTATGAATCTTCTTAAAGCAAATTGCTTTCTCATAAATGTCAGTTTTACTTAGAGAAGCTTGTGGCTAAATAATAACTGCCACTCCGGTCGGGGTAGGTGACCACCCATTACATACCGAGTTTCCTCCGTGCCTCGGAAAGCACGTTAAGCCGTTGGCCCCGGGTTTCATCCGTAGATCTTTGACAGTCGTTAGGTAGTCAGTGGCCCAAAAAGTCTGACAACCAGTATTACCCAGTACTAACTGGGTTGTGGAGGTCAGATAGGCAGTCGCTCCATGTAAAATGCTGGTATTCAGCTGCGTCTGGTTAGCCTGGAAGCCGACCCTAACATAGTTGGGAAAAGGCTAGCCTAGCCTTTTCCCAACTGAAATGACGGAATTAATGGCAGATGATGATGAAATATCAGTCTTACTTAGAATTAAATTTCAGTTCTAAGTATCACTCATTAATCACACAACATTTCGTTTACTGTTTCATGAAAAGAAATAGTATTAAGTTATATTATAACTAGTTGCTGGTATCAACCAGGCTTCCCGTATTCCATTCATACTGATATACTTTTTCTTACCAAGAAGGCTCTCAAGTCGACATGTAATCTACTTCTATCTGTCTCATAACTCCGCAAATTACTACCTCTGCCTCAAGGTTTCACTCTTGTGCAATGTCGATACGTCATAGATACAATAAAGGGTGTAAAAAGACCCTTAACGAAGCTGAAAGGCACTTGTTCTCCCCGTCATTGCGATCATTTTTTTGTTCTAGACCATATCTGGGAACCTTCTAGTAACGAAGATATTGGGGGTCAAAGTTCCACTTTTTTCACAAGTTTTTTTTTAAATACATGTTTCTAATGTAAGATTTTTACTTTAAACACCTTCACGACCCCCGTACTATTCAATCCATCATTCAGCACAATGTTTTGAGTGGGTTACATTGAGTTTTACCGTAAAACGTGATTTTTCACCCAAAAAGAAAAAAGTCGTTTCCCAGCAATAATTTTTGCATAAAGTTACTTAGTTTGAAGTAGAGAATGCATGGTTGACGGCTTCGTGAAGGGTCTGTTTACACCCTGTATTATGGCAAATTAATTCATTCATTCCTACATAGTCCCGTACTGGCGAAATTTTGAACCACACAACTATTCAGCTGTTATAATTTCCATTTCCAGTCAATTTGTACACAACCAGTTTAATCGAAACAGCAAAAACTTGCATGATGTAGTGTATTTGTGGTATACACGCACCTCTACGTCCCCCACAATTCCATAAAACAGACACATACATACACACGCCACTCAACCACAGCGATTCACCCAGTTATCGGACAGTGTATGCCCAGCCGTATTTTGGTTTGTAACATTGCGGCGAGACTATAAACGGACGATCAAATGAATTTAATATTTTGCACATTGATTAATGATACATGAAACAACAAACACAAATTATGCGAATACCAAAATACGTAGGGATTATTGAAAGTAGTTATAGTGTGCAGTCGGGACAATAAATTTTTGATCAAAGTGACATAGTAATAGTCATTTCATACAACTGTCGAAGAACGACAGTTGCAACTTTGATCCTACGAACACTTTATGTTGGTAATCAGTATCCTTAACAGTATGTACCTACCTACCAAGGTACAGTATGTACCCGTACTCGCCACATCCTAGCTATACCAATAAGAATGCAAATAAAAAAGGAAACTATTACTTAACCGAAACTAAAACCCCGTTACCAGTTTTGTTTTATCAACATTTCCGCACGAAAATGTTTCACCGCACCTTACTAATCGGCATAGCACACTAATCGGCCACAAGCCGCACGCCCAAGTCGTACTTTCAAACTTTATGTATACGGTATATCGGTATTTCAATCTTCGAAGTTCAATAATACAGTCGTGCTAGTCGCCCAAGCTGCATGCGTGTTGTGCATGTGACAAGAAGAAAAAACAAATGAAAGAAGATCTTGGCGATTTGCGAAGCGATGGAACCAAGCTAGCTGCAAGTCGCCAGTCGCATCGGTTAGGGTCGTAACCAGGGTGTAATCGTGAGGTGAGGCCGTTGTCGTCACCAGCAGAAAGTTTTCACAAGAAACTTTGAAGGGCGACATATTTAATTCAAGCTGACTCAAGACCCCGTGTTTAGTGTTTCACAAACTTAAGTTTTAAACTCATGTAATACCTAACAGGACCAACTTGTTTCGGTTGGCCGCCGCCAACATCAATTGTTTGGCAAACGTATCGCCAACGTTTGTGAAGTGAGCTAAGCACTATTATGGCAATCCGGTGCCGAGGTACCCTTTACGTGAATTTTCACTGTATGAGGAATTAGTGGGGAAACGTACGTAACGTTGTATGTATATAGGGTGACTGGTAATTAGTGACCGATACTTAAACACGTGATTGTTCTAATGATAACAAACAATTTTCACAAAGAAACATTTTTTTTAAATACTCATTCACTTTTATCACAATAACGTAACTGCGGAGCATTACGGAGCGGGCTTGCGAGCCGCATGGGTGCTCTGTCTACCCATTGTTGCAAGGTACGATAGTAATGAGACAGAACGGCGTCATGCGGCTAACAGCTGATAGGTCACAGGCGCGCGCGCGAATTTCATTCGACCCGCTGTTGTGATTGTGATAAAATTGATTGAGTATTTAAAAAAAATGTTTCTTTGAGAGAGTTGTTTGTTATCATGAGTACAATCACGTGTTTAAGTATCGGTCACTAATTACCAATCACCCTATAAAGGGTGTAAAAAGACCCTTAACGAAGCTGAAAGGCACTTGTTCTCCTCGTCATTGTGATCATTTTTTTGTTCTGGACCATACCTGGGAACCTTCTAGTTACGGAGATATTGGGGGTCAAAGTTCCAATTTTTTCACAAGTTTTTTTTAATATACTACTTTTTAAGGTTCTAACTTTACTCCAATTACCTCCATAGTCCGTTTACTATTCAAATCATCCATCAGCAATAAGTTTTGAGCGCATTATATTGAGTTTCACCGTAAAATGTGATTTTTGACCCCAAAAAAAAATTTCGTTTCCCAGCAAAAATTTTTGCGTAAAGTTATTTAGTTTGATGTACAGAATGCTTGGTTGACGGCTTGGTGAAGGGTCTGTTTACACCCCGTATATGAGTGGTTTTCGTAATTAGACTTACAATGACATCACATGATGTGCTTGTTTCTTTAGAAAGAGGTCACTATCACATAATTTAACAATCATCCAACATGTCTGCTAAATATAACTGTACCAGTATGCCAACAGACGTTGGGACCGCAACGTAGCCGACCCCTAATTGCTTCCCGTTACTCACAAAGAAATATTTATACAATCGCAATTACTTACAACTTTCACAATTAGTGTACACCTATAGATAATATTAAATAAATATTTCATGTGGAACTCGACGAAACGAAACATAAAGGGTGTAAACAGACCCTTAACGAAGCCGAAAGGTACTTGTTCTACCCGTCATTGCGATCACTTTTTTGTTCTAGACCATACCTGGGAACCTTCTAGTTACGGAGATATTGGGGGTCAAAGTTCAAACTTTTTCACAAGTTTTTTTGTAAATACATGTTTCTAATGTAAGATTTTCACTTTAAATACCTTCACGATCCCTGTACTATTCAAACCATCCATCAGCACAATTTTCTTAGTGCGTTACATTGAGTTTTACGGTAAAACGTAATTTTTCACCCCAAAAAAAAAAGTCGTTTCCCAGCAATAATTTTTGCGTAAAGTTACTTAGTTTGATGTACAGAATGCTTGGTTGACGGCTTCGTGAAGGGTCTGTTTACACCCCGTATACTCCGTGCACGTAAAGCCGTTGGTCCTGGATGTTATTTGTAGATCTTTGACATTCGTTCGTTGCAGACAGTCGGTGTCCCGAAAATCTGACAACCAGTCTTACCAAGGGGTATCGTGTTACCTAGTATTGTGGAGGTCAGAAAGGCAGTCACTCGATGCAAAATACTTGTATTCAGCTGTATCCGGTTAGACTGGAAGCCGACCCCAATATAGTTGAGAAAAAGGCTAGGTAGATTGATTGTGGCGTAGACGAGTATTTTCAAATCGTTTGTATTTACTTTGCGTTTACATGGCACGCTCGCGCTAGTGCCACTGTATTCACAAAAGGTGTTACGCTCCTAAGTTATTCACGCGTTGTTGCCTTTCAAGATGAACTGGGGCTATAAAGACACGGTGTCTCTTTTTTCTCAGCACTTTTGTCGACCATTTTTAAGGTCCGCCTGGACTGCTTTTCTGCAGAGATCTTTCGGTCATTGTTTTTTAAGAAAACTTTTTGTATATTAAAACGTATTTTACGTACAATAGTCTGCTTTCTAGTCCGAAGTTCATTTACATAATTTATTAACATATTTTTACCAAAGTCCAGATGGGCCAATATGATTCTGGCTTTCCAAAAACCTGATAACATCGATGCTTTTGGACAATAACGTGTTTTATATAGTCCACGACTGACTTTTTAGTAGATTTTAAATTTTTGGTCTTTTTCACTATGTAGAGTTTTTCCAAGTTTGAGTTGAACGCCAAAATATTACGTAAAGCGATTGTGTGTATGTTACTATGTTCCGTGTAAATTGCGCAAAATTATGTCTCGCATTGATTGAACATTGCATGCATGCCCGACATACAATTTTGCAACTGTTGTCAATACATAATGCAGCTTTACAGTGCGGATGTAGGATCAGAATATTATGTATTCACAAAGGCCGTCAGATACTCTATCTAAAATATATAATTATGAACGATATTCAATACCCAGAATGGGTTTTATGATTGAAATACTAATTTCATGTATGTACCAGTATCTTGGTGAATGGCGAATTATGGAATAGAATCACAACTGAAAGCTACGGTCATATTACTAAAATCTCACTTTGTTTTTTTTTTGTTATGTCGGAGAGGTGTGCAAAGATCGGTACTCACTGGACGCCTGACGGATTTTTTATTCGTTTCAGAAATATTAAGCTTTAAAGTGCCAATTTTTGTTAGACTCCAGTGTCTCCCCCCTCTACCAGCTAAACGGTTATGTTGTAATGGTATGTGAAAAACGTCACGGTGGTAGTTTATATAACGAAATTAAAAAGAAAACTATCACACCTAAGTAGGCTTTACAAGTTTACGAGTAGTAGTTGACCAACTTATAAAATGTACTTGGATAACATATCTTCCAAAACATAATGTATGGGAGCACAGGTTTTTCAACTGCAAATGTAAGTTTTTATTATTACAATAAAAATCATCGTTCGGAGGCAAATCCGCATATTTTGATGGGCAGCTACGGAACCCTACATTGTGCATGGCCCGACATGCACGTGGCCGCTTTTTTAATATTCCATTGTTCAGTCAAAATCGACCTTTGAAAGATTTTTCGATGCTTTTTAAAAGAATTGGTATTGTGATGAACTCAGAGCAGTTGATAGCAGATTAACGAACCACTTGTATCCATTTTGAGCACAGATTTTTTGGAGTGGGCTTAAGCTTTTTTAAAGCGGCTTTAACATTGTAAAATGCAATTTTATATTGTTAATTGGCGGTCCTTCGATAAATACAGTTCATTTCGTTATTGGGGCCTTGGCCACTTTCAACAACTAATTACATTTTTAAGTGTCCTTCGTGGTGAGTCTGATTGCCCGGAACTAGTAGGTCAGCTCGTGAAACTTTTTCTTCCTCCCGTGCCCATATACCAACTGAGACCGCTTGGAAACAGATTATTGGATGTACCGTCTGCACGCACTGTTTCTCATTCTAACTCGCCCTTGGTTTGCGCCCTAGCGATGCTGAATGCTCTACTGAAATCGACTCCGGAGTGTGATATATTTGCCTCGAGTGGGTTGACGTATGTCTTGGATGTTTGAGTTTCTGCGAGAGCACGAGAAATAACTTTTTCTTGTGCTTGTTCTGTGAGAGGATGCACGAAAGATGACTTTTTCTTGTTATTTTCAAGTATTTAATTTTATATCATTCTTTATTGTAAATATGTTTCTTTTAACTGTGCAATAGCTTGGATTTGTCTGTTATGTTGTACATATTTCGAAATAAATAAGTAAAATAAACAACAATTCCCAATAAATTAAAATTCGTAAGTTTGGTACTATCTAACTGTCGCAAAGATGACGCTTTTCATTTTACGACGTGCAAGTGACTTTCACCATCAGGGTGGTAAACCCATAATGAAGTCGATTAAACATCAGATTGCGGTTTCGTGTCTAATCTCTAAACTTCAGTTAACCTACACACAGTTTCCTCATAATAGTTTCGCTTCTCGCAACAGAGCATACAATTATCGGGTATAATTTCAACTTCAGAAGTGTAAATGCGAAGTAAACGTGACGTAAATTCAATCGACTTTTGAATCCTGATCATTATGGTTATTTTTTTTACGAGAAGCACAATTAGTATTACAGGTATGAATAAAGTTTAAAAATTATGTATGTGACTGAGTCATTGGTCTAGTGGTCGCAAGCGTTATCACCACGCATTCGTTTTAGGCGCTAGATTTGCAGTATTAATTAATAAATTAATAAAATAAATAAAAGTCTTTATTAACAAGTGATTGTTCAAACATCATTGAAACCCTGGCTCTTGTACTAGGATTTCCTGGAGCCAGATAATATCCATTAATTATCAATAATATTACAGTATTTAATATCTATTTCCCATCCATCCATATCTATTGCAGACTTTTTACTTACAGTTGTGTACGTAAAAAAAGAAAAAGTTCTAGATAAGATAAGATAACTTCACACCTCCTTCTTCACTTCTTCTTCGGTCTTCGGTTCTTCTTCAGTCTTTTGCTTTTCTAAGATAACTTCTTACACGTTCTTATCTTGGTGAATTTAAGTACCTATTATTAAAATAAGAAAACACCTTAATAACACATTACGCTCATAAAAAACAAAGTAAGAATCTTATGCTGCACAAATTCTTCTAACGTGTACCAACAATTTTCCGTTAAAAATCAACGCGGATTAATTCTGAAGTACAAAAAGAAATTAATGATTTTTGTTCTTCGACAGGAAAACCACCGGATGTCCTAGCCTGTGCAATCACGTTGATGATGATGCTGGTGTTGGTCGCTGGAGTGAGGAAATCCCTTTTCTTCAACAACTTGCTGAATGCCATCAACCTCAGCATTTGGGTGTTCATCATGGCAGCAGGCTTGTTCTACGTCGACCTTTCCAACTGGACTGAGCATAATGGATTCTTGCCTTTTGGATGGAGTGGAGTGAGTACTTACCTATCTTTCTATTTTTAACTTCAAAGAGTCACGACCACCAATATGTATACACTTTCCTAATTTTAAAAGCAATTTTTGCTAGAAATAACGATTGTAACTTGGAGATAGAATCTTTTTCGTAAAAATATGAGTTACAGAATACTATGTTTGTAACATCATGAAATTTTAATCAGAACAGTAGGAGAAAAACACTTTTAAAAGTTATTTAGTGTTTACATATTGGTGCTCGTGACTGTACAAGTCACACGGCTGGATTCGGTGATAACGACAACAGTCAGTACGTCTATAGAATCGTTTTTATAAAGTTACACAGAAACAGGTCTTGTCTCAAATTAAAGATTTGCTGTTGCAAAATTATACCTTATGCAGTAGGCAATACAGTAGCGTTATTGAACATTAAGGTGGAAGCGCCAGGGCGACCCGCGAAAATTTGAAAATTTCAAAAAATCACTATACGCAATTCTTAATCGCTATTCATTTGTTTTTAAAATTATCGCGAGCCTTTACATCTACACCGTGACTTTTTCGTTGTCTTACAACGGCAGCCCACTGCATGTAACCAATAACTACTAAACATTCATAAAAAAAACATATATATTTTTGGATTTATTTTTCATTTATGAGATTTTAATCATTTAAAAATAAAAATACTATTCAGTATTATGACGCATGATGTAGTAAAACTCCCTGTTGCGAGCGATGATCTACTCGACTCGAGCGCTGGGTAGGTAAGTTCTACCGTTTGATACGTAAACATCATTTACAGAATGTTTCATAATTTAATACTAATGTATTATTTATTTTTCTTTGTACCTTTTACGGTAAGTAAAAAAAAAAAGCGTCTAGAGGTATTTTATGTCGGGTACATTGAGTAGACCACCTTTGTAAGACGACTAAAAAGTCACGGTGTATATCGATCGAGTTTGGATTCTAGAGACAGTTTGAATACTGTGTGAACACCAGCCAATACCCAAACATTCTACAAATTGATTTTTACTTGTCGTCCAACATTCCCTGTTCCACTCGAAGTAGACAAAGCAAAAATGTAATTACGGGGACATTGACATGTTCAGGCTTTCCGATCGTTATCAAAGATGTGACGCCGACACGAAAAATAGGTTGAATATAAGCCAGACAGAATATTTATAGGCTCCCATTTTATACCCAGCAATGTAGGCCAGGCTTGATCTTTTCCGTAGCTGTAACCAGTAATAAAATTATACTCGGGTGTCAAACTGACAATCGTACTCGCTGTTTATTAGTTTGCTAGAATCCCGCCTAACAACGCCTAGAGAAGTAATAAAGGCTGTGTGTACTTATTACTGGTGCTAAAACGTTTACGGCGTCAGCAGCTGCCGTGTCAGACGTTAATAAAGTCACACTTCATTTCACCATACAAGAAATAAATATAAATTATGTTCATACGCAAGATGTTAGATATTAGATAGATAGATAAATTATCAGTTACCTACTCTTATAAATGTGTGAAACAAATTGTAGGTATAAAAAAGTAGACAAATTACACAGGGAGACACAATGGGCGGTCTTATCGCTAAAAGTGATCTTTAAAATGCAGCTTCCTTTTTCAATTTCAATATCGTCGCTTTAGAGTGAAAACCTCGGGAAAGCATTTTTTCTCAAGTTTATTTTATTGCGTTTCTAGGAAGTAAACCTCGCAACGCATATCCTGATCTGTCTAATTTGTTCATTCGATACGCGTCGCTCCATGTATGACAGTAAATGAGGACCTCGTAAATACTCGCATCTGTCAGTATGGCGTGAATACCTAGCAACGAATGTGTCGTTTCTTATTTGTAAATTGAAGTATCTTATAGTATCGAACAGTTCTGGATATAAAAGCGGGTTAAATTTCCACATTAATTAATAAAAAAAAAACATAAAAGACGCCCTACAAAAATTTTACAGCGCGAAAATTTTACACACAAATTCTTCCTCCTGAACAGTTACTTCTTTTACACTTACGAGGTTTTCACTCTAAGGTGTTAATATCTGGATCACAGATATCAAACGTCAAAACCACGCAGACAGCGAATTGATTAGTTTAGGTCACCTCAATTTCACAGAACGAACTACAGACCACCGTGTCATTCATTCATTCTCGGTCACCAGACGACGACAACGAATCGGAAGTTTGAATGTAACTGAAGGTTTTTATCGCGATCGCTACTGGCGACCGCAATCCACAGTGTGCCGGATGAGTTCTAGTTCCAACTTTGACTTTTCAACCGTAGAAGATAGCTAACGGAAGATAACAATGACAATGCCTTTTCTATCAGAACAAGCAAGTACTTTTTATTTTTGGAATGGATAGAGTGGGGACCGGGTAGACCCACATGTTTGCGCCGACAGGTTCGATTCGGCAGTGTTTGTAGAACAACAAAACTGGGCCTCAAGTCTGCTATTACAGTAGTGTCAGAATGGTCTAACATTGATTTCATAATTGTTGATTTTGACAAGTTTGGTAATCTATATATATAAAAGGAGAACTGACTGACTGACATATCAACGTACAGCCGAAACTACTGGGGCTAGGAATGTGAAATTTTATACACGGCTTCCTATTATAATGTAGGGGAGCACTAAGAAGGGGTTTTTGGAAATTTAACCTTTAAGGGGGTGAAAAGGGGGAATGATTGTCAAATTCTAAATTAACGCGAGCGAAGCCGCGGGCAAAAGCTAGTCTATTAATATAATGGCGTCATTGTGACTTCCAATGGTCAACCACTGACACTCCATTGAAAGAAATGGCATAGAATGGTAATCGTACGAGATTACCAAAATTACGATAATGACAAATGAATGACTGACTTTTTAAATTAAATTCAACTTTTAATTCAATTCAATTTTATTTTATTTTATTCAAGCGCGAACGAAAGTGTTGACCGACGTGTGTGGACGAACGTAAATATTTATCAATAGATCTGCTGAAGGAACCACACATGTTAGTAATTAATTCTCGAGTGGTAGTTTTTCGAAAATCATTTCTACTAACGGGTTTTATAATAATGGCAATACAACAATGTCATTACAAGAGACCATTGACCGACCAATGACGGACCATTATGAATTTAGCAGATTACGAACTTTTAGCAAAATGACAATGGGATCGTGTTGGAATGACGAATTTATAAAAAATAGCAGACTTGGGCCCCTGGCCCGATGCAATTAATACACATTTTCGGCCAACATTCGGTTCGGCTCTAGCTAATCGGCAATCTCCGCTCCGCATCGATTTTCCCGCACATAATATTCGATTAGACTGCGGCTTTGACGACCCAAACATTTGTGTAGCACAGCACTACTTCGGTAGGTAGATATTGTGTCTGTATGAACTTACGAACGTAGGTCTGCCCTTTTATCTCTATTCAGTTTTTCTCCTTTCAAAGGCTGTATGGAAGAGATAGCCTTGTGCTTTTGAAAAAACATTATTAACATTAATTTGAGATCTGACATTTTCTTGGTTGGACACATAAGCTGTAGGTGGTAACACTTATAGTGGTGGCTATTGATGTATGTACCAACTGACAAATTAAAGTTTTGAAGAATGTTTTGTTGTGTTTGTGTGTATTTACGTGTCATGCTCTAGTTGATGTGATTGGAAAGCATTATTATAACAAAGAACACGTCTTTCTATTTTTTCGTAACTTTGCTAGTTAATCTCACCTATCAGACTATACCTTTTTTTTTTTTTTTTTTTACCGTTGGGAAATCATCAAATGACTTCTCCCGCTCTGGGTGGAGTGATTAGCTAAGGCTAGTCGGCTACGACCTTTTGGGGCGCGTTCAGGTAGTGGGCGGCACGCCGCTTAATTGAACGCGCCCACACCGGGGCCCCGTAAAGGGCCATGGACCGCACGACCCCCGCGTAGACCCTACGGCAGGAGGCGTTTGGACCCCTCAGGTTGGGCAAGAGCCGCTTGAAGGCAGCCCCGGCCCGTTCCAGTTTGGGAGCCAAACGTCAGAAATGCTCAACGAACTTCCACCGGCATCAGTCTATACCTAAGGGTTTTTTTTTCTTTAAAGTAAAACGTTGCCCCACACCAGGAATTTTTCCTGTATCCTGGGTGCGTTTCAAAAATTTAAACTTACATACACAAACAGCCAGACTCAGAACAACTACCTGTAGGCCATACAAATATTTGTTCCGTGCGGGAATCGAACCCGCGTCACGCAGCACAGCAGCCAATCGCTCAGTCGCTGCGCCAAGCGTGTGATCATTGGAATTATTTCATAATAAATACTACCCTTATAGACTATTTAAAACAGTAGGTAATAATTAATGTTACAGGATTGAGAAAGGTAATAAGTCCACATTTGTAAGACGAAGAAGAATTTTGATAGTTCCAATATTCTACTAAGTAAACTCTTTGTCAACGATTTGATATAGAAATATGAATGTTTTATTTCTAAAAAGCAGACATAGAAAAAGTAAAGAGAATATCGAGAGATAGAAACTTCCATTGTGAAATGAAATCATAATATTGAAAGTTTTCTAGAACCATAACCACAATAGAATACCAATTCCGAGTAAAAACACTATTTAGTTCTTTTAATAAGTGAACAAGATGAGATTTTATTTGAACAAAGTGAAAAATTTATTGGAAATGCACTTATGTAGCTCACATAATCCTCTTTCAAACTTGAAATTGTTTTAAAAATGTACAGACGCTGCAGAGCTGATTATGAAAATAATACTGCTTATAATTTATTTTGTTTATGTACCTACATTATTTACCAAATATACATGTGCTTGTGCAAGTTTACTTTAAATAATAATAAAAATATATATATTTACTATATACATGTATGTATAGTCGTGTCAGCCAATAGCTTCATAGCCAATAACCTCGATCAACATCTGAGGAGGCTCTCGCTTGGCAGCTGGATCAAGGGCTTGTTTCAGAAAGCAGTACTTCTGGACACGGCGCGTATCGTTAGGCGGTTCCTCACTCAAGAGCCCTAACCACCGGTAGCTCGGACCTGTGCTGGGGGGCTACTATTTTTTATATTTTTAAATGTTTTTATAAAACTTTGTATAGGAATATTTAAAAATGTAAATTATATGTGAAGAAAATAAATAAAGAAAATATACACTTAATACTTAAAAGGGGAAAGTGCCCAATATTGCCATCCAGCGTGCAGCGTGGCAATGCTGCCAGTCTTTTCGGCACTTGTCCCGTTGACGGCGGTTCGGAATAAATTAAAGAATTCGGAAGAATTTTTAACGCCATCTAATTCTTATCCCCTTGTATGTACTTTATTGATGCAGAAAATTGAAGTAGCTATTTTTATTATTCAATTCAATGAAAAGCCAACAAAGGCACACAAGTCATGCACAATCCTCTTATATTTTATATTAGAGGTGAAACTGCAACCCCACGTCTCTTTGTGCGGTGCACTGAACATTTCGATTGTTAGTCTCAAAAGTAATGATTGAATGGAACTCACTTTAATAATGTCTTAGGGAACTATTTTTGTCGTATATTATTGGATAAATAATAAGAGCCGCTCGGGTCGATCTTTAGTTTAAGCCGTGCTTGACTAGGTTGGTCTGTGGATGGGTGACCACCCATTACATACCGAGTTTCCTCCGTGCCTCGGAAAACACGTTAAGGTGAGTATAGACTACAACATTTTCTGGAGCATTTCTGTGTAATGTAACGTTCTTACGAATGGTACAATACAGGCAAAAGCTCAGTTTCCAAAGCATTTCCATGTAATGTAACGTTCCTGCGAATGCTCGGCGTTATGTTACGGGTAAATCCTCCCGCGGGTCTCCCTCCGCGTCACCCCGCAACCGCGCATCGCCCGCACTCGTGGCTCGACGAAATGTTACACCAATACGCTCGTTGGTTTGTAACAAAGAGGCGAGCGTGCTTGACGTTTAGTTCGTAAAAGGATGATAAACTAGAACATATCATAGAGCGGCTCGTTGTTCTGTTACAAGTAAATGTTGTAGTCTATACTCACCTTTAAGCCGTAGGTCCCGGGTGTCATTTGTAGATCTTTGACAGTCGTTAGGTAGTCAGTGGCCCAAAAAGTCTGACTACCAGTCTTACCAAGGGGTATCGTATTACCCAGTACTAACTGGGCTGTGGAGGTCTGATAGGCGGTCGCTCCATGTAAAATACTGGTATTCAGCTGCATCCGGTTAGACTGGAAGCCGACCCCAATACAGTTGGGAAAACGCTAGGCAGATGATGAGTATTTGCAACTTACTACCTTTTAGTGGATGCAGACAAAATACTGATTGTAATTAATCGCGATGGATAAATGACCCTGTTCTATAAGTCAACTAATCAATAATTTGATAGTACTGTAGTTATAGATTATTTTGTATTGAAAGTTTGCTATAATAAAACCTCTTCTTCTTCTACCTTTTGAAATATCAAGATTTTCTTCTCGAGTCGATGGTACTTCATCATAGCGCACAATTATACACAACCACAAGAACAGAAGGGTCAGTGGCATTCCTCAGGTTCTATAAAGAGCAGTTGTATTGACTATTAGGTCATACCAGTGAGTCCTTCTTTTCTTTTCTAAACATCTCCGTACTCGCATTCTATCAAGGGGTCTATTATCCCTATTATGCCAAGTTGTGATTTTAGCTATACACCGTGACTTTTTAGTCGTCTTACAAAGGTGGTCCACTCAATGTACCCGACATTAAATAGCTCTAGGCGTGTTTTTTTTTTTCCTGCCATAGTAAGTACAAAGAACAGTAAATAATACATTAGAATAAAATAATGAAACATCCTGCTAGTGATGTTTACGTGTCAAACGGGAGAACTTACCTACCCAGCGGTCGAGACCAGTAGATCATCGCTCGCAACATGGTGTTTTAACTACGCCATGCGTCATAATACTAAATAATATTTTTATTTTTAAATTATTAAAATCTCATAAATATCTTTTTTTTATATGAATGTTTAGTAGTCATTGGATACTTGAAGTGGGCTGCCGTTGTAAGACGACTAAAAAGTCAAGGTGTATTATTACTCATTAATATTTCAGCCTTGCGTAATTTTCAATGAAGCCAATGACAAGACAAATAAATTTGAAAATTATGATCTTTTATGACCATTCAAAGTCAAAGTTCTTTCCTTTTTGTAATGTTGGTACTTTTAATGGCCGCAGGGTATACAGCTAATTAATTCAAATTAACCTCTTTTATTTGGAAGCCCGGTTAACCTGAAAAGGTAGACTTTGACCGCAGGTAAAAATAACATTCAGGAAAGGCAAACGGTTATTTCTTAAAAGGTACTTTAAGAAAATATTTAAGGCCGCGCAGCAACGTGAGATGTGGACACTGAAATTTCAGTGAAGTTTCATTCTTACACAAATTGAAAATATTCCCAGCTCGAAAGGTAAAAATTAATTAATTCATCTTAGAACTGGGATGGCGAACTAATGGCACGCGATACAATATTTTGGGTATGCCACCGATTTTAACCATATTTGTATGTTCCTATGCAAGGCATTATTTTCAGAGAAATTAATAGGTTTACTTTTGAGTGGTGCATTATCCGCAGTATATCAGAAACGGCTGTTAGGTTGGATCAGCTGGCCCATACAAAATTTCAATACCTACTCGACCCAAATGTATGGGACAGCTGATAATTTTGTCGCATTTACGAAATTGGACCCAAGGAGAAAGTTGTTCAGTTAGATAGTCTGCAGAATAATCCTTTCATCTTCTCATACTTTCTGTATGATGGGAACCTACTTAAAGAGTTTATTGTTAGTCATAAAAACACATTTTTAGATTAATAATTACAAAATTTATTGCTATAAATAACTCATTCTCTAACATTACTAACCATGAAATCTTGATTATGCAATTGTCAATCAAATAGAAACTAAAGCAGCTTAAAGCTGATATTTTTATATAACATTTGACACTAAGTTGGAACTTGTAACTGTCCATCAAATTGTGGGCCCAACGATGTATGATGAGAAAGTCGGTGTCCTGTAAGAGTAATATCACTAAATCCAATTTCCTTGTCAACCAGGTATTCACTGGAGCTGCGACCTGCTTCTACGCTTTCATTGGATTCGACATCATTGCCACCACCGGTGAAGAAGCGAACAACCCTAAGCGCTCAATCCCTCTGGCCATAGTCAACAGCCTCGGCATCATCCTCCTGGCTTATGTTTCGACCTCCATGATGCTGACACTAATAGGTAAGTACTTACTTCTTTTTTATTTGTTTTTCCTTTTCGGCCAGGTCATTTTGTCTGATGTGTTTTGTTTTTCTCTGGGATTGCGTTTAGCACTAACAAAGGTTTAGTATAGGTATAGATTGTTGCTGTTACTTCAATTTTTCTACCTGTTAAGTGGTAGGTACTTAATATCTAAGGCGATCGAGCTTTCCAAAGAAATCGTAACAGCCTTGTGCCTATAGCTATTTGGACGAACAAAAAAAAAGAGACAAAGAAAATATATTTCTGTCTTATTTACTCCTACCACTGGATCTGTTAAGTGTATCCTTGTCTAATTATTACGGTTATTTAGTGACTTGTCTATTTTTGCGAACATCTATGTAATACGAAGGGTGAGCGTTTTGGGGGACTGTCTTTTGTAAATTTTGACGTTTAAAAAGTGCTGATTAGAATGCATGACTTTTAATTTGTCTTACAGCCAGTTGCACCTCTTATGTGTAACGGTAAAAGTATCTAAAACATCATTATGGCTCTGTCAACTTCGACCGATAGACAGAATAGAACGATAATTAAAATATTTGAAACGGTAACTGTATTTAATTAATAATTAATTAATTCGTGGTGCAATCAGGCCTAAATGTATTTTGTAACTAGCATAGGTTCTAAATGCACAAAATAGTTTGTTATTTATGTCTTTGTGAAAATAACTAAACGATTTTAAAATTCACTTAACCAACAGTGTCGTGTTTGTTTTCGTAAAGGTCAGTTCTCTAGACGGCAAAGTAAAGCTTAGAGTTTGTTTGAAGTTACTGGTCGTAATTTCATTTTCTGTGTAACCAACGTCTCATTAACGTAGTGCGCTCGTAGATAACATGATTCCTCGCAGCATTAGAGCGGATTATCCATTAACCTACTTTGCATAATTAGAAAGGAAATAATACATTTTTATGACGTTTTTATAAAGGCACTTAATAATATTAATAAAAGTTTTAAAAAAAAGTTTTATAAAGTGTGCTGTCGTAATCCATTTAACAAGGACTTCCTTTAGTTAGGTAAGAAAATGATTGAATGCCATAAATACTTTGATGAGGATAAATGCGATGCTTTGGTTATTCTTTGCGATTTGTCTAAGGCTTTCGATTGCGTTCTTCATGAAACATTAATCAGGAAACTACACAATTACGGAATCCGGAACACCTCTCTGGATCTTCTTACTTCATATTTGAGTGATAGGATTTAGAGAGTTAATGCTAACGGAAAAAGATCTCCCGATCCGTAGTAAGAATGGGGGTACCCCAGGGCTCAATCTTGGCCCATTTTTAGTTCTTATTTATATAAATGACTTGCCTTACCTCATAAACGATTATCATGACATAACATAGTGTTCTTTGCAGACGACACTTCTCTTTTATTTAAACTCAAACGTCAGCAGCTAGTTACGGACGATGTTAATAGCGCCCTGGCAAAAGTCGTTAATTGATTTAATGTTAATAATCTACTCCTAAATAAGAAAAAAACTAAATGTATTAAGTTTACGATACCTCATGTAAGACAAGAGTAAAACTAGTGTACTAATCAAGGATGTAGAGTTAAAACTGGAAGATAACATAGTGTTCTTAGGCATAACTTTGGATGAAGCTCCAGGGTGGCCTTCATTTAGACAAATTGTCAAAAAAACTCAGCAGTGCAGCATACGCCGTTAAAAAAATCGTGATTTAAATGATTTAGGGACAGCCCGTTTAATTTACTTTAGTTATTTCCACGGCGTGATGCCGTATGGTATTCTCTTGTGGGGCAATGCCGCCGATATTCAGACCATATTTGTTTTGCAAAAAAAGGCAATTCATTCAATTTATAAATTAAGTCCCAGATACTCCCTCAGAGAAAAATTTAAAGAGATTAATATACTTACTGTGCCCACTCAGTTTATTTATGAAAACTTTTTGTACGCACATAAAAATATTAATTTGTTTAAAAATGCAGTGATATCCACAACATAAATACGAGGAACGAAAACAAATTTATTGTTTCTGCAACGAGGCTCAAAAAATATACGGGGTATGTACAAGTACATGATTGTATACATGTTACAATAAACTTCCGACCCATATTCAAGCACTAAGCCTAAATAAATTGAAATCATTAATTTATAAAACGGAAGCTATGTCTGAAAGCCTACTATAATGTTAATCACTATCTCGAAGATAAAAAGGCTTGGGATTAAGCTGCTCCAATGTTAGCTCAGTGTGAATGTCGAAATTTCGGACTTCACTTGTTTATTATTAATTCCTTTCCATTTTATACTGTGAGTTTAAAGATTTTACTTTGTTAAGTATTTTATTATTTATTTTGATTGTTAATTGTGACATTTAATGAGTTGACATGTCATGAATATTTACTTTGTTAAGTATTTTAATTTTTTATTGTGAATTGTGACATTTAATGATTTGACATGAATATTTTACTTTGTTAAGTTTTTTTTTTGTTATATTGTGAATGGTGTCATTTTAATGATTTTTAATGACCATTTATTTTGTAAAGCATTATTCACTTTACTTAATTATTGTGAGTGTGAGGAACATGCGTCATTTTTTGTTTTGTTTTTTCCCTTTGGTTTTAACGATTGTCTGGCAGTTTGAGTACTATAAGCCCCCACCCAAATGTCCTTTCTTTGATATTGTTCGTCGTATCGTTGAGCTCCTTGAGTTATAAGTCCAGCTCGAGATAACTGACAAGTGCTTGCACTGACTGGACATGTCCACTCAAATCTGTTTGGTTTTTTCTTCAAAAGACCGTCTCAGACACTAATCTGCATATTCCTCATGTGACTTGACCAAGATTATATCTTGACTTTAAAAGAGACTTTTAAAGAGAGAGTCTCTGAAATTGTTTCGGCTGTTTTTTCTCAAGGTAGTCGATACCGATACGAAATGCCGGCCCCTTCTAGTTTAAAAAAAATAACGTGTAAAAGAGTTAGTAAAAAACTATTCGCTTAATAAACATAATTTATCATTTAATTTAATAAAAATACTTTGCCCTGTTGATGTTAAAGACCTAACTGTCACTTAACTAAAGAGTAATCAAAATTTCGCCAATTAGTTTTAAAAAGTTCAACATTTTAGGCAGTTTATTACAAGTACTACAAGTTACAGGAAAACTATAAACGCAATTATTTTATCTAAGTGCTGCGTTATTTCAATCCATAGCCTAGCCGGGCTAAGCAGCAATGGTGGCAACTGCCCCGCCTTACTTGTTGTAGATCCAGTGGCGTGAATAGGGACCATCAAAATGGCAAGC
Source organism: Noctua pronuba (assembly GCA_905220335.1). Taxonomy (NCBI): domain Eukaryota; kingdom Metazoa; phylum Arthropoda; class Insecta; order Lepidoptera; family Noctuidae; genus Noctua; species Noctua pronuba. Next base: position 17,642,720 of record LR999891.1, on the reverse strand, counting down.
TCATAAGGCAAGCAGACTGTTCAGAAACCTTAACATCATGAAGAGTAATAGGTTATAAGGGCAAGCTAAGCTTTTAATCTTCTTGAAAGTTCCGCCACTGTGGCGTACGTGTTGAAATCCAGGCAGGCAACTTTTACTTGTGTAATTTATTTAATTAACAATGAACTTAAAATGATCGTGTGAAAACTGATATGTCCTAGAACCAAAAATGTGACCACATGTGACTTCCACAAACCAACTCTCACAGAGACGACCTCTGTGTCCCAGTGTATGAGTGTATGAATGCGTTCGGCTGATTATGCGTGATTCTTACTTCTTATTGGTCTGTGGATGGGTGACCACCCATTACATACCGAGTTTCCTCCGTGCCTCGGAAAGCACGTTAAGCCGTTGGTCCCGGGTGTCATTTGTAGATCTTTGACAGTCGTTAGTGGCCCAAAAACAACCAGTCTTACCAAGGGGTATGGTATTACCCAGTACTTACTGGGTTGTGGAGTCGCTCCATGTAAAATACTGATATTCAGCTGTATCCAGTTTGACTGGAAGCCGACCCCGATATAGTTGGGAAAAGGCTAGACAGATGATTATGATGCGTGATTCTTACTTTCAGTTTGTTTCATAACGGTGAACAAACAATTTTGATTTTTCAAAAATCGTTCCCGAATATGGGATGAAAGTCCATCCGGCACACAGTTTGTATTAAAATACACGCAAACCTTTGACGTCAAAGCATGTAATAAATGATTAACCACAAACCGGTTTCAGTTTACCATGCCACAGTATTATTAAAATAAATGTCATGTGAGTAAATAAAAGTCTGGTATTTTTTCAGTGAGTAAATATGAAAACGAGTTGCATCGGACATATTTGCCAGATTTTAATGAATTTTCTGTTTGATCATTTTTAAACGTAAACGTGGTCAGGGAGTCTGTGATATTTTTCAGTAACCCGTTGCATGGTTATTGACAGATTCTAATGAATTTTCCGTTTACGTCCGTAGCTAAAAGCCATACTATGTAACCAGGATTGCGAATCCTGTTGAATTGACAGCAAGTAAATGAAGCATCACCCACCACCAACGATTTTTAAAAGAAAACGAGAATAAAAGGGATTCATTTCGATACCTTATAGGTGTCGGTTAATATCGTCTAGTAACTAATAATCGATGATGGATGAGTTGTGGTTGTTAATTAGAGTTCAGACATTATTTTTAAACCAATTTACAGTCCACAAAATAGATTTTTCTGGTCATAATCTGTTGTGTTGTTCAGCAAAAGCCCATAAATAAATACACAATGTTTTCCCCTTAATACCAACTTTTAAAACAGATATGATTATTATTTTAAAGTTTTTACGAATAACGAATACGGTATCATAGAAGCCCTATTTTAATGAGGTAATCTCTTATTGCAAGGTTCCTGGTAACGAATCTAGTAAAGTTTACATTCGTGTCTTTGATTTATTTTAATATAATATCTAGCAACGGGTTGTAGGAAACAAATGAAGTTACTTTACACTATAAAGCAACCACACCTGCAGCAGAGTTTTATCCATGACCTTATTCAGTGTTGGAGAAACTTCGCGCGCGAAATGCAACCAGGTCAGACTCACCGGTTGTGACGTCGCGTTGTTAGGTGGTCAATATTACTCGTATGCGTGGCTGAACTGGCTGGTTATGCTCAATGTTCCCTAATTTGAATATGGAAGGCTGCAAACTTGCGAGTGACATTCGGAATTCAAATAGCATAATGTATATTTCTGTTTACAATATTCGTTTCTTTTTTACCTCTATTTATTCAACTGTTTTTTTTTTATGTTGAGAGAAAAACAAAAATTATTACTATTTTTAGGTTAGCAGTACTCTGCATTTTTTTCCTTGTTTCATTATCGAAAAAATAACGGATTATGTTAATTTGCTGTCAAAACTGAACAGACTTGCGCCATAAATCACTAAATACGTTTAAAGCTAAACGCACTTACTAATTAAAAAGATACGTTAAAGTTTTATGCGCCCATGCGGACCGCTAGTCATTAATAGAATATAATTAATCCCGACTTAGTTCACTGGGTAACAAAGTACCCAGAAACTAATTGAGGTAGGCAAGCCTCTGGCGTATCCAGGTGCTAATAGACTTGACACCTGACAATTTGATAGTTGACAGCTAGTGCCGCCTGCCACGCTAAAATGTAACCCAATAGTGCCAATCTCCAACACTACGGACACAATTGGTCGGTTTTAGATTGAAACAAAGTAAGTAATCGCAGGGCTTCTATTTTATTATTTAAATAGGGCAACTAACAAAAACAATTGCTTAATATAGCAGCCAGTCTTCTGGATTAGAGATCGATTGCTTGAAATAGGCTGACCGTTTATTCGTTTATTTCGGCGAAAATAATGTAGATTACCATCGACCGTACACCTCTGCCTAGCCCTTATGGGATATACTGTCGTGATGTTATGTTAGAATGTTTTACAAATGCTTTGGTTCGATTTAAAAAAAAAAAGTATTTTTACAAATGTTTAAGAAATAAATTCGCATATTTATTATATTAAATATTTGCACGAAGTAAAGGGTTATGAGTACGCAGCACCACTTCACACCTGTAGTGCTCTCCGGCGACTGAATGGGGGAACTTAGTTATTTCAACCTTAATTAAACCTGTTTTTTATCCCCTTTCATACTATAATTTCATTAGTTTTTGGGTCTCTAGGGCTTTTTTAAAGCGTTACTAAAATATCGGAATGTAGCCAATTATATAGGGTGTAAAAAGACTCTTAAAGAAGCTGAAAGGTACTTGTTCTCCCCACCAATGTGATCATTTTTTTGTTCTAGACCATACCTTAGTTACGGAGATATTGGGGGTCAAAGTTTTTCACAAGATTTTTTTTAAATACATGTTTTTAAAGTAAGATTTTTACTTTACACACCTCCACGACCCTCGTACTACTACAATGTTCTGAGTGCGTTACATTGAGTCTTACCGTAAAATGTTGTGTTTCACCGCAAAAAAAGTCGTTCCCCAGCAAAAATTTTTGCGTAGTTACTTACAAAATGCTTGGTTGACGGCTTCGTGAAGAGTCCGTTTACACCCTGTATGAGGTCGGAATACATAGAGTTTATTTGCCTAAACTTCAAGGAGTACCCAACAGGTGGATATGACCTCCTTCTGAACTTTGTATTTATGCTAGCCTAGTACTTTTTGGTGGGTTATCAATGTTTAAAAAGACGATATCACCGGATGTGCGGAATTTATTACTTTATTAATCTCAGCGTTGAGGACGAGTTTTTTGACACCATTTTTTAAGTTAGTTACTTTAGGTTATTTTAATTTATTAATGTATTTAATATTTAGCCAATAAATATATATGTTTAAAAAAAAAAGCAAATTGAGTGTACTCTGTGACATCACTCTGCCTCAGCTCTCTGCTTTACAGGTCACAACATAGTTCCGTTTAGTAGATAGAAACATAACTCCATAGTGTTCTGAAAGTACCCCGATGGTTACGAAATATAGACTGGCTACACAGCTTTGCACTTTGATAAATTCATCTTAAGTTTTAATCTAGAAGTATGAAACATTGCCCACGACTCAGTCTAATTTTAGTTCAATTATGTTATTAAGCAAGGTAAGACTAGCGGTCAGAGGCTTGGAGGTCTGACAACCAGTCTTACCTAGGGTATTACACCTCTGCATCAGATTAGACTGGAAGCCGACCCCCAACATAGTTGCGAAAGGCCTTGGCAGACGATGATAATATGTTATCAAGCAAAATTTAATAGTTTTACGACGTGTCCACTATCAGAACAACATCAGGATGATTTAACCATTTAATTGTAAATATTGGGAACACCCTGCCATTATTCAGACGATGGCGAAAAACGAAATAAAAACTAAAAAGATGTTCGAATTTTCTGTTTTTTAAATTATTTTTCTTGCAAAATAGATGCAAAACGCAATCGCAGTATTTCTAGTTCAACTACACAAAAAAACCGATGCTTTTCATATTTTCAAGCAAAAAGTGTTGCAAAAGAAATATTCCAAGTGAAGCACAAACTTCGTAGAATATTAAAAGACCTTCCGACTGGCATCTCTTTGAGCCGTGAGGTCAATGTTATTTCTCACTGAATACTACTAGGAAGAAGGAACTTCGAGTATTTTCTGATACAATTCACATTTACAATGTTGAGTCAACTGTTTCCTTTATTCCTTAGGGCGTAAAACGTAAATACTTTGCGTTCAATTTTATTTGATAAAACAGACGTATACTTGTGATTTATGATCTGGGTATAAACTGACTGTTGAGATGACGAGGATTTTGAGCGGAAGGAGACATGTTGACCCGGCCCGAAATAAGTTAGGATAAGGGCAGCGTACCGAGAGCGGTTCGAGGGGGCACGGGAAAAGAGCACATGAACGAGTTGGGGGAGGCCTTTGCCCAGCAGTGGGACAGTACAGGCTACAAAAAAAACAGACGATGACAGGAGAATGACGATGTTAATAGAAGTATTTAATATTTCCTGTTGTTACTAAAAATAACAGATTGCCTAAAGCATTATGGCACTGTTAAATTAGTACAACTACAACTTACTTAAGATAGTCTGTGGTTTCTGCCGGAAACATAAAACTGAGTTCAGTCGCCCGCTTTGTAAGCTAACCTATTGTTTTATCTAGTCCGATAACTGGGCTTGTTTTTTAACCCATCTGTGGTGCAGCGAAATCTATCAGTAATTTTCAGATAAACAATTGCGTTGATCTTGTTTTTACGTTAAAATTGATATTGGATTATTCGTTGGTTGATGATTGGTTGTGTCATACGTCAACGTGTTAATACATAACATAGCATCGGCCCTGTATTCCCAAAGGGTTGGGCAGTGGGGTAAGGTAACATCCACATGGCGCCAGTTATGTTTCAGGGAGTGTGCGTGTAGCTATAGGGTCATCCAACAGGGCAATTATTATTCATTCTCTGGATTTATTTTGTTTTATAATTTTCAGATTTTGAAAGTTTATTTATTTATTTCTCCAGCAAAATTTATTGCTGGGAAACGACTTTTTTTTTGGGGTTAAAAATTACGTTTAACCGTAGGACGCAATGTAACGCACTCAAAACATTGTGCTGGTGGATGCATTAAATAGTACGGGGGGCGTGGAGGTGTTTAAAGTAAAAATCTTACGTTAAAAACATGTATTTAAAAAATAAACTTGTATAAAAGTTGGTACTCTGACCCCAACATCTCTGTATCTAGAAGGTTCCTAGGTATGGTTTGGAACAAAAAAAAATATCGCATTGACGGGCAGAACAAGTGCCTTTCGGCTTCGTTAAGGGTTGTTACACCCTTACCACATACTTAAATACCCAACAACATATTCAGTCCTGACCTAGTTATGAGGAGCGGCTAAAATGAAACCCTCGCAAAGATTGATATTAGCTTAAAGTTCAAAAAGGGATAATCAATACAAAGTTTTCCAATGATGAGCCTGACTGTGTCGCCCCATCGCCACAGAAATGAACGAAATAATTACGGCTTCTGTCAGAAATACTTTAATTATTATACTTTTGTGTGCCTTGAAAATTCAGTCATGGATTATCATTATACTTACTGAATATTAAAACCGTTATTAATATTCAGTCTGGCCAAGGTTCGTACTATTCAGCCCTAATAAAAAATTATGAATACCTTTTATTTGGCGAATAATGGACAGGTTTTCAGACCAATGAAAGCATAATTTTCGTTGTATGTATCACTGTCTGACTGTCCACACTGTAGGTGCTTCCAATTGAGTGTCGAACTGTATCAAAGGGTGCTTGGTTGGCGACAGCCCAATTCAAATCGATGTGCTTTTTTTTTAATTTTCATTCAGATATTGACGACAAGTTTTAAATCAGTCAGTTTTGGAACATGGTTGGCAGTCATTATTTTAAAAGTAGGTATTCTAGCGAGCCTCCTTGACTTGACAAAACAAAGTTTTTTATTATTAACATAAATATCTAAATAGCCGTAACAGCCACATCAATCCATTCATCAGCACGTTTTGAGAAAATAATTGGACTGTTTCTATGGAAAATCTAAAATCGGTCTCATTTAGTTGTACCACTAATTTTCAAAAATGTCTTTGATAACTTTTTAGACCTATGTATCGTATCCTGCTTATGAAGCTGCGTATGATGTTTCATTAAAATCGGTTCAGTAATTTCGAAAAAAAAGACTTGAAAGTTTGTATGAAATGCCGTAAGTCGTAAATGCTATCTCAGTCACTTTTGAAGTTAGGACAAAAAATCACCGATTCTTTTTTCTCGAGTTACCTATTTTTTAGACATGCTGATAACAAAAAACATTGGTGTGACTCATTGTCCATCCCTAAAAATATTAAGTGGGCTAGGTGCTGGCTCAATAAATTAATTTAAAGTTTAAGTGCATTTTATAAATAGTATATAAAGCCGGTTAAAAAATGACCTACAAACCTCCTAACCAACCAATCAAAGAGGAATAAAAAGGGTCCTTTGTGAACTCACCGTATACCGAAATGGTGAAAACGATCACGAATATTGCCATGCATTTTAATTAAAAGCATATTCACACGGATTGGTAAAATATTTGAGTACCTGTTGAAATTACTTCAAAACCTTTGACAGCACGCAATGAACCAATGACAGACAGTTAAAAGTTCATCCGTTAAAACTTGAACCTTTCTGTTGTTTGAAAAAGTATTCGGTTTATTTCGTTGGTCTCGTAGTCGCAAGTGGGACTGCTGAGCATGAGGTCTCGGGTTCGATTCCCAGGTCGGGCAAAGTGTTTCTGTGTTTTTTCATCATGAATTTCTCAGTAGCAGCCACGGAGTCTAGATTTGCGCTTGGTTGATGGCAATAAGCTTGCTCCCTGTTACATGGGACTTAAACGTAACTGGCGAAATGTGGATGTATTATAAGGTACACCTCTGCCTAACCCTTCGGGGATTACAGATTTTATGTTATGTATTTGGTTAATTTAAAATCTTTATTTCCCTTTATTTATAAACGCTGGTTATAGTGATGTAATGATTAGCACCTGCTTAAACATAAATTTTTTGACAGTAAAACGTCTCATAAATTCGACCTCGACAGCTTCGTTGGTCTTCGCAAGCACGCTTGCTGAGCTTAAGGGCCTAGGTTCGATTCCCAGGTCGGGCATAGTGTTAGTGTGTAAGGTTTTTCCATAATGAATTTCTCAATAGCAGCCACGATTTGTGGCAATAGGCTCGCCCGTACTTACGTTGCATTTCATTGATTTCTTTTGTTTGGTATGTTGTAGCTTTCGTTTTTCTTGGTACTTTTTAACTGAGTTCAGTACAACTGGGATACCTAAGATCAGAAAGATATACCATACAGTTTACATATTTTTACGAAAAAAGAGCACGTGTTCATCATAAATTAACTTGAGTAAATAAACTTATTGAAAATCAGCTCTACACTCTCTTTCTACTCAACTGAATTTGCGGATCAGATTAAAAATAAAACTTTCATGTTTTTGACAAAAAAAGTTAAACTCTAGTTTTCTTGAAGTAAATAAATAAACTTATTGAAAAGTAAACTGGCTTTGTGTCTACTGATCTTTATTGAGATATCAAAAAGTGTTTGTCAACAGCTGAGGCGCGCGTTAGCTTCTTGATATGGTAAAAGTGTGTGTATAAAACAAATCATATACGGTATAACACTCTCCTTTATTAAAGAGTTACTATTAACGCGTACATGTTGACTATTATTTAAAAAATAAAACGGTGCATTCTGCTTCATTTCTGATATTTTAAAACTTGTCTTATTTTTGACGTGACAACGTCTAATAAATCAATGAACGCCGGCTGCTTGCACGAAAAAGGATGACTCATTGTCCCGTTACGCTCATTGTCCCGTTACGCTCATTGTACGCATGCGCCGCATCTATCTCTCTTCCACTCGATTGGTATATGCAATCATTTCACCAATGTTTTGTTATGACGTTGTCACGTTAAACTATCGTCCGTAAACCAACTTTACAGACTACCAATTTTTTTTTGCTTCGAAAAACAACTTTCGAATATATATTTTGTTCTGTTGTTCTCGGCTCACTACCGCCAAATTGGTAAAGTGTATCTAGGCAAGCAGGACAGAGGGGTGGCGGGGTGGGGGGCGAGACGAATCAAAGTGGTTTACACACTCGTTTAAAGCTCACAAAGGCTACATTGCACTCCACTTTTACAAAGTAACGAACTCACGAAAGTTGAGTAGCGCCGTAAATAAAATTGCGAAGGCGCTGCTGCAGCTATGATTTTGTTCCATAAAACGATTGTTTGGAATGAAATGAACACTTTTATTTATGACGAAAAGTGTGTTAAAATCCAGAGAAAAGGCATAAAGGATATTAGGAATTAATCGTTTAATTAACATTCAAAGTAATAAATAATAATTTCCTCTGGTGCCATAGTACTGAGCCCCTAACATTCGCTATAACAATAGCTTCATTTCCGTGAAAATCGTAGAATTAAATTCAAGTTGAAAGTAAAAAAAATTAAGTCATGCCAGCACACCAAGCTACCCCAAAACTGTCAAATTTGTCCAATCAAACTTGAACCTAATAATTTAGCGCTAAAGTTGAAAATCTATTAAAGAAATTTGACAGATTGTAGTGTAGTGTTGAGTGTATTTTGGCGTCTATACATATTTCGAAAAAGAATACCCGCTACTCGCGTAATGAGTTCAATATGACAAAATCCCAAAGATCCCCCTAACTAAACCACATTTTCATAAGGATTTTCATTCCATTGAAGGACGTACACATTTACCGCAGTACTCGCAACCGGCGCGTGCGGCGTGTATGACCAGATTTTATGAACACGCAAGAAAGAGACGAAAAAAGTATGTGAGGATCATAGCAGCCACCTGCTAAAGCGCACAAATCTAGACTCCGTAGCTGCTACTGAGAAATTCCTGATGGACAAATCCAATAGCACAGGCCCGACCTGGGAATCGAACCCAGGACCTCATGCTCAGCAGTCGCTCATGCCGAGCTAGGTGGCGTTCTGTAGTTTTAAAAAGGCGTGAGTGTATGTATTATAATATGTATCATTCCATGGAAAACCTATATTTTTCTCTTTCGCCCCCAGTGCCTTACGATCAAGTGGACACCGACTCTGCCCTCGTGCAGATGTTCGCCCACGTCAACGCCCCAACCTGCAAGTACATCGTTGCTATTGGGGCGCTCGCTGGACTGACGGTCTCCATGTTTGGCTCGATGTTCCCCATGCCCCGTGTTGTCTACGCCATGGCCCTGGATGGACTGATCTTCAAGTAAGTATTTTCTCAATTCCTCAAATCAGCACCACAACCCTTTAGACCAGCCCATTATTTCTAGCCCTTACCAATATCAATTACATTTTAATGTATGACGAATTTATGGATATTTTTGCAAGTACTGAACTGAGTCTCCTCAACACTGCTTCTCGATACCTGGAGTCCATTGCCACTCCCAGTACTATCTCCTCGGGGTATACAAAGTGTTTCCCTTATAAAGTAAATAGTTTTATAGTGTTATGATGATACTAGTTTTGTTCATTTTATTGTAATTTCATTGTGTTTATTCTAATTCTGTCTACTAAAAATGTTTTTGTTTGCTTTATTCTTACATATACCATATTGTTTACTTTATAATATTATTACTATTTCCTTTATTCATTTATCTGCACATTTTTTACATTTCTAAATATTTCTTAAAAAAAAAAAACATAAAAATTATTACTATTTTTATTTTGTTTTTAATTCTAATTTTATGTACTTTTACTTGATTTTTATGTTCAACCAATAACTTGTATGTGTTGTGTTAACTGTCAGTATAAGTTGGTTATAATTTTTTTTTTTTTTTTTCTTCAAATCAACATCATTTCAAGTTCAGCCGCTTGGGATTCTTTGTATGTACCTAGCTCTATTGTGAAACAGATCATAACGACATTGCCTTGGATGGGAATCAGCTAGTTAAAATGAGAACAGGTGCAGTACTTACCAGTAGCGAAGGGTCTATTTTTGTAAGAGGTAAGCCGGAGTACAAAATTATTATATTATTTGTCTATAGAATACTGACTATACCACTTTTCAAAGGGAAGCCGGTAGGAATCGAGTTGTGACTTGTATGGAATCTTCGCCACTGGTACTTACTAAAGTACACAGTGTTCGTTCAGCCACCTTTGGTCTGGACATCGTATTCAACAAACAACCCAATATCAGACCATCACCGATGTTGATCAGGATTAACAAATATTGAACATCGATCTACAATTAGGGTAAAAAATAACAATGTAGGTTCCGAAACAAAGTCTTACCCCCAAGCTTCCTCCATGTTCATTTTAGATATCTTTACTGCTTTATATGGAGCAATTCCATATTAAACGTTGATCGAGCTAAATCACGCAATCTGAAAATAAAAAGTTTGTTTTTTTATTAAATATTGCATAACACCCATTGTGTTATGTCTAATAACAAGCAAACTAATTTAACTTCTTTTAAAACAAGCTTTTAATTGTTATTCATTTGTCATAGCTTAGTTATTTAAAGATATTTTTTCTCATTATTCTTTCTACATTTGATTTTATGATTAGAACTTTACGATACGCGTTTAGGAAAGAGCTATTATCTAACCAAAAAACCTTTCAGTTACACAACTTAAAAAAAGAACTTGTAAAAACAGTCCGGTCAGCTGAGTGACGTCGCGCGTCGTCGCTGTTCGCGTCACTAACAGAATGAAAGTCATCCAGACCTGCATTTTGTGGTCCGATAACCGCATCAATAGTTACCCGTTATTGATTAATTGAGAACCACTCCAGTCAAGACTGGCTTTGTGTTATAAAACCTTCAATTACGTATTTATAGGATCACATGGTGTGGAAGAATGATGCAGAGGAATGAGGTTGTATGTGTTGTTAGTGTAGAAATAATTGATGGATGGGTAGACTGAAAAATTATTGGCAGATTGAGATGGTGTAAGTTTGGATGAAGAGTGCATGCTGCACCGGCCCCCAATAAATGCAAGGTAGCAGAATTAGAACGTACACAATCAAGAATTTTGGAAATTTTATTTTCTGTCAATAAATGAATTTTGATTGGGCGAGTAACGTTAGCCGCATGCACAATGACCGCTGGGCAAAATCTCCACGCGATGGTTGCCGGAAGACGGACGGCCCCGAGGCCGGCCCAGAAAGAGGTGGCGAGGTGGCACTAGAAAAGAGCACATGGAAGGAATCGGGGGAGGCCTTTGCCCAGCAGTCAGTGGGAGAACTAAAAAAAAAAATATTTGACCAGCTCGCTGTTTCCCGCAATTTCTTCTGCATAATCGATTGAAGAGTAGCCTATATCCTTCTCCGTGTCCAAGTTACCTATCGACTAAACATAAGTATCGGTTCAATGGGTATTGTGAAAAGCTGACATAACGTTTTCCATAATATTACTATGAATGGATATTGGTTTCACCACTGCCTTATTAATTCCTCTCGATACTATTCAGTTTCTAATTTCAATGCAGCTTTAATAAGACCAGCTCTCTCTTTGTTTTTCCACTAATGAAGAGCTGAATGGAAAAGGAAATGCAATATTCTAGCTTGGATGCTGTTCAGATACCTACCAATAACCGTGTATGTATACTTATACCATTGACTGACCATTCACTGAAGTATCTCCGTATTCAATCCGCCAGTAACGTATATTATCAGTCCCAAAGCAATGCACGCTGAAATATCTTGTGTCACAAAATTGAAACCCCTACCTTCCCCCGTTCCGAAGTATCCCTTTTATTCCAGTTCTCCCTTTGGTCGACGGTTTCAATTAATACTGTTTACTAGAACAGTTTGTACACAGACTGATGACTGCCTCTAATGAAGTTTTAAAATGATCGGTGTTCATGAGCGCTTGCGCTGCACGCTGTAGCAAATCCCATTTGTTTTCATTTGTGAACTATTGGTGATTACGGTGGCGAGTAGCTTCGATCGCTTATTACCAACTTGATAGGTGTTCTAGTTTTACTGATATAGGTTTTAGGGTTGTAATAGCTTAAGAACATATGGACGAGTTGTTCTGTAACAAACATATTCAAGACTAGCTTTTGACCGCGGCTTCGCTCGCGTTATATACAATACACCTTAATTACTATAATATGTACTATGCTTGTAAAGACGTGGCGCCATCTATTACCATAAGAACGTTATCGTTGTTTTCCTCGGGAACAGTACTTTTTTTCGGGATTAAAGGTACCCTATCCGTTTTTGTACACCTGTCATTTTGTATATGCAAAATATCAAGATGATCGGTTCAGTGGTTTAAGCGTGAAAACGTAACAAACAAACAAACTTACTTTCGCATTTATAATATTAAGTAAGGAAGTAAGGATATCTTTTAATAGAGATATCTTATTTAAATTCAAATAAGTTAATAGAAAGTTTGCAAAACATAAAGTTTTTCTTTACTTGCTCACTGGCCGATAGCGACGATGAGCTATGCAGTTATAATCTTTTCCGCATTATTTTCCAGTCTAAGTTCACTCACTACTAGGGATTGCAATCCGGCGTCATTTCCAATCCGGCCGGATCCGGGCCGGGTCCGGTGTATAGGTTCCGGATCCGGTAAACGTTCAGACACGCCGGATCCGCCGGATTACTGGATCCGGTTTGCCGGATTGCAATCCCTACTCACTACACATTTTTTTTAGCGCAAGTGAGTGACATATTTTGAACTTGGATAGTCCTTTTCTTATTTTTCTAAACACACATAACAATCAAGTCATTTAAATATGACATAAACTGCTAGGTAGGTATACAGGGTGTAAACAGACCCTTCACGAAGCCGTCAACCAAGCATTATGTACATCAAACTAAGTCACCTTATGCAAAAATTATTGCTGGGAAACGACTTTTTTTTTGGGGTGAAAAATCACGTTTGACGGTAAAACTCAATGAAACGCACTCAAAACTTGGTGCTGGTGGATGCTTTGAATAGCAAACGGGTCATGGAGGTAATTAAAGTAAAGTTAAAACCTTAAAAAAGTAGTATTTCAAAAAAAACTTGTGAAAAAATTGGAACTTTGACCTCCAATATCTCCGTAACTAGAAGGTTCCCAGGTATGGTCTAAAACAACAAAAAAATATCGCAATGACGGGAGGAACAAGTGCCTTTCGGCTTCGTTAAGGGCCTTTTTACACCCTTTATGTATATAAAATTGAGAAATTGAATTTCCTATTCGCTTCGGATTTTATACATAAAGGGTGTAAAAAGACCCTTAACGAAGCCGAAAGGCACTTGTTCTCCTCGTCATTGCGATCATTTTTTTGTTCTGGACCATACCTGGGAACCCTCTAGTTACAGAGATATTGGGGGTCAAAGTTCCAATTTTTTCACAAGTTTTTTTTTAAATACTACTTTTTAAGGTTCTAACTTTACTTCAATTACCTCCATGGTCCGTTTACTATTCAAAGCATCCATCAGCAATAAGTTTTGAGCGCATTATATTGAGTTTTACCGTAAAATGTGATTTTTGACCCCAAAAAAAAATTTCGTTTCCCAGCAAAAATTTTTGCGTAAAGTTACTTAGTTTGATGTACATAATGCTTGGTTGACGGCTTGGTGAAGGGTCTGTTTACACCCCGTATAAACATACGTACATACATAAACGCACGCCTTTTTCCCGTTTGGGTAGGCAGAGACCACAGAACGCCACCTGCTACGATCTTGCATACATCTGGTCATACACGCACGCCACCGGTTGCAAGTAATGTCAGACTTTTACTGACTAAAACCCATCCATGTTCCTTCTTTGCCCTTTGTGTTCCAGGGCGGCGGTATCTCTTTCGAACAGTTCCGCAGCCTAAGTATTACGCCTCACCTGACCTTTCTGAAGAACCTCACCAAAATAAGCGTTGCTTAAGTTAAGAGAAAACATCAAAACTTCGGTCCGTATCTCCCGGTCGCTAAAACGGATTCTCCGAACACCATCGATACATGTCGTGAGCATTTTCATAGCTTTAGTCATCTCTAAAGTGTAGGTGCTAATAAAGTTTCCGAACTCCGCTTCAAAACGCTCACTGAATTGACGTAAAGTTGTGCTGGCTTAGGTCGGCATTAGAACACGTTTACACTCGTGTTATGCCAGTAAAGTGTGATTGAACCAATTTCTCTGTAATAATGCTCCATCTGTGTTTGAAAACTACAGAGGACGTCGTGGCTTAATAATAACAGTACAATACAATAATAAGCCGTGCTTGCCTAGGTTGGTCTGTAGATGGGTGACCACCCATTACATATCGAGTTTCCTCCGTGCCTCGGTAAGCACGTTAAGCCGTTGGTCCCGGGTGTCATTTGTAGATCTTTGACAGTCGTTAGGTAGTCAGTGGCCCAAAAAGTCTGACAACCAGTCTTACCAAGGGGTATTGTATTACCCAGTGCTAACTGGGTTGTGGAGATCAGATAGGCAGTCGCTCCATGTAAAATACTGGTATTCAGCTGCATCCGGTTAGAAAAGGCTAGGCAGATGATGATGTGTTTGAAAACTGGTGAGAATGAAACGGTTTAAAAGGAAATTCAGTTTGTCAGCTAATTTGCAATAGTGCTATTCTGTAAAGTTGGTTGCTCAAAAGATGGATCGATTGTGAGAGGAATGATATAAAATATAAAAAGGAGTGAATGAAAGAGTGACAGCTGACACGGGTGGAAGGTCAATGGAAAAGAAAAATATGTGATGCACCAACAAGAATTGGAGTTCTGTAAAGTTGGATTAGACCAAAGAGATTTAAAAGACTTATAGAGCGGACAGGGAGAATATTTTCATCCAAAAATTTTGATTCCAAACATTTTCGATTTTCACATACGAGTGCTACCTGACAAACTCAAACTCAAAGCATTTATTTCAAATAGACCCATGACAGGCACTTTTGCATAGTCAAAAATAAGCTACCTACAGTCCCGCCACAGGCATAATAACTGTGAATGGACTGTAGTTGCCCATTCGAAAATAGTAGATCTCATGGAGAAGAATGGGCAAGAAACTCCATGGACACTCTTTTCAAATCAAGTTATATATTACATAGTCCTGGGTACAATATTGTTGCTTCTATATGTGAGCACAGTGTAGAGATAGGAAAATAAAACAAGCTACAGTTAAAACCATAAAGATTAGGATAAACCCTACTAACCATAATAGAAAGTCTACATGGTACTCACACTCACAAAAACTCAAATAATGCTTCTAATTTATATAAAACAATGGTTATCAAAGTAACAAAGTTTCCAAACGAGAAAAAAAATAAAAGAAATGATGAAAGAACTAAAGGGGGAGCATCTCTTCCAAACATTAAGATCTTAGTATGTGAGCCCAAGTGGCAGTGGAGCAGGACCTTGAGCCAAGCAGGTGCATGACAGTAGACAGGACTACTTGTTACTAATAGTAACAAGTATTGAATTACGATTTTCTTCGTCTTGTCCAGTGTTTTTTTCCTAAATATTTGAATGTCTTCAAAATCCAAGATTTGACCAAAATGGGACATAAGCGATAAGGTTCTGTTATTTCCACACTTAATAGTGGAAACCTTCTTGTGAAGAGGAATCACAGCGAACTGTGTCCAATCTACTGGCCATTGGCCTGTCCTCCAGATCTTGGTTCATATCTGGTGCACAATCTTGGCCCCATCATGCAGCACCAAGATGTTGTGACATAGCCGCAGCAGCCATCAAGACTCACAGCTTTTTACTTTAGTTTCTAGATTGTATCTTGGCCATCTAGTTCTAGCAAAAAGTGGTCACCCCATCTTCTCTCAGTGCCTAAACCATCTTCATCCCGATATAGTATGAAGCAATAGTCTCTTCATCGATCCAAAACGTTTTGCAGTTCAGCCAAGATGTAACTAACGTCTACTGTCTGCAACTATCCAGTAAAGCGGTTTGAAGGGGTACCTTCAAACAGATAGGTAGCTAGGATAGTCTGACAGGCATGTCAGACTGCATACTAACTAGCTATCCGTTCAATCCACAATGCCCCTGGGGATTAGTGATTTCGAGAGACAAAGCCCTCGTTCTGCATTGCCACTCCGCAATCAAACATGATACTGCATATATGCACACTTATGATTGATTGATTATGTACAGACACAAGACAAATCTAACTATTTATTAGAAGTATTCAGTAACAAAGTAAAGAGTCATGGAAGTTCAAGAGAACGGACATCTTGTATTAACAATGTATGCTAGCCATTTAAAACATCGTAGAGCGCAAATAATTGCTCTGTGCTGATTTTTTGGCTGTTGTTAGGATAGATACCTGCTAATAGTGTGAAGCCAAGTTTTCAGCTTTGAAAGAGGCAATTTCGAAGACAGCCTAAAACCGCTGACAGTCCTTGTACCTCATCATCTTCCTGCCCTTATCCCATGCTACTTGGGGTCGGCACTACAGGCTTTTTTCTTCCATTCTCCTCTGTCAACCATCACGCTATCATTTACTCCCTTTTCTTTCATATCATTCCTCACACAATGTCCGACAAACAGTCCTTATAGCTAATCGTAATAAATAGATAATTTAAATGTAAATGGTATAAAAAAATAAAAATAAAATTATTAAAAAAAAAAATACATAACAAACAGCACGGCTGTATCTTCCCGCAGGGTTATGCAGAGGTAAGTAATCTACATTTCGCCAATTATGTTTAAATCCGACAAGCTTATTATTAGCCAATACACCGTTACACGATCTGCGAATTGAACTAAGGACCACTTACTCAGTAAAAGTAATTGCGGAGACTAGACACTAAAAAAAAAAAATACATATAAGTTTATTAAATATACGGATTCCATTACCGTTCACTTCTAAGAACGGCCAAGTTTTATTAACCGGATCTTCTTTCGCACTAATAATCAAGAGAAAGAAGCTTTTGTCTGCCAAGGATGAACACAGAACTTGTGTAATACGACGAGATACTGGAAGCTCACGTCTCTTTGAGGAGTGCACATACTTTGAGTTCCTCACGAACGAGACACGAGAATGTGAATAACACGGTAAAATTTTACCAGAAGTGGTACTACTTTGAGCGTGGCTTAAGCCGGTCGTGAAAATATTTCAGGAAAACTTGCGAAGACGGAGTAAATGACAGGGATTCCTTGCTTGTTCGCGGCGGACCGTGCCATTTAACACGAGTTCCGTAACTCGTGTTAAATTCTATTTTGCAGGTTTATGAGTAAAACTATGCGAGAATATTGCCGAAAATTCATGAATTTTAGGTTTTCAAGTATTTCTTTATTTATTTTACTAATTATATACACACAGTAGGCAACACAGGAAAACATCATCTAAACTAATATTATAAAGCTGAAGAGTTTGTTTGGTTGAACGCGCTAATCTCAAGAACTACTGGTTCGAATTGAAATATTCTTTTAGTGTGGGATAGCCCATTTATCGAAGAAAGCTATATACGGGGTGTAAACAGACCCTTCACCAAGCCGTCAACCAAGCATTCTGTACATCAAACTAAGTAAACTTATTGCTGATGGATGCTTTGAATAGTAAACGGACCCTGGAGGTAATTGGAGTAAAGTTAGAACCTTAAAAAGTAGTATTTAAAAAAAACTTGTGAAAAAATTGGAACTTTGACCCCCAATATCTCCGTAACTAGAAGGTTCCCAGGTATGGTCCAGAACAAAAAAATGATCACAATGACGAGGAGAACAAGTGCCTTTCGGCTTCGTAAAGGGTCTTTTTACACCCTTTATATAAAATCCCACTACGAGCAAAAAGAGTGGAGCACCAATGAAAAATGTTGCATAAACGGGGAAAATCGTATTTTTATGATAATTTCACGCGGACAAGGTCGCAGGCAACAGCTAGTTATAATATATGAGAACATAGGTACTGCTTATTTCTTAAGAAATTTCTAACAGCAGACCTGCAAAAGGAGAAATGAAAAATAAATGTAGACAATAGTGTGTGAGAAAAGGAAGAGAATAATGTGTTTTAAGTATCTTAACTTAATTAAAATCTTAACTTCTTTGACAGAAATTGCTCAGTCTATTACAGATGCAGAAACTTGAATTTTCCCACAAGACGTTCCTTTGTCACGAAAGTGAGCAGGAGGTTTTTAAAAATTCACCCCTTAAAAGGGCATGATATTTTGTATGCTAGTAAAAAGTAAAAAACTAGCGTTTACGCTATTACGGCTACTTGTTTATGTAAAAGCTGTTCTTGAAGTTGCCGATGGGAAATTCCCAACAGACAAGCCGTGACTTGACTTATATTAATTTTCCGTATTCTTTTGTTTTAGAAAACTGGCCGTAATCTCACCAACCACCGGTACCCCTGCTTTCGCAACCATCTGTGGAGGCATCGCTGCCTCCGTGGTAGCCCTGTTCGTCCAACTGGAGGTGCTGGTCGAAATGATGAGCATTGGTAAGTGTTTTCACAATCATCTTATAACGTTCCCTTCCTCCTCTCTAAAAGGGTGTGGGCCATAATCCACCAAGCGTGACCGGTGTGAGTTTGGGGATACTACATAACCATCTATAAGTTTATTAACTGATTAAAAGATTCTACAGAAATATTGAAACGTACGTGTCATGGCAGTTTGTTGTCAGATTTCAAAATTGAGGACGATTCACATTAATGTTTAGGAGTTCAACTAAAACATGAGCCAAGCACTAAGATGACTTACTTGCTAACTAAAAGTGACCAGGGAAAAAATATTTAACTATTCACGACACTAGAACCTTAGTGAATTAAGCTTCTTAGTGTCATACGTAAAGGAAACTTTTGATCAACTACTTATTAACTACTACTTATTAATACCCATAGATGGCGTTAGTGTTGTGTAGGTAGACCAACCACCATACATTTTTATCCATTCTCCTTTATCAGTGTGGGAATAATATTTTTGTTTTTCAATTTTTTAATACACATCATGTTATGGTAAAATTACATTTATATTATGTAAATATTCTTACGAAAAAGGAGAATCCAAGAAAGATCAATTATAAACACCTTACAAAGTGAAACAAGAAAGTGTTTGAAGTAGTTTTGCCTCAAAACTTTTCACTTTGGACATTCAAAACTTTAGCGTCGATGGAACACGAAGAAGTTTTAATAAAAACTATCGCCTTTCTTGGGGAGCAAGATTTTTAATGTTCTCTGGAAATTTTATAACATTGTATTTTTTTAACTTTACGTACCTATACAAGTTGTAAACGGAGTTTTCACGATGCCGGCAACCAAGTATTCTGTACATCTAACTAAGTAACTCTACGCAAAAATATTGCTGGGAAACGAAATTTTTGTGTGAAAAATCATGTTTTACGGTAGGGCTCAATGTTACGCACTCAAAACATTATGCTGATGGGTGCATTAAATAGTACAGGGGTCAGGGGACTTTAAATACCTCCAATTTAAAGTAGGTAAAGACAAAACATTAAAAACATGTATTTTTTTTTTAAACTTGTGAAAAAGTTGGAACTTTGACTACCAATATCCTAGTAACTAGAAAGTTCCCAGGTATAGTCTAGAACAAAAACAATCACGGGGAAAACAAGTACCGTTCGGCTTCGTTAAGGACATTTTTCACTCATTATACGTTATCATTACTTGAGCTAGTTGGCATAGTTGTGTTGTCATTCGAAATAATTTAAGTAAAAACAACCGTATCACATTATCACTTAGTTTTTTACTTCAACTTTTGACAGTTGACAGTTCTAATTTCAAGCAATAAATAAACTACAGAATTATAATCGTATCATAAGTAATTACTTTTACTCAAGCAACCACTTTGATTTGTCTATAGAGACGGGTGTAATTAGTTCGCAGCGATTGAATTCCTACACAATTACTGATTTATTAATAAGATTTTACCATCTTGTTGAAGCTCAGTTAGAAAAAAGTAAATAATTTAAAACAAAACGTATTTAGGTTTTCTGTTTCGCTTTTTCCCGTCGAGTAATATTCAACGCCATTTTTTAATTCTTAGCATGACTTTGCACATTTTTATGATCGCATTATGTTATATTCGAATATAACTTAATATTATAAATGCTACAGTAAGTTTGTTTGTTTGTTACCTTTTCAAGCCTAAACCACTGAACCGACCATCCTAAAATGTTGCATACACGTTGTCAGGTGTACAGAAACGGACTTAGGGTACCTTCCATCCCGAAAAAAAGTACTGTTCCCGAGGAAAACATCAATAACGTTCTTATGATAATAGATGGCGCCATTTGTCTTGGAATCAAGCAGAGGCTTGTAATAATATAGTTCAATAATGATTGTACTCTTACAACCTGAATTGACTGTCAAATTCTAAATTAACGCGAGCGGAACCGCGGATAAAACCTACTTAATAATAAAACTCTTCCTACAGAAACTTATTGCAAACAAAGCATGTTTCAATTCCATACTGAGATATGGATATCTGAAATAGTCACGTATCTGCGTAGCTCCACGTAGCACAAACGTAGCAATCAGGTACTCGTACGTGGCCACAGAATGCATATTTTTAAAGAAAATATATTCTGTACTAGCTTTTGCCAGCGGCTTCGATCGCATTAATTTAGAATTTGACAATCAATCCGGGTTGTACTCTGCTTGAAATAATACAATTCAATCATGATTCGAAAGACACGTGGCGCCATCTCTTATCATAAGAACGTTATTGTTGTTCTCCTCGAGAATGTTACTTTTTTCGGGATGAAAGGTACTCTATGTCCGTTTCTGTACACCTGACAACGTATATGCAAAATTTCAGGATTATCGGTTCAGTGGTTTAGGCGTGAAAAGATAGGTAACAAACAAACAAACTTATTGTCGCATTTATAATATTAGTAAGGATTGCAAAAAAAATGTGCCTCGGAAAGCACGCTAAGCCATTGGTCCCAACAGTCATTTGTAAATAGATCTTTGGTAGTCGTTGGTTAGTGGCCCGAAAGTCTGACAACCAACTTACCAAGAGGTATCTTTTTATCCAGTAATAACTGGGTTTGAAGGTCAGACAGGCAGTCATTACATGTAAAATACTGGTATAAGGATGCATCTGGTGTGACTGGTGAGACCCCAAAAAGTTGGGAAAAGGCTAGGTAGATCATGAAAAAAGTTATGCATACGAAAACAAATGTGTTTCTTTCAGAGTATGGTCTTGTCACAAATAAATGTAAACGAATTTTTGACGCAACTAGATCAAAGACCAGAACAAAATTTCTTGTTATTTTAATATCCCAATTTGCTAATTGCTATTTGAGTAATAGCTCATCACTAATTGACCAAAAGGGTGTTCTATAATTTTCTTTTACTACTTACAAGTCTGCTTGGTAATATGTCCTTACTACTTCTTTACCCATAAAGAAGATTGGTATTTTAGGGCTCAGTTAATTTCAGAAGCGTTCATCAATGAAAGTATGTACATTATATGAAGCTATTACGTGGCTTTTCTTTCTATGTAATATCTTTTTTTTATTAAGCTGCACAAAGTAAAAAAAGAAGATACAAATATTTTACTAAATCTGAACATCTAAACGCAATCATTTGAAATAACGAAACGAAGAAAGAGTGACGGAAGCAATGGAGTTGCCATATTCAACAGAATATGGAATTTCTATAATCATACTAATTAAAGATTTTGCTGGTAGCAATAGTGAGCATCATGAGACGTTTGCTATCTAATATTACAAGACAAGCCGTGTACATTGCTGCGATATCTTATCTGTTTTGTCCCATCTAATCTAAGCTATTTTGAGTAAGACTCCATCTTTGGAAACACATGTTTTCTTTGCTTTTAAGCCAGCCTCTTATTCGATTCGTAACATGTTTTATGTTACTAAATAATCATGTTATCAAATAAATTATTAATTAGTGACTGCTGTTATTAAAAACGTAAAGTACGTACGTAACGTTTTTTTTGGAGAATTTAGCTTAAATGGTAACATTCAAAGCTATGTCGTCTATGAAAATAGAATATGTCATAAATGTCATAAATATTGTCACTTCTCTGTCTTGATCAATTAAAATCTAGATGTGTGGTTTTGTTGTGGATAGGTGTGCATTTTATTTGTTTAACAGTCTTATTTGTTTCGTGGTGAAGTATACAACACGAAAACTTACAGTGAAGGTGTATAGATATGATAGAGGCTAAAACAATGTCATTGGGTACAGTTGCTGCTAGCATGTGTGAGGAGCATCGTAGAGTGATTATGGTAATGCCAATGATGATGGCATGCCCGCGTCGCAGGTCGCTCAGTTATTTGAAGAAGTTCTTATAAGATTATAATGTTATGCTGCTTAAAATAAATGTTTTATTCAACTTCGTGATTAATGTTTCATTTTTGCCCTAGTCCATGGCGCAATTACACATGGTCATTCGGCCGAATTCGATTGTCCATGGAATTCGCCTGAGTCTGCCCGAAGGTGGTCGAGTACGTCCGCCTTCGGGCAGACTCATCCAGCCTTATTGTTTGTTTTTCGATTAGTGTAATTGCGTCATTAAAAAATAAGCCGACCAAAATCATAAGACAATGTTATGGGTTGTGCAAATGCGGGCTCCACTGGCTAAATACCTAAGTCCTTAAATGCTACGTACTTGTAATAAAATATTGTATTATAAGAAGGTATATATTATAATAAGGTATATTGGATTGTATAATAATGAAAATATTTTTGAATGACATTACAGCTGACGTAGTTGTCTATCCTACAGTGTTACATGGATCTTTTAAAGCTCCATTGAGGTTGATAGGCGAGGGCGCTGTTGCTAAACGTTTGTGAAATGTATTGAAAAAATAAGATGGCGGCGTTAGTTCTGATTTTGCCCACTTGACAAGTGTATTTATAAATTGTGTTATTCTAGCCAAATCCAATATTATAAAAATATGCTGTGATTACCTTTTATCTTAATTTGACCGAGACCTACCTTTTGGGAGTATTTTTACGAATGTACGCGAGCTCTAAGTGTGGTCCCCAGAACCCATAAGGGTATGCCATTCTTCTTTACAAGTCAAAAGAATATCATATTTATGCCGATGTCAGTACCAGCAATATTTATCACCGTGTCATAAAAAAATGCTATTTTATTACAACTAGCATCTGGCTCAGACGGGATCGTACGATTTTACTAGAAAGATAAAAATTAAAATTTGATATCATTTTTCAGATGCAAATGCAAGAGTTTCTTTTCTCTCGCAGTAATTCTTAGATCCAGATTCTGATACTGATACTGTTAGCCTGCATCATCCCACTGTAGGGCAAAGGCCTAAAACTAAATCTCAAAAACACGAAGAGGCTACTCCCAAATAAATCATAAAACGATTGTTTCCTCCGCCTCAACAGGAAACAATGTCTTAAAGTATCTGTTGTTAATTTTATTATATTTATTTCTCCTTGAAGAGCTCTATACAATAGATTATATGCTATTACTATTGGTTACCAAGAAAACCTTAATTAGTCGCCAAGAAAATATTAACTTCGCTGTCCAACTAGTTACCTATTTAGTTCAATAACTCCGAATGTACCGCGAATTGCTAAAAGTCGTGTTAGTAGCAAAGGATCTCCTTAAAAAGCTCTTTTTAATTATGTATATCTTATGGCTATTGGACGTTGGGCCAGATACCTATTCTTCGAAGCCCATTCTCCTTTACATTATTAACATTGTTGCACTGGCTGCAGTGATACTTACATAGCATGTTGATATGTTAGGACATAACTCAGTGGTAACAAGACTAAAAGTTCGAATTACATCGTCAGTGTTGCCACTAAAGTGCCTACTTGCTGTAATCTGGACTTTAGGCAGTTGCATTCCTTTGCCTCCGGGGAATTTGGCAATTAGGTGCAACGCCGTCTAATCTATACCTACTAGGGGTTGGTAATCAGTTTTAAGTAGGGTACGGATACCGTCGAAATTTTTTATCGAGGTCCCAAAAAAATTGTATAGTGATTTGTTACGTATACTACTCTTCTATTTTGCCTCATCTATGTAATTATACAGGGAATTTTGCCATCAAATCAGTCGCAGGTACTTACTTGTAAAATACATAGGTTCTAGAATAAATAAAGTACTAACTACTACGTGGCTTTCAAAGGAACTACGTACGTTACTTTACTTTCTCCGCTACTTTTTTATTATTGAAAAAAAGTTCCAGTTTGTAAAAAAGTTAGGTTAGGTAAGAAGTAGGTTTAATTAATTAAAGTGCGACGTTCCGGTCCGTCTGTCGCTGACCGAGGACTTGTAAGTTAATATAGCTACATGAGCAGACGTTTGAATCGAATTAACCAATAGATTCGGTGTGTTACTCACGCGTGTGTAATGGGCTTGATTAAATGCTAATTTGGTTCCAGGATAATTCTATTATGTACGTGAACTTAATCTCACAATCTAAGCATCATTCTGTACATAATATGTACAAGCAGCATACAATGTTCCTCGACTACACAAGCCTTCTCTTCGCGAGAGGGAGTGTGAGAAGGACCCAGTGCGAGTCAGTTGACGTAACTTTTTGTTTATTTATTTATTTACCAGAAACATGGTTTTACAAAGGTGTTCATAAAATTGTATTGTGCTAGATGTCTCAACGCTTTAACGGTATGCAAAACCAATTTATAATTACATGAAATTACAAGTACATTATTTACATCACATTCGTTTTTAAATTAACATTATTTACATTACATAACTTTCAATTTGATGAAGCCATGTGTGACTGCGGTGCCTCAAAGCAAACTATGGCTCACTTCCTATCCTGCACTATGTGTGGTTCCACGTGCACTTTGAGGGACCTGTCCGAGGCCACCACCAACGCCGTCGAGGTGGCAGAGTTTTGGATAAAACAAATTTAATTTTTTTTAAAGGGGAAATCATCGTCACGAAGAAGAAGTTATATTCCATTAATTTTACACTTCTTTTTAACCATATTATAAAATTAAACAATAAATTCAACGTAATACTATAACCATTGACTTAAATTATTACGTATGCCTGAATTTGGATGCCAGATCAAAAAAAAAGAATTATCAGGGGCATTTTACAAAAAAATCGTGAATTGAATAAAAACATTCCTGCAACAACCAATTCCGTAGTGCCGAACAAATTTTTGAAGGGTAGTTGGGTAATTGACTTCGGCAGAGCATTGCAGATTGGGGGAGCCCTGTAAATACTGCTCTTTCGGAAGAGTTGCAACTTAGGAATAGGTATCTCGAAATCCAAATGTGCAGCTTTACTCTTATTTGTAGTATCCCTTCGGTCAAATAATACTGGATTGGATCTTAGGAACTTGACAATTTCAAAGATATGTATGCAGGGTACAGTCAAAAGGTTATGTGACTTAAATATGGTTCTTCCGCATGAAATTTTTCTTAACCGTTCTGAAAGCAGTGGTGACGAAATAATTTACACAAAGTTACCTGGGCATGGACCCCCAACCACACGTGAGTCGGGATCATAATCTCTGGGCCACCAAAGCTTCATTATTTATAAAACTTTGATTTATTTTAAGGCTAGACGGTTGTCACAGCTGTGTCATTTATTAAAAATAATTTAAAGTGACGATCTGATCTCGTTTGCGGGGCGAACATGGCCAGATATCGCACAGGACATAGAGGTTTGGAAGGAGAAAGGGGACCCCTTTGCCTAGCAGTAGGACACTCAAACAAGCTAACAAAAAAAAAAGAACTATTTTAATTATTTTAAAATGTCCCAAAAATGATTGATGCTAGTTAGATTGTACACGCGATCACTTTCTCTGACATTTCATATCCCAAACACAATATCAAAGTATAGTATATACGTATTGTTATTACTGCACTTCAGGTTCTGCAAATAGTGAATAAACATT
Source organism: Noctua pronuba (assembly GCA_905220335.1). Classification (NCBI taxonomy): domain Eukaryota; kingdom Metazoa; phylum Arthropoda; class Insecta; order Lepidoptera; family Noctuidae; genus Noctua; species Noctua pronuba. Next base: position 17,616,898 of record LR999891.1, on the reverse strand, counting down.
TAAATCAAATCAAAATGATGCCTATGGCAGCAGGCATTGCAAAGCATGAAATGACTTACAGAAACTGATAACTTTGAATGCCCATCTACTACAAGAGTAGCCTGCTACCAGCTGTGTCCAGCTACTAATCTGCATAGTCCTCATGTGAGTTGACCAAGATTGTTGGACCCTGAAAGAAGAGTTTGATTCGGCTATTCCTTCTCTTGTTCTCTAGTTTCTTTTTAAAATGACGTGTAAAAAGGTTTGTCAAAATCTATTTACAAATTAAACATCATTTATCTCAGCCGTCTCTAGACGCTACCAGCACGGCGATCCCAAGCTCACCACTAATAATTGTAAACCGCCAGTTTAAAATAAATTATTTGTTTAAAGATCTGACCACTGACAAAGGCAGAAGAGGACAGAGAGATAACGACAATGCATTGTCTAAGTACCCGCTCCGGAAGGAAGATAGCGCTAACTTCGAAGGCATTTGTTCAGCCTGCATAAAAGAGTGCTTATCTAATAATAGACGTCAAAACTTGGAGCAGATAAAGCTAGTTAATGGCTTAGTATGCTGGCAGCTGAGGTCGGGACTTAGACAATGCAGCTGCATTCATAATAATGTTGCCTATGTGATATCGACTATGGATATTGTTTCCCTTGAGAGTTCTGCTGATAGGAGTAGTGGGAATAGTCTGATGAAAGGAATTATGTTAACATACGCACCTCTAGGTATCTACTACATCTTACATAATTTTGAAATAAAGGAGGAACTTGTGGCTAAATAATAACAGCCGCTCGGGTCGATCTTTAGTTTGGCTATGGCTTGACTGGGTGACCACCCGTTACATACCGAGTTTCCTCCGTGCCTCGGAAAGCACTTAAAGCCGTTGGTCCCGGATGTCATTTGTAGATCTTTCACAGTCGTTACAGGTAGTCAGTGGCCCAAAAAGTCTGACAGCCAGTTTTACCAAGGGTTATCGTATTACCCAGTACTAACTGGGTTGTGCAGGTCAGTTAGGCAGTCGCTCCATGTAAAATACTGGTATTCAGCAACATCCGGTTTGACTGGAAGCCGACCCCAACATGACTATTAAACTTCCATATAATAAAAAAAAAATCCTAACGTTGTCAAATCGTAAAACCGTGCAACTCGCTAGTTTAAATACTACCAGATTCACGAATGCTATGATTTTTCTTTGACTTTTGACTACCAGTGAAATTAGCATACAGTTATACAAAGCTATAGGTACCTAACAAAGTCAATCCACAAAGCCGACAGTGAATACAGGGGACAGCTTCGTTAGCTAGTACACAGACTGTACAAGAGTGGTTGACCGGATATGTACGTAGACTGTTTCGTAGCTAGTGCTACGGCGTAGCTGGTCTACGAAACAATTGTTCGATTTTTTTTTTTGTAGAAACACTTTGGCCCGTGTTTTCGCTTATGTGGAAGTCGGATTATATAAAATATATCTTATGTCCTAAAGGGGTCATGGTCTACCTGTGTGTCAAATTGCATCGAAATCGTTCAGACGTTTATTCGTAAAAACTTTACAGAGACATCTTTCATTTTAAATTCATAAATTAGTATTTCGAATCTATTTATTGTCCTGCTTTTTAGCTTTTTAATGTTCTATTTTTATTTAATTCCAGCTATCTATATTATTTACACTTATAAATTAAAATAACTTAAAGCAACTAACTTAAAAATAAACTAAAAAATGGCGTCAAAAACTCTTCCTCAACTGATAATGTCCCTAAGAGACTGGCGGCGTTGCCAAGTTGTATGGCAATGCTAAGCCTCTGGCCAAGTTAAAAGCCAGCCCTTAGATCACATTAGTATAAGTTTAGAAAAAAACCGTCTCTTTGTGGCTAGAAAAACAGTGCATGCACCAAGCAACAGCCTGTCGGTTAGAATTCGGAGTGTGTTTTGGAAAGATAGAATCTAATCCTCCATCCCTATTCTATCATCAGACGAGCAGAGATACGGCGAAGCGTAACCGTTATATGGTTGAAGTTCCACGAACCCAAACAAAGCGCTTTGCTTCCACATTCATTGTGCGAACCACCAGTCTATAGAATTCACTGCCGGCTCCTCTGTTTCCCGATCATAATAATCTAGATCACTTCGAAGTACGAGTGTATTCTAGGCAAGCATGCTCCATCCTAGGCTGCGTCATCGCTTCACATCAGGTGAGTTGCGGCCAAACGTAATGTCTATTCAGCATTAAAATAAAAGTAAAAAACATGGGATGTGACATTTTTTCTTATCATCAGCTATTTAAATTTTTGGGCAATTTATGTTCCTTAAAAATTCAAAATCACATGTCACTATGTTTGGACACGCTAATCTCCGAAAGCATCAACCGATTTCAATTATATTTTGTGAATGTGTATGGTTGGTTCCAGTTTGAAATGTAGGATATTTTTGGACCCGGTAGGTGGCGCTCATCTTTTTTTTTCGTGTTTTGATATTGCCGAACCTGGTTTCAGTTTTTATGCCGAAACGATTCTCTAACACCTACGAGTAATCCAATCATCAAAACATTTTTAAACGCTTTTTCCGGAATTGAGTTCAGTTCTCGCCGCGAATTCTCCTTTATGTCTTCTACTAAATGAAAACGGGTACCACGAAGTGGTAATTTGAGTTTAGGAAAAAGAAAGTAGTCGGCTGGAGTCATATCTGGTAAATAAGGTGGTTGCGCGATGGTATTTGTTGAGTTTTTGAAGCTTGCTGACTAGTTTGCATGTCAAACTCGTAAACCCTTATGCTATTGATATTTTGGAGACAATTCAGGTCTTTTGGAACTAGCCGAACGGCAACATGTTTCAAACTCAAGTGATTATTTATAATGGTACGGATCCACTCGTAAGACACAAAAAGTTCAGCGGCTATCTCTCTCAAACTTGAATGAGGATTTTCAGTTACTATTTCCTTCACTTTTGCGATGTTAACTTCAGTTGAAGACGTTGATGGCCTACCAGAGCGAAGCAAATCTTCCCTCATATCTCGATCGCTTTTGAACGCTTTGTACCACTCATAAGCACGTGTTTTGTTAAAGTCGATTCACCGTAAGCCTTCTGTAAGATTTTCAAGAACGCAAAATTCCATTGGTGATGCAAAATTAAAGACAAACTCTTTGTTCGTTGTTTTTGTCCATTATGAAATTCGCATTACACACTAGAAGTGATCAAACTAAAAACAGCACTGTATTTAATCTAAATAACAGGTGCAACTGAAACTCCGCGCCAAAATGGAAAACAGTTGTGCCAATCTAACAACAACAAAAACAAAACAAAAAGTTGTATTTGGAACCATAAACTATAATTCATTCCCGATACTTTTTTGATTGAATGTAAGACATCATAGCAAAGGAAACAATTACGATTAAGTGAAAAAGGGGCTTTTAAACTCTTCGCAAACAGTTATAGGTTACTTATAGCTCCTTATAGAAAGTAACTTTATACGTTTGGCACACAGGCCGTTGATAAGTTCCGCAAACAGTTGCCTCCCGGGGCTCAATACCGCTTGGCCACTATAGACCTTATATTTCGAGGTCATTTTATAGACTAGAAACAATGTTTTTACAGCCTGAACCGTCCTTTAAACTGACTTATCGATTAACTAAAATGTCGAAAAAACTGAGTCGTTTTATAGTTCGGCCTATACAAGAAATCTTTTAACGCGTTACAAGGTTGGAAAAAAAAACAAAATTTACTTGCTTCTTTACTCGGTTGATGGCAATAGGTTTGCCCCTATTACATGGGACTTCAAAAAACTAGCGAAATGTGGGAATTTCGGGCGGGATCACCATCATCTGCCTAGCCTTTTCCCAACTATGTTGGGATCGGCTTCCAGTCTAACCGGATGCGGCTGAATACCAGTATTTTACATGGAGCGACTGCCTTCTGCGATTTCTGGCGTGATGATGTTAAAATAAAAACAAAACAATATGCAAAGATAACTCTAAAATATGATTGTAAACTTTTCCAATGGAGATATCTAGAACATACTCCGAGTAACATTTATCTATTCCTTTGTTTATCTTTCGCGAACAAATAAAACTATGTTTGAAGTAATTGAACCCAGTGAACACAGCGATACAATTGAACAAATCCCAAGAATCCTTTTGTTAGATCCTTGAGCGTGTTTTTATTACAATATCTAGTGACCCGTCAAGCGTTTTTGATGTTAAACCCTTCCGTAGGATAAAGGCTATTTTACATTGCATGTTGAAAATATATATACTTTTATATAGTATGCTGAACTATTAATAGGTTTGGATTGGTTTCTCCACCACCGTCACAGAAATAGCAAAACATAATATCAAGCCTGTATAGCCGAGGTATTCGGCAGATGTGTACCTTAGAAACACTAACATTTCACCACTACTTGCTACTACTACTTGCTACTTTTATCACTTGCTTTTCGGTGAAGGAAAACATCGTGAGGAAACCAGCATGCCTGAGAGATATTTCTTGACGGCATGTAAAGCCAAGTCAGAGGCCCATGGGCGGCCTAAAAACTCTGACACCAGGTTACGAACTAACCACACGATAAAGAAAGAAAGAAGAAGACTAACATTTCGCGCTTTTCAAATGTCTGAGAAATACTTATTTTTCGAACAATTATGAGAGATAAGATGGTGTATAAAACAGTTTTTTTAGTCATTTCGTATGCAGCATACTAAAAATCTTTAGACAGTAGAACTTCTGTAAGTCGAACTTGAAGCGAATTTTGACAGGAAATGTTAGACTTGTAGAGGTTTAGATTTATTCCAACTAATTTTGTGTTAGAGAGGTTGAAATAAAGAAAAACCCGAGTTTTAAAGGTTGTAAAATCAAACATTGCTATGTTCGAGATGCAGAGGACTTTATTTTTTCGAGTTAAATGGGGAAAATATGTACTGAATTTCCTTGCAATAAGTCACTACTTATAGGGTCAGATTTCTAGCAATGGGTTTTGGGGGTTGAAGGGAAGGCAACACAAGATTTTTTCGAGTTTGGGAGGTTTTTGACTTAAAGAGGTTCTACTGTATTTTTCAGTAATTTCCCCCTAAAAATTACTAATGAGTTCGAAATCAAATATACACATAGGGTGTTTGCACTGCCACAGAATGGCGTTTTGCAATAAATTCAAATCTATTTATGAATAATTCAGTGCTGTCGTTTGCGGCGCCCTGTATGGTTTAAATTTCCTCTGACATGCAATAAGAACATCGCATTGCATTGTATATTATTTTATAGGGCGCACGTCGCTTGCTTATTAATGAAATTTAAATGGGAAAACAAATATTTATAACTGCTGTGGCAAGGCCTGAGTCGAGGATAACCTAATGAAACATCTACTTGACATCTATGTCAACATATAAAATAGTTCTAAGGTTTCATATTAGGAGCACGTGGCTAAATAATAACACCAACTCTGGTCGATCTTCAGGTTAAGCCGCACTTGCCCATTTCATACCGAGTTTCCTCCGTGCCTCGGAAAGCACGTTAAGCCGTTGGTCCCGGCTGACATTTGCTGATCTTTGACAGTCGTTACAGGTAGTCGGTGGCCCGAAAGTCTGACAACCTGTCTTACCAAGGGGTTTTATATTATCCAGTACTAACTGGGTTTTGAAGGTCAGATAGGCAGTAGCTCCCTGTAAACTACTGGTATTTCGCTACATCCGGTAAGACAGAAAGCCGACCCCAACATAGTTGGGAAAAGGCTAGGCAGATGTGGTTTCATATTAGAATTATGCTCGTGACTTTCAAGTAGTAACTTTCCTTTTTACGCTTTATATAAATTTAGATTACTCAAAGGTACGCACGAAGAAATATTCTACTAACATTATTCATAATAGGATTTCTTTTCATAACATTTTTATTTGCACAAACTAACAAAAGACTGCGATAGCAAAAAAACACTGATAATTTATGACAAATGTTCGAGACAGGGGAGCAACAGACTGTTCGATTCAGCAGTATTTGTTGACCGAATAAAACCGCCCCGAACCACATTTACAACTCAAGCTAGGCTGAGCCAGAAAGTTCATCCAGACATATTTATATTACCCGGTTGTGCCGACAACCAGCCTAACCAAGGAGTACCGTTTTACCCAGTAATTGGGCTGTCGAGGTCCGATAGGTAGTCGCTCTATATAATAAGCTATATCAGCCTAAGGTAGACTGGTAGAAAATGCCCAAGGCATTAAGTCCGCCTTTGTACATTATGTGCACAAAGTTTTAATAAATAAATAAAGTACTGGTATTCAGCTGCATCCGGTTTGACTGAAAGCCGACCCCAATATAGTTGAGAACAGGCTATCCAGGCGGCCTAGTTGTGCGACCATGCAAGTAGCATCCCTACCACCACCCCAGTCCACCCAGTCCACCTAGAATTTTAATTTATAAGCTTGCAGTCTTCTTTTTTCTCTCTCTTTTTAATCTGAGCTGTAATGAGTTTGCGCCTGCGTCGCGCGTCGAGCGGATTACGGGTCCCCTGGGTGAAACACGCTCGGTTGTAATATGTTGGCAGCCGGCTCTCAAGTTAATACTCCTATGTTTACTTTATCGAGCTTCGTAACTTATGAAGCTACTTCTAGTAACGTTGCGTGGGCTTTGAATCAAAACTGTTTATAGTGATTATTTGGTCGTTAAATATTAGCTGCAGTAGTCTTCAAAATTAAACACTACTGATTTTAATATTTATTAGGTTGAGGCTTTTAAGGGTTCCGTCGCCAAATGGCAAAAACGGAACCCTTATAGATTTGTCCTGTCCGTCTGTCTGTCTGTCTGTCCATATGTCACAGCCATTTTACTCTGAGACTGTTAACACCTCAAGGTTGAAATATGGAAAATAGGTGGCTCAAAACGCGAAAAAAATATTCCAAATAAATAACCCACTTCCAAAAAAGCAACAAATACTGGAATATACACTACACTTCCGGAAATCGGTGGCATAAAAGTCAATTAAACAAATAAAAGTCATTGACTTCCGGAAGTAAAGGTAAAATAAGTTTCCACTTATTAGTAATTTTTTGGAAGCAGGCAATTATTATTTTTTTTCTTCACCTGTACTAATCATCACCTTCTTTGCCATTTCATATTACATTGCAGTTTCCTCTTCATTCATACTACGGATACTATTAATGAATGTGGGTGAGAAAACTCCTTTAAGGTGGAAGTCACAACCCTCTAAGTTTATTTAACTCCATTCAATTGCTATTTCTAGAAAAATACATTCAAGGGGGTTAAATGAACTTAGAGGCTTGTATTGATGATTTCAATAATTATAATTCTGTACCAACTCACGTGTTACATGCGCGACTAATTAACCGACTTCCAAAAAGAAGGAGAGGTTATCAATTCGTCGGAATCTTTTTTTTTTATGTATGTTAACCGTCTACTCGAAGATGCCTGAGCCGATTTGGAAAATTCTTTTTTGTTTGAAAGAAAATACTCCCAAGTTGGTCCCCTAGAAATATTGTCATGATCTGATCATGGACTTCGGAAATATGGAACGGAACTCTTCTTTTTCATCAACATACAACAAGACACTGACCTGCAATTGCAAAAAACGTAAGAACATTTGAATTTCGCGGGCTACCCTGACGCTTCCCCCTTAAAAATAAATACCGTGGCCATCCCGACGCGAGGCGGTCCCCGATGAGCCGCCGACCCGGAAAGCTAGGCGGCCGGCCGAACGACACGACAAGGAACCAACTGACCTACATACAAAGCAATCAGATAATCGCGACAAGCAAACAAAACAAAAAGCGCTGCTAGAACTAGGTATACAGGGTGTAAACAGACCCTTCACGCAGCCGCCAACCAAGCATTATGTACATCAAGCTAAGTAACTTTACGCAAAAATTATTGCTGGGAAACTACTTTTTTTTTGGGGTGAAAAATTAGGTTTTACGGTAAAACTCAATGTTACGCACTCAAAACATTGTGCTGATGGATGGGTTGAATAGTACGGGGATCGTGAAGGTCTTTAAAGTAAAAATCCTACATTAGAAAATTGTATTTAAAAAAAAACTTGTGAAAAAGTTGGAACTTTGACTATAAGGTTCCCAAGTATGGTCTAGAACAAAAAAAATATCGCAATGATGGGGAGAACAAGTACCTTTCGGCTTCGTTAAGGGTCTTTTTACACCCTTTATACCAGTGGCGAAGGTTCCATACAACTCGATTCCTACTGAATTCCCTTTGAAAAATGGCATAGTCGGTATTCTATAAACAAACTAGCTGACCCGCGCAACTTCGTCTGCGTCACTTAGGGGTATTAAAAATAGATAGTAGCCGATTCTCAGACCAACTCAATATGCTCACAAAATTTCATGAGAATCGGTCAAGCCGTTTCGGAGGAGTACGGGAACGAACATTGTGACACGAGAATTTTATATATAAGATAATATAATCACATTAAAGATATGTTATTGTTGTTATTGCAATAAGCTTCAGATTAAGTACTTTTTAGATTTATGTTTTGATAAAAAGTAGCCGTTGCTTGTCTGGGGTCCTCAAACTTCGCCGCGACTGACCCGATGTTGGTCGGAGTTTCGCTGAATAAATTTTAACGTTTACACTTGAAACTTCGGCGGTTCAGTTTGCTTCTAAGTCTTCGAACTACAAATGGTTCGGTAGGTATATGTAACTATTCAAGAAGATATATCGGTAGTACGGTTAAGAATCGAAAAGAAGTTATTTAGGCGATTTTTATTTATTCTTGCATTTTGCCATTTTTAACAAATGGTTGTCAAACATGGTCATTAACAGAGAAACTAATTAACAATAAAAGATAAAATAAGATTAAACAAAATTAAAAATGTAACTAAACTTAGAGATGTGAATAAAGTGTGCAAAACACTTAAATGGAAATGGGCAGGACGTATGCTGAGAGAGAAAAAAGAGACATGGACTAGATCAATATCAGAGTGGTACCCCAGGGTATGGTAAAAGAAGTAAAGGTCGACAAATGAAACGCTGGGAAGATGATCTTAAAAGAGTTGCCGGTCCAGAATGGAACAGAATTGCAAGAGACAGAGAGGGAGAAGGAAGAGAAGGGAGAGAGGGTTGAAGTCTTTGGAAGAGGCCTTTGTCGAAAGACAAGCTGTTATTAAAAAAAAATCGATCGTCAGTAACAAATCATAATGTTATAATTGAAAACAGCAATAAAGGCAATTTTTTTGTTTTTTTTGTCCACCTGAATTGTCCCACTCCTGGGCAAAGGCCTCGTTCCTTCCACTTGTTTTAAAATTTGTTTGGTGCCTATAAGGTAACATCAACACTCCTATATTTCTTAGTATACTACTATATGGGTGAATATCACAGCAGCAAATTTTACGTGTCCACGTTGAGAATCGAGGTGTAAAATGATAGGATGTTTCTTATTTTTTTTTATAGTGAACTACGTAACTTGGTTCAATTAGGGCCACATTTTTTGTTTTTATAAGTATATATAAATAATCAGGAAAAAAAAAATCACCTTAAAATTCAAGTTTGGTGGCTTGTCCCAGTTCCATTTTTTGATATAATTTCATTCACTAAAGTAACAATTTGGGGTAAAATAGCAAATAAACAATTTCTTTCGTATATGCATAAGACACACTATCTAAAAACAATTAAACCATATTAGGAAATCTAATTTAAAAGCACAGGACACTCGATCAAAGTTTGTCCAAGCAAAAACCAAAATTTTCGTGGCACTTTTTCAATTTACTATAACATGAAGTTTCGGGCGTGTGTGATCAATCGTGTTTTATTATTTCGCATCTCTAAGTCTTGAACAAGCACTTTCGCGTAACAGGTATGTGATTAGTGCTGTGATTACCCCCCAAAAACGTAAGTACTCACCTGGGGTGGGAAGGGGGACAAGAATTGTTCAATTTTGGTGGATCGATTTGCTGTCGATTTTAAAGTGTTTTAATAGTAAGCTTCACGTTATAGCTAGTGATTAGGGTTTCGTATAAATCAGTAACATCAATTTAATCGGTACTTAAAACCCCTATTTTTAAAGATTTTTTTTATGCCTGGTCCCAATTTTGGTGGCTCAATTTTGGTGGCTTTGGTGGCGTTTTCCCGCCACCAAAATTGAAAACGAGCCACCAAATTTTAAGTATGTACTGTATATGTATGGTTTGTACCTATATTTTTTACGTTGCAGGACAGTTTTATTGGCAAACAAATAAATGTTATGTACTTGGCAGTAACTAAGACCAATTATTATAAGGGTGGCATACGATGAGAGAAGATTTATATTTCAAAACTACAAATTCCTTTCTTAGATTTAAAGACTGATTGTAGAAACCATTAATCTAGTCTGGTGATTAGCATCCAAATATTGAGTTAAGGTTTTTTAGTTTAACTGAAATCTGCAGAGCGTAGTCACTAGAGTGTTGGTGAAATGGTAATGATCTGTTTGCTGTTTCACTGTGTCTCTCCTTGGATTTAATATTTTTTATTTTGTTTGAAACAACAAAAAATTACATCATAAAGAATTGAGCCCAAGCATAGCCCTTTCCATAGCTCGCTGAGCGACCTCGAATTTATAGACCAGCCGTACCGAGAGTGTCCACGTTTCAGCCCTATAAGTCATAACAGGCAGGTCGTACTGGTTGAAGACCTTAGTCTTTAGGCTCAGTGCAATTCGCGACGAGAAGACCCGACGAAGTTTCCCAAAAGTTGCCCAGCGCAGCTGAATTCTTCTGTCAGTCTACCTCTTAATGTTGTTCTTACCAAACTGCAGAGTTTGCCCGAGATAAACATATTCTCGAACAACCTCGATAGAACCGCCATTGACAATCCTGGTCCTGGTTCCGGGTGTTCGTTAAACATAGCCTGGGTTTTGTCCAAGTTCACCCTGAGATCAATGCGTATTGATGAATCAATTAGGCCATCCAGCATGTGCTGCAAAGTCGAGCATCGCTTCAGCCAGTTAGACGATTTCAACTGCAATGCAAATCTCAAGTGTGAGATGTACTCGCCGTTGATGTTAATGCCAGGTGCGTTGGTGAGGGGCTGCGGGACTGTAAGGAACATGGACACAAGTCTGACACTCCCTTCCAATTCGCCCAGAGCGGGAAAGGCCCCCCTTCCCCGCTCTGGGCGGATTGGAAGGGAGAAATCATCAAATGACCCCCCGGTCATTTGATGATTTCCCATCCAAAAAAAAAGGTACGTTGGTGAACCATTTTGGCTGAATTACGTCCCCTTGGCTCACCCCCTGACGCAATTGGATATGTTCTGTTTGCTGGTTCTGAGTTTGAGTGGTTATTATGGTGTTTTCATAAAGAGTTCTCAGCACTTGGATATATCGCCAGTCGACTTGGCATCGCTGCAGAGACTCCAGAACTGACCAGGTCTCGACAAAGTCAAAAGTCTACTCGTAGTCCACGAATGTAAGACACAGCGGCTGATTTTACTCTTCGAACTTCTGTATGATCTGCCGCACTGTGTGGATGTGGTCTATGGTGCTAAATCCTCCTCGAAACCCGACCTGCTCAAGTGGCTGGAAGTCGTCGAGTCTTCGCGCTAGACGATTTGTGATGACTTTTGAAAACAGCTAATACACGTGGCTAAGGAGCGAAATGGGTCAGTTATTCTTGAATAGGGTCTTATACCCCTTTTTAAAGAAAAGAACGATCACAGTCTTTCACCATGCTTCTGGAGTTCTCCCAGAGAACAGGACCGAGTTGAAAAGCTCCCGTAGCTATCTTAATACAGGACTTCCTCCCGCTTTCAGGAGCTCAGTCGTTATCCCATCCTCACCAGGCGCTTTTCCATTTTTAAGCTGTCTTAGTGACGCCCCGATTTTGTTTTGGCTGAATTCTGGTAAGTCTTTTGTGAAAAGGCGGGTTAAGGTGGATCTGGAATCCTTATTTTCGGGATTACGTCGAGATGCATGCGATGCGTACAACTTGCCGTAGAAGTTTTCGACTTCCGACAGAATCTCCGGCTTCGAAACGACCTACCTTATCACCACTAGATTTGGTCTTTATTACCACTTGGTCTTTATTATTAATTTTGTTTACAATGAAAATATTTATGTTTTTTTGTTTTCATTTTTTGTTTGTTTTATAAACTCATAATGATAGATCAGATAAATAATAATAAATATTTTTTAACAACTGAGAATTTTATTAACCGATGAAGTTATTGATGAGAATGAGAATTTGTGCAATTAGAGATTAGATTTCGATTGATAGATGATTTAGATCATATAACATTGAGCTTTGTTAGTGAGATTGAGGTTTGTGACGGAGAAATTAAATTTTGGTGCCACTGATTTTCAATTTTGGTGGGCACTTTCGATTTTGGTGGGCGATTTTCAATTTTGGTGGCCACACTAGACTTTGAACTAAAATATCTCAAAAAGTTATCGAGATTTTCTGAGACCTTTTAAAGATCCTTCTAGCTTGGAGTTTCTATTCTTATACCAGCCCCTTATTTTTCACGAATAATGAAGAAAAAATTTCGCCACCAAAATTGAATAAAAATGCACGTTGTTGATATTCACCCATATATTTACATAGTCAGACTAAAAATCACTTAATATTTCTGGCGCTGCGTTGGAATCAATGCAGCGTCAGATTGCTTCCTGCGATCCATCCTGCCAATCTCAGCCTTTCGAATTGAGATCTGTAATCGTACTTACGCTGCCTTAAAAAAAAGCCGCTGGAAAGATTTTATCTGTGTTTTTGTCATACTAAAGTGATGTTTTAATAGTAAGAATATTGTTTAAAAAATAAGTAGCGGTTCCGTCACTAATTTCACATTTCAATATTATAAAGCTGAAGAGTTTGTTAGGTTGAACGCGCTAATCTCTGGAACTACTGGTTCGAATTTAAATAGTCTTTTAGTGTTGGATAGCCTATTTATCCAGGAAGGCTATAGGCTATAGGCCTATTATTCGTAGCGTAGCGTAGCTACGATAATAGGAGCGGAGTATTAATGAAAAATGTTGACCCACTCTCTCTAAACCTCTCTCTCTCTTATGTGACGCAGACGAAGTTGCGCGGGTCAGCTAGTCTTAAATAAAATAACGTCTTACAATAAGACACCCGGTATTAAACTGATGTTTAAATAAAATAAACATAGGATAGAGCACAAATCACCAGTTGCTTCATGTTAAATATTCAAATAGAACCGACCCCAACATAGTTGGAACAAGGCTAGGTAGATGATTAATTAATAACACCACTCCGCATTCTGATGCGAACTAGTTGCTTCAATCATTATCTGCCAAGCTTATTTATTTAAAAACTCAAATTTACTTTTTTTTATAATGGAACCATGTTAATAATTGCACTGAAGCATTAAATAATTAAAGAAACGAGTGAATAATAAACAGACAAGAATGCTTTATACTTCTTCTTCTTAGCGTGTCGAAGGTAATCTAAATAGTGTCGGCCCAGAACTGAGCAACTAGTTTGGCGCTTTCGTTAGCGTCCATCAGTTCCTGTAGTGAACAAACAACAGGACACGCAGGCACGATATTAAGTGCTCCATCGTTTGTAGAACAGCACCACATTTACACTCCAGGGCAAAGTCATTAATAAATCTCCACCTGAGCAGGTTTTCTTTAAACTTATAGTTCACCAGTACCCTAGAAGAAGTCTTTCAGATACTGGCAGTCAAATAGGAAGAAGAAGCGCTTGTTGTCGGTGAAACAAAATTGAATAATCTGCGTTGCAACGCGGGCAACAGACCATGAAGGAGATGGCGGGACGAACTGAATCCTTCCTTCCTCTTTGAGAATTGGAAAGAAGTAGCACAGAATCGTGACCGTTCGAAAGAATGCAGGGAGGCCTTTGCCCAGCAGTGGGACAGTATAGACTAGCAATAATAACCTTTAATTATCAAACAGCTTCATTGCATAATTAAGTTCATTAAATTTTACAATTATTGACTTTAATAAATGATTCGAATAATAAATATTCGAAACTCAATTTTAAACTTATAGTAACTGAAGTACTGCCGGGAAAATAAATTGATAATATCTTAATTAATTTACGCACTATGTCAATTTGCCGTGTTGTAGCTAGCCATTTCATACAACTGTCAGAAGATGACAGCATTATGATTAGAATTTATGAGCAAATTAAGTTGGTAGTCAATTTAGTAAAGAATTTATTTCTCATTAGCTTTAGCCCGAGGATAGAATGGGATGTCTGTCAACATGACACACTCCGCCATCGCTATTCACCCCATACGCAAACCTAAAACTTTGATAACATTTTTCACATTTTTCACGTTTCTCAGAACTACACACATGACCCGATCGGCAGACGTCAACATTAATAAAGATAGGTATACGTACCTACGTTCGGGAAAAAGTCACTCGGCTCAGCTCGCATTGTGTTAAGCCGACCCGAATGGCTCAAGTCGAATGATTAAATGTTATTGTTTCGGGTCGGTTTTGTTGTTCATATCGAATGTTCTGAACCAAAAAGGTGCCGTCAAACCGAGCGCACTGAAGAGCGGCGCGAACCCCGGACAGTACACTTTGACATAGTATAATGTCCTGAAATATGCATTTGTCTAAGTCCAGTGTCGGTAGCTATAACTAGTGACCCACCCCTACTTCGCACAGCGCCTCCTATCGGGTCCAAAACTATCCTACCTTTCAAGTTGGAACCAACTACACATTCACAAAATCTCGTTGAAATCGCTTGGGTGGTTTCGGCGATTCGCATGTACAAAGATGCGTGCACACGTGATTTTTATAGCCCCACGGCAGACCCCGTGTAAAATGAATCAAACATCTACTTATATTTCAGTAATCACTTTATTAAATAAATAATTATAGTCTCCCAACACAACAGTAACTAATTATCGCAAACAATATTTTAATTATCAAGCTCTTTGACACCGTAATGACGGACTATAGTTTTCACAATTAATTTCCCGAATTCCCGATTACTTAAACAATTATAAACGGATTCCTGAATTTCAACGTCCTATATAATAAGCTAGCTTTCACTATTTTGGACTTGGGATTTTAAACTGTTTTACTAAATGATACTTACAAAAGCACAAAGTGTATAATTTTAAAAACACTAGACCCTTAATCATATTGGATTTTTTACCAGCGCGGCAGCGATCCGGCCCTGGTTCTTTAGTTTTTAGTTTTATATGTTCTGAAATAATAGTGAAAACCGCATAAAAATCTATGTTGCAGTTTATGAAATACACAAAGACAAACACAGTCATCAAAGTGACTTTGTTTCACACCGATTATTTATAGAAAGCGTGCAAAACTATACAGATACATATTTTTAGGCACAAAATACGGTACAATAGGTGACTGTGCGATGTACGTAAGCAGAACGTCACTCGATCGACAAAACGTTTTACATAAATGGCGGGCGGCTTGGGGCCTATTTAATAAAACCGACTGTGCGATATTGCGGGAATAAATAGCAAGATTGACACACTTCATGACACGTGCCGTTTAATAAAGTAGTAAGTAATAAAATAATTAGAATTGTCGGATTGTTGGATTGTCGTTTACCTGTCGCCTGTCGGTTATATTAAATAGGCCCCTAGACACATATGATGTTCTTCATCATCGCTTTATGTACGGTGGGCCACATACTCAATATATGAAAGTAAGCCTAGTTCTAGAAATAAGAAAATATTCATACATTATTATATTGTCAGTTTGAAAAATGCCTTTGAGATATGCTCAGAAATCGGCACAGGTCCAGTTTATTTACTTAAACTTCAAGGAAGTAAGTAACATGTAGATAATACGTCCCATAAAATCTTTAAGTTCCGAAATAAAGTCATTATACAAGATGTAGACGGACCCTTCACGAATTTCCTTCCGAAGCCGCTTCGCAAAAACTATTGCTGGGAAACGACTTTTTTTTGGGGTGAAAAACGTTTTCCGACAGTAGCAATGTAACACACTCAAAACACTGTGCTGATGGATGCATTGAATAGTTCGGGGGTCGTGTAGGTATTTAAAGTAAAATTATAACATTAAAAACTTGTTAAAAAGTTGGTACTTTGGCCCCCATATATCTCCGTAACTAAAAGATTCCCAGGTATGGCCTAGAAAAAAAAAAATATCGCAATGACGAGAAAAACAAGTTATACGATACCCCTTGGTAAGACTTGTCGTCAGACTTTCGGGCTATCGTAAAGACTGTCAAAAATCTACAAATGGCACCATGGACCAACTACTTAGCGTGCTTTATATTCCTTGTAAATTACTTAAATTCACTACATTATTATTTTAAAAGTACACGCGAATATTTCGGCAAAAATACACAATGTTCACTAAAAACGGTGTATCGGTGTTAAAGTGACCTAAAATGTCAATCTATTTGGACAGGCTATTTATTAGCATGAATAAAAGGCAAGCGGGTTCACCCGATTTTAAAACAGGCTTATTGTTGTAACCTGTGAATTTTTATTCACAGCACAATTTATTACAAGCCTTCCGCCACGTGACGTTAGTAAAATGTTTCGGTATTTTATCTTAGTAACGGAAAATGCTTTTAACATGCAAACAATTGTACACTAGATATGAAACACTAGTAGCACTTCATCCGCAAAAATTGTGATAGCTCGACTAATATGCGTGTTATAAATATAATTTATAGCCTACAGCACCCACGAATAATGTAGCTTTCTGCCAGTGAAAGTATTTTTAGAATTCGATCATTAGTTCCGGAGATTACACCCCTATATAATGTATGTATAGACTAAGCAGCAAGTTAAAACTATTATCAGTTCATCATGGGCAGTCTTATTCCGCCCACTCACTGCTGACTATTTACGTCGACGCCGTTCTGCCCTGGGTAGGCAGAATCCACAGAACGCTACGTGCGGTTTAAATACTCTTTCTGAGATCTTTTTAAATACAGTTCACATTTTTGACCTAGGGGCGTAAAATGGCCGCTGTAGCATAAAATAAAATTCTTGAAATAGTCACAGACGCAGTTAATATTATGAATTGTCACTTTATGACCATTTTACGAATTATAACATGATTCTGCTAAAGCGACCATTTTAGGTTAAAAATGTGAAATGTATTTAAAATATCTCAGGACCCATAAGTTCTGTAGTGATTGCAAATCATATTTCACGAAAAAAAACATATTTTTATTCCTGCAGAGCCCACATAACTTATCCCCAGTTTACACATATACCTTTAAACCGGACCGGAGTTATACATATACCTTTGGCGCGTGGCCAAAGTCTGGAAACGCCTCCATCTTGTTTTTTATTTCATTATATTCCACTAAACAATATTCACAAATGCTGACCAACAGCAGCCCCTGTCGACGACATTCAAGCGCCAAAACATCCATGCACCATCGCACAATCAATGAAATCATGAAATCTTCGAAAAAGGCAACTGTTGCTATATCATTCGCATACATCCTAACTTGTCAAATACGAACAATGACTGCCAATCCGTTCACGTCATAAATGCCATCAAGTTGTCGTGACGTCACTTACATTTATATATAAAGGTCGCGTGTTGCCATGTTCAATCACGCTACGGGCAAGGACACTCGGCTGTCTAAGGCGTGACAAGAAGACAACATACTTTGAAGTGATTCAACAGAAAATGTTGAAAGTAAAACGAGTTGAGTGAAGAACTGACAGGTGATAAAAATAGGCTGTTTTTATTTTCAAATCTTTACTTTTAAATCTACTAAAGCCTTTCTATCATTCATAATATCATGACATTTAAAAAGACTCTGTCCTATTCCCGTCAACTTTTTTTAAATCAATTAACGTAGCAGACTCACTTTGTTATGAATAAAAGAGTTCAACATTCAGCAAATCTGTACTAAATTATCTATACATATAAAATCCTGACTGACTGACTGACTGATATATCAACACACAGCCCAAACTGCTGGTCCGAGGGTGTATACTTTGTGAAGAGTAGGTATCCATTAAGAAAGGGCTTTTCGAAATTCCACCTCTAAGAGGGTGAAATGGGGTGTTGAATTTTCTGTGAAACTTTTTTTCCCGTGGTCGATTGACTTGAAAATGTGTGTAAGTACTCTTCAGTCAAAATTATGAGATATGTGTATGACAATTTTTCCAAAATCATCCCCCAATATTAAACGCAATGTTGGGTGAAACCGCGGGCAGAAGCTAGTTCAACTTAAAATGGACGTATTTTTAACTATTTCACTTTTGAATCCACTCAAGCCATCATCAAATCCATTCATAAATTTAGACATTTATGAAGACTTTATTAGGCTCTACTATTACACTAACCTATCAACCCTTTGAGATCAATTAACGAAGCGAACTAAATAGTTTAGCACAATTTTAGAAATTAATAAAGTTTGAGCAAAATCTATTCTAAAGTATTAAATAAGCCAGAGTAGATTTCGTTTTAATTTTAAGCGTTTGACTGCCAAATCTACATTAAACCCTGAAATTAATAACGTTTTATGCTGTATTTCACTTACCTGTCAGCCTTTTTACATTAACTATGTACCTTATAACGAACTACATAATTAATAACAATTTCAGTTATGAATAAACTTTGAGCAAAATCTACTCTAAAATATTCAATTTACATTTTTTAATTTTTTATTTGCAAACTTTGATTCCCGAATCTGATATCCGGACACTTACAAAGACTTAAAGCTAGGCTAACCTTTTTTCCAAATAATGAACACCAACTAAATAATTAACACAATTTTAGTCATGAATAAACTTTCAGCAAAATCTATTGTAAATTATTCAAGTTACGGTTCAAATTCAACATTTACGTTGCTACTGAACTGACACCTCGCTACGTCGGAGCTCTCGCCAAAAGGTCAGTGCAAGTGGCACAGCACGGTTGACACTATTCAAAATTGAATAGGTACAGTACAACAGCTCGCGATAGTTGCCAACAATGTCACCTGGCTAGAACTTCCAAATGGTGTTGCTGACTGCAGAGTAATTATTCACCTAGTTCGAGAACCAGTTTTGTTTTAAAGTTCTGTTTTGGGCAAACCCTTTCTATTTGTCAAACCAAAACTGAACTTTAATTACTTTAATGAGAAAATATTTTGTTATGTTAGCTCCGATAGTGACTGTTTTACGAAAGAGATATTGGTTATTTTAAGTAAACTAATATTACTAGAATTTGATCATTGAACGAAGGTACTAAAAGCTGAAGAAATTAATGGCTGTTTGAATGTCTCCTTTTTCAAAAACCAATTCGCGAAGTTTCATTTTGTATCAAATTTATCTATTATATCTTGTAATATACGCAAATACGTGACGTACGTGACGTTTGCGTACACCAGCCATCGTGCTCAAAAGATAATAGTATCTTTTTAAGACCAGTAGTCAGTTGTAAAGAAAAGAAAGAAAGAAATAAAAGAAAACATATTTATTTGGCACATGCCACAGATGCACACAAAAAAAATTAAAAATAAAATAAAAAAACTGAAAACCTACACAATAAAAAACTTAAAACTAAACAGAAAAAAACAACATTGTGTCCAACACAGTCATTTATATAGATTATATATTATACTTGTAAAAAACCCACATCACCTACTAGTTTACATTCATGTTCACATTCGTGACAAGTTACTATTTTTTTGCGTGTTTTCCGTCCTGATTTGCCTCTAAATATCGATCTAAACACTCATACACTCTAGCTTATTCATACACGGCACGCAACGTTCAAAAGATTAATCCACACGTCATTGAACCCACTCGTGTGGAAAACATTTGAAAACTCGTGGGACATCGCACTTAGGTACCTATGGACCGCCTGTAAAGAACCTACCTTACAGCTATGTATTTCATGAATATAGATAAAGATGAAAATTCGAGAAATGTATGAGGCTTTGTATCGAAATTCTTGCACCCAAGAACGACAAAGACTTCGATTTTATTCCTGATTCATAACTTCGTAACATCAATAATACAATTTTAGCTACCTTTAACGAGACATTATCTCATAAAAAGATTCGCCGAAGAAGAAAGAACAATGAAAATTTTAATATCTTATCGACCTGAAAAATTCTTTGTGATCTCCTAACTTTTAAGAAAACAATGGGTATTTAAAAGTTAAAGAGGCGGAGTATCTGTCGAAAATTTCGAGAGCCTGAAGGTTTACATTGTGATTCAAACCGGGTACATTACTGTATCAAAGAGTAAAGACAAACGCAGGGACGAGAGGCCCTCATTTTACGAAGTAAGTAGGAACGACGAAGGAGGACGGTTCCACGAAAATTGAATTTTTCAGCACCTCATAAGGATGGGGTCACGTTGCAAAGACTGTAAAGGCACACTCGCTTCGTTTTTGCCGCTTTTTCAATGGAAAAAAAAAGTCCGCTCTTATTAACTTTTGTGAATTGATAATAATAATGATCGTATCGAAAATTATTTTTTAATAACAATAGTTTATTTATTTCAGACGTAACGCATAGTGTCATGCAATAAGATTACACCTAAGATTACAATTCAAATAATGATTCAACATACAAAAGAGGGTAGCATTTCAGGGCCCAACTGTTAACTAGATGAAATATGAACCTCAAAAACCCGTTATCCATCGGTTAATAATAAAAATATCTGCTGTTTCCTACAAAAGTGCAATACCTACACGGTCAAAATGTAGGGAACAGCTGATTTTTTTTTTAAACCGATGAAAAATTTCTACATCAGAATGATGTACTGAATACGTGGTAACCGATTTCGCTTCAGTGTCCTTCCACCCCGTACATTGGTTTCGTTTTTGCCATTTGGCTATAAAAGCCTAAGAAGCGAAACACATTTTCTTTCGTACTTCTCACTTTTCTACACTCTATACTTTAAAGAGGAAAGATTTGTATTTTTGTATACTTGTAACGAATAAGCTCCGAAACTATTGGACCGATTTTAACTATTTTTTCAACGATAGAAAGCTAAATTATCAGGAACTGACATAGGCTATAAATTATATTTAATATATCATGCAAATTAGCCGAGGCATCACAATTTTTGCTAACGAAGTCGCGAGCGAAGTACTAGAATATATATTCTATATATTTCATATTACTCTTACTCTTACTATTCCTGGATTACCCAATTCCGCCAAATTTTCAATGATGACATGTTACTATGTCCTCTCCCAAATAAGCTTACTTTCATTTAATTAATACCTGAACCTAGTATAGAATCGAGCCCAGCCTTTCTCCAAAACCCAAAACACAAATAAGTGGGTAAATCATTTATTTAGTGTAGCTCACACAGAAGAAAAAAATCGACACACAATATCACGATAAAATGATAAACCAACTTCATAAATATTTAATAACAAGCACCATAATCTATTAAATAACACAAGGGGAGACATTATTACGAAGCTGTACCCTCCTCTCGCTCTCTCTCTCTTTTCCTGCGTTGTAGTCTTCAGAGATTTTGTCAACATCATATTCATACTTATATTGACATTGTTATGCTCATATATGCGCATACGTATGTACATTAATTTGTAATGACTCCCAAGTAATTGGGTTACCTCAAATCTTGGCAATTCTTTCCTTAGCTGATATAAGGCTGTTATAGAGTAAATACTTGAATAAAGTCAAATACACGCAAAATTGTACTTTCTCAAACAACATAATAATCACGTTGAGAAAATGTCTTCTTCTATTCTAGCAAAAACATTTATAACAACGCTTGTTCACTTCATGTTAGTAATAAAGATAATGATCTCTTGGATTCTAATTCAACAGACGATCTGTTTGCTGATGGATGGACGAAGATTCTATTGGTATGTCAGAAGTACTGTAAGAGGAATTTATGAAAGTGTAGTTAATCTTCTTTTATTTATGTTTCCACTTCAAATTTTGCTACACTTTGTTATTTGTATATTTTAATATATATAATAATAATACCAGCCTGTTACTGTCCCACTGCTGGGCAAAGGCCTCTTCTTATACAGAGAAGGCACGAGCATTGATCACCACGCTTGCTCAAGACGGGTTGGCGATTTCAGACTTATATTAATTATAAGTCCAGGTTTCCTCACGATGTTTTCCTTCACCGATGTCTGTGATGTCCAAGATAAACTTAGATATTTTAATAATGTGTTATAATTGTGTTTTTTATTTTTGTAATTTAAGTTGCTGTAATTGGTGGTAAACACAACCGTTATAATTAAATAAATAAAGATAATCAAAGTCTAAGCTTCCTTGCGATGTTTTTGTATAGCGCAACACACTCGTGGTTACGGTACACGCCCAGTTTTGTAACTGCAACCCGCGGGTCGACGCGCTGTCGCTATTTGGTCCTAATCAATACAAAAGAACCTGACTGACTCACCACAGTCAAGCCCAAACCCTTTGTCTTAGAAAGCTGAAATTTTACCCACGTTTCCATTATCATGTAGTCAAGGAATAAATATTTTTCAAAACTGCCACGGGGCTGTAGGAATAGTGAAAATTCTTCTTAGAACGTAAGACAAAGTCGCTTTCAAAATACTAGCATACTATTTAATAATACGTTAAAACAATTTCAGTTTTCGGTAAGCACGGAATATCACAATAATACTCGTTGGTCCTGTTAGCCTCAGGATGTTTTTCGTCGGCTCAGTCAGATAGCACCCGCAAGCCTTCGCCGAACATCGTTCCCTTGACCTACTTAGACATGGAGGTCGGAAGACATTGTGTTTTGTGCCCAAACTGAATACTGTCGTTTTAGAAAGTACGACGGGCGTATAGTACGTCGTCTGTATTTATAAAAGCTTGTACACAAATATTTAAGTACTGTATAAGTGTTTGTTTTGAAAACAAAAACTTTGTAAGTATCTGTGTATAAAAATGTGATTTCTCAAATCTATCTAAATAAATAAAATTGCAGTGTCTGTTTATAATTTCAAAATAACAGCTTTTTACTAAATGCATATGAAAGTATATACGGTATGTCAAACAAAAAAAAAATTGTATATCTGTCTGTCTGTTGGTTCAAGCTAATCTCAGAAACGCACAGGACATATTACTGGCAAATAGTTGATGTTATAAGGAATAACTTAAGCTACATTTATTTCAGAAAAAGAACTAGGGTTCCGTGCAAAAAAATTAAAAGCCTTGAAATTGTTAAACAAATTCGATTTATATAGGGAAGTAATATTTTTATAATAATTTCACGCGAACGAAGATCGCGGGCAACAAAGATATCATTAATTTATTAGTTCACTTACAAAATTGAACTTTATTTCAACTGGTGTTGAAAATAAAGATATGAATATGAATAGTTTTGACACTTTAAATAGAAAATGACAGAACGTAATAATTTCATCAAGAATCAAATCTAAAGTCGAGTCATGTTTCAACCTAGTTAGCAATTAATTAATATTCGTTACGCTGCCTACATCACGGCGACATGTTGCTTGTCACAACATGACGTTGGAGATCACAGCTGCTCCGGAACGCGTAGACACGACCCTGTTTGTGACGGGGATGTTCCACTATCAAGTGTTTAAATAATCTATTATTTCAACCGGTCTTTTTTAATCCCCGACGCAAAAATGAGGGGTGTTATAAGTTTGACCGCAATGTTTGTGTGTGTGTCTGTCTCTGGCACCGTAGCTCTTAAACGTGTGAACCGATTTGGATGCAGTTTTTTTATTTGAAAGCTAGTTTCTTGGCAATGGCTCTAAGATACGTTTTATGAAAATCGGTGTAGCCATTTACTAGATATGGGGGATGAAAGTGGGTATTTATCTTCATCTTTTCTGTTGTGGCTTTTTTAAATTTTAAATTTAATTTATGTTATTTCTTGTGTGAACTTGATAATGTGTATCTCAACACTTTCAGTGAACAAAACATCTGTTTTATTATTTATGAAACAAAAAAGAGTAATTTTCTAAACTAATAACAATCATCAGATATTTTTTATAAGAATACTCATCACGTTTGTAGTTTCGCTAGCTAAATTTCTAGCCATGTTCCTTCTGAATTTTGTTAGGATCGCAATATTTGTTTGTAATTCAGATACGTTTCAAGCAAACAGTGGAATAAATTGAATTATGAATTCACGAATGTTTCGCTTCAACTAAAACATTTCAAAGCTAATAAACAGTTAAGGGTTTACTCGCATTTAGAAGGGTTGTTTTTATAATACAGTTTTAATGGATTCAATTACCTACGAGAGCAGCGGTGGCCCAGTGGTGATGGCCCCGACTTACGAGCAGTAAGTCGTGGGTTCGAACCCAGGCAGGCGCAATACTTTGAGTTATTTATTTCATTAACACTTTTCTCAAAAACGGTGTAGGAAAACATCGTGAGGAAACCGGCATATCCTAGAACCAAAAATTCGAAGACATGTGACAGCTATCTACCCGCACTGGGCCTGCGTGGTGGATTCTGGCCCATTCCCTCCCATAGAGAGGAGGCCTACAGTGGGAACGACGACTGATTATTCTAAACTTATGCAATTATCTACATTCAAAGTCACGTGACCTCTGCTACCCGCACTGGGCCCGCGTGGTGGATAACGGCCCACTCTTACCCACAGAGCCTTCGTCCCAGCTGTGGATCTTTGTAGGCTGATTATTGAGACTACAAGTCATTATGTTGTTCTAGGGCAATTATAACGCTTTAAAGGAGATTTAGTACATACTGGGGACATTATGCATATAAGCTGGCTGTATTTCTTAAAGAGGAAGCGCCAAGGTAGCTCGCAAAATTCGAATTTTCTTAGGTTTTTTTGCAATGTTCAGGTAAAATAGGCGAATACAATGGGGTTAAATAAAGTTAGAGAGTTGTACTTTGATGATTTTAATACTGTAAATACTCATTCTTATTCTTATTCTTTATTGCACACAAAATTAAAAGATATACACACAAAATCACAATATATAGCTTATGTACATCGGCGAGCTTAACCCAGACTTGGGTTTTCTTACAGCAAACCTTAAATACCTAAGTGTTATGGGCGCGAATCATATTTTGTTCATCACGTATTGCCTGTCATTGACCTGAAAATTGTAAAAACTGTTAGAAAATTTGTGTTTCGCGGTCTTCCCTGCGGTTCCACCTTAAGGGAACTAAACACAAATAAGTATAAATGTGATCATCATCTGCCTAGCCTTTTCCCAACTATATTGGGGTCGACTTCCAGTCTGACCGGATGCAGCTGAATACCAGCATTTTACATGGAGCGACTGCCTATCTGACCTCCACAACCCAGTTAGTACTGGGTAATACGATACCTCATGGTAAGACTGGTTGTCAGACTTTTTGGGCCACTGACTACCTAACGACTATCAAATATCTACAAATGACACCCAGGACCAAACGGCTTAACGTGCTTTCCGAGGCACGGAGGAAACTTGGTATGTAATGGGTGGTCACCCATCCACAGACTAACCTAGGCAAGCACGGCTTAACCTAAATATCGACCCGAGCGGCTGTTATTATTTAGCCACGAGCTCCTCAATTAAGTATAAATGTATTTCGGTAAAAAAGTTGGATAATGGTAACCTACCTACAGAACTTATGCTTCACATGAATTTCTACTATAATTTTCACAAAATTACTACACGTAAGTACTAATTATAGAAATACGGCTAGGTATAATCAATTTAACAACCAAAGTAATTTATTATTAATTGAATTACTAACGAAAGTAATTGGTTGCGGCCATATTGGCGCTGCTTGGCAACGCGTGTCACGTAGGTACCTAAATTAGTGTTTTCATTTCATTGTGCATGTTAATAGCGCCCTACATTAACATGTAAAAGGAACCCAGAACGGATGGCCGATGGGGCCGAAAAGTTCTGGAGTGGCGACCGCGAACCGGAAGACGTTGCGTTGGAAGGCCTCCCACTACGTGGACCGATGACCTGGTGAAGGTTGCGGGGATCCGCTGGATGCGAGACGTATGGGACCGATCAATGTGGTCCAGTAGTGGACGTCTTTCGCCGGAAATTATGAAATAAACAAAAGTTTACTGTATTGGTACCTACCACTATAGAAATAGATTATACCAACTATCTAACGCTTTGTTTCTGAAACGAAAACCATCGACGTATCAAAACAAATTATTGCAAGGCAAGTGATGCTAGTGGCTATTAGTAATTAGTTCAACAAATTTACCCTCCCTTGACATTTTTTTACCTAGCTAAATACAATTTATTTATTATTGATTTTTTTCCGTTTTAAAAATCGGGCGTAACTGTGGGAAAAACGCAAAACGTAATTTTTTTACGTTGTGACGTAAAAAATCTGCCTCGCTACTCCACAGGTTGCGGGGCAGTCTCAACACTATCCTGCAATCGATAGCAGCCCGGGCAGATAGCCCACTAGTGTGGGCGCTAACTAATCGCGCCCGATCTGTTCTAGCTATTAAGTACTGACATAGGCTAAATTATATTGTTACTAACACAGTGGACCTCTCTGTATTCTGATAAATAAATACATAATTATAATAATAAAACAACGGAAAAATAGATGCTATTCCGGAGCAAAATGTTCAAAATTATTTATCGACATGTTTCACCGCCTTGATTCCTCAGACGCATTTGAACCTACTCCAGAATCGTACGATGAATGAACACGGAACCTATCAAATAATAAATTAACGGCACACATCCGTAGGCTGTTATACATAATTAGCATCTCTCTCCTCTGGTCTACATAATTAAAAGATACTCCAATACTGAAATAAAAGATAAACACAACAATCTCACTACCATTTGGCCTACCCATTTCACTCGAGCGCCAAGCCTCAACTTTTAATGTCTAAATATTCAACCAAAAGTATGTCTTCCCAGCTTGAAATATTTTTAACGGCCCAAAGGCCGCGGCACGGACGCTCGTAAAAGATTCTAGGCGAAGTAAATTCTGCCAGCGAGGTTGGCATCGCAGCCCCTCATAGTTATTTAACGCAAGCCATGGCAGGATTATGCCGTCGACAATAGAACATCAACGATGTAGCTTTAAGTGAATCTATTTCAGAATCTTCGTGAAGGTAATAAAGATGTATTTTCAATGTTTTCTTGTCAGAATGATTGGCTGTGTCTGTCGTTCGAATTAAACTTTTAAATAAAAATGAACATACATTATAATTCTACATTTTCGCTGTCAACAGATAACTTAAGAAAGATATAGGATCACATATTATTACAACATTAAATCGCTATGCTGATTCTTTGTCCAAAAGTAAAGCCAGCTCTTAGACATGTTTTATATTACACATATACGACACATTCATGTGTATATAATTATATATACAATCCTTTTAAATTATATCACCGTGTTTGTTATATGAACAAAACGCTGGTTATCTCAATTAGGCACAAAGGTCGGGAGAATGCAAAATAGTTTAGCGCGGTAAACCATGGCAGACACCTCGAGCGTTGCCGTGTGCCGTGTGGGGTGCGGTGAACTCGCAACATGGCGCTTGGCGTGGGCCCATACCTTAATAACTTACAGAATATTATGATACCAGCGAAGATTTGAACCGTTAGATTGGTTTTTCAATACAATTTCATGAAACACTAGAGAGATATTTCTTGACGGCATGTAAAGCCAAGTCAGAGGCCCATGGGCGGCATAAAAACTCTGACACCAGGTTACGAACTAACCACACGATAAAGAAGAAGATGAAACACTTTCAAAGATGTTCACCAATATCGCGCCCACCTTAGTGTGGTACTCGAGCAAAAAGCACCAGGCAGCACTATAAATCGATAGATTCGACATGCGGCGATAAAAAATGAATATATCTATGATTGATGATGACGTTTGAATAGTATTTTCCCGTTAACTAATATTGTCAATATAAAAATCATATCCATCCGTGATCCGCTCATGCGGTATTTGCGTAACTTTTCTCTGTGCTAACACTTTTTCGTGTAACCTGTATCCGATAATAATAATAAGATCTGGCTGGCTAGGTTGTCGACATGTGGGACGTTAGTACAGCAGTCATTGTGCCGATAGTCGTATCGGGCAATGGCTTAATACCCAATAGCCTCGACCAACATCTGAAGAGGCTATCGCTTGGCAGCCGGATCAAGGGCTTGATTGAGAAAGTAGTACTTCTGGACAAGGCGCGTATCGTTAGGAGGTTCCTCTCTCAAGAGCCCTAACCACCGGTAGCTCGGACCCTGTTCCTAATGCCGTGGGGCTACAATTTTTTATATTTTTAAAAGTTTTTTTATATTATTTTGTATTGGAATATTTAAAAATGTAAAACATATGGAATTGTAATGAACAAAAGAAATAATAATTCATTTATTTATTCAAGTCATTAATACACACAAAATTCAATACATCACAAATTATACAATAAACTAACTATACATTAAACATATCAATACAACACGAAACAATAAACACACAAAACTTATTATATTTACATTGACAGCCGACGGCTGTAGGTGACCTGCAAGTCACTGCAGCGTCTGACGTATGGACAGTCGAGCCTGTCGGCTTTCATCATAAGGGCACATCTAAAAATTATTATCATCTTTGGATGCTATCACTCGGCCAGCAGCTGCATCTGCACGTTATCTATACAAAATAATCGATTGTAATTCATTAATTAATTCCTTGTTTACTTACCGCTTAGAGGGAACTTTCTAGCAAAGTTTCACCTTCCTATCTCATGCATTAACGCACGATCTTGTGCACTATAATAGCATACACTTTGATGGTGGAATAGGTGCATTTTGATACTAGTGGGCAAACTTTGGCATCACAGCCGAGGGGAAATTCAGGTGTTGTTGAGCCGAGAACTACACGCGTAGTAGGCCCACCTTCGAAACGGGTCTGGTCGACGGAAGAATCGACAAAATGACAGATTTCTTTTGTTGATATGTCATTTTGTCGATTCTTCCGATGACAAAATCCGTTTCTACTATGGACATACTACGCGTGCTACAGTGAAAACTGT
This sequence comes from Noctua pronuba, assembly GCA_905220335.1. Classification (NCBI taxonomy): domain Eukaryota; kingdom Metazoa; phylum Arthropoda; class Insecta; order Lepidoptera; family Noctuidae; genus Noctua; species Noctua pronuba. The sequence goes on along the minus strand of LR999891.1, from coordinate 17,588,047 downwards.
CCATTTGTATCAAATGACGTTTTTCAATAAACTTACGAATAATTAAAATAATAGAACGAAAAGAATTTATATCATTAATTGGAAACTTAGAAGATTAGATTTAAAAAAGAAAATGTTGCCAGCATTGTTGCATGAAACAGTATATCTTCTTTTCTTATAAAAAACATGTTTGTACACGCTAAGCCAACTTAAACATAAGAACAATTTAAGGTATAATGATTCTAAGTTTTGAACAAATAAACTATTATTTACCTCCGAAACCACGCAACTGTTTCAATGAAACTTTGTGAATTTTGGGCGCCGATGGGGGGGGGGAGGGGCGGCGAAGCAGGGGCATTTTATACTATTACAATTTCCATACATAAACTAGATACATAATTATTATATTCGGCTGTACCTTCTACTTCTAAAAGTTTGTTTCACCGTACGCATTGTTCAAGCAGTTACTTAAAGAACCATTTCTTACCCCAGGGACTCTTCTGGCCTACACCCTGGTGTCCACCTGCGTGCTTGTGCTGCGCTACCAGCCCCACTCCACGAACCTGATCGAACTGCTGCCGCAGAGTCTGCGAACCCCCGTCGACCCTGAGGGAACTGCTAGCGCCAACCGCGAGACCACTTTTACTGTAAGTATTAACATAACATAATATCGTTGATTGTAGGCTACAACAGCCCATAAATTAAATAAACTAACATATAGCGAGCCGTGTGGGTGCTCTGCCTACCCACTGCTGCACGATACGATAGTAATGAGACAAAATGGCGTCACGAGGCTAACAGCTGATAGGTAACAGGCGCGCGCGCGCGAATTTCATACGACTGTTGTGTTATTGTGATAGTGAATGAGTATAAAAAAATGTTTATTTGGGACAGATGTCTGTTATCATGAGTATAATCACGTGTTTAAGAATCAGTCACTAATTACCAGTCACTCTATATATAAAGTAACTAAAAAACACTTCAGGTGTTCACACTCACACCTCACTTGCTGACCAGTGGAACTGGTTTTAGTAATGATAGTTTATAATAACTACCCGGTGGACCTCGTACGAAAGCCATAGATAAACGTAACGTCAATTCGAAATATATTATATTTTAAACAACAGAAATACACAATCTGTGAAAATTTCAACTGTCTAACTATTACGAATCATGAAATACAGCCCGCTGACAGACAGACGTAGCCTGGGCAATGAATGATTGTGGTTGGAAAAGTCGAAAGCAGAAAATCTGACTTATGAACTTTGTTTGGACTAGTTAGAAGATAAACATATTAAAAGTCCTGACCCCTCCGAGGTGAGCCCGAGGGATGGGTGGGCAAAGAAGGTCCCGTTTTTTGGTTTTTTGCTTATATCTCGAAAACGATGCGTCGTATAAAATTTTGTTGTACTACATAATAAAACCTCATAAAATTCTCTACAACTTTGTTTGTCACACTTTTTAAAAATCTCCAAAAAAAAAAAAAAAAAAACGAAAAAAAAAAAAAAAAAATATAGCAAAGTTGTAGAGAATTTTATCAGATTTCATTGTGTAGTACAACACGTATTCGTGCGACACACCGTTTTCGAGATGCAAAACAAAAACGAAGACGAACGGGACAGAGAAATGGACATTTTTTTTAAAATTGTTCGTTTTTCGGAGCTCATACCAATTCAACGATAAGAGATAGATAAAAAGTGTGACAAACAAAGTTGTAGAGAGTTTTATGAGGTTTTATTATGTAGTACAACAAAATTTTATACGACGCATCGTTTTCGAGATATAAGCAAAAAACCAAAAAACGGGACCTTCTTTGCCCACCCATCCCTCGGGCTCACCTCGGAGGGGTCAGGACTTTTAATATGTTTATCTTCTAACTAGTCCAAACAAAGTTCATAAGTCAGATTTTCTGCTTTCGACTTTTCCAACCACATACCCCTTTTGAGCACTCATTTACCAGACTAACGGACGGACAGCGGAGGTTTAGTAATAGGGTCCCGCTGGTTACCCAACCAGCGGGACTAAAAACGACAAAAATATCGACGCTAGGGGTATTTCTTCAGTAAAAGTTTGTGACACGCAGCCGCTTATACCATATACTTATACATAATTATGTAACTTTTATCCTCTCCCTATCGGAACTTTGAGCCCGTATGTTCCGAAGCTCGAAGAATCTGACCCTGATATGTGCGATAGCACCTTAGGCTTTGCAGGTTACGTAATAGAGATCATAATCCTAAACACGTCTGACTACATAGACGCAGGCTGAGCAGGTAAGCCTACAAATCCTCCCACATACTAGATTGGACAAAAATTATGTAGCGTCGTTTAATTGCACGTCATAATTATAACATCTCACAGGGATTAATCAATGAAACATAATGATACTGGACGGGCGTTCCCGTATTTGGGAATTTAATCTGTAATGGATCCAAAATTAGCCACTAAACGTCCTGTTACTATACAGGGTGTAAACGAACCCTTCACGAAGCCGTCCACCAACCAAGCATTATAAGGCAAGTACATCTAACTAAGTAAGTTTACGCAAAAATTATTGCTGGGAAACGGCTTTTTTTTGGGTGAAAAATCACCTTTTACGGTAGAACTCAATGTAACAGAAACATTTTGCTTATGGATGGATTGAACAGTATGGGGGTCGTTTAAACTAAAAATCTTACATTAAAAACATGTACTTATAACAAAAAAAACTTGTGAAAAAGTCGGAACTTTAACCCCCAATATCGCCGTAACTAGAAGGTTCCCAGGTATGGTCTAGAACCAAAAAAATATCGCAATGACGGAGAAAACACGTGTCTTTCGGCTTCGTTAAGGGTTATGTTACACCCTTTAGGTTCCTGCTGCAACGTTATTTTTATGACACGGAAAGGTTAGTAAGAAAAGCACTGCACTATCACTATTGGTGGAGAAGCAATAAAACACTATTTCACTATGGTATAAATCACGATCAACGGGACAAAATGTACACTTACAGACTGAATTGAAACTATTAACTGTTTTATATCTGAACGACTACCTCAAAACTGTCACTATAAATCTCACTCTGACTGTTCACTATCAAATCTTAAAAGAAACTTTTCTTCTTTTCTATTTCTCAAAACGAACTGTTAACTATTCGAATATCAGAACGAAAACTGTCTTCGCAACGTCTGCTCTGCGGTTTTATAATAGTATGCAGCAGTCGCACCAAATATTCGAGATAATTCTAGTGTTCAATAGTATTGTCCGCTTAACGATCCTTTATTCATAAAAAACTTTAACAAAAAAAAATACAAAGACTCCGTATTGTCAATTTGTATCTTTTTCTGTAGTTCAGGCTGTATAAAACGCTCCAATTAACGTACCGAGCGAAATAGGTCGGTAGTTACTAGATGCACGCAAATCGCCACTTTGACTACCGACACCACAGTTCACATTAGAACTTTCGGTAAGTAGTCGTATTTAACACATAAGTAACATGTTAGTATAGGTCCATCGGTGAATTATCGCCGTCGTTGCCAAATTCGCATATACTGGCCTTTACACCAATAAAAGGACAGATAGGCACATAAATATACCACAAGAAGAAAAATATTTGAGAGAAAATCAAAAAATACTTTATTACAGTTCAGGGTGTTGATTTCAGGTTTTTATGCATTGAAAATGGCAACCTCCTGTTGTCAGCGCAAGTTTTTTTAGTTGTCCAACTCCTGAGCAAAGGCCTCCCCCATTCCTTCCACTTCTCACGATGGTGTGCCTCTTCTCGCCAACTCGCGAAGAAGGCATCAAACGCAAGTATCAACATAAAGACATTTTGATAAACGGATTAAACATAAAATAATTAAAATTAACATCTTATGAAGGCAGTGTCAAACAGCAAATAATATTTTGATCGCATGCATTCTGCTAATTTTAAAGATCAAAATATCAATAAGATGAAAATATAATTTCGCGGACTTCATATTTCCTAAGTGCATCCTAGATACAAGAAGCTTTCCCAGCTGTGCTGGAAATGTTAGAAGTTCTAGAGATATTGTGAAGTAATTAGCACGAAGAAGATAAATTGTAAGTGGAGGCGTTGTTTAGACGTTTATTGCGCTCCAAGCTCATAACAGTCAAGACGAAAATGAGAGCAAACTAAAGTTTTACGTTACGTAGCAAGAATCGATCTATCAACTCAGACTGTCACAGTACACGGCTGGACGTAGGCCTACCTCTCCCAAGCTTATAGCTAGTAGGTAACAATTCCCTTGCAAAACGTTGTGTTACTGGCTTTGAATTTTGTCCTATTATGATATGCCTATAAATAATGAAAATCCAAAGAAGAGAATTCACTGAAAATTGGAAGACTTTTCATGTGATTTCAAAAGTCATCATCATCTGCCTAGCCTTTTCCCAACTATGTTAATGGCGGCTTCCAGTCTAACCGGATGCAGCTGAATACCAGTATTTTGCATGGAGCGACTGCCTATCTGACCTCCACAGCCCAGTTAATATTGGATAATACGTACCCCTTGGTAAGACTGGTTGTCAGACTTTTAGGGCCACCTGTAACGACTGTCAAATATCTACAAATGACACCCGGGACCAACGGCTTAACGTGCTTTCCGAAGCACGGAGGAAACTCGGTATGTAATGTGTGGTCACCCATCCACAGACCAACCTAGGCAAGCACGGCTTAACCTAAACATCGACGATGTGATTTCAAAAGTATACAGTTTGTAATATCCTACGTAAAGTCTATGAAAATAAAAGGTTTCATACACAAAGTAATAGTAATCAAGTTGATTATACACTTAGCCCGTCCACGATGAAGCGACGGCATTATTTTCATGCAAATCGTGTTACTAACAAATGGAAATGTAGCGCAGGCAGTGGAAAAGCGTGAAAAACTGTGAAAACTAACAGGCTGTTAACATTTATCGTGGAAGTCTGTATATTGAAGACAGCGAGGAAAATAATACAGTAACTGGCTTGTTCGCATGGGAATACTCGGTGCAACGTTCGTAAAAAAATAATAGAATCTGGGTCACTTAAAAAGCTTAATATTTCAGAATCTAAAAATGCTAGCTTAATTATTATGGGACTTAGTATGAGCCATATATTATGATGTTTGCATGACGTTGAGATAGCTAGTACGAGCCTTACTGACAAGCAGATTATTATGACTGCGATATTTTTTTAGATTTTAGTATTGTTTTTTTACCCGACTACGGCGAATCCAAAAGGAAGGGTTATGATTGTAGCTGTCTATGTATGTATGTGTGTATTTAGGTATGTTCCTCCGAAGCGCCTAAACTATTCATCCGATTTGGATGAATAAGGTGTCAATCGATTCGTTATTATGATCCGGGTAACATAGGCTGTATTTTATTCAGTAGTCGGGTTTTTTGGTTGTAGTATACCACACAAATTCTTGTTACTTTTAAAATTAATAATTTCTTTTAACTAAATATATAGGCTCATTAATAAATTAAAATAACCCAAAGAACCTTACCTAATAATTAATTAAAATGGCGTCAAAAACGTCTCCTCAACGCTGTCAACTGGTAATGTGCCCAAGAGACTCGCGGCGTCGCCACGTTGTATGGCAACGCTTAACCTCAGGCCAAGGTAAAAGCCAGCTCTTGGGTCACGGGAACTGTCAACTAAACGTTTTGAAATTTTGATATTGTATAAGGTACAATAGCGAAGGCGACCTCATAACCGCATAGAGATCAGTCACACCGCTATGGTCTGTCATAGGTGTTGGGCGGCTTGCCCGTCGTGGTTGGCGGCTGGCGGCTGCAAACGTCTTCAGATACGTATCTTTAATTACATGAAATATGTATTGACATCGAGTCTGTCTCGTAGGTCAAGTGGTCGCAAGCGCGACTGCTGATCATGAGGTCCTGAGTTCAATTCCCGAGTCGGGCAAAGTGTTATTGGGTTTTTCATCAGGTATATCTCAGCAGTAGCCATGGAGTCTGGATTTGTGTCCAGTTGATGGCAATAGGTTTGTCCCTTATCTGACCTCCACAACTCAGTTACTGCGTAATTATAACCCCGTTAATTGTTAAATACGTAGCGCATATATTACAATAACTATAAGTAGGATAAAGATAAAAATAGAAACAGCAAATCGAATAAAGACAGGAAGAAATTCTAGAAAAGAATTTATTTAATTGGCACATACACAACAACTTTCAGAAACTGCGATAAAAATAAGAATGTCGTATTAAAGTAATAGACGTAATGACTTATAGTATTATAAGAACTGTACAAGAAATAATAAGAAATGGCCGTCCCTCGCGCGTGAACTCGGGAACCGCTAGCTCAACTATTTCGCGTGCAAGCTTCAACTATTTTCTCGTTTTTCTCGGAAAATATCTCCGGGAGAAGATAAAATCTTCTCACCGATGTTTGATGATAGAAAAATGTAGTTTTCTTTTATTGGCCGCCACCTCAAGACAGAGAGATTATTAAAGGAATGTGTTTTTAGCTTAGTTATTTTATCGGTGAAGATTTTCAAGTTCGTTTTCTGTTAACACGTTCAACGCCATGTCGGACAACGTTGGGCGACACCAGTACGTTCCGTTTTCCGTATTTTATTCCGTGGCGTTGAACGTGTTAATAAGTAGGTAAAGAAAATTTAAAAAATGTGTATAGACATGATTGCCTATAAACTTCTTAATACGAAACTATTATAATTCTTAACATTACAATATATTTACTAGTTCGATATTTAAGATGAAATACAAACGCATAAATAAATCAATTCACATAATAACAAAACTCAAAACATATAGGAAACGAATCAAATAAAAATGATAGATCATACCCACCCATCGCGGAAGTGTATTAGCATACACCTCGGCCGTGGATTAACAATGGATGCCATTTTATATATAAAGGAAGAACTAGCTATTTTTGCTTTAGCAATAGGGTATTTAACTCGAAAAATCTATTTAGTCCGTCAGTTACATTATCAAAAAATATTGGACACGTATTTTTTCTTTTGTCATGAAAGCGAAAAATTACCACAATACAGCGCGTTGAAATCTCGCGTGACGTCACAATTTCTATTACTTTTACTGTCCAGTGACGTCACAAGCCCCTTCTCTTGAACTTTAATGCGCTGTTTTGTCGTAATTTTTTGATTATGTGACAAAAGAAAATGACGTAGCTTTAAATATGAATTACTCGTATTTACCAATGAAACTTAAATAAATTATGATTCTACAACTAAAACACTAAACTTAAATTCTAGGACTTTTCGTTTTATTTGTAGGTACTTATATTGTAAACAGACTCTACGCAAAAATGATTGCTGGGAAACGACTTTTTTTTTGTGGTGAAAAATCACGTTTTACGGTAAAACTCAATGTAACACACTCAAAACATTGCGCTAATGGATGGATTGAATAGTACGGGGGTCGTGAAGCTGTTGAAAGTAAAAATCTTAATAAGAAACATGTATTTTAAAAAAAACTTGTGAAAAAGTTGGAACTTTGACCTCCAATATCTCCGTAACTAGAAGGTTCCCAGGTATGGTCTAGAATAAAAAAATGATCGCAATGACGGGGAGAACAAGTACCTTTCGGCTGCGTTAAGGGTCTTTTTACAACCTTTAGAATATAACGCTAGTATAATACAGAATAGATGAACTATTCTTCGACAAAAGGAACCACTTATAAGTATGAATACGACAGCGCCATTGATAAACGCTTGCTGGAGGTCGTCTGTAGTCTGTAGTTTTCCTCATACAAATCAAATTCAGCGTTTGTATGGATCCTTTCATCCCAGCGTCATAGACGTGGCGTTACTTCACTTCAAGCAGTGTTGATTGAATATATAGGGCATATTAATGGAGGCAGTAATTGATACAATCATGTACGGTTAGGTACATTAGTAATTAATCCACTTTGAAGGGATATACACATGAACATAACATCACATCGGTTTCCCAGAGGGATGAGATAGGGTAATAGGGAGCAAGCCTTTGTTGTCGACCTGGCAAAAATCTCGACTCTAGATTGCTACAGAGAAATTCCAAATAAAATCCCGACCCAATGATCGAACCCATGACCTCATGTTCAGCAGTCGCGTTCGCAACCACTAGATCAACGAGAAATGTTTACATATTAGTGCTTATGACTGTACGTACAAAATTAGTATTTTCTCAATGTTCATCTTTTAATTGAACAAGTCGGTTAGAGAAAATGGGGCAGGCAGACCGTGGAGGGAATGTAAAGCAAGTCTCGTAAGTGGCGTCGGAGATAAATGACTGCACCGTTATTGGCTGCTGCTGAATGGTTCCACTCAAGTAAATTACAGAAATTTTCATATTTTTTTCTTTTATATTTATTCTGGGTTTGATTGGTTTGGTTTTTTTTAGGAGCTCGTGGCTTAATAATACCAGCCGCTCGGGTCGATCTTTAGATTAAGCCGAGCTTGCCCAGGTTAGTCTGTGGATGGGTGCCTCGGAAAGCACGTTAAGCCGTTGGTCCCGGGTGTCATTTGTAGATCTTTGGCAGTCGGTATCTTAGGTAGTCAGTGCCCCAAATGTCTGACAACCAGTCTTACCAAGGGGTATCGTATTACCCAGTACTAAATGGGTTGTGGAGGTCAAATAGGCAGTCGCTCCATGTAAAATACTGGTATTCAGCTGCATCCGGTTAGACTGGAAGCCGACCCTAATATAGTTGGGAAAAGGCTAGGCAGATGATGCTATTTATTCTGTGTTAATTGGAATTTTATAATTATTTTTTCAATATCTATTCCTTCTAGTAGGAATGTGATTCTTTTCGACTTTTCGTGGTGAACATAATAACTACATATGTAGCTCAGAAAATGAAGTTTTATCTCGTGATGTTCAACGTGACTAGCCGTTTTTAGGTCATGTATATACAACATAGGTAGGTACGTCATTTATTTCTGCAAAAATAAGTACTAATTAATAAAATAAAATGTAATTTTTCTGAAATTTTTTGATCCCCCAATAATATCCAATCACAAAATAGTACATTTTGATATAAGTGGGGAAACTTTGTTATTGCATTCGAGGCGTAATTCACAATCTAGCCGCAGGCGAGGTTGTTATGGAGCCGAGAACTGCAGTAACAAATGCCCACGTGTATCAAACGACGTTTTTCAATACACTTTCGAAGAAATAAAATAATAGAGCGAAAAGTATTTTTGTAACGATCTATTAGCCCTCTATCTATTAACTATAATTTAATTTGCTTTTTTGTCCGCGCTTTACTCTCGCCATATTGAAGGAGAAGCAAAGGTATGATGCCGCTAAACAGCCTAATATGAAAAATAGAAAATTCAAATATTTTTGATTTTAGAACACAAATAAATGTTCTTCTTCTTAGCGTGTCGCCGATATAAATTGTGTCGGCCCAGAACTGAGTTTTAGTTTGGCGCTTTCAGTAGCGTACATCAGATCCTGTAGTGAACAAATAACAAAATAAATGTTAATTGGTTCATAAAAGTAAATATTTGTTTGAAATAATCATGTTTATTTATGATATTCTATTTATACACACAATTCAAATTCAAATATTCAAAAAAAATATACGCCGTTAAAACGAATTTCTCTTTGCCGAGATTAAAAAAAAAAAAAACACCGCCGACTATAAGCATTGAACCAATTTGGAGTTAGTATATTTATACTCGTAGTTCTCTGTGAAAATTTTTATTACCGCACAGGTTGTGATAAATGATAAAAAATCCACGCGTGTGAAATACATTGCATGTTGAACCTAATCGTAGTGCGATAAGAACCAGTTTTCGAGGAAGTGTATTGAAAATATTTTATTAGAACAGTATTTCTACGGTACAGTTAAGCGTTTAGTTTCAAGAACATGTGCCCCTAGTCACGAAATAGCATAGCAGTTCTCTTTACAGTCACATAAATGTTCTTTTTGAAGCTATCGCAGCGGTGTTCTGTGCAAGTTGCTGATTCATAGCAGTTGCAGAAAACAACACACTTTGTAACGAAACATTCTCTAACTAAAAGAAAAAGAATCGGTGAAAAAAGACGCAAGAAAAAGGTATTATACAGAGTGTAAACGGACCCTTCACGAAGCCGTCAACCAAGCATTATGTACATCAAACTAAGTAACCTTACACAAAAAAAAATTGCTGGGAAACCATTTTTTTTTTTGGGTGAAACATCACGTTTTACGGTAAAACTCAAAGTAACGCAAAACAAAACATTCTGCTGATGGTTGGATTGAATAGTACGGGGGTCGTGGAGGTGTTTAAAGTAAGGTTACAACATTAAAACCTCGTATTTAAAAAAAACTTGTGAAAACATTGGAACTTTGACCCCCAATATCTCCGTAACAAGAAGGTTCCCAGGTATGGTCTAGACCAAAAAAAATATCGTATGACGGGGACAATAAGTGCCTTTCGGCTTCGTTAAGGGTCTTTTTACACCCTTTATACTACGTACAGTGAAAGATTTGGAATAGATATTGTATGAAAAACTAAGTGCTATTGTTAAATACTACGCAAAAACATAGTACACCCGTATATACACTGTCTTATTCAGATATGTAAAGTCAACCGCACGTCCATAGTAAGTTTCATTTCGTCAGCGCCTTTAATATGTGCCAACAAAATCGGTTTTAGCAGTTCGTCAAGTATCCTACTGAGCGTACCAAAAGGTCAAAGTTATCGCGGGTCCTCGCTTATTAGAGAGGTCCCTTCGTGCGTGGTTGTGACTGTGACGTAACTTATGTTCCCGTATTTAAGTCCAAAACTGGAAGAGCTTCACAATATTTCCAGTTAAGCAGCTAATTAGCTTCTCATTGTATATACATGTAGGCGGGATAGCCCATTGCGGCCCTCGGCCGTGCTACTGTGCGTTCACGGTAATTTTGACTTTGATTTTGATCACTGATCTCTATTTGTATTGCAAAAAGGGTGATTTTAGAGGACAAAGAACTGTTACAGATGCGTGGCGGAAAACAACATAACTACATAGCTACAATGGGGCGAACCACGGAAAATCTCTCCTGTTCTGAATAACATTTTGGATCTGATCTATACGTATAATAAAATCGTAAAAATCCAAATCGATGTTCCGACTTGGCGTAAAAACCACTGCATAGATCCAGTTCAAATTTTGCACAAATATTCCTTACAGGCTTCTTCAAATGTTAGGCTATATATTATAGTCAATAAAATAATAGGTACCTAATGCCGTGAGCTATGTATCGACGCAAATAAAATAATAATGATAACGGCAGCATAACTTAAACATTTATTATAATGTCACAACGTAATTATTTACACAAGCACTAACACAAAACAGCGTGTGAACGCGCTCTCGAACTAAACTCGTTACGCCCAGCCCACCAATATTACAGAGCGGCTGATTAATCACATTCCCTGCTAATAGGCTGAACCAACTGAGCTTGGATATTATGTACCTCCGGCAAACTGGGTTACGGAAGAGCGAAACGGAAGATACCAAGTGTTTCTTCACTAGTATAAAAGTTAGCCTATTGCATGCCCAGTGCTGGGCCACAGACCTCCACTTTGTAGGATGGTGTGGGATGTAATCCATCACTCGGACGTTGCGGTTGGTGGATACCACATGTCTTCGAATTTTTAGTTCTAGGAAATGTCGGTCCCTCGACATGTTTTCTTTAACCGTTTTCAGAGCGGTGTTGATGAAATAATTTACCTAAAGTAATTTGTCTGCCTTAGTTAGAACCCACGGAAGTCGGAGCTGCTACCGCTGGGCACCAGTGTTCTATATTCCTTGGACATTCGTACTTAATGCTATGTCAATATGGATTACGACTTTGAAACTTCCATTTACGGTCTCAGTTATGTGCGGAGATCGGGATTGTGGCAGTTTATTTGCCTAAAGTAAAAGGAAGTCCGTAACATGTAGATAGTAATGCCTTATAAAATTCCGGAATGAAAAATTATAACTTAAAGAAGTATGAATTTATGTTATGCGTGTTTCTGAAAAGTGGAAATTATGGCTTTCCTACTCCCCCGCTATTCTTTTCTGATTAATTTCGCTGCGGGATCCAAGAGAGTTTATTATTTTCTTCATTGCTTCATTGCAGCTTAGCTTCATTTCTCGGCGCTTTTCTGGTGGTCGCAACTGTTGATTCTGGCTTTTAGGAGTGCAGTGGTTTGGGAGCAGCATGGAGAACTTGTCCCAACAAAAAAAAACTTGGAAATTTCCGCAATAAATCTTTTAAATTAGAGGGTTGCTTATTATCCATATGTAGGTAACTTACTTCCCTGAACATTAACCAAATAAACTCTAACCATACCGAAATCTAGTTATGAGTTGACTCAGACTTATTTTGCGCCTAATTTGTGTGTGAATGAAAGTGAACAGAAAGTGTACCAATATGAAAACGATTTTCTTAATTGAAAAGTGGTTTTCTCATTTCTCATGGATTAACGCACCTCGCATCTTTGAGATAAGACCTATTTCATAATCATACGGGTTTTAAAATACTAGTATAATAGTGACCATAATCGTAACCACATAAAATTACAATTAAGACATTAAAGAAAATCACCTTTAATTGTTTCTAAGTGTATCGCATGTCTGTACATACAGTAAGTATGTACAGACACGCGATATTATACACATAACATTGTAATCCCCGAAGGTTTATGCAGAGGTGTACGTACCCAACAAGTACACCCACATTTCGCAAGTTATGTTTAAGACCCATGTATTAGGGGGCAAGCTATCAACCGGGCACATCTCCAGCAGACTCCGTGGCTGCTACTGAGAAATCCCTGACGGAAAATCTAATAACACTTTGCCCGACCCGGGAATCGAACCCAGGACCTTATCTTCAGCAGTCGCGCTTGTGACCACTAGACCAACGAGGCAGTCTTATATACATTGTAATGTAATATCTTCTGTATAAAAGGCACATTTTTATTGAGATTGGCCACCGAGACCGGATGTCGGTCGGGTGAATATTACTTGTTAATATTTCATCATTTTATTTCCAGTTTCTCAAAATACTTCATGTTTTCCGCCCTTTGTTACCTGTTATCGGATTTCGAAAGCCACGAGTTGTTGTTTAATTATTCCCCTTGTGAAGTAATGAAGAGGAAATGTTGAATTTTTCATATTTCGTTTGTTTTATTGACGTGAAAATATAAAATCAGAATCTTTGCATCAGATTCGATTATTACTTTACGGATTATCCATTGCAAAATTTGCTCCACATTTGTTTAATTATTTCACATAAAGCTACATGGGTACTTCTGAAACGTCAGAGGAGCATTTGGAACAATCGAATAGGGAATAAACATGAATTTTTTTCTTCACTTACATCAATTAATAAAATACAGTACTATGAACCCTAGAAAAGTTTTAAAAGTTTCGTACAAATACTGCTTCTCGCTCAAAAAAAAATTAATCTCCTGTCGCGGCCATGATGTGACGTCATTTTTCATAATCTGCCTTGTTTAATGCAATTTTAGAACAATTTAACAAATTGAATGTGCATTATTCAAGCAAAAATTGCAATTACAATATGGAATGTATTTAAATGATCGTTTTAATTTTGCAAAAACAGCAAGCAAAAAAAACTAAACAGTCGCATTAAAAAAAAAATGTTTGCCATTTCTTGCATATTCCCTATTGGTTGATTCTTATGAAAAATAATAAAAAGTTGGGAATGGTTTCTGGGTTGGCCAGATAGTAAAAATTGTTCATATCGATGAAAATAATCTCTTAGAGAAATGAAGAAATTTAATTTCCAAATACTTCATATGGCATGGGTGCCCGCCCTTATTGGTTTTTGCTTGTTTTTAGAGATCCGAATGGGTAAAATACCTTGTTTAAAACACCCTATTGGCTCGTTATATCAACAACACTGGGTTTAAATAGCCAGTGTTGTTGATATACCGAGCCAAAGGTAACAGCCAATATATTGTACCGCAATATCCGGAGCCTGGTACAGCTGTAGACATAGCAATGTTTTTCGTCGAACAGAATGATATTTATTGAACTACGAGTAGGTATTCCTTTGTTGCGAGGCTGCTTTTTGGTCAGTTGAAACAAATTAATGATTTGAATCTTTAGTTTTGTTACTTGTGTGAGTTAAAGCGGAGCGAGACGTGGTGTTAAAACTTTTTGGTTCGACTGCGACACCGGACTGTATGAGAAAATATACTGAAGCATCTGTCGGTGTTCGGTGTCCGGTGTCAGTTCACAATCTGTCCGTATAGGTTTGATCGATTCTAAAAGTGTGTCATTATTGTTTTTGTCTCCCGATGTAATTACGTCAAATAACAAATATAAAGGGTGTAAAAAGACCCTTAACGAAGCCGAAAGGCACTTATTCTCCCCATCATTGCGAATTTTTTTTTGTCTATGCAATACCTGGGAACCTTCTAGTTACGGAGATATTGGGGGTCCAACTATTTCACTTTTTTTTTTTTTAACTTGATTTTAATGTAAGATTTTTACTTTAAACACCTCCACGACCCCCTACTATACTACTATTCAATCCATCCATCAGCACAGTGTTTTCAGTACGTTACATTGAGGCCTAGTGTAAAACGTGCTTTTTCACCCCAAAAAAAAGGCGTTTCCCAGCAATAATTTTTGCGTAAAGTTACTTAGTTTGACCGACAGAATGCTTGGTGAAGGGTCTGTTTACACCCTGTATTTAAAGAACTTTTAGATTGTCTTGATTTACAACTTATTATTGTGTCATTGCCAACATTTTGAATGAAAAAGTTATAGTTCGAATAGGAGGCATACACCAATAAAAATTCCGGAGATTCCAAGGTTTCAATGACTCTATAAATATACTACAAGTGTAACATGTAGGCTCAAATATAATTTAGGTATATATTCCTGAGGAACCTTTTCATAGAGAATTTATATAGTCTTTGAATCTTATCTTCGTAAGCTATTTGATCCTCACTCATCAAGTTTTCTAAATAGATATGGTTTAAATGCTCCTGAACTTACTCGTCGAGGGTTTTTTAGGGTTGTAGAAATATTAAATAACTTAGTGCCCATTTACGGAGACGCGGCGCGTCGGGCGGCGCGTTGCGCGGGGCGTCGCGCGGCGCGGTGCGCTTTTTTTCCGTTTACGGAGAGGCGGCGCGTGCAGCGGCCTGCGTTATCACACGCCCAAACACAAACATATGACAATGTACGATGTTGTTTACGGAGACGCGGGGCGTGCGCCGCCGCGGCGAACGCCGCGGGCGACGCGGCGGTTTCATCTGCCATATGTTCGTATTTGCGCGTTTGACGCCGCGTGCACCGCCGCGTTCACCGCCGCGTTCGCCGCGGCGGGCAACGCTGCACTTTAAGCAAACGCGTGTAAAAACGCTTCTCCGTAAACGCTCTCATACATCGCCATATGTTTGAATTGAAAGCGGGCCGCGCCGAACAACGCGCCGCCCGACGCGCCGCCCGACGCGCCGCGTCTCCGTAAACGGAAAAAACGCACATCGCGCCGCGCGACGCCCCGCGCAACGCGCCGCCCTACGCGCCGCGTCTCCGTAAATGGGCATAAGTGCCAAAGATTTTTAAGAAGTTACTAAAGAAACCCTAAGGGGTTTCTTTAGTAACTTCTTAAAAATCTTTAATTTACTGACAGACAACGTACTGCCTTCATCAGCTAAATCTGGAAGCGTGATTTTGCACAAAGGTTCCTTATATGTAGAAGTCAAAACAAAAGTATAGATTTTTGTATTTTCCTCCCCTAAATGAGGTAAGAAAGACGAACAAAATGGGAAATCCCATCAGAAATGCAGCATGGCTTAAACACACTATGTCTGAATAAATAAGAAAAGCAAAAAAGATAGTAAAAAGTAGCTTCTTACAATGCAGTTACAGAAACAATATTAGAGCGAGTAAGATTTTAGAACGATATTATGATGTAGTTAATATTACGAAGAAAACAATTTTGAATATCCCAAAAGAAATATTACATCTGATAGAACAACTGCATGCGAGTCGCACGAGACCGGTCAATGTTGCGACACTTGGGGGAGGCCTATGTCCAGCAGTGAACCTCTTTCGGCTGAAATGATGATGATGCGGATGATAGAACGACTGAGCAAGAAGTCCTGCGTTTGAGCCCCAAGTCAGGCAAAGTGTAACTGGGTTCGCCCATCGTGATTTTTTCAGTAGCATACACGTAGTCTGGATTCGTGCCCAAACAGTTGACAAAATGCTTGCAAGGGCAAGGGTTAGGCAGAGATAGTTCACCCACATTTCGTCGGTCCGAAGTCCTATGTAATACCCCTATTACATGGAACTTAATATAACTAACTAAATAAGGGTGTACTATATCTGCCTAACCTTTCGGAGATAGCAGGCGTGCTATTATTTATCTTTCCTTCGTTTTATCTGTACCGACAAAAATATGCTCTATTTTCTGATATACCTACCAATTTTCTGATACTGAACTGATATTATCTTTTTCTTGCAGGCACACGCCTCCACCCATATCATGCCTCCCAGCCAGCGGGTCATGGTTCGCCGAGTCACCAGAAGGTAACATATAAGCTAAGTGCGAATGTCTTGCGAATGTGCCTCCGCGAAGGGCCGGCCGGCCGCTCCCCTATGTGTCATACTATGTGTGTTAGCTACGCGGCTAGCTAGGGCTCCCGCAGGGTTCGGTCAAACCAGTGAGGACACATTGCGGACGCAATGCTAAGACAGATAGATAATAATGCACTCATATTGTGTCCGTCCGCTCTTTGACCAAACCTTGAAAGATTCCATGTAATTTTTCTTTACTTAAACTTTGCATTAAAAAAAATCGTTTCTGTTTGAAACATGAACTTACTAGGGTATTTGACTGAATAAATTTATTTAATCCGTCAGTTAGATTATCAAAAAATATTGGACACGAATTTTTCTTTTGTCATGTTAACGACAAATGAGCACGATACAGCGCGTTGAAATCTCGCGTGACGTCACAATTTCTGTTACTTTTAACTGTCCAGTGTCGTCACACTTTGATGCGCTGTATCGTCGTAATTTTTTGATTATGTGACAAAAGAAAAAATACGTGTCCAAAATTTCTTGGTGATCTAACTGACGGACTAAATATTTTTGTTTTTTTTTTCGATGTTGTCAAATAGCCCATTCTTATGCACAAACCTCGCGCCATGAATTGCGTTTCCCTCGACGCTTGCTTCTGAACTACTAATGTTTCCAGCTCCCCCGATTCGGATGACACCCTGCCTGGCGATGAGAGCGAAGAGTACCGTGATGATACCTTCCTGGTCAACTCTAACAACGAGAACAATTACTACGGTAAGACGTTGTTTCATCTAGGTGTTATGCTCATATTGCTATTTTTCTGTTAAATTCTTCCTGCAAAAATCTGTAACGGTTTGTATTTGCTATATTGCCAAGCGATATGTTAATTTGCGCCTGTAATTTATTGACATTGTTACAGCTTTTCATACTTATTTAAATGTTTTATGTGACTTATTTTTATAAGTTTATTTTGTGCCTTTTTATTACTATAATACCGGTAGCACGACTGCTATTATACCGCGGAATTTCGGATACTTCTCTATTTTCCCCTGTTTTGCCACAAATCGATAGTGTGGAAAAACCATAGGTCTTATAAACCATATTTTGAAGGATAAATAAATTATAAGTTAATCTAATCTTGCCTGTACATTAATTACTGTTAATAGAAAAAGTAATAACGACACTTGTTTATGAAAACTTTGTTGGTTTTCTAGGTTTTAAGGTGTCTGCTCAATACACCGTATCATGCCATGTCCGTGCTAGGAACGTGTTAGGCAACTTATAAAACGGAGCGTCAACAATTGTCGGCGAGAATATTTTGCCGATAAGCTACGTGCCATGGTACGCGAAGGTGTTGGTAGGTCTCGGAACGGATTGGTGGGCTTACAATATTTATTTTTTCTGTTTTTTTGCCTAACACGTTCCTAGCACGGTCAAGGTATGATACGGTATTGTGGGCAGACTCCTTTTTCCGTGGCTTCTCTCCAGTTACGGTCAGAAATTATCCCAAGGGAGCCTCTGACATTTGTAGATAATTTAGCTGGTCATTTGTGAAAAAAAATTTGGAATCGGATCAGTAGTGACGAAGATTACCTCCGGATTAGCTTCCAGATTTTGACAAATATGTACTCAAATAGCTGTCAAAATCCAGTGTCCACTGGTCATCGATTTGACCGCACGTTAAGCAAATTTCAAAAGCTATTTTCTCGTATAGCCATCCTCATCTGCTGCGTGGCTTCCAGCATAACCTGCACCTGAATACCAAATGTTTTTCCTATAGTTTGACTGAAAAAAGGTCTGTTAAGGGACAAAGATCACATGCTGTTATGAAATAGGTCTAATTATCTCAAAATTTCAATCGTTTTCACGAGAAAATAACACTTGAATTTTGCTGGGTATACGTTATTATACTCAAGACAGTACTTATTTTTTTCCTTTTAGTGAAGAGTACTCAAAGATAGAAAAGAAAGGAGAACACAGTAGGTTTTCATTAAATTAATAGACCCTTGACTGACTTGACATTGCGTGTTCAAGTAATAATTGTCTACCCAACCTTGATTAATAGAACAAGTTGTTTTAACAAGAAGTCGATAGAACAGGTCAGGCCACTCACCTGTAGGCTGTAGACACTACCAAGTTCACTGCCGAACGACCATTTTTCAACCTTATAACACACGGCATAAGGGTGAAACTGGTCGACCCTCAGTGAACTCTGTAGTAGGTACCTAAAGTAACTTTTGACAATCCACCGAATTGGTTAGATTAGACCCGTAAATATTTATCTTAGCTAGACCGGCTTTCTGAATAGCTAATCCGATTTAATGTTAACGTTGTTTTATTGGTGTTATTATTTCGTCCGAAACTTCACAACTGACTGAACTTAAATCTACTACACCTAGTAATTTTCATAGTGGCTATCACTAGGAAAATTACTTGGTGTAGTAGATTTGTGCTGGTTCTCACTAGATGACACCTAAGTGATTGAATGTATCTGCCTAAACTTCAAGGTAGTACCTACTCCCCTCCCTCTAATTTAACCTCCCTCAAATGTTACTTTCTTCCTTGAAGTTTAAGCAAATAAACTACGGCAACGATAATACCGAAATTTCTTACTTAGTTAAAAAAACTCATGACACATAATTAAGACTATTTTATGACAGCACCGAACATGTACAAAAAGATAGATTACGAAACGCCTATTCAGATACGAATGTTAAAATGGGAGAAATTGCTTAGGGATATACGTAACGTAACTGGGCGCGGGTTTACGAGACACTAGTGAAAATGGACGTAAATTGTTTAAGCACTAACTACCAAGGTACTACCGCGCTCACTGACGGTCGAACAGTTTTCAATCTTATAACTCAGAGCATAAGGGTGAAAACTGGTCAACTATCAGTGATCGCCGTAGTACAATTGCTACGAAAAGTCCACCTGTTATTTTACTGCAAGCAGTAGTTTTAAAACAGCGCCATCTATGTGCAGTTGGTGGTGGATCTTCAGGCAACAGCAGTGCTTGCAGCCGATTCCTCGCGGCTGTGTACCGACAACTGCATGCGATGAGCTACTTGTGCCCTGGACTGTTTCCCTGGGTCGACCTCGGTCCGGCTACGGACATGAGCGGTAAGTTTACCTCATACATCAACACTGTTTTCGAGAATTCGGATGACAGATGGCTATGATCAGGTCAGACTAGGCACCAGTAGGCTGTAGATAATAACTATAATAACTTTTGAGAATCCACCGAATTAATAAACAATAATTATTATAGCTAGCCCATATTGTCTCACTGCTGGGCAAAAGCCTCCCTCCATTCCTTCCAAAGGTCACGATTCTGTGCTACTTCTTTCCAATTCTCAAGGAAGACATCCAGTTCGTCCCACCATCTCCTTCGTGGTCTGCCGCGACCCCGTGTCACTGTTTCAGGGAACCAATCCTGAGCTTTACGGGCCCACAGTTCGATCGGCATGCGACAGACATGTCCTGTCCAGTCCCATTTAAGTTGGGCAGCCTTTTGAGTCACGTCAACGATTTGCGTTTTGTCGCGCAGTGTAGTGTTTCGTACCTACATGAAGAATCGTGCAGTTCATTCACAGTTGTGTGTTATGAAGTGCTGGTTAGTTTTGGTAAAAATATGTTATTTTGCTATTCGGCCTCACTGAGACATGGGATGACAGGTTTTATATTATATTTTTCTTCTCATACCTATTCTTTCTACAGTACCATTCTAAAATATCTTTGTTTTATCGTCACAACAGGAATGTTTGTCATCAAGTCCGTGGGCATCATGTACCTCCTGATCATCGTGTTCGACCTATTCGCGGCTTACGGAAACCCTGGAAGCTCCACCTTCACGAATGTCAGCATGATACTGCTGATTCTGGCCATCTTTGCCATCTTGTTGATGATTTCCAGGAAACCACAGAACCGGTAAGCATCATTTTTGATTTCTTAGTTGATTAATGGGTAATCTAGAATTTAGGTACAATTGTAAAGTGAACCGCAACGGTAACTAACACCGCCCTTACTTCTACAATTGTAAATAATAATTAGTATCTTTTCAAACAAACAAACAAACCTTTTATTTCGGTCTTCAGTCGGGACGAGACAGCTTATAGTTTACTTTACTTTATGTATAATGTTATTCTACTTAGGTCGCAAAAAACTAGATTAGATGTAAAGAAAAAAGTTATTGTGGTAGGTATTATTTTTTTTAATAGGGAGATCCTCATGGGTCCTAACCGTCTGGGGCGGAGGGTTATGTCGGACTTCAACCGAATAAAACCCCCACTGCTCTTTGCTTATTACCTTTTTCTGTTACTTTTTTATTTGAAATAAGCACACATCGACCCATAACTTACTTGTAGGAATAATGTTAGGATTACATGACATTTTCATACAGCATTTATTTTTAATTGTAGGAACATTGGGTAATAAATATTACTGAAAAATATCGTGAAGGACAGGTCAGCGTCGTTTGCACTTCCACTTATAACCACGTTAAATACAATTTTCATGCTTGAACGCAGACGCTACTTGAAATCTCAGTTCAGCGCAAAACTTCAAAGTGCACTTTACTAATTTAAAACTTCGTATTTTAGTTACTAAGCAAGAAAGATCGCTTGCAAGTTTTCGTTGACAACTAATTTTATATTCGGGTTTTGTTAGAACTACGAGGTATATACACTAATTTTATGTGGAAATGGGTTATTTGCCTCATATATAACTTAAGAGCTGCAGCCGGTTTCAGAGCTGAGAATTTTGAGTTGATCCCTTGTCAAACTCTACAGCAAACTCAAACATTTTTGTTTCTGATTTCTGCAATTTAGAACAACATTTAGTCAAAATTGCCTCTTGCAACATAAAATATATGCGTTACATAATGTATACAATTGCTCAAAGCGTTGTCATCAATTATTTGAAAAAAAATTTTTGATCAATTTAAATCATTTCGCAAATGGCGATAAAAAAACAATTCCTAGAATCTGTTTATGAATATTTTTTTCTATTTTCTTAATCTGAACTGCTTTATTAATGTGGCGATCTAAATGTTTCAGAGTCGCTCTGATGTACACTACCCCTTGCCTGCCCTTCGTACCGACCATCGCCATCATCGTGAATATCTATCTGATCCTGAACCTCTCAATCTTGACCCTGGTCCGATTCACTGTCTGGATGATATTCGGTAAGTTTCATAAATCATATATAACTTGTCGGTGGTGATTAAGTCACCTGTATCCCTTAAGGAGGTAAGTCTATGCATCATATAGAAGAAATCGACAAATTACTCGTCACACACAGTGTACCCATTTATAGACATGTCCTAAGTATCCATACAACTGGAAGACATGCTGGATGCTACTGGTGATGCTATTAACGTGGCCACCTACTTTGATCTAAAAAATTACATTGACTCGAAAAGACGAAGAAGACATCCCTATTATTAAATATTGGGTCCCTTATCTGAAATATTCGTTCTTATAGCAGATATCTCAATTAAATTATAAAAGTCTGCTAAAAGATCAAGAATAGAAAAACTATTATATTGGGACGCGATAAAAAGATTATAATAAATTGTGATAAAAGTTGATGCGGACTAGTCTTTTAAGAATTAAAGTAGGTATAACTACCCGTTTACAAACTTTTAAGTGTTATCGCTTTTACTTATCAAAGAGAAAAGTTTTAAGAAGGCCCTTAGGGGGCTTTGGGTATGTTCAACATCTTTCAAGAAAGATAAGAGAAATCTTTTGAACGAATGCGCGGGGTTGTCGATTTTTTAGATGATGATGCTTATCGGTATATTTATCGCATTGTGCTAAAGCCTGCCTCGACCTGCACATAAGAAGGCTCTTGCTTGGCAGTTGGATTCAGGGTTTGATACAGAAACTAGTTCCTCTCTACGGAGCCTTGACCATCATAGTTGGCTTGGACCCTGGTCCCCACCAGTATTTTTTTTTAATGCTTTGTTTAATCACTAAAATGTTCTCACACACATCTTTAACACAAACAAGTTCTTAAGGGCTACTTAACCGTCTATTCCAGGCATGTTCATGTACTTCAAATACGGCATCAAGAACTCGACTTTGGAAACGAACCCGCCTGTCCCGACCCCCGAGACTCCGCCGCCGCCAAACCCACTGGACCGCACCACCATCCCACCGCCACCACCCTACCAACCCCCTGGCGACCGCAACATCTTCGAAGGAGACGGCAACGAAGGACTATACGGCAACATGGAGTTAGTATCTTCTTGAGTAACAGAATGACCCAATTTTTTCCTACTTTTAAAGATTGTAGGTATCATGAGAATAGAGAATCATGGGTTATGGTCATCCTTATTAGTGTGTAAAGCTTTGTTCACGAACATAGCATGAGGGGGAGGGGGGCGCCCTATACGCTCGCTTGACTTTACACAAACATGTGAGTAAAGCCCTACACGCTGCCTTCACGAGCCAGTGGAGACTGTAGATCTTGTGAATGAGTACCGGAATGCAACGAACAGTCACTCCACCCATCTCGCACCACATTACTCTTCAAATGATTCCATCAACTATCAAGTAGCATCAATAGAAATAACATTGATTAGAATTTAGCATTAGATTTCTAACTGTTTTTGCACCTGTCTACCAAAAATCACCATTTTCCAGGTATGACAATCCTTTACTTACGTGGCATGAGTCTAACTTGCAACCAGTAGGAAGTGGGTTCTCAACCCCTTCGTCGGAAAGCAACCGAATGCAATCGCAAGCGCAACCATCCACTTCCAATCCGTCGACGTTCAGGCAGGCTGAAACACAGTGAGTACTTTTGCAGGCCGTATTATGAGCTGTTAGAGCCAACACCACGTCAGACCGAGAGAGATGGAGCTATACGAGATGGATAGCTTCATTCCCTTTTCGCAAAGGAACTATGATAGCCCAGAACACTTCAAAATACGGCCCCTGAGTTGTTCAGAACTTGGCGAAAGTATCTTTAGAGCTGACTTGTCTGAAAGGAAGTCGATCTATGCCCGGGGTCTTAGGTTACCTAATTAAGTTTCATTTTCGTTGACGTGGAATACTTGCTGTCCTTAGTTCTGTACTGTACGTTTCTCTTAGAGACGCGATTTAAGATCTACAGATATTTCCGCCGAACAATAGGTAGTATGTTGAGTACTGATTCATCCACCAAAAGCTTTCAAAATATATCAAACACTCTGCATTCTTGTGTTATGTTTCCATGGTTTTATTAACGTTCGCGATTAGATTAGAAGGTAGGTAGGTTTAGTATTCTTTAGATGTTAACATGAACAGTCGCCAACACATTCATCAAGTTAACGCAAACTGTCAAATTTCACAAAATGATTTTAACCTTTTGTGTGCCGGAACGTAGATCTACACGAGACACAATGACTTTTTAATTGTGTCTGGATACTCGGCATACGAGTGGTTAAACCATAAAATGTTGAAGGTTAAGTTCAAAATCGGATGAGAAAATTTGACAGTTTGTGGTAACATGATGCTCTGGCGACTGTACCTATGAGTTAAAGTTCGTTAACACAAAGCACGGAATCGCTGCCGGCAGCGTACAGAGACGGCAGTACTTATAAAACTCGTGGTTCCGTGATTGCGTTGAGAGCAAAACTTCTGTCACTAAATAAATTGTGATACGATTTACCGATACTAAAAATATTGACAGTGCCGCCTCTTGCAGCAGCCGAGGAAACGCCTCCTTGCTCTGTGGATTACAATGATTGCTTTACAGTGAAAGAATTAATGATAACATAATTATTTCTTGTTATTTTGCATATTTTTTAAATATATTTTTTTAGCCCTAGTATCTAACACTTAATTTTTAATCACTTCTCACAAAATCATACAAAGATAAACCACCTATTTATGTATAATTGAGGTTTTATAAGAACACTCATACTTTTTGCTGTTACTACATTATTTTTTTGCTGCCCTTTGAATAAAATAAGTTATTTAGTAAGTAGTCGATCGTTCTCCCATACCATACCGTCCTATAAGTAAGATAAGTATTTTTGGAGTTTTCCATGGGTAGGTACTCCAAGCTTGTTTATAGTTAAAATAATAAGATTATTTTCAATAAAAACCGAACCAACCAAAACGAAAGCTACCTCATTTAGAGTTCACTGTCGATTTAAGCTCTGAGCTTGAATGTGGTTCGAAGAGAAAATAAGGCGTGCTACCCGCGTGTTCGGCTGGGCTTGTCTCGGCACAGCCGGCCGGCAAATATCAAAGATACCTAGAATTAAAAACCGCTCGGCTAAGCTCGTATTGTACCAAGGCAACCCCAATATGAGTCTAAGCGATGTTAGATGCCAAAGGAGAGCCGAATAGGTGTAGTCTCAATTTTTGCCAGCTTTGTTGACCCGAAAAGTGTGTAGCATCGCTTACACAACAGCACAACATGCACAATACGCACACATCGCCTTTCCCTCAAGTCTATCAATGTGTACTAAAAATTACCTTAATCATTTCAGCTTTGATCCGCGCACCAACCGGACCACCACCGTGACGAGCTCGATCAGCCGGCCACCCTGGGCCTACCCGGATGCTGTCTTCCCCACCTGGGAGTAAACACTTCGATCACACGACTGTCTTACTAAAGGGTTTAGACTATAAGATGAACACTCTGTACACCTTTTTTTGTCAACATTTCTCTTAGCATCTAATTTCCAAATTCAATAGAAACCGGTGATGTTTGTTTATTTTACAATATCTTGATGACATAGAATGAGATCATGTCTTTGTAAATTGAAAAGCCTAGGGATGTCTTTTCACAGCTTTATGACTTGTCTTGTAATCTTCAATTTAGCATCTATCGAAGAACTTACAACCTGGCCTTGGACGTGATCTCCTCTTTATTTTTGTCATGTACCTATGTGCAGACACACTTCAAATACATGCTTCTTCAACCTCTAGCGTAGTTTATGTACAGTCGTCACTCGAGAGAAACATCCACCCTACCAAGCACTTAACTTGTTATGGTGGATACTTCTCCCGGAACCATACATATAAACCGATTTATAATACTTCTTGGCCATTTACTGTAGACATATTTATAGTAGTGATATACTTATATATTATATATCATCTTTATACATGTATCCTTATAATATGTAGTCTATAAACTATTTGAATGATTTTAACGAATACCCCGTACGTTCACCGAATGATCCGGCAGTATCACAAAATCTAGAACATCAATAAACATATCTGATGAAGATTATTATCAAAATTCATCATTTTTTACAATATACACACATGTACCTATAACAATCAGGTACTAAAACAATGTTCGGCTCAGTTCGACGTACGTGAGGCACTTAATATACCTATCTCTATATTTTTTATTCCAAATTCTAAAATAATAATATCTAAACATATCACAATGAATTCCTACGAGATTTATTTATTGTTACTCAATTTTTTTCTCCTGTTATCAAAATTTTCCGTAGTTTGTATATATATATAGGTACCCATCGTCAGAAAGTTGTACCTACCTATTTTGTAACTCATGTATTGCCTTAAGTTAAAGAATTTACGACCTTCATTATTTTTATATCAATGTTCACCTGTTTATTGTTACTTACAGAATATTTTTATCCAGCTCAAAACGTTGTTGAACATTTATATTATAATTATTATGTATTTCAGTTCAGTTTATGAAATTTATATTAGTTTTTTTATAATTTTATATAAAAGTTGCGGTCACACTCCGCTACCGACTTTTTAGTTATTTGGCAGAAACTTCAAAAGGCTTCTTCAAACGCGATACAAAGTAACAGCATTGCAATGGATGTGTGCCGCGTTATTTGTATTAAAGTAAACAGGTACATATCCTGAGTGTAGCGGTACTATAAGACCCGGGTTCGAATCTGGTTCTCTTTCAAGAACCAAAACATCTATAGTTTCATCCCAAGTACCAACCTACCAGCAAACGAACCAACACTTTTTATGTATTGATATTAATTTTCTTAATTTGTGTTTATTCGTTTAATAATTACTTTAAATTAAATCAAATTCTAGTCATGTTTTCTTCCAACCTATAATTTATTTTCTACTCTATCTAAAATTATTCTTAAAAATGTGATATTTTAAGTAATGGTTTAACTATAAACTTAACATATTATTAGAACTCTTCAGTATTTATATATTTATTTATGATTTAGTATAATATATAATTTAGGCTAAATACCAATATTTTAGTTAGGTAGTATTTCATTGTATGATATTCACGTTTTCAAAGGATTGCGCTTTCCAATAATAACATACGCGAATGGAACTCACTGTGGTTGACGATATATTATAACTGCATTTGGAAAGTGCAATATTGCCTATTGTAGATATAATACTCACTGATCTCAAGTTATATATTCGATATTATTTAATACCTTAACTGGTACTAGTCGCTTTTTACACATTCGCTCATAGAAGACACAAAACAGGGTTAATTTAAAGTTAAGTTTAAAAAATTCAAATCGTGAACCTCTTTTGTTACATGTTACTTAATTACGCAAGTAGTTATTACTTTAGGTTAAGTATTTTGTCAGGGAGTAAATAACTCAGGGAAAAATTCTCTTTGGATAACTAAAACTATGATAAAATTGGTAAGGCCTTAAGGTACGGCTAGACTACCAGGAGGTCGGCGTGCGAGTGTGAATTCCTGGCTGCTCCAATTGAACATTGAATATTTCTTATTAATTGTGATCGCGGCGATCATACAACATGCCAACCCGTACCCATATAGGTACAACTCCACACTAAACAACTAAACGCCACGTTGGACCCCGGACGTTGCACGCCAGCGACCTGGCGATCTGACCGTACCTTTAATGATTAAAATTTGTTGATGTTGATAAATTACTAGTAATTGTTGGATTTTTCAAGTCGAGGTGTAGGTACTCAACTTGAAATGAAATGATTTGTAATTAAGTTGTTAAAGGTCTAACAGCTGATATGAGTTATAAACTGACAAAGAATTATGATTATGTTCGATATTCTTCTCACGGAGAATATGATATGTAACTGACTACGGGACATGACAATATGAGTGATCTCAGTTGGCACCTGAACTATTAGACAAGGCTCAACATAAGCCGATGAGACATCAGCAAGTCCTTGCGACCAGGGGAACCCCTCAAGTCTAAGGACTAGAGGCTTACTTAGAATGCGCGTGACCTATTAAGACCGACGAAAAAGTGAATTCGGTGACAACTGCAGAACAATTATATATCGTTGACAGCAGTCAAATGAGGCTTACCACATACTCCTATTCCAATGCCAGTTACCTGGTGGCGAAGAGTGTGTGTGCCTTTCATAGTTACCCATAAACTTCACTACCAGGTACCCGATACAAAGTACCAGGCAACAGGACCATGTAGTAAAATAAACTTAAAATCACTGCGAACATCTCGCGTTTTCCATCACTAAACCACGCGCATTCTAACCGGGACTACAACAACCACGTCCCATATTCAAGTAGAGATGATACGAAGTAACTCTCTTCTATTTAATAGTATTTAGGTATGTTGCTGTGGAAACACACACTATGTATCAATAACTGTAAGTATGAATGTGCTCCTTCTATCAGACACATTATAATTACCTTTTAGGGCTGTTGTCTTGCGTGGTGTAAACATTACGTGGTAGTAATGCCTGGACTAGCAACAGTGGTGACACCTATAACGCCACGTACGAACTAAACTGACATATCCAACTATTAAAGTTGTGCGCGCGATATAAAGCCCCACCAGACTCAGATTTGTCTGGTCGGAGGTGCCTCCCTTTTCTATAGGGTATTCATCTGATAGGTCAAACCTAATGAAAACGATGGTTCTTTAAGACCTACGGCAGCCGCTAAATGCTCAGTCAATCGAATTTGTCGGTTTGTTTGTCCACATTTCATCTATGGACTAAAGGCGTTTAAAGTCACCCTTGTATGAGGCGGTACACGGGTTAAATGCACGGTACGGGAGGGTTGTGGTGACGAGTCACTACCTCAGGATGGTAGGCCTGTACCATAATTCGCAGGAACACCTGACCTGATCGGAACACTTCCTGTATCACCACCACCACCACCACCGTTTTAGCCACTCCTCGACTACCAGCCCGAACCTAAATTAATTTCGGTTAATTCGATATTTTCCATAACCATTTTGGATTTGCTATCAAAATTATGACGCTCAAATTTTTTATTTATTCTCTTCATTATGTTCATAGATAGTTCTTGAAATTTTAATTATAAATTGTTGATATGAAGGATTATAATCTGTAAGTCTTAATTATTACCTACGTGTTATAAGGTATTATAAATTTAGATAAGTATTAAATGTTAAGCGTAGGGCAGACTGTGTGTAACTGCAGCTGGACAAACTAAGAACAACCTGAAGTCAGACAGTATCTTGTAGTCCACCGATGACAGTATCGTTCTGGTAATAAACCGTTACTCTGCCTGAACCGACACACAACAATAAAGTCGGCTCCCAGCAGAAGTGTAACATCGTCACTCGTCAGCCTCCCATCCTCTCCATTAACAAGCCTGTCTTCAACAACAGGCATCTTATCAATCATATTACATTTAGGCCCATTTCGACCACAAATCATTCAATGCTTTTTGCGTTATGAAACATAGGTATTTAAAAATAGTTGTCTCTGCCATCTTAGACGATTTACAGAAACAGAACAAAATTTCAACGTGCAATGCGAAACAAAAAAGGCTCATCGTTTCACCAAAAAATTGAAAATGCTTTCAGTTGTCCAAACTGTGCGCATTGTTATACACAGTTTGCTCTAAGCTTTAAAATACATTAAAAGTTTTAACTACATTGAAGGCAAAGGGGGCAGTAAGAATAGATAATACCAGTTTAGTCGCGAACTTTTAGTTATTTGGGGTTGGTTTCCCTTAGCCTTGAGTGGAGATCGAGCTGGTGTATTTTAAAGCGCCGAATCGATGTTCCCCGTATTTAACCGAGTTATCCAAGCACAGCTGTTATATTTAAGTGTAGATTCTGCTGTCCGTGAGTATATTAAACACGGACACGGAGTCGAGAGGGAATATTGGCTGGAGATGGTGTTGTGTGTTTGTGTTTTGGGAGTACTATTCTATCCACTGTAACGCGGCAAATGTCCAAGCAAACGATAAAATATCGAATATCTGATATTCTGGCGCTGTGTCATCATGTCATCATAGATAAAACACAATATACTCCACACAATATTATCGCTCCGTAGTTGGCCAGGTACATATTGACATTGTCTAGCTTTATCATTGGGTCACCTTGCAAGTAGGTAAGAAAAGTAAAAAATACATCATTGTAATGTTCTAATCTCTCTTAATTCTGTGGTTCAGCTAGACATTGGGCTAAAGTATCTGTGTATGCAATGCTTACATTCCTATTTTAGAATACATAAGAATATTAGTTAATTTGCCTACGATTGATGTATAGTTTTTTAGGTTTCTTTAGTTTTTAAGGACTTAATAATACTGATTCTTGTTTCATTTTGAATTGTTGCAATATCTTTCTTTGTAAAACAAGCAGTCCTTTTGATATATTTATTAGACTCAAAAGCTTTCAAAACGGAATAATTTATCTATTTCTCTTTTAACACTTTCTGGCCAAAATTTTGGAGTCGTAAAGTATTAATGCACACTATCAGTATAATTTAGATAATAATTTGTCTGTTTCTGCTGTCGCCTCTCCGGAACGCAGCAGCGCCGGTTATCGTGATGAGAAGGAAAAGGGAAAATGTAGAAAAAGTAATTGTTTTAAACAATTCATTCCTGCAAGGGTAGGATAAAATAAAACATGGTTAGAATGTTATGGAATATGGTGGCAACCTGCGACACGTAGGTAGAACGAGTCAAGGCCTGTAGAAAGGAGGAAAATAAAAGTAATGAAAAAGAAACTATAGTAAGTGAGGAAAGCGTAGAAACTTTATATTCAAATGCGTTATAAATTATAACAAAAGGTTGAGAAAACAAATTCAAAATTGAATCAAACAGCTCTTTGAAAGAAAAAATAAATGTTTGCAATGTACCTATTAGAAGCAAACCAAGTATTTTGGACCAATTGATATAACCGACTCGCTGCTTCGCTCCGGAAACTATTTATGCTGAAAAATGTAAAATTAGTTTTTATTATAATCGATCGTAATAAAATGTTAATAAATCAAACATGGGTGTTTAATTTAAATCTTGTCCGTTAACATTAAGATTTAAGTAGAGCCTTTGACTATGTTGACTATTCTTTCAAATAGATAACATCATCACACTTGCAATCCCTGAAGGGTTAGGCAGAGGAGTACCTAATAATGCAATGCACTCATATTTTGCCAGTTATGTTTAAGTAGGTAATAGGGGCGACCCTATTGCCATCATCAGATAACTAATTTGTTTAAACCGCTCAAGGGTTGGGCAAGGACCTACATCTTGTTGGTGCATTAATATCACAAGAGTGCAGCTGACTTGGGCAGGATGTTCTTAAGTTATGCTTACGCTATAATTTGGTTATCTTCGGTAAGCGTCAGCAGATTGTAGGTATTTAAGCAAACGGGAAACCACGTTTATCAACTAGGTTAGTATTGACTGCATCCTCCGTTGACCTGTGCTTGCATAGCCATAATGATTATCTCAAACAATGAGCATGTTGTTCATAAACTATTTCAAAATTTTAGACAGGGATGTGATATCGGAGGATAATTTTATGGAATTGTTTTGTCGCCTGATTGAGAAAGAAAATTATCGCAGCAAGTAATTTTTGCTTAACTTAAGTATCCAGTTCTTGATTCTATCTCATCCAGGTCGGAGGTGTCTTTGAGGGTTGTTCTGATTTTTTTCCTTAACAAGTTGTAGGAAAATTTTGTGACAATTGTGTGTAAGTGGTAACATTCTCCATATCATCATCATCATATCAGCCCGGAATCACCCACTGCTGGGTATAGGCCTCCCCTTTCTTCCGAAACACTTCCCGGTTCTGTGCGTCCCTCTCTATTATTTATTATTATTATCCCTCTTTATTATCCATATAAAGCTACGAAAACCGTGAACCCTTCCTCTGCATCGTAATCAGGTAATTGTTATGTTGAACAAAAAAAAACAACTGAGTGACGGAATCAATTTTTTTATTTCAAGTCCTCATAATGCCATATCATGCCATGTGCGCTTTCTTCTCTCAAACATTGAACACAATAACATTAAGAAGAAAATGTATGTATCATTTCTTTTGGGACTTCGAACTACGTATTATATACACGATGGTTTGAAACATCAAAAAAAAGTCATCCCAATGACGTTGCTACAGAACAATTTATTTGAATTTATTAATACAACATTTATAACAGATAAAATCTTTACTATAACGTTATTCTACTCATAAATTAATAACACAATTTTATAATACTTACGGGAAGCATCGGTACACATTGTTTTGTTTGTTAGTAATAAATCGAAGCGCCAATATTGTATACATGTTCTCCTATCCGTAATTTTAAATATCTATGCTTTTCTTCTTAATTAAGAAATTATATTCTAAAGTACATTATGTTACTGTTTAATTGACAGCCAATTTCTTAGTCGTTTCGTAGTTTAATCCTAATAACGCCGAAGCGTCGAGCAGAACAGAAAATACGCGACATTTTAATAATTTTGATCTTACTTCTATGTCACGCGCTTTTATGTCGATAACACTCCAATTTTCGAATAATTACTACCAAACAAAAGATTATTATCTAAATAGCGTTAGTTTGGCGGATACCTTTTTGTGGAACAGATGGGGAGGAGGAGGAGGGGAGGGGGGGGGGATGTCGTACAATAGACATTTTTCTGCTCACTACTATACATTTAAACTTCGAATGAATACTTCAGCTAACATTTTTATGATAACATTGAGTCGCATACGGATATTACAATATTTTAAATATGAGTATGGTATTAATATATTGGCTACTAGATAAAAATGTAATGTGGCTACAAAAATTCCATGTATCCATGCCCGGTTATGAATGTATTAACAAACACTGTGTGAACGCGAACCGTAAAACTAACATAACATGGCACATTCTACGTGAACGCACCTATGTTACTTACTGATTGTGGAGAGGTACCGAGAGAATGCACAGAATTATAATATCAACTTAATTCTATCTTAGTATGATTATTAGTAGAAGGCGGAATTTTCATGGATAATGTTCTATTGTATTGTGTTCTATTCTAGGATCAAAATATAGATTTATTTATAAAAGTCATTAACAGAGTTTTTATACATATTTCATTTGAAAACTCGTGTAATGACTGACTTAAATAAAGTTCCCAATACCCTGTTACTTCATTACTTGTGAATACATCTTGTTGTTTCCTCATTTACTTATCAGACTATGAAAGATGGAGAAATCGTTGGCAAACGTTATCAGTAATCTCGAAGGCTCGAACAGTTGGAAAAGATAACAATAAACATACGTACTAGAAAATTTAGCGATGTAAATTCCGCTCTCTAGTTATGAGACATGTACCTAAGAAGTGGAGTAGCGCACGCCACGCGTAGATATAACAATATGTTTATATACTAGACGCAACTATATACCTACAGCGATCTGCCGGTACCTAACCGATTTACTGACAAACATAATATACAATGACAGGTGAAACCAAAAATTATACAAACACATATAGAATATACACATAAATATCATTTCAAAAGTGGAATTGAAATAAAAGAAATATCAAAACCCTTTCAAGTGAAATAAAAAACAGTTTTTAGGGTTCCGTAGCTCAAAAGGAAAAAGATCACTTTGCTGGCGGCTACTTACGGATGTAACCAGGCATCTCTCTGACCGAATTTGGTGCAAAGTATTGGGAGTTTCACACGGATTCAGTCTTAAGTACACCTGCACTAACTTTGCTTCCTCAATCTCTGAAAACTTGACGCCTTTCTGAAGCCTCGGTCACCTTAACTTATTCTGTAATAGCGGAGACAGACGCACGGTAAACGAAGGTGTGTGTCACCTCGTCACGAATAGCGTTGTTCTTTTACTTAGTATGTTAGCAAACACACTCGTTAATTAAGTAGTATTTTTTTTTCTCCACCTAAACGGTTTTTTGAAATAATTTGATGGTTGACCCTAAGAACTATTCCTGCTTGCAGCGCCCGGCCGCTATAAACACTTAAAAACTTTCTCTTTTTTGGTTCCTTTTAGGGTTCCGGGTTCCTTTTGAGGTAAAAAGGAACCTTTATAGTATCACTTTGTTGTCCGTGTGTCTGTCTGTCGGTATCAAGGTTGAAATTTATAACAAATACTCGGTTCTACGGTCTCTTACAGCTGTGAAAAAATCAAACTTGTAAGTCAACGCGATCAAAAGATATGACCGTTAAGCCGCATATTTTCGTACATTTTGCGATTTCACAAGGGAATCAAAACTTCGTCAAATCTTCGTCGCCGTTAACAGGAAGCACCCTAGTACTTCCTGTCAATCTGAAAACCGTAAATATGTAGTTTAATAAATAAAAAGCTTATAAAAAGCAAATTTACTATTACAAACTTATTATTTGCGATTGGTGCAATAACCGTCTCTAGGGATCGAACAGCAAAGTTAAGTTTTTCCTTTAAAAGTTTGTACGGGTCCCTCGGTGCGCAAATCCAACTCGCACTTGGCCGGTTTTTTTGACCGTTCACATTTGGTTGTATAGTATTTAATGCCAGGCTTGCTAGTAGATAACATGACAAAGTTGGCGATAATGAACGACAACTGATGAAAACAATGATGAAACTCTATTCTTCGGTTGTAACATTCACAATTCGTAATCAAAAATATACAAAAATTAACAGTTAATTACTTATATTTATAAAACAAATATTTATAAGAGCACTAAAATTCTGTTCAGGATTTCTTAGAACAAGATCACCAGGGACATTCTCCATCAAGCTTTTTGTCATGTTATCCAGCAGTCCGCCTGCAGCCGCATTTCAACCCAGACCAACTATACCGCCACTTACACTGGTTAGTTGCTACTGCTAAACATTTATCAAAATGGAAATGCAGACTTAAATAAACCGCGCTCGCGTTTCGCCAGCTCTATAACTAAAACCTCATCAAGGAATCACACATTACGGATCTTGGCACTCGCTGTCGACGGTCTTCTGTTCGGCGTCGTCGGCCGGGCTTAGGGCCGCTGCTTCGTCCTGGCCGGATTCTTCTTCGCCTGTTTCTGTTTGGCCGCTCTCAGTTTGGGAACCAGAGCTAGTGGCTCCCTCTGGGGAAATTGTCTCGTCCTTCTCTTCGATGGAAGAGTGTTCGTTGCGCAGACTCGTCCCGCCGGCGCCGCACTCGCCGGTCGGACGTAACACAAGGTACATGAGCAGATCGGAGAGAGATATGATGCCAATCACTTTGTCGTTTTCGTCTACCACCACGAGACGATGCACCTGTAAGTCAGAAAAAAATCTTTTTATTTCACAATCATGTAAAAATGAATGAATTAAGTATCAGTTGAATATTGAGGATTTCGTCAGATCTGAAATTTTTTCTGAGACGCTAAAGTAGACCAACGAAAATTTCAAAATCGATCACCTAATAATGTCATATTGGGCAACTCTAAACTTGATTAGCATCAATTTCAAAAGAAGCAAAACGTGATTCTCACAATTCATCCATCGTTTCTTTGGTATTCCTCTCCCTCTCCATCTATCAACATTTATATTCATCACCCTTTTAGTGGCATGCGATTCATTTCTCCTCATCACACGTGCATACCAAAACAACTGATTCCCTTACAACTTTCCTGTAACTGTCGGAGCTCACAAAACTCCCTCTAACACACAAATTTCTCACTTTATCCATTCTCGACACTCCACACATCCATCGCAACATTCTTATCTCCACTACTTAATATTTTTCATCCATTCTCCTACGACATCCATACAGTCATCATCATCATTTCAGCCGAAAGACGTCCGGTCCTCGGTCCACCTTGCGGGTGGTGTTTTCCTAACACCGGTTCTGCCGGTTCATCTGTTCTACGGGCAAGGTGCTTAAGTTAAGGAATTATTTTGTGTCTGACATGTATCATTTTAGTTTCGTGAGATCGCACCTTATTTTACGACTGCTTCCAAAACCAGGATTCTGAGCTTGATTTGCGTCTTATGGTTGCCACTTTTATGTAATGTAGTGTTTTTATTTGTATTAATTTGCCCATTTAAATTCTGATTAAGATGGTGTATTTATTTTAATTATAGGTTATTAGGTATCCATCGTTTTCCTGGAACCAAGTGTTGGCTATTACCAAATCGAATGTGGTAGCCGATTGCAGCAGTTTCTCCCTCATTACTGATATGACCAAATCTGCACGACTCTTGTACTCTTTCACAAACTCTTTCCCACATTGAAATCGCCTACAACTATCAATTCCTCCGGAACTGGAATGGACATCAAAATCGCATCAAAGTTCTCCGAAAACTTCTTTATCACCCTCACTTTACATCCCACCTGCGGTGCATACACACTAATAACGTCCCTCATCACATTTTCCGACAAGGCTTTCACAACTCTGTGGTGTTAAGGTAAAAGGGGATAAGTCAGTAATATTGAAAAACGAGTTAGTTGCGTAATTCGATACTAAACATTAATATCTATTAAGGTAAAAAGAAGATGAGTTGGTATTTGTATCACAATTTCGTAAAACTCAAATTGCAAATCGAGTCTAGTCAGAAACAACAAAATAAAAAAAAGGTACAAAGAGTTAAGTGTACTCATCTCATTAATGCGTTTGTAATATTTTTTTATTGCGTTATGCATATTGAGATAAGTCGAGTCATCCCTAAATGCGTATCATCGTAATCCATCAGTTGCATTACGCGCGCGAACTTGACGTGTTTCGACCTACGTAAAAAAAATTAAAAGTTGTGTTTCTAGTGTTTTATGAGTGTAGAAAAGCTTAGAAATGAAACGAATTAATAAGGTATACCGACTTGAGGAGTGAGGAGGGAAACGAAGGAGAAGAGATGATGATGTGCGACAAGGTTTACCTCTAGGAACAAGATACTCAAAGCGTTCCCGAAGATACGAAGGAGCTTTAGAATTGTGAAAAATGGAAAAGAGAAAAGAAAGAGTGTGACATCTCGACGCTGCCGAATAGGTAACCACTTCAGCTGCTTCCGAAATTCTGACACATGGTCGTACTAACGAAGCCCGAAAATGAAGCGAACCGATAAGGATCAAGCGCGGTATATTCCAGGGTGATAGTCTGAGTCCATTGTGGTTTTGTCTAGCCTTGAACCCTCTCAGCACACTGCTGGAGTGTTCAGGTCTAGGCTATCGGTTGATGAGAGGTGGTCAGGTCATATCTCACCTTCTTTACATGGATGATCTGAAACTCTTTGCCCCCAACAATTTTCAACTGATGAAGTTACTGAAGGTAACGGAAACTATCAGTAGCGTCATCAGGATAGAATTTGGTGTGGACAAATGTGCAGTCATGCATGTGAAGCGAGGTGAGACTATGGAATCCGTGGGAACGCAACTCTCGGATTCCATAGACCTTAGACCCTCTCGTCAACAGAAACCTACAAGTATTTGGGTATGTCGGAAGCATTAGGTATCAATACTGCCGACATGAATCAATCGTTGAGGGAGTGCTTCTTTGGCCGCCTGAATAAGGTGCTAGGCAGTCTTTTGTCAGGCGGAAACAAGGTGCGCGCCTTCAACGGTTGGGTCATGCCGGTTTTGATGTATTCTTTCGGCATACTCAAATGGACTCAGACGGAACTTGATGCCCTGGATAGGAGGGTCCGAGCACTGCCGACCGCAAATCGGATGCATCACCCACGGTTGTCGGTGATGAGACTGTATATCCCACGGAAGTGCGGGGGTCGTGGCTTCTTAAATGCTAAGACTCTGCACAACCGTGAGGTATGCAGTCTCAGGGAATACTACCTAGAAGCCGACGTGGAGATGCACCGAGATGTGGTCTCAGTGGACAAGGGCACCCCGCTCTCCCTGGCTAACGAGAACTGGCGCAAGCCTAGAGTATTAGATGCTAATGATCGCAAGGAGGTATGGCAGAGTAAGGAGCTTCACGGGCGCTTTTACCGGGCCCTACATGGACCCGATGTAGATTTCTTAGCGTCCGTATCTTGGTTGCGCTTCGGTAACCTATTCGGGGAAACCGAAGGTTTTGTCTGTGCAATAATGGACGAAGTTATGATGACGAATAACTACCGGAAATACATTGTGAAGGATGGCACGTTTGACATATGTTGGGCATGCCACCGTCCAGGAGAATCGATCTGACGCATTATTTCTGGGTGTTCTCGTCTGGCTAACGGAGAGTATTTGCATAGACACAACCTTGCCAGGATTATCCACCAGCAACTTGCATTGAAGTACAGCCTTGTGGTATCAGAAGTGCCATACTAAAGTATGCGCCCGACCCAGTTCTTGATGATGGTACTATCACGTTGTATTGGGACTATTGTTGCCAATAAGCCTGACATTGTGGTGATAGATCGATTGGAGCGTCGCGCAATGATTGTTGATATAACGGTTTCGCATCACGAGAACCTTGTGAAAGTGGAGAAAGATAAACTATTCAAATATCTAGATCTGGCTCGCGAGGTTGTCGACATGAGACATGAGGGACGTGAGTACAGCAGTCATTGTGCCGATAGTCGTGTCGGCCAATGGCTTAATAGCCAATAACCTCGACCAACATCTGAGGAGGCTCTCGCTTGGCAGCTAGACCAAGGGCTTGATTCAGAAAGCAGTACTTCTGGACACGGCGCGTATCGTTAGGAGGTTTCCTTCTCAAGAGACCTGACCACCGGTAGCTCGGACACTGTTCCCGATGCTGGTTGGCTACTTTTTTTTATATTTTTAAATGTTTTTATATTACTTTGTACCTACACAAATATTTAAAAATGAAAATTAAATAAATATTGCTTAACGAGACAAGTCAATAATATCTCATATAATATCTATTTTTCTTGTTAAGGAAAAACGAGACATGTCAATTATTTTAATTAATAATAAATAAGAATATGTTTTCAAATTACGATAAACAAGAGACGGCATTGTTAAATGAAAATAATAATAAATTTCAGTTTGTACATTTTATATTCTTAATTAAAATACATTTATCTTATGAAACCAAAGAGCGTTTTCTTTATTCGTTCCTGGTGAAAAGTTGTGTTTATTGACTCATCCCCTTTTACTTTGACACCACAGAACTATCAATCTATCATTAACCTTTACTTTACCCCTTACTTACGCTTTCTTTCAAATTACAACCGAATACTAGTCCCACGCCGTTCACGTCACTTCCACATTAAAAAACTTACGTTCCTCACCAATTTCTTTATCTTTTGTACCTACCCTACATTTCACATCCGCTCTCGGGCTCTTCTAGTCATCGTCCCAACATTACACCTAGCATAATTATTATTGTTGCAAAGATTTCGGAACCCGTTTTATGAGTAGGCCCTTTTCTTAATCCGTGTCCTCACGATCACTTTCGCACTTAATATTAGAAAAGAAGTATGGTGTCTCTACCTCGGCACGCACTATCCTCTCCATGACATCGAACAGCGTCTCATCAAGGGTGCACTTCTGGACGCCCTCGAACCATTCGTTGCGGTGCTCGTTGGCAGTCTTCAGCGACACGTCCAGGTTGTTGTATGTCTTCTCAGCTGCCAGGTTCTGCAATTATAATGTATACACTGAGTACACAACGTTTAACACATTCATCATCTGTTTAGCCTTTTCCCAACCATGGCCAGCTTTCAGTCTTACCAGTTGCAGATGAGTACCAGTGTTCCCCAGACCCCTTACAATCTAACTGTCTTGTTAACTGTGCAGAGTAACAAGATACTGCTTGGAAAGATTGACTAGCC
Source organism: Noctua pronuba (assembly GCA_905220335.1). Taxonomy (NCBI): domain Eukaryota; kingdom Metazoa; phylum Arthropoda; class Insecta; order Lepidoptera; family Noctuidae; genus Noctua; species Noctua pronuba. Next base: position 17,548,678 of record LR999891.1, on the reverse strand, counting down.
AGACTATCGTCATGATTTAGCTACAAAATCGCTACAAAAAGTCGCCGTGGGCGAGGGGCTTTACCACTTACTTTACAAATGACTAAATGCTCTTAACCTCGAACGTATTCAATATATTGTTTTGTTTCTGTCAATTATTTGCAGATGAAACAAGCAGAAATCTTATGTTTTGAATAAATTTAGCACTACTAGTATGCAAAAGTTTTCAGTATCAAACAGAGTAATAACAAATTTTTCACAGACAGATCAACAGAGTCCTGGAAATTTTATTTTATTGCCAAAATAACCACTTGGTTTCGGCACAAAAAAATATTAATTCTAACTAATACGTACAATGACGTCAAACTTAGCGTAAATATCCTTGAGGCGTCCATCGGCGTCGATGAGCGGCAGCGCAGACACGCGTCTGTTGACGAACTTGCGCAGCGCGTCGATGATAGACGTATCCTCTGTCGCCGTCTCTATGTCGTTGAGCGTGCCTATGCGCAGATCGCGGAGCTTGTTCTGCAGGTACGCTGGCTTTGGCAAGTCGTTTATCTGGAATGTTAAAAAGACGTAGTTATTCAAAGTACCTGAGTAAATATATTACATTTATTTATTTACGTAACTAAACTGCTCAGTCTAGAAGCATGAAAAGAGTTTTTAACGAAGGTGTGCACTAAGGATTTTTGAAATTCTGTTATGAAATTGGCTAAATATGGTATTTCGTCATTTATACGGCCACATATGAAATTCCATCAGACTCATAGCGTGTTATTGCATAAATGAGAAGTTTTAGTACACCCACATTTCTCCATTTGTTTATTTTTCATATAATAATATGGAACTCCTATAAGGCTACAACAAAAATCTAAACAACGGGCCTACTCAGCAAATCCGATGAAAAATTCTATAAGACTGCCCGACCTCGGAATGTTTGTATGCCTCTATTATTTTCTTTACAAAGTAGGTACTCACAGTAGCACCTCCTCACCTAGCGTAGTAAAATGACCTCCTAGATTCAATTTGGACTTTGGCCACGGACACAGTACAACAGCGACGAAAAAATCTTACATAAATTATCTAGCATGAAAATTATTTACGACGCTGAATTATTTACGAGTAATGTACTCGTTTTTGTTTTTTTTGGCGTGGAATCTTACCGCCATATTCTTATAACATATGCACAATATTCACTCCTACACTCTCACAAACATACACATCGACGCATAAAATAGAAATTCCCTTTTCCTTATGTTCAACTAATATTGGCCCTTTTACTATCTTTCCCCGTTTTCTAATATCCAAAAGTAATCGTAGATACTCTTAAAGTGTAATTTAAAAGTGCGTAATTTGTAACTAAACGGTGAAGAAAAGAGCAATAATTTTAACCGTAATAGTTTAGTTGTATTTACAATTCAGAAATCTTTCCAATTTACGTTACTTTTACTTGGCAAGTTCGTGCTATAGGACCATTGTTTATGTGAGTGATCTTGGGGTCATCCGTCTTCTGTAACTACAAACAAACAACCATCGAGGTAACCACTACTTGCGATAATTGGGCATATGTGTTATTTCCGGGCTAGATCTTATTGGGTTCCGAATAAGTAATTATTAGCTGTCCAAGTTCAGGAACTGTGACTGATTAAAGGCAAGGGGTTCTCTCTTGGGCTTTAAACATAACAGAAGATAAAAGATAATCATCATTTCCCCACCCGAAACTTGATTTATTTGCTGGTGCAGCATGTCCTCTTCTTTCATACTTCTCTATTACTCGTCATCTCATGAGAGCCATACCATATTTCACACAGTCCCAGTCACATCCATCGTTACTTTGGTTCCCCTTACTTATTCCCTGGTTTATGATGAATGATGATAAATTCATGAGCAACGATAGCGTGACGGCTGACAGGGGAGAATGGAGGAAAAGAAGGGGGCAGGAGCATGATTATTATGAGTATACCGTTAGTTCTAGGGCCTCAGAAATAAAATACTAACGTATAAGAATAGAAAACGCAGTATCCTCTTGTGTGTGAGTATGTAGAGGACGTTCCCGGTCTCGGGGTCGATGACCGGCAGCCGATGGATGCGGTTGGTGATCAGCATGCGGATGGCGTCGAACAGCGAGCAGTCCGGCCCGATCGACACCAGCGGGACCACGGAGCCTTTCAACACATCTGAAATACATGTTTAAATTATTAAAGAGATTTGTAGATCTTCTTGACCTGGAGTGCAAATGTAGTCCTGCGTATTGATGAACGATAGTAATAGCGCCAAACGCGGGGCTATTTCTGGGCCGATTCATTAAAGATTTGGTACGGGAGCCCAGAGGGTTTTCTGCAAGCAGATTCAGCATGAAAACTGAGTAAGTAGGGCGTGATGGGAACTAAAAAACTATACTATCAAAAGTTTTAGTTTTAAAAAAATGTCATAGACTAACAATGGGGTGTTCAGCATCTTTGATTTTCATCTCATTGTACGGGGACTGATTGGCGATTTCAGGCCTATATATAAGTCCAGTTGTCCTCACGATGTTTTCCTACACCGATGTCTGTGATGTCCAAGACAAACTTAGAAAGGAAATATAAATTGAAAAGTCACATTGGTACTTGGCCGGATTTGATCCCACAACGTTATGCAGCAGAGGCGAGGCCTTACCTCTGGCCCATCACACCTTGCTTTCTCTTACTTGACTAAACTAGACCTTTAAAAAATACTCACGTCGCCAAGTCTCAAGTCTGTGCTCTTCTAGCTCTTCCATAGCAACATTCGGGCTGGTGTAGTACATCTGCAGTATCTTGATGAAGTCTGTAATGGTGAGCATGCCGACGAACTTCTGCCGCTGCGAGTCCCATAGAGGAGCGGCTCGGACACCTGTTGGCAACAAAGTTTGTTGGTATTGGCTGATGGCGGCCCAAGGCCAACGTTTTGTTAAAGAACTTTGGTCTTGGTGGTGGCCAATATCAGTATTAGGACCATAAGGAATAAGTCAGATATATGTTAAATTAATAGGTAATTTATGAATTTATGTGACTAAAGGACTGGTATTTAATATATTTTAGCTTTAGCTTTTTATTTTGGCTTTCGTTTATTTTATTGTTGGAATTACGCCTAGATAATGTTTGAGGCGACAACCATGGCTACATAGTTACTACGACGCTAAAAGTCAGTGAAGTATGAAATGAAGAAACCGCTTTCACTGATGGCACAGAATTCTACGAGATTCATATGATACATAATTATACGAGATCCTAACAACAAACGACGCGTTGGGCAGCGCCCGACATCATACTATGTCTATCTAGCCCTGCCTCTTTAATGAGGGGAGCCGTGAGGCTCAATCCTGCTTCCTGCACATCCGAACGTTTGTGGTTACGACGACCAGAACGATACTGTTTATTGGGTTACTATTACTGCTCTTCTGAGGGGTCAAAGTGGCGGTGCTACATTACACTGGCTAGCGTCGTAGAATCATTGAAGCTGTATTGATACCACTATAGAATATAATTTAATTAATTTACAATCTCCACCTAAACGAAGCATCATGCCCTTTATAAAATGAGGTTAGCATAAATAATTGGCTCTTCTGTTGGTATAGTTGAGTCGGCTCCGCTATAAATTGACATTCTTATGAAATTCCTGGATGTAGAAACATAATTATACTAACACTTGATACAAAGCTGGTCTCTAGTTCTCGATAGTTTTTGCTTACATACAAGTTTAACTTCGATATCTGCGTTTTATTTTAATTAGTAAACTTGATAACGCCGACTTGACTACGCATAGCTATGCGCGGTTTTACTATACAGGATTCACGGTGTAATTGAGATGGATGGATTTAGCATAGATTCAGGACATGGATCCAAATGTTAGCTCGGTATAGCATCAAAAAAGAGGAAACATATCGACCACAGCCAAAACAAACAATGAATTTTGCATGTAGGTCACTAACATAGTTTGCCAATTACAATAAAATATCTGAGATGAGGATATCCTATTATCGTGTATAAGCCCTTAGCTATATTGACACTTAGGAGAAATTGGAGTAGAAATCTATTTTCAGCGCTGAACCGTTATTAAACGCAAACAAAACGTGATTGATGTTCTACACTTGTTAAGCTTCTACAAACTAGTAGACGTGATGATAGCATAGTGTTCTGTACATGATCGATTACTGCATAGATACCTATGATGAGACAGACACGACCCCATTTATTAGAGTTTCCGAGAAAAAGAATATGATATTACCTGACAACAATTAGACCTGCACCGCAATTAGCTAAATATTAGTTCTGTTAATGCTGTTTGTGTAGTTATTCGTAAGAACCAACGGATAGCGGGCTTTGGCCACCGGAGGCGTGTTTACAAGCACAACAACCGTGACAAATGATATGCTCGTCTGAATATGCCATAATTAACTGCAGCAAACAATAGATGCTATATTGCAGGTTGTGGCTATGTTTTGTAGTAAGCTGTAGGCATAAGTGTCAGACAAAATGCGAAATGGCGGCTTTTTACTGTCGAGTATTGTATCGTATCGAAGGCTCCATTGAACATTGAGAGTGTTGAAGCCAGCTGACAGGAAGAGGAGATTTAAATCTGCCTTCCCGTCAGATAGTGGAGAAAGGCAGCTGGCTTTTATGTGCCAAAAACCCGTAATACGGGAGTCATAAGGGAAGCAATAGGCTCGAACTAAGTAGGTATTTGTAATACGCGATCGGTATTTTTTGAAAAGCCACAGTATTTATCGAAAGAGCTGAGTAACAATTTTGGTGTTAAATCGCTATGGAAGACATGGAGGCGAGTTTAGGGAGTCGCGGTAGACAGATAGTATGACCTGTTTTGAAGTAGGTCTATCTTAGACACTGTCTCACTATCGACAAATATAGGTCGTCTTGTCGAGTACATAGGTTTCGACTTATAGACGACGGATGGTTCTTTATTCACCGATCCCGAAATAACCGGGTCTTAATATCCGTTGAATTGAGTCCTGTCGGAAGAGACCAGAGTATCTGTGAGAGGATCAGAACACTTATTTATTAACAAGTCGTGTGAGTGGTGGGATGTCTTATTGGCAAAAAGACGAACTTTCATAGGGATGGGGGATGAATTTTCAAAGATCCGTAATTTAAGAAACTTTTGTGCAAAATCTTAGGCTTCTAGACCCAGTGGTTTAGATTATACGTTGTCAGTCAGTGAATGAACGAATTTTAGATTTTTAAGTAGATTAAATCCTAAGGGAATGTCTGTCATCACCATAGCGTTTCTGCCTTGTCTGTCACTTACTCATTAACCTCCTTAAGAAACAATACAGCCCCGTGGTGGAGACTGTAAGCAAGTGGGCGCCTATCAATGGGTAATTAAAAATATTCATAAAAAAAAACGTAAAGTTCAATGAACTGTCGTGTATCGTGTTTCCTTATCTTCTAATAACATTGATAAAAAATAATTATCAGGATTTAAGTCTGGCGTAAGAACGGTCATAAGTCCGTGTTTTGGAATTGCATGTTTTATTATTGTATGCCTATACTTAAATAACAAAATTCAAAAACTAGTGTTGGACCAGATTATACTGTTTTATAATAAGCCATTGCAGTTTAAAAAATGCAGGAACGATATACACCTTAGTTTCCATGGCAACACGGCCGTATTGTTTCTTATGGGGTTCGGCCGAACATTGGAAACACCAAAGCTGTATAAATAAATCAGAAATGTTACATAATCAGTTGATTTCTTTAATTACCTCGCAATCCTCGCATGGCATTATAATAATATACTCCATTTAAATCGCTTTAGACAATTAGCCACAATAGATAAAAAATCGCAATGCTTTTTTTTGCATTCGCTGACATAAATAAGGTGTTCAGTTATATAATGTGAACGCATAGCTATTAGAAGAGAGGAGGTCAAGGTATCACAAAATAGTTATAACTACAATCATCAATGACAACTTTATGATACCATGATTCGCAAAATTATTATCTATGGTTAATAAAACACGTTACAACAAAGATGACATTGAATAACAGGAAAAAGAACGTGCAGATAACAGCGGCATTATAATGATGAGTTAAATATATTTTTGTGGCAATACAAAAACACGTTGAGTGGTTATAAACTAACCTGTAATATTGTACTCAACATGATATAATTCCCTTGATACGCAAACAGTTGTTCACACTGACCGTTATAAACGAGAGCGAAGAACGCCTTCTTGACCAGGAGTTGAGTGTCGAAGACCACCAGTTTCGCCGAAGTCGGTATCAGGTCGTAACACTTGTGGAACTTGAAGAACTTGACGAATATCTGGGACTCATCTTCCTCTGAAAAGAGCATCATAAGAAAAAACTTAGTATTTACGTACATCGGAACATGCTCGTTGTACGGCAACGCGGACATAAAATAAGAAATGAGTCATTTTTGATGCCTATTTATAAACTTGGTACATACACATGCGTATATGTAGGTACGTTATACACTCCACCACACTCGAAACGCCATTGGATAATTTCAACAGTGCGATGATAAGTATTATTTTAGTGTTTCCTTGTGTGTGCGTTTTTTAGATTTTATGAAAGGAATTCGATTAAAATGAAGGTAAACGAGTCGTTGTTGACCTAAACAATAAACATGGGAGATACATGTTAGAGAAACATTTGTTTAAAGATTTAAGTGCCGCTAATTACGCTGTTCTGAAAATGTGTGATATCAGTAAAGATAATATTGACTGATCGATAGATAAAAGAACACGATTTGATACGACTTGATATTGTACCAATAATGTTAAGTTTTTGTTAATGATTGCAAAATTCGAATACCTCAATAAAAACTTTGCCATTGATTTCTAATCGATTAGTAAACAAGCACTATAACTCTGTTATTCTGTATTCCCTTTCGATAAAGTTTCGATTATTCTTGTTTACTATGGGTCTAGCACGTTTCACAGTTGCGAGCAAATAGCGATGTTGCCTACTACGCAAATATTGTCCTACTCGATATCGGGTAAATTTTTATATAAATTTTCTATACCTTGTTAGGTGCATATTGTTGGACTCAAACAATATACCCCTAACTACCTGAACACTACTGAACAACAAAAATATAGGTCGAAAAATCCATAGGTACTCTTATTAAGATTGTGAAAGTAATTCTATCTGTTAACTTTTCACTGAATCGACTGAACAGTTTTGGGTTAAATTAGGCACATTGGATAGACCATAAACTGTGTTAGGACATACGACTTTCTATCCTGGATTCCCGGATATACCTACGTTTGTGGTTATTTCCGACAAAGGCCCGCTGTCGCTAATCATACACGTTTAAATATCAAGTCATATTTTCACTACAGACAGAACATTAATCAGCTATTAGTCAATAAGAAGCGCCATTCGCACCAATTAAAAAATATCATTAGTCAGTCTAATTTAGGACCTCCTTTTTTTCGTTGGTGAAAAACTAACATTTTTCAAAAGAAATGTATTCCATTCTGTAGAAAACAAGATTTTTTTTTAAATTATCGTTCCTATTTTTCAGTTTCAGAGTTATTGGTGTTCAGTATGATGTACTGAACACGTAGTAACCATTTGTGCATCGGCATCCCTTCCACTTTGTATACCAATTCAAAAGTTTCTTCAATTAAAAACATGAAATACCTCTAGGTAGGTAGTAGATCCCCAATAATTATATTTTAAGTAAGCAAGTAATTGTACACAAAAAAATTACTAAAATTATCGATAAGTGCAACACCGTGCCCGTCGATGTTTTTGTAGCTGAAAACGGTATACATTACCAAGTCATGCATCGCGATCGTGATGGTGATTGTAAATACCGGCAAATTATATCATAGCCTAGTTTTTATCGAATTGTATGTTAAACTGATTTTACGTAAGGTCAGGGTGGTATATTCCGTCTATGGCATAACCGTCTAAAGTCTGTTTTTTAATCCCTGAGACTAAATTGACAAGTGGAAATGTCAAAACTGACATAAATCCTATTGAAATCTATGTAGATTATATATACATAGACGGAATATACCACCCTGACCTTAAATACAATTATTACAAGAGTTTAAACTTTCCAGTGAAAAGTAATTTCCCCTTTTTTACACTTAGCACTTGGCTTCTTGCTCTGTAAGTAATTACTTTTTTAGCTTAGCTGCGCCTTTCTTGAGCGTACGCGAATTGCGTTGAAGTTATAAGCATCTGTTCATTGCTCGGGCGCGCCTGCCTCGCCCACATAGCCTTTGTAACTTTTTTTACTGTTCTTTGGATGCGGGCAAAATATAGTAATATATGACAGATTCTTGAGGGTGCTCATTGAGCAGCTACGGATCAGACAACTCTAGGCTGGTTTGATTTATTTGAATAACTAGCCTAAAAGACTCAACAATTTGATGATACGCAAACGAATGTTCAATAAATATTATTCATCAGTCATGTATTCCAAAATTGGGGACATAAAAAGTAAAATACCAAGAATATCCTTGTACATATCACGAAGCTGCTTTACCTTTCCTAACAGCTGATTGACTTTGTTTTCCTTATATTCCATAACAATTATAAGATACCCAACTGACATATAATTGGTCAATAAAATAAACTACCTACTAGTAGTGAAAAGTATGCACAATATGGAAAGTTTACAAAGTCTGTTTATGAACCTGTACCTATGCATTTTGAAAAAAAAAACTCAAAAAAGAGATGAACTTAGTGAAAGCAAGCAGGAAAGAGGCAATGACTAGGATAACGGCTGATGGAACAGAGATACGGAAGATGAAAACAGACGAAGACGTGACAGTTTCCTGATTGATAGCTTCAAAGGATGCCAGAATATTGTCGGTTGGAAATACCTGTTAGCTATCCCCAGTTAGATGGACACTTGTATTTACCAATTTTCTCGTCCATAAACTAATAACGAGTGACCGTGAAGATAAGTCTTTGTCACTATTTCCGTAAACAATTTTAATGTTGAACGACACAAGGTCAACGCTATTGTGTGTGAACTATTGTTCTACTTGTCTCTGATTAGGTTTTAACTCCTTACTGATGACTGATTTATCTTCAAAAATGCATTTTCTTTACTACTATAAAAATTGCGAAAGTAAGTCTGTCTATCTGTTTTATTTGCACGCCTATACAGTATACAGTGTAAAGTGTGCAAACCACTTATTTTTTTAAAATAATATGTACGCTAGGACCTGTATTAGGATACGCAGAGTGAGTATTAAAGAATTTTCGTATTCGGATCAGTAGTTGCGACGGTTACCCCCGACATTCAAACTTAACATAAAACATACTATTTGTGTGACACAGAGTGACTAAATGATGGAGTACCGCACAATATCGATAGTTACGAATAAGAAAATTACGCTGTCCTCCAACTGAACTAAAGTTGCGATTTGAAACTTATCCATTCCTATTTCATGAATATACCTTTACAAAGTGCAAGCTAGTATCAAAGAGCAATCAAAGCCCTTTGTAACACGTCGAAGCCGCGGTTAATCTACCTCGGTCTGTCAAAAGGCTGCATGTATCAGCCAATTAATTATCTGCATCACTGAGCCATGTAATAGCATAAATAGGGTTCTGAAGACCGGACCGCGTTGGTTCAAATTCTTTAGCCATTATGGACACTACTATGTCAATATTTAGTAGATGGATGGATGGATTTTACAGTTTACAGTTTAAAAGAACTCTCAAGTACTTGAAAATTCATTCAAACTCAGGTGACGGAACCATTGGCCTTTTTGTTTTTTGGGATGGGAAGTCATGTCTGCACACCAAATCTAGTAGACTTATTTATTTAGAATATAAGTTGGGAAAATGTCGATCATTGATTTAATACTTCGTTTGAATATAATTTAACTTATTACCTAACCTATCTAAATTCGTGAGAAAGCAAATGATTCGTACGGTAGTAAAGTGCATTCATAAAGAAAGTTTAAGCGATTTTTATGGGCAATAAAATTTATTTAACGACGTCGTAATAGGCTCATCAAGACAGACGATATTAAGTGGTGAATGAGAACCATAATAATATTAAAAACCCCTATTTAACCACAAAAAAAAAAACTGAAAACTATCATCCCTCCCATCTTATAAAACGTTGTCCCATGTTCTATCAGAACATTGATTCTGCCGTGAGGCACACAATACTATCTCTTTTTTTCTGTTTAATTTACGTTTTATATTGTGTAGAGTTAATTTTTTATTTTTTTTTGTTTGTTGTGTGCAGTTGTGGCATTTGCCAAATAAATATGTTTTCTTTCTTTCTATATGTAGTACAAACCCTGAAAGAAAAATAACGTATTTGTATTTGTTACTTGGCGTCGGACCCCATTTAAAACTGCCACAGCACTGCTTTTGCACAAACCGCAGCTGTACCAATGAATTTAATCAAGGAAATTATTGAGTTCCAGGACTATTTACAAAGCAAACATAAACACAAAGCGAATAAATAGAATGTATTCCGTCGGAAATCACCACAAAGAAAAGAAAAACTGTTTGAATAGGTACCAAAATTTTTACTTCGTATGTGTAGTTTATTCTGTGTTATGTGCATTTTGGGCAGAGGCAGAAATAGGGATTTTTCACATTGTTTATGAGATAATGTTTAATCTAACCACTTGACTTCAATATTTAAGTTTTAATTTGTCAAGTAAATAATTCATCAATAAAATGTAGGTAAAGAAAAGAGCCTATAAAAGCCTTGCATAAAGGCACAAGTTTAAAAAAAAATATCATTCCTGCCAAAGGAAGCTGGTGCAACTTCATCTGAAGAACGAATTAATTAATTAAAACTTTAAGCTGATGGATAGAAGTTATAATATTATGCTCTTAAGCTGCTTTGCTTTGATGAAGCCTAAGAGATAAGGCTTGCTTAAGATGTATTAAATTTCAGTTTCCAAGCTTTGAAGTTGAAGAATGAAAAGATGAAGGTAATTAAAGATGACAATAAGCTTTTGGCTTCTCCCGATAGTCGAGTTCCGTTAGACGTAAAAAGGAAAAAACCTCGACCGAGAACACCAGTGGGTGGATTTTTGTTTGTTGCCTTGTACTGCTAAAACCCTGTGTATTCTGTCTGTATCTGTGGTCATACTATGAAGTCTACCAATTGATGTTTGTCGATCTTTCTTTTTACCCAACTGCCAAGGATCTTGTATCTTCCAAACGGCTGGATGGATTTCGACAATTAAGGAATCGTTATATTCGTCTTAAAAACTCAAGTGTCCTTAGATAGGTGTTTTAAAAAATAAATGCCGTATTTTTGGCGCTAAATTGTAAGTCGTTAATATTTATGCAGTATCTAATAATACAGGAATGCATGTAATTGTGATATATTCAGTTTGCAAGCAAAATGCCAGTAAATGGACACTACCGACCACACTTATACACTATATAGCACCAATGTGTATTATTGAAAAGCGATTTTCTCATCAAAAAGCATTTGTAATTTTAAGACAAGACCTATTTAATTATGGCCTAGGTTTCAAAATACTATGTTCGTAACAACTTAAAACTACAAGATCGCTCAGCGTATACACATGTACAGTGCTAGTGACTGCACGAAGTTCTACAAAGTTTCATTTAGTTACACTGCAAACCATGACCAGAGTCACCAGGAAGATGATGACTGGTGTTCAGTGTAACTAAATCAAACTTTGAAGAACTTCGATGTTGCAGACGCTACCAGCCGCCGTGTAATACAGTGACATGACAAGTTTTAAACATTCAATGTTACTGCATCTAAAATTCAAAGTTTCTTGAAGTTTACTTGCTTGTCAATATTCTTGAAACTGGGTTGACGGGTTGCGGGTTGACCAATATTGTCGGAAGAGATATGCTTCGAATCCCGTCCAAGACACTTATTGGAAACGTCACTATTCTTACTCGCAACGAAGCTTAAAGTGAGGTGTTACTGTCGTAAGATTAACTGAAACTGGAAAGAATAACTTACGGTTTCAGTAACTTTTTAATCTTTATAAATCGACAAGGAAAATAGATCATTATCATGTTTTTTTTGGCATTCGATTGATTTGATCAAACTACATGATGGATTATTTATAAGCTTTTATTATGTATTTATCTTCAAGTTATTACTAAGGGTTGAACCTCACCTCCACAAGGGGAAAACCGCGATTCCGTGCTGCTAGATAAGGTGCAACCCTACTCATCCCCAAGAAAACGCTTTTCGTGTCGAATGTGTTATTATTATTTCACATGAATGAAAATTTGTTTGTATAATATAAAAACTAATTTTATAAATATAAAAACTATTTTTATAAATATAAAAACTAATTTTATAAATATAAAAACTATTTTTATAATATAAATATAAAAATTAAATTAAATGACCGGCAAAACATCTCGTGATTTACAATCGACTATAAGACACTAAACACTGACGATTTTACTTTGGATATTTTCGTCACTTTCACAGTCCATTGAATTCCCAATTGTCTTTCAATATTTCGCGCAAAAGGCATTGTGTGGTCACGTCCCAATATCGAGTTACAAAAAAACGCCAAACAAGCTGAACAAACAATGGATTTCGTAACTCTAGAACAGTATCATAATGCTTTATACCGATTATTTCATTGGTACCAATTAGCAGACGGAAATGAAAAGTAAGCAGAGCTTAATGCATAATAATCCGTCGTTGAATTATAATATGGAATTCACAACATCATTAGGTAGCTGACACTCTTGTCCTAGATATCTGATACCTTGATAACTTTTTGCGCTCAGCTCAAGTTATAAAGAAATAGCTTTCAACTGCGGCTTCGCCCGTGTGGATTTCGTAATTTTCCTACGGGTACTTGCTGCCGAAATAAAAAGTGCCCCTATGTCCTAAACCAGATCTTAGTCAGTTAGGATCAGCCGCTAAGCAAGCAGCGTTTGTGCTTTATACGCACGCCTAAGGACAGCATGCAGTGCCGAAGACGCTTCTAATTATGTATCTCCGACTACGACAATTAAGTAGGTAAAACCAAAGAACCTATTGTTCATCCATAAGTTCCTTTCTTTTATGTAAAGTAAAAATAAAAGCTTTTGCCGGCTACCTTTTAAAAATTGTGATCCGGAAGCGGAAACCAATTAGAACGCTGAGAGTACGCTTACCTGAGCAGAATGACTCAATGCAACTAGTTTAAGGGCACCCAAGAGTTACCGCGACTTTAAAAGCAGTTAAAAGTAAGAGACTACGAAATGGGGTTATAAAAAACAAGCTACATTTAAAAGTACTTTAGCTTTAACCAGTTTCTGAGTCAGTAGCGCATAAATTTTCTATTGTTGTTCACCAGCTCAACCACGGAAAAACAAAAAGGGGCTGAAGATCCCTTTTTATATATTCCGTGAGCTAAATTAATTTAGTTTTCGCATCTGGCATTGTTTTTGTCCCGTTGACGCCGCGTTTCGACTAAATATGAAGGTCATCTTTTAACTGAGCATACCGAGACTGGAGACACACTTTAAAGTCACTGTCAAACTTTTTAACGAGGTAAACTTCAACCTGTATTAGATGAGCTAAACTAAGGGAGTCTTCGCATCTGGTATTGGTTGACGTCGCTTTCCCGAATGCCGAATGCCGAGTATACCGAAGTTCAACGAACGAAAGTTGAACTTAGAATATCCGCCGGGCAGACCGAGGTTGGGGAGACAGACACTTTAGAGTTACATTCACTACCAAACTTGTAACCGCGGTAAACGCCAATAAAATAGTTCCACTGGTTTTAACTATATCTTAGGGCAAGAGACAGTAGAAGTTTAGATTTAGTTAGGTAAGATTCAGTTTACCTTTGGTTGATGCATATTGTAAATTGGAAACAGAGCTAAAGATAATTCTCTCAAGCAAATGAGGAAAATTAAACTTCTAGTTTTGGAAGTCGGTGCATCGTTTAAAGAAAAGATGTCAGCATGTTAATATTTTTGTGTCTATCATCCATACTAATACTAATATAAATGAGAAAGTAACTCTGTTTGTTTGTTACCTTTTCACGACTAAACTGCTGATCGGATCGTAATGAAATTTGGCGAGGAGATAGATTATATCCTGGGGAAGAATATAGGCTATCTTTTTTTTCCTCACTCATACTCAAGAAAATTACCATGCCAACGAAGTCGCGGGCAACAGCTAGTGTAAACTAAATGGATGAATTGTGTGAGGAAAAATACGAACGTAAAACGTGTTGTGGCAACCCCAAGTAACATGGGACAAGTGCAGGAAGATGCGGTGCAGGAAGATGCGATGCAGGATGATGTCGCGAATCGAATTGAATCATACAATTATCTATTAAGCGCAAGCCACACAGAAAAGACGTAAGACGCGGACGGGGCGCAGACATATGTCAAATGTCAAATGTATAGAAGCGTCGTGTCCGCGCCCTGTCTTTTCTATATGTTTTGCGTCACGACGCTTCTATACATTTTGTATGAAAGGGACGCGGAACGGACATATGTCTGCGCCCCGTCCGCGTCTTACGTCTTCGTAACTTCTCTATAAACGACTGACTCTACTATTAAGTATTGTTTGTCTTCTAGCGCCTCGATTACCGTCTATTAGTAGAGTTCATATAACGCAATAAATATTTTATCACTACTGCAATTGCATTCAATGATAAACTACGAACGCGTGAGTCATGCGTTTGATATAATGAATGCAACACGGAGTAGAACTGAAAATGTGTTAGTCATTACGGTGAATTATTGTTGTAATTAGGAACGCTAAAGGGTGCTTAGGTAAAGCTTGGGACAGAAATAGTTGAGGAATGAGGAAGAAGACCTGATGTTGATGAGGAACTCAGCTAGAAATTAGAGATATTGTATTCTCCAGTCTTCCAAGAGCTGGCAGTTGCTTTTGGTTGGTAGATTAGTCTGAAAGGACACGAATTTGACGCCTACCTACCGATAGCAGGCCTATAGGCCCACGGGTCACGGGCTTTTGCCAAGTAGTGCGATAGTACAAGCTAGATTGATATAACAATTGTATTCAAAAATGCTTTTCAATAGACTTCCTCGAAAACTATAGCTCTTTTTAAACGACTATCAGGAATGGAGTGTATTTCACGCTAGTGTTTTTTTTTTAATTTATTTGTACACAAGAGTTTTTTTTTAATTATTTCTACACAAGTGTTTTATTTTGACCACAGTTAAATAACAAAACTAAATAAAACGTGGTGCAATTCTTATAGCCGGTTTTTGTGGTTTTTTTAATCGCAGCAATGAGTCGCATGTCTTTAAGGCCAATATATTTTATGAATATTCAAATTGTGATTTTAAATAGAATGTCATAAATAAACATTATTATTTAAAAATTATTTACTTCAACAAATTCACATTATTTTATTGGTGTTTTAAAATAAGATATTTGAATTTTCTATTAATATTAGACTGTATCAAGAGAAGCCTAGCCTGTACAAGGCTTCTCCTTCAACCTGCGAAGGCAAAGCGCGGGAAAAAAAGCAAATGAAATCTAGTTTCCTAATAGTTATGAATGACAAAAATACTTTTCATTATATTCTTTTCATTATTCGTAAGTTTATTGAAAAACTTCGTTTGATACACGTGGGCATTTGACAATGCAGTTCTCACCTCCATAACACCTAATAAATTCTGCCTCGACTGCAATAGCAAAGTTTGCCCACTTGTATCAAAATGTACTAATTCAATTTAATGTCCAATTATGTTAAGTGGTGAGCTAACATGAGGTTAGTTTTTCTGGGAGAGACTCACTCTGGAAGAGTTAAAGTAAAGTATGATTTTTCGAGGGGTTCACCAAGTCATTAGAAACCGAGGCTTCATGCTGGATAAATGTATGATTGTATTATATTTATCCCAAACATTCAGCTGGAACGACCACCGAGCGCCGATCGACCACCACACAGTTTTGGCAGAAGACAGATCAATTATTCAAAAAACCGTGCGTTAAAAAAATATTGTGACGAAGGTATCTTATACGTCTAGATAAAAAAGCCGTTGCTATCCGAATAACGTTCAATAGATGTTGGATGCGGATACCTATTTGTTTATTTACGTTCATTGCTGTTGCGTTGTGCACGCGGCGCTTTCGAAGTGACGTCATTACAAACCTCAAGTGGACTGAGATCGTGAAGTCTTATGCGAAACTGAATTTGAATAATTATGTGAATACTAGTTTGTGCCCGCGGCTTCGCCCGCGTGGATTTCGGTATTTGTACCACAGGAACGTACTACCGGGATAAAAAATAGCATATGTGCTATTCCAGACTTTAATCTATCTCTGAGCCAAATTTCATCCAGATCCGGTCAGCTGTTCTGGCGTTATTGAGTAACAACCATCCATCCAAACTTTCGCATGTATAATAGTAAGATTATTTCAGTTTAGACGTTTTTTCAATTTACCATCGTCCGTCTAGGTTCACATTCGATAAGCAATCTGCGAAAAACCGCTGCAAACTGCGGTAGAAAGTGAATTACTACCAAATAATTGGAATTAAGTTATTGGAACACCCGGGGAACTTTGACTCAGTATAAATGATGGACTTCTTAGTGAATAACATGGTTTACCAGACAACTAAAACTTCTACCAAATCGAGTACCTACAGAGGTAACGTAAAAAACAGCATTCAAATTTATTTCCATGAAAGTGGATAATCCGCTATGTCAATGCACTGGCCGAAGACACCGGAGTATAACGACTCAATCACCACCTCGTCACAGCACTGACAGGCACAACGAAAACAAAACGCAAACATCAACAGGTAGTGTTGCGCAAAAGCGCTCGCGCAGCGTGGGTGACATAAACAAGCCGGCGGCACCTTTGAGGAGCCAGTCAGCTAGGAACGCCTTCCAAGCGCGGCCGACGGCCTCGAACTCCTTGATGAGGTCGATGGAGTAGACGGACTCTTCGTCGTCGTCGACGGCGAGCGCAGGGTTGTCCGAGAAGTAATGTAAGCGCAGCATGCGCGGGGCCCGGGCGGCGCATCGCCCGCCGCCACTCGGTGCGGCCCGGCGCGCCTCCCACGGCTCACTGCTAATTATACGCGCGCGCACGCCGGGAAACGCGACGAACTTGACACCACTAGCACCGCGGTCCGCGCCCGCTGCTACAGCTACGTCGCCGTCGTTTGGCCGGCTGCCCACGGCCACCGCTGCGCAGCCGCGCCGTGTGTCCGACGAGATACGACTACACACAAACCACACTTATTTTACCTCTGACACCAACAGGCCAATAGCAGCTCTATTTTGACCATTATAAAGGTCATTGTGATTTTACCAGACTTTTCAGTGGCATTAGTGATAACTAGAAAAAAAATCAGTATAATTTTGACATTGACGCGTCAGAGGTAAAATATCTGTGAAAAGACTGTATGACTGCATCACACACCAGTCACCTCCTCCCAGAGACAATTCGTCTTCGATGAAGCATTTGTATTCTGTATTCTCTTTAGCTTATTTCACTCTATTTATGTCACTAAGAAGAGAATATTTTCAAAGAGTAGCCGCATCGATAGAAATGATTTAAAATAAACTTTAAGTAGGTACCTACCATCATTAATTTATTGATACTTTCAGGTATAATAATAAAATTGTTAAAAACAATTTGAATCAAACATAGCTGGCATTGAAAGCGGTATTTATGTTTTAGATAAGAAAAATAACTACACATGCTTGCATGGTAACTGCAATACCTGTTTATTTTTCATGGTTATCTACAATAATTCTTACTGTTCCGGTTCGCATTTCAATTATGCTCATGGAATTTTAAAACGCGTGACGTTATTTAGTTGGTTCTCGGTAGTCCCGTGCTCTATGTATAGAAAACTAAAAATGAGCATGCCGGTCATCATACGGAAGAGTCAGGCGCTCGTTGAACTCAATTTCCATAATATGCTGCTAAATTATTTAACGAAATATGGAAGAAGTTTAGTTCTTCGCACGCAAAATACGCGCTTTGACGTGGAGTTGCGGAAACCAGCCCGTTATACAATTTTAGTACTTTATGATTTCGCAACTCAATCTCATAATGTAAGAAGCTACGCTGTGTGTAACTGACATCAACGCGCCAGCAGCTACCATGATCCTTGAGTATAGTACACGATTCTAGACCGACCAGCGTTGAAATTATTTGCAGGTAGTGCCCAGAATCATTAGTTGAATTCATGGCAATTTGGGCTTTGATGTCCCTTTACAATTTATAGTTATGGCACTTTTCTTTCTTCTATATCATGTGGTTAGTGCCTAACCTGGTGTCCGAGTTTTTATGCCACCCATGGGTCTCTGACTTGTATATTGGGTGACTGGTAATTAGTGACCGAAACTTAAACACGTGATTGATCATGATAACAAACAACTTTCCCAAAGAAACATTTTTTTTTAATACTCATTCAATTTTATCACAATCACAACAGCGGGCCGAATGAAATTCGCGCGCGCCTGTGACCTATCAGCTGTTAACCACATCCGTTCAGACAGACTTTTATCACAATAAGACAATAGCCGTATAAAATTCGCACACGCACTCCTGTGACCTACCAGCTGTTAGCCGTTTAAAGAAAATGTTTCTTTGGTAAAGTTGTTTGTTATCATGAGTACAATCACGTGTTTAGGTATCGGTCACTAATTACCAGTCACCCTATACATGTACATGCCGTTGAGAAAAATCTTTCAGGCATGCTGGTTTCCTCACGATATTTTCCTTCATGTTATGGCACTGAGCACCTACCTCAATCATTTTATCGATAGGTAATGCACACCGTGACTAATTCGACACGATAAAGTAAATTGGTTGCAAAACGCATATGTATCCAAAACAGTGTAGTCCTCCCTGTTTTACTGCGTATATTATGCGCATTATGATTAGTAATGGTAGTTAATTTCTCAAGAGCAACTAGTTGTAGTTCTGTTTATAGTATACATACAACTAATTATTTTCTACTTCGTGTGACACACGGGGATAAAACAAGCTATTTCCATTTCCAGTTTAATATGGTCTCGCTTTGTATAAATTTCCCGTACAATGAGAGATCTGCATAAACTGGTTTTGTACAGCTTGATGGGTCGCCGTGCGTACTTCCTAATGGTACAGTCACGAGCACCAATATGTATACAGTTACCAAAACTCAAAAGCGTCTTTCTCACGGATTAATCCACTGTTTTTCTGTAGTTTTTAACTTTGAGATCAGACCTGTTTTATTATAATGTGGTTTCAACATACTATGTTACTGGCAGTAATAACAAAAATTGTAATCAATGGAGTAGAAGAAAATCACTTTTAGACGTTGCTTACTGAATACTGTATACATATAAGTGTTCGTGACTGTACCTACTAGTGGTACTAATAGATATCAAAACGACTCTTTGACATTAGAAAGATTTGATTATGAAATGCATAGAATTAAACACACAACTATCATTCATTCGAAGAATACTTGCATCGACTGAACTCGACATAACGTTACTATACGAAATCAGATACCTTCAGCCCACGTGAGTTTTCTCTGACGTAGATAAATAAGCATATCTCATTTCTTCACTTAACGAATTCCAAACACTACTTAGGCATCGTATCATAATATTGTTCTTGCATCTTTATTATTGAATTTCTCGACCGAACGAATTCTCAATACACTTCACGTGGCTATATTATTATAACCTTGTATTTAACTTGTAACAATTATACGTTAAAAAAAACATGAATGGTAACGTAAACCGTAAACGTGACCGCCGTTCAAGAACACAATCAAAATGGCGAGAATAACTGCTATGTTGGCGATAAAAAAACGAATTTATCGCTATCATAAGAATTGTTAAATTGTTTATAGCTAAAACTGTCAATTTGTGTTGTTTGCTAGATAAAAACAAGTTTATTAGATGCCGCACCTGTATTGGAGTTAACGAGGTTTTTAAAAATATTCTTACAACATTTCTTCAACAACATATTTCCGGCAACAAAAAACTTGTTGCTAGAACATATGTTGAACAATGATGAACAATGTTGTGCAAACTGAGGCGGTAACAAAAAGGTATGATTGAATTAACTGGAAACCTGGGAAGGCATCATGGAACTCATCATTATGAATTTTGGTATGGAACCAACAACGCTGACATTGCGAAAATAAATCGGGTTTTCCATACATTTGTGTTCACATCTCGACAAAATGTATGGAATAGCTGCATTTTATTCGCAATTTCAGAGTTGGCCTCATACTTAAGTATGTTTAATTAATGAATCACTGAGCGGGGTTTCAGCTATTTCAATAAGCACACCTTGTATAACTAGGTGCTAGCCAGAGCCGATGCTGGAATCCAACATTGAGTTTAATCGAAATTAATTAAAATGGGAGCAAATTAAATGCTCAAATGAAATTGCAAACAGGACCTAAAACCGTACAGATGCTGGATAAGTAATTAATTTATACAATGAAAAAAGGGCAGCTGTCATAGCCATGGACCTAGAAAAAAGGGTGGACAGAATTTCGCTAAGAAACAATTGAAGGTAGAGGGTTGCCAGATGGAGGAAAATTACCCGTTTTTTAAAACAAAATATTCCAATTAAGTTTCAAGACATTCGCCACCGTCCTCGGAACCAGGATTTTAAGTTTAAGAAAACAAAATTGTCATAAAACACATTGAAAAAATATTTACATATATTAATATTATAATTAATTTACATCTATTTACTGCTTCTTAGAATCCCTTTTGTTGGGTTAATTTTCTATAATATCGTCTTTTATATGTAAATCATGATGGAGAGGGAGAGGAAGACCAAAGAAACGATGGATGGATTGTGTGAGGAATGATTTGAAAGATAAAGGAGTAAATGATAGCGTTACGGTTGACAGAGGAGAATGGAAGAAAAAAACGTGTTGCGCCGACCCCAAGTAACATGGGACAAGGGCAGGAAGATGATGATATATAAATCATTCTCTTCGAAATGTTTACTGCAGATTACACTAGATTTAGATGGATTCCAATTGTTTTCATTTCTACAGTCTGTTATTATTTGCACCCAGTCATTCCACACATCATTTGCAGAGGGAAATCTATAAAATGTAAAATTGATAATATTGATAGTTTAGTATCATGGGACGCCGAAAGGATTACAGGCTGCAAGTATATATGTATATATTATATACAAAGGTAGGTAAATGAATTAAGGAAAAATTCAAAGTGAAAAAATACTTATGTCCCATATTTAAGATAACTTGCAAAAAAGGTTTTGTAAAAAGTATCTAAATCAATACCGGGAAAGCTTATTCATATATGAGATATCAGTCCAATAATAGATTTATCTTAGTTTTCTGTCACCTATTATGTCATCCATACACGACAGACGACGTCGCGATACCCTCGTGACCCACCGCTTTAACACCTTAACCTAAGGTTGAATATCTCTTGCCTTAGCCCTTCGAGTTTAGTTACTCGGGAAGAGGCTATAAAAGATTATTTTCCAAAACCCTTTGAAGTACTTATACTCATGGCAGAAAAACTCATCGGAGTAGAAACGATTCCAATGGGATGGACCGTATCTTAACCGTTTCTGCTGATTGCTGAGATAGAAACCCTTTATCTATAGGTCATTTCTAAACATCTATCACGCGAACTGACCTAAGCTAAGCAAGTATTTACTTATATTACCTATATCACTGATTCAGTTTTTTTTTTATTCTGATGGTTTTCTAAAAATAAAATTCGTTGCTACCTACAGACTACAAAGTCACTTAGAAACGTCATCATAATATTTTTATGTAAGTATGAGATACGACAATGGGGAGAACAACCCCCAATTATTTTTTCGTAATTTCATTGCATCATTGTTAGCGGAGCACAGAATACACCCTTTACTAATCTTCAGCGGTATAATGAAAATAATCTCCGATTAAATTGGCTGTGCGAAATCCGGACAAACGGACATGACGAAATTATAATGATTCCTTTTCGTCAAATGAATTATTTATTTCTTGAACTTATTTCGTTACAAAAACCAGGGAAAAACGCATTGACATAAAGGCGAATCATCGCGCTCCCAATTTGATACGTAACATAAGGAAAACTACAAGGCTGAAATGGTCGTTTCAAGTGAAAGTTTTTAAAAGAACCGTTTCATTAATAACCCACACAGAAACGTTTGAGGTAATAAGATTATTAAAGATTAATAACACCAGCTTGGAAGTTGAAAATTATCCCAAGGAAACGCAGTCAGTGCCCTGCATTAAGTGACCCCTATTCGGTTCTTCAAGAGTTTGGTCAAGTAATAAAGGGTGTAAATAGACCCTTAACGAAGCCGAAAGACACTTGTTCTCCCAGCTATTGCGATCATTTTTTTGTTCTAGATCATACCTGGGAACCTTCTAGTTACGGAGTTATTGGGGGTCAAAGTTCCAACTTTTTCACAAGTTTTTTTTTTATACAAATTTTTAAGGTTATAACTTTACTTTAAATACCTCCATGACCCGTTTACTATTCAATGCATCCATAAGCACAATGTTTTGAATGCGTTACATTGAGTTTTACCGTAAAACGTTATTGTTCACCCCAAAAGAAAAAAATCGTTTCCCAGCAATAATTTTTGTGTAGAGTTACTTAGTTTGATGTACAGAATGCTTGGTTAACGGCTTCGTGAATGGTCTGTTTACACTCTGTATAGAGCACTAAGGCCCGAATTACAGAACATCACTAAATCAAGCATTAGATACTACTACTACTAGATCCAAGCTATTTGTTGGTTGACACTAGTCTTAAGCAATGCTTGAGTCTAGGGTGACGTTCTGGCATACGGGACGTACTGTACTAACGAGATAAACGTAACCTATGTCACTATGTGTTAACCTAGGTGATGGCCTACCTGCGTGGTGTACCCGTGGGACCCTTTCATCCCGCGCAATGTGTGTAAACGTGAGGCCGGCTCCACACGTTGGCCCTAACGTTGGTCCCAAAGTTATCGTCCAACGTCTGGATTTAGAAAATAGCATTGGCACCAACTTTGAGACGAGCGTCGGGAGTTGGCCGAGGTGTTTCGGTTTTATCAAAGGAATCTGCGCCAACGTTCGCGGTCCGTCCTCATGTTGACGCTGATATTATTAGTACGGAATGTATAAGTGTGTACTTATTGATTCCGTGTTTTATGACGTGTCGTCAACCACCATCTTCTTTGACGTGGCTTTTTCTTTTGTTCAGTAACAAATGTAAATTATAATTGGCCCTCAGTCATGTAAAAGCGCATACAGCAATTTCGATTTCTGAATCTGACATCTTCACGTTGGCTCTGACGGGACAGGACTGACATAATAGTCAACGTGTGGACGCCTCACGAAATTAACCGACCAACGTTGGTACGAGCGTTGGTGCCAACGTGTGGCGCCGGTGTACGTCGAGACTGATTCACTTACGGTAATAAACTTACCTAGGTCGGAAAGGCTGACTTTTTCCAGAAACGGGTCTGCCACCGGCAACTGAAATGAGGAGTAAACAATTATTTTCCCGTCTTTGTCTTGTATAATAATAGATTACAATTATAATAATTTTGAATAACGCTGAACAACGAACGGAGGTGACCTTAGTAATAAAGAAGTATGGAAGAAGACATACTGCGCACCCACAATAAATTCGGATGAGGGCCGGAATATGATGATAATGAATAACAAAGAAACTGATAGATCTTTAATTATCACTTCTTTACTCATAATCAGTGATCGGATAATCGAGCGTTTATACCTATACCTAAACTTCTTCCCACGAAAGAATAATATGGACATACCTTTCTGAATAAATAAGTAATCCCGGGTTTCCGGGATTGAACACTTTTGTAAAAACAACTATAACAAACTTAATGACATTATAGCAGTGGTTATTTTGATTTAGTATCTTTATTTGAACAATTGGAATATCAATAAAAAATTATAATGTGCACAATGTGGTCAAGTAGTGGGAAATTGATTTATCTATCTAACAGATAAGTGATCGAATCGACTAATTTATTGTATTTTATACGAACAGTAGACTAAAAAATATTACTCAGGAATTTCAAACGATTCCGGGATCCGGGATTCTGAAAGGCATATCCGTATTATTCTTTCGTGGGAATAAAGGTGAAGTTAAGGTATATTAAAGCGCCCGATAATCTGATCACTGCTCATAATAGATCCCATTGACGACACTTGGTAGGTAGGTAGGTAGGTACAGTCTTTGCCCTGCATTACGGAACTCCTTTTACAAAGAAGAAGAGGAGAAAGGGGGTCAGGTACTGCAGGGCACTGACTGTAGTGTAACTATGGGAGTATTTGTACGCTGACAAAGTTATTGATAAATACTAGCTAAAATGACTAAAATAAAAACAATTAATACCAAGTATTATGTCGCTAATTCTCCGCTCTTATGTATTGAGATACGTTATATGTTCAGATTGCCAATTTACTAAAAAACATTATCAACTAAGTGGAACTAAATGAAAGGTTGTAGAGGTATTTATATTTTTAAACCCTTAAACGGGCATAACGATCCGGGAATCGCAAAATAATGCCAAATTGGCACAAGTATTATTGGTAGAAAATATTTTTTTATTTTTATATTTTTTGAATATTTAATGAGTGATTGATAAGTCTTTAAATAACCTTTGTACAACAATAGAATACCTACCAGGGATACTTTATTTAATTAATGAGCTGAAAAATATGGTAGGAAAACTATTCCCTTTGCCTTATTAAGGGTTAATTTTCAAGAGCAGCTTTTGACATTACAAAAGGCAATTGACATTCCCAGTGCTCCGCAATACTCCGCATCACCAAGTTTAAGCCTGTTTGACGTATTCTTTGCAAGTTTGCTAGTTCAGCTCAAGTGGTACTCCGCTAGAGGCTCGGCTCGAAAACTTTGCAACCATGGTCGCGTTGTAAAATAACAAGTGGCCATTACGGGAAGCCACGGTGTACACTTACAAATGCTGTGCACTGACATCTTTTTTATGAATCGACTGATACAAAATTGACTGTTGTACCGTTTTCCATTGTTGTTTATATTTCGGTCTATTCTACGATGTTCTATGTTCTAGTGAGAAGGAACAGTGTATTGCAAAATGAGGTTCCTGACCTCTCAAAGAAGAAACATACCGTTTTTTATTTATTTAAATAACATATTCTCCTCTGCAATATAAAACGTACGTATTTATTTTATTGTTTTGAATGGCATTTCGCAGGTCAACCTTTGAGGCTGGCTTCTGCTTAAGCGGACTATCCTGTGGGTGCCTGGAGTGTAAGGCCTCCAGCCATGGGCAAAAACCTTTTAGGCTAAGCGACAGCGTTAAGCAGCTAGCGGCTTAGGGCTTCGCTGGGGAGGGCAGCAAAGGTGCCTGCTGGATTTGAGTGTTGAGTGAGATCCTTATCTAGGGGCTGATTTAAAACTACTGGCTCAGCATTGCGGGCTGGCTCGAGCAAGGGACTCGAGTCTTTTATACCTTCGAACCTTAACTTTATTTTGTCTGCTCATTACACGATTGAATCTGCTTTGCTAGCTCGCTAATCGCCGGTGGTGGGACATGTGCCTTATTCGGGCAACCAAGGTTGGCAGACCTCACAAGTTAAATGCCCATTTATACAAATAAATAAAATTGAAGTGTCTGATTGTATTTTCTAAATGAGAGCTTTTTACTGAATGCATATGCAAGTATACAGTTAGTTAAAAAAATTGTCGGGCTGTCTATTTGTTCCTGCTAATCTGCAAAACTGCTGGAACGATTTTGTCGGGACTTTTACTGGCAGATAGCTGATGTTATAAGGAGTACTATCGGCTTTTGGTTTAGAAAAAGGATTAGAATTTGAAAGCTTTGAAATTGTTAACAAAACCCGTTTCAAATAGGGAAGTCATATTTTTATCACAATTTCACGCGGACAAAGTCGCGAGAAACAGCTAGTTATTTCTAATTTTCTTTAGAAAAATATACAGCACACATAATCAATCATCACTAGTATTAAGAAATTAATTACAGCATTCGTTTTGTGGCGTCAAGTTTTAGTTCTAACAATAAAAGATTATTATTATTTATGTAAGTCACACAAAATAAAATAAAAATAATCCTTATTAACCTTTGATTGCGAGAAAAACCTCCGTGGAAAATTATTAACTAGCGTAGGATTAGGCGGGCACTGCTCATGATTCGTTCTAGGAAACTTTCAATCTAGTTTCCGATAAAAATGAAGAAAAAAGCCTAAGGTATAGAATTATAATCTATAATCGATAACTAGAATATACTTGATTGTACATCAGAATTGTTCACAGCAGCTTTTACGATATTGCTGATTCTATGGGTAGGTACAATTTCGATCTTGTCGGTTCTAGCGATTTGCTGATTCTTCGGGTAGGTACAATTTCGATCTTGTCGGTTTTAGAGATTTGCTGATTATACGGGTAGGTACAATTTCGATCTTGTCGGTTTTAGAGATTTGCTGATTCTACGGGTAGGTACAATTTCGATCTTGTCGGTTTTAGCGATTTTCTGATTCTACGGGTAGGTGCAATTTCGATCTTGTCGGTTTTAGCGATTTGCTGATTCTACGGGTAGGTACAATTTCGATCTTGTCGGTTTTAGTTATTTGCTGATTCTACGGGTAGGTACAATTTCGATCTTGTCGGTATTAGTCAAATCAAAAAAAAAAATTGAGAATTGTTTGGATGATTTCTGTAAATTCCGAAAAGGTAAGAAAATTTGAAATAAATGGTTAAAGATCTGGGTGTTAAAGTTTTGCGATTGAAAGAACGTGTCTTTCATGCGCTGAAGAAACAATAAACTACGA
Source organism: Noctua pronuba (assembly GCA_905220335.1). Classification (NCBI taxonomy): domain Eukaryota; kingdom Metazoa; phylum Arthropoda; class Insecta; order Lepidoptera; family Noctuidae; genus Noctua; species Noctua pronuba. The sequence goes on along the minus strand of LR999891.1, from coordinate 17,521,941 downwards.
CCACAAACAATAATGACTAGCTAAAGTAGTAGTAACAAAGAAATTGTGCCAAGTGCAAGTACTTATTATCGTCCTAACTACAATCAACAGGTACTCAGGCAATCATTGGAGCACTGAACAGTAGTTTTGCATTAGATTAGACACGTCCGAAAAACGAGTGAAATCGTGGTTGTTTTAAAGTTGAAAATATGAAAGAACATTTCCGTAAATTTTTACTTTATAACGAGGTAAAGTTTGGATGTAGTGTGAAATCTTAGGAACTACTGATCCGATTTCGTAAATCCTACTTCCTACTAATATTATAAATGCGAAAGTTTGTGAGGATGATCCATCCATCCTCACAAACTTTCGCATGTTTGTTATTCTTTCATGCAAAACTACTAAGCTGATTTGGATGAAATTTAGCACACAATTAGTTTATAACCTGGATTAAACATAGGATACTTGTTTGTCCCGGTACTATGATCCTAGTTCTTTCTTAAATGGAAAGCTGCATTACCCCCGAGTGTCACATAATATTTACGACGTTCCCGTGAGATAATTTCCAATCACAAGGCGAGCGAAGTCGCGGGCGAAAGCATACAGTATACCGATACAAAAAAAATACCATTAAAAAATCTGATTGAAAAGACGGACACGTAGTTTTCTTCGAAATTGCTTTGGCACGCGCTTTTCGAGTATGTTTTGCACCGTAAATGCAATCAATATTTACCGACCCTTACGCTGTTGGTCTGCCTCATTGTTCTAATTTAATTATTACCTTCTAATTTTGACCCTAACACAACGCAATAAATTTCAACATACCTTTAAAAGCAGCTTAGCTATAATATTCTGATTGAAGTATATTAGAATTGTATGTCTTATATTTTCTTAAATGATTTTAATTCTGAGTAACTAATCAAGGGATACCTTATGCTACTAGTTTTATTGCGCAATCAGTACGATTAGCTGGTTTATTATACTTTCAAGTTACTTCGGTTCAATGTGATAAGGTTTCATACTTAAGTGACCTTACGTAACGTAAGTAAGTAGGTAAAGAAAAATAATCAAATCAATTTTCAGCAATTTTTTACTGTTTTACATGTTGATTGCTATCTAGATTAAGATTTAGATTCTAATTAATGTAGGTAGTACCTGGCAAAGCATTAAATTTGAAACATGGTGTTGAACATGTGCCTTTCCATGCATAACCAAGTAGGTAGGAACCCAGTAAATATCACTCGACGTAAGACACAAGCGATTTACTTATATATTGAGTGACAGAGAGGCCCACAAAAGATTTTCTCTACTTCGTGAATGAAACTTCCGCGTGAAGAAAATGCTAAATAAAACTGAACGTTTCTAAAATTCCATAGGAACGCCTATACCAAAAATCGATATGCCAGGTTTGCCAATGTGATGTCGAGTGTTAGGGCCGGACTACCCGAAGCGGAGACGAGACGGGACGACAGGAGCTCTTCTCGTCTCCGCTTAGCTTTAGTGGAAATGGTTGAGCAGAGAGGACTGGAGATGTCTCGTAACAGCTTAGGTCAGCGTAGACGAGAAGAGTGAAGAATGAGTGGCGTGCGGTGAGTGGTGTGCTGTCGGCGCGCGGCGTGCCGCTTTGCCCATGTCCGCACAGTTTCGGTGGATACACCCTAGCTTTTACGCATCTCCTCTCATCTCCGTTTCGCACATTACCGCTCGTTTCCGCTTTTGTGGAGTCCGGGCCTTGTAGTCTGACACTCACCCCTCGTGAATCTCGGAATAGCATGGCAGCATGATGAGGGTCGAGGAAGGCATCTGAAGCCCGGTGTCGGATGGTCGGCACATGTCCTAGTGACGACCGACGCTTCTCCGCATCCTGCGATGTGGCTCTGCGCAAGTGAGCTCCTGTGAAACAAACGAACACAACGTCATTATTATTACACAGAAGTGGTACATGGGTGGGTACTACGGAGCTTTGGTCCCCAACAATTAGCTTTACGGTCAACGGTCCACAAAAATGAGAACGACCTCAAGTATAGTGCTATAATTTAATATTAATGGACCTATGGATGTATTCACTATTGTCCCTTTGGTAATCAATAAATTGTCTAGCATTTCCTAAGATCTACATAGCAAGAAAAACAAACATTTGTGGCTAGCCGAGATGAGATACGTAATTATCATTTTCCTACCCTTTACTTGGATTCGGCGCATCACGTTTTTTGTCCTCCATTATGCCTTCTCAACCGTCACGGTATGATTTACCTACCTACCCTTTTTCCCTTCATATCATTCCTCACAAAATGCCTTGGCATATGTTCTGCCAGTCACAGGTATCAAGTGAGACACGTCCATTATGAAAGAGCAGGTATTAAAAATCATTGGAGCCTGTGAATTTTATTTCATACATGAGTGACACAGATATTAAGTGCCTGATAACATTGTTACCAGTTTTTTTTTTTTTTTTCAATTTATTCGGTGTCGGTCTGCGCGGAGGAGCGGGCCGTCGACCTTCTTATCACTTAACATCACGCCTGTAATCCCCAAAGGGTTAGGCAATGTTGTGACTGGAACAGCCACATTTCGCCAGGTCTGTTTGAAGTCTCGTGCAAAAAGGGGCGAGCCTATTTCCACCTACATGTACCTGGAAATCGAATCCTGGGCCGAGCGTTCAAAAAATTTACAGTGCGCGTTTTTTTCAATCATTTAGATACCGCCTAGTGGTAATGAAGCCAGCTCAGGTTAATAATACGACATCAAAACTTATACTGTCACTTACGGCATACATTCCGTGACTGTTCATTATTTTGAGCTCCCGATATTTCGACGCTGTTGCAAGCGCCATGACCGCGGGTTGACTGGAGAATGCGGGTGGATAGAAAATAAATTGTTATGAGCAGATAAATCTGTCTACCCTCTTTCTTTGCTACGCGCACTACTGGAACTCGACACTAAGTCACGGCAAAACACATTCACAGTATCACCAGGTTTTGTGGCAGATTCAATTGCTTCTCTTGTCAGCCTTGGTAAGTAGTGTTTGTCAGTTGAAAAAATTCGTGGGTTGTGAAATTCGATTCAGTGATTAGGGCCCTGACTGCAGTAGGTGTTAAGCTATGGCAGATTTTTGCTTTTCATTGTTTTTCACAGCCTTTATATCACGTAAGTGACAGTATAAGTTTATTTGTAAACCGTGAAAGCTTAAAATAGAATATGACATCACATCTACCATATTGAGATTGATCTTTATTTTAATGAAATTTTAATTTGATGAACGCATATTACCGAAAAAAATATTTTGGTAGAAATGTCCTGGTTGATATTGCGTTGTTTCTTCTTGCATCAAGGCAATGAAGACGATTTTATTAAAAACTAGAGCTGAAGCATAAAACCATGCAAATTAAAAATTACGAACTACAGTTATAGTTAAATGGAATAGAAACTAAAGACTTTGCTTATTGTTGAATTTTTGAACAAACACTTGAATAATAGCAGCAGCTCGTTAAGATCTCGCACTGACATTGCACTAGTAATAGACGTAAGATCCCACAGTTTAATACGCCTAATTAGGTCAATTTAATAACAGTAATAAATATTTAATATACTTGTTCAGTTTTGAGTGCTAATAGGATTAGCAGTTCGATGTGGAAAACACTGAAGTTTTTTAGTTCTTATACTACTGCAATATAATCCTATCGGCCACGGCTTGAAGTGTGTAAGTAATTTATTTTTTATAAGTAATTGTTTCCACTACTTTATTCCAGGGTTTGAAGTGATAATATTTTTATTAATAATTTTCTTGACAATTTTAACTTGATAAATTTTGGATACTACCAAAAATCATAAAACTATTATACTTTAAAAAAACGGTCGTAAGCATTGTGTAACTATCAATCAACATACAGAATGTTTGGAACATTTGTGTTGAAACAAAAGAATATAATAATGAGCAATTAATTATAAATATCTTGCTTTACATCATATTTGAGAAAGGCTAGTATTTAACTGTAAATCAAAAAATCTTCCTTTTTTATATTTAAAAAAATCTCAATGCTAATCAAAGATACCAATAATACTAGTTTTGTTGAGCATTTAAAACATTTCTTTTAGAAATGAAATTATCATTTGTAAGTAAAAAATAAAGAAATTTAAGACATCCAGTTATGAATCAGCGTGGATAATTATCATGATAACTACCAAAAGAAACAATTATCATGATAATTGCGTACCCTGCTTTATACCTCTAAGTATAATTACGGTAGAAATAGGTTAGACAGTGGTAAGGCAAAATTATGACTAGGTAGGTATAGGTACTTTAACTGAAATTTTCTATTGATAGTACTTAGGTCCAGTTCAGATAGGTTATCATCTGCAAAGATTTTGCCGGAAGGACCTAAGTGTTTGACGTTCTTATTCGGAAGTAGGGCTGCATCACTTTACATAATTATAATGAAGTAAGTAGGAAGGTACTTATAAAAACTCACATTCTGACACTATATTTAAAAATAGAGTTTATACTTATTCTAAAAATACAATTGTCCTTGAGTGTGAGCCACAATAAACAATCGTGATTAAAATCAAATAGACGTTATAGGAAAAAACAACTTTTTTTATCAATAAGTAGTTACCTATCATGATAATATACTTATCATGGTTTTCAAATAAGTATAGGAACGTCAATGATCTCTATCTGTCAACTGTCACTTGAAAAGTACGGTTTGCAATAAAATTTTAATATACGAAAATACTTAGAATAATTTTTTAATGAATATTTATTATCGTTATTATTTTCTTAACCACTCGTATGCCGAGTTTATAGACACAATTAAAAAGTAATTGTGTCTCGCGTAGATCTACGTTCCGGCACACGAAAGGTAAATGTTATTTTTATCGTAATATCGTTTTTCTAGGACTTAACTTTTCAAGTGACAGCTGAGAGATAAAGGTCACTGAAGTTCCTATTCTTATTGAAACGCATTACAATACAAGTATGTATATATAAATGATTGGGTTAGTATTGTCATCATTACGGCTATAACCGTTAGAAGCCTTACCTTTATGACCTATTGTTAGAATCTATTGTACTGCAAAAGGCTTAATATAGATTCTGAACGAACCCTAAAGTGATATCGACCTTCAATTATAATGTTCTATATTTAATGATGGACGACATCCAAAGAAACTGTGTGTGTAAAGGATGATATGGCAAGAAAGGAGGTGTCTGATGAGGTGATAGAGAAGTATAGAAGAAGAAGACATGCTGCATCGACCCCAAATGAATTGGGATAAGGGCAAGAGAATGATGATGGACATCTGACATCTGACATGGATGGAAATCCCTATCTTAGTTTTTTTTTCAGTACAAGTAGATATTACGCTTTCTTATAATAGTCACAAAGATAGACAGGTACCTACTTAACTAGTAGGTTGAATGTTCATAGCAATATTCAAACATAAATTATTGTGTACTTATAAATTAACAATTGACGCCACAGTTGGTGCAGTGGCTGAGCGACTGGCTGCTGCGCTGCGCGCCGCGGTTTTGATCCCCGCACGGAACAAATATTTGTATGGCCTACATGTAGTTATTCCGGGTCTGGCTGTTTGTGTATGCGAGTTTAAATGTTTGTAGACGCACCCACGTCAGCAAAGAATTTCCATTTATATTAAATGTAGCTCGATTATCTACCTGTACCTATATAAAAAAAATCCAATCTATAAATGAGAAAGCATACTTTTGTCATTTCTAGATTAGCATAGCTGATAGTTATGCTGAACAAAATTGGCTATTATTTTTTTAAGTACTTACTAAACGATGCAAACTCTATGAAGAGGTCAGGTGTTTCAATATGAATTGAGACACAGTACCTACACGAAAGAAAGTGATGATAATATCGACGACGTCATCCCGAATTCCAGAGTTATTTTATGAAATCACTACATCGGTCGAAAATTATCCCAAGAGAATAAAGGTACTATCTACAGGGATAAAAATTGTCCTGCTTAAGCCAGGTCATGGCATGCCTGTTAGTCAAATTCTTCGAAATCTCTTCACGGAACATAGAGAAGGACAGGCAGATTCACTACCCCATTTTAATTATTCGTTTGGAAATGTCGACTTTTGCGTTTTTAGCAGTTGAAATGGCTTCACTTCTATATTAAAAATGTTTCCAAACCAGAATCCCATATCTACAGCAAAGCTGGTAACCGTCATAGTAAAATGAAATGTCCGCAGTAAAATGAGGAAATTACTAAGAGCTCGTTTGTTTAAATGTAGTGGCGTTTGCACATCCTGGAAATAAGGCTTCGATTGTCAGTACAGACTATTTCCGTTGCTTACAGGATGAAGGAAGTAATCACAGAGAGGTACCTAAATTGGACGGTGGTGGGTCGATTGCTCAGCAACCATGGGCGTACCCAGCTTATGGCCCAGGTGGGTAGGGTAGGGGGCAGTAAGGAATTCCTTATGTCTAGTCAAATATGTAATTACATTTTCTGCACGTCAGCCCGATGACCGCTGGGCAAAAGGCTCCACACAATGGGTGCCTAAGATGGACAACGCCGCCTGGGCCGACCCAGAAAGAGGTGGAGAGACGACCTGGATGCACACCGCGAGGACTGGTTCGAGGTAGCGCGGGACAAGAGATCTTGTGGAAAGACTTGGAGGAGTCCTTTGCTCAGCTGATGGACAGAAGTAAGAAAAAACCTGGGATATGTTAGTATTTTGCCTCCATTCAAGTACAAACACTTTTCCATGAGGAACGTAGAACGTGAGAGCGAACGAAGCGAGCCCAACAATTTTAATACCCCGCCTCGAATCAGATAGATTTGCCCATTGTTACAAAAGTAGGATTGAGTTTGGTTCTAAAGAAAAGTTTATGAATTAAAAGAATGTAGAAAGCAAGAGCGAGCGAAGCAGTGCAATGAAAAGAAGGGCCACGTATGCGATAACTCGATGCCCGTATAATTTATCTCTTCAGTGTCGACAACACCACAGAACCTTGATGAGGCTACCGATTTAGAGATTTATTTTTGCATGAATATTGATTGTCGATATACTTTAAAACGAAATACTACCTATGCTGTTAAATGGAGTGGAAAAACATCAAGTTTTAAAATAAATGGGATAATATTCAATTTTTACGTAAAATTATAAACATTGACAGTTTTAGAAAGAGCTTATCTTATTGTCACTAGTTATTCTAAATTGTAAAAAGGTGCAGGGACTCTCGTAGATGTCTTTCAGTAAAGTCCCTTTCTCTTAATGGGTAGTATTGAATTGCTGTCCTTTTCTTTCAAAAGTAATAGTCATGAACATTACGTTTTTGGTTATCCAGAACCTAAATTCGATATTTTATTAAATCCCATAGGCCGCGTTTACACGAAGCTTATAGACGGGCAGCCGTACCGCGCCGACTGTGACAAAAACAAAGGACAATCAGGGGGTGACCTTCACCATGAAACTAATAAGTACCTTCTAGATCAGCACATTTAAACCGCGTTCAAGAAGCTTCAGTGTCATCAATAACAATCCAATAAATCTATGAAATAATAACTTGTGCCCGCGGAAAGCAATTTATAATTCTATTTTCGGTAAAAAAATGGCGTATTTACGTTACGTTTACATCGCGCGCTCGTGCTAGTAGTGCCTCAGGTCATCCTAAAAATGAATTATAATGTTGACACTTGTTTAAGCAGAAATAAAATAAATCGGCAACAATAATCGGAATCAATTAAAAGAGGTTTTAGTTTGTTCAATATTTACAGTTCAGAATTAAATAAACATTTCACTTGAGACCGTTTGTAATTAAGAGGGCACAGGGCCTGCGAGGAATTTGAAAAATCGGTATTTGAAAAAACTATTACCGACGCGCTGCGTCAGGCCTGCCCCCGTAGAGTGCGATAGGAACAGCTGCAGCTCAGACCGATTATACTACAAAAAAATTGACGAGATCAATGTTTCGAATACCCCTTTTGTCTCATCGAAAACTGAATCGATTGAATTATTTTTGACATTAAAATTTTAAGAAAGAGTTTGTCTGGTAGTCTTCTAATCTCGGCCGTAAAAATGGGGCATTTTTTATAGACGGTCATATTTTCTTTACTTATTAGTTGCTGAAAAAAAGGAAATGACAGGGACGTGTCTACAGCAGACCTTGATTATATGAAGAAAAAAAATGATTGCTCTAGCTAGAGGCATTATTGTTCAGCAAGAAAAAAAGGGAATACATTTGTATGGCGAATCGCCCGTGTTCCCTCTTAATATTCGTCGTTCGACTAGTTCTTTAGAATAATATTAGTTTTGCGGCATCGGTTTGTTCTACTTCACCAAGAAAAATAGACCACGGTTAGGTTAACAAAACTGTACAGAACTCGTGAAAATGTTGATATTATTAAAAGGACGACCATTTAAGATGGAAAAGCCGTAGTTCAAGAAGAAGCAAATTAAGTGTCTTGACTTGGCTCGCGAGGTTGTCGACATGTGAACTTAGCGATCAATATGCCGATAGTAGGTTCAGTCAATGGCTTAATTGCCCAGAGCCTCGACCAATACCTGAGGTGGCTCTTGTTAGATAGCTGGATCAGGGGCTTAATTCGGAAAGCGGTACTCCTAGACAAGGCTTATGTTGTTAGGAGGTTCCCCTCTCTGGAGCCCTGACCGCCGGTAACTTGGACCCTGTTCCCGATACCGGTGGGTTACTACTTATATATTTGAAATGTTTTTTTAAATTAATATTTTTATATTCAAATATTTAAAATGTACTATTCAATGCATTCATTTTATTTTGGCATAAATAATGGTTTGAGTGCGTAAAGAAGAAGGATCAAAATGAACCCACGTCCTACAGCAAAGAGAAAGTGCAGGACGTGGGTTAATTTTGTATGGACCGTGCTCCTTCTTCTTTGAGCGCTATTTCTAAAACGTCGTTTCCCAGCAATAGTTTTTTTGTAGAGTAACTTAGTTTCATCTACAGAAGAGAATGCTTGGTTGACCGCTTCGTGCTACCTCATCTTGTATATTGGTATTTGTTCATGGGACTAAATGGAGAACTAATGTACCTATTAACCTCATTAATTAGGCAACCGTAGAGGGACCATTAAAGGTTAAATTCTGATATTGTTCCCCAACCATGGTTATTACGAACCCAACTAAGGCAATAACATACTTATTGTTAACATAATTTTAGCGATAAGACCGCCCATTGTGTCACCCTATGTGAAATGTTTTCTTTTATGAATGTTCCTTGTATGGTGTACATAATAAAGACATTGCGGTGAAATGCTCTTAGCACTTACGTTCTTCTAAGTAGCTAAAAGCGTATTTTTAACCAACTTCTAAAAAGGAGAAGGTGAAGGACATGAAGAAAAGATAAGCGTTGATTATAATCAACGCTTATCTTTTCTTCATGTATCTCTACACCGTTTCTCCTTCAGTGAAACTTTTTACACTAATTATACTTTTTTTTTTAAATCAATTTTCTGGTCTTTGTCCGGATGAGAAACTTACGTACTTTGAAATTATTTTTCAGTTCTTTGTAGCTAAAGGGTATCCAGGCAATAGAATAAAATATTACGTCATATCCAATACGGCTATCTAACATATCACATAAGTGTAATTATGATGTATACGTTTATTATTCCACTATCGAAAAATGTGTAGGTACTAGGGATGGATCGAAATCCGTTTCACGTTCAGTAGTACCGAAATTCGGCTACTTTTACCGAATTTTTAGTATTCGGCCAAAGTTCGGTTTACGCAACGAATATTCATTTTAAGTATTACCTTTTATTTTTAATTGGAATTGTTAAGACAGAAAAATTTCCATAACCATAAACCATAGCAACAGAACCATAAACATAAATAGACAAGAATTTGAACAAAGTAAGAACCGACAAAGAAAGCAAAGCTAAGAATTGTAACTTTTGACAGTTCTAACTTCAAGCAATTACAAAACTACAGAATAAAAATCGTATCTTAAGATTACTTTTACTCAAGTTAACACTTGGACTTGTTTATACAGGCTGTTAACGGACCCTCCACGAAGCCGTCAACCAAGAATTCTGTACATCTAACTAAGTAACTCTACGCAAAAATGATTGCTGGGAAACTATTTTTTTGGGGCACGTCACAATCACGGCTACTGTAACTCAAAACATTGTGCTGATGGATGCATTGAATTTGAACGGGGGTCGTGGAGGTATTACAAAAAAGTTATAACATTAAAAACTTATATTTAACAAAAAAAAGGTGAAAAAATTGGAACTTTGACCCCCAACACCTCCTTAACAAGAAAGTTCCCAGGTATGGTCTAAAACAAAAAAAAAATCAAAATGACGGGGAGAACTTGCCTTTCGGCTTCGTTAAGGATGCTTTTACACCCATTAGATACGGGTGTAAGAGCACACGAAATTCAGTCGAAGTTCAACTTCGGCGCATGTTTTAACCGAATGTTTGGCCGAACTCGACATTCGGCACAATACACATTCAGTCCATCCCTAGTAGGTACCAGCTGTTTGTTTAAAACGGGTATTATTAACATTATCCAAAATAACTTTGCCCCTTTGACATTGACCGTAAATCCTATTGAGAATTATCACGTACCGAAAATAGCTGTTGACATATTTTTTATATAGAAACGGTGGATATCATATGTATAAATACATATATGGTGTACCTAGACTTTAGATGATGTAATTTCAGTAAACGGGCTTGAACTAGATCTACAATACGGCTTAGTTGGTACCGTCAGGGAAATTAATAGTTGAGCAATTTGATACACTACTTCAATTTGTCATGTTATGGCCATTTCATACGATTGTCAGATAATTACAGTAGTGATTTGACCATACAGACTATTTAAGATGATAATCAACTTGATATTTTCGCTGACGGTGCAAACAACATAATTTATACAAAAAAAATACATATATTTTCTCTAAACATCACGCATAACCAACAAAATGAAGCACGAAAACAACACACTACAACGAAACACACAATTCAGTCTAAAGCCACATAATCCTCCCACACATTGTACAGTCAGCCCCAGAAAGATGTAAACACGGTCCAGGAACCATTTCATTGTCTCCAACCATGATTCCAAAATTGTGTCTACAATGTAAAGCTACAAAACATAGTAAACTAAGCAAGCAAGCATTCGCAGCTAAGCATCATTCGTAAGATTATATAAGGTCGGGGAAAAAGTTTCTTCATATTTTGTATACAAATTCAAGATTTTTTTTTTTCCTAGTTTTATTATATTTACTTGTAATATATATGTGCCATTTTGTTCGATAACTTGTTGCCATCTTATAGGCAGTGACATAATCCCGTTACTGTAGAAATCGTAGGATTTTTGATAAAAAAAATATGCGACAAGTAGTTTTGACACTCCTCTCTTGATGTTAACCTAACACTAACCAAAGAATTCAGACCGAAACAGGTGAAAATCTAAGGGTGCCAGGTCAGGACTATGTGGTGGATGCATTAACACTTCCCAACCAAGATCTCTCAATTTCGCTACAGTCTGTGCAGCTTGACTACCCTTTGACCATGAGCTTTTTTGCTTGTTCTTGTAGTAGGTAATCCACGTTTTATCACCAGTGATCAATCTTTTCAAAAATGGTTCGGTTTCATTAGCTTTCAATAGAGAATCGCAAATGAGTACACGTTTCATTAAGTTTCTTTCGGTGAGCTCGTGTGGCACCCAAATATCGAGTTTTTTTGTATAGCCAGACTTTTTCAAATCGGTCAAAACTGTTTGTGGTCAACGTCATTTCCTCGGCTATCTTGCGAAATACGAAAAGATTTTTTTCTCCGACCTAATATATTATTATGTATTTCAAATTCAGCAAAAAACAAATGACACTTCACTGACATCATGCATGAAATGAAAAGGACAGAAATAAAGTTCTTATTCTTGTATCAATTGAAGTTCAAGACATGTCAATCGTTTCAAGTCGTATGACATTGTCAGCCTGTGTGCCTTGTTTTGGCCATAGATTGTTTATATTAATGGTATCCGGCCTGTATAGGTTTTGGGGAAATTAATTGTTTACTATTTTTTGTACCTTAACATTGTAGACACAATTATGGAATAACGGTTATAGACTATGAAATGGTTCCTGGTCCGTGTTTACATCTTTTAGGGGCTGACTGTACCATACCCACTTATCCAGATAAAACCGCTTTAGCATCTTTACATAATACAATCTCATGTATGCAAAACGCCTAAAAATGAGATTACGTCTGAAAATATTTTTTCACCCCGAAGGTTACTTAACCGCTGCATCCAAAGTAGAACGCGCGCTATACTTGGACCGGTTTCGTCCGATAAATTCTCTCCACCCAGTAACCCATTTACCCTCTACGAACAGTTGAAAAAAAGTGTCTGAGTCTCAACTAATATTATGAAGAGGTAAAGATAGTCACACATTGGGAGCCTGAACAATATCAAAATCAAAATATTTTATTTCACATAGGCCTAGATGAGCACTTATTATTCGTCGACAAAAATGTGCACGGTTCGGGTTGGTCGTTCTCTATGGAGAAGAACCGGCAAGAAACTCTATGGTTACTCTTTTCAAATCATTTGGTATTACAATATTATCATGGTTACATTTGCACTTAAGTATGCGGGGACAGCGTAGGCCCGACAATAAGTCGTTGTTTACTACAAAAGATGTAAAACAAGATAAAAAGTTAACAAGCAGCTGGAAATCTACAAATCCTACAATGTTCACAAATTCTGGTTAGAAAGAAGAGAAAAAATGAAATTGAGATTAGTTAGTAGTAGTAGTAGTAGTAGCAGACATCCACACATTTGTGCCGTTTATGAGCTACCGGGAAGCCGCATGCGCAGAAGGAACTGACAAGGCCGACGTAACCGAGGCTGGACCAAGAAACGCTGCCGTGACGATCTGACTCGTTCTGAACGGGTTGGTCGGAGAAGGCACATTGTCAATAAAATTAGAAACCAATGGGGGAGGCCTTTGCCCAGCAGTGGGACAGAACAGGCTGATATATTAAAAAAAGTTAGGTATGGTTGTAGGAGGTAAACTCGAAACTACCCATCCAGTTTCAATAATTCTTTCACTGATAGAAAGCTACACTATAAGCTTGTGTCGTGTCATAGGATTATAATAATATGTTTCTTCTAAACGGATGAAGTCGCGGGGAGCAGCTAGGTTTATTATATTCCCAATTTGAATTTAACACATATAATGCCGTACTAACAAATTAACTAACTGTTTTTTTTTTTGTAAACTACCTTCATTGATTGTGAGGAACGTCTCATGACACTATTTCCGTTACATTTTACATATTATAATAGTAAAACAAATAAATAAATAATGGTGGCTACCATATATGGCTGACACGGCTCAACTGGTTTGGAAAATGTCAACCATATGTGGCTGACGAGGCATTATAAAGGGTGTAAAAAGACCCTTAACGAAGCCGAAAGGCACTTGTTCTCCTCGTCATTGTGATCATTTTTTTGTTCTGGACCATACCTGGGAACCTTCTAGTTACGGAGATATTGGGGGTCAAAGTTCCAATTTTTTCACAAGTTTTTTTTTAAATACTACTTTTTAAGGTTCTAACTTTACTCCAATTACCTCCATGGTCCGTTTACTATTCAAAGCATCCATCAGCAATAAGTTTTGAGCTCATTTTATTGAGTTTTACCGTAAAATAAAGGGTGTAAAAAGACCCTTAACGAAGCCGAAAGGCACTTGTTCTCCTCGTCATTGTGATCATTTTTTTGTTCTGGACCATACCTGGGAACCTTCTAGTTACGGAGATATTGGGGGTCAAAGTTCCAATTTCTTCACAAGTTTTTTTTTAAATACTACTTTTTAAGGTTCTAACTTTACTCCAATTACCTCCATGGTCCGTTTACTATTCAAAGCATCCATCAGCAAAAAGTTTTGAGCGCATTATATTGAGTTTTACCGTAAAATGTGATTTTTGACCCCAAAAAAAAATTTCGTTTCCCAGCAAAAATTTTTGCGTAAAGTTACTTAGTTTGATGTACAGAATGCTTGGTTGACGGCTTGGTGAAGGGTCTGTTTACACCCCGTATGAATTTTGACCCCAAAAAAAAATTTCGTTTCCCAGCAAAAATTTTTGCGTAAAGTTACTTTGTTTGATGTACAGAATGCTTCGTTGACGGCTTGGTGAAGGGTCTGTTTACACCCCGTATGTGTTAAGGAGGATGCGCTAAGGCAGCCCGCGAAATTCAAATTTTCTTACGTTTTTTGCCGGTTTGTGTCAGGATGTTCAACATACAATCTGACACTGTCTGGTAAATTGCAAAAAAAACGTAAGAACATTTCATGTCGCGGGCAAACCTGCGCTTCCACCTTATATGAAACGAGCTTCTTCAGGGGGCTTCTTCTTCTATAGGGGCAACGAGCTATTTCTGTCTTAGGCCCTATTGCACCACAAATCGCTGAATTCACTCTTAGCGTTA